>JAMXBC010000011.1:24233287-26853739 GCA_024138005.1 Lumnitzera racemosa
GGTCTCTTCCCCTTACTTAGTCGAACTAAGTGACGAGAAGGAGGTGGCAACAAAGTTAGGGGCATTGGTTCAAAGGTACTTAGGGAGGAGTATTATCTTCACTACATAAGCGTAGATTTAGCCATATGTTGAGGCATCACACTGATAAGTGGAAACTCCTTAAATTCATATTAGAACGAACAAAATTTCTTTATTCACATGACTGATCGGATAATATTTGATTATACATTGTATATAACTAAATTGCTTGACAACCATATTTCTTTTGTTTTATATGTATGCTTCTGTTTTTGTTCTTCTTATTAAGTGGTAGTTGATCATTGCCCAATAAGCTTCTTTTGCAAGTCAAGCTTAAAGAAGATGGATATGGGTTTTGAGTAAGGATTAATGGAAGTCAAAATACAATTTTTTGTCTTTTGTTTTGGGAGTCTATTGGGTCGCTTAGGCGTCTTAATTTGATTTCTAGTGTAATTTATATTGAAATTTGATTTTTTTTATAAATTTCACAATAAATTCAATATAAACTTTTATTATATAAAATATTTTCTAAATGATTATAGTTGTAGAATTGGAGATATTTCATAGTAGTATAATTATATGTGCCTTATGTATATTAAGCCTACGATGGCAGTTGAGTAGTTAGCTTTTGTTAGAGGATAGTGTACATGGTAGGATTGTTGCTCTCTACCGCTCTCGATAAAAGGAATTAGGTTCGAGGCCCAATTACTCATTCCTAAGCTACATGGCTAATTGGCTTGAATTGCCAAACCCTTTCTCGTCAACCTATCAAAAAGGAAGCCAACATTATGTAGAAAACAAGCTATACAAGTCTCCGAGTTCCTATTAAGCTTATAATATCTCTTGAGCGGATGAGACAGACTTGTTGGCCAATTTAAATAGCTCGGCCTCTCTATTTTCAGCACTTTTGAGCTAAATCTAAGCTATATGTAGTTGTTATTGACCTGTTTAAAGGTCTCTAACTTGCTACTAAAACTGTATGGAGGCTCCATTTAATCCATTTTTTTCCTCTTTTTTGTGTATTTTTTATATTTTCAAATATTGCATTCAGAAAGAATAAAACATCAAAAAGATGGAAGTATAATTATATATATATACCTCTTTTAAAATTAAGTATCTAACAAATCCTTATAAAATTGAATATATCGACTCTTAATTTTATTCACATTTATAAAGATACTTGTTAAAATAATCATGTAATGCATAAAACGCTTTTTTTTTTTCAATTTTTTTTTTAAAAGTACATGAATTTTAATTTTCCAATTCTAATACTCCAATTATCATCTTTATCATAATTATGAAATAAAAATAAAATAAAATAGAAATAAATGGTTTTTCAAACACTAGATTTCTTATATATATTATACATAAAATAGATGCCGATACAATACCAAAAAAAAAAAAAAAAGATAATCTAAACAAGATTAGATTCATCCTTAGCATTAGAAAGGTACCTAATTGCTGCCCAACACGTGTTCCTTCCATAGTTTCCTTTTCGTACTATTGTTAGTGTGTATTCTTTTTGTCATTTTTCTATTTTTCCCTTTTAGGACTATATTGTGTTGTATAATTTTATTTCAATCGACTTGATACCCATTTTAGTCATCATGAAATTGTCTTGTAGCCTTAAAGGGACCATATAAATATTGTCTTTTTGTACATGGTTGAAATTAGCAAATAAATAATCTTCCTTGTCATCTTTGTTCCAACTAAGCTTTAAGCTTTCAAATTCAAAGAACACTACTCTTATTGAACCTTTGAGCAATATCGAGTCAAGGAATAAGTTTGTATGAGCTAAGCAATGTATCATATCCGCTTGGTTGTACACAAGTTTGCTTAAACCTCACAAAACCCCTTTCCATTTTGACCTTAGTTAAGTTCAAACTCATACCTATTTGTATTCGCAAGATATCGCTTTGTATGTTCATCTATGGAAACTTATCACTTGGGGTATAACATATTATACTGAAAAAATGCTTTTCAAGGAGAAAGTACTTTCTCTTGCAAGGAATGACATATTTTCCACCAAAAGAAAATTTTTATCCATTTTAGAAAGTCGATTTACTTGTTCCAATACGAAATATAATTTTCTTAATTTGTCTTGGCAAGCTGTCTAGCTCTAATAAAATTATATTTTTCTTGTAATTGACCTATAAATCATACTTTAGTCATGGAAAGAATTTAATGGACAAAGAGAAAAATTAAAGACTTTTTAAAAGGTTAAAATTAACTAAAGAGGTTGTGATAATAATGCATATGATAGAATCATCTACATTTATATTTTTACTTATAAATAAAATATTTCAAAATATTGTATTTATAATAATATGCTGAAATCAATTCGTTTGGATACGACTACAAGTTACATATATTTGTGAGTAGAGAACTTAAAATGATTTTTTGACATATATTATAAGTTTGATCAAACACATATCATTTTCGAGAGAAAATTTCTAGTGGTAAACATTTTGCCACAACAGATGGTTTTCCTTAAAATAAATGAGCCTTAGATCGAAAATTCTAGCATTTTCTAAGAAATTGAGTTGTGGTTTTTAACATGGAAAGTCGTTTTTCCGATTAGTCTCTAAAAGAATCTTAACTTTCCTAAAGTATATATATATATATATATATATATATATATATATATATATATAAACTCAAACACTTGTTTCGAAATTTATAAACTTATGTTAAAGATGTTGTGATCGTGACTGCTAGAAGTTAATATTTTTGGGTATAAATTATCAATGGTAGCTAAGGTTGTTATAATTAAATGGAATAAATAATGGTTTTTTAATGAGATTGTTCAGATACAAATCCTTGCTCTCTAAAGTTGTAATATTAGTTGGTAAAAAAGAAAAAAAAAAGTATTTGTAGTGATATTATCACAATACTTTATAGAGGTATAAGAACATTTTACATAAAAATTCATGCGGAAGTCTTTTTATATTTTTCATACAAAATGATTAATGTTTAGAATCTAAAAATTTAGAAAAAGAAACTTTTGAATGATTTAAATAGATGAAAAACGTTATATAATATGGTGCAATACAAAATGATTTATAACTCTTGTATAATGTCGTTAAATTTTGGTGGCATAACAGGCCAAATGTATAAAATGCTTGTTCTCTTTTTTTTTATATATATATAATTTTTATCCTCTATTTCAACATAAGATGCATCAACATTTATTTGCACTATTGTACATATTATCATTCTTTTTTAAGACCATTTACGTACTATTTATCTGCTATTTAAATCATAAAAAGTTTTATCCTCTTTGAACTTATTTCAAATATCTATTTTTTTTTTATATGTAATTTTTTTCGGTTAATGAACCATTATAAGTTATTTTGACCCTTGGAGATAATCTTAAAACAATTATTCCACCTAATCACCTCTTTTAGCAACACATTACAATCCAACTAGATCACCCATCATGTCCACATAGCTTCTTCCACCCACGACATTAAAACAACACAACTCAGACTGACATTAGATGGAAACTGAAATAATTCAAATTCTACTTTTAAGCTAGGCACTGGCATGAGTTTGATAAAAAAAGTAGGGCTAAATATTCACTGGTTGGAGCTTGAGCTCGAATATGTCAGGTGGTCCCTTCTATTTATGAGAAATCATTCCAACAACTTTTCATCAAATAAAACATGGGATCTTTTTAGAAGATAACGATATATATATGTGATGGTTTATAGACCACTTTGCTGAAGATTGTTATGAACAAATAGGAAGATAATGCTGAAAATGGTATTAACTTTACGTTCACTTACACCCTAGAAATATAGTGCAAGGCGGTAATAGAAAAGAATGAAGTAAATATGACATAGCATCAATCCATACACTAATCTATAATTTTCAAAGAAAAAGGAGTTCCATTGCTTTGCTCTTCAGGAAATCCATTGCTAAATTTAGTGAGCTTCACTTTTAATACCATTATAGTTTGACAAATTAATTAACTACAATTAAATAAATTATGAATAGATCATCCCATTGGTGTAGATTTCAAGAGTTAAAAAGGACTCCAAGAGGGTCCATCATTGAAATGGGGTCTTTAGCTCAAAACCTCCTTTTGAGGTCTTAGGGTTAAGATTCCAAAAAGTTATTCCTTTTTTTTTTTTAACTTTTGGTTTTATGTTAGTTTAAATTTGTGTATTATAAATCTTATAAGTAATATAAATAAATATTAAGAACTTTTATTGAAAAAATATAAGAATAAAGTGAAGAGATTTAAAAAAAAAAAAAAAATTTTGAAATATTTATATGATACCTAATGATTCTAAATGAAGTTGTTAAAGATAAGAATGCCCTACGGCATTTCCTTAAAATTTAGCTGAACATGAGGATAATAATCAACACTACCCATTAATTAGGGAAAAGGGGGAACCGCTGAAAATTGCCAAAGTTTCAATATATTCCTTGTAAACAGTTACCAAATTATCCAGTTCCTAGAAAAATTCTATCAAGGACCTAATCTATTAAAACATGTTCATCAGTGTGATGATATGTGTCGTACGATAAAACGTTAGTATAAATTGTGTTTTCCCGTGCGGAACAGCTCATAGCTTTGATTCAATGGTTCTTAGGGAAGAATCAACGATAGAGAAGGTAAAAGTTGACTTTGAACATAACAAATTTGAATCCTGTCAACAAAGACTGCTGCACTGCTCAGTGGGAGTAAACAAGTTTTCTTCGTGAACGCGAAGCAATAGATATTAGAATCGGAAATAATAAATAAATAAAAAGAAGAAGAAAAAAAAAACATAGGCCACATTTGGAATGAGCTAAACCATTCTCATGCATTCACTGAATCAAAATACTCCATCACATTATTATCAATTTTGTTTTTTTTTCTTAAATATTATATGTATTACAACTGCAAGAAAGAAAGAATTAAATTATTGAATAATTTGTATTCATGATACTAAACTATAAAGTTCTTATCTAATTTTTATTATAAATAAATTTTTATATTTTTATGATATGAATTTAATAATATCGCTTTCGATCACATACTGCTATATATATATATATATATATATTTATTGCTGGTTTGTCCTAAGCCATAAGATCTACATGGCCTTTTGGTTCATGCATAGCGTCACATTCAGCTGGAAATGATAAAAAGTAGTCTAATTATTTACATATTAAGTTCACTCATACAATGTAAATTAGAATGGATGATACAATTAACTCAAAGATACATGATACGAGACTTCAATTCAGACTCCAGCAATTAAAAAAAATTATAGACAGTTAGGCAAATTCAATATCTTCACGCCAACTGCACTATTAACAATAAAAGCATTTTTCACCATTTTTGTCTTAAATTACGTTACGGCTGCTTTTATTGGTTAAAAGATCCACCATAGAGTATTTATGAAATAGCGACACTAGGAGATAAGTTTTAGAAAACAAACTTTTAGACACTTTATGAAAGTAAATATATATAAAGATGTAAAAGTTTCTTCTTTCACTTCCTCTTTTATTTATCATTAATAAGTGTGTATGAACAAATGTCAACATTTTTTAAAAGTAGATATATGACAACAATATAATTAAAATACATGCACATCAAGAAAAAAAAAATTCAATGACATTAATATCCCACATCTTTTAATCAGTGATGTGTAAAATATTATTCATAATCCATATGTTCCAACTTTAATAATACTTAATTTTTCACTGAACTATCCATGTAGTGGGTTTGGTGCTTTAATCTGCAATGTACAACCCAATACATTAATATGACGAAAAGCGATAATGGCCGGTCCACCATAACTTCTATGATAATAAACCCGACGGGACAAAATAAATAAATAAATAAAAAGCTCTTAGTTGCATCAAGCAAGATGGTCTAATCACGCATCAACACGAAGCAGATCGTTTTCATGTCGGCATTTTAGAGATCCTATAATATACTTAGCAACAAAAAGAAAAGTTAATCTTCACATGAAGAAACCCAATTATCGGACGGAAATAACACGTCAGGGAAAGTTCTTGCGTAGACCGTGCGATCTGCAGGCCACATCTGTTGTATCTTTTACATCTACAAGACCCACTTCTTTCGGTATCAATCCCACAGTCTAAGTCCAAATGTCAACGGTCAACCAGTCTACACAGGAAAAATTCCCACCGTACCACATGCAAGCACAGCAACTGGAAATCGTATGTCAACCGAGAGATTCAAACAAATACGGGGGACAGCACACAAGAAAATTTCTCGCAAAGATATACAATCCAATGGCGCCAAATATCGCTGCAAGCCGATAGTTTCAGAAAGGAAGAAGAAGAAGAAGAAGAACAAGCCCTAGTGCTTATGATGCAAGATTTTCATTACATGCTAAAATGGCTGCCAGCCAAGCATATTGGAAATATTCCTTTGACACAAAACAACGATGAAAGTGAAACCTAAGTACTGAAAACGTTGATGAGAACATGGTATAAGAGAGCATATACTTAAAAGATGCCCAAATATCATTTGGACCCAGCTATATTCCGAACCTTCCCCTCTGCAAATCTGTAATTGACTGAAAATTCTACCGTGAATCAATCTTTGTAAAGATAACCACAACCGTCCGACATGTGTAATAAGTGTATCAACATTCTTGCCAATAAACACTTAATACATGTTATGTAGTTTGTTGCTGGGTCCATAAAAACCCGATCCACACTAGTGTTTTTTTTTTTTTTTTTTTTTTTTTCAGGCTTAATCCATACTTTCATGCAGAATACTGCCAGTGATACCAAAAGACAAGCTATCTTTAAACGGTCAAACCAACAAGAACTCCGGTTCACAGGTCACTTGGGCCTTATCCAAACAGGGGAGCGAGCAACCCATACGGATAAGTCCAGCCCAGAAGTATATATCAAACAAAAGAGTAACGTGTTTTTCTAGATAGGTATGGAGGGTCAATGGGTCACTGAATTTTTTTGCCTTTATTAGGAACACAGTTAGATCCAAGTCACCGACCGTTAAGTGTGTACATCTCCCTAAAATCAGCATCACAACATTTGTGTGTATCATGAGTTGCAACCAACCAGCCTTCACGTCTTTCATCCCCTCATGAAACTAGACCCGTTTGAGGCTTGAAGCTGTGTAGAGACATAAACCCCCAAAATTATGGTCAACAAAGCAATTCCATTGGGTCTATTACACTTGCATATGCTTCGTCGAGGAGCAAATCACAACAAGAAGAAAATTCTACTGTAGACCAAGTCCAGAAAAAACACAATGATAGACTATCTACCACATTACAAGTATATCGAAATTTATAACCATATTTTTCAATGTCGCGATCACTTACCACATACATGCCCCAAGGAACACTAGCCGAACGCATTTAAATAATAAAACAGCATTAATTCAAATTAAGATGCTTCAATTCAATATTTTAATAATAATTCTAGAGATGACCTATCGTTTGAGGCCAAGTGTAATAACAATGCACAAAAGGATTCATATGACGCCTCAATTTTATACTAACTACCTTGTACCTTTTTGTGGACTATGTGTCACCTATTCGTATCACTAAGAACGTGCAAACATTGTATAACTTCATCACAAAATTTTATGCTCAGATCGAAACAGTTAAAATCATCCCCTTCCTTACTTACTCTGTCAAAAAAAGGAAAGTACATGCAACGGGGACATTTAGCTATGGAAGCAAAACTTGTCAAACTAAAGCTCCATATCCAACAAGGACCGGCAGTGAAGCCGCGTCTCAAATTTTCAAACATACCACGATTCATAAGCGACTAAGTGACAACTATAAATAATCCAAGTTAAAGTTGAATACGGAATCAGGAATGATGTGAGTGAATGCTTTAAGCATCCAATTCTGACTGACTACCTAAGACAAATCATAGGACAGAAAGACCCCACACGAACATGCTACACGATCGACTTTGTCTGCCTTCTTTCAGGAGCAACCAACCGACCCATTCTTCGTGCTCTTGATTCAACAAACCATGCATATTGCAGAAACAAGCTTAGCAGTGGCATCTGACACTACCCAGGATCACATGAGAAATACAGCAAACTACTCAAATAAACCAAAAAAAAAGGGTTTTCCTTATTTTTTTTAATATTGATGGAGGGTGACTCATGGCTAAAACTGCTGTTCAGAGGAATCTGAACCCTTACATGCACCGATTTAACTTCGTAACAGTAGCCATCAATGTTTTTTCGGAACCTAAACATAAGGCCAACCCCTTCAATGACTACTAGTTAAATACTTCACAGCCATCAAGTAGAAATTGACGCTAAAAACAACAGATAGAAAGAAAACAGCACAATCATGGATGAAGAAAGAAAAGAAACTAATTGTCAACTCAGAAAGAGACATCGATGGAGGGGAGTGAGATCCCGAATGGATTCGGTTCCATCTCCTCATCTCCAGAAATTGCCAAAGATCCCTAGCCTGCATACATCTTCTGCTTCTCACTAATTATAAAAAAAATAAAAATAAAATAAAATAAAAAAAGAAACTAAAACCTGACAGAACCACCTGCCAAGACGGAAGATAACCAACCCCAATGACGACAACTTCCGAAAAAACACTACCGAGGATGCAAAGACTCAAAAACAGTCTACGACTCAAACATAGCAGTAGGGCCAATGCAGCTCGTCCTCACCAGGCACGGAGTCAGAAACAGCAGTAGCATAATCGTCGTCCTCACAATAGTAATGACCACTGTTATTGATAGCATTCAGGCCACAAGAAGCGGTGGTTGCAAGGTAAGGCATGTTGTGGAAGGACCTCACAAGGCTGCTAGCTAAAGCAGCATTGGCCAGACCATGATGGTCATCACCGCTGCCAAACTCCTCCGCCCTATGCTTGAGTGTCTCGATCATAAGCTCGGGCTCATGCTGCATCACCCGGAGGACTTCCCCACAGGTCGGCCCGAGGACAGCCTGTGTAACAGCAAAGCTGTGGGGCCCATTGCTTTGCGAGACTCGAACAACACTAGGGCCACCAAACAGGTTGTGGACCCCTCCGATCGCTTCCTCATAAGCCCCACCAAGAAACATCCCCAAATAGTACTTTCCACCATTGCCACCAATACCACCTATACCATCCAATTCATGTAGCGGCAAGCTCGACTCGCCCCCAATGAACCTGTCAATCTTCCCATCGCTATCACAAGTTAAATCTGACAAGATGCCCCTCACACCAGGCCTTTGATCAAGCCGGTGAATCGGCACTATAGGGAACAACTGCCCAATCCCCCAAAAATCGGGTATCGAAGTGAAAACAGACAGATTCACATGGTACGTACGGACAGGGTCAGCTAGACCTATTGCCTTATTAACCATATCACATAAACCATCCACAGCAGCCAACTGTTCAATCGCCAAAGACCCATCTTTAAACTTATCAACACATCTCTGTTTCAACTGTTCGGCATAAAGCAAGCAAGTCTCATAATCACCTCGCAGAGCGGCTGCAGAGAGATTGCAGTAATCAGTCTGTGCATCACCTGTGAGGCTCTCCACAAAATACTGCAACCCGAGCGTGGACATGTTCGGGGCATCATAAACACATGCGGAAACTGCCTCAAATATCAACACCGAGTGGTGAGAAACAATTGCACGCCCGCTCTCGCTGCAAATCACTGGGTGTTTTACTGATTTTCGGTCACAAACCACCCGAACAGCCCGAACAACAGCCAAAGCATAATCGTCAAGGCTGTAACCAACGGAGATTTCAGAATCTGTTGACTTTGACCCATCATAATCGATCCCGAGGCCACCTCCAACATCAATAACCCTCATATTAGCCCCAAGGCGGACCAACTCACAATAGATCTGTGCAGCCTCCCCAACCCCATCACCCAGCAATTCAGTGGAAGGGATCTGTGAACCGATGTGGAAATGCAGCAATTGGAGGCAATCAAGCATTCCTACAATCTCAAGCTTCCCGACAACACGAAGAATCTGCGTCGTGGTCAATCCAAATTTCCCTTTTTCACCCGATGTGGACCCAAAATGACCTGAATGCTTGGTCCTAAGCTTGGCCCTTACACCAATCACAGGCCGAACACCGAGCTTTCTGCTTAAATCAATCACCAAATCAAGCTCTTCCTCTTGCTCCAATACAATAACTGTGTTCAATGCAAGTTTTTGTGCAATTAAAGCGAGAGAGATATACTCTCCATCCTTAAATCCATTACATACCAAGAGTGACTCAGGACTTCCTTTACAGAGGCAGCTCATTGCAAGGAGAAGTTCAGGTTTCGACCCGGCTTCAAGACCGAACCTGAAACCCGAACCGAATTTCACAATATCCTCGACAACAAACCTGTCTTGATTACATTTCACCGGGTAAACACCCTGGTAATGAGAACCATAGTCGAGGGACTGGGCAGCATAATCAAAAGCTGATTGAAGGGATTCAAGCCTGTTCTTGAGCACATCAGGGAACCTCACGATGAGCGGCAATTGGAGGCCAAGACCGCCCGACGATTTTGGCTCCGTAACCTTCTTCACAATCTTCAACAGATCTATCTCCTGGTGTCTCAATGTCTCTGCACCGTAAGGCCGTACGGATATATTCCCAGCGGAATTCACAGAGAAGTACGGGGCACCCCATCCAGAGATCCTGTAGAGCGAATCGGAATGCACGGTGCTCCAATTGGAAGCGGTGGCAATGACAGGAGTGGGGGAAGCGGTTGCATCAAGAAGAGTGCGTTGAGGCAGAGGAAAAAGAGAGAGGTCCCGGTGGTCACAGTGTACAGCGGTGGTTCCAGGAGGAGGAGGGAGAGAAGCATCGACGCAGCAGGCAAGGGCAGGCATTTTGGTAATTTTGCGAGTCTCTTCGCTTACGGGGCGGAAGGAAGAGGAACAGAATCAATAAGGGTGTAAAGGAGGAATTGTAAATACTATTTTTTTTACTACCTGTTGTGTTTGTGGGGGCTTTAAAACCCGCCGAGGCAAAAGCCCCGGCTACCCCCTCAAAAGAAGCAGTAAGAGATTGAAATGCAACTCCGCCTAGCAACCCCACTCTCTCTCCTTTCTTTCTCTATAATCCCCGTCCGGCTCAGGAGAGGAAAGTCTTTTTACTCAGATCCAAACCGAAGAAAACCCTAGTTCAAGAAGACAGAGAAGGCGAAGGAAGATACTTTCACCATGCAGATCTGATATAAAGAATATAGAGAGAAAGAGGGAGAAAGGAGGAGGAGAAGAGGAAATGAAGAAAAGTTTTAGGGTTTCGGGGGAATTTAATGGAAGAAAGGAATAGAGACGAGAACAGAGATTAGGTTTTTGCGCGAAAGAGAGAGAAAATGGGGGAAATTTACTGGTGAGAGGGAACGTAAGAGGCTAGGGTTTGTTTGGGAGGGAAACAAATGGGAAGAAGGGAGAGAGAGTAGGGAGAGGGTTCAGGGAGAAGGAGATGGCGAGAATTGCATGGGAGGTGGAGGTTCTTTATATAGGATTTTCGGGGGTGTGTTTCGTTGGGCCTTGATGTTTGGGCCGTTACTTTAATATCTTTATTCCAATTAATTTAATTTCTTCTATTTGAATTTAGATCGTTTAAGTGGGTTTTACTACGTACATCTTTTAGATTTTTGTTGGGCAGGTATCATCTAGAAGATAGAATCATCAAACCAACATGGAGTGGACCTCTTTTTCCTTCCATCTATTTGTAATAGCAAAAAGTGAAATTATCGTATTCGCGTCCGTATTGCATGTGCTTAACAATGAATAAATAAAGATTATTTATCGAAACCTCTATAAAAGATAATTACAAACAAAAAATAAAGGAAGTTTTTGCAATTCGAACGTTATACGTAGAACACTATATTTTGAAGAATTAAAATATGGTTAGATTATAAGTACAAACGTAAACTGTGGAAAAAAGTGCTCCACGTAGCATCCCACTACATATATATAGCGACCAACATTAGTAATTTACAGTAATATATACTCCAATTAAGTAGTTATTAATTGAATTAATGCGATCAAGTTTCTATGCATATATAAAATGCTAAATATCCTAAGATATTAGAAAGGCATCCTTGAACTGGTTACAAAAAACCGTCCATTAAGTTGAAACTTGCATTTCAAATTATACTATAAAACACATGGCGCTAAATAACCAATTCTAGCATAATAATATAAATCGGATAGATTATCTCTCTCTCTCTCTTTTTTATCTACATTTTCTCTACACCTATATCTATATTATTAAGTTACAACATGCTATTAAATTTTAGATAATTTATTGTACAATTTTTTAGGCTAGATTATATAGAGATTATGGATGAGTTAGTAGAATAATGAGTAGTTATTTTATAGCCTTATTATAAAAGAAGAAGAAGAAAAAGATATCACAACTTGAAAATTTAGCCATCATTATTTATATGTCAATAATTAACTCTAATTCATACCATCAATACAATTAATATGATTAACCAATTGAATGATTACTCATATTCTTAAAGGGTCACATAAATCCTATAAATTTGTGGGTAGTCGGGACATTAACCCTGACATTAACCTTTATGATAATTATTAAGGTCACATTTCCTAATAGTAATTCTATTTGTCATCAATTCATATATCTAGACATGTTTAACATCAAGTTTCTTGGAATTTTTTACTTGAGACACATGCATCCTAAATGTGCTTTCATCTAGTTATTGAGATACGGATTGTTGAAATAAGGATTAATCAATCTTAAACAAAGTTAGCATTTCAAAGATTAATCATTTTTTAGCATGGAATCTAGAACAAATACAATAAAGGTGGATTTAAAAGGGTTTTTATAATAACTTTATAAAAAAATTGCACTTATTATTTTTTTTGTAAATCATGCTATTAATAGTAAAATAAAAAGTATCAATAGTTTTATTTTTATCAAATTTCAATAAATCATGATCAATAATGATAAAAATAAACTTATCAACGGTTTTTATTTTACTATTTATGATATGATTTACTGAAATAACGTAATATTAAAAGTATGTAAGTAAGTTTTGACCTTTAGATTAGCCCATTTAACCTGCTTTTTAAATAGGTTTGAGCTTAGATTTTTTTTACCCGTTTAAAAAACAAACTAAATATGCCTAGCCCATTTAATCCACAAACTAAATTAGGCTAGTTTGGATTGGCCCATTTAACATATTTACATTTTTAGCTTGCAAATTAGCTCATTTAACCTACTTTTTAAATGGGTTAGAGTTTAGATTTTTCTGTCCATTTAAAAAGCGAGTCGAATGAGTTCAATTAATTTAACCTACAGATTAAAATAGAATAAATTAAATTAATCCATTTAACCCACTTATATACCTCTATGTAATGTTATCATAAATTTTTCGAGATTGAACTCCTTTCTATAATTTCATGGTATTTTTTTTTTCAAAGAATAAAATCTAATTTAGGATACACACGGATTTTTAAAACAGGAAAAGCAACTCATAAATGGATGGAATGTGAAAACTCAAGAATGCAAATATTTTCCCAAAGAGCACTTATCTTTAAATATTAATGTGTTAAATGAAAAATTCAATTGATCATCTATAAATGGGTCTCATTTAGGTAGGTCCAATAGGTGAATGTCCAATAAAATAATAAAAATATGATCACTTTGTTACATACATGTAAAACCGAGATTCCCAACATAATTAGCCTTACACTTACCCTTAAAGGCCAATCTTACTCTCAAGGGCCAATTCAAGTTGATTCACCGAGTTAAATGAATTCAATGATGGCCTCTAAGATTAAATACTTGGAAGTTAAGCAAATCAAATGAAAATATTTCATTCCGTCCAAAACTTGTTCTTAGAATGGATCAACTGTTTTACACTCCTCTATAATAACTTGAGTGAATCATCAAGATAGATGGCTGCTATATTTAATAATGTTTCCGAGTTAAGTTTGTAAAATTTTATAATCATTATATTTCAAATTTAAAATGATAATAACAAAACAAACATTAATGACTAAAATCGATCCCATTAATGGTTTGCCATCTAGTTGTACAATTTATGCATAGATACCAATAATCAGCTAATTGCACTTTTTAAATTTAATTGAATCTATCACTCATTATAGGAAAAAAATTAAAAAAGTTTTATGGTAAGGTCAAATTCAGTATTTATCGAACTTGTTTTTCTTTAATTTTTCTTAACCTCAATTGTTATTGATGGGTTTTGGGTTAGACCTTTTGTCCTACAAAGAAAAAATACGCTCTTGATATTGAGACCAGTCTAATGCAACTACTTCAATACATAAGTTATAATTGAGTGTAGAGAAAAATTGAATAAGTAATAGAGAGTTATCATATATCTCTTACAACATTTTTTTCTCGTATTTATAGGTTAATATTGTATCTAAAATAGTAATTATCGAAATAATTATCATGACACATGAAGGTCTCTTAATTAAGTATATTCCCAAAATATGGGAGAATAAATAATTGTATAATATAACCTTGCTAAAAAGTAACTATTTACGTGACTTCTTTAGAGTTTAAATTAAATATAAATCTATGTTACTAAACTTTTAAGTTACTTAGCATAATAACTATCGAATAAATGAACGGATGAAACTCAGACTATCTAGAGTAAATTTTCCCTTTTGATGGAAAAATGCGACCTTCTTACCCTTTTACCCTTGGCACTGTCATATTAGATCGACATTGCTTTGATTGAATCCTAAAAATTCAGGGCTCTATTAAAAGGAGGAGAAAAATGCTCTTATCCTGACAAGAAGGCATGTGCTAATGTAAGAAAGTTTGGACCTAGTTTGTATGCTCTCTAATCGGATCCAGAGATAAGACCTTCGCAGCGAAAATTATAATAATAAGAGCAGCAGAAACTAAAAGAATATCGACTCGAATTTGAAAAGGAGTTGTTAAACATTATCTCCTTTTATACATATTATTAGTTTTTCGCGAAATGTATAATTAGTATCATAAATCATAAAAAAGTTCCTTTCTTTATTCCTGATAGGCGTTCATGATGCTGATTTAAAAATCCAGAAAGGAAAAGCGTTTTCCCACTTCAAAAATTTGAATATATAACAATTATGAAAAAAATTATTTGTTACTATTAAAGGAAAATTAAATACTCTCTCTAATTTACAGGAAAATGGGAGATTTTGTTTAATTGGGCCAGAGATTCCCTTCCTTCCGTAGAAACAGCGTCGGGTTGCCGCGTGGCATTGGACTTGGTGGGCCCAACTTTTCTGCTCGGTGCTCTCTTTCTCCAGGCTTCAAATTTCCAAATTACCGCGATAATATAAGTCTGACTCTTAAGCTCAACATCGCGAGAAACTGGAGGCGATATTTTATGAGGAAAGGGTCACGAAGTTTCCTTTTATTGGCAATGAACGGTCTCGATCCCGCGCCGAGATATAACGCCGCTTGTAATTCTTATTATTTATGAAACGTGATCGTCACGTTCTTTACGTGGGATTTAATTATTAGTTATAGCCCGTTTGGTGATCTTTAAATATGTATATTTATTTATGTTAATTACGTAAGAAAATTGCTTTTGTTTCCAAGCGTGTATTTTGTTCGAAAGTATTAGGTCCAATAGGCGAAAAACAAAGTGTCCGTTTTCAAGTGGCACCGCTTGTTTATAATGGGGTACCGTTAAAAAAAAAAGAAAAAAGAAAAAAGAGAAAAGTACACGTTTAAAATAATATACGAATTCTCAATTTTTTTCTCCATATTTGAATCCTAATATTTTTAAAATCTTACAAAAGCAATACTTCTACTAAATTCATCAAAGTATCTGCCCAATTCATAATATTTATCAACTTCACATCTATCCATAATAATTAATTTAATAAAATGATAATATGAAACATATTTAATTGCATAATAAAATTAAAATAATATTTAATAAATTTAATTTCATAATATATTAAAAATAATAAAAATTACATGAAAATAATTAAAAGTGAGAAAAATGGGTTGAAATTTTTTTTTGCAAATCCTAGCAATATTGCCAATAATCTCTAGTCTAATTAAAAGCGTGCACTTGCTTAAGATTTTGTGATAAAATTAATGGATTTAATAGAAGTTCTAATTTTTTAAAGTTTTAAAAACATTGAAAACTCAAGTAGAATAAAAAAAAAGGTTGATGGCTCAAATAGAAAAGTAATTAAATATTAATAACTAAAAATATAATATTCTCTAAAAAATAAATTAAAAAACTAATGACAATTTCTACTAATTTTAAAATTGTTAGTCTGAAAAGATAACATATTAAAAAAATACTTCAAAATTATATATTATCAACACAAAACATACATTCATTCAGGTGCTTAATATATATATATATATATATATAAATAATAATTTCAATGTAGTAATAAATATAAAGACATAACGTAAGTGACTATATTTCCATGCATTGAGATAGATGGGAAAAAAAGATATAGGAATGAGAAATTATTTTAGCAAATATAGAGGATAATAGGAGAAATTGCCTTTAGAATATGGAATGAGTGAAAAATTATGTGGAAATCACTTATAAAATGAGGGATGTATAAAAGATATCAAAACACCTCATGATTTTTAGTATTATAAATACAATGGAAATTATCTATAATAGATGAAGTAAGTAGTAAGAGTGTGAGAATTGAGTTAAAAAAAAAAAAGGGAAATAAGGGAATGTTAGAGTATAGGATAAGTAGTGGGCAGTTATCAAAAGTGGTATTACATTTAGTTTTATTAATTTGTTGATGGTAGTTTGATTATTTAAGACACCAAAAGTGTCTTTTTTTTTCCTTCTTTATATAAATATATAAATAATAGATTAATGCAATTGGGAGTCTCGATAATTCCTTATAGAGATTCTCCTTTATACCTTTATGTGAGCCTATAACTACATAAACCGATCCTTTCCTTAGGTAATACACAAGTCCACCTTATTGAACTTCACAACGAGTACCATCAATATGATACTTAATCAAGCCCTTTACCTAATGTTGGGGTGTTCGTCATGATCGGCTTTCTCCTTGACAACTCAAGCATTTTTCTCCATTCTCGATGACATCATCACATTCCCTTTCTAAAATCTAGGTTTATACCACTTGTCACAAAAGTTTTGCTTAAGGGCACTCTTATGCAGTACCTAAACACTCCAAAAGTCAATGAAGCGTACCAAATTAGCCTAACTCACAGGACATAAGTACTTTAGAGAGAGATGCTTTAAAAGAAATGATTTATAATGAGATAAAGACTCCTTTATATACAAAATGCATTTACAAATGAATGCCTAGAACTAATTGAACTTAAAGGTTATAAATCATTATCTACACCTACTTTTGCTAACCTATTCTAACCTACCTTACATAATCATGTACATAGAATTTAGATGCTCACAAGAGTAAAGCATCTTAGCAAACCTTTATATTGGACAATAATCAATTAAGTTTTATTTTTTATGCTCCTAATTAAGGCTGGTACTTTAGGATCCAACCTATTAGACTTAGACATGACACAACATGATTTAAATAGGTTTTCGTACGAAAAAATCGATACGAAATACAAATAAGTCAAACCCATTTAGAAATGTTTAAATTTGTGTTTAGGTTCAGGTTAGTATCTCAAATCTATTTGCAAACTCGTTTATTAAATAGGTCTCTTAAACAAGTTATGAATTCAACTCGTGAACTGATTTATTACGAATAAATTTATAATATCTTTGATTTAGCTAGAAGAAAAACAATTTGCATGGTCTAATTTGGTTCATATTTTGTATGATAATTGATACGATCAAATTAGTCAAATACAAACATTTTTTAATAAGTGGGGTTCCTCTATCTTTCTTCTTTTTCTTTCTCCTTCCTTCTAAATTCCAACCACAAGTCAAGTATATTATGATAGTTTCAATATTTTCTCAACTATTAAAGTTAGTAAGAAATCTGGACTCTTCTTTTGTGTTTTTTTTCTTTCACCTGTTATTTATCTTTATAGTCTTTTTTTTTTTTCATCATGCTATGATAGTAAGGTATTAAACTATTGAACTTCGTTTAGAAACCATATGTTAGAACTTGTTATAAGAAAATAGTGCATTATGTTATTTTTTTTGTTCTTTATAATGTGATACGGTTGGATTTCTTTCTCATTAAAAAAAAAAACTGATTATTAATAATAAAATAATAATATATCACAACTATCAATTAAAGTAATCTTTAACATGGAAAAACTTGATTATGAAGATAACACTTTTTTATATATATAAGAATTTAATCGTTCCTTGATTGTTGGTGGAAAAATTTTTGTGGGAAATGCTAGAATTTTGATTATAAGATACTAGTAATTAAGATTTTGATACATCTTAAATTGAGCGAGGTGATTAAGATGATGTTATGTAATTTAAAATTTTGAGATTTCTTATAATTTGATTAGACTTTATTTCATTATAACTTTTACTTGAATTGTAATTTTATATTAAGTGTTAAAATCTCATGACATTTATATCTGTAGATTTTAAATATTATCATTGTTTATTTACCTTTTGCATGTATAAGTATTTTACATATTTTTTTATAACTTTTTAATCTATAAACAAGTCTAATTTAGATACAAGATATGCTTATTAAATGGGTTGGGTTACAAATTCAAGTATTCAAACACAATTGATAAATAGTTTGTATCATGAGTTAAGGTTTTCTAGATATGAATTCATTTAGATACGGATATGAGAGATGACATGATAACACGAATTACTAACCTTACTCCTAATTGAGCACAATTTAGGGCTCTTTGACATTAGCCTTCAAATGTTTAATCCCTATCTTTGAAATGAAATATTTATATCCTATATATCTTATAAAAAAATGCATTTTTATTCTTATATTATCTTTTTACTTTCAATCATTTTTTTTAAAATTAAATAATTTTTATTATTTTATCAAATAATAAAATAGGATCTAAAACACTTTTTTTTTTTTAAATTTGAGATCAAATACTTAATTCCAAATATAAGAAAAATAAATTCACACAAACTAAACATAAAATGATGTGTTTGCAATTTATCTTAAATTGAATATGCATTCATTATTGAAATATTAAGGAAAGAAGCTAGGGTTGGTGACTCGTGTTATCATGTTGTATATCATTTTCGTATCTAAATGGGTCTGTATTTGAAAAACCTTAATTTATAACATGATTCGTTTATTAATCATATATGAATGTTTTAACCCATGAGCTACTGTATCTCATATTTAAGTTAAACCCATTTATCACCTCTTCTAATTTTATACTAATTTGTACGTTCTCACAACATTGATTAAATAAAATTTATCAATTTATTCACTGTCCAAATTAAATTATGACACAAATAAAACATATAGTCTAACATATATGGATAATATAATATATGGATTTAGTTAATGGATACTATTTCATATTTTAAAAATCAAGTTATATGGTTGAAAGAAAACAAATGCATAAAAAGGATGAAATAAAAATAGTTTCCTAAAGTGCTTGAAAGGAACCTATTATCTGTAGATGAGGCGGATGGAATGGAATATGGATAATAATATTGTATTTTCCAATCATTGACTAATATATTGACAATTATAAAATTTTCTTCTACTACTTTATTGCAATCATAATATGCACATTTGTTTTTTCACTTGAAATATTGGAAAAGCTATTTAATGCTTGAGTTTAAGATTAAAGTCTATATGAGAGATGGATAAAATCCATTCTACTGCTGTATTACTATGAGATGGTAGAAAAAAGATACCAAGTCCAAGGATAAGTTGATAACATTTGCTAAGTTGATTTCATGCCTACCATCTTGATTTAAGAAGAAGAAAAAGAAAAATAAGATTTCCAATACTATAATTTTCTACTGAAGATCTTAAATAAAATCAACAATAATGAATTAGAGATCTAACTATAGTTAGCTTAGCAATTCCTTCTAAATTGCGAAAAGATACAATTTCCTAGAAGAAGAAGGCTTAATTGAGAGAAGATGTGGTGTAGTTGCCTTAATATGGAAGTAAGATAAAGAGGTAAGAAAGAATAAAACTTAGTTGTGACTTGATGTTTTTTACTTTTTACTTTTTACTTTTGACATTTTATTATTTTGACTTTTCTTTTATATTACTATATTAATGGGGAAAATTGAAAAAAGCAACTAAAGAATCAAAATATAAATTTAATGTTAAATAAGTTCATGGGTTGAACCCGAACATGTTTATGAGACCTGCTTATTTAAACAAGTTTGTAAACAGGTCAGGGACCAAGACATGAACTTAGATACGAATTTAATTGTGTCTAAATGGGTCTAACCCATTTGGGTCCCATCTTGTTTTTTCTTTTTTTTTTTTTCTATATACTAACTCGTTTTAAATTGTGTTGTATCATATCCAAGTCCATTGTTGTTGAACCAATAGGTTTTTGTATGATTTTGATGAGATTAAAACTGTATAAATTATGCTAAATTAATCATACTTATGAACCTATTTGCAAATCTTATGAAAACATAGTTAATTTGGTAAAAAACTTGAATTACCTTGGTAACACTATATCTTGCACGATATCTTTGTAATATAATATTCATTGGATTGATTTTGGAATTCTTGAAAAAAGTAAAAAGGATCAAAACTACTTGTTGTGCCATAATGCATGTTTTTTTAGCCGTTTTAGTGCAAACCAACCATCTAGTAGTCCTAAAATTGTATGGCTAGTTGTACTAGGTGAATTGTGACCAGGAGCAAGCGTTGGACTATGCAACTAATACCTAAGGACCATCTGACTAGTTGTGCTTACTTTTGAAGTTAGTAAGATATGTTGGATAACGCTATTGGTAGTGTAAAGACCTTTTGATTGGTGATCCCATTTGAATGTAATATCTAGTTGGTTTTACCTCAATCGTTTGGATGGTTCACATAGAAAAGAACCATTGTAGAGCACTAAATGCAAAGAGAAGTTGCCTAACGGTTAGATTTTCTTCAAATGCTATAAATACAAGTTTTTGGACAGTTGAAGTATAATTAATAAAGTAAAAAATTGCAGTTGTTTCTCTTATCTACTTATACTTTGTTCCAATTTTCTTATGCTCTTAATTTGCAATCTTTTTTAAACTCTAATGCAGTGCTAAGTCACATACATCTACAATTTACTAGAGAGAGCACACTATACTAGTGATTTAGGGTTGTTGTGACTATGAAATCATATGTAATTGAGATTAGGTACAGGCTCTTGAATCATTATCAGTGAGATTAATGAAAGTGTGCCTAAAGACCTCGGTTGAGGTATTGTGTGATCATAGAAAGTAGGAAGTTGTTTGAACTCTATATTAAAATCCTAAGCTTGATTTCTCTATTCTTTACTCTTTATTTTCTGTACTTTATTTATTACTTATTTATCCTAATATTACATTCACTTAGCTATTGAATTACGAAATTGGTATTAAAATAAAATTAAGGCTCTTAGTTCCTAATGTAGTTTTTCAATCATGTCCAGGTCATAAGTTACTAATCCTAAGAAGCAGTTTAAAAGCATTTATTTCACTAAGATATAATGGATACGTAATATTAGGTAGTCCCTATCTATCTATTATAGTTTTATGGCTCTAATTGTAGGAGCTTTACTTATTTGTTTTTACTTGTTATGCAATTATTCATCATAAGAAGAAGGAAGAGAAAGAGGATCGAGGAAAGAAAATCGTAGAAGCATATATCATAAAATTTGCTAAAAGTGTTGGACTAACTAATATTATTAATAATGGTGTGATAAGGAGGAATATTCACTAATTATTGATAAACATACTATCTAGTATCACTAGTTTGATGGCTAGTACACTTAAAGTGATACTAAAAAAGATCTGTAAAATGTTAGGTATCATATGAAGATGTTTGCTGGAATAAATTAAGGAAAAAATGAGGCTTCGCGCAAGGAAGTGAGCCTGCAAAATAGATAACAATGAGGGGGCATTAGGAAGTTATCTAGTGTGACCACTCCGATACTTAAATTAGGCATATATTTGACAAGAATAAGAGAAATCAAAGATAGAATGTAAGCTTAAGTGTGCTAAGTGTAATGTAGTTTACTGTTGGGTAATGGTCTTATATTTATAGAGAAATTGAGCAAGCAATTGGAGAGGAGTTAGTGGGTGGTAGCAAAATCTATAAGTATTAGGTAGTGGAGCCATGATGTTTGACGTGGTCCACAAATATAGGAAGAAGTTGTTTGACTTAGTCTTCGACCTTATCTGAATTCTTGTAGTCATTGGTGATTATTGTGGTTAAGTGGGTCATGTGATGGGCCTAGACTGAGGTTGGCTATGAGGGAGAAGGTAGAGTCTTCAAGGGGCGCATTCTAGGTTGAGAGCCTTGCTAGGTCGGTTTAGACTTGAGAAGCCTATGCTTGAAAGTCCTTATCAACATTATGTTTTCTTTTAGTTGTTTTGTAAAAATTTTAGAAGCATCAATGCTATGTGGTTACTATTAGTGCCTTTATAGAAGATAAACAAAGTTATTTTGTATAGATTTTAGCTAGTATTATTGGTGTTTATAGTTAAATTCTAACAGAAACTTTAGCCCAAAGGTTTGATGAAACAAACCAAAAATTAAAATGAATGTAAACCTTAAAAGAATTGGGATTTCGAATTTCTTTACTTGTGTGTGTACAATATAGTAGAGTAGCCATTAAGTCGGACCAAAAGGTAAAAACAATTTTTTTTTTTAACAAAGTTTGTAAATGAAGGGTTAATATTTAAAATCTACTTTATAAGCTGTAAGCCCAGCATCAATCGAGTTATTTCTTATGTTAATAATTATATTGTTAATAGAATCCATGAACTTAATTTTTAGATAAATTAAAGAGTTTTCGATTAATCAGTCTAGGATAAGACATGTTAAAATAATCTTGAATAGTGTAAATTTTTCTTAATGGGTTTAAGTATAGGCTCCATTCGTCTATAGAATCACGGACCACAATTCATTCTAAACCTACCATGCCTAGTAAGATTTAATCCAATTGTGATTTTTTAACTCTTATTATCTATATATACTCAAATAAGATTTAGATGGGGGCTTTTGACATGACCTCTCTTTTTTAGCTTGTATTTATAGTAACTTATTAGGATCATCAATTATTCCAACTTTCTAATTCATTTCTAAGCCATTTTTTTTTTCTTTATGAGAATTATTTTATGGAATAGTAATACTCTTTTTTCACATGAACCCAATAATGCACTCTATACCTAGTAATGCTATTTAACCAATCTGTGCATTTACAAAGCGAATGGCCGAAGGCAAATTATTGAGTGATAAACAACATTATAGTCTAGTAGTATGAACTGTGATTTTTTAGTGGAATTGACTAGGTTTTGAAACCTCTTGTAGAGGGTTAAAAAATTGTTATATTAACCATTGAGATAAATTTATTATTTATTTAGGCTTGACTTTTTGGGTCAGGTGATAAGGTCTAGGGAGTCAAATCCGTATTGGGATGATTTACGGAGATTTGGCTTGATGGGCTTGGAATAGGGATCATCGGACCGATCTGTCTGTCTCCAACTTTTCTCAAGTAAGCTCATGCACTTATAAGAAAAGCTACTGACTTTAGACCTATTAACTAGCTCGTTCTGGATAACTATGAATCAAGTAAGCTCCATTTCATCCGTTGATCACCTAG
The DNA here is from genome assembly GCA_024138005.1 of Lumnitzera racemosa. Classification (NCBI taxonomy): domain Eukaryota; kingdom Viridiplantae; phylum Streptophyta; class Magnoliopsida; order Myrtales; family Combretaceae; genus Lumnitzera; species Lumnitzera racemosa. The sequence continues at coordinate 24,256,939 of JAMXBC010000011.1, forward strand.
ATGATCTAACGGATGCCACCATGCCCAAGAACCTATAAATTCTTAGCATTTCTTCATCATTTGGAACACTTGGAGAGAGATTGATAAAACAGTATTTTAGTATGAAAACTTTGCTCTTTAAGATCAAATAGCGTTTAGGTAAAGAATTAATTTTATTTGGTCAAGCTATAAGGTGAATGTCTAAGGTTATACATTTAAAATACTGAGATTGCTTGTTCCTCTTATTTACCTTATTCTCACCTAATCATCCCTTCAGATGACAGTCTCACGTTGTTTTTTTGAAGTTACGTGTAGTACACTATTCACGTAGCACGCACATGACCACTCTAATCGAACCCCCACATCTATATCCCCATCCTTCAAAATTGTAATATGATAGTTAGAATATATATATATATTATTAAAATGTTTATAACCTTAAATGACTGTCGAAACAATATCTTGATTATTTTTACTTATTTAGCCTTTTAAATAAAATTTTTATTATTGATAAATAATTTTTTAATATATTTGATTATTAATATAAGATAATTTAAAAATTTTAAGAAAACATAATCTTACCCCCTATCTTTCTCTTCCTCCTCAAACATTCCCACTACTCCCTCTATATCTCTCTCTCTTTCTCTCCCCCAACATTTTTACTACTCTTTAATCCTCTCCTTATAACTCCCATCTCTCTCTCTTCTTTATCTATCACTATCTTTTATTAATATTATAATATACTTAATTATATTATTTTATTTATTTTATGCATATGTGATGCGGTTCGCTAATATATGTGTGTATGTGTGGGGGGCTTACAAAACATAACATAATTTTTTGAGATCATTATAGACGTAAGGAACCATTATTTCATTGTTAATAATTCCTTGCTTATAGAACCGCAATTAAGTTGAGGTGGCTCCCATTAATCACCATCTTCCGGACACAGCAAGATTAGATATGCCTTTATAATTAGATCATGAGTGCATGGATATCCAATTATAAAGCGCTTTGCAAAGGGATCAGGTTTTTAGGCTGGCCCGCCACATGGCATCCGTTCATTGTATGATTGATGCAATCCGTTTTGTTCGGTGAGTGAGACCAAAAAGTGGAAACAAATTTTTGAAGAGAAAGCACCTCTATTTTTTTCCTTTACGTAATTCAATATTTAAAACAGGGTTTTCGTAATTATACGTTTTTTTATTATTTATTTGGGATAATCCAATACAATTCGAGAATCATTAGTGACGTGGCTTTATAATCTTGCAACTTTTGAAAATAAATGTACCCTTTAAAGCGCGATTATGATCCCAAGATTATGGTCAAAGGAATGCAGAAAGCAACACCTTAAAGAGTTTTAGTGACAAGTTAAGGAATGGCAGTATAGATGAAAGTATAATTTAGAAGCCTATGCCATATATCTACGCTGACTAATTGTATATGAGAAGTATTATAATTTTCACTGTTTCCAATTACTTATATATAAGATGGTTTACAATATTTATAGGGAAAGAAATTACGCAAATTATATTAGTAGCCGAAAGCTATTGATTAGATATAAATTAATCCTTTTTGCTTTGCTTTCAAGCATTTATAACTTTTGAAATATATTTATATATGCTTCTAAGTATTACTAAACCTCAAAATTATGCTTTAAATGTTTAAAAGGTTGATACACATTTGACTTGTAGTTTTTAAGGTACAATTATAGTTGTATAAAAATTTAAGAAATATTGTAAATAAGACGTCTAAATTTTAATCATGATACGGACATGTCTAAACTTATAAATTACACTTAACAACTTCTTGAACTCTTATAAATTGAAAAAAAAAAAGAAAAAGAAAAAAGTTCAAAGTTTTGGGTGCTAATGTAACACTTTGTAAGTTATGAGGTATATTCATGTTGATGTAAAAGTTTAGGAAGTTATATATAACTTTAAGGGATTTAATAATTAAAAAGAGTTTTTTAGGTAAAATAATTTATAAGAGTTTAGAAGATGTTAAAATATATTAGATAAGTTTGTCTTGTATGCACCAGCATAGAAATCAAACTTTTAATTTATGGGAGATTTTAAAGTCTTGCTCTTTGTTTTAATGGAATTGATTCTATTTTTCATTTCATCATTGATTTTTATTTATTTTTAAATGTAAACAGTTAAATTTATAATTTGTTCAATAGTTCAAATTTAGAAAAGTATAAATTAAGAATTGGATGGACTAATTTTTTAAAAAATAAAATGGAATCATACAAAAATCCTTTATTTATATTATTTTTTTTTCCATTTTTCCCAAACATTCATATATAATGCTTAAACGAAAGTTGAAATTATCACGATAAATTGAAGAATTGGGAGGAAAGAAGGTTGGAATTTGGAGTTGTGGCGGGCTTCTTTAAGCTAACCTTATCTGTCGTCAGGGTAAAAAGAATCTTATGACGACGTTAGGGGATTTGAACGTCCCGAAAATGGGAAAAAAAAAAAAAAAAACAGAAAAGAAAGAATGGAGGCAGACGCGAATCACACACGTACTGTACATGGAATTAGGAAATTGGGGAGGAAATTGTTGGAGGTTGATTTAGTCAAATTTGATATTGTTTACGTAAGCACCTAAACAACGAAGATTATTTCTTGTTCATTTTTTCCTTTTCTTTTTCTTTATTTGGGACCAATTGCTAGCTATACATAACATCTATTATGTTATCATTGGTAAATCCAGCCAAAAAGGAAAAAAAAAAACATTAATTAGGTATTAAATTAAATATTATATACATGTGGTAAATAAATATTAATATAAATAATAATAAAATGAATAGTTTTTAGAATAATTATTATCGTGTCATTTACACACGTCATATATATTATTATCTTATTGATATTTAGGCTCTATTTGTTTCAAGAAAAATATTTTGTAAATGGAAAATGTTTTCTATTGGAAATATTTTTCTTAAAAATATAATGTTTTTATGTGTTTGGATGTCTTTATAAAAACATACTGAAATTAATTTTCCACTGTTTGTTATGAGTTTTATGTAACATGTAGTCATACTTAAATGGAATATCATCATCGTAAAATCATGAGTATACAATTCTTTTATATAAAAGTCTAACACATAAATTGATTTTAAATTTTATTGTTATAATATCCTTAGATTGTATTTAAAAATTTTCTAATTATGATCAATTTAAAAAATCATTTTTTCCAAAGTTAGAAAACATGTAAAAAGTAATTCAAAAATGACTTTTCGTTTTAAAAAATGTAAGTTGTTTACCTAGAAAACGTTAGAATTTTCTGTTTAATAGGAAAATATTTTCCCATGCAAGAAAAAATATTTTCTACTTAAAAGGATATATTCAACCTAATAAATAAAGGAAAATAAGGAAAACTTTTTTTAAAAAATATCTTTCTCGATACATGACATGTGTTATTCATTGCTAAAAAATCGATAAAGTACATATTAATTCTTAATATTACTATCCCTTCATTATTTATATCCATATTTAGAATGGATGTGTTGTTATTCCTTATTAATATATTTAGAATAGGAAAAAATATGTTAATATTGGATATAATCGATCATTATCATCATCTTCTTGACTTCCATAAAATTATCTAAAGGGGCTTGCCAAGATTTCCTTATTCGACTAAGAAATATATATATAACTAAAAAAGCATAACAATCGTAAAATATTATCCTTATCCTATTTTCATAAGTCAAATGTTAAATGTAAATTCCAATAGATGTTATCGTTATGTTTCAATGGTATGATTATTAGTTTACTGTTGTAGTGAGACATAAACAATTGCCCTAATCATTACAATAAATAAAACATTTAGTTGGAAAAACGTACTATTAGGTTTGAGATTAGAAAGAAAGGAAAATATAATTTTTTTTCTTCAAAAAGGATTGGTGCACTCATTAATTCATCTGCTTGGTAGATTAGTCTCATAAATTTAAGATTTTCTTTTTTAAAGTTTTACAATGTATTGATTTTCAATTAGTAATATTCTATAGTCATTAATAATATATATTTCAACTTGCATTGAAAATGGTTATATAATATAATACATTTTAAATACTTATATATTATATAATAAATTTACATATCAATAATTTCAATCAATATTAAAATACCATATAATATATCAATGTCTAATATAATATATAATATGCTTAATGTACTCTAAAAAGTATATGTACCGTTATAGTCAAGTTAATACAATAATAAATAGTTATGATATATAAATTCATTAATATCAATTTATAATTTTATGAATGAAATTGGTTTTTAGATATATTTTTTTTGAATGGTTTGAATAATATTATCTGAAACCGAAAGAAATTAATATGACACGATAAAAATAAAAATTTTTAAATGGTTTGAGCAAATTAATTTTTTTTTCTAATTCCAAAATAAAAATTTTTACTATCGAGTTGAGTTTTAATTCTTTTAAACTCAAAGTTATTTTTTAAGTACATCAAATAGTTTTCTTTGCATTGAATTAAACAATTTAATTTAGAAATTGAATTTTGTCTTAATTCATTTATGTATTTGGTTTGTAGTTTTGTGATAAAATCGAATACAATTTTCTTTTTGAAATATTGCATTTCAATTCCATCTCTATTTATAGAAAATGGTTGAATTAAATTTATAAAAGGAGTTCTTAAAATGACATTTTCATTCAAATTTTTCACAAGTATGAAAGAAATTTTATATGAAGTATTGTGTTTTATTACTGAAGCATTTGACAATTTATAATTGATGCATAATTTGCTACCAAATGTAGAACTTAGAGATTGGGTAGTTTTCTCAAAATATTTTATAAGAATCAATCGTTCTCTAATAAAATTTAAATCTGCATCAGTATCAAATAATATAGTTGTTTCTAAACAAATGCATTATTAATTCTTATCGTAATATTAATAATTCATTTCCTTATTGTTACTTCAATAAGTTGCATCAAATAATCAGGATTATCAAAAATTGGTAAAACATTTGAATTTTCTTCATTTGAAGTTTCCCCATTAATTATTTCCGGACTATTTTCTTGAGTTATTATTTTTTTTTAATTTAAGAAAATCGTTTCGAAGTTTTATCTACATTATTTTTAAATCTTTTATTTCCTGTTTTTGAGTATTAATTTCATCATGTAGATCATCAATTGTTATTGACTTTTTTTGTTTCCTTTTACCTTTTTCGAGGATTTTATTGAGGTTATAAAGTTAATTAGGTTTAAGAGTTAAATTCGGTTTATTAACATTTTTTATGAAATTATGTTTTTCATTATCATTTGGTAATCGATCAATATTGCAGAGAATTTCTTCTTTTTCATTTGTTAAAACAGTAATTTCATTATCTTCTTCAGATGATGTGAATTCCATATCATCAATTTGAATTTCATCATCACAATCATTTTCTGATGAAGAAAGTTTATTATCACAAAATATTTACAAGATATTATCCATTGTTTGTTCATCAAGATTTAATTCATTAAGTTTATTATTGATTTTATAAAAATTTGTTGTGTGACCAATTTTCTTACATTTGTAACATCTTAATTATTTATATAATTTTCTTTTATTTTTTTTTATCTTTTTTCTCTTTGTTGAATTTTTCTAGTTTTTTAAGTCTCCTTGAAAATTTTTTATTGAAATTTCTTTGGGGTTTTTTTATGTAAATATTGAGGACATTTCGAAGATGAATAAGAAGACTTTTATTTTTCATTTTCTTATTACTAACAAAAGAAGGATCATATTAAACACAAAAATCACCAAGGCTTTGGTGTTTTAAGCACTGTTCATTTTTAATTGATTTTTCAATCTTATTGTGATACACAAATTGGTTCCAATTTTATTAACATATCATGCTAATTCTCTATATGACAAATTATTATAGAGAATCTCGCTATTATTTTCTTCTTTGAGTTTTTTCTTAACTTATTTATTTATTAATTTTGATAAACTAGCTAAAAATTTCTCCTTCCAAAAGGGTTGATTACAATCATTCATAAGGAAAACTCTTTAAAAAAAAAAATCTTTATATTGCCTAAATTCTCTTAAAGATTTTTACTTCATATTAGACACTAGATCTAAGGTTTGATTCCTAATGTATGAAGGATCAACTATGAAATGTTAACTGATTGAGAATATTAGAGTGTTGACCATATCTTGAATTGATTCATCATTGTCATTTAAGATTCTTCTTTCATTTTCATCAATTTTACATGAAATTAAAATATTGATTCTTTGTTCCTTAGTGAGATAGTTATCTCATTAACCTTTTAATTGTCTAGTAAATCTAGCTATTAAAAGGACGATTACTTGATAGTTAGTAACATTTGAAACAGTTTTATTAGTGTTGGAAAACATTATCATTTGATTAAGGATATTAAGAATTTTTTGTTCTGAGTATCCATCAATATTCCATTCATATGTAAATCTTACATAATACTTATTTTGATAATTATCATTCTTTTTTTTTTCGATTAGTATATCAGGAGGTGTTGCTTTTTGATAATATAATTTTTTAGGTTCTTTCCAATTAATTCCGTTAGTCCATTCATTAATATTTAAATCTTTTAAAGAAATATTGGACATTGTATCATTCATTAATTCATTATTAATTTTATTTAAAACATTAATTTTTTTTAAGGTTTATCACCAATGACAATACTTTTCTTGATAAGAGTTGGTATGTCTATATTAAAAAAATTAATTAGTTTTTAAGATGAAGTTTTTTCTTTTACCATTTTATTTTTTAACATTCTTTTCCTATTATATAAAGCTTTTAAAAATTTATTACTTGCATTTTTTTTAACATTTTAAATGGTTTAAACAAATGTGTATTTTTATTGGTTTTATTGATAACATTGATTTTATTTATCGCATTACTGATTATATCTTCTATTCTATCCAATTGTTTTCATATGGTGTATAAATGTTGGTTTGTGAAATTATTTTGATTTATTATTTTCTTTATTCCTAAGCCTTCTTCTTCTATAACATTTTTAAAAAGCGTAAGAGGTATTTCTGTATTTTTGTGAGTAGTTTTTATATTGCTAAGTAGTGAATAATTTGATTATATTATTTGTCTGTCATTCAATTTCCATTTAAAACATTCATTGATTACATTGATTTCTTTCGGTTTCAAATAATATTCTTTAAATCATTCAAAGAAATATATCTAAAAACCAATTTTATTCATAAAATTATAATATTCATCTTTCATTTGTAATTTAATATTATTGAATGTTTCAAAGTATCATTTTCTAATTTTCTCATTTTTAGGTGAATTAAACTCTTTGCTTAGGAGAATCCTATCAAGTTTGAAAGGTTTTTCTAAAACATTAAGTTTAGGATCACCTACTTTTGAAAGTGAACATTCTAGTTCATTGGTTGGTTGGTAAACTGATTGAGTTATACCTGATCTACTATTAACTATTCTAGAAATGGATGGATTATCTCAGACATTGGGTTGTATATTTAGTTGAGTATTGGATTGAGCATGAAAGGGTATATAGATTATTGGTAAAGGATTTGGAAGGTCTACTGATCTCCTAGAGGAAGACGACATTAGCCTTATTTCTAAATATCTTCTAGGTTGATTAAAAGAGCTCCTATTGAATTGGATGGTGACTTTACCATCTGGGTATTAAACAACATTTGATGGTTTAGTATTGTAAACCGATGGTTTTGGAATCTACTTCCAATGAATTAGAATATGAAGAACCTTTACTTTCAGAAGTAGGTAATCTAGAACTTAATATTTTAGAAAAACTTTTTAAGCCCAATAAGATTCTTCTAAACAAAGATTTTAATTCACCTAAAAATCAGAAAATTAGAAAATGGTACTTTGAAACATTCAGTAATATTAAACTATAAATAAAAGATGAATATTATATTTTATAAATAAAATTGGTTCTCAGATATATTTTTTTGAATAGTTTGAAGAATATTATTTGAAACCAAAATAAATTAATGTGATCAATGAATGTTTTAAATGGAAATTGAATGACGGACAATAATAGATTAATCTTTTCCATACTAAAATTAGGTTTTTAGGCTTCAATATTTACAATGGTATAATAATCTCTATTCAAAGATCAATTGAATTTGCAGATAAATTTCCTAATGAAATAAAGGGTAAAAATTAACTTCAAAGATTTATAAAAAGTTCAAATTATATTGCAAATTTCTTTTCTAATCTCAATATCATGTATTAACCATTATATCAAATATTGAGAAAAAATTTACCTCAATGGTAAAATGAGCATGCAAATGTTGTCAAATTGATAAAGCAAAGAAATTAAGGAAATTCTTACCTACGCATTGTTGATCCTTTTCTATCAAAAGTAATAGAAACTAATGCTTCTGAAACGTTGCATCTAAGCAAGTTTTTGCCTGATGACAATCAATTCTTTCTATATTTGATTTTGAAATAGAGTATATTAATGGATCTTTCAATTCCTTTCTTGATTTTCTTACTTATGAATTTTTTTAAGGAGATGCTTGAGAGGACAAAGGAAAAGAAAAGGTTTCTCTAACCTCTAACAAGGGGTTAACTAAATTAAATCCTGGTTAGATGTTTATAAATCATCTAACAGCCCATTAACAATTAAAGAGGAATCATCTTTAAGGATCTCTAAACCAATTTCCTCAAATAACCAATTTTCTTCCAATATCCAAACACAATCCAATAAAAACCTTTCCCAATTAGCCGATATAGCCATCACTCCAGAATTACTAAAAGTAATTTTAGTAGTCTTGCAAGAAAAAAAAATGAAACCCCAATACTTCCTGAAATTCCTCAACAAAACCAAAATATTCAAATTACTGAAGTAGTATCTTTAGTACCTTCTATAATAATACCTGCAAATCAAAAGTCCAAATTCTTTCAAAAACCCATTTTAAGATATGTTTTCTCTATTGAAGAAAACTTATTTGACAAGGATCCTTTTGAATTTGTTTGGAAAAATTTTACAAAAGATTTCTTTTATATCCCAAATGATATTTACAAACCAATCTAATTTTATGAAAAAAATTTGACTGAAACTGGATCAATAAAATTCAAATATTTTGAAGAGGAAGGAACTGTTGGTTTTTCTATGGCTAGAATCCTAAAGGTATTCAGTCTTAAAGAATAGTGAACCCATCCAACAACCCCAATAAAACTCAATATAAAACCTTTTTTCAGTCTAGCCAAGTTATCGAGCTAGTTATAATTATTATAATTATAAATAAGCTTGGTAGAACATTTTTTATTAAATGAATGCCAAAAGGTTACATGCATAGCTACTATTTTTTTTATAATTGTTGTTTCGAAACTCTTCCTAATTGGTTTGCACACTGGTGAGAATAATTTGGAGCAATCCTTGAGATTGTTCATGAAAATGCTAGAAATGATTTCAATACTTTCATGAAAAATTATAACATAACACTACACGAGAAAAACTTCCACAAGGAAATGCTTTATTTTCTACATATTAGTGTAACTTGGGTGATGATAAGGTGGTTCAATTATAAACTTGATTGAACTTTAAATACAACCAATTTGGTCAAAATGTATAAGGTCAAATGGTGGGATAATTATAAAATATGGAATAGACTTGAAGAAGATTCAATTCTAAATTAGATCAAGAACAATAATTCTTCAATTATTCCTACCAATAATTCAAATCCTCTATTTCATAATATAATTTTTCTAATATCCTCTTTAGTTAGTGCCAGTTCTTCAGACTAATGAAGCAAATCTTAAAAGGAGCATTAGCTAACATCAATGAATTGATTCAAGGATTAAGTTCAGAATCAACTTCTGAATTAGGATCTCATCATAGGAGAAATTCAAATAAAGATGAATGCTATGGGATTAATCTAAGTGATCCTTGAATATTGAATGTAATTTTGTTTTCCGGTATAATTTTGCACTATAAAATATAATAGAAATATAGCATTTGTACATATGTACTATATTGCATAATATTGTCACCAATGACGTCAAATATTACTTCCTCACATAATACTATTTATGTCCCTTACTTTGTATTGTTCCTACAGTACTCTATTGGTTACAATAACACTATTCATTACAGTAATCGGTTGGTTCTTTCAATTATAAAATAGAACCTCTTCTCATTTGAAGGTCAAGGTTGGATACACAACCCTTCTCTCTTTCTCTCTCTCTCTAAACTTACACCTCTCATCTCTTACTTTCTCTTCTTACACATCTTTTCCTTATACACCTTTCGATCTTATTCCAAATAACCCATATAAACACCTTCCACTCTAAAGCATATGGGTTGCGTCAATTTTGAGGTAAAATACAAATATCTCTCAATATTCTCAGATCTCTTTCAAATATTTTCAATATTTTCTTTCCATTGATTTGTATATAATATGCTCTTCTATTTTGTACAAACTATTTTAAATCAATAAAATTTCAATTTGATTATCTCTCTTCTTATCTCTTTTTATATTATATGTCATGAGGGGAATCTCCAATTAATTTGGGTGTAATTCTACGAGATATATCAATTTATTATTATCTATTGAACCTTATAATCGATTGGTATTATTGCTTTTTAAGGTTTCATATTTATATCCTTGCATATTTCTGCATAAAGTCTTACTAGTCTTAGCTTTGTTGCTTGTGGTGGGTTTGTTTATCTATTTAATATACATATTTGTTCACAATTTTGTTTATATTATAATTTGTTGTTCATATTTATGTTTATGATTATCTAGATAATGCAATAAAATTTCTTGAGTGGCATTATATTTTAATAGTTAATAGTAATTTGTATTAAACCCCATTTGGTGCCGATAGCAATATTAAGCTATGGTGGATATACATTCTAAGGTACATCAACTGGAAAATGCAAACAATGCTACATACCTAGAGTTGATACATACTAATTTATAGGATTTATGTCACAGATAGTCCATGATAATAATGATTTGTTTGAATTTTTATATTATTTTAATGATGCAATAGAATTTTTGGAAGTTTTTCACTTATATTATATCTGGTTGCTTGGAAATGTTAAATATATATTAAATTATTAATAAAAATATCTAAGTATTTTTTTAGTATATTAGCTAGAAACTGAGATTGTCTAAAAGAAAAGGCAAGGATTTAGTAGGCCTCCTGTTGACTTAGCATGACAATGCCACATACTAAAAATTATAAACATAAATATAACATTAAATGTCTCAAAAAATAAAAGATAACAATAAAAATGATTTAATTGAATATAATCAATATTTGGAAGACATAATAGAATTTATGCTATATATTGTTTGAGCTTATTCTCTTCTTAGAAATAGGTTTTATTTAGTTGATATATATTTTAGAAAAAGTTAATATATATACTCTTCAGTTCTAATTCATTCTCATCTCTATTCCTTAATAAATAATTCATATATATATATATAAAATAAACAATGCCTATTGTATGAAATATTATCAAATTAATATATATAATAACATGGACCGGAAAACACACAAAAGCATATGATGATTTTGCAGTTAATATTAATTGACATGCTATTCAAATGATATTTTTATTTCCTTCCCTAAATCATGAAGTATTTTTAGTTAGTAAAATGCGCCAAATGTCTTATGACATTATAAACATCCTTATCCATCATGTTTTCTTTAAAATCCTAAAAATATGGAATGTGCCAAACGTAATGGATAGCAACTGTCATGCTGAATGCATCTCGTGATAGTTTGAAAATTTTACGCTTCTTCAAATTAAGTTCAATTTAAATTCTGATTACTTTTTCCCTAATAAATCAATTGATAAAAAGTGGCAAATAATTTATATAATAGTTTAAACTACAAAGGAATATATCTTCATAATTTCTTAAAGCACTCATATACACATGATAGATGTTATATAAAACATAATAAATGAAAAGGAAGCCCCTTTCTTGATCTATGTTGCAATTATTTCCATACAAAGGAAAAAGTAGAATTGCAAGTTTAAATTTAATTTGACTTTACCGAGACATACTCATCTAAATTCTTATTTTAAATTCTCTTCTAATTTTTCAAAGGTACGTGGGTGAAAATTGAGAAAAAAAAAATTAGAAAATGCAATACTTATTGCATTCATTGATAGTCACGCTAAATGCAACTAAAAATATGACAATTATAAGGACAAATTAAAAATACATATTCCCTTATGCTTACTCCATGTGTATATAGATCCTTTTTCTTTAAAACTGAGTTGTTTTTTTTTTTTTTTTTTTGCCAATCTTTAAAATTGAGTATTTAAATTCCTAAACCTTCAAATATATAATTTTCAGATCTTATTTTACTCTTTTCCTATTGGATAGAATAATAAAAAAAAAATTCAAATATTCAAGAAATATGTTAATGAAAAAGGAGAGAACTACCTCTTTTTCAATTTGTTTTTGAATATTTTACCATACTCAATTTTATTCCTTGTATTTTATATTTTTATAATGGTTAAAAAAAGTCATATAGGGGTCTAACAGTAGTCATTTTAAGATTATTTAGGAGCTCAAACATTCAATTTCAAATGTATGGACCTTAAGCGCACACTTAATAAACATAATGGGATATATTTGCCATGTACCTCAATTTAAATTAAATGAAGTTTTATCCATTACCCGTCCTCCATATGTACATACGATTTGATGATTCAATTTAGATTAGAGAAGAGTTAATCAAAATCTCTTTGGTTTAATGGCAAGAATATTACTCCTTCAATAGAATGGATCCTCTCCAACAAACATAAAATAGAGTACCTTTTTTCTTTTATTTTTATTATAACCAAAGTCATAAAATGGTCAATTATTATGTTGTAATATTAAAAGCTTGTTTCAATGATAAAGATCGACAAAATCATTTTCTCCAAAATTCATGATATTTTCATACTTTCATTGTTATTAAGCACCACAAATGAAGATATCTACGGTTACTTTTGTCCTCCATTCCATTGAGCCACTATTAATTGCAAACACTTAAGTTGTTACAATAATTGTTAAAATCATGAATTAATTATACGATTTTTCTTAATTAAAAATAGATATAAAATGATTTAAATATAGAATTTATGTAATTTTATACTGTTTTAAATAACTCTATTTATTTCACACGTTTAGAGGAACTATAAAATAACAATTTTGGTAACTATAGTTATGACTATTATATTTGACAATTAATAATTACCAGAAACTAAGAAAAATATATATTTTCCGCAAGCACACATGATAATTGAACAAATTATTATAACTATAATTGACTTAGTCAAGTCCATTGATGGTTGTGAATTAGTTGCTACCTGGGACAGGGTCATATTGTCACAGAATGGTCCATTTCCGTCCAAATGTCCAACGCTCCACAGCATCAAACGCCATGGCTTGCGTGTAAAATAACCTTAATAAAATGACCAAAGGATCCTTCACCAATTTGAAATCAAACTTTGGTGGATTCTGGGGGCTCTACTTATCCCATTCATGGTGCTGCATACACTAAGTAATAATCCAAAGTTTTGTTGCTTTCCACCTCCTTCCCCAACTCTACTCTTTTCCGTCTTCTTTTCTTTTTTGTTCTTTTTTTCCAATTTTCACATCTTCTTTTCCCCATAAGGATGCCGGGTGCCCCATATAAAGGACAAAGGATTAAAGTAAATTAAGTCTCCTGATGGACTAAGGCCACTTCATCATGTTTCTTTCACTGATGCACGGCAGTCAAATAAATAGCAGAATGTTATGGGGTTTTCTTAGGATGCTTTTTAGAAAACTCAATAAACAAACTTTTATCTTTCAATACATTTGCTTTTTCATAAATTCAGAAGTCGATGTTGCGATGTAAGAAGTTTCCGTTTTATGTCCATAACAATTAAGAGAACCTAGTTAACTATAAAAACTATCGTACCTCTTGTTACGAGATCCTTATTAGGTGGTTTGAGACCTGTAAAAAGTAAAAAAAGAAAGTTAAAGATGGTGTTAGAGTTGGCTTAATTAGAATAGGTGGAGAGTCAAGGTAACAAGAGGGAGGGATAGTATATTCAAAGTAGTAGGGTTGCTGCTAACATTGTATTTATAGAAGAATGGCTAGGTCGGATAAAGATGGTAATAAATGCCCAATGATCTCCTCTTCACTTTGAATTTGAATTTAATGGAAAATATCATGGTAGCTAAAAGATTGTTGACTTACTTTATTAGCTAAGCACTTCCTACATGTCTTCATTCAAACTGGGGTCGACCTTAGTTGACTTAGGACTAGGCTAGATGCCTTGGCCTTATGCTAAGGCGGACAACCCTAGCTTAAAGGTCTACATTTTGGGTAGCTCACTGTTACTAATTTGCTAAGCCTTTATTTGGAATTTCATATTTAAAATAGCTTATCAACAATATTAATATAAATTGGTAACATGCTTTAGTTTTTCATAGTTTTGATAAAATACACATGATTTAGTTAATTTCCTAAACTAGACCAAAAGTTTAAATTCATGTCAAATTAAAAATCCAAAAGCCTATGTGGATTTGGGTGTCTATAATGGTTTGAAGCAATCGGATTTAACTTTAACTAAGATTGTGTAATTTGGTATATATGATTGATCAAACTTCCAACTTAGCTATACTAAATGTGTTCTTCTAGTGTTATGGGAAAAAAAAACATAAAAAATCATAAATATTAGAGATTATATATAGAGTTGTGCAAATTGATTGCAGTTCATAGATCAATCTGTTTAATCCATTTAAAAAATAGATTATAATTAAATTTTTAACTTAATAGAAAAGTGGACTGAATAAATCCAATCGTTTAATCTAAAAATAATAGTGATTTGGCTCATTACAACCAAGTTGGTGCACCAACCCAAAAAAATTCTAAAAAAAAAAAAGGAATAACAGAGTGTGATTGTGCAAAGCAAAAAAGAGAAAAAAAAAAAAAGATTCTTTTGATAATTCAAACTTGGTGGAATCTCATAGAAAGAGTACAAATTATTAATAATCTATTCTTACCCAACTATATCACATATCTCGACTTGGGAAAAAGGGGATTTAAATAAGAACTATTTCATTAAAAAATGAGTATCCCGGATAGTAATATACGATGGCCTTCACAAATAATAAATTAGGCAAGCCAACAATTTGTAATATTAATGGCCTTTTCGGTGCAGTCCCTCAGCCTATGTGTTTAACAATGATAGCCTGGGCAATGGCAGTTGAACCCCACCCAATTCAATTATGTTGTCCTTTTGACTCAAAGGAGGAAATAATGACAATGAGGAAAGACCCAGTGGGCAATGCGAATGACCTACTTGCTGGCGATGAACATATCCTTGTTTTACCCGCAACTTCCTCCAATTTTTTTTTTCTTTCCTTTTTTTTTTTTTTTTTAATGAAACTGATCAATCAAGTATCAAGTATTGACTCGAATTTTAGCGTTCATTGTTAAGTGCTTTCGGGATATTCGTAGGCGGATAAACAGACTCTTTTAAGGTTTATTTTTATGAAAATATAAATGTATAAATTCTTAAACTGATATTTATTTATTATTTAATATTTAAACAAGCGTTTTTAAGTACACTTAATTGTTCTCGTTTTATTTCCGTTATTTTTGTATTCTATTAGCAATGTATGCGGTGCCCAAATTGCACTCCGAACCCCAATTCTTATCCAATCATTGGCGACAGCTGAATCAAACTCGTGCTTTGAACTTCTCTCGTTGAAATGGTCTAAACCATGAATATTCGTGAGACGACAGAATCTGCCTCCGTTGATTTCAAATGCCGATGAGGACGTTCCTGTAATTTCAAATCTCTTGTTTTCACATTTAACGAAACAACCAATGTATTTGACTAGCAGAACTTTGGGGATTGCTTTGAGATTTTGTGCAATGTCTTATGTCCTTCTCAATACATTATGAAAAAAAAAAAAAAACCTCTGCATTGGTATATTTTTGAGGAAAAATTACATACAGGTTGCTTGTGTTCTCAAGTTGTTATAAATAATGGATATATTTTTTTACTTTAAAAACATGACTTATATTTTCTTTTTACTTGATATAAGTTAATTATATATATATATATATACATATACACATGTAAGTACCGGTTTTTCTTTTTTCTTTTTTCCTTTTTCAGAATTTTTGGTGGTTGGGCAGCCACCCACTACCAAGAGAGATCATGTGACCACTCTTTGCCTCTAGGTAGTTGGTAATAACTAAATAAAATTGCTTAGTTTATATGATTTTGAGTTCCTCCTTTTTCTCTTTATTTTTTCTTAAATTTATGGAAATTTTTCAATATTTTTTAAACTAAATATATTCAATAAATATTGCCATACTAAATTAACTATTATCAACCGTGATTGAAATCAGCAGATAATTATAAAAGTACAAATTATGTCTTTGTAAAAAAGAGTTATCAAGGAGATACTTTTTATTTACATCCATGCCTTCTAGAAAGAGTCTTTATATTAAGCTTTCACTTGTTTGTAAAATTCCATTTTTATAGTTTTTTCCAATTTCTATGTCTCTTTAACTCATCTATTATATAGTTGGCTTTTGGGAAACGAAATATTTCTTAGTAAATCAAATACTCACTCACTCGACAGGGAGTTGTTGAAACTTGTTTCGAGTCTAAAATAAAAAAAAAAAGAAAATCAAAATTTTCATTTGTTTATGTTTTTTGATAGTGAGTAAACTAGATCTATATAACGATTGGTTTTGAGACGAGCCTGAACTAATAGTTGAACCGCCAAATCTTAAAGGCTCAAGCAATTCAACCATAGCAATACACCTGGTTAGTAGGCTATTGAATTGGTGAGTCAAATTGTTAGTTTAAAGGTTAGTCAATCTCAAAAATTAGAAAAAAAAATATAAATAATATATATATATACTATATATGTACTATATATAATATACAATATATTATATATAGTATATATAATATACAATAATAAATTAACTGTAGATTTATTATTATATACATATATGCTATATATTATATTATATATAATATACTATAAAATATACTATACATATAATATGATATCATACTCACGTGATCTAAATGAATTATTTAAAGATAAAAAAAATTGAATTGAAAATAAATTTTTTAATTCATGAGCAACAATATAAAATTTTAAATTTAGTTGAAAAAAAATGAATAGTCCTCAAATTCTTTATAATAATTAAGGGAAATTCGAAAAAAAAAATCCTACAATTCAAGGGTAGTTAAACCGGCTTGGGTCGACCTTACTCCCTTACCAACCTGTCAAGTAGCTGTTTTGGATCGATTCTTGGCTAAGGTGAATCGGTGTACATAGGTAGGCATAATTTGGTTTGGTACGATTGGCCCTCTTTACCAAACCAATATTGATATAACGTTTTGTTTTTATTTTTTATTTTTGTAATATCGAATATAATCATACAGTTTGTTTTATAAATTTTTTAAACCTAATTAAAACTAGTTCGCTCCATAGTTCGAACTATTTCTATTAAATTTTTGCTAACCATTTTTATCTTTAATAATATACATATTTTTTTTTCCATTAAACTTTCACATGTTTTCAATTAATTTCCTATACATTTTATTATTGTAACAATGCTTAGTAAAAATTGCACAAGATCTTAATAAACTCAACTTGATTGGACGAGAATAAGAGGTTCTATTCCAGTAAACAACAATAAGGAGAGATAAGTAGAGCTATCCATCTAAAAACGATACAAAAAAGACAAAATAGATACATCAAAGACTGGAAAGAAGATGAGAGACATCTAAAGAGTATTAAGATCAGACCCTTAATTGAAAATATAGGAGAAAATGACAATTTCTAAATGTGAATTTCAAATAGAACTCACTCAATTTAATTTTAATAATTAACTCAAAAATAAGATAAAGAAGAATAAGATATAAAAAATTTAATGACATGCATGAAGATTGATTGGAAAAAAAAAATTAAAATAAGTACAAAATAATTACATGAATTTTGTTTTATTTAACCAAATAGTTCATTCAATTTCAAATTGTTCTATTTGGTAAGCGAATCAAATCACGATCCATTTATATATAATCAAATTGAATTGGAAACTAAATGGTTTGCAAAAAAAAAAAAAAAAAAAACCATTTTTCGATTTAGTTCACAACTTGATCTATTGTTTGTGATATTTTTACCTTAGGTTACACTATTCACCACTATTTGTAGGTTATACAACTTACCTGAGATGGTTCGTAACTAACCATGTCATCTAATGGTAGCTCACATACTCCACAACTAAGAGCAACTAACCATCACAAAGGGATAGTGAAATTATTCTCTAGCTAATCCTTTGTAGAATTGAAAGAAAAAAAAATGAAATAATATTCTGATCATTGTTTAAAATTTCACATTGTTATGTCATACTCAATCAATTTTTACTTGTTACCTTTAATACTTAAACTTTGAAATTACTGAATATCATAATAAATTGAATGTAAAATTTTTTGTTTTTTCTAGTTTGCACCTTATATGGTTACTTAATCAAAATATACATGTGGCATTAGGAAAGAAAGGAGCACTAACGGGGGTGATAAGATTGACGAGTGGAATATATATTTAATTAAGTATAATATTTATCAATGCTAGAATTCATGTATAAATAGGGAGAGAAATATAGTAGTTAAGCTTCCTAAGAGAAATTTGATCCTACATCAAATTTTAAATGCCAAGATTGCATATGCTAAACACTTGTGCTCTCTAATTACATTTACACATTATAATTGAATTTGCCAAGTGTAAGCCTTATAAGGATAATTCATAGCTTTCACATTCTTTCATTCTAAACCAATCACACTTTCATGTCACTCTTTATCTCATTTAGATGCCCAAGCACACATGTTTTGCTTTTAATTGAATACTTAGGCTTAAAAGATAAAATTTGAGTAAATGTCAAATTTAATACTTAAGTTTATTCAATTTTGCAATTGATTATTTGAAATTTAAAAAGTAATTTATTACCTGCAAATTTGAAAGAGTAATATAATTTTATATTTACATGCAAAAACAGATAGTATTCAAACAACTAATTACGAAAAAGGGTAAAGATCACATAGTTAATTGCAAAAAAAAAGAACAAAGTTGAGATACCAAATTCAAAGTTGAAACTTGATATGTGATATTTACAAATGTGATGCTCACATATATAAAGATCATGGAATTGGAAGTATTAAAGTAAGTAACTTCTATTTTTGAATTTGCATTCTACGTTGATCAATAAAAAACTAATTCAATAGCCTCTCTAGATACTTACTACACTTTATTCTCTCTCATTTATTTTATAAATTACCTTCATCATTTTTTAACGCCATATGTGTATATATATACATATATATAATTAAGTACATGTGTCACAGATGTGTAATTATGCTAATATTTCATTATTCCTTTAATGTTTTTTACTTTACTTGTACACTCTTATGGCCTATTCACTTGGGGGGAATGGAATTAGCATTCCCCCTCTATTCCTAATGAGGTTTATATTACATTGTTTAGTTGATTTTAAGTCACTATAATTGGTAATCTGGAGAATTTGAATTATGGTAATATTAATAATGCACATTCTTCATTTGGGCTATGAATCCAAATTCTAGATTATTTCCTGTATTTTCGTACCAAAACTACCCTTACCCAAACTAAAAAATTACACCAAATTGCCTATGAAATAAAACCCTAAACTACCTAAGAAAAAATATATCTTCACTTTCAAAACCTTAATCATCCCCATTCCAATGCAACTTTCTCTATTTCCACATCTTCGTAGATTGCAATCTCTACATCCACATATGATGCCTTCTCCAACCTAGGTTTGACGTAGATGTGTCATTGGTAGAAGGGTGGTGGCTAAAACCCCAACCAAGCTTCGAGATAAGGTTGTCACGTTTTGTAGATCTAAGTAAAGAGCCTTTGAATCCAATGTTTGCTAATAGTAAACTTTTGAAGTTACCGATGAGGACCTAATTTACCATATCTTCTCCCTTTTGAGAGTATTATTTTCAATACTTCGCTTACTTTTATGAAACCTAGTACTGTCATTCTGTCCGAGGAGTGTTTTGAATTTGTGTGGTACATATGGCAACATATGATGTTATTTGCTTGTTGTTTTCATCTTCCTTCACCTGCATTGTGCAATGGACTTTATTAGAACTCCATATGAGGTTATTTTGAACCACCAAAGTGTGTTATTTTACTGTGATGTGGTGTCGATGCTTTGACATTTTTGTTCATTTTAGATCTAAGTAGTGGTTTGTTTTAACATAGTGGTAGCATATTGGCAAAGTGATATGTACAAAGGTTGGTTACTTCCAAGTGTGCGGGTTGAAGTACAATGAATAAGTGGTTTTTGTTGTTGTACAATACCTTTTCTTCCAAACTTAGGTTCGTGGTTCATATGTTATGCAAAAATCAGTTGATGTGA
The DNA here is from genome assembly GCA_024138005.1 of Lumnitzera racemosa. Taxonomy (NCBI): domain Eukaryota; kingdom Viridiplantae; phylum Streptophyta; class Magnoliopsida; order Myrtales; family Combretaceae; genus Lumnitzera; species Lumnitzera racemosa. The sequence continues at coordinate 24,277,353 of JAMXBC010000011.1, forward strand.
AGATTACATAGTTAGAAGGATTACTACCACCTTTAAGAGCTACTCGCTTTCCAAAGATGCTGTTGCAATTTTTTCTTTTCCTATTAAATGTAGCCTATATTTTTTATACTTATACATACCACACTAGTTAGAATGTGTATGAATATCATGGAAAAAAGAGATCAAAATGCTAGTAGAAAATTAGGTTTAGTTTATGTAATTGCTACTTGCACCATAGTTACTCAAATGCTTGCTTTTTTGACATTACACTTACTTTTGGTCACGCCAATTGCTGTTTAACAAAAAGCTCACTTCGTTGAGGGGTTGTGTGCATGTTGTTAGCTTGACATCATTGTGAAGCTTGTACAAGTGGTTTTTTCTTTCTATAGTGGCAATTAGCTGATGCATAAGCAAATGTTTACTCTCTCTCTCTCTCTCTCTCTCTCTCTCTCTCTCTCTCTCTCTCTCTCTCTCTCTCTCTCTCTCTCTCTCTCTCTCTCTCTCTCTCTCTCAGCTATGGATCAATTGAGCTTTCATGAGAATGAAATTTGGAGGAAAAAGAAAATTGCTTGCTTCTTAATAACATTATGGTTGGAATACTGTACCATTTCTTATTAGTTCATATTCAAAATATATGAATTGTCCCTTCATTCACACCACCCCTTGAGTTCATTCATACAAATTGAATTTCTATCAATACTACAATTATATTAGGAGACTTGTTTATAGTGTTAAAATCACTTGTATCGAGCAACGTAAGGTGGATAGGCATGCATTTACTAAGTTATGTGAAATGTTAGAAAGTGTTGGAGGGTTAAGGGCCATGAAGAACCTGCTCATAGATGAGGAGGTTGCTATGTTCTTGTACATCCTCACACATCACGAGAAAAATAGAGTAATTAACCATAATTTTAAGTGCTCTGAAGCCACCAATAGTTGATATTTCCATGTTGTCTTGAATGCTACTCTTCGCCTAAGCGCAATATTGCTTAAGAAGCCTGAACTAGTTATAGGCAACTGTTCAGATAGTCAATGGAGATATTTCAATGTACAATGTGATCTTCCTTACCATTGTCATCAATCTTTTATCATTTTGGACCTATACTTGAACAACTAAAGATGTTCCCTTTTTCTTTTCCCTTTATGTAGAATTACCAGGGTACCTTAGATGGAACCCATATCTCCATCAAATTGCCTTTGAAAGATAAGCCTAGGTACATAACTCAAAAGAATGAGGTAGCCACAAACGTCTTAAGGGTCTACACTTCGACTATGCTATTCGTTTATGTGTTGTAGGGTTAGGAAGGCTCAGCAGCAGATAGTAGAATCCTTTGTAATGCAATCACTAGGAGAAATGGCTTAAGAGTATTGTAAGGTATGATGTATAGATTTTAAAACATAATCCTTTTTTGAACATATGACATTTTTTGCCTCATTGTATGATATAATCCTTTTTACTACTTTTAGGTTGCTACTACTTGGTTAACAAAGGCTACCTTAATTGTGATGGGTTCCTCATACCATTTAGGGGCCAGTGGTATCACCTCAATGAGTGGTGCTAAAGTCATTAGCCATGGTCTCCCGAAGAGCTATTTAACTCAAGGCATGTATCGGTTAGGAATGTCATCTAGAGGTGCTTCGGACTTCTTAAGATGAGATGGGGTATCTTGAGAAGCCTTTCCTTCTACCCTGTGAGGATTCACAATAGGATAATTTTGGTTTGTTGTTTACTTTACAACTTCATGAGAACCAAGATGGCATTTGATCCCCTCGAGGATAATGTGGATGGCGTAGCGAAAAACGCTAATGGCACATCTGAAGAGTTGGTTTAGGGAACAACAATGTGTGGTCTAATTGGAGGATGAAACTTCTAACTGATATGTACAATGAATAGTATACTTTTAGACGTAGTTGTAGTTGTATTTTCCTCACCATGTGTTGAATTTCCATGTAATGCTAGTGGTATCTTCTCCCTTTTCTATCTTATTGAAAAGAAAATATGGTGACATCTAGAAAGACCCATGGTAATTTCTATTTTGTAATATGGCAATCTATGTGCAGTGATAAACTAAATTCGTAATGTAGTCTATCCTACAATATTTTGCTTAACATCCTGCCTTGTACACTTATAGATTCTGCTTTGTATGTTATAAATTCCAATGTGGTGCCATTTGCTTCCTTATGGTATGTGTCCTAGTGTTTCGTTTTTTATTTCCTTACATCCAAGGTTACATAAGCAAACTTAAGTATAAGTTTGTCTCTATTCTAATTATAGATAAGCTTTCATGGAGGAAGTTCAATTAGCCAAGACAAAAGTTAAGATGAGCAGTGGTTATAAGAGAAAATGGAACATTGTTGAGGATCGAACTTTAGCATCTATGCCCAAGCTGTACTAAAGTGGGACACACAATGTCGATATAGGTTTCCACAATGGGTACTTGTACAAGTTGGGGAGAATGGTCAACGCAAGGTTACCCAGTCATAGGTTAAAGGCTAAGCTGCACATTGAATCCTGTATTAGGACACTAAAAAAGGATTGGAGCATAGTGTATGATATGGTATATGGTAGATGTATGAATGGATTTGGGTAGGATGAGAATTGAAAGATGGTTGTTGCTGATAAGGATGTTTGGGATGCTTACTTAGAGGTACATGAAATGGCAATATCCATATTGTGTGTTCTGTCTAATATTTTCACAATGCAGTCGAGTTATTGTACTAGTGGAACTGTCTGTGTGTTCTTTCTATAAGTCGAATTGATTAGTTTGGTAAATTGCTTAGATTAGTCTTATAATTTGTTCTAGATGGATTGTTAAGCTAAAAGTTGCTTACTCCATTGTGGAGTGGGAAATTGTTTGAAAATTGACGACTGTCTCCCATTTTAGTATGAAATTGAATACAATTTAAAAAGGGTTGCTCTATCACCTAATTATATGGAGACCTAAGGAAAGCTAATAGCAAATTGTTTATATGTTTTTCCTTCGTTGTGTGCTCATAAGTTTCACTTTACGTTCATTGTGTAACAAACGTGTGATTCAGTTACTACCTTTATTTCAACCTTGACACATGCCTTGTGGAGGGTATCTATTGTGTTTTGTAAATTGCAAAACTAAAAATGGATCTTAGGCCTTTCATTATGAATGCCATTATTGCTGACGAGTGCTAGTCACTTCAATGAATGATTTCCTACTATCATTAGAAAACACGAATTGAAGTGCTCTCATCAATTTGATGTGTACGTGTTATTCTTAAAGGCATCCCTTATAAATGCGAGCATGAATTACATCACTTTGAAGCAATAGAGCTTTTTCATTACCAACCTATTGTTTTTAGTTTATGAATTCCTCATTTCTACGTAAATAAGATGGGAATAAAAATCTAGTTATTCTTCAAGTCATCATTCATATACTATTGACCTTTGAAAGTTGTTCCATTGTATCAACCTTTTGATTTATGTATCAGGAATGGAAGAGTTAAATGGAAATTGATATGATCTGTATATCAACTATTATGTTTTCCATCACATTTTTGGGTTTAGTTAAATTGCCAGTAGAAGTTTAGTTTTTTTAAGTCATAGCAATTTCTCTCTTCATTACCGGGAATAGGGTGTTCTATCTTATCTAACAGATGCCTTTTGTTATTGCACTTCCTATTTATTTCATGCATTGTCTTTACTTTTCTCTTTTCTCCTTTCCTTTCAGAGCCATGAAAATGCAGCCTAGTTCATGACTCGAAGCTTCCCGTTCCTCATCGAGTTTTCAATCATATATGGTAAAGATCGTGTAATTGGCATGGATGCTCAAATGGAAAAAGGATGTTATAAAGGAATTAGATAGAGAACAAGCCACTATACAGTTGCTTGAGGATGAGCTACCTGCAATGGAGGAGGCCGATCAAATCTCTATCCATCAAAGTGTCACATAGACTAGTTTAAGTGAAAAAGAGTTGCATGTAGAGATGAAACAACATTCGAGGCCTTGTCTAACTTCAAGAGCTTTGAATCTAAAATGAGTGACATGAAGATTCAATCTAAGACATGGTCTACCAGTTGACAATTGATAGAACTACAACAAAGATGGAGTATTTAACTACTTTTCTTTACAGCACTGAGGGCCTAATTGAGGAAGAAGTTAATGAAGCACTATTCAAGCTCCTAGAGAAGCCTTACAATGTGTCCATACTTTATAAGTTGCAACTCGAAAGGTAATTGAACTACGTATATAGGCTCCTTCAGTACATTTGAATCAGATGGGTGGTGCACATTTTTTTAGGCAATACAATGCATGGCCTTATGTAGGTTAACTTATTTTTAAGATGCTTTGATTGCAACATAAGGATTTATACATATCTGTAGTTGTTTTTAGATCCCTTGCGTAATGCATATTGTGTGCACATAGCTTTGACAAGACTAGAGTAAGGATGTTTTGAAATTGTCCCTTACTAATGAAGTATGTCACATGAAATTATGTCCACATTATGCTTTTGAAATATGTGACAATACCTAATTGCTATGTGTTAACCGACGATATTGATAAACTATATATATGCGTATAATGTGTGTTGTTAAGGATTACTTAGAGGGTTCTGCCTAATGTGACACTCCATGCACATGTTATTGAATGTGTGTAGCTGTCTATTATCTATGGCACAAGTGTTTGCCACTATTTTGGTCTTCTAATTCCCCTCTTTATTTCAATGTGAAATTAGAAGCTCTAGTATATTTGTTTACCGATAGGTAAATGTTGGACTACATACATACGTTTGTTTGAGTGTGTTTTGGTTCTTAGACAAGGGGTTGAGAAGGAGTTCCAGTATTGTACAGGGACTTGAAGATCATGTCAATTCTATTAAGGTAGGCTATTGAAGATTTATTTGGCTACAAACTTAGACATGGTACTTTATGGATTTGTTTTGCACAAGTATTTCATAATTTCATCTTTGATTCATTGATGATCGATCAAATTATGTCTTCACTTAAGGAAAGTAGTCCATTCATTTATATAAGTTACTAATCTTGTTGTTTGAAAATAAGATATCATGTCTTCTACTTAAGCTTACTTATAGCGGACAACTTAATCTATGTGACATATGCACCTCGGTGGTTATTATGTACTAAGTTTTGAACTCATACCTCATAGAAACTTCCTTTCTTGATGAATAGGTATTTTAGATATTATTGATATTGACTATTATGATAAATTAGGGTACAATGTGTACTACGATTATGGAGATGACATGGAGAATATCTATTATGGAGATGATATGGAGGAATGCTTATTATTACCTCATTTTCTTGTTTCCAAGGTTATGCATATACAAAGTGGACACAACATGCTAACTTAGCATTTGATTATTTAAGCTACATTAGTAACTTTGTAATGAGTTTCTTACAAAACTTTTGAAACTAGTTTGCAATTGAACTTGATTATGAGTTGCTTTGCAACAAGAGAAAGATCAAAGATGACTCCTATTATGATAATCACTTGATGAAACACACAATTATACTCCCAAGGGAGTAATGAAGAGAATTGAAAAGCGAAAATAAGGGAGAAAAGATGAAATTGAGTGAAACTTATTACTAATTCTAAAGGAGAATTAGAGTAAACAATATATGGCCTTTAGCTTAGGTACAATAGAAAGACCTCATTAGAAGCTGCACCTTTTGGTTGTCACCACTTTGTCGCATAGGCATGAAGCATACCATCAATTCAAAATAAGAAAGAAAGATAAAATACATCATACTTGCAATCACTCTTAGCTAGATTTAACTAATGAAGCAGTTTAAAAAAGGTCCATCCGCACGAATAATCTTTGACAGCCCTGTACAATTGCATAGTTAGAATATGTTGTTTAAGTTGATATTTACAAATACATTTGGTAATAGCAAAAGTTTGAACTTTCACACATCTATCACTCTTAAGCAAGTTGCTATACGAAAAGGGAGGATATATAAGCACTATCAATACTAACCTCACAATTGCGTACATAATGATCGAGAGAACTTGCTACACTAGAAAAAATACATATGGATATGTTTACGTGGTACATAAACGATTCATGACGATAAGTAAGTCACAGCAGACATCGATATGCCTCCTTGTGCACATCCTTTCCATTGCATATGATCATGAATAACAATAAAGCCATGATGACAATCCATGAAAAACACAATAGAAACCATAATTTCTTGTTTTGGCAATTCATATCTTTGCACACAGAGCATAAATCCTTTGCCCTTTGGTGTACTAGATTCAAATTGTGCTCACCTTTCAACAACATTTCCTTATGTTCCCTTTTCTTAGTCTTTAATTGGAGTTCCAATGTATCAAGCCATTGTACAACCTTCTTGGAATTGACACATTAGAGGATCAATCCATTTGAAGAAGTTACATCTTTCTTTAACTTACAAGTGCTACAAGGTTCAGTTTATTTTACGTTGTATAACATGTAAATGCACATAGCTCAAGCCAACATTAGTAGAAAAATAGATCTTACCCAATACTTAGAACATCTAAGAAATCTTTTTCCAAACGATTTTAGCTTCCATAAAGACATTATTTCAGCTTTTTCCCCACAGTGGCAATCTATCCTTTTCCACTTCGAGTTGATGGAAGCAGTTGATATCAATATGCTAGATATGTTACGTGATTGGATGGAAAAGAAATTACCAAGTATCGAGATTATGTTAGCATGGTGGTTATAACAAGGATAGGTACTTGTTCATGTTTGACAGCTCCCCTTTCATATGGTGATGCTTCATATAAGTATCTACCTTACTAAAATCGAGGAAAGAACCTAGGAAATGTTTTTTGGTGTTCTCCCCTTCAAATGACATTAGCACGAGATTGAAGGAAACATATGTCATTTAAATACACAAGAGAGAAGTCACAACACTTAGTAATTTGATTCAAGCTAACATTGAACATGTTTGAAAATGACTTGAATCATTTGTGCCAATGTACTTAAGCTTACCAACCATATATAAAATATACTATTGTTTATTGATTAGCAAATAGAAAATCTGCTTATACAACAAAATGCTCACTTTTTCTTTCTGGTTAAACCACACTTTTTTTTCAGCTTCAAATAGACCATAGTGCATTTATACTGATAGCTTGTTCTTGTTAAATGAACTTTTCCAATTTCTAATCAGAATTGCACTGATTATACTTCCATTAGCTATTATGAAAAACTTAAGAAGTTAAGGAATTCGAAAAATAGCACCTTTGATAACCGAAATAGCGATTTATTTAGAAACCTTTTTGGTTCGTGTGAATATGGATTTAGTAAGTGCCTTTAAAGCAAAGGAACTTTGAACTAGGATGAGAAATAAATCCTGTGTTTGTAAGAAAATGTCCCTTTTCCATATCAAATAAAATATTTGTCATCGGCTCAACATTGCATTTTAATTGGGTAAAATAAACACAACATTGGCATTGGAATTTTAAAATGTTAAACCATGTTTAAAGCGTAGGAAATCTCAATCACATTACCACTTGTCATGCGATAGATGATAAATCTATTATAGCTTTATGAGATTGCAATAGTATATTCTTTAACCTAAAAGTACTCATAGAGAGATAAAAAAAGGAAAAGCAAAAGCAAAAGAAGCACAAATAGAAGAAGAATAAGAGCAACATCATTACCTTTCTCAATTTGTATAGAATTTTCTCTTTGGCAGTCAATCTTTCATACTTCCTTTTCTTCTTCCATCTAAATAACCTTAGCTACCTTATGATTGCACTTTTCACCTTCAAATTTTTCCTCCTCAATTTCACTTCACCACTTCCACCAATAATGCCACTACTTTCAACATCTTTCGACTTCTCAAGGACTTCACTTGCCACGTTCAAAGGACCATAACAATTAAAGCAAGCAGATCGAGGCAAGAGATATGCCCTTATATAGTAGCTAAGTTGAACGTCGGGCTTATGTGGGGGAACCTTGAATATTATTTCATCCAAGCTGCAGTCAAGGGTGGCATTGGTACAATCATACGAATTCACTTCATACATCAAACATAACATGTGTAGAGCTTCACCAAGACAGCTTAAGAAATTAAGGTATAATTCACATATGACACTCAAACTAATGAATAGATTTAGCACCATCATAATGATAAGAGCAAGTAGATTTTGATCAAAGACATTATAAGCATTACTGCATTAACATTAACATCAATTTTCAACTAAATTCAACCTTAAGATAAATGTATGCTAGGGGATAAACCAAAAAAGAGAGAAATTGCCAATAAAAATCCAACCTTCTTGTGTGTCACATATGTATTTTGACCTAAAAATGCAAATTTCTGTGAGAAATTAACATATACATATAACCAAAAAACACATTTAGATATGCAATAGGAAAATTCTATAACATTAATTGCTCTTTTTCTACAGCAAAAAAGTAAAAAAACAATAATCATGAAAAGGATTCTTTTCTTCCATCCATATACATGTTGGTGAAGAATGTAAGCAATGGATAACCAAATAATATGCTAAAAGAAAGCTACACAAATTGCTAGTGGGGAGTATTTCCTGTGAGTAGTAGAAGAACACTTACATTCAATTCGTACCAATTGCACATGTAATTGAGGGATAGATGCAAGTAACTGAAAATGAAACATTTCACACAATGTTCAATCAACAACCATGACTATTATAAGTTCCTAATAACGTTGTGAAATGAATTGACTTTACCCCATTGTTGTTTCATCGTCATTTCCCTAAAAAATTTTGCTATAGTAGTGTGTAAAGTAGACAATGATGGAATATTCACATACTTGAGTTGAGTTCGTAAAAGAAGTAATGATGTGATTCTGCTCCCCATAAGCAATGGGGCATTGATGCGTTCTTGAAGGGTTAGGGTTTCGTCAAAAGCAATTGATTTATGGTTTCAATAATGTAAGAAGGATATGTTGTTCATCGTCTTTATATATTTTTTACTTTTTAATTTAATAGGAGTATTAACAATATTTTACTTTGTACTCAATAATTTTCATAACTGAATAATAAAATCACAAATCTATTATATATTAGTAAACATTGTAACATACAATTTCATCTTATTACACTTTTATCTCATTATATGATAATTGCAATTCTATTATCTCTTTATTTCATTTAACCAAATAAATGGGTTGTTGATGATATTTTTCTCCATACCTATCCTTGTTATAACAAATGGGAATGTTACGATTGGGGGTCTACCGTGCCATCTCTTTAAATTGTTTTGTTTCTAAAAGTATATGTAATAGTTATGTTTTATTAATCGAAAGATTTTTGTTCTCGTGGACAGAAAAAAAGAAAAGTAAAATAAAGTTAAAAGAAGACCTTTACCGTGTGAACGGATTGGAAGATGCGTGCATGCATGCTCGGTGACACATGTCCATAGCATACTATACACATGTGGTGTCGTGACAACTTGAACTTGGGGGTATTTCGGTCTTTCGAACGTGAATGACGAAAATATCGGACGATATCACGAGAAGGACACAGTCAATAACAAGTATTGGATGCTGAGTGTGGGCACTTTCTGACGTGGCGGGATTCGATAGGAGAGTCGGAATCTAAGCAATCTTCAGTTGTCTTTTTACTGGTGTTTTAATTCGGGACAAGCGTTTATTCCGGAAATCTGATTGAATCTGGGGCCAAATTAAAAAAATGGGGCCCATGTAAGAAAATAAAAAAGAGGATTGACAGGAGGAGAATCTGCTTTTGTGTGGAGAGATGCAGGAAGACGTTGGGGACTTTCTCTAGATCCTTGTGCCACCTCTAGCTTTTCTGCCTTTGACAGTTGATCGATGGGACGGATAACGGAAGCCAACCGTGCACAATCTTCAGCGAGCCACTACAGCCCGGTCAATTATTTTGATTTGATCGATATAGTTCTTTATTTGATTAGTAGATTTAATATCATTAAATTTTAAAAAAATTAATAAAAAATAGTAATGGCTTAATTATTTATTTAATATCATTCAATTTAAATAATTAATAATATAATTAATTTAATAATTTAAACCTAATAAACATTAAATCAACTATATAATAAAATATAATACTGACTCTGTAAAAATAGTAGACTAGACCTTAGAAAAATTCATCATTTTTTGTGTATATTTTTACTAGCTAAAAAGAAGGGCCTAAGGATGAGAAAAAGTGGCAAGGAAGAATTGGAAGTGAAGAAGAGGTAAAGAAAAATTTTGAAATTCATTGTTTAGTGAAGGATGAAATTATGAGGGGATGAAAAATGAAAAAAAAAAAGAGAACCCTCCAAGAAGTTCTACAATTTTTAATCCCTCCTAAAATAGGATGAAAAGGGGAAAAAGTGGTTATAATTTCAATTTTATCCCCTTCATTTGCCATTTCTTTCATTTGTTATTATTCCTAGTGGATGTATTGGTATTTTTGCATTACATTACCTTTTTATCTTTAGTAATAATTATCATTACTTTACTTTTCCTTTCCCTCACTATTTAAACACAATTAAGGTAATGTTTTTTCTCATCTTTCCCTTTTAATTCTTTCCTTCCCAATTTTTTCCTTCTTATTTCTTTCTTCTATACCAAACAAAGCGTAAATGATTAGAATTTAGATGATACAGTATTGAGTTTATTAGAAATGTAAAAGATTGAACTCAACTTAGACATAATCAAGCATAAAGTTTTAAGTCGAAGCTTAAATCGAAGTGGTATTAAACAAACTCGAGTTTGAATTAATTAAGTTTATTTAAACTTAATTTATTTAAAAATATATTTTCATTTAGTTATAATAACATTAGTATCAAAACCGTACTTGAACTATACCATATATGATTTGATTCGGCTCGTGAGTTAGTTGATCTAAAAACTAAAAAGATCAAACTTGATTTAATTAGCTATTCAAATAGCTCGAGTTCAAGCTCTACTCAATTTTTTTTTAGTTAAATTCGAATAGAGATAAAGTTAAATACAAATAACTCATGAGTAGTTTGATTTAAACACATCCCTATTAAAAATGGACTTAAGTTATAAATGCATAAATATAAAAAAGAAAATTCAATGTACAAAATTTTGGAAGTTCAGGAAAATCATATTTTATGTTAGTAGTTACACTCATAGCATGATTGTAAATAGTATAAGTTAATATAAATAATACAACTCTTCCCCTCCTTTATATTGTAATACATTCCAATGCTTTTCAATCACGTACCATTTCGTATAAATCATCCATTATATTCATTATTGTATATTTATACATAACTAAATAATGGTATTTACACTATATTATTAATAATATGTAAATATGAAATATATAATATTAGTATGTTGATATAGATATTTTCTAAAAATAAGTTTAGTGTTTTAATCATGACGTATATTCTAACCAATATTTGCGTACAACATGATGTTTTGACTAGTTTTGGCATAGACTTGGTTAATTTATTTCCTATTAAGATAGTATAAGAATTACTTTTTATTAGAATCATATAAATTAGATATACTAAATAAAAGTATTTTTTTCAATAAGGAAAATGTGTTACAAACATAAGTTTAGGTATAATAACATCACTCCGGACATAAGTTTAGGTATAATAACATCACTCTGATAAAATTCAATGTTGTTAAATCTGGATCAAAGGTTGATATGAAAGTGAGAAAGGATTAAAGATTAAAAGGATCAACCAAGGTTTAATTGGAGTCAATAAAAATATTATAATATAATTTATATTTATTTATAAATAATAAAAATTATCTATAGGACTGGGTTGGATCAATTTGGTTAATTAGATTGAACTGAGGTTACTATCAATCAAGATCAAAAGGGTTACTTGAACTAATTTTATGAAGAGATCAGGTTAAACCAAATAGATCAATTTATGTTTGACAACATTAGTAAAATTATCTATAGACCTATGGGAGTATACAAGCATCAACATTCTATAAATACATAACTTTCTTGGTATTACTACTGCTATTACTAAATACATCCTCCTTCAAAACACCGTATGAATAATTAGGAGGAGTTAGTATAAAATGGATATGGGAAGAGTGAAAAGGAATAAAAAAAAAGGAAAAAAAGAAAGAACGAGAAAAGAAGTAACACGCCATGAAATAATGATGCATCCGTCGGCGCCTATAGGCGTGGAGCTGTTGAAAGATATTCCTTCTTTTATTCACTTTTTAGCAATTAAAAAACCTATTTTTTCAGTTTAACACAGCTAACGTAGATTTCAAATTCCAAATTGATCGACTACGACGTAAACGAACTATAATAACTGACACAAGAAAGTTCAATAGTGATGTAAACTTGAAATCATGTAGAAAAGACTTAAAAAATTTCAACATGCAACGCTAGCTACATAAAGGGATGTCATAGGCTTTTATAAAAATTATACTAGCAATAGTAGATGTACATGTGGCAAATGATAAATAATTCAATAATTAAATCACTTATAGATTCGTAACTTAGCATTAATGTTTACAGTATTCGCATACAAATACTATTCTATCAATTATATGCATGGTAGGTAAAAGATTGTTCAATATATTCCAAGATTTAAGAAGACGTTACTAGAATTGAACCGCCAACATACCATATGAAATGCATTATTCAACTTAAAACCAATCAAATTCTATTAGCTCCAACAGCTTTCAGGGTATGTTTAATGTTTAGTTCTTAACTTGCACTTAGATTGTTTTAAGACTAACCATTCACTCTTGATTGTTTTAAGACTAACAATTCACTTCAGCTGGCATCATTTGGTATTTAAGTCCAAACGGTTTAGTGTTTGAAAATCTAAACTCTAATACATCTTCCATAATAATCATGTTAAGAAACGTAAACTTATAAGTGACTTAATTTAACTTGTTCATTAAATGTGTTTCATGAGTTGAACCAATTTACTGATGAAAAAAATCTAAAACAAATCCTCATTTTATAAAACATCATATAAGATTAGAAGTTTTCCTTAGAATGACAATATGATAAAAGTTTTCACCAAATTAAGACTATTTAAATATAAGGGTAAAAACATAAGTTAGCTTCTTATGTTTACTTGCCAAAGGATATATGGTTGCAACATGGCTACATTGACAACTATGTATCTCGCAACCTTACATTTCTTACTCGATGCAACCATGTTGAGGTCGTATAGGCCAATACGATATCAACATGCTTGTATTGATTGGCCATGTACACCTTTACACTCATAATTCTACTTAATACTACTGTGTTAAGGCTATATGTGTTAATGGCTGTGTATCTCCTTAGCATCCATGAAAACGATCTTACTCTCTCTTTCTCTCTCTGTTTTTTTTTTTCTTGTCAAACCAACTATAAACTTGACTTTCCCTTCACAAAATCTTCATAATCTGACTATTACATTCAACTACTAACTATCCAAATGCGTTTTCCATCTTCTAATCAATCAACAATATAAAGAAACATCAAGAAAGCATGACTTATTTATTATCACAAATTTTTTATTCAATACCACACTTTGAACTCAGTTTCAAATGTTTTTTTTAATCAAATGCATTATTGAATCAAATTTTATGCATAAAAATAGAGAACATCTATCAAGAATACAACTTGCCACATCAAACAACGCCAATATGCAATTTTAGGACTTTTATTTTTTCAAACATGTTGATTACACCAACACTACACCCATACCCTATTATAGTCCTTCTGTGGATGGAAAACACAGAAAAAAAAAAGAGTTTCAGGCCTCTCACCTTGTAATTTAGCCTTTAGTTGCAAGGATTAGAAGGCAGAATTTGCTTAGAAAGAGAGAATAGAGAGATGTTGTGGGATACAAGAGGAAAAAGAAAAGGAATCAGGAAATAGAGAGGTAACTTGATACAGGGGGTGAGATATAGTGGGAGATAAAGAAAAAAAAAAAGAAAACTGCTTCTATAATATCCTAGACCAAAAGTAGTGAAAAGCTATGCCAACAAATATTAACGGGCTCATTTCGACTATTTAGCCCAAAAGTTTTAAACTTGTGTTAACGATATATTCACAATCATGACATTATAAACTAATACTATAACTTCCCATAATTTATGTAGGATACTTAACCATGAGGTTTTATAATCTCTTCTCTTTAAACAGGTAGCGTCTTCGTCATAAAACCTTATAATTAGGCCCAAATCTTCCCCCCTTTTTTGGCGTACAATTCGGGCTACTCATTACTTATAGGTCATTTTGAAATCATGTAAGGAGTTATACCCTGGTGATAATTCCTACTGTTCTCGAACCGTTTCTTTAAACTGGAGCTAGACCTGAATAATCTACTTACTAATAAGAGGTCCGCTTTGATACTATTTATAATACTCCAAGCTAAAAGTAGTAAATATTCAAGTTAATAAATATTCATGAATCCATTTTGACCACTTGGCTTAAAAGTTTTAAACTTGTATTGATAATGTATTTACAATCACGGCCTTATAAATTAATATTATAACCTTTTACACTTAACCATGGGGTCTTACAATTTCCCTTACCCCAAACAACACAACAAACAAACAAAAAAAATAAATGTTATTTTCATAATTTTGCGAGTTTTACAAATTATGATTGTGTAGGTTAGACTTACGATATCTTACATATATTGAGAAATTATGGAGGACTTTAGCACTTGAAACCCATAATTTATAGGTTTTAGATAAGTTCCATAATGATATGGGATTATGCTTTATATTTTGTCCTGTGACTAAATATTTCAAAATTTGCTATGTATGACGTCTAATATTTATAAGGAAGCTCATGCAACTTTAACATTACGTTTGGATAAGGGGAAAGAAAGAGCGGATAAGGAACTAGGAAGGAAATTTTTTTCATTTATTTGTTTGGTAAAATGGGAAAAAGTGGAAGGAATGATTTTTCATAAACAAAATTTTCTCAAGCCTTACGTAAATATATTTTTTCCACATATGAAGAGAAAGTGGGAGGAAAATGAATAAAATTATTTAAATATCCTTTTTTTTTTTAAAAGACTCTTGTAGATTTTAAGGACTTTTTTGATAATTTAGTAAGCTTAAAAAAATATTATCCAACTTTCCCTTTACAATAATTCCTTCTCATTTTCTTTTCTATCCAAACAAAGATTTTTCCTTCTTTCTTTCCTTCTTATTCGCTTCCTTCATTTCCATTCATAGTGTAAAGGTTTTGATATCCTACGTGTTGAAGCTCCCTTGCTATCAGATACTAAGACTGTGTTTGGGAAGGGGAAAGAAATTCAGAGAGAAAGAAAATGAGGTTGAAGAAATAGGAAAGAAAGAAAATACAGGAGAAATACTTATTTGGACAATAAGGAATTGGTTAAAATAATTGTGGATGGAAAGAGTACTAGGTTTTTTTTTTCCCTAAATCTTGTTCAAGTGCCAAAGTACCCTTATAGTTTTAAAACATTTTTTTTAATAAAAGGGTATTTCAATAAATTTATACATTTCCCTTTCAGATTCTCTTCATGTTGGAGAGTTATTATTATCTTTTTTAGGCTATAAAAGAATATGTAGTAAAAATTCATTTTCTCCATTTTTCCTTAAAAGAAAGGAATTGGAGAAAGATTATTTCCTTGCAATTCCTTTTCTCCTTTTTCCTTCCCTCTATCCAGGAAAAAACAGTTCATGTTACCTGTTTTGTGTCGTTGTTTACACATGAAAGGAGTAAGATATGTTTCCCGTGTGTATGTTTATGTCTAAATTGCATGTTGGCAACTTGGCTTACACGTGTTGAGCAGAAACATGATGATGGTACATTTGGACCGCCATCAACACACAGTTACACAAAGTTTTCCATTTCGGCGGTGCACTTACACGGAAAAATTAAAAGATAAACCCCTCACGCTTTTGCGGGCCAACGTCCACTACAAATAACAAAATATTGTGCAAACATGTCAGATGGAGATGGTAGATCTATTCAAAACTAATTGACCTAATCTTAGCACTATCGCTAGCAGGTTTCACATGATGTATATATATATATTCTATGTCTTCAAAATTTCCTTGGAGAGTTAGACTAAACATTGTTTTCTTTTTCTTCTTTTTTTAATGCAGTGTTCTTTGAGTGAAATTTCCTGGAATATTAACTAATATATTTTTGGTCAATGTTCAATGTGTTCCTTTATCCCACAATTAGGCCAGAATTTTCGAAAATTTCAATATTAAATCAAATAGTTTCCTAACATATGAATTAAATTGTATCTGTTGAAATGACTTACAGTTTGAACTCCAATAAGAAACCAAAAGGAACATAAGCAAACACAGAACGGTCGTGACGAAGAATTTGGTTTTAACTCAAAAACCTACTGTTTGGATAAAGTACGTATAATTTGCCTGATCGGTATTCTTTGAACTTCCATTTAGATGAAGTTTATGATATTCAAATTGTTCAAATAATATTTAGACACACTCGAACAAGCTGATTCAGTGATGAAATAAGAAAAACCTTTTTTTATTAAGAAGTTCCATCTTTTCTTTAGAATTTTGAAACATCATTTTTTTTTTTTTTTGCCACGAATATATTGATAAATTACTCATGGTTTTCCATAAATTTTCTTATTTTCCTTGTTTCATAACTTTCCAATTTTAAGTAACTTGTCTTATGATTTCTTGAAAACTATAGTTAAAACTTAAAAACTCAGGTCAATACAGTACCGTGATTTTTGCCCACGGGTATTTTGGAGACTTCCACATTCAGGTAATTATATATGCATGTTAATTTAAGAGATTAATTGATATGTTTTATTGACAATTTCTTAAGAGATGCAAAAAGATAGGTACACGTCCATGGTTTGTAAATTTGCTATATATAGAATATCGGGACTTAATCGATTCGTGGGTCTTTTGTTTTTGTGAGGGGGAAAAAGGAAAAAAAAAAACAAAAAAACAAAAAAACATTGTAGGTAACATACAGGAGCGCAAACAAAAAAATAAAAAATAATAATCCGGTCTACCTTTCTTTCAATTAAGAAGTGAGTTTGCATTACAATAAGCTTGGTGAAAAACAATAAGATGCAAAATTTCTTTAATAAGCGCATGTGAACCCCGTCTTAACAATTTCCTCTAAACACTGACTCAGCTGGAGAAAAATATGTCCAAGCTATAGAATTTCAACGTTGCCCTATTCCAAAGATCTTGCTATTATATTTCCAACTTTGTCTCCAAAGAAACGTACAATTTTCCCCATTAAAAGAATAGAAAATGAAAGATAAGACAAAAGCCTCTCAGTCTTCATATTGTTGACTGATTGGGCACAAGAAGGATCTGAATGATTCCAATTCCAGATCCCTATTGATTAGAAACCAATTATTTTTATCCTCCAAACAATTAACCTTTTTCATATCCTTGACTTTTTTTGCGTCTCGAAAAGAATGTTATTTATTTATTTTTTAAATTAATATTTAATGTACTAACTCTGATGAGTAAAATATAATTTTGAAGCTCAACTATAACTATATTATAAAAAAATAAACAAATAAAGAAGATGGTCCTAAATTGTGGGAATTGAGGTTTCAAAACTTGTCGTTGTTATCATTATCAATATTAGTCATGTTAAATAAGGATATTCATCTAGAATCTATATCTTATCTATATTTTTATGGAGCTGCATAATTGCAAATGTAACTATAGAAATCAAGAGAGTTTCCGAAAAGAATTGCCTACATATCATGAAATAAATGTCAATTATCGCATTCTTTTCCATGACTTGCGGCCCTCAAAATGTGAAATTAATCATAAGGTATTAGTTAGTCACGGGTGAATTTAAGAAGAGAACAAAAGCTTATTCATCTCGATTCTGGCCAACTAGTAGAAGAATGTACGTGACGCTTACTGATGAGTGAATTTGGTAATGTGGTCAAAGTTGAAGGAAAACTACAAAAAGGAGTAAATGCAAGCTATTAAAGGGGTGTTAAAGGTACTTCTAACACAATTATTCTGATACTTAAGTAGTATTTAATTATATAATTTTTGCAGTATTGGATTGAATAAAAAAATTTATCTCATATATAGTTTGTAAATTTGCTTCGTGATTAGATAAAAATTAAATTGATGAACTAGATAAAATATTTAAATTTTATCTTATTTACACCATGGTATAAAAATGAAATTCACTAAATAAAAGCAAAAAATATTTTGCATTCCCAAAAATATTCTTTCATGTTATAATATTAAGTTAATAAATATTATTTTATTAAATATTACAAAAAATTATTTATTTTATAATATAACTAATTAATTTTTAATATAAAATTTTTATTCAGTACTGTATAAACTAAATATTGTATAATAAGTTTGTATCGTCAATTCCTTTATATACTTATTTTGTCCAGTTCTCTTTATCTTATCCCGTCTTCATAACTAAATGCTACCTTAAGTTAGTACTGAACTTAGTGAGTTTTTAGGGAAATATAGAATGCTTAAGGGTTAGAATTCTTTACTCATAGGGGTTGGTATTTAAAGGTGTAGCAAGCGAGTTAATTGTGAAATGTAGATCACGATCAGAGATGTTTTCTTTAACTTTAGATCTTGTAGAGAGAATCTTGAGTCAAGGGTGTTTTAATTGTAGATTTTTCTTATTTGGTTGAACTATTCCCATATAGCCTTCTTTTGAACTAGTAAGCTAAGCCTGCAAATTGTGGGTTTAAAGGCATAAACGCTAAGGAGCTTGGAAGATTCCTTCTAATGAGGTTGGTCGAGATATAGGAAGCTCATACTTGTATCTAGTAAGGTTGTCTTAGATGCTAAAGACTTAGCTTAAATTATGATGAGATTGGCTAAGCTCTAAGGAGCTTGACTTAAAGTCTAATCAAGTCGATTTTAGGATTTATGGCTTGGCCTATGCTTTGAAGAGATTGGCATGAATTTGGAGGGCTCATGTCTAAAATAGCTCGATAATTCATCTTAATTCTAACCCAACTTCTTTGTTGTATAATGCAATTCTTGAGCGATTTTTTTATTTTTAGTAATTAATGCAATTAAATGAATTAAACAAGATAAGCAATTAATAACAATGATTAATATAGAAAACAAAAGAGATGGGGATATAGAAATTGAGCTTGAATATATCGTGGAGTTCAGACTACTATCTACTCTCTACGGAAACTAATCACTTACAGTTAGGGACTTTACACCACTTTTATTCCTCAAACACAAATTCTCAAAAGAACTACATAAGTTCACTTAAACACACAATCTCAATCACACTTTGATCACACAAGTGTAACACTTCTCTTAATGTATTTTTACATCTCACAAATCCTTGAGCAATACATTTCTAATTTCTTAAGATTAAATACAAATTTAAGTATAAGAGACAAGAGGATTGTTTGAGTAGGAATACAAAGGAATTTTGGTAGAGAATAATCAGTTCAAGTGCTATCTTTAATAGGTTGGTGGAGCATTTATACCAACTCTTTAAGATCTTCTTGATATGGCACATTAAATGCTTCAATGGTTAGTTGAAAAACAACTACCTTCAAGGTAGCTCCTCTTAACACTATCAAGCTAGTAAGCTTAAGTTGATATTAGCAATAATACTGTCATGGAGAATCATCAGCTGGTTTTACATAGAACCAAATCCAAAACTCCCATAGGGCTTTTATATTGGAAGGTTGGTTCCTCAAGATGCCGTTAGGCTAGTAGTCTAATTTGACAAGCCTTAACTTTCTTCTACTAACATGATTATCTTTTTATATACTAGCTTGTCAGCTTGTCCAATTGCAGTATTACTTCCTTGTGTTCATTATATAGGGACATAAACAATACAAAAACACATATAATATAGTTTTTTATATTTGTCTCCAAGTTCAATACTACAGTTTAAGTCTAATAGGTTTGAATAAATGAAGAGTTATTTAATGCCTAGATGATTTGCAAGTCAAAGCTCAATCTACAATTAACTCAATATTGATTGATTAATTTTAAATTTAGTTTTATTCTTATCAAAATCAAACTATGAACCCTAAGTTCCATATATTTATATATATAAAGAGAGAGACACACATATATGCTCACACATTTTTAGTTTAATCAATGAATTATAAAGGTGATCAATTGTGAGAAATCCATCAAATTTGATGGTTAGGTTATGCTCTTATTTTAAGTTGATGATGCCTTTGACTACATAATGAAAGAAATGATGCTTAATAAATTACAAATGAGACAATGCTCTCATTACCATATGGAATTGATCGTTATCTCTTAACAGAGGGATAAAACTCGTATGATTTATCATTCTAAGTTCATGTAAATTAAGTTGGCCAAAAAATAGGACTAAAATGAAATAGAAAGAGATAAAAGAAAAGATATGCGTGCATATGCATACATGGACACATGTATCAAGGGACTTTTGCTCAATTATGATGTGCTTGTACGGTACTTAGTTCTCCTAAAACACTACTAGAAAACTAAACTCAACGTAAACCACAACAACTAACAAGTTCAAAGAGAGTGGAGAGAAATGTTTTAGGGAGAATATAACTTTAAAAAAGAATGTATCATCCACAAATGAGGTGATACCATCTTTTATATGCACCAAGCCTTCTTAAATTAAGGATAGGATTTGCTACGTTTAAGGCCTATAAATGATTTATACCTATTCTTACCTACTTACTTCCATTATCTTAGCTATTATGATGAATATGCACAATTACAAAAGTAAGGCTTACAAATGGATCTTAGCCTTGAATCACTATAGATTAAGCTATCTTTATTAGGCCCTTAAATGGATCAAGGTTTTTGCAATTGTAAGTAACCTATCCATGATGTTCTTCTCCACTTAATCCTATGATAACCTCATTATGTCTTCAATCAGAGGTCTTAGTCTGTTTTGTGCTTCCTTATATTGTATCTTCTCTTTAAGCAAGCAAATATAGTTTGATCAATTAACAATGATATTATTTATCTTATCTGAGAGTTTCATATTGATGATGAATGCAAAGTCATCCATAGAGGCTACCTTTATGTTCTCCCATTTGTGTTAGTAATCAATATTAAATTCACATTATTAGCAATCCCTAAGGTCGAGACATGAATTTACGCTCTTGACTTAAGCTACACTCCTCTCCATCTTTACTATAAGTTTATTTACAACATCCTTCAAAACAAACAAATGCGAGGCTCTCCTATCTACCATCACATTCATTTTCCTATTGATCACCTTAACTTTGATGTAAACTAAGCCTTTCAACTCCTTAGTATGTTGAGATTTTCATTGCATAAAGGAGATGAAGCATACCTAGTTGACCCTTCCCATCTTTAGATAGTCCTTGGTATAATATGTGGTCCATCATAAAAATAGCATTACAAATCTCAAATTCTCTCTCTCTCTCCCTTCCTCCCTCTCCTAGTGCTTCCTTGTTCCTCTTGTCTTTCCTCCTTGGTAGATTTAGAGATCTAGTGCTCTTGGTGCCCCTCCCCTTTATCTTCAGTACTTATGGAACAATAAACTTTGTGCTTTTAGAATTCTACTAACCCTTCAGCATTTGCTATTGCTTTTGAGATATTCTCTAATCCTTTTCTTTCCAACTCCAACCTAGCCCAAGGTTTTAAATCATTTAAAAATTTGGTGAAAGCATTGTCTAAGTTGAGGTTCACAATGTTTACCATAAGTTTTGAAAATTCTCAAATGCATTGTGTTACATTATGATTTCAGTTAATGTCTTAAAGTTTGATCTTGGCTTTTCTTTTTGCATTTTAAAGAAGGAACTATATATAACTATCATACAAAATTTGTCTATGAAGTAATCTTGCTGGCCCTTCTCCATGAAATTATTATAGTATCTTTCAAGAATAGAGCCTCAGTTCATACTTTATTCCCATCATCTATGAGACTAATAACTTTAATATACTACTTTACACCCCATAGGAAGTTGTCCACTACTCTCATGGACTGTATTCCCTTGAAGTTCTAAGGGTTTAGCACATTTGACCTTGGAGCTAGTTGAATTATCACTTTATGTGCCAATGCTATTTCCAATTGTATCATAAGGTCCTCTATTTCCCTCTTTAGGGCCGTAACAACTATATCCATTCTTTCTTTAACTCCCTTTGTCTTGGTTTTTAAACTATTGGTCCTAGCCTCAAGTCTTTCCATTTAGAATTCAAGGGTGTTTTCTCGTGCCAATAAGCCTTCAACTGTATGGTTAAGAGTTGCCTACAACTTCCTACGATTCTTCTCTATTTCCTTTATATGGGCTTATACGTCGTCCAATTCATCATTCACTTTAGTAGTTTATAACTTTGCCTAATCAAGCTTAACCCTAAGTACCATTGTAGACATCTCATTTTTACCCCTCATGTTATTTTAAAGTTTTCAAACAAAAGGCCTTACTTTGGAAAAACACAAAAAAAAAAGAAGAAGAAAAGTTTGAAAAATGTAAAAAAAGAAGAAGAAGAAAATGATAGGAAAAAAAAAAAACAGTATAAGATTTTAGAGAAATAAGGGTCATTAGGTTTCATATTAAGGTTTTTTTAGTTTTTCAAGCTCTAAAGGCTTAATTAGAAGTTAAATAAGCATATGCGATTTGATAGAATCACAATTTCTTAACAAAAATAAGAATTTTATTGAAAAGTAATTTTTTAAGACCAGGTTTAACTTGCTTAGGAATATTTTAATAAAAAATAAATAATTTAAGTTGATTGTGACTTCAAATGGTGTTTCAATTGAAGTTAAATTGAATATTTTATAAGCGATGGAAGTTTAATTCTATCAAATTGGTCTACTCTTGCAATTAATTTTTCATATATGCTTATTAGACTTGATAATATTTTTGCAGGGAAAGGTTAACTTTTCAAGACCCCAAAGCTTGGGTTGATTTGTAAAACCTTAAGGTAATTTATTTCTTTTGGGTGAAAAATTAACCTAAGTCAGAATAAATGGATTTCTTTGCTCAACTTAATCATGAACTAAGCTTAGCTTAGTGGGATAGGGTGTGGTCTCAAGAAAGAAGCTAAGGGTACTGTTATCCTCAACAAGTGCGCATTGTGCACCTTTTAATTTTCAATCTAGCACGTGCACTACATACATGGCATGTACCTAACAAGTGACCATGCAACCTTCATCTCCTCCAAGAGCTCGCAAAATCTGCAGAAAAAGGAAAGTTTTTCTAGCTTGTACCCACGATTTTTGAACCTTTTTTCTTGGTATTTTTGTAAATAATTGTGGATGTAAGGGTTCAATTGGGGTAGTTATGTATGTATTACATGAGTGATGCGCTATACGTAGTTTAAGTAAAGTGAAGTAAGAACGATACCTAAAGAGATGATTAAGTGAGAATGAGGTAAGGAGGCGGAGTCATGACCCTACAGGGGCCTAGTAGGATTGCCTAAAATTTTCACATCATGTGTGCACCCATGATTTGAAAATCATCTTGCAAGTCAGAGATTGCAAAATTCTAAACAATTAGTCACTAAAGTTTTTATTTATTTAACTTACGACCAAATATAAATGACTATAGATATCTGATAAGCCACAGTCCAACAGAACCGCAAAGAATCGGTATGCCCCACCAAATAATAAGATTAGGTAGAAAAGGTCTAAAACTCAAACTTATTAAAGTCACATAATTTAAATAGAGTATACAAGATTTCTAATCAACCATATAATCTGTCCTCAAAGTCTAACTTCTATGTATCTCATCTCGACGTTGACACTCAACTCTCAGTTCTTAACCCATGCCCGATCGTCTAGCAACCTGGAAGAGAAAACTATTGGGGAGTAAGCTATAAGAGCTTAGTGAGTTAATTTCCCTCAACCACACAGCAGTCAAGTTATACCATAGTTAAGTTCAACCAAATAAATGCGTGAACAAAAAGTATGCCAAATAAATACATGCAGGTGACCAGGTACTGCATGTAACTCATATTTAACACCCTCCGAAGTCAGGGTTGGAGATTCATCGGTACAGTCAGATCCGGGTATCATATTAGAACTTATTTCATAATGAAACTTCGCGTTTCGTATTTAAGATGTAATGGTACATCCATTACTAGCTTTATCAAAACGAGTTTTACATATGATTCTGAGTAGGTTCACGCAGCCCTCATTCACCCCTAAACGAAGGCCTTTGGACTCGACCCATAGCCAGGCGGTTGGCGCCTCCAACGCCTAGTCATCCCGCAGGCAAGGGTAAGGTCATATCGCACGTATGCACCGTACGAAATCACTAACATTCAATAATCAACCTAAATATGGCCTCTCACTACCTCCGTGTAATGTGACTGCCCGGAAATAGTTATGCAGTGCATGATTTATGAATGATTCAAGTTAACTTTTTTAGTCGAATAAAAGTTATGTCATATTTAATCAGTGATCATTCCAAGTCACAAACAAACAATCTGTTGAATCTACTATGCATCAAACATTATATTATTGAACTTTAAAGTAGATTCACAATTCACAATAATTATCATGCACAAGCATAACCCAACCCTATACACATTCATTTATATATCATAATTTAGATTCACTACTTACAAGCACAAACAAGTATGGAATCATAAGGAAAAACTCATTCGGTCATGGCTAGTTCAGGGATCGTAATAGTCGATGGGCAGCTCAGGGTCGATATTGAGATCACCTGAGAATAAGGAAAATTTATAAGATAGGGAATTTAAAACTAACTAGAGTTATAATGTGTAAGTTTTATTTCGCTTAGTTACGTAAAATTGTCGATTTGAGCTTTTTATCGAATCGCGTGTAACTTTTTCGTTTTAGCTCGGATCGTTTTGAACTTATAATCCATTTTGATCGTTTTCGAGCGTATTTTCTCATAACGTGGTCCGTTTTGGACGTTTGACTCGTAACTTAAATTGTGATACAAAAATATCATAAAAATTATTATTTAAATTTTAAAATTATAAAATATTGATTTTCACTTTTTCGTAACATATTTATAAGTTAATAATTATTTAAATCAGATATTTGTTATTTTTATTATTTTGGGTATATTTTCTTATTTTTCTCATTTTTCTATTTATTTATTATTATTTTATTTTACTTTTTTATTTTTTACCTTACAATTATATATATATATATATAGTCTAATACTTATAATATATAGTTTATGATTTATGTTATTGTAAAATCGTAAATTACGGTATTATATATACATATATACACTATATATTATACGTAGATATATGTATATGTATTTATTTCAAACTTACTCTTATACACATATTCATTTATCTATATATATAAATATATATATATATATTCGGCATACATTCATATAAATACATACATATATATATTCGGCCTACATACCTATAAATACATATATATATATATGTTCGGTATATATATGCTTATATAGTATTTATCATTTATCATAAAATTTATAGTATTTATCATAAAATATGTATACTATATATTACATACATAATATACCGTATACTATTATATATATACATACTTATAAGAATACTCCACTATATACTATATAACTACACACACACACACATATATATATAATCATATATGTATACCCATATATATATAAAGTTACGGTACATACATATATATTTATACTAGAATTATGTAAATTACTAATTAGAGGTATTAAAAAAAAAACCAAATACATAATACATACTATATACCTCGGTACATACATGTAGACATACTTAATCTTATATTTACACATATAATTAAATTTAGGTATTCATATACATAAACATATACTATTAATATTATATGTACAAATACCAT
Organism: Lumnitzera racemosa; assembly: GCA_024138005.1. NCBI lineage: Eukaryota > Viridiplantae > Streptophyta > Magnoliopsida > Myrtales > Combretaceae > Lumnitzera > Lumnitzera racemosa. The sequence continues at coordinate 24,303,029 of JAMXBC010000011.1, forward strand.
AAAATATCATAAAAATACCATAAAAATACTATAATTCTATACATGTATACTATCATATACATATATATTTTCTAAAATAAATATCTTACCTTGTAGTTTTTATTTTTTTTTCCTTCTTTTCCTTCTTCTTTTTCTTCCTTCTTTCTCTCTTTTCTTTCTTTCTTTTTCTCTCTTTTTTTCTCACGGTGTGCAGATTGTGTGTGTGTGTTTGTGCAATTTTTTTTTTCTTTTCCATATTTATATGGTCATAGCTTAAATTGTAAGTTATGGTAACTTTTATATTAATATAAATAAGACAAAATAAACTCAACACATGGTCATTTTCTTGTTCATGTGGTGACTGAATTCTTGTCTTAATTTATTAACTTTGTTTCTTACGTTTTGTGCAGGGGAAGACATAAAGTAGAAATGAAGAGAGAAAATGAGATAAATTGAAAATAGAAGAGAAGGAAAATGAAAGTTATTAACAAATATGTGTAGTTTTTCGAATCATATAAATTATAACGAATCTCCTCGTAGATTAGTTTTCAAAATTTTGTGAAATTTTATCAATTTAATTGGTACCCGTTACAATTATAATTTTTATAAGTTATTGTGGTAATTTCATTACAATTTCGTACAAACAGGCGATTTAGTCGAAAATTACATTCGACTATAATTTTATTGCTATTGTGTAATATTTAACTATTTTATAGGTTTACGTTTATGATTTTAGGGTCTCAAGCAATCTTGGGTTCAATTTTGATTAATGATGCATAAACTAGTTTTAGGGTTTTAGTGAGCGATTTAGGGTTTTGATAAATTCCGAATGTTTTGTTATTGGTGTTATATTTGATTTATTAAACTTCATTTTCTTTTATTATTATTAGCCTTATCGACTTATTATACAGTTTAGGGCACTTGGACTTGAGTTAAGGTTCAACTACTGTTTTCCTAGGGTTTATAGGCGGAATAAGCAATCCCAGAGTTTCAAATGCATAAGTAATAGGTAAGGGAGCTTAAGGAATCTAAGACATCAACCTTGTAGTTCTTAAGCAACTAAGGTTATTCTTGTGCCTAAACACTATTTGATCTTAGAAAGCAGAGGTTTTATTGTAGAATACCATTTCATTAATCTTTGGAGTTCTATCAAATGAGGAGGAATGAATGAGTATTTATAGAATCTTAAGCTTAACGACGTCAGTTGGATTGTCTTGGTGGTAGACGTATGGGATGGAATTTTACTCATTCCATAATTATCTAAAATGAGCTTGCAAAGGCCTAAGGCATATAGCCTTCCTCATGGTGTATAAGCTTGCTTAGAAAAAGTTGGAGGCGGATGAATAAGTCCAATGGCTTTTATTCAGAGCTCACTAAGCCAAATTTTGGTGAATCATCTCAATATAGACCTGACTTTTTAGACCCTGCTCCCTAGTTGAAGGAGTCAAGCCCCAAATAAATATTGAGATTAGCTTAATAATTAATATAATAATTTTAGGTCTCTACATTTTATCCCTTGACCAAAATTCTTAAATAATAAGCCTCATGAGCGATAGGCCCCGGCAAGCCTTGTACATCGAGAGTTTCATTTGTGAAGAGCTTCTAATAAACACTTTTTCACCATTAAACAACACTTATTCCATTCTAAGGATGACAAGGCGGAGTTACCTATCTTACATACTCAATTTGCTTTTCTGAAGGAGCCACCCTCCATATAGGAAGATTGGGTAGCATGCACTATAAAGAAGTCAGAGTACATGACTCTTCTGAAGAAGACTAGAGTTTTCCATTCTATTACCACTTCCACTCGATTGTGGTTCTCACATATGAGTGGAATGAAAGTATGGTAGGCTATTATTTGCGGTAGAGTATCCAAAGTTTCTGGAGACATCATCCATATATATTTAAAATTCAACACCACTATAAGCATGGTGGGACTTCTCCCATTATCAGGATGTTTGCTTCAATTATTTTTCTTTTCTCCTTTTTTTTTTTAATACCGTATAATCACTTTCAAAGCACTCATGTGCTACCACATAGGTATCATGGCTTGGGAGCGGGTTATTGCAAATGTCATTATCTTTGATGACAAGCTCTCCATTTTGAATTCTTTCATGGAATATCTTTCTTAAGATTCAACAATCCCTAGTGGGATGATTTATCGTTCTATGAAATTGATAGTATACGGGATTTCTTCTTTTATTCTCCATAGGTTAGTGCTCAACTCTTGGCAACTTGATAGCTTTATCTTACAGCTAATAGTCAAGGATGGCATGCACCTTGCTTATTAGGCATGGAAACAAAGGAGCTTCTGCATCTTTCTTAAGTCTCTTATTGGCAGTAAAGTCCTTAATCCTAGTCGAGGACACAAATGCTGCTCGTTGGTTAAGTTTGCTACTTTCCTCCCATTGTCTCATAATAGAGTTGTTTGTCCTTTGTTGTAAGAAATGAGTATTTTTTAACACACTACTTTACCCCTACATTAAAATATATTGAATTTGACCAATTGCATCCTTTATAAAGCATGTATGCATAAGTTAGGATGTTAGCTTCATAGTGAATATGGACATGGTGAGCTTCAATGTATAAATGGGGCTTGAAATTTTGATTTCATTGAGAGGGATGGTTGTTGATTTTTGTCAACTAATTAGATGAAGATCTTCAATTTCAATCAAAACATGCAGCCATAATTTCATGATGACCTTAAAACTAAATTCATGCCTGTGGTTGTGACTTAAATTATCCTTGTATATTTCTTTTTTTTTTTTTGTTAAATATTATGGAATGATTGCTTCTCTTATGAAGTTGATATGATAAGTTGACTTAATTCTTGCATACACTTAGAATTGTTTAGTCACCGCTTCGTGGATAACTTGTCAGAGACTTGCGCTGCTATGGATTAATCCCCACATAGATCATCATAACCTTCAAATTTTGATGATTTTAATTGAGAAATTTCTTACTGTTTCAACAGATGACATTTTAATCATGCAGCTTGATAATTCTCTTATTTGGATCATTGACCCTTTCATGCGACCTTATATAGATACCTTTAAGGGTGAGCATGTAATAAGATCTTAATAAATACTTTTTTTTCTTACTTTACCTACTTGCTTCAAATCTCATGGCTTTTGTTTTTCTTTTTATCATAGGAAATAGAAGAAGCGGTCTTCACCATTGAAATAGTAACTCTTCAACTCGTACAAAGCCTTCCTATTGCTTATTAGCAAGTTCAACTTGTACTAGCAATAGTGCAGTAACTTTTACAATTTGTTGAGTCATAGTTTCTCTTCTTGATATTACACTTTACAGGTAAAAGAGATGAAGACTAATCAAATTCAAAGCATAGAGGCAGTGAAGCAAAAAGATTTGTTGGTGCATCAAGATAAACATCTACCACCAGTCCTAAGTTCCTCGGGACAAGTGGTTGAATGAATCCATCTCTAAAGACATATTTAGGAGAAGACCAAACGTCAAGAAGCTCACACAATACCTTATATTAATGATGAGCTCTAGTTTATTGAGCGTGAACTTCGTATTGATTTTACATATATTGTTAGGGGAAATTCAATGATGTGCTATTGTGAGAACTCGTATATATTGACATCATGATTCATCATATTTAAAGAGATACAAAAATTCCTAGTTTTGGAGCTTACACACAATTATCATGGTCCATAGGAGTAGGTGACTATGAGAATGCAACAATCAACTTAAGTGATGTTTTAAGAGAGAATATATATTTTTTGAAGGAAGAAGATAAAGCCATGGAAAGACGATTATCTACTAAAGAAGGTCTATTATATATACATATTACCTTTGAGGTAATGTCATCTCAAATATGCCAAAAGTGACGCATTCAATTAAATGGTGTCACAACCTTGCGTCCTAAGCTATGTAATAAATAAATTTGTAGTATCGACACTAGACTAAATGAAGTTTTCAGTTGTGCAAGCACACTTGGCATCAACGTAGCTATTTTAAAGTGTGTGTGCGTTAAGTAGCAACTGAGCTATTCAAAGTAAATAATTGATTCCCAAAATACTTGCACATTGTCTAAAAATTTTGGTCATGGGAAAAATGTATAGAACTGAAATTTATTGGGCTAAGCTCATTATTTATTTGAACTTGACTCATCGGGCTAGGTTGTAGGGCCTAGGGAGTTTGATCTATATATTAGGATGATTTAGGGTGAATTGCTTAATGGACATATAATAGGGATTATTAGACTGGCCTATCCGCCTCAAACCTTTCTCAAGAAGGCTTATGCACTTATAAGGAATGGTATTGGCATTGGGCCCATCAACTAACTCATTCGAGATAATTATGAATTAAGCATGCTTTATCTCTTCCATTGGTCACCAAGATGATTCGATGGATGCTATCATACCCAAGAACCTATTAATATCCCACCTTTCCTCCTCATTTACAATTCTTAGAGAGAATAGAAAAACAATATTACTCTGCAAAATCTCTACTCTCTAAGATCAAATAAGTGATTGATTCAAGCAAAGAATTGATCTCATTCACTTAAGTTACAAGGTGAGTGCTTAAGGTTCCCTAATGTTGCCTTATCTGTCACTTGTACATTTGAGATGCTGAGATTGCCTATTTTTCCTTCCTGCCTCATTTTCACATAATTATCCTTTTAGGTAACAGTTTTGCTTCACTTCTTTGAAGTTATGTTACTCTTTCAACACGTTACTCATCTAGCACGTACGTGACTACTCCAGTCGAACCCCTACATCTACATTTTGGTGACTCCGCTAGGGAAGAGTGATTGTAAAGACATGACATCTCTTAAGAAGAAAACAACTACCACATTGGCTTCCACGCCTCAAGCCTAAGCAATGCCTTGGAACATCGGCTTCTACACCTTAAGCCTAAGTAATGCCTTAGCATCTTGGCTTCCATGCCTCACGCCTCAGTATTACCCTAGCATCTCAACTTCTATACCCTAAGCCCAAGCAATGCCCTAGCATCTTAGCTTTCGTGCGTCAAGCCTAAGCAATGCCCTAGCATCTTGACTTCTATGCCTTAATCCTAGGCAATGCCTTAACATCTCGACTTCTATGCCTCAAGCTTAGGCTATGACCTGACATCTTAGCTTGCAATGCCTTAAGCCTAGGTAATGCCTGGCATCTCGGCTTTCGCCCCACAAGCCCAAGCAATGCTTTGGTATATTGGCTTCTATGCCTTAAGACCATGCAATGCCCTAACATCCACATCTTACATCACCACTACTTTAAAGCACTGGATGTCTTTAGTTAAGTTCACTAAAAAGTGACTTTCGTGGTTAAGCAACACTTACCCAAACATCATTGCTATTGCTAAGAGCATGGACTCCTAGGCGCGTGATGAAAAGACAAGCTTGTATAATGTATACTAGTAAGATCATTGCCTCCTAGGCACATTACAAGTTGTTGCAGCTAAGTAAGACAATTATAAATAGTCGAGTAGTAGGAAACACCCTCTTAACTAATGAAAGAGGATTTTCTATCTTAGACAATGAATGCTATTATTGCTGCTTTAGCATGATTGAATGCCTTCTCAAAAGGGATCACTTAAATATTATCATTGCAAGTGAGAGCTTTTGCTTCGATGTACAAAATGACTCTAGAAGCTCCTTAGATCATAATAATCTAAGTAGCCTTATGTTTATGACAACCCTACAGGTGACTCCTTAGATCACAGAGTCTAAGTAGCCTTACATGCTATGAGCTCAATGACATATAAGAATGCCAATTATAATGACTTTTGTTGTTGCTGCTAAGTGAAGGCATTGCCTCCTAAGCGCATGATGATTTGCATATGCTCAAATGACTTCTACTACCAAGAGAACTTTAAGTGGCATTGTGAAACAAGATGACATAACAAGTTTAGCAGAGCACAAAGTTCCCTCTAATGAAGGAATAATCACTTGAATTGCTACTTAATCTCAACGAGACATTATAACAACTAAGGGAAGAGGGATATTAATAGGTGTAATGTACTATTCACCTCCATATACACTTGAGTACATAGCACACTAGTATAAGTACTAATCTCATCCCCCTTTCCCTAATTGGTACATTAATGACAATTGCAATGTCAACTACTTCATGGGAATCTATTTGTTTCTTTAATATCATCATCATCACCACCATTGCCATCTTCTAAATATACTGGGTATTCCTTAAAATCCACTAAGTCTAGATCACTATCATTAGCCTTAAGAGGCACTCAGGCTGCCTTTTGTGTCAAATAAGGAAAACAATCTCCTTAGAATGTACCACAAAGGAACCTTCCCTGAGAGCCCAATAAATTCTCATGGTTTTCCATTAGAAATCGAAGCAATAGTAATGTTGGTTTAACCTCAACTGTGCAACTTTAAAAAGTTTGACAATGTCTTTGAATGCTAGAGTTACTCTCTCCACTAACTAACAAAAATGTAGGTTTGAGTACTCCATTAGGGGATAATGGTATAGCATAATCCCTTCTCACTCATGTATGAGAACTATTATTGAGCAAAAGTAACGATAACATAAAAGATCTTAAGCCCGCCATACCTCTAACTTACTCATTGTAGGAACTACAGTTGAGTAGAAGTAGTGAGAGTATGAAGGATCCTAGCCTTCTTTAAGAGAACCACATACTTAAGCTTCATGGTAATGTACTCCACTTAATAGCTCTATCTCGATGGAAGCAATTTCTTGAGAAAAGTAAATTGAGTATGTGAGAGAGGTAACTCCCCCCTTCTCTTGGAATGGAATAGGTCTTCTTCTATGGTAAAACAAGTGTTTACTAGAAGCTTACTGCAAATGAAGCTCTTGATGTGTAAGGCTTGCTAGGGCTTCTTGTTCATAATGCTTGCTATATGCAAGTCATGCTTCTCTCAGGGCTCACTATGCTCTAAGCTTGCTCACTTAAGGCTTGTAGCAGTTGAGGCCTATTGAGTCTTCTTTAATGGTAATCTTAGAGTCTACTTTTAAGTCTCATTTCAGAAGAGGATAGCTACGCATGAGCCTTATCGTGTTCGAGGCTTGTTGAGGTCATTTGCATTTAGAGCTTGTTGTATGAGATGCTTCCTACTCTTGAGGCTTGTTAGGGCCTTTTATTACTCTAGAGGCTTGCTTGCTCGAGGCTTCCTATGCTTGAAGCTTGCTAGGACTTAAAGCTTGCTTATTGGAAGGCTACTCCTAATGAGGGAATTGTTTAACTAGGTTTAACTCTTGAAAGTAGATATTAAGATTGACTAGGGGCCTTTATTGATTATGAAACTATGCTTACAAGAATAAGAGAGGAAGTTAGTAGGACAAGACATACAACTTGAAAGAGAAAAAGAAAAGAAAGGAACAATTGATGCTAAACATGTAGATAATGGGAGAAGTCCTTACATGCTTATAGCGATTTTGAATTCTGCAAAACTATCGATGATGTCTCTAGAAACTTTTGATGTTCCACCAAAAATGATGGCTTATCATGCTTCCATTCCACTCGTATGTGGGAACTACAATTGAGCAGAAGTGGTAATAGCATAGAGGACTCTAATCTTCTTCAGAAGAGCTTCACATTCCAACTTCTCTATGATGTACTTCACTAAATCATCTCATTTGAGGGCTGACTCCTTCATAAATGCAAATTAGGTGTTAAAGAGAGAGGTAACTCTCTCCTCTTGTTTTAAAGCACAATACTAAATCTCCCTTAATGTTATCTTTAAAATCATCAAGAGGCTTACGCCTAATAAATTAGAGATTACCATTAGTGTGAGGTGTTGCGCAAGCTTCTCGCCACTTGGCTTTATCTTGAGATGTATCTTCAAAAATAGTCTCGTCTAACCACTTGTCTTGAAGATACGAGACGAGTGGTAAACATTTATCTTTATGTATCAACAAGTCCTTTAGCTTTACAACCTTTATGCTTCAACTTAGATTATTCTTTATTTCTTTTGCCATCTTGATAAATGAAGAAACTCATACTTGATAAGTTGCAAAAGCCATACCATTATTACTAGTATGAGTTAGATTCGCTATCGAGCAATAGGAGGACTTTGTACAATTTGAAGAACCATTGTTTCAATAATAAAGGCTATTATCTTCTATTCTCTGAAGAAAAAAGGTAGAAAAAGAAATTCATATTTTAAGACCAAGTCAAACAAGTATAAAAAGAAGAAATTTTGTGAATAAGGATGAATCAAGGAAACAAGTGTACGTAAGCATAGTTTCCTATTTACCACTTAGATGGAAGGACCAATTTGTATGAAATAACATGTCTACAGGTGAAGAAATATTAGAACTTATTATTGGCAAGTGATCGATGTTGCATCATTCTATGACATTGCAATATAGGGGTAATTCAATTAAGCTCACCTTTATGGTCATGTAACCACATAACCGGTAGTGAATGTGTGAAAGGATAGAAGAAATAATTATTGCTGTGCATACCTATGGAGAAAGCTATTGCCTATCACTTGATAAATTCCCATCAACAGCAAATCCGATTTGTGGAAGGGAGATCATTAGTTAATCAAATTGGCTTTTATTTTATTTTTTGTCATTGAAGATAGCGACAAAAGAGTTCCAAGCCAAGATGATGGAAGATAATATATGAAATCTTGAGAACTAAAGTCATATTTTAGTAAAAAGAATTGAAAAGAAAACAAAAATCAAACCCGATCGAATTATGTATATATATAAATAAAGAAAAAAGCAAGAAAGAAAGAAGGAGGAAAGAAACTCCAAGTTTAGTCAACATAAATTAATGGAGCCAATACTTGATGCAATTTGCTTGTGACAATGCTCCACTTGATTAAGAAGACCAAAGATTGAAGACTAGTGCTATCGTTGTTGCTCAAGATTTGATGTAAAAAAAAAAAAAAAAACTGACAAACCATGACTTATAGAATAGATAAGGCCGATCGCTAGATGGGTCTAAGCTTGCAAAAAGCTCGAAAAGGGTTAATGGGGAAATGTACGAAAAGGGTAAGAAATGAAGAACCAAAAACAATAAGCAAATCCATGAACAGCTCTAAAAGATATGACGCACTAATGGAACTTCTAAGGATACATGGCACAATTCGATATGATACATTAATTGGTTTAATGAGGTTATTTACCACTTAACCTTGCTTAAAAGAAAGGACAAGAGTGATGCTGAGAGTAAACAACCAATGTTTACACAAGGAAAAAAATACTCAAGTGTATTGAAAGTAATCTACCTTCTTACAACTACAAGTATAGGGGTATTTATACCCTCAAACTAGGGCAACTTGTTTAAAGGGAAAAGACAAAAAGAACATTTCCTAAAGAAGTAATATTACATGATACAAAATGAAAAAAAAAATGAAGATATAAGGAAAACAATCATTGGTGCTATAGATTTTACACATGATATAGTATACGTAGTGATATTGCATGGGCAAGGTAGTTAGGAGATGCAGACAAAATGTACAAATGGATGGGTTTATCCGAACAGGGATGGCCTAGTCAGTCTAGTCTTTCTTTCTCAGCTTCTCGGCAAGAAAAAGGCTAAGTAATTGGTCGACTTGGTAATAGAGAGTAATCGTCAACTCGGCATACCATACAATAATGGGCGGTCATATGACACGACATTAGAGGTGACTCAGCAAGAAGGTACTTGGCTTTAGCAGGGGTTGGTTGGAACATAAGGATTTGTTGTGCTAACCCCTCTAGTCTTCGAGTTCGACTGTGAGTCAGGGGCCCCATGGCTTAATTGCCATCATTCCCTCTGGGTTGTTTTGGATTTGGGATCAAATCCGGATGGTTTTTGCTCAGTTCTCTATTAGGGTAATATGGATTGAGGTTAGCGATGTTGAAGGCGTAAAAAACCCCATAGTCCTCAAGCAGTTCTAACCTGTAGGTGTTGTCGCTGAGTTTTTGGAGGATTTTGAAAGATCCTTCTGCTCTTGCAGATAATTTATTTTTCCTTTTGTTTTAGAATATTCCTTGCTGAGGTGTAACTATACCAAGTCTCTCGACTAAAATTGTTTGGCCAACTAACCCTTAGTCTTTTTACGCATTATTCTAGCAGCTTGGTTGATGTGCCAAGTGACCTTATTATAGATGTACTGAAGGGATTGTTCCTTAGTTGAGGTGTCGTGGACCTCTTGCGTTGGTGCAGGTACAAGGGCATAGTCGAGGGGCAACTAAGGATTGAATCCATAGACTATTTCGAAGGGAGTCTGCTTAATAATGTCATGTATAGTTTGCTTATTATCAGTGGTACTGTTATGGGCAGAGATGATGCTGATGAAATAAAGATATTTATAGTCAATGTTAAGAGGTTTAAAGATGGAGTTTAAAGATTTGATTATAAGATTTTGATAGATATGAGTGATGTTTGTCTATTTATAATTATGTTTAAAGGAGATATGATCAATGTGAAGAAGGTTTGAAGATTTAGAAAAGATTTAAAGAAGAAACTTGAAGAGATATGAAAAGATTTACGGTTTTGTTGGTATTGTAGATTTAGTGCGAGATATGCCAAGAAATAGCATTATTTATACTCAAGCTCTATTCTTTTCCATATAAGAGGGAATACCGTTTGAGCAACTGAAGGGATTTGATTTCTTCTTTCATAGAATATTTAATGATTAGGAGAGAATGATGTAATGAGGGGGAGCTGATGATCCCAATGTTTCAAATGCTTAAATGACTGATAAGGTAGCCTTAGGAAACCTTAGACATTCATCTTGTACCTTGAGCAAGTGAGATCAATTCTTTGCATAAATCGCTTGCTTGATCTTAGAGAGCAGAGGTTTTGCAAAGGATTATTGTTTCTTTATTCTCTCAAAGATTTACAAATGAAGAGGAAAGACTGGATATTTATAGGCTCTTAAGCAAGATAACATCAATCGGATTACCTTAGTGATCAACGGATGAGATGGCACTTACCTAGTTCATGGTTATCTTGAATGAGTTAACTAATAAGCTTAAAGCCAATAGCCTTACTTGTAAGTGTACAAGCCTACCTAAAAAAGGTTGGATATAAATGGACCAATCCAATGATCCTAGTTTTGAGCTCACCAAACCAATTCTTTCTGAATCATCACAATTATAAGCTGGACTCCATGAGCCCTGCCCCCTAGACTAATGAGTTAAGTCCAAATAAATAATGGGCTTAGCATAATGAATTTTAGCCCTTTGACCAAAATTCTTAAATGGAGTTTAAGTATTTTGGTCATCAATTACTATTGAATAGCTAGGTCACTTCTTAGCGTACACACATTGCAAAGAGTTGTATTGCTACCAAGTGTGCTCACACAGTTGAAGACTTCATTTAGTTTTGCGCCAATGTTGCAAATTTACTTATTATATATTTTAGTTTGCAAGATTATGGTATAATTTGATTGCATGCGTCACTTCAGGTATATTGGCATAATGTTATCCTATGGCAATATTATTAAATGAATCTTCTATACCATACGTGCTTCCTTTTATGCAAATTGATTCTGCTTTACTACGAATTATTTGTCTTGTTCGGTTAACTCCCTTGTACTGGTACTACTTGATTTTCTCTAATCTTACTTTAGATATTAGCAAAGGCCCCTTGTGAAATTTTAACACACACAAGTCCAAATGGTTAGTAGTCAGCTTTGCAAGCTTGGTAATAGTTTGGAATCTTCCATGTGCTTCTTTCTTTGTGCTCTTTCTTATAGTTATCCTTCTTTGTTTTTTCTTTTCTTTTCATTTTTTAAATAACCTATGACAAGGAATTAATCCCCAATCCTTTAGAACAAGCTTTGAATAAAGATTGAGAGAAATTCTTAAAGATCCTTTAATGGCAATTGGAGAGTAGGGTTCACAAAAAATATTAAACATAACTGTTTTCCTTAATGCTTTTTAATCAACTCCAACTATGCATAGGAGCTCATATTTTTCCATGCATAAAGAATTATGAAAGCATTGCTCATTTAAAATCCCTTTTTCCTGAAGTAGCACCTGTTGTATGACATTAAATGACTATCAATAGGATTGATATTTCTCTTCTTTTTTTTTTTTCCTTTTTTTAGTGGTATGAATTCCACGAAGTTGGTATGATACATATTGATAACTTCGAATAATTACAAATCCCATATATTGATATGATTTGTGTAAACTATCTTTAAATAACTTCAAATCTCATTTGTTGGCTAAAGTAGTAATGAATCAATACGAATAATTCAAGAGGCATCAATACAATTTTCTTTCTTTTATTTTTTTTTTTCTTTTAGAGAAGAAAATCAAATCTCATTCTTTTTTTCTTCTTCAAATATTTCAACCAAATCTCTTCTAAGGCATATCTTGTACCCTCCCTTTTGCATTTAAATATAATCAATAAGTAGGATTTCTTCACTCATAATTTTCATATGCGCCTTAAGACTAGCTGGTTATGTTAATCATAGCTGATAACAAATACTTTGCAAGTCCTTCTTCTTGTCTTGCTTCCTCCTATCTCTTGTTCAAATTTCTTATTTATTTATTTTTCATTTTTTTTTCTAATAATGCATTAAATCTTATAGGTTCATTTATTACCACCATAATCTTAGCGATAATTGGAGGATGAAGCTAAGAACCATGCTCATACAATCATCTTTTTCGGCTTAAGGACTTACGAATATTGGCTAGAGAAATTAAACTTGCAAAAATTAAAACCACAGAAAAAAGCAAGGTCTTCTCTTCTTGTGACAACAATACACTTAAACCCTTGTTCACATGTGGATGTCCCTTGACTTGTGTTTAGTAAGCTTTTCTCCTTTGATTCATATTTGGAGTGAAATTTTCCTTTTTATATGTATGTGCCCCACTGCTTATCATGGAGGTGGACTAAGATTACTTCATATTGACAGACTTTACACTTGCTATTAGATAGATTATGGAGGACATTTACTTTACACTTGCTTCTTACTCTTGCTAAATCAGAATGATACCGTGCATCAAATAGACACTTCCTGTTAACTAGTAGATTTCTTTTTTTTTTTTTTCTTATTTGTATGCAATTCTCATGATTTCTTTCTCTCTCTCGCTCTTTTTTTTATACACTATTTAGGGAAGATAGTGGCAAAAGAGAGGAAGGCTAATCTAAGTTGAATCACGGAAGCAATGAAGATGAAGGACTTGTTGATGCATTAAGATAAATGCTTGTGACCATGACATTATTTTTTAACACATATTTTGAGAGAAGACTAAGCGTCGAGAAACCTGTGCAACACCTTGCATTGATGGCGAGCTCTAGTTTATCAAATATGAGTCTTATGCTGATTTTAAAGGTACCATCAAGAGAAATTTAGTGTTGTTCTTTAAAAATGAAAGGAGAGAGCTATCTCTCTCTAATGTTCAATTCGTATTCCTAAAGGAGCCACCCTTCGTATGGGATGACTAGGTAGCATACATTGTAGGGAAGCCGGAGTACGTAACTCTTCTGAAGAAGACTAGAGTCCTCCATTCTATTATCACTTCCACTTGATTATGGTTCCTACATATGAGTGGAATGGAAGTATGGTAGGCCATTATTTTACGGTAGAGTATCTAAAGTTTCTAAAGACATCATCTACAAATATTCAGAATTCAACACTGCTACAAGCATGGTAGGACCTCTCCTATTATCTAGATGTTTCGCTTCAATTGTTCTTTTCTTTGATAACCATATATGTCTTGTCTTGCTAACTTCTATTATGCTTGTAGGAATAGTATCATAATTAATAATGCCCCCCTATCATTCTTAATATCTACTTGAAGAGTCAAAGTTGGCTAAGCAGTTCTCTAGCAGGGAACTAACTTCTAAAGAGTAAGCTTTAAGTATGGCAAGTCCTAGCAAGTTTCAAGCGTAGCAGGCCTTGAGCAAACAGGCCTTAAGAACATCAGGCCCTAAGCAAGAAAATCTCAAGTGCAATAGACCTTAACAAGCCTCAAGCATAGTAAGCGTCTCGCTCAGTAGGCTTAGAATGAAACAGGTCCTTACATGCCTCAAGCACAACAAGACTTGCGCACAGTAAGCCCCAATAGGTTTTATAAGTAGTAAGCTTGTTCTATAGTGAGCCTTGATGGGACTATAGGATCACTATCATTATGTTAGTGTTTTGATTTACAATCAAGAGGAAAGAGCTGCCTTTCTCTCATCCTTAGTTTGCCTTCTTTAGGAAGGTATAACTTAGATGGTTGCATGAATGGATCATATTACCATAAAGCTATAGCATATGGTTTCTCTTGAAGAAGACTAAGATGCTCATTACCATTACTACTTCCGCTTGATCATGGTTACCACATGAGTGAGATGGAAGCATGGCAAGCTAGGTTCTACTACTACATCACCACTTCAATTAAATACTAGTTCCTGCATGAGTGCCAGATGCCAAGGCATTACCTAGGTTTAAGGCATAGAGGCCAGGATGTTAAGGCTTTTCCTAGGCTTAAGGTGTGAGAGCTAAGATGCTAAGGTGTTGCTAACGCTTACGATACGAGAGTCGAGATAGTAAGGCATTGTCTGGGTATAAAGCAAGTAGGATGAAGTGCCAAAGTATCACCTATGCTTGAGGTATGAGAGCCAAGATTTTAGGGCATGGCATGGGCTTGTGGTATGAGAGCTGGGATGCTAGGGCATTGCTTGGACTTTAGGCATGAAATCCAAGATACCAGGGCATTGCGTGGACTTAAGGCATGAAAGCTAAGATGCCAAGGTATCACTTAGGCTTGAGGCATGAGGGCATTGCTTAGGTTTGAGGCATAAAAGCCAAGATGCTAAGGTATCACTTGGGCTTAAGGCATGAAAGCTGAGATGTTAGGGTGTTGCCTAGGATTTAGGTGTGGAAGCTAAAATACTAGGGCATTTCTTGGGCTTGAAGGGTAAGAGCCGAGATTTTAGGGTGTTTCTTAGGCTTAAGGAATAAGAGTCAGAATGCTAAGGCATTACTTGGTCTTGAGGTGTAGAAGTCAAGATGCTAAGCCATTGCTTGGCTTTAGGAGATTAATATATAAAATACATAGATGAATAAGATAACAAAAGTTTTATTATTAAGAAGCGAAATTCATTCTTTATTTACAAAATTAATGTCTTAACTTGAACCCTTTTTTTTTTTTCATGCCTAACAAATCACTAATTACTTTCAAAACACTCATGTGCTACTACATGGGTATCATGGCTTGGGAGCGAGTTGTTGTAAATGTTGTTATCTTCTATGACAAGCTCTCCAGTTTGAATTCTTTCATGGAATATCTTTCTTAAGCTCCAACAATCCTCAGTATGATGGTTTATTGTTCTATGAAACCAACAATATTTGGGATTTATTCTTTAATGGAATTGCAATTGTTTTCCATTAGGATAGACTAGGGTTTGAATCCCCTTCCCTCATAGATGCCTAAATATATATATTAGTCGAAATCAATAGAATGGAGTCAATATTTGGAAATCAACTGAATAAGGTGGATACTTCATATATTGAAGCAAAGATGCCTTACATAAAGGTTGCCTAAGATAAAGAAAGAACGCTTAACATATCGCTATGGAGGCAATACCACAACGACATACCGAAAGTAATGTATGAAACTAAACGATGCCACAAGTTGTGCATTAAGGTATATAATAAATAAATTTATAATGCTAGCATTAGACCAAATGAAGTTTTCAATTGTATGAGTAAACTTGACATCAACTTGACTCTTTACAATATGTGTACGCTAAGTAGCAACCTAGCTATTCAAAGTCATTGATGCCTATTATTTATTAGACTTGACTCATTGGGTTAGGTGGTAAGGCCCATAAAATCTAGTTTATATTTGGGATGATTTAGAGATAATTAGCTTGGTAGGCTCGGAACAAAGATCGTTGGATCAATTTGTCTACTTCTAAGCTCTCTCGAGTAGATTCATGCACTTATAAGGAAGGATATTACCCTTGAGCCCATTATCTAGCTCATTTAAGATAATTATGAATTAAGCAAGTTTCATCTTATTTGTTGATCACCTAGATGATTAGATGGATGTTATCTTGCCCAAGAACCTATAAATACTCGACCTGTCCTCCTCACTTGGAACTCTTAAAGAGTAAAGATTTTGCTAATACAACAAGATTGGAAGCTTTTAAACTTCAAAATAGCATTTATGTATCCTATATGCATGCCATCACCCATCAATTATGAAAAGTTTCTTTAATAACACAATCAATCAAGATTATGCAACTCAAGCCCTAGCAATCTTGTGTATGGCAAATTTACACTTCCCATCTCAAATTCATGGTTGAAGCCTATAAATAGTAACTTTCAAATCATTGATTCTTATTCAAAACTTATTAGAGAGGCTTACCTAAGATTTTTGTCTCTTAATACGCTCTTCTCTCTTTCGAAACCACTACCTTATGGTGGTTTTCAAGCAAAACTAAGCTCACTACCCGCTTCCTCATCCCCAATAACCTAAGGAACCACCCCTACCTTAGGTCGAATGACCATTAGTAGAACTTTACGAATTCTTTCTCTCTTTAGCTAAGCCTACAACCAGTTCACTGCATTGAAACCACCATTTTAGGTGAAGGCACCATCACTTTTGGACTTATCGGCCCTAAGAACATCAAGAAAGTGTCCTCGCTCATTTTTGTGGCTGAATCACTTGGAATCATCTCTTACCACCTATCTTCTTCTCCTTCTCCAAGTGCACTCTAGTTGAAGATCCATTAACGAACTCAAATTCAATCTGAATCCACTGTGATCCACGTGTGGTCCAAGACCTAAGTTCCTTCTTCTCTTTCATTTATTCTATTTATTTTTTGTTTTGTTTATTTTTTCATAACAAGCATATTTAAATAATCTATGATAGAGATGTGTAATCATCGAGTGTTGTGGAATAACTACCTCTTGAGAATGAGTAAGGCCTACATTTAATAAAAAATAATAAAAGGGTAAAAATAAAAAATAATAAATAAAGGATATAAATAAAGATAATAAATAATAAATAAATTAAGGGCATTAAATAGTCTTAAGAGATGGTGTGGGGTAACCAACACTATCGGGATTAATAGGGCTCACTTGTTTTTAAATAAAAAATAAAAATATGGGAAAAATGTTTAAAATAAAAATTTGATTTTTTACAAAAATAAAACATTAGTGCTTTTAAAAAAAAATAAAAAATTATTTTTTTTAAATGAATATTTTAAGGCCTTTGAAAAATAGTAAGCTTAAAAATAATAATAATTAAAAAGTTCTTTCTTATTTAGAAAATCTATAAATCCTTTCTATAAAAATTTAGAAAATTAAGAATTTTTTCAAGGGTTCGTTCTCATTTAGAAAAAGAATTTTCAAAAAAGAAAAAAAAAAGAAAAAACCGTTCTTACCAAAAATTAGGAAAAATAGATTTTTCTTTCAAAGTCAACACTAAAAATAAGGTAGGGCCTTTTCCTTAGGACTTTTCCAAAATAAATAACTGTTTAATGATGTAAACTGGCTTGTTTTCCAAATTAGAATAGATCCAAACCACTTAACTTTTACAAAGAAGGATTTATGATGGTCTGATTTAAAATAGTAGATATGTAGGTACTTGCAAAGAAACCTAAAAAAAAAACTAAAAATTTAATTTTTCCTTTCTTTTCTTAAAAAGTAAAAAAAAAATGAGAAAATGAAAATTTCAAAAAAAAAATTAAGAATAAAAAAAAAATGTTTCCTTTAAGCTTAAGGGGTATTTTAAAAGCCAAGGCCTAGTTTAATATTTTAAACTGATAACCTTTGAGTTTTAATATGTTAGTCTCAGAACTTGATTTCACTAGATATGTAGGCACTTGCAAAGAAACCTAAAAAAAAAACTAAAAATTTAATTTTTCCTTTCTTTTCTTAAAAAGTAAAAAAAAAAAAAATGAGAAAATGAAAATTTCAAAAAAAAAATTTAAGAATTAAAAAAAAAATGTTTTCTTTAAGCTTAAGGGGTATTTTAAAAGCCAAGGCCTAGTTTAATATTTTAAACTAATAACCTTTGAATTTTAATATGTTAGTCTCAGAACTTGATGTCACTAGTTTCTTTGAAACACTAGCAAAAGGTTTTCAAAATGTAGATTAGTAACTAAATTAGAATTGGTTCACTTAATCAATTTTAATTCAGTTGGTTTTTTTCAATTCCATCAGGTGGCAACTCTAGTTTAGCAAAAAAAAAAAAAAAGGTTTTTTTTTTTCTTAACTTTTATTGAAGGTTTAAATTAAATAGACCCAAGGTTTAATTTAGACTAAGTTAAGAATAATAGAAAACTGAATTTTAGGCTTGATAGCCATTAGCATGATCAAGCCTTTTACCTCATCTTAGGGTGCTCCTCATAGATAATCTCAATAATAATAACCGAGACATTATTCTCCACACTAGAAAATATCTTTATTTTCACTCTTCACATTTAAAAATCTAATACCACTTACAATGAGACTTAGCTCATAGGCACTTATGTGTTCCACTTCACACTCTTGAAACATTACTAAAAGGATAAGCTCAACCAAAGCCACAACACATAACAAGATTAGGGAGAGAAAATAAGAGATAAGTACAAGAGAGAATAAAATTTCACTAAAGAGTAGATGATATATACCCCCTTTATAGAAGAGGCCTTCTCAAATTAAAGGCTGAGATTTATTTCATCTAAGGGCTATGAATCACCGTACTTACTCTTACTTAGCTACTTCTACCTACCTTAACTACTATGGTTTGACAAATCTAACCTTAGTTTTGCACCACCATAGACTAAACCATCTCTATTAGATCTTTACTGGGATGAGGTTTGAGGCTTTAAGTGATTTGTCTATGGCTTGTGCATATGTGGAGTTATGGTGGGACAAAGGTGAGGTAGCAGGTATTTTGGGGGTTGGGATTTATAAGATAGGAAAATTGATGATTATATAAATTTGACTTGATTATCATTATTAAGTCTAATTGCCTTTAAAGCGCCATGGATATAAAGGGTGAGAAGAAAAGAATGAGTATTCACAAGAGAACTTGTTTAACACTTATGTTTGTTAAAATTATTTGAAAAAGCTTTCATGAGTTCTTTTTTAGCATATCCATAAAAAATTTTTGAATCATGAGATGTAATGGTTCGAATTTTACCACTAATTTACATGGTTAACCATATTAATATTATGCTTAACCTTCTTATTATATTATGAAATCAAGCAAATGTTAGTCAAACTAGAAAAAAAAAATGCAAAATATGAGGTATTAGCATTTCTCAACTAAAAATGGTAACCTTGTCAATCAAATACTACTCTTCTTAAGTATATGTATTCAATTTAATTATATGAAACTTCAAGCTAAAAGAAGAAAGTAAGTAAAATAATGGATAAAGGGTGATATTAGAGCGCAATATAATGGACTAGCCACTTGATAAAGTGGCAGCCAATCAATGGAAGTACTAGTTGATCACTCATTGCCAATCGACTAGCATGTAGTCTACGGTCGTAGGTTATGGCGTATGACCTGTAGTTTGTGCATTCACGGTGCATAAGTTATCCCTTTTCACTTTTGTCCACGTTTGAACTTATACAAACACTCCACATATATTTTCAAGTGCATTAGATGGAGTGAGAGGGCAATAGAATTTTTACAAACTTGATCTTGGACAAAATAGCTGTTTATGATTGTGAGTGGACCATAATATCATGCCATTACATTATAGTGATTCGTCCAGTCTTAGCGGAAAAGATTTATCCAGTAGTACACTTCAACAATACGTACACCTAATATGTAAACATTAATAAAAATTTACATGGTATGTGTGAACCATATATGCTAGTTGTTTTAAAAATTACATATTTTGCTATCTTGCATATAAAAATTTTATTAATAGTTATGCGTTATGTGTATATCATATTTTAGATACATATAATATATACGTATATATTATTAGGTAATACATAAGTAACCATTATGCAAGTAAGGCAAGATAATTACGATGAAATTTGACTATGTTTCTTTCTAAATGTGAACAGAAAATCTATATTTTTCAATTATACAAACTCAGAATAGATCTAATTTACAAGGTAAGGTGCATTACCGACTTTCCTATTGATCCTTACTATAATTGTTAACCGATCAACCATTCTCTCTATTTATACCTGTTGGCAAACATACCGTCCACAGTATAAGCCAGTTATTATAATTTATGACGTTTTATGATCTTTTAAACTTCGTAGCAAAACCTTTACAATCTCCGAATACAACACATGTTATAACATTTATCTAGCTTCACATTACTTTTACAACGTGCATCCATCCTCCATTCCTACTCAAGGCGCATGCGCATATCTTCTCTGTTGAAGTTGTCTATACGATGACTAGAATTAACAGTGGAAATTCGATGCATGTCTACATCATCCTCGTTTTAAATTCGGCGCTTTTGAACCGTAAATAACAATTGGAAGATCGAAATACGACCTAACTTCAGATTGTCCGACGTAATAAATTCATCCTTCATTTAATTTCGTTCTTTTGTCATGTTTCAAGAATAGAAAAATATGTGGCTTGAACTGAACAAAGGCTTGAAAGGTGCTAAAATTCTATACAAATATAAGAACTTGTGGCTCACGACTCAGAACTACATTACCTCTTTCCAATTATATATTTCATCGTTTTTGTTTCTATGTGAAAAGGAGAGGTTCTTTTTCTCCTTTAATGGCCAAAGAAGCGCAAAGTTCATCAAAATGGCGTTAATCTCTTTGGTGATGTAGTAAAGTTGCTTGATAGTGACAGAATTAGGATGTTAACAACTAGTAACGTTATATTTCCTTTAAGAGAACAAGTGGCCAAACGAAATCGATGTTTTTGCGACCGAAAATCGCTATATCTAATAGTAAAATAAGACTTCTTATAAATGCAAGACTAAGAAAACAAGTGGAAAGACTAAAACTAAACACTAACGCATTAGGTAATATCGAAAACCGCTTCCATTAAGACAAGTATGCCATTTGTGTTGCACTTTCTTCTCCCAAAAGATTGATTGCTATTATGTGCAAAGAATTATATGTTGTAGATGTAAGGGTTTAACCGGGATAGTCACGTACATATCGCATGAATAATGCACTACACATGACTTTAGGAAAATAAAGTAAGAAAGACACCTAATGGGATTATCATGTGAGAATAAGATAGGGAGGAAGAACAAGAAATCTCAGTGTCTCAAATGCATAAGTGACAGATAAAACAACCTTATAGAATCTCAAGCATCAACCTTATAGCTTGGCCTAAATTGTTCATTTGATCTTAGAGAGTTGAGTCCTTGCAAAGTAATGTTGTTTTTCTATTCTCTTTTTAAGAGTTGTAAATGAGGAGGAAAAATTAGGTATTTATAGACTTTTAGACAAGATAGTATCCATTTGATCATTTAGGTGATCAACAGATGAGATAAAGCTTACTTAATTCATAGTTATCCTAAATGAGCTAATTGATGGACCCAAGATTAATAGCCTTTCTTATAAATGTATGAGCTCGCTTGAGAAAAGTTGGATATGGATAGATTAGTCCAATGGCCCAACAATCCAATGATTCCTAATCCAAGCCTATTGAGCCAATTCTCCTTTAATTATCCTAAATATGAATCAGACTCCTTGAACTCTACCACCTAGTCTAAAGAATCAAGCCTAAATAAATAATGAGTTGAGCTAAACAATTGAATAGAAATTTTCAGCCCTCTATATTTTGCCCCATGACCAAAATTCTTAGATGGGGTTTAACTATTTTTGGCATCAGTCACTTACTTTGAATAACTAGGTCGTTATTCGACGCACATACATCATAAAGAATCGCATTACTGCCAAATGCACTTATATGGCTGAAGACTTCATTTAGTTTAATGCCAGTGCTATAAATTTATTTATTTTATACCTCAATGTGCAAGGTTGCAATACCATTTAATTGTACACATCGCTTTTAACATGTTAGAGAGATATTGCCCCAATATATTAAATATTCTTCCGTAGAAAACTTTTTTTATAAAAATGATTGCTTTTCCTCCTAAAATTATTTATCGCAACAAATTGTCCTTCACATACTAGCTTTGCGTTAGTGACTTGAACTAATTTCTCGATTTTGCTCCATTAAGATGAAGTGACAAATTTATATGCCATGCATATGCTTACTCTAGTAGAAATAGAATTTCAGACAAGATCAATGGCTTTGTGACCGGCCTCACCCTATTAGGGCTGAATTCTATCATACAATATTATTTCAAGGTTATTTTTCTCAATAGTTTCCCCGGAAGCTAAGCTTTCAATGACCCATTAATGTCCAAAATGAGCTAGTATTCTCTTATATCTCTTCTAATATATGAGGGATTGTCTTATAAAATCTCCAATATTCTCCTCAACCATATATCATATTCAATGTGCCCTCCATAAATTCCAATAAAAGCTCCAAATCTATCCTGAGAAGAACACTTAATGTGAAGTTACCGAATCACTTTGCCTTTATCAATCTTTGCCGACAGTGAATAAAGTTTATATGTTGGCTTCAAAACCAGTCATCCCATGCAATCATTTCATAATGATGCAGCAATGATTGATGCAATCATTATGTCAAACCATTAGCAATTTAAAGTGCATTAAAATATGTCAGGAAACTTGTAGGCTTTGTGCGATTTATTCCTCATTCACAAATGTGATTCCATATCATGTTGTATTACGTCAGAACATGAGATCTAGCCACCATTCCCTTCGTAAGAACGTATCAATAATAGATTTGCGCTTCTCCCTGCTCCGCCATAGATTTACACTAACAGATCATTCAACAATTGAACTTTTTTGGTTTAAATCTTCCTCAAATCTTTCTTCTCAAATCTTTTGTTTTCTTTTAAATCTTTTTCCTTGATCCATATCATAGTTTGTGCCTTATTTTCAATCCAAAACTACTTCAAGAAACCTCACTAAAATCATCCAAGTTCTGCAAATATAAAATAAAAAGAAAATCTTTTATCCTAATCTTCTCGAGCACATAACATAGGCTATATCATGCCATCAACTTCTCTTATTTGATCTTGTCATTCCAAGGGCTATGGTACGTTTTCATGGTTTGTTCATAACACCTGCTATCAACCATGGCTTCACTTATTATTTTTCTTTTGCAAGCTTAATTCACTGGCAATTAGACAAGATTATCGAGATCGTTCAAGTCTTGCTCTTCAACAAGAACTCTAAAAGTAGTAATAGGAGACCACAACCACGTTGACAAGACTTAGTTTTTTTTTTTTTTTTAAATTTTCTCATATAATTTTCATATATCTAGAACAATAGCAAATAAGTCTGCCTTCTCTTCTTACCTCTTTCCATTATCTTGTATTTCTTAAAATTATTTGTTGCTATAACTTTAACTCTTTAGCGAATATTCTTATTCATTCACCACAACAACAATAGCCATAACTCATACCATAATCTTCTCAAAAGGAAAATACCAATGTCTCGTATAACAGGATGAGCTCAATATAGAATTACTAGGCCACAACTCCATATCCTTTTTTCTTCCCTCTATTTTTTCCTTCAAAATAGTAAAAATACCCTGATACAATGGTTGAAAGTTTCCAATAATTCCTTTGACGTTGCATCACCTCAACATAGATGTTCACGATCCACATTCCATAGCATGACATAGGCATATACTCTTTTCTTTGTTCTTTTCTCGTCTTGCCTTAATTGTTTGCATAATGGAGTACTTTTGGCATAGTTTGTTATGTACCTTTTAAACAAATAAGTAGTACAAAATTTTGGCAAAATTTATTTTGCTGCTTTCCTCTGAGTCTTTTTCTCCATTTTGAGATCTAATTGCTCATTGAGTCCTCTTTCCATTCTAAGATAATAGTAGAAGTTTGTGGCATGTATTTCTAAGATATCATGTCATATCTCTTTTAAAATTCCTTTCAAGATTGCTACTCTAAACACTAAGAGTAATATCATGACGTAAAGCTAAATCCCTTTGTCTTATGCTTTCAAATTTCCCTATTGTAGTTTTTTTTTTTTTTCTAATTGCCCCACTAATATTTTATTTGTTCATTAAAATGGAATTTGGGTCTCCTTTAACTATACAACATATGTGTAAACCTTCGTTTATCATTGAAACTTTTTGCAATTTGTTGAGCATTGGTTTCTTAGATTAGAGAATATAATGATTTTACACTCTAGTAAGAAAGGAGATGAAGACCAATCCAAGTCAAAGCACAAAAGCAATGAATCTAAAGGACTTGTTAGTGCATCAAGATAAATGCCTGCCACCAGTCTTGTATCTTCAGGATAACTAGCTAGACTAGACTATTTCGAAAGACATATTTTAGGACATAGCTAAACACTGAAAAGCCTGCGCAATACCTCACACCGATGATGGTAATTTATTAAGCGTAAGCCTCATGCTGATTCTAAAGATATTATCAAGGGAGATTCAGTGTTACGCTTCAAAAATGAAAGGAGAGAGCTACCTCTCTTTAATACCCAATTCACATTCCTGAAGGAGCTACCCTTTAGATAGGACAATTGGGTAACATACATTGTAGAGAAGTTAGAGTACATAACTCTTCTGAAGAAGGTGAAAGCCCTCCAAGCTATTGTCGCTTTTACTCAATTGTGGTTCTCGTAAATGAGTGGAATGGAAGTATGGCGAGCAATAATCTCCTGTTGGAGTATTCAAACCTATACATTTATCACTTCATGGGGGGAGATAGCTCTAACATTAGAAGACGTAGTTATACTATTGAATCTGCACAGCTCTAGTCAAGTCAACCTTACTGCTACAACAATGTCTCATAAAGAGCACAACTTTCAAACATCCTTAATGGGTCCTTTGTAAGCTACCCATACTAAGAAGAAGAAGCCATGTTTTGCTTCTTGGCTCATATAGTTCTTTGAGGTGTGAAGAAAGGATAGGCCATAAGTCCCAGGCTTAGGCCGTAGGAGAGTGAGTCTTCTCCATATCTGCTTACATACATATGTTGTAGTTGTATCTTTTACTTATATATTCTTTTCTTCTCTTTGTAGGTATGAACTCTCTACTTATCTCTCATTTTGGCTTTCCTTGTTTGTATTCCTTAGAAGGCCTAAGGAAGGTGTCAATCAACCATACCAATTGCCCAGGGTAAGCAATTCGCTTTAGGTCCCTTATACTTAGGTTCACTTTACCAATACTTGGACCTATATCACCATGCTTCCATATGCTTGGAAGGTCGATATGTGAACATTTCAGAAGTAGACCTGGTGTTCCTTCAACTTTTCTTCTACGAGAGGTTTGAAGACATTTCACTCCTCCAACTACATAAGCCTAATCCGACCTTGCTCTTCCTAGTGTGGACATGGGTTAAGGGATCAATTGATCAGTCACTCTTGCAACTCATTAACATTGGGGGTGAATTTACATTTTACCCTTATGTCAAGCAAATTGCAAGATATGAAGAAGGTAATGGACTTTATCCTTCTAGCTCAAAGGGTAAGGTTACCTTGGTGGAAACTTGAGTAAGTATCATCGATTCCCAAGCCAGGTTCTTCTTATGGTGTATTCTAGGGAACTTGCCCTCCCTCCTTGACAATAATGACTAAGCTGGCTACTAAAAAGTGCTTCTTATGGTGTAATCAAGTGAGGTACTCCTAAAAAGTAGCCAGCTTTTGCCCTCCCTCATTATTCGTAGAAATCAAGTGAGGCACTCCTGTTAAGTTCCCCAGAATACACCATAACTTATGAGCTAGAAAATAGTAGCGCAACTTTTGCATAGCGAATACCAGTGCGAGGCAGTGCTTCTTGCAAGCTGAGTATTTCACCTCTCTTTCTTAGAGTGAATGGCTTAAGTAGTAGACGGGTTGTTTACTACCATCTAATTCTTGTGCTAGCAAAGCGTTGATAGACTTATTAATGGCTATCAAGATCACTAGCAATCCTTTAGTTGGCACTGTCATCGTTGTTGGGCAGGTAAGTATCTCCTTGATCTTTTGTATGAATTCCACATGAAGTTGCCCTCATTCAAATGGGGTTCCCTTCTTCATGAGCCGTTATAATTAATAAGAAATTTTTGCTAGTGTAGGAATGAATTACCTAATATAGGAGACTTTTCCCATGAATATCTTTAATTCTCTTAGACTAGTAGGTAAGGGCATAGAACGTATAGACTATAACTTTGCTGGATCCACATCAATTCCTTTGTTGTGAACAACAAATCCAAGGAAATTCTCGAAAGCCACCTCGAAGACGTATTTTAAGGAATTTAAATACAATTTATATAGATGACATCATTTAAAGTTCTTTTATAGATGAGTTAAGTGATCGAGCACCCATCTTGACTTGACAGCTATGTCATCAACATATTCTCCCATAAAGTCATGCATCATGTCATGGAATATGGTAATCATTGCCCTCTAGTAGGTATCACCTGCATTCTTGAGTCTAAATGGAATAACTATGTAATGGAAGTTTCCTACTGATGTTCTAAAAGCAATATATTTAGCATCTCCAACAACTATTTGGTTGTAGCTACTAAAGCCATCCATGAACGAGAATAATTCATATCTAGCTATGGCAGCCACCAATGTGTCAATAGTCAACAGTAGGAAATCGTCTTTTAGACAAGCCTTGTTAAGATCGCGGAAGTCTATACAAACGCATATTTTTCCATTCTTCTTTTTTACGAGCATAATATTGGCTGGCCAATTAAGATGTTTAATTGACTTAATGAAGCAGGCTCGGATCAACTTTTCAATCTCTTATTTTATTTGTACATTAATTTTAGGATGAATGATTCGTTATCCCTGCTTCATTGGCTTAACCCTAAGTGTGATGTTCAATCTATGCACTACTAGACTAAGGTCCAATCCTAGCATTTCATCATATGTCCAAACAAATACATTCTTGTATTCCTTCAACAACTCTACTAACAAGACCTTAATCTCTTATAATAGATTCTTGCTAATGAAGATAAGTCATGGAGACTCTACCTGGTTTTGCTAGGTTGAGCTCTTCAATCTCTTCAGCTTGGGTTTCCATTTTGTCTTGTATTTAAGGAGGGGTGGGTTGGGTTTCTTGCACTGGTACGTAATCTAAGGAAGAAAAACAAGCCTCATCGGATCCTAAAGACCATCATAAGCAACATACCCTTCACCTATCAGCCTTGACAAAAATTTTTATTTCTTCAGCTTTTCTTTACTTCTTCTTGCCCTTACGAGAGCTTCGTAATCTCCTCTTCTTCCTTTGTTTATCTTGGGCCTCTTTCTAGGTGAGTTTGGCAATAGCAATCTCTCCATCTTCAACATACTCATCGAAAAACCCTGCATCGATAAGGTAAGATTTATTATACTCGAACAGATTCTTTCTAGCTAGAATGAAGATATCTTGCCCCTTCTACTAGGCCTAATGCATTGGTGCCATGTCAAAGGTATGAGGTTGTGATTGTACATCCACTTTCTCCTAACAAGAAGATGGTAAGATATAGGTGCATCAATTACGTGGAATTGAGTGAAGCCTTGTATGGGTTTAACTTTGAAGTCCACATTAACATACCTGATTGTATTTGTAGTTGCTTTAATAAAGCTATTTATTGCAATAGGTTGCTTCGCTAAGTGTTAGTTATCTATTCTTGCAACTTGAATGTAGACATTGGCATAATATTTATGGAAGAGCCATTGTCTATGAATGTCCTCTTAAAGGGATGTCCATTGAGCATATTCTCTCCATAAAGAGGACGATTGTAGTTAGGGTTCCTTACACACATGTCTGCATCCGTAAAGAGTATCGCATTCTTACGTATGTTGGCCATTCTTTATACTGGTTGCATTGCATTGCATTCCCTATATTGTCTTTCAGAGATCTAGGTAAGTGTAGTCATTACTGCGAGTTGCGTGTCTTCATCAAATCCCAACAAATCAAAGAACTTCCTAAAATTAGAAGTCTTTGTTAGGGTGACGACCTTTAGTAGGTGTGAGCCTTGATTGGTTTCTGTTGCTGCTTCTTTCTCTTCATATACTTTAGCTTGTTGCACTTATCTTTCTTCTTGTCTCAAATCAAAACTAATAGCATTCACAACACCCTATCAAGTGTTGTGTACTAAGAGCAGATTACTGTATACATCATTATTCTTTATGATAAGCTCCTCATTACGGACCCTATCATTAAATATCTTCTTTAGTGTCTAACACTCTTTAGTAGGATGGCCTACAGTCTTGTGATATTTCCAGAACTTAGGGCCATTCTTCTCATTTGCAATCAATAAACGCTCTACTCTTGGGAGCTTTATGCTCCCATCTTGCAGTCACTGGTTAAGTGTAGCACGTACCTTCTGCATTGGTAAGGGAATGAAAGAGTTGATGAAAAACCTCTTGAGTTATCATTTGGCCGAGTTAACAAATGTTGCTAACTTCCTAAATCTCCTACCTTCTACCCATTGCTATGTAATAGACTTTGTTGGTCCTTCTCATAGTCCCGACGAGTATAGAGAAAGAACATAAGTTGACGTTTTCCAAGTAGACAGCATACTTAGTGAACATCCCTTGAATGCAAATCTTCAGTAATTCATTCTCATCACATGCATCTTGGATGTCCAAAGTATGCTCTCTATAGCGCTTTATGTAATCGATCAAATCTTTATTTGGGTTTTGTCGTATCTTTCCCATGTTTGCAACTGTGACTCGTTCCTGAGTAGAGAAGAATTTCTCTAAGAAGAGCTTGCACATTGTTCCCCATGAGTCAACTGATCCTTAGGAGAGCTTGACATACTAAGTGTATGCCTTCTCTATCAATGATTTAGAGAATTCTCTTAGTTTTAGGTCATCATTAAGCTTATAAGGCTTCAGGGTTTCCATAAATTTCAACAGGTGTTCCTTGGTACTTCCCTTCTTATCATTGAATGGTATCAATTTAAGACTTACATAGTCCTTATGATATGGCTTCATTACAATGTGTTGATGATATGAAAGTTTTAGCTGTAGTATTATCGTAGATGACCTAGTTTGTATTTCCTTCATATAAACATCGAAGTCTTCCTTTGTTATAAAGGAAGTCCTTAGAGTAGAGGCTATGGACACAGATGGTAGAGTAAGGGTAACATTAGGGTGGGAAGTAGATCCACCTAATGATGGGATTGTAGGATTGAATGGAAGAGCAGACACGCATGAAGATGAAGAGCTGCTTAATTGGACTCTTACATTCCTTGTTGCAAGGGTCGGTTATTGTACAGGTTATAATAGAGGGGGGGGCACCTAACTATACAACAACTACAGAATTTAGTAAAGACACACCTTGTTGTGTAACAGTAGTAGTAGCCATCTTAATGAGGATAGGTTGAAACATAACCATGAACTAATTTAAAGTCCCTGTAGCTTCCTACATTGCCCACATTGTTTATATGGGATCTAAAGGAGCCTTAGGCACTAAATGGTCCTAGTTAGTGTTCTTAGGTGGTGGCAGTGGATTATGCTCGAAAAGCTTAACATTAATATTAAGCTCTTGGGATGTGGTATTAGACATGTCAATTGCTCTCTTCTTAGAGGATGTTATGTCTTTGCAACCACTATTCCCTAACGGAGTCGCCAAAATGTAGATGTACAGGTTTGACTGGGTAATCATGTGTGTGTTGCATGAATGATCCGCTACATGTTGCTTAGGAAAGTGGAGCAAGAAAGACACCTGACATAATGATTATGTGAGAACAAAGCAGGGCAGAGAAATAGGCAATCTTATTATCTCAAATGCACAAGTGATAGATAAGGTAGCCTTAAGAGATCTCAAGTGTTCACTTTGTAACTTTATAGCTTGAGTTAATAGGATTAGTTCTTTACCTGACTTTTTCGTTTAGTCTTAGAGAGCTAAGTCCTTGCAAAGTAATGTAGTTTCTCTATTCTCTATTATCTCTTTAAGAGTTGTAAACAAGGAGGAAAGACTAGGTATTTATAAGCTCTTGGATAAGATAGCATCCATTCGATCATCTAGGTGATCAACAAATGAGATAAAGTTTGCTCAATTCATTGTTATTCTAAATGAGCTAGTTAATGGGTCTAAGGTTAATAGCTTTCCTTGTAAGTGCATGAGCCTACTTTAAAAAAGTTGGATGTTGATGGACGGGTCTAACAATCTATGTTTTGAGCCCACCAAGCTAATTCTCCCTTAATTATCCTAAATATGAACCAGACTTCTTGGACCCTGGCATCTACCCTCAAGAGTCAAGTTTAAATAAATAATGGGTTGAGCCTAATGATTAAATAGCAATTTTCAACCCTTTACATATATATATATATATATATATAGGTAGCATTTAGTTGATAGAATACGATAATATAAAGAGAATTGAATAGTACAATATAATAAGAACACGATAACCAACTTTCTTGTACCATATTTGGTTTGTATAGTATTTGATATAGATATCCTAATGCTGTATAGAACTAATTACTCACCAATTAACTCATTTAAAAAGATACCAAATTTATGCTGGATTTTTAAAATAATCAATACTCATGATTTCACATATCATATATGTTAACGTTTTATTGATGTCTACATTCTATATGCAAAACACATGTTATGTAATTCCCAATTAATTATTTATTAAACATTTTTTTTACATAAAAGTAATAAATTCAAACCTTTCCTCTAAATTTTTTCCTTTTTAAGGTAGCATTTAATTACTAAAATTGGATAGGATAATGAAAATTTGACAACATAAGTATAAAGAGTATATGACAGTATAGCATCATTTATGGTTTGTAGAAGACTAATCTAAATTTTTGTGATGTCCCTTATTTAGAATACTTAAGTACTGTTATCAATATTGTATTTCAATATCTATACCTTTAATATTTGTTTGATTGCATTGTTACATTATTTAAAAGTATAAATTTTAAATATTGTTTAATATTGATACCATCAATTTTGTCTAATATTTATTTAATTATATTTATATCCTAAATACTTGTATTATTGTTCAATGAAGTAAACTTTTGAACTATACTGTAGATGGAATAAATTTTGAGCATTTTATTCGCTTCTTTAGACCCATTTCTATCCAGTAATTAAGCTCATATTGTAAATGAAATATTGAATAAAAAATTTTATCCTTTCCAAACAACACCTAATAGTGTCTATATAATGAAGTAGAAACTACTAAACTAACAAAGGAGAAGATATGACTATAAGTTGTGTACAAATATGTAAACATCAATTTGCTCAAGATTTACTGTATTTGTTTAAGGTTTTATTATCTAATATCTTGAAAACATTAATTTCACGTCTCATACGCTGGAATGAATCAAAATAGAATTGTAATTTCGGGTTTTGTTGCTTTTCTCCATATTTGGAATAGCGTTTAAAAGACAGAATTGCTATTTAATAGAACCTGCTACTCCATTTCCAAGGAGAAATCGATTCTACTTTGGGAGGGTAGAATTGCGATTCCTTTTACCCCTCATGAATTGATATTAATTAAAATTACTTATTTAATTTAACCTAATTATAACATTTAATAATTAGTGATATTTTTTACAATTATTGCTATATATACATTTAATATCATTTCCAAATATAATAAAGGATTTATCATTTCTATATCCTCATTTTATTATATTCTTACGTACCAAATGTTGACATAGTAGTTTTACTTATTTAATTAAAAAAAATAGTAATCTTAAAATATCTCACAAATGTGAATGTTTTTTTAAAGACACCTAATTGGAAAAAAAAAAAAACCTTTCTTCGCATTTATGAGTTATTTCGTTACTATGTGTTACTTTTACGAGACACTTCATCATATTATTGCTACTAGAATTTTCAAATTTTCAACTAATAGAATATCTACCAATAATAAATAAGAGTCAATGAAATGTCTTACAGATATAATAAGCAATTTTTATGGCACCACTTAGAATGACCCTTATTTATATTAGCATTTAATGAGTGATTGGGCACACAATAATAAATTCCTCTTATGTTATATGGATTTTGGTATTTTTTATGATATTGCCTTTCTTATTCTATTATATCCAAGAAATTTACATTTTTACTATCAAAATTAGCAAATATTACACAAATAAAAATTAGATAAAAAAATATTATCAAAATACTGTTATTATATTATGTTGCATTTTCAAAATGTAACACTAGTATAATTCTTATATCACAAGGTACAAATAATGTCGCATTTTCAATACATAATATAGATATGATATTTTGATAATTTTTTTTATATAATTTGTAATTATGAAATTTTTTAAAGTCTATAAATATGTATTACACCCATTATACCCTTTTAAGTAAAATGTTTTGTAAAACCTAAATAGCTATAAGAAAAAGCGAAGAAAGACATATGAATAAACGAGACCAACAATTCGTGTTAGTATGTCATGTCTAATTTTTGTATCTAGACAAGTTCGTGTTTGAAAAACTTAAACTCATGACAAAACTCATTTATTAATCATATATAAAAATCTAAATCTATGATCTAGTGTACCCATGTTCGAGTTGAACCCGTTCATATTAGGATAGATAACTCTTGTTGTTATGTCATATCTTATTTATATTTGGTTTGATATTATTTATCGATTAAAAAGTTATAATTAAATTTATAAAATATTTATAGGTGTAAAGGGAAAATAATAATAATATTTAAATCTTACAAAGATGAATGGTATAGTATCTTCATATTTAATATAAATTATAACTTAAATAAAAGTTTTAGTAGAATAAAATCTTACCAAATATTGAATACCCGAAGATTTAAATTATATAACATCACTAAATTAAGTGAACCTATGGGTTATATGAATATTAATATTACTACTAATCTTGATTTCTAAATATATCACATTGTTTGTCAAATTTTGAAGATAGACAATAAAAAAATCTATACATGCATTTGCAATTTCTTGCCCATATAAATTATGATGTAGTAAAAAGAGGATGTAACATTCTTAAATTTAAGTTATACAATATAATTAAATTAAGTAAAATCATGACTTAAATGTATATTGGTATTACCATAAGTGTAAATTTCGAAATCTATCACGTTGTTTGTTAGATTTTCAAGGGAGGACGGTTAAAAAATTTACATATGAATTCATAATTTTTTACTCATTTAAACTACATTGCAATAAGAAGAATATATAAATAAAGTATTCCATACTTTTAATTGAGATTTTTCATATGGAAAAAAATTATTTGTACAAGAAAATATAGATAAGGAAGAAAATAGCTTGTCCCATGTTTAGGTTTAGAAGCTCGACCTGAACCTGAAAACAAATTTAATAATGTTAAAATGAGTATGAATTGCTTGTATCTTGTGTCAATTTTTTTTATATTAATCCGTATAAATCGTATTGTGCTGTATTTTGAATTGTATCCAAATCCTAAATTGCCAGCTCTATGAATAAAGGAATTATTTTCTCTGGAAACAGAAAAAAAAAAAGGGATTTCTTTCCTCTTTTCAGGTGATTTAACCAATATGGAAGAAAGGTTGGCGGAGGGAAAAAAAAAAAAATTAGAAGAAAGAAGAAAGATCAGCTATACGTTCTCTTGGTTTATCTATCGGGGAAAAAAAGAAGAAAAGAAAAATAAGAATTTGCATTTGGAAATATTTGTGAGAGTAGGACAGCATAGAGCTATCTCACATATATATATATATATATATATATAATTAATGCATCTCTAAATAAAAAAAAAAAGCATTATATTTTTCTTTCTATTTTGGATCTGTCTGTCTATCAATTTTCGGTATTTTTTATCCTATATTTCCGATTTTTTATAAAATTAATATCAGAAAAGTGGCCAATCATTGGCCAGAATATCTATACGTATTATATGTATTTATGTATGCATTTCAATACATTATGCTTGGTGATGATGGTGGAAACGGGTTCCTTATGTGGATACATACCTCTGACGAAATATACTTGGATTCTTATTAAGTAACAATAACAAAATGCATTTTCCTTTGTGAAAAAAGTATTATTATATGCTGTGTATATGTATATGTGATGGATAAATACTATTAAATTTGGTAAATGATAATGATAATAGGTAAAATATAAAAAATTACAATCCATATTTTATAAATATTATAATATATTAAAATATTATTAGAATTTATCCATTATGGATATATACAATTGTACGCGTTGTGTGTAATTTATGATTAAGATAGCAAGCCTTTCTTTATTAGCATTACTCTGTGATGTAAGATGGGATGATTGTACATATCTGATATCATATTTAATCTAACTTTGTATATAGTGGTTGTGGGAGAGATGGTAAAGGGCTATCATTTATATATTTTGAGGAACAGGATTATATGAATCCGTATTATTAATGTTTGCGTGGGAGTTTCGTCTACGTTATAGGAGTGATGATTTAAAAATAAATAAATAAATAAAAGAGGCCCATGACTAATGGTTACCAATTCTAGAAATCCGATACCTCTTGTCGTTAAGTAGTAGGATGACAATTTACATGAACAAATCAAATAATACTTAACGAAGAGGATAAACATATTAAAAGTTATTTATATTTCTACTAAGATTCAATTTGTAAATCATTTTACTCTTTTATTTTTATGCCAATATTTAATTAAGTCGTTTATATTTTAAGTTTGACATCATATTATAAGTTCCTTTATGTATCTAATAATATATTGAATATTAAAACAAAACTTAGTTAATACAACAAATATAAACACAAATGCCTTAAATATAGAATTTTGGCATTAGTGTAGTGGACATATTAATGTAGAAATATTATATAAAGTAGTAGAATAATATTCATTTCTTTTATTTATTTACCCATTGTAACACGTGTAGAATATACTATATATAAGAACCCAATTGTATAGTTGATTAACTAACTTCTTTCAATAACAGAAACTTAATCTCTACTTCTGCATGTCTTCTTCCTCTCACTTTTGTAAGTTCTTCTAATCATATTGCTTTTACTTCAACAATTAATCAATTTATATGGTATCAAGGCAAGTATGATATAATGTTTTTCCCTGTTCATTGTTGTATGGAAGTTTGTTTTGTGTTTTCAGTGTTTCAAAGGATGACAGAACCTTTGGAATTTACTTTGCAAGTTGCGAATGTGGTCTAGTTAATAATGATCCATAGCAGTTGTCTAGATCGGATAATCTAGGTAGTGTTATTAGGAATTTAATCTTTAATGGTCTTAACTTCTTGGCATGGAGTAGATCTATAAAATTGGCATTAGGTGCTAAGGCCAAATTAGGATTCATAAATGGATCTTGCCCTAGGCTTGACAATAACAATCAAGATTTGAATTGTTGCCCTAGGCTTGACAATAACAATCAAGATTTGAATTGTTGGATTGTTATGATTATATGATAAGATGTTGACTTTTAAATTCCATGAGGAAGGATTTATCCGAGAGTTTTTTGTATGCTAAATCTTTTATGGAGTTATGAGATGACATTTTTGAAAGGTTTAGTTTAATCAATCAGCCACTCATCTATCAACTTCAGTACAATATTGTTAATTTTAAGTAGGGATCTTCCACTGTAAGTATGTGCTACAATAGGCTTAAAAAACTTTGGGACAAGTTGAATAGCTTATGTGCTGCTTCTGATTATACTTGTAGTGCTCTAAAGGGTTGCGCTTGTGGATTGAATGTTAAGCTGCTGGAAATTCAAAACAGAAATCGGTTATTACAGTTTTTTTTTTTTTTTTGTGGAAATAAATGATACTTTGAACATGTTTGGAATCATATTTTATTGATGAAGCCAATTCCGTTGGATAGTAAAGCATATTATCTTGTGTATCAAATAGAGAAGCAAAAGGAGATGAGTGGTTAGATGCATGATAAAGATGAAAATGTTGCCCTCTTGTTATTAGAAAATTATAAGGATAAAAGAGTTAAAAACAACTCTAAATTGGTATGTTCTTATTGTCAGAAAACTAGACACATGGTAGACAGGTGTTTTAAGATATTTGAATTTCCAGATCAGTATAACAATCAAATAGAGAACAGTAATGCAAAGTTTCCTGCACAAGTTCAAGTTGATAGAGGAATAAGTGTAGTTGATACTCCTCCAAAGAGTCATGAACACACTTTTAGTGCACTTCAAATGGATTTTCTAAAGTGTATGTTGAAGTAATGAAGGTTTTAAAAGGAAACAAAGTGCAGAGGAACATCTATCAGTAGCCAGTTTCGCATATACAAATTGTTTTACCTTAACATCTTTTTTAGTTTCCAATAATCAAAATAATAGTATTTCAGGAGATTAGATGGTAGACATAAGAGCATCTAATCACAAGACTCCTTCCCACTTCTTAACCAATACTCAAACACTTCATAAATCCAGAAGAGTTCAATTACCTACCCACACAATTAAAATAGTAGACACACAAGGGAATATTTGCATAAGTGACCACATCATCTTGAAAAAGGTTCTTTTGGTTCTTGATTTCAAGTTTGACCTTTTGTCTATTAGCAAATCACTAGTAGATACAAATCTAATATTCACTTATAGGGCTACATCTTGTCATTTCTAGGTTTAGACCTTTAAAACAATTGTTACATTAGTTGATGGTTTGTTGAACAATATTTAATAAAGCAGCATTCCAATAAGAGATGCTCAATGTTTTCTTGTTCAAATAACTGAGTTTGTAGAAATCTTACATAGTCAACTAGGTCCTCTATCTTTTTCGAAACTTCAACATGTTCCTGAATGTAAACATTTGGATTTGTCAGATTTCATGTGTAATACTTATCATGTTGCCAAGTTCCATGGATTGGTTTTTACTTCAAGTTCTTCTTCTTCTTTATATCTTTTTTATTTACTGCATATTGATGTATGGGGTCCTTATAATGTGCCATCTACTTCTAGAGCTAGATTTTTCCTCATTATAGTAGATAATACAATGAAATGTACATGGACTCATTTGATACTTTAATGTTAGACACCTTGACTATCTTGTAAAACTTTCTTACTAATATAAAAAATTATTTTCATGTCACTCTAAAACATATACGAACTAATAATGCCATTAAATTTCTTTCCAAAAACAATCGAAAGCTTTATTTGTTAAGTATATGGAATTGTTCATCAAAAGAGTATCATTTACAGTTCACAACAAAATGATGTTTTTGAGCATAAGCATAGATATCTTCTAGATACAGCTAAAGCTATTTAGTTCTATGCTAATCATCTAAATAGGTTTTAGGTTAGATTGCATTCTTGTAGCAACCACCCTTATCAATCAAATGCCAGCTAAAAGTCTAGTTAAGCCATCACTATACCAACTTCTTTTAGGGAAAAAACTATTTTATTCCAACCTTAGAATTATTAGATGTTTATATTTTGCATCTACTATAAATCATTTGAGAGACAAATTTGATCCTAGATGTAGAAAGAGTTTTTTTTTTTTTTTAATTAAATAAGGATTCCTTATGCTCAAAAGGGATATAAGCTATATGATTTAGATTCAAATCATAATGTGATGTTATCTTTTATGAGAATATTTTTCCATTTCATGATATACATTTTTCTTCTTCATTAAATCCTTTATTTCCTTCCAAACAAATTATTGATACTTGTCACTATGATCCCATTCCTTCTATTGATAGTGGATTATCATTCCTTCAATCAAATGCTTTATTACATGCTGACCTATCTTAAATTAATAAAAAATCGGCTACGAACTCATGCATTTAGCTAATTCCCACTATGGCTAACAACTTGGTTACGCCTTACTGTAACTTCCATAGCTTGGTGCCTATTCTCCAATCAATTTTATTAAGGCCTAATTGTCAAGGTCCAATCCATAAAGATTTAAATATTCAAGGAGAGTATAAATAGTTTAGCCATTGCCCAAACAAGAATTGCCTAACCACCCACCCACTTCTCTCTATGATTTGCGCATGACTAAATTTAGGAAACACTATGTATCATTGGAAGTTGAACTATTAGCGACTTCAGTTATCAAACAAAGGCCTATTAATATGAGAGCATGACTACTACAGGAACTCTCTACGCACTCTCAACATTTATCTATATACCTCTCAAAGACACCTTTCAAAACATTATATTAACTTAGATGTCTGAATTGCTATGCTTGACTAGCTTGGTACCGATAAAGCTTAACTTTTGATCTTTAGTAGAACCTCAAACATCAATTCAAATTTTGACAACAACACCTTCAACCCTTATTTTGCAATGATTTTACTTTTGTTTCACATATTCATGATTCCACTTCTTCTTCCCTTCTTTGTTCTTCATATGTTAAATAAACTCCATATTGGCTGCATGATTTTATAGATATATTATAGCATAATCCATCTTCTAATGCAACTACTAGTGAACCATTTGTTCTCATATGTAACATTCCATATCCTTTGCTCCATTATACTAGCTTTGACCACTTTCTTAAGGATTATGTTGCGTAACTTGCAACTATGTTCATTATACAAGAATTTAAGATTGATCAAGAAGCTAAAATCGATTCCAAGTAGGTTGATGCAATTCAAAAGGCGTTCGTAGCTCTTGATGCTAATCATATACGAGAATTGATGAGTTTATCTAATTGTAGTATGTGGAGCACTATACTAGGCAAGTGCACCTAGTCAAGTTACAATATAAAAATTAGATTTGATTCTAGTATCAATCCCATGAAGAACCATAAATGTAAGTAAAGCCTAAATATTTAGCACTATCTTCCCTATAATTTTCCAATTATCTAAATTTTACACTTAAGACTGTAAGTGAATAATTAATAAAGTAAAGAGCATTATTAAAATAGTTAAAGATGCAAGAATAAAAATAACAAAAATAATAGCATAATCAATTAGGGTTAAGAAAAATGCATAATCCTTAGTAAATCTTAAATTATTTGCTACCTAATTTTAAGTGACTTTTCAATCTCAATTGCAATATTAGACTATAGGGACTCCTATTATGAACTAATTGGAAGCGCGTCTCTAATTGATTCACAATCTGGAGAATACTCTACCCAAATCAATTCTATAGTAAAGTATATCAAGATTACATTAAACCCTTGAATCCTTCTATTAGGTTACCTTAATCCGAAAAAGCCAAATTACTAAAGATTTTGGTTGGTTTGTTTTATCTAATTGTATCAATCAATTATACTACGGGAACTCGTAAGCTCGATGGCAAACTCATGCTATAATAACTTAACCAAAAAAGAAAAGAGAAACAAGTGTTGATTTTGTTTAAGGACATGAGTTAGCAACACTAAAATGTGATAGGGGCATTGTCGGTATAGGAAAAGATTGTATGAACTTTAGTACAAAAGCCATACTTAGGGTTTGAGAAACCCTTTTTTGCGAACACACTCAAAGGCCTCCTTGATATGCTAAGGTTTACTGCATGCATTGCTGACCTAGAGAAGATTCTAGCGCATAAGGCGGAGATCGATTACAACAAGGAATTGGTAAGTCATCTAGTCATCTTTATCTTATTGAATTTTGAACAAAGGGTAATAAAAATTCGTTTTTCTAGCTAAGTCAACAAGAAAAACGAATTTGAGAGGGTTTCTAAGGAGTTCTATTGTAAATCTTTGGAGGTGTAGCATAGTTTAAGGAGAAAAAGGTCAAGGTAAGGGTTAGAAACCACTTTTCTCATGAGTTTGGGTTGAATTCTATTAAAATTTTGTTTTCTCATTATAGGACAGCAGGTGAAACAAATTAAGGGCAACCTTATGAGTGTCCTATAACATACACATGGTGGAGGAAGCACTGATTTCGAATTTCTCAAGGTAAGAATTGATGTTGGGCTACGAGTTTCTTTTAAGCTTTGTCTTTTTAGGTATTAAAGGTTTAATATGAGATTTGGTTGTGTTTATGTGGTTGTAGGTAGTTTGTTTTGTTGAGGAGTTGTGTAGTGGTTGGTTGTTCAAGTCAGGTGTGGTGATATATGAAAATGGCAGGGGGGGGGGGGGTTATGTTTCAGAGGATGATCATATTACTACAATCTATAGAATACTGTAGATTGCAACATGGCTTCTAGATGCCATCTCCCTTAGATGCTAAGGGCCTATCATGCTCCTTTTGATCATAGCACCTAGATGTTAGATGAACTAGCATCTGCATGCTTAAACCCCTGTTTCTTGCAGCAATGTACCTTTGAGTTTTTAGGGGGTTTTTTGAAGTTGTTTTCTTATCCTAAACCTTTTCTAAACCTAAATCTTCATCTAAAAACAACTTGTAAATCGATTTATCTTCATAATGACCCTAGTTTCCTAAAGTTACTCAAATCACTGGTAAGTAAGGGTTGTGTTATTAAGTTAAAATACTTTGGTAGTTGATTAGGTTGTGAGGTACATATATTAGTTTTTAGCAAATCAATAAAACTATGTACGGGATACTTACTTGTTGTTCGTGTGTTAGGATAGTAGATGTAACTGGACTAAAATAATTATTGGACTTTAAATGAATGTGTGTTGTGTGCTCTTAGTTGGGCCTAAGAGATTAGGAGGACTAACCCTTAGGGTGACACCTTGATAATCTTTACGCAATGGTATCTTGATTGAAGTTTCACTCCAAGATGATTTGGATAGATTTAGGATGGGACACAATTACTAGGGTATTAGGGAGGACTCATACCAATTCTTATGTGGTATTGTATATATATGTGTACCGAAGTCATGAGTATTCCTATGTTGTGTAACAATTAAGCCAAAAGTTAATAACTTGTTGTTTGTTGCATTGTATATGGTTGAAATTTGTAACGCATGTCGAATTGTGAATGCCTACTCATGCGTATGTGGTTATGTGTTTTGTACTAGGCTTTAGCTCATCACACCTTTAATCTTTAGGTGTAGGTATAGGTTTGGCAATGTAACATGTTATTTTGGATATTACGATGATGATGGGATGGTTACGTATAGGTTGAGTAGCATTGTAGATTTAGGTTGAATTGTGTTAACAGGCTTTAGTTATTTATTTCAATTTGTATTGTGGGTCACAAGAAGTCAATTGAGACTTCTCTAGTCAAATTCTATGATTAAAGTAGAATAGTTGGAGTTTCTTGTATGATTTGCATAGGTACATTCAAAAATTATAAAGTTTATTTTGTAGTTATGTAAGTTATTCAAGTTTTAGATTTTATTGAAATATTATTGGAGAATACTACATTTATTTGGACAACTAAAATTTTGTACGCTTGAGGTTAATATGTGAATGTTTGGTGATTTAAGTCAAAAGTTTATGCCTAATGTGTTAGTAAAGGCTAGAGATACATGACGGGCTATAAAGTTCCAGGTTTTTGGGTGTTACAATTAAAGTGGTATTAGAGCCTAGATTATAGTTCATAGAAAAGTTAGAGTTGGTGAACTGTAAAGCAACTTAGGTTTATCAATCATAAAAGTGTGTAGGTTATAAACCTTTAGGAAATAATCTGTTGAACGTTAAGATGACAAGAGTAGGTAAAATAAGAGGTCTATTTAGAGCTAAAGTAAGCCATTAACTTAGCTATTTTACCTTATATATATGACTTGATTTCTATGTCTTCCTTTCGTATTTTATCCGTTTTGTTACTATATTTCATATATGTACTTAAATATCTATCTATTTACTTGCTTTGATTACACTTTCTTTTTAGGTTGCTTTCTTTTACCTTTCCAGGTTGTTAAGTATGAAGTTGGAGGAGTTGTAAGATATAGGGTGATGTTGCAGTATGGTTAAGCTTGTCCTTGATAAGCTCAATATAACAATTAAAAAGTTGAGCGTAAGCACAAAATAGCTTCAAATATAAATATTAATCTATAGCGATCATGGAGAGAGGATTTGAGAAGCTGCCAACAAATTTATAACTAGGTACACACTTAATACAATCAACAATATATATATATATATAGCAATTTACATGCCATGAACTATATATACGCTTAATAACCCTTAGTAACAATAAAGATTGAATAGACTTAGAAATGGACCAAGATACTCACTAGGTCAATCAAGCACCTTCTTGGTTGACCAAAACATCTATTATGATGATGCTAATAAGCATACTGGTATAAAAGACATAAGAATGTTTACAAATCTAAAATGAATGAGATAAAACATTGAATCAAGAAGCAAACAAGTAAGTTCTAAGACCTCACTAAAAGAATGAATAGACAAATAGTAATAATAATAATAATAATAATAAAAACTTTGATGGATACATAAAATACCCAAAAACTAAATCGCTTCACTAGACCATAAAGAGTGAATGGTTACACGTCGAAATCAATTACAACATAAAATCGTATTATGCAAACATAGTTAATTCTAAATTAATGAAGACCATAAAACTGATAAATAGAATATAGAATATAAAACTAATTCAAAAGGTTGACTAACAACTTATGGAAACTTAGCATATGTACACTCGTACTGGAGTTGATGAATATTTCTTCCTTCTTATGCCATGGCGTATCGTGTCAATTTTGTTGAGTCAACACAAGTTTGGTCAATTGGTCAGTCAATGTCAAGTCTAGATGCACTATGGTTTTGTCAAATTAGTTTAGCATCATGTTGATTTTTGTCAGCCTCGTTCATGTGTATACTTTTGTAGAGTTGTAAAGGATATGATCTACCCAATGATAATTAAAGACAATGAAAGTAAAAAAGGTTCTTTAACAAAAAAATAGGTATAGATAGAACAAATAAAAGATTCAATTAAGGCAGACCCCACCCCCACCCCCACCGCGCCCGCCCCCTCTTCAAGAATTAAATATATTAATGACAATAATAAGGAATAGTAAAATTGTTGAAGTATAACAAGATAATGTTGAGCTTAATAAAATTTATTGAATTCAATTAAAACCATAAAAAGAGTACACAATTTTTCAATAGATGCTAAATTACACTGATAATATATACCATAGTGACAACATAACTCGTAAGTCTAATGAACAAATTAAAACAATTAAATCAATCATGGAAATAAGAATGTAAGGACAGTAATAATAACTTGGTAATAATAATGAGCTTAAGACGAATAAGGAAAGTGTATAGTAGAGTGAAGTGTATTGACTCTTGGAGGCTAAAGTAGTGGTTATAGTGTTATAATCCATTATAAGTGGATGGGAAGTAGAATAAATAAGAGTATTGCAGTAAGATACGAGAGTACTTAATGTAGCAGGGAGAAAGGGTAGAGTTATATGGATCAACGAAACTAAAAGGTAGTTATAATAGAAGTGTTGTAGTTTAGTAAGCAAAGTTGTCACTTAAGTGTGTATATATGGAAAAGTTTACATTTGGATATTTAGTTATGAGGAAAATTTTTGGAAGTCATATGGAGAAAATTTAAGGATTGTAATTGGAGACTTGATGACAATATAGTGAAGAAAACTTAAGAGTTAAACTTTAATTAAAGAACTAAAAATAGATAAAATGAAGAGAGCGGAGGGAAGTTGTAAAGGATGCTTGGAGACTTAATAATTCAATCTTGTAACGGGAATAATCCTAAAGTGTGTGGAAGGAAAATTTTGATGGAAAGAATATTCTAGTATATAAAGATCAAAAGGTGTAAGGTACAGCGAAAGAGGGTACATGTGCTACGGTCTGTATTCTAAAAGGACTTAAAGTGAAGCAAGTGGTGTCAACAAATGGTTTGTTCGTAGGTTGGGGTAGTCTCTCATGGAGGGGTTGGCTTGTTATGAGCAAACTGGTCAGGAGCTGATGCTACTTCCTTAATGATGGCCATAGCAGACCAAAACCAGTAGAGAAGTTAACCCTCTTAATCTTATGGAGGATAGTAACAATGTCGATCAACACTCCTTAAGTTAAAACGACTTGGAATAGTTTTGGGATAAATAGGAGGGAAAAGGCCGACTTGCCCTTTGTAATTGAAGTAAATACATGAGGCAAAGAAAGGTCAAGTATCGTACGGTCACATAAATAGGGTATGAACCCCTTATCCTATAATATATGCAAGTCATAGGCTGGAAACCATATGGTGGATTGAGAAGACCTAATTGTTAGTAAGTTGGAACTATTTTGGAATCAAATCATGGAAGGAAACAATTCCATTTTCTAGATAAACAAGAAGTAGATATAAAGGGTGGAAAATTCAAAGATTGTAGTTGGAAGCCTAAGTTTGAGTTGAAGAGGATGTACGGAGAGATAAACATTAATTAAAAGACTGCAAAACAAGAGAAATGGGGAGAACAAGAAAGTTTTGTGGATAAAAGTAGCTTAAACACGAGTATAGAAATGTGATTGTGGGAGATGCTATTTAAATCTTTGTAGAATTAGGAAAATGAATCAAGCTAGAGTTCCTTAAATCAAAATAGACCAAGAGAGAAAGGAGATAGAAGTAGTAATGCTAGAGACTGATAGAGTTTAAGATTAAGTAGAAGACCTTGTTAAGAATCTCAAGCTAATTTAAGAGACAAATAGGGAATTTGAGAATTTAATCTTATAATGGGAGATGTAAGAAGAAATAAGAAGGTAGCATTAGGAGTATTCCATTCATTGATTCAGGTAAACTTTTGAGTATGAAAGTATTTGTAGGGGGGGAAGAATTGTGATACCTAAACTAAAGAAAAATAAAGGAATAAAAGAAAAGAAAATAGAGAAACAAGTGGTGATTTTATTTAAGGACATGAGTTGGCAATACTAAAAGGTGATAAGGGCATTATCAGTATAGGAAAAGATTGTACAAGCTTTAGTATAAAAGTCATACCTAAGGTTTGAGAACCATTTTTCACAAATACACTCACAAGCCTCCTTGATGTGCCAGGTTTTCCTATGTATGTCACTAACCTAGAGAAGATTCTAGTGCATAAGACAAAGATCAATCACAACAA
Organism: Lumnitzera racemosa; assembly: GCA_024138005.1. Taxonomy (NCBI): domain Eukaryota; kingdom Viridiplantae; phylum Streptophyta; class Magnoliopsida; order Myrtales; family Combretaceae; genus Lumnitzera; species Lumnitzera racemosa. Next base: position 24,347,700 of record JAMXBC010000011.1, read on the forward strand.
GTTATTGGTAATTTATCTAGCCTTCTTTCTCTTATTGAATATTGAATAAAGGGTAATGAAAATTTGTTTTTCAAGCTAGGTTGACAACAAATTTGAGAGGATTTCTATTAACCAAATTTTTTCTTGGTTTTATAAATTTTTCTTGAACCGATTAATATTAAACCCCACCTATTCAATATTGATCCTCAACTAAGATTGAAGGAAAACTAAAGCTTTTTAAAAGTATTTTGTAAACTTTGGGAGTTGCCACCTGATCGAAGTAAAAGAAAAAAAAAATATGGTTAAGTTAAATTGATTGGGTAGACCGATTTAACCTAGCAATTGGTCCACTTAAAAAAAAATTAAGAAGAAGATTTGAAAACCTAAGATTTTGGATCTGAGCGCTAATCTTTTAAACCCTCACGAGTATTACTACTAGCTTTCTGAATTTATATTTATCTTTCAAAATTACCCTTTTAAAACAAAATTCAATCACTAGTTCTAAACTTATGGTTAAAATCAATTCTTTTGCATAAAAATAATAAATTGAAAATATTTACAGAAAGGGAAAATAAAAAGGTTTTTTTTTTATTTTAAGTCGCCTCGTAAATGTCTACATACCTTCTATTAGTGATTAAACTTTCTATTATTCATTTTCTGAAGACATTAACATGTTAGTTTATTTTAATTTTTAAAAATCATCTAAGTTTACATTTTTAATCCATGTATTTTTTTTTTAAGAAAAAACAAATTTTAAATAATCCTAAGTGAGATTTCTCTTTCTTTTTTTTTGAAAATTCCAAAAAAGAGGGTCTTAATTTTTAGAAAGGGTTGACTAAACTTTTATTTTGATCATAACTTTTCTAAGTGCAAACATTTTTATTTTTCATTTAAATATAACTTCATGCAAGTAGATACTAATTATTTTTCCTTTTCATTTGGGCTAATGAAATAAAGACAAACTAAAATAATAAACAAAACAGATTAAAAAACAACAAATAAAATTTAAAAAAATGAAGTAATCAAAACCAAAAAGAAGAGACTAGACCTAATAAGCAAGACGTAGGTTGAGTAGATGATGAATTGGATTTGAGTCAGTTCTGGTACTCAGGTCATGCTATGGAGACCAATAGTAGTAGTGATTCCATGTTTTCCAATATAACGCCCCGAAGTGGCAGAGTCGTAACAACCCCGTCGTGTAAACCATCCTAAGATAGAAGTTGGCCTTACAACCGCTATCTTAGACCTGATCTACACAAGGTATCCACGACTAACCCGCTTTGAAGTAAACAGTTTGTAATTTAAATAAATCATTTACCTATAAAAGTGAGGAATTATATATATATATATGTTATAATTTAGTTATTGCAGTTAAAGTTTACAATATTTCTCTATAGTATATTTCCTAGTTATTACATCATTCGGAAATGAAAAATAATTCTAAAATAAAAACTTACACCTTAAAAATATGTGTTTATTCTCCAATGTTTTTTCTCACTCCCTAGGATCTAGCAATTCCTAGCTTCAGAGTAGTTGTTTGCCGCTTCTTAGCCAGCACCTGCACAACATCTATAGGGATATGAGCAACCACAGCTCAGTAAGTTAGGATGGAGGACTTAAAATTATACTATACACACAACAAGATTTTCAATCACTTATTAGGTGCAATGCATGTGCAATCAAATGCCATTGCACGACATTGTCTGGTCCGTCGTGAGATTAGAGAAATTGCGCCCACTCTAATATGGGTTGAGGAGTTGCCGTTAATGCAACAGCTCACGACCAAACCCAGGCTTATGTAATGGAGACCTTGCTCCTCCTGCAACTACTTTTGAACCACTATCTTCACCCTCGCCGCGACCTCCTCTCCTATCACTTAGTTCGACTAAGGATGAAGAAGGGACCATTTTGCAAACCTGCGCTATCCCTTTCAAAGGGGTCGGTATTAGGCTGGAGAGTCCTAAGTTCCCCTAATGGGTTGCCATGCATGTCCGATTATGATTACTAGTCGTATATTTGATTAAGTCCAGTTTAGGGTGATCAATCATTTCATACAAATCATACAATACATGCCAAAGCAACAAATAGAATCATAGTATCACCCATAATCAAGCATATGCACACATCCAACTATCTAACAAGTACAACCAAGCATAATCTTAAGTCTCCAAAATACAGCATCGTATTAATCCCAACTTACCTCGACTCCTCGCTCACTCACTCGAGGTCCGATTTGCTCAGGCAATCACCGATCATCCTTATAACACAAACGTGGTTTCAGCTTTTTATATAACTATTATAGGTTCATTTTATCCTATAACGCTTATTATTAGGTTTTGTTTAGGGTTTAATATGCCTAATTATCTAGGTCTTAAGTCTTTTATAATTATTCTAGGTTTGGGGTTAGGTTCGGGTTCGATTTCTAAGTAATGTTTTATATTCCAACCCTAGAAATTCATTCCAACTCATAATGTGAAATTAATCACATTACTTCTCAACTTTCTAAATATTATTATTACCCCTAGTCAGTATTTTATTTCATCCGGTACACTTATATCCTTATTAGTGTATCGAATTTACTCCTGATGTGAGAAATTTTTACATTTTTCATATAATTACGTAAATTCAAGTTGCTTATTAGATTTATTATATATCCTTATTATTTATATCATATCAATTTTTTATCCTAATATTTTCTATTTATTATATTTTTTAAAATTACATATTATGCATTATTGCCTATTATGTACATAATGCACTTCTAATATTTCTATCACTTTAATTACAATCCCTAAACATCAATTATCATTTCAAAATATCTAAATTCATCCTAAATCAGATTTTACTCTTAATTTCCCTAATTTACAAAATTAACTTAAAGTTAACTATTTTTCCTTATTAATCATTTACTACATAATTAACCTAATAATTACATCTAACACCCTAAATGCTACAAGTATCAAACTCCATCAGATTTCAACATCCTACAACATATAATTATTTACTAAATCAGTAATTAATCATTTAATTATTTAATTAACCCTAAATTACCCATTTTATGCCTCATTTTAGGGCCTAAAAATTATCTAAAATTTTAGAAAATTAATTTTTGAAAACGGGCTTCATAGCACTGTTTTATATCATCTAAGTAATCTACACAAAAATTTTGTGCTCGAAACTACACTCCTAAGGTCATTTATTTCTAAACCGAAACATGCTCGGTTTTGCACAATTTTTTAAGGACCCGATATCACAAGAAATATTTTCATCAAAATAATATTTTTCATAAAAAATAAATACAAAAATATTCCAAAATAATAAAATTTATAATTTTATAATAATATTACTATTTTTACAAAATTACACAAAATTGGGCTGGAAATCGAACCCACTGATTTGGGTGGCTCTGGCCACCGTCGGTGGCCATGGGTGTGTCGGCCCACTTAGGCGTTGCTAGCACCGTATGGTGGTGGTGGCTGTCAACTCTCAGCTGCCCGTCGGATCTGGGTTCTCCTTTGTGGCCCTAACTGCACAGTTTTCCTTTTCTTTTTTTTTTCTTTGGTTTTTCTCTCAATTTTCAACTCTCCCTAATTTTCTCTTATTTCTAACTATCCAAATGAACTTCCAAATTTTTCTTACTATTTATAGAGCTTTAGTGTAATTATTGTTTATTAAATTAGGCAAGACAATTGCTTTATCCCTTAATTTTTGGCTTTTATGTTGTTTTAATTTAATTGGTTAATTTTTATTTTACGAATCCTATCCTGCCACGACCTGATTTGGATCATTCTTGATTTTTCCTAATTTTGCTTGATTTTTTTCTTAATTAATTATGAATTTTCTTTAATTATTTAGTATAATTTTAGCATACTTCGCGTATTTTAAGTAATTATGCGTATTTATACCTACATGTAAATTCATATATAGTACAAATAAATATTGCTAAATTTTATTTAGGTTATTTTATAATTTTTATTATACATATAATTTATCTCTAGCGATTTGTTAAGTATCGGAATGCATTTGACACATTTTCGATAAATAACGAAGTATATACTTAAAATTTGAAAATTTTGTAGTCTCCTATTTTATTACTTATTTTCTTAAATTTAAACTTACGGGATCATTTTACTAATATTTCAAGCTTTGTTTTATAATTTAGGCTCGATCGGGTCTTCAACCGATCGAAACCTCAGATTACTAGTTTTGAGGCTTACATGCAACAAGACTTGAGCACCTATTCAAACAGGCAAAAGTGGATTCATGAGCTTTTGATTGAGAAAACTTAGCTTGGTGAAGACGCGGTAATTGAAGGAGGTTGTTCAAATGGTTTATAAATTTTGGGCAGTGGCGACGGTATTGGGTTGTGACGGTATGAGCTTTGACTGAGTGAATGATGTGTTTAGTACTTTAAGAAGAAGGTAATGGTAGGGCTGATTACAGTCCCACGAAGGTAGTTAGCATGGCTGAGTGGTGTTGTGAGTAGGTGAAGCGTCTAACGTAGTAACTAAGAGTCACTATTAGGGGTCATAACTAGGTTTGATTGAAGGATGCTTAGGTAGTGAGAAAGGATGCAGTGGATTATTGGGTTCAACCTGGAGTGTTGGGTTTAGTCTGGAGTTTATTGGGGTTTGATGGTAGTTTGCCATAGATGGGGATTCGATTGGGGTTAAGTGTTTCACTAACGAATGTGGCTTGGTGGAGTTGTAGCCGTAGGATGTCAAAAGGGTTTGGGTTCATTAGTGACAACGCTTGTCGGAGTTTAGCTTGGTCGTAGGCTTGAGCACGCTACTGCAAGTTGCAATAATGTTGGCATATATAATAGTAATCGAGAGTTGTTTAGGGTTAGGGATGTGTTGCAACTGTCCATGCTATGATCGGATTTGCATGTTGATGCGAGAAAGGCAATCGGATTGGAAGGTTGGTAATTGTGCTTTGCATAGAGTGTAAGGGAGCATTGAGAGGGCCTGATGTCATGGTAAAGTGTTTGGGTGGTTGCTTGTAGTGTGTTGTCACTGTACGTATCACGTGAAGGGGGTCAAGTGGTGTACTATATACTGTTGGTGTCTAGTGTGTTGCCAATAAGGAGTGGGGATTAAGTTTGATGATGGCTAATGTGGTTTTGTTAGGCTGTAGAGTGTGGACTGTTGTTGATCGATGTGTGTGTTTTGAGTGGCTATGTAGTAGGCGTAGATGTGCTGCTATAAATTATAGCAATATCGGGTGTATGTGGATTGGGTTCAAGTTTAGTCATAAATAAGAGTGGTTGAGAGAGAGGTCGAGTATTGGTGGATGATGTCGTGTTTAGGGGTCGAGGTTGATTGTTCACTGCATGTGGTATATTGTGTGTAATATTACTATGATCAAGAAATTGGGGTTGAGGATGGAGGTAATTGGTAATGGGTTTAAGTTGTATGCAGCTTTGAGAATTGGGTTATCAATGGACAATAGTATAGGGATATGTTCGGTTAGGTTTGCTTGGACGGTGGGGTTTGTTGATTACTATGGCATGTTTACTGTCAGATTAAAGATTGGGGTGATGTTCGTTACGTGTAGTAGTGATGCATTCTCGTCCAAAAAAATGTGCGATGGAGATGGCCTCTTATCCTTTTTAAAATAGGAATATCAAGATACATTTATGAAGATTAAAGCTCGAATAGGAAGTCAAAATTTGTAATGAAAGGTAAAGTAAGACCAAGCTTGATTTGCGAATTGGTCAAACATGTGTCCTTGATGTTTATTTTTCACAAAAAAAAAAAAGAATATAGAGTGGAAGCTTTGAATAGCATTAATTGGCATTGAAAGGAAAAACTGAAAATCAAGTTTTCTTAAATTTTCCCAATCAATTTTTTCCTTTAAACACATGAATTCAGATTCGTTTTTGGCTTCAATTCAAAATAGGCTATGTGGAGAACAGGAACCATCATTAGTTTTACAAAAATTATGTGTGAAATACAAGAAAAATTGAGTTAAAGTGAAGGGTATAGGCTAGATGCACGTGAGAAAGAATGGGAAAGGAAAGGAAAGGAAAGAGGAGGAAAAAAATGGGGGAAAGGGATGTTGACGTCACGTTGGTTATGAGGTTGAATGGCAACATGCCACATGTCTTGAAATGACAAGTAATTAATGACATGATAGGGGGTAACCGATACATGTCATGCTACGTGGATGATGTGGTCTAATCACAAAGTCCCATGTGTCACAACAAAATACATGGCCCAGTGATTTTTTAACATGTAGCTGGTATGTTTTACATAGAAAAATAAAAGGCATTTTTTGCATTTAGTGAGATTCTAACCTTAGACCTCCAAATCAAATGCAATAAGAAGTCAAAGTGTGGAACCATCAGACTATTGGTTTGTGCTCTATTCATATGTATAATCAAATTACACATATATATATGGTTAACTTGATCAAAATTTAAATCTAAGCCTAAGCTAATATCCCTCCCTTATTTAAGGCCCTAAAAACACTTAATAAAAAAATTTATCCTAAAAAAATATTATTCTTTACAAATTTATTAAAATTTTCTAAATCTTTCCTAAATTGTCTACTTTTTGTGATCTTTCCAATATTTCTATTCTTTGTGATTTTTCCAATTTTAAGACCCCCTACCTTATTCTAAAATTTTTTAAATAAAAAGCAAGCAAAAATGGAATATCTACAATTTCTAAGGAGTACTATCATAGATCTTTAGTAATGCGGCATAGTTTAAGGTGAAAAACATAAAGGTAAAGGTTGGGAACCACTTTTCTCGTGAGTTTAGGTTGAGTTCTATTAGAATTTTGTTTTTTCATTGAAAAGGCAACCTTACGAGTTTCCTATAATGTACGTGCAATAGAGGAAGCACTAATTTTAAATTTGTTAAGGTAAGACTTTATGTTGATCTATGAGTTAATTTTAAGTATTGTCTTTCTGGGTATTGAAGGTGTAATTTGAGATTTGGTTATGTTTGAGTGGTTATGGGCAGTTTGTTTTATTGAGGAGTTGTGTAGTGTTTGGTTGTTCAAGTCGGGTGTAATGATACACAAAGATGGCAAAGAGGGGTTTTGTTTTGAGGGATGATCGTATTGCTACAATCTGTAGAATTTTGTAGATTGCAGCATGGTGTCTAAATGCCTTCCCCCTTAGCATCTGGACGCAAAGGGCTTGTCATGCTCCTTTTGAGCATCTAGATGCTAAATGAACTAGCATCTAGACACCTCAACCCCTATTTCTTGCAATGGTATCCCTTTGAGTTTTTCGGGGCTTTTTGAAGTTGTTTTCCTATCCTAAGCCTTTTTCATAAATTTTTCAAACCCAAATCTTCATCCAAAATAACTTGTAAACCGATCTATCTTCATAATGATCCTAGGTTCCTAAAGTTACTTAAGTCGCTAATGAGTGAAGGTTATGTTGTTAAGTTAAAATACTTTGGTGGTTGAACATAAAAACTAAGCAAGTGTATTAATCTTTTATGATCAAGTTGTGAGGCACATATATCAATTTCTAGTAAGTCAATGAAACCATGTATGAGAAACTTGCTTGTTGGTCTTGCGTTAGGATAGTGGTTATAACAAGACTAAATAATTATTGGACCTTTAATGAAATATGGGTGATATAAGTGCTTAGCTAGGCCCAAGGGATTAGGAAGACCAACCTTTGGGGTAGCCCCTTAATGATCCATGCATGATGATGTCTTGATTGGAGTTTTGCTTAGAAATAATCCAAGTAAATTTAAGATGTGACATTGTTACTAGGGTGTTGGGGAGGACCCACACCAATACTTATATGGTATTATATATATGTATGTCGAGGTTGTAAGTACTCTTATGTTGTATGACTGTTACTAGAGTATTAGGTAAGACCCACACCAATACTTATATGGTGTTATATATATGTGTATCAAGATCATAATTACCCCTATGCTGTGTGACAGTTAAGTCAAAAGATAATAAACTATTGTTTGTTGCATTATATATGGTTGAAATTTGTAACGCATGTAGAATTGTGGATGCTTGCTCATGCGCATGTGGTTGTGTGTTCCGTACTGTGCTTCGGCTCATCCCATCTTTAATCTTTAGGTACAAGTACATGTTTGGCAATGCAACAAGTTGTTTTTGATATTACGATGTTGATGGGATGATTACATCTAAGTTGAGTAGCATTGTGGGTTTGGTTTGAATTGTGTTAATAAGCTTTAGTTATATATTTCAATTTACATTGTAGGTCATAAGAAGTCACTTGAGACTTCTCTAGTCAAATTATGTGGTTAAAGTGGAATAGTTGAAGTTTCTTATATGATCTGTATAGATGCATTTAGAAATTGTAAAGTTTATTTTGTAGTTATGTAAGTTATTTAAGTTTTAGATTTTACTAAAATATTGTCGGAGAGTACAACATTTATTTAAAGAACTAAAATTTTGTAACATCGCTAAAGGTTAATATCTGAATGTTTGACGATTTAAGTCAAAGGTTTAAGCTTAATGTGTTAGTAGAGGCTAGGGATACATAGTGGGCTATAGCGTTTTGGTTTGTAGTTCACTATACATGCATTAATTTGATCATCGATAAAATTGAATTAAAAAACAAGATCAAAGAATATAGTTAGATCTCAAGATGCAAATATCATAAAATCAAATTAACAAAATTGATAAAAAAAAATACCAAAAGTCACAATAGAAGCTACAGTTCAATAACAATTTACTAAGAATAATTAAAATAATGATACAATAGAAAAAATAAAATAGAGAAACCCTTAATATTTTACTATACAAACTCTTCTCTAAAGGTATTCTCCTTGTAAACTTAAACTTAAACATATATTTATAAGAACTAGACCTAAGGTTGCAAAGAAAACTTATCAAAAATCGAAAATTTGCAAATAATAGAGCCACCATACCTTAGAATCACAATCGTAGAGTTGAGGCATGGTCTTGCATATTGTCTAAAATCTTTAAATTTGATATAAATTAATGACGAAGGGCACATGATTAAGGATCGCGATCGTAGTCTTCTCCCGTAGTCTTGTTTGGACTTTAGTTCTTGCTTGCTATTCCTTCCTTCTAATTCCTAGATCAATGCTCTTCTTCAATTAAACTACAAAAATCCAATAGAAGTCTTTAGAATTTCATCGAACGCATCCAAAATCCTTAAAAATGAAATTTAAATGGATTAAGCTATAAATCAATATAAAATCAACCTGATTAATATATGAAATTATACAAAATCATTCTAAAATATCTATGCTGATTGAATATTATCAAATTCGCCCACATTTAAGTTTGTGCTTATCCTTAAGCAAAATAATTGAAATATCACAATGATAATATCTTAGAAGACAAGATCATCTAAAATTTATATTTTAATAAAATCAAAAGCTTAAGTGTTTGTATTTCAATCAATTCATACTCATTAACATACATATCTTATTCTCCACACCCACCACCCCCTCTCCCTCTCCCCACCACCATCCTTAAGTTGTACATTGTCCTCAATGTACATTATCATGGTAACACAAATAATAATAATAGAATCAAAAGGAAAGATGAGAAGAAAGTGGGACTTTCCTAATTTTTGGCATTGATTTTGACAATTTATGAAATCTAAAATTCAGGATTCCATTAGATTTGATTAAGATCCAAGTTTACTTTGTAGCAACTAAGATGAACTAACTATAAAATGAAAAAGAAGTTAACATAAGAAAACAAAACAATTTCAAAACTATTAAAACGAGTATCACATAGTTAGCCTTGAAGAACTTAACAAACATTGAAAAGTTAAATAGTTATTAAAAAAAAAGAGCAATGGTAAATAGTTAATTAATTATAGTCTTCCAAATTAAAATGAAAATAACGGAGCTTTTCAAGAAAATAAAAAAAAAAAAGGAATCAATCATCATCCTTTTCCTTGTCTTCACACTTCTCCTCTTCACTTTCTTCTTCCTTGGCTATGTCTTCTGTCTCTTCATTAATGTTCAGAGCTGGTAGTGGTGGTGCTGGGATCCCATGGTGAGTTAGGAGTGTATTAACCTTTGTCTCAGTATGCTAAACCTAGTGCTAAAGAGTTTTCTACCTCTTTAGCAATTTATGAACTATCCTCTTAATCTTTCCTATCATTAAAGAAGATATGGGCTGCTATTAGGATGAAGAGGAAGGCGCATGCTCAAATGGCTCAAGTAGTGGTTCCTGTCGTAGTGTAGGGAGCTTCATAGCCTTAGATTGATTTAAAGCTAATAGGGGGAAGGAGGATCAAGCACTAGCATGTGATAATTCTTATTTTAAATACATTTCTCATGATGATTTTATAGTTTCTCTTACATCTTTGGTTTTCTTTAAAGAAATTGATACTTAATTGAGTAAGATTTTGATTTCAAGGTTTGAACGCATTCTTGGATTGAAAATGAAGAAAAGGAATCAAGTTTTACTTAATTTAGAGTTCAAATGAATGAGTTATGAAGTTTTGAAGTTACACAGTCTAGGACACAACTGTATCCATCTAGGAAGATATGCCAAGGTCAGAAAGTTATACGACCTGGGGACACGACTGTGTCCCAAGCCATGTCTGGTGACGAAAACGGAAACCTTACAATACATTATAAAAGGACATACTAGGGTTTCGTAAAAGATTGGACATTAAAAAGAGAAAAGACTTGAGGAGAAAGAGAAGAAAAAGGCGAAAGCAACACCTAGCTTTAAGATTGAAGAGATTTATCATCAACAAAAGGAGTTTTTCATGTTTTATTTATTGATTTTGTTGCAATTCGTTTTTACTTTCATCATGATAGCTTAAAATTCTTGTATTTAGGATTATGAAACCTAAGGTTTCATGTGACTATTGGATTGATTGATAATTTTCAATAAAGTTTCTATCTTTTTTTGATTCAATTATGTTATTTAATTGTTAATTGATATTTCTAGAGTATCAATATATGATATTATGCATGATGATTGAGAAATCACATGAATAATGAGATCTTGACATAATTAGAGAGAATTACATGTGTACTTAGAGATAAAATACATGTTTCTTCCGGAAAGTTGTTCTTTTGTGTGGAAATTCATTATATATTAATGGGATTCTAAATTATATTACTAAGTGAAGAGATTCCGGTAAATAATTTAGGATTAGGGTTAATATGCTTGAGAAAAGTGTTAACTTTAATTGTGAATCCCTCCGGTCAAGAATAATAAAAATTGAATTGGATATATTTTAAGCAGTCGCGTGTTAAATACTAGGGAAAATAATTCCTAAATACGTTATTATCTTCTTGAAGTCGTTCTTAGTTTTATCGCTTTCTAAATTGCTTAATCAAGTCTCATAATTAGGTTAGTTTGTTAATCTTAGTATTTTTAGTTCATTCAACTCATCACAATTTTCCAGTTAGATAATAAAGCTAAGGTTAATATTAGTATTCGAAGTCTCTAAGGGATCAACTCGAACTCACATCTACTATATTAAAACTGATAGATGCACTGCCTCGTATCAGCATACATGAAAGGTTATGGAATATGGTGTTCTTCAAAAGCCTTGTAAGAAAAGGACTTATAAAAAATATGGCTAGCTTATCCTTCAATGGCTTGGCTTTTGAAGAAGAAAGCCATATGGATACTTAGATTTATCTGGTATCACTTTGTTATACTGTATAAATATAATACATCTCTTTCATTTACATTACTATACCTCATTCCTACAACATTCCATGCAAGTACATAGTGAATGATCCTAAGATTAAGATCTCTCAACTTAGAAGCCTTCAACTTTCCTAGATCATATACAGAACCGTCGAAACTTAACCTAACCCATATCTGTGCATCAGTCACACCCCTAGGTAGCTTATAGGGTAAATTCCTATACTCCTCAAATAGCAAGAAACTCTTAAAGTATATTCCCAGTACGACCTGTATCCTATCAAAGGGCATAATCATACTTTAACCATTACATTGAAAATACATGGTGTTCTGTTTTCCATTTTCTATTGTATCATTTGCCAAAGTTAGAGAACTAAGGAATTCTAAGGTCAGCTCCTTATAGGTTAGCTCATTGGTGGTTAAGAGCTGATCCCATCTACTAAACTCCAAATACTCCCTTACTTAAGCATCATAGTTGTCATGCCTCGAAACGGCAGAGTCGTAACATCCCCACTGTATAAACCATTCTAAGATATAAGTTGGCCTTACAACCGCTATCCTAGACCTGATTTACACAAGGCGTCCATGACTAACCTGCTTTGACATAAACAGTTTATACTTTAAATAAATCATTTACCTAAGAAAGTGAGAAAATATATAAATACACTATAATTCAGTTATTACATTATTTAAAAACGAAAAATTCTAAAATAAAAGCTTAGACCTTAAAAATATATATTTGTTCTTCAAATGTTTTTCCTCACTCTCCAAGATCCAGCAGTTGCTATCTCCAAGATCCAGCAATTGCTAGCTTCAAAGTAGTTGTAAACCGCTTCTTAGCCAGCACCTGCACGACGTCTATAGGGATGTGAGCAATTACAGCTCAGTAAGTTAGGATGGAGGACTTAAAACTATACCATAAACACAACAAGGTTATTAATCAACTTATTAGGTGCAATGCATATTCAAGCAAATGCCATCATACGACATTGTCCGGCCTGTTATGTGATCAGAGAAATTTCACCTGCTCTAATCCGGGTTGAGGAGTTGTCATTAATGCAACAACTTACGACCAAACCCAGGCTTGTGCAATAGAGACATCGCTCCTCCCGCGACTACCTTCGAACCATTGACTTTACCCTCGCCGCGACCTCCTCTCTTGTCACTTAGTTCGACTAAGGATGAAGAATGGACCATTTTGCAATCCTAAGCTATCCCTTTCGAAGGGGTTGATATTTAGCTAGAGAATCTTAGGTTTCCCTTAATGGGTTACCATGCTGGTTCGATTTCGATTACAGGTCATATATTTGATTAGATCCAATTTAGGGTGATCAATCATTTCACACAAATCATACAATACAAGCCAGAACAATAAACAGAATCATAACTCGCTCATAATCAAGCACATACACACAATCAACTATCTAACAAGCACAACCAAGCATAATCTCAAGCCTCCAAAATACAAAAACGTATTAATCCCAACTTACTTGGACTCCTCGCTCACTCACTCGAGGTTTAACTCGCTCAGGCCATTGCCGATCATCCCTATAACACAAACGTGATTTCAGTTTTTCATATAACAATTATAAGTTGGTTTTATCCTATAATGCCTATTATTATGTTTTGGTAGGATTTAATATATCCAATTATCTAGGGTCTTACATCTCTTACAATTATTCTAGGTTTGGGGTTACGTTCGGGTTCAATTTTCGCATCGATTTCTAAATTAGGTTCTAGTTCGATTTTGAAGTACTGTTTTATACCCGAACTCTAGAAACTTGTTTTAACTCATAATGTGAAATGAATCACCTTACTTCTAGATATCCTAAATGCCATAACAATCTCTAATCAGTATTTTATTATATCTAATACACTTAAATCCTTAATAGTCTACCGAATTTACTCCTAGTGTGAGAAATTTTTACATTTTTCATATAATTACATAAATTTAAGTTTCCTATTATATTTATTGTATATTTTTATTATTATCATAATATCAATTTTTATTCTAATATCTTCTATTTATTATATTTCTAATAATTGTGTATTATGCACTAATACTTTTTATGTACATAATACATATATAATATTTTTATCACTCTAATTACCATCTCCCAATATCAATTATCATTTTAAAATGTATAAATTCATCCTAAATCAGATATTACACATAATTACCCTAATTTACAAAATTAACTTAAAATGTACTATTTTTCCCTATTACTTATTTACTACATAATTAACATAATGATTACATCTAACACCCTAAATGCTAAAAATATCACACTTAATCAAATTTCAACATCCTAAAACATATAATTATTCACTAAATCAGTAATTAACCATTTAATTACTTAATTAAGCCTAAATTACCCATTTTATGCCTCATTTTAAGGCCTAAAAATTATCTAAAAAAATTAGAAAATTAATTTTTGAAAACGGGCTTCAGAAAACTATTCTATATCATCTAAGTAGTCTACACAAAAATTTTAGGCTCAAAACTACACTCCTAAGGTCATTTATTTCTAAATTAAAATATGCTCAGTGTTATATAATTTCTTAAGGATGATATATCATAGGTCATATTTTCATCAAAATAATATTTTTCCCAAAAACTACATGTAAAAATATTCCTGAATAACAAGTTTTATAATTTTCTAAGAATATTTACTATTTTTACAAAATTATACAAAATCGGGCTAGAAATTGAATTTACCGATTTGAATGGCTTCAGCCACCGTCGGTAGCCATGGGTGTGTCGTCCCACTTGGGCACTTCCACCATCATGTGGTGGTGATGGCCATCCACTCCTAACTGCTCGTCGGGTCTGGGTTCTCCTTACAAGCTCCAACTACACAGTTTTTTTTTTTTACCCAAATTTTTCTTCCAATTTCGATACTCCTAATTTTTCTCTGATTTCTAACTGTCCAAATGAGCTCTGTGATTTTTTTCCCTATTTATAGAGCTTTGTGGTAATTAATTTGCATTAAATTGGACAAGACATTACCCAAATCCCTTAATTTTTGGCTTTTGTGTTGCTCTAATTTAATTGGCTAATTTTTTTCTTATTTTCCCTAGCTGCCATGACCTAATTCTGGATCATTCCTTATTTTTTTTATTTAATTAATTATAAATTTTATTTAATTATTTAGTATTATTTTAGCACATTACGCGTATTTCTATATATATGTAAATTTATATATAGTACAAATAAATATTTCCAAATATTATTTAGGTTATTTTATGATTTTTAGTATACATATAATTTATCTCTAGCGATTCGTTAATTATCGGAATGCATTTTACGCATTTTCGATAAATAACGAGTTGTATACTTAAAATTTGGAATTTTTATATTCTTTTATTTTATTGCTTGTTTTCTTAAATTCAAACTTACGAGATTATTTTACTAATATTTTTAACTTTACTTATAATTTAGGTTCGATCGGATCTTTCAACCGATCGAAACCCTGAGTGACTAGTTGTAGGGCTTACAATAGCCTACTCGAGCTAATGCCTCTTAACAAATAATGGCATTTGGTCCAAATTCCTTCTTAAATAGTTTTGCAAACCACTTTCTTTGCAAGACTCCTTGAAATTCAATAACAAATGGTAGAACTAGAACCTAAAGTGATTTTGCAGGTGGTATGCTATATCTTAACGTGATTTTGAAATTAACAGCACAAAGGAGGATTTCAATTTGAAGATAGACTCATGTTCCTAAAATTGAAATGCTAAAAAGATAATTGTCAATTCACTCAAGCAATCAACAGTTTGTATAATAAGATGCTAACTTGTTTTTAATCATGGATTAGCAAAATTCTAAGATCAAGTTATGGTTAAATCCAATTCTTATTCACAATCTCTATCGATCACAATTTATGGCATATATTATGAAACTATATGAAAACATAAATATGAGAAGATGGACTAAAATTGTTAAAAAATTTTGTTTTTGTATTCAAGTTTTCATTCACATAACATTGGTTTTATGGACAACATACCAACAACAACCTCCAATCATATCATCACACCCGTTCTTCTTTCAACAACATTCATCACAACCTTCATACTCTTCCTTTCTTCAATCTCTAACAAGCATGTGTATTTAATGTGATTTCAAATAAATAATAGATGCACAACATGTTTATAACACTATCTTTCATGAATCACTCTTAGAAACAAAGATTTCTACACATGCAAGAAGAATCATGTTTCCTCATTAAACCTTAAATAAAAATCCTAAATTTATCTAAATAAACAACAAATCTAGGAAATGAAATAGAGAATGATGAACTACATACCCTGATTTGGTTGTGCACAAGTTGAATCCTCAAGGATTGTAGGGTTCAGATAATTATAAGGTGAGAGAAAGTGAAAGAGAATGGAGTTTTAGAGAGAGAAGTAATATGTAGAATGAAAAAGAAAGGCTTTACTTGTGGTTTTCAAATTCATAGCATGACTATAGTCAAGCATCACAATCATGGAATTAGACGTAGTCCTTGCCCTATTATGTGTTTTCTTAATTTGGTGTTGACCACAGGCTAGAATGATCGGCATAATCTTGGTCGTGGTTCTCTTGTCTTTAATTTTTTCACCTCATTTGAATTAATTTAGGAGAGGATTGCGAGTAAGTCTACAAGCATGGACTTTGGTTGTGTTCTCCTCTTACTCTTGAATCCAAATTTTGTTGAATTCCTTTAATTCTTTTCCTAAAATTGCTCCGAAAAATATAAAAAATTATGTGAATTAAAGCTTAAAATTAAATCAAAGAATGACTTAATTAGATAAGAAACTTTATTCAATTACCATTGCATAAATAAGAATTCCAATAACTATTTTTGAGAGAATTAGAGTGTTCAATAAGAAGGAAAATACTAACTAAGTTCCAAACAACTTGATACTTGAATTAACTAAAACAAACAACAATGAACAAAATAAATAAAATAACAACTTCAATGAAAGCAAACTTAGGTCGCCTCCTAAGAGCGCTATTGTTTAATGCCATTAGCTCAATGGTTAAATCCTTCCCTTAATTTTTATTTTTGGTCATAAACTGAACTAATTTAGAAGTTAGAAACAGGCTAATAAAGAAATATATCGAATAAACTAAATGAAGGATTTATTATAAACATATTAAGATAATTGTAAAATTAGGGTTTTTGCTAATATCCTAATTAGTTTATTTTATTGGCTCCTTGATAAAGGCATTAAAAACTTGATTACGGTGCATAGGGTACAGTATTATATAAGTGTACATAGTCAAGTTATAATATCGAAATTAGATTTAAGTCGAAGTGTCGATCTCATGTGGAACCATAAATGTAAGTAAAACCTAATTATTTAGCAATGTCTTCTCTATAATTTTCAAGTTAAGAGTGCAATTGAATAATTAATAAAGCAAGGAGCAACAATAAAATAATTAAAGATGTGAGAATAAAAATAACAATTACAATACAAAAATAACAGCATAATCAATCAAGGTTAAGAAAAATACATAAACCTTAGTAAATCTTGTACTATTTACTACCTATTCCTTTGTGATTATTTAATGTCAATTGCAATATTGAATCGTAAGGATTCTTACCATGAACTAATCGGACTCCTGTCTTTAATTAATTCTTAATCCGAAAAATACTTTAACCAAATCGCTTCTATAGTAGAGTATCTCAATTGCATTAAACCCTCGAATCTTGCTATTAGGTTTCCTTAATTCACAAAAACCAAATTACTAATGTTTTAGTTAGTTAGTTAATTTTGTCTAATTGTATCAATCAATTATACGATAGGAATTTGTGAACTCTATAGTAGACTCATACATTAACTCAATCATTGGTAAAATTGAATTAAAGAACAAGATAAAAACAATAAAATTAGATCTTAATATGCAAATATTATGATTGAAATAACAACATTGATAAAAAAGAATACCAAGAGTCACAATAGAAGTTAAGGTTCAATAATGATTTACTATGAATAATTAAAATAACAATATGGTAAAAGAAGAAAACAAAGAAATAAATAAACCCTTGTTATTTTATCCTACCAACTCTTCTATAAAGAAGCTCTCCCTATAGACCTAAACCTAAAAATCTATTTATAAAAACTAGATCTAGGCTTACAAAGAAAGTTTGTCAAAAATGGAAGATTTGCAAATTATAAAACCACCATACCCTACAATCATGGCCGTAAAGTTGGGGTACGGTCTTATACTTTGTCTAAAATTTTTAAATTTGATAGAAATTAATGACTAGGGGTATATAGCCATGGATCACGCTCGTGGTCCTCTCTAAACTTTATTTCTTGCTAGCAATTCCTTCCTTTTAATTCCTAGATCAATGATCTTCTTTAATTAAGCTCCAAAAATCTGATAAAAGTCTTCAGATGCTTCCAAAATCCTTGAAAATGAAATTTTGAATGGATTAAGCTCTAAATCACTATAAAATTAACTCGATTAGTATGCAAAATTATTCCTAAATATTTGTGCTAATTGAGTGTTATCATTACCTCCAAAAAAGGAAAAAAAAAAACTATTAATAACAAATGGGTCTATAAAGTAAAGTTTAAAGCTGATGGTTCAATTGAAATGTATAAAGCTAGGCTATTGGTTAAGGAATATAGTTAAGTAGAGGAGATTAATTATGTACGCATATTTTCTCCTATTGCAAAACTAACTAAGTTAGTGTAATATTAGCCATTGCAACTATTAAAGGATGTTGGCTCATCAATTGGATGTCAACATGGACTTTTTAATGAAGAAATTTGCATGTTGCTGTCGAAGGGGTATATTACTTTATGGTCTTAAGCAGGTATTGAGACAATAGAATAAGGAATTTACTAGATTTATTGTTTCTCTTGGTTTTCAACAATCAAAAAGTGATAATTCCTTATTCATACAATAGACTTTTTATCATTTTTTTATTTTTTTTATTTTTTGGCTATTCTTGTTTACGTAGATGGCATTTTGGTCATAGTAGATAGTCGTTGAGAGATCAATGCAGTTAAACAGGCTCTTGATCGTGCATTCACGATTAAGGATTTGAGCGAAGCCAAGTACTTTTTAGGTATAGAAGTTTGCCGATTGCTTATGGATTTATGTTGAATCACTGAAAACTCCTTGATATCATATCCATTCCTGGTTTTTCTACTGCTAAGGCTATAAAGGTCCTTTCCTATAGGATCTTGGTTAGGTTTTGATATTGGTCAATTATTTGATGACCCAACTCGTTCTAGAAGGTTGGTGGGATGCATGTTATATTTGACAATCACTCGTCTTGATTTGTCGTTCATTGTACAATAGTTGAGGAAGTTTATATCTCAACTGCACACTTCACATTCACGTGCTGCAATAATCTAATGCTGATTGGGGTATTTGCCTGGGAACCTCCTTGCTGTCTTCGGAAATGAAGAAATATGCGATAGTGTCAACTTCTTTGGCTGAGAACGAATAACGCAACTTTGCCATAGTTGTTAATGAATTGTTATATGTCTCCTTCATTTTAAGGGATGTTGGTGATCGAGTTCCTTTGCGAGTCACTCTTTTCACCGAGCAGTAGATCAATAAAATTGATAGCAGACAATCCTTGTTTTCATGGCTACACGAAACATATTGAAGTGGATGTATATTTCACTCAAGACCATATTGCTTTTGGTTTCCTTAATGTTACTTCAATTCCTTCTTCTCTCGGGCTTGCAGGCTATAACTAAGAGTGTAGGAGAAATGCAACTTACTTCATTCCCTTCCAAATTGAGCCTAGAGGGTGTAGAAATATTAGGTAGAATAGTAGAATAGTATTCGTTTCTTTTATTTATTTACGCATTATAATACGTGCGGAATATACTTGTATGTAAGAACCCAATTGTATAGTTGGTTATCTGACGACTTGTAATAATAGAAACTTTCTCTTTGCTTTTGCTCATCTTCTTCCTATCACTTCTACAAGTTCTTTTGATCATATTGCTTTTACTTCAACAATTTAATCAATTTACAGTTAAAAAAACGTAGAGGATGGACTGACTTTAAGAATAAATATCTTAGAATATATAGTTTTAGGGTCGAAAATAGAAAAAGGCTTTTTATCTTTTCATGTTTTCTCTTTTCCATCCATTTCATTTTCTTGTAGTCCCATTAATTTTCATACATATATATATAAACAATTTCAAAACCTGTCTTACTTGGATAGATGAAACATTGATATTTGAAAGACATAAAATCATATATCTTAAATTTCTTAAATTAAAGAGAAAAATCAGGTAGATACTATAGTCATAAGTCATGGATATGAGGTTGGAATATATTGTTTCTTGTAACTAAATTTTATCATAACATATGCATTTTGTTTTTAATTTTTGTTTAAATCACAATTGATTGGATTTTTCCTTCAACAAAATATGCAATTTTTTTTTTTTTTAAACAAGAGCCAAAAGTTTTAGTTTTTTTTCTCAAACAATATAATAAAATTTTCATTTCGAAATGTTGATCATGATGCGATCGAGTTTTCATATATGGATGATGTTACAAAGTCTAGATCCAGATCTAAAAGAAATTCTAAAGTACCAAGATGGCAATAAGATTACATCATGTACAAATAGAATTGTATAGGACAAGTACATAATATAGATTGTATTTTACAGTTAAAAATACAATAGGCAACATATTAGGGTTATGTATACTTGTCACAACTGAAAATAACTACTAACAGTTGTAATAACTGCTCTCAGTGTAATAGAATTAACATCATCTACTATAAATAATAGGAAAAAAGAAAAGGAACTTTCGAACCCAATCAAGGTGCGTTTGTGGCAAATTAGGTGCTCTAGCCTTACTTGAAAAGACTACCACAAATATCACCTTGCAAAACAACCAACCAATCAAGAAATCAAGTTAGAGTCACCATAGATGTCAGAGTAATATCTGATAATAAGAAGAGCAAAATCATATTAGAGTTTTCGACCTGTGTAGTATTTGCGGCCAAAAGCAAAAGAGAGAAAGAG
The DNA here is from genome assembly GCA_024138005.1 of Lumnitzera racemosa. Classification (NCBI taxonomy): domain Eukaryota; kingdom Viridiplantae; phylum Streptophyta; class Magnoliopsida; order Myrtales; family Combretaceae; genus Lumnitzera; species Lumnitzera racemosa. Next base: position 24,368,285 of record JAMXBC010000011.1, read on the forward strand.
TGAGTTCTTTTATATTGGCTCAAGAAGTTTCTGATTAAGAAACCCCCGTACCATATCATATGTGAGTTTTTCTTGTGGGTGGGGCGAGCTAATAGATGAGGTGATTTATTGGCAAATTTGATTTTAATGATACTGGAAAATGATGGGATGAAACTTTTCAAAAGCGAATTGAGAAAACTAATAAATGAAGGAAATTGAATAATATACAATATACACTATATTAAGCCTTTTATCCCTTCAACACCAGAAACCACCAAGCCTCCCTCATTGAACTTAGAAATGATGCATGGTTAGATAGTAAAACTAAAATTCTGAAACTGTCAATAATCGCCGTAAGAAAACTTGTTAAATTGTTAAACAAAAAACATATTAACTATTTGGATACCTGCATTAAAAATAGAGTAAGTAATTTTGATAAATATGGTAAGTAATAAAAATGCACTGAATACCTTTTGGAATAGTTAAATATCATATAATCAACAATTGAATTTAAGTTCAATGGTAATCTCTGAAATACGTGGATTTCACTCTTTCGATTGTACAGTCCAAAAAGTCTAAACCAAGCTTGCCTCCTGGTCCGGCTCAAATTCCAAATAGGCTTGCTTATGAAGAGAGGTCCCTTGGAGAATGCAAACCCATATGATAGTGTACCTTGGAGGCCTCACATCAGTCCAAGGTGGTGTCTTAAAAACGTAGATCCCCGGTCAACGGTCTTGATCTGGACGGTTCCCATGCAATATTGGGGTTACACGCTAGATAGAAAAGATAGATTCATTGCCTGCCAATCCTAAGGAAAGAAGTACCCACCAAGAAGGACCGCCATCCACGAAGGTAGATTGTAGGGTCCTCTTCAAACGTTAAAACCCCTTAGACACCTTCACGGATCTGGTTCCTAGAACCTGATCCAGATATAGTCTAAATCCCTTATTATACTTCTAAGACTCGATCCCTTTGAATTGATCCTCAGTACATTCTCTCTATACTTTAAATTTCTTTTGATCGTTGATCTTGAAGGTTCTCTACACTTTTGATGCACGCAATTGAATTGAACACAAGAGTGCACATGTGGTAGCCACTTCTAAGAGCCTCTCGGCTCATAATTTCTCTTTTGCAAGTTTAAGCTTAATAAGCTCAAAGTTAAATGGATAAGTTTAAGAGAACCTTCAACCATCAATAACATAAAAAAAAAAAAAAAAAATGTTGCCTAAACTTCGGATGCTTTTCAATTTTATATGAAATTTGTAACTACTAAATGTTATTTAAAATCGTAAAATGTCATATACAATCAATTTTTTACTTATCAAACCTATAAATTTTGTCTTCTTAAGAAAGATAATACGACAAATACTCACAATCAAAATGGATAAGTATGATAATTTTAAGATTAAATAACAAATTTAATAATTAAAAGTTTAATTTAATATAAAATTTATTTATTTTAAACTTTAGATGATAAATCAAGAAATCGCTCATCCTTCAAATAGTGATAATGATAGTGTCCTTAAGTTCAAATAAAATATAAAAGAGTATAATACTACGAATAAAAGATAAATATTATTAAAAGCGGTGTAATAAAACATGGTATTATATACATTGGATATCATTGATGAATACATCCCATCAACATTCACTGGGACACTTAACTTGTAATATTACCACCTCATAGTAAATATACTATTTTTATGTTACTTTTAATAACATTTCTTATCATTTTACATCATTGAAATCTGACGTAATGTTTCCCTTTAAAATTATATGACTTTCCTTCGTATACGATTTCGGTACATACTCTTAACAATTAAATGACCAATTGGGTTGTCCAACAATAACATGTGCGGTGCTAGCAAGTTATGCCCTGACGTACGGAGGACCCAAAGGAATCGGAGTTAAAGATACCATCCCAGCATTAAACGACCGATGCTATCATAACCTAATTTTTCGTGTCACCAATCATGACCTAATTTTTGGTAATCACTATTCACCATCACCAGTCACCAGTCACCGTTCAGTATTAGTGGACTTCAATCAGATGATCTCACCCCTTATCGGATGTTATCTCAATGTTTAATAATAAATGCCCGAAGACGTGTTTCGTTTTATAAAGAAGCTCAAGGGGGACACAACTGAGGGAATGGATGGTTCCGGTCCTAAAAAATAAAAGAATGAATATCAGGTTTAAGGAACACTGCTGGCGATGCGAGTGATGATATGGGGATTCATGCGGATTGGTGCATTACCTAGGAAATCCTCTTAAATATTCGTTTAGGTTATATTCATTTGCATCTAAAGCATAAATGCATGTCATTAATACATACTTTAGAATCATCAATGTTATTGTAATATTCTCAAAATTATTGCAATTATTACAGATTTTTAGTCACATGTGATGCTAAGAGGTGAAAGTCACTAATAATAATAAGTCATAATAATCAACTATCACATCGAAAATATCAATTGATAATAATAAAAAAAAATGATTTGACCTTTAAAAGGAGAGAATCATTTCCAAGTTTCACATTAGGATTGTTCATGTTTGCTAACCGCCATGGCCGTCATTAGTGGAAAGCAACTACTACTCCCCTTCTTTTACCACTTATCGAAAAAAGTATATATGACTTCCTGAAATTACTAGATAATATAAGACAATGGAAAGACTTTGATAATGATAAATAAGGAAGAAAGTTCGAGAATAAATTCTCCATATAAGATAAATACACTTTATGTAAACATTATAAGATGATCAATATTATGCCACATGTCTAGAGCAAATAAAAGCAAGAGATAATGTTAGCTAAAATTACAAATTGATGACCAATGTTTTGACACTTTGGAAAACTTGTCACCTATATTTTCTCTTTAAAAAAACTTATGATTTCATACTTGATTACTATTTGTTAATGTTAATTAGGAGATATGTATCGGTTTTAAAATTAAAAAATAGCATTATTAAAAAAATTTTAATCAAATCATATGCTGAAATAATTAATAAATAAACTATAGAACATAAAGTTGCGGAAAATTTAAAAAAAAAAAACATAAAAATCATGTTGAAACCTTGAGGCACTTGGTATGATAGCCATCCGTAACCCTTACAAGATAGGTTTCTCGTAAGATGAATCCTTACTTTGAAGGCACGACTCTTTCTTTCTTTTCTTTTATTTTATTTTGCACCGGCATTTGAGTTGTCTTTTTTCCTCTTTCAATTAACACACTCAATGCAAATAATTCCAGTAGCCCTAGCTTTTGCCTCTATTAGGCAAGCCCCTACTTACTCTCCCTTATTAAACTTACTAAATAACCTTTTTTTCAAGATTTAATAGGCCTGTTAAAAAAAAAAAAAGAAATGGGGATCCTTCTCTAAGAAAACCAAGGTTAGTGGTAGCCCCCACATCCACAGCCTTAGCATGGAGGAGCAACTCCTTAATCCACACTATAATCGATCAAAATATTATTCAAATCGATATATGATGCTAAATTGTAACCAAGATAGAGAGAGAAGGTTGCCTCTTGACTCTTTGAGACAAAAAACTATCATAAACATCTATGGTAACTCATGCAATTCATAGTAGTGATAGCCACCTATAATCCTATGAGAGTAAATAATGAAGTAGATGACCTCCCAATATCCTTTAAAGTCTTTTCTTGTAAAAAAAAAATGATAAGCACCTTAAGGCCCTTTAGCTCATTTTGTTGGTAGTAGCTAGCCATGCCTTATAGCCATGGAGTAACCAACCAATGGCATAAAGGTTTCACATTATTTTTATTTTTTATTTTCAATAATTTATTTATTAGTTCTTTTTCATATTATTTAATTATATATATTTAATGATATTATTTTATTTAAGTAATTATTATGGACAAATCAAATATGTGTTTCATGACTAATATTAACAAATAGAGATGAAACATGAGTCATAAACTTATAAAAAGTCAAAATGCATGCTGTATTTTTACAATTTTCCCTAAAGTTTGAATGTTTCATATTTAAGTGATTCCATCTATATTTCCAAAAAATATATAAATAAAAAAAAAAGTCATATCTGCTATGATAATTATCTAAGTAGAATTATATATATATATATATATATAAGGAAATTTTCACTAAAAGTAAAGGTGCGAGAGTTGGAACTTAAAAATAGTAAAAGCAAAAACGTCTATGGGAATAGCCGCTGCAGCCCAAAATACTTAAAGCTACAGCTTGGCCCACGACAAGTACTCGGGCCCGCTTGCAGCATAATATATTCAATTATTCATCAGAAAGTATTTCATATCCTTGATGGTGCATGTAGGAAAGATTTTATTTAGGAAAATAAACGAAAATCTGGTCATTCACCCATTATACCAAAAAGCTATTACTAACGATTAAAAAAAAAAGGTTATAATTGTTAAAATTTTATTAGCCCATGTCTATCACTAGATAATTCATGTGGCATATAAAGAACACTAAAGCCTTTTCTTTAATTATTCACATGTACTTAAAAAGAAAAAAAAAAAAGAAAGAAATTTGTGAGTCATCTTAGCTATTTCTTTCCTTATATTGCTTATTATTAATACTACTTTTATATGTTATTTATTCGAAATTCAAAATAAGATAGAAATACTTTAATCAACACGGTATATTTTAGACGGTCTATAGGAATTTTTTTAATGTTGTTAATTTATTTAAGAAAATTGAAATGACTTATATTATATAGGCATGGAAAATATTGTACACACAATACAAATAGATTGTTCATAATCTTAATAGCATATCAATTGTGCCATATACATCAATTTATGGATTGACTCAAAGTGATATAACAGTAACTTTAAAAGTGAGTTCAAAATTTTAAGATCTAGTTTAACTTAAAGCATCATTCAAAAAACTCAAACTTGACTCAATTGCGCCTGCATAGATTCGATTTAGTTAAAAAAAAACAATATATATTTATATTTTTAATTTAAATAATGTTGATATTCAAACTTAATTAATATTTAAGCTTTTCTTAAGCTTGGCTAATCAAACTAAATATTATACTCTAATAGTTTGAACCTGAATTCAAGCTTGACTTAGTTATTGTTGAATTGAACACAAATAACTTGCAAATAAATTTAGTGGAATGTTATCTTATAGAGTACCATCAATGATAATAAGGCATTTATAAAAATAGAAAATTATCATTGACGTGCTTATATGAAGGAAAACGGAAACGTCAACGTTAGGTATTTGTATTTATTGGCGGGTTGGTATGTCTATGCTTTGCAGTGGTGTACTTTCTTGGACAAGCCCTAATGTCAAATATTGTTCATTCGTCTCTATTAAATAGCAATGTCAGTAAAAACCAAGTTTTCAGAGTCTTTTGTTGTCTGATAGTTTTTCTATTGATAGAGATTTCATATTTTTCCTCCTTCTGACCAAAAAAAAAAAAGAAAGAAAAATGTTGACGGGTACATTTAATTTTGCATTATGTACGCATACAACATATACATACACACACATATATACACATATATAGGTGATAATATGTAAGTTATTTTTACATAATAGAGACGACGAAACTACATCCTTATGATAGAGATAACTGCAATGGAGATGATTTTATTTTTTTTTTTTTTTTTCCTTTTAAATGTAAATAGAAATTGTATGTTTTTAAATGGTACAGGCTGAAAATAACTTTTACCTACAACATATGATGCACACCAAATCTATTGTTAACCTCTATTATAGACTATAGTTATCTTAACTCTGCTATAAGTACATTATGTCATGATCTATTTATACCTCTAGGCAAGCAGCTGTTTTCTATATGCACCACATCTATCATCATTTGAACTTGGCGGCATACTTATACGTTCTCTATATACAAAACATGTTATAACATTTATCTTCAGTGTGAAACATTCACCCATCCTCGTTTTATATTCGGTGTTTTTTTCCATGTGCAAATAACATCAATAGAAAGATCAATTATGGCCTAACTTCGGATGGTCCTACGTAACGTAAAATTCCACCCTCATTTTATTTCGTTCTTGTTTCAAAAAGAAAAAGCTATTTGGCTTAAGCTTGAACTATCCAAACACTTGGAAAGCGCTCAAATTTTATATAAATCTAAAAACTCATGGCCATTGAGATGCATTACAGAAATAGATTCTATAAAATTACTGTGTTTAAAATTATGAATTAATAGTTCAGACTATCCTACGTGATAGATGGGACGTTGTTTAGCTAAAGAAAAGCAATATCCATGAAAATGGCGTTAATCAGCTCTTTCGTTACGTATTAGAAGTTCCTGGATAGGGACAGAATTAGGAAGTTAACAACAACCGACGTTATATCCTTTCGATTTTTTTTTCTTTAATAAAACAAGTGGCCAAATGAAATTGTTATTTTTGAAACCCGCAATCCATAGCTAATGGTAAAGTAGGACTTCTTTCAAAAGGACGAGTGATAATACTAGAATCAAATACTAACGCAACAGGTGACATTTAAATCCTTTTTGGTCGGGAAAAGTTTAATAAATATATCGATATGCTTTCTTTGGTGATAACAAACAAGTATAGAATATGTGTTTAATTTTAATGCATATTATTGAATTCCCTTTTAAAGGGTTTTCCAATCTTTTGTAGTAAAAGCAAAGAGGAGAAAAGGAGATACAAAGAGAGACTAGTTTTTGGATTCGCATGTTTGCATTCTATTATGTCCAAGTAATTTATATACATCCATACAATAGTTAAAACAGTAGTGAATTATTACGTAAATATGAGAAAATATAGAATGAGTAAAGTATTGAATCCCTCCCATATACACTATCCTATAGGTAAAAGTCTTTAAAGTCTGGAAATCATATAACCCTTTAAAACCATCATGAAATCTATATATTATGAAGTTCACAAATTTTAAAATTAGATGGAACTTATAAGTTTTTCTTTTACTACACATAACCTAGATACTTATTTAAATCGAAGGTACAAGATGAACACAATATTAGCTCAAAGTCAATGAGCCATAAGTTAGGCCAACTTAGTTGTATATTCATTATATTTTTAAATAAATTATATTTATTGTATGCATTTGTACAAGTTAGGTTCATGTTCCTATGCATATTATCAAAAATTACAAGACGCTTTACAATCATAAGCCTATAATATATGGGGTTTAAATTTTTTACATGTTCCATAGTCAATAGAAGGTCATACTTTGTACTCTATCTTACACTTATGTATTCAGAAGAATTTGAATCAAGATCTACCTTATGACATATGATCACCACGCAAAACTAATTTAACGATGTAAGGTACATTAGGTTTCAAGATCCCACAAATTTAGATGCTCATTCTAACTATGAGAAATTGTATGATCTTAAAATGAAATGTTTAGATGAGGGATCCAACTAACATGGAACATATGCATTTTGCTTGTCTTATGCTTTTTGTGGCCTTAAAGCTGTATGTGGAGATGATATGTGGAAAGATAACTTTGAGAGAATGATAAGTGATAGATAAGGTGCCTATAGCCATGATCGTACAATTTATTAGCAATTGAGATTGTTCTAACTTAAAACTGATATTTTTTCTTTTAAAGCAAAGTTCCTATAGTCAAATAATATTTCTCTACTCTTAAAATTGTTTCAAATGAGAAGGTATGGATGAGATCTTGATAAGCTACAGTAGAATAAACACTTATGCTTGACAAAATCCATCAAACCTCCTTAATGACCAATGGATGAAATTAAATTATTCATTCAAGAGTTATCTTAATGAGCTTGTGATAGTGATGAATATCCATATCCAAGACACATAGGAAAGCTATTGAAAATCACAAATATTAAAGGAATTGGAACATTTGTTTTTTAGAGCATTTATAAATTTTAGGAAAAAGTACAAAAAAATCCCTAACGTTTACTTATATATACAAATCAGTCCTTAACTTTTCATTTAATCCATTTTAGTCCTCAACGTTTTAATAAATTTACAAAAAAGGTCTATCCATTAGTTTTTCCATTATTTGTGAACATGTTAAGGACTTAAATGGACTAAATAAAAAGTAAATGACTGATTTATATATATCGGTAAACGTTAAGGACTTTTTTGTACTTATATAGACTAATTATATACTAATACATGTCCACAATAAAGGAAAATTTAATAAAGTTTAACAAAATAACTTATTTGATACTACTTGGAAAGATTTATAACTAAAATAGATTAAATGAAATACTAAAGATTAACTCGTAAAAATGTGAAACGTTAGAGATTTTTTGTACTTTTTTCCTAAATTTTATTAGGCTCTAAGTTTTTATAATTGAACAAGAAATTAAAAGGACATGTGAACGATTTAGGATGTGCCACAATTAAGTCAAACTAAAGCCTGTTTAACTTAATTGATATTGTGCACAATTAAACTAAATAAGGTTTTGATTCAATCAATTGATATTATGCACAATTGACTAAACCAAGGATATTGTTCATCGTAATTCAATAAAGAATTGATAAGAACAAAGCATTTTAGGAATAATCTCTACTCTTTAAGTGTTAATAGTGAATCTTTCTAATGCTGTATGAAACCTGCAAAAGAAAAGAGTTAGGCCAAGAGGTGCTGAAGTTGGTTCCAATGTAGCCATTTTAATATTTAAGTTAGTAAAGATTGAAAGAGAGAAATTATAGAGAGAGTATAAGTGAGTTTGTAGAATGTTTGCATCCTTTTACCAAGAGGCTTCACTTTGTATCTATAAGGGATAGTTGAGCTATTTTAAGCAAGTGATGAATGTCTCAAGATCTTATCTTTAACCTTGGATTTTGTGCAGAAGATCTCGAGGAAAAATTGTTGACTTACCTTATCTAGTTGAACTATTCCTACCTATCCTTCATTCAAACTCATGGTTTAGGCCAAACTAACTTCTATTTAGAGGGGTTGTAGTCCTTATTTTGACTAAGCTGGAGTTAGGAGCTCACTACACAATTTGATGAGTTGGCAAGGCTATAGTAGTCAACTCCTCGAACGAATCATACGTAACCAAGCTAGAGGATTAGAAGGATTCACTTGGAGAATGCTAGCTTGAAACACCATTCGAGACGAAGATTCCTATTCCGATCTTTATCTTTACACTACTACCGACTTAAGTGCTGAGCTCTTGTAAGTACTAATACAGTTTCTGAGCTTCTAAGCAGTCATGTTGACCTACCGAGCAATCATGACTATTACTGAGCTTTTACCATGATCCAAACAATGTCCAAGCCGACTAACTTCAACCATTAGACCGAGCTGAGCTACCAAGATACCCGATACAGAGAGGATTAGAACACCCTTTAGTACCTAAGCTTTGACTTAAACCAGACTAGGTCAACTTTGATTGCTAACTCTCTTCTGACCCCATCTAAGTAGGAACCTACAACTTCTAAGTGACCTCAAAATTCGTTACAACTTAGCCAATTGCACTATAAGCTTCTAGTCTCCCCTAGATACGTATCTTTTGGCATAACATTCTAAAAGCATTCCTTACTTTTTTCGTACAAAATATTCTTTGTTCCTTTTTTATATGGTTTCCTTAGATGAACACATGAACCTGATATCACACATAACAAAGAAATGAGTCCAGGCTGCAAGATGGCTCGAAAAGTAAATGATAGTCGAAGGTTGAACAGTGAGTTCCCGTGTACCAACAATGGATATGACGCACTAATGCCGCACACGAACTTGGGTCACACTTAATATGACGTACAAGTATGACCGGAGGTTACTTATCGCTAGTCCATGCTCAAATAGGCTTGATAAGAGTAGCTCAATAATAAGTAGAAAGACACTTAGCTTAAGAGGGAAAAAAGTTCAATGTATTCTCTATATGATGATTGTACGATTATTACAATATGCAAGTAGTTATAGTACCCAATTAGGGTAAGTCTTAAATTACAGAAAATTATAGAATTTAATGCCTACTTGCTAAACAAAAAAAAGGAGAATAATTTATAGGGAAAGCATGTAATTGTGCCAAAAGAATATCCTCTACAAAAAAAGATAGCATAGATGTTAGAAAGGACAGCGCATATGCGTTTTGCTCAATCTATAGTCCCAATAATACTACAAATTGAGTAAGGATGGGCCTTTTGATTAGGTTTGGTTGGTATCAGTAGTTCAGCAACTCTAATTACTGTGGCTGGAGAAGAGTTGGCTTAGGGACAACTCACATTTAGGTCGGCCTCAAATGGTCGACTCTTGACAATTGCCAGCTCGGCCTCGGTATTATGGAGATAGTTGTTTTCCTTATTCGGTACTTAGACTAAGGTGTTGCAAAGGGGTTGGCTCAGCACATCGGCTAATCACCTCGATAGTCTCTCAGATGGTGTGAAAAATGAAATAGCTTAGCAAATCAGACTGGGGTAAACAATGCTCTTCATCGCTTAACTCACCTCTAATAGCTCGAAGTACCATCTAAGAAAGTCCTTGGGTTTTAGAGTGTATGATCGATCCTTAATCCTTAGCATCCCCTCCGAGTTGTTTGAGACTTCGGATCAAATCTAAATTAGCTCCAGGTTGCTCATTCTCGGAAATGTAAGCTTAGAGATCGGCAATATTAAAGGAGTCTGAGAGTCCATATCCTTTAAGTAATTTAATCCTATAGGCATTAAGATTAATCTTTTCAAGCACTTTGAAAGGTTTGTTGGCCTTAGGAGACAACTTACTCTTCCTCAAGTTTGGGAATTTCTCCTTATTGAGATGTATCCAAACTAAATCATCTGATTGAAATTCCTTCTTCCTCCGTCCTCAGCTTCGGGTCTCGAGCTTAGCATTAGCTTAGCTCAATTGCTTTACAACCTTTTGGTACATGGCTCTAATGGCCTTAACTCTTTCAACAACTAGCTAGTCATCATCAAGTCTCAACTAGGGTACTTGGTCTATCAAGAGCTTGGGGTTAAACCTATGGGTGACCTCGAATGGAGACATATTTGTCATGCTATAGGCAATCCTATTGTAGGCAAACTCGATGATTGGTAAACACAGATACCAATCGGTCATGTTTCGTTACATAGCATCCCAAAGCAAAGTTCCTACAGTTCTATTGATAACCTCAATCCATCCATCGATCTGTAGATGGTAGGACGTGCTGTACAATAGCTTAATTCTCATTTGCCTCCACAGCTTTCTCTAGAAGTGGCTCACGAACTTCGAGTCTCAATCCAAAATAATGGTTCTGGGAACTCCACGATGTTTGATTACTTCTTGCAAGAAAAGAAAAGAGATAGCTGAAGCGTTATTAGTTTTGAAACAGGGTACGAAATGTGCCATCTTGCTAAATCGATCCACAACTACCATAATAGAGTCCTTCCCTCAAAATGTCCTCGATAATCCTAACATGAAGTCCATACTTAGCTCGAACCATGGTTTGGTTGGGAAAGGTAAGGATAGATAATGTCCTTGCTCAGTTTAGCTCTTACTTTTCGATAGGTTATACACTTCTCAAACAAGAATTGTACGTCTCTCATCACCCTCGGCTAAAAGAATCTCACAAATAGTACTTCATGGGTTCGACGTTAGCCAAAATGTCCTATTAATCCTCCTCCATGCACTTTGCATACTAGCAATTCTCTTATAGAATAGGTCAGATACATACTCTCCTCTTCTTGAATAAGTATTCGTCCTCTTTGTAATAGTCCTCTAATCTCCATGCTTCTTCATACCGGGCATATGGGACCAAAATGTGGATCCTCAGCATACATATTCTTTATTATTGAAAAACTAAGTAATCTTGTCTGCAACTTGGTTAGTAGGGTATGTCGTCTTACTAGAGCATCAACCACTACGTTGTTCTTCCCATTCTTATATTTCATGACATATGAAAAACCTTCATGAACTCAACCTATTTGACTTGCCTCTCGGACAACTTGGGTTAACTCTTTAAATATCTCAAGGATTCATGATCAGTGTAGATCACAAATTCCTTAAGCAGTAGATAGTCTTGCTATACTGTCAGGCTCGGGTTAAGGTGTAGAACTCTTTGTCATAGATAGAATAGTTGAGCATAGCTCCTTGAAGTTTCTTGATATAGTAAGCAATAGGTCGGCCTTCTTACATTAGTACAGCACTTATACCATATCTAAATGCATCATACTCTACTTCGAACACTTTGTCAAAGCTTAGTAGAGCTAAGACGAGGGCTGTAATTAGCTTCTCTTTCACCTCCTCAAAGCTCCTCCTCTCTTTCGCTCCCCTTCTAAATTCAACACTCTTCTTTTACAATTCAGTAAGTAGGGCCACAATCGAATTGAAATTCTTTATAAACCTACGATAAAATGATGCTAGGCCATAGAAACTTCTCACATTTATAGAATAAGTCAGCTCAGGCCATTCTATGATCACTTTTATCTTCTCATCATCAACTTGGATGCCACCTCCACTTACGATAAACCCTAAGAAAATCACCTCGAGTTTGCAAAAGTTGAATTTTTTCAAATTGCCATAGAGCTATTCAATTTAGAGTTTTACAAAGACTCTTCAGAGATACTCTTGGTGAGTCTCCAGGTCAAGGCTGTATACTAGAATATCATTAAAATAAACCATGACCAACTTTCCAATTAGTTCTTGGAGCACATGATTCATTAAGCGCATAAATATGCTCGACACATTGGATTGTCCAAATAGCATTACAAGCCATTCATATAAACCATGTCATGTCTTGAATGTGGTCTTCCAATCATCACCTTTGTACATTTGAATCTGATGGTATTTAGATTTAAGGTTAATTTTGGAGAACACTCTTACTCTATTTAATTCATTTAGTATGTCATCAAGCCTAGGTATGGGATACTTGAAGTTGATGGTGATTTGATTGATTACTCAGTTATCTATACACATCCTCCAAGAACCATCCTTCTTTGGTACTAACAAGGGTGGTACGGTAAAGGGGCTAAGGGACTCGTACATATACCTCTTCCTCATTAGCTCATCAACTTGCTTCTATAGTTTGACGGCTTATTCAAGATTCAGCTTGTAGGTAAGCTTGTTTAAAAGTGCGACTCCTAGCTGCAAGTCTATTGTAAGTTCGATGCCTCAAATGGGAGGCAGACCTTCTAGTAGCTCATTTGGAAACAAGTCGACAAACTCCTTTAGTAATTTTTTTGCCTCAGTAGGCAACTCCTCCTCCTCAAGTCTCATCTTCAAAATTCTTCAGACAAGCAGATAGGTCGGTCCTTCGAACTCCATCTCTCTTTTCAATTCGACTCAGGTCATTACCAAAGCCTCGATTTCATCTTCCTACCTTCATGCTCTACATAACATGTATTCCTCCTTCGATCATATATAACTACTCGATCAAACATCAATGATCATTGAAGTAAAATGTAGGACGTACTCATGGGTAACACATCATAGAGTACTTCATCTCGATATTTTCCAATACAGATCGGTATGGACACTTGCTTGTTCAGTTATAGGGCTCCTTTATCACTAAACCAATGAAGCTTATAAGGTTTTGGGTAGGGGTTGGTCAACAATTTCAATTTCCGAACCATAAATGTAGAGGCTACATTGGTATAGCTCCTACTATCAACTATCAACACGTATAGTGATTCATTCACCTTACATTCTATATGGAAGAGATTTTCCCTTTGCTCATCTTTAAGTATGGGACTAACACTCATCATCCTCCTTAACACTAGAGTGGTTGGAAAAATTTTGTTTTCTTCGCTATAGATAACTTCCTCCTCGGATAATTCAGTATGTTCGTCCTCTTTCAGCTCCTCTACTTCTTCATCAATATTGTCGACCTCAACAGTTGGCACCTTGCCCCGGATTACCACTATTTGCCTATTCAAATACTGATATGCCATGTGTCCAAATCCTTGGCATTTGAAACACTTGATCTTACTCGTCTTCCTACCTAAACTCTAACCCTTCTCAAACTTTCTTAGGGGTTCCTTCTCCTCGGTTCAGGTAGTCTAAGCAGGCTAAGTCTCAACAGCCTTACTTGGTTTTGTTCGTATAAGTCTGCTAAGAATAGTTCGGCTATTACCAAGTTGGTTGACAGGTGATTGGAACCTTCCTGTTCGACATCTTTCTATCATCTAGGTGGTTCGGATGGTGTCATCAAGCATTCTAATATCTAAGGTTTCCAAGACATCCCTAATCTCATACTTCAATTCACTAATGAATCAAGATACAATTTGTTTCTCTAGCTCTATGACTTCACATCAAATCATTAAAATTTGGAATTTTCGTAAGTGTCCACATTCAACCCTCCTTATCTTAGCTCTTACAGTCTTTTGAAGGCACCCTGTAGATAATAGCTTGGCACAAACCTTCTTCCCATAGCCCTCTTCATTTCATCCTAACTCCTAATCTCTTGTTCTCCTTCCCTTCTTTAGGTTGCTTATCAATTCTTCTACCATAAGGTAGGATAACCAATGAACTCCAACATAGCAAGACTAACCTTCGCATTATTAGGTACGTCATGACACTCAAACTGCTTTTCAATCTCATCTACCTAATCTAGGTAGTCCTCAGCATCACCATTTCTAAAAAACTTAAGATACGTATCTCCAATCCTTCGACTCTAAGGATTTGTACATTTCTTTCTTCAGGCTAGTAGTACTTTTTTGCTTCGTCGTCTCCTTCCTCTTCTTCCTTTATCTCTTCAAGTGTTAAACTTCGTTTAGGATCCCTACCAATTCCTTCAACTTAGGGTGGATGAGCTGGGAGTTGACTCAATGAAACTAACCATTACCTTGCCATTGCTGCTTATGTTCTCTAATGGGGCTGTTCTTAGCTCACTGCCTATCTTTTTGAATAACAATCACCAAACTAGCTACCAAGTCAATAAATCTATCTAAGCAGTCACCCATTGACTAAGGTGTGAAGCTTCCTTTTTACCCTAGGCCATGTTAAGTACCACTTTCTTGGTTTTCTAAGGTGCCTTGAACACTTGAGTCTAACATCGATGGTTACTTCACAAAAATTGATGTATAATAATAGCAGATTAATAACCAATACTTCTAATACCTCGACAACACTCAAAGAATAAGCAGTCGAATACACTCTATTTTGCATATCGGAAACAGGGGAAAAATAGAATAAAGAACACTTCTCAACTAACAAACTCCAATGTGAGTAATAAAATCTTTAGCATACGAGAGCAATAATAAACTACTCAAAAAAACACAATAGCAAAATCTAACTTCGAACGTAGCTAGGCTCTAATACCAAGATGATACGGTTTCCATGGATAAACATACGAACTCAATATCACGCATAACCAAGGAATAGGTCCGGGCCGTAAGATGGCTCAAAAAGAAAATGAAAGTTGAAGGTTGATCACAGGGTTCTCATGCACCAACGATAGATATGATGTGCCAATGCATCACACAAGCTCGAGTCATACTTGATATAATGCACAAATATAGCTAGAGGTCACTTACCACTAGTTTATGCTTAAATGGGCTAGATAAGATTAGCTCAAGAGTAAGCTAAGCAAAAAGACCTTTAGCTCAAGATGGACTAAAAGTTTAGTGTATTCTCTGTATGATGATGAAGTTATTACAATGTACAAATATTTATAATACCCTAAATTACAGAAAATTACAAAATTGGATCCCTACTTGCTAAATGAAAAAAAAAAGAGAGAGAGAATAATTTACATGGAAAGCATGTAATCGTACCAAAAGAATATCCTTTAATAGAAAGGACAGTACGAATGTTAGAAAGGACAGTACGGATGTTAGAAAGGACAGCACACTCGTGTTTTACTTAATCTATGGTACCAATAACACTACAAACTGAGCAGGGTTAACCTTTTGATCAAGTCTGGCCGGTATCGGTAATTTGGAAACTTTGATTATTATGGCTAGAGAAAGGTTGGCTTGAGGACCACTCATTCAAGTTATCTCAAGGATGAATTACATTCAGGTTAGCCTCAGATGGTTGGCTGTTGATAATTGTCAGCTTAACCTTGGCACTGTAGAGATGGCTATTTTCCTTATTTGATGCTTGGAATGGTATGTTACGAAGGGGTTGGCTTGGCACATTGGCTTATCACCTCGGTAGTCTCTTGGATGGTGTGAAAAGTAAAGTAACTCGGCAAATCAAACTAGGATAAACAATACTCCTCATCGCTTAACTCACCTCATATAGCTTAGCGCGTCATTTGAGAAAGTCCTCAGGCTCAACAACGCGTGATCGATCCTTGATCCCTATCACTTTTGCCCCTTTTTAGTATGTTTCATATATTTTGTTCGTAAATTACCCTTTTATCTTTTCTATGTATACCTTGTAGCCCTAGTGAGGCGAGTATATAAACCCCGTTTACTTGTATGCAGACAACATATTAGTGCATTATTGCTTATTACAAGTTTCCTTTCCTAAGCAACCTTAGTGTTTTCATTTATCTATTAACTCTTATTTATTCCCTTTAACAAGGAGTAGTGGTGAGTAACCTTATAATTCGGACCGTTAAGTCACATTCGACGAATTGTAAGCCATATAAGATTTTGTTGGTATGTCATATCCAACCAAGTAGCTCACAAATTTTGCTAATCCCCCTTTTCTTTTCTTTCATGCCCTTTCATTGTAATGCAACCTCCATATGTATGACCATCAAGACATATCAACTTTGCTGGTATCAGAGCACGGTCCTAAAAGAAAGTGTATGAAGCTATAGTGAAGTTTTGGTTTATGTTTGTTGTTAGTGACTATTATGTTCCTTGCATAGCTGCTGTACTGTGTTTGATTGAAGTAAGTTTTGAAGTGTGAGTTGTGTAACAAAGGTTCATAGATTTGTTAAGTCTGTTCTTATTGTTACTCTGTTTTTATTACAAAAACAAAGCAAGTTCATTTTTTTTATATTCAAGTGAGTGTTGGGTATTGAAGTTGTTAAAGTGTATTAGTAAGATTTTGGGTAGTAAGTAGAAGTGTTTATTGTATAATGTGCTATCAACTTGTTGGAGAAGTATTATACTATGGCGAATTCAAGTGTTCAAGGTGTTATTAGTTACATGAGTAGTAGTGCTCATGTTGGTTGATGCCAAAATAGAAGTAATACCCTTAAGTCAGTTGTTAATAAACTTAAAAAACTTACTAATCTTGTTAAGAGTTTGGTCAACCATAGGGTTTGCCTTATCATAACCCACCCGAGAATGTTCCTGAGAGATGATATGTGGCTGAGCTAATCACCTAGTTTGACCCCATCAAGCTAAAGGAGTTATAGATCGAGTTGCAAGACAAAGGCTAGAGTTAGAAGAGATTGAGTAAGATATTTAGGATGTAGATTTAGAGAATAATGGAGAGGAAGAAGAAAAGGTAAAATATTACTAGGTACGAGAGTGAAGGTGCCTAGCTTCTTAAGGACTTGATAATGTCAAGATCTAAATCCTACCCTTTAGTAGAAGTAGAGATTCAAATGAATATTCAAAGTGGGAAGAAAGAGTTGATAAAGTATTTTGACTATTATGGGTATACAAATGCAGTTAAGGTTTGACTTGTAACACTTAAGTTCTCTGGATATGCTACCATGTAATGGAAGAATCTATTGTAGCTAAAGCAATAGATGGATGATGAGGTTGCGAACTTGGGAAGAGATGAAGAGATTGTTAAGAAGAAGATTTGTACTTGAGACTTATCTGCAGGACACCTTTGCTAAGTTGAAAGCTTCATCAAGGAAATCAATCTATTGATAACTATATAAGAGAATTTCAGATGCTGATGATCTGAACGGACGCGGATGAACTTGATGCTCGTACAGTATCGAGGTTCATTTTGGACTCAAATATGAGATTTGCAACATTGTAGAAGTACAAAGGTTCCATACATTGGAGGAGGCCATTAAAGTAGCATGGAGGGTTGAAAGACAAAGGAGAAATGCTTTGAGCTGACTTTTTCCTAAGCTCCTATTCTATGCTGACTTCCTCATGCCAAGCCAAGGAGACCTCCTTAAGCTAAGATAAAACATGAACAACCTGATGAAATTTGAGCGAGCAAATAGAGCCAAATCGAGGATAGGTTAACCCTAAGGATATATGAGAAAGGACAAACCTCTAAAGAAAAGACAAGTGAGGTGAAGTGTTTCAAATGCTTAGGTTTTGGACACATGGCTATTGGGTATCTGAACCAACGTACCTTGGTGCTCCAAGGAGATGTAATGGATAACACCAATAAGAGTGAGCCAAAAGAGGAGAAGAATGCTAGATGAGTTAAAGCCGAAGAGGAAGAGGAGACCTGTGTCTACGTCGACTAGAGAGAGGTGATGAGAATAGTCTTAAGATGAATGCTAAACTCCTTACATAGCTCAAAAGAAGACCAAAGAGCAAACTTGTTTTACACAAAGTCTACCATTAGAGGATAGTTATGTACCATTATTGTGGATAAAAGGAGATGTACCAACATTGTGGCACAATCCTTTATGCAAAGGTTAGGATTGTGGACCTTTAAACACCTCCGACCTTATAAGCTACATTGGTTTCATGATAAGGGTGTTCTACATGTCATTGAACAAGTAACTGTACCTTTTAGTGTTAGGAATGTGTAAAGGGATGAAGTAGTGTACGATGTCATCCCCATGGGAGCTTCAAATCTGTTACAAGGATAACCTTGGTTATTTGACTAATATGTTACTCATGATAGATATAAGAATACCTATGCCTTTGTTAAGGATAAAAAAAAGATTATGCTACGACCTATGATGCTAACCTAGGTAAATAAGACTCATATTTAGCTCACCTAAGCTAGCAATAAGAAAGCCTCAATGATGAGTCGAAGAGAACTCCAAGCTACTAAGAAAGCCAATGAGCTTATGTTTCTATTGATTAGAATATTGCTAGAGATAAGAAATCTAGAAGATGTGACATGGGTTTGACTTAGATGAACACATAACAACTGGTATTGCATAAACCAAGGGGGATGGGTCTAAAATTTATGATGGTTCGAAGGATAAATAATAGTTGAAAGTTGAGTAGGAGGTCCTTATATACCAATTATGGATATGATGTATCAATGCCTTACATAAGCTCAAGTCACACTTGATATGATACATAAGTATGAGTGGAGGTCACTCACCATTAGTCCATACTCAATAGGCTAGATAAGAGTAGTTGAAAGTAAGTAGGGAAAACTTAGCTCACATAAGAAGAAAATGTCTACATATCAATGGTAATAGTTGTTGCGGTTGTTACAATTCACCTATATTTATATGACCCAATTAAGGTAAGTCCTAAGTTAGTGTAAATTACAAATGAAAAAAAAAAAAGATTCCTATTAGGAAAGGGAAAAGGAATAAATTACAAGGGTAGAGTTGTAATTAGACAAAAAGGGGGATATTCGATTAAAAAGGATAGTATAGATGTTAGATAAATAAGATATATGTCAGTTGTCTATTCTGTAGTCCTAATGATATGGTTTATCAAGTAGAATAAGCTCTAAGTAAATTAAGCCGGGGTTAGGTGCTCGACAGCTCAGACATTTTGGATTGATGAAGGGCTGATTCAAGAGGTGGTCCATCATCAAGTTAGCCTTAGCTGGTCGGCTTAGAATTGGGGTCAGCTCGACTTCGGCAATGTTGTAGGTTGACAGTATGTAGGTTTGGTAATAGGCTTTGGACTAATGTATTATAGAGGTGTCGGCTCAACAACAAGTTGGTTACTTTAACAGTCTCTTAGATGAGGTGGAGAACGAAGTAACTAGTTAAGTTGGACTGGAGAATACATTACTCTTCTAAGTTTAACTCCCCTTAGACAACTTAGCAAACTACATGAACAAGTCTTCAAGCTTGAGAGCGCATGATTAACTCATGATCCCTATCATCCCCTCTAGGCTATTTGAGATTTAAGATCAAATCTGGCTCAGCTCTATGTTGCTCATCTTCAAGAGTATATGGATGGTGGTCACTAAAGTTAAAAGAGTTAGAGACTCCATATTCTTTAAGCAGTTTAATCTTATAAGCCTTAGGATTGATTTTTTTAAACACTTGAAATAGTCCATTAACCTTAAGAGATAACTTGATCTTCCTTAAACTTAGAAATCGCTCCTTATTGAGATAGATCCAAACCAAATCACCTGGCTAAAACTCTCAATTCTTTTATCCTTAGGCTCGTATCTTGAACTTAGTAGCAGCTTGACTTAGATGTTTGACAACCTTTTGGTACATTGCTCTAATGGCATTAAATCTCTCTACAACTAATTAACCATCATCTAGGCTTAGAAGGTGTGTCTGGTTCAATGGAAGCTTAGGGTTGAACTTATAGGCGACCTCAAATGGTGACATGTTTATGACACTGTGGACAGTCCTATTTTAAGCAAACTCAATTATAGGTAAGCATATATCCTAATCGACCATGTTTCGAGCAACGGTAACCTAAAATAAAGTTCCTACTATCCTATTGATAACCTCGATCTATCCATATGTTTGAAAATGATAGGATGTGCTATACGATAATTTGATTCCCATTCATTTCCAGAACATTCTCTAAAAGTGGCTCATGAACTTTGGGTCTCTATTTGAAACAATGGTCTTAGGCACTCCATGAAGCTTGATGACCTCCTGCAAGAAAAGAAAAGAGATTGCCAAAGCGTCGTTAATCCTTGAATAAGATATGAAGTGTACCATCTTACCAAAATGGTCCATGACCACCATGATGGAGTCCTTCCCTTGAGGCATCCTCAGTAGACCTAACATAAAGTCTATACTCAATTTAGACTATGGTTTAGTCGGGGATTGGCAATGGTAAATATTGCCCTTACTCAGCTCAGCTCTTTGCCTTTTTGCAGGCAGTATACCTTTCTAATACAACTCAGACATCCCTAATCATTCTTGGCCAAAAAAATCTTAAGGATAGTACCTCATGAGTTCAATGCTTGCCAAAGTATCTAGATAATCCTCCCCCATATGCCTCATGCACTAATAATTCTCTCATGGAATAGGTCGGAATACATAATCTCCTCTTCCTAAACAAGTATGCATCCTCCCTGTGATTGTCATCCAATGTTCAAACCTCTTCACATTTGGCATAGATTAGGCCAAAATGTGGATATTCAGCATACAAATCCTTTATCATTGAAAAACTAAGCAACTTCGTCTACAGTTCAGTCAAGAAGGAATGTCGTCTTAATAAGGCGTTAACTGCTACATTGTTCTTCTCAATCTTGTACTTTACGACATATGAGAATCCTTCTATGAACTTGACTCATTTGGCATGTCTTCAAGATAACTTGGGTTGGCTTTTCAGATATCTCAAAGATTCGTAATCAATGTAAATCACAAATTCTTTAGGTAATAAATAATGTTACCATACAGTTAGGGCTCAAATTAAGGAGTAAAAATCCTTATCATAAAGTAGGCAGTAAGTCAACCCTCTTACATTAATACATCACCTATTCTTAGTCCAGACACATCACAGTTTACTACACATACTTTGTCAAAGCTCGGTAAAGCTAAGACAAAAGCTGTAGTCAACTTCTCTTTTACTTCTTCAAAAATCCTTTACTCCTTCTCTCTCTACTTAAATTCAACATTTTCTTCAATAATCCGGTGAGTAAGGCTATAATAGTATTGAAATTCCTTATAAATTGGTGATAAAATGATGCCAAATCGTAGAAGTTTTGCACGTTGGTTAAACAGGTCAGCACAGGTGATATGAGGCAAGCGCACCTATCAGTTTTAATATAGTGGACGTAAGTCCGAGTCGATCCCTCAGAGATTTTGAGTACTATTATTAACTTTAGTTTTATTATCTAACCGAAAAATTGTGATAAATTGAATGAATTAAAAATACTGAAATTAACAACTAAACTACTTATGAGACTTAATTACGCAAATTAAGAAGCAATAAACTACAAACGACTTCAAGTATGCAATAATGTATTTAGGAATTATTTCCCCTGATGTTTAACATGTAACCTTTTTAAAATATATCCAATTCAATTTCTATTATTCTTAATCGGAGGGATTCACAATTAAAGCTAATATCTTTCTCAATCATATTAACCCTAATCCTAAATTATTTACTGGAATCTCTT
The DNA here is from genome assembly GCA_024138005.1 of Lumnitzera racemosa. Classification (NCBI taxonomy): domain Eukaryota; kingdom Viridiplantae; phylum Streptophyta; class Magnoliopsida; order Myrtales; family Combretaceae; genus Lumnitzera; species Lumnitzera racemosa. The sequence goes on from JAMXBC010000011.1 coordinate 24,390,252, forward strand.
CACTTAATAATATAATTTAGAATCGCATTAACGTGTAATGAATTCTCACATAAACAATCAACTTTCCAGAAAAAACATGTATCTTATCTCTAAGTATACATGTAATTCTCTTCAATTATGCCTAGATCTAATTACACATGCAATTTCTCAATCAACATGCATAATATCATATATTGACACTCTAGAATTATCAATCCATAATTAAAGAACATAATTGAATCAAGAAAAGGTAGAAACTTTATTGAAATTATAATTCAATCTAAGGGTTACATGAAACCCTAGGTTCCATAATCCTAAATACTCGAATTCTAAGCTATCATAACGAATCTAAAAACGAGTTTCATCAAAAACGTAAAATAAAGCATAAAAACCCCTCTTGATTTGATGAACAATCTCTCTAATCTTGAAATCGATGTCGTCCTTGCTTCTTGATTAATGTTCTTCTCTAATCTCCTTTCGTCTCTTGTGTCTCTTGTTTCTGTAATGTCTCTCATCTCTTTGAAACCCTAAGATATCATCTCTTGTGTCCCCAGGACGTGTAACTTTCTGCACTAAGGCAAAATTTTCTACACAACTTCAAAATTTCATAACTTCTTCATTTGAACTCCGATTTGAGTGAAATTTGATTCCTTTTCTTCGTTTTCGATCCTAGAATGCGTTTAAACCTAGAAATCAAAATGTTACTCAACTAAGTATCAATTTCTTTAAAGAAAAACAAAAATGTAAGGAAAATACTATAAAATCACCCTATGAAATATGTTTAAAATTAGAGTTATCAACAGGCTAGTCAGTAATTGCTCTTATCTTCTCATCATCAACTTAGATGCTACCACCACTCACAAAAAACCATAAGAAGATCACTTTAGGTCGGAAAAAGTCATATTTCTTTAGATTAGCATAGAGCTTTTCAACTCAAAGTTTTGAATAGACTACTCGGAGATGCTCTTAGTGAGTCTTTAAATCAAGGCTATCGATTAGGATATCACCGAAATATACTAGCACAAACTTTCCTATTAGTTCTTGGAGCATATGGTTCATCAGTCGCATTAACGTACTTGGCACATTTGATAGTTTAAATGGAATCACAAGCCATTCATATAATCCATGTCAGGTCTTAAATGCAATCTTCCATTCATCTCCCCCTCGCATTTGGATCTAATAATATCTCAATTTGAGATCAATCTTAGAGAATACTCTTACTCAATTTAACTCATTCAGCATATCATCAAGTCTTAGTATATAATACCTGTACTTGATGGCGATGCTATGATTGCTCGGCTATCTATACATATCTTCCATGTCTTATTTTTCTTCAATACCAGCAAGGCTGGCATAAAGCATAGGCTCAAGGATTCTTGCGCATAACCTTTCTTCAACAGTTCAACCACTTGTCTTTACAGCTTGGCAACTTGTTTAGGATTTTACCTATAGGTAGACTTATTCGGAAGTATGGCTCCTAGCTCCAAGTTAATTGCATGTTCAATACCTTGGAGGGGAGGTGATGGGAATTAGGCTATCAGACCATTGACCTCCAGCCAAGCCCAAGGACTAGAGGGATTGGTAAGACAAATTCTCCTATTCCAGCCAACTCATGTAGAGGCTGAGTATCTCCTTACCAACTTATTCTACCTGGCGAGTCAAGTGATTGCCTATTTTTCGCACGTTGTATGTCGAGAAGCTGAAAGCTAAGACAACAAGCCATCTTCATTCTCATACATGCCTGGCCAATTACTTACTCGGTTGTACCCTTACCGAGATGCCAAGAGAAAGAGTCCAAACTAACCAAGCTACCCTTACTCGAACAAGCAAGTTGTCTATATTTTTTGTCCACATTTTCCAATGGCGTTAGTAATACAACATCACCATGTATATAATATCATGTGTAGAATCCGTTACACCAATACTTGCTTTCATTGTATATTTATTTTTACCTTTTTGTATCTTGTACATTACTTTCTTAAAAAATATCCTTTTTATCTTTTATCTTCTGGGTAAGTTGCCCTAACTATAGGTATAAATACCCTTATAATTGCAATTGTAACAAAGATTATCCTTAATACACTTTTGAGTATCTTCTTCCCTACGTAAACACTATTTGTTTACTTTTAGCATCACTCTTATCCTAACCCTTAAGCAAGGCTAGGTGGCTATTAACCTCACCGGACCGATTCCTGCGTCATATCGAATTGTACTATGAGTCCTCAAAAATTCTATTGGTGTGTCATATCCTCTAGAGTTATTCGTAGGTTTTCTTAACTGTTTCATTTGCACTTATCCTTTTCACGTCTTTCCTCATTGACTCTTTCAAGCTTTCTAAGTTCAGACCCATTTACCAACTGGCCTTGTCTATTCTTGGTTACGGTTTGGACTATCTTTGTATCAAAGCGAAGGTTTTGTTTGAGTTGTATTTAGTTTTTTGAAGTTTTGTTATACTCTGTTCTACATGTATAAAACAGAGTAAGTTATTGTGTTCATTTAAGTGTTGTATTGTTAACTGTTAATTTCCTAAAGTATTTGTGTGAACTTTGAATCTATAAAGAAAATGACAGACCCGAGTGTGAATGTTGGTATGGGCGATAACAATAGTGGAGTTGTCCACTATGGACGATAGTCTCAAGGAATCCCGAGAAGTACGAACGAGAGACTTGATGAGTTGCCAAACCTCTTAGTAAATCTGACTGAAGCTATTCAAGCATTAGCTTGCTAACCTACTGAGGCCATGCAAAATACCCTACAAGCTACCCAAACTGTTAAAGGTCAGAACCCAGCTTAACCAATTCGAGGTGAAGGAATAAGCGGACAAGTGAGGAGAAGGATTAATTTAGCAGACATAAGAAACAAGGAAGAAGAAGAGTACTTCAAAGAAGAGCGAGCTAGAGTCCCTAGAGCATTTGACCATGTGAAACTTTAGATTTTGAGTTTCAATAGATTTAGGAATACTGACAAATATCTAGAATGGGAAGAGAAGGTGGAGCATGTCTTTGAATATTATCAATATAAGGATTATAAGAAGGTGAGAACTGCTGGAGTTGAGTTCTCCGGATATACTACTATGTGGTGGAAGAATTTCCAGGCTATGAGGAGGCGAGAGGGCTACCAAGAGATTAATGCTTGGCCTGAGATGAAGAGAATACTCAGAAACATATTTGTGTTGGAAACTTATCTTCAAAATACTTTCACTCGACTTCAGGAGCTAAAATAAGGAAGTTGGACTGTTGACGAATATGTTCAAAATTTTCAAATGCTTATGATTCGTTACGAAGTGGAGGAACTACCGACTTGAATAATCTCAAGATTGATCACTAGGTTAAGAGGTGATATTTGAGACATTATGGAACTCTAACACTTTACTACAATGGATGAAGCCGTTAAAATAGCCCAGTGAGTAGAAAGGCAAAAAAGGAACTGAATGCCAACAAGGATGTCAATTAGCTGACCTGAACAGGCAAGTCATCGAGTTCAATTGAATATCGAGCCAAGCCAAAAGATAGATGTTTGAGCCGAATTGAAGGGTTAACCTGACACTAAAGTGATAACTCGAACTTATGAAAAGGGTGATACGGACTAAGGTCAACAACATTGAAGGCGTCAGAAACCCCATAATACTCGAGCAACTCTAACCTGTACACATCATCATTGATCTTCTAAAGGATTCTTAAAAGTCCTTCATTTCTTACAAATAATTTGTTCTTCCTCTTGTTTGGGAATCATTCTTTGCTAAGGTATAACTAAACCAAGTCTCTTGGCTGAAATTGTTTAGTCGTCCTACTCTTGGTCTTCTGCTACATTATTCTAACAGTTCGGTCAATGTGTCAAGTAACTTCATCATAAATGTGCTGGAGGATTGTGGTCTAGTTAAGGTGTCAGGGTCCTCTTGCACGGGTGCTAGTACAAGGGTGTAGTCATGGGAAAACTCAGGATTAAAACCATAGACTACCTTGAAGGGAGTCTATTTAGTGGTGTCATGCATTATTTGGTTATAAGCGAACTCAACCACTAGCAAGCAGACATCCTAATTAGCCAAGTTCTTACCCACTATAGCTTAGAGTAGTGATCCTAAAGTGTGATTAGCCACCTCTATTTGGTTGTCAATTTAGGGGTGACAAGAAGTACTAAATAGTAGTTTTGTCCCCATCCAACACCATAAGGTCCTCCAGAAATGTCTTAAGAACTTCAAGTCTCTATCAGAGACTACACTTCTTAGCATGCCGTACATCCGTACAATCTCCTATAAGAAAAGAGAAGCAATAGCTGAAGCATTGTTAGTTTTGGAGTAAGGTACGAAGTGTGACATTTTACCTAACTGATCTACAATGACCATTATAGAATCTTTGCTTTGCTTAATTTATAGTAGTGTGAGAACAAAGTTCATGCTTAATTTAGTCTACGACTTCGTCGAAACAAGTAAAGGCATTGCTTTCCCTTACTTGACTCAGCTCAGTACTTAGCCTTTTGCATATGGAATAGCTTTCAACAACTCGGTACATATCTCTCCTCATTCTCGACCAAAAGAATTGACCATTCAACAGTTCATAAGTCTTTCTTTCTCCAAAATGTCCGGAGAGTCCTCCATTGTAGGCTTCCTTAATCAATAGTTCCTACAATGAACACGATAGTACACATAATTTTCCACCTCGAAACAAGTAACCCTCTTCTACATGATACTCATCCACTATCCTTACATCAATGCATCGAATCATTATGGGTCCAAAGTGTAGATCCTTAAAATACTACTCGTTGATACTTACAAACCCAAACAGCCTAGTTTGCAATTCGATTAAAAGCATATGTTTCCTTGAAAGAGCATCTACAGATACATTGCTCTTTTTCTTCTTATATTTTATTACAAAATTTGAATCCTTCAAAGAATTCAACCCATCTCATTGGCTACTTTGATAACTTAGTTTAACTTCGAAGTACCTTAGCGATTTATGGTCAATATATATGACAAATTCTCTTGGTAGTAAATAGTATTGCCATACTTTCAGTACTCAAATTAGTGACAAGAGTTCCTTATCATACACAAAGTAGTTCAACTGTAGTCCTTGAAGCTTCTTACTATAGAAGGCAATTGGTCGACCTTCTTGCATTAAGACAGCGTCTATTCCAATGCCTGACGTGTCACAGTCCAACTCACTTAACCAATGCAATTTGTACGACTTTGGATATGCAACAGTCAGCAACTTTAGTTTTGAAATAAGATTAGTTGATGCTATGTTGGTGCAGCTTCTACTATCCACGATGAAGGTGTACACCTAATCATTCACCTTATAAGTGGTATAAAACAAATTCTCTCTCTGCTTCCCCTCTCGTGAGGGTTCCATGTTCATAATACATCGAACAACCATGAGTAACTGGTCTAACTCTTCAGTAAATACGTCCTCTTCAATAAGTTCATTCTCAGCATTTTCTTTCCCGGTAGAGGCCTCCTCTTCTTCAGGTTCCTCATCAGTGCTATCTACTTTTAGCTTTGGGATATCTTCCTTGATGACCATAGTCCATTGATTCGAGTACTAAGCAACCATGTGTTCGAACCCTTAGCACTTGAAGCACTTGAAGCACAGATCGTATATTTCATTATAGTTCTATGATTCAGAGTATCATTTCCTATTTGATCCCTTTGAATTCCATATTCGAAGTTGCGATCAGATCTATTCATTAAAAAGAATCGATTCAATACATTGGTAAACTGTTAGAGTTCCATAATGTCTAGAACATCATCTATCAACTTAGTGATGAATCTTGAGACTGTTCGAGTCGATGGTTCCTCCACTTCACAAGAGGTCATAAGCATTTGAAATTCTTGAACATACTCGTTAACAGTCCAACCTCCTTATCTTAACTCATGAAGCCAAGTGAATTTCTAGCACGAATCTATTGCTAAGTATTCTCTTCATCTCAAGCCAAACATTAATCTCTCAGTAGCCTTCTCGCCTCCTCATGGCCTAGAAATTATTCTACTATATAGTGGCATATCTAGAGAACTCAACAGCAGTAGTTCTCACCTTCTCATAATCTTCATATTGATAATAGTCAGAGACATGCTCCACCTTCTCTTCCTATTCTAGATATTCGACAATATTCCTAGATCTATTGAAACTAGGAATCCGAAGTTTCACATGGTCAAATGCTCTGGGGCCTTTAGTTCGCTCATCCTCAAAGTACTCTTCTTCTTCCTCATCTCCAATGTCTGCCAAATCAATCATGCTCCTCGCTCGTCCACCTATTCCTCCACCTCGAACTAATCAAGCTAGGTTCTAACCTCTAACAAGTTGGGTAGCCTGTAGGGTATTTTGTATAGCCTCTATGGGTCGGCAAGCCAATGCATGAACAACTCCGGGTTAGATCTACCAAGAGGTTTGCTACCTCATCTAGTCTCTCATTAATGCTTGTCAGGGTTTCTTGAGATTGTCATCCATGTTAAAAAACTCCAATATTGTCATCTCCCATACTAACATTCACGCTCAGGTATGTCATTTTCTCTATAGATTCAAAGTTCATACAAACACTTCAAGAAATTAACAATTAACAACACGGTACTTAAATGAACATAATAACTTACTCTATTTCACACATACAGAATAGAGTATAACAGAACTTCAAAAACTAACTACAACCCTGACAAAACCTTCACTCTGATATCTAGATGGTATGAACTATGACCAAGAATAGACAAGGCCAGTCGGTAGATGGGTCTAAACTTGCAAAGAGCTCAAAAGAGTTAATCGGAAAAGATACAAAAAGGACACATGCAAATCAAATAATAAGCAAAACCTACGAACAACTTCAAAGGATATGACATACTAATGGAACTTCTAAGGACTCGTAGCATAATTCGATATGACGTACGAATTAGTCTGATAAGGTTACTCGCCACTTAGCCTTGCTCAAGGGTTAAGATAAGAGTGATGTTAAGAGTTAACAAATAGTATTTACATAGAAAAGAAAATACTTAAAAGTGTATTAAGGATAATATTTTGTTATAGCTACAATTACAAGGGTATTTATACCCATAAGTTAGGGTAATTTACCAAAAAGGGAAAAGACAAAAAGGACATCTCCTAAAGAAGTAATGTACAACATACAAAAGGGTAAAAATAAATATACAAGGAAAACAATCATTAGTACAACGGATTCTACACATAATACTATACACATGGTGATACTATATTAGTGATGCCGTTAGAAGATGTGGATAAAAAGTACCGAAAGCTTGCTTGTCTGAGCAAAGGTAGCTTGGTCAATCCAGACTCTTTCTTTTAGCATCTCGATAAGGGTACGGCTGAGTAAGTAATTGGTCAGGCATATATGAGAATGAAAATGGGCTATTGTCTTGGCCTTTAGCTTATCAGCATACAACATGCAAGAATTAAGCAATCACTTAGCTCAATAGGTAGAATAGGTCAGCAAGGAGATACTCGACCTCCACATGAGTCGGCTGGAATAGGAGGATCCGTCTTGGCAGTTCCTCTAGTCCTTGAGCTTAGTTATAGGTCAGTGGTCTAGTAGCCTGATTCCCATCTAAAGGTAGACCTTCAGGCAGTTCTCTTGGGAACAAATCAGCGAACTCATCCAATAAGGTTTTCACCTCAACAGGTAGCTTCCTTAGATCCTCTCATCTTAAGTAACCTTCTAACTAACAGATAGGTCAACTCTTTAAGCTACATCTCTCTCTTTAGCTTAGCTTGAGTCATCACTAAAGCCTTCTTCTTCTGAACTCAGCTTAATTGAGTATGCACACTTTTCACTTGTTCGGTAATCACAGGAATCAACTTCACCTTCCTACCTTCATGCTCTAAGGAACATGTATTCTTCCTCCCATCATATATCACACTTTAGTCAAACAGCCTTAGTTGTTCAAGCAAAATATGGGATACACTCATAAGAAACAAATCACATAGCATTTTATCTTGATAGTTTCCAATACTGATTATCACTGAGACTTGTTTGTTTACCTACATGGTCCTTTGTTACTGAGCTAGTGCAGCTTATAAGGCTTAGGGTAAGGATTAGTCTGCAACTTTAATTGCTAGACCATGAAAGCAGATGCTGCATCAGTGTAGCTACCGGTGCTACTATCAACAATCATTACACACAATGACCCGATCACCTTACATCCAAGGTGGAATAGATTCTCTCGCTACTTATCCTCAAGCATAGGACTCATACTCGTTACTTTCCTCAACACTAAGGCAGCAGGCATAAATTTACCTTCCTCGCTATAGATGATCTATTTTTCCTTGGATACCTCAGTTTGTCTAATCTCTTTCAACTCTTCTACTTCTTCATCAGTACTGTCTACCTTAGTAGTTGGCACTTCACCTCAGATCACCATGCTTCTTTTGGTCAAACATTGAGTAACCATGTGTCCAAATCCTTGACACTTGAAGCACTTTATCTCACTTGTCTTCCTACTTGAGCTCTGGCCTTTCTCAAATTTCCTTAAGATCTCCTTCTCTTCTGTTTAGGTAGTTTAAGTAGGTCGAGTCTCAGTAACCTTACTTGATTCCAATCATACAATTCTACTTGGAGTAGGTTAGCTAAGGGTAAGCCGATTGATAGGAGCTTAGAATCTCCTTAATTGGCGCCTTTCAATTCTTTGAATAACTCAGATAGCTTCATCAAGTGATTCAATGTCCACGGTCTCTAGAATATCTCCAATTTCATACTTCAACTCACTAATGAATCAAGATACAGTTCAGTCTTTAGGTTCAACAACTTCACATCGGATCATCAATATCTAGAATTTCTTAAATGTATCTTATAAAAAATAGCTCAAAACAAATTTTCACCTCATGACTCTCTTCACTTCATCCTAACTCTTAACTTTACATTCTCCTTTCTTCTATGTATGGCCTACATATTCTTCTACTACAGGGTAGCGTAGCTAATAAAATCTATCATAACAAGTCTAAACTTAGCATTCTCAAGCACCTAATGGCATTTAAACTGCTTTTCAATTTTATCTACCAAGTCTAGGTAGTCCCCTACATCACCACTTTTAGAAAAACTTGGAATATGTATCCTCAACCCTTCAACTCTAGGAGCTTGACCATTCTGTTCCTCTTGTTAATAATTCTCCTCCACTTCATCACCTTCTCCCTTATCTGCTTCTTTGATTTCATCAAATGCTAACCTGGGCCTAGCATCTTTACCTACTCCTTTAGCTCGAAGTAGTCGAACTAGGGCATTACAGATGCCTTTTCATGTCAGCAAACCTTGCTAACTACCCTATAGACGAAAGTATTGGGTTTTTCATTTATTACCAAGCAGTATGCTCACGATCCCTATTTTAGTCCTATTCTTGAGTAGTGCAAAGGAGTTACTATTAGAGGATATTATCTCAAGGATAACTATCTATTTAAGGAAAAAAGGCTACATATACTGAGCCACATATGAGCTGTTGGTTAAGAAAGATCATAGTGGTGGATTATCTGGTCATTTTGGAGAGACAAAAGCAGTCAAATTGTTGAAGGAAAATTTTTACTGGTTTGGTTTAGTTAAGGATGTCTACAAGGTAATTGGTAGTTACAAAGTATGGAAGAGGGCCAATGAAAAAAGAGAGCTACATGGAGAGTTTATACAATTACCTATGCCGACTTTACCTTGCGTTGACCTTAGCATGGACTTTGTCTTAAGATTACCTAAGACATCAAGGGGAAAAGACTCGATCCATGTTGTAATGGACCACTTCAGCAAAATAGCATATTTAATCTGTGCCATTAAACTAACGATGCTTTATATATTATTGATTTTTTTTTGTAGAAATTTGCTCGACTGCATGGCTGCCTAACACCATTGTTTTAGTTCGAAACACAAAATTCTTGAGCTATTTTTAGAAAACATTTTGGAGAAGACTTGGAACTAAACTTATGCTCAACTCTAGTAGCTACCCTTAAATTGATGGCCAAATCGAAGTGGTGAATAGAACGCTGGACAATCTACTCTGAGCTATCATAGGAAGGAATTTAAAAGATTTGCATCATTGTTTACCAGTTGTGGAGTTTACATACAACTGAATTGTCTACAATACCATTAAAAAGACTCCTTTCAAAGTTTTCTATGGCCTCAATCCCATTATCCCCTTGGATCTGATTGGTACCTTTGCAACTATTAGAGAGAGTCAATCTAGAGTTGCTTGAGCCCAAGAATTAAAACAACTACATCAATCCATGGTAAGGAAGATTGCCAAGTTCAATTAAAGATAAGAATGGATTGGTAATCGTGGTTGCAAAATTGTATTCTTCAAACCAAGTGGCTTAGTATAGATTTACCTCACTGAGAATGATTTCTACACCTAAGACAAAGCAAGCTATCTCTATGAGCTAATGGTTCATTTAAAATCTTAAAGAAGATTAATGCAACACTTACTAGATTGAATTACTTGAGAACTATGGTTTTTCCTCCACCTTCAATATGACCAATTTGATTCCCTACCGACTTGAAGGAGTCCCAATAGATGCCGAGACAGAGTAAGAACTAAACACCTCTTCGAATTTGAGAATAAATCTTTTCAACCCTTAGGTGATGGGAATCAACTCCTCGAACTAGTTACACACAGCTAAGTTAGAGGACTACAAGGATTCATATGGAGAATATTAGCTTGAAACATCATTCAGGATGAAGATTCTTATTTCGATCTCTATCTTTTACATTATTGCTAACCTAAGTGTTGGGCTTCATAAGTGCCAACATAGTTTCCAAGCTTCCAAGCAGTCATACCAACTTACCGAGAAATCATGACTATTATCAAGCTCTTACTATGATCCAAATAGCATCCAAGCCAACTGACTTCAAATATTAGACTGAACTAAGCCATTGAGACACCCAATATTGACTTAAGCTTTAACTTGAACTAGACTAGGCCAGCTCTGAATATTGACTCTCTTTTGACCCTATCCAAGTAAGATCCTACAATCAATAAGTGACCTCATAATTCATTATAGCTTAGGCAACCACATTATAAGCTTCCAATCACCTCTTAACACATATCTTCTAGCACAACATTCCAAGAAAATTTTTTACTTTTTCCATATATAATATTCTTTATCATTTTTGCCCTTTTTTAGTATGTTTCGTGTATTTCATTTGTAAATTACCTTTTTGTCTTTTATATTTATGCCTTGTAGCCCTAATAAGGCTAGTATATAAACCTCGTTTACTTATACACAAATATCATATTATTGCATTATTACTTATTATAGGTTTCCTTTTCTGAGCAATCTTAGTGTTTATTTATTCCTTTTAATAAGGAATAATATCGAGTAACTCTATAGTTCGGACAAGTCAGTTATATCCGACTAATTATAGGCTATATAGGGTCTTGTTGGTATAGTATATCCAGTTAAGTAGCTTACAAATTTTGCTAATCCCCCCCTCCCCTTTTTTTTTCTTTTTTTTTCCTTTCGTTGTGGTATAACCTCTATGTATACAACCCTAAAGATATATCACTAGGTCATTCTAGGCTCCAAGGCTCAATATGGGCTATGACAAGGTCTGTTTGGGCTCTAAGGGCTCAACCTAAGCTTTGAAGAGGTCATATCTAAGATCCAATGTAGCTTATCACACTTATACTCACTCTCGTTCATAAGAGGTAGGTAAGGAGAGTAAGCTTTTAGTAGGCTTTCCAAGATCCTGGGATAAGTTATCAGTTATCATAAATGAGTTTAAGCAAACCATTTTGTTATCCTAAAGGGTAAGCCATTCTATTATGCCATTAACCTTGTATTTGATTTTATGGATTGGAGCTTTAATTGAAGTGGAGTGACTAAGTAGTAGGTTATTTGAGCTAAACTAGACTTCCTTAAACGATCATGAGGTGGACAAGATTGCATAGGATCTTTGCCAAGCTAATATTCTAAGCGGAATGCTAGCCTTTTATCATTCCTTGATAATTTGTAGGCCAGCATAAGCTTTCTTTCATAAGTTAGGTCCTTTTGTATAATTCTTGCACTTGAAATCATCTTTGTATATATTTTTAAATTCCAAACATTTTTTTTCTATAAAAAATATAAAAATATACATATAAGTATAATATAAATTTAACCAAAAATATATAAATATACAATTTATCAGTATCTTATGACTAACATTAACTAGTAATAAAATAAAGATTATAAATTTTTCAAAAGAAAAAGAAAAAATGTAGGTTACAGCTTGCAAGGAGCCAAAACATTATCATGTTTTTGTAATTTTTCCTAGAGTTTGTTTTTTTCATATTTAATTATTTCTATCTATATTCTATGAATAATATGTCTTCATATATGTAAACTGAAAAATAAAAGGTAATTTCTAATATAAAAAAGTAATTGAAATAGAAAGAGAAAATACAGACATGATAAAGGTAGGAAAATTTCATTAAAAGAAATACAAAGTGAGAGAGTTCGAAATTAAAATAGTAAAAACTAGAATTTCTGTGGGTAGGAATAGCCAGTGTAATATGGACTGGAGCCCAAATGCTTAAACCTACAGCTTGACCCACGAAAAGTACTTGGCCCGTTTGCAGGATAATTACATGTGTAAGCCAGATAATTCACCTTAGAAAATTACCATCCATATTTATAAAAATTTATAATTATTAAATTTTTATTAGTTGATACCTATCACTAAATAATTCACATGGCCTGTCATGATCCCGTTGGTCATTGTTCATATGTTTTCAATATACAAAGCCTGCAGTGTTTATGACTGTAAGGCCTAATTATGTTGCTATTTCCTTCCTTCCCCTGTCTTATTATTAATATTTCTTTTATATGTTATTTACTAGAAATTTTAAATAAAAAGAAGTATATCGTACATTTTATATTACTTTAAAGAAAGATTTCGAATTTTTCTAACTTATTTAAGGAAACTGAAATGGTTTGTCGTTATGACTAATATAGCAGACAAAGTAAAAAGTACAAGTAGTAATGTTTTGGTCATAGCATGTCAATTTTGACACGTAAAATTTATGAATTTTCACCCGTTGTACGCCATATAAAAAAATTCTAACTTAAAACATATAATATTGAGTGCAATTAAGCTTAGAATTTTAAATTTGAGTGTGATCCAAACTATCACTTAAAAATGTTCTAAGTTGACTAAATTAAATTTGTTTATATTTAATTAAATTAAAAATTGTTAGTCTTATGATTTACACCTTAATTTTACCATTTTTTTATAATTTTAAATCTGAAGTTTCAATTTATTTAATTATATATTTAATTAAAAATTCAATTAGTATTGTTTATATTTTAGTTAACTCCAATTAACTTTATTAGTCTGGCCACCATAATCAATCAATGAGATGGCTATTTATAGACTTAGAGAGTTGCACGACTCCTCATAGATAATTATTAACCAAGCCTTGCAAGATAATAGATTGCTACCAGTTTCAAAAATGTCAATCACAAGACTTACTAGCAACTAGTGGTCACCGTACACAACCCAAAGGTGTTACACAACCTTTCTAACGCTATAGGGTGTCATTTCATTGGTTAATCATACTAATTAGACTAACAATATAAATTGAAATTAAATAAAGTATAGAGAGTAATAATTAAATCTTCAATTAAATGTATAATTATATAAGTCAAAACTTTAAGTATATAACTGTAAAAATAACAAAATTATGTACATATTTTTTTTATTTAAATAATATTTATACTCAAAATAGACTCATCTAATACTTAAGATCAACTTTGAATCTAATTACAATTGCCTACTAATCGAATTAAATATTATGAAACTCGAAATCATTAATATTTGTGGAATCAAAGTTTAAGTAAATGCCAATTCAAACTCAAATATCCGTGAATAACTTAGATTCATAATCATCCCTACTGAGCACCGTCAATGTCAACAAGGTATTTAATTACGGAAACAAAAATATCAATAACGTATTTATACAAACAGGAAAAAGAAAACATCAATAACGTATTTATACAAAAAGGAAAAGAAAATGTCAATGTTAGGATATTTGCATTTATCGGTGGGTTGGTTTCCTAATGTTTTTGCACGGGAATACATTCTAGGACTAGCTCAAAGGTCAAACACTGTTAGCTCGTCTCTATAAATGGCAAAGTTCGCAAATACCTAGTTTTTGCCAGAATTTTCAAATCATTCCTGGTGTAGCCCTGCGTTTACGTTTTTTCAACAATTTTACTTTGAAGATGGGGCTGATGAAAACAACTGAATTCAGCCAAACAGGTAAATCCAGTTGCAAAATACAATTTGAAATCTAGTAGATTCCAACATTTTTTCGCATTGAGTTAATAATACATTTATGCTTCAACTTTATTCATTTTTATAATTAACCATTAAAATTTAAAAATATTGATTTGATATCTAAATTTTGTTTATTTTTTTATAATAAACTACATAAACTTTAGCCATTTTCGTAATTAGCTGCCTACTCCGGATACTATAAATGACTTTAAAAAATTTACTAGTAGTGAATTAATATTTTACAATTTCGCTTAATTAATTATAAAAATAAATAAAAAGTAGGAATATCAAATATGACATTTATCATTTTATAGCAATATGACCCTTACCTGATTTTTTCGGGTAAGGAGAAAAACTTAAAATAATCATCAGTCCAACAAAAGCAAACAAAAAACACTAGGAGACGCTCGAGATAAAATCATCGCTTCTCTCACGTCCTTTTTTGGACAAACAGAAACAGTCTTATAACAACTAGAAATAAAGTTTGAAACAAAAACAAGGATGTGATCAGCAAAAAAGATTTAGATCATCTTCATTTACTATTTTCTTAATTTACAAATTAATGATTAAAATTATATAAAAATTTGAAATATCATATAATATTATTATATTTCTTATAATCTCAACTGTTAATTACACGTAATAACATCTTATGAGAGTAAATAGAGAGAAATTAAAAAAAATAGATGGAAAGGATCCATTTTCTAACAAAAAAAAAAAAAAAAAAACATCCTCTATATGTTATAGTGTGCACTTAGCCAAGAAGTTTATAGCCTCGTTAATCCTAAGATTTACCCTATTTAAAACACAAAGAATGAAAACCATCAACAAGTATTTTACACATCCAATATGATAAAGATCAGAATCAATATGAGGATTTCTGAGCCATTCAATCATTTGTTGTGAGTTAACCTTATATATGAGCTTAGAGTACCCTACATTAGAAGCCATCTACAATCCTTTAACTGCTTGAAGTTCAGCTTCCAAGGGAAAAAGTCCTTTCATATGTTTGTGCAAGTAAACCAACACCTTCCCTTCTTGGTCACTAAAAATAACTCCTATACCAGCCTTATCATTGTAATCAGCAACAGCACCGTCACTATTCATTTTTATCCAACTCTCTTCTCAAGCAAGCCAAGTTCTTCTTTCCATCAAATCTCCCACCTTTAGCTTCTCCCTCCTCCTTAAAGTCCACCATTCATTTGTTTCCATTCTTATGTGTTCAATAATGTTTCTTCGCTCTTGCTGGGGTTGAAACATTCGATGATTTCTCTCCCACCAAATATGCTTCAAAGCAAGAATAATAAGAGCTTCCCTTGGTGGAGAAGTCAAGATCCAATTCAACCTTTTCTTATAACAATGCCTTTTAATTCATCCTTTGATGTCAGCATGATTATAGTAGACCTCCTAGTGATGGATTCCTAGGTTATTCCATAGATGCCTACTCCATTCACAATTGAAGAATAAGTGTTGTACTATTTCTTTTTAATCAAAACACATGAGACAACCACCGTCAAACTCAAATCCTTGCTTACGCATGTTTTCCTTATTAGTAGCAAGTCCATTGTAGCAAATCCTCTAGACCAGTATTTGGACATTAGGACTAGTTGGAAGTTTCCATATCCAATTCCAATGGTGGATGTGATGCTTCACAATCCTCGATTAACTGATAATCTGCAGATTTGGAAGTGACTTCTTCGTAAGGCCATCTTTTCACATCTTCTATTCACATACTAGTTTGAAGATTTAATGATCCCAATTGCCTTTCAATCTGCGCATTTAAAGGGCAACCAATGTTGCTTGCATTATTTCATTACTCTTGACTTGGCTAATTAATAACCTGTCATCATATTTATGCTTCAGACCATAAATCCACCTTTCAATTAAACCAAAATCTAGTATTGCTACCATCTTTTATTTGGGCATGTAACCTCTCTTCTAGCCATTTGGAGACTTTCGCAAGTTCTTTGAAGAAAGGAGGTCCATCTTATGCTCGTTGCTGCCCCTGTCCAATTTTATACTTCTAAGATACAAGGGAAGTCCACAAAACTTTTCTTCCTTTAGAGTTGCCATGCATTTTTTGCAAAATTAGCTTTATTCCTTAATATGACCCTTACTCGATGCCACAAGTTGATTCAGTTTTAGCATTTTTGGATCGACCATTTCTTTTTTCTTTTGCCAAAGATTGACTATTTGATTAATTAATTATATCTAGATGCACTTGCATCACTAAATACTGCTTAATTAACTCACTATTATATATATGTATGTATGTATTTAATAAATATGTTCTATGTGTATGTATGTGTATGTTGTCTTTAATCATATATTTATTAAATAATATACAAAATAAAATAGTATTATGACCATTTCATAATTAGAACTCTTTGATATTATTTCAGGAGGAGGGATCTTAGTTTCAAAGAGTAATACAGTTTTATCCTATCCTTACTTTAGTAGTTTAGCTTAAAGATTATTGGGATGGTTGAGCAACTAGAAGAGGAGATGTTTTGTTAGAGGTGGACGTTTAGCATATTGGATGAGGAACAACTAGAATAAACTATGAAGTATATTCATGATTTAATATAAATGAGGTTTAGGTAGGATTTTGGGACCTAATTGCCTTAAACAATATGTTAGCAAGAGAGAGCTCCATATCTCTGGTATTGCATGTTGTAGATGATAAGTCAATCTAGCCTTTGACCAAGCATAGGAAGTCCTGAAAGAAATGGGCTTACTTCTTCTTAAAAGAGAGAAGTCTCCAATAGAAAATTCACACCTTAATTTTTAAGTCTGTCCTCGAAGCGGGTTGGTAAGTAATATAAAGTTTAGATATGTAACCTATAGTAGACGCTTCATCCAGATGATTGGTGCCCTTATTGTTGTTGGTTTTTTTTTTTTTTTTTTGCTTATTATAACACTTATATTTATGTGATACCCTATAATTAAGTATCCTATATAAAATGTGGCAAGTTATAGTATTAATTTACAAAGCTATGATGGTAATACCTTATCAACACCAAGTTATAATTTTTTGGTCAAGTGATTGAAACAGGCTCGTTAGTGTTCATTGGTAGAGGGTGACCCAAATCGTTTATTAAAAAAGATGGAAGATCTGGGTCCAATTATAAAATCTCGCGACAAGAACATTGCATGTTTAAGGAAAAGAGATTATGATACTCTATAATTAAGTATCTTACATAGAATGTAGAAATTTGTGGTATTAGTTTATATAGTCATGGTAGTAAATACCTTATTAACACAAGGTTGCAACTTTTGGGTAAAATGATTGAAATGAGCCCATTGGTTTTTGTTAGCTTAGTTATTAACTGTTTTTGACATGAGACGTTTGTATATTTTGCAATCAATAACTAAAAATCTATATTCTCTCTCAATGGATTTGTATCAAAGAAAAGTTAAGAGATTGCCAAATATAGGAGTTTATGAGTTACATACTAAAAAAATGGCCACCAAGTATGACACTGAGAAGTTTGATGGCTATACGAATTTTAAATCATAATAATTCCAAATGTAAGGGTCTTAAATTAGTGTAGTCGGCCTTAAAGAAGGCATTCAATTCCTAATTGAAATCCATGAAAAATATTAGTAGATATGTTTTAATGAGAGAGCCTTAACAACTATGCAACTAAATTTGACAAATAATATCGTATAAAGATATTGTAGAAGAGACAGGAGGATGTATATTTTATCACAGGTCAAAATGAAGCTTGATTGGGAATACCACCATAGTGAAAAAAAAAAAATCTTATTAGAGGATGCAAATAGAGTTAGCCAAATTTTCTATAGGGTTCTATTGCGTTTTGTGCTAAGAGATGAAAAAGCATATAATATGTTTATATACGAATATTGTCTAATTGACACTCTAATGTAATGCTCTTCAATTATAAATGACATTGTCTTTTGAAAAGGTAATATTACAATTCATACCTCAATTTTACCATTTTTTATAATTGTACATTTAAAGTTTCAACTTATCTAATTATATACCTAAATGAAGTTTAGTTGTCACCATCTTTATCTCACTTAACCCCTATTCATAATGATAGTCTATTCAATACAATATGCCAATCATATGGCTACACATGGTTTTAGCAAGGTTGTGCAATCCTCTTAAAGCCATGCGCGACCACCTATGGCTACCAATGAATCTCGTATCCCACGTTTTGAAGTAGGTCATGATCTACTATTTTGCAGTCGCACAACCCTACTAATGCCACAGGTAGTTACTTGATTGGTCAATAGAGTTGATTAGATGAACAATATAAATTAGAGTTAACTATTGTGTAAATAATTAAATAAATCTTCAATTGAGTGTATAGTTAGATAAATTGAAACTTTAGGTGTAAAATTGCAAAAAGTAAAAAAAATCGAGGTGTAAATCATATCATTGACCCATCTTTTGAATGTAACTAACATATTGTAAATGGTGCCACTTTCTAGACCACGTTAGCATATGCACCAACTCTATCAATGGAGGACATGAATTTGGCTATTGATGGTTGGTAAACATGATGATAATGATAAACAACGATATTATATCAATTGTAATGTACTACTTATAGTTGATGAGATAAAAGACCATTATGATATAATCATAATGATTGATGCTTTACTACAATGTATAGATGAAAGGAACGAAAGGGCAAAGGAGGAATTTGATGTAAAAATTCACTTTTCTCTTACTTAGAAAAGTAAGAAAAACGAAAGGGAATGAATTTACATAATTCTCATTGAGCCCATAAAATGCCAATTCTTTTTAATGCGGAGAAAAGTAGAAAAGAAGTCCAGAAAAATGAACTACTACTGTAGTACACACAATCTCTCCTTCTCCCCTTCCCTCGGCACCAGGGTTTTCCTTTTAAGAAAATCTAGGGGTGACAACCATAATATTTTGGCCATCTATTCCAATTTAATTGCTATTTTCTTTGTGCAACTACTACAATAAAGTGGCACCTTGATTCAGATATGAAGATTTGCAGTAATTCCTTCATCAACAAATAAAGATTGCAACAGTGTCATATTCTTAGATAAGTCTTGTCGTCAATAGGATCCAACTGGTGGAGTATATTGGTTTAGGATTTGCGCTTGTGTACTGAGCTTGCAAAATAGAATACAGTAACGGGTGTAGGGGTGTTATTCAGCATAACTGCTTTGATACTTAAGTCAATAAGTAATGTGAGGAGAAAGAGTATATGGAAGAATGTAAAGTGCTCGCAAGGAAAGTATGAGTACACAAAGAGTTAAGGTGGTCTATCATTAGGATACTTGAGTTGCTTATTGAGGAGGGCCATTGAGAATCAGGGGAACATAAACAACGTGTTAACCTGTTCACATGATCTAGGTAGTAGGAGTATGGAGTCTGATGTGTCCCAAATTTGTAGGGTCATGGTATTTAACCAAGTCTCTAAGCCTTATCTACTTGTCTAGTAGCCATTATGAGGCTATGAGGTTAAGCAGGTTGTTTGGAAGGTTTGGCTTCTCCAGAGAGCTTATGCCAAGGTTGGTTAGTAAGATGACTAGGTCAAGTGCTAGTGAATTAAGCTAGGTTATGGGCTCAATCAGGTCAACCTATGGTCTAAACAAGTTGGCATGAACCTAAGAAACCTATATCCAAAATATTCTATCAACACTTGGTCTCCCCCTGAAGGCAATCTCATTGTCAACGAGGTAATAAGGAGAGAGAATAGCTAGATAGGTTCCCTAGGTGTACGGCTAAATTGGATCTAAAGCACTTGACATGCTAGGCTAGTTCATCTACTATGTCAAGGAGACATTCTGATGTCTACAAGAAAGAAGCTGACGTGACGTAGCTAAAATCTAACTTGGAAGAGACACCCCTAGGGTGATCTAAGTTGACTACAACTTAACCGAGCTAAGTACTCAGAGGGTCGAGTTCCCAACTGAGGAGCAAAAGGACCAACCTCCTCGAGTAATGGAGAGTGCTGGGCTAAGAAGCTAGTCTCAAGAGGTATCGTAAGGTCATTTCTATAAAAGCTAACATCATGCCGATAGGGCAAGCTAATTGAGTTCGCCTATGCTGAGCATAATAGTTATTTGAGCTGTTTTGTTGATAAGATGCTACAGTAGGTAGGGAAGCTAAAGAGACTTCAGCCAAACATCTTGAGGAAGTTAGCCTTTTCGAATTCTAGTCTTGGCGTTTGTTTTCAAAGCACATTCGATGTGACATGATAGCCATCATGTTTGTGTAGTTGCAATAGTATTGTTGCTTTAATCTCAACCATCAGATTGAAACCATCGCCACATGTACTCATCGTAGCGCATTGAGAGAATCACACATGTATGGATCCTGATAACCACCTATGTACTTCCCTATACTTAAGGCCTATAAATACCCATTGGGTTAAACAATTCAACACTTTACACATCTTGAACTTTATCTTCTTACTATAAATACTTTTCATCTTTCTAACCTTTCTTAATCAATTCTCCAATTTTCCCCACTTTCTTCTTCAATCCACAATTAAACATGGAAACAAACTCAGGTGCAAACTCTAGTGAGTCACCTTTTGGGTCACATTCGTCAAAATATAAACTAATACCTTCTGATTCAAAAAGCAACCAGGAGTGCCACTCCCCCCGTGACGACAGTCGAAGAAGTTACATCCATGTTGGCACATATAGTGAAGGAGTCTGCGAAAGTAGTGGTGGAGATAAACAGGCCGGAGGTTATCAGCACCATCCCGCGTGATGTATATCCTTGCAAAAGGATGCCAAAGTCTATCGAAATGTTTAAGAAGCTTGGGAGTAGCTCTAGTCTAAACAGTCAATTGAGCAAAAGCAAGCCATTCGTCGTAAATTATTATTTAAGAAATTATATGGTAGAGAATTAGCCTGATGTGGTAATGCAGGTGCCAAGGTAAGATGAGGGGGTAACCTTGCTATCAGGGAGGAACTTTGCAATGTATGAAAAGTGTTTGGAGTTCGGGATGCGCATCCATTTTACTAAATTAGAAAGGGAGCTCTTCGATCATCATCGGTATTGCCTTGCTTGGATTAATCCCAATGGGTGGAGAATCCTAAGGGCATTCTAGGCCCTCTACGAGTATTTGGTTGTGCGGGCCACACCACAATTGTTTTATTTTTTTATTTATGGAAGGCTTTGGGTAGATGGGCATACCTCTTAAACTGCTAAGGGAAGAAGCTATTCGACGGCATAGACTAAAGGTGTAAGTTTCTTAAAATAAAGCTACCCAAATGGATGAACTTTCGGACTTGCTAGATGAAATTGGTCCAAACTAATATGTTAAAGATGTTAAATCCAAGCAATTATGCGGCCGCACAGGAGATTGATGCCTTCATGGCTCTAAGGTACAATTAATAAATAAATACCAAGGAGACGATGCAGATGTACTTCTCTAGGCTGATCTCCCAACTCTTCTCGAGCATGAAGAAGTTCCTGATGAAGAAGTAGTTGAGAGTTATAAGTTTGAACTTGTCGTGAATTGTCTCCTTTGTCCTACCGGCGTGGTCTCATAAGAAGCTATTCTTTATCCATTATTATTCAAGGAATGGGGATTCCTCCTTACCCGTGCTAGTTATGGTAGAGTTCATAAGTATTTTTAGTTGCTTAAACTTGTATTAACTTTGACCATTTCCTTTTGTAGGTGAAAAGTTAGCAAGGCCTGGGGAGCTGCCCCCAACTTAGTGAGATGGAACTCCTTAAGTGGCGAGAGGCCAAAATGAAGGCTGAAAAGAAGGCTGCTGACTCAAAAGCCAAAGCCCCCAAGTTGAAGTTGGGCACTAAGGAAACGAGTCGCAAGGAGCTGCCAATTCTATAGGAGATATCTCTCAATACCACTACCATAGAGCTGGTGGTGACCAAACCTGAAGCTACCGTGGTGAATGAAGCTGTCAAAGTCCCGAAGCTTTCCAAGGACATCGAAGAGTCGCTTAATTGAACCAACATACTTTGATTCCCCCTCCGCTTATCCCTACCTTGCTTTCAATTAGATGGGAGCAGCCAATTTGGTTAGCTTAATGAGTGCCAAAAAAAGAGGGTGGTTCTAAAGTCATTTAAGAATGACTTGTATGAATTTTAGAATGCTCGTCAATACCAAGCGGGCGAATGAGGCTACCACCAAGCAAGTTATGGGGAAAATCCTTTGGCTACAGTAAGGGATCCAAGCGAGTGATGTGATGATGCGCTACCAAGATATTAGTTATGACCGACTAGGCTATCCCAGAGAAGGAAGTGGAACCAAGGGTGAGTCAATCTCTAAGATAGTAGGTTACTTTACTTCCTTAGCACGATAGGTAAGTTGTGATTTATTTGCATTATTTTTCCTTGTGATGTATCTTCATCTTCCAACCATTTACTTGATTTTGTGTAGAATAATGGCTTGGTGCTACAATTGCTTAACTAGTACAACCAAGTTTTGAAAGAGGTAAAGCTCCTTCGAGATGAGCTATTTAGTGCAAATCATTATAGGGAGTCAGAGTACCCTTTCGAATGATATCATAATTACGTAAGGCTAACCGATGCCTTCATTGTGCTTCTTTATAGAGATCAACGTTGGAAGCTGTACTAAAGAGGGGGAAGCAGGTTGTTTAGAAGAGTTGGCTTGTCTGGAAAGCTTGTGTCAAGATCGGCCAGTAGGATAACTATGTCGAGTGCTAATGAATTAGGCTGGATCATGAGCCAATCAAGTTAGCCCATGGTTTAGACAAGTCAGTATAGACCTAAGAAAATAGATTTTTTATTATTTTTATTTTCTATTCTATCTATAATCCCAATTAGGAATTTTTTCCTAACTAGAATCATGAGTTTTATTTGTTGATTGCATAGGAATCTTCTAGATTTATGTCATCCATCTTTATTTAGGAAAGATATCTGTTTTTGGATTAGACCTTTCCATCACCATTTCTTCTTTTAATGTATTTTCATGTACTTAATGAATAACTTCTCTAGTCAAAAGGCAAAAAAATAAATAAATAAATAAAGAAACTCAAGTAAAATTACATGGTTCTAAGTAGGAGATTTTTAGTGTTTAATTAAATAAAAAAAAACATATTATCAACTGTTCCTCCAACCTATATCCAAACAAAAGAATTGACATTTTGTTTTAATTTCTTTCATCTCTAATTATTTCCCGCATTTTACTCCTTTCTTAGTACCTTCCCGAGCATAGTTTAAGATATAGAGATTCAGAACATGTCTTATGAATTGGAAGCATTACCTCCTGTCATCTTTCCCTAGACTACTTACTTCATTGTTCATTTTACTTGATAGACGGTAATACTGTTTTAACTGCAGGTAAAATTATCACTATAAAAATAAAAAATAACAAAAAGGAAAAAAAGAAAAAACAAAGATACCCGTTGGTATTTCTTTATTATAAACGATGAAGACAGAACTAGCTACTTAGAAAGAGACAACACTAAAGAAAGGAAATATGACAAGGTTACATTACAGCGGACATGTGATCCTTATTGGCATTTGTCCGTATTTACTTCTTATTACATGTGAATGTTTGCCATCTGGCTTGCCTTTTATCACGTGAAAATAGTTTTGAGTTCTAACTTAAAGTTTAACATGGGTGATCATAAGAAAAATAAATAAAATAACATGTTTTGATCTTGATTTCTTGTTTTGTTTTTTGTTTTTTTTTAACTATAAAATAGAGGCATTTAAACCATAATCAATTCTAATTAAAGATCAATAGCAATATCATTAAGTTATAACAACGTGACATTCCAATCTTATTTCATACTAGTTATTCACTCTCAAAATTAGCACTCCTCTATAAGCTTAGGAAAATAGTTATTCTAGCAATACATAGATTTTGGAATGTGAGTTTTCATTACAAGGTTATAGACAAGTCAAACCAACTAATTACTCAATTTTGCTAATTATTTACTTTAAGTTTGATTAAGTCAAGCTCAAATTCTACTGCTAAAGTAGTTTAGTTCGTTAAACTCAGATTTCATAATATTCTAACTCAATAAAATTGCGAACTTAAACAAGCTCAAGGCAAGTTTAAGTTAACACAAACGCCAATCTCTGCCCCTAGATGATCTTCAATTATAATCCATGAATTTAAGCAGTACAAAGAAGAAAACATAAGAAAGACATGCAAACAAGAAAACGAGATCAAACATTTCTCAGCACCATGTAAAATATTTAGAACAAAAAGAATAAATGATGCAAACATTAAGATACAGAAACTAGCTATGGGACTAAAGTATGACACCATAGAATTGTTCAAAGAACTAGATAATCGATGGAGAGGTCAACAAGGTTTAACAGCCTTATAATAAAATACCGATCATAATCTCATAATATCACGGGGCCAACACCCAGATGCTGGTGCGTCAAATCCTTTGATGAGAACACTAGATGCTTTCCAGCCAAATGGTAGTAGCCTCAAAAATGGTCTGATCCATGGATTCACAATTCGAATAGAATGCATGATTTGCAGCGACGCAAACTTCTTAATCAGCTCGGGACTGGCCTGCCCGAGAAGACAGGATGATCCCAACAATAAGGCCGTAGAGGGCCAGTGCTTCAGCAAAAATAAGGATGAGGATCATTCCAACGAAGAGCTTTGGCTGTTGTGCATTAGCTCTGCAAAACAAAAAAGTTTGCCGTGTCATAAAATTGGACGCACATCCATTCTAATATAGCATAATTATGACTAAAGGTTGATTGACATCAAGATAACTAGAAAAATCATTGTCATACTTGATATTAGAAGGGTATGGTTTTACGATAGAGCACAATTACAAAATATTAAGGTTTGATTAGTGTCATCATCATACATCCGCAATCTTATTTATTTCGATGGCAGCAAATGCACGGATTTATCCCTTTTTTCTTTTTTCTATAATGCTACAACCATGTTTTCAAATCTTTCTTGAGGTGACTACAATGTTTGCATTGCACATACTACTCCGTGAAATATGTCAGACCAGCAAACAGAATTGCCACAAAAGTTACCACAACTAGAGCAATAAAAACTAAATTCACAAGCGCACAGACTCGCTTGTTCAAGTACTCCTGCATGTTCGAATAATGTCGAACATCTTTGAAGCAGTTCAAATGAAGACTGACTACCGAAATTTGAGTTTGACTCCCATTCCTATGGAGACAAGCTGATAGACTCTCATGTCAATGATGTCAATCCTCGGTGACTACATCTGCATATAGACGCACCATTCAATCAACATTTTTTTTTATGCTAGTAGGACCACCACCAATCTCAGGTACTCACCATCA
Source organism: Lumnitzera racemosa (assembly GCA_024138005.1). Classification (NCBI taxonomy): domain Eukaryota; kingdom Viridiplantae; phylum Streptophyta; class Magnoliopsida; order Myrtales; family Combretaceae; genus Lumnitzera; species Lumnitzera racemosa. The sequence goes on from JAMXBC010000011.1 coordinate 24,415,714, forward strand.
TCTACCGCTTATGATTAGTTACATTAGATAGAAAGGATGCTGTTGCACATAAACGATGAATCAGTATATGCAACTCTATATTTCCCCAGAGCTCTTCTATGGCTGTCCAAACATATTAGGTGGTTTTCTATAGGATTTTAAGTGATCAACAAAATAGGACAGGATACTCCCAGTGCTCCAATTATTCTACTGCCCATCATTATTGAGACACCCAACCCCAATATTTGGTTCTACCTGCAAGATACACATTAGGGTCCCAGTGGGTCCAAGTTCAACCTCAATTGTGAAAGAAATAACCAAAGGTCTATTTCCTGCCAATTTAATCACTCATTCAATGAATGATCTGAAAACTTTGGGTCTTACATTTATAAAACAAAACAACAAACTAGCATAAGTGTATATCCTGCCAATTTAATTGGTCATTGATTGATCGATCCAAAAAGTTTGGGTCTTACTAATAGCCAAATGAACAAAACTATATAACATGAAGAGAAAAATAATGCTGACCATGAAAAATGCAATCAATGGATATTTACCTGACACCTGCATCTCCTACAATTCCAATTGCCATCCCAGCAGACAGCCCAGCAAGACCACAAGCAAGACCCGAAGAAAGATGTGCATACCCATCAAAAAGGTAGTAGGACTTAGCTTTGGGGTTGATCCCGGTACTGATAATAACAGCAATAATAAGCCCATAAATACCCAAAACTCCGGCCATAACCACAGGAACAATTGACTTCATAACCAACTCAGGCCTCATCACTCCCATGGATGCCACGCCAACTCCACTCTTAGCTGTTCCATAGGCAGCTCCCATACCTAATCAACCAATGAACACATCCTCTTAAAGAATTCAACAACCAACAGAAAAACATCTGGAAAAAGGAAATACTACATAAAACATCTTTCTCAAGAAAAATACCCATATTGTAAATTGCATATAAGATGATACCAGCATGACATGATAATAAAACATGATGAAAGGGACAAAACCAACCACAACACAACAAGCCTAACCTACTTATGAAACAAATGATAAAAATAGATATTGATGAATAAACCAAGATACAACACGATTACAACTAGATAACCATAATTGCTGTCCTACCAAAAGCACACTTGCACATAGGACACAGCAATCATTCAACTGCACATCAATATCCCAAGTTTGCAGTCTCAACAGTGTTGCCACCAATTAATAATCGTACATAAAGCCAGATTGAGCAAACCAACCTCCATTATTTAGGTGTTCAATTAAGATTGGAAAATACACCATTGTGATAACCATATAGCAATCGTAGAAACTGATCCACAATCCACTTCAACCTACTCGAATCTAAGACAAGAACCCAGTTTATACATTCATCTTGTTAACAAACTCGAAAGTTTCCATCCGTCCCGGAATCGTACCCCGCAATTTCACATCGGCGCAGAATAGTGTTGCATAATATACTGTTCAAACCGCCGGCACGTGATAGATGGGGGCATGGATGGGGAGAGGGACATTTTGTTCCGATCTTGATGGAATCATATTAATCTGATCCAATATTGGATGGACCAAACAGTAGAAAATTTTTTTACACGGTCTAGTCAATTTCCTCAATATATCAATAAGAGATCATCTATCTAGTTCTATCAAGATAAAAATTTAATCCTTACTTCTTCGAACAACTAATATACACAAACCAAGGAAACCCGGAAACAATTTTCATAGAAAAAAATTTAAAGAAAACAAAAAGGAAAAAAGAAATAACTTACAAGAAAAAACGAGGGCAGCTGCAGCGCCAAGGAAGCCGAAAAACGGCGCGGTTTCATCGCCACTGAATGTCGATGACATTGTCGATCGTCGATTTAGAGAGAGAGAGAGAGAGAGAGAGAGAGAGAGAGTGAAAGGGTTGGAGAGGGGGAGGGAGATTCGCCCGGGTAGAGAGATAATCGTGCTAGTGATTGGATGCGATTTCGATTTCTGTGGGGATACGTAGCATAAGTTGCTGTTTTTCGCGAGGACAAAAAAAAACACGAGGTGGAGCATTAATCGTCAATAAATATCATGGTTCTACTGGGTTACGGTATACGGGCTCGTTCCGCCTGTTATTATATTAAAAAAGTTGTTTTTTTTTTTTGTTTTTCTTTTTTTGGGTAAGATGAAATTTAAACTTAAGGAAATAAAAAGGTTTGATTTTGTTTAAATATAAAATTAAAACAAACTAAATAAGAGACACGCAAATGAAGTTTTTTGTTATTTTAATTTCATGGTCCAATTTTTATTTGAATAATTATGAAATCAAGATTTCTTAATTAATTTTTATTTAAACTTCTTAAAATCCAGAAAATAAATATATTGAAAAAGTAAAGGAGGAATAGATGTAACTTTCCTCAAATTATTTCAAGAAGCTACTACGATGTTTGATTTGAATAGTAGCATTTTATTGTAGCAAAATAATAACGTTCATGAAATAATAATAATTTTTAATAGAACTCAAAAGTGGTTATTAATTAAACTTTTTACATTTTTCATTTATCTATTCTCAAAAGCATAACTCTTAGCCATTTAACTCTGTTGAGTTTCAATTTTTCAATTTTTTTATTATTTCATTTCCCTTAACTTGATTTGAATTAATCCCTATGTCTATTTAATTTAAATCCTCAATTAGAGAAATTGAAAATTTCGATTCTTAAAAAAATTTTGAAGTTACCACTAGATTGAAATAAAAAAAAAAAGAAGATGATAAATCGTAATCAATTGAGTGGATTGACTACAATTTAACAACTGATTTTTTATTTTAATTTGATAAAAATCAGAGATTTTCTAATTCAAGAGCTACCTATTAAACCTTAATAGGTACTACTATAGATTTTTTGAATTAGATTTTCTTTTTCAAAATTATCCTTTTTCAATGTTTTTTTTAAATTGAAAATAAATAAACAAATAAAAACCTAAGTTTTTATAGATTTTTACATCGCTCTAGAGGTGTCTACGTACCTACTAGTCAAGCTCAGATGTTCATAGTTCATTTAAAAACTTTAGTATGTTAGTTTATTTTAATTTTTAAAAATCGGTCGAGTCTACGTGTTTATCAATTCAATTTATTTAAAGAAAATTCTAAAAGGTTTCCAATTCTTGAGTATTCATTTTATAAAAAAATCTCTAAATCGTCCTAGATTTGAAACGGGTTAGTTATTATTTTTATTTCTAAAAAAAATAATTTTTTAAATGAGAAATTATAAAAAAAGGAACCTAATGGTAAAAAAATGTCTTAAGTTAATATATATATATATATATATTTCCTTTTCAACATTTTAGCACAACTATTAAAAAAATCATAAATAAATAATAAATAAATAAAAGAAAATTAAAATCAAGTCAAATTATACCTAATAGGAGCTAGGCTTATGTGTATCCTATTAATGTTGGTGTCAACAATTGGCGTCGGGGGCTATGCTATTATAGATGGACTAATCAGTGACATTACTATTGTTTGTGCGTATTGGTGCTGCAACGTGGGAATTCTACAATAGAGCGTCAATAAGTGATTGCAATGGATGATGATTCTGTGTTTGGTTGCTAGACTTTGCATGGAATGTTTACTATTTGATGAAGAAAACAAAGGTGCTACTGGTCATATGATGTAGATATGATCAGGGTTAAGTAGGGTTGCATGTCGGTAATTGATAGGTTGTTGGTGAGAGGATCGTCGAAGCTATTGTTGGATGGCGTATGTACGTTTAGGTTCATTGGGCTATTGCAGCGAAGTGCAAAGGAGACAGAAGACTAGTGTTGGTGTAGTACTAAGATTCGAACATCAGTACAGTGGCTATTTATGGGAGGTTGTCATGTGGCTGTAATCAAGGGAGCTCAATGTTCGGTGGCCGCAAGTATAGGTCTACTAAGCTAGGTTAGGGCTTGAGTTGATGGCTATCATTGGACGATCGCGTCTAGCTAAGGATGATTGAGTATCGCTGCTGTGGTAGGTCATATGAAAAGGGGGATTGCTGCTCATTAGTCACAATTATTGGTACTACATCGAGTAGATAGTAGACTTGTAAAGTAAGGGTCACAAGTGATTTGTCGTAAGATATGAATAGGGGCTAATTAAGAGAGGCTGTTTAGGTGTGTGTTACTGCATAGATGAAGCGTTTGTAGATGGAATGTGTTGTGCGTAGTTGATAGGAGTTGATTCGTATGTAGAGGATGGAGATGCTATTGTTGCGTATGGGAGTGGGCGAATGTATCATTATACTCCTGATCTCGCACCGCACAATCTCAATTTATAAAACTCGAAAATGATTCTTTCATACGTATCAAATCTTAGTTAATAAAAATCTAAAATAAATTCGAATCTTACAAATTTTTATTTGAGAAAGATCCATATTAGACTTGAATCATACGAATCTTGAATTTAACACTATCATATCAAATTTGTGTTTTTCAACAACTATTCAATCCAGATTCTATCTAATTAATCTTTTCTTTTTCTTTTTTTTTAGTCTTTTATTTTCCTTTTTCTAAAATTTTTCTATTTTCTGTTCTTTTATAATTTTTCAATTTTTTTAAATATTTTTGAATTAAGACCCTTAAAAATAAAAAAATTAAAATTACGGGAGGGCGAAAATGGAGTATCTACAACTGCTCCTTTTTGTGGTGAAGTTTGAGTAAAATTTTACTATAAAGATAAAAGAAACACCATTTTTTCCTTAGAGATGGCTTTGTCCTAAGAAGTGCTACGACTAGCTAGCTATCCTAAGATTGGTTCGTTGGGGATTTGACGACAAAAAATTTTAAAAGAACAGTAGTGAGGATAGCGCCCCTTTAGGCTGGTAAGAACCTTAAAAGTAGTAAAAGAATGGTAGCGCCCTATAAGCTAGCTAACCTAAGTGAATGAGCAAAGCGCTTTTTGAGCTATCTAAGACTGTAAAAGATACTAAGAGGAGAGTAACACCCTGTAAGCTAACTAACGTAAGTGAATAGCCAAAGCACTCTTTGAGCTGGTTAAAACCTCAAAAGATACTAAAAGGAAGGTAGCGCCTTGTGAGTTGGCTAACTTAAGTGAATGGGAAAATGCTCCTTGAGCTAGCAAAAACCCTAAATAAAATCCTAATCATGCCTCTCTGAGCTGACTAACCTAAGTGAATGAGGAAAGTGCTCCTTGAACTAGCTAAGACCTTAAATGAAAACCTAGTCGTGCTCCTCTGAGCTAACTAACTTAAGTGAATGGGAAAAGCGCTCCTTGAGCTGGCTAAGATCCTAAATGAAAATTTGGTTGTGCTCCTCTAAGCTGACTAACCTAAGTGAATGGGCAAAGCGCTCCTTAAGCTAGCTAAGACCTTAAATGAAAACCTGGCTGTGCTCCTCTAAGCTGACTAACCTAGGCGAATGGGTAAAGCGCTCCTTGAGCTAACTAAGACCTTAAATGAAAACCTTGTCATATTCCTCTAAGCTGACTAATTTAGGTGAATAGGTAAAATGCTCCTTAAGTTAGCTAAGAACCTAAATGAAATTCTAGCCGTACTCCTCTGAGTTGACTAACTTAGGTGAATGGGTAAAATGCTCCTTAAGTTGGCTAAGAACCTAAATGAAATTCTGGCAGTACTCCTTTGAGTTGACTAACTTAGGTGAATGGGTAAAATGCTTCTTAGGTTGGCTAAGAACCTAAATGAAATCCTAGTCATGCTCCTCTGAGCTGACTAACCTAGGTGAATAGATAAAACACTCTTTAAGTTAGCTAAGAACCTAAATGAAAACCTGGCTGTATTCCTCTGAGCTTACTAACTTAGGTGAAAGGGCAAAGTACTCTTTGAGCTGGCTAAGACCCTAAATAAAAACCTGGTCATACTCCTCTGAGTTGACTAACCTAAGTGGATAGGAAAAACATTCATTGAGCTAACTAAGACCTTAAATGAAGACTTAGATAAGGACAGCGCTTTAAGAGTTGACTAGAACCCTAAAGAGAATGGATGAGGGGTAAGTGCCCTACAGGCTATCTAAAACCTTATATGGCAATGGAAGAAGTAAAACTAAGGGACATAACTAATTTGAAAAACCTCTTGACTTGAGAAAATTACATGAGGACTTTTGTGAAAATCATTTATGACAAAAAAGGCTTTAGAGATAAGGTTCTTTATTTTAAAAACGAGTTAATGGACATCAAAAACTACATCAGGAGAGTGATTTGGAAGCAAATGACATGAACTAAAGATTTGGCCACTTAAGCCGATGTAAATTTGAAAATGGATGGAAAAACTTATGACAAGCCTTTACTTTCTCTCCCTCTTTTCCTTTTCTTCTTTTGTTTCTCTTCCATTTTTTTTTTTTTTGAAAGTCTGTTAACGATTATAAATTCTTATCTAAGAAACAAGTGTTATAAACATCACCTTCCTTAGTAACCATGTAGGGCATCTCATATCCTTCTTGAGTTCTTAGCCCTAATACTAAGCTTTTTGGTGAGACCTTATGATTTTAAACATTCATTTCCTAAGAAAAAGATAACTTACGATTAGTCTAGTCAATGAAGACTTTCTTATGCACTCTTAATCTAGATTTCACTTTTGACTACTATTCTAAAAATTATAGTCCAGTTTGCAAGTGATACACTTTAATCAATCTATTAAGTCTTTTTGGGTTCAATATGATGAGTCAGGCTTTTCGTCAAATGGTTTCAAAAGGGATTAATAAGAGGACTTATTTTGAAAGAAATACTTTAATCTAACTTGGGTATACAAGTCGAGAAACTTTAGAAAAAACTAGACGCGTGCTCACCCCAGTTTCAAAAATAATTTTTCTTTTAGATAAATTATTCTTTGAGATTAAAAGAGCTTTGAGTAAGGAGGTATCGTAGATGGGGAGGTCTTGTGTGATTCAAGATGGATAGAAAGGCTTTGTCTTTGTGATTTAGAGTATGATTCTGAAATTAATATGGGGTTTTATGTTTATGGTTGGGAATGCAATTCAAGATTTTGTGTTTTTAGAGCAACTTAAGCTTCTGGGCCTTCTTTGGTTGGGGTTTTTCTCAAGCCCAATGTTTGGGCCTTTCTTCCTTTTTCTTTCTTCTAGTTTTTTTTTTTTTTCTTGGCCCATCATTTCTTGCTTTTCTCTCCTCAAAAGTAATGACCTTTTTTATCAAGTCCTTATCTTTAGATGAATCAAAGCCCTAAATCTATAGGTTCCAAGTCTATGGGCTTAAGTAAGGTATGTGTAGTCTTGAGGTATTTGCAAAAGTATTAGCTCTTCTTTAAAGAAAACAATTTATCAAAAACAAAAGTTATCTGTAAATTGTTATTACTGAGTTAAGCACAAACCAGTTTTATCTTTCTCTCCTAATCAATATCTCTAACCTTCGAATTACCTCACTATAGGGTGGTTTTTGACAGGGTTTACATTTGAAAGCACTTTAAATTGGTTCAATGGAGTTAACAAAGGATAATTATGTTTCGAATTTTGAAAATAAATACCTAACTTCATTTTAATCTATGCATCACATTCAAATAGACCTCTTTTAAGGAATGAGTCTAAAAATCCCTCACCATGATGTCTCTTATCTCTCAAAGTTTTTAGAGGTTAGTGTATAGGATATAGTTTACATCTTTTCATACCAAACCTTTTAAAAATGAGTCACCAATTCCCTACTTACGAATTGATTTGCTATAGGGTAGAGATTAACCTTACCCTCAGTTCTTTGAAACATGCTCCAATTGTGAAACGATACCTTTCATTTGATTTGAGTTCAAAATGAAATTTCAAAGATCAAATGCCTTTTACTTTTTGCAGCTTTGTTTAAACTACCCCAAACTTATAAGTATTAATGCCCCTTGGCTTTAATGTGTGATTTTAGACTCGATTCTTTAGAGTTGAATTAGCTAACATCGACATCTTTTGAGGTGGAAGGGATCAAGAATCGCCCTTCTTCTTTGTACAAGGGATCAAGAATCGCCCCTCTTCTTTATACTAGGGATCAAGCTTAGGATAGTGTTTCATGACTTTGTGTTTTGACTTGGTTCTTGGTAAGTGATGGGAATCAGGTTACCGGATCACTGACCCGTAATTAAGCTCGAGGACTAGAGGGACTAGGAAGACGAATCCTTATATTCCAGCCGACTCATGCTAAGGTCGATTGTCTCTTTACTAACCTATTCTACCTGCCAACCTAAGTGACTGCCTATTTCTAGCATGTTGTGTGCCGAGAAGTGGAAGACCAAGACAACAGTCCATCTTCATTCTCTCGCACACCTAATCAATTTCTTACTCGACCACACCCCTATTGAGATGTCGAAAGAAAGAACCTGGACTGACTAAGCCACCTCTGCTCGGAAAAATGAGTTATTCATACTTTTTGTTCGCATCTTCCAATGGTATCACTAATGCAGTATCACCACGTGTACAGTATCATGTGTAGAATCTGTTATACCAATAATTTCTTTCCTTATATATTTATTTTTACCCATTTATATCTTATATACTACTTCCTTAGGAAATGTCCTTTCTTTTCTTTTTCTTTTTCTTTTTCTTTTTCTTTTTCTTTTTGGGCAAGTTGCCTTAACTTATAGGTATAAATACCCTTATAATTGCAGCTGTAAACAGACATAGAGATTATCCTTAATACACTTGAGTATTTCCTTCCTTATATAAACATTGTTTGGTTACTCTCAATATCACTCTTATCGTAACCCTTGAGCAAGGTTAAGTAGTGAGTAACCTCATTGGATCGATTCATGTGTCATATCGAATTGTACCATGAGTACCTAGAAGTTTCATTGGTACATCATAGCTATTGGAGTTGTTTATGGGTTTTTCTTACCCTTCATTCATATTTGCCCTTTCTTATGGCATTCTCCATTATTCCTTTCGAGCTTTCTATAAGCTCGAACTCATCCAATGATCAGTCTTATTTGTTCTTAATCAGGATCCATAACATCTTGGTATCAGAGTGGAGGTTTTGTTTGAGTTGCTCGTTTTTTTGAAGTTCTGTTAATATTCTATTCTACGTGTCTAAAACATAGTAAGTTACTATATTCATTTGAGTGATGTATTGTTAATTGTTGATTTCCTGAAGTGTTTGTGTGAGCTTTGAATCAATGAAGAAAATGATTGATCCAAGTGTAAATATTAGTGTTGGAGATGACAATAGTGTAGTTATCCACCATGAACGATAGTCCTAAGGTACGTCAAAGAGCATTGACGAGAGACTCGATGAGGTGGTTAACCCCTTAGTAGATTTAACCTGAACTGTTTCTATGCCAACCTACCGACCCACTGAAGTTGCACAAAATACCCTACAAGCTGCTCAACCTGTTAGAGGTCAAAACCCAACTCGACCAATTCAAGGTAAAGAAATAAGCAGACGAGTAAGGCGATTAATAGACCTGAGAGAGCTTAATGAAGAGGACAAGGAAGAGTATTTTAAATAAGAGCACGTATGTATCCCCATAGCATCTAGCCATGTAAAGCTTTGAATTCCGAGCTTCAATGAATCTGGGAACGCTAATGAATATTTCGAGTGGAAAGAGAAAGTATAGCATATTTTTCATTATTATCATTACAAAGATTATGAGAAAGTGAGAACTGCTGTTGTTGAGTTCTCCGAATATGTCACCATGTGGTGGAAGAATTTCCAAGCCATAAGTAGACGAAAGGGCTACCGAAAGATTAATACTTAACCCGAGATTAAGAGAGTACTCAAAAACAGATTCATACCAGAAACTTATCTTCAAGATACTTTCACTTGACTTTAAGAGTTAAGACAAGGAGGCTGAGCTGTTGATGAATATGTTCAATAATTTCAAATGCTTATAATCTGTTGCAAAGTGGAGGAACCACCAGCCCGAATAGTCTCAAGATTCATTATTGGGTTGAGAGGAGACATTCAAGACATTGTGGAGTTCCAACAATTTAACACAATGGATGAAGCTATTAGGATTGCCCAACTAATAGAAAGACAAAGGAGGAGCCGACTAACAACCAGGATGCCAATTGGTCGACCTGTACAAGCAAGCCATCAAGCTCAGTTGAGTACCAAGTATCACGCCTCGAAATGACAGAATTGTAACAGTCTCGTCGTGCAAACCATTCTAGGATAGAAGCTGACCTTACAACTGCTATCTTAGACCTGATTTACATAAAGCATTCACGATTAACCCACTTTGAAGTACATAGTTCATAAATTTAATAAGTTATTTACTTAAGAAAGTATGAAATCATGTATATACACTAAGATTCAAGTATTACAAATAATGTTTATAAGGTTTTTTTGTCTTATACTTCATAAATAATACATTATTTGAAAATGAGAGATTCTAAATAAAGGCTAAGACCTTAAAGATATATCTATTCTTCAGATGTATTTCTTCACTCCTCAAGATCCCGCAGTTGCTAGCTTCAAGGTAATTGTAATCCGCTTCCTAATTATCACCTACAATAAAGTCTATAGGGATGTAAGCAACCACAACTTAGTAAGTTGAGACATCAAAACCATACAGCAAACACAAATAGGGTTATCAACTAAATTAGTAGGTACAATGCATGCTCAAGTAAATGCCATCATACGACGTTATCTAGCCCATCGTGAGATTAGAGAAATTATACCCGCTCAAATCTAGGTTGAGAAGTTTCCATTAATGCAATAGCTCGCGACCAAACCCAGGTTTGTGCAATGAAGACACCGCTCCTCTCATGACTACCTTGAAACTATTAACTTCATCCTTACTACAACCTCCTCACCTGTCACTTAGTTCGACTAAGAATCAAGAAAGGACCAATTATGCAATCTAGCACTATCCCTTTTGAAGGGGCCGATATTTAGTTGGAGAATCCTAATGTTCACCTAATGGATTGCTATGCATGTTCAATTGAAAATTTCAAGTTATATATTTAATTAGATCTAGTCTAAAGTGTTCAATCATTTCAATAAATCACATAAATACAAGCTATAATAACAATCAGAATCATATCATCAAACCTAGAAACAAGCACATGTACACAGTTAACTATCTAATAAGCACAATCGTATATAATTTGAAGCCTCCAAGTACTACAATTTAGTACTCCGAAACGCAGCAACATATTAACCCAAACTTACTTGGTATCCTTGGTCGCTCGCTCAACCAACCGCAGGTCAACTCGTCTTCATGTATCCTATAATATATAATATAAATGCATTTTTAGTATTTATATCTTGATGATATGTATATGTCTATATGCTCTAGGCTATGATTTAACCTAATTCTTCTCATATACATAATAATTATTATTAATTCATCTTAGGTTAGTTTAAGGTTCGATTTCTAAATCTAGTTCTGATTTAGGTTCTAAAGCGATTATAGTTAAGGATATTATAACTTAAACAAAAAAATGCGATCAGAACACAAATGTGAAATTCATCATATTAGGCTTGAATATCCTAATTATTACTTTTAGTTCTAAATCAGTATTATATTTTACCTGGTACACTTAAATACTTATTAGTATACTAAACCTATTTTCGATGTGAGAAAATTTTACATTTTTCATATAATTACCTAAATTTAAGTCTCTTACTAAATTTTATATATATTCCTATTATTAGTATAATATCAATTTTTATTCTAACATTTTCTATTTATTATATTTCCAATTTTTGCATATTATGTATGATTACCTATTATATACATAATACACATCTATTATTTCTATCACTCCAAATATCATCTCCTAACATCAATTAATACCTCGAAATATGTAAATTCATCCCGAATCAGATTTTATAGCTAATTACTCTAAATTAGAAAATTAACTTAAAATTTATCATTTTTACTTATTACATATTTACTACATAATGCCGTAATAATTGCATCTAACACTCTAAATGCTACAATTAGCATACTCCATTAGATTTCAACATCCTAAAACATATAATTATGTACTAAATCAGTAATTAACCATTTAATTACTTAATTAACCCAAAATTACCCATTTTATGCATCATTTTAAGACTTAAAAATTATCTAAAAATTTCGAAAATTTCGAAAATTTCTTTTTGAAAAAAGGGCTTTATAGCATTATTTTAAATGTTATAACTAGTCTACACAAAAACTTTGGACTTAAAACTTTGGATTTAAAACTACACTCTTAAGGTCATTTATTTCTAAATCGAAAAATGCTTAATTTTGCATGATTTCTTTAGCAACATATATCACAGGATATATTTTTATCAAAATAATATTTTTCATAAAAACTACATACAAAAATATTGTAAAATGCCAAATTTCATAATTTTTCTAAGAATATTTAATATTTTTAACAACATATATAAAATCGGAAGAAAATTTGGATTCACCAAAACTAGTGGCTCCAACCACCCTAGGTGTTGCCACTACTATATGGTGGTGGTAGCCGTTCATTTTTAGGTGCTCATTTGGTTGGGGATCTTTTTTAAGGCCTTAACTGTATAGATTTTTGGTCATTTTTTTAAAACCCTAATTTTCTCTCAAATTTTCAACTCTCTCAATTTTCTACAACTCTAAACATCCAAATGAGCTTCTATAAAATTTTGAGTATTTATAGAGGTCTTAGGGATTTTCTATGTATTAAATTGATGTGACAATTGCCTTAGCTTATCTTTTATTTGTTACATTTTGATTGGTTAATTTTATTTCTCCATTTCCAAGATACTACGACCACTTTCTAGAGATTTCCATATTTTCATAATTTTCTTGATTTTTTCTTAATTATTCATGCATTTTCCTTAATTATTTAACAATATTTTAGCCTATTTCGCGTATTTTAAGTAATTATACGTATTTCTACCTACATGTAAATACATATATGGTATAAATAAATACTCCTAAATATTATTTAAATTATTTTATGATTTTTAGTATACATATAATTTATCTCTAGTAATTCGTTAGTTATTGAAATATATTTTATGCATTTTCGATAAATAATAGGTAATATACTTAAAATTTGGAAATTTTATATTCTCTTTTTTTATTACTTATTTTCTTAAATTCGAACTTACGAGATCACTTTTACTAATAATTCTAGCTTTGTCGTAAAATTTGGGCTAAATTGGACAATTTGTTCAATCGCCTTAAGTAGAAGGTGATAACTCTAATTTTAAACATATTTCATAGGGTGATTTTATAGTATTTTCCGCACATTTTTGGTTTTCTTTAAAGAAATTGATACTTAATTGAGTAAAATGTTGATTTCAGGGTTTAAACACGTTCTAGGCTCGAAAACGAAGAAAAGGAATCAAGTTTCACTCAATTCCGAGTTCAAACGAAAAAGTTTTGAAATTTTGAAGTTGTGCAGAAAATTTGCCTAAATGCAGAAAGTTACACGACCTGGGGACACGGTCATGTCCCAGGCCATGTCGGGTGACGAAAACAAAATTTTTTGATACACTATAAAAAGACATATTAGGGTTTCAAAAGAGGAGACATTACAGAAACAAGAGACACAAGAGACACAAGAGACGAAAGGAGATTGGAGAAGAACATTAATCAAGAAGCAAGAACGACATCGATTTCAAGATTAGAGAGATTGTTCATCAAATCAAGAGGGGTTTTTATGCTTTATTTTATGTTTTTGATGAAACTCGTTTTTAGATTCGTTATAATAGCTTAGAATTCGAGTATTTAGGATTATGGAACCTAGGGTTTCATGTAACCCTTGGATTGAATTATAATTTCAATAACGTTTCTACTTTTTCTTGATTCAATTATGTCGTTAATTATGGATTGATAATTCTAGAGTGTCAATATATGACATTATGCATGTTAATTGAGAAATTGCATGTGTAATTAGATCTAGGCATAATTGAAGAGAATTACATGTATACTTAGAGATAAGATACATGTTTCTTTCGGAAAGTTGATTGTTTGCATGTGAATTCATTACACGCTAATGCAATTCTAAATTATATTACTAAGTGAAGAGATTCCTGTAAATAATTTAGGATTAGGGTTAATATGCTTGAGAAAGATATTAGCTTTAATTGTGAATCCCTCCGGTCAAGAATAATAGAAATTGAATTGGATATATTTTAAAAAGGTTACATGTTAAACACTAGGGGAAATAATTCCTAAATACATTATTGCATACTTGAAGTCGTTCGTAATTTATTGCTTTCTAATTTGCGTAATTAAGTCTCATAAGTAGTTTAGTTGTTAATTTCAGTATTTTTAATTAATTCAAACTTTCACAATTTTTCGGTTAGATAATAAAGCTAAAGTTAATATTAGTACTCAAAATCTCTGAGGGATCGACTCGGACTCACATCCACTATATTAAAACTGATAGGTGCACTTGCCTCATATCAGAAGGCTAACCTGATGGTGAAGTGCCGACTTGAACTTATGAGAAAGGCCAAGGGTCTAGCAAAAAGACGAGCCAAATCAAGTGCTTTAAGTGCCAAGGGTCCGGACATATGGCTCCTCAGTACCAAAACCGTAAGATAATGGTCATCAAAAGAGATGTCTTGAAGCTAGAAGTAGATAGTACAGATGAGGAACTCAAGGAGGAGAAGGCCTCTACTGAGAGAGAAAATGCCGAAAAAGAACTGATTGAGGATGACGTATTTGCTAAGGACTTAGACAAGTTACTCATGGTTATCCGATACACTATGAACATGGAACCCTCATACGAGGAGGAGCAAAGAAAGAATTTGTTTTGTACTATCTGTAAGGTGAATGATTTGGTTTATACCCTTATCATAGATAGTAGAAGCTACACCAATATGGCATTAGCCGAACTTGTTTCAAAACTGAAGTTGCCGACTATTATACATCCAAGGCCATACAAATTGCATTGGTTGAGTGAGAAAGGAGTATTACATGTTACTCGAGAAATAATATTGCCAATTACTATAAGGAATTACTTAGACTAGATTCTCTGCGACGTGCTGCTCACATGCGCTTCTCACTTATTATTAGGTAGACTATGACTATTTGATAGAAGAGTTATCCATGACGGCTATAAGAACAAGTATATGTTTAAGAAGGATGACCGAAAGATCATATTGAACCCAATGCCACTGAGAGAGGTTAACAAGTTATAGACAAAACTTGCTTGTGGATTGAAAAAGGCTCTACTAATAAGTAGAGCTAAGCTTTGAAAGGCCATCAATGCTAATGAGCTAACCTTCATATTGGTCAATCACCTATTAGAAATGAAGGAACGAGGTGAATTACCTTAAGAAATCAAAGAGTTGCAGGATAAATGTGCTAATCTGCTCCTAGAGTAGTTACTTGAAGGGTTACCCCCAATTCAAGGCATAGAGCACTGCATTGACTTAGCACCCAGCACCGGATTGCCGAATAAGCCAACCTATTAGATGAATCCTGAACAAGTTGTTAAGTTCCAACGACAAGTCAATGAGTTACTAGAGAGAGGATATTTGAAGGAAAGCCTCAACCCTTTCGCTGTACCAGCTCTTCTAGTGCTGAAGAAGGATGAAACCTAGCGAATGTGTGTAGAGAGCCATGATGTGAATAAGATTACTATCAAGTACATGTATCCTATCCTGGGGTTAGAAGATATGCTAAATGAATTGAGTAGAGGCAAAATTTTCAACAAGATTGATCTTAAGTTTAACTACCATCAGATTCACATAAGGCCGAGAGATGAATGGAAGACTATGTTTAAAACTCGGCATAGACTCTATGAGTAGATGTCATGCCATTCAACCTATCGAATGCCTCGAGTATTTTCATGCAATTGATGAACCATGTGTTAAGACATCTAATTAGAAAGTATGCCATG
The DNA here is from genome assembly GCA_024138005.1 of Lumnitzera racemosa. Lineage (NCBI taxonomy): Eukaryota > Viridiplantae > Streptophyta > Magnoliopsida > Myrtales > Combretaceae > Lumnitzera > Lumnitzera racemosa. The sequence continues at coordinate 24,431,453 of JAMXBC010000011.1, forward strand.
GTGTATTTTGACAACATATTGGTCTATAGTGTCGACATGTTGAGTCATTGCAAACATCTCCGAGAAGTATTGGATATCCTTCATATCAAGAAACTATTTGACAATCTCAAAAGGTGTTGCTTTTGCTAGAAGGAAGTAGTATTTCTAGGTTATGTAGTCAGTGGAGGAGGCTTACGAGTAGATGATGAAAAGATCCAATCAATTGTAAAATGGCCAACTCCTACTACTTATGCCAATGTGAAAAGTTTCCATAGAGTAGCTTCATTCTATAGACAATTCATCAAGAATTTCGGTACGCTCGCCATGTCACTTACTAAGCTTACAAAGAAAAACACTGACTTCCAATGGGGAAAAAGGGAAGAGAAGAGCTTTGTCGAGATGAAAGAAAGGTTAACCTTCGCCCTAATGTTGGTTCTACTTGACTTCAAGAAAATATTTGAGTTAGAATGTGATGTATTAGGCATTGAAGTAGGTGCTATCCTAATGTAGGAAGGCCAGCTAATTGGACCTTAATAACAGGTGACTATGTCTTTAGGTAGCTTAATTCGTTCTTCAAAAGACTTGATGATTTCATATCATCGCATGAAATCGGCCCGATTGAAATCGAGTTGGTAGCTTCTCATGTGGCTAACGAACTAAACCGTAAGTAGAACCATATTGGTCTTCAAATCCTAGCATTTCTTATTTTTGAGATGATTCAGCAATTAGATTTGTTTAGCTAAGAAAGTAGAGACATATGACTTCCCTTCAAAAGACTGGGTTACAACTTCTACAACTATAAAGTAGACTCGACGTCTATCATCAGGGAATAAGATGGTGTTAAGTACCACTAAGATATAAGCACTAAATCAATGCTAATGCTAGGCTTCCAGGTTTGCACAAAAAATATCCCGTTTATCTTTATGCTTTAGCTTAGTAGAAAACTAGTCCATGACGTCCTTTATCCGAATGGTCTTCCCTTGAACTAAAACCCGGTTTATCTCAGCTTTTTTGACTCTTAACAACTTACTGAAGATTTTTGGTGCAGCAACTTCTAAATCTAGGACATAGATATTATTTGAAATAGCAGGGGCTTGTAACAATTTGGATGTGGGCCTAAACAAAAAGCAACAGATTCAAGCTCCTATAGATGTATTAAGGCCCACACTAGGGTAATATTCACAAAGATCTTTTGCAGGGATAGGATGGGCCCAATCTTGTTCTTAACAAATTCTTGCTCATCTGGGCTAAAAAGTTGAAATCACATTTGGAGTAATTTTTTAGGCCAATGAGGTTGGTTGACATAAATTTCTTCAAAATCCTCTCGACTTGATCTAGCTATACCTATCTAAAGAAAAATTTAAAATTACAATCATAACCTATCCTAAACTTTACATAGAATTAGGGAAATATTTACAAGAAAATATTATAACGGGATTACTTAAGAAAATATAAGGAAAATGCAGGGAAATATAGCTTCACAACTGTCCTTATTCATCTAGATCTACCACATTATGGGTTCTTGTAATTTTTTTGAAAAAGGTTTTCATATATGCAAACGGTAGGTTTTAAAGGTTCTCAAGTTCTGTAACCACCGCATTTTTCAAAGTAATGATTTTGTGGTCACATCTGAACTTCAGTAAGGTAGCCTAATCGATCCTGAAAGGTGGTTGCCCCACAATATCCCAAGCTTACACAATGGCTCCCCTCCTAAGATCCTAAGATGACCTAATTCTGACTGTATCTACTATGCATTTATCATGCAAAAAAATTAAATAATAATAAATGAGAAACCCCCAAACAAACCCCATGGATGAGTTGAAACAAACATGTTAGTACAAAAATAAAATAAAATGTTGACTCAAGTATATTTATAAAAAAAATCCTATTTTCGGTAAATTCTAGTGGCTAGCCCTCTTGACATCTCTAGTGAAGTCACTAAACTATCACGCCTAAATTTTTCGGTTTCTTTATCTTGATTTCATTTACTTTAACTTGATTTGAAGTAAACCCTATGCTTATTTAATTTAAATCATTGACTAAAGAAATTAGGAAATTCTAGTTCTTAAAAAAATATATTTTAAAGTCACCACCTAACCAAATTCAAGAAAAAAAGATAAACTATAATCAATTGAGTAGATTAACTATGATTCAATTACCGGTCTTTGATTTTGATTTAATAAAAATCGAAGATTTTCAAATTCAGGGGCTACCTATTAAACCCTAACAGGTACCACTATATATTTTCCAAAATTAGATTTTATTTTTGAAAATTATCCTTTTTTAATTTTTTTAAATTGACAATAAATGAATAAATAAAACCTAAGTTTTTACAAATTTTTACTTCACCCCAGAAGTGCCTACGCATCTGTGAGTTGGGATCAGACATTTGTAGTTCATTCCGAAAACTTTAATGTGTTGATTTATTTTAATTTTTGAAAACCGACCAAGTTTACGTATTTATCAATTCAATTTATTCAAATAAAATTCTAAAAGGGTCATAATTCTTGAGTATTCATTTTATAAAAAATTCTATAAATCGTCTTAGTTTTGAAATGCGTTAGTTATTATTTTTATTTCTAAAAAACAAAATAATTTTTCTAAATGAGAAATTCTAAAAAAAAAAACCTTATACTAAAAAAATGTCCTAAGCTTATATATATATATATATATTTCCTTTTACACATTTTAGCATAACTATTAAACAAATCATAAATATATAATAAATAAATAAAAGAAAATTAAAATCAGGCTGAATTGTACTTGATAGGAGCTAGGCTTGAGTATGTCCTATTGATGTTGGTGTTAACAACTGGGGTCGACAGCTATGCTACTATGGATGGACTAAACAGTGACGTTGCTATTGTCCGTGTGTGTTGGTGCTACAGCATGGGAATTCTGCAGTAGAGCATTGGTGAGTGACTGTAGTAGATGATGATTCTATGTTTGGTTGTTGGACTTTGCATAGAGTAGCTATTATTTGATGAAGAAAACAAAGGTGCTACTGATCATATGATGAGGATATGATCAAGGTTAAGTGGGGTCGCATGTCAATGATTTATAGGTTATTGGTGAGAGAGGATTGTTGGAGTTGTTGTTGGATGGCGTATGCACGTTTAGGTTCATTGGGCTACTATAGCAAAGTGTAAAGGAAAGAAAAGAATGGTGTTGGTGTAGTGCTAAGATTTGGATGTTAGTGTAATGCTAAGATTCAAACATTGGTGCAGTAACTATTCATAGGAGGTTGTCGTGTGGCTATAATCAAGGGAGCTTAACGTTCAGTGGCCACAAGTGTGGGTTTACTAAGCTAGGTTAGGGCTCGAGTTGATGGCTATCGTTGGATGGTTGCATTTGATTAAGGATAATTAAGTATCATCACTACAATGGGTCATATGAAAAGGGGAATTGCTACTCGTTAGTCGTGATTATTGGTACTATGTTGAGTGGACAGTGGACTTGTGAAGTGAGGGTCATGAGTGATTTGCCATGATATGTAAATAGGGGCTAGTTGAGAGAGGTTATTTAGGTGTGTGTTGCTGCGTGGATGAAGCGTTTGTAGATAAGGCGTGTTGTGCATAGTTGATAAGGGCTGATTCGTATGCAGAGGATGGAGATGCTACTATTGCGTATGGGAATAGGCAAGTATATCATTATACTCCTGATCTCGCGCCGCGTGATCTCAATTTATAAAACTCAAAAATGATTCTTTCATATCATATCAAATCTTAGTTGATAAAAATCCAAAATAGATTTAAATCTTACAAATCTTGATTTGAGAAAGATCTAGATTAGGCTCGAATCATATGAATCTCGAATTTAACGCTATCATATCATATTTACATTTTTCAACAACCATTCAATCAGATTCTATCTAATTAATCTTTTTTTTTTTTTGAATTTTTTGTTTTTTTAGTTTTTTATTTTCCTTTTTCTAAAATTTTTCATTTTTTTTTATTTTTGAAATAAGACCCCTAAAAATAAAAAATTAAAATTATGCAAAGGTGAAAATGGGGTGTTTACAAACTTTATCTATCACAACTCACACATGTGCATTAAACATTGATGCACAAGTCACGCGAGTTGGTCCATTTGACCAAAAATAAAAGGTTAAATTTAAAAACTTTAACTTGCTTAAATGCGAGCTTCCATTAACCTACCTTACTTAATCATTATGTTAAAGCAAGCTAACCTATAAAAATCAAAATTAAAAGAAAAAAAAGTTGATGCTACAACATTATCTTCTTCATGCCACCAAGTGATGATTCTATGTGAAATGCAATAATCTAGTTAATCGATATACTACAATTTTAGTTCTTAACATTTACTAAGAGTCATTAATTCTAAACTGAAATCATACTAACCATTCTATTATCACTTTAAGCGATAAATTGTCCACACCATTAAGGTAATATTATCATTTTCTAAGAATGAGATTTCACCATTTGTTATAATAATTGAAACAAGTTAAGAGTTATTCAAATTTAGAACTTCCAAGTTTTTATAATACTCATTTTCTCTTTTAAATTTCATTCTACTCTCAAACTTAGTACATTCACATAATTCAATTTTTTTAACCTTTCTACATCATTTCAATCTACCGTCTAAATGTATGAATTAATAAGGATAATATCTTCATGTCGTTTTCATGCTCAATATTAAAAATGAGTTGTTGGCCTACTTAACCTGCCAACTTGCTTTGAGGTAGGTTAAGTTTGAATTTCTAACTCACAATTGCAAGTGTACCTAAGTAGACTAGCTTGCTTAACCCATAAGCTTATGTAAGGCAAGACGGGTTAGCCTATCTAGCTTACATGTACAGTCCTAGCATTAACAAATATCAAGACAAAGATAATGAACGTTTAGTTTTTCTAACCACACAAAAAAGTGAATTTTATTTAAACATCATGCATTATCAAGATGGCTGGAAATCAAACTTATATGGTGAAAGTTTAAATTGAAATGAAAATCCAAGTTGAGTAGCCTTTAGAGTAAGGATAAGGGCCATAGCCACCAATTTGACAAAAACTTTCCTATCTGATATTACTAGTTACCTAGTTAGTAATATGATTTGCCTTTCTACCAATATAAGAAAAATAAAAATTATAAACTTGATATATAGTGTAACATCTTAAAACTCGGGTACCATAGTTGTAAACCTTACGAGATTTCAACGACCCAAAAACGAAGTCGGATAAAAAGTTTTTGAATAATCCCTAGTATCACTCAAACATAATAATAAAACCCTAGGTAAAAGAATCGAACTTTAGACATTAAACCAAAACCCTAAAAGAAGTAAAGCCCTAAAACCCTAACTAAACAAGTAAGAACCCTATGAACCTTAATACTTGAAAAATCCTAAGACAATAATAAAATCCTAAAAAGATCGTTAAGCCCTAGTTTAATGGTTAAATATCTTGAGATGACAAATAAACACTAATCGTAAGTTTAAATCCAACAATAAAAGTGATTGATATCACTAAACAACTAAAACCCTAACTTTCGAGCTCGTACGTGGATCAAATTACCATAAACAAATATCAAACCCTAACTAAACCCTAGGCATACGTATGAGTACTAAAATTAACTAAAGTGTAATATCAAAAATCTAACAAAACCTAAACATACCTTGATTGCACCTATTTAGGCTAATTGTGCTTAATTACTATTAGTTACCTTAAAAAAATCCTAATATCTAACCAACATCCTTTACATCTTAATTTACTACAAGTTAAACACGATTAAGAACTACAAGACAATCCCTTAATTACATTTAGTACATGTTGTACCTTAAGGGGACAAAATCTTCCCAAATTTGATGATAAAGCAAAAGGGTAAATGGTCCCCTTTTTATCTAAGTCCTTTATTACCTAAAAAAGAAAAAAAAAACATACACTTTGTCCCCCTCTCTCTCCATACACACTAACCATCCCAATCCCATTCCCCGTCCATACCCCACACCTAACCCCCACCTCCCCAACCATTCTCTCACATTTTCTAAACTCACAAACACTCTAAAAAACTTTCTAAAAATCAAACACCAAAACACTCCCATTTCCCTTCGCTTTTGGCTGCCGCAACTACTGCTATTGGCCACCCTACCACTACCACCACCAAGCACTAAGTTCATCACTACATACACATACTCCTCCAATGCATCGATGCACATTCACGTCCACATACATATACACACTTACGACACAACACCCTCAAGAGGCCATTTCCATTCCTTTCTTCAATAAGTGTTTAGGTTATTGTTTCTTTAGTTTTTCTTGTAGGATAGTATTAGAAAGTTACATTTTGTTGGATAATCCTTACTTTATAGCGATGTCTTAGATGTTTTAGGTTATTTCATGAAGAACAAGTAAGGGTTAGTGAAAGAAAAACACACTTTAGTAAGAGCCATAACGGTAAGTAGGGGAGTGTAGTGTAATGTTGGTTTTAGGACTAAATCATTAAGTAGTATGATAGAACATCCATTTCAATGCATGCCACCATTTACATGTTTCCATAACACTTGTCTACACATTATTATGTTATGACTATAGTTATAGATGAGTGAAAATATGGGTTACTTAAGTGAAATCACCCTGAAAACAAGTGTTACATGAAAATGAAAGAAATGGCCCTAAAAGCACAAGATGGCTGCCACTTCCATGAACACTTCAAATCTGTAAAATTTAGTTTATTAACTTAAAAACATGAATATTTAGTGTTAAATATGATTTAGATCTTAATTAACCAAGTTAAGTAGGCTAAAGTTTAGCTAAGGCCATAAACTAGCTTAGTTAGTAATTAGAGGCTTAAAAATGGTGTTAATGACCACTTTAACCTTAATGACCAGGTTTGTAAATTTAATAAAAGTGCGCTAAAATTAAGGCCAATGTTGGGATTAAGCCTAAAAAGACAAATGGGTTTAGGCCTAAAGTCTTAAAATTCAATTTATGCTCAAAATGCCCAAAAGAACTAACTTTAAAGGCCATATGGATAAGTAACCAAATTTGAACCTTAGGTTGAAAGGCTTAGAATAAGTTAATTAAGAGGCCCACTAAGTGCAAAGGCCTGTCCAAGACACTCACCATAGGCCCCTTTGTAATTTAGAGGCTTAAACTTAGAAAAATGGCCCATTTAGACCCATAAGAGTACCACTAAGGCCTACACTAAAAATTTAAAGTGTTAGGTAAAAAAGCCCAATTAAAATACTTAAAAGGAAGCCCAAATTCTTAAGTATAAGGCTCAAGATGAAAAACCAAGGCCAAAGCCCAAAATTAGGCTTAAACCTTAAAGTGACCCAACTCACCATTTGGGGCCACGACCTTGTACAGCCCAAATTGAGAACTTACTAATCCAAAAACCTAAATAACCTCACCAAATGAAAGAATGTTTGAAAACGATAAACACTACTATAAGATCATAAAAAAAAACGGAGTTAAAATGAAGAAAATATGTCCGAATTACAAAAACAACTTAAATAAGCTTAATGAGCTATAAGCCTAAGTAGTTAATGCAAATAGAATACTCATAGACTTTAAATGTATTCTTCAAGTGGTGAGGATACTAAGTTGGATACAGTTGAGGACTACTTGGATTGCTAGGTATCATGGCTAAGTAAGTATACTACCTCCTATTTTACTAGTTGTGTGCTTATAGTTAGTACACTAACTAAGTACATCTAATAATTGAATCTATTGCATGTTGGGGTATATGGGATATCGTATGTGTTTGCTATGATTGATATTGATTGCAAAATATCTTAAGATAATTTGAATATCTATGTATGTTGTATTAAAATAGGGGATATTGGAGTGTCTGAATATAATTCTTTGGCTACCTATGAATTTGAGCTAATAAATATTCAATCTTTAATTAAAACTGAACATGCATTGCATCTTATAATATGAATTTAAGGGCATCAACACCATGCAGTAAAATGGGAGATCATACTTAGATGGATCCATATTTAATGTTGTGTATTGTGATTATTATTGTACGACATATTTCGTATGATATGTTTTTGCCTTAATTTTGGGAACTACTTTACTCCAAGGAGTGCTACAGTTTGCTTAAGGTAGTGCCATGTCTACTGTTAAGGGTGATGATATTATTAAAGAGACTTTGTATTGGACATTGTTACCTAGGTCCTAACATGCCAAAATACTTCTTAACTCAGGCAGTAATGAACGTAAAAACAATGCTATATACAGTTATCGGCCGATTATATATACTGTTGCATTGCATATGCTTATTTATGTATTCATGCGCTTAATTAATAACTTATTTGATATTGTTTGTTAATAAGGTAGGAAGGTTACTCATTAAGCAATTGAGCTTAAACCCCTATAGTTTGTTATTATAGTAGGACCTTTACTTGAAGTCGGGCCACGGGATGCCGAAGGTTAGTTGCACTAGCGTAGGGTTGATCAGTATGAAGAAGATGAGAGCTCCAGAGATTGTTTTACTTATATTTGAACTCTCTATTATTATTCATTAGGTATCCTTAGTTTATTAAGTAGCTTCGATTACTAGTAATGACTTATTCTGATATTGTATGACTTTATTAGGGGAAAACCTTATATCCTCTCTTATTTATGTTTGTGTTAGTTTTAAATGGATGATATGATTTTATATTACGTGCTTGGCTATTACTTAATGCCAATTACTAGGATGAGGTTTTAGTTGTGAAATACCTCATATAGTACACCAAAGGCCTTTGATCAAGGATAGTACTTGATCAAGGATGGTACTTGATCTCGGATCTTCTCGTATTATATGGTGATATTGCTACAAGTTGACCCTCTTACAATTGTGACAACAGCCCTACCACATATCAACTTAGAGACGGACATGTTGAGACATTTAAGAACACAAAACCAGTTTATAATCCACAATTATATATATATATATGTATACATCATCTGTCATTATTTATAGAAGGTCTCCATGATTTCATAAATAAAGAATGGCATATGAACCATTTAGTCTACATAAAACATCTAAGATCAATAATAACTTTTACAATCTAAATAAAAGAGCGCATAGTTGGACATGCATACTACAATTGATCTAACACTATGGAATTTCTCATCTCTAATAGATATTAACGATAACATAACGTACCTAACAAGAGTCATAGGTAACTCTAAATAAGGTTCAACAAGTAAAAAATCAACATGACATAAATAGTAACTAATTGAGCTAATGAACATTATATGCTAACTACTACTCTACACAAGCCATCATCAAAATAATAAAAAGCTCCCTTCTCCTCATAATAATAGTAAGCATAACTAGAATCATCAATATAGTAATTGATATTGTCCTCATAACCTAAATCTGTAGCTAAAAAGCATAAACCCCCAAAGGATGAGCTAAAGCCTACTATAGGATACTAACCACAAGTGCATGATCAAGCAATCACAATCTCACAAACATATAAACTAGTGACAATATTAACATAAAGTAAATGCCAGTTATTATCTTTATCTAATAAGCCTAGCAAACATCACAATCTTATTGTTCAAAGACTTAAGGTAACTGATGACTTCCTACAAGTAATCAATGTATAATATTACATAAGTATTAGTGTTAGGTCCTTCCAACATCCCAGTAATCTCATAAATCTTGTCGAATCATCTCAGTATGGGACCCCACTTAGGACAACATCATACAAAGATCACCAGGTGCTTCACCAACCACATTAGACCCTACTAGTAGGAGATCAAAGCCAAGCACAAATAGCACACTTTATTAAGATCCAATTTTATCTTAAGTCCGATTAGATTAGCTATACTAGATGCACAACAATACAAACACGTATCCCGTACCTGACTCCAATGAATTGCTCAACATGTCTTTTAATGTTCTTGACCCGATAAATAACACAAATAATTAAATCAAACCTAATCTAACTACTAGCCCCAACACTTACACCTTACACCCCAACACCTCACTATGCTTTTAGTCTCCATAAGAATTCACTAATCAATCTTTGAAGAAAAGAAGTTTTGAATTCAATTTGATTTATAGAACTTGTTTAAAAACATGTTAAAATGTCTTAAGATAAAAAAAATAAAAAAAAAGGTTGGAAAAACCATGAGGAATAAGTTCGAAACTTTCTATGTAATGCTACAAACAGGGCATTTAGATGCTAAGGGGGCTGGTATGTTATGATTCAAAGTAGCAAAATCGCAACAGTTATATCATATAAACTAACCTATGATAGTAACTGACCGCACAGTCTATATCATAGATATGATTTGAGCAATGCATCTACGACTCTTTACTTTAAAGAAAAATAGCTCATTTGTAATTATAGGCAAAATTTATAAATAACTAGAAACTTTAAGTCATGATTACATAAAGATACTATTACTGTCTTACAATCCAGGAAATATCTACATGTTAAGGTAGTTTGATAAGTAACATATTACATAATCAGCCTAAAAAGAAAAAAAAAACTAGGAGTTAGTAATAAAACTTTAAAAAACTTGGTTGTAGTAATCAACTTGATCCTCACACCTTATAGCACTTCAAAAAAAAATGACCTTAAGATAATTATATCACGACATCTCAACTGGAACCTATAAGAAAATCTATAAAGGTATAAGTAACTAATAGGTCAGGAAGTCAGGATTAAGACATAATGATAAGAATCAAGGTACAAGACCCCTAACTCGCAGCCAAGCCTAAGGCCTCGAAGGTTTGATGCAATGAACTTTCCTATGCCAACCAAAGCCGAACCGATCATGGCTGCCAACTAACTCTTAATGTTGACCCAAGTGACTTCTTGTCGTTCGAAAGTTATGTGCCAAGAATCATTGTTTTGCGAGCAGACCAGCCCCCTTCACTCACTCTTACCTAACATGATCGAGTCGACCCATAGCTCGACAACATGGATGTTAAGAGGCCGAGAGATCTTAGCCATTCTTCGAGTAAGTCCACCCCCTACTCGGTAGCCTTGTTCAATCACTTACCCTGATGGTATTGATTTGTCCCCTTCACTTACCTTAATGTATATTAAGAGGCATTATGATTAACAAAATAGATTATGAAAATAAATAAATATATGATAGTATAAATAGATGGAATATGAAAAAGAAAAAACTTCCAATACTATATATTATAACTAGTCAATATACTCACGTAATGTATGGATAAAATTTTAAATGGTCATTAGATATATATATATATATATATGTTTAAAAAAAGTATAGATATAATATAATATTTTACTTATGATTAAAAAAATTGCTAAAAAATCATCTAAGCATTATAAGGTCTCAAAAACAAATGTCCTTGATGATGGAAAATATTGGATAATGTATGTGAAAAGACATTATGATTGACAAAAAGGATTATTGAAATAAATAAATGGAATATAAAAACAAAAAAAAAAGGAAAGAACTTCTAAAACCATAGATCATAATATGATACGATAAAAACTATGGAAATGCATTAATGATGGAGACTTATATAATTATCCAAACTTAAATATGCCCTTTAGTCTACTGCTAATATATTTTACTACAAAGATAGATGGATGTCATCTTTATGATAGTATCAATTAAAATTAATAACCAATATAACATTCATTATATTCTTTTCTTTTTTTTCTTTTTGTTGCCCTTACTATAGTATAAGTTCATAAACCTATATAAAAATTTATGAGGTTACTAAAATATGTATTTCATAATATAGTTTTGAAAAGATAAAACATGGAGAGAGTTGCTATATAATTTTATAAAGTGCAATTGTCAAATTTTCTAGGGTTGTGTACCCAGACTTGACTATAACTCGAATGTAGAGATTAACTTAGACTTTTAATGAACTTAACCAATCTGAAATGATCATTTGTAGGAGTGCTTATATACATACTAGTGGTCGACATACATGTATTGTGTGTGCAAAAAATACAAAATGAGGAGGGAGAGGGAGGGAGGGAGAGAGAGAGAGAGAGAGAGAGAGAGAGAGAGAGAGAGAGAGAGAGAGAGAGAGAGAGAGAGAGAGAGAGAGAGATGTAAGTGTAGTTAATGAGAGAGTATGGAAAAGTGAGAGAGTGAAAAAAGTAGGAGAGAGAAAAGAGAGATTAAGTGCAATTAGTGGGATTAAGTGCAATTAGTAGGAGAGTGTGGAAAAGTGGGATAGTGGAAAAAGTTGGATAGTGTAGAAAAATGGAGAGAGAGAAAAAAGAGTAAATAGACATATTTATTCATTAGTTATAATTTTAATAGTTTATTTTATTGTTAGTTTTTTTTATTAAATAATAGTAAATAGATAGTAAATATGTAATTTTAAGAAAAGCAATTACTTAAGGTCGCATTTACTTTAATAATATAGATATATGTTCTTACATGAACCATGCATATCACTTTAAAATATTTATTTTTAATTTGTGGTAAAGTTTTATTCATTAGAATACTTCCTTAGTCTTTTTATGTTCTCACATGTCTGCCATGGCTATCTAATGTAACTTTACTATCACTTGGGATAAGTATCTCGATAACAATGGAAAATTACACGATTTAATAATGGACATTGCAGTAAAAGATAAAATTCTAAAAGTGATTTTTCTTAAGCATGAATATAAGAATAAGAGAATCTGTATCATGTATTTTTAGATAAATTTTCCTTTTAACATCTTTCTGGGTATATGTAATTATCTCCCCATATGGTAGTTAAGGTATTCTGGCCTTCTAGGTGCATGCATCCATCTACCGCATCACTAACTAGTTGTCATGGTAAATTTATTACAACTCTATTACAATCGGATGTAAAATGCAATATTTATAGTTCAAAAATACGTAGTGAAAATGCATGGGCTAACATATTGACAACTAATGCAGTATTAATAAACTTATTAGGCCCTAATGTATTAATTATTCATATAGAAGTATCATTAAGCTAACTAATCTACTAAGCTCATGCCCGCTTCAATCAAATGCCTAGCAGTACTAAAACATCTTTTCGAATTCCTTAGCACAGACACTTCTAAATCATAAACATAACTACATTACATCCATTGACTTTCTTTTAACTCGTTTCAAAACTTCAACCCTTACCTCAAAAGCCCTAGTAGAGCTCCATGCTACATGCTTTACAAGACGTGGAGTTTATAATGGAAATTCCAAAAAGAGATTATCAAGGATGGAGCAGAAGCAATAGGTTAAGGATATAGCTATAAGAGAGATGCGCTCGACGCTATCACTATGCTTGTTGTCTTTATGGAATTGGAAGCCAAGAATTAAATCACACAATGATATTCTTGTTACTTATAGTGATTCAATTTTCCTTCTCTTGAAATGTCGATTCTTTGAAATTTCATAAGGAAGAGAAATTGCAAATGGACTTAGGGAGTTTTATGTGTCCTATGCGGCTTAGGTCTTAGTTCTTGGGGTCATTCGAGAAGATATCCTTGAGCGCATCTCCCCTTGTTCTCAAAACTTACCTATTATTGCTTCAGCTCCCTTCTTTATGGCATGGCTAGCAATTTCATTTGCAATTTCCTTAATTGTAAACTTGAATAGCCAAGCTAGGACACTCTCGAAAGAGGCATCACATCAAACCCCATTGTTTGATCTTGGAGCTAATAAACCAGAGAATTAAGAAAGGAGTGTTGATAATTAAAGGTTTACAGGGATGAGAAGCTTTTGGTCTAATTTACATAACATTTGATTGTGAATGTTAATATGTTATTGAATTATTAGTGAGTTCGTAATGTCTAGTTTGTTTTATCACTAACCAATTAAAGTTAATAATAACTGTTATGCTCTCCATGTATTAGTCTTGCTTTAGTAATTTAACAATACTTTTTCACTGCTTTGTAATACGTTAATCTCTTATTTAAATTTTTCGAAACATTGATTCCTTATTTGAATCACTTTATAAAATTTTAATCCTTTATTGAAACTTTTTAAAATATTGATCTCCTATTTAAATTTACTCTTGAACATTGATCTCCTCCATTACAATTCTCCCATAAAATAAGGCTTAAGTGTAGAATGCAAATCCCAAGAAATATAATAAAATGTTAGAACTAGGAAGGGAAAATATACTTAGTTCGGAACACTCTATTTAAGAAGTATTTTCATGTTTAAGTTTTGCATCATTAACTAGTTGTTGCAATTTATAAAATTGGTTTACCCTATCTTATTATTTAGTAAGTGATATCAATTTTTTACAGTTTTGATAGACAATGGATTATTAGGTATTTAAAGTTATTTATAGAATAGAATAGTAATATGTATCATAATTAAACGTGAGTAGCAAATTGAATAGCTAAAGTCTTACAATCTTTAACTTGTAAGATAGTTTTCATATTGTGAGTGGCTACGTAATATGAAAATTTTAAGCAATTTTAATAAGCCCCTCTTTAGGGCATTACACAATCATCACGAACCCTAATCATGTATTGAGCCTTAAATTCACTATTTCTATGCTCTTATCAGTCCATTAGATTGTGAAAAGTTCTTACTAAATTGAGCATAGTGAGTCATATCCTTCTTTCTTTTGCTTGTCTATCTTCTTCTTCTTCTTCTTCTTCTTCTTCTTCTTCATTGATTACATTATCTTCCTCAATTCTTTATTGAAGTTAAGGATTCAATTTGTGGTTGAATTAGTAGTTAGTTATCAATGTCTTAATCGTTGTCTCCTTAGATACATCATTACGTGATTAGAGGATGTCATTGATGTCATTAGTATCGTATACGGTTATGTGCAAGTTACTCTAAGTTTAGATCAGTTGTGCATGACTCTAAATTGTGTTATTTAATGGGTTAAATTAAAAATAATAATCTTATGTTTACTGCATTAGATTAGGTGTGTGTACATGTATACTTATGGCATTCATGTCTATATTGATGATTTTGTACTAGACGTCAAGTCAATCAGGAATCTTTTTTTCTTGGTACAAAAGATGTTATACATTATGATCATCATGCGAAGTTAGGGTTGAGTTCAATGTTGGTACATTGAGACTTATGATAAAACATATTGTTATAGTTTACATTTGATTATGTTAGGTTATATTTTTAATTATTTAGAAGTTTTGAAGTTGTATATTATAAATGAATAGAAGATATTTATGTGGGACTTTGAACTAATTGTGGAATATTTATGATTTGTGGATTTTAGTTTTTTTAAGCCTTTGCATATTCATATTGAGGTATTAATATGTATCAAACTGTCTATGTCCCTTGTTTTGGGGCATAAAATCAAATCTCTAAGCTTTCACCTAACCTCCATCAAAACCCTAGTTCTACAAATTGTTATGTTTGGATTAGTTCTCTCCCCTTCATACATACTAAGCATTTAGCTTTCCAAATACTCCATGCCAAGAAGCAAACTTCCGACTCAAATTCTTTAAAGAAAACCCCAAACATCACATCGTTTTAGGTGATTTCCAAAAGCCACTCCATAAAAAGAGAAGCCCTTGATATGTCTACTCTTAAGGTAAGGCCTCCAAACTCAATCACTATAGTCCATTTGCATGTGAGAAGAGCATTCTCAGAGTTCTCTACATCTCTATACAATAGACAGCAAAGGGAAGATAGAGTACGTCTCTTAAACAATCTCTTGAATTTTAGAAGGGTATTTGATGCAACTCACCATCGAAAATGTCTGATCTTAGGTAATGAGATGATATTTCAAATTTTTCTTTAGATCTCATTGTTAACTCTTCTTGATAAAGATGATTTTGAATTCATAATGTTAGAATATTTATTTCCTATATATTGATAAGTTGTTTTTGTTTTGCAAGTATCATCTCTATTATGAAGCCTCACGATAGATTCCTATTGAACCATCCATTGTAGACTTATTGCTCTAACTTTCTTAACCTTCTTTAGATTTAGAAATTGTTTTATTCTTTGTATATCCCATGTTCTTGTATTCCACCCTCTTTTCTCACTTATATTAGGTCCTTTAAATTCATCTAATGGGTTTTGTTTTGATTTTTATTCTAAGTTAACCAAAAATTAACAATTAAGCTATTCACTTCTCTACACCATTTGACGGGAAACAAAAAACAAATGATAGAGTAAGCTACAGTAGCCAAGGTAACTGATTTTATCAAAATTTCCTTACCTACTTCACTCAATAGGTTTTGCTTCCACCTCTTATACTTTTGGACAATATTTTCCTTCACAAAAGCTAGAGCTTTGTATCTTGACCTTCCCATAGGGTTGGTGATCCTTAGATAAGTTCCAAGATCCTTAATTGCTTAGACCTCATAGCTATTGCTCTTTGCACCTTAACATTGGTGTTTTTGTTGAAATACACAATCAATTTTTTCATGTTTATAACTTGTCCAAAGGTGTTGTAATAATAGCATATGATGCTAAGCTCACCCCTTGTGCATTAGTTTCTAAGAGAAATAAAGCATCATCAACAAAAAAATAAGTGCAAAAGTTTAGAACATGTTTTGTTAATAATCAAACCATGTAGCTCGCCATTCTTCAAATGCATCTCAATCCTCCTAAATAAAACATTAACTACAAGAATTAAGGGATAAGGTAACAAATGATCTCCTTTCTTAAACCCTTGCTAAAATATATTTTTGAAATACTTTACAATTCAAAGAAAGATTTATCAACTTAGTGAGCACTCATAGTAATCTCCTGACATTTTACTTGTTGAGGCAAAGCTAATATACCATTTTTAATTGATTAATAGCGAGTAGCTTGAGTTGAGACTCACATGATTTAGCTCGTAGGCGCATTATATGAATTTGTTGATAGTGAGCCTGTAGAGCGTTGTGTTGATTGTTGATAGTGGATAGTCCTAGATGGGGTCCACATAATTGATTAATATAGTATTCTCAACTAGGGTAATAGTTAAGTTCCATCTATTGGGATAATACCCATAGATAACCTCATATGGGTAAGGTGAGGTGTCCCGTACGATTAAGTATAAGAGATAATCGACATGTAAACAGCATAAATCTCACCTTCCATGGTTCTAGAGCCCTATGGATGTGTTGCTTACATTCACAATGTATGCATTCATTCCGTATGTAGCTAAATTGCATGTTTGTTAATGAAGCTAAATAACTTGCTTCAGCGGTAGTGGCAAGAAACAAACTCACTAAGTTGTGGTATGCTTACCTCCTAACAGTTCCTTTTTGCAGGTAACCAAAGGTTGGGAATGGATTAAGATCAGAGTGCAAGTGTCCCTATAGCAACTAGATTAAACGAATAAGATTACTTTAATAGGCTATATTAGTTAAGCTTGATCTTTATAGTATTTAGTAACTCTTGATGTTGTAGAAGTTTAATTATCTCATCTTATTGTTTGGTAAATGATTCTAACTCTCTACGGTCTTAGTGAACAATGAATTGTTGGGTTACGCTAGTTGCTCATATAAATAAATAAATGTAAGTAAAATGAACAAGCACCTTTACAAACCCAATAGTTGAGTCTTCCAACCTTTGATTTGCAAAGCATTCTTCATATCATGGTACACATGTGATATGAAGATTTTAGGAAAAACTACCACGCCCTCCTATGGGGCATTACAGGAATAGTGTCAAAACTCTAGGTTGTCAAAGATAGGACTAGCTTACCAAATGGTGAGATGAGGTAGAACTCAGGTGTAAGCTCTCAAAATTGAGTTTAGGACAATTGAGCCTAAATTTAGGACCTTTAGAGAAACTTATCCAATTGAGCCAAAACTTTACAACTAAAATAGAAAAGTTAGTCAAGATAATACAGTGGAGTTAGATTTTAAAAATAATGACCCAAAATCCCAATTTTGCCCTTAGAAGTAAGAATATTTAATATAACACCAAAATGTTCGGAACTCCTAAAATCAAGCTCAGATTGTAACGAGAATTTAAAAATAAGTTAATTAAGTATAAAATGAGATAATATAGTATAATTTACTATATGAATATACACATATTTTTATAAGTATACTTGGTATAAATAATAATTATATTCGTAAATTAACCCTAAATTACATAATTATATATAATGTGTTGAATTCATGTAAATAATTAAAAGAACATATCCTAATAATAAAAGATATGTTAGAAACTTAATTATATGAGTATAGTTATATATTACGCGTGATATATACATGGGATATTTACCCATATATTAATAAATAATTAAATCTTAATAAAATATACCTAAAATGTTAAAAATAATTGCAAATCTCATTCAAAAGACTAAATTTTGGCTAGAAAATTTCTAGATAAGTTAGAAATCACCGTAGGACAACTCCAACAGCAAATTTGTAATGAGTCAAAAGCAATTTATTAACTAGTTGACACCTCCTACTTAGGAATTTCAAGAAGGTGAGGAAGAAAAATTTTTTCAAAAAAGTTACAACAACCCTCTACCGACTCAAACTAATATATAAGGTCCTTAGTACTACTTCAGACCATTTAGGACCCCAAACCATAGAAAGGAATATTTAGAAAAAATCATAAAAAATAGAAAAAAAAAAAAGGAAAAACAAAGCAATTACCATGTTTGGCTAATTCTTAGGGCTCCCATCATTCTACTGTTAAGCCACTCCACTACTAAGGAGTACCCCCAATGTCTAGGTATTCCGACATACCTCCACCACCCTATGGCTATTGGAGCCACCAAGAGCAGTCAAGTCAAAATTTTGCCCTATTTTTTAAGAATTTAAAAAAAAAATAATAATTCTACCTAGAAAATTATGAAAAAAAATTTTACTTACGTTATTTTGAACATGATTTTATGTGAAATTTTTATTTTTGAAAAATTCATAATATGTAATATACTTCCTTAAGAAATTTACTGTTCATCCGAATTTAGAATTGTAAAATAAATATACTAAATGATATTGTTTCTAACTGAAAATTTTTATGTAGGATGTGTATGATATATAGATAATTTCTATGTAGCCCAAATTTTGATTTGAATATTTTTAATATTTATTGCATTTTTTGGCTTAAAAATTGCTCTAAAATAGGCTAAAATTATGAATTAAATAGGAAATTATGAAATTAATTGATGAAATGGACATGTACTGTTCTATAGTAAATAATAACAATATTGAGTCAAATTGAAATTAATTTAGTGTAAAAAGAATCATAATTAAGTAATTTACGATAATTTAAGGGTAAAATTAAAAATACAAGTATATAGGCGATAAGTCAAAAACTTGAAACAAAGTGATAACTGACTTCCTTATATTTTTAGGAGTTTATAAAAATTTTTGGAGAATTATTTGGAAACCCAGACTATTTATTACAAATTTACCTAATAAAATCGCTTAAATTATAAGTCATGGTGTATTTTTAAAATTAATAAGATAAAATGATTTAAATAGTTAGATAAAAACTATATATGTAATTGCTAATCAGATTGGATTAAATGAATAATTTTCTTATATTTACTAATATTTTCTGATCAAGATACATTTTAGGTATATTAGAGTTGAATAATACTTATATTGTAAAAATATATGGACAAATTAGGTAAAATAAAATTTAATAACATAAATTATATATAATACGATCATATTTATATAATTACGTATAACTGTATTAAAAACTTAAACTACCTATTAAAGGTCGTCTCTGAAAATAGAATTCGTAAAACATGTTATTCGGTCTATACGAACCCAATAACACTAATTTTGTTAAATTCAGACAACCTAAAATAATATAACCTGTAATTTTATTATATTCAAGAATGTACATATTTCGGTAACCTTACTGAAATTAAAACGTGAATTAATAAATTAAAAGTGTATTTCGATACGATCGAAACAATATATAATATGTAATAGTATATATGATGTACAATATCAACAATTAATAACTTAATTCAATATATAGTGATAATACAACTATATATTATGGAAATAATATATATATATATATATAACCGTTTTAGATTAAACCATAATGTTTTTGTAATTATTACGAAAACTGAATTTGGGTCTTTTGTGTAAATAGGAACTTCCAGTATAAAGATAGTTGAAGATTCAAGTCAGTTAAGATTGTGGCTTCACCACTTGTTGGGATACTGGTGAAAGTATCCAGAGATCTAAGAGTACTTCTCGTTGTATTTGTAGTTAGTTGACAGTATGCATGCCGTGTGTATGGATGATACTCAGTTGTGATAGGACTTCAACTCCTTGGTGTACTGTTCTGCATGTTTGCATTAATTCTGTATTGTATGAACTTGTTGGCACCCCTAACTAAAACTAATGTTTATTCGACTAAAATGAAATTGGACATACATAACACCCGTTAGGGGAAACGATTAAGAGTATCAGGCCAAATACCGACTTCCTTTGATGAGGATAGCTGAAATGGTCCTTTCTCTATCTTTAGTCAAACTAAGTGACAGGCAAGGAGGTCGTAGCAAGGTTAGGGGCTATAGTTCGAAGGAAGTCATGGGAGGAGGGTGTTCTCCAGTGTACAAGCCTGAGTTTGGTCTAACTTGAGTTACGATGAAACTCATCGATGTAGGTTAGAGCGAATGTAATTTTTGTAACCTTACAATGGATCGGATAACTTTATGTGATGTTTCATTTGATTAATTGCATTGCATTTCATCATAATTATTAACCTTATTATGTTTGTATAGTACTCTTTTGACTCTGTCCCACTTATTGAGCTAGTTGTGCTCACATCCTTATAGACTCTTTTGCAGGTGTTGAGTGGGGTCAGGATGTTTAGATACCACCGTTCCTAGGTTAGTATGCTGCTGTTTGGGAAAGTAAGGATTGAGGAATCTGAACCTGGGCTTTTGACTTTATTTTTGAGTTTTTAAGAAAACTAATTGGGAATTCCTTAGGAGCCCACTAGTTTCCTAACTTATTGTATATAGACTGTAAAACCTATAGTTTTTAATAAACTCTGATTGTAAACTTTACCTTTGGACGTAAAATGTTTGTGTAAATACTGTTGTGGTACTAGATCATAGGTTGTATATAACAGATATTTTGTAAAGCTCTACTACAGGTTTGGTAATTAACAAGTATCAGAACAGACGTTTCAAGTTGGTTGAGTTGTACATACCTTATGTGAACTATATCTACGATAACAGTTGTAAGATCAGCTTTTATCTTAGGTTAGTTTACACGATAGGACTGTTATGACTCTTCCTATTCGGGGCATGACACCAAGTAGGATTATGATGGAAGAATAAAAGACTTAGACTTCTATGATATATATGCTATATGTAGTAACACCTATATTTATTTATGTCTATGTATATGTATATGTACACCCATTAAAAATTAATACCCCTAATTAAGATACCTTCGATGGACATACCTTGAGACTCATACATTTTATGTTTCAAACATTAAATCATCATATGAAAGGAGCAAAGTGTCAGAAACTACACGAGAGCAAGCATGTTAAAAGAGGTTAAAATTTAGGGAGATATGTATATTGAAAGGAACGAGTACAAATACATTTTAATTGAACATTGGAAGCAGAGAATATCAATCTAGAAGTATTGACCCTGTAATCACAACAATAGTTTCAAGTAGGAAATTTAAACTTGAGAACGGAAACTGAACAAAGGACCATGACAATTGATTTGCTTATTAGCAATCAAATAGCTTAGAAATTAAGGATCACAAGGTGAAGTTATAAGAATGCAATTTGCCTTGAAACTTTGGAAAATTGTGATGAGTAATGATATGGGTTAACAAATATTGTGCTAAAGAATTGTTTTGGCAAACCTATTAGACTATGTTTAAGAGATCTTAATCTACAATTTGATATATATTCTGTAGGAACGAGATGTCCATATGAACTATTGACCCTTGAGATATGAATGTTAGTTGTGAGGTGGTATAAAGGAAATTAAGAGTGAATATAATACAATTGAAAAGATCCTAATGTATGAATAACCTTTAGTTTGATGAACAAGTCAAGATAAACTATAAGGATGGATAACAATAATGAGAAAAGGGAGAAGCTATAGATGACATATTCAGAAGAAAGGAGGAGATGGTAGAATTAACTCATAGTAAGACATGAAATTGATGTAGGGCAATAAGTACAGGATCTTTTCAAGCTAAGATATCTGAAGTCATATCAAGATAAGGACAAATTAACCTCCAGTTAGAATCTAATCATAATTGAATATAAATAGAGAAACTAAAGATTGAAGTATGGATTAGAATTTCAAGTCTCGTACAAGTTTGGTGAAGCTCGTGGTAAAGACCTCGAATTCCAATATTTAGCCTGATTGTAAACTTTATACCTAAGATAACCATAAGAACGATAAAAGACCAAAAGAATAGTTAATTAAGATCTTAAGGAATAATTTACCATTGGTTATGAAGTATAAAATTGATGTGCAAGGATGATTAAGTTATAACAATAAACAACCCCTAAAACTAATAGATGCTCGAGTGCTTACAAATTTAAAAGTAGGAAGTAACTTATGATAAAGTAGACATAACATGTAGAAGTCAAATGTGGACTAAAAGATGACCACATTTAGTAAGATGGGAAATTATAATAATTTGAGGATATATGGATGAAATGTTGTATGATATGAATAAGTAAGTTAGTTGAATGACACTAACTTGGAAAAGTATTATCTTAACAAGACTACGACTATTGAACAAGATCTTGATTCCCTACTAGTGTTGCATAATCAAGGAAGTAAGGACCAACCTAAAGATATATTAGAATAATGGAACCTCCTAGGCTAAGGCTTTTTGAGTTCATCAAGGTAAATAAGTACTTTGAAGGTAAACCCAATGATCTAATTGAGACAAAAGACTGGTTGGCTTGGATTAAGCAATCTTTTAAGATCTGTGAAATTCCAGAAAACTTAAAGGTAACCTAAGGAATTTTTATGCTATATAAGGATGCAAGAATATTGTGGGAGTTCAAAAATAGGACCATGTCTCAACTTATCACTTAGGATGGATTTAAAGAGGAGTTTTTGAAAGGGTACATCCCGGATAGTCTACAAGAAAAGCTCCACAAAGTCTTACTCCTCATATACAAAGGAAATAGGGCCATCAGCGAATATGAATGTGAGTTTAGAAGATTGATGCACCTTACTACTGCTAAATAGACATCGGATCTTAATTCTTTGAGACTAAGTGCTCTCCATATCACACCCACTACATGCAAATACCCTTCGATCGGGCCATGAGTGCTCGTCTACCTTAGCTTCCTCTCTTTCCCTTATTGTCGTCCTTGCTAACTTGAGTGTTGAAGGGTCCTCATGGTACTATGCAAAGAGGGCTTTCTTATAAGACTTCAGAAGCAAGGAACTAATTGGATTTAGCCATCACCAAGATAAATCCAGTAAGATCCACTAAAGTTAGTCCAAACAACCAACAATATGTTTTTAATACTAATTTGTTTTGCTTTGAAGAAGAAAATAGAAATTAGAGTAATAAATACTGCATCTATAATGGAATGTTTTATTTATTTTAAGATTATGTATATTTTTACTTCTAACATTCAGTAGTTTAGATTCTTTTTTTAAATATATTTCTCAATATTTTATTTCATTGTAAGATGTTTTTATAATGTATATATATTTGGAAATTTTTACTATTAGTATGTCTTAATGTATATTAATTATCATAATGTGATAATAACAATTATAATTATGTCATATTCTTATATTAATTACATTCTAATTTAACCTTTTATTTTCAAACATTTCATCATATTCAATTACCATGTTAAAGATGGTATCAATTGTATTGAAATTTAATCTATTTCTATATCAACATAGATAAATTTTTTAATTTAAAACACTACAGTGTGTGTATGTAAGAGAGAGAGAGAGAGAGAGTATTTTTTTTTAAATAATATTAGTGAGCACATGACATATGGTTTTCAATATAATTATAATATATGCAAGATATAATGTAATATATATTATATGATATATTCTAATACATAATCAAATTATATAATATAAACGTGTCATATTTTATAGTACATTAAGTATAAATATGTTGTTTCAACTTATATAATAAAATCAATTTACATTGATTAATATATTTATGTAATATACTATTTATCATATAATATAAAAAAAAACTATGATATGATAAATATGTATAAGAAAAAGAGTAAACATACACCTCAGAATTATTGCAAGTTAAAGTAGCACAAGATATTTAGTTATTTGAAGATACATACTTTTCAATGGAGATTTTATATAACTATTACGCATTTCAATGGAGATTTTATATAACTATTACGCATTTCAATAAAGATCTTATATAGTAAGCATAAAAATATTATGATATAAAATTTGTTTAAGGAAATACTGAGCAATAACTTTTTCGTTTCCTATTTTCATAATGCATTAAGTCATAATACATAAAAAATATTATTTATATGCATTTATTATGTAATAAGAAAAACAAAATTATACTTATTGCATAATATATAATATATACTTATTAATACTATTTTTCAGATAATATAAATGGTTATGATACAATAATTATTTATGATAAAAAGAATAAATAAACACCTTTCTATTTTTTTCTATTATACCTAAAGTTAGGAAAACTAGTAAAATTTTAATATATTTTATTATAATGAATAATCAAATTAGATTATATCATTATTATGGTACTTACTCTCATATTTTCATTATAACAAACTAGCAGATGTTGCACCCACATTATAGGTGCTAAAAAATTATAAATGATTAAGTAAAATAATTTATAGGGAAAATAAATAAATCAATCACTTGTAGACATGCTTATAAAAATAATTTTTTTTTTTACTTTTTATTTTGAATGAAGAATGGGCATGTGTATTAATTAATAATTTGGTCATATTTGGTACCAATTATTACAGAAATTTGAAAAAAAAAATCTTAAAAATAAATGCTTTTGCTTAATATAATAAATAAATTAATAGATACATAAGGAGATGTTAAGTTGAAAGTTATGTGGGATAAGTAGGTAATAGGAGTGAGATTGGAGATAGATGTAAAAGAGTGGGGGTGATTGTGATTTAGACTATTATGGAAGTGAAGAGAGAGAGATAAAACGAGAAATTACAAAGAATGTCAAATTTACCTATATTTATAGTATTTATAGTATTGTTTTTTTTTAATATATATATATACATATAATTTTCAATTAGAGGTTTAAATAGTAATTTTATAAGGAGTTGTTACTTAAGGTCTTTCTAGCTTTAATAGTATAGATATAGATAATTCATTACATATTTGTTATAAGTTTCAATCCGTGACATTTGTCATTACTTCTTTTTATTTTTAAAGATATTTTGTATTTTTAAAATAAATGTGAAATGGTCAATTTAGTTTTAAGAAATTCAAAAGAGTAATGAGTTTATGAATTTAAAAAAGATAATAAAACTATAGATGATTGGCTATTACTAATTTCAATGTAAATTAATAATAATACTCTAATAGAAGGTATCTATTATGCCATTATAATTTAATGATGACCAATGTTGATTAATGACATTATTTGATATGCAATTTGATGATTATCAATATCAAACTTTAATCCATATATTGCTTAGCACTTTTTCAGAAGTTAAGAGAAAGAGGTTAGTTAAGGAAAATTTAGTTTGTTGAGCCTGGTTTTTTCTTCCCGGTTTTATATAAATTAGTCTTCTTCAAACCGACCAGTATTAAATCTTGTTCGTTTAATACTGACTGCCAACTAGAGTTTAAAGAAAATAGGTTTTTTATATCTTAAAAACGCTTTGAAATCGCCACCCGAATAGAGTTAGGAAAAATAGTTAAGTTATAACCAATTAGTTACTAGTTTAACGAGAAAACCAATTTTACAAAACGATTTTCTAAAATGAGAGATTTGCATCCGAGGGCTATTCTATTAAACCCTAAACATGTACCACTTTTTAACTTTCCAAATTTAATCTTACTTTTCAATAATACCCTTTTTCAATTTCTAAATGACTAATCATATCGCATGCGACTAAATTAATTAATTTACACAAATATTTACAAAGATGGAAAAAAATAAAATAAAATTTTCATATTTTAAGTGGCCCTATACATACAGGTGCTTACGTAACCGTTATTCAAGATCGAACTTCCATAGTTCGTTCACCAAAAATATTAGTGGGTGAGTTGATTTTAATTTTTGAAAAAATCTCAAGTTTACGTTTTTACCTGTTTCGATTTATTTAAAGAAAATTTCTAAGGGTTCTAATGTAGGGTTTTAATTTTGAAAACTCTAAAGTAATCCTAATCTGGAGATTGTCTATTTATTTTTATTTATTTCTAGAAAGTTGATTTTCTAAGTAATAAAGTAACTTTATTATTTTATTATTTATTCCTTTACTTTTTATTGTTACTTTTTCTTTTTTTTTGGTTAAAATGCAAAAATAAAAATAAAATTAAATACTTCTTCTTCTTTTTTCTTTCTTTTTATTTTTCTCTTTCTTCTCTTTCCCTTTTTCTCTTTTTCTCTTTTCCTTTTTCTTTTTCTTTTTTTTCAGATTTTTCTTTTATTATTAGTTACAATTATATATTGAAATAAATAATTAATAAAATAAAATAAATAAAAATAAAAGTAAATAAATAAATAAAAAGAGAACAATTGAAACAACAAAAACAACAACAAACCCAATGCTCCAAATAGGAAGGCCTCAAACAAGATTAGAGTAAGAGATGGGCCGTGGAGGGTCGGATCTTCGAGTCAGAGCAAGTCGAATGGTAAGTTACAAGTTCGGTCACGTGCAGCAACTTGGAGAGGGCATTTCCTAAGGTGATTTAGCCACCAAAAAGAGTAGGAAAGGGTGGTTTTGTATGTTTCTGATTGGGTTTGGGGGTGTAGGGAAAGTGTTATAGCCTAACTTGGTTGTCAATGGTAATTGGTGAAGAACAGCCGACAGCGACGATAGGTAGTACTCATGCATGGAGGGTAGAGAGAAGGAAAGTGCAGCAGCTGTGCATATACGTCATGACTATACAATCAGTCGAATGTCCTGTAGTTTGGAGTGTATGTGAGTGGGCGAAGGTCGAGAAACTGTGTGAAAAGGTAATTTAGGGTGTTCGGATCATGGGTGCTCAATGGTTGTGGGCAATTTGGTCAATTGAGAGATAGGTTGGGGATGGCATTGCGTGCAGTGTAGTTGTTGTATGTGTTAGCCGAGAGAAGGTGTATGGGTTCAGTGTAAGGTTAGGGTTGAAGGGTAAGGGTTCGACAGTGGTGCAGAAGAGGTCGGTCAAGTGGTGCTTGAGATTGACGAGAAAGAGAGTATATGTGAGTTGTATGTAATGGTGTTTAGAGATAAAAAGTAGGTTCGATGGTGGTATGGTGCTTTAGGGTGTCGATAGAATCGAAGTATGGAGTGCTACTGTGTTTGGGTATGTTTGTATTCGGTTGAGGGAGAGAGATAGGGTCAGTTGAGAGAAAGAGTGGAGAGAGATAGGGTCAGTTGAGAGAAAGAGTCGGTCAAGAGAGAGAAGGTATGGCCGCGTTTGTGTGTATAATGTCCGAGAGAGAGATCCCCCCACTACTATGTATGTGTGTGTCTTGTTTGAAAAATGGATTCCCCCTCCCTACGTATGTGTGTGTGTTTTTCGATTAAAGTAAAAGAGAGAGTGACACCTCCACTACCGTATGTGTGTGTTTCCTAAATGAAAACCTCCCTCCTGCATGTGTTTTCTTTTTAAAAAAAAAAAATGAGAAAGTGAGGGGAAAAAAGAGGAAATGGGAGATGAAAAAAGGGGGAAAGAAAATGCTTTGTTAAGGCTAATCAAAGAATGCCACGTGTCACAATCAAACACGTGGCAGCACATAGAGTGTGAAAAAAGAAAAGGATAAAAGGCATTTTTATGCCTCTAATGAGTTTCGAACTGTTGGTCCTAAACCAAACCAAAATGTAATGTCCATGTGCTTATCTGTTAAACCTTTAGCTTGTGCCTTATTCATATGTAAAATTAAATTATATATATGAACTAGGTCAACTTAGGTTAGATTCAGATCTAAACCCAAGTCCAATAGTTTTCTCCTTATTTAAATTAAAAAATTTTATTCTATTTAAACTATCTAAGAAATTATTATTTTCTAAATTCCTTAAGTCTTCTATTTTTTTCAATTTTTTCTATCTTTTGTGATTTTTCAATTTTTCTAAATTTTTCCATTTTTTGTATTTCATTTCTAAATTTCTTATTTTTTGTTTTTTTTCCTATTTTCTATTTTTTTCCCCTAATTTAAGACCCTTTAACTTATTCTAAAAATTTTGAAAAAAGAAGGAAAAAATGGAGTATCTACCTAGTTGAATTAACATTCGATACAAATCCATTCGTACATCAAATCTTATTTTAATTTACTAACTCAAATGTTTACAAAATTAATTTAATATTATCAAGCCTACTAGACTTCATTTAATCTTAGACTTAAATCTTTTGTACTTATTCTCTTATATGTGCTCATATTATTTAATTCTTTTATTTGTAATCAATATCTTATACTTAAATATTGAAAAAAATTCTATTAAGATAGATAAAGAGATTGAGACATAGAGAAAGAAATTTTTGTTGGTTACAAAAAATAAGGTATATGTATTGCAACCATATTTAAGTATTTTGATCCATAAAATATAAATATGAATCACTAATATGTTAGTTATAAGTCTTTTAAATAAAAATATTTTTTATCAAAATGGATATATATTTTGTCATGTAGTAAACCAAAGAGTCGTAACAGCCCTATTGATGGACTACTGATCTCTAACCCTTTCACTCGTGTACGCTTCCGAGACCTTTAATCACTTGCCTAAATAGTTTCTCCGATCAGTCTACCAAAGATGAGGTACAGTTTATAGGAAAAGGGTGGAAGAACTCCTTGAGGGCTCATCTCGACCATACCTTGCTTTATTTGGTTCTTAGTGCTGAACCTTATTTGTCGAATGCTGAGGCCGAAGTACCAAATGCCAAGGCCAAGGACCTTAATCATATAGCACCATGCCAATCACCAAGACCCCTTCATGCTGATGCCGAGCTACCAAGTGTTGAGGCCCAAGACTTTAATCATATAGCACTATGCCAATCATTAGGACCCCTTCATGCCAAGGCACAGATGCCAAGTACCAAGGCCTACTAGCCGAGTGACAAGATCCCCTTTACACCAACTCCTACTCTTCAGCCTGCTGTCTCTACTACTTCTACATGGTAATGCTTATATTTGTTGCCAGTACGGAACCAATATCTCATTGCAACCTATTCTTTTCACCTGACACTATACTATTTTTCCCTTCTTGTTATTTGTTCTGTTTACCCTTTTCGTATGTACTATGAAAATCTTTTCATATATGCCTTTTTATAATTTTCCTTATTTGTAATATTACCTAGAGACTTACTGTAAATAGCCCCTTTTTCTTGTAGCCAAAAGATCTTACAGTCTTTACAAACATTGAATATACTTGGTCCTTACAAGATATTCCTCTCTAAGTCTATTTTCATACACTATTATCTAGTTTTGTTAAGTAGCTCAAGATTAATAGTAGGTGGATCTTAGCATTAGCTTATGCATTATATCAAGTGAAGTATCAAGTCATGTTATGTTCGTTGGTGAGTCATATCCTTTGAACAACTTCACATCAACTACTATACTCAGTTCGCTGACCTTCCCATTCTATTTTCTTCGATATCGAAGGACTCATTTGGTTCTCATCTCCTACGGTAAGCTCTAGTGATAACAGAGCTCTTAGGCATATCATATAATCCTAGTATCAAAGCCTGAGGTTGCAACCAAAATCTATATAGATTAGTTACCGTTAGCATATTGTTCTATTTTACATTAGAAGAATAGAGTAAAGGTTGCAATCACTGTTGTTTGCTAATTTTCTATAGTATGTATGAAAAATCTCAAGTGGAGTTTTATAGTAGAAATGTCAAATCCTAGTATTCAAGGGGAGATTAACAATGTCGAGAGTGATTTTCATGGTCATGGTCATGTTACCCAACAAACACTATGTACTACTGATGAGCAGATACAAGTCCTCACTACCATTATAGCTAATCTAGCTATCTCAATACTAAGAGACATAGAGACTACGCCGTGAGAGGAAGTTGTTGTAGAACAAGGCTGAGAGGTGAGAGATTGGTCAAGAAGGTAGATAAATGAATAGTGAGCTCCAGAACCAATTCATGTGAACCAAGCTCTACCCCTATGTGCCAATAGGGTCGCGACAAGGAGCTCAAGCTGAACAAAGTCGAAGAGTATGATGAGGAGGAACAATACGATGTTATTGAGGAGAGTGACCTAAAGCTACCCCGAGGAGCTGAGCATCTCAAAGTGTAGGTTCTAAGCTTTAGTAAATCCGATAGTGCTAATGACTACTTAGACTGGGAGGAAAAGATCAAAAAGATATTTAACTTCTCTGACTATGAGGATGCTGTTCATATTAGAGTAGTTGTATTAAAATTTTCTAGATATGCAGCAATGTGGTAGAAAAAGTTGCATAATATGAGCTAGAGAGCGTAACGTGAGATTCGGACATAAAATGAAATAAAGAAAGCTATAAGAAATAGATTCGTACCTGAATACTATGAATAAGACACCTTTCGATGCCTCTAAGATTTAAAACAAGGCAGCAAGTCAGAGATAAGTATGTACGAGAATTCCAATTGTTGATGATCTAATGTGATATTGACAAACCCAAAACTCAAACTATGGCTTAATTCATTTTTAGGACTAGGATGGAGAATGGTCACATCATAGAGTTACAAAGATTTAGGAGTTTAGATGAGGCCATTTGAGTATCAAAAAGGGTTGAGAGGTAGAGGCGGAGCTAAATTAGTCAACCCGAATTACTGAACTAAAGTAGCATTCTGAGTTAATCAGAATATGGCCCAGCATTGAACAGTTCTAAGGTGGACCACCGAAGGCAAGTGTTAAGTCGACCTGAAGAGAGTTGTGGTAAGGGCAAGGCCAAGGAACATGAGGTCCGAATAGACTAAGGTCAGAGCTCAAGAAGGAAGACCCAAGAAATACCTTAGTTATGGATACATAGCTAGTCAATGTCTAAACCGACGTATCATGACCAGCAAAGGAGACATACCTCAATTTAAAGTGGAGAGTGCTAGTGAAGGAGAAGAGGAAGTGGGAGTTGACCAAGCACTAGAAGAGTTTCAAGAGGACCTCGATGCCCTAACACCTCCCGAAGCAAGATTCGAGTACTATTTTGTTGTTCAACGATCTCTCGGTACTTTTATGGCTGATGAGAATGCACAAATGGAGAATCTCTTTCATATGAATTTCTGAGTGAATGTTAAGCTATGCACCTTAATCATTGATGGAGGAAGCTGTACCAATGTTATATTACAAGCAGTAGTTAAGGCCATGAAGTTGTTGACCCTTCCGCACCTTAAGCCATATAAGATTCATTGGTTGAATGAAAAGAGTAATTTACTCGTTGCCAAGCAAGTTAGAGCACTGACTACCATTGGTGATAGGTACAAGGACGAGGTCTTGTGTGACATCTTCCCCATGTGTGATTGGCACATCTTACTCGGCAAACCCTGGTTGTTTGACTTGAAGGTATTACATAATGGATACAGGGTATTACACAATGGGTATAGGGATACCTACATGTTTCAAAAGACCGGGAATAAGGTTATACTGACCCCTATGAGTCATAAAGAAGTATAGGAGGTGTGAGAGAAGGTTACTAGATCACTGCAGCAGAAGTCCTTAGTGATTTCTTAAGCTCAATTTGCTCATGAAGTCGAGGTCGAAAAGTGTGTCCTCCTTTTAGTCAAGAAACTTTTTGAGTTGAGAGAAGCCGAAAGCTTATCTACCAAGGTGCAAAAATTATTACAAAAGTATGTCAACTTATTTCCTACCAAGATATTGAAAGGCTTACTACCTTTAAGAAGCATTAAGCATTACATTAACCTTTAGCCTGGAGTTGTGCTGTTGAACTAACCTACCTATAAGCTCAATCCCGAGTAGGTGGCTAAGCTAAAGAAATAAGTAGACGGGTTGGTGGATCGTGGATATCTCCGTAAGAGCATTAGTCATTGTGTTGTGCCTATTGTACTAGTATTGAAGAGGGATAGATCATAGAGAATGTACGTTGATGACCAAGCCATCAATAAAACATGCTTAATGAGTTACATGGTGCTCGCATCTTTTTAAAGATTAACGAATGAGACCTGGCAATGAATGGAAAACTGCTTTCAAAATAAGGGATAGTCTGTTCGAGTGGTTGGTGATGCCATTTGGCCTGACAAATTCATTAAGCACTTTTATGCGACTCATGAATCATGTATTGAGGGCACTGATTGACAAATGTGCTGTGGTTTATTTTGATGACATTTTGGTTTACAGTGCTAACCTCATCGCCCATGTTGAGCATTTAAGATCGGTATTTAACATTCTCTATACCGAGAAGTTATTCGGCAACTTAAAGAAATATGTGTTCTGCCAGAGTGAAGTTATATTCCTTAAGTATGTTGTTTTAGGGGAAGAAGTCCAAGTTGATGATGAGGAAGTCAGAGCTATTCTTGAATGGCTTATGCCAACTAACGTTGCCAAAGTTAGGAACTTCTATGGTCTAGCTTTGTTATATTAGAGATTCATTCAAGACTTCAATACTATAACGGTGCCATTAGCCAAACTAACCAAGAAGAACTCTGAGTTTAAGTAGTCGAAGAAAGCTTAAAAGAGTTTTGAAAATATAAAGTCTAAATTGACATATGACAAGGAGTTCTATGCCCTTATTTGAACACTGTAAAACAAGTAACATTACTTATTGTTGAGAGAATTCATCATCTACTCAAACCATGAATCTCTCAAACACCTCCGAAGGCAATAAAAACTTTCTTGGCGTCATGCCAAATGGGTTGAATTCTTGGAGTCTTTCTACTATGTCATCTGATATAGGAAGGGGAGCACAAACACTATAGCCGATGCTCTTTCTTGTTGTTATACTCTCATTACGACAATGTAAGCTAAGGTACTTGGATTTGGCACCGTGTTTGATCAGTATGAGCATGATTTGTATTTTAGGCCCTTAGTAGCTAAATGCAACATTAGGGGAGTTATAGATGGGTTCTACTTGAGCCAAGGGTTTTTGATAATGGGTAGGTAAGTTTATGTGTTGAGTAGTTTGGCTAAATAACTACTTATCCGAGAAGCTCATGCTAAGCTTAGCTGGCCATTTTTGGGAAAAGAAAATGGCTTAAATGTTGAAAGAACATTTCTACTAGCCCAAGATGATGAAGAATGTATGTAGAATTCTTGAGCGGTATGAGGTGTGTAAGTATGCTCAGGGAAGGAAGGAGCCGTATGGAGATTACATACCTTTACTTATACCTGAACATCCATGGACCAACTTAAGCATGGATTTTATGCTTAGCCTACCTCGAACCTCGAGAAGACATGACTCTATTATAGTGGTGGTCAATTGGTTTAGTAAGATAAGCCACTTTGTTTTTTGCCACCAAACCAATGATGCTTTATTTATTGTTAACCTCTTTTTACAAGAGATCGTGTAGCTGCATGGAGTGTCCAGAAGTATTGTATCTAATCGTGACTCGAAGTTTACTAGCTTCTTCTAGAGAACCCTATGGAAGAAGCTCAGCACCAAGCTTATGTACAATACTTTTTGCCACCCTCAAACAAATGGCCAAATTGAAGTTGTAAACAAGATAATTAGCAACCTCCTACGACTAACTATTAGGCAGAACTTACATAATTAGGACCCATGCTTACCTGTCATTGAGTTCACTTATAATCGTTCAGCTTACAACTCGATAAGGTTACCTTTTGAGATCATCTATGGACTTAACCCGAACGTACCCTTAGATATGGCTATCAGCCCAGCCATTTAAGGGGAAATTCATTCTAGCTTGTATCATGCCAAGGAGTTCAAAAAGTTACACCAAAAGGTTAGCAAACAACTGGCACAGATTATGGCTTAACAAAAGGAGTAAGGAAGCTAATGAAGGAGACAAGTGGTTTACAGCCTCAGAGACCTTGTTTGGATCCACCTCAGCAAGGAGCGTTTCCTTGAAAAGAGGGCAAGGTCAGATGAACCTTTTAAGATCCTTCAGTATATCAATGACAATGCATATGAGCCTAAGCTACCCAATGGATACAGTGTATCTACTACTTTCAATGTTGTTAAATTGACACCTTATGTACTCGATAAAGAAGAGAGTCAAGATTTGAGGGAAAATCTTCACCAACTTTGAGGAATTGATAGACTGTTGACCTTTGGCCCTCTTACCTACGTACACCTCTTAGGACTTCAGTCACTTGCTAGAAGAGTTCTCTCTGATCAACTTGCCAAGGATGAGGTATGGTTTACGAGAGACGAGTGGAAGAACTCCTTGAAGGCTCATCTTAACCACACCTTGCTTTATTCGATTCTAAGTGTCGAACCTTATTTGCCAAATGTTGAGGCCGAGGTACTGAGTGTCGAGGCCGATGACCTAAATCATACAGCACTGCGCCAATCACTAAGATGCCTTTGTGCTGAGGCCGAGATGCTAAGTGCCAAGGCCTACTAGCCAAGTGACGGGATCCCCTTCATGCTAGCTCTTACTATTCAACCTGCTATCTTTACTACTTCTATAAAGCGATACTTACGTTTGTTGCCAGTACGAAACTAATGTCTCGCTACTATATCCTTTTCGCCTAATACTATACTATTTTTCCCTTTTTGTCATTTGTCCTGTTTACCCTTTTTGTATGTATTAGGAATCTCTTTTCATGTATGCCTTTTTGTAATGTTCTTTATTTGTAATGTTGCCCTAGAGAATTACTATAAATAACCCCTTTTCCTTATAGCCAAAAGATCTTACAGTCCTTACAGACATTAAATATACTTTATCCTTACGAGATATTCTTCTCTAAGTCCATATTCATACACTCTTATGTAGTCTTGCCGAATAGGTCAAGATTAGTAACAGATGGATCTTGACATTAGCTTATACACTATATCAAGTAAAGTGTCAAGTCATATCGTGTTCGTAGGTAAGTATATCCTTCGAGTAACTTTACGTTAGCTACTATACTCAATTTGCCAACCTTCCCATTCTATTTTCTTCAATATTTCGAAGGACTCATTTGGTTGTCATCTACTATGGTAAGCCTTAGTGATAACAGAGCTCCTATACACATCACCTACCTTGTAAACTAACCTATGCTAGAAGCTAGCCACTTAACCATTAATGTAGGTATAGCTCACACTTAGTCTTTACCAACCCATAGCATTGAGTCATCCAATTTTATATTTGTCTAGTATCAACAGGTTTCTAAAATGACTTTTGCGAGGGACTCTATGGTACAAAAGTTTAAGAAGAAACCAAGTTTCATAAATAACTTCAGGAAAAGAAATGATAAAGATTTATAAAAGTCCACAAGTTTACAGAACACAATATCAATAAATACTATTGAAAACTAGAGGGCCACTAATAGAGACCCTATTAGTTTCCATACAAGTTAGTAAATCCAATAAATACTTAAGAACACTGCCCATTAGTCTTAAATCTCACTCCCTGATCCCATTCTTTAGTCTTTCTAGGACTTGGCGTAATTCTAGCAATTCTACTAAGAAACCTACAAGACAACTATATAGAAGTGAGCGAAAACTTGCTCAATAAGTAGGCCAGAGACAATAGCATATATTAGTCATCAAACAACTAAGTTTTTCAAACAAGATTAATTAAATGCAATGCATGTTAAAGCAAATGTCATCACACGATGTTAATCGATCATCATGAGATTAGAGAAATAATGTCCACTCTAATTTAGGTTTCGAGGAGTTTTACGTTGTGCACTTCGCAAATTAAAACCAAACCAAGGCTTGTGCAATGAAGAGACATGCTCCGCCTTCAACTACCTTCGAATCATGGTCCCCAACCTTGCTACAACCTCTTATCTTGTCACTTAGTTCGACTAAGGATGAGGAAAAGACCATTTCTACTATCCTTATCAAAGGGTCTATGTTTAACCTAAGAAGCTTAATTGTTTCCCCTGGTAGGTTGTGATGCAAGTCCAGTTATAGTACAGATCGAAGAAACAGCAGTGGATCTAGAAAAAAACCTACAATGGGTTGAATAGGTATGACGAACAGGGAGTGAGATGGTTAATTTTGATGGTGAATGTAAATGGATATAACTCACCAGCACACAAACACTATAAGAGGTTTAAGCTCAAAATAGGATTCAATACAACTCACGAATACTAAATGTTGCTTAGGATTCAAATGAAGGTTAAATGCAACTCACTAACCAGTTCAAATGAAGGAGTTCACTACAATTTTGGGGATAAGATCGATAAGAATACAAGAAAGATTAAAGAGTTCAATCGATACTCAATAATCCAGCAACATTAGCATGAAGAGCTTAAAAAGGGAAAGATTCCAAAACATAGGAATATACCTTCTACCTAATTTCATATATTTACATCTATTTTCCTTTTTTATGTTTATAGATATTGCTATTTATAACAAGTCCTAAATTCTAGTAGCAAAACTGTAAATAATATATAAGGCCTTAAACTCTAAAGAATTGGGCTCATAAATAAAATAAAGGAAAACATGTACAAAAATACAAAACTGTATGTTTTACAAGGAAAGTCAGTATGCAGTCACTCAGCATGTCCTAAAAAGAGTAGTATCCGAAGCGGATGGGGTTGCCAGTTGGATGTATAGGTTTTGGAAGGAGTTTCCGAAGTCTTGCAATGTTTAGTCTAGACACCAAAGAGGTCAGTCCACAATTGTCGAGTTCTAGAATCAATTGGCATGAGTCTCTCGGTACTATACCGAATGGTTCTTTGGTCTCAAGTACTTAACCTTGTGGTATCTCGTCTTCTCGGAAGACGACAGACTTGTTGCTGATTGGCTCCTTTTCTTCCTTTAGGTCTTTTGTCATTTGCTTGGCTTCGACAAAAGTTGTTTGGCCTCAGCCTTAAACTATTTAGTCTCGGGTTACAACATGTCAACATCTTCTTTTGGAGGGTCAATATTGGCTTTGGACAGGCTAACCTTGGCTTGGACATAGTCAGAGGTTGACCTCATCAAGTTAGTAGTTACATCGAGTTTGTGTTAGATTGATCAAGCAATTTCATACAATTCAAAGTAAGTAATTCCATAAAATAACCAATACATATAATCTAGCACTCCATAACAGCAGTTCAATGTTCAAACACATGCACGACATACACATAGGATAATAACTTACAATCATAAATAAGACACATACCAAAGTCTCCAACTATGCTCAAACAATAATCCAAAGTATGGTAAAGTACTGATCCTACTTACTTGTAACTCAATTACTCTCTAACTTAGTTGTTCACCTATCCTTATGGGTGATCTCTTGATGTTTATCATGATGTAGTACTTTATTCTGCATATAAATTAGGAAATATTGCTAATTTACTCATTTATGATAGAATTAGGTTGATTTAGTCATTGGTTTATTAGTTTACACCCTAAGTATTAGAAGTTTAGAATAGTGTTATAAGTTTATGTCACCTTTTAAGCTATCTCCTAAGTTAAGATTTCATTGAAATATTTACTAAAAAAGCTTCTAAGTTATCCTCTACACCACATAGACATCACTATTCACTACAGATTTAACCTCTGCATCAGTCTTTGAGGTTGGCTAATCACCAAGATTTTCTATAAACACCTTTTGAGCTACTTACTAAGCTAAATTACTTATGAAGTTCTAAAACTAGAAATCATTTGAGTTATTCTTTGAATAATATTAGAGTTAAAAGTTTTAACAGAATTATCCTTTAGATTATCCTTTAAGTTTGATAACCACCCTAAATTTCTTAGGAATGGCCTTCTGGAACAACTTTTGAGTGCTTATACTCATGTATTTCACTTTAAATATCCTCTAATATACCTTTTGAACTAACTATATAGTTTATTCAACTTTTAGACCTCTTGGCATAATATCCTTTGAGCCCAATCAATTTCAAATGCCTTAAGAGTCCATCTTCTAACTTAACCTCTGAGCCTCCCTTATCTAAACTTCTTTTTGAATTTTGCCTCTAACTAAACCTCTGAATCAATATTCAATAGAACATTTACTCTCACTTTCTCTGAGATACCTCTAACTCTATTATCTTATAGAGTTTTTAGATAAAATTATCCTCTAACTAATCTTTTGAATCCCCTATTTTCGCATTTTATTCATAGGTTTTGGTTCTGACTCACCCTCTGAATATTAATCTAATTCAAAACTTATTTTCAAAATCCTCTGAGTTATCATCTATCTTTACCAAATTCCCTTATAATCACTTTAGTGGTCACTTCATTGATCAATTTACTCTTAACTCCAATAAAAACTAACCAGAATAACACTCTAATCCATATTTCTCAACTCCATTACTTTCAAATTCTTAGTTGATCACATCATTGTTCATCAATTTCTCAAATTCTCAAATCATCTTATGAGTCATATAAGCAACATGTACTTGATTTTATCAACTTCTCTTAATGGAACCTCTTCCAATAGCACCCAATCACCACAAAGTACTTCAATAACCAGTAGAGCTTAGAATCCAAGTGAGGTCCTTAAGAAGATAAAATAATTTTCACCAAAAACACTATTTTAATCATGATTTAAGGTGAAAAAATTCATAAAAATTATAGAAAATAATTTTGTGAAAAATCTTTTCATAGAAATTCAGCATAAATATAGGGTGATTTACATAAAATTTTTTAAGTTGAAACTACATCCTTAGACTTATTTATTTTAATATCGAAAATTGTTCAATTTCGTTAATTTCTTAAGCACATATATTACAAACACTAAATTTTTACAAAATAATATTTTCGTCTAGATTCTATATATGAAAATATGTAGGAATAAATTTTCATAGAATTTTTTGGGTAATTTTTATATTTTTACAAAATTATCTAAATCGGACCAAATTAGGACCTCACTAGAATTAGAAACTTCAGCTACCACCAGCACCACTACTATTATCGACAGAGTTAGGCACTGACCCTTCCTTTAGGCAATGCTCTTAGTTTGCTCTTAGTTCCTATTTACACATCTGATCTCCACTTTACTCAAATCGCGCATCGATTTTCTAATTTTTGCTTAATTTTCCTTCTTGATTAATTTCACTCACTCTAATTTTTACCAAATCCTCACTTGCCTAATTGAAATGTTGGAGAGTGTTTTTAGATTTTTCAAGACCATTTGGAGTGTAAAAATGATTTTCCTCTCTCTCTCTCTCGCTCTCCTAAAATTAGAGCTTTTATTTGCATGAAATTCAAGCTCCTAAGGCCTCACACCTGTCTTGTAATACGATACCCTCATGCCTAAACCACTTTAGTCCAGTTGCCATAAATTTTTTAATGATTACTTTATTAAGTTTTAAAATATTTTAGCCTAAAATGCTTATATTAAGATATTTTAACTAAATATAAGTATACGTATATACTTAAAAATTACTTACGATGCATACGTATATATTATATATGCTATTTTATATCCCATATAAATTTTATTACATAAATAGTTTATCTCTAAAAGTTCATAAACTAACGAAACCTATTTTATGCTATTATGATGAATAATACGTAGTATAGTTAAATTTCACTAACTTAGCCATTTTTTTATTACTTTATATATATATATATATATATATATTTAGTATCAAATCTATGAGGTGTCTTCAACTAATGTTTTGAGTCTACTCATAAATTTTTAGGTTATTCAAATTACTTTCACTAACGCTTTCAATTATTCGCTCAAGCAACTATGTGAAATTACAAGGCTCACATATTTTAAATTGAGATCCATGCAAAGTGTAGGGCATTAACAAGTACATTTAATGAACATACCATAATATCACACCAATACCTAGTACAAGAAATAATACATAATCCTTAATAAATTATTGTTATCTACTACCTAGTTATGTGCAACCATTCAATCTCAATTATTCTTTAGACTATGGAGATACCTAATTTGAATTGACTAGACTCACATCTCTAGCCGCTTCCTAATCCTAAGACTCTCTCTACTTAAATCGTTTATAAATAGAGTGTCACAAGATCTCATTAAAACTTGAATCTCGTTATTAGGTTGGCCATACAAGGGTTACCTTAATCTAAAAGAATCGAATTGTTAAACAATTTAGTTAGTTCTAATTCCTCCTAATTATACTTGTCTATTCACTGCAGGACTCGTGTCTCTATAGCAAACTCACACATTAAATTAGCAACTCAGGTAAATAGTTGATATGATCGATGTAATTAGATCTTCAAGGAATAAAATCATAAATAAAATAAGAAGTTGTTGCAAGAAGAGCTAAGCTTTAATAGCAATTTACTAAGAAGATTCAAATGAACAACATAATGGAATTAAAAGAAGAAGAAGTGAGAAACCCCTACTATGATTCTAGCTTACAAATCTTCCTAAAGGCGTCTCTCTTTGTAACCTTAAGCCTATACAACTATTTATAAGAAGTGAGCCTAAAATTACAAAGAAAACCTAATAAAAATAGAATAATTAATAATTATGGTATGTCCACAAGTGAGATATACGGTCGTGGAGTGGGGGTGTATACTTGTACTTCATTTGAAATTTTCCAATCTTGATGGAAATTGATTAACAAAAGGAATACAGGTAGGGACCATGGCCATGATCCTCGATCGTGGTCTTTATAAAACTTCTTTTCTCTCTCGAAATTTGTCTGCTTCAATCCTTGATTAGTTCTTTTACTCCAAAATACTTCAAACTTGATAAAAACCTTCAAAACTTCATAAATACTCTTGAAGTCCTTGAAAATAAAATTTAAACGCATTATGCTCAAAATAATATAAAATTGATTAGATTAATATCTAAAATAGCATAAATTAACGATAAAAAATATATGCTAAATCATGTTATTAGGGTATAAAGGACAAAATACAAAAATAACAATAGTATATGTACAAAAAAGAAAGGGACATGAGTCAGAAACTCATTGGTATCATATTCTACATAGATTTTGTATTGAAGAAAATGAAAATCAAGCCTAGTCAAGCTTATGAAAGTTAGGAGGTTAGTTGACAGGTCGGTCAGGCGGTAGGGAGATTGGGAACACAAATAGGGGTTATTCCTAGAGTAGGGGCTAAGTTGCTCTTGGTATAGGCTATGTTATTAAGGACGTTGGTAAGGTAATAGTTATGTCAGCTAAGATAGGACAAACCTTAAGGCAAGTTAAGGGTGACATCTAAGGCATTAGCTTCTTATTGTTGAGGTTGAGATTTATGTTAGCAGGTTGGATGGCATCTAAATGGTCTTGTAGTAAGATGGGTAGTACTCTTGAAGCAAGGGGTAAGCTATTGACCATGCTTGCCAAGTTGCTGAGGAGGTAAGAAAAACATACTAGAAGGGGTACAAGAGTAAGGATAAGCATATAAAGGATAAAGAGAGTTAGGAAGGCATGTAGAAGGGGCCCAACTTGGTACTTGAACTCATCCTTAGCAGGCTATTGAGATAGAATCCACTTAGCTAACCCTTAAAGTTAGTATCACATTCAAGGTAGAAGAGGTTGGGGTTCCATCAAGATAGAAGGGTATTCTTGAGAGTTAGGGTCAAATCTATGTTGAGAAGCCCTTAAAGTCGAATTTGTGGATTAACATAAGGCAAGTTAAAGATATAACGTGTTTTTTAGATATGATCAGTTAAATGATTGGTGTTTTAAGTATGGAAGATTTGATCATCTTAGCAAAAATTATGAGTTTAAGAAGATAGTAGACAAGCACATAGGACTAAGGCTTCGAGC
Source organism: Lumnitzera racemosa (assembly GCA_024138005.1). NCBI lineage: Eukaryota > Viridiplantae > Streptophyta > Magnoliopsida > Myrtales > Combretaceae > Lumnitzera > Lumnitzera racemosa. The sequence continues at coordinate 24,473,127 of JAMXBC010000011.1, forward strand.
CAATGTTGTGTGGAAGTTATGGGGAAGAATGAGCATTTTAAGCTACCGTTACCTTTGAGCCAATGTTTATCTAATATAACTTTATGCCGATCGATTTGACTCGACATCTCAATTCTCATTTGGCCTTTATTAATGAAAGCGATCTCTGTCAATCTTTTTCCAATTCCAAGCCCATAAAATTAATTTCATGTCAACTCATAGCCTACTCTACACTAACAATGCAAATCAATATCATGCTAACCTTTTTGTCCGCATAGAGTTGAAAAGGGATTGGTATGGGATTGTTTCAATTGATGTGAAGTCGTATAAGGTTGAGGTGACTAGCATTAGACTTATTGACGTGAAGCTAAAAAAGGACTAACACAAGATTGATTTTGTTAGCATGTATTCATTTTCAATTTCTTCTTTTTTTATTATTAGTATTATTGATAAATAATAATACAATACATGTCATATTTTATTTGAATATATAAGATCTTACAAAGGTTAGATATCATCTAAAAAAGCCACATTAAATTAAATTTCAAGACTCAAGTATATTCTTTCTGTTGTTCTCTCTTTTTTCTCTAAAAAAATTTTGTTGTAATTATTTATTATTATTTGTTGAATTTTTATGATGTTTTTATAAAAGTTATTATGGAGAATTCTTTAATTGTTTTACTATAAAAAGTTGAAGTACCAAAATAAAAAAAAAAAAGTTTGAGCACTAAAATGAAAATAAAATGAAAGTTGATGTAATTATATTATTCTATCATTTTATAGTAGCAGCCATTACAGTGAAGATACCAATTTATTTAATCTAAAATGTTTAGATACGAAAAGAAATGAGTTTAAATTTTAGGTATTAAAATGAAAAAAATATGAAAGTTTAGATATTTTAACTAATTTTATCCCATTAAGGTTATATACATATCCATATATCTAAGAAACGTAAGGATCTCTCTCCTTCTTGATGAACTCTTATTTGATCCCAAATCATCTAATCAGGAGTTGAACAATTGGATTTAGGCACACTTAATAATCTATTGAATTCATGAGCAAATTGTTGCTTGCCAAATGCTTGATGATGTATAATTCATAACTTGATGAACTTTCGCTCTGCAGGGATAAGGCGAAATTTACCCAAATAAGGAATAAGAGGATTTGAACCTTCACCATGGTCTTTTATTTATTTTAGACTTGCTAGAGGACAAACAAGCTATAAAGTTGAGGGTAAGTGATGAACGTGTATTTGACATGCTTTTTCTATACTACAAAATTTGTGTAATTAATGGTGCTTTTATGGAATTATTAACTGAAAAATAATCAACTACAAACAAGATGGGTCAATATGATAAACTAGTGAAAATCGATCAAAAAGAGGGTTTAAATGGGTATTACTATGCATACTTGATTTTATTTTGATAAAATGACATTTTTAGTATTTATCTTTCTGTACTTATACAAGGAAAAATTTATCGAACCGAAAAATATACACACATTTCATTAAAAGTGCAAAAATATGCTTAAAAGTGGAAATATATATGTATATATATACATATACAACCTTTCACCAAGTACTTAATGAAGAAAGCATAAAATGAAAAAGAGACTAACAAATTGAATTTGTTAAAGGATGTCCACATATTTCCATTTTCTATTACATGAACACCCATCACTTACTTCCAACTTAATATCAACATTGAGATAAATGGATGCCACTTTAGTTTATTTCTAATTTCATGCATTGGAGACCACGATATTCATTTCCAATTGTTGAACATTATGAGCTCCTAGGAACTAAAGATCAATTTTATGGGCTTCCTTCAATTTCATTAAAACAAACATAAGTAGGGGCCTTCATCTACATTTTCTTTTTATATCTTTTATCAAAGGGATATATAATTCATAGGTCACAAAGTGAAGTAAATTCCTAAATTTTTTTTCCTTTCCAATGTGACAACATAACAAAAAACAAGAGAGTAAGCTAAGTGTTCTTTTTGCTTCAAATGTTTAATGCTCGAGGGTTTTAGCCCTCATTTTATTTTTTAGTTTTATATTTCTTTCTTGGTTTACTTTTTACTGATAGATACCAATCCAAAAGCATGTAAGAGTGAACATGGATGTGGGTTCGAGACATCTAATTAAGGTTTTTCTGTTCCATAACTTATTTATTTATTTTGGATGTCGATGTACCCATTGTCTATTATTTGCCCATTTAAGATTATGAATCAATGTTTGGTTGGATTTTAATGGTGGTTTTAGTTGTTTCCTTTCATGTTGATATGTAGTGGCTTATTGATTTTGTTCATGGAGCTTGTGTTTCAATTTAGGAACATTGTGTAGATTAGGATAATATGGTTTATACATGTATTCTAATCATTTTTATTAGTGAGTAATGTAGATTAGGTTTTAATGCCTTGTAATTCGATTAGGACTTAGTTTAATAATCGATTAGTAACTTGCTCCAATATGAACTGATGGAATAACATAACCACTATATAATTAAATAATTTGATTATTAGTTCTTAATCATATTCCTTTAAGGTGTTGGATATCCTTGTTAGTGAATTTAGGTTAGGTATTAGGTGTAGTTTAATAAAAATGAAAACTTTATTGGTTCACCTAGCTATAAGTGCAATTAACATGGTTGAGAGCTACCATATCGGTCCTAGAAGATATGACCTTAACTCACTATAAAGTATTACAATCATGACCTAGTACACTTATCGATTAATCTTGCTTTCAAAAGAGAGTTTGAGAACTGTGTTTTGTGGTATATGTTCTTCAAGTGTTTTAAAAGCAAGTCATAGACTTAAACTTTTCTTAAGAGAGCTTGTTTTGGAAAACAAAGTGAATTTATACAAGGAAAACTAATTCTTGACAATGTATTGATTCTATACGAGGTATTTCATTTTTTAGAAAATAAGAGATAGAAAAACTAATATGTGCTTTGAAAGTAGACATGAATAGAACATATGATAGTATTAAATGGAAATTTCTTTAAAAAATGTTGATTTAATATGGATTGCAAAACAATGGGTTAAGTGGATCACACTATGTATGACATCAATATAATTCAATATTGATGTATGTGTAAGTAATTGGAAGAGGGTTTCTTCAAGAACCTAAAAGTCTACCTAATTATTAAAGCTTGCCTTAATCCCCGAGTATGGTTAAAACTTGTTTTTGCTCTAATTTCTTTATTGTAGGTCTGTTTTTTTGCGTTCTTATAGTTGATTAAATCATTTTTTAGTGTTCTTTCATTTGGTAAGGTCATTTTTGGCTTTAGGGTTAGCAAGTTTTCAATTTGAGTCTTATAAGTTCACACACCTAAACGGTAAATTTGGTCACTTTATGGTTTGGGCATAGTTTTAGGCTTTAGCCTTAATTTTTTATCTTGAGCTTTGCACTTGATATTTTGGGCTTTCTTTTAAGTATTTTTAGTGAACTTTTTCTACCCAACACTTTAAATTTTCATCTTGGGCCTTAGTGTTACTCTTATGGGCTTAAACGGGCTTTGTTCTTAAGTTTAAGGCGTTAACTTATTATGAGGCCTATAGTAGATGTCTTTAATGGGCCTTAGGGTTTAGTGAGCCTTTTGAATATCTTCCTTTGAGTCTTTTTAAGTTAGGTTCAAATCTGATGATGTATTATTTAAGCTTACATTTTGGTTTTCTAATGGCTCTTTGGGCTCATTTTGTAATTTAGGGCCTTAGGCTCAATCCTACTTGCTTTTTAGACTTAAGTTTATCATTGGCCCTAAGTTTAGTCCACTTTTCATAAAGTTACAAATTTGGTCATGAGTAATTAAGTGGGCTCAATGCTCGATTTGTGGGCTTTTTAGTTAAATTTAGGCCTAGTTCATGTCCTAAGGCTCATATCTTGACTTTTTTTCTAATTCATTAGGTCTCAAGTGGGTTTTTTTAAACCTATTGTCCATTTTAGGCCTAACTACTCACTATAGACTTTGTTTAGCCTCTTATCTTATAAGATTAAGTCCTAAATCCAAATTATCTTTAATTAATCATGTGATTAACCCTTTTACAGAAATTTGTTCAACATATTTGGGGTGGTTTAAGATGATTTTCTATGGCTTTTTGCACATCATGTACTTAACTTGCTAAAACATGCATCAAATTACCATTAAAATGCACCTAAAACCATTTCCTATCAAAATAAACATGAGAAATAAAAAATATAGTGGGCATATAAATACATATGTTTTGGCCTTAGCATGGGAATGAAGGTATGATGATAATTCTTCTACTTTCTCTAAGTTATCATCTTACTATAACTTACGTGCTCCTAAAATTATATGTAACACATTTACTATCCTAAAAATCTAAGAAAATGCACACATATAGGCATGTAAACATGGTAAACAAAGGTGGCATTTTAATAATTTTTTCCCTTAGTTATTAAGTCGAGGAACCATGCTTATAAACTTAAACTAGAAGGAAAGTTGAAAAGGTACAAATTTACCTCGGTGGAAATTTGAAGGGCCTTATTTCACTTCATTTTTTTAAAACTAAAAGAACTCCTTTGGTAAAAGATATTTGTCAATAAGAAAGGGGGGGTGAAAGAGGATTTAAATGCAAGTGGTTTTGTGTCGTTTAAAGGTGGTGGTAAAGAGTTATAGCTTGGGGCATTTGGGTGCACAACCAGGTCCAAGAAGTTTACTCTTATTTCCTTCCTTCTTATTTTTCTTTTGTTTTTGAATTGTCTATTTAGAGAATGTTTCTAAGGTTTTTTCTAAGGAAGAAGATGAAGTAAAATGCAGATTGAGAGGTCAAAAATGGGTTAATTATGAGTAGGTGTGGTGGAGAACAAATCCTTTCCATTCTTGGTTACATAGTATAAGCACAAGTGGGAACCAACTTGCTTTTTATGAGTTTTGCTAATTGAGGCAATGGTTTGTCTACTAAAGGTGAGTGGTCCCTTGTTTTCCTAACTAACTATCTTATCCTATAAGTTAATTGAGATTATCTTTAGCTAATTATGATGCATGAATACATGTAGATGATTATAATACAATTTAAGCTTACGACGCTAATTACTAATATAGATGACCATAGTTAGACATAGGTTAGGGTTTTTCGTATTTAATTAAGTTAATCAAGCCCATTGGATCATTTTATCTAATTAATTTATGGTTTCTAAAGGTTGTAATCAATTATCACTAATCGATAATGATTTCAAAAGGCGAATTGAGGTTGTTTTAGCAATTTAGTAAATTATTAGTGATTACTTAATAATGTGACTATATAATTAGAGTCTATTAATTAAATTAGGGCTTTTGACACTAAATTATTGTTTCCAACTCGTTTTAGGGTTTCTCTCATTCTAGGGTTTTATGAGGGTTTGAAGGGTTTGAATGTACGTTTATAATTTTAGCATTACTTTTACTGAAAATGTATCATTTAGGGTAAGTTAGTTATCCCATTAATTTACTACATTAATTGACTTAATTTGATTTATCATTATCATTTATAGATATCTCCTGTCATTCATTATCGAGTTTATACGATTTATGTAATTCAAGTGAAATGTTTCAATTTAGGGTTTTCATTATGATTGAAGTTTAATCTAAGGTTTTATAACTCTAGGGTTAAGGTTTAGAGTTTTCATTCAAATTAAATGTTTAATTTATGGTCACATGTACTTGAGTTTAGAGTCTTTGTATGTTATTAGGATTCATAAAACTTTATCTCTAGGGTTTTTCAAGTTCCTTTTTAAGGCTGTGATATAAAATTTTCTTGATTTTAATTTCTTTAGTTTGATTGAGCCTAGAGAATAATATTGGTTCTTCAAATTTGATTCTAAGTTTAAAACATAAAATTTACGGGGATTATAAAGGTCTTTGTATTTTAGGCTCTATCAACATTTGTCAATAGTCCTCGCGTATAAGGGGGAAGACTTTGGCCCTATACTCGTTATGGTACTAACCTAATACCTTGAAAGGGATAGTTCTTTATACAATCTTCTCAAGGTCGGAAGTGAACAAGGAGTACGAATAAGGGAACCATCATCTATAGAGTTGGCAAGCCTTGCCTGGAATTGGGCCTCGGGCCAAGCTAGAATTAGGTATCAATACATATTATTCTCAAAGCATATTGATATGAACTTTGAGATGAGAGTTGAATATGATGAAATATTAATTATAAATAAGTTCAATGTAGAACCTAGCTACTATCATATATTTTTTAGTTGACTTTTCAATAGTAAATTCCTTTTCAAAACCACCATTATTATTCAACGCTTTGCACTCCATATATTTGGTTTAATTAATAAGTACGATTGTAACTATAAAAAAGTTTGATGAAAATGTAATTAATGTGAGAATATGTTATCAATATAGTTGTCATTATAATACCTATAGTAAAACTAAGTAATAGGATAAATACTATTATTTAGTTAAAAAAATAGTATATTTTAAGTTGTATATAACTATTAGGTAATTTCACATGAGATAAAATGACGTGTCATTTAAAAAAATACCATAGCGATTTAAAATATAAAATGCAAAGAGTTGTGTTATTTTGCGTTAAATTATGCAAAAGTTGCATAATATTTTGAAACTTAAAATGTAAATTACAGCATAAAAACACACTTTAAGCAAATACTTTCAAAATTACTTCGACAAAATATTTAGTTCTTAAATGTGATGTTCATATTTTATTTTCCAACTAAATAATTAATTAAATTTTATGCTTAACAACAATTCTAATAAACTTATGGTAAAATAATTGTATATATTGGATTTTAATTATGGAGAATATAATGAAGAAAATTTTGATGCAAAAGAAAAATAATAATGTTATAAATATAATAGTCTATCTATTTCACCGAGTCTCTCTTTGAGATAATACTTATATCGTTACACTTCTCATGTAAGTTAGAACTTACCTGATAATGGTATATTCTTTTTTTTTTTTAATTATGATCCGTAAGAATAGATATAGGAAATTCATTGATTAAATATGGAAATACTTCCTTACCTTTAGGCAAATAGAAAATTCCATATTCATAGCATAGTGCTCATTTTATCTTAAGTTAATAGGTTCTCTACCTTTATAATCAATACTCCAATCTGAACTATTAATTGCTTCATTTTAATCTAACAACTTTTTTAAAGTATCTTTTAAAGCTTTGTTAGCACCTATAGCTCTTGTTCTATCATGAATAATAGTGTAAATACTAGTTTAAAGTATGACACTAATGAATCAATGAAAAAATAAATAAGATGAAAGATAAATGCGATGAAAATGAAAATGGAATTTGTTTTTGGTTATTTCGAGAAAACCATTCTACAAAGGGTACAAGAACACTTTTCTAGATTGAAAATTATCTCCATGTTCCCATTGACATTACCCTATTTGTAGAAATACACTCCAATCAACTAGTTTGTTATAAGTAACTAACTTTTCCTCTTAATACAACTACTTAAACTACTATTAAAACTATTAAAATTATTATTACAATCCGATAATAACATAGTAACTTCTATAAAATTATACAATTATCTAATGATTATTTATATTTATATTATTACTATATACTTAGATCACAACAAGCTTACTATGAATATATATTGATTTTCGTTCAAAGATAACTATATTCAAATTGCTTTGAGGTAATGTTAGGATAACATGAAAATATGTTAAAACGATAAAACTTTACATCAAATAAAGTGACGTAAAAATAATAAATATAATTGCACTAATTTAAATTCAATGTTATATTGAGAAAATAATTCAAATATAATATGAAATCAAATAAAAAAAAGTTAAAATTATATCTATGAACTTATGCTTATGTAGTTTTTATTATTTAAATAAGATCTATCTCCCTATCTCATAATATACAAGTTCATTTGATCATCACCTGCTTACACACACATACACATATAAGTAGTAGAAAAGAATTCATAGGAAACATGAATTTATAAATTATATGATTATAATAGAATTTATAATGTTGGTAAAGTTGCATTTGTAAACTCTTCTATTAATCTTTTTACTTCCATGATTTTCATTACCCAATCTGAAAATTAAAACTATGAATTTATACTTCTATAATTTTTATTATTTGAACCAAATCTATCTCCTTATCTCATAATACACAAGTTCATTTGATTATGACTTGCTTAATAAAAAATATATATGTATAGAATGTAAAAGCATTGCAATAGAATTTATAGGAAACATCAACTTATAAATTATACCTTTGCAACGGAATTCCTATGACGTTAGTAAAGTTGTATCTGTAAACTTCTCTGTTAATCTTTTTGCTTTCATGGTTTTTATTATTCGATCTAGATTCATTTTGAAATTTCATCTTCTTCTATATAAAAAATAAATATAAAACTTAGTTTAGAAAAAGATATAAAAGTATAAATATAGCGGAGGAAAGAAAAGAAAAGAGTGAAGCATTAATTCAAAAACAAAAAAGAGTGTTGATTATTTGAAAAAAAGAAGGGGATGATCATTCTTATCAGTTGGTGAAGTTTATATACTAATGGTCGTGTGATCTTGTTGTATTAGAATAAATCTACTTAAGAGATATGTATAGGTGATATTATTTAAAAATAATGAATGATTATGGTTATTTTTTATATAAATTAATGAGATAAGATCAATTTTTATCATATTATGAAGTGATTTGTATCAAAAGTTGATCTAACCAAATCTTCTTCAAGTTAAGGCCTCTTTTTTCTCAATTTTTGAAATTATATACTATAATATAATGATATGATTTGTGATTTCTTAGCAAGTTTTGAGCATTCACATGTTGTACTACCAATTAAATCTTCTTCTTTTTTTCATAATGTAGGGTGCTCACTTGTGTTTGGTTTATCCCATATTTTCTATCTTTTTTACACCATTTACGAATAACATGTTTACTAAAATAAGATAATAAAAGGATGCAAGTACAATAGTATTTATGTATATCTTATAAAATAAATTTTCTAATAAATTTCTATGAAATTTGGCTTATTTATCCTTTATTTATTTTTACAAAAAGAATTATTGAAATTTCATTTTCTAAGACATAAAATATATAGTTTAAATCCTTTATCTCAAAAGTAGGTTAATTTACACATATAAATTATCAACTCTTATTACCAATCACTATTTTTACCATAATCATAAAATATAAAAAAATAAGATAGGATCAAATGGTCTTCGAAAGTTTAGATTTTAAACAAATATAAATTTGTTAAATAACCAATATTAATAAAATCCATCTAATAATTTTAGAGGTAAAGTATTAACTTTTTCAAAACTCTCTTTTTTTCTCTTCCACTTCCACTTCATTTATTACCTTGTATTAATAATTTCTTAAGAATTTCATTATAGTTTTACACTTCATTTATTACCTTATATTAATAATTTCTTAGGAATTTCATTATAATTTACTCTTTCTTTTATTATTTTTTAAAAATATCTTTCTTTTCAAAGGCACAAGGTAAAGTTGCTATCCTAAAAAAAGTCATATAGACAATTTCATGACACATGTAAAAATTTCATGCATACTAGTAAAATAAATAGTTTATCGTTAGTTTGTCAAATAAATATTATCTACATCCATAATATTAAAATAGATGGAATTTTTTTAACCATTTCTTATGTCTTCTATAATTTTTTATTAGATTATTTTATTATTATCCTTAAATTATATTTTTTAAAAAATAATTATTAACTCTTTTCTCAAATAATGATCTAATTCCTTTAGGTTAAATAAGTAGTTTTACCATTTTAATTACCAACCCAATTCTACTTTCATAAAAAAAAAACTAACTCAATAATTTCGCTAATTCATTAATCTTTTCTCTCTCCCATTTATTTTTTAAACTACTTTTATTATTTAAAAAAAAAAGAAAAAGTAAAATTGTACATTCTATTGGGGAGACGTTATCCCACTAGTTTTATATACGTATATATCAAAATATGGCATATAAAATCGAATGAATCCTTAACCTTATTTCTTTGGAAGTATCCAGTAAATGGGAGGAAGTCGATGAGAAGTCACATCGTCCAACGCAATGCCATGTCATTTGATTTGACATAGAAATTGTCAATGCCGTATTTTTTTAGTTTTATTAATTGAAAATTAATTATTGGTTTCTCCTTAGCAAGTGATTGTGGATTTTTCTAATTTTTGTTTCTACAACTATACAGGTTTGGCAGAGTTGCGCTTTTTCCTTTTCCTTGATAGTTGAGCCGGGACAGATGGAGGGTGGCATCCAGCAAGAAGCATTTGCGTGTTGAAAAAAAAATCACAAAAGACAAGATAGTCCACGCAAGTCCTGCGTGTAAAAGATAGAGACTACACGCCAGTTGTGCGTAAAAGATAGTAATTACACGCCAGTTGGGCGTGGAATAGATATTTATTTATCGATATTTTCTAAGTAACATCTTCTTCGTCTAGATCATCCCCACTCCTATATAAACCCCTAGTTCAAGATCGGCAATAATATAACTTACATCATCACATTCTCTCTAAGCATCACACGGTGTATATTGAGCTTGTGTATACCGAAAATGGCGATTACACTGAACAGTGGATTCAAGGTGCCAGCGATTAATCTGAACAGTGGACACCAGATGCCAATGCTTGGTCTGGGCGTTTGGCGTATGGATAATGCCAAAGACCTTCTCATCAATTCTATCAAGATCGGTTATCGCAATTTCGATTGCGCTGGTAAACAAATAAAAAGCCCTAATTCCATTTCCTTTCTATGTTTTGTTTCGCACTGAATACATGGACCTACATATGGAGGTATAAATTTTAGAAAACTTTTGTGCTTAATGTTGGTTATGTGCATGGATTGGAATAAGCTGTACAGAATAGGATGGGCTGCAGGGGTTTTTAACACTACATGGTTTGCTTCGGATACAGTTGTTTCGGGTTTTTGTGTCTCAAATTCATTGTCAAGGATTTCCACTAGTTGTTTCAGTGGACAACACAATCTAAAGTCAACCGAGTTATCTGATTTCATGATAACATTTTTATCATCGAATGCTGGTTGTCCTTAACAGAATTCGCAGCCACATTGTTATATTTTGTATGGGACTGCCGTTGCTTGTGACTAACTTCTGATAAGTACATGCAAAATAGAAAGGGGAATGTTATTTGACTAATTTATCTTTGTTTCAGCTGATTATAAAAATGAGGCCGAGGTTGGGGACGCGCTTGGAGAAGCATTTAAGATGGGACTTGTCGAGAGAGAGGATCTTTTCATTACCACCAAGGTGAAGTTACTTTCGACTCTTATGGCTTGTGCAGCATTGAAGTAGCGAGGGTGGTTGTCTTTTTTACAAAAATCCCTCAAAAGGATTTTTCTTGAATGCAGCTTTGGAATTCTGATCATGGGCATGTTATGGAGGCCTGCAAGGACAGTCTGGAGAAACTACAACTTGATTATCTGGATCTCTACCTTGTTCACTTCCCAATTGCCACTAGACATACTGGTAACCCAACTTCTGATTACCTATGTGCAATCTGTAGTGTAAAATTTGAAGTTAAGCGAGTAATCCTTTTATTTTGTCAGATAGCATGTAGTAGTACAATAATCTTAATCCAAAAGGGAAAAGGGTTGCGTATTATTAAGTTTGGTTGGGGAAATTCATGTACCTAGGTAGCTTGTTATCGCTAGCGTTTTCCAGTTGCTCTCTTGTGTACTTTTGAGTTCATGAAATCTTGACATTGCCTGGCATGTTCATACAGGAGTTGGCACAACGGGCAGTGCTTTGGGCGATGATGGAATACTGGATATAGACACGCATATACCGTTGGAAAGCACCTGGCATGACATGGAAAAACTTGTTTCAATGGGTTTAGTTCGTAGCATTGGCATAAGGTGTGGACACCTTAGCATTTGCATATTTTCTTCTTGCTATTTCTTGATCGAACATTTTATTGTTTCTTCAACAAATAGGCAAATTTGGCTAGAAATGTTTTTGAAGTACCTCAGACATCTGGTAAACTCAAAATGAGGCAATAAAGAAAGAAGATTTTAGGAGTAGATTTGTTGCTATCTATGATCTTGTTTTTACTTCCTGTACAAACGCAATATCAGGCATAAAAGTGCAGCATGCCTGCAGTTAGCAGCTTTGATACCCTCATGGAAGGGTGCCCCAACATTGATGAAATTGCAGCCCAATACCTGGGATTTGCCCACACTACCCATCTTGGAGCTTTAAATTTCTAAGCCGCTTTATATGGAAAAATGCACGGCAAGAAGGTTGTAATGAGATTTTGCCTCTCATGATCTCGCCTACGGGTTCCGCCGTGGACATTCACCAGAGCCTCTAACATTATGGGTTTTCAGAACCAGTAACTAGACCCGTGCCAATTTTTTTGAACTTTCTGGCATTGAGTCTATATTTGAAATCGAGCGTTTAGACCTTAAAATCTTAAAAAAGATTTGCTTTCAGATCCTATTTTATGGTTTCCCCTTAAATAAAATAGTAAAAAGAGATACTACTAAAATGGTAAAATAGGATGAGGTTTAATTTCAAAGATAAGAAGAGTGTGAAGCAATTAAAAAGGATGGTCCTAGAAACAAATTCCTTGCTTTGTAATATTTCACAGTTATTCCCATTCGAGAGGCGCGTTCTGTGCTATCGTGGTGAAGGATAGAGAATTAAGATCCACTAATTTAAATATCTGTTGCTTCTTAGGGTTGGATTAATGTCTACTATGTTATGTAAAACAATATGCCTCCAACAGTTAATGCTGTTACGCTTGCCTTTTCCTATCCCTTTTTTTGGTTAAGAAATGCTGCAGAAAACTCATCTAATGCTTGGACTTCTTTGCAGCAACTACGACATCTTTCTAGCCAGAGATTGTCTTGCCTACGCCAAAGTGAAGCCTGCTGTCAACCAGTTCGAAACACACCCTTATTTCCAACGTGAATCCCTAGTGAAATTCTGTCAGAAGCATGGGATAGTCGTAACTGCTCACACCCCTCTCGGAGGTGCTGCATCCAACAACGAATATTTCGGCACTGTGTCATGCTTGGATGATCCAGTTCTTAAGGTAAGATGCTCTTTTATTACTCGGCAAGTGTTCCTTTTGCATACAAATTTTGTTTGTGCTTCTCCATTAACATTTTCTAAATAAAACCCTTGCTTCTTCTAATTGAAGGATCTGGCCGATAAGTACCAGAAGACGGTGGCCCAAGTTGTTCTTCGCTGGGGCATTCAGCGGAATTGTGTTCTTATTCCAAAATCAAATAAGTTGAAGAGATTGCAAGAGAACTTTCAAATCTTTGATTTTGAGATGACAAAAGAGGACATGGACCGACTCTCGAGTTTGGACCGGAAGTACAGAACCAACCTGCCTGGCCCCAAGTGGTGGGGTATTGACCTGTTTGCCTGATCTGAGCATGTTGAAGGGGCGCCTCCGTCTGGGTCAATAAAGAGTGTGTGAGTCATGGAATAAGCATTTGGAGGGGTGGCGTTGTCGCCACCATTTACAAATGTAATGTAGTGGGTGTGGGTAGACTAGTTAGAGAAAAATATTTGCTTTCTAATGAACTCGTCGAATTCAAATTACCATTAATTTTCAGTTCAATGAGATTTGGTTAATGATGCATTATGGAAAAAAAAATTGTGATTCTGTCGCTTTCGATGAATTAGGCATTTAAAGAAGACAAAAATCCTCTTTTGAAACATCAGAATCCTTGGAATGGTTTGTGGTTTGGTCGAACCAAGACTTTGCAATTTTACAAAGCATCGGTGATCAAGATATTTGGTGACAGTATGTCTGGGTACAGATTGGTTTGATTTTTTTTTTTTGGTTAAAATCAAATCAAACCAATTAAATCAATTCCAATTCGGTTTCTTTTTTAATCCTAAAACAAACCGCACGGTTTGAATTAAAAATTTTATCAAAATATCAATTAACAATTTGGTCCTGTTCGGATTACCAATTAAAACAAAATAATCAACAAAAAATAATAATAATTATACGCTTAATATCGATTTCATCACTAATTTCTTTTTATTCTCATTTAACTTATGTGTCGATTTCATCACACTTTTTAGAAAAAAAAAAAAAAAACCTTTTATATAAAAGGTGAATCTTCTCTTACAAATACCTAAGATCATGCAGTTTTATATATCAAAAGATTAATTTTAATCACATTATAAAAGTAAATCTTAAAACTAATTCAATTCAAAGCGTCTGTATCTATATTAATAATTAAGCTAATTTTATTTCGATTTCATATATAATAAAATTACTAATTATAAAATTGAATAATTAAAAATGTAACTAATTAAATAATAACATAAAATAAAATTACATATCAATTTAATCATTAAACCATATTAAAATATTATTAAATCTAATTTAATTCGTAATAAAAATAAAAACTATATAAAAAATTTGCAAGAAATATGATAAAAACAGTCCAATTCTGATTTTCAATCTGTCTTTTCTCGAATCATTTGTTCGTCGTGACTAATGCTAAAGTCCGTTTTCGACTTCTTTCGGGCTACGGAAAAGAATGTATCTTTTTCGTGCATGCCAGCCAACCTACGAATGTATGTCCCTTCAACGTGCCGAGTGCGGACCATGCTTTTCTATATCTTTTTATTTATTTATTTTTTAATTACCATAAAGCAAACCTTCGGCATCTGATTCCAATTTTGCAAGACGTGGACTGAGACGTGTTGGAATTGGACTGGACCTGGCTTCGATGGACGTGATAGGCTGCTGCGAGGAGCACGTACGTGACCCGCATGTGGGCGTCAATTTGGACGGAACATGGCATGAAGCTTCATTGATTTTAACATCCTGGACATCATTTCTCGTAGCAGAATTAGGCCTTGTTTTCTTCTTTCCTTAAATTAGTTTCTCCCCATCAAATGCACTGGACATTGTAATGTTGAATTTCAATTGCTAACCGGTGCAAGTGAAACTTGGCCATGAATTGATCCATGCTCCATATAATTCTCGCGCTTAGATAATTTGTATGTATCTTTCCAGCATTTGGGAAATTTCCCGCTAAAAAATATAAAAATATACACATTAGTATAAACTTGAAAAATATATATATATATATATATAATTTACACTTATTAACTACCTCCAATTTTAAGATTTGTTTGTCCTCAAATAAAATATATTTCATAAAAAATAATTGAAAATAAGTACCACTATACTAATTATAACACTACATGAAAAACCATCTACGAACTGCACATATATTCTATTATGTGCTAAAGAGATACAACTCTCTTATCAATTTGTATTCAATTTAATCAAATTCAGGTTCCTACAACTTTCAATTGCACGCATGCATTTGATCACATTTTAAATGCACTAGGAATATTGTAATATTAGAGTTCAACAATTAATTTATATGAAATAAAATTCTACTATATCATTTAAATAAAAATTTCGAAACCTGAAATAAGATATAATGTCAACTAACTAAGAGAAAGTCACCCATACTTTGTATACTAAGCTAAATTTGTATACACTTTCCTCTTTCATCTCTCTAAGCATCATAATTTAAAGTAAATGCATATTACATCTACTTATCCTTTTAGTATTGATTTTTATTAAAGGTTCCCTCCTTCCCCCACAATTTCTTTAATTTAGTACATTGGTAACGAAATTCAAACCTCACTCTTTCGACAAACCAAAGTGAATCCTTATCAACTTATCTTCATGTTAATAGTAGGAAAGAAGTTTTCTCTTCTGAGGGACTAAGGTTGATACTTATCAATGTATCCAATTTATTTATGACTTCTTTTCCTTTTTTCTTTTTTCTTTTTTCTTTCTTTACCTTTGACTACTTTGATTTTTTTTTTTTGGAGATTTTCAAGAAACAAGTTTCATTTGTTCATTTACTATAAATTATAAGACTCTAAAAACTTCTATGGATGAGTATATATTAAAGTAAGCTTAAAAATACAAGCATCTAACTCCTAATCAGTGAAATTGCTCTAATTCCAAGTCTCAAATCAAAGTTTAAATAACACATAACTAAACCTAACATAGATTTCATAATTCAATACTAGTTAATAGTTAAAAGTTCATAAGTGATCAATTTATAATTAAGTACAAATATTGAAAAATTTTAATTAAAAAGTCGTTTTTTTTCTTCATAAAAATGCAAATTGATTTTAAGATCTGTATGTGCAATAAAATGATCTTTCATGCAACAATGTAAATTTAAGTGTAAAATTATCCAATTATAGCTCATAAGGACAAAAAATATAACAGCTAACCAGTATCAAGATATATCACATTTTAATGCATTTCTATCACCTTATTTCATAATAAATATCTTACCCCTAACTTTAGGACAAACAATGTCCTCACTTTTAAACAAATTAAAAGCATAGAGAAGGATAAGAAAGGGTACTCCCTTAGGGTGATGAGTGACTTGTTAGTTAAATTGTCTTACTCACTGTAAACATGATCTTGCCATTCTCAACCAAACAAAAGCCTGTAACCTATACATAGTTTAAATACACCAAAAACAATAGGAAATAAAAACAAATGCAAAATAAGTAGAAAAGTAAAGAGATAGTGGGTTGCCTCCCATCGAATGCTTATTTTCTGCAGCTTGACTTTGCCCATTTTCCATCATGGTGGTTCAAATATGCAGGGCTCTCTCCTTGTAACACTTGTGCCTTTCTTTAACCACCTTAAGCTTCTTCAAGTGCTAGCCCTATCGCCATCAATTGCTCTCAATAGCTTGTCACAAGAGATATCACTAGGAACATAAGACATGTCTTGTTTTTAAAATTTTTGGACATGTAGTTGGATCCCCTTATCTCCCTCTCACAACACAATTCTTTATCCTTTTACATCAATGAGGGCTCTAACTATAGGTAAGAATAGACGCTTAAGGATTAGTGGTGTATACCCATTATCTCTCATATTCATCACTACAAAACTAGTGGGAAACTTATATCGACTAATCTATACCATTACATCCTCACATATTCCTTGAGGTGCTTTTGGAGAACGATTTGCCATCTTGAGGACCATAGCTGTACCTTTCAACATACTCCATAGATTCAATTTTTCCATCAACTCAAAAGACATAAGTGTTCACTACAACATCTAAATCACATAAAGCACTTGAAATAAATTTACTAATGATGGTACACAGGATAGTTATTTTTCTTAGATCATCCATCTTTGGGAGTACATAGTCCAATTTCAAGTCCATATCCTTTTGGATTGGTGAGATCATTTTACCAATATGCTCCTAGTATATCTCTCCTGCTCGTTGTCCAGACATCTCAACTAAATCATTGACCTTATCACTCTTGATCATCTCTAGATAATCTCTCTCATTTGCAATCCCAACTTTCTCCAGCCTTACTCTCTCATGCTCATTATCTTCAATGTCCTCCATAACTTTATTCTCCTCATCATCACTTTAATTGTTAGCTAACATTAACTAATCATAAGAGCTCACCTGGAAGTACTCCTCATTCCTTTTTACATCTTTGATTTCCTTAACGACTTCACAAAAACTTAGCACTAAATCTTCCTTAATGAAATCCTCCTCAACTAGCTTCTTTGTTACAACATTACTTAAATTGTCTTAGGTTCTAATCTCAATCACATACTCATTGGCTGGATCCTGTTCTCTTCAAGCTTAATAGTGCTAACTTCCTTTCCTCTCACACTTGATGGTCTTGTTTACTACTCTATGGTTCTTGGTAGGTAACCTTGAGGGTGGTTACTTAGCATTTGGGAGATTTAGCTCATCTACACCTCTAGGTTATGAATAGCAACATGATTTTGAAGTTTCGTATAAGCCCTCTAAATAAAATTGGTCATGAGCTCCTCTATACTTGGTTTCTTATCCTAGTGTGGCAGAGAGGGTTATGGAAAGCCAGGTGGTGCTCTATAAATATTATGATTCTCTTGCTAGGAGAAGTTTGGATGACTCCTCCAACTAAGGTTTTAAGCATTCGAGTATGCGTTATAGTTCCTCTTATTGAATTTGCTAACAAAGTTATCTTCTTCGAAACTTGTGCTTGTAGATGGAGCTTAAGGGAATCCTACTTGATGGTCCATTATATTGTGGGCACCTCCTTTGATGGTGCATATCACTAGTGTACTATAATCAAAGCTTGCAGTAGGATTGTTTATCAAACCGAACTAAAATATAAACCGAATTGTAAAATGCGATTCTTTTATATTTTGTTTCAATTTGCAGTTCGACTCAAGGGAGGTTTAAACAATTTATGGTTTAGTTTAGGAGATCGAACCGAACCGAACCAAACTGTTTCTTATATAAAAATAAAAAATAAGTGACAATTTTTACTTTTAAACCATATTAACATTTTGTTTTAACCTTATTTACATTTTTTCTTTTATATCCCTCTTCTTATACTCAACTTCTACTATATACTCCTTCTGTTATCTTGTTGTTTTTTTTTTTTAAGTAAATTTTCATGTTTTCATATCACCTAAGATGCAATATTATTGTGGCATAATGCTATCTAACTTTAACTCTCATATAATATTGCTTATTTTAAACATTAATGTTTGGTTAAAAACTTTAATGACTATTAGTATTATTAAATATAATAAGTACTTTTAAAAGTGGTTAAAACTATACCAAATTTGAAACAGTTTAGTTTATAACCTTTTACCATTAAAAGCAATTCAATTAATTAAGGATTTGAACTAAACCATTTCAAATGCCATTCAGTTCCTTCCAAACATCAAAATTGAACCAAACCATGAACACCCTTAGCTTGTAGTAGTAAGAATTGATAGATTGTGTCGAGACCAAATGAGGGCAACAATATCAAAATGGGTTCAAGTTTACAGAAAACTTGAAGTAAAGGGTGACGAAATGTGAAAATGGGAAATAAGTAAATGAGACAAACAAGCAAAAGCATGAATGATTCCAAGGATATGACACACCAAGGAAACTTCACGGACTCATAAAGCTAACTCGATATGGCGTATAAGCAACTTAGTGAGGTCACTTGCCACTTAGCCTTGTTTAAGGGTTAGCATAAAAGTAAAAGAGCGAAGTAAGCACACTTAGCTTAGGAAAGGGGAGTATATTCAATATCGGATGTATGACGATTCCTGCAGTTACATATTACAAGGATATTTATACCTGAAATGTTAGAGCATCTTACCTAAAATGAAAATGATAAAAGAGTATTGCCCAAAAGAAACAATGTACAAGGAATAATAAAGAGAACAAATGAGAAATTAAAGAAATCAATTGTTAGTATAATAGAATCCTTTCGTATGGGATTGGACATGTGACAACAGGTTGTTGAAGATGCTTTTGGTAGAAATAGACAATTGGTGCGGTCAAGATGGAGGCTACTGAGCAAAGGAACCAAGTAGAGCTAAAGCCCTTCCAAGAAGACATGGGTGTAGATGTGTACTGGGGTTCTTAGCACAAATACTACTGGGCTAAAGGATGGCACGGTTATGGCCAGGTTAACATGTGAGGGGTCAAACTGTCAATGTAGTATATTTTAAGTTGGTACTCAAATATTGAGAGATGAGAAGTTACTTGACTTGGCATATGGAGTTGGTCAATAGTAAGATCAACTCAGCCTTGATAAGAGCTAGCTAGAACAGTATAATCCGCTTCATTAGTCCCTCAAAACCTTGTGCTCGAGCTCAGGTTAAAGGTTTGGTAGTTTGATTCTTATCATCCCTTTTGGGTTGATTTGGATTTGGGATCAAATCCAACTAGTCTTTGCTCAATTCTCTCTCTAGTTGGTAAGAGCTGAGGTTGGTAATGTTGAAGGCGTTAGAGATTCCATAGTTCTTAGGTAATTCCAGTCAATAGGCATTGTCATTAATCTTTTTGGAGTACCCTGAAGGGACCTTTAGCTCAGGTAGACAACTTATTCTTTCTTTTGTTTAGGAACCTCTCTTAGCTTAAGTGCAGCTACACTAAATCTTTAGCCTAAAACTGTGCTAACTTCCTTTCTTTAGTCCTTTCTCTCATCTTCTTAGTAGCTTGGTCAATCTGTCAAGTCACTTTCTCCTAAATCTATAGTAGAGGCTATGCTTATGCTCTTGCATCAGGGTCTTATTACTTAAACATGGGTATAGGTACATGGTCAAAGGGTAGCTTTTCATTAAAGCCATAGACAACTTCAAAGGGTGTTTGTTTGGTGGTGTTATGTACAGTATGGTTGTAAGAAAATTCCACTATAGGTAAACAAACATCCAAATCAGTCAAACTCTTCCTTACTATAACTTAGAGTAGTGATCCTAAAATACGATTGACTACCTCTGTTTAGCCATTGGTTTGGGGGTGATAGGAAGTGCTAAATAGTAGTTTAGTCCATATTTGATGCCAAAGAGACCTCTAGAAATGGCTTAGAAACTTTGCATCTCTGTTAGATTCTTGGCATGCCATGTAATCGAATAATTTCCTACAAAATGAGAAAAGTAACAGTCGAAGCATCGTTAATTTTAGAGCATGGCACCAAGTGTGCTATTTTACTAAATCTATCCACAATGAATATCACTAAATCTTTGCTTTGGGTAGTTCTCGGCTATCCAAGAATAAAGTTTATACTCAACTCGGTCTAAGGTTGAGTTAAGACAGGAAAAGGCATTGCTTTTCGTTGTTCGGCTCGACATTTGGCCCTCTCGTAAGTAGCATAACTCTCAATAATTCAGCGCATATCTCACCTCATCTTTGACTAAAAGAACCATCTACTCAACAACTCATATGTCCTCTTCTCCCTAAAATGTTCGAAAATTCTACTAGAATGAGCTTCTCTGACAAGTAATTCTCCATAGAATAGGTCGGCACACATAACTTGTCTCCCTGGAGTAGATACCCATCTTCCATGTAATAGTCATCCACTATTCTTCTTTCGGTACATTGTCCAAATATAGGACTAAAATAGGGGTCTTGAGAATATTGTTATTTGATGCTTACAAACCTTAACAGTCTGATTTGCAACTCGGTATGAAGAACATGTCTTCTTAATAAAGCATCGATGACTATATTATTCTTGTCTTGTTTATATTGGATCACAAAGTTGAATCTTTTTAGGAATTTAACCTACCATGCTTGCTGCTTCGATAGCTTGGTTTGACTTTTGAGATACCTCAAAGATTCATGATCTATATAAATGACAAACTCTCTTGGCAATAGATAGTACTGCCACACTTCGATCGCTTGGATAGGGGCTAAGAGTTCTTTGTCATACATTAAGTAATTCAATTGTGGTCCCTTTGGCTTCTCACTATGGTAAGCAATTGACTGGCCTTCTTACATGAAGATAGTGCCTTTACCAATGCTTAATACGTTACATTTGAGCTCAAAAGTTTTCTTGAAGTTGGGCAAAGCTAATACTGGTGCAAAAGTCAATCTTGCCTTCACTTCAACGAAACTCCTCTCCTCTCTCTTGCCGCACTTAAACTCAATATTCTTCTTTGTCAGCTTAGTAAAGGGTGCAACAATGGCACTAAAGTTTCTGATGAATCTTCATCAAAAGGATGCCAATCCATGGAAACTCCTTACCTCAACACAGTTGGTTGGAGTTGGCCATTCGATAATAGCTCATATTTTCTCATCATTAACTTGCAAGTCTCCTCTACCAACTACATATCTTAGAAATACCACTTCCTCTTGGTAGAAACAATACTTCTTCAAATTGCCGAATAACCTCTTAGCTTGAAGTACATCAAGTACAGCATAGAGATGCTCAAAGTGTCTTGGCAGGTTAGCACTATACACTAAGATGTCGTCAAAATATGCCATGACACACTTTCCAATCAAGTTTCTTAGCACATGGTTTACCAATCTCATAAAGGTGCTCAGGGAATTTGATAGGCCAAATGCATAACTATCTACTTGTAATGTCCATGCTGAGTTTTCAATGTAGCTTCCGTTCGTCTTCTGGCCTCATCCAGATCTGATGGTAACTAGGCTTTAAATCAATTTTATTGAAGGCCTTTGCTCCATTTAGTTCATCAAACCTGGGGATAAGATACTGGTACTTGATTGTGATCTTATTCACAACTCTATTGTCTATGCACATACGCTAGGTATCATCCCTTTTCGGAATAAGGAGCGTTAGCACAATACAAGGGATGAGACTCTACTTTATAGATCCTTTTTCCAATAGCTCATTAACTTATCTCTAGAGCTCTAGAGCTTAGTAGCTTGTTTAAAGTTCATCTGATAAGTTGGTCTGTTCAGCAAGGCAATACTAAGTATCAAGTCAATGCAATGTTCAATACCTTTGAAAAGAGGTAATCCCTCAAGTAACCGTTTAGGAAACATGTTGGCATACTCATCTAGTAGCTCTTTGACCTCTAAGGGTAGCTCACTCTGTTCCTTCAACTCTAATAGTTGCTTAATCAATAAAAAAGTTGGCATGTCGACCTCAATAGCTTTTTGGAGCTTGGCTTTACTCAGAATTAAAGTCTTCTTAGGTCCTCGAGCAAGTTTAACTTGCAACTTACTAACTTGACTTAGTGTTATAGGGTTCAAAGTGATCTTCCTTCCATCCTTCTCAAACACATAAGTGTTCCTAAATCTAGCATACATAATCTTTCGATTAAAACGCCAAGGTTTGCCTAGCAATATATGAGATGTATACATAGGTGGCATGTTATAGAGAATTTCATTGAAATAATTTCTAATAGAGATCAGTAGCAATACTTGCTGAGTAACATGTAATGCTCCCTTCTTATTTAGTTAATGTAACTTATATGGCTTCCAGTGTGAGCTAGTCAGCAACTTAAGCTTTTTAACCATGTTGATAGACATGACATTAGTATAACTTCTATTGTCTACTATAAGCGCATACACCTACTCATTCACCTTATATGTGATGTGGAACAAATTCTCTCTTTACTCTTGTTCAGTAGAGGGTTCTAAACTCAGTGCACATTAGACAACCAAACTCATTGCACATTAGATAACCAAAGTTAGCTTATCTACATCTTTAGCAAACACATCTTCCTCATCCAGTTTGGCATTAACCTCAATCTCTTCTACCTCCTCTGGTTCTTCATTTATGCTGTCTACTTCAATCTTGAGGGCATCTCCCTTGATAATCATAGTTCTTTAGTTTGGATGGACATCGGGCGACTATGTGTCTAAACCCTTGGCAAGCACTTAATCTGGTTCGTCTTCCTCTTAGATCCTTATTCTTTCTCATAAGTTCTTGGCGATACATCACCATCAATTGGTCGACCCTTTTGTTTAGGTCTAACATCTGTTCTTTTACTCAACTTGACACTTTGCTAAGCTTGGTAACTTTCTTGAGTAGGTCGACCTAATAGATGTTGGCTCGACTTATTCCTCCTCTATCTTTCTACTTACTAGGCTATTCTTATAACATCGTCCAATGAAGTTAACTGTTGAAGCTCTACAACATCTCGGATGTTGCCTCTTAGTCCAGTGAGAAATTTAGATATGGCTCGGGGTAATGGTTCATCCACTTCACATTGAATCATGAATATTTGAAACTCCTGAACTTATTCATCTATAGGTTGACCTATTCGTCTCAACTCTTATAGCCGAGTAAAGATATCTTGCAAATAAGTATCTTATAAGAATTTGTTTCGAAGTATCCTCTTCATCTCAGGCCAAGTATTAACTTCCCTATATCCTTCTCACCTCCTTATAATTTGGAAGTTCTTTCACCACATCGTAGCATATCTTGAGAACTCTACAATAGCAGTCCCCACTTTCTTGCGGTCTTCATACTAGTAATAATAAAAAACACGCTCTACCTTCTCTTCTTAATCTAGATAGTTGTCAGTGTTTCCAAAACCATTGAAGCTCAGAATCTGAAGCTTGGAATTTGAAGCTTCACATGGTCGATAGCTCGGGGTGCTCGAGCTTGCTCCTCTTCCTTATTGCACTCTTTTTCTTCTTCATCATCCATTTCATTTAAGTCAATCCTTCTTTGCACTCATCTTCCTTCTCCCCACCTCGAGTTTATCAAGCTGGGATATATCCTCTTGCAGGTTAATTGACTTAGGGAGTATTCTACATAGCTTTGGCAAGTCGAAAGGCCAATGCATAAACAACTTTAGTCAGATCGGCTATAAGGTTAGCTATTTTGTGATAGGAATTAACTCCCGGGACTAATCATAAGAAGTCGAGCTAGAGGACTTCAAGGGCTCGTATGGAAAGTACTAGCTTTAAGCCATAGCTAAGATGCGGACTCCTATCTCGATTTGACCTCCTACCGACCTATCTCTTAGATCCTTACGTGTGTCCAACATGCTCCTACCTAATAGCAAAGTCCTAATCTAAAAAATAACCTCGAACTAGCCAAGCCGAGCTACCGACCTGACCTACTGGCATTTGACTTTAAGACAGTTGACCTTTTTGCCAGGCTAATCAGGGCGGCCCCTGACTCCGGACCTAATCTAGATCACGTTGGCCCCTAACTCCTAGCACTTCCTGCTTTTGCCTGTATATCATACTCTTAACGTACAACCATCAAGTGATACGTACCTTCTGACACAACGTTCTAGAATAATTCTTTCCTTTCTATACTGGATATTCTTTGTCCTTTTTATGCCTTTTTAATATGATTAATGTAACGTAATTATAAAATATCCTTTTGTCTTTTCATAAGTATAAAATAACCTTAGTAGGCGAATATGTAAACCCCACTTTCCTTGTACACGGACAATCATCCAACTTCCAATACAAAATTATTCTCTTTGAGTAACCTTAGTGTTCTCATTAACTCTCAACTCTTATCTATTCCCTTTAGCAAGGAATAGTGGCGAGTGACCCTCTAATTCGAACTAATGTGTCATATCTAACGGATTTTAGGCCAAGTAAGATTGAGTAGTGTGCTATATCCATTCAGTACCTACCTAGACTTTGCTAGCTTTTTCTTTGTTTTTTTTTGTTCGCCTCGTTGTGGTGCTTTCTCCGTGTGTTTGACCTTAGAGACGCATCAATTTCGCTGGTATCAGAGTACAATTTCGCGAGGGAATATGTGAAGTTGCAGTGAAGTTTCGATTCGCTTTACTGTTGGTGGCTGTTGTATTCCTTCCTTAACTACTATAGTGTGTTTGAGCGTTTGTAAGTACGGTTCATTGATACTTTGTTTTACTCTATTTTCCATTGCGACAATAGAGTAAGTTTCTTAGTAGTTTGTTAATATGTTTGAAAAGGTATTACACTATATCGGATTTAAGTGTTCAGGGAATTATTAGTGACCAGAGTAGTGGTGCTCAACCTGATCGTGGTCATAGTGGTAGTAACACACCAGGGTCTGTTGATGACAAATTTGGAAGACTTACAAACCTTATTAAAAGTCTAGTCATCGCAGTGCAAGTTAATAGGCAACAACCCTAAGGTGTTTAGTAGCAAAACCCGTAAGATGGTGCCCATGAGAGATACTATGGCCATGGCAATAGAACCAATCACCCAATTTGACCGCCACGAGCTAGAGGAGTGACAGACAGGGCTGTTAGATGAAGATTAGAGTTAAAGGAGATTGGGGAAGATGACATGGAGATTAATGTCTAAGAGTTTAGTGAAGAAGAAGTTGATTATTACCAAATACAGAGACGGGGACGCCGAGTTTCTTGAGGGCTAGACAATGTTAAAGTACAAATCTCGCCCTTCGGTGGTGGTGAAGATGTAAAAGAATACTTGGAGTGGGAAGAGAAGGTTAAGAAAGTATTTGAATGTTATAGGCATAAGGATGCGGTCAAGGTCCAACTTACTACGTTGGAATTTACTAGATACACTACCATGTGGTGGAAGAATCTAAATGCCGCTAGAGCTAGAGATGGGAGACGAGGTGTCAGAACTTGGAATGAGATGAAAAGGTTGTTAAGAGGTAGATTTGTGCCTGAAACCTACTTGCAAAATACGTTTGCAAAATTGTAAGAGCTTCATAAAGGGAGATGATTTGTTGATGACTATGTCAAAGAATTCCAAATTCTTACAATTAGAGCCAACATGGAAGAACCAGAGGCACATATTGTATCAAGGTTTATTTCTAGATTCAGATTTGAAATCCGCAATATTGTGGAAGTACAAAGATTTTATACCTTAGACGAAGGCATTAAGATAGCGCAAAGGGTCAAAAAGCAAAGGAGAAATGTTCCGAGCCAACCTGGGCAAACATTCTCTCGAGCTCCTGTATCGTGCTAACCCGAAGAGTCCATACCGAGTCGAAGAAAGGAATGACCAACCTAAAGAACACTGAGCAGACCAGCAGGGCCGAATAGGATAGTCGAGCCAACCCGAGGCTAGAACGACCCCGATAACCTTTAAGAAAGGCCAACCATCCAAACAGAAGACCAGTGAAGTGAAGTGTTTTAAATGCTAAGTCTTTGGACACATGGCTACTGAATGTCTGAACCAGTGTGTCATGGTACTCAAAGGAGATGTGGTGGATAATATCGACAAGAGCAACCTCAAGTAAGAAGAGAATGTTAGAGAACCTAAAGTGGAAGAGGAAGAGGAAACCTGTATCTATGTTGACTAAGGAGAAGTAATAGCCCTAGTTCTGAGGCAAGTCCTGAGTTCCATGCCGAACTCTGAGGAGGACTAAATAGAAAACCTATTCCATACCAAGTGTACCATCAAAGGCCAACTGTGCACAATCATAATGGACGGAGGAAGTTGTACTAATGTCATTGTAAATTCCTTTGTGCAGAGGTTGGGTTTACCAACCTCAAAGCATCCTCAACCCTACAAGCTACACTGGCTTCATAATAAGGGTGCTTCATATGTAACTGAACAAGTGACCGTACCATTTAGTATTGGAAACGTATACAATGATGAAGTAGTGTGTGATGTCGTCCCTATGAGAGCTTTACATTTGCTGCTTAGATGACCTTGGTTATTCGACCGACGTGTCACTCATGATGGGTATAAGAACACCTATGCTTTTGTCAAGGATGGAAGGAAGATTGTGTTGTAACCCTTAGCCCTGTCACAAGTGAATGAAGCTCATAATCAACTCGCTTAAGCTAGTAAGAAGAAAGCTTTAGTAATGAACCGAAGGAAGCTCCAATCTGCTGAAAAGGTTGATGAACCCATGTTCCTATTGATTAAGAGACTCATAAAGATGAGGGAGTTACAGAATGTTCCAGAAGAGATCCGAAGCTTGCTAAAGGAGTTTTCCAACCTATTTCCGAAAGAACTGCCCAAAGGATTGCCACCAAACCAAGGCATAGAGCATTGTATCGATTTACAGCTAGGCGCTGCCCTGTCGAACCACCCTGCATACATGATGAACCCTAAGCAAGCTGTCGAGATGAAAAGACGGGTGGACAAGCTCATTGAGCGAGGATATGTAAAGGAGAGCATGAGCCCTTGTGATATACCAGCTCTATTCATTCTGAAAAAGGATAGACCGTAGCGTATGTGCATCGATAGTCAGACAATCAATAGAATTACTGTTAAGGATAGATAACCAATACCGAGGCTCGATGACATGTTAGATGAGCTTCATGGTGCAAAGATATTTTCAAAAATTAATCTGCGAAGTAGCTACCGTTAGATTCGTATGAAACCGGGGGATGAGTGGAAGATTGCCTTTAAGACTAGGTACGAACTGTACGAATGGTTGGTTATACCGTTCGGACTTGCTAACGCGCCGAGCACATTCATAAGGTTAATGAATCATGTGATGTGCCCTTTAATCGGGAGATATATAGTTTTATATTTTGATGATATATTGGTATATAGTACCGACCTGAACGACCATGTTCAACATCTCTGCGAAGTATTTGACATTTTACAAGCTAAGAAGTTGTATGAGAATGTAATGAAATGCATGTTCTACTAGAGAGAAGTGATATTCCTAGGGTTTATAGTGTCAGGGGAAGGAATCCAAGTGGATGAGGAAAAGATCCGAGCTGTTCTAGAATGGTCGATGCCGAAGAATGTCACTGAGGTCCGAAGTTTCCATAGCCTAAATTCTTTCTATAGGCGATTTATTAAGGACTTCAGTACAATAGTCGTCCTATTGACCGAGCTAACAAAGAAGAATGATGGGTTCAAATGGAGAGATTAAGCTGAGCAAAGCTTCAAGAAGATCAAGGAAAAACTCACTTTGGCCCCTGTCCTATCACTTCGAACTGGAGTGCGACGCATCGGGAGTTGGAATTGGTGCTGTCTTGATGCAAGAATGATAGCCCGTCACTTACCGCAATGAGAAACTAAGTAGCCCAGCCCTAAACTATTCTATGTATGAGAAGGAGTTGTACTCCCTTTTCCTAGCTTTCACTGTTTGGCAACACTACCTGCTACCACGAGAGTTTATTATTTATACTGACTATGAATCATTGAAGCATCTAGGGAGTCAAAATAAGCTTTCGAAGAGGTAAGCCACGTGGTTGGAATTTATGGAAAGGTTCTCGTACATCATGCGGCATAAGAAGGGGAGTGCAAATGTGGTTGTCGACGCTCTGTCATGATGGCAAACTTTGTTAACTACTTTGCAGAAAAAATTATTGGGATTCTCAATCATCATAGAGTCGTATGTTGCTGACCCTCACTTTGGCCCCATTATTGAACAGTCTCGAGCGGGGGTCGTTGTTGGAGGATATTATCTTAAGGACAGCTATCTGTTCAAGGACTGCAAGCTATGTATTCCAAACTGCTCCATACGAGAATTGTTAGTCCGAGAAGCTCACAACGGTAGACTTTCAGGACATTTTGGAGAGGACTTCAGCATGGATTTTGTCTTAAGGTTACCCTGGATACCCAGAGGAAAAGATTCTATCCTCGTTATAGTCGACCGCTTTAGCAAGATGGTATACTTCATTACATGCCATCGGACTAATGATGCTCTATATATTGTTGATTTGTTTTTACAAGAGATTATTTGACTACATGGAGTACTGAAGATGATTGTCTTATATCAGGACACAAAATTCTTAAGCAATTTTTGGAAAACTCTTTAGAGAAGACTTGGGACTAAACTCGTACACAGCTCCAGTAGCTACCCTAAGACTAATAGCTAGATTTAAGTGGTAAACAGGACGCTAAGTAATCTGCTCAGAGCTGTCGTAAGAAAGAACTTACGGGATTGAGATTTATGTCTACCCGTTGTAGAGTTTGCATACAACCGAACTATCCATAACACTACTGGGAAGACCTTATTTGAGGTCGTCTATGGCCTTAACACTACCATTCCCTTAGACATGATCGGCACCCCGCAGCTACTGAAGAAAGTCAATCCGGAATGGACTAAGCCCAAGAATTGCATGAGCTACACTAGTCTGTCACGAAGAAGATCGCCAAGTTCAATCAAAGACAACAAGAGATTGGCAGCCAAGACTACTGAACTATTTCCTTCCAGCTAGGAGACTTAGTATAGATTCACCTCAGCCCAGAGTGATTTCCACACTTAAGACAAAACAAACTATATCCCTGAGCTGACGGCCCATTCAAGTTCCTGAAGAAGATCAATCGCAATGCTTACTAGATTAAGTTGCTTAATGACTATGATGTCTCCTCTACCTTCAATGTGTTCGATCTAATTCTCCATCAACCAGCAAAAGACCCTGTGAGCACTTTAGGAGAATGAGCAGAAATCGCTTCAGATTTGAGGACAAATCTCTTCTACCCCCAGGCAAATGATAGGAATCGACCCCCTGAACTGATCACAAGAAGCCGAGTTAGAAGACTTCAAGAGCTCATACGGAAAACACTAGCTCTAAGCCATAGCTGAGATGAAGACTCCCCTATCGATCTAACCTCCTGCCGACTTATCTCTCAGATCCTTACATGTGTCTAATATGCTCCTGCCCAATAGCGAAGTCCTAATCTAAAAGACAACCTCAAACTAGCCAAGTTGAGCTACCGACCTGACTCATTAGCGTTTGACTTCAAGATAACTGACCTTTTTGCTAGGCTGATTGACTGTAGACTTGATTTAGATCAAGTCAGCCCTTGACTCTCAGCGTTGCCTACTTTTGCCTACATATCATACTCCTAACATACAGCCATCAAGTGATACATACTGTAAGCCTTAAAACTAAGCCAAGTGACCGTAGGCTTGAACTTAGAATCCAAGGTTTAGGGCGATCGGTTAATGGATCCGATCAAACCTAAATTATAAACTATTGAGAGAAATATTAGTAAAAATGACCCCATAAACTTGAATTTAAGAAAATAAGTAATAAAATAGGAGACTATAAAATTTTCAAATTTTAACCATAATAAGCACTAATTAACGAAAAGGCGAAAAATGTAATCGAATAACTAATAAATTACTAAAGATAGATTATATGTATACTAAAAATTTTAGAATGACCAAAATAATAATTAGGAATGTTCACATGTACCCCACATGTATTTATGTGTAAATAAAAATACGCGAAATTACTTAAATTGGCCAAAAACTAGGTAAATAATTAAGGAAAATTGTAAATTAATTATGAAAAAAATCAGAAAAAAAATCAAAGGATCCTAGAATAATCCAAATCAGATCATGGAAAGTCAAACTCTGTAAAAGAAAAATCAACCAATTAAAATTAAACAACATAAAATTCAAAAATCAAGGAAATTGGCAAATAGCGGAAAAATTTTCAGAAGTCATTTAGACAGTTTAGCATTTGGGAAAAATAGGAAAACTGAAAAAATGGAGAGAAAATACATTAAAAAAAAAAAGAAAAGGAAACTGTGCAAATTCGTGTAGTGAGAGAAACCCACACCTCACCATCACCTGCAACCGAGCCGCCGCCACCACACCACTCTAGCCCCATCGTCTAAGCCGGCCGACAGCCTTGGACCAGGTTTGGACGGCCAGAAAGCTTCGGACCGGTTAGTCTCTTAAATTTTCCGATTTTGAATAATTTTGTAAAATTAGTCATTTTGCCCAGACAATTATGAAACTTGTTATTTTGAGGTTTTATTGTATGTAGATTTAGGGAAAAATATTTATTTTGTTTAATTACGTCTACAATTATAGGGTTCTTAACAAATTGTTCAAAACCGAGCATGATTAGAACGGAAAATAAATAGGCTTAAGAGTGTAGTTTGGAGCACATTTATTTTCCTGTAGGATGCTCATATGATATAGAACAGTGCTATGAAACCATTTTTTTTAAATTATTTTTCGCAAACTTTAAGTTAATTTTTAGCCCTAAAATGATGGGAAAATTGGATGATTTGGGGTTGATTAGGTGATTAAGATGTTAATTAGGTGATTAAGATGTTAATTAGGTGATTAAGATGTTAATTACTAATTTAGATATTAATTAGATGTTTAGGGATGTTAATCTCTGATGTGAAACCCCAATCCTAGCCTTTGGTGTATTAAGTATGGTTAATTTAGGAAATTAGATAATTAATATAAGAAATTAGTAATATATGAAATTGTAAATTAACAAATCTAAAAAAATAAGGTTATTTAGATAATATTATAAGAGAAATTAGAAAAATAATAAATCTGAAAATAACATTTAATTTTAAGTAAATTTCTCAAAATGTAAGATTTTCACACATCGGGAATAAATCCGATACCGCAATTAGGGTTAGCATGTACCGAATAGTTTAGAATACCAAATTACGATCCAATAGGATATTTGGACACTCGAGCTTAATGTGATTAATTTCACATTAGGATTCGAGCATATTTAAGGCTTAAGAATCAAAATTTAAAATCTCATTTAGGATTCGAACAGTGAAATAGAGTACAACGAATCATTAGGACGTAATAGGTATACAAAAAAAAAATGAGTTAAAATATAACTTAGAATATGAAACCATAAATTATAAGTACTAAAAAGACCTATTTGTATTATAGGACACCTAGAGACACATCAGCTTGCAATTAAGGGATCAAGTGATCGAGCAATTCCAAGTAAGTTGGGTTATTGCTTATTGTAATAAAGTATTAGTTTTGTAGTACTCGGAGACTTAGGCTTGTATATGATTATGATTGTAAGTAGTTTATGCATGTGTTTGATGTATCTGAATTTGTATTGTAAGTGATTTTGTGACTAATTGAATTGGTATGTAATTGTTTGAACACCCTAAATGGAATTTAATCTTAATCGACCCTCATAACAAAAAATGTCATGCATTGCAACCCGTTAGGGGATCATAGGATTCTCTAACCAAATACCGACCCCTTCGAAAGGGATAGCGTAGGATTGCAAAATGGTCCCTGCTTCATCCTTAGTCGAACTAAGTGACAGGAGAGGAGGTCGCGGCGAGGGTGAAGTCAATGGTTCGAAGGTAGTCGTAGGAGGAACGAGATCTCCATTGCACAAGCCTGGGTTTGGTTGTGAGCTACTGCATAACATGGAAACTCCTCAACCCGGATTGGAGCAGGTGAAATTTCTCTGATTTCACAACGGACTGGACTACATTGTGCGATGACACTTAATTGTTGCATTGCATGAAAATAATTGTTTGATAACCCTGTTTGTGCTTGTATGCATTCATGAGTCTCCAATTCAACTTACTGAGCTGTAGTTGCTCATACCCTTATAGATCCTTTTATAGGTTCTGATTTCTGAACAATTCAAGTACTATGCCGCCCTACAATTACCCAAAGGTTAGTCTGTTTGAAGCCAAGGGTGTAAGGATCAAGTTACTTAGTATAATGTGTAACTAGAGTGACCGTGTAATTAGGGATAAAAGACTGATAGTTAATATGTAATCTAGTGAACTGTTATGTTTATGTAAAACTTCTTGGGAAGCTCTGTGGACTTATATATATAATATTGTACATGTTATTAGAAATTTGCACTATTTATCATAATTGTAGTTTAATTGTTAACCGAACTATTTACTTCAAAGCGAGAAGTCGTCGACGCCTTGTATAGGTCATGTTTATGGTAAGCACTGTGAGGCCAGTTACTATCATAGAATGGTTTACACGGCGAGACTGTTGCGACTCTATGACTTCGGGGCGTAACAGTTCTCGGTTGGTATCAGAGTGTAGTTTTAGTAAACTCACTTTGAAGCATCATACTTTAAAAGAAATAGATATTATAGGAATAGTGAGAGTGGGTAATATTAAGTGGGCGCTAAAAGATTGTATAATATAAGTAACCATAATCTTTAACATAGGAGATATTAATTGGTTTAATTATAATTACAGGGTCGAAGGGGAGAACTAATACATAGTTGGATACAGTTTGGATGGAATGGAGACATATCCCCTATTGATTATAGGGTTAGATTACAGCAATTATTGATGGAATTAGCTGATTGGAACATCTTTAGGAAAGTTGATGAGATCATTGATAAGTTTCATGATCAAATGTGCTATAGCTGGAAGGATGAGTGGGCATGGATGGAGATGAGTTTAGGAGCTCAGTATAATAGATATACTGCTATAGCAGCTTTTGAATAGAGGTGGTTGGAGACAGAGGGAATTATAACTTTGATGATGCCCTTACGATATTTTCCCGCTAGGTTGGAGGATGGGAGACCATACCCAGCTGATATTGCACACATCCCTGCTGACATTCCATACATTCCTAGACAGTACCTACCAGGGATTATTGATTGGTTTCCTCAGTTTCCAGAGCCTGATGGGGATGGTATAGAGATACCATTGAACCCTAATCCTAAACCTGAACCTGAGATACCAGGACCACCACTAGAAAACCCACCTCCAGTTGAACCCCAAGAGGAGGGAGTTCATATAGAGGATGACCCCGAGGAGGACCCAGAAGAAGAAGAAGATCCAGAAGAAGAAGAAGATCCAGAAGAAGACTCAGAGGAAGAGCAAGAGAACGAGGATAAACTTGGTGTAGACTTATATGCCTTAGTCATGCAGGTGATTGCAGACACCAGGATAGCTGGAATAGGAGCTGGTGACCCAGTTGAGTCGGATGATGATGATGATGTGCAGGAGGTGATTGTGATCTCTGAGACTCCAGAGATAGTATATATAGACTCTGCATCAAATAGTGAGCATGAAGATCATTCGGTAGGAGGCCATATGGGTCATGATCCCTTTAATGGAGTAGCTGCCACGAATTCAGAGGAGGACTAGTTTAGTTAGATGACTGACTTGTTTGGTTAGGTAGATTTTTAGATATAATCCAGTAGCAATTTTGATGGAAACTGATGTATTTTAAAATCTTTTAATGTATTTTGACTTTTGATGTATTTTTTTTTTTACTGTTGATGTACTTTTTAGCTTCTAGATCAAGTTAGATGTATGCTGTAAGTAAGTTTGATGTAGCCAGTTAATGTAACCTTTTGTCTTGTACAATTGTAAAGATCAAGTCTGTACTAAATTATATAAGGAATGATGTAATCGAATTATAAATTTGATGTATACATTTGAAAGTTATCGAGTTGTATATTTTATTTTGAAGTTGTAATAGTAATGATGTAAGGTTGAATGAAATATATAGTGGAAGTTAGATTTATAAGTACGTTGACTTCAATACTATTGTCATTATTATTTGATATGAGTACATATGGCAAGCATTTATTAATTTATAAACATTCTCTAAACCAAAGTAGGGATAACTTATAGATAGATATGAATGCAGGATTATAAGTTAAACTATTAAGCGATTATGGCTGAAGCTGGAAACGGGAGTAGTCAAGGGGGAACTAAAGGGAATCAAAACCCTCCACCACGAGCACCATCACCACCAAGAGAACAACATAGAAAAGATTTACCCCCACTGCTTCTACAAGAAAATTTGCCTATTGGACAAATACTTGCCAATATGCATACGATGATGAGACAGTAAGGAATGTTGATTCAACATCTTATGACTGGTTGTAATGTGGGAAACAGAAGACCCCAAGAAGTTGAACAACGAATAGAGCGACCTCAAGAGGTAAATAAACTTCCTGAGTTTATAAAAGCCAACTATTATTTTGAAGGGGAGATGGGTAGGCCAGATGTAGCTGATGACTGGTTAGCCCAAGTTGAACGAAATTTTGAGGCTTTTAGAGTCCTTGAATCTCAAAAGTTATCTTATGGTACATTTATGTTAAAGTTAGCTGCGAGAGTATGGTGGGACTCAAAAGCTAGGCAACTCGGAAATAACATTGATTGACAACAATTTAAAGAGGAATTCCGGAAGGAGTATTTCCCTCATAGTGTTCAAAACAGAATGGTGCGAGATTTGTTTGAACTAAAGAAGGGAGGTATGAGTGTAACCCAGTATGAGACGGAGTTCAATCGATTGTTACAATATGTACCTAGCTCATATCGAGATAATATTGAGTTGAAGAAAGATTTGTTTCTTACTGGATTTGACCCCATAATGTGTTGTAAGTTGTTAGATTATGGTTTCACCACTTACAATGAAGTGGTAGATAAGGCAAGACAACTAGAAGATAATTGTGTGAGGATGCAAGCAATGTGGAGTCAAAAGATCAACAGAGGATATCGACCAGGTCCATCATTTAAGAGATCATATCCTGGTGCCTCTAGTAGCAGTTATGGGCAAAAGAGAAGGAGACCAATAACTCTGGCTAGTAACCTAGCGCAATCAGTATCTAGTTTAAGTTTTTATAACAAAGATGGTAATGTCAAATGCTGGAAGTGTGGTGCAAATCATTTTCCGAGGAATTATACTCAGCTTAAGGGGAAATGTTTTATATGTGGAGATCCAAACCATATGCTAAAGGCATGCCCTAGGATGAAATTAGTAAAGTGTAATAAATGTGGTAGAAAGGGTCATTTCTCCAGGTACTGTTCACAATTTGTACAAGGAGCTAAGCGAACAGAAGGTGTTGATAACACTACTGTACCTGCTTGTATCTTTGCTCTGGAGGATATGGAAGTTAAGGAGAATGAAGATTTCTCAGATTTTATGGAGGAGTACTACCATGATGATGTCGAGGAGATCATGGGAGTTGAAGAGGAAAATGATGAAGGACTTATAATTGGTACATACTCAAACTATCTATTGTAATAATAATTCTAAGTGTGAATTAAATTGAAATATTTGCATTTTAAGATTTATGAATGTTAGTATAGTTGGTAACCATAGTATTAGTACATTGCAGGACATGTGTTGATACATGGACAACCTGCTTTTGTGCTGTTTGATACTGGTGCAAGTTAGAAATTTGTACATGAACAAGAGATTAGTGTAGTTACTGTTAATATAACTTATAAAGTTAGAACTCCGACTGGGGAGAAAGTAACAACCTGAGAAATAGTAGCTGATGGTAGAATAAAAATTCAGGAGAAGGAGTATCCTATAAGTCTTGTAATATTACCATTACAAGGTTATGATGTCATAGGGGGAATAGATTGGTTGTCTAAGAATAAAGCCATTGTAGAGTGTAGAAATAAAATTATCAATCTTAATAAGGGAGAAACGATATTTCAAGAAAAGGTTGGTGGAAGTAAATTGAATTTATCAGTAATGGAGATATGTGTGAAATGTGTGAGACAAGAGTACAGAAGAACGATTGGAAATTTTGTTGGGTGTTTGCTATGGATGCAAAGAAGGAAATACCCAAGGTAGCAGACATACGGGTAGTGAATGAGTTTCCAGATGTATTTCCGGAGGATTTACCAGGATTAGCTCCACCCGAGAGTTGGATTTCACTATAGAATTAGTTCCTGGAACTGAACCTATTTCTAAAGCTCCATATCGGATGTCACCTATGGAACTTCAGGAACTAAAGAAGCAACTTCAAGAGCTATTGGATAAGAAGTTTATTCGACTGAGTGTTTCACCATGGGGAGCACCGGTATTGTTTGTGAAAAAGAAGGATGGTACTATGAGATTATGTATAGACTATCGGGAGTTAAATAAGGTTACCATTAAGAATAGGTATCCTTTACCTCGCATTGATGACTTGTTTGACCAACTCCAAGGTGCAACTGTGTTTTCTAGAATAGATTTAAAATCAAGATATCATCAATTGTGAGTTAAGCCGGAAGATGTGCATAAGACTACATTTAGAACTAGATATGGTCATTATGAATTTTTTGTGATGCCAGTTGGCTTAACGAATGCTCCGGCTGTATTCATAGACCTAATGAATCGCATATATCAACCATATTTGGATAAGTTTGTTGTGGTGTTTATTGATGATATTTTGATTTATTCAAAAACCAAGGAAAAGCATGCAGAGCATTTACGATTAGCATTACAAAAGTTGAGAGAGAATCAATTGTATGCCAAGTTAAGTAAATGTGATTTTTGGTTGGATAGAATTTATTTTTTAGGTCATATTATATTTGGTGAAGGAATCTCTATAGACCCTCATAAAGTGAAAGCAATAATGGATTGGAAGCAACCAACCACAGTGACTGAGATAAGGAGTTTTCTGGGTATGGTTGGATACTATCGACAGTTCATAAAGGATTTTTCCAAAATTGCCAAACCGTTGACTCGATTGACCCAGAAGGATGTAAATTTTGAATGGAGTGAAGATTGTGAAAGGAGTTTTCAGGAGTTGGAGAAAAGAATGGTTACAGCACCAGTATTAACATTACCTGATCCGGATAAGCCTTATAATATGTACAGTGATGCTTCACGGAATGGATTAGGTTGTATATTGATGCAAGATAGAAAAGTTGTTGCATATGCATCAAGACAATTGAGGCCACATGAGAGGAATTACCTAACTCATGATTTGGAGTTAGCGGTTGTAGTGTTTGCCTTGAAGATTTGGAGACATTATCTTTATGGATAACGGTGTGAGATGTACACTGATCATAAGAGTTTGAAGTATTTCTTTACTCAAAAGGAGTTAAATTTAAGGTAAAGAAGGTGGTTGGAGTTGATTAAAGATTATGATTTGAATATAAATTACCACCCTGGAAAGGCCAATTTGGTGGCAAATGCATTAAGTCGAAAGAATTATGAACAAGTTGCCTTACTGTTAACACCTCAACATGAA
The DNA here is from genome assembly GCA_024138005.1 of Lumnitzera racemosa. NCBI lineage: Eukaryota > Viridiplantae > Streptophyta > Magnoliopsida > Myrtales > Combretaceae > Lumnitzera > Lumnitzera racemosa. Next base: position 24,510,907 of record JAMXBC010000011.1, read on the forward strand.
TTAGTGCATGAATTTAAGAAGATGCAAATTGGGTTTGATTGGTGTGAACCTAATAGCCAGTTAATGAATTAGGACTTTCAACCTACTCTATTAGAGAGAATAAAGCAAAAGCAAGAGGAAGATAAGGGTCTGATGGAGATAAAAGAGAAATTAATTAACGAACAAGACCCTGATTTTAAGGTGGATGATAGAGGTATAATAAAGTTTAGAGGAAGAATATGTGTATCACAAGATGCTAACATAAGGAAGCAAATTTTGGATGAAGCACACATTACAAGTTATACTATGCACCCGGGAGGAAATAAAATGTACCAAGATTTAAAACTCATGTATTGGTGGAATGGGATGAAGAGAGAAGTGGCACAATATGTATCAGAATGCATGATGTGCTAACAAGTTAAAGCAGAACACTAAAGACCTGGTAGACTATTACAACCTTTAGAAATATTAAGATGGAAATGGGATCATATTACTATGGATTTTGTGGTAGCATTACCAAGGACTCAAGTTGGATATGATTCCATTTGGGTAGTCGTGGATAGATTAACGAAAAGTGCAAATTTCTTACCTTATCGAATGGGTGATTCAATGGAAAAGATGGCTAGGCTATATGTCCGAGAAATAATAAGGCTATATGGTGTTCCTGAGAGTATTGTTTCTGATCGAGATAGTCGGTTGTATCCAAATTCTGGGAGAGTTTACATAGAGCTTTGGGTACAAAGTTGTAGTTTGGTACAGCCTATCACCCACAAACAGATGAGCAGTCTAAGCGAACAATTCAAACTCTAGAAGATATGTTACGAGCTTACGTATTAGATTTTGGAGGTGATTGGGATAAATATTTGCCGTTGATAGAATTTTGCCTACAATAATAGTTATCATGCAACCATACAGATGGTACCTTATGAAGCATTATATGGGAGGAAGTACAAATCGCCACTGTATTGGGATCACGAAGAGTATGCCATGATTGGACCAGATATGATCAATCAAACAAGTGCGAAGATTAAGATTGTTCGACAGCGGATGAAAGAAGCTCAGGACCGTTATAAGAGTTGGGCTGATTTGAAGAGAAGACCCTTGGAATTTGAAATTGGTGATCATGTTTATATTAAAATAAGCCCATTCAAAGGACTCAGACGGTTTGGTTCAAAAGGAAAACTGAGCCCACGATACATTGGTCCATTTGAAGTGTTGGAGAAAGTTGGCAATGTATCATACCGAGTAGCTTTACCTCCAAGTTTATCGGGCTATCATAATGTATTTCATGTATCCATGTTAAGAAGATTCATTAAAAACCCGAATGCGATAGTGGAAATAGAATTAGTGGAGTTAACGAGAAATTTTCAACTAGTGAGACAACCCATAAAAATATTGGATAGTCAGGTTCAAAAGTTAAGGAATAGAGATATGGAGTATGTGAAGATTCAATGGAATGAAGGTCTAGACTTGGAGATGACTTGGGAACCAAAAGCTGCGATGATGGAGCAATATCCATGGCTTTTCTAACTTCCAGGTTAGTAAAAGTATGCAAGTTATTATATTTAGTCATTTAAGTGTAAATTAGATATACAGAAGTTTTGAGGACAAAACTTTTTTGAAGGGAGGTGGAATTGTAAGCCCTAAAGCTAAGCTAAGTGACCGTAGGCTTGAACTTAGAACTCAGGGTTTAGGGTGATCGGTTAATGGATCCGATCAAACTTAAATTATAAACTATTGAGAGAAATATTAGTAAAAATGACCACATAAACTTGAATTTAAGAAAATAAGTAATAAAATAGGAGTCTATAAAATTTTCAAATTTTAACCATAATAAGCACTAATTACCGAAAAAGCAAAAAGTGTAATCGAATAACTAATAAATTACTAAAGATAGATTATATGTATACTAAAAATTTTAGAATGACCAAAATAATAATTAGGAATGTTCACATGTACCCCACATGTATTTACGTGTAGATAAAAATACGCGAAAATACCTAAATTGGCCAAAAACTAAGTAAATAATCAAGGAAAATTATAAATTAACTATGAAAAAAATCAGAAAAAAATCAAAGGAGCCTAGAATAATCCAAATCAGGCCATGGAAAGTCAAACTCTGTAAAAGAAAAACCAACCAATTAAAATTAGACAACATAAAAGCCAAAAATCAAGGAAATTGAGCAAAGTCTTGTCTAATTAATGCGTAATAATTACAAAAAATCGTCTATAAATAGGGGAAAAATTTTCAGAAGTCATTTAGACAGTTCAGCATTTGGGAAAAATAGGAAAACTAAAAAAACCGAGAGAAAATACATAAAAAAAAAGAAAAGGAAACTGTGCAAATTCGTGTAGTGAGAGAAACCCACACCTCACCATCACATGGAACCGAGCCGCCACCACCACACCACTCTAGCCCCACCGTCTAGGCCAACTGACAGCCTTTGACTGGGTTTGGACGACCAGAAAGCTTCGGACCGGTTAGTCTCTTAAATTTTCCGATTTTGAATAATTTTGTAAAATTAGTTATTTTGCTCAGAAAATTATGAAACTTATTATTCTAAGGTTTTATTGTATGTAGATTTAGGGAAAAATATTTATTTTGTTTAATTACGTCTGCAATTATAGGGTTCTCAACAAATTGTTCAAAACCGAGTATGATTAGAACGGAAAATAAATAGGCTTAGGAGTGTAGTTTGGAGCTCAATTTTTTTTTTCTGTAGGATGCTCATATGATATAGAACAGTGCTATGAAACCATTTTTTTAAAATTAATTTTTGTAAACTTTAAGTTAATTTTTAGCCCTAAAATGATGGGAAAATTGGATGATTTGGAGTTAATTAGGTGATTAAGATGTTAATTACTAATTTAGATATTAATTAGATGTTTAAGGATGTTAATCTCTGATGTGGAACCCTAATCCTAGCCTTTGGAGTATTAAGTATGGTTAATTTAGGAAATTAGGTAATTAATATAAGAAATTAGTAATATGTAAAATTGTAAATTAACAAATCTAAAAAAATAAGGTTATTTAGATAATATTATAAGAGAAATAAAAAAAATAATAAATCTGAAAATAACATTTAATTTTAAGTAAATGTCTCAAAATATAAGATTTTCACACATCGGGAATAAATCTGATACCGCAATTAGGGTTAGCATGTACCGAATAGTTTAGAATACCAAATTACGATCCAATAGGATATTTGGACACTCGATCTTAATGTGATTAATTTCACATTAGGATTCGAGCATATTTAAGGCTTAAGAATCAAAATTTAAAATCTCATTTAGGATTCTAACAGCGAAATAGAGTACAACGAATCATTAGGACGTAATAGGTATACATGAAAAAAAATGAGTTAAAATATAACTTAGAATATGAAACCATAAATTATAAGTACTAAAAAGACCTATTTGTATTATAGGACACCTAGAGACATATTAGCTTGCAATTAAGGGATCGAGCAATTCTAAGTAAGTTGGGTTATTGCTTATTGTAATCGAGTACTAGTTTTGTAGTACTCGGAAACTTAGGCTTGTATATGATTGTGATTGTAAGTAGTTTACGCATGTGTTTGATGTATCTGAATTCGTGCTGAATTTGTATTGTAAGTGATTTTGTGACCGATTGAATTGGTATGTAATTGTTCGAACACCCTAAATGGAATTTAATCTTAATCGACCCTAATAACAAAAAATGTCATGCATTACAACCCGTTAGGGGATCATAGGATTCTCCAACCAAATACCGACCCCTTCGAAAGGGATAACGCAGGATTGCAAAATGGTCCCTTCTTCATCCTTAGTCGAATTAAGTGACAGGAGAGAAGGTCGCGGCGAGGGTGAAGTTAATGGTTCGAAGGTAGTCGCAGGAGGAGTGAGGTCTCCATTGCAGAAGCCTGGGTTTGGTTGTGAGCTACTGCATAACATGGAAACTCCTCAACCCGGATTGGAGCAAGTGAAATTTCTCTTATTTCACAACGGACCGGACTATGTTGTACGATGACACTTGATTGTTGCATTGCATGAAAATAATTGTTTGATAACCCTGTTTGTGCTTGTATGCATTCGTGAGTCTCCAATTCAACTTACTAAGCTGTAATTGCTCATACCCTTATAGATCCTTTTACAGGTTCTGATTTCTAAACATTCAAGTACTATGCCACCCTACAATTACCTAGAGATTAGTCTGTTTGAAGCTAGAGGTGTGAGGATCAAGTTACTTAGTATAATGTGTAGAGTGACCGTGTAATTAAGGATGAAAGACTGATAGTTAATATGTAATCTAGTAAACTGTTATGTTTATATAAAACTTTCTAGGAAGCTTTGTGGACTTATATATATAATATTATACATGTTATTAGAAATTTGCACTATTTATCATATTGTAGTTTAATTGTTAATCGGACTGTTTACTTCAAAGCGAGGAGTCGTCGACGCCTTGTGTAGGTCATGTCTATGGTAGGCACTGTGAGGCTAGTTACTATCATAGAATGGTTTACACGGCGGGACTGTTGCGACTCTGCGACTTCGAGGCGTAACACGTACCTTCTAACACAACGTTCCGGAATAATTCTTTCCTTTCCGTGCTAGATATTTTTTGTCCTTTTTACCCCCTTTTAATATGATTAATGTAACGTAATTGTAAAATACCCTTTTGTCTTTTCATACGTGTAAAATAACCCTAGTGGCACGTATATAAACCCCTACTTTTCTTGTACGCGGACAATCATCCAACTTCTAATACAAAATTATTCTCTTTTAGCAACCTTAGTGTTCTTGTTAATTCTCAACTCTTTTCTATTTCCTTTAGTAAGGAGTAGTGGCGAGTAACCCTTCAATTTGGAATGGTGTGTCATATTTAGCGGATTTTAGGTTGAATGGGATCAAGTGGTGTGTCATATCCATTCGGTAGCTACCTGAACTTTGCTAGCTTTTTCTTTTTTTTTTTCGATTCACCTCATTGTAGTGCTTTCTCCGTGTATCTAACCTCGGAGACGCATCAGCTCGTCAATTTGTTCATTTGTACTTTTAGGGGTGCTCTAAGGTTATCGTCCATGGTGGACAACGCTGCCATAGTCATCTCGAATACTAGTATTGACATTTAGATCTATCATTCTCTTCAACAAATCTCGATAACAAACTCAAATTCTAAGAAATAACAGATACGGTTCCTCCAAGCTAAACAATACACATACACTCTTTCATGTGAATGTTTAACTAATCTACGAACACAACAACTACTCTAATGAATAATTAACCTAACTGAAACTTGCTATGTTTTCATATATTTGAAACAGGATAAAACAAAGTACACAGCTACAACAAACTACCATATCTTCTACTTACTCAAACACTCACAACTAACTTCTATGCAACTACAACACACTATCACAACTATACTATTCACAAGAAAGCTTAAATATAACTTATTCAAACAAACCTCTACTATCATACTAAGATGATACACTGCGTAAAGAATAGACAAAAGCAATAGTGTCAAGATGAGTCCAAGCTTATAGAATACTTAAAGTGAAGGGTGAAAAAATGGGAAAATGGGAAACAAGTAAATAAGACAAACAAGCAAAAGCACAAACGATTCCAAAGATTTGACGTACCAAGGAAACTCCTTAGACTCACAAAGCTAACTTGATATGATGTATGAGTAGCTTGATGATGTCATTTGTCACCTAGCCTTACTTAAAGGTTAAGATAAAAGTAAGGAGAGGAAAATAGGCACACTTAACTCACAAAAAGAGAGTATATTCAATATTGGATGTATGATGATTCTTGCAGCTACATATTACAAGAGTATTTATCCTCGAAATATTAGGATATCCTATCTAAAATGGAAAAAAAAAAGGGTATTATCTAAAAGAAGTAATGTATAAGGAATAAGTAAAATCCGTTCATGTGAAACTAGATAACAGGTTACTGGAGATGCTTCTGACAACAACAAACAATTGGTATGGTCAAGATAGAGGTCATCGAGTAAAGGTGCCAAGTAGAGTTAGGGCCCTTTCGAGAAGACATGGGTGTGGATGTGTGCTGGAGTTCTCAACACCAATATTACCTAGTTGAAGGTCAGCACAGTCATGGCCAGGCAAGCGTGTAAGGGGTCGGATTTTCAATGGAGCATATTTTAGGTTGGCACTTAACAATTGAGAGATAAGAAGTTACTCGGCTTAGCATATGAAGTTGGTCAATAGTGAAGATTGGCTCAGTCTCTATAGGAGTTAGTTGGAATAATTGAATTTATTTTACTAGTTCCTTAAGGCCTCGAGGCTCGAGTTTAGGTTAAAGGTTCGTTAGTTCAATTCCTATCAAAGAACCTTACTCAACTGGCTTATCTGTGTAATGATAGCTACAACTTGTACCAAAAACCGTAACACCTTACTTACTTCATGTACTCTAGTAGCTTTCCTAGGCATCACTCGTTTTGTTTGCCATCTATATGTATTTGATGTCATCTCCTCAATCAACCCATGAGCATCTTCTGCTCTCTTCTTGATTAAAGCTCTTCTAAAGGCTGCATCAATCATTGTACAAAGTAAACTCCCAAGCCATTATAGAATGTCTGCATCTGAAGCCATGTAGGGAGCCTATGATGAAGACACCTTCTTAAGATCTCTTTGTACCTTTCGCATGCCTCGTACAAGGATTCACCTTCATACAACATAAAGGATGTGATGTCACTTTTGAGTTTGGTAGTATAAGCAAGAGGGAAAAATCGAGTGAGGAATTTATGAGCCATCTAATCCCTCAATGAAAATGGAAATAATCAAGGGCAAACTGTATCTTCTAAAACACTATAATTTTTTAATGTATCGCATATCTATAGGAAATTTTGTATATGTTCATTTGGATCCTCATACATAGATCCTCCAAATTGATTGACTTACAGCATTTGTATTAGCATAGACTTGAGTTCGAAATTGTTAGCTTAGATTGTGGGACGTGTGATACCGGATGTTACTCCTTAAACAGTAGGAACAATCTAAATGTTATTGAGATGAAAACTTGCTGATGTAAATTAATTAAATTTCACGTTGACGAAAAACCAACTACTAAGGAACAATCTAATAATTATAAAAAGAATGAGAAAGACAAACCGGTTGCGACATGTTCGGTGAAGCTCCAGGCTATACGTGAATGGATGATATCCGATTGAAAAAGCTCCGCCACCAACAATATGAAAATTGCTCCATGGTAATTACTCCACAATCGAAAGGTAGGATGCGCAGTCCACTATTAAATTCGCAAGCATTGCAAACGTCCAATTGAATAAAGTAAAAAAAAAAAAAAATCCCAATGTTAAAAACAAAATGAATTAATTGCAATGATGATGCACGTAGTTAAAAGACTTAAAACAATATGCTTATAATGATGAAAACTAAAGAGATGACCACAACATCAATGTCTAAAACTAACATGTAAAGAAATTAGAAAGTATTAGCAAGCAACTATCCGAAACTAATTGGGAAAAAAAAATTAATGATGAAAAATACAATTTGCAATAACGTGCCCAGACTAAAAATAGAATCAAGAATCTAATATTAATTTAGCGCAATCTTTGGCAACGGCATTTGCTTGGGATGGGGGATTATTAAACTTTTTTCTTTTTTATTGTGCTTCTATATTGAATCCCGTTTTCCTTAATTGCTTGTCCAAAAGAAATTCTTCCTTTTGGGGGTTGGATCCATCTCTTCCGTCTTTCAGTTGTGTGTACAGTATCGCAAAACATAAATATCGAAAAACTTTTCCTTTCTTTTAGATTGAAAAAGTAATTTGGTTTTTTAGTTCCAAAACAGAATAAATTGGAACCATTAACTATTAAATGGGATGAATGCGACTGTAAATTCATGAACGATTCTTGGATTTGAAGGTGAGTACGATTCTTTTAAAAGATTTTTTAATAAAAATACTCCTGCAAGTTAATTGAGTTATACACTATAGTAGAAATAACTAATGAGATCAAATCATCCTTAGGGATTGAAAATTAAGTACTAAATTATTTCAATTTTTTTCTTAGTTAAGTAATCAAAATGGAATGATAAAATAAATTAAATAAAAAGAACTAATTGACTATGGACCCAAATTATCTAAAAATTATAAAATTTAAAAATAAAATACTAACATTATAAGGAAAGAATTCACTAATAATGATATGGGATCTCAACAAAGCCATCATGAATCAATTACAATATGATAAAATTAATTAATTGATTTTTAATTAGATTCATAGGAGCCACTACACTTTTAAGTTGATATTGCTCTAATTATAGTAAAAACATCCTTTACAAATAGTTTGTCCATAATATCATGTTATATAGTAAATTTTTTCTCACAAAAATTACTACCCTAATTAATATTAAAGTTTATATATATTTCTATGTCATAAAAAATTAATATCAATTGTATTACGAACACGAATCCTAAAACAAATTCAAAGCGTATGTTTCTATATCAATAATAGAATCAATTTTATTTGAATTTTATATAAACTATCAATTTTTTTTCAAGTTTTATTCATAAAAACACTATTGATCAAACAATAAAATTACTAAGGAACATTAGGATAAACTTAAGAAGAGGGGGTGAATTGAGTTATAAGATAATAAACAATTCTTTTTTGATATATCCACTTAAATGTAATAATAAGAGTAATTAAAACAACAATAAACAATAATAAGTACAGAAATTAAAAAACATAGAAATGGAGAAATTCAAACCCGGATATAATATGGAATTTGGATCGCCCTTTAATCTCTACGAACTAATAATACCTCCAATCGACAACTTCACGCCACTTTATTAATTTTTCAACATAATGCTCAAGAGCTTACACAAGCTTACACACAATCATAATTTCACATAACAATTTCTAATGTAGTGCTCTTCTTTTAATCAAAATTACAAAGTATATAAACACTTAAACACTACACACTAGGTCTCTTTTGTTTGATTATAAGTAAGGAGTATAAGAGACAATTTGTAAGTAAGAGACTAAAGAACATAAAAGAATGTCTTTTGATTGCAGTAGGATATTAGATCTTTTTTTTTTTTGTCGAGTTATTAAGCATTTATATCCACTTATTTAATTCTTTTCGTTATTATGTATTAAATACTCCAAGGAATACTTAGATTAGATTTACTAGTATGTCGGTACCTTACTCTTACTAGCAAGCCAATAATAAATTGTACTACCGGTATGAATACTAGCATGCTGGATCTTTATGATAAGGAAGTTTTTCTTTTTGTTATCTAGGACTTTACAGCGTCAGCTTGGTTTATCCTTGAGCCATCATATTGGTAAGCTAAATATCACTTGAAAATACTTTTAACACACAACGAACGGCTACATTTTACAATCTAACTTTAAGATAATTTGATCAACACTTAAAAAATGAAATATTTTAAAGAGTTAATTGATATATTTAATTATTAAACAAATTTATCAATCTTATTCAATTAACTTAATATATTCAAATGAAACATAGTTTAATCATTCACCTTTATTTTGTTCAAAACCAATTAATGAATATTTGATTCAACAATTACGAACTATGAAATCGAATAATTAAAAATCTAACTAATTAAATAATAATATATAATAAAACCAAATATCAATTTAATTATCAAGTAATATCAAAATTCTATTAAATCTAATTTAATTTATGATAAAAATAAAAGCTACACCAAAAATAAAAAAAATGATAAATATTAAAAACAAAAAGGACTAAAAAAACCTGATTATTCTTTTTGGAGTTCCTTTCTTTTCTCGAGTCTTTTGTCCCCTTTTAACTGATCCTAAAATTCGTCTGCGACTTCCTTGCGGCTACGGGAAAACTGGAAAAAAAATTAGTAATCCAAATCTTCACATTCCTGTTGCGGCGTTAATGTGTGTTTTTCGTGCATACGAGCCAACCTCCTTTATGAATGTATGTCCCTGCAACGTGCCGAGTGCCGACTTTCCTTTTCTATATCTTTTTATTTATTCAACTTTTTTTCAAATTACCACAAAGCAAAACTTCGGCACCTGATTCCAATTTTGCAAGACGTGGACTGAGACGTGTTAGAATTGGACTGGACCCTGGCTTCGGTGGACGTGATAGGCTGCTGCGTGGAACACGGACATGGCCGGCATGTGGGTTCGCAATTTGGACGGAACTTGGCATGAAGCTTCATGGATTTTAACGTCCTGGACATCATTTCTCGTTGAAGAATTAGGCCTTTTTTTCTTCCTCTTTTTTCTTTTTATCAATTCCTTTCTCCCCTCAAATGCACTGGACATTGTAATGTCGAATTTCAATTGCTAACTGGTACACGTGAAGCCAAACGTGACCATGAATTGGTCCATTCTCCAAATAATTCTCGCACTTGGATAATTTGTGTATATTTCTCACATCTATGAAATTTACCCTGCTAAATAATATACACGTTAAGTGTAGGATAAAGTCAGAAAAAAAATATATATAAAATTTTCACTTATTAAGTATCCACTATATACCCCACATAAAAGTGAGATCTTTCCATGTCATTCATCGCTAGTCTTTAAATTGAAAAAGTTTCAATCAGTAAAAATTCTTCCATGGAGTTGAGAAGGGAAAAAAAAGAAAGAACAAGAAAAGAAGGAAAAAAATTATAACTAAGAAAGATTTAGAACAAAAACAATAAAAAAAATATTAATAAAAACGACACAGTTGACAGTGTCTGAATTCAGTGCTACCACTACTAGTGGCAGGAGGATATAAAAAAAAAAAAAAAAAAAAAAAAAAGCTAGAAAGTGAAAGTACAAAACAAAATTGAAAAAAGATAGAGAGAAAAAGAAAAAAAAAATATTAATAAAAACGACACAGTTGACAATGTCTGAATTCAGTGCTACCACTACTAGTGGCAGGAGGATATAAAAAAATAAAAAAATAAAAAAATAAAAAAGCTAGAAAGTGAAAGTACAAAACAAAATTGAAAAAAGATAGAGAGAAAAAGAAAAAAAAAAATGATAGGTTTTACTTGCTTGACGAGATGTGGAAAGGATGGATGAATGACTCTTCAATTTTCATGAGTTTTGATCGTAGAGTCGCGAGTATTTTGAGTGGATTGTGGAGAATGAAGAAGACGTCTGAAGAGGACAAGAAGATAGGCACAAATGAGTGACGATGACTGAGAATGAAATAGGTTAGGGTTTGGTGTTTCATTTAATATGGGTTAGGCTAAACTTTTACTTATATTAGTAGAAATTTTTTCTGTAAATATTTTTTTGGTACAATTCAGATTGGCATCTAAAACAAACGTAATCCGTTTAGAAAAGACCGATCTGAACCATTTGAAAAAAAAAAAAAAAAAAGGCTATTTCGGTTTGAATTGGTTCAGTTTAGACAGATTTTATTCACACCCCTAGTGGAAAGGAGCTCGCAAGTGATGTCTTGGTGAACAGCAGCCATAATTACGGTGGTCATAAAGTAGTGACGATCATTGTCGAAGACAGACTTAGTGTGATAAACATGTCACAAGGAATAGACAACTTGCCCTTGGACAAAACACCTTATAAAGATTCTTTCTATTCCTAGGGATTGGCTCTAATTTGTGGATTCATGCCCTTCTCTGATCTTAAATAATAGAAAATCTGATTCAAATTAAATTGGCTTTCATGAAAATAAGTAAAGAGAGGCCTCTAAAACAATGGCAAAGATCTATCTATCATAAATTTTGGATTTGCCTATTATTTCACTTTTAGAAAGTTCATAATTCCATATTAGTTTATAAGAATGTATCACTACAAAATTATATACCGGTAGATTTCAAGTGTAGGCAAAGATTATGCACTTTGCTAGAACTAAATAATTATACAAGCATGACATGATCAAGGTTGAGGGGCATTCAATGCTATCCCTTCCCCTCTTCGATCTAAAACAGCCAAATGCCATACATCTTAAGGGTTCAAATTAGGACCATAATTAAGATAAACCTACTTGTAAACTATTTGAATTCAATTAGACCATGATCAAGAGGAGTGAGTTTGAACTATTCAAGTAACTTATTGAGTTAAACTTAAATTCTGTGATGCTTAGTTCAGATAGCTAGCAATTTTAATTAAACTTGAATCAAGTTTAAATATTAGTCAAGATTGAGTCGAGTTTAAGTATTAATATTATTTTATTATATTATCATGTTAAAAAATACTTAATTGGAGTGAAGTTCAAACTTATTAAGTACTACTTTGGATCAAACTTAAGCTCAAGTTTGAAATTTTAAGTTGATATTAGTATTTTATAATTTTGATTTGACTTATTTATAACCCTTGTTTGGATCTTTTAAGATTTGATTCAAACATAAGATTGACATTTAGAAAAACTACTCCAAGTTAAATCGAGTTCTTTAGTATTATTTCTTAATTATATATATGTTGTTTTCTTGAAAATAACTATTATTTAAAAAAAAAAGTAATACTTTATTAAAAGTAAAGCATAGCAAATTACTATTGTTATTGGTGTTATTATTGCTAAAAGCAAAGTCTGAAAAGGGCAAAAAGGGGAGAAAATGCAAATGACCCATAAACTTTAACTTCGATTCGGATTTACCCCTAAACTTTCAAATACTATAAACAACTTTTCAAAATTTGATAAATAGGTAAGTAATCCCAAAAGTTGAAAGTAACTCCCTATATTTTGATCTTGGTACAATAATATTTTCTTGAATTTATCAAAATGTGATTTAATACCCCCTAAAATTTAAACTTAGTATATTTAGAGATGCAAGTGTCACGGGTAGATTCCGTCGCTCGACCTTATGCGGCACTTAGCGCTCCTGACCTCTCTAAGGAAGGCTAAGTCAGCCTATAACACACTCACAAAGTTTAGAGAAAGAAAGTAGAGAGAGAAACTCTGAAAGTAGAGAGAGAAACTCTGAAAGTATATTGTATTCACTTCAATAACTTGTTGCTACAACTAAAAGGATCTCCCTTATATATACAAGAGACCTCTCAAGATGGAGGGTTAAGATCAATTCGATCTGACGGTTACAAATGAATCCCTATCTACCTTTACATTAAATGCATCTATCTACCTTACCTACCATCTATTCTAGAACCTTCTAGATCTTCTAGAATATTCTGGATTATTTCCTCTTGGGCTTAAATGAACCTCATGATTTTGGGTCCTTCTAAATCAGCCCGTGACATTCTCCCCCACTCAATCTGGCGATGTCCTTATCGCATCTTCTTCGTGAAACTTCTGAATTTTGTTTGGAAAACTGCCATAGAGCTTTAGTCAGTTCCCAACTAGTCTCACTTTTCGGCTTTCCTTTCCAAATAGCCATATACTTGTGCTTAAGGGAGTGGCTTCGTCTTCTCACATATCTGTCCATAATAATTTTTCCAACTTTTTTTTCGTATGATTCCTGAATTCCACCTGGAGCCCTCTGTGATATTGTTCTATTAAGGTCATCCTCATCCTTATGATATGGCTTAAGCATTGTAACATGAAATACTGGGTGGAATTTTAGTCTTGGAGGCAACCCCAACTTATAAGATACTCATCCCACTCGTTTTATGATGAGAAACGGCCCTTCATAACACCTCATCAGTCTTTTGTGCAATTAGCACTTGGTCCACTGGGTCAGGTGTAACTTCACAAGTACTTGATCCCCTACTGGATATTCCATTGGCCGACACTTCTTACCTGCAACTTCCTTCATTCTATGCATAGGCTTGTCTAAGTAATTCAGAGCTAAGTCTTGGCCTTCTTGCCACTCTTTTGCAATTTTATATGCTAGAAAACTAAACCCCATATATCTTGTGGTTGCCGTATTTATTGGTTTTCTCTCTAAGACAACCTCAAATGGACTATGTCCTGTTGATTCATTCTTCTGTAGATTGAAAAAGAGTTGTATGACATCTAATAACTTAGACCAATCCCACTGACTTGTACTTACAAGGTGCCTCCAAACTTGAAGGCAATGCATTACAGCTGTCTTTTCTTTCTCATCTACTGGGTATCGCCTCTCTGTATTGTTCAACGTTCGGTTATCAAAGATTATTGGATGATTTTCCTCACCAATGGCATAATCACTATCATCCATGCATACTTCAAATACTTCACCAAAATTAGAGAGCGGAAGAACTTGTTCTTTAATGACTGCTTCCTTCAGGGTATCAAATGCGATCTTCCCTCCATACCCATAAGACATCTTTCTTGAGTAAATCCGTTAAGGAGATAGCCATTCGAGAGTATCCACATATGAAATTTTTGTAATAACTTACTAAGCCAAGAAATGACTTCAATTTGGTGGGCTTAGTAGGTTCTTTCCATTCTCGAATGGCCGGTATCTTCTCTTTATCCATTTTGATCTTCCCCTTTCCTACTACATGCCCTAAAAAGGCCACTTCTTCCTTTGCAAAGGCACATTTCTCCAGCTTTACATATGACTCATTTTCCCTTAAGGTTAAGCAATTTGTATGAAGATACTCTAGGTGCTCTTCCATAGGCTTGCTATAATTCATGATGTCATCCAAATAAACCACGACAAAATGATCCAAGAATGGTGCTAATACCTTATTCATAAGACTACAAAAAGTAGTTGGGGCGTTTATGAGCCCAAATGGCATAACAAGAACCTTAAATGCACCATACCTTGTGACGCCAGTGCTTTTGGACTCATCTCCATCTGTTATCCGTACTTGATGATATCTTAGTCGTAGCTCCAATTTTGAAAAATATCTTGCCTCTCCCCATTGATCGAAAAGTCTGATACCAAAAGAATAGGGTACTTATTCTTTTTAGTGACCTTATTCAAGGCCCTATAGTCAATACACACTTGGAGGGGCCTATCGTGTTTCTTCCGGAAGAGAACTGAAACTCCAAAAGGTGCCTTTAATGGTTGGATGAATCCAGCTTCTAACAACTCCTTCAATTGTAGCCTCAATTCTTCTAATTCTTTTGAGGGCATGCAATAAGGAACTGTAGCAGGGGCCTTTGTACCTGGTTTTAGCCCAATCGCATGATCCACTTCCCTTCTTGGTGATGGCTTCTTTGGAAAATCTTTAGGTATGATGTCTTTGAATTCTTCTAGCAACTCCCCTACTCGACGTGGAATTACCTCTTGATCCCCCGTCTCTTCTTCCCCCTTCAATATAGCTATGTACGTAACTTCATTCTTCTTTAAGCCCTTCACTAATTGCATAGCGGAAAGGAACTTTGTGGATTGACCATCTTTCCTTGTAACAGACCCCACACATTGAGAGTTGGTCTCGAGTATACATATACAGTTTGCACGAAGAACAATAAGTGCATCGATACGATCTAGGAATTCCATCCCAATCACAAATTCGAAGTCATCCATAGGTACTACTTCGATGGTTTCTTTCCGTTTCCACCCTCCCATATGAATCTCTATCTCCCTGGCGACTCCAGTAATAAGGACTTCCTTTGAGTTTACCATCTTGAGCCATGTCTTGGTTTTCTCCACCTCTATTCCAATCTTACTTGCTGCTACATCAGAGATGAACAGATGAGATGCCCCTATATCAATAAGGGCATTTAACTTCTTGCCAGCAATTATCACCTCAGTGTACATCAACCCCTTTCTCTTCTCCTGCATCTTCATAGCACTAAGTAGTCGTACCGAACCCAGTTTAGCCTCATCCTCTTCACTGGAGCTTTCATCTGCCATAATTGCTGCCAACCGATCTTTCTTTGGGCATTCCCTAGCATAATGGGGCCCATTGCAAAAATAGCACTTCAATTCTCGAGGCTTCCATCGTTCCCCATCTTTCCCTTCGCGAGTCCTTCCTCGATCATTATTTCTCTCTTCCATCTTAGGCTTCCCTCTTAAGGAACTCCCATTCCTTTCCTTCTCAACTCCCCCCTTCCACCTTCCTATTAGGATCTTATGTTTTGTCTTCTTAAACTTCGTTAGGCCTTCAGCAACTGCTATGGCCTTAGCGATGTCTTCTATTCCCCTTCGATCTAATTCTAACTTTGCCCAAGGTTCCAGGCCATCTAAAAACATCACTAGAGTGTCATCCTGGTTAAGGTCTGGGATCTCCAGCATTAGTTTTGAGAATTCCTTCACATATTGCTTGATGTCACCCTTATGAGTTAGGTGACGCAACTTCACCTTTGCTTCTTTAGCAGCATTTTGGGGAGAGAACTGCCCCTTGATCTCATGTACAAAGCTAGCCCAAGTATTGATTTCGTTTGCCCTCCTATGCCACCATACCATAGCAGAATCTTTCAAATACATAGCAGCAGTACATACCTTTTCGAGGTCATCCAAGATTCTTACAGCATTAAAATATTGTTCTATTCCCTAAAGGAAGTTGTCTACCTCCCGAGCGGATCGTATCCCATTGAAAGGTTCGGGCTTGGGGACATCGATCTTATGAGCAGACTGGATGGTCACTCCATTTACCACTATTGCCCGACACGCTGCTAGTTAGTTCTTAAGTTCTTCAATCTCCTGACGCATCGCCGCCATTATAGTATCCATCTTGGCTTCATAACTTTCCTCCTTCGTTTCAAGAGCAATGACTCGAGCTTGGAGTACTTCATTCTTCCCCTCAATCGTCTCATCACGCTGCTTTAGCTCATCAATGGCTTGATTCAATGCTCCTTGCAACTTGCCTTGAAGTTCTTCCTCCATCTCTTCAAGGTTGCCTTGTGATTCGTCAAATTGTTCCTTCGCTTCAGTAATGCTCAACTCCGCTCTATCCATCCTATTAAGGAGGGAGTTCATCAAATCCCGAGACCTAGTCCTTTGCCTGGTAACACGGCAATCATCATGGTCAGCTAACTCATCGACCATTGAAGTGTTGTTGTCTCCTCCAGATGACATTTTCTCTACAGCAGCTTCTTTTTCAAGCTCTGATACCACTTGTCACGGGCGGATTCCGTCGCTCAACCCCATGCGGCACTTATTGCTCTGACCTCACTAAGGAAGGCTAAGTCAGCCTGTAATACACTCACAAAGTTTAGAGAGAGAAAGTAGAGAGAGAAACTCTGAAAGTATATTGTATTCACTTCAATAACTTGTTGCTACAACTAAGGGGATCTCATTTATATATACAAGAGGCCTCTCAAGATGGAGGGCTAAGATTAATTCGATTTGACGGTTACAAATGAATCCCTACCTACCTTTACATTAAATGCATCTACCTACCTTACCTACCATCTATTCTAGAACCTTCTAGATCTTCTGGAATATTCTGGATTATTTCCTCTTGGGCTTAAATGAACCTCATGATTTTGGGCCCTTCTAAATCAGTCCGTGACATAAGCAAGATGGGTTTGGAATGAATTTCATAAAACTTGAACCTATCCTAATACCTTGCTACTTGTCTTGAAAGCCGTCCCTTTTCCTAGATGCTCGAATCACACCTGTTAGACTAATAAAGTATTTATAACTCGCACCATAGGTTAAATGAAATTTTACTTAAATACTTTAGGATTTATACTTTAATAATCCAAATTAAGCAAAAGAGAATTTATACCTACTAAAATACTATTTAATGCCATCAACTACATATTTCTAGATCAAGTTTATCACAAAATAAACTACGTTCATCAACAATATAAAACTATAATAAAAAAAATCTAGTATCATCATTATCTCCACTTCATAGTCATTTTATAACTTAAAAATAATAAAATGTTAGTTAGTAAATAACAAATAAAAAATAAATAAGAGGTAAGGGTGGAAATTTAAAAGTGTTAAATAAAAGCTAAAATATTAAATAATAGACCAAGCAAAGGTTCTAAGAGTAGAAGTAACTAGAAACTAAAAACTAAAAAATATATTTGTAAAAGAAACTAATCTCACTGTAAAACAACCCACTTCCATTCCATTCTATGTTTACTTAACTTTTCAGCTTACTTTTGAGCTATCCTTTGCTCCCTTTAACCCTTTGTTGGACTTCTTGCTTAACCTTTACTCTTATATGCTCTTATAACATTGACTTCCTCATATTTCTTTCATCAAGCTTGATTCATCGTTAGTCAATACCTACACTTCCTCCTTTTGAGTTAAGCATTCATGTTTGTCTTTCCTTTACCTACTCATTCTTGCATCACCAATTTGTACTCATGTCTAATCGATTAAATTACTTAAGTCCTTTCAGCTTCATCATAGGTTTTTTCTATCTAACTCATACCACTTCCTTACTACTCTTCAGCATGTTGGCTTATAATGACTATTGTTATGATCACCTTCTAGCTCCCTTTACTCATATATAAACCGATATGCTTAGGAGTTTAGTAATCACTAGTGCTTAGGAGTTCAGTAAGTGGACAAGTAGATAAATATAGTAGCTTCCCTAAAACTACTTGGAGGATATGACGTACCAACAAACATAATACAACTTAATACTTCGTCTGATATGACTTACAAGCTAATATTAAGGACCACTTGCCACTCATTTCATGATATTTGATAAGATTAGATAAGAGTGTAGGAAAGATATGGTCGGAGAGAGGTGTCTCACGAAAGTAAGAATATTCATTAACTAATAAGGTGTACGATGCCTTATGACTACAGTAAAAGGACTATTTATAGTAAGTCTTTTAGGGCAACAAACAATAAAATAAAATTACATAAAAGACGATGTAAGAGAGAGATTCCTAGTATGCTCAAAAAGAGTAAATATGATAAAGGACAAAAGGAATATAGTACAATTATTAGAAAAATAAGGGATAGCTAACGGTCTATCACTAGGTAAGTAGTCAGTTATCTTGGGGCACTGTATCTAGGCTGAAATGATGCTGAGGCTGATCTATGCTTAAAGTTGTTGAGGAGGTCGAATGTTGCTACAATTTTGTAAACTAAGTGAGTAAAGTTTAGTGCATAGTAACCTTAGCCTCAACACTTTGCAGGACGGCCTCAGTACGTGGCAACTCTATAGGCTGGAAGAGAAAGGCTCGATGTGTAGTAACCTTGGACTTGGTACTCAGTAGATCAACTTCGACACCTGATAAATCAGTAACTAGGTAAGGATTTAAGCGGAGCAAAGTGTGTTGAAGCTAAGACTTCAGAAAGTTCACCTACAATTTTTCCACATACAAGAGCTTGTCCTTAGCAGGCTAACAAGAGAGAATCCTTCTAATGAGAGATTGAAAGCCTCGAAGACAGGCGCAAGTGAGGGGTCTGGAGGTCAACAATCCATTGTAAACACCATTTCCGATCTCCAAGGTATTTAAGTATTCCCTTTTTGTATTACTCCCTTATTTATGCCACTACTCATTTATTCATGATTTTGATTATAACACTATCAATTCTTACCACATTAGCCCAAATTTAAGCTCCTTACCCTTAACACTTCCAACTCAACCTTTACGACAACATAACTTGACATCTAAAAAACCTTTAATAACATCATTCGCAAAACTCATCTTTAACCTTTAATAATTTAAAGGCATGATTCAACATCAACCAATACCACATTTGAGTTTTTGTAAATCCTTAAGTGAATCTATAGTTCTCAAGTAACAACACATGCTTCTATAGCTTGCTCCATCTTTACTTAATAACTATCTTCCACGTTATAACCTCAAAGGCTCTCCTATTTCCACACTTTTACTACTACCACTGCACTCCACACCTAAACTACTTCTTTCACTTGCCCCAAGCTCTTTAATAGGAGGTAAGAGGAAAAAATTTATCACTATTATTCATACATGTACATAATTCTAATGGATTAAGCCATCTTAATTATTTATTACATTTGCAAGTTACATTGTAGTCAATCTATTTAGTATCATCGCTTTTGCATCTTTTAAGGTTGATCACACATTTGGAGTCATTTAGTTAAGCTTTGATAGTTTTGTTGTATTTGTTACTCCTCGTTATCACTATAGTTATTGTTTGCTTTTTGTTATTACTGCTATGGTATCTAATGTTGTAGATATATGATTTGTTCTTCTCAAGACTTTGTTATATACCATTAATTATTTGCTAATTATCAACTAAATACTTTATTGCCTCATTCCCGACATTACTTTTTTAGTTATCATTGTACATATTTTCATACTTTAGTTCTAAGGAGATTTCATATTATACATCTCAGTATAAATACAATTGATTATGACATCAATAAGTAACAATACATGACTAAACCCGACTAGGATACGAATGACAACTCGATTTGATTCACATGATAGAACTCAATATGACATGTTAACATAGTTGACAGCAACTGACACCTACACAAAACTTCAATTCGCCATAAAAGAAAAAGAAGTCGTTAGTCCCATCTCATATGTATGCATGCCAATATATATATGAAACACCTGATCACATCTTATCTTTTACTTGATTCGTCAATATCATTATTGATCCTTAAATCAATACACTTTTCATTATTGTTGTATCATTGCTCGCTATAGATAGTTTAGTGAAATAGCTTTATGTTTAACTTTGGTGTAGATGTTGATATTTAAGGCTCAAAATCTTGATTGTATTATACATTTTGATCAACTTAAAAGGTGCCTTAGTTGACCTAAGAAGTGTTATGATTTATGGACCAAGTCAACTTAATCTTTGAAAACACTGTTTAGATATTCTCTTTTGATTTAGCTCCAACGTTAGATCTTTAAAACTTTCCTTTATAAGGATTAGGGTATGTTACTTATCTATTTATTGTCGATCCTAAATTCAAATAAGGTTGTTAAGTCTTAAATATAGATGTGAATAAATATATATATATATATTTGAAAGCTGGCTTCTTAAATCGTTCTCTATTCTTGTTTTGAGTTAACCCTTTTTGCTTAATTCCATTCAAGATATTTTATATATGGCAAAGTGTAACAAGAGACAAGCTCAACTAATTTAACTAGATTCTCCATCATAACCTTTAGTATACTAAACTCCTTAACATACTATAGAAGACGAAATATTGTAACAAGAAATAAAAAATTGTATGGGAAAAGAAAAGCATTAAATATATAAAGCTTGAATTAAAATAGTAAGTTAAATAGTAGAAACACATACAGTAAAATAGCAGGATTAATAAAGGAAAACCAAACAAATGAAAACAAGGTATGTCAACTACCTTGAACAACTCCTACCACACTTATGGATTTGGGCTTAACCGTTAATCTATCCACTCTCTTCATTTCTTGATGTTCTACGAATTCAACACCTAGTATTCTAAGGATCCTCTAACCTAACTTCTAATACAATTTAAACTGCAATATCCTAGAATCTCTAGTGTTATAATCCGCTACATGTCATCACCAAGTGACAATACGCTAAACTACAATATGGCACTATAATACATCAACTCAAATTTATGAATCTCCATAAACATATCATGCATATTGAGTGGCTCAATGAGTATAGCTCGATCCACTAAGATACATAATGATCTAATAAAAAACTAACAAAAACATAAGCACACCGTTAGAGTAAGTAAACTCCTAAATAACTTATTACACTATTAAGCACAATTGAAGTCTCATAAGCTCCAAATATAACCAACTACGTAAGCAAACATAGTTAGAGTCACATATGACTCTCCAACAACATAAGCAAGTCTTAAGATAACCAGTTGAAAAACCATATCTACAGGAATCCACTCCTAAACATAAGTCGTGGAAATCTTAATTTAATTAAATCCATCTCCATCATCAAAGTAGTCCACAACATCTACCAAATTATATACATACTTGTATCCTAATCGTCATAGGCATCAAAGTTTAGTACAAAAAACTACAAACACAAGTACATGTATAAGTAGATGACAATCTCACATGCATTACATGAAACAATAAATGCAATAATGTCCAATTAATATATTTGATTTAGTTCATTAAGCAACATGAGTAACTCATTACATCGGCACACAATACATATATATGGTATAGTATCGACGTTTGGTACTCCCTAAACACCCCAATAACTAAGTAGCCAAGTATCAAAGTATTAACCTAAATCTACTTATATCATTTACAGGCGAGACTCCACTCGAGACAACATTGCATAAGGATCATCAAGATGCCTTTCCAACAATCTAGTCCTTCTAAGGTGTTAGCCAAAGCTATGCATATGAAGCATGCATTTAATTAAACCAAATGATTAAGTCTATTTAAGCAACTAGTCTAGCAAGCATAAGCCAACAAGTAAGCATCCTGTGCTTAGAATAGTTTTGAAATCAATTTCTCATACTATATCAATTGTAAAACTTGTTAACAAGCATATAACCCAACGTTTAGAACTAAACCTCACAACACCTAAGCATACACTCCCATTCTATACCCATTTAAGAGCGATTAGATTAAACTATAGTAAAAGCTTGTTTAAAAGTGTCTAAGGATGATAAGATGATTTGGTAATACTTATTAAAGAAGTTAAAGTCAAGTTTGAAAGCAAAAGAAATAAAAAATAGAAGATAAAAGAACACTTGGTGAAGAGCATGGGAGCTATATGACCATAAGAAGTGGCAGTGTATATTATTGTCTTTAAAAAACACATGCTATAAGGAAGAAGAGAGAAGATGGGGGAGGTATACAGCCATTTTGGGGTTCTGTATCTTTCTAGCTTCACTTTCCCTCTTCTATACAATCGTATATGGCTGTATAACTCAATACGCCTAAAAACATAGGCGTATTTATGCCTCTATACCCAACTGCCACCACCAAAACTTGACTTTCTTCTTCATCCTGATACACAAACAAACCTAGCTTCAATTATTCACCTCAACATAGCTCTAAACGACAACTATAACCCCCATAATATTCCCTTCAAACCACTCAACACTACCATAAATACATTACATCCTCATGATATAACTAACAAAGACAACAATAACTAACCAACATCATTTGCGCATAGAACACGACTTTTATCTATAAAATGCACAACAATCCTAAAACACGATGTTGTTCTCTGTATATACCCCTTCTATTGGACTTCTTTGGGAACTCATAAAAGAACTTACTCTTAATCCTCTGTTAGGAGTAATAATGTGGAAAACCAACAAAGAAAAACCAAAACACCTTCAACTTAGTTATTCAGTTGAGAGGAAGGAAATGGAATTGTCCAAAGATGCAGGAAAGTCATAAGAGGAAGAGAGAGTAGAAAAGAAAAGGTTCAAATACATGGTAAAAAATGAGATGAGCAGGAGTTTCAAATAGAGAAAAAGTTAAAATCACTCTTAGTCTCTAAAAGGATTTACAAGTTTGCCAATGATTATGAAAAGATTTTATAAAGCATACTTTATCTTCTATTTTTTTTTTTTTTTTTTTTGTAAAACTTAGGCATCATACCTTAGTCATACATTGATTATACCCTCGAATGGCATGATATGGGTAGCTTAAGCAAGCGGTTTGGTAACTTCAACAATTTATAACTATTAACACTATTTCATATAAAAAAAAGTTCCAAGAAAATATTAAATAACATTATTAAATTTATGACATTTACAAAAAATAAAAAAATGGATTCAAGCACTTGTTGTATAACAACATGTAACATTTGATTGTTAAGGTTCCAAGTTAAGTTAAAAAAAAAAACATGGTTATTGATGGGTAACCTTTAACCCATCCATTGAAGGTAGATCTTTACCAAAGCATGAAATTTAGTTGATTGCATTCTTGTTTTGTTGTACAATATCCTACAAAATAGAACCTGGTCAGTGAAGCATAAGAGAGAGCTCTAGTGCGACCACTCTATTACTTAAGTCGATATCTATATAAAATGAAGACTTCAATGGAAAGTGTACATGCATGTGTGCGTATATGCGTACTCGCGCACATGAGTGTGTGTGTAAGAGAGAGAGTCCCCTTTATATAGGGCCTCATCCCCTATTTATATGTTATGAAACTATGATTAGTTAGTAAAGATATGAAGGACAAATCTAGGAATAAATCTCTTTAAATTAAGCAAGTATATATGATTAATTAGGTACGTATCTTGAAGCATCTACATATGTATTCACGAAAGATCTGATAGGGCCCATGTACCAAAAGTACCTATAAACACTTGCCCCCTCTCCCTACCCCCTAACTTTCATTAGCAAAAAGCAAGTAAAGGAAGTGAGTGCATAAATGGGCCTTAAGCTTTAAGTCAGGTTATTGCTCAATGAAGGCGAGTTAAGGCCAATAAGCTTAGAGCTTTGACTTAGTTGAAGTGGCAGGGCAAGTAGGTTGTAGTCGACGACCTAGATGGGGTCAGGCTAAAACCAACAAAACCAACAACCTAAAGTCAGGTTGGAGATTACCATGAACTCGATGACTTGAAGTAAATCGGAGGTTATCTTGAATTCAATGACCTGAAGTTAGTTGAAGGTTAGGTTGAGCTAGATAACCTAAAGCACAAATCATATGGGGTTGAGAGTGTTTTGGCACAACGTCTTGGCTGCATGCTAAGTGAGAGCTTAGCCATAACGTCTTGGGTATGATCTAAGTGATTACCTTAATGTGATTACCTGATGCAGGAGAAGGGTAACATCTTATTGTAACAACCTAAGTGCAAACTAGGCTAGCACCTTTGGTACGGCGACCTAGACACAAACGAAGGTAATGCCTATTCAAGTTAGTTTGCATGCCAAGATAGTGTTTTTATGTGTTGGGATTTTCCCTACGAAATAAAGGGACCTTCCTAATTACTTATATTTTAGAGAGTGATTTTTCCTTAAAATTTGAGTTTATTTTGAGAAAAATGATACTTAATTGAGTAAAATCTTGTTTTCTAAGTTTTAGAATGATCTATGAAAGAAAATGAGAAAATAGAAACAAGTTTACTTAATTCGGAGCTAAAATGAGGAAGATATGAAGTTTTGAAAATTGACATGACTATATCGTTTTTAGTGAAGAATTGGACCAATTTTAAAAATGGTAAAAAAGTTACATGACCCGAAGACACGATCGTGTCCCCAAGTCATGTCATTTGCAATCATGGTGAAAAGAAATTAAAGAGCTCAAAAAGTGACGTGACCAAGCGACATAATCGTGTCATCAAGTCGTATCTTAGTAACGTTACTTTAATTTTACACTGCCTATATAAAGCTTCTTTAAGGACTTTTTGACAAAAGAGTGAGAGTTGACTTTTGACAAACTTCTAGGGTAAGACACGCAAGAGATAAAGGAACTTCAAGACATCAAGATTCAAGATTTTACATTGATTCAATGATCTATTCTTCTACTTTTTTATTAGATCTCATTTAAGATTTTTTCTTTATTATGAATGGGGAATAGATCCTTTGTATCTAAGATGACATTGATTTTCGTTAGCTGTAATTAATAATGAATTTCTTTAATTTTTCTTGATTTAATTATGAATGCCTAATTGTTTAGATTAGTATTTTCGCAAGTACCGGTCTAAAATCTGATATTATATAAGAGATTTCTTTTATGATTAGATCTAGGCATAGTTGATAAAAATTCTTATAAGATTAGAGATAATTTGCAAAGGATTTTCAAAATCTTGATTAATATTGTTAGAGATTTGTTGTGCTTTAATATGATCTTAGGTTATGCTATGGAGAAGAGATTCTAATAGGTGATCTTAAGATTATGGTTAATAGACTTGAGAAAGTTATTAGCTTTAATAGAGAATTCTCCCGATTAAGAAAAACAAAGATTGAATTAAATTGTCTTTCATGAAAGTTGCATGTGTAAGTTTATGGGAAACAAAGATCTACATACGACATAAAATCTTGAGTTAATCTATAATTTGATTGCTTTCTTATTTAGTTTCTTTGATTGAATATCAATTGTTAGATTTATTAATTTATGCAATTTTAGTTAAATTCTTTAGCTTCTTGAATTCAATTTTACTAGTTAGATAATAGAGAGCTAGTTAGTATTAGTAATCATAGTCTCTATATGATGAAATTTGTTCTTTGAACTATATTACTAAAGGAAAGATGCACTTGCTTGTTTTTCACACATCACAACTTGATGATGAGATGGTAAAGACCACCTCATTTAAGATATGCCTCAAAGAAAAAAAGTAGTAAGGGGACCTTGAGGGCTAGGACATCACCCTCTTATAAATTGCCTTGTAAAGATGAGGGACGTCACTTGAATGCACTTTAAGAGTTACCTTGTGAAAACGAAGGAACCTAATGATGAGATGGCGAAGACTACTCCATTTAAGGTGTACCTTAAAGCTGAAGAGTCGAAAGGGGACCTTGGGGGTTGAGACATTGCCTTCCCTCCTTTAAGTTGGGAGCAGCATCATGAAAACTAGGTAGCTCAATGACAAGCTAGCAAAGACCACTCCAATTAGGGTGTACATAAGAGTTAAAGAACCATGAAGGGACCTTGGATGTTGGGATATGGCCCTCCCTCCTTTAAGTTAGGAGTTAAAGATCGATCCGTATTACCCCAAAGAAGCATCTCAGGGATGTCATGCTATATATTAGCTTTATAGTCTCATATAGTGAAGTATTGAGCTCAAGGAAGGATAGTGAAAAACAATTTTATGATAGTGAAAACAATCTTTATGGCAAAAGAAAGTGTAGTAAAGATCATTTTTTACCATTGAAACAGAGTAAAGAAGGAGAACTCATCTCAATTACTAGGGCTATTTGTCAAACTAAACTAAAATTGGAACTACAAAATGTGGTTCTTTTATATTTTTATTCAGTTTGCAATTCAGTTTGAAGAAGGTTTAAACGGTTTGAACCTTCTTCAAACTGAATTGCAATCTATTTTAGGAGGTTAAATTGAATCAAAGCAAACCGCTTAAACTTAAATTGAACCGCTTCTTATTTAAAAGTAAAAAATAAGTGACATTTTTTACTTTAAAACCTTATTAACATTTCATTGTAATCTTATTCACATTTTGTTCTATTGTTTCTCTTCTTACATTCGGCTTCTACTATCCACTCCTTCTCTTTTACTATCATTTTTCATTTCTCAAGCAAATGTTCATGCTTTATAAGATACAATATTACTATGACATGATGCATTGTAGTTTTAACTTTTGTATAACGTTTCTCATTTTAAACATCAATGTTTGGTTAAAAACTTCAATAACTATTTGTATTGTCAAATATAACGAAGTGCTTCTAAAAGTGGTTCAAACTAAACCTAACCAAACCAAATTGCATTTGAAACTTCATTAACTACTCATATAATGTTTCTCATTTTAAACATCAATGTTTGGTTAAAAACTTCAATAACTATTTGTATTATCAAATATAACAAAATACTTTTAAAAGCAATTCAAACCAAACCTAAACAAACCAAACTGCATTTGAAGTAGTTAGGTTCAAAGCCTTAAATCATTAAAAGCGATTCAATTTACTAAGTATTCAATCCAAACCATTTGAAATGCAACTCAGTTCGATTCGACCCTTGAATTGAATTAAACTGAACTAAACCATGAACACCTCTATCGACTACAGCCCAACGTATTAAAAATATTGGATCATGACTTGGTGGTGGGCTTCATAGAGCAGTCCAGCTTGGTTATGGACTTTGCAAAATAGTCCAGCGAATCACTTGGATTGGTGTTGTTCTTTAAGTACCTCTTGTAACCCAACCCCCCCGAACACACACACATACATACTTACTCTCATTGTTGACGAGTCAACAAGGATAGTCGATGTGTAGGTAGAGTTTCCAAAGCTCATATGAGAATTTAAATTTTAAGTCTTTGACTAAATACAACGAGGTATAACAAATAGTTTCAAGTTTTGACAATGTAAGAGATTGTAACAAAGAGAATTCATTGCAATACAAAAAGAGAAGGGAGATTTAGCTTAAATTATGAGTTGAGCCTAGGTTTGTTTGAAATCTTAATTGCTCGCAACTGGAGCAATTTATGGCTTTTGAAAAGAGTTCTTGGAATTGAATGAATTTTTAGTATGAGGTTGTAAAAGATAAAATAAGACCTTTATTAAAGTTTATTTGACAAAATAAAATACATAAAATATTTAATTCAATAAAAGTATAGTTTTATCAGTATAAAAAATTTATGTTGTAAACTTAAATATAAGTTTAGGAACACAGCAAGACCATAGAGATAAATTATTTGCCTTATAAAAATAATAATTTGGAATAAATGAAGGTAAAATGAATATAGAATCAGTCAATATATGTGTTTGGCGCATGGGTTTAACTAATATTAATATAATATATATAATTATACATATAAGCCTAAATTAGTAACTTAATTATATAAATTAGGTGGGAAATGTTGAACATGTGATTTTGATGAGACAAAACTTAATTGAAATTGAAATTATCTTTTGAGATTTATCTTGAAAATTTTATAATGAATTTCACTTGATTAATATTTAAAAATGGAAGTTAAAGACAAAATAAATAGTTGTTGTCTATGTTTGTGTTTGGTTTGGCATTATTAATTGTTGCAAGATTATTAGAAGTAACAGGGGCCTATTAATCGATCAGTAAGAAGCTTGGTGATTGGTCAGTGTTTACAAAATCGCATCGCTACATTTTATGCTTTGAAGAAATGTTGGGCGACATGTTAAGATGATCAATCAAGAAAAGAAGATCAATGGGATTTTTGTTTTACCAACCGATCAGTAGAATACTTGGTGATCGATCAGAAGCCCAAACCCTAAATTGGAGCATTCTATGATCCACCTGAAGTTAGGCAGTACCTCAAGTGACCGATCGATAGAAGGAGTTAGCTAGGAAATTTGTGATACTGATCGGTCGATAGCAAGCATAACAATCCATTGGTAGCACCTTGAACTAGCTGTTGCGATACATTTAATGTAGCAATAGGAAGAATTTGTGCAACCTTATTTATACCCGAACTACCTATCAAAGACAAATAGATATCTAATCTTCAATTGCAAATTCTTGACATTCTATTATACTCTTGTACTCTATTAATTGTGTTTTGTCTTGTTATTCATTTAAGAGAAAATTAGGACTATAGTGCTAAGGTTTACTATTGCAAATTTACAAAAAGCACTACACTTGAAAAATAAAGATTATGCTTAGGTATTATTGAGTGATTGCTATGTGATAGTTAAGTTGTGTAAGCTTTTGATAGAGCATTGTGGTTTTGTGGTTAATAAAAGTGGTGTGAAGTCCTCGGTTTGTGGCATTGGTGTCCGTAGAGAGTTAAGGGTAGTCCAAACTTGATGTTATATCATAGTTTGATTCTCTCTTATCCTATTGCTTTTATTTCCGTACTTATTATCATTGTTTGATTGTTAATCTTGTTCATTATTGTTGGATCCAAAGATAGATTGTTAAGAAAATTCAAAATTTGTCATTAATACTCAATTCACCCCCCTCTTAAGTATTAGCCTAATATTCTCCAATTAGTATTAGAGTAAGGATTCTATATTTATTACTTAATCATATTTAGAGTAAAGATCATGGCACTAAATTCATTAGGCTTCATAGAAGGACTAGCTAATAGGCCACCACTTCAAACTAATGGAAATGATCCATATTGGAAGTATAGAATGAAGATTTTTATTAAGGCAAAAAATAGAATTCTTTGGCATGTGATAGAAAATGGCCCAACTAAGATAGAAAACAAAGAAGAGGAGGATTATACCAATGATGATTAGAAGAAAATTGACTTAAATGAAATAGTTATGAATATATTAAATTGTACTATGAGTGAACAAGATTTTAATAGGACATGTACATGCTTTATTGCTAAAGAGATATGGGATGAATTACAAAATACTAATGAAGGAACATCTAAAGTAAGTAATACCAAGATAAGCCTTTTAAGAGGAGAAATTGAGAACTGTAAGATGCTTTCGAATGAATCAATAAATGAAATGTACAAAAGATTTATTGATATTGTCAATCCTTTGATAGTGCTTGATACTAAACTCTCTAATTTGAAAATTAATTCCAAAGTTCTTAGATCATTACCAAAGGATTGGGAGGCAAAAGGAACCGCTATTGAGAAAGTAGATAACTTGGAGAAGATGTTAAGGGAGGAACTCCTTAAAACCCTCAAGATACATGAAATGATAAAGAGGTATGGGGAGGGCTTCAAGAAGAAAGCAATTGCTCTTAAAACAACTAAAGTCACTACAAGCGATGATAAAGAACAAAGTGATGATGAGGATGAAGAGACAGCTATGATAGTAAGGAAGTTCAAGAAATTTATAAAGTTCAATAAGAAATTTGTAGACACCACATTTTTTCCCCTTGTAATTTTAGATTTTTTTTTAATAAGGAAAAAGGGTCATAATTTATAAAAATACAAAAAAATAAAAAATTAGAAAAATACCAAAAAAAAGTACTAACAAAATAATAAAATTAAAAAGATAAAAAATTTTAAGAATTTTTTTTTTAAATCTTTGAATCACCTAGGCGGAATCTCTTTTTTCGAATCATGTTTTAGGTTTTTTCTAGGTCGATTATTTTTAGTTTAATGTAGTTTTAAAAATTTTATTAAAAAAATGGAGCTTAAAAGGTCGGAGCAGGTGCAACCTGGTTCGTGTAATTGGAGACAAGGCTAAACGCCTTTACATGGATCAAAGTCTACAAAGAAGCAAGCACAAAGCGCCTGCTTTTTATTTTTACCTAGGTGTGTGCAATGTACATGCCTGCATAGGTACGCCCCACATGCTTAGCACGTATTGAGTTGTCCTCAACCTCTTTCTTATTCCTTTTTCTTCCTCGATCCTCAACTCTTTCCCCGTTTTACCCAACTTGATGGCCTGTGTTCGAGCTCGGTTTTCTTATGTTTTCTACATGATTCTACCCTAATTTTAGTAGAGTCATGTAATACGCATGGTCATTTATTTGTCCAAATTCATTTGTTTACATAGCTAAAATGGATTGAGAAAATGGAAAAAAGTTCAAAATCGAGATTCTAGCTTTACATGAAATTTGAAACTCTAAGTTACTTTAACAAGAATTTGAGCTAAATCTCATCATTTTAAGGTAAATTAGTAGCTCTTAATGCATTATTTCACCTTGAATCATGAAAATTTCCCCATATTGGAGATCACTCATAATTGCTCATAAATGTTGAAATCTTCCATTAGGGAGCTTTCCTAGCTTATTCAAGCTTGAAAAGTTATAAAAAGGACCTCACACACACCATTTAAGCATCAACAATCATCAAACATTCATTAATCTGCTTTGTCACCAAGCTTTCTCACTCTAAAAACTCTTACCCGCAGCCATCCACTCTCTCTCTAACCTATCACTCTCATTTCTTACTTCCGAAGCTTGAGACAATGAATATTGGCCTCCCCATGACCTGAGCTTCCTAACTCGACCAACATTGCTCACTGCCGTAACCCTTAATTCCACTACCTTCAACCATTGCCTAGACCTAAACCCTAACTTGCAGTGGCCTAATTTGAAAACCTATGCAGTACTCACCCTTATGCCAAACTAACACCAAGTCCAAGTTCAACATTCCCAAAAACTCTGACTTAAGCTTCTTTCCTAGCTACAATCATTGCGTGGTATAGTCACACACCATCACCACCGTTGCTTGACTTCTAATAACCACCAATACACAACCTCAAACTATGGCACTTATGCTAATCTCATTTTCAACAATGAGATTCTCATAAATGTAACTTCACTCATTTGAAATTGGCCTTAAACCACCCGAAGCCATCCCCATTGACTTCTATCTCCCTCTTTCCCTCTATCTCTCTCTTTCTTTCTCTTCCTCAGCCCCTGCATATGCTAAGCATGTGACCCAACCCGCTCTGGCTCTAATCCATACTCCGCCCGAATCCTGACTCGCATGCAAGATTGCTCCAGCCATCCTTCTTTTTCATTTATGTTGTACTTTTTTTTTTTTTGGTTTTCTTTTCTTTAATTTTTGTTCTATTGTAAATAGATAAAAAAAAATGCCAAAAAGGAAAGGATCCAAAAAAAAAGGAAGGATGAGAATGATTTTTTTTTTCTGTTTTGGTAAAAAAAATAAAATAAAAAATGTTTTATCATCTGTGTACATACTCAATTTTGCCCTTCGTAGTTTTAGAATTTTCTTTTTAGAATAGAAAAAAGGCTCTTAATTTAGAAAAAGTACAAAAAATATAAAATTAAAAGAAAATTAGAACTTTTAAAAGTAGATGATTTAAAATAGAATAGGAAAATCTAAAATAACTTTAGTATTTAGGTTAAGTCTTAAATAAAAAAATAATGTTAGGACTTGGTTTAGATTTAAATTTAGCCCAAACCAACTAAATTCATATATGCAATTTAATAGCATATATAAATAAAGCATAAGCCAACGGCTTGATGATAATATACTTAAACTTGCATTGTGATAGACTTAGAGATCTTAGGTTCAATCCTTTTACTAAGTGTTGGGAGTTTTCTTTTTTAGAATGTTTAGATATGTGTTAGCTAGTCATTGGTTGACACGAAAATTTTCTTTCCCTTTCCTAAACTTTCCCTTTCTTTCTCGTGTGAAGTTAGCTTAAGGTGCCCACTTCTTGGTCTGTTTTATTAATCTTTGTACATCATTTCACCAATTTAATGGTGAAATCATGAAAATTGCTTAGAGTACTACACATTGAATCCAAAAATTTAGCTTCATACATTCATTAATTGGGTCAAAAATTGAATTAAAGTTTTAGAAAAGGATGAAAGTGCTTGTTTTTCTCTGAGTTTCTTTTGCGTGATTTAAGCTTCTATAATGCAATTTGAAGCTTCTAGTGGCTATCTTGAGTAAGAATGAACACCTTTAGATCATCATTTATGCTTAAATTGCAGTGATTTTCATTTAATTCGAGAATCAATTCATTCAAAACCCATTTAATTTGATTCTTCGAATTAATGAGTTTTTGATTCATTCTATGTTTTCTTGAATTTGGATTAGTATAAGATAGGGATTGGGCATTGCATTTGACCATCAATTTTCATTCAAGAGCTCTCAAACACATCATCCCTAAACTCGTTCTCTCTAAGTATGCCTGTCCTTTCTCTCTGTAGATCCTCGCATCAATTCGATGCTTTTTAAGCTTAGGTGAACCACTCACGAGCTTCCTTTCGGCCTAAGCTTTTGATCCCAGTCTCTCGCTCACTTTGCCTAACCCTTAGCCACACTAGCGAGGATTGGAGTTCGAAACCCTAAACCACCGTCAACCCTAGCATAAACCACTATCCACGACCACACCTGAGTTCCACCTAACACCACTTTACCATTCACCACACCCAACAATACCAGGCCATTGTCTTCACAAGCTCCAACGGCCACTAAATTGGCTCACACATCTCTCTCTCCACCAACCTAAACTACCCAACTTTGATAACCAGCCAAACCACCTCTAAAGGAGCTCCGTCAACCGTTGTTGTTCTTCCCTCTTGCTGACTCGAATTTGACCTGATGCCTTAATTTATACCCGCGTCCAAACTTAGGTCCAGTCCATGCACTATTGACTAAGTTCAATCCATTACTTGTTTTGTTATTATTTTGCATTGTCTTGTATTTTTTTTCTTTTATTTATTTATTTATCTATTTATTGTAATTTGTAACTATAAAAAAATCCCAAAAAGGAAAGAAAAAAAAAGGGAAGAGAAACTTTAGTATTTTATTTTTATTTTTTTAAGCATGTTTGGTCAAAATAAAAAAAAAACAGAAAAATATATATAACAAACAAAAATTAAATTAAATTAGAAAGAAAATTAAAATTTTTATCACTAAAAAAATTCCATTTTTCAAAATAAATAAATTAATCCTTTTTCAAAATTAGATTTTCTTTAGAATTTTCCAAGAAAATAATAAAAATTAGGACCCTTCCTCTTAAGTGTTTTTCTTCAATAAAATTAAACGACTAAATAACTTAAAGCCGAATATTTTGAAAAGTTAAAAGAAATCAATAAATTAAAGTTTTCATGAATGAATTATAGAAAGTCTAATTTTTACTAAAGAGTACGTAAGTACATGTAAGGCAACTTAAAATAGTTAAATTATTTTTATTTTCTCTTTTTGTAAATAAACTTACTTTTTTTTTCTTAAATTAATTTCTTTTATTTGTGAATGTAGAATTAGCTAAAAGGGTAACTGAAAAATAAAATTAATTTTGGAAAGTTAATAGTGGTACCTGATTAGGATTTAATAGGATAGCCCCCGGATCCAAAATATGTAGTTTTAAAATTATTTTTCAAAATTTGGCTTTATCTAAGACTGGTAGCTAAGTTATAACCAAACCAATCTACTCGATTAGTTATAACTTAACTCTTTCTAAACTTCGATCAGACGGCAACTACAAAAGTATTTTTCAAAATTAAAAAGAAA
This sequence comes from Lumnitzera racemosa, assembly GCA_024138005.1. Lineage (NCBI taxonomy): Eukaryota > Viridiplantae > Streptophyta > Magnoliopsida > Myrtales > Combretaceae > Lumnitzera > Lumnitzera racemosa. The sequence continues at coordinate 24,545,050 of JAMXBC010000011.1, forward strand.
ACCAAGTTTTTCTTAATCCTTAATTGATGATCCATATTGAATGGGCATAGGGTTCAATATAGATTGAATTAAAAAAAATTAAAAACTAGGAAAAATTTAAGCTTGACAACATAGAAAAATCATTTTCTTAAAAAAAAAAAACAAGAGAAAGTTTTAACTAGCCTTTTTTTTTTTCAAAATTAGGACTCGCTTTTAGAAATTTTCTAAAAAGGAATAAATTCCTAAAATTAGGACCCTTCCTTTAAATTTTTTTTCTTACATAAATAAAAATGGCTAAGAAACATAAACTAAGCTAAGTTTTTCAAAATTAAAATGAATTCACCCATTAAAATTTTATAAAAATGAACTACAAAAAGTTTAATCCTTACTAGAAAGTATATAGGCACCTAAGAGGTGACTTAAAATAGGGAATTTTTTTCCCTTTTGTAAATAAACTTAATTTCTTAACTTCTTCATTTTTGTATAATTAATTTTCTTTAACTATAAATTTGGAATTAGTTAAAAAGGCAATTTGAAAATAAATCTAAATTTGGAAGGATAAAATGGTACTTGTTCAGGGTTTAATAGATTAGTCCCTAAATTTACAATAACTAGTTTCTTGAAAATTTTCCAAAAAATTTTCAAAACACAAGCTAATAGCTAAATTATAATCGATCTACTCAATTAGTTTTAATTTAATCACTTTTTCCTAGTTTTACTATATGGCAACTCAAATTTTTTTTTAAAAAAAAAAAACCGAGTTTTTCTTAATTCATGGTCAAAGGTTTATATTAAATGGGCATAGGGTTTAATATAGACAAAGTTAAGGAAAATAAGAAACCAAAAATTTTAGGCTCAATAGCTTAGTAACTCCACTAGAGAAGTCAAGAGGGCTAACCACTTAAAAATTTTGAAATAAGAATTAGTTTTTCAAAATACCTTTCTACGTTATATTTTATTTTGTAAATATATTTCTTTATTTAAATATTGTACTAACCTATGCTAGCTAATTAGGGGGGTACATATTGGGGGGAGAATTATTATATTATGAATGTACAGTAGATATAATTAAAACTAAGCTATTATAGGACCCTAAGAGGGAAGCCATTGTATAAGCTTCAGATATTGTGGGATAATCACCTTTCGGGGCTGATTAGTATACCCCACTTAAGCTTCAATGTAATCAATGAATCTCTTCACTGAAAGCGTATGAGGTCACAGATCTTGAGTATCTTTAAAACTTACCCTAATTGCATTTACAAACCCTTTCCTAAATTTAGCAAATTAACATGAAGTGATAAGACAAAAAAAAAAAGATCAACTATGAAGTTTCCTAATCCATTCCCTATAAATATTTTCTTTCTTTATTTTTTTTTGTAATATATCGATGTATTCCCATGTAAATAGAATAGTTTTGATGTAATTTTTTTGTCATCTTTTGTTGTAAGGAATGGCTAGTTCCTCTCCACACCAGCCTTTTTTAAGGATATTCACATTCACAAGCCTTTAGAACCTAAGGGAATACTTGAAACATGGTTTCGGTTTTTTAATCAAGACCAACAAAAAGTCATACAAGACAAGATTGGGTCCTTCCCTTCATTGCTCAAAGTTCAAATCAACATGAACATGGTGTGGGCTTTAGTCAATTTCTAGGAGCCAAGAATATTAGCGTTTTTCTTTGGTCCACTTTGTTTGAGGTCGACTGTTGAGGAATACTCTATCTATTAGGGATCTCATCTATTGAAAAAGGGTGTGTTTAAGATAGCACTACTAGGCTTGCAAAGATTTTCAATAGACTCCTAGGCCTTTGTGAATCTAAAATATGTAAAATATGGGCAAACTCCTCTAAGAGAATCATTAAGGTAGTTGATCTCTTCATTTGGTTTGCAACCTTGTCCAGCTACAATTAGAGACTCTTTTGTACTAACTTTGAAGTTTGGCAGCAACATAGAGTCAACACTTATATCTTGGTAGTATTAGGGACTATTTTATTTCCTAATGGGGTATTTTACATACATCACAAGATTACAAAGTTGGTAACCCAATTTTTAGAAGGAAAGTCTTATATCCCAACTCTAGTAGCCGATCAGGCTAGGTTACTTAGTTGTCTTAGAGAAGAGAAGAATGAAGAATTAAAGACCAATATGACCATACTCATGGTTTGGTTTATCAACCATGCCCAAAGTCATAAACTTGACTTCCTTCATAGGAAAGGCGTCTAGAAGATTAATCCTATTAATGTATTTGCTGCTGTTATTGAACTCCCTAAAGACGTTGCTACTTATTGTTAGGTTAAAGCTTTCCAGAAGTTCCATACTGAAGATATCTCCCGGTTTGCTAGATGAATTGAGGAAACTGAGTTAAGGAAGAGAAAGAAGATGGAAGAGGAGCTAGGATACTACAAGATAAAGAGGATCTAGACTTTAGGGATTGTTTATAATAAATTTTTTGAATAATGTAATGGAAGCTTCAAAGATGCAATAAAAATCATTTTCTTACCACATCATATTTAGTTTGCCAACGTATCCGCATGTCCTCATATTACATTTCTTATTTCTCTTTACTTATAAATATTCATTATTGATTTTGTTAGCTTATATAAATTTGTGAAGTAAAAATAAAAGGAAGATTTTTTTTAGTAGGCTTATAAAAGTCATATCCTCAAGCTTCTAGTTGTAAATATTTGATTTCTTTTCTCAATGCCTTCCATTCTTCCATTCTAACTCTTTCCAATCTTTTGACAATTCTCACTTATACATCCTTAGGATTATATTTCTCATAGATTACCTTTTAAATACCTATAAGTTATCAATGATTGATAGTAAATATTTAGGCTCCTATTCCCTTAGAAATATTTTTATACTCCTTGTAAACTATGTATATAAGCCTTATCCTTTAAATAAGTCCTTTTCTCTCTCAAAAGAAAAGTGGTTTAAAAAAAAATAATAATTAGGGAGTTGGTAACAAGTGAGGATTCTTACCAAGAGCAATGGCTAATAGTGGAAATAACCACAATTTCAACGACACAAACCCTGCAAAAGTGAGGTTTCATTCATTAGAGCAAATTGTAGCATAAGTGACCAAATAAACGAACTTCATGGTTGATAGCATAGCCATGTTCAGAGCAATAGTGCCAACAAATAAAGAGCATCCAATGTTAGATCCCAATCCTTTTAAGGACGATATAGGACTGGTCAATTTAAGAGCATTCAACTTAGGGCCCAATTAAGACAGTCTCTAAAGAGTAAGAAAAGAAATTGACCCAACAAATTGATGAGAGAATGAAGGCATTTAAGAGTCATGGCGGATTTGAACAAGTTGGCACCGCTGAGTTGGCATCACTAACTTTTTTGTATATGATATTGATGCTTATCTTGAAAAATTCAAAGTACCAAAATTTAAGAAATATGATAGGATCAAATACCCTAAGCTCCACATCAAGTTGTATTTGCGCAAGATGGGTCATTACATTAAAAATGAGCAACTATTAGTTCAGACATTTCAAGACAACCTCATTGGGCCAACTTTATCTTAGTAAGCCTAATTAGACTTAAAGTAAGTTGATACATAGGACAAGTTAACTTAAGTGTTATTTGAACATTACAAATTCAATGTGGAGATAACACCATCTATTTAGGACTTAAGCAACATGAGGAAAGATGACAAGGAGTCCTTGAGGAATACGCCTAAAGATAGAAGGGCATGGTAGCTAAATTTTCCTCCCCTTTATCAAAGAAGGAACTAACTGAAGCATTTATCCAAACATTGAATGGGCTATATTTTAATTGTCTCCTAAGGTAATAAACTGTTGGCTTTATAGATGTAGTTTTAGCAAGCAGTCGTATAGAAGAGGTAATAAGGACATGTAAATTGGCTTAAGATCAAATTATCTCAACAAGTCTTGAAATGGCCATAAATTCAATGAACTCTGAGACAAAGACAATCAAAAGGCATCTTATTCTAATCCTTATCCCAATAACTTACCTCCTTCATCAATTGAGAGAGGTGGGAATGCTAAGTCATACACCTCCTCCACTAGAACACAAACTCCAAAAGTTATACCCTGGCTTACCATGTGAATACCAAATGTGCCTAATAGGTCATTCTATAGAAGACTGTTGGAAACTAAAGCACAAGATCCAAGACCTAATTGATACTAGGTTTTTTCAAATAGACGTTACCGATCCAAATAGACTAGAGGTTAGGGTAAATGTTTTTTCATGATACGTTAGGTCATGCTTTAACATGATAAGAATGTCTAAACGGAAGATGGGCAAGAGTTTCAGTTAAGGGAAGCTAGGCTAATTCAATAGAAACCAAAGAATGAGGGGCAATTATAAGGAAGTTCAAGTACTTTGTGATTTATAATGTCAAAAATTACTTAAATAAAAGTTCTTTGTTTCTTAAATAAATGGAAATTTTTTATATCTCATTTTGAAAGTTTAGAATGAAAAGAGGTAAGTGGAACCCTAAATACCAACTCTTAAACACTTGAGTGTCGAGTGTCATCAAAGTGAAGATTTGAACTTGTTTCTTAAAGAAAGTCCATTTTGAAATTGATACGCTAATCAAAATGATGTCAGGAATTTATTTCTCTATTCTAAAACACAAGATATCCTTTGTCAACCCCATTAAGCTTTTTAATTAAGTATTTCAAAAATTGAACCCTAGAAAGAACCACCCCACAATGGTACAATATGAAGGTTAGGGTCATTAAAAAGGAGAAAAGGTCAAAACTAATTTATGCTTACTCTAGTCGCCTCAATTCAATTGTAATTATTACTTCTGAATACCTTTTTCCTTTAAGATGAAGAAGGACTTTAGTTCTAAACACTATACACAAACTACATATACTACGAGTCATAAGGGGGGTGATCACGTTTGTCTTGGACTAGGAAGGGAAGAAAAAAAAGGAAAGAAGAAAAAATGAGGAAAAGGAAAAGGGGCAAGAGAAAAATTGAGAAAATTTTAAGAGAAAAATGAAAAGTTTGCTCGAGAAATAGATCTACACAAACAAGGTGATCAAGTCCAAAGCCCTAAAGGAATTGGGGCACAAAAACCCATTCATGAATTAAGACCCACACTTTAAATAAAGGCCCCCAAAAACACAATCAAAGTAATCAAACCTAAAAAACCTGGGGCAAATACCAAAGTTTCCCCCTAAAATTTATGATCCCTAAAGAAATTATAGTTGATATACAGCTTATAGCCTACCTACAATTCCACCCCTCTTTAAAGGCCCTTCTGATTAAAGGGGATAATCTATCCTTCGTAAAAGTTACATTTAAAATTAGGGCAACACAATTTTAATTTTACTTATAAGGTTCTTGACTTGTAAACTTAGGTTAGATGAATGAATTATTTTAAAGAAACCTATACTTTATCATCCATTCGTTTAAACCAATGACAAAACCTAGATTACATTGTAGTTCGAAAAAGACCTAACAAATTGAATAAATTGTATCACTTCTAAGATGGACCATAATTCTTGGAATTGTAGTCAAAAGTCATAATTTAAATCGAGAGAAGGTAAGGAAGCCATCTTAAACTAAACTAATCAATTATGAGATATTCTTCCTATGACTGAAAAGACATTTGAAATGTCTTCAAGAAGACTTATTACCCTTATGATCACCCCAAGTGACATTAAATGATTACTCACCTTAAGATTGAAAGTTAGTGCCTCAAACAACCTAAGAAAAGAGGATCTCTTGAAGGCAAGATTGTCAAGTGATGTGAACAAGGTTAAGTAAAGAACGAATTGTCAAAGACCTATATATATTGGTAGCTTTGGGACATAAGCAAGCGAAATCTGTTAGCAATTCTTAAAAAAAAAAAAGAAAGAAAGAAAAATAAGAAAAGAGAAAAATGACAAGTTTTCTTTAAATCAATTCCAAACTAGTCTTTTTACTTAGCTTTGACTATGTTTAGCCCTAGCATTGAGTCTTGTTACTTTTAAGCATAAGTCTTACACCCATTTGTAATTTTCTTTTTCCCACTCGGTGCTAATGACCATTTTCATTAGTTTTACCCAAATTTAAATAAAGAAACCCAGTTCTTAAAGTCTATTCTAAAATCTCTTTCTGTCAATTTAAGGGGTCCTTGCCCTTAGTAACCAGTTCAGGTAAACCTGGGAGCTCAATCTCTTTCTTAAATCGACCCTTGAATTCAATTTTGTCAATTCTATGAATTTGCACAGCTAAGAAAATTTTTAAGAGACATGGTAAATTTAAATACCCATCAATCCAACATAATGTTTAAGTTGAAGCTCATCAATCCAAGATGGTGACAAAGTTTATATCCATCAATCTAAGATGCGGTTCAAGTTAAGGCCCATCAATCCAAGATAGTGTTCAAGTTTTTGTTTAAGCCCATTAATCTAAGATGATGCTCACATTGGTGTTAAATTTAATAAATTGGAAAACCCATCAATCCAAGATGGTGATCAAGTTAAAAGCCTATCGATCTAAGATAATGCTATACCCATCAATCTAAGAAGGTGTTCAAGTTAAATCCCATTAATCCAAAGTAACATTAAACCCATCAATCCAAGATGGTGTTCAAATTTTTGTTCAAACCCATCAATCCAAGATGATGCACAAATTGGTATTAAATTCAATAAATTGGAAAACCATCAATCCAAGATGATCATTCAAGATCTACTTCATTTTCTCTAAAACAACCATATTGCACCGTCCATCCAAGACAATATCTTTAGGATTCTAGCTAGCTCATAAAGCATTATCCCGTCTCATATCTCGTTTAGGGTTATAGTCAACTCATAAAGCACTGTCCCATCTTGACCAACCCTTAGAGCATCCTCTTTCTCTCTTAACTTATCTTTTACTATTCAAATCTCTAGAGGTTTAAGCCTAGGATAGATAGTTTTTTGTAGCACTATTTAGAACAGAATCATCCCTAAGGCGAAAATAAGTCTCTTTTGTCTTTATGGTAAATTCACCACATTTTTGCCTCCTATAATTTTAGAGTTCTTTTTGTTTTTCTTTAGAATAGGAAAAAGGGTCCTAATATAGAAAAATACAACAAAATTTAGAAATATAAAAAATTTTCCAAAAAAGCAGAAAATAATAAAAATAAAAAGATAAAAATTTTCGATACAGTATATCTTTTTAGAATTTCTAAATCACTTAGGCGGAATCATTTCTATCTTAAAATTAAGTTTTAACATTTTTCAAGTTAGTTATTTTCAGTTTAAGGTAGTTTTAAAAATTTTGTTAAAAAAAAAGGAGCTTAAAATGTTGTACTTAGTGTAACCTAGTTCGTGTAATTGGAGACAAGGCCAAAGGCCCTTCACATGGATCAAAGCCCATAGAGATGCAAGCATAAAGCACCTACTTTTTTATTTTTTTTCCAAGCGCACACAATGCATACGCCAGCTTGGGTGCATCCCACATGCTCAGCATGTATCGAGCCATCCCCAACCCCTTTCTTCTTCCTTTCCTTCCCCAATCCTCAACTCTTTCCCAGTTTTGCCAAGCTCAATGGCCTATGTTCAAGCTCAATTTTCTTGTGTTTTCCATATGATTCCATCCTAATTTTTGGTGGAATCATGAGCTACACATGGCCTAATTTTGAATTTGGCCATTTATTTGTCTAAATTCATTCTTTTATGTGGAAAAAATGGATCAAGAAAATTAAAAAGAAGTTCAAAACCAAAATTCTACCTTTACTTGAAATTTGCAACTCTAAATTACTTTAGTAAGAATTTAAGCTAAATCTCGTTGTTTTAAGCTAAATTATTAGCTTTTAATGCATTATTTCACCTTGAATCATACAAATTTGCCCAAATCAAAGATCACCCATAACTACTCATCAATGTTGAAATCTACCATTAAGGAGCTTTCCGAAATTATTTAAGCTTGACAAGCTATAAAAAGGACCTCACACACACCATTCAACCATCAATAATCATCAAACATGTATCAATCTGCTCTCTCACCAAGCTTTCTCACTCTAAAAACCTTACCTATGGCCATCCACTGTCTCTCTAACCAGTCTCTTTCGTTTCTCACTTTTGAAGCTCCAGACCACCAATACTAGCCTCCCCATGGTCAGAGCCTCCTAGCTCGACTAGCATTGCTCATTATCGTGACCCCTGGTTCTACCGCCTTCAACCATCACCTAGACCCAAAAACTCCGACCTAAGCTTGCTTCCTAGCTATAGCCACTGCCTCGCTTACTCGTACTCCACCACCATCATTAGCCTAACCTCTAATAACCACCAACATACAACCTTAGACTGTGGCACTTATACCAATCTCATTCTCACTAATGAGATTCTCATAAATGTGCCTTCATCCATTTGAAATTGGCCTTAAACCACTTGAAGCCATCCCCGTCGACCATTGTCTTCCTCTTTCCCTTTATCTCTCTCTTTCTTTCTCTTCCTCAACCCTTGCACATGCTAGGTACATGACTTTACCAGCTTCGGCTCCAAACCGCACTCCACTTGAATCCTGACCCATATGCAAGATTGGTCAGGCCCTCTTTTATCCTTTATGTAGTATTTTTTTTTTCTTGTTCCTTTTATTTTTGTTCTATTATAAATAGAAAAAAAAAAGCCAAAAAAGAAAGGATTCGAAAAAAAGAAGGAAGGATGAGAACGATTATTTATTTATTTTTCTATTTCAGTAAAAAGATAAAAAAATGTTTATATCCTAGAAAAATCATTTTTTTTTTTAAAAAAAAGAGTTTTAATTAATGCTTTTTCAAAATTAGGACTCGCTTTTAGAAATTTTCCAAAAAGGAATAAATTCCTAAAATTAAACCTTTCCCTTTAGATTTTTCTTCTTAAATTAATCAAAATGGCTAAGAGAAGTAAACTTGGCTAATTTTTTCAAAATTAAAATGAATTCACCTCTTAAGGTTTTATAAAAATGAACTGAGAAAAATTCGATCCCTACTAAAAGGTACATTGGTAACTTTAGAGCAATTTAAAATAGGAAAATTTTTTCCCCCTTTTGTGAATAAACTTAATTTCTTAATTTCTTCTTTTTAAAAAAATTTTATATTTTAATTATAAATTTAGAATTAGTCAAAAAGGTATTTTGAAAAATCTAAATTCAAAAGGCTAAGTGGTACCCATTTAGGGTTTAATAGGTTAACCCCTAATCTCCCGATATCTGGTTTCTTGAAAATTTTGCAAAAAATTTTCAAAACGAAGCTAGTTGCTAGATTAGAATCAATATGTCTAATTGGTTCTAATTTAATCACCTTTTTCTAGGTTTTACTATATAGGGACTCCAAGTTTTTTCAAAAAAAAAAAAATTGAGTTTTCCTTAATTCCTAGTCAATGGTTTATATTGAATGGGCATAAGGCTTAATATAGATCAAGCGAAGGAAAATAAAAACAGAAAAATTCAAGTTCAATAAAACTAAGAAAGGACAAGATAGTGGAGAGAACACATCTAAATTCAAGAACAAGAGGAAAGAAGTGTTTAAGTGCTATAATTATCAAAAGCTCGGTTACATTCAGAAATATTGTCTACTCCTCAAAAAAATAAACAAAGGATCAAGAAAGAAAACAATAGTAGAAACATGGAGTGACAGTAACTCTAATGAAGAAACATACTTTATGGAAACAATCCTCTTATAGTAAATTGAAGGATTTGTACAATGAATTGTTAGAGCAATTTTTCAAAAGGAAAATAAAATTGAGACAAATGATGGATGAAATTTGTGATGAATTTGATGTAATCAAAAGTGAATATAATAAAGTAGTACATGCAAAGAAAGGCCTACAGTAAGATAACGAGTACTTAAGATTAGAGGTAGACAAACTAAATAAGAATAATGAAGAATTGAGCTTAAAGAATGAAGAATTAGTTAAGGAAAAGAATGAATTGAAAGAAAAGAACGAAATAATTGAAAAAAAGATTGATAACATAACTAATATGCATAATGATAATGTGGTTAATAGAGTAAGAAGGCTTGAAATTGAAAATACTATATTGAAAGCTAGTTTAGATGATTCAAAGAAACTATAGCCAAATTCGTTGATAGAGAAAATAATTTGAAAAAACTCCTTAGCTCACAAAGACAAGGATTAGATAAAAAAGGAATTAGCTATAGTAAAAGTAGAAGCAATGTTTATAAGTTTCATAAAAGTTACTTTGTTAAAGCAATTAATAAGAATTGTAATTATTGTGAGTGATATGGACATATTGCTCATGCATGTGCAATAAGATGTAATCTAGCTTTGAATCATAAAAGTAAGATGGTTTAGGTCCTTGAGGGACAAGCTTATGCGTCAGCAAATAACCTCAAAAGACCCAAACTAATATAGGTATCAAAGAGATAACCTCTTGTTTTATAGGGTCCTTCAAGACATAACAATAAGTTGATCTTGGATAGTGGATGTTTAAGGCATATGACAAGGGATGCAACTAAGTTCACAACACTATACATGAAGGATGGTAGAAATGTCACATTTGAAGACAATTGTAAAGCTCATGTAATTGGTGAAAGTAACATTCTCATCAATAAAGATCTTATAATTAAGAATGTTCTTTTTGTAGACAATTTAAAGCACAATCTATTTAATATAAGTCAACTATGTGATATTGGCTATAAGGTTACATTTCTAGCTTCAAAATGTTCTATTGAATGTCTTAATATGACCAAATTTGTTTTGAGGGCTATAGATGACAAAACATTTATAAAATCAATTTTCATATGTTTACAAGTCCAATATCTTGTCTATCCGCTCAAAATAATGATAGTTAGTTCTGGCATAGGAAGTTAGGGCATGCTAGCAGATATATCTTGTCAAAACTAGTCAAACACAGCCTTGTTAATGGGTTACTTAAGATTAGTTTTGATAAAGATAAAGCATACCAAGCATGTCAATATGGCAAACAAGAAAAATCATTTTTTAAATCAAAAGATATCATCTCAACTTTGAGGCCACTTCAACTATTGCAAATGGACTTTTTTAGTCCAACTCAAACTTTAAGTTTGGGAGAGAAAAGATATACCTTGGTCATTGTTGATGACTTCACTGGATACACTTAGACCTTCTTCGTTATAAGTAAGCACGAATTATATTATGTGTTCTTGAAATATTATAAGAAGGTTCAAAATAAAAAAGGTTTTACAAATGTCTCTATTAGAAGTAACCATGGGGAAAAGTTTGAAAATAATGAAATGGAAAAGTTTTATGATAAGAATGGCACAAAACATACCTTCTTGTTAACTAGAACTCTACAACAAAATGGAGTTGCCAAAAGGAAAAATAGGACACTCATTGAAATGGCAAGAATAATGCTTTATAAAAACAATTTACTTAAGTATTTTTGCGCGAAGGTGATGAATACTTCTTGTTATATATCAAACCAAGTTTTCATAATTCCTATCTTAAAGAAAACCCCCTATGAGCTTAAAAAGAGGCAAAAGACTTAACATTTCTTATTTTCATACATTTAGTACTAAGTGTTTTGTGGTAAATAATGGCAAGGATCATGATAGAAATTATCCCCCTAGACCAATCACTTGTAGTCGAGCTAGAGGACTCCAAGAACTCACGTTGAGAATACTAGCTCGAAACCGAAGCCGAGATGGGGATCCCTATGCTGAACTGATCTCCTACTAACCTATCTATCAGATCTTCACATTTGTCAGATCTGGTCCTGCCCGATAATGATACCATATTCCAGAAGATAGCCTAACTGTGTTTGAACCAAGCTATTAGACCAACCACAAACATTTAACACAAGTACAACTGACTTCTCTACAGGACTGATTGACCCCCGACCTAATCCAGATTAGGTTAGCCCCTGACTGCAAGTCTTACTCTATTTTTTGCCTACCTTGTATCATATTTCTCCCATCCAACCATTAAGCGATATGTGACTTCTAACACAACATTCTAGAACGATTCTTTATTTTCCATATTGAATATTCTTTGCCCCCTTTTACCCATTTTAGTATGTTTTATGTAACCTAATTGTAAAATACTCCTTTTGTCTTTTCATAAATGTAAAGTAACCTTTGTAGATGGGTGTATAAACCCCTACTTTCTTACATGCAGACAATCAACTAATCAATAAAAGATTATTTACTTTGAGCAACCTTAGTGTTCTCGTTATCATTTAACTCTTATCTATTTCCTTTAACAAGGAACAATGGTGAGTAACCCTTTAGTTTGGATCGATGTATCGTTTCCAAAAAATTATAGGTAAGTAGGATCGATTGGTGCAACATATCCATTCGGTAACTGCCCGGATTTTGCTAACTTTTTCCCTTATTTGTTTTTGGTTTACTTCGTTATGGTGCTTCTCTATGTGTCCAACCCCGAAGATGCATCAGCTTTGTTGGTATTTAAGCACAGTTCCGCAAAGGAATGTATGAAGTTACAGTGAAGTTTTAGTTTGCTTTATTGTTGTTGGTTATTGTATTCCTTCAATAGCTACTGCAGTGTGTTTGAATGTAAGTAAGTGCAATTTCATTATTACTCTACTCTTACTCTATTTATCATTACGAAAACAAAGTAAGCTTGTTTCTATTCTATTCGAGAGGTTATGTAGTATTAAAGTTGTTAACAAGTTGTTAATTCACTCGAGGAGTACTGTACCATGTCAAATTTAAGGTTTTAGAGAGTTATTGGTGACCAGAGTAGTAGCACTTAACCCAGTCGTGGTCATAATGGTAATAACACCCCAGGATTGGTTGATGATAAATTGACCAACCTTATTGAAAGTCTAGTCACAACAATGTAAGTTAATAGACAATAACCCCATGGTGTACAACACCACAACATATAGGAAAATGCCATTGAGAGACACCATGTGCAAGGTAATCGAATCAATCACCTAGTTCAACCGCAGTAAGCTGGAGGAAAAGCAGACCAAGCTGCTAGATGAAGACTGGAGTTGGAGGAGATTGAAGAAGATGATGAGGAGTTGGATGTTGAAGAATTTGGGGAGGAAGAAGAAGTAGTTGACTATTACCAAGTCTAGAGACAAGGACGCCGAGTCCCTCGAGGGTTAAACAATGCCAAGGTTCAAATCCCTCCCTTTAGTAGAAGTGGGGATGCAGATGAATATTTGGAGTAGAAAGAGAAGGTCGAGAAAGTGTTTGAATGTTATGGGTATACGGATGCTGTCAAAGTCTAACTTGCTGCACTAGAGTTTACTGGGTATACCACTATGTAGTGGAAAATTTTGACTACAGCTAAAACTAGAGATGGAAGACAAGGTGTTAGAACCTGGGATGAGATAAAAAGGTTATTGAGAGGTAGATTTGTACCCAAGACCTACCTACAAGATACGTTTGCAAAGTCGCAGGAGTTTCACTAAGGAAGCCGATCTGTTGATGATTATGTCAGAGAGTTGCAGACGCTAATGATCTAAGCTGACATGGAAGAACTAGAGGCCCGTATAGTATCGAGGTTCGTTTCTAGGCTCAAGTACGAGATTTGCAATATCACGAAAGTGCAAATGTTTTATACCTTAGAAAAGGCAATAAAGATAGTATAGAAGGTTGAAAAACATAAGAGAAATGCTCTAAGCCAACTTGAGCCAACTTTCTCTTAACCCTAGTTCTAGGCTAACCTGTTCAAGCAAAGCCGAGGAGGCCATACAAGGTCGAGGATAGGAATGACTGATTTGATAGCCAAGCAAGTCAATAAGGCTAAGTCAGTCAAACAGGTTAACCCGAGGTTAGGCTGACCCTAAGGATATATGAGTAAGGGTAGACCTCTAGACAGAAGACCAGCGAGGTGAAATGCTTTCGATGATTGGGCTTTGGACATATGGCTACTAAGTATCCAAACCGATATGTCATGGTGCTCTGAGGAGATGTAGTAGACATCACCAATGAGAATAAGCTCGAGAAGGAAGAGGATGTTGGAAAACCCAAAGCCAAAGAAAAAGAGGAGACATATGTCTATGCTAACTAGGGAGAAGTGATGACCCTATTCCTAAGATGAGTACTAAGTTCCTTGCCGAACTTTGAGAAAGACGAGAGAGAGAATCTGTTCCATACGAAGTATACCATCAAAGGCTAATTGTGCACAATCATTGTAGATAGGGGAAGTTGTACTAATGTTATTGTACAGTGCTTTATGTAGAGGTTGGATCTACCGACCTTAAAGCATCCCCGACCTTACAAGCTGCATTGGCTTTATGATAAGGGTACTTTACAAGTAACTGAACAAGTGACCGTACCATTCAATGTTAGGAATGTGTATAAGGACAGCGTAGTGTGTGATGTCATCCCCATGGGATCTTCACATCTGCTGCTTGGATGACCTTTGTTGTTCAACAGACGTATTACTTACGACGGGTATAAGAATACTTATGCTTTTGTTAAGGATGGAAAGAAGATTGTATTGTAACCCTTGAGCTCGTCCCAAGTAAATGAAACCTACAATCAGCTCGCTCAAGCTAGTAAGAAGAATGCCTTAGCGATGAGCTGAAGAGTGCTCCAAGCTGTTGAAAAGGCTGAAGAATTTGTGTTCCTGTTGATAAGAAGATTATTGGAAATGATGGATTTGGAGGATATCCCTGATGAGATGCAAAGCTTGCTAAATGAGTTTTTTAATCTGTTCCCTAAAGAACCTCTTAGAAGACTGCCTCCAGTCCAAGGCATTGAGCATTGTATTGATCTACAGCCTAGTGTCACCTTACCAAACCGACCTATATACAGAATGAACCCAGAGTAGGCTACTGAGTTGAAAAGACAAGTGAACGAACTCACAAAGCAAGGATATATGAGGGAGAGCATGAGCCCTTGTACTGTACCAGTATTACTTATCCCTAAGAAAGATGGTTCATGGTGCATGTGCATCGACAACTAAGCAATCAACCAAATTATTGTCAAGTATAGATACCCGATACCAAGGCTCGATGACATGTTAGATGAGCTTCATGGTGTCAAGATATTTTTTGAGATTGACCTATGAAGTGGCTACCACCAAATTCGTATGAAGCCAGGCAATGAATGGAAGACTACCTTTAAGACTAGGCATAGACCCTACAAATGGTTGGTTATGCTGTTTGGACTTACTAATGTGCTGAGAAAATTTATGAGGTTGATGAACCATGTAATGCGCCCTCTAATTAGAAGATGTATAGTCATGTACTTTGATGACATATTGGTATATAGTGTTGAACTGAATGACCATGTTCAAGATCTTCGCAAAGTATTTGACATTTTGTGAAATGATAAGTTGTATGGAAATGTGAAGAAATGTACGTTCTGCTAGAAGGAGGTGATCTTCCTAGGGTTTGTAGTGTCAGGGGAAGGACTTTAGGCAGATGAGGAGAATATCCACAATGTTGTTGAGTGGTTGATGCCAAAGAATATCACTGAGGTTCAAAGTTTTCATAGCTTAACTTCTTTCTATAGGTGATTTATCAAAAACTTCAGTACCATAGCCACCCCCTTGACTAAGTTGACAAAGAAGAATGAAGGGTTTAAGTAGAACAATCGAGTTGAGCAAAGCTTTAGGGAGATCAAGGAGAAGCTCATCTCGGTGCTTGTCCTTTAGCTACCAGATTTTAACAAACCCTTCAAATTAAAATGCAATAAATCGAGAGTGGGAATTAGTGCTATCTTGATGCAGGAGCAACAACTCGTTGCCTACCATAGCGAAGAGCTTCATAGTCCTGCCTTAAACTATTTGGTGTACAAGAAAGAGTTGTGCTCTCTTTATTGAGCCCTTGCTGTTTGGTAATATTATTTGTTGCTACGAAAGTTTTTTATTTATACAGACCATGAGTCTCTAAAGCATCTAAGGAGTAAGAATAAGCTTTCAAAGAGGTAAGCTAAGTGGTTGGAGTTTATGAAAGGGTTCTCGTATGTCATCCAGCATAAGAAGGGAAGCACAAATGTGGTTACCGATACTCTATCATGATGAAAAACCTTACTGACCACTTTGCAGACAAAATTATTGGGATTCTCACTCATTATTGAGTAGTATGCTCATGACCCTCATTTTAGCCTTATCCTAGAACAGTACAAGGATGGAATTGCTGTTAAGGGGTATTGTATTAAGAAGGGCTATCTATTCAAGGAATGAAGACTATGCATACCGAACTATTCCACGCATGAGCTATTGATTAGGGAAGCTCATAAAGATGGATTATCGAGTCACTTTGTAGAAACCAAGACAGCCAATTTGTTGAAGGAGAACTTTTACTAGCTAGGCTTGGCCAAGGATATCCATAAGATAGTTAGTAGTTATGAAGTGTGCAAGCAAGCTAAGGGAAAAAGAGAAACCCACAAAGAATACATGCCACTATCAACACTAACCTTAACTTGGGCCGACCTTAGCATAGACTTTGTCCTTAGGTTGCCCTGGACATCCAAAGGTAAAGATTCTATCTTTGTTGTAGTGGACTGCTTCAGTAAGATGGCGTACTTCATTCTATGCTATTGACTAATGATGCTTTATATATTGCTAATTTGTTTTTGCAAGAGCTTGTCTAACTACATAGGGTACCAAAGACTATTGTCTCAGATTGGGACACGAAATTTTTTAACTATTTTTGGAAGACTCTTTGGAGATGACGTGGAACTAAACTTATATTTAGCTCTAATAGCCACCCTCAGATTGATGGCTAAACTAAAGTGGTAAACAGGACGCTAGGCAATTTGCTTAAAGCTATCATGGAAAGAACTTAAGGGATTATGATCTGTGCTTACCAATTGTGGAGTTCACATACAACCGAACTATCCATAGCACTACTAAAAAGACCCCATTCAAGGTTGTCTATGGCCTTAACCCTACCATTCCCCTAGATATGATCGATGCTCCAGCAGCTACTGAAGAGAGTCAATTTGAAGTTAATCAAGCCTAAGAACTGCATGAATTACATTAATTTGTAACCAAGAAGATCACCAAATTCAATTAAAGACAACAAGAAATTCGTAGCCGAGGCTGCCGAACTATTTCTTTCTACCTAGGAGACTTAGTATGGATACACCTCAACCAAAAACGATTCCCACACTTGAGACAGAACAAACTATCTCCTCAAGCTAATGGTCTGTTCAAAATCTTCAAGAAGATCAACCATAACATCTACCAGATCAAGTTACTTGATGACTATAGTATTTCTTCCACTTTCAATATGTTTGATCTAATCCATCACCAGCCTGTAGAACAAGACCTTGCGTGTACCCCATAAGAAGAAGCAAAAATTACTACAAAAATTTGAAGGCAAATCTTTCCAACCCTTAGACAGATGATAGGAATCAAGCCCTTAAACCAATCACTCACAGTCGAGCTAAAGGACTCTAAGGACTTGTGGAAAGAATACTGGCTCGAATCCAAAGTTGAGAGAAGGATCCCTATGCCAAACCGATATCCTACTGACCTGTCTATCAAATCCTCACATGTGTCAAATTTGCTTTTGCCCGATAATGATGCCATAATCCAGAAGATAACCCAAGTTTATCTGAACTAAGCTACCAAACCGACCATAGACATTTGATGCCAGTACAGCTGACTTCTCTATAGGACCAATTAACCCCCAACTTGATCTAGATCAAGTCGGCCCTTGATTATAAGCATTACTTTGTTTCTACCTACCTTATATCATATTTCTCCCATCTAGCCACCAAGCGGCACGTGTCTTCCGATACAGTATTCCAAAATGATTCTTTCTTTTCCATACTGAATATTCTTTGCCTCTTTTACCCCTTTTAATATGTTTTATATAACCTAATTGTAGAATACCCCTTTTTCCTTTTCATAAATGTAAAGTGACCTTAGTGGATGAGTATATAAACCCTTACTTTCTTGCATGTAGACAATCAACTAATCAAAAGAGGATTATTCACTTTGAGCAACCTTAGTATTCCCGTTATCATTCAACTCTTATTAATTCCCTTTAGCAAGGAATAGTGATAAGTGACTCTTTAGTTCGAACCGATGTGTCATATTCGGCGAATTGTAGGCCAAGTAGAATCGATTGGTGTATCATATCCATTCAGTAGCTGCCCGAACTTTGCTAACTTTTTTCCCTGTTTTTTTTTTTTATTCGTTGTGGTGTTTCTCCGTGTGTCCAACCTTGAAGACGCATTAGATCAACTAGTAAATTTGATTTTAAATCCAATGATGCTATATTTCTTGGTTATTCTTTATCTAATAAATCTTATAAAGTGTTTAATAAGAGAACTTTGGTAGTAGAGGAATCTATTGATATTGTTTTTTATGATGTAGTTGCATTTATAGAACCAAGTAATGAAATTGACAATACCAGTGCTCAATTGGACAATCTTAGTCTTGGCAAGAACTCTTAAAGTAAAGAAATATCTAAAGAAGATGAAGAGATTGATCAATCTAACATGAACTTGCCTAAAGATTGGAAATTTATAAAAGACCACCCTAAAGACTTAATCATAACTGAACCATCTAATAGGGTGCAAACTAGAGCTTCTTTAAAATGCTTAAGCAATGTGGTGTTCTTATCTCAAGTAGAACCCAAAAACATTAATGAAGCTCTAAAAGATAAGTTTTGGATACAAGATATGCAAGATGAGTATAATCAAGTCGTAAGAAATGAAGTATAGGATCTTGTACCTAGGCCTAGTGATAAACCGGTTATTGGAACTAAATGGGTTTATAGAAATAAACTTGATGAAACCTGTATAGTAATTAAGAATAAGGCAAGATTGGTAACTAAAGGATATAATTAAGAAGGGATAGATTTTAATGAGACCTTTGCCCTGGTTATTAGGGCAGAAGCTATTAGAATGGTCTTAGCATTCGCCACTGGAGTTTGAACATAACGAATTCTCGAATCATGTTTTTAAACTTAATAAGGCACTCTATGGACTCAAACAAGCTCCTAGATCTTAGTATGAGAGGCTTAGTATCTTCTTGATAAGTAAGGATTTTTCATGAGGAAAATTAGATACAACATTATTTATCACGAATCACAAGTCAAAGATATTAATTGTCCAAATCTATATAGATGATATCGTGTTTAGAGCTACTAGCATAGATCTAGTGAATAGGTTTGTAGAATGCATAAGAAAGCGTTTGAGATGAGCTTGATAGGGGAACTTAATTATTTTCTAGGTCTCCAAGTTAAGAAAACTACAAATGGAACATCTGTAATTCAAGCCAAGCATACTAAGGAGCTCTTAAAAAGATTTGAAATGGATAATTGCAAGACTAGACCAACTACAATGAGCACCACCTTAAAACTTGATAAAGATGAAAATGGAAAACCTATTTGTGAGAAGTTATATAATGGCATGATAGGTAGTTTATTATATCTAACTGCATCTAGACTCAATATCATGTTTGTCATGTATCTATAAGCATGATTTCAATCTTGCCCTAAAGAATCTCACTTGAGTGCAGTAAAACACATTTTCATGTACCCTACGGGCACTATTGAAATCGGCTATTGGTATCTTAAGTTTACCTCTTTCCATCTAGTTGGATGCTCCAATGCCAATTTTTCTAGTTGCAAAGTTGATCCAAAAAGCATAAGTGGTACTTGTCACTTTCTAGGAAACTCTTTAGTGTCTTGGCATTTTAAAAAGCAAAACTTCGTAATACTCTCAACCATTGAGACCGAATATGTAGTTACCAATAGTTGTTATGCTCAAATCTTATAGATGAAACAAACCTTATATGATTATGGAATTAAATATCCTAATGTCCCAATTAGATGTGATAACACAAGTGTAATCAATCTAATTAAAAATCCAATCCAACACTGAAGGACTTATGCATATAGAGATTAGGCATCACTTTATTTGTGATCATGTTCAAAATAATGATATATGCTTAGAGTTTGTAGATACAAACAATCAAATAGCCGATATATTCACTAAACCCTTAAGTGAAGGTGGATTTTGCACATTAAGAAGAGAATAGGGAATAATCATGTAAGAAGAGTACTAGACTATTAGGAACCAAGATAGTAATTTTTACAAAAATTAACTTATCCAATGAACCGACCGGCATATAACATGATAATAGTCCTAAGAAACATGAGCATATAGGTTTCATGTATAAATTTTGACATTTAATTTGTTTTTAGTGCCTTTAAAGTTGATGATAATATTCTAGATTCGTATATACACCATTTTGTCTTGCCTTGGTTTCTATGCCCGAAATCAGTTCCTGTATGTTCTATTTTGTCCATAGATTGTGTTTATATAGTTAATTTGGTTAAATCATAAGTTGGAGCAAATTTTCACTCTCTACACCTCAAGTTGGACAAAGCATGCTTTTAGGAACCATAATGGTTAAATCACTCTATTATATGTTTTATGTCTTGCTCTCGTGATCCATATAACGTTGTCAAAGTGCTTTTAATCAAATACTTGTCAAAATTTGATGAATTAGTTCATGATTATGTATGCTCCTCATGGAATGCTTATATGATTTTGACAAGATAAATTTCTTCTACTTAAAAATGTTGCTCTGACATGATTCTCTTTGTATTTGAATTGTTTTCAAGGTGAAAATTTGATAATTCCTTTGCTTAGAGCTCAAAATACGTTAGTTTTGCTCATTCTTAGATAAAACTAACCTTGGCTCTTTTTTAGTAGTGATTAGGTTCATAGTTGTCAAAATCACGATTTTACTGTTCATTTAAATGTATAGAATTAGTAGAATCGTACAAAACCAGTAAATTCGTAAACTTGTAGAATTGTACAAGAAAGTTTATAACTTAACTAAAAGTCTGCACATAAATGATTTTATATCCATTTTAACTAAGAAAAATATGATAAAATCATAAACTTATAGAAATGTATTTTTGACTCACAATTTTAACAACCATGATTTGGTTATTCTATGGTATATAAATGGCTTTATGAGTTTAACTTGCTCTTACGAATCATATAAAACTTGTTAGAAACCTTTCTATTGTGATGTGGTCGAAATTTAAAACCATCAAAATTCATCTTTTATTTTAATGTTTGGTCTATTGATTTCTATGTGAAAAGCTACAGAATTTGTAGCTATTGATTGATCGATAAATCCTTAAATCAGGTTAGTAAGGTCTGATCTTCTTCGAATTAAGGAAATCAATTGCTAAGGACTAAGTTGATCGACCTTCAACATTTATTCTTCTACCGATCGATTGGTATATATTGGACTAATCAATCTCCATTTTCCTAATCAAACCAGTAGCTTCTATTCCTTCTTTTGCCTAGACCAATCAATTGGTAAGCAAAAATACTATCTTAAATGTCAATTTTTCTAAATGATCCACCTCATTTTTCCACATCCCACGTACCGACCTCTCTCCCAACCTCCCTTCCTCCAAACCCTCTTATCCTTACCTTCATCCAAACATCATTTTTCCACACCTCAATCACTCACATTCCTCTAAACCAACACTCATTACTCCTCCTTTTTTTTTTTTTCAAGATCTCACACTCTTACACATTTACATACTCTCTTGAAACACTAAAAACCCAACATCCACCAAGTGTTCGCTGAAATTTCCAAATGGGTCCAAGAAGTGGAAAACCAATAAAAAAGAGTGGAGCTTCCTTTGATTGCAACCTGTTCCCGGGTTCCCATCATGCACAAAGGTATAAACTCTTTGATGCACTTATTCCACAAATCGGTAGACATTATGAAAGGGAAGTTTTTCAAACTCTAGGATTATTTAGATTGCTGGGTTTTGTTTCAAACAAAGTCTTTGAATCCTAAGATTATCCTACTTAAGTTCATGAAGAAGCCATTAGGTTGGATGACAATGGAAATCTAGAATTGGGAATTGAGCCAAAAGAAGAAGTGAGGAGAAACCTCTACACCTTGAAGACACCAAGAGGCATAGTGCTCAATCCCATTTGCTTGAGGCTTTTTATAGCCACATTAGGCAAAATAACCAACAATAGCAACTGGAGAATGGTAGGGATCAACAACCTAATGCCCCAGTACGGTTTATAGCCATTTACGGTAGCACCCTTACTGGCAATGAGTAAGTAGCTGACTCTCATGGAGCACCGGCACAATCTGCAACGTTGAGGTCATTTGGTAGACAATACCAACCTCAATCAACTCTATGTGATCATAAGGAGACTCTCCAAGTAATATGGGAGCAACGTAGCTGATGACACCGAACTGGTCACTAGCAACAAAATCCCCTTCACTAAGGTATCAAGGATGAAGTGTTGCCTCCAATTAGCAAGCTTCCTACCCTAGACTAGTATGGCAGCATTAGTGACCTTAATGATCGCCTCTTCTACTTATGTACCCTCATGAACCTCTATAGTCATGGGGATGCCATCATGTATAAGGCTTTCCTAAGAACTCTGAGGAAAGCAACTCAGACATAGTTTAACCACCTGCTCAAGAACTCCATCGGCTCCTTTGACAAGTTATCACGGAGGTTTAGCCTCCACTTTAGGGTAAACTTGTATAAAGGTCAGTTTCAAACAATAAACTGACTCACCGAGCCCTGAAGGCCTAAGCAGTTTAACTATCACAACCCGTCGAATCGGCGGGCTACCGAACTGCTCTAGAACCGGCGATTCAGTCAAATGATTCAACATCGAACCAACCCAAAAAATTAAAAAATATATAAATAATATATAATATATGATATCAGGAAAGTGCACCTATCAGTTTTAATATAGCGGATGTGAGTCCAAGTTGATCCCTCAGAGACTTCGAGTACTAATATTAACCTTAGCTCTATTATCTAACAGGAAAATTTTGATAGGTTGAATGAATTAAAAATACTAAAATTAACAAACTAACCTAATTATGAGACTTGATTAAACAATTTAGAAAGCGATAAAACTAAGAACGACTTCAAGAATGCAAATAACGTATTTAGGAATTATTTCCCCTAGTATTTAACATGTGACTACTTAAAATATATTCAATTCAATTTCTATTATTCTTGACCGGAGAGATTCACAATTAAAGTTAACACCTTTTTCAAGCATATTAACCCTAATCCTAAATTATTTACTAGAATCTCTTCACTTAGTAATATAATTTAGAATCGCATTAATGTATAATGAATTCCCACACAAAGAACAACTTTCCGAAAGAAACTTATATCTTATCTCTAAGTATATATGCAATTCTCTCCAATTATGTCAAGATCTCATTATTCAAGTGATTTCTCAATCATCATACGTAATATCATAGATTGATACTCTAGAAATATCAATTAACAATTAAATAACATAATTGAATCAAGAAAGGATAGAAACTTTATTGAAAATTATCAATCAATCCAATAGTCACATGAAACCCTAGGTTCCATAATCCTAAATACAAGAATCTTAAAGCTATCATAATAGAACTAACAACGAATTGCAACAAAATCAATAAATAAATCATGAAAAACCCCTTTTGTTGATGATAAATCTCTTCAATTTTGAAGTTGAGTATTGCTTTCGCCTTTTTCTTCTCCTTCTCTTCAAATCTCTTCTCTTTTGAATGTCCCATCGTATGTGCGAAACCCTAATATGTCCTTTTATAATGTATTGTAAGATTTCCGTTTTCGTCACCAGATATGGCTTGGGATACAGTCGTGTCCTCAGGTCTTGTAACTTTCTGACCTTGGCATATTTTCCTGGATGGACACAGCCTGGGGACACAGTTGTGTCCCAGACTTTGTAACTTCAAAACTTCATAACTCATTCATTTAAACTCCAAATTGAATGAAACTTGATTCCTTTTCTTCATTTTCAATCTGAGAACGCGTTTAAACCTTGAAATCAAAATTTTACTCAATTAAGTATCAATTTATTTAAAGAAAACCAAAGATGTAAGAGAAATACTATAAAATCACTATGTAAAATGTATTTAAAATAAGAGTTATCAATATACTATATAAATAAGGGAAACATACTACATATATACTATTTTTTTAATAGACTATATATATGCTATACATAAATGCAGACAAGTATATAGTATATGTAATATATAATTATTAATATACATATTATATACATATATACTATAATACACATATATACTATATATTATGCTATATAAAATATATTATATATAATATAATATCATGTATCCACACTTACAAAATCCAAATGAATCATTTCAAGATAAAAAAAAAATTGAACCAAAAATAAAATTTTTTATTTATGAGCAACAACATAAAGTTTTAGATTTAATTGAAAAAAATAGGACAAGTAGCCTACAAATTATTTATAATAAGTAAGGAAATTTCGAAAAAGGAAAAAAAAAAACTATAGTTTAAGGGCCATTGAACCACCAGTTAAACCAAATTGGCCTAGGTTTGGCCTCTTAAGAGCCAAGCTCAGTTTACACCTTTGCTAACCTGTGAACCAGTAGTTTTGGGCTAGGTTGGCTAGATGAACATGTCTACTTTAGGGCTGGCAAGCCTCCATCTAAGGACAAGTTGTCCTTATACTTGATAAGGCAAAGTGAAGGTGAGACTCTACGTAAATACATGGCCCAGTTTAATAATGCTGTAATCAAGATCCCTCAGTTGGACTGGAGAATAACAATGCACGTCGCACAGCTTGGCATACAACCTTCAGGAAACTTCTTCCAATCGCTTACTAAGCTAAGCTAAGCTAAGCCAAAGATCTTGGTTGAATTCTAGAATAAGGCCTAGAGGTATATAGACCAAGAAGACAATATTCAAGCCATACGTAGTGCCGACCATAAGAGGTTGAGCAAAAAGAAGGATAAGGAGAGATTGTCCACAAAAAACTGCCTCAATGGCAGGGCATCGAGTAAACCTGAGGGGGAAGGCTTGAGTAGTAAAAAGCACTGAACCGAGCAAAACCCACTTCCCCCTTCCATCTACACCCAACATACCCCTCTAAACCGACCCATCGCACAAGTTTTTGCTAAGATGCGGAACAAAGGCTTATTGTAAACCCCCCCCCCCCCCCCCGAGATGAAGGGGAACCCTAATTATCAAAACTCGAACAAATGACCACAGCCATACTATTAACTAATGTTTCCAGCTGAAGAATACAATTGAATATGCTATTCACTGAAGCATCTTCAATGAATACGTAGCCTAGCAAAGGAATAACAGTCATTCTAATGATGATGAAGACAAGGTGCCTTCGAGCCAGCAAATCGAAGGTGCCCAAGCAAAGCAAATTGAAGACTACCACAATGAGTAAGCCCCCAATGGCATAATTAATGTAATCATTAAGAAGCCATACCCTTAAAGTTGGCCAAACACCTATAGCTCGACTAATGCCCCATCTAAGGTATTAGCTGTCAGAGAGAAGAAGCAAAAGGTAGACATTTCTATCTCTTTCTTTGATGAGGACATAGATGGGGTAGAAACCTCTCATCAAGATGCCCTTATTATAGGGGCGAGGATCACAAATTTTGAGGTTCTCAAGATTATGGTGGATACTAGCAGCTTGATTGATATCCTACTCTTATATATTTACAAAATGATGAGGAGCAAGTTGCTCGTCAAAATGAAGCCGTACCACCATAATCTCATCGGCTTCAATGGGAACACTATCCAAGCCAAGGGAATCATCACCCTCGACATAAAACTTAGCAATGACTTCAATGTTGTACGATGACTAGTGTGTTTGTCATGGTATTCTACCCATCCCCTTACAATGCTCTCTTAAGATGACTGAACTTGAGCGCATTTGGAGTCATCACCTCATTCCTCCACCTGAAGGCCAAATTCCTAACCCCCACTAGGGTAAGAGTTTACAGATAGATGCACTAAGTTCTTCAAAATCTTCTAGAATCTTAAGGGTTTTGAATGGACTCTTTTGTGTGCAACAATCTTCAAGTAGTTGCTAGACTTCAGTACATACCCTCTCGTCTTCTCCAAGCCTATCCTAAGGGAGGACTTATATTTGTACGTAGCCGTTAGCAACTGGGCACTCTCTTCTGTACTAATCAAAGTAGAAAGGAGAGAGCATAAGCTTGTGTACTATGTCAGCCACATACTGTAAGGGCCTAAGGTTAGGTACACTAAAGCAAAAAAATTTGCCTTAGTCATCATCATCTCAGCACATTAGCTTAGGCCTTACTTCTAAGGGTACCAGATTATTGTATTTATAAACCAACCACTGCGCACAATGTTGCAAAAGCCAAATACGTCTGGATGGATGGTAAAGTACACAATGTACGAAATCCAGTATCAACCATGGATGGCCAACAAGGCAGAAGTGCTAGCCAAATTCGTGGTTAAATATATAAGAGAAGTGGAAGCACCATTAAGGGATAACAAATCGGTACGTACTCTCCATGTAGATGGATCATCTACCTTGGAGGGTGGAGGTGTAGTCTCATACTAACTAGACTGCACAAGATTATAGCTTACTATACCCTCAAGTTTGAGTTCGACACCAGCAATAATGAATTTAAATACAAAGCCTTAATAGTCAATCCTAAGCTAAACAAGGAGATCAGCGTCAAGTACCTACAAGTCTTGTCAAACTCAATGCTTGTTGTCTAATAAGTCCTAGGTAAATATGAGGCTAAGGATGACACTATGGCAAGGCACTTAGAGAAGGTAAGGAATCTTCTAGCTGAGTTTCCTTCGTAGACCATCACAAAGATCTCTCAAGTCAAAAACCTAGCTACAGAATGGTTGTCCAAGCTCACCTCTACGGGGATACAAAAGCCCAAGGTAAAGGACATGAAGACTTACATAAAGTACTTGCCAAAGAAGAGCATAACTCCAAGCTCAGCAGAAGTGTTAGAACTTATGGTAACTCTATCAAAGTCAAGCTGGATAGATCCTATCTGGAGTTACTTGGAGCAGGGCACAATCCTAGAAGACATGAAGAAGCTAAAGAAATTAAGATATTATGTTGCCAACTATATGTTAGTTGACGGCATCCTATACCGCAAAGGAGTCAGCCTTTTGTTACTTAGATGCCTTTAACCAGATGAAAGCCTGTACGTCATGGAAGAATTGCACGCTGGAGTATGCAACAACCACATTCAGTCCCAAGCCTTCTACATTCGTACTTTACAACTCGAATATTATTGGTTAATGATATGAGGCAAGCGCACCTATCAGTTTTAATATAGCGGATGTGAGTCCGAGTCGATCCCTCAGAGATTTTGAGTACTAATATTAACTTTAGCTTTATTATCTAACCGGAAAATTATGAAAGTTTGAATTAATTAAAAATACTAAAATTAACAAACTACTCTAATTAAAAGACTTAATTAAGCAATTGAAAAAGTGATAAAATCAAGAACGACTTCAAGAAAGTAATAATGTATTTAGGAATTATTTCCCCTAGTGTTTAACATGTAACCTTTTTAAAATATATCCAATTCAATTTCTATTATTCTTGACCGGAGGGATTCACAATTAAAGCTAATATCTTTCTCAAGCATATTAACCCTAATCCTAAATTATTTACCGGAATCTCTTCACTTAGTAATATAATTTAGAATTACATTAGCGTGTAATGAATTCCCATGCAAACAATCAACTTTCCGGAAGAAACATGTATCTCATCTCTAAGTATACATGTAATTCTCTTCAATTATGCCTAGATCTAATTACACATGCAATTTCTCAATTAACATGCATAATATCATATATTGACACTCTAGAATTGTCAATCCATAATTAACGACATCATTGAATCAAGTAAAGATAGAAACTTTATTGAAATTATAATTCAATCCAAGGGTTACATGAAACCCTAGGTTCCATAATCCTAAATACTCGAATTCTAAGCTATCATAACGAATCTAAAAACGAGTTTCATCAAAAACGTAAAATAAAGCATAAAAACCCCTTTTGATTTGATGAACAATCTCTCTATTCTTGAAATCGATGTCGTTCTTGCTTCTTGATTAATGTTCTTCTCCAATCTCCTCTCTTCTCTTGTGTCTCTTATTTCTGTAATGTCTCATCTTTCTTTTGAAACCCTAATATGTCTTTTTATAGTGTATCAAAAAGATTTTGTTTTCGTCACTCGACATGGCCTGGGACATGAGCGTGTCCCCAGGTCGTGTAACTTTCTGCACTTAGGTAAATTTTCTACACAACTTAAAAAATTCATAACTTCTTAGTTTGAACTCGGAATTGAGTGAAACTTGATTCCTTTTCTTCGTTTTCGAGCCTAGAACGCGTTTAAACCCTGAAATCAACATTTTACTCAATTAAGTATCAATTTCTTTAAAGAAAACCCAAAATGTGCGAAAAATACTATAAAATCACCCTATGAAATATGTTTAAAATTAGAATTATCAACTGACCATGAGGTAAGATGCCAAGGCCATAGCCCAAAAGTACCCCCAATGTTAGAAGCATGCCTCAATCATTCTTACCCCAACAATCTCTATCCCCTAACCAATATGTAGCCATTCACTTAGTAGGGCATCAACATTCTCGATGCCTTCCTTAAGGCCTCGAGTGGTCAATAGTTTATCATTGTGGCCATCGACTACTTCACTAATTGGATCGAAGTTGTGGCCAAAATTACCAAGAGGAGCATTGAGTCACTTGTAAGGAATAACATCCTCTCTAGATTTGGGGTCCCCTACGTTATCATTATAGACAACGGGCATCAATTTGATAACCCCAAGTTTAAAGAGTTACACGCTAAGCACCATATCACACTGTAATTTACATCGATTGCCCATTTGCAGTTGAACAGTCAGGTTGAAGTAGCTAATTAAGTTATTCTTGAAAGCTTGAAGAAGAGAGTGGACCAAGCTCAGTCACTTAGGCAGACTAGCTACCTAATATTTTATAGGGATATAGGACCACCCACCGTACGTCTACAAGCAACACCCCTTTTTGCCTAACGTTTGGGTCGAAGGTAGTCCTCCCCATCGAGCTAGAACTTCGTAACATCTAAACTCAAAATTTCAATGTTATGCTAAACAAGTCCCTACAATAGGTTAGCATCGACACTATAGAAGAGATAAAAGACCTTGTTGTAGCTCTATTAATTGCTTACCAGCATCGAGCAGCCTGATACTATGATTAAAAGGTCAGACACAAAGAATTCAAGGTCGATGACCTGTTTTACTGGAAGCTAGAAGCCACGAGCTTACAGGAAGGATAAGGTAAGTTAACCCCTAACTAGGAAGACTCTGTCAAAGTTAGAGAGAGCTTAAGGAGTAGAGCCTATAGATTGAAACACTTGGATGGTAAGTTCATTTATAACCTTTAGTTCTAGTTTGATTAATGTATAGCCATCTTGTAAATCATTTCACAAAGTATTAATAAAAGTTCTATTTCTCATGTATGCAGTCTTCAGCTGCTTGTCTTTTCTTTCTCTTACTCTCATACCAAGTTCCAGTCCCCAAAGGGTAAATGGACTTACTAACCAAGTAGGTCAGAATACCCTCACCCCCACCCCCCTCCCCCCCCCCCCCCCCCCCCTCGGGGTATCCTCAGTTAGGGGAAATACCCCTTAAACAATTGAGGAACTCTCACTGATTAGGTTGGATGGAATGCCATTGACCTGAAATCCACTTAAGGTAACCTCAACAAAGGATAACACCCCTTGTATAATTAAGGAATTCCCTCGTATTGTCCCCCAAATCAACTCTACGATTGAGTAGTTAGGCATAAATGCACAAATAACTCTAAATGTTAAGATATGCCACTCAAAAGAATAATGAATAGGATAAAAAAGTAAAAAGTATTGACAGAAGTTGAAGTATGGAAAGCAAAGTAAATGAAGAAATTCAAATTCTATTAATAAATAAGGTATTTACAAAATTAAGGTCGACATCCCGTCCTCCGATAGAAAAAGAAGGAAAGGGGGACAACTACCTATTATCTCAGATCAGCAGACTCCAAGAGCTCTAAAAAATCTAATGCTTCAATTTATTTAGAGGGTTGATCTATTAATGGCCCCTGCTCTTGAGATGACTGGCTTAAGGTTATAGAAGGAAGGATTGAGACCTTCTGGCTTGGGCTAGCAAGAAGATTACGCTGACCTTGATCATCTTGGGAAGGCTCTCAAGGGTGACCTCTTGCTAAGCTACTAGGGTAGAAGTAAATGGAGTAACGTTTTGACCATCCCTAGTAGTGGAAGGGACGCTTTAGACTGCGGTAGTCGCTTGAGCAGCTTCTCTCTCTCTTACTTGGGCCTCCCTCCACTCCTGATGACTTGGAGCATCCAACTAGCCTAAGAAGTTGAAATCGAGCTTAGGATGATGGAGAGCACCTCGTTCTACATATACCGAACACATTTAGTATAGATGTCCTATAGCACCTCTAACTACTACTCTGTTTAGTAGAAGTCGCTAATGACCTTATTAGTAGCAACCTCATTGAGCACCTCCCCACTCTCCAATTTAGAGATGATTTCCTTCATCTCGAAGGCCTTTCTCTAGAGCTCTTAGACTTTCTACTTTAACCCAACCTTCTGACCAACCAACTTTAGCGATATTGCTTTAGCATAATCGTACTTAAATGCCTTCATCACTAACTTGGTCTTTAGCCTAGAGATCGATGCCTTCAACTCGACATTTTCTTTTTCAATCCTTTATTCGTCATCTAGCTGAGTATTAAGTTCACCGGCCAACTTGGCATTCTTCATAGCATCAACTCACTTCTATTCTACCTCCTATAGCTTCACCTTAAGCATAGTTAACTGTACATAAAACCGACACAACCTGATGACCAACTAGCTCTAGTAATATTACTTTAGCACCATCGCACTCAAATGCCTTTGTTGCTAGCTCTGTCTTTAGCCTAGAGATCGACGCCTTCAACTCGACATTTTCTTTTTCAAGCACTTCCTTGGCTCTCCTCTTGATGGGAATCAACCTCCAACCATATCCATGCTGAGGCCTATCAATGCTTGTCGAGGCCAAGCTGCAACCAGAAGGATGAGGGGAAGGAAAATAAACACTCGACATCAACTTTATCGTTAGTTAAGGCGCCAAGAAACCACAAGGTTGAGTATGCAAGATCAAAGAACCACTTGGCACAACACCAAGGGACTCGTACCGATTAAATCTAGAACTTGGCAAATGTGGGCGGACCTCTCTAGTATCTCAGTCAAGCCACACAAGAGTTCAGGGACTCCTTCCCAAACCCATACATCAAATTGCCAACCCCGTCCGGTTCAGATACTATTACTCCCAGGACATGCCAAGTGACTACATGCCGACTTTTGTAAAACACATAGTTTTGTATTCTTGTATATGGTTTCCCTTATTTTTTTTTTTTTTTGTAAGCCCAATTCTTTAGGGTTTAAGGCCTTGTACATTATCTACAGTTTTGCCACTAGGGTTTAAGACTTACTATAAATAGCAACATTTGTACTGACAGATAAAGATAGATAGATGCATGCAGAAGAATATACAGAAAGTGAAACTTTCCTCTTTCGAGCAAGGCTATACTTAAGCTAGTAAAGCTTGTGTTTGCTAGATTATTGAGTGCCGTTTACTCTCTTTAATCTCTCTCGTGTTCTTATCAATCTTATTCTTAGGAGTGTGGTAAGCCCTTTCGTTTGAACTGGTTAGTGAGTTATATTTAACCCTCATTTGAATCTCGAGCAACATTTAGTTTTCATGAATTGTATCAAACTCTATTTCAAGCTCAAACCCTTAGTTGTATTTGTGTCTTAGTACATGATATCCATCCACATTCACCATCAAAACCTTCATCTTCTTCATACCCATTTTCTTTTGAATACCCATTCCTATTCATTCCAAGTCCGTTGCCATTTCTGGATTGATCCTTATCACCTCTACTCGTCCAACTTTTGAAAGAGTTGAGCCTTAGTCCTATGTTTGTCATCTAGCTGAGTCTTAAGTTCTCTAGCCAGCTTGGCAATCTTCTTCACATCAGCCCACCCTACTCTACCTCTTGCAGCTTCACCTTAAGCACAATCATCTGCATATAAGAGCAGTGTAGGTGCCGATTAGCCTTGCTAAAATTTTCCAAATGTTTATTAGAGGAGGACTTTACCTCCTTTAGGCCCTTTTATGCACTATACACTGCCGCACGAAATCCCTTTACCTCTTTTAACAGTGTATTGTATTTACTAAGCTAGAGTAACATTTGGCCATGGTACTGTAAAGAAACACATAAACTAAGATCAAATCAGTGTCAACAAGGAAAGACATCAATTCAAAGAGATAAAGACTCATCTACTGAATGAACGAGCATAAATGACCAGCCATTTTCATGGGAGTATCCCCTCTCATCCTCGATAAGTCTTCGAGGATGGCCCAATCACCAAGGGTATACAATCCCATCGAAGCTTGAAGGCTGAGAGCCTGGTGGTGCAACATAATGTTGTTTCCATGAACCTCCTACTTTGGCCTTAGAAGCTCCCCCCTCACCTTCCTAATTTCAAACTCGACTTTCTAAAGGCATAGCTCCTCATTTCGAG
Source organism: Lumnitzera racemosa (assembly GCA_024138005.1). Lineage (NCBI taxonomy): Eukaryota > Viridiplantae > Streptophyta > Magnoliopsida > Myrtales > Combretaceae > Lumnitzera > Lumnitzera racemosa. The sequence continues at coordinate 24,577,306 of JAMXBC010000011.1, forward strand.
ATTCATATAATATGTCCTTGAATGGGTCTAGTGCTATCCTTAGACACCAAAACTTATTAAAGACTTCAACGAAGGCATCCCCAAGCTCATCAATACACCTATAAGGATGACCTAGTGGCTACTAGTAATAGTTCGCCTGACTGATAGACACCTTCCCTATCTTCTTCTTCTTTACCTCAAAGGCCTTGTCCTTAGTAGTTTTGAAGACCTTCCTCTTCTCCAACTACCTTGGTCGAGGCACTTGTTTGGGCCACCCCCTCCTCACCCCTATTAGAGGGGGCAAGCATCACTACATCATCCTCTATAAGTATGGGTGCAAAGGTGGGGACAAAATCGATGGGGGGAAGGGGGGGAGGGGGGGACTGTGCTCACAAGCTCAATAGTTAGTAGCCCTATAAGGAGTCCAACAAGAGGAATCCTTTAGGGTAAGGCAGCTGGCGTAGCCCTATTAGTCTCTCTTACCCCCAACCTTGCCCTTAAGGTCAGTAGCTTTGGTGGTCAGCTTCACTTGAGCATGGCATCACTTTAACAACTTGAATGCTATTGCATGGGGTATCTTCTTGGCCAATTTCTTGCTTGCAAGCAACCAAATAATTAGTCAGTATAAAGAAAAGTATAGCATGATCATTTACCAACTCTATTGTAACTAGCACAGATAAGGAAGACCCTTCCTTTCTCTTTAGGAGGATGTAAGATGAAGCACAGTTCTACACATTTATGCTCATCACAAAAAAAGCTGATCATGAAAAACAAACCTATACCTTTCGTCCACTTCTTCACCACAACCTTCTTTATGTTGGGGAAGAGCTTGGAGATCAAATACTTGAAATATCTCTCCACTGCCTCTACGATGTTTATCTCATGGCCATTTCTTAGGGCCATAAAGACTTTTATCTCCCTTCCAATCTTAACATCATCAGGTCTAAGCTCCTTCTAACTTCTAGTTTAGACCAGGGTGGTTTACCATGTCTAGAAGTTTGCTTGATCTGGCAACTCCAACACCAAGAACTCACCCTGCCAGCCTTTAATGGAATCTGCCATGCCTCCAAACAGCTTCCTCCTTAGATAAGGTTGGAGGTACATCCATTCGCTTAAACTCTTCTACATATAGAAGTGGTTAAAGGGTTCGAAAGTGGTTCTTATCACCAAATATTCACAGAGCCCTTGGAATGCCTACAACATATTCCACCCATTGGGAAGGACTTGCGCAAGACTACATCAATGGAAGTGGAAGAGCTCCTTCTCATATTCACTTAGGGGGGGACGCTAAACACCGTAAAGCACCTCCTTGACAGCAAGGGCACCTTCTCCTCCCTTGTTAGTAGTCTTACTATCTAACCACGGGTCAGCCCAACCATAAAGTTCACCAGGACCCAGCTAATAGCGAAAGGCTTGCTCTTACTAATCTAATTGTTCGAACCTCTATCAATCCTAGGTATAGTGAATAGATCCATGGCCTTGAGTAAGGGATTGTACACATAAAACTCCCTTGAGATAGTACTAATCAGCCTTATTCTATCCAACACCTCCATCCCCATTCCTATGTCATCATCTAATTGTGCCAACGATGTGGCTTTGTCCTTTCCTCTACGAGGAGAGTCACTCCTTGTGGCTTCGAAGTCTGTTATGTTATATTTCGATGCATTAAAAGGCATCTCACCTATGTTTGTTCCATTATTAGTAGACATCTTAATGATGAAGGAGTACAAAAAAGCGAAGAGCTTTGGAAAAAGTTTAGGAAAAAGAGAGAGCTTTGAAGAAAGTCAATGAAAAGAGAGAATAAGGTTATAGTAAGAAAGCGGGAAGTTACGAAAGAGTGATCTCTTTAAATAACTTTAATATTTATAGGCCAAATGCTTTGAAAAGCAAATACGCTATCATAGGGATTTGCATAAGCAAAAATTTGCCAAAGTGTTACGATGCAGACATAAGGAGACGGTTTTAATCCAATAACTGCATTCGAAAGACAAAACACATACAACTGTACTTAAATCTGCAATGATAGGACACTTGTCACATTACATTAATTGCATCATGAAAGTGCGTAGTAGTGTAAGAATTCAAAAAGTTACTTTAGCAAGAAGTTTTCCCAAGGCCCCTTCAATTTCCACGAGAGAACTTGTTCAGCATTTCAACAACACTACACATCGGATGGGTCAGCTCAAATAGTTGTCAAGTTAACTTAGTCCTATCTACTCAACATCTCCACTCTATAACCTATCTGAACCGCCCAACCTACTAAATCTTTACCCTGGCTTAGAGCGCTTAGCTTGGCCTATTAGTTACCCGCTTCAACTCTCCCATTCAAATCGATGCGTGAGCGTTCAACTCAGACTATGTGTAGTCTCCTTGGATTTCCTCTAAGTATCTCCTCGACCCTAACCAAACAAAGGACCAATTGGTTGATAACCCTCAGCAACTAAGGAAGGCAAACCTCCTACATTCCACTTTGTCAAGCCCTATTTCAATTTTTCTTAATTTAATTTATATTAAGTCTAACTCACTTAATATAAATTACTTGACATAAAATTAAGAAAAATTTTTTCTTAAAAAGATGTTTTGAAAATATATTTTTAAAAAATTTGAGTTACCATCCAATTAAACTAATAACAAGTAAAATTAGGGTTTTCGAGTGAGAAAATCTTAATTTAGCCACTATTTTATAAATATTTTTTAAAAATTATTTTTTAAAAAAATAAATTAAAAAATCTAAGTTCGAGGGTTAACTTATTAAGATTAAATCACCATATAAAAATAAAAAAATTAATGGGTTTTATTTTTATAATTTTTCTAAAAGTACTAAGATTTATATAGATATGTAAAAATATAACTAAAATAAATTTTTATTATTTTTTTATTACGAAATTTTAAAGAAAAAGAAAAAAATATTTATTTTTTATACGATTGGCTCAAATGTGCCTATATAACCGCTAGTCAAGATCAAACTAACATAATTCTTTTTTAGAAAATATTTAGTAGGTAGATCCTTTTTTTTTAAATTTAAAAATCGAGCTAGATTTACATTTATTTAATAATTTATTATTTAAAAAAATAAAAAAGATCTAATTTCATAAATCTAATTTAAAATAAATCCTAACTACCTAAATTTTTTTGAAAATCTACGTGCCAAAAAACTATTTTTTCTTAAATCCCACATGTAAGATATATTAAGATACGTATCTTCTCCAAAACCACGGATATTGGCAAAAAAATATGTGATTTCTAAAAAAATGAAATTTAACTAAATTTATCAAAAAATTGAAAATTATCTAAAAAATATAGCAAAATAATATAACCATTAAAAAATATAAAAAAAATTGTACTAAAGAAAACAAATTGGTAAAATAAATTAATTAAATAATAAAACAAAAATAAATAATTAAATAAAATAATAAATTTTTAAATTACTTAAATAAGTTGAGTCGAACGTGTTCGGTGTAGAATTAATCGTGAGCATATACGACATCATACATGGCAGTATTGGATCTGATCGTGTGTATGGCGATGTTTGCATATGGCATGTGTGTAAAATCAAATGATTGTGTGAACTTGTGTGTGAAGTCAAGTGATCGTGAAAATGTATGTGTAAAATCAAGTGACATGTGTAGGTGTTGTAATGTGAAAAAGGAGCAGTGAGGTAGTGTATGTGTAGGGCAATGTGTGGGATGTGGGTGTTTGGTGTGTATCAGATCAATGTGGTATGTGGATTGTGGCGTGAGCTTGGCATGTGTGCAATAGTGTCTTGGCATGTTAGGGGCAATAAAGTGTGTGCTATGTTTGTGGTCAATGGAGTGAGTAATCAATACAAGGGAAGTCTTGGAGTGTGTGTGGTAAGAAGTGAATGATTAATACAGCATGGGTCAATGCAATGGTCGAGTGTGTAGGACAGTAGTGAACAATACGTGATCAAAGCAGTGGACAATATGCAACGTACGATAGTACATCGGTGCAATAGGTCTTCAATGGGGTCTGGAGTTGAGCAAAAGAGCTACTGTAGTTATAGTAGTGGGTTGCATAGGTATGTGTATTAGCGATAATGGTTTCTATTGGACGTCGGAGTGTTTTTATATGGGGACATGAATGTGTAGTGATGTTGTGTTATGTGTTGGGGATTATGAAAACATGACCAAACTTTACAACCGATCTATTATTCATAAGCGACACAACAGAATCTTTTGAATCTTTTTTATTTAATCTTAAAAATTCTCAGATACAAAAGATACAGTATTCCCTGATTTAGATTCATTGAATATTTAATTTAGTTCTTAAAAACCTTATATTAATTTGGGCTTTCTATCTTTCGAACCTAACTTAGTCCATCTTAATTTAGCCCAAAACACACACTAAGCAATTTAATAAATCCTAAACCTATTTTAGCTCAATATAAATTAGATAAAAATCCACTTTATATCAAACTTGACTAAAAAAATATTTTAATGAAGTTCAATTCTTTTTACTAAATTGAACGTATACCATTGTTCAATTAGATTCTAAACAACTCAACTCGACTTAATACAACTTGACGCTTTATTTTTTATTATTTTTTTCAATTTTTATTTATTTTATTTATTTATTTATTATTTTTAAGCCTGGCCCAATCAAAATACAAAAATAAAAAATGACAAAAATAAAGCGTCTACACACCTTGGGTTCAAAGCACCCACCTCAACCCTCATGGCACCTTGCTCAAATAGACCATGTTTGCTTAACCCCAATATCGCTTAGCTTAGACGTCTTCATCCCCTCGTCAGTATACCAATACAACTGCCATGTCACCTTGTGAACATGGACTCCTTGGGATCAAATCAACTATTTTCCTAAAAAGCCCATCTTTCCCCTCTATCTACCTCTATAGTGGCAATGAAACTTCCAAGGGTTCATAAGTATTGATAAAGTCTGTTGAACATAGACTTCTCAAGCTTATGTTGACCTGATAAGACTTATGGCTTAAGTTATGCCCCTTGAAAACTCGATCTTCCTCCTCATAGCCAGCCTTAACCTAGGCCTATCATACAGCCTATCCAGCTATAAAGGCTACTAATAGCTAGAAGACTCTAGATAAGGCTTAACAACCAAGTCAACAAATAACTCTTACATTTGTGATATACGTTAGACATCATGAATGCACTATCCAATACTTATGGGTAAGGCTTCTACCACTAACGTCTCTCTAACTGCCAGCTCCACTCCTTATAAATATAAGACCATCACCCAAAGATAAACTACTTAATATTTCACATACTTGAGCTTAATTTTCGCCTTTGAATACTTTTACTCTCCTTATACACATACCTAACTTAAATATTGGAATGGTTATGCCAAACAATCCCCAACACTCTTCACTATTCTTTGTTTTGCAAGCTTATATAGTTATGCAAAGCTTAATTTCACTTGAATCTCTACTAGTCAATATCCAAAGACGATAACCCACTTGACCCATATGTAGATCCAAACCCGCTACTGCAACTAACCCATAGACTTAAACCAATTCATTATACAGTTCGGGTCTAGTCCCTTGTTCTTATTTCTTTTATTTTTTCATTATTATTTTATTTATTACTTATTCTATATGTATGTGTATAATAAATGACAATAATACTAAATAAAGTTTTAATGAAAAAGAAAAAGAACAAATGAATACACTTTTTCTTAGAAAATATCTCACAATAAGGAAAAGTTTTTTATTTGTCTTGGGGTTTCATTTAATTACTTAATATTTAATCATTTCAAAAAATAAATAAATAATAATGATAGGTTTTATTTTTTCCAAATGAAATTTGCAATAATATTTTTTGTATATATTATTGTCTTGAAAGTAAATTATTAGAATGTCAATATTATAGTTGTGGTTTTATACATATTAACATATCATTAGATTGGAGTGATATCATGGCATCATTAACATTTATTCTACTGTGATGTTTATATTACTAGGTTGGTTATATCTTGTTCTTCTAATATACTATAGAGTGTTGTATTATGCATACTATTTGTTAGGTATGTTCTTATCTTTTTCAATTATATTGTATTATATGTTATATATTCATAATTGTGTTATTTTAATAATAAGATATTCTTGATAAGTAGACATGTATTATCAAATATGGTCTTATTGTAAATTATTTTGTCATGTTAACATATGTCATACAAATTATATATATAAGAATATGCATTATCACAAAATATTCTCTTCTTATTATAATTATCAAATCGTTTTATGTATATTTTGTTCGACGTCATTCCACCATTATACTATTCATATGGTATTTTATTGTGTTAGATGACTTGTAACAATAAAACGTTAACAATAGCTATACTATAGAAAATGATTTGTTTTAATAATAATAACCTTAGTGATTAGAACTAATAAAAAATTATTTTTGTAAATTGTTTGTTTGACATATTAGAATACAATATGTAATATTATGACGTTGTTTGTTATGTATTGTTTCGAGTGGTTGTTCTAAATAATCTTATTATTTCATCATATATTTTATAAGTCATATGCAAGTATTTGTGTATTATTTATAGTTTCTAATAATTACAAAATTATCATTCTAAGCCACTTTGCTATTATGTTATCATAAAATACTATATTATGATATTGCTATAACAAGTTATATTGTATACCATATTATGATATATGTGTGTATTATAGGCCTATATTCGGGTATGTGTGTAACCAGGGTTCTAATAATCAATTATTCTTTTTTAGCTAAATAAGTTTTATCTATGTTTTAATTATTTTTTTTTAGGTGCTTCGATGTAATAGTGCTATTTATAATCAAGAAAATATTTTGTACTATAAATTGTTGTGTGGATTAGTTCTCTGATCATTAATCTCTTGAGTGCAACCTGTGTACCTGCTTAGGGTCTCCCTTTCCTTTTTTCTTTTGTATTATTATGGATTTATTTTTATGTTATTTATTTTGTTTTCCTTTGAACGTTGTTAGTTATTAAATCACATCTTATGTTATAGTATAAAATAGAATGTTTTGTCTATATTATTGATCATGTTGTGTTTTTATACTCAATTGTGTTTGTTATTGTACTTTATCAGTTAAGTTGTATGATTTGATTCTATTCATGGGATTTTATCCTAGTAGCAGGATTGGGAACCTATTTAGCCATTGGTAACTTTGGTTGGTTAGCACTGAAATTGAAATTAAAAAGGAAGGATGAAAAATTAGACTTGACAAGGTTCAAGTTGTGGCTTGGGAGTTGGGTCCATGTGGATGAGCTCACAAACAAACTTGCGGCTGCTCGTGCAAGTACGCAACTTGCTGTTGCTGTTGTTGAATTCAGTTGGTGTGAAGCTATGAGCTCGGTGAAGTGCTGTTTTGCTCAAATTTGTTGAGCTTAGAGCTGTTCTTCGATTTGAGTAAATGTGTAGAAGGCCGCTCGGATATGCCAGCTCGGGTAAGAAGTAAGCTTGATCAATGAGCTCGGAGATCGGAGATGCTGTTCGATAGAGAGCAGTTTGTACGAATCTGTTAGAAGGAGCTGGAGCAATTCTACAAATGTGAAATTTTGGCCAGGAGATCTGCCCGGTTTTTATGTGTGGGAAGCTGGGTTTGTGTATAAAGATTGACGCTTATGGGTCTACTATTTGGAGTATTAACTTGGTACTAGTCCGAGCAGCTGCGAAAAGCTCACGGTTGCTGTGCTTAGAAACTGGGGAGTGGATTTGTGCTCGTCTTGAGTGTTGACAGAAGGCTTGGGCATGTAGCCAAGCTTAAATTGGTGCTTGTGGGTATCCTTCAGATCAGCTCGAGTATCTATGGTAGGCTGGGCTTGGTTCTGTTTGCTTCTCCTAACTGTGGTCAACCCGACATGGGAAAAATATGGCAATTCGTATGGCTTGGGTAGTTCAGTCTTTGGTATGCCTGAACATTTTAGTTCATACTTTTGTCACGATTTCCTTAGTCTAGTTGATTGCGCGACTGTCTCGTTCAGCTTAAAAGCGACAGTCGATGGTTCTTGTGGAGAGAGCTTGGATGTATCTTCAAATTAGGCACTCAGGTTGAGCTTTTGTGCAATTGTCACTATGAGCTAGCAGTTCGGCATATTGAGAAAGTGCTTGGATTTTGGTTTGCGCAGCTTAGCATCCATAAGTGTAGCTAGGAGTGCACGAAATTGAAGTGCAGTACGGACACAACTTGCAGCTCGGGTTTTAGTCTTTGATCATTGGTTTGGATCAACTCGGACTTCCTCTGCTCATGTATATTGCGTAGCAGTGCTGCTGAATTAATAGGAGTTCAGCCCTAATTGATTGAGTTCGAGTGTGGAGTTGTTCTCAGCACCACGACACATATATGGACCTTCTTCATCAGCTTGGTGGGCACTCAACTCCGTCAGAGGTCCACTGCAGAATTGCTCAGGAACAACTGACTCAGGTGGCGTGCTCTGTTTGGGCTTGGATTATGTTTGTTTGTTTGTTCGAAAGGAGCTCGAGAAGGCTGTGGGCAACTTCGACATTTGCTTGAAGTTCTGCTTGTCCATGTTGGAGTACTCGGGAGTTCAAGTTGCAGTCGGAAATTTTATGAAACTCTGCTGCTGCTTGTCCTGGGCCACTCGTATGTTGTTGCTGCTTGTAACAGAGGCTCGACAAAGCTCCTGCTCGTCCACTTTTGCACCGATAAAAGGCTCGACAACACTCGGAACTACTACTCGGCTTTTGTTTTGTTTTTCAGGTCAACTCTGTTTGGAGTTGCTTGGCAGCTGCTCGACCCATTCTGCTTCCTGTTATGCTCAGGACAGGTAGTCTTGTGCTCCGTCAAGGAACTGCTTAGTGGAGACCAAAGTAGCATCAGCTAACTCAAAGATAAACTTAGATATCTAGATTTATCATTCCAGTAGCAAAATACTAAGGCACTCCATATGATAATGTGAGCCAATTCTAAAATATAGAAACCAGAGTGTTGACGGAAATTGGATCCGTTTTTGCTCAATTTCCGATCTTTATGCTATCTCAGGTATCAATGGTAGTTTTGATTTCATGTGCTCAAAATTGTTTTTCGTCCATGGGGGAGTTTGGCAAGAGGTTACTGTAGTTCAACTCCTTCGACGAATCTCTGCTCGGCAATATATAGCATAAGCAATCGGAGTTCCGAATCAGGCAGCTTGGCGCCCTAGTGTTCAGCTGCCAAGGCTTGGCATGCGTACGTGGATTTTAGCTGTTAGTCGGGGAGTTGTGAATCAGATGAGTCTTCGGCTTGTCTCGTGTGAAGAGCTTTGGCGTAGATACGCAATTGCTCGAACTTACGACAGAGGGTTGAACAAAACGTCGAATTGCAGCTACGACCCATCTTCAATTTGCTCTGTTCGGACTTTGGCTCAATTAATGCTGAGAAAGGATGTGCTCACTGCTCAGCTATGCACAGCTCAAGTGCTCGGTCTTCTTTGCTGTATTTTAGTCAAAGGTAAGAATTGGGATTGATATGTTACAGGCTTTCATGTGCTCACTTCAATAAGCTCTAATCAAATCCTTATCAACAAGGAACTTCAAGTCCTACAATGCGATGGGCCAAGAAGAACGTAATGGTCTGCTTTGTATCTGTGTGGCTCTCTTAGGCATTTTGTCAAGCAGGTCATGGGCGTTTGCAATGCCTTATGTGAACAATATAGGGTCGATGAAATATTGACCCACTTTACAACTGTATATAAGGTCGCAGCACAGATCTCCACGGATTTTTTTTTTTTTTTTTCATTTCGATTTTTATCTCATGGTATACTTCAAGTATCCGCAGCTGCAGTGATCGCTATGCGGGGTCGGAGCGTCGGTCTGAAGACCTGGGTTCGACTTTCAGTTCAGCACAAGCGTGACTTGTGCTTTAGGAAAGGAGAATGTAAAGGAGTCAACAGACCCTGGTTCGAATCCTGTAATAGGCGTTTGGGCGCTTTTGGAAAGGAGAGTCAAAAAGCCTGAGTTCGATCCTCATAACAAGCACTGTTGCACCTTTGGAAAGGAGAGTGCTAGCATGCTGCTGAGACATGAGATTGCAAGAGCAGCTGTGCTTGGTCATTGGGCAAAGCGCATGAGCCCTTTTAGGATCTGAGTTCGTGTCCCAAACGAAGCTTGGACGGGCTTTTGGACAGTTGTTAAGCCATGATGTCGACCACGGTGAGGGTGTTGTCCTTCATGAGTCTAAGTCCTAGACCACAGGGTGTTGTTGCTTTGCCTAACTTGTTTCTAGGAATTCTCATGGGTGGGGGGATATTAGTAAAAATATGGGAAGTTTTCGTGCATATCGGATCTGGTACTCCTCTTTCTTTCTCGGTGTATGATGCGCTTGTAGTCATTTGAGATGAATTTGGATTCTTACTTTTACAAGTTGGTTTTTCTTCGTTTGCATTAAAACTTCCTGAGGAGAAACACGAAAGGGGGGCCACATAGTCAGTTTCATTTTTCCGGTTCCTATAGACGACATCAATGTTGACGGATGGCCTTCAATCATCCATTGGAGGTGGATCTTTGCTGGGGCATAGATATTTACAGATTGCATTCTTGTTTTGTTGTGCAATCTCCTGCAAAATAGTACTCGGTTAGTGGAGCACCAAAAAGAGATCTAGTATATTTGCTCTAATACTTAAGTCAATATTTATATGAAGCAAAAAACTTTAATGAAAAGTAAGAAAGAGAGAGAAACCCTTTTACTTAAGGCCTTATCCTTTGTCACATTTCGGTATAACACAAAATACACTATCACATATGAATACCTATTGAAAACTTAACTCAATCTACTTATGTATCAAAAGACAATATTGTTTACATAATAAAGGGGTTTTTACATTAAAGTTCAGTTAGATTTCTTATTACAACTTATGTGTATAATATAATATTTACATCAAAACATGAACCATCTTTTTTTTTTTTATTGGCTTCACAATAATAGGATCTGTAATCTAGTACAATCTCCATACAAAAGTCGCTGACTCCTACTCACGCTCTCAGTCTATATATCCTCTCTTAGCGTTGGGCCTTTCATGATGCTATTAACCTGAAGATAAAACATTTTATCCCTTTAACTACTAAAGCTAAGTAAAAGTGATAACATGCAATGCAATATAGACAATATGATAGAAAATATTGCATATTACAACTGAAACATTTCAATCATAACTCGTATATTCAACTTCATATATATTGCCTAACCGGGCATTTACTACTAGCAATGCAACATGCTATGATCATAAACGTGGCATGTATCACTACCGATATCCAATGCCCTCCAAACTTCTACTGATTAGTTGACATAGTCAAGCATCTAAATACAACGTTCAAGAACCTAGAGCAACGAGGAACTGCTTAGGAATAGAACCCCCACCAAATTGGACTACACACTGTAGTCTATTGTTTTCAAAAAGGACAACAAGGAACTGCTTAGGAGTAGAACCCCTAACTTTGCTTTACAAAATTAAACTACACACTGTAGTTCACCAAATCATAATGACAACACTACCAAATTAGACTACATACTATAGTCCACTAAATTTGACTATCAAAATAGTCGTAATGTTTAGGTAATGTAATCTATATGCTTCTAAAAACTGAGTTCATAAAGCCGTGCTTTTTTCATGAGCAGTTAGAAGCTTTATTTTGAAATTTCTGACCTGTATGTCCCCTTTTTTTGCCGTGCCATGCAATAGTAACTGAAGAATATCAATCAGCACAATCAATCTGTAAGTTTTATTCAACCCAATGATCTAATTCTATTTTTCGAACTCTCCTTAATAGAATTCTAGTATCTTACTTAAGGTTCGCTTAGGTGAATACCCAGAAAATTGAGTTAACAATTACTCAACTTCTCTAGTTAGCATAATCATTCATAAGCACAATCATTCGTAAGCACAAATTACCACCTAACATGGTAATATAACAGTTTAACTAAGACACAATTATTGTCATTCAAAATTACTACATTAGCATTCACTATAATAACATATCAATTCACCCGAAATATACCTATATTCAATCAACACAGCATCAAACTGCACATTGTGCTATGAATAACAATATATCTACTCCAAGCATAAGTTAAATTCACTTACTTGGACTCAATAATAGTGTAGAATCCTAAATCCGCCACGTAGTCCTTCCTTACTTATTAAACCTATGAAAATATAACACACTCTTCAAATCAAGTATATATCGAACCCAAACTGTTATAAGTTTTCATTTCTGCATTTTTAAACTTCATTTGACCACATCTTACTCATTTATTATCCAATTTCAATAAACTTTATATTGTTACGATCATTATTTTGAGTACTATTGATATATATTAAAAATCAAGACTAATCAATATTGCCAAATATCCAAAAATACTTTTTCGTATTACAACTCGACCATACGCTAACTTAACTCCATAATTAACCGGAGTAAGCTTTAATATTGAACTAAAAACTCTAAAAATTATACTTTACAAACTTGTTCGAGAACACTTATTATACCCCAAAGTGTTCATTTGACACAAATTTAATAAATATTCTAATAGTATCAATTACTATATTACATATTAAGCTAATATATGTAAGTTTATATTAAGAAAATACATAATAAATAGTATACGAGCCCAATTAATCTCACGAAAAATTCTATAGACTCATAAAAATATTTAGTTTAGTTATTGATAATCAATTACGCTAAATTGGCTATTATCCATTTTTACAAAAATAGCAGTTTTAGCTTGAAATTATAGAAAATTAAGGAAAATAAATAAATTTTGAGTAAGATAAAAATTAAATATTCCAAATATCATTATAAACATCTAGAAGTCTAAACATGTAGAGCTCATTCATTAATTTCATCAAAAACTAATTATTTGAATAATTTAGTAAAATTGACAGTTTTATTCATAATAATTATAAAAAATAGTAAACATGGAGATTGTAAAAATTTCTTGTTACTAAAATTTAATACATTATATAAGTGTGTTATAAAAAAATTTTGAGGCCGAAGTAACATTATTTAATATTTTAAAAACTTTATTTAAAATTTGTTTGAACATGGCACGTTTTTAAGCAAGTACCATAAATCAATATTATTTTAAGAAAATAAAATTACCACATGAAATTTCCTGTAAAATAACCTAAGAAACCAAATTTCATAATTTTCTAAACTCATTTGATATTTTTAGTAAATTAATAAAAATCAGACAATAAATTTTGACTCACCAGCGCATGTGGCTCTCACCAGCGCATGTGGCTCTTACCAGCACTCTATGTTGACCCACTTTCTCTCTACCACAACTTTAAGTCCCAAGTGGCCCCTTGTCAGGTTGTCTATAGCCTTGGAAACCGTAATTCATCATATTTTCCCACTATTTTCTTTTATTTTTTAAAAATTTTTTTTTTCGAATTTTATAAAATTATGTTCTTATGTTTTCAGGTTCCCAAAATATTTTAAATAATGTTTGGAGCCCTATTTACAGGTTTTAGGATTTTTGCATGTAAAAAAAATAAAATTATATATGTCAATTTCACATTTTCTAAGTGTCATATGTCATTCTCTCCTTAACCAAGTGTTAACTCATTATTTGCAATTAATTCTAGCTCGACACATTATTTGGTGACTCATTCATGCAATTTTTATTAATTTTCCATTATTTTACCTAATTTTGATTATTTATTATTATTATATGTATATATTTAATACATATAATGTATACCACATGTAATACATATATATTATGTATAATTCAACTTCATTTATTATTTTTTTAAATTTAATTAATTTATTTCTAGTATCTCGTAATATCTAAAAACTTGAATTTTACAATTATTGGTTTTATCGATAAATTAACATTTTTCTTAAATTAATATTTTTATATAGTTTATTTTAAGAAATTGACTTTAGTTAAATTACTTTATTTAACTTTTCTAAATTTACTGTGAGTTTGAAATAAAACTGATAATTTAGCCCAGCGCCCTAAATTTAAGAGCTTAAATCCTACTGTTATTGAATTAGCTCGAAAGCGTAAGGTATTACATCATATCTCCCTTACAAAAAGTTTCATCTTCTAAACTTTGACAATCAAGGACATTTATGCTCATGAACCAATACTGAGTTTTTACTGCATAACTTTAATTTCCACATCACATTATAATCATCAACTATTATTAAAGGTGAAAACTTTCACTAGTGACTCTTGTATCTTAACCTTAAGTTTATTAATTTGTGAATTTTCTATTTGACTTACTCATCTCATTACTTCATTCATCTTGTGTTTCTAACTTTTGCTACGTAAGCTTAATATAGTTAATCTAACTTCACTCCTCCCTTTTTGTTCAAGTTATCTTTCCACAGTAATTAATCGGTTTTGTAACTTCATTATACTCTGACTTAAATACCACAATCATCCTATTATTGCCTATGTTTTTACCCTTATCACTGCTTATAATGAACTAGTATGTTCTTGTATGATCCCTTTGTTACTATCCAAACTAATATCTCTACTCCATTTTCGTTTTATTCCTTCAATTAGTTCAGACTCTTGTATTAATTAATCATATAGAATTCATAATTGTCCCTTCAATTATTTCCCCATCTGTCCCACAACTAGTCAACATGTTTTTTCACCTCATCACTATCGCTTATGCGTTATCTAAGTCTTAATTTTCACTTAGGATGAACATAATGAATAACTTTCAAAAAGTTAATTAATTTTGTAAAATAATGTCTATACATTATTTTAACTAATTTTGATAATTAATTATTATTATTATATGTATATATTTAATACATATAATGTATATCACATGTAATACATGTATATTATGTATAATTCAACTTTATTTATTATTTCTTAAAAGTTAATTAATTTATCTCTAATATCTCGCTATATCTAAAAGTTCGAATTTTACAATTATCGATAAATTGACATTTTTTTAAATTAATATTTTTATATAGCTTATTTTGAGAAATTGACCTTACTTGAATTACTTTATCTAACTTTTCTAACTTTACTAGAAAGTTTGAAATAAAATTAATAACTTAGCTCGATGCCCTAAATTTAGGGATTTGAATCTTAGGGTTAATGAATTAACTCGAAATCTTGGAGTATTACATCCTTTATTTATGGGCAATGAGATTGTGATTGTTTAGGAAAGATACCAAGGGTCATATGCAGAAATAAGTCTTTTTAAATTAAGTAAGTCCATTTGATTAATCAGATATGTATCCTGAGGCATGTAGAGTATATATTCATCAAAGATGTAATGGGGTCCATGTACCCAAAATACCTATTAACAATGGTCTATGAACATCGACACAAAACCAGGTATTGAAACACTCCAACTTATATGCAGTGTAGAACATAGAGTGTTAACTCATTTTTGGTTTACACCATTTTTTTTTATCTTTTTAACATCATTTTCAAACTATATGTTTACTAAAATAAGATAATAAAAGGATAAAAATATAATCATGTATGTATATTTTATACAATTAATATCTAATAAATTCCTATGAAGATGAACTTATTTATCCTTTGACTTTATTAACTTTTACAAAAAAAAAAACAATTACAAATAATTTTCTAAGAAATAAAATTTATTTTTTGAACCTTTTCTCTCAAAAATACATTAATTTACATTTACCAGCTCTCATTTACAAAAATAATAATTAAACTTAATTTTTCCAATAAATAAAATATATATTTTGAACCTTCTCTCAACAATATTGCATCAATGCAATTACAAAAATAGAGTAGACTGAAGAAGTTGATAAGATTACAGATTACTTATCTAAGAAAATGTAGCAAGAGCAACAAGAAAGTTTATTTTCTAATGACCCTCTATAAGAGGTTTTATTTTTGTTGATGAATGATGTGATGGGAAGTAAGTTGATATTGTGACTGTTAATACTTGATCTTTTTATTTATGGACTATAGTAACGTAATGCTACTACTTCCAATCATGTAATTATGTTCTTTTTTCTTTTATTTTTGAGTGAAAAGATCCTAACAACTCATTCACTTCGTAGAGTGAAGTAAGTTAGAATGAAATCTCAATTACGAATGAATGCAATAAGAGTGTAATATAGATGGAAGGCTTATTACCTTGTTCACTTTGTCTAATATAATAAGAAATAAAGCAAGAATTACTTATAAATACCCAAAAATGCCCCTCTTTTAAAAACATAACTCGTTCCATTGTGGAAACCCATCAATAGTAAAACATTAACTAAAAATCCCCAAAGTCAAACCCCAATCAAGAGACAAATCTCGTGTTCAAAAGCCTTAATCCTAAATCACCATAACAATGATATGTAGGGCAAAATCTCCCATGCAACTCCATCAAAATGTAAAAGAGTTATCTCCATCTCGTTCTCTCTCTATAGACTCATGTATCATTATTATGAGGAAAAGGAGAAAAAATTTCAACTTTATTGTATCTACGTCATATTTTCTTATGTAATGCGGTTTAAAAATCATACTTTACCGTAACCAAATGTCAAGTACAAAGAGATGTTGCAATACCCATCTCAAAATTTTACGTTGATGGAGGCGATGATACTAAAAGTTAGGACAAGATGAGTGAGAAAGAATGAGAAACTAGAAGAATGTCATCGTAAATAGATGCAAAGATGAACATATACTTAGATGAATATATTTGAGATAAGGTGAGAGGGATGGAGGCAATGATATTAGAATTTGCGAAAAGATGAGTGAGAAAGAAGCAAATTAAGGTTTTTCAATTTTAAGCTTAGGTTGTAACTTTGTATTATTTCTTTTTAATCAAAGGCATTTTTAGGAATTTGAAATATTAGTGCGGACACCTAAAAAAAAATAAAAATAAAAGAGGCATTACCCACCGAATCTCTATTCATGAGTTTGGACAAGGAAATGCCAATCACACCATTTTAAATCACTATCATGAGACAATATTTGAAATGAACATTATAATAGAGCTTTATCAAGGAATAAAAGGAGAATAAAATAGTCATTCACCTCTAAGTGAATAAGCTATTATTATCAGAAGAAAACTCTCGTTTGCAATATTTTCTATCGCCATTTTTACCAAAACATAGAAACTAATAAGATACAAATTAAATAATTTTCTAAATTTGAGATTTTTGTATTTGTTAAATAGCTCATAGGGACAAAATAGAAATAAGAAAATCCAAACAGGCGTTGGGCTTTTCCTTTTGCTTGGGTCGCGGCCGTGATTATCCATTATCATGAAACACATGGCATCCGGCAGGGAGCAAGAGAAAATAATAAAACACAAGACATTACACGCCAAAAGAATAGATAAATCCGAAACCAAAGTCATATGTAATCTCCCTCTCTTCTTCGTCTAGCTTACTCCACTCTTTCAACTGTACTTCAATATCAACAGTAGCACTACCAGCAGCATATTCTCTGCAAGGTTCACACCGTGTATTTTGAGCTTGTGTACTGAAGATGGTGATTACACTAAACAGTGGATTCAAGATGCCAATACTTGGTCTTGGCGTTTGGCGTATGGAGAAAAATGAAGTCAGAGACCTTCTCATCAACGCCATCAAGATCGGTTATCGCCATTTCGATTGCGCTGGTATACAAATAAGAAACCCTAATTCCATTTCCTTCTATGCTCTGTTTTTCACTGAATACATGGACCTATTTATGGATGCATAGTTTAATCTTACATACTATTATAAAACATGTTCTACATACTTCTTAATGTTTGTGGGTCTACATATTCGCTTTAAGGTCTTCAAATTTGTTGTTCAAACATTCTAAACTGTTGAATCGAGATCATCATGGACGGAAACAAAAACTAAGGTTGTTCTTGCTTCGTTTACTCTACGGGTTAAATCTTCTGTTCATCGGTATTCAATTTATTGTTGTATTTTGCTCATCCTCCATAATGTGATGATATGACTAACCTCTTACTAAAAGAAAAACGTTGACGGGTTCCCCTTAAGGGGCGAAGGGAAGAAACTCTCAGGGAGGCTGTTAGGGAGACCAAATATTAGTATTATGGATTTTTGCGGTAACCATTTCCGTGTCTGTATGTTAAAATTAGAAAACTGTCATGCATAATGTTGGTTATGTGCATGGATTGGAAACAAGCTGTACAGACTAGGATAGGCTGCAGATATGTTTCGAATACTGTTGTGTTGGGTTTTGCTGTGACTCAAATTCATTGAGGATTTTCACTAATTGTTTCAGTGGATAGCACAATCTAAACTCACTAAGTGCTCACCTTAGCGATATCAGTGATAACCTCGTTATCATTGAATGCTGGTTGTCCTTACCAGAATTTGTTGCCGCATAATAATATTTTGGATTGGACTGCCATCGTGACTAACCGTTGATAAGTGCATGCAAAATAGAAAGGGGAATGCTATTCAACTATTTTGTCTTTGTTTCAGCTGATTATAAAAATGAGGCAGAGGTTGGGGAGGTGCTTGCAGAAGCATTCCAGACAGGACTTGTCAAGAGAGAGGATCTTTTCATTACCACCAAGGTGAAGTTACTTGACTCTTATGGCTTGTGCAGCATTGAAGGAGCAAGGTGAAGTTAAAATCCCTCATAGGATCTTTCTTGAATGCAGCTTTGGAATTCTGATCATGGGCATGTTGTGGAGGCCTGCAAGGACAGTCTGAAGAAACTACGGCTTGATTATCTGGATCTCTACCTTGTTCACTTCCCAATAGCCACTAGACATACTGGTGACCCAACTTCTCATTACCTGTTTGAAATCTGTAGTGTAGAATTTAAAGTTATAATCTTGCAAATTGCTTTTAAAGCTATCATGAATAAAATGCAAGAATACTAGCTAAGTAAGCTCACTAGATCTGAAGAGCAAGTTTTATAGGACCTTTGCAAGGACAACATATGGTGAACAGAATATCATGGAGCATATGTAGAAGAAGAAAGCAATCAGGACAGTATATGTTAGCTGATGTCACAAAAGATAAGATCAGAATTGAATATGTATTAAGATGTTTGTATGAACATCTATGGATGCTTGGTTAGAGGATGTGATGATATAAAATAATTTGGAGGAAGTGAACCATAGAGGAAAGAATGTTTCATATTCAGATCACATGGAAGATAGCGGTATGATAGTTGATCATGCCTGTTTGTACAGTACTGTTCATATAGCTGGATTCACCTAGTTGATTAATACTTAGCTGCTTTGACCTATTGCTTCTTGAAGTTAAGCTAGTGAAATGAAACTTTGCCTGAATAAAGACTCTGAAATTAATCCAGTACACTGTAATTTTGTGCAAAAACCTTCTTGTGTAATAGCATGTGTTTTCTTTCTATGTGCTAGAACCCTCAAGAAGCATCATGAATTACTTATCAGAAAAGGAAGATAAATCATGCTTAAATATGCGAGTAATCCTTTTATTTTGTCAGATAAGCATGTAGTAGTAGAATAATCTTAATCCCCCCAAAAAAAAAAAATGTTTGGTCCTATCAAGTTGACTGGGGAAATTATGTATCTAAGTAGCTTGGTATGGCTAGTTTTTTTTCAGTTGCTCTCGTCTGCTTTGAGTTCAAAAAATCTGAACATTGCCTTCCATATTTGTTCGCCACCACCACCACACCCACCCCACTCCCCCCCCCCCCCCCCCCTGCCCCCACCCCCAAACCGGCAAAAAAAAAAAAAAGGAAAGCCTGATGAGTTTGTTGGTGGCATGTTCATACAGGAGTTGGCACAACAGCCAGTGCATTGGGCGATGATGGAGTGCTGGACATAGACACAAGCATATCGTTGGAAACCACCTGGCATGACATGGAAAGTCTTGTTTCAATGGGCTTAGTTCGTAGCATTGGTATTAGGTGTGGACACCTTAGCATTTGCATATTCTCTTCTTGCTATTTCTTTATCAAACATTTTACTGTTTCTTCAATGATTAGGCAATGTTCTTGAAGATGCTAGAGATCAACAAAACCTGAAACATCTGACAAATTCAAAATGAGGCATTAAGAAAGAAGATTTTAGGAGTAGATTTGTTTCTATCAATGATCTTTTGTTTACTACCTGTACAAACCCAATGTCAGGCATAAAAGTGCAGTCTGCCTGCAGTTAGCAGCTTTGATACCCTCAATGAATGGTGCTCCAACATCGATGAAATTGCATTGTCTGGAATTTGCCCACACAAGCTCAGATTTTCGTGGAGCTTTATCTTTCTAAACCGTTTAATATGGAAACATGCGCATGAGGCGTCAGCAAGATTGTGATGACTAGTGATCTTGCATATGGGTTCCACCATGTACATTCACCAGAGCCTCTAACGTTATGGGTTTTAGAGCCAGTAACTAGACCTGTCATCTTTGAACTTTCGGTCATTGAGTATTTTCTGAAAGTAGGGCTCTAAAGTAAAGAGGAGCCTAATTTAAGCAAAAACTGAATTCGTCTTCCATAGTCAACATCATAGTAGATGAATCCGGTCCTTTTCTCTTCTGTTCTCTCTCAAATACTTCCAAGACATGTACTTAAGTTATCATAACATTAGGGGGTATCATCAGTTACCATATTTACTAGATCAATGAGGTTGAGCAAGTAATGCATCATGGAAAGTGCTGACTATTAGAGCTGTCTAGTAAGTTCTACTTCATGTCATCCCCAACACCACCCTAGAGAAAGTTACTTCACAATTTGTCAATTCTGTTAGCAGCATCAGAGCACTAGATATATTATATACACTCCACATCCCATGATTTTATATTTTTCTGCATCAACTCTTTTGCATTATCAATAACTCTGTGGCCTTGCAGGTTAAATTTACATTTCCTGTTCAGAGGTGAAGCGATTAACCATAATATGTTTCAGTTATAGTTAAGTAGAGCTCACCCTGCAAGAAAAATGTGCATGTGGTTTAACCTGACATATTCATTTGAACAAGTTAACCATTTAAATTGGATAAATTACAAATACACCCCTTAGGCCCTTATATTTGCTTCATGTGCTCTATCTCATATCTTTGAGATGGAGTGTTTACACCTCGAATCATTAAAAAAGAAGCTTTTAGATCATATTTTCTCATTTCCCCTTAAATAAAATGGTAAAAGAGATACCAAAATGGTAAAACAAGGATGATACTTAATTTCAAAGACAAGAGGGCTGATTGCATATGAAGCAATAATAGGATCATCCTTCCTACATACTATAAAAGTGGTGGCTGCAAAATTCCACAGTTGATTATAACTTTCAAGCTGAACATTGCTTAGAAATTCCTTGCTTTGCGATATTGCCAGTTATTCCCGTTTGAGAGGCGTGTTCAGTGCTATCCTGGTGATGGATAGAGTATAAGATCCACTTGGAATTATAATTTAAGTATCTGTTGCTTTTTAGGGTTGAATTAATGTCTGACTATGTTTGGCAAAACTATTCCTCCATGTCTGCAACAGTTAATGCTGTTTCTCTCACCTTTTCCTATCCCCTTTATTTGTTAAGAAATGCTGCAAAATGCATGAATGCTGGAAACTTATCTAATGATTGGACTCGCTGCAGCAACTTTGACGTCTTTCTAACCAGAGATTGTCTTGCCTACTCCAAAGTGAAGCCTGCTGTTAACCAGATTGAAACACACCCTTACTTCCAACGTGATTCCCTAGTGAAATTCTGTCAGAAGCATGGGATATGCGTAACAGCTCACACCCCTCTTGGAGGTGCTGTAGCCAACACCGAATGGTTTGGTACTGTGTCATGCTTGGATGATCCAGTTCTTAAGGTAAAATGCTCATTTTACTCAGCAAGTGTTACTTTTCATAAAAGTTTTATTTGTGCTTCTCTATAAACATCTTCTAAATCCTTGCTTCTAATTGAAGGGTGTGGCTGATAAGTACAAGAAGACACAGGCCCAAGTTGTTCTTCGCTGGGGCATTCAGCGGAATACGGTTGTTATTCCAAAAACATCTAAGTTGGAGAGATTACAAGAGAACCTCCAAGTCTTTGATTTTGAGCTGACAAAAGAGGACATGGACCTAATTGCGAGTTTAGACCGGAAGTATAGAACCAACCAGCCTGCCAAGTTCTGGGGTATTGACCTTTATGCTTGAGCATGTTGAAGAATTCGTCGGTCTGAAGCAAACTTGAATTTAGTGAGACAAGTATTTGTGAGTATGGAATATACATTATCAAATACCGTAAATGGAGGTGTAGCGTTGTTGCCGCCATTTTCAAATGTAGTGGGTAAATTTAGTTAGACAAGTATTTGCTTTCGAATGAATTCGTGGAATTCAAATTACCATCGATTTTCTTGGAGTTCAATCAGGGTTATGATGCATTAGGAGGAGGAGTGGGGGCAAAAAACCAACAGAGCAATTCTGTGGCTTTCAATTAATTAGCCACTGGAAGAAGACAAAAATTCACTTTTAAGACGTCAGACTCCTTGCAATTTATATCATATCTTGTTTCCGATAGCTAGTGGTTCGATTGAACCACGCCTCCGCAATTTTAGAAAGTATCAGATAATCAAGGAAGTTGGTGGCTTGCTGGTCGGGGAACCAGCAGTTGATGCCCTGTTCAACTACGGTGGTTGTAAAGTGGTGAAGCTCCTTGTTGGAAGCAGATTTGGTTTAATAAACATGTCATAAAGAACAGACAACCAGGCCTGGACTAAAGATCTTATAAAGGTCCTTTCTCTGATCTTAAATAAGAGAAACTTTCATTCTAATAAAATTGGCCTTCGTGAAAATAAGCAAAGAGAGGCCTTCAAAGCCACGGTAAACATCTATCTATCATAGATTTTCGATTTGCCTATTATTTCATTTTATAAGTTTCATAATGTTATATTAAAGCTCTAGCTCTTTCATACCCTGGCTTTTAGTTTAGGATTGGTTGGAACTATCTATACTATAGTTGTGCACTACTCTAGATCCCTACCTCAGTAGAGCGTAAGAAAGATTGGGAGAGCTTCATCCATCCGTCCAGAATGACATGGTAGTGGCATAGTCTGACGCATAGGGCTAAAAGGAACCCATAGATCTTGCATGGGAGACTTGAAATATAGTGTGTTGTATACCAATAGTTGCTATAAAAACCGATGGTTAGTAGAGTGTCATTTTATTGGAACTCCTTGTCCTATTACCTTAAGCAGAGGGCATTATCTAAAATTTGGAATCAGGTATTTGAGTCCCTCCTGATTTCTGGACCGGTAGAAGCAAGGGTTAAAATATGCACCTCGATTGACATCAGCAATTCGCAAATAATGAAGAAAGAAGCGTGCGTTGAGGGGAGGATGATAAAGTAAAGCAGCTAATTTAGTGGATATAGTTGATTAACTAGCTTAGAACTATGAAAGGGAGAAAGTTAGTCAAGTTTAGATACACTTATTAGTCTGTGCCAGGTCTCTAAGACAGTGCAGAAGGTATCTCAAAGTTAGAGAAGGGACCTTCGGCCTCTTTCTATTCTGTCCCGGCAAAAGTTATACAAAAGAGTGGCTTATATGAGCTCATAGAGCCGGTAAGCCATTTCCTAAGGTCCTTCTCTTATTCTTTGAGGAAAGGCAGGTCTGTCTTTCTTGCTAATTTTTTCAAGTACGGGATTTGCTTTGATAAGATACCGCCCAATAGCGTATACCGTGTGCAAATCAAAAAGGTTTCACGGAAGCCGGTCACCGGTAGGTCTAAGAATGGATTTCAAGAGCTGCAAACCAGACGTACCCTCAGTGGGACAGGAAAGTTTTCTTTTCTTTGAGTTTGCATTTCAAGTCAATCTCAATATTTTATCTTCTCGACTTGAATTCTTTTATAAGCTTAGTTTTGATCTTTTAAAATTTAAATCAAAAGCAAGATCGACAATTAAAAAAACTACTCATAGTTAAGTTAAGTTTTTAGTATTATTTTGTAATTATAGGCTCTACCAAATAATCATTAATAAGTTGTTTTATTGAAAATTATTAGCTATTATTTTAAAAAAAAGTAATACTTTATTAAAAGTAATATACTGTTGTTAATTGCAATATTATTGTTGCTAAAGTAAAGATTGAACTCTATTATGTTTTATAATATGATTAACTAAGTTTTTTAGTTTTTTATTTTTATTTTTCAATCATAAAAATTCATGTCTAATATATACACACCAAAGACGGTCAAGAGTATGGTATAGGTATTGTCTTATTCTCCTTGTATTTTACTATTTAGCTCTCTTTATATCGTCCATTTCTACTAAATTAAATGCTACCTTAGCATTCTTATTGCTATAATACTATGGAGTTTGAAATAAAGCCTACTAAAGCTACTCTAAGGTACAACATTATTATTAGTCAAGACAAGTATAGTTTAATCAATTAGACATACATTAATGAAATGAATTAAATTCGATTCACCACTTTTCAATAGTTGCAATATTTATATTGTTGACACCCGATGGGTGAAGCCCATCACGGGGGATATTGAATGACACTCAAGCAAACAACGACCTCACACGTTACATCGCTACTCTCTCACGAGGCCATGAGCTCGCACTAATGAAGATGTGAGCCAATGGCGAGCCTGTCCCCCACATCATGACCCATCTAGCGAGTTAAATAATAATTGTCCAAGTAGGTCACCCCTAACCATTGAGCTAGCGTTCATTGTTTGTCTAGTGAAAGCTTGAGGCTTAACTCGCCTTCGTCTTGCATCAGCTAACCCCTTCCTTAGCATTGAAGCTCAACTTTTATCTTTAGCAGCTACTCTTCACCATAGCTTATTAATGAACGTCTAACATCCATGGTACAGTCAGTACACCTGGCAACCTCTACAACTGTCAGGTCTTTGGGATGCAAATTTGGTGATTTAGCTGACCACAACATAACGCTCATAATGAAGCTTAGTCTCTACCATAGAGTGTATTATTTACTGATGGTCAACACGAACAAACCCTTAATCATTACCTATATAGGTAACCTACATAAAAGGCACCAAGCGCTAAAAAGGGGAAACTTCTTTCTCATACTCTTTAAGAACCTTTCTCTCCCCTTTCCCTCCAGAATTGAAGTCTGATGTATTACACACACAATTGGCGAGCACGGTCCCTTAGGTTCCTAATGTTAGACCATTGCCGCCCTAGAAAAAAGACTCACGAATACATGAATAGCAATGTATTATGTGGTCAAATAGCTTGAAAACTTATATCTTAATACGAATAGGAAGTTACAGCCTAAACATGAAGATAATTCAATGAAAGAGAAATCAGGAGCGAATGTACCAATTGAGAAAGCCTAGAATTAAGATAAGCTCATCTATAATAAGAGAAAGCGATTTACGCAGTTTAAGATTCCAATGGCTCAAGTGTTTAAGCAATTGAGAGATGTAGGACTACTGGTATGCAAAAACCCAATAAAGAAATACAAGTAAGGGGATCATGACCCTAACAAATGGTATGAATATCATATAGGCTAGGTAGGGCATAACATAGAAGATTGCTGGAAACTGAAGCATAAGGTACAAGATTTGATTGATGTTGAGATTATTCAACCAAATTTTCTGGAGATTGATAGGTTGATTAGCAGTGGTATTCCTTCCCTAAGTTTTGAAGAAGAATCAGACAGATAACTTCCCGTATTAGGCATTAAGGATTTACTATTATCATCTGACAAGGTGACTCACCATTTGGAGTAGTTAAGTGTATCTCCAAGAGATCAATTTAGTTGAATGGGCTAAGAAGTAACAAAAGTAAAGGCAAGGAGTAGAAAAGAATTTTAATTCTTGCATTTTTTTTAGACTAATCTTTAATTTTGGAGCTTATAATAGATATGAGTTATTAAATAAAGCAATTTTGATGTATATCCTTATCTTTGTATGTTATGAAGCTAGCTCAATTCAAATAGGGGCATTTCTAATGAATGAAAATGGATAAAGAAAATATAAACTTGAAATTTAAAACTTTCGATCAAAGGGAATGATAACACATTACTTGAAAGGTTTAAGGTGAAAAGAGGCAAACCATGTCTTAAACACTAACCTTAAACACATAAGAGTTGAGCATCATAATGTGAGTACTTGAGTTTATTCCTTAAAGGAGGTTTGTCTTAAACTTGGTACACGTGTGAAAATGATATTAAGCATTCATTTCATCATTCCTAAACATAATTATCCCTTACAAACCCATTTGAGCTTTTTAGGGAATTTTTTTTAAAATTAACCCTGCTTAGAACCACCATACACTAGGGCAGTTAAGAGGTTAGGGTCATTAATCTGGAGAAAAAGGAGTAGACTAACTTATACTTGCTTTAGTTTTGCCAATTCATGTGCACATATTATTATAGATAACTTAATATCTTTAAAATAAAGAAGAGTTTCAAACCGTACACACCTCACTCAGGCTCGTACACTCATTTAAACACATAAAGTCTATAAATCCTTTCCCAAACCCTTCAAAGCCATATACACTTCTTCCAAGTTTATATACCTTGAACCTACCTTTTGGTGCTTTCAATCTTATTAAGTGAAAACTCAGTAATGGAAGGTGATTACCTTGACCAAAAAGAAAAAGAAAAAGAAAAAAAAAGAGAGCAAAGAATGAAGAAAAAAAAAAGAGAAAAGAAAAGAAAAGAAAAAAAGAATAGAAGTGGAAAAAAAAAAGATTGAAAATATTAGCAAGGAGATCACTTTCAAAGAATAGACATATTATCAATAAAGCTTGAAGTTCAAACTTGTGATAGTGTCTAAAATCTAAACACTTTCAATTCCTAAGCCCATAAGCAAAACCCTTATTTTATGGTCCCGCCTAATTTATCATCTTTAATGAAACTCTTTTGATTAAAGAAATGAACTTATCTTAAGCAAAACTTACTTATGAAACTACGACAAACCCATGTTTAGCTTCTCTTAGGTTCTTGGTTTGTAAACCCGGGATGGATTGTATATAATTTCTTTCAAAATTGGCCAAGTACATTGATATCCATTTGCTTAAACCATTGACCAAAAGCCTTACATTGTAAACCCATAAAAGACCTATTGATTAACCAGAATGTACCACTTATGAGACAGGCTAGAATTTTTTGAATTGATGTTGAGAGTGAAAATAGACCTATGAAAGTGTAAGGAAGTCTAGTTTGACTAAACATTTCAAGTAATAATATCTATTCCTTCAGTGGAAAATTGAAGAGTTGAGTGCTTTTTCAAAAACAAGAATGGTCATTTATCTCAAGTTTGAAATCAGTGCTTCTAAAAAGTTCAGAGATTATGAATTATGCTCTAATAAATAAGACTAAAAGAATGAGTGATCAACGGGCAAGGAATAAGCCAACTCCTTATTTGTGATCTTTAAAGTTTTAAAGACTTTCTTACTTATTAGTAACACAATTTTCTATTAAAAAGTGTTTTTTTTTATTTTCTTGAAAAATAAAAAGAAGAAACAAGGAAAAAACTTTTCAAAAGAGAAATAAAATTTTTTTTCAAAAATTATCAAGAGAGATGTCTATGAAAAAAAAAAGTTAAAATTTTCAAAGAATCATTAAAATCCCTCAAACTCAAGTCACAAATCAATTTGTCAAAACTTATGAAAGTTTTCTTTCTTCCTTCCTAGATCGTTTGCTCAAAAGAGCGCTATCCTATCTTAGTTGAATCGCTTACTCAAAGAAGCATTGTCCAGTCATTTAAAAGATCACCTACCCATGAGAGCGCTGTCTCATTTTGTCTTTAATAAAGTGTCATCTTATCTTATTTGCAAAAAATCTATCCTTTCAAGCAAAATGAATCTTGAAGACATCTATTATATTCGGATTATTCACCAAACCAAGACAAATCTCGAAGAGATCTATCATTTTCGAATTATTCATCAAATTAAGACGAATCTTGAAGAGATTTATCCTCCTCGAATTATTCACAAAAAAAAAATCTCGAAGAAATCTATCATCTTCGGATTACCCATAAAATCAAAAAGAAATCTCGAAGAGATCTATCTTTTTTAGAATATCCATTAAAACTTTTTTTTTTTGAAATCTCAAAGAGATATATCATTTTCAAATTATCCAAGTAGGGTTTGGAAAAAATAGATATCTCTTTTGTTTTTGTAACGAAGTTTTAATCGAACTTC
Source organism: Lumnitzera racemosa (assembly GCA_024138005.1). NCBI lineage: Eukaryota > Viridiplantae > Streptophyta > Magnoliopsida > Myrtales > Combretaceae > Lumnitzera > Lumnitzera racemosa. The sequence continues at coordinate 24,605,278 of JAMXBC010000011.1, forward strand.
ACTATAAAGAGGAGCAGTTGTAGACACCTCATTTTTTCTATTTTTATTTTTATTTTAGTTGAGCCAGGTTAAAAAATAAATAAAAAATAAGAAAATTAAAAAAAGAAAAATTAAAAAAGAAAAATGAGAAAAAAAAAATCTTATCGAGTCAAGTTGTATCAAATGAAGTTGAATCGTATTAAGTCAAGTTAAATCGTATCAAGTCGATTCGAATTGTATCGAGTCAAGTTAAGTAGTATCGAGTCGAGTTGGATTGTTTAGTATCAAATCAGATAATGATAAGTAATCAATCTAATAAATTCTCAAATCATTGGAGAATTGGGCTTTATTAAAATAATTTTGGCCTATTTTGATTTAAAATAGATTTTTATCTAATTTATATTGGGTCAGAATAGACGTAAGATTTATTAGATAAGTTATCAAGCTATAACAGATTGGATCGAATCGGGTCTGGTTTGGCCTTGAAAAATAAAAAACCCAAATTAAATAGGATTTCTAAAAATTAGGTTAAATCTTTGAAGGATCATAATCGTATTTTCTGTATCTTTGATATGAAAGATACGATTGAGGATTTATAAATAACACGTCGGTGAGCGCACTTGAACACGTTTTTTATTACACAATTCCTTAAACACAATTCACCCATGCTACTACGATTCACTAAACGCAAGCTGAATTCCACACAATCAGACGGTTTTTTTATTACACATTCACAATTCACCAAACTCAATTCGTTTACTATCGAAGCCCTTGCCCCATTAATCCAAATCTTGCTGCCACAACACAACCTAACAACGCCTTAACTGAAATCACCTCTACGTCCAACAAGCAGTAGCCAAAGTCCATGTAATCAAATTCCTATTGGCCAACTCCCCTGATACGTAACAACACATTCAGTCGAATACACAACGTCGACCGGTTTCCCGACTAAGCTAAATCAATCCACAAAGCTAAAAGCCCACTACCACGGACACATGCAAGCCGAAATCTAATCTCCATACTGGCCCCCTCACGCAATCCCATGTTAAGCATTTGAAGTATCCCTTGACGTCCACCAATTAACTGACGCAAGTCAACGCCTCACCAACACCCCCCGCCCCCCCCCCACCCCCCCCCAACATTCCAATGCAATGCCATCCAATACCAAAGACAAAGTTACTTCTTAAGACTAGTCGTAAGCTAATGCCTGCCCTCCCAGAAACAAACTAACAACCAAAGTCCAATAACCCTTCAATCACAATCTAACCGTCCTCTATTAGTTGAAGTCCAATACCAAGCACACACAAAATCTACAAACAAATCACGTATACGTGCATAAGCCACTTCAACACATAATTCATTGCCGCGCATGAGCACGAGCATGATACCTCAACAATCACAACACGATTACGCGTAACTCGATACATAAGTAAAATTATTTTATTTAATTTATTTTTTTAGTTCAATTATTTTACTAACCTATTTTTTGTTTAAGTGTAGGTTTTTTTATCTTGTATATTTTTATTTAGATAATTCCAGTTTTCCATAAAATTTAGTTAAATTACATTTTTTTTAATAAAATTGTGTTTTTCTGAAAAAGATACGTATTGTGTGGTTGAAATTTAGAAAAGATATGTATTATGATACGTATATTACGGTTGAGATTTAGAAAAAATACGTATCAAGATACATATTTTACAGTTAGAATTTAGAAAAAATATGTATTTAGATCATATCTTCAACATATCTTATAATTAAGATTTAGAAAAAATATCTTTTGACATGTAGTGTTTTTAAAAAATAATAAAATAAAAACTCTTAATTGGGATTTTAAAAAAGATTTAGTTAATTATGGTTTTCATTAATTCTTGAAATTAGATTTATTAGGTTTTTTTAAAAAATAATAAATTGATAAATAAACGTAAATCTGGCTCAGTTTTTAAAATGAAAAGAATCCACCTACAAAATATTTTATAAAAAGAAAACTATAATTAGTTTGATCCCAACTAGTGGGTACGTAGACACATTTGGGACAACTACATAAAAATTAAAAAAAAAAATTTCCTTTTTCTTGAAAAATTCGTAATAAAAAAATGATAAATCACTTTAGTTATCTTTTGCTCATTTGTATATATTTTTAGCATTTTTAGGAAATTATAAAAAATAAAACCCATCAATTTTTCTTTAATTTTTACATGGTGACTTAGTCTTAATAAGTTAGTTCCCAAACTCAATTTTTTTGGTTATTTATTTATTCTAAAAATAATTTTTTAGAAAATACGCAAATTAGTGGCTAAATTAGGGTTTTCCCACTCGAAAACCCTAATTGTATTTTTTACTAGTTAAACTAATTGGTAACTCTAATTATTAAATTTTTAGAAAAATATTTTCTTATTTAATGTTGAGTAATTTATATTAAGCGGACTAGGCTTAATATAGGTTAAATTAAGAAAATTAAAATTAGGCTCAACAACTACCAATCTAGAAGACCACCTCATCCACTTTCAGACAATGATAAGCCTTCATAACTTCTCAGATGCCATCGTATGTAAGGCCTTCCCTAGCACACTAACGAAAGCCACCTTGCTTTGGTTTAACACCTTCCTTAAGGCCTCTATCACTTCATTCGACAATCTAGAAACTACGATCCAACGACACTTCCTCAATTCCTAATTCCCAAGAAGAGACTCCTCCATCCTTTATAACATTAGGCAATGCCCCAATGAAACCCTACAAGCATACCTTGTGCCCTTTAACTGAGTGAAGTTGCAAGTTTCCAAGCTAGGTACCCCTTATAGGCGTAGATCCAAACAGAAGGCTCTTCAATGCAGTATCATTGGATAAGCTTAAATCCTTAGACGAATTCATGAAAGTCACTAAGAAATACATAGCTCAAGAAGATGTCATCAGAGTTTGCTTTGAAATGGAAAACAATAGCCACATCTTAGTAAAGGACCATTTGGGACCTTATGATCTTAGACTACAACCCCCTCTATAAGTAAAGTGTGAAAAGCAAAGGCATAATTTCCAAGACTATACCTCATATACACCCCTAACTCGACCACTTGGTGAAATCATGTAGGAGTTTCAAGAGCTACTCCTGAGACCACCTAGCATAAGCCCCACAACTAGTCGTTCAGGGTTTTAATCGACTGAAATATCCGATCGAGTCTAAATTATAAATAAAGGTAAAAATATTAGTAAAATGATCCTGTAAGTTTGAATTTAAGAAAATAAGCAATAAAATAAAAGAATATAAAAATTCCAAATTTTAAGTATATAACTTGTTATTTATCGAAAATACGTAAAATGCATTCCGATAATTAACGAATCGCTAGAAATAAATTATATGTATACTAAAAATCGTAAAATAACCTAAATAATATTTAGGAATATTTATTTATATTTTATATGAATTTAAATGTATGTAGAAATAAGCGTAATTACTTAAAATATGCGAATATGCTAAAATAATAATAAATAATTAAATAAAATTCATAATTAATTAAGGAAAAATCAAGAAAAATATAGAAAAATGAAGAAAAGTCCAGAAGTGGGGTGTGGAAATCTAATATTGAATAAAAAAAATCAACCAATTAAAATGCAACAAATAGAAAGTGGAAAAAAGAAAAGATAAGGCAATTGTCTTGTCTAATTAATACACAATAATTTCCCTAAAACTCTATAAATAGCAAGAAAATTTCAAAAGCTCATTTGATCAGTTTGGAGAGTGAGAAAAATAGGGAGAGGCGAAATTGAGAGAAAATTTAGGGTTAGGAAAAAAATAAGAAAAAATTGTGCAATTAAGGCCATAATGGAAACCCATACCAGACAAGCAACTGGGAGTGGACGGCCACCACCACCACCACACGGTGGTGGCAGCACTTGGACCGGCCAACAAGGCCATGACGGCCGGCGGTGGCCGAAACCACCTAGACCGGTGAGTCCGATTTCTTGTCCGATTTTGTGTAATTTTGTAAAAAATAGTAAATATTCTTAGAAAATTATGAGTTTTGTTATTCTGGAATATTTTTGTATGTAGTTTTTAGAAAAAAATATTATTTTGAAGAAAATATATCTCGTGATATATAGTCCTTAAGAAATCATGCAAAACTGAGCATAATTAGGATTAAAATTAAATAGGCTTAAGAGTGTAGTTTGGAGCTCAAATTTTTTCTGTAGAATACTTAAGTGATATAAAACAGTGCTATGAAGCTATTTTTTAAATTTTATTTTCAAAATTTTTAGCCCTAAAATAATAGAAAAATTAGGTAATTTTGAGTTAATTAGGTAATTAAGACATTAATTACTAATTTAGATAGTAATTAGAGGGTTGGGGATATTAATCTATGATGTGGAAACCTAATCCTAGCATTTGGAGTGTTAAGTGTAATTAATGAAGGAATTATGTAGTAATTGTAGAAAATTAGGAATATGTAGAATTGGAAAATTAATAAATATGAAAAATTAGGTTTAATTTAATAATATAATAATAAAAATCAGAATATAGTAAATCTGAAATAAAAATTTAATTTTAGGTAATTGTATAAAAAATATAAGATTTTCTCATATCGGGAATAAATCCGATACCCCAATTAGGATTAACATGTACCGAACAGTTTAGAATACTAAATTAAGACCCAATAAGATATTAGAATACTCGAGCTTAATGTGATTTATTTCACATTAGGATTCGAGCAAATATAAGATTCTAGAATCAAAACTAGAATCTAATTTGGGAACCAAATCCCGAGATAGGGTAAAATGAATCATTAGTAAATAATAAGTATACATGAAAAAAAAAATATTAAGCTAAATTATAACTTAGAAATCGAACTAAAACCTAAGTTAGAAATCGATGCAGAAATTGAACTCGAACCTAACCCCAAATGTAGAATAATTGTAAAAGATTTGAGAACTTAGATAATTGGATATATTAAACCCTAAACAAAAGATAACAATAAGCATTATAGGATAAAACCAACTTATAATAGTTATATAAAAAACTGAAACCACATTTGTGTTATAGGGATGATCGGCGATGGGCTGAGCGAGTTGGACCTCGAGTAAGTGAACAAGGAGTCCAGGTAAGTTGGGATTAATACGATGCTGTATTTTGGAGGCTTGAGATTATACTTGGTTATGCTTGTTAGATAGTCTGTTGTGTGCATGTGCTTGATTATGAGTGATGCTATGATTCTGTTTATTGTTTTAGCTTGTATTGTGTGATTTATATGAAATGATTGATCACCCTAAACTGGATCTAATCAAATATACAACTTGTAATCATAATCGGACCTATATGGCAACCTATTAGGGGAAACTTAGGACTCTCCAGCTAAATACCGACCCCTTCGAAAGAGATAGTACAGGATTACATAATGGTCCCTTCTTCATCCTTAGTTGAATTAAGTAATAGGAGAGGAAGTCGCAGTGAGAGTGAAGTCAATGGTTTGAAGGTAGTCGCAGGAGGAGTGAGGTTTCCATTGCACAAGCCTAGGTTTAGTCGTGAGCTGTTGCATTAATGGCAACTCCTCAACTCAGATTAGAGTGGGCGCAATTTCTTTAATCTTATGACGGGCCAAACAACGTCGTACGATGGCATTTGCTTGAGCATGCATTGCACCTAATAAGTTGATTGATAACCATATTGTATTTATGGTATAGTTTTAAGTCCTCCATCCTAACTTACTGAGTTGTGATTGCTCACATCCCTATAGACGTCGTGCAGGTGCTGGCTAAGAAGCGGCATATAACTACTTTGAAGCTAACAACTGCTGGATCCTTGAAAGTGAAGAAAAACATTTGAAGAATAAATACATATTTTTTATTTAGGTTTAAGCTTTTACTTTAGAAATTTTTTTCATTTCTAAATAATGTAATAACTAGGAAATATATTACGGAGAAATATTGTAAACTTTAATTGTAATAACTGAATTATAGTGTATATATATATATCTCCTCACTTTTTTAGGTAAATGATTTATTTAAATTACAAAGCATTTACTTCAAAGCGGGTTAGTCATGGACGCCTTATGTAGATCAGGTCTAAGCTAGCGGTTGTAAGGCCAACTTCTATTTTAGAATGGTTTACAAGGCAGAGCTATTACGACTTTGCCGCTTTGGGGTGTGACACCCAGTATTTGCAAAATGCTAGATGTGGAAAACTTAAGTAAATTCTAAGACTATCACTGAGCACACGAATATATCACCAATAAGTGTCGCCATCTCACGAATGCAATTGAAGGCCTTGTTTGTAAAGGTCACATTGACCACCTCGTTACAACTAAGAAAAACCAAATCCAACGGCCAACCCAGCACCATCGACTAGATAACCAACTGCAACATGACAATCAGTAAGCGAATGCCCCTACAAATGAACAAAATCACAAGGGATGATAAGGCTAAACCAACACCATATTTAGTAACCTCAGCCTCCTCTTGAGGGATACAACCTTAACAGCCAAACATGAGGTTTACGTCATAAGAAACAAGAAGTTAAAGACCGACACAACCATAACTTTTACTGATACCAATGAGTAGGGAATCGACTTACCTTATAGTGACGCACTCATCATTAATGCTAAAATTTGGGTATTTTGACGTCCTTAAAACGTTTGTTGACAGTAGGAGTTCAGCAGATATACTCTTCTATAATGCATTCGAGCAAATGAGAGAATAGCTCTACAAGCCACTTCAACCTTACAAACACATCCTAACAGGTTTGAAGGTGAAAGACCAATGCTTGCTAAAGAAATCATCACCCTACAAGTTCGACTAGGCAATGGCGAACACATTACTAAATAGTCAATAGATTTCATCATTGTCGACATATGATCCCCATACAATGCCATCCTTAGTAGACCAAGCATTATGAAGTTCGACATGATTATCAACCAAAAATACCTCAAAGCAAAGTTCATGACCCCCGCTAAAGTAAGTAAAGCTAGAGGCGATTGGGCTTTATCTAAGATGCTCTACTTCAAAGCCTAATCCAAAAACAATGTCATGAACATCGAGTCAACCAACTCCATTGCTTCGAGAATAAGTGGCGAACTCACAGAAAAGACCTTAGAAGTCTAGATATCTAACGCCCTTAGAATGATAACGAAAATGTGGGTTGAATTGCTAAACAACAACAAAGCTGAACTAACATAATTCCTTAAGCAAAACTTAAACGTCTTTATGTCTACCTCAACAAACATGCTAGGGATCATCAATATACTAGAGGTTACTCACTACCTCAATAATAATCTTGCCATTCAACTTGTCAAGCAAAAGAAGCGACACGTCGCCCCTAAATGTCAGGCCACGATAGAGGAGGAAGTGCCGAAGCTACTTTAAGCAGGCTTCTTTGGCCTAAGAAATACCCCATTTAGCTCGCCTACACAATGCTCGTTAAGAAAACAAATGAAAAGTGGCACATGTACATTGACTAAACTAATATCAATAAGGCATGCCCAAAGGACTGCTTCCTACTACTGTGTATAGACCAACTCGTCAATTCGACCTTTGGTCACGCGCTTCTTGGTTTCATGGATGCCTACTTCAGATACAACCAGATCCAAATTGTCCCCTAAGATGAAGTCCTTACAGATTTGGAACCTATTGTTACAAAGTAATGCCCTTCGGCCTAAAAAATGCCAGAGCTACATATCAAAGGTTGGTAACCCACATCTTTAAGCTACAAATAGGTAGGAACATCAAAGTCTACGTCAACGATATGATTGCTAAGAGCAAAATAAGAAAAGACTACATTGATGACCTTCAAGAGATCTTCTAAACCCTTCATCAAGTCCAAATGAAACTTAACCCCGAGAAGTGTGTCTTTAGAGTTGCTTCGGGTAAGTTTCTTAGTTTCATGGTCATAGAATGAGGGATAGAAGATAACCCTAATAAAATCAAAGCAATTTAGGACATGTAAGACCTAACCAAGGTCAAAGAGGTCCAACAATTGACAGGAAGAATAGTTGCTCTTAATTGCTTCGTCTCCTGAAGCACCGAAAAATGTACAAAATTTTTCAATCTACTCAAGCACTCCACTAAGTTCAAATGGACACTAAAATGCCACCAAGTCTTCTAAGAGTTGAAGAACTTCCTAGCAAGCCTACCTGTACTCTCCAAACCAATACTTGGAGAAGAATTGTACTTGTACCTCGTAGTCAACAATAAAGCATTCTCTTTAGTACTCATCTAAGCTGATGGAAATGACCACTGACTAGTTTGCTATGCTAATCATATCCTCTAAGGGCTAGAGCTTAGATACACTAAAATAAAAAAATTTTCTTTCGTGGTGGTCATCATAGCTTAAAAGCTGAGCCCCTACTTCCAATTACATCTAGTTATCATACTAACAGATCTATCGAAGCTAACAACAAACAAGGCCAGTCGCTTGGATAGGTCCAAGCTTGTAGAAAACTTAAAGAAGGTGATGGGATTGTGCAAAAATAGTAAAAGTAAAGTAAGCAAACCCACGAACAGCTCTAAAGGATGTAATATACTGATACAATTTTCGAGTACTCACAACACAACTTAATTTGACACATGAGATAGACTGATGAGGTTACTCACTATCTAGCTTTAGTTAAAGATTAGGATAAGAGTAAAAAGAGTAAACAAGCTAACAAGAGTAGTGTTCACAAAAGAGTATATTCAGTATATTGATGATAAGAGGATAATTAATTATGCGGCTATATGTACAACAAGTATTTATACCTGAGAAAATTAGGGTAACCTGCCTAAAATGGAAAAGACTAAAAGGGTAATGTTTAAAAGAAGTAATGTACAAAGAGCAATAAAGTGTACAAATGATAATTTAAGTAAATTAAGAATTGCAGTTGCATATTCCTTTACGTAGGTTTGGGATACATAGCAATAGCATATTGGGGATGCTCTAAGTAGAAATAGACAAAATAGAATGGTCATGATGGAGGGTTAAGTAGGGGTGTCGAGCAAAGGTATCTAGCAAACCTGGGCTAGTCTAAAAAGGAGTGGTTGCGGTTATATGCTGGAACTCTTGGATTCTAAACACCAATGTTACCGATCTAAAAGTCGGCTCAATCAAAGCCGAACATATTTATGTGAGGAACCAAGTAGTCAGTAGAACATTCGACCAATCAGCACACAACTACTGAGAGATTTAGTGTTACTTAACTCAGCATAAGAAGTTGGTCGGTAGTAAGGATCAACTCAACTTTAGCAGAAGTGGGTTGGAATAGGAAGATTCGCCTTGTTAGTCCTTCTAGGCCTTAAGCTTGGCTATGGGTTAAAGGTCCAATAGCTTAATTTCTATCATTCCTTCTTAGTTGATTTGGATTTGAAATCAAATTCGACTAGTCTTCATCTAATGCTCCTTCAAGGTGATAGGGACTAAGGTTGGAAATGTTGAAAGCATCCAAAACCCTAAAATCTTTGGGTAGTTCCAATCTGTAGGAATTGTCGTTGATCTTCTAGAGGATTTTGAAGGGACCTTCAGCTCAGGCGGATAGCTTGTTCTTCCTCTTACTTAGGAATTTCTCCTTGCTCAAGTGTAGCCATACTAGGTCTTTAAGCTAAAACTATATTAACTTCCTTCCCTTAACCTTTTCCTACATTTTCTTGGTAGCTTAGTCGATCTACTGAATAACCTTGTCATAGATGTGTTATAGTAACTGTATTAGGGCTCTCACGTCAGGGTCTTCTTACTCGGATATAGGTATAGGAGTGTAATCAAGGAGCAATTCGGGATTAAAATCATAAACAACTTCAAAGGGGGTTTACTTGGTGATGTTATGTACTGTTCGGTTGTAAGTGAATTCTACTACGTGTAAACAGATGTCCTAATCAGCTAAGTTCTTACCTACTATAGCTCGAAGTAATGATCTTAAAGTATGATTGACTACCTCTACTTAGCCATCAATTTAGCGATGACAGGAAGTGTTGAATCTGTTTAGGAATTCAACCCACCTCGCTTGTTGCTTCGACAATTTAATCTAACTTTTGAGAGACCTCAAAGACTCATGATCGGTATAGATGACAAACTCTCTTGGCAATAGATAGTGCTACTACACTTGGAGCACTTAGATTAAGGCTAAGAGTTTTTTGTTTTATACGGAGTAATTCGATTGAGGTCTTTTGAGCATCTCGCTGTAGTAGGCAATTAGTTGGCTTTCTTACATTAAGACAGTGCTTATATCAATGCCCAACGCATTACATTCCAACTCAAAAATTTTCTCAAAGTCAAGTAAGGCTAATACAATTATGGAAGTCAACCATGCCTTCACTTCAACAAAACTTCCTTCCTCTCTTTCTCCCTACTTAAATTTAGTGTTCTTCTTTTTTAGTTTGGTAAGGGGTGCGACAATGGTACCGAAATTTCTAATGAACCATTGATAAAAGGATGCTAGTTGGTGAAAACTTCTCACTTCAACATAAATGGTTAGAGTCAACCACTTGACAATAGCTCGAATCTTCTCATCATTCACTTGCAAGCCTCCTTTACCTACTACATAGCCTAAAAATACCACTTCCTCCTGGTATAAGCAATACTTCTTTAAATTAATGAATAATATCTCGACTCGGAGTACATTAAGCACGACATGGAGATGTTCACAATAGCTCATAAGGTTGGCACTATATACAAGGATGTCGTCAAAGTATACCAAAACTTACTCCCTGATTAGATTCCTCAGTACATGGTTCATTAGTTACATGAAAGTGTTCAAGGATATTTGATAAGCCAAAAGGCATTACCATCCACTTGTACAGTCCATGCCGAGTTTCAAATACAGTTTTTCACTCATCTCCTAGCCTCATCTGGATTCGATGGTAGTTAGACTTTATATCAATCTTGTTGAAGACCGTAGCCCCACTCAATTCATCCAACATGTCATCCAACCTAGGGATAGGATACTGGTACTTGATGGTGATTTTGTTCACGACTCAGCTATCGATGCACATTCACCAAGTACCATCCTTTCTATGCATAAGGAGTACCAACATAGTATAGGGGTAGAGGCTCTTCCTTACATATCCTTTCTCTAATGGTTCATTAACTTATCTTTAAAGCTCAAAAACCTACTCGAGATTCATCCGATAAGCTGACTTATTCAGTAGGATAGTGCTAAGCATTAGCTCGATGCAATGTTTAATGCCTCTAAATGGGGGAAATCCTTTGAGTGAATATTTTAGAAACAGTTTGATATACTCATCCAGTAGCTCTTTCACTTCAAGGGATAGCTCAATTTGCTCCTTCAACTCTAATAGCCTTCCAACCAACATAAAAGTTGGCATGTTGGCTATTATAGCTTCTTGAAGCTTGGCTCTACTCAAAATTAAAACCTTCTTGGATCATTAGGCAAGTTTATCTTGTAGTTTGCTAACTTGACTCAATGTTATAGGGTTCAAAGTAACCTTCTCTCATCCTTTTCAAATACATACGTGTTCTTATAACTTTCATGGATAACTCTTTGGTAAAAAAGTCAAGGTCGGCCTAGCAGAACATGGATGCACCCATAGAAAACACATCATAAAGAATAACATAAGAATAATTTTCAATAGAGATCGGTAGTAAAACTTATTGAGTGACTAATAAGTTGTAAAATTTATATAATTTTATCCCGACTTTATACTACACTTATATTTTTTTTATGTTTTTCTATAGGAAAATATGCCTATCCTATGAGTTTATATAAAAAGTTATTTAAGCAGAAAATTTGGAATAAGAATTGGAAAAGCCAACACAAATTCATGGAATTTAGTCCACGTCCAACATGTACAAGTCCATCCATTATCAATTGAGAAAGCTAAGTCCAACAAAAGTCCTCAAGTGCCGTGAATGGAAAATATTGAAGCCTACTGGAATTTAAGACCAACCCTTTTATTGCGAATCCCGAATCCGATTATTGAGTCGCATGTCAACTTGCAAATTTCACAGTCCATTATCCATCGTAAAAGAAAAATCAAAGGGGCAAATTCAATTCCACGTGAAATCAAGCCTAGGCCATTGGAATTCATGATGCCAACGGTTTTTCCAATAAAAAAGGAAAGTCCGAAGTCGGCACGAGGGGGATATATTTTCCAGACATCCACGCCACATGCAAAGAGAAGAAAACATATTAGTTTTCTGATTTCCGTAGCCGCGCAAGGAAGACGAAAGGGAAAGATCCTAATTCCATAGCCGCAGAATAGAAGACGAAGAAGAATTTTAGGGTTCTATCATAAGGACACAAAAGATTTAAGAAAGATTGGATTGGAAAACAGATTTGCACTCCAAGAATCATAATTAGGTCTTTTAGTTCTTTTTGCTTTCAAGATTTACTATGTTTCTTGAATTATTTTGTGTGATCTTCATCTTTGCTATGAACTAAATTAAATTCAATGAAATCTTAATATGGCTTGATGATTTGCTCAATGCATAACTTTATTATATGTTTTTATTTAATTGATTGAATTTTTAATTATTCAATTTCATGGTTCGTGATTTTATTGTCTAGCCAATAATATTTTCGTGAATAAAGCTTGAAAAACTTGAAAAGAAATGAATAGTTTATATGAAATCAAAATAGAATCGATTCAATTATTGATATGGAAACAAGCGGTTAGAATTAGTTTTAGGATTCACGTTCGTAATGTGATTAATATTAATTTTTATAACAGAACTATAGATAAATTACTTGAAAGGGATGTTTTTGATAGAATTAGGACAATATCAATTTGAAAGGAAAGTGAACTCTTATAAATCTAATTAAAAACCAATTAATTAATTAATTTTATCATATTTTATGGATATGTGTTGAGTCATCAAATGATGGCTTTATGAGATTCCATTCTTTCTTTGTGACATTCATATTTTATTTTTAGTTCATTCGTAATCAAAGTCAATTGGTTCCTTTTATTTTAATTTGTTTCATCATTCCGTTTTCATGCCTAACTAAAAAAAAGAATTAAAATAATTTAATACTTAATTTTTAGTTATTAAGAACGATCTGGTTTTACCGGTTATTTTTACTACAGCATACAATTTGGTTCACTTATCGAAGTATTTTTATTAAAAAATTATTTTTAAAAGAAATTATACTTATCAAGTTTTTGCCATCATTACTAAAAACTGCACTAAACTAATATTAAATTCTCAGATTTATTTTTAGACTAGGTATTTCATTTTTCTTGTTTGGTTTTAATAGTTATTAGATTTAGTTGGCTTAACTTACAGGATCTTTGCATTAGCACTCTCGGCACGATACTTTAGTTTCATCATTTTCCTTAATTGCATAAAGTTTTCTTAGTTTAAAAAAAAAAATCCTTTAGAATTTATCATTATTTTGCAATTGTCAACTTCCAGTAGCCTTATTTTAGGTTCATGCATTATACAGTTTCATCGCTTGCATTAGGATATATTTCGTTTTTTTCTTCTTTTTTTTTTACGTTTTTTTTCATATTATATTTCATTAGTTTTTCATCGTTCGAGAGAGTAAATTCTCATTATAGGAGCGATTTGGACTTATCGGGATGGTGACGACAAGCAGCTGCGGAAGGATTTGCAATGAGGAATTTTTGGTCTCCATCCTTTCACGTTCATGTTGCGGAGCTGTAATTCCAATACCAGCCACTTTTTGCAATATCACGTTGAGAAGCTTCAACGAGAATACTTCCACAATCACTATCGCACTGGAGTAATCGGGCTCTAGTAAGTCTACTTTCTTTTACACTAAGGTTGGATTTTATTTTATTATTATTATTTTTTTCTAGAAAGTTTTATTAGTATATCTTGTTAGGAGTATGTCTAATTGTTTGATTTAATTGCTGACGTCCCGAAGTTTCAATGTTACCTCTTCATTCTGAAAATTGTGGGATAAATTGCATTAATAGTTCATTTGTTATTCACTCAGCTTAAAAAAAAAAATTCCCCATAAGTGCATGCATTGGATTAGAAGTGTAAACTTGGAATTATTGATCTTTGACCCCAAGATTCAACGCACTTTCTATAGGCTTAGACAAAAATGCATACACTTAAATCAAGAGCTAATAGAAATTATGGTAGAAAATGGGAACCAAAACGAAGAAAATAATCGAGTCCACTGTTCAAGGAGCAACACCTAATATTATGCACCCTAGAATTCAGGCTAACAACTTTGAACTCAAGCCTACGTTAATACAAATGGTACAAGTCAACCAATTTGGAGGATCTCTGCATGAGGATCCTAATAAACATATTCAGAATTTTCTTTAGATATGCGAGACCTTCAAAAGTAATGGTGTTTGAGAAGATGACATTCGCATTTGGTTATTTCCGTTTTTGTTAAGGGATAAGGCAAAGAGTTAGTTGAATTTGCTCCCCTTTGGCTCAGTTACCACATGAGATTAATTGGCTCAAAAATTTCTTACTCAGTTTTTTCCCTCTTACCCATACTGCTAAACTTAGAAGCGACATCACATCCTTCATGCAATACGGAGGTGAATCCTTATACGAGATGTGGGAAAGGTATAAGGAGATTTTTAGGAGGTGTCCTCATCATGGGCTCCCTATATGGCTTCAAGTACAAACATTCTATAATTGTTTAGGAGCTTAACTTCGTACAATGATTGATACAGCCTCTAGAGGAGCTTTAATGAGTAAAAGAGCAAAAGATACTTACCAGCTAATTAAGGAGATGGCATCAAATAAATATAGCTAATAAACAGAACGAGCAATGCCTAGGAGAGTTGCTGGAGTACATGAAGTGAGTGAAGTGTCACGGCTATTGGTACAAATAACAGCTCTCATTACTCAAATGAGTAAGATAAGTAAGCTTCTTACTACTACAAGCTCTAGTTGCAATCCACTAGTGGTGTGTACCTTTTGTGGAGGCACCTATGACATAATAAACTATCAAATAGTATTCCCTTCACGTCCATTTGTGAGCGCGAGCTCTGAGTAAGCTAACTTTGTTAGCAATTTCAATAAGGGGAAGCATAATCCATCCTCAAACACCTACAACCCCAGTTGGAGGAATCATCCAAACTTCGCCTAACGAGAGAATCAAAATGCTTATAGAGCACCACCTAGCTTTTCATAGCCCTCTTAGCCACCAAAGGAGAAGAAGATGAATATGGAAGAGCTCATGACTAGTTTTATCTAGAGGGTTGACATGGAATTTCAGAACCAGGATACAGCTATTCATAATTTGGAGGTATAAATGGGTTAGATCTCAAAGATGCTTAGTAACCGCCCTCAAAGTTCATTGCTTAGTAGTATTGAAAAAAACCCAAAAACGGTCAATGCCATAACTCTCACGAATAGAAGAGAGTTAGATGAGGTTACACAAAAGGTCTCAAAGCATGTTAAGAAGAATAAGGAGCTATCTACTAGAAATGAGAAAAGAAAGGAGGATAAGGTAAGATAGGAGTAGAAAAAGGATGATGTAAAGCCTTATGTTCCTTCTATTCCTTTTCTAGGGAGGCTAAAGCAACAAAAACTTGACCACTAGTTTTCCAAATTTTTGGATGTTTTCAAAAAGTTGCATATCAACATCCTACTTATGGATGTGTTCAAGCAAATGCCCTCTTATGCAAAGTTAATAAAGGAGATTCTCACAAAAAAGAGGAAATTGGCTGACCATGGACCGTAATGTTGACTTAAGAGTGTATAGCTATCCTATAAAATAAGCTACCTCCCGAGCTTAAAGATCCTAGTAGTTTTACAGTTCCCTACATTATAAGGAACTCCTATTTTGACAAGGTCTTTTGTGACCTTAATGCCAGTATAAATCTCATGCCCCCATCCATCTTTAAGAAATTGGGGTTAAGAGAGTACAAACATACTATGGTATCACTGTAGCTGGCCGATAGGAGTATTAAGTATCCCAAACGGATCATAGAAGATGTGTTAATTAAGGTAGACAAATTTATCTTCCCCGTAGACTTTATTGTCTTAGAGATGGAGGAAGACAAGAAACTTCCATTAATCTTGGGAAGGCCATTCTTGGCTACTAGCAAGGCTTTGATTGGTGTTAAAGAAGGAAAGCTAACACTCCGAGCAATGGATGAGCAAGTGACCTTTAATGTATTTAAGGCAATGAAGCACTCGAGTGATAACGGTTCCTGCTATACCATTGATGTGGTCGACCAGTTAGTGCAGGAGAAGAAACAGGAGGAGATTGGATTAAATGGTTATGAGTGTCTAGTTGTATTTGAGGATTGGAGTAGTGAATAGGAAGATGGAGATGAGGAGAGTAAGAGTGATGCATTGCTGGAGCAAGTGACAAAGGTTTGGTCAAGTCCACCAAGGTATGAAGCGTTAGGAGCTAGTGCGATAAAATTGGTTCCATCCATAGAAGAGCCTCCGAAACTCGAGTTGAAGCAACTTCTTGCTCATTTGAAGTATGTGTTCTTAGATGAGAATAAGACACTCTCTGTTATCATTTTAGTAGAGTTATCACCAGAGAAGGAGGATAGGTTGATACAAGTTCTCAGGGAACATAAGTAGGCTATTGGATAGACGATTGCTGACATCTAAGGGATCCATCCATTAGTTTGCATGCATCAAATTCTCTTAGAAGCTAAATGCAAGCCATTGGTTCAACAACAACATACATTCAATCCTACTTTGAAGGAAGTGGTGAAGAAGGAGGTTTTGAAACTCCTTAATGTCGGGATTATTTATCCAATCTCGGGTAGTAAGTGGGTGAGTCCGATATAAGTGGTACCAAAAAAGGAAGGTATCACTGTTGTGGAGAATGAGAGGAATGAGTTGATACCTATCCGGACTGTGACAAGATGAAGGGTTTGCATCAATTATTGAAAGCTGAATTATGCAACCTGTAAGGACCATTTCCCCTTACTCTTCATTGACCAAATGCTTGAGAGGTTAGCAGGGCATGCATATTATTGTTTTCTAGATGGCTATTTCAAATATAACTAGATATATATTGCCCCCAAGGATCAGGAGAAGACCACCTTCACCTGTTCTTATGGAACCTTTGCATTTAGGCGTATGTCTTTTGGTTTATGTAATGCACCAGCCACCTTTCAAAGGTGTATGATGGTGATTTTCTCGAACATGATTGAGAAATACATTGACGGCCCGTTCACTTAACCAAATGGAATAAACATGTAATGTAATACTCATTCCTTAAGAATTGAATAAAGCTGTGATGCCTATTACATCATTCACTTGAGGAAAAAAAAAAGTCATTTAAGAATGAATGTGTAACATGGTGGAAATAACCACTTAACTCGCATCTTCTACCCTACTTTCCCTTCTTCTTCGTCACTCAAAATTCATATTACAATGTTTATTGTACAGTCACAAACTACAAATACACATAAACCCATAATATCCAATATCTAGTTTATATGATTTCAATTTCTCACATGCAAAGGTTGCTTCTCTATAGATCAAGAAAAACTAGAGGAAAGTTTGATAGAAGGAAGTTGATATGTAAACTTCTTCTTCAAAATTTATATGATACGCTGCTTCTCTAATTTCTTGCCTAAAATTGATGATAAAGATTGTAATTTTGATATTTTAGTCGATATCCAAAGTAGATCTACAAGTTGATACACATTGGAAAGTTCAATCGAAGGAAAAAAAAAATCTGAAAAAGGGAGGGGGCCAAAGAGAGAAAAAGACAGAGAGAGAAAAACGAGAGGGTTCAGTTACTTGGTTCAGTTATTGGTCAAGTTTCAATTGCTCATCAGAGAAGATTGGGAGTGTAACGGTGAATGTGGTTAGATGGTCTGCAATGATTTTCTAAGTTAAAAAGAACAAAAAGATAGGGGTAGTAATGTCTTATATTTTTGGAATCATGATGCTTAGCTTTAGGAAAGGAATTGTGATTCATGAATTTTAAGAATCACAATTCATAAGGAATTGTAACCCGACGAAGTGAACGATGTAAAAAGAGCTTTTTAAGGAATTAGAGGGGAATAGGCATTCAATTCCCCCCAAGTGAATGGGCTATGAAGTTTTCATGGATGACTTCTTTATATTTGGCTCTCCATTTGAACATTGTCTAGAGAATTTGTCATTTGTGCTTCACAGATGTAAAGACACTCACCTAACCCTTAATTAGGAGAAGTATCACTTTATGGTGCAAGAAGGGATCGTACTAAGACATAAGGTATCTCATAGAGGGATTAAGGTAGATAGGGAAAAAGTTGAGGTGATTGTAAAGTTGCTTCCACTAATGAATGTAAAAGGGGTACGGAGTTTGCTAGGACATGCAGGGTTCTGCCAAAGGTTCATTTGTGATTTCTTAAAGATCACAAAACCTCTATGTAATTTGTTAGAAAAGGAAACTCCAGTTGTGTTTGATGAGGAGTACCTTCGGGCATTTGAGCTGCTGAAGGAAAAATTGACCATTACACTAGTGATTGTAGCACCTAATTGGGAGTTGCCTTTTAAGCTCATGAGTGATGCTAATGATGTAGTAATAAGTGTTGTGTTAGGTTAGAAGAGGGACATAATGTTCCAAGAAATGTGCTTCGCTAATAAGATGCTCAATGATGCATAATGAAATTATGCTACCATAGAGAAGGAGCTTTTTACAGTAGTATTTGCTTGTGATAAATTTAGATCCTATCTTATAAGGTCTAGGGTGAAAGTGTATACTGACCACTCAACATTGAAGTATTTTTCGGTAAAGGTGGATGCAAAACCAGGATTAATTAGGTGGATTTTGCTATTATAGGAGTTCGATCTCGAGATTCAAGATATGAAGGGGCATTAAAAATTTGGTAGCTGACCATCTTTTGAGGATTGTAAATGAGAAAGATGACCTACCCATCAATGAAGTTTTCCCTGATGACCACTTCTCTGTAGTGTCTTTCACAGATCTACCATGGTATGCCGACATTATTAATTACTTATTTAGTGTTATATTGCCTTATGGAATTTCTGATCACTAGAAAAAGAAATTCTTGTTTGATATTCGACATTACTTTTGGGATGAGCTGTACCTTTTCAAGAGTTGTGTAGACCAAGTGATTAAGCGATGTGTTCCTAAGTGTGAGCATGCCGACATTCTTCACTATTGCCATTCTAGAGAGGCTGGTAGTCATTTTGGTGTGGAGAGGACTGCAACTCAGGTTTTATAGTATGGATTTTATTGGCCTACCCTATTCAACAATTATAAGGCATTTGTGTTAGCTTATGCTTAATATCAACGATTTGGAAATATTTCTAGAAGACACAAGATGCCGCAAAGTGGAATATTGGTGATTGAATTATTTGACATATGGGGGATTAATTTCATAGGAACATTCCCCATTTCTTTTTCAAATAAATACATCTTGGTTGTAGTTGACTATGTGTCAAATGGGTTGAAGCTATTGCTCTCCCAACCAATGATCACCGGGGTGTACTTAAGTTTTTGAAAAAGAACATCTTCACCAGGTTTGGGACACCACACGTTATTATTAATGATGGAAGGACTCATTTCTGTAACAAGCAATTTGATAATTTGCTTGCTAAAAATGGAGTGAAGCACAAGGTAGCAACACCTTATCACCCTCAAACAAGTGGTCAAGTTAAGCTTTCTAAAAGGGAGCTAAAGGAGATTTTAGAGAAAATGGTCAGTACATAACACAAAGACTGGTCACTTAAGCTCGATGATGCTCTTTAGGCATACCGGACCGCTTACAAAAATCTAATTAGCATGTCCCCATACAAGATGGTATTTGACAAAGCGTGTCATCTCCCTGTAGAGTTGTAGCACGAGGCTTATTAAGCCGTAAAATTTTTGAAGTTTGATAGAGATATTGCAGCTAGCTACCGGTAATCCAACTCAATGAGTTGGAGGAGTTTAGAAATGAGGCATTTGAGAATGCTCGGATCTATAAGGAAAAGACAAAAAAGGTGGCATGATAAGAATATTCTTCATAAAGAGTTTAGGGTTAGATAGAAGGTTTTGCTATATAACTCTCAGTTGAAGTTGTTTCCTGGTAAATTGAGGTTTAGGCGATCAGAACCATTTGAGGTAACCAAAGTTTTCCCTTATAGGGCTATTGAGATTAAGGAAGATTCGGGGATGTCTTTTTGAGTTAATGGGTACTTATTGAAGCATTATTATGAGGGGGAGAATTTTGGTGAGCAACAGTTAGCAGTGTGTTTAAGTGACCCAACTTGAGAAGGAAAGAAAGTCAGGCTAAGGACTGTAAAACAAGCGCCGATGGGAGGCAACCCACTATCTCTTTATTTTTCATGCTTATTTTGCATTTTCTTTTTAGTTTCTTTTATTTTTGGTGTTTTTGATCTCTCTGTCAAGTGTATAGGCTATAAGATTTTGTTTGACTGAGGATGGTAGAGTCATGTCTATTATGCATAAAGTAATTTAACCAGCAAGTCGCTCATCACCCCAAGGGAGTCCCGTTTCTTACCTTTCTTTATGCTGTTATTTTGTTTAACAATGAGGACATTGTTATCCTAAAGTTGGGGGTTAGATATTTGTTCTGAAGATGAAGTGATAGACATGAATTAAAGTATGATACATCTTGATGCTGGTTATTGGAAAATCTCACACTTAAATTTACATTGTTACATGAAATACCATTTCATTGCATATATATATATATATATATATATCTTAAAATCAATTTGCATTTCTAATAGAAAAGCAACTTCATAGTTAAATTTTTTGGTACTTAATTTTATTTGATCACTTATGAATTGTTAATACTTGACCAGAGTTGAATCGTGAAATCTGTGTTAAGTATAGTTACGTATTATTTAAACTTTGATTTGAGCTTGGAATTAGGGCAACATCACTAATTAGGAGTTAAAGCTTGTATTTTTAAGCTTACTTTATTGTATAATCATCCCTTAGAAGTCTTTAGAGCCTTGCAATTCATAGTAAATGAACAAATAAAACTTGTTTCTTGAAAATCCCTTGAAAAATCAAAATAGTTGAAAAAATAAGTGGTAAATAAATTGTATACGTTGGTAAGGATTGGGTTTAGTCTCTCAAAAGATTTAAGATTCTTTCCCATTATCTACGTAAGGAGAAGTTGGTATAGATTTACCCTGGTCTCTCAAAAGAGTGAGGTTCGAATTCCGTTGCCAATGGACTCAATTATAATAATTGTGCTTAAATAAATAATGGAGTAAGTGAATGGTTTGAAGGAAAGTTTTAAACCCTAGTAACCTAAGGTCATCTGGCCTGAGACTTACAGACCGATGAAAGTGCTCTAACCTAATCAATAAAAAAGAAAAAAAAAGCCTTCAATAAAAATTAATACTAAGGGAATGATCAG
Source organism: Lumnitzera racemosa (assembly GCA_024138005.1). Taxonomy (NCBI): domain Eukaryota; kingdom Viridiplantae; phylum Streptophyta; class Magnoliopsida; order Myrtales; family Combretaceae; genus Lumnitzera; species Lumnitzera racemosa. The sequence continues at coordinate 24,626,467 of JAMXBC010000011.1, forward strand.
GAGATAGGTAGATGTAATATGCATTTATTTTGAATTATTATGTTTGGAGAGATGGAAAAGGGGGTATATAGATTTTAGTTATGGGTACAAAGTACAGGTGACTTTCCCTTGATTAGTTGATGTTATATCTAATTTCAACTTTCCAAATCATTGTTTAAATGATATAGTAAAACTTTATCTCACATAGATTAACTATTGAACCTTAGTATTTTAGTGTTCCTAATGCATGTAAATTGGGATTGAGTGAATGAATGCAATTGAAAGTTGCAAAAACCTGAATTTGATTACATTGAATGCGAATTGATGAAGAGCTATACCTTTTAAAGCATTGAATAGAATGTCACGCCCCGAAGCGGAAGAGTCGTAACAGCCCCGCCGTGTAAACCATCCTAAGATAGAATTTGGCCTTACAACTGCTATCTTAGACCTGATCTACATAAGGCGTCCACAACTAACCCGCTTTGAAGTAGACAGTTTGTAATTTAAATCAATCATTTACCTATAAAAGTGAGGAATTAAATATATGTTATAATTCAGTTATTGCAGTTAAAGTTTACAATATTTCTCTATAGTATTTTTCTATATCATTACATCATTCGGAAATGAAAAATAATAAAAACTTAGACCTTAAAAATATGTGTTTATTCTTCAATATTTTTCCTCACTCCTCAGGATCAAGCAGTTGCTAGCTTCAGAGTAGTTGTTTGCCGCTTCTTAGCCAGTACCTGCACGACATCTATAGGGATATGAGCAACCACAGCTCAGTAAGTAGGGACGGAGGACTTAAAACTATACCAGAAACTCAACAAGGTTTTCAATCACTTATTAGATGCAATGCATGTGCAAGCAAATGCCATCGCACAATGTTGTCCGGCTCGTCGTGAGATTAGAGAAATTGCACCCGCTCTAATCCGGGTTGAGGAGTTACCGTTAATGCAACAGCTCACGACCAAACCCAGGCTTCTATAATGGAGACCTTGCTCCTCCCTCGACTACCTTCGAACCACTGTCTTCACCCTCGCTGCGACCTCCTCTCCTGTCACTTAGTTCGACTAAGGATGAAGAAGGGATCATTTTACAATCCTGCGCTATCCCTTTTGAAGGGGTCAATATTTGGTCGGAGAGTCCTAAGTTCCCCTAACGGATTGCTATGCATGTCCGATTATGATTACTGGTCGGATATTTGATTAAGTCCAGTTTAGGGTGATCAATCCTTTCATACAATTCATACAATATATTCTAAAACAACAAACAGAATCATAACATCACCCATAATCAAGCACATGCACACATTCAACTATCTAACAAGCACAACCAAGCATAATCTTAAGCCTCCAAAATACAACATCGTATTAATCCCAACTTACCTCAATTCCTCACTCATTCACTCGGGTCCGATTTGATCAGGCCATCGCCGATCATCCCTATAATACAAACGTAGTTTCAGCTTTTCATATAACTATTATAGGTTCATTTTATCCTATAACACTTATTGTTACGTTTTGTTTAGTGTTTAATATGCCTAATTATCTAGGCCTTATGTCTTTTACAATTATTTAGGTTTGGGGTTAGGTTCGGGTTCGGTTTTCTCATCGATTTCTAAATTAGGTTCTAGTTCGATTTCTAAGTAGTGTTTTATACTCTAATCCTAGAAATTCGTTTCAACCCATAATGTGAAATTAATCACATTATTTCCCGATCTCCTAAATACCATCATTACCCCTAGTCAGTATTTTATTTCACCCGGTACACTTATATCCTTATTAGTGTGCCAAATTCACTCCTAATGTGAGAAATTTTTACATTTTTCATATAATTACATAAATTCAAATTTCCTATCAGATTTATTGTACATTTTTATTATTATCACAATATCAATTTTTATTATAATATTTCCTATTTATTATATTTCCAATAATTACCTATTATGTATTATTACCTTTTATGTATATATTACACTTCTAATATTTATATCACTCTAATTATCATCTCTAAATATCAATTATCATTTCAAAATGTCTAAATTCATCCTAAATCAGATTTTACTCCTAATTACCCTAATTTACAAAATTAACTTAAAATATACTATTTTTCCATATTACTTATTTACTACATAATTAACCTAATAATTGCATCTAACACCCTAAATACTACAAGTATCATTCTCCATCAGATTTCAACATCCCTAAACATCTACTTATTCATTAAGTCAGTAATTAATAATTTAATTACTTAATTAACTCCAAATTACCCAATTTTTCCATCATTTTAGGGCTAAAAATTAACTTAAAAATTTCAAAAATTAATTAAAAAAATAGCTTTATAGCACTATTTTATATCATATGAGCATCCTACAGAAAAAAATTGAGCTCCAAACTACACTCCTAAGGTCATTTATTTTTAAACCGAAATGTGCTCGGTTTTACATGATTTCTTAAGGACCATATATTACGGGACATGTTTTCATCAAAATAATATTTTTCCTACAAACTACATACAAAAATATCTCAGAATAACAAAATTCATAATTTTATAATAATATTTACTATTTTTACAAAATTACACAAAATCGGGCTGAAAATTAGACTCACCGATTTGGGTGGCTCCGGCCACCGTCGGCCGCCGTGGCCTTGTCATCCAGCCTGGGCGCTGCCACCACCGTGTGGTGGTGGTGGCCGTCTACTCCCAGCTCCTCGTCTGACGTGGGTTCTCTTTGAAAGCCCTAATTGCACAATTTTTCTAATTTTTTTTCTAAACCGAATTTTTCTCTCAGTTTTCGTCTCTCCCTAATTTTTTTCTGAATTCTAACTGTCCAAATGAGTTCCTGAATTTTTCCTACTATTATCGGGTTTTAGAGGATTTATTGTGCATTAAATAGGAAAAGACAGTTGCCTTATCCGTTAATTTTTTACTTTTATGTTGGCTTATTCTAATTGGCCGAATTTTTTCTTATTTTTCCTAGCTGCCACGACCCAATTCTGGATCATTCATGATTTTTCTTAATTTTTCTTTATTTAATTATGAATTTTCTTTAAGTATTTTGTATTATTTTAGCACATTTCGCGTATTTTAAGAAATTACGCGTATTTATACTTACATATAAATTCATATATAGTACAAATAAATATTTATAAATATTATTTAGGTTATTTTATGATTTTTAGTATACATATAATTTATTTCTAGCGATTCGTTAAGTACTGAAATATATTTTACGCATTTTCGATAAATAACGAGTTACATACTTAAAATTTGAAAATTTTGTAATCTCCTATTTTATTACTTATTTTCTTAAATTCAAACTTACTGGATCGGTTTACTAATATTTCTAGCTTTACTTTATAATTTAGACTTGATCGGTCTTTCAACCGATCGAAATCTTAGATTGCTTAGTTGTAGAACATAGAATTGATGTGCAATTTACGATTAGTTTTCATGTAACATTGTAATTAGTGTAGTACTTGTCCTTTATTGTTTTTATTAAAATATGTTTTGCTTGAGGACAAATAAATCTTAAAGTTGAAAGTAGTTGATAAGTTGTAAATTTTATATAATTTCAACCCGACTTTATACTATACTTATATTTTAAAAAAAAATTTCTATAGGAAAATATGCCTATTCAATGAGTTTATATAAAAAGTTATTTAAGCAGAAAATTTGCAATAAGTATTGGAAAAGCCAACACAAATTCATGGAATTTACTCCATGTCCAACATGGACAACAAAAGTCCTCAAGTGCCATGAATGGAAAATATTGAAGCCCAGTGGAATTTAAGTCCAACCCATTGCAAATTGCGAATCCGATTATTGATGTCAACTTGCAAATTCTACATTCCATTATCCGTGAAAGAAAAATCAACTGGGCAAATTCTATTCCACATGAAATCAAGCCTAGCCCATTGGAATTCTTGATGCCAACGGTTTGTCCGATAAAAAAGGAAAGTCCGAAGTCGGCACGGGGAAGATATATTTTCCAGACATCCACGCCACATGCGGAGAAAAGAAAAAATATTATTTTTCTGATTTCCGTAGCCGCGCGAGGAAGACCAAAAGGGTAGTATCCTAATTCCGTAGCCGGACGATGGAAGACGGAGAGGAATTTTAGGTTCATCATAAGCGCACAAAAGATTCAAGAAAGATTAGATTAGAAATAGGATTTGTATTTTAAGAATCATAATTGAGTTTTTTAATCCTTTTTACTTTTAAGATTCATTGTGTTTCTTGAATTCTTTTGTGTGATATTCATGTTTGCTAGGAATTAAATTAGATTCAATCAGATTTTAATATGACTTGTTGATTTAATCGATACATGATTTTATTATATGTTATTATTTAATTTATTGGATTTTTAATTATTCGATTTTATGGTTTGTGATTTTATTGTCTGACTAATAGTATTTTCGTGAATAAAACCTGAAAAACTCGAAAGAGAATAAATACTTTATATAAAATCAGAATAGAATTTATTCAATTATTGACATAAAAACATGCTCTTAGAATTAGTTTTAGAATTCACATTCGTAATACGATTAATATTAATTTTTATGACATAAAAATATACACAAATTTTGATATTAATTAAGGTAGTAAATTTTGTGAGAGGAAATTTACTATATAATAGGAGATTATAAATAAACCACTTAAAAGTGATGTTTTTGATATTATCACGGCAACGTCAACTTGAAAGGAAAGTAAGCTCTTGTAAATCTAATTAAAGACTAATTAATTAATTTTATCATATTTTATGGACATGTAATGATTCTTCAGATAATGGCTTTGTTGAGATTCGATGCTATTATTAATGAATTCTTTCTTTGTGACATTAGTATTTTATTTTTAGTTCATTTGCAATTGTAGTCAATTAGTTCCTTTTATTTTAATTTATTTCATCATTCCATTTCAATTCCTAGTTAAGAAAAGAATTGAATACTTAATTTTCAATCCTTGAGAACAGCCTGGTTTCACCAATTATTTTTATTACAATATATAAGCCAGTTCACTTGTCGAAATGGTTTTATTAAAAAATTATTTTTAAAAGAAATCGTACACATCAATAATATGTAGTGCTCTTTTCTCATTCAGCCAATGCAACTTCTACAGCTTCAAATGTAAGATAGTTAGTTGCTTCAATTTCTTAACCAGGTCGACGGATGCTACATTAGTGTAGCTCATACTATTCACTATGAGTGCACACACTTGATCACTCACGCTGCAAGTGATGTGGAATAAATTCTCCCTCTACTCCTTCTCAGGTGAGGGTTCTAAACTCATTGTACGTTGGACAACAAGAGTTAACTTATTTAAGTCATCAGCAAACACATCTTCCTCAACCAGTTCATCCTCTTGAGTGGTTTCCATCTTGGAAACAACCTATTCCTCGAGTTCCTCATCAATACTGTCCACTTTAATCTTCAGGACATCTGCTTCGATGACCATAGTTCATCGATTCAGACACTAAACAGCCATGTAGTCAAACCTTTGGCATTTAAAGCATTTGATCTAACTCGCCTTTCTCCCAAATCCTTGCCCCTTCTCATATGTTCAAGTTAGTACATCACCATTAGGTCAGCCTTTCTATTCAATCCTGACATCTATTCGTCTAGTTGTCTTAGTACTTAGTTGAACTCAATAGCTTCACTAAACAGGTTGGCTTGATTAACTAGGTCGACTTGTTGGCATCCTATTCCTTCTCTATCTCTTCACTTATTGGACTATTCGCATAGCTTCATCTATTGTAGTAAATTGTTGAAGTTTCACAATGTCTTAGATATCACTTCTTAATCTAATAAAGAATCTAGATACTGTTCAGGCTGACAGCTCTTCTACTTCACAGCGAATTTGAGTATTTGGAACTCGTAAATATACTCATTAATAGTTTGGTCTCCTTATCTCAACTCTTAAAGCCGAACAAAAGTGTCTTGCAAATAAGTATCTAGCATAAAACTATTTCTAAGTATCCTCTTCATCTTAAGCTAAGTATTTACCTCTCTGTATCCTTCTCATGATCTAAAAATTCTTCTACCACATGATGGCATATCCTGAGAACTCAACAGTAGTAATTCTCACCTTCTCACAATTCGCATATTGGTAATAATAAAAAAACTCACTCAACTGTCTCCTCCCAATCTAAATAATTATCCGTACTCCTAAACTTATTAAAGCTCAAAATCTAAAGCTTTACATGATAGGCAGCTCAAGATGCTCGAGCTCACTCTTCTTCCTCAAACTCTTCCCCATCATTATCTAGATCTCCCAAGTTAATCCTTCTTCTCATTCGTCATCCCACTCCTTCACCTCAAACATGTCGAGTTGGGTTCTGACCCTAGATATGTTGGGCAACTTATGGAGTGTTTTACACAGCTTCAGTAAGTCAATAAGCCATTGTATGAATAGCTCTAATTAGGTTAGCTACCTTATTTAGTCTCTCGTCCATGCTTATGGGGATGCCCTAGGGCTATCAACCATGGTGGATAACACCACTGTTGTCATCCCCAATACCAGTATTAACACTTGGGTCTATCATTTCTTAGACAAATTTTGTTTCAAACTTCAAATTCTGAGATACAATTAACACTATTTCTCCAAACTGAACAACCTACACACTTTCTACACAAATTTCCAATTAACCCGCAAACACTTTTAACTATACTAATGAACAAATCACTATACTGGAACTTACTCTATTCTCAAATGTTTGAAACAGGGTAAAACAAAGTACACTCAAGAACAAACTACCACAATCTATTACTTACTCAAACACTTTAGTGATTCTCTTCACAATTTTGACACACTGCTACAGTAAGCACTGCTTCACAAAATACAAACACAACTTACTTAAACAAAACTTTCACTCTGATACCAAGATGATGTAGATTGAGGCCTAAGACAGTCATTAGGATGGGTCTAAGCTTGCATAAAGCTTGAAGAAGGTCATGGGATTGTGCGAAAATAGTAAAAGTAAAGTAAGTAAACCTATGAATAGCTCCAAAGAATATGACGCAATAGTGAAACTTTCGAGGACTCACGACATAACTCGATATGAGATGGACCGATGAGGTTACTCGCCACCTAGCCTTACTTAAGGGTTAGGATAAGAGTAAAAAGAGGAAATAAGCTAACAAGAGTAGTTCTCACAAAAGAGTATATTCATTATATTGATAATAAGAGGATAATTGATTATGTGGTTACGTGTATAGTAGGTATTTATACCCGAGAAACTAAGGTAACCTGCTTAAGATAGAAAAGACTAAAAGGGTAATGTCTAAAAAAAGTAATGTAAAAAGAATAATAAAGGGTACAAATGATAATTTAAGTAAATTATGATTGGAGCTATAGATTCCTTCACATAGGTTTGGGATACATGGTAATAGCATATTAGGGATGCTCTTAATAAAAACAGACAAAATAGTATGGTCATGATGGAAAGCCAAGCAAGGATACTGAGCAAAGGTACCAGGTAAACCTGGGCTCATGCAAGAAGGAGTGGCTGTAGATATGTGCTGAAGCTCTTGAATTATCGACACCAATGTTGCCAATCTGGAGGTAAACTAGGTCAGAGTCGAGCAAGTATTAATGAGGGGCCAGGCAGTCAGTAAAGCATTCGATCAGTTAGCACATGACTATTGAGAGATTTAGGGTTACTTCACTTGGCATAAGAAGTTGATCGACAGTAAGGATCAGCTTGACCTCAGCAAGAGTGGGTTAAAACAGGAGGATTCGCCTCGTTAGTCTTTTTAGGCCTCAAGCTTAACTACAGGTTAAAGGTTTAGTAGCCTAATTCTTATCAACTCATAATTATACTGTAAGGGCCTAATACTTCGAGCCAAATGATGAAGTACTCCTTGGAGCTCAACACCCATGGAGTCCAATTCCACCCAAGACAAGCAATCAAAGCATAGGTCCTTTTAGAATTCATAACAAAATACATTGGAATGGATGAGCCTCGACTTAAGCTCAACATACTCGTTTGGAGTCGATATCACATTACAACGTCAATAGCTCCTCTACTAGGGGGGGGGGGTATGGAGTCGATATCACATTACAAGGCCCGTAAGGAACAAATATCCTCTATGCCCTGAAGTTTGGTTTCCCAGTGAGTAATAACAAAGTTGAATATGGGGCACTCATTGTCAACCTGAAAATTGCCTAAGACATCGAAGTAGAAAAATTCAGCATACATTCAGACTCCATTGTAATTATATAGCAGGTCAAGGGAGAATGCAAAGAGCAAAACAATGGCTAAGTACCTACATTTGGTGTAGGGCCTTCTTGTGGAATTCATTTCTTGGGAAGTCAACAAGATCCCTTGAACGGAAAATGCAAAGGTAAATAGACTATCCAAGATAGCTTCATTTGTTAGCCCTACATTACATGATTACAATAAGCCACTCTTCATTTAGTATTTCCACTAGAGAAGTATAGAGGTACAACAACAACAAGTCGTTGAAACGATAAAAAGTAGCCCCCGAGCCTTCTTGGTGGACCCCTTTACACGGTATCTCAAGATAAAGGCATTACTTGAGGAATGAGCTAAGGCAAAGAAGTTAGCCTATGTCACAACCAACTATATATTGATCAATGAAGTACTCTATAAATGAAGACGAAGCACCCTACTCCTCAAATGCTTCCAAATAGAAGAAGGCACTCGAGTCCTCGAAGAGCTCTATGCATGAATTTGTAGTAATCACATTTAATTGCAAGTGCTATACTTCAAGTGCTCGGACTAGGTTATTATTAGCCCATCATGAAGGAAGATCTACAGTCCAAAGATGCCACTCCTGCCAAAAGCATGTGCCAATCACTTACACCTCCAATTCAAAATTATACGCCTTGATAAGCCCATGGCCATTCGCGTAGTGGGGATTAGACATCTTTGGCCCCTTCCCAAAAGCTTCAATGGGCCAACAATTCATTTTGGTGGCAGTGGATTACTTCACCAAGTAGGTAGAGGCATTAGTTATTGCGACCACCATAATCCAAGTGCCAAAGGGTTTATGCTGACTTACATATTGGTCCCTCTTTGGAGTACCATATAGGTTGATCATTGAAAATGGGAGGCATTTTGACAATGATTGTTTTAAGGACTTCTATAACAAACGTAATATTAAGTTACACTACACCTCGACAGCCCATCTTTAGTCTAACGATCAGGTTGAGGCTATCAACAAGATAATCCTCAATAATCTAAAGCAGCTGGTGGAACGAGTAAGAGGTAGGTATGCCGACAAGATTCCCAACATACTTTTGGGGTACTATACGATACACAGGACTTCGATTAGAAAAACACCATTCCGTCTTGCGTTCGAAGTAGAAGCTATCCTCCTTAAAGTTGGAATTGCCTACTAGTAAGGTACAACACTTCAATGTGAATACCAATCACATAGCCCTATAGGCAAGCGTTGACACCATCGATGAAGTTTGCAATGTTGCATAAGCACGAACAATAGCTTATCAGTAGTGAGTCGCCCAATACTATAACCATAGTATCTAACATGGGGTTTTCCATGGAGACTTAGTGTATAGAAAGTTAAAGGTTACTAGCTCAGAAGAAGGTTAGGGCAAGCTTACCCTCAATTAGGAAGACCCTATACGAGTGGTTGATGGTGTGGGAAAAGATGCTTACAAGCTCTAGACATTAGAAGGACGATCTATCCCTAAGGCATGGAGTGCGTAGAATCTAATACCTTACTTTCCTTAAGTTACAATGTCAAGAGTCAAAAGCACATGTAAACATGGTTGAATGCAATGAACTGATGAAAATTCATGCATGTATCTATCTTCCTCCCCCATTTCTCATGCATTTATGCAATGCTTACCTGCGTTATGATATTGTCGAGTTTGAATTTTTGGTTTTCTTATTTAATTTCATTTTATTTCTTATTTCTTGATTAATACTAAATCATAACTCATTTAGTATTAATCCTTGACTAGAAAAATTGAGAAATTCTAGTTTTTTAAAAAACTTTTGGAGTTGCTACTCGACCGAAGTTAAGAAAAAAATTGAAATCGTAATCAATTGAGTGGGTTGATTACAATTTAATTACTGATATTTGATTTCAATTTGATAAAAACCAAAGGGCTCCAAATTCAGGAGCTAACATATTAAATCTTAACGAGTATCATTATCTATTTTCCAAAATTAGGTTTATTTTTCACAATTATCCTTTTTTATATATTTTTAAGAAAATAAAAATAAAATGAACAAATAAAAAAAACCTAAATTTTTACAGATTTTAACGTCACCTCAAAGATATATATATATATTCGCTAGTCGGATCAAACAACCATAGTTATTTCCGAAGACTTTAGTATGTTGATTAATTTTAATTTTGAAAAACTGACTGAGTTTATGTATTTAACCAATTTAATTTATTAAAAAAATCTAAAAAGGCCCTAATCTTCGAGTATTTTTATTTTATAAAAACTTTCTAAAATGTTCTAATTTTTTAAAAATGTTTTTTTACTAATTTTTATTTCTAAAAACATAAATTTTCTAAATGAGAAAAAATTCTAAAAAATGCTAAAAAGAAAAGTACTAAACTAAGATATATATATTTTATATTTCGAAAATAACAACTAAACAAATCAATCATAAAAGAATAATTAAAAAGAAATTTCAAAAACCGAACTTGAATTGATGGTGTGCGGTGAAGTGTTGTTCAACAGACTTCATCAATAGACGTGAACTACAATATCCGTGGGCGCGTGCATGATCGGGCGACTGGTTGTGGACAATGTAGTAGCGTGCTTGTACTTGAGCGTTGAGTCAAACATGCAGGTGCAGGCAATGGATAGTGGCTAAACGTACGTGAGCTGCAATGGTGTGTGTCGGACTAATAGTGCTGTAGAGATTGGATTTGTGTCTACGTACAATGAGTGGGTGCTGTTTGTGATCAGTAAACAGCATGTTGCTGCTACGGTTTGTTCGGTTGTAGACATTAGGTGCTATCCTAAATTTGCGTTGGGTCTTCATGTGCTGCGGTGCTATGTTGGTGAATCATGTTCAACGAGGATGGGGATAGTGCATGTAGTACATGCAAGACGAACAAGTGGGTATGTGGCTATATAGTTAAGCTATGGAGTTGCATGTGTGAAGAGGACAGTACTATCAAAGTGGGAGTTTCAACTGTGTAAGGGCTGTTCGTGTGATCTGCAGTAGTGTGTAAATCTATTCACTGTGCTGGAGAGTGTAATTGTCGCGAGAGCAGCTCGTGGACAGGGCGTTGATGTTAGTCGCATTAGTGATTGTCACTGTGAGTTTGGCTTGTACTGTGTTTGGAGATTGTGTGTTACCATTACACCGTGTTACAGTGGCATATTGTGTAGCATGGAGTATGCTGCAAGATGGTGTTTTGGTGTAAGGATGAGATTCCGGTTAATGCGGTGATGCCTAGTGTACGTGTATGTCTATGCGCTATGTGTAAGAATGGTTGTGTGCAAATGGACTGTGCAATAGCGAGGGTGTAGTTAGTGAATCAGGTGATCGGTAGAAGTGTGTGCTGGTAATGTTTAGCATACACTGTGTGTTCACATGTTGGTTGCAGTAGTGAAGATGAAGTGTTGTGTTACTGCTTGGCCGTGCATGTATTGTTGTGAGTTGATCTATTGGGCGTTGGTGTGGAATTGTTGTGGTACTGTAGTCAGTTTGTTGGCCTTTGTTGGGGCGTAGTGGCAATGAAGTGATGTTGTACAAGGATCATTGAAGCTCCGGGATATGGATTTGAGGATGGTTAGGCTAGTTGAGAGAGAGTCTTTTTGGTAAGTGTATGATCATTTTCTTTTTTACGCCATGCAATCGATATTTATAAAGTTTTAAAACAAATATTTAGATCATATCAAATCGAATTTTTTATATCGACCCCGATCTGATTTGATAAAAATCAAATTAAATTTAAATCTTTTATATCGATTCAAATCCGATTCGATCAAATTAGATTTGAATCTTACAAATCTTTATCGTATTAGATTCAAAAGATTTGATTAGATTTGAACTCTTTATGCTTAATTGATTTTCGTAAATGAAAGAAAAAATAAAAGAGACATGCATGTCTAGTGAAGTTTGAACCAGTGACCTCAAGCTAGTCTAATACCAATATTCAAATGCTTCTTCGTTAAACCATTGGCCTATGCTTTGACATACGGCTTGTGTTGACCTGTACTTTGACATACGGCTTATGCCTTAACATTTAGTACAACTAAATTGTGCTGGTACAATTAAATTCTACTTAAATAACGTAACTCTCTAAAACTATTTGAACCAAGCTAAAACCAATTAACCCTATATTGTTTTTTCTTTCTAAAAATCTACTTTCCTAAAAAAAATCTTTATAATTTTTCCTTTTTTTTGTACTTTTATCATTTTTCAATCTTTTTATTTATTCTTTATTATATATATTTTATTATTTTTTATTTTGAATTAGGACCCTATAACAAAAACAAAAATTAGAACCACGAAGGGGATAAAAATTAGGTGTCTATAGACGCGACCTTAGGTTAATTTTCATCCCCAAGCTGCTACTGCTACTCCTGCCCGACCTCACCATCACTACCTCCTTTCCCGACGCCTGAATTCAAGCTACTACTAGAAGCTCCTGACAAGTCACCAAACAATTCGCCACCTTGTCCACCTCCAGCAACAACCTTTGGTTCATTCAACCAACACAAGAAGGATAAGTCTACATTAGGCATGTTCTATCGAACTTGTCTCCGTACCTCCTCTATCATTGCATATCCAGCTATGGTGATGGCCTCCTTGATTAAGGGCTCATCTAATGTTTCCATAAAGATATCTTGTTTTGACATCGGCTGACAACCCCTCGCCTTTCAAGAGTTTGGACTCCCTTTTACTAAATTTGGCCTGTAATTTCTCTACCTCCTCTCGTCTTGCCCTAAGCTCGATAGTCAACCTATCCATAGTACTTTTGCTAGATTCTTCAACCATCTTCAAGTCATCTTTCATCTTATCCACTTGCTCGAAAAGCTCCCTGTGCTAGTATTCTAGGTTACTATACCACTATACGCCACGGCTAAGTCGCTACACACCTTCTTTTCCTCTTCCAATGTGTACTAGAGCCTCTTAACCTCAGCCCTCACCTGACCTCCCTCTAACTGAAGGAGTGACTAATTGTACGTAAGGATGAAGTCCAGCAAGTCATACAATTGCAAGCATAATAAATAGTCAATAATTAAACGAAGACTACGTACTCCAATAAAAGCAAATGAACAACTTACGTAGTTATGCCTCCTCAAAAATCCGCTAAGGCTTCTACTTCATTCCTGTCCAGCATTAGTCGCCTGAACCGAGCTTGCAATTGCTCAAACCTTTAGGCAGGCCAATCTACAAGCTGAATAAGGGCTACTTACCTCCCATAACAAACTAAAGGTTCAACATACTCATCGATAGGAATCTTGATGGCATCCACAGCGGTAACTTCAGAGGTTCACTTCAAACTGACCCATTCTACATCCATTCGAACACTTACTACCACATGGCCCTGCTCAATAACTGTAGCCTCAGCCAAAACCTCTTGAACTTTACTTCTACCAAATGATCCCTAGCCTACCACCAAAGTCCTTAACGACACCCTTATGGGCACATCCCTACCGCCTTATCAAATAACCTTAGGAAGTGACTGCTGCCTTCCACTCTTCTTTTTCAACTTTTTTTATGGGCGACGTGAGCTCTCCCCCTCCTCTTCCAACTCAAGTTACTTGCTCTTCTCAACCTTAAAGCATTCTCAAGTTGCCTGGTCTACACAACCAACAACTTTGCTCTCACTTTCTCTATGGTTAATTCTAAAGCTATAAAAGAACAAATGAACTTCTTAGGAAAACAAATTGAAGCAAAGATAAGGCACTTACTAAGGTAAGGATGAGCAGCCTGATATCTCCTACTCCAACAACAAGGCAATGTGATGTGGCAAAAAACCAACCACCCCTCCTCAGCCGAACACAACAAATACCTGTCTCCATCACAAACAACGATGCTCCATTCTTATACTTCCTACATATCAACAAAGGTTTAAGCTTTTTCTAACCTGCCAAATTCAAGAACTCGATGCTAGCCATCACTTCTTCATCCCCTAAGGCCTTTAACTTTTTTCCCTAAATGGGCCATTTCCACTCAATTGGAAAATTAAGTGGCTCGAGAGCGCGAACACAAGAAAAGAACTCCTTTAATCTTGTTTGGTGGCTTATTAATAATACTTAGATCCTTGCCTTAGGTAATAATGTAAACCTATCCATCAGCTTCCGTAACTCCCAAATGTACAATGCCTCAAAAGCAAACAATTGAATCTATGCATTTGCATTAAGACTACACAATGTAACTTTAAAGTACTAAAAGAACTCCAACAAGAATTCTAAAAAAGGGAGGTGAAGACCAAGCTCAAATGGCTTTGTGTAAATACCGAATGATCGGTTATCCCCTATGTCATAAGCCTGCTACCCATCCATGGGTTCCTCCACTTGCTACCTGGGCATTGCTCTCATTACTTGATTAACTAACCTTAACTTCTCTTCACTCATTACATAAGAAATACAAGCACAAGTATGCTCGTTAGTGTTGGTCGTTAGCATAGCTGCCTAATATTGCCCTCCTTTCCATCGGATGGGTATGTATTGCAAGGATGTCGCTATGTACACTCCCTCTTCTCTTCCCGAGACAGTATTACCCCATCCCCTTCTCTTGTTGCCACCGCTATTTCAGGGGAAGTAAGGCTATCACCCCATGCTTAGGATAAGCTCCCATAACCTTCATCTACCTCCCTCTAAATAAAAGGCAATTAGCTTGTAAGTCAAAATTTTGATAGAGTTTTCCTCTAAGTGAACATAGCAAAGTGAAAAATGAACATTTATGCCCCCCTTTATATAGAGAACTAAGGGGAGAAGGTGAGCGATTTCTCCACTTTCAAAGCACGAACCTATGATAGGATATGTGCTAAATCTTAACTGTCCACGTGTTCTACCCCTTCAATTAAGAGCCTGGATTGGTCCTTGCACATGGATCCATGACGTGGCCAGATAATGGATTACCCCATGCGTGCAGTCGCTCTTCACAAACCATTTATGCGTACGACATTTCCCAATGGCAACCATCACAACAATGACGTAGTAACCCGATGTATGGGAAAATGAACAACTAGAGGCAATGTCTACTACGACTCAAGCAGCATAATTGGCCTTCTGCTTGGGGCACAATCTTAATCCGGTCGCATCACATAGATTACTCTCTTCGTAGCTTGAATGATAAGGAGAGTAGGAAGATAACTATTGACACTTGATTCTTGCCCGAACTAAGGCCCAATTGATGAAGCTTATCGTGAAGGATACCAAATGGAGCCCGAGTGAACAGCAAGCTCACACGTTACACTGCTACCCTCTCACCAGACATGAGCTCACACCAATGAAGATGTGAGACGATGGCAAGCCTATCCCCCATGTCGCAACCCGCCTGGCAAGCCAAATAATAACTATCAAAGCAAGTTACCCCCTGAGTGTCAAGCTAGAGTTCATCGATTGTCTACCCGTAAGCTTAGGGCTCAACTTGTCCTAATCAAGCATTAGTTGACCCTTTCCTCAATATCTTAGCCAGACTTTTGTTTTTAGCGCCTACTCTCCATCACAACTCTTTAATGAACATCTAACATCCATGGCACGATCAGCATACCTAGTAACCACTACAACTGTTAAGTCTCTAGGCTGCAGATTTGGTGGTCTAGCCAACCACAACATACCACTCGTAGTCTCTACTGTGGAGTGCACTGTTTGTTGATGACCAGTGTAAGCGAACCACTAATTGCCATGTCTTTAGGTAACTAGCATAAAAGGTGCCAGGCACTAGGAAGTAGGGGCTACTTCTTTCTCTCACTCTCTAAGAACCTTTCTTTCCCCTTTCCCTCCAGTATTGAAGTCCGACACATTACACATACACATATTAGGCAAGCATGGTTAATTAGGTTCTTAGTGCTCAACCTCCCTCTCTTAGTCCTCCTTACTAATCTGAGCATTGTAAGTTCTAAAGTTAAGCCAAATGACCGTAAGATTGAACTTAAAATACAAAGTTTAGGGCGATCGGTTAAAAGATTCGATCAAACCTAAATTATAAACTATAGATAGAAATATTAGTAAAAATGACTACGTAAACTTAAATTTAAAAAAATAAGTAACAAAATAGGAGATTATAAAATTTTCAAATTTTAAGTATAATAATTGTTAATTGTCGAAAACATGAAAAGCATAATCTAATAACTAATAAATTACTAGAGATAGATTATATGTATACTTAAAATTATAGAATGATCTAAATAATAATTAGGAATGATCATCTATACCTTATATGTATTTATGTGTAAATAAAAATACGCGAAATTGCTTAAATTGTACTTATTAAATAATTAAAGAAAATTATTAATTAATTATGAAAAAATCATAGGAATAAGGAATGATGTGGATTTGGTTGTGGCAAGTCAAGAAGTGAAGAAAGGAAATTAACCAATCAAAATCAAGCAACACAAAAGGTAAAAATTAAGAGACTTGGGTAATGTCTTATCCAATTAAATGCACAATAATTACCATAAAGCTCTATAAATAAGGGAAAAATTATAGAGCGCCTTTAGACAGTTAGAAATTAGAAAAAAATAGAGAGCGTCAAAATTTCAAAAGAAAAACTAAGGTTAGAAAAAAAAAAAAAAAAGAAGGAAATCTGTGCAATAGAAGCTAGTTAGCCAAACCCATACACCACCACCACTTAGGATCGAGCCACCACTACCACCCCACTCCTAACCCACCGCTTGGACCGGCCGACACACCTGAACCGGTGTTGGAAGGCCAAAAGTCATCGAACCGAGTGAATCTCTTATTTGCTCCGATTTTGTATAATTTCGTAAAATTATTTATTTTACCTAGAAATTTATGAAATTTATTATTCTGAAGTTTTACTGTATGTAGATTTAGGAAAAAATAATGATTAAGTGTAATTACATCTAAAAATATAGGGTTCTTAAGAAACTAAGCAAAATTGAGCATGATTAGGATTAGAAATAAATAAGCTTAGGAGTATAGTTTGGAGTTCAAATTTTTTCTGTAGAATACTTAAGTGATATAGAACAGTGCTATGAAGCCAATTTTTTTTTAAATTTAATTCTTTTAATTTTTAAGTAAGTTAATTAGGTGATTAAGACATTAATTATTGATTTATATAGTAATTAGATGGTTAGGGATGTTAATCTCTGATGTGGAAACCTAATCCTAGCCTTTGGAGTATTAAGTGTGATTAATGAAGGAATTATGTGGTAATTGTAGGAAATTAGAAATATGTAGAATTGAAAATTTAATAAATATAAAAAATTAGGTTTATTTAGATAATATAATAATAAAAATCAGTATATAATAAATCTAAAACAAAATTTAATTTTAGGTAATTGTATAAAAAATGTAAGATTTTCTCACATCGAAAATAAATCCGGTACCGCAATTAGGATTAGCGTGTACCAAACAGTTTAGAACATTAAATTAAGACCTAATATGATATTAGAATACTCGAGCTTAATGTGATTAATTTCACATTAAGATTCGAGCATATTTAAGATTTTAGAATCAAAACTAGAATATAATTTGAAAACCGAACCTTGAAATAAGGTAGAATGAATCAATAGTAAATAATAGGTATACATAGAAAAATGAGTTAAATTATAGCTTAAAATATGAATATTTAAAGTATAAGTACTAAAAAAACCTATTTGTATTATAGGATACCCAGAGACGGACCGGCTTGCAATTAAGTGATCAAGCGACTGACAAATTCCAAGTAAGTTAGGTTATTACTTACTATATTAGAGTATTATTTTTATGGTACTCGGAGACTTAGGATTGTGTATGGTTGTCATTGTAATTAGTTTATGCATGTGTTTGATGTATCTAAAATCATGTTGAAATTATAATGTGATTAATTTTGTGTTATGACTGTATTGGTGTGAAATTATTTGAACATCCTAAATGAAATTTAATTTTATTCAACTCTAAAGATCTAAATTGTCATGCATTGCAACCCATTAGGGGATCATTAGGATTCTTTAACCAAACACTAGTGCTGGATAACAATTGGTCTTTTTCTCATCCTTAACCGAACTAAGTAACAGGAAAGGAGGCCGCGGTGAGGATAAGGGCATTGGTTCGAAGGATAGTCTTAGGAGAAGCAGTGTCTCCATTACACAAATCTGAGTTTGGTTGTAAGCTATTGCATAACATGAAAACTCATCAACCCGAATTAGAGCGGGTGAAATTTTTTTAATTTCGCAATGGACCGGACTATGTTGTGTGATGACACTTGCTTGTTGCATTGTATGAAAATAATTGCTCGATAATCTTGTTTGTGTTTGTATACATTCATGAGTCTCTAATTCAACTTACTGAGTTGTAGTTGCTCATACCCTTGTAGATCCTTTTGCAGGTCCTGATTTCTGAATACTTCAAGTATTATGCCGCCTTACAATCATCCAAAAGTTAGTTCTTTTGAAGCCAGGGGTGTGAAGATCAATTTTCTTAGCAGTGGATGTGTAGCTAGAGTGTATTTTATAGTTTAAGAATGAAAGACTGATAGTTGTTATGTAAATTAGTGAAACGTTATGTTTATGTAGAATTTCTTGAGAAGTTCTGTGGACTTTACATATAATTATATATGTTTATTAAAAAGTTGTGATAATTACTATAATTTTAATTAAACATTTAATTAAATTGTTTACTTCAAAGCGAGGAGTCGTCAACGCCTTATGTAGATCATGTCTATGGTAGGTACTGTGAAGTCAGTTACTATCATAGAATGGTTTATACGGCGGGACTGTTACGACTCTGTGATTTCGGGGCGTGACAAGCATTGAAGGGCTTCCGTAGTCACACCCATGAAGAGCTTTTTGTAGATATCAAAAAGTAAGAGTACAAGCCCAAGCCTACTCAAGAGGATCTCTATAGGAGCCCATATATCCTAGTTGGTCCAATTACAATCAATACAGTGATATATTATCAATTTACTTATTAAAGTAGGTTAAAGATATTGCATTTACTTTTGACATGCTTAATTGAATAAATAGTAATGTGCTTATAGAAACAAAAAAGAATATGATTGATAATTTTTGTGTATAGTAATGGGAATGATCTATTTTTTTCATGGTTACAGAAAAGATGCAATTACATAAGGACTGTTAAGCTATGGTTAATAATTGACTTTTAATTGAATTAACAACCTTAAATTTAATTAATATGTATTATGTGATTCATAAAAATTTTAATATCTTAGGGGTTATATAATGGTAAAAATTAAGTGATTACTAATAAATTACTATATTGAAATGACAATTTAAGTAGGTTTATTTTTTTAATTTTACAAATATAAAAGGAATAATGTGATATTATATAACAATCAATGGATGATTGTAAAAATGTGTGAGGAAAAAAAAATAAAATGTACAATGAAAATTGTTCATTAATTATTCATCAAAAAGAAATAATCTTACACAACAATAAAGGAGATATTAATTAAGGATTTTTAATATTGAAAAATACATAATTACATACTTAAGTACGTATAAGAATAAAAATTAAAATTACATAAATAATTTACCTTTCTTAAGACAACAAAGGATAATATTGCTAATCATATATTATTTGCTTCATCTTGCAAATTGTTTTATGTTAGCAAAAATAGTAAAAAAAAAAAAGTTAATTATAATTTAGAGGAGTTATTTATAAAAACTAATGATTTAAAATTATATCAAACGTGCTAATCTATTTTTTGTGATTTTCTTTATTTGCTGAAAGATGAATTTTTAGATCACAATCTATTTTTAACCTAAAAAATAATGAATCAACTATTGTAATTTCTTTTTCTTAAAAAATGAGTAAGTTATATAATTTTCTTCACATCTGTTGTAAAATAAAAAATCTTCTTCCGAACAACTCAAGTTTTATGGATATAAATCTCTTCAATTATTGATTGTTGATGTTAGGACATTTTAACTATATATTGCAAACATTAGTTCCTTTATAATAGAATACATTCAATTTCTCTTCTTTTATTTTCTATATAATTATAAATAATTAAAAAAATCAATTATAATGAATGGAAAAGAAGTTACACATTGAATGGAAGAAATTAAGTTTTATATATGGGTTAGATTGAAGAAAGTAGGATCATGGAAGAAAGTAAGGCTGTTGGACTTCGGTTAATAAACATATTGAATATATTAAATGTAGTTAATAAAAATATATAAGGAAAGTATTTCTATTTTTTTGTTGACTTAAATATTATAGATAAATATAAATATAGAAAAAGATAAAACTTTATAACATTTCCTTCACCAACTTTTGAGTTTATTATAACCTTTTTTTTATTTTATTTTCGATTAAGTTGAAAAAACACTTATAATTTTTTTATGTGAAATAAAAAAATTTATCTAACAATAAGCTAAATATATCATTTTTCATATACCTAATCTTTAAAGGCATACCTCACATGAGCACCCTACAAGTATATTTGCATAAAAGTGGGATGAACTTTCTAACTGTTTTGCTAATTGCCATCTTAGGAAAATTACTGTATTATTCTTAAAGAGTATCAAATATTTAAAAAGTACATGATTGCATGGAATATTACATAATTTATTTATTTTTATTTGCTAAAAGATCCCAAAATGGATTACGGGAAACCTTCTGACTTTTATAATATTGATAAAATATAATTACTTTGGCATGATTGTGGAACATGTACCAAAATAGTCTAAGCCAATTTGGAGTAAAAAAAAAAAAAAAAGAGGGGCCGGGTGGGATTGGAATGGCGTGTAGCAGTTTAGATGGAAAAATTGTTGAGAGTTAATTAATATACAGTAATTAGTTTTATGAGATATAATTTAAGAGTATTTAATGGAAAATTTGATAAAAAAAGTGTGATACCAAAAAGTTTGCAGGGGCTTTATTAATATAGATGGATAAAATATTTAAAAAAAAAATAGAACTATTAGATACCAAAGTAGAATACATGTTATTCGTTTTAATATATAGTAGATAAGGCTCTTAGTCTAATTTGATAATGTGAAAAAAAAAAAAAATTCATCGATTTCTACAAGACACCAAAGGCCCAAGACTAATACACACACAGATATATATATATATATATATATATATAAATTTTCTTTATCATAACAAATATCTCTTCTTCCTCGTCTGCCGATAAAAGCAAGATCTGGAAAATGTATTGGTAGGTCTTCCGTACGTAGAATCCTTGAAATACCATTTGGCTTTCCTTATGTTCCCTTCTAAAATTTACAGTAATTGTCAGTTATAGAATTCCAAAGCTGTAGTCTATCAACAAATTACTTTTCAAATATCCATGAAATTAATTATTTATGTCTCGTCACTCAAAAGCACATAAATATTGTCCTCCTTAGACCTTTCGATTATAATTTATAAAAATTATAACTATAATATAGGGGCTATAAAGGAAAGTTTATGAAACATCACATAGAGAAGAATTCACTTGAAGTTGAACTCACCGACCTTAGTTTTAGAAGAGTTCCATCAATTTTGCATTGTGGTTTGAAGCTTCCACTCACCTACTCGACTCTGTGTCCCATATCTCATAAACGACGAGTTAAAATCGATTAGTACATATCACTTGTATAAATGCTAATATATACGAAAATCACAGCAGACATATTATGTCATTTTGTTTAGATGCTATTTCATTAAGAAAAAAATGATAGAGTTGTATCATCGTATTTAAATGTAACAAATTTATGAGATTAGAAATTGAAATGTTTTGTAAATAATGCACACAGAGGATATACAATCATTGATAAGAAAATAAGATTGTACCTATTCATCTTTGACAAACGACTGAGCATAGAAATTGATTTACTAACTAAAAGAAATAAGAAATTTTGGTATGACAACAGAGATGAATAAAATATGTGTATGAATCCTAAACAGTAACAAATATCCCAAAAATATATAAATCTTATCTGAAAAAAAAAAATCTATACTGACTGCTATGGAAAAAAAGAAAACCTAACACGAAAACCATAGAAACCAAATATAGAAAACTAATTTGAGAAAAAAAAATTTAAACGTCATAATTATATTGGACATAAAAGGCAAATACGTAGATTCGCGAAGAAATGGAAAATTTCAATGGACCACAAGCTAAACCTAATATTGAAATTATAAATGAATCGAGTTGAGACGATATAGTGTTAGGTTTGAACTTGACTTGAATGGAAAAGCTCGAAACTCGAATTTGATTCGAACTCAATTGAGCTTTAGTTTATAAAGCTCGAGCTCGTCTCCAAATGAAACTCAATAAGCTCGAGTTTAATTCGATTAAGCTCGTTTAGACTCTATAATTTTAATAAATATCATAAATTTGATTGAAATAATAATAATATTTGAACTTGTTTCGAGTTTGATTAAGCTCGCAAACTTATCAAGTCGAATATCACAAAGTTCAAGCTTGACTTAATAAGTTACTTGAGTAGCTTGAGCTCGAACCCGATTTGACTGTGCACAAGTTGAATTTAAGTAAATGTCGAGTCGAAATTAAGTAGCTTATAAGTAGACTCATCTCATTTACACCCCTATATAATGCTAAAAACTGAATTTATAAACCATAAACATTAGAAATAAACCCCACATTCACGTTTCTAGTGAAAAAAGTTTAAAACCTAAATCAAGTAGAAATTAACATTTTTCTTCCTCTTACTCTCAGTCCCCTCTTTCATACACTATTTTCTAATGAGATTATTCCTTCTCTTTCTTCTCAACTTGCCTACGTTGTGTAGTGATTTTTGGTAATAATCCAATTACCCTTTTACAATATAATAGTCATTTTATATTGTTATTATTACTATATTAATTTGTATTATTATAGTTTAACTGCATATGGTATATTACTGTTCATTGATGTGTATATAATAGTTTCACTTTATATAATATCATATTTACCTAACATATAAATCTGATTAATAGTAATTGATATTCAATTAGAAACATAAATTGATGATTAAAATGTTTTAAAAAGAATATAAATGTGTTTTACAATTAGCCATTATTATTTGACCATAATAGAAGCATTCAATCAAATATAAAGATGAGATAATAGATGTAATATAAGTGGACAAAGAAAAGAGGAAGATTAGAGTAAGTTACTATTTTACCTTTAAAATTATTACGCTATATTATAATAGCATATGTTTTAATAGGTTTTCTAATATTTCTTTAAGAGTGTTATAAGAAACATAGAAAAGATAGTAGAGAAGGAGGTTCGTGCTTAAATAATATAGTTATAGATATAAATAATATGATATATTTAAACAACTTTATGTTATGATACTTTCTATTTTCAGTATTTGTATCATTTTGTTGAAAAAAATAAATAATACAATTATATATATTTATGAATATTAAATAAAATTAGAGTAAATAAAAAATACATTCTTTTATATTTTCTTCATATTTATTTAGCTCCTTATATTGTAAATTGAGTGTTTAAACTTTTAAATCTTAGTTTTGATGGGTGATTTCTATTGAGGATTTAAACGTTGGAGATAACCTATAGTCAGATGTGGTTTCAGTGCTATTACTCTAATACTTAAATTAGAGAATGTATCGATAGAGAGTGTATAATGTGAGTAAGAGAATAAAGGATCCCTCTTAACCTATGGAATTACTTAGTATTTATAAGACTATTTGAGGAGATATTCGTAACTAATGAATCATATCTTTGAGATATGCTTGATCATGTTTAAAAGAAACACTTTAGATTCTATAAAGAGGGTCCTTAGTGAACATTGAATGCTTGTACACTTTTCTAATTTGACTGTATGGGCTTCCATCTTACCTTATTTTGCTTCTATAAGCCAAGCCTTCGTGCCATAGATTTAAGGCCTAAGGTCTAAGGTCTAAGGAGTTAGAGTAGTAAAGTACTTCGGATAGGACATCACTTCTTAAAGAAACCATCTAAGCTCGTAAGAGCTTGACATAAGTTTTAGTAGACTTAGGTTTTAGTAAGGTTCCCTTACTAATAGTACCCTTGGTAATGATATTGGATAGGTTCGAGAAACCTGGACAAGGTTCGTAATCAGTTTGTTTGGGACTACTTAATTCAACCTAAGTATTGTGGTGGTTGACCTCGACTTAAGAGTCTTATATCTAAAATAACTTAATAATACTTTTCAAAAAAAAAATGTATGTAGGGTTTTGCATAATCATTGTAGCCTTAATTTATATAATTTTCTCCCTCTTTTCTTATTTTATTAAGAGGATAAATATAAAAATAAGATTTGAAAACACGGTTTTTAAGATTTGGGGTTTAACTACGTAAGGAACTAAATGAAATTAATGTATAACACTCTTATCTAAAACAAAACAAATAGAAAATAGGGAAATTAAATTCCCATCTAAGAAGCAAACAAGAAAAGACCTATGGATTAACGTACGAGTTACCTAAAAGTGGAAAATTGACCGGCCTAAATGTGAAACCAAACCGAATAAATCAAAACAAAAAAGGTAATTAAAATTAAACCGAACCGCACTTTCCAAAATCAATATTGCTTTATTAGCATTTCGGTTTGGACGTATACCGCTTTCCACTTCCCCCTGTTATCTCACTCTCTCTCCTCTCTCTTTCTCTCTCTCTCTTTCTGTCTAAATTCCACTGAGCAAATTAATTAGAACAAACATTCAAATCAAACCTAATTCGATTTTCTTCTCGTGAATTAATTAGTAAGTCTCGATCTGTTGCTTCTTATGTCTCTTAATTTTCTCTCTTTTTTCGTTCTTTATTAGTTTATTGTACAGTATAATTTGATTTTTGACTCTGATCTTTCTTCAGAACCCTAACTCTTGTCTACTTGCAGCTTCGATTTATGGTTTTTCAGTTGTTAGTAGTTTCCGCTGGGGTTTCGTATGATTAAGTGACTGTAGTTTATGGATTTGTAGTTTATTCCTTGCAATGAGGGTTTTAGTTTAGTTGTGTGTTCACGAGGTTGTGCATTCTATTTTAGGGATGAATAGGGGTTTGCATTGAAGGAATAACTGTTTTCTTGATGTTATTATTCAGATTCAGCCTTGGGATACTGAACTTTATTCTCGACAATATTGTGGAAAAAGAATAAGTGTTGGAAGCTGTGGATTTCAAAGAGTGTCAAAAGTTTGGTTCTCCGTGGAGGTATGATCTTGAATTAAGCCTTTTGTTTTTAATCACGTGTCTGTTAAGATATTGGAGGACCTCCTTGAGATTGTGTCTGAATTTTAGTGGACATCTACATTTATGCATGGTTAGGTTAAGTTGTCCGGAGTGTGGAGGGCTCAAGTTTTCTCAAGTTTTGGGGTGAGACAATAGTGATGTGATATGTGAATTTCTTTGATGGAATTGAGAGCTATTGCACATTATTATCTCTTTTTATGAGTTTGGCAGTTTGGATGGTTAGTTATACTGGTCTTGTTCTTGCTTAGTTTTATGATGTCTATGTTCTACTATAGATAGTAGTTGAGCTTGTAGAGAAACCAAAATTGCTAGACAATGAAGAAAATATCGTCATAAATGATTAACACTTAATACTATGTAACTGATGCTTGAAATGAACTGCAAAATTAAGTTGGTATCATTTATCGTGAGGTGCTTTTTGACTTGTCTAAATGGCATGCTTACTATATTTGTTTATACTGATTGGTCAAGGGTTCATGAATTAGAATTGCATTCCTGCAATTACGGTATGGTTTTTGAATTATACAATTGATTGCTTTGTGCCATCAGTATTGCTTCTGTCTAGCTTGAGTTCGTGTATGATATGTCTTCCATTGTTGGTATATTACCTTGCAGGATGCCTGTTTCCGCGTGAAGGAATACGATTAGTGATGTTTATGCTTTTTATAATCAGTGTCCAATTTATCTGTGCTCCAGTTAATAGTAATTAGGTGTAACTCAGGCTGGGTACTTTATTCTTTGTCAATATGTATTGTTTGATATAAATAAAACGTGAGTATTATTTTCATGAATTACTTATTCATTTATTCCCATGCTGAATTATGTTTCTTTAGTTTCATTGTTCGTGTATGATCTTTGATTGATTTCGAAGGACATCAGAAGCATCAGTAACTGTTCGAATGTAAATTGGCTCTTCTAAAATTATAGAACTGGGAAGATTTTTGTATCAATATTTAGTGTATTGCTTTAGCATTTGGCCATTCCTTTTACATGTGCAGAACATCTGGTAGTGAAAAGGTATCAAGGTAATCATAATATTATTTGGCGACTTATGCTATAACACTAACCAGCAAGGTGTTAATATGGACGACGGTGGACAACATGGAAATGGAAGGCATAAGATGGAGTATTTCAAAGGGATGCATTCTCCGGTAATCAAAGCAATTTATTATGTAATTTTGCTTGTTTAAGTTGATGCCATTAATTATATAGAGTCATGTTTATCTTATCAAATGTGCATGTTGTGTCCAGTGGAATATGGCTCCGGCACATCAACTCAAGGAAACAAATGCATTAGCGATGAATAAGAAGATAATGTCTATCCTTGCTGAAAGGGATAATGCTATCCGGGAAAGGAATGCAGCGATAGTTGAAACAAAGGATGCTCTGAATGCACGTGATGAGGCCCTAAAGCAACGCGATGAAGCTCTAATCGAACGGGATAAAGCCCTTATGGAAAGGGACAATGCTAAAGCAGCACTTCAGTATTGGGAAAATGCTGTCAACTTTCCCTTGCCTGGGAATCAGCGTGGAATGAAGCGCCTACACCACCCATCATATTCTCAGGCTGACATTGCTGAGGCCCTCAATGCAAGTGAAGCAAATATAACAGAAGCTTTGCCAATATCCATTGTTAGTGCAAATTCTATCAAGCCACGGCAGGGAAAGCGTACAAAGGAGAATAAAGCAATCTCATCAAAGGGTTCAGGTACACCGAGGAAGGTGAAGAAAGTTTCAGAGGATTTGAACATCCAAGTTCCTTCTGATGGAAAGAAAGGAAGGTCCAAATGGGATGGCAATGATGTTGGTTTGAATCTTGTGACATTCAATGGCTCAACAATGCCAGTTCCAGTCTGTTCATGCACTGGTGAACCCCACCATTGTTACAAATGGGGAAATGGTGGATGGCAGTCCTCTTGTTGCACAACCACTATTTCAATGTTTCCGCTACCGCTAATTCCAAATAAACGCCATGCCCGTGTGGGCGGTCGGAAGATGAGTGGCAATGTCTTTATGAAATTGCTTAGTAGACTGGCAGGAGAAGGTCATGATCTATCAGTTCCTGTAGATTTGAAGGATTACTGGGCTAAACACGGGACAAACCGTTACATCACCATCAAGTAAGTCAGCTGAAAGTGTTGTCAAGAGATCTATTTAAGTCCGAGACTCTTTTGGTCTAAAATTTGACCGTATCATCATTCGCAAGTTTCGCCGTCTCTTATGATTCAGCTGAGAAAGCTGTCCCGATGAGAATGAGTTTTGTAAATTTATTGAAGCTTGGACATGTCAGTCTCTGGTGGATGGCTTTTGCCCGAACTGTGTAGTTCCTTTCCAATTAGCTGTTGGAAGTCCCAAAGTAATTCGCCTTCTAAAGTTTTTAGTGAGAGTGGAAAAAAACAATGTTGCAGATACTGTGCAGAAAGCTTCCTGAGTTAGTGCCGATATCGTTGCCTCATGGGACTTTCAGTTAGCGTTACCTGGTTCATTTTCTATCATAGTACGAACCCCAGAATCAACTCCTTGTCGGTTTGAGGTGAGAAATTTCATTTAGTATTGTCAATGGGAGAGAAGTGTTAGTTGACGTGCAATAGCGTTCCATATTTTTGCGTTGGTCTTACTGGTCGTCCATGCTCCGGACATTTCACTACCCTCAGGATTTTTTTTTTAATTTATTATCTTATCATAGTCAAGTATATGGATGTGTTTGTTTAAAATTTTTTTGAAAAAAAAAACTATTTTGTTAGCTTTTTAAGAATATGTTATATGGGCTCTTGACATGGTTGATGGTAGATATTGGTAATTAATTATTATGGAAAGAAAGGAAAAAAGAAACAATTTTGATTTTTAAAACGAGGAAATTATTTTCCTTTTTGACTAATCTCATCTACGGTTGTTTACCGCGATTACCGCTGTTCAGGCGCTATCGATTTCCCTCAATCATTTTGTGCGAAGTTTTCAATGGTAATCATATCCTTTTGGTATAACTCTGAAAATTCTAAAGAGTGCATTCCAGGTATAAAAGATACTTGGAAAATGATCGCCGTAGATTTCTATATCTGGTAGGTGTGGTGTTAGTCTAGAGGAAAACCACGGACCATTTATCGATTTCGCTGCCACTTTGACATTGCTAACCACCAAAAGAAACTTGTCTGGTATTGTATCAGTATGTCTGTACACGTATAAATATCAATAGGAATTTCATGTATAAGGATTACATGGTAATGAAATATATAGTATATTATATATTATTTATATTTTTTTTTTAATTTTCGACGGGTTTAGCTTGTCGATTCGATGGCCTATCAACGTAGTTGGTTATCATGATGGAATTGCTTGGACTCTTAATGCTCGACAGTTCAAAGATCGATTTAGGCTGGCTTAAGATGGACTTAAGTTGGTTTAGAGTTCGAAACCTAATAAGAATCAACTTTTTGAACCAATTATGTATAATCGATTTAGAGAATTATAAGGATTTGTACGAAAAATACTTGTTTGAAATTTTATTCAAGATGAGGATTTTTATTTTGATCTCCATCTTTTATAGTACTATTGACTCAAATATTGAGCTTTCATAAGTTCTAGCATAATTCTCGAGTTGCTAAGCAATTGTGCCAACTTGCTTAGCGTGCATGTTGAACAACCAAACAACTATAACTATTGCTAAGTTTATGCCATGATTTAGACGATCCCTGACCTGACTAGCATTAAACCTCCATTTGGGTTGAGTTGCCCAAACACCTAATCAGTAGAGGATTGGAATGTTTTCTAGCACTCAAGTTTCAACCTGAATCAAATTAAGTTTGCTTTAATAGCTGACACTTTCTTTTATCTTCTTTTGAATTGTATTATTAAAGTTAAGTCACTTCAAGGTACACCTTAGCAAGACTAGTTGCATTCTAGATCGCCATCTACTATATGACACATGTTTTCTAGCATAACCTTTTAGAAAAATTTCTTACTTTTCTGTATAGAATATTATTTGATTCTTTTATCTTTTTTAGTATATGTTATGTATTCCAATTATAAATTATCCATTTTATTTTTTTCATATATACCTTATAACTCTAATGCGATTAGTGTATAAACTCCATTTATTTGTATGTAGATAACAATTTGGTATTATATCAGATTATTACAAGTTTCCTTTTGTGATCAACTTTAATATTCTTATTTTCCAACTCTTATTTATTCACTTTAGTAAGGAGTAGTGGTGAGTGATCATTTAGTTCGGGTTGGTGAGTTATATCCGGTAAATTATAAGCCTAATAGGATTAATTAGTGCGTCATCTGATTGATAGCTATACAGATTTTACTAACTTTCCTTTATTTTCTTTCATTTTTTTTATTGTAATACTTTTCCATATGTACGACCTTAAAGATGCATTAAAACTAGTCCTTGTACAAGTCTATTATCGTGTAATAAAAATAAAATAAGAAAAACATTGCAAACTGATATATATCTAAGGAAAAAAGTTTGATTTTCTTTTTTTATTATTTCCATCATGTTATAAACCTAGTATGTCCATTTCTTTCTGCACGGTAGTGGAATGGGTGTACGAAATTATGCGAGAGAGAACACTTTGGTGCATTCCCATACGGTGGATGGAATAGCACTATTTAACGACCAGAGTATGGACCCCGTTGCACCTGCTTTCATTGGTCATATCAATTTAAGAAGGAAAATTTGGATGCAGCCTTAGTTTTGGTTTCATAGATATACCCTCTTCAAGTTCTCGTTAACATTCCTTCCCTTTCTTTTTCCTTATTAAGCAGTCTTTCACTGTTTCTACTTAATTTAAACTCTTCGTCAAAAGTTCCGAACTATCATAAGCAACCCGCAACTATAATCAATGTTGGTTGTTACTTATTTTGTTGGTGTTATGCATTTTGGTGACTCGTTATCCGTGTCATGTTGTATCACCGAAGTTAGGCTATTTAACACTGAAAAAAGTTATCTCGAGCTATCACTTTTTGGTCATCCTTTTTTCTTTCAATAATATTTATTTTACACTTCACCTAAATAACTCTATATAACATATAATATACATATATATATATATATATATAGTTGTTGCAAAGTTCGTATATGTATAACTACCTATTTAACCAAATGAAAAGATAGCTATCTTAGCTTCATAAAATTTCTAACCTTATTTTTCCTTCATTATCTTAATATACCAATGCCCGTATTATCTCCTCTTATGTTATATATATATATATATATATATTATTGATGCACATGCATCACAAATGCGTAGTATAGTTAATAATATATAAATATATCATTATTAGTAGGTGCCATAACCAGTTAATCGGGATTTGCCTTTAAATGATTACCTTAATTTTTTTTTTCTGAGTTTTTGTGCTTTATTTGTAATTCTATTTAGTGAGTAGGGTATTATTAGTGTGTATATTATCCTTTGGACTGAGGTTCCATATAGATACTGTCTTTATGCATTTTATTTTCATTAGATAATTTATCGCCAAATAACTTGAAATGTCTCTTCGAAAACGTCACTTTTATTCATTAATTATTGGAGGATTTATTTTATGTGACGATGTCTTATATAATGTCTCCAAACTCGTGTTGTCTGCGTTTGCATCCTATGTCATCTTAGACGTAATCGAGGTCATCCTTTTCTATCCCCAAATTGTTGCCACCACAACCCTTACAAAGTTGTATTGGAAGTCGTTTTAGGGAATTTTCCGATCTAAGTTGACTGGGTTTGGATAAAAGAATAATTTCTCATTCTGGACATATCATCTAAAGTTTTTTAACGATCATCAAGCTCTTCTTCTTCTTCTTCTTCTTTTTAATAAGGAAAGGAAAATGGAAATTTCGTTACTATCCAGCGTTAACAAAACGACCATCATCGAGCTTATTCTACTTAATTTCCTACCGATGAAGCTGATCTGTAACCGTTGTGTTTGAGCAAAAAACTATGGCTGAATATACTGTCATTTAATAAAATGTCGCATCTTCTTGTTAGTTGGCAACATTCTTTTCTAGTTTCTATCGATAGAAAAACGCTTTCTCTGCAATGACTTCTTGTATGATATTTAAATAAAAAAATTCATGCGTATATAGAATCAATAGAGATGGAAATGCCATAGTAATTTCTCAATCCCCTTGGCATAACATGATTATATCTATAATGGATAAATTTTGTGCAATAATGGTTTTATGAAAATATGTTTTAGTTTTGCCTAATCAAAAGAAGATTATTCTATAACATGCTGATCGTTTTATTTCAATAATTAACGGTAACTAATGTTTAATTATTACAATTAGTTAAGACTTAATGCAGATTACAAACTTAGATAGAACCAAGCAAGACTACACGACAAATGCACAAAAATATATATATATATATATATATATATATATATTAGCAAATAAAAGACATTTCTCAATTTGATCCCTTTTTTTTTTTCCTTTTTTGGGAAAGATAGGATAATTTCATTTACTTAAAGTAGAATATTTACTGGTATACAAAATCACGACCCTAAGGGACAAAGTTGTAAAGCAAAAGTGCCCTTGGTCGGGCATTTACAACTGAAGTTTAAACATCCTTAGGAAAGCCATAACCTATTAGATCTTTTCCAGCAGGGGAAACAAGGGATTGGAAGGAAGGTAGTCGAAGATCACAAAAGGTTGTAATTCCTACATTCCTTGTCCAGTAAGCTAGTCTGCGACCTAATTAATCTCGGAGGTATTGCTATGACCCTCCAATTGCATAGTTGGCAAATTCTTTCCCTGTAAAGGTTGATAACATGTCCGTATTTAGCTTTTACATTAGTGTTTGAAGACAATAGTTGTATAGCTATCAATGGATCTGATTCGATTACAACATTCGAAAAACCCTTTTGTATACTATTAGTAACTCTCCAACAAATAGCCCACAATTTCACTGCAACTATATCAACTTTTTCTAATTTGTATGATAACCCTAAAATCCATCGACCTTTGTGATCTCTTATAACTCCTCGTACCGGTGCTTGGCTAGATAAGTTATTCATAGAGCCATTTGTCTTCAATTTAATCCTTGGTTACTGATGTAGAATCCAAGAAAATTTTCGTGTTTCTATTTGAAACAATTTACTTTATTTCTTGAGTGTAGCCTAACATTCATAGGCTAGCTTTCTCACAATATGATTAAAATCACTGTCAGGCGATTTAGGTTGGAATAAAACTAGGTTCTGATTGAACCATAAGTACCAAATCATAATCTAAAGATATATAATTTTGGGGGTTAGCCTATTGTTAACTCATTTTTCTTGATGTGAGAGATTAACTTAATTCAATTGTGAAAATCCCCATCTATAGATGTGTCTAAGATGTCTTTGGCTTGCTAGGCTTCTACTATTTGTATGGTCCCAGTACATGAGTTAAAAGCATATGCCAAATCTTCATTTCTATCCCCACATTTATGACAGCTTACATCTTTTTTAATTTTCTTACTCCTTAAGTTGGTAGTTACAAGAAAGCAAGTAACAACTCAACTTTAGTGGGAAAATAGATTTCCAAAGCCAATCCTAGTTTTTCTCTTTAGGCTTTGGCTTAGAGGTTAGTTGCACATAGATATGCAAAATTCTAAGATCTTCTTTAACATTATTGGAAACCAACCTTTCATCATTTTTTCCATGAAGAATTATTGGTCTAATACTATTAAGTATTATATCTAAGATGTGGAAGCTAGTTTTATTCTCATCCCAAGCATAATCATCTAACCAACAGTCAGCCATTGTTAGATAACAAGCTTAATGGTGAATTAGGCCTTATATTAATTGCCTCATATTGAAGTTTCCTCTCCGCTTATCTTACCAAAAACTAACTCCTTCCCCATTTCTTGTGGATACTATTCCATTATGTGAGTACCATTCATGATTGCTATGTAGTGCTTTAGTAAAATGCAAGGCGTATGATAACTTAAGAATACAATTTCTTAATCTTATCTTTTAGTGCTCCACTTTGATTAGGTCAGCCCATATGACATGCTTCAACTTAAACTCTTAATACCTTTTAATTGCATAAGCTTCAATTCTTTTGTATAGGTCTACAAGACCTAGACCACCCCTGTGTTTTTGGCTTAGTGATCTTATTCCAATTGATCCAATGAATTTTCTTTGTTTCATTGGCACTATTCTAAAAGAAGTTTCTAATGATCATTATGAGTTTCTACAACATTTTGTTTAGGATTTTAAAGACCTGCATATAGTATGTTGGTTGGGGCTCCAATATTGACTTAACAAGCACTACTCTTCCACATATGCTTAATTGTCTTGCCATCCATCCGGAGAGTTTTTTCTATGCTTTTTCAACTATCATATTGAGTTGATCAGTTGTAGGCTTGCTACCATCATGTAGTGGAAAACCAAGATACTTCCCAAAAGACCTTACTTTGTGCATTTGTAGAATACTAGTTACTTGTTCCTTCATTGCACTTAGAGTATTTCTCAAGAAAAAGATAGATGACTTTTGTGCATTGACTTCTAAGCCTGACATTCTCAAGAAGTGTTCAAGAACATTATTTACTGTTTAGGCATTCTCCTTATTTGCTTTGGCTACTAATAAACATCATTTGGAAATAATATATGAGATATGCTAAGATCACTATCCCTTACTTAGAAACCATTCTAAGCACCCTCTTGTACTCTCTTTTCCACCAACCTACTAAAAAATTCCATCCTTAATATGAATAGATAAGGAGAAATAAGATCTCCCTACCTTATGCTACGATTAGGGGAAAAAGGATATAGAGAGTAACCATCAATTAAGATCTCTGTTGTTGTAGTGGTAAAGCATGGGGTTATTAGTTTGATTCATAGTTAAGGGAAATTTAAGCTAACTAACACTCGATGATTAAAATCCCACTCAATAGTGTCAAAAGCTTTTTCTGAGTCTATCTTTATCATTATCTAACTTTGTCTAACTTACTAGCCTCTACTAGTAGGTGCGTTTTTAGAAGTAAAGCATTATGATCACTTGGCCATTAGGTGAAAAATTCTTGATTCTAGATATAAGCTTCTCTAAGCTTAGTTACACCAACCTCTATCTAAACACCTTTAAATAAGAGTAGGTAGATCTTGCTTATTTGACAAAGTAAATAGAGTTCCTATAAATCCCATATCTATTAATCCATAAGAATTCATGCAAGAGGCATAGTGAAAAGCATGATTTCTAGGAAAATGACCTCCACCCCAACGTTCACTTCTTTTAACTACATCATTAAAGCTTCCTAGGATGCACTAAGTAGAGTTATTTACTAGCTGAGCATGCGATTATAAGCTTTCCCATAATTATAGTTTTTCATTTTGAAGTAAGGAATCATAAACGAATGAAAAAAGCGAGAAGTGTTTGAGTTTCTAACCTTAACTTCAACATGAATATCATGAAAAGTTTTCTTGAGAACTTGCACATTTAAGACTTGTATTCCATAGCAACAGCATGTTACCACTAGGACCGGTAATTCGTGTTATCGTATCGCATTTCGTTTCTATGTCTAAATGGATTTGTTTCTACAAAACTTAAACTTATAAAATGACTTATTTATTAATCATGTATGAGAACTTAAACCCATGACCCAGTGTGTCTTGTGTTTGGGTTGAACCCAGTTATATTAGACTTAATAATTCATACTATCATATTATATGTTGTTTATATTAGATTTAATACCATTTATCGATTTAAAAGTTATAATTAAATTTATAAAATATGATAATATTTAAATTTTACAAAGAAAAATAACATGACCTCTTCATACTTAATAAAAAGTGACAACTAAAAAAAAAAAAGTTTCTAGTAAAGTAAAATAGTACCAAATATTAAAAAACCAAAAATTTAAGTTATACAATATCATTAAATTAAGTAGAAGTATGGATTGAATGTATATTAATATTACTATTAGTATTGACTTCCAAATTTATCACATTATTTCTCATATTTTCATGGGAGATTATAAAAAAATATACACATAAGTTTCTAATTTTTTATTGATTTAAATTATGATGTGGCAAGAAAAGCATATAAAATTTTAAATTTAAATTACATAAAATTATTAAATTAAGTAAAATCATGACTTAAATAAATAATAGTATTACTAACAGTGTTAGTTTTGAAATTTATCACATTACCTGTTGGATTTTCAAAGGAGGTAGTAAAAAAATCTACACATCAATTCGTAATTTTTTACCCATTTAAGTTACTTAAGAATATAGAGCAAAAAATATCCTAAACTTTTAATTGAGATCTGTAACTTAGAAAGAAATTATCTATGTAGCAAAATAAAAATACAAAAAAATATATATCATGTTTCGTATCCTATATCCGAGTTTAGAAGCTAGACCTAGACCCGAACATAAATTTAATTATGTTTAAACACGTCTCACCCATTTG
Organism: Lumnitzera racemosa; assembly: GCA_024138005.1. NCBI lineage: Eukaryota > Viridiplantae > Streptophyta > Magnoliopsida > Myrtales > Combretaceae > Lumnitzera > Lumnitzera racemosa. The sequence continues at coordinate 24,662,115 of JAMXBC010000011.1, forward strand.
TTTCTTGTGTTAAAATTTTCTATATACTAACTCATTTAAATCATGTTGTATTGTATCTAGGTCCACCATATCCGGGTCCTAAATTATCAGCCTTAGCTACCATTGAAACTCCTTACTTTAACATAAGAGTAGCCATCCAACTGAGAGATATATTGAAATAGATAAGATGCATATTTAGACATTTTTGTTTCTAATAAGGCTAATGTATCTAGCATGTATGAAAGAATCAATTTAATGTGGCATCTTGCTTTTTTAGGGCATTTAAAATTCCAAACAAGAATTTGAACCGATCTAGGCTAGGATAGATGAGAGGCAATCCCATCTCAAGTGATATTTGAATTATAGTAGATTACTTCATTTGTCTTATTAGGAGTTTCTTCAGTGTCGACCATAGCTAGTGTTTCTTCAACATTTGTGAAAAACAGTGGAACAGTTTGGTTCTTCTTGAGTAGATATACTATTGGTAGTGTATTCTTTGGTATTTTCAAGTTTGTTGTTTGAAAGATCTTGTTATCACTATCCTTAGGGTTTTCTCCCATTTCTTGTTAACTTAAGGGATGCATCTTCTCTAATAGGGTTACCACTGCTATAAACACCATATATCCCTTCCTTGTACGCATTGTTTGACCTGTTCCAATCAAAGTGATTGTTTTGTCCACTTCTGTGATCATAGGTTTAATCACATGACTTAATGGCTGGGAAGGATCTCCCCTATAAGTGTCTTTATTTCCAATATGTTAACAATGACCTTTTTGATTCGATGATCAAGAGTTTAGTACATTAAACGGTAGCTTTTATCTATCAAAGGTATCTCTAAGTCTTGATGCAAGTGCTTAATATTGAATGTCAGTAGCATCTTTCAGTCCATTTTGGTTAAGCTTTCTTGTTAGGCCTATAATGCTTGTGAGCCTTTTTTCAATTTGGGTTGTGAGGAGCTTGGTGAAGCAACTGTTTTGAAAGTAAACTCTAATTCTAAGCTTCTAAAGTGTTTATTCATATATTTACTTTCTTGATGTAATAGCATCTTTACTTGATTTGATTTGTTCTATTTGGCAAGGGATTTGCCAAAGATTTTGTTAATGTTGATTTTTGATTCACCTCCTTTGATTTCTTCTTTCATTTTAAGTTTGCAGATTGCTTTGGTACCACTTGTCCATGTTTCATTACAGCAGCTGCTCTAATATCTCTCGTAATTTCTTATAGCTTAAAGCCATAATTACCTTGCATGTGTTGCTTAATGTTTATGAGTTATTTTTTATTCAATGATTTTCTTCTTTGAACCATGGTCCATTCCTCATGATCATCACTATTCTCTTTGCTTTTTCCATCATTTCTTAGTAATTTAGTCAGTTTTGCATTCATTCCCTTGTCTTGGGCCACTTGTTCAGTATTCATCCCTTCTTCATTGCCATTTAGTTTACTTTCATTTAACTTATCATTTAATAAAGGTGGTTGAGAAGTTTTCGGATTCATATGTTTATCCTCTCCATCAACCTTCATTGCATTATTTGTTCTTTAGCAATACAATGTAACATAGCCAATGCAACTACAATTTAAACACATTTTTAATGCCTTCGTATTGAACATAGTATGAGATTACATCTAAGATAGCATAATGCATTAGTGGTTCATCAAAATTTACTTATATACATAATCTAGCAAAATGCCCTCTTTCTGCATTAACCGTATAAGTATCCAAAAGTAAAATAGGACCAATTGTTTCACTAATTAGCCTTAAAATCTTTACATCGTAGTACTTTAGAGGGAGTTCACGAATACGAACCCATATTGCAATCAAATTATATGTTGCTAATGAAACCTTAAAGTTTGGCTCTTGTCTTCTAATGGTTAAAAAATAGCAATTTATAGACCAAAATCCTTCTCAAATGACCTTATTTAAGTCTCCGTCTACAGCAAAAGTCATTTATAATTACTTAAGTCCATTGCAATCATTGTAAAGTTTGACGCAAAGCGCCATAAAATATTGTATTTTGCTTAAAGGATTTTATACCTTAAAGATTATTGATATAGTTTAATTATTAAAGACTTTTCCTAAGTATAAAGCTTTCTTTTGATTTCATGAGGTATGGGAATGATGCGTACAATTGGTTTAACATGGATTTGTTCATTGCTCTTCATTTGCTTAAATATATGCTCAAAAGTAAATTCATGTGTTTTAGTAGCTTCATCCTCATCGATAATTGAAATTAGCGGCATATGCTATGGGGATATTGCGAAGCACTAAGTCCCGATAGGAAGGCCTTTGTGCTTTTCCTTGATTAGTAGCTCCATTTATAAGGACTAGTCTCTCTATAGAACTAGATGCATTTTCTTTTGTGAAGTCTTCCTAATGAATCTTTTCCTATTGCGTAGAAGATTTTGAATTTTCACTAGAGATTTCAACTTCAAGGGCTTCTAATGATTTTAGATGTTTTTTTTAACATGAGGTAAATAAGAAGGTAGAGAATGAGTGTAGTATGTTTTTCAAGCGGAGGTTTGCTTAAAAGAGAACATCTTTTTTCTTTTAAAGGGAAATTCTCAATTTAATTCTTACTATTAGCAACATAAGGGTGAAGTATTATATGCGCTAAAGCATAATGTCCATGGTGTAGAGAATACGTATTGCAATGTGTAAATTATAAATAGACTATAAAGGATATGATATGAGCAAGATTCTTATTGTAAATCACATAATAGAAGCAATGATGTGTCTAGATTGTGATCAACCAATAATAATAATAATAAAAAAAAAAACTAAATGAGGAGATGACTTACATTTCCAAATATTCGTTATAGTATATACTAGAAAAGTACACTTTTAGTTGTTAATATTTATGAAATTTTCTATTTAAATCACCAACCTTTTTTGTTAAATTCTAATTCTCAAAATTTGCTAAGGATTAAAAACCTAGACTTTTGTTAGTACCATTATATTGTTAAGGCAATGTGATGGTTTATATATTAATTTTCTCACTTTTTGTAATTATATATTTGAAGTTTTGACTTATCTAGTTATTTACCTAATTGAAAATTTAGTGGTCACAGTTTACATTTTAGTTAATTCCAATTCACATCATTAATCTAATCAACACGATTAGCTAATGGAATAGCCATCTACAGCCTTATAGTGGCCACGTGGCCTTTCGAGGGCTATAGGTGGTCACTCATGATCACAAGTAGGTCTCGTAACCTATATTTTTAAAGTAGGTTATGACCTACTATTTTGTAGAGGTTAATCAGCAACCACCTATTAGGAGTTATATGACCCTTTTAAGGCTGTGAGCAGCTATCCATTGGCTAATTGTGCCGACTGAACTAATAATGTGAATTTTAGTTAATTGAAATGTAAGCGGTAATAATTAAAATTTTAATTGAGTATATAATTAGACAAGTTGAAACTTTAAATATATAATTTCAAAAAGTAGTGAAGTTGATGATAAACCGTAACATTGACCCTTGCGTTATTCATACATAATTGACATGTGATAGGTCTTAATTTATCAAAATATCAATTTGAACAAATAATACTATTAAATATATATAAATTAAGTAAAAAATACAAAAAAATTTATTTTCAAAAACTTAAAATTAAACTAAAAAGAATGCCCTAAGGCTAAGTGGCATGCAAGCGCTATTTTTGTATATTCAAATCAACCAACAATCATATCACAACATTAAAATTCAACAAATTTGAACAAAAATATCAAATCAAGGTTAATTCTCCATTTTTTTGAAAAATCTCATTTTTATGGGTATTTTTATTTAAAAAAAAAAAGCATTTTGATTGAATTTTTTTTAAATATAAAACTTTTAAATATGGAAATCTTTTTTTTTTTTCAACCAACTTTTCCTTAAAAAAATTGGACCTTTAATGTTTAATCTCATTTTATCTATTTAAAAATATTTCCATCAATTTTAATAATTGATTCAAGCATTTTGATTGAATTTTTCTAAATATAAAACTTTTATATACGGAAATATATATATTTTTTTTGTAATAACCAGTATTTCCAAATAAGTTATGATGAATGAAGAAGTGGCACATTGGTTAATTGTTTAAAAGTCAGTGGCAATATAGTAAATTTAACCCAAGTTAAAATCCTACAATTGGTGTTAAAAGGATACGAGCTTTCTTGCTCTTCTTCTTATCCCTCTTCCTTCCATTATGTATTTCCTTCCCTCCTTAACAATTTTCACTTCCCCCATACAAACCATACTTGAGAGTAAAGGTAAGTGGTAATTTCTTCTTATTTCAATGAAGTTTGGATATGTTGGAAAGAGAATCTAATACTAGTTATGTATGGAAAAACAAAAATTACCCAAAAGTTGAAGGAAGTCGGCAGGAAAGTGTTGATTTTCTGATACAACAGAAAAAGTGTTAAACATGCTTTTCTTGGTGTTATCAATGTTATTATTGAAATGTGTATGCTTTTCTATAGAGGTTTTATATAGAAAATGAAGTAAAGCAAGTAGATTCAGTTAAGAAATGCAAGTGACATTGAAATTCGAGTAAGTATCAAAATCAATGACTTGACGTTTGAATCTTGTTGTCAAGTTAGTTTAAGGTGTTGGAAAGTATCAGGGGAATAAGGAAATTATAATGTCTTTAGATCTTTAAGCATGCTTTATTTTAAATATTTTCGAAGAGGAAGTTGTCTTATCATGTCTAAAGGTAAATTCTCATAATTGTAGAATTTGTAGCACCATCAAAACAGAAGTTAAAGTAATGTTTAGACAATACGAGAAAGTGGGCTAGTGGTGAGTGTTGTGTCCACTCACTACGTGGCTATTTCAAGCACAGAATGCTTTGCCTAATTAGCTGACTAGCTGTACCTAATACTAATTCTACTAGCTAATGACACCTAAAGTTATGTTTTTCTTTTTCGTAAACTAACTATTTTTTAGTTATATTTACTTCTAAAATTCCTTTCATATTTTAATCTTGAATTTAAGATTTCTAAGCCCTATAAATTCATTTAGAAACATGCCTTTTAGAGTAGAGGGATAATAACTAAATGCTTAAGGAACCTAAGTAAAGAGATAGTATTCCAACTGAGAATTGTTGTATATGATATCAAGGTATGGTGTTAGGGAGTATCAAGTACTAGAAGAAGAATTCAATATAGGTACGCAGATGCCGTTTTTGTTGTATGTGCTTATCTAAGATTGTATCAAATAGACTTAAATAAATTCAACTTATTAATTCCTGTGTTAAATGTGCTTTGTTACACCTAATGGATTGAAGTATTGATGATTTCAAGGTAACACCTCAATGATCAATATGTAGCACTGTCTTGAATAGAGTTGTATCATGAAATGATCTTGTTAGACTCTAGGTTTTATTTATGGACTCTTAAGTATTGGGGAGTAACCAATACCTATAACTAATATTATATATGTGTATATAATTCAAGATCATGTGTTACCTCAACTTTTAGGACGTTAAAATTGTATTGCTTGTTGGACTCAAATAAAAGATAATTTGTTATGCATTAAATACTTTAATATTTGCATGCATGTTTGACTTTGCGTATGCTCATGTGTATGTAGTTGTGGTATTCCATGTATTAGGCATCTAGCTTATCTTGCATAAATCTTAGTTATTAGCTGCAAGTACTTCATATGACATTTACATCTATGATGAGCTAGGATATGATATGGTGTATAAGTTAGGATATGATGTATAAGATGTGCATTATAGCAAGCAGTAGAGATGGGATATGTTAGCAAATCTTATGTGTTAGGTGATTGGGATTGTACTTGGAGATTAGACTCCATTGTCACATGTGTTTTGTTTTTTTTTGTTTAGCCAATTGTTGTCATAAGTGTATAGTTATACGAATTCAGTGTGTAATTATTATTAGATGTAACTAGATGTTGTAGTATTTGTAAGCCCCAGGGCAAGTGGGAATTTGGTACATAAAATTTAAGAGGATCGCAAAGGTTGTCTAATCGAATCCAAATGTTAGGATGAGGTTAGAAAAATTAATAGAAATGGTCCCACGAGTTTGGATTTAAGAAAAAAAAACTAAATATAAAATTTGTAAAATATATGTATATTATTCATTATTTATAAAAAATGAACAAAATTGGTTCTGATAATTAACGAATTACTAAAGATAAATTGTATGCATACTAAAAATTATAAAATTATATGAATAATATTTAAGAGTGTTTATTTATATTAAATGTAATTTTACGTATAGAGAAATATACTCGAAATTACCTAAATTACACTAAAATATATAAAAATAAAATAGAAAATTAATAAAAATTATGGAAAATTAGGTGGCATTAGTACATGTGTTGGTTGAGGCATAGCAGTGTAGGAAGCAAGTTTAGGGTATGTTTAGAAAAAGATTAGGGCATATATAGGACAGTAAAGTGACTAATCTAATACATTTGGCAATAAGATAATTAATCCACTAACCTACGCTTTTCTATAAAAATGCAAAGATACATCCATTAGTTAGTTTAAGTAAAACACTACTTGGAAAAAAAATTTGGTTAAGTTGAGGGAATTTAGGAAGAAATTAGAACAAAATAGTGAAAATAAAGCTAAGTTGAGGGCTGGGTATCAAATCAAGACCTAGAAAGGAACCACGACTACCGCCTAACAACAACCCCCATACCTAGATTAACTAATAATAGGAGGTGGCTAGAGGTGACTGTAAGGGCAACTTACAATGAGTCCCTTAAATTGACTCGATTTTCAATTAATTACTAAAAATATTAATTTTTGTCCAAAAATTATGAAAAAAATATATATTCTGGCATATTTTTATATGAAGAATCTAGAGAAAATACTATTTTGTTGAAATTAAGTGTTGAAATATACTACTCTGAAGAAATGACTAAAACCAATCCAATTTCACTTTTGTTTTCAAAACCCTTACTATTATTGTTTTGGCTCCGGAATTTTTCTACAAGGTACTTGTAATATTGCTATGAAGAGTTTTTCATAAAAACTATTCTCTAAATTTTAATATAATTTTTAGGACTGTAATCCTATTAAAATGCTTTTTTAACAAGTTTAAATATTAAATTTTCAAATATTTTGCAAAGATTTTAATTTTAGTTGATTCCTATCATAAATTAATGATGAATAGTGTTATGGAATTGAGTTTTGGGTACTGGAATTATTGAATTTAAGTATAGGAGAATTAATGTTGAAATATAAATAATGTCTAATGTATGAGTTACTTAAATAAAATAGCAAAGTGAAGCTTTATACTAATATGAGGCTATTATAGGCTGGAGAAAGTGTTTTGATTCTAGTCATGAATGGGAATTATAGAAAGCTTGCTAAAATGTAGGGTATGTATGAAGTCAAAGGACAAATTAGAAGATAGATCAAAGATTATATGTAAATGGCAAGTTAGAAAGTTGTTTAGGAACTGAATCAGATGCTTTATATACAAGAAATGTAGTTAAGTGGACTTCAAGGGATAGGTTAGAGGCTATTCTTAAGAATTTTAGATAAAACTGTAATCAGAGGATGAATTAAGAAATAAATTAGAAGATAGCCAGATGCGAACTAATAATGAGTAACTAAAAAACCTGAGTAATTAAGTATAATAGAATATTAAACTTAAATGAATGAATTGAGATAGAAAATAGTAGTATGTAACGTACTTGTATGAATACTAAACATTATTTATATTATAGGAAATTGTGATAAAGAAATATCAAAAGTCGCATCTAAGTGAGCAAACGGGAAGTTTAGATAAGTTTGGGACCAATACGTAACTATATTTTGAAGTATTGTTTTATAGTATTTTGAGACTTAAGGTTATACTTGATTGTGCTTATAAGTAGCTTGCTTGTGTGTATTTGATGTGGATTGTACACTTCTTAAATGTTGTGTTGGATTTAATTGGGTAAGTTGCTTGAATTACATGAAAACTAAAAACTTAACCGGACATGCACTGTATCCTAATAGGAGACTATTAGGATTTTTTAACCAAATACCAACTATTTTGAAAGGGATAAATGAAATGGTCTCTTCTTCATATTTCGTTGAACTAACTAATAGGAGAGAAGGTCGCAGTAAGGTTAAAAACACTAATTTGAAGGTAGTCACAGGAAAAGGGATGTCGTGATTGCACAAGCTTGGGTTTAGTCATGAGTTGTTGCATATGTACTAAAACTCCTTAAATCCATATTAGAACAATTACAATTTCTTTAATCTCATGACAAATCATATAACATCATATGGTGGAATTTGTTTTGTTACATTGCATTTAAATAACCGTTTGTTAACCCTGTTTGTACTTATCATATAGTTTTATATCTCTATCTTTACTTACTGAGTGATTGGTTGCCCGTATTTCTATAAATCTTTTTGCAGGTGCTGATTAGGATGTTGTGATATAATTACCCCTAGGTTAGTTGCCATTAGAAACTGGGGAACGAGGAAATGAAATTGAAGAACAGTTGGATTTTTTAAGTTTTTGTTGTTATCTATTGAACATTTAGTCTTAAACTATGTAAATATCCAAGTAGATTATGTTTTAAATTATATAATTATCATTCTTATAACTTAGGCTATAAATATATGATTTAAAGACTTCTTCAAGTTAATTATGAATATCGAGTAAATTACTTACTTCAAAGCAAGTTAGTTATAGATGCCTTATGTAAATTAGGTTTATGATAACAGTTATGAGGTTAGCTTCTATTTTATGATGGTCTACTATTGTAATTTTGCCTCTTCGAGGCATGATAATAGCCTTAGTAGATTCCATCTAATGATTGTAGATCGTGATATGATGTAGAGTGATACTCGGATGAGTAACTTAGATATGTTTACTAGTAAAGTTACTATATATAGTATGTTTTTTGGTTAATACGAGCTTCGACAATTATTTTAGATGGATTCTAAATCTTTGCATATCATGACCTAATAATAACATATGGCGGGTTGTAATGTCTTGAATTCTAAGGCGTTATATTTGATTTGGGTCATTCCTTCTGCAATGTAATCTAAGGGATATTTGGCCACTTCTTCTTCTTTTTTTCTTTTATCATAGTCTCAAATGGCTTCTATTGCCCTTTAATGTGTCTTTTGTTGTGAATAGGATGAGACTCTAACTTTAATTTAATATTTTTTATCCCCTGCTTTCATATCCAAAAATAGGGATTTTTTTTTTTTTTTTTTTGTAATATCTAATAGCAGGACCTATCTAAAATCATTCTTATGCTCATCTTGTTATCTTCTTTGTCTACAATGCCCCTTTATGTGTGTTTCAGTCAAATTATCTATACGATTCACTATTTTGTTTAAGCAAATATAAAGGTAAAACCCCAAAACTCTAGCCTCTTATAAACCTAAAATGTGTTTTGATTACCGACCTCATAACCCTGAATAAATCCAAGATATAGGAGTTAACTTGAAATATTGACTAATTAGTAAAATTAAGGCTTATAAAGCTAGTTAGACTATAAAACAAATAACTCAACTATAAAATTAGTGGAAGAAATGAACAAAAATCTATTACACCCAAAGTCATATTAATAAATAAATACAAGAGTATATTTTAATTAACTTCATAAATAGACTATGAGAAATAGAGATAATTATAAGTAAAAAAAGTATTTACTATAAGATAAAATTTAGAAGATTAACTACAAGGCATTTACCTAAGAAACATGACAAGTAAAAAGAAAAAGACTAAATTGCCCCTAAGAATGAAAGTAAGTAGTAAAAAGTAAAAAATCAAATGGTAAATGCTAATCTGTAGTAAAGTTAAGAAGCTTGATAATGGCCATGTCTCATGCATGAGAAACCTCATCATAAGGGTTCAAGACATATAAAACAAGAGATATTTTAGGTAAAAGCAAATAAAACAATAAAATCATAAGGTAAAATACTAAAACATGACAAAACACCTTATAAAAACATCCTAAAATGCTAAAGTATTATCAACTCAACTCTACAAATATAAAATGACTCATGACATATTATAAAAATATCTAACAAATTTTGAGGAAAGTAAATAAAAATTTGTAGAATTCATAAATATAAGTAAAATATTAAAATATGACAATAACTTCTTCAAAAGTTCATCAAAAATTGTACAAGTATCTAAAAATCATGAAAAAGTAATAAGAGATATATCGAGATGTCAGTTACATGTGGTAATTTTTTTTTTTTAGATTTTCCTCCTTAGTAAGTAGTTAAAGAATAATTTTTTAGAGGCTAGTTCCCTTGTTATATGTTGCTAGCCCCAAAATAAGTTAAACCCTTTTTTTATTGGTAAGTTGACACACCCATAATGGTGGTAGAGGAGTCTAAGAGGTGGTTGTTATGGCTAATTGGGGGATTTTTAGAAATTTTAATTCATGTTGTTTTGAGGAACCCTTTTATCTATAAGTACTTTATATCTATATCTTCCTATAGTTATTTTCTTAGAATTAGTCTTGCATATTTCATATTTTTTATATTTTTGGAAGTTTCCATTAATTATTTTAGAAATTACACATTTTGAACAAAAATTGCAAAACCATAACTAGTGACGTTATAAATTTCACAAACTTTTTATCTTAGTTTCTTATCCCCAATATGATTTTTAGACACTATAGTTGTCATTTATTAAAGTACTTTATAATTTCTTATTTATTTGGCCTATTTCTTCATTATTTTAAATCATCTTTATTTATATGCTCAACTATGATTAATAATGTATCGAGCCCCTACTTTTCATAACCTTTATGGGCTCTGTTTTGTTCATCTTTTTCCCATATTCTTGGTGTCGTTTTGGTGTCTACTTGAATTTTACATTTGCCAAGAATAAAAACACAATAAAATGGAAATATAATTCATATATACTACAGTTTTAAAATTAAATACCCAACAAATCTCAATGAAGTTAAATTTATTTATCCTTTACTTTATTCATATTTACAAAAATACCAATTAAAAAAATCATCTCTAATGCATAAAATATATCTTTTTCAAATCTTTTTTCTTCAAAGCATGTGAATTTTTATTTCTCAATTTTAACACTCCAATTACCACCTTCATCATAATTATGCAACAAAATAGATAAGACAGGTAAAACATTTTTCTAAACACTAAATTTCCAATAGATATAAATCAAAAACAAAATAAATATAAATAACATAGAAACAAGAAAAAGACAATCCAAACGAGATTATAGTAACAACTTTATGTAGCTTTGAAAAAGGTCATCATTTCTAACCTTTTTCTATACTAGCAAATGATGCACTTGCAATGCATATGCAGCAAATAAATATAGCAATATGATACAATACAAAACAAAATACGGTTATTAAATTAAGCTATTTACATAACCAATAATTTAATAACAAAATAAGAACAATACATAGACAGTTAGAAAAATCCATGTAAATTTATAAATATACAACTACATTAAGGCATTATGAAGATATTAAAATACATTAAATATATGCTAATTGCATTTATTTGTAATTTTAATATATATATAACATGTCTAACTAGGTCTTCTAGCTTATAAAGCAAATTATTTACAAGCCTTCAACAACTCAGGGCTCTTTCCATTTTCAAAGTACATATAATGGAGCAACATGTTTATAAACATATGAGCTAGGATTATAGATTGAGATGGTGAAATAACCTATACAAAAAAAAAAAAGAAGAAGAAGAAGAAGTTCATAATGATTCCTATTTAATGTGTATAACTTATTTTACAAAATTGATGAAAGCATTTATTAAAGTAACTTTCTATACTTACTTATGTTTTGTATGTTTTTTAGCAACAATAAAGAGTAAATTTTAAGGGAGCAGGTGTTCTGATTTAAGTTGAGTGAATTTTTAGGATAACTATTATTTTATTTCTTTTTAACTATTTCTTACTTATGTTTTTGAAAATTGATGTACACATATGATGCATATGAGTATAATAAAATAAATTAAAATAAAGATTTAAGCTTTTATCACTAATTAGCACTCATTATGAAATAAAGAAATATGTAATATACATATATATATTGAGATGTACATATTAGTAATTGGATTTTATCTTAAATTAAAAATAAAATGGAGAATTACATATATAAATGATAAGGTTCATTCATCTACGATTCTTTTCTAGTAGAATCCTTTAACACCTCTAGAAAGAAGATAATATTCATGTAATGAAGTACGACAATTCCCATCATGGGAGTGAAGTTGAAAAACATAGTTGATATTTTGTTTTTCACCTAAAGAACGATAAAAAAGATCACGACATTTACATAAATGGGTGAAAATATTAAAATGAAAAAAGAAAAAAAGAAAATGCATTATAAAAACCAATATTAAGCTAAATTGAAAACAAACCTTAATGAGACAATAGATAAAAATGAGATAAATTCACATAAAAGAGTGGATAGAATTAAGTTGTCAATTATGTGCTCTAGAGTGAGAGAGAAAGAGGAGGTGGAGTGGATATGAAAATGGATAAAATTTGTTTTGGTAAAAAAAAGACACTTAGAGAGATTTATATTTCGTTAATGAAACTTTTGTGAAATAAAAAGTTGAAACTATACAAGGAGAAAAGGAGAAGGAAAATTCTAATTTGACTATATATATATATATTATAATAATCATTTTAAATTATCGTTATTACTGCATTAATATGTAATATTATAATTTCACCATTAAGGCATATTGAAGCATATTATTGTAATTTGACTCTGGAGATGGGTTTGTGATATGTAAGCTAATTTATATTTGATGATTTTTCCTTTCCTCCCCCCTCTTCAATATATATGTGGAGAAAAAAATAATTGGCTTAAAATATAAGATTTTCTATGTTGTAAAATTATGGTAATTGATATTTATAACCATAATAAATAACACTATGGTAAAATTAATAATGATAGATAATATGAAATATTAATATTACAAAAGATCGTTTAGGAAAATAAGAAAGAAATACCAAAAAGTCTCATTATTGTACTTTAATTTTTTATGTGTTTGTGTATACACATGTCTATATATTATGGTATTTGCACATGTTGGGGTCCGATTGGAGTGGTCACGTGCGTGCTATGTGAGTAGCGGTCTATACGTGGCTTCAAAAAAATGAAGCGAGACTGTCACCTGAAGAGATGATTAGGTGAGAATAAAGGTAAGGAGGAGGAACATGCAATCTTAGTATCTTAAATGCACAAATGATAGACAAGACAGTCTTAGGGAACTTCAAGCATTCACCTAATAGCTTAAGCAAACGAGATCGGTTCTTTCTTTGAACGCTATTTGATTTTAGAAAGTAGAGTTTTCATAGTGGAACACTGTTTCTCTGATCTCTCTAAGAGTTCTCAATGAGGAGAAAGTATTAGGTATTTATAGGCTCTTAGGCAAGATAGTATCCATCATATCATTTTGGTGATCAACGGATAAGACAAATCCTACTCAATTTATAGTTATCTAGAATGAGCTAGCTAATGGGCTCAAGGCTAGTAGCCTTTCTTATAAGTGCATGAGCCTTCCTGAAAAAAGGTTGAAGGCAGATAGACCGGTCCAACGATCCCTGTTCCAACCCTACCAAGCCAAATCTCCTTAATTCATCTCAAAATGGATTGGACTCCTTAGATCCTGTCATCTGGCCCAAAGAGTCAAGTCTAAATAAATAATGAGCTTATTTCAATAACTAATATAACAATTTTTAGCCCTCTACATTTTCCCCCTAACAAAAGTCCCTTAGATGCATTTAAGGAGATTTTAGGCATTTGTAGAAGTTGTTTCTTCAACTATTATATAGACACACTAAATGTTGACTTTGTTTGCCTAATCACCTCCAATATCTACAGAATCGATGCATCTTTTGGATCACTAACGAGCTAAGCATGATATGCTAGTATTTATTTTGCTACCATAGAACACATACTTCGATATGCCTTTGCATCGTACTATGGACTTATTACTCCCATGAGATTGATTCACCAAATAATATGTCTGTAGTGGCTCTTCTCAATATTTCTTCCTTATTTTATGATCATTGGTAGAAAAAATAAAACCATTGGAGCATTCATAGGAATCTAAAGCTTTCAAAACATCCTATTTGGCCATATTATATGCATATACATATATATATATAGGTATGTGTGTGTATCTCATTCATACTGGTAATTGAGGTAATGCCATTATGAAGTGGAGCGATGTGGGGGCAATACCCCCGCGGTACGATATGGTATTTTTTATTCTTTTTTATTTTAAGCTTCTCTATGCGTCCTTATAAATATATATATATATATTATATAAAGCTCATGTAGAAAATTATGGGCCCAAAAATTTGAAATCCTTCTTATTTTAGTGGAACAACTATGTGATCTTTATCTAAGTTCAAATCTTTTTCATAATAGTTGGTAATGTTTTACCTTGAAAAAGATACCAACATAGCCATTCAAATTAATCAAAACTCAATTAAATCTTCAAGACTTTATCTTCACAACTCCAACTATATCGACTATAAGCAAAATTCTTTAAGCTTTCTCATTCTAATTTTGAATTCATTTAGTCCTCATGTAGCAACAAAAAGTGAGGGCGAAAATAAAAGACAGTGCAACTTGAAGACTTCATCAATTCATACGTGGAAATCTTAAAGCCATAAGTCCTTACTCGTCTTTTGATTTGATTTTCTTTTCTTTTCTTGTTCTTGTTCTTGTTCTTGTTCTTTTTTTAAAAAAAAAAATTCTGTTGTCAACCAAAAAGATCAATCTCAAAAAAATTTCCTTTTTCACATCTTTTATTTGTGTTACATCTTGTAATCTTGATATAGCAAACATCATGTCCCTTTGTCAATATTTATCATATCTTTATTCTGTCCTTCATCTATATCTTTAGAATCTTTCACGTTGGCTATTTATAGATGCACGAATTGTCCAGTTTCCTTCCCATCCTGAATTTGAATCGTTCACATTTTGGTTGTTCTCATGATGAACGTAAGCAAAGGAATGTACTAAGTTCATAAGTCGGTTAAGCAGTCTACTAAAGATAAGTGTTTGACTAAACAACCATGAGGCCTTCACTTTTAAAATTCTAGTCCATCAATAAAGACTTCAAATCTTTCGTAATTCATCTAATCCCTTTTCTTTTCCATGCATTCCTTTTTTAACATTTTTCAAATTCTATGTTTGTCTCTTGTAGGATTGTGAAAACAACTAGTAGCTGCTACTGTAACAACTCTTTGGGAAGAAAAGAAGCAATAGCTTTGGGCATCCAGTTTATTAACACATCACGATCCCCTCATGAATGGTTATCCTCTTCTTTCCTCATTAGTTCTTTGTTCTTGAAATATGGCAGATGAATTTATAATTGTAACATTAATTGTGAAGAGCAACAATTTTTTTTCTTTGATAGAACATGTCGACTTAGTCAAATCTATTAGCAAATATAAAATCTCCTTTAGTCTTTCTTGTTACAGTCTTTGTGCATAGAGCCTTTCACACCATCAATATTTGAAGAGGCACCTCTAAGAATATAGTCTTTAAAAATATTTGTGAATAACTCCTTAGGAATGAGTTTCCATGCATTATATCTTCGCTACAACATATACTAGAGCATCACAAGATTAACTAAATTTTCCTTAAAAGGAAGTCATGCACATTCAGATCTCAATCATTACACTCTTATTTTAAGTCTTTTCAATGAGCAGCCAGGTGATCAAGATTCAATTTCTTTATTCCTTTTTATTGTTTCCCTCCTTAATGCTCATATATGCTACATTAAATTGAGATCGATATCATAATTCCTCAGACAAGTAGCATGCTGAGGAATTTATTTATTTTAACCTCATGGTTCTTGACCTTTTTGCAAATTTGATTTGTCAAAAATTAAAACTATACCAGGTGGTTACCCTTTTAATTTGCATACTTCTTTTATGCATGAGAGAGGTAATGACAACAATTACTTCAGTAATGCTTTCCCTCCTTCATGTATTGAATATATTGATTGTATGCCATCATAGAAAAAGAGATGAAGTTCAATCCAAGTCGAAGCATAGAAGCAGCGAAGATAAAGGACTTACTGGTGCATCAAGATAAATGTCCACCATCCATCCCATATCTTCAGGATAAATGGCTAGACGAAACTATATCTGAAGGCACGTTTTAGGATAAAGCCAAGCGTCAAGAAGCATGTGCTACACCTTGCACTGATGGTGACCTCTAGTTTGTCGAGCATAAGCTTCATGCTGATTCTAGAGACACAATTAGAGGAGCTTTAGAAACAAGAGGAGAGAGCTACCTCTCTCTAGTATCCAATTCTCCTTTTTAAAGGAGCCACTTTTTAGATGGGATGATTGGGTAACATACATTGCTGAGAAACCAGAATACATGACTTTACTGAAGAAAGCTAAAGCCCTCCATGCTATTGCCACTTCTTCTTGGTTGCGGTTCCCACAATCGAGTGGAATAGAAGTATAGTGGGCAATCATCTTGTGTTAGAGTATTCAGACCCATACGCTTATCACTTCGTAGGGGGAGATAACTCCAACATTAGAAGACGTAGCTATACTGTTGAATCTACACAGCTTTGGACGAACAGACCTTACTGCCATAACATCCTCTCATAAAGAGCATAGTTTTCAAACATCACTAATGGGTGCTTTGCAAGCTACTCGCATTAAGA
Source organism: Lumnitzera racemosa (assembly GCA_024138005.1). Taxonomy (NCBI): domain Eukaryota; kingdom Viridiplantae; phylum Streptophyta; class Magnoliopsida; order Myrtales; family Combretaceae; genus Lumnitzera; species Lumnitzera racemosa. The sequence continues at coordinate 24,678,733 of JAMXBC010000011.1, forward strand.
AGAAGAAGTCATGTTTTACTTCTTGGCTTACATATTTCTTTGAGGAGAGAAGGAAGAATAGGCCTCAGGTTCTAGGCCCAAGTAGTAGGAAAGAGTAAGTATCTTCACGTCTTTATTTTTTTTTTTAAATTCAAGTGTTGTAGTTGTGTCTTCTACCCATATTTTTTCTTTCCCATCTCTTGCAGGTTTGAACTTTCTACTTTCATAGTGTTCTAGCTTTCCCTGTTGGTATTCCCCGGAGGGCCTAAGGAAATTGTTAGTCTACAACTCATCCTCTTAGCCATTCGTATTGCCTCGAGTGAGTGATTCGCTCTAGGCTCCTTCTACTTAGGTTCACTTTACCAACGCTTATATCACCATGCTTCCATACGTTTGAAAAGTCAATATGTGATCATTTCGCATGTAGACTTGGTGTTTCTTCAACTTTTCTATTACGAGCAGTTTCGAAGATATTTTTCTCCTCCTACTGTATAAGACCAACCCAGCCTTGCTCTTCCTAGGGCGTAGGCTTGGGTTGAGGAATTAATTGATCAGTTACTCCTGTAGCTTATTGACATTGAGGGTGGAGGGTGAATGTACATTCCACCCTTATGTCGAGCAAATTACATGATATGAAGACAGTAATGGGCTTATCCCAATAACTAATATAACAATTTTTAGCCTTTTACAATATTAATAAAAGAATTTCAACAACAATGTATTTACTTTCACATAATACTTTTTTACTCCAAGTATAATGTAAGAGTAAGCAATTTATACAAAACATTTAGTTTGTTGCTAAATTAGTAGTACTAAAGTAATATAAATTAGCTAGTGTTAATATTAAGTCATAATTAATTATTGAATTCTTAAAATGGAAACTTTTCTTGGTAACATTGTTATGTTGCCAAACTTGTTTTAATTTTTTCTCAAATTACAAATATATCCTTTATTGAAAACTATGCATATAAATTTAATATATGGAATTTGTAGTAATAAATATAACTATTGAGGATAGTTTTGTAAATTCAAAAATAAAATAATAATAATAAAGACACCAAAGACGTTAATTTCACATTAATTAAAGCATGCTTTCCTTTATCATCAAAATAAGAATATGTTTCAAAACCTCATTTCCTATCTTACCTATTTAAGCTTTCTTAAGGATATATGAGCTTGTTAACTATTTCATTATCGTATCGATGAAGCAATTGCATCAACCATTATGAAAGCAATATATGGGATAATAATCTTTTCAGGAAATTACAAATAACCCTCTTGAATTTTAACTTAAGTATGAATTGACCTCTTGAACTTTCAAAGTATGTTTTTTTTATTCTCTAAACTTTAATAAATTGGTAATATTAAGGATATTTCCTTTTTTACTTAAAAAAAGATACACTAATGTCAAAGTTTATAAGGTCTTAAAGCACATTTTAATAAGTTTAGGAGGTATTTACATACTAAAATTAAAGTTTAAAAAATTTATTCTCAACGCATAAGGGGGGTTGTTTGCCAATTTATTAAAATTTAAGGGGGTTAAAAACTATACTTTGAAAATTTAGAAGGTCAATCCGTACTTAAATTAAAGTTTAGGGAGGTTATTTGCATTTTCCCCTAATCTTTAATATTCAATAGCATAATGACATCTAGTAAACCACAAGGATTAATCCAATTTAAATGGTTATTTATAGTAATTTAGAACCTTACTCAGAACCTATTCAAAACCTTCTAAAGAAAGTCATTTAGTAAATATCTCTATTCCCATACAATTAACCTAAAACTTATTTTATAAGATTTCTATGATTACCCAAGGGATAGTAAGCACTCTACAACCCAAGGAAGTGGCCCACTTAACAGTAGTCTTAATTGCGTTAAGAAGGGATTGTAAATCGTTATGCTATTTATGCTTATAGTTAACTGTTTATGCATATGTGGTTAAAATGCATGCTTGGGGTAGTTGAGTTTACCTACTTAGTGTAAATTGTTTGAATTTATTATTACAATGTTGTGAAATGATTATACAGCTTGATCATCTTTTCAAACCCAAATTAATTCCTACTTAGCCTTAATAATAGGTAAATGCATTGCACCTTCTTATTATTGAATTACTCCCATCGAAAACCATCTATATAATGAGGGAACACAACAATACCCTTCTTTTCAACATTATGGAATTAAGTGACATGAGAGAAGGTTGCTGTCAAGGTTGAGAAGCCACTATGATGAATGGTCTAGAATGGGTACAAGGGGATAAAAGGAAGTTTATTGCACAACCACAGATTTGGTAGGAGGGGTAATTGATGGCAAATGGCCATGGTATATAGAATTCCTTGAAATCTTAGCTTGAGTAGGGTTAGTTTTTTTTACTTTGATGATATATCAATCAACATCATATAGATGATACTTTGACTTTTTCACTGCACTTTAAAAGGAATTGATTTGTCTTATTTGCTTATTGATGATGCTTATCCTTTATCACTTACTAAGCACATAGTTTAGCTCATACTTTTATAGATTTCTTTTATAAGTTAACTCTATAAAAAGTTTAGGACAAAAAAATGGAGTGACATTGCATTAGTAAAGTTGCTCCTAAAGATTTGAACTAATTCACTAAGCATTTGACAAATGCTTTGTTCGTATATTAAACAATTCTTTAGAATTAATGAGGTATTGTTCTTCATGGTTATTGGTGGTTATGCTTCACTTCAATTAATGCTATCAACTTTGATGTGAAGTCTTGAATATATCAATGGTGTAATGGTAGATATAAGTCTTATGCTATCATTACCTATTGATATGTACAACAAGACTATTATGATAAAGGCACTTGAGGCATGACATTGTTCAAATATAAAATTTTCAAATTCTAAATTTTTTTCTTTAGATCATTCCATTTGCAATGTGATTAAAGGCCCCTTTGATTAATTCTTCCTCTTTTCTCTATTATCATCCTCTTGAATGCCTTCTTTAGTATGCCTTTTTGTGTGGCCTAGATGAGATGTTGCTTTATTTCCTCAATCCTCTATTTTTTATATCCAAAAATAGGGACATTTTTTTTTTGTACATCCAATATGGTGACTCATCCAAAGTCATTTTGTGCTCATCTTGTTAACTTCTTCTTATACATCATCCATTTTCAATTTTCTTTATGTTTAATAAGCTTAATTTGTGGTCTTCATGGTAGGTAAACATTGATTATTCATCTTTTCCTCTCTGATATGTATTTCTTTGTTGGGTCTTTTGCTTTCCTTTGTCTACATTCTTTCTAACAAATCTAGCCACTATGAGGCCAAGTGGTAGCTATTAGGGTAGCTAATGACCACCTATGGGGTGTTATGCAACCCATTAAGTTGTTGTTGGCTGGCCTAATCAAGAGTTAGTTGGGTTCCTTTCTTAAAATTTTTAAGGTCTTTTTCTTTTTTTTCCCCTTAATTTTTCAATCTTTTATTACTTATTATTATTTAATTTACTTTACATAAATTAAAAATGTATGATTTTGATTGTAATATTGTATAATGTTGAGAATTTTTTTTATATTTTCTTTTTCATTTTCTAGAAGCAACTTTACACGGACATGATATTTCTCATGAAAATTAAAATTTTATTATCGTAATTAAGGGTACTATAATGTTTACTAAAAACTTTTGGCATAATAAATTAGGAATTGACCTTGTGATTTAAAGTAGAAAACTTGTAATGGTACATTTGATTCACTAAATAGAATAAAATAGACATAGAATTGCAATTTTCATTGCATAATGAAAACAAGTAATGGCTATTACAAATTTTTCATTGGATTGAGTAATGATATATAGGTAGTTCGATGGGTATAGTTGTATGGGTCATTATTCTGGTTAGGTGGTCAAGTGGTCTAACGGGTTAAGGTAGTCCACTAAGTATAGTTTAAGGTGGTTTGCCACTAGCATAGATCAAGGTGGTTTAATTTAGTGGCTTGGTAAAGGTTGATTAGGTTTCGCGAAGTATAAGGTTGTTGTAATTAGCTAATCATATGCAGTGATTGTGTCAGTCGACATTAAGGAAATCTTGGTCTAATAACTTATGGAGGGATGTCATAGAAAGAATCATAAGAGGAGAAATAAGCAAGGTTAGATTCTTAAAATGCACGTGTGACAATAGATCGAATATGAGGTTCTTGATGTTTTCTCGACATGTTCTTAAGCAACTTTAATGTTTGATCTTCCACGAAGTGATTAGGAAAGTAATAGCATTTTTCTAAAACTTATTATACTTTAAATATTCCAAATGAGAAGGAGTAGAAGACATATATATATATATAATATATTTATTTATATGTATGTATGTATGTATGTATGTATGTATGTATGTATGTATGTATGTATGTATGTATTATTCCTTAATCTTAACCATTAGATGAATTTAAGATGGAAAGATGAGATAAGTCATTCTTGAGAGATGATAGATCAATTCTTGAGAATCAATGTTCACATTGAAGCCTCTATGTATATGAAGTCATGAGCTTTAGGCTTGAGCCCAATTGCTTTTATAAAATTTAGCCCATTTCATGTAAAAGAGGTCCATTTTTATTAAAACAAAAGTTTAGAACTCGTTTTAATCTTCTTAAGGCTTATTGAGACTAAATGAGGCTCAAATGAACTTACAAAGACCTTGTATAAGTTTACTTTTCACATGGGAGACAACCAAGTAGGTTCAAAAGTGGAAAAACTAATCTAGCGATCCTTATTCTAAACCTATCACGCCTAATCTCCTTAAGACATCCTTAATTGAGTTGCATATCCCAAACTAGTCATTAGCTAATTAAATTGATCCATGGCATGAAATTTGGTTAAAATTCTAATTATCAAAATAACCCTCTACAAAGTAATAGATTGCTAATCTAAAGCTTTTAGGCTAATTAAATAAGGAACTTAACTTGTGATTGAATGCAAAAGACTTGCAATAACATGTTTAGTCCATGAAATGAAATAAAATAGATACAAAATTGCAATTTTTAATTAATAATGAAAGCAAGTAATAACTATTAAAATTTTTCGTTGGACTAAATAATGATATTTGAATAGTTTGATAGGGCACGATTGTGGTGGTAATGGTGATTGAGTGGTTCAATTGGGATTATAAAAAATATGGTGGAGGTATAGTTAGGTTTCAAAAATCAAATATTTTCCGTTATTTGATAAAACTAAAAGCAAATTGACTAGGATATGACTTCATAAAGAAGGATGACTATCTCGAGGAATCTGAATCAAAAGCCTTATTTATCAAACGAAATTGGGCTTCCAAAGATTGGTTCTGTTTATTGAGAAAAAGAAAATGATAATTTTGGACACTATTGTAAGTTCCTATTGTATTCATTAGATGCCATAAATCACATGATTAAATTGTTGGCCGATTTATTAATATATATTATATCATGAGCTGGTAGTATTACTTCCTGTCTTCAATTGCTTCCTAAAAATATTATTATGCCAATTTGACCATGTAGAACGTTGACGTATTGGTACAGCTTCTATTCTCCATTGTTTGGCGATTTGAATATTAAGGGATAATGTTTATCTATCAGATTACACGTTTTCTTCTATCTCGTAACCCTGAAGACAAGGATATATGTCGCCGTTTGTCAACATATAGTTATACCGACGTGTCTGGCATGTTTTGTATTTATTAATAATGGGTTATGAATCCGATTTGGGTTATAAATATATGTTAAGAGTTTAGAAGATAAGTTATTTTTTTTAATATTAATTATATATTTTATAAGAAAATGAGTATTTAAAAATTATTAAATTTTTTTATTTAATTTCTTAATAAATATTTAAAACATGCATTAACGATTTCTTTAATATTAATTTAGAATCCCTTCAACATACAAATAGGGAGTCCAAATGGAAATCAATCATGTCATGTGATCTTCTCCTCGGAGCGTCCTCTATGATGACTACTTTATGTCACATCATTTAATATAGAGTAGAATATAATGTTAAAATCTTTGTGTTAATTGTAATATTTATTATTGTTTATTTTTTTTCTTTTGGGTGGAATCACAGCAACTTATATTACTTCAAAACTTAGAGAAACACATAGTTCAATAGAAGAGCAAATTCAAGTGAAAAAATAAACATCTCAACCTAGGTCGATAAACAACATAGTAGAAACGTAAAGCAAACTGGAGTCTTAAACAATAAGGTCGAAAATAAAGTTAAGAAAATTATCCCTAAAAGTCATATGGTTGATAGTCTTCATGCCTTTCTTAACTAGTAGATCAACCACTTGGTTCTGGTCACAGTTTGCCCTACAAAAGACAATATGTTCAAAATGACGAATAAGAGAAATACACTCCAATAGCACTGGGTAGCAGATGACTAAGTTAATGTTTGGTTTATGTATCCAGCCCACAGCCAATGTCAAATCCGTCTCGATAATAATTGACTTAAGGTGCCTTTGCCATGCCTACTTCATTCCTTCGAGAATAGCCATTAGTTCCACTTTCAACAATGATGAAAGGTTGGTTTGCATGTACAACCCACCAAAACTTGACCTGACTCATTTCTCACTATTACCTCAACACGTCTAATTCCACCCAGCTCTACTACAGCTCCATCACAATTAATTTTAATTACCTCCCTTTCTAGTCTAGTCCAATGTATTAAAAGGCTTCCTTTTTCTTGCAGCTACATTTTACGATGAAGTGTCCACCATTCATTTTCCTTAGCTCTAATGTTCTAGATCCAATGATGCTGAAGAACTTTCTCATGATTAAATATTATGTTGTTCCTTTTCCATCCATGTGCCCTAAAGCATAAACAGGATATAAGCTTGTCTTAGGAGATGAACTTCCTTCCACCACTTCTTTCTCTAGTAGACATTCTCTTTCAACCATTGCACCATCGAATCCCTATCCCTTATTTCATCTATGTTACGAATATTTAGCTCAAACCATCCTTCTTTACTTAGCGGACATTAAATGATAGATGGTTTCTACTGTCTTTTTACATAAAGGGCTTTCCAAATCTATATTGACTCCTCAACTACCTAGTTTGTCCCTCATGGGGATACCTTCCATTATGATTTTCTAGAGTAGCATTTGGATTCTTAGATAAGTAGTAGCTTTCCATATCTAATCCCAATTACTTGCATCTTCCCCCCTCGTCCTCACATTGGCACAATTTTGTATAGACTAATTGTATAGATAACTCACCATCCATATTCTCTAGCCAGTACTGCAAGTCCCTATTTTGGTCATCATCCGTTAAGATTACATCTCCCAGCATGCGATTAATAGCTACATCAAACGAGTAACCTATAATATCTTCTTTCCACCTGCCCAAGCTGTCTCAAACCTATTGTACTATAAAATGATCAAATTTATTAAGCGAGCCATATATCGTCTCGGATACGCTACCCTCCCGTGTCTAAGGATCTAACTAGAAGCTTGTTATTTTGCCATTCTTAATCTTGACCTTGGCATGCTTTTTCACCTATTCCTATGTCTTTTTTAAGGACTTATAAAATCTAGATCCCGAGCACTTTCGAAGGTAGTCCTTGAATATTTTATATTTGGCCCATATAAGCTCAATCCAAAGAAGTTTCTTCTTACTCAAATCCTAAGCTAGCTTCGTGAAATTTGCTTGATTTTGTTTCATAACATCCAACATTTCCAACCCTCCCAGTGACTTTAGCATTTTTATCTTTTTCCAATTCACCCAATATAATTTCCTCTATTCATTTGTAGATCCCTAAAGGAAGTCTTTGTGTACTTTTTCTATCCTTTCCACTGGGTTCTTTAGGAAAGGGATAACTTGAGAGTAGTAGTTAGAAATATTCTCAAGAATGGATACGACCTGCCATGCTCTGCGACTTCCAACCAATTAGTTTCCTTTAAATTTTTTCTAAAATAAAATCCAAATCAACACTTTTAAATTTTCCCTTAATCTTCACGGGTAACCCAAGATATTTGCCTATGCTCCCATTCGACCAAATGCTCAGCATATAACATAATTTGTTTTTCAACTCACTATCAGTGTTTCGGGACAAAATGACACAAAATTTATTGAAATTTACTTTATGGCCCGACAAATTACCAAAGACTTGTATAACTCTCAGTATACAATTTACATTACTCTTTGTCGCCTCCCCCATTAGAAGAATGTCATCAACGAAAAAAAGATGGGATAAACTAACCGAAGAATCCTTGATCTTGATAAGGAGCTATTCCTTTGCTTGTATCAATTGGTGTATCATGCAACTCAAGATTTCCATGACGAGAATGAACAAATATGGTGAAAGGGGATATCCCTATCATAATCCCCTAGAAGCATTAAAACTATTAAGCATCGATTCATTTAGAATAATGCGATAAGAAGTTGAGCTTAAACAAGAGGAAAGGAGCTCCAAAGGTACAGGAGATTTAAACTTTTTAAGGTAGACCGGACAAGTCCCACTCTATCCTATCATATACCTTCTCTAGGTCCATCTTAACCATCATCCAATTTTTTTTTCCCTTTTTTGTTTTTCAGCATACAGAGAGTTTTTGGAAAATGATAATGTTGTCTTTTGCCGATCTCCCTAGTACGAAGCTTACTTGCTTAAGACTGATCAAATCATCTAATAACCCATGCAATCTATTAGCAAAGAGTTTACTCTCCACTTTATACATGGCAGAGCAAAGACTAATGCATCTAAAGTCCTTTAGCTTGCTAGTACCGACTAATTTTGAAATGAGAACAATTAAGGTGCGATTAATATCTAGCTCCATTTCTTGGTTTTCCATAATCCTCTATACTGTGTCACACACTGTATTACCCACTTCTATCCAATATTTTTTAAAAAATTCAGCATTAAAACCACCCATTCCCAAGGCCTTATTATTTCCAATGCACCAAAAGGCTATCTTAATTTCCTCATTTGAACATTCCTTCCTTAACTCAATCTTTTCTTTCTTTGAAAGAATCTTCTGCTCTCCATCCCAAGAGAATGGAGATTTGGTATAGGAGAGTTTTTCCATGATGAATAAGTTGGAGAAATGAGAGATGACCAAACTTTAGGCTTTAGATTGCTTAGATATCCAGTTCCTAATTGTATCATAAAGCCCATAAATTCACACTTTAAAACATATAGCCAATGTATTTATGTGGAAAAACCTCATCTTTCACCCTCGCTCAATGATCCATCTAACTTTTCCTCATAGCCAACTTCTCATCTAATTCCTTCTACAGAAATCTCTTATGATCTAAAAGCTCTTGCAAGTGTTTATTTCACAGTTTGCCCCACATCTCGTCAATGCATTTCTAGATGTTCTTCATACAAATATGGATAAGCCCCAAAACCTTTTTATTCCAAGCCCTCTACCAAGCAACAAACTAAGTTAGATCATTAGGGAATCTAAATTATATAGGGTCCTAATGGGTAGCAACAAATTCCTTGAAACCAACATGGTATAGCCACATTAATTGGAACCGAAAGGGACGGTCCTTCTTAAATCCTTCCCTTACTGCAAGGTAAGTATCCAATAATATGAGCAAATGGTCAGATTGTGAGGACAAAAGATGAATAACCTTAGCTTTAGGGTACAATCTCCTCCAGTTTTCATTTGCCTAAGCCTGGCTAAATAGGTTTAGACTAAATCACACAAATTTTTGAATTTTTTTTTACTGTGTAAACTTAGGCCCAACAAAGCCTAAATCTAACATCCCACAGTCATACATACACTTTTGATATCTATCAGTATGACTTTGACACACTAATATTCTTCTCCACTTTTCCTCTTTACTTAAAATATTGTTAAAATCCCCAATCATTACTTAGGGCACACTCCAATTATTCACTAAACTTTCTAGTTCCTCCTATAAAAGACAATGTTCCTCAAATCTAGGAGATGTATAAATAGTTGACAAAAGCCAAGAGAAGTTATGAGAACATACTTGGATTTCCAAAGAAATTTGCTGGTTGGACAAGACTCTCTCTTTGATCACCATATCGTCAACATTCCATAACATAACTATCCCCCCCTTAAACCCATCAACCTTACTGCAAATCATGCTATTCGTACCAACATGCTCCCTCAAAGCTGTAGCTCTAATTGGCTTCATCCATGTTTCAATAATAATAAGGACTTGAGGGTCATACAGCATCTATAGATCCCATACAGCCTTCCTCCTCCTTTCAAAGTTCACTCCATGAGTGTCCTACGCAAGAATTCTGAATGGTTTAGTATACATTAATGGTAACAATGTGTCGATAAGTTCAGGGTTTAACAAAATATAATAGATTTTAACCTAACGTACCTCCACAGAGGCTTCCTCAAACTCTTCCAACTTTACCCTCTATCTCCATAGGTGAAAGGAGGTATAGGTCATCAGTTCTTACATTTCCCTAACCTTCAACCAAAACTATTTCTTTTGATCCTCCATGAACCTCTCCATAAAGAGTACACATTACACCTCCATTAGATATATCAACCCTTAAAGCATCGTTTCTACCACTAAACAACACATGCCTTCAAATAACTCTAACAGATCTTCTCCTGTTATTATATCCCTCATCATCAGCATTTTTATTGCTATAACCCCCTTCGCCCTGGTTTAGGCTTGAACTTGTTCGATCATGATTTCCCATCCCATTGGGAAGGTTAGTTGGAAGATAATTTGTGGGACTTGATACTTATGCCATACGATACTGTGAACCATCATATCTTACACTTCCACTCGAAAGGTTACCATGTTCACCGGAGTTTGGATATGCCATAGCTTTGAATCCGAAATGACTTCTAGCATGGGTGAGTTGCTTCTCAAAAGTTAAAGCATGATGGAAGTTTCCATTAGAAGGACCATTTTTTCTTGCTAACATTTTAAGAGATGAAGAATTTTTTCGTTATCTGGTTTTCTCAAAGTAAGAATGTTCTTATTTTCTTGAAGAAAACGAAAACACGATTAGGTTTTCAATATTTTTTTCCCCTTATTTTCTAATTCGTGCTATCGACTCGATTTTTTGAGGAGTCACCACCATCCAAATTAATGATATCAAATGATGTTTTTGGGTCATTTGGGTTGCTTGGTTTTCCCCCTAAACTATTCCTTTGATCTTTTCTGTCACCCGTTAAGTTTCCAGTTGATTTTTTATCTTGTTTTTGTGGTTTTTTCTTGTATTGGACTTTTGTCTAGACACCTACTCTCTTTAACACACTATTTACCATTTCTCTACTTGTCCCTCATTGTCCTTTAAGTCTGACTCATCAATTAGATTACACTTATCTTCCTTCACACTTTGATTCGTACTCTTGACATTTACATTTTCTGAATTAGATTCTTGTCCCATCTCTGCACCTGAGCTACTTATTGCCCCCTCCCCAGATATACCTCCATCATCTTGTTCAATGTGCCTATCCTCTATATCCATAGTATTGACATTATTGCCATTTGAGCTATAGGGATTGCCTAAATGATTTATTCTTCCACACTGATCATACAACTTCAATAATCCTTCATAAAGGATTTTATAGGGGATTCCATTGATAAAAATAAGGTGCTTCAGCGAGGAATTAATATTTAATTGAATGTAAATACGAGCGAATCTCCCATACTCTAATGCTACAGTATATGAATCATACCTTAAAAACGACCTAATCTTCTCTCCTATTCTCTGCATAGCCAAAGGAGAATAAAATTTTGCTAGCAAACCAAAGATGCATACCCATGCCATGATTGAGTCAAATGTGGAAATATTTGACCTAAATCCTAGAATCTATTTCTTCAATGCCAAGTATCTCCCATTTACAAACCATGGACCATTTCTTATAACTTACTAACAATCCATGCTATTTTCCAATGAGATCAAATAATATCCTGAACCTATATAGATAAATTTGATAGGGTTCAACTTCCTCTACATCCTTGTTAGTTTATCTAACAGGGTCTTGTATCTCTAGTTTAGCCCTAACACTTTTGTTATGAATGTATTTTTCCATGGGATGCTTAATATCTTAACCTCTGTCTATGAAAAATTCACCTAATAGATTGCTTGACCCACATTTGCGTTTAAAATGTCATCTTCCTCTTTCCACTTCTCATCATCATGGTCTATGCTTGTAGGGGGAATAACATCCTGAAAACATAACCTTTCATGTACTCCTAGTATATTAGTAAGAATTGTGTCTTTGAAGGACATTTTCTTTTTATTAGGGTTTCCCTTATTATTTGAAATGTATTCTACTCCTTCAACCACTACTTCGCCATTATCCTCAGATGTTAATGCTAGTCATTTCTTGCTTCGATGGAGAAAGCCGTCGTCCTTATCCTTATCGTGATATAAAAGAGCCTTAGGGTTTGCTACTTCAAAGAGAGAGCCCACCATCTTATCTTAATGGATATGATATATAACATTTATTATTGTTTCCAATATTTTTTCTCTAACATTATATTATCATGGCTTTAACCCAACTTGAAGTAAACTAAACCAAACAAATTCCATTATTTCTACACAGAAGATTTATATCATAATTTGTAGGTCTGATAATAAATGTTCCTAAAATACTTATTTGAAAGCTTGAAAAAAATTTACACTCTTTAATAATGATCATTACACCTTATGAAAAATAAGGACATTAAAAGTTTATTTTATGAAAATAAAGACATTAATCTAGTGTTTGATTGGTAGAATGGTTATTCTATGAAATTTGTATTACTGAATAATGAGGAATTAGAATTTATTTTATAAGACTAAGAGAATAGATATTTTTTATATTTTTTACAATATAATTTCATACTTTTTCATAATACCTCAAAAATAACTATATGGAATAGTTATTGCTTCTCTATTCCATTTTTTAAGAATCGTAATTTTATTTTTACCTTATTTCATTCCATAAATCAAACATGCTTTAAATATTTAAAAGATTATTTAATTTGTTCCTTTAACAAATATCCATAGCATAGGATACCTATCAACATCTTCTTTATATTAATGGCTAACTCAAATTCCAGACCATAAGTGCAATTATTATTAGGTATTCATAAGAATTATCCAACTTTCTTAGGGTCAAATGATATGAATAATGTTTAAGGTAGTTTTGGATCATCTCAAATCACTTTTCTCTCAATTTCCCTCAATTTACAAATTAATGATTAAAATTGTTTACATTTTTGAAATATCATTTGGTGTTATCGTATTCCTTCTTATTTTAGCTATTGATTACATGTAGCAAAATCTCAACAGGGTTAGCAGAGAGAAATTAAGGAAAGTAAATAAAGATAATCCATTTTAATCTAAGACACTTTCTTATTAAATTTAATATACCTCATGTCTCATAATTTATACTTGTATTTCTTGACCAATCAACATTTGTTACAAATCTTTCTTACGATGATAAGATGTAATAAGTTTTAGGAAATAAAAATTTTATTGGCTATTATGAATGAACAAATGAGATGTATGATAAGTTAAAATGAACTCAAAATGGAATCATGATTCTTGATTCTATTCCCTTTTTGTGGAATCATGATTCCATTAAGGGAAAATTCGATTATGCCTTTTAGAAGGTAGAACTGCGACTCATTTCATACCTCATTAATTAAAATTACTAATTTAACCTTTAACTTAATTATGATATTTGATAATTAAAAACACTTTTTTATAAATATTATTACGTATACATTTCATTATTTTTCATGGTATTCCCAAACATGGGAAAGGACTTATTGGACCTATCTTAATTCCATTTCGTTCCATTCAAAATCATTTTTGTATACCAAACGTGATATATGTTTTCTATTGTAGACACTACATGTTTACTCTCTCGTAGTTTTAACTTTTGTTTTTAAAAGGTTCTAATTCAAAAAATAACAAAACTTGGAAAATTATAAAAAGACAAAAAAAAAATAGAAAATTTTCAGAAATATAAAAAAAAAAAAGAAAAAAGAAAAAAAATTCAAAATATTAATCGAATTGAGTTGTTGTTATTGTTTTAAATGAATTTAATAAATTCGTGACTAAATAATCATTAAAAAACACAAATCTAAAACGATAATATTGAATCTGTTAAGATAAAGATTTGGATAGATTCAAATCTAGATTGGTCTTTATCAATTTAGATTTGAAGTGATCTAAAATATTCATTTTCAAGTTATATAAATAGGAATCAAGTAGCAAAAGGGAGTTGATCATGATAAAAAAAAAAAAAAAAAAAAAACACTAAACACAATCACCACTTTTCACCAATCTCTCTTCCATACATATAATTTGAGATATACAATCGCCAATCACATTATAAGTCACTACAATAACACGCTCGAACCCATTCTTCAGACTAATTCCACAATTGTACGTACAACATGACTTAGGATCCAACTCATTCCCTTTCATCGGGTACATAATAGTGGTTTTTAATTATTATCAATAATTTATTTTATTTTTTATTTAATTTAGTGCAATTTGTTTATTTATTTCACTATTTTTTTGCACAATTATTTTTAAGATTTATACTAACTTCTTTATTTTCATAAGATTTTTAATTGTTAATAGTTAGTTATAATGTTAGCGTCTCGTGAACATATGTTAGGTTAATTTTTAGTTAAATTAATTTTTTCTTTTTTTAGATTTCATATTTTCAAAATGGCATTTTTTATAAAATCTCATCCTTTGCATATTGTATTAAATTATAAAAATTGCATTTTTAAAAAAAAATTAGGTATCTTAAGGATTTTTCTAAAACAAAATCATTTTGTCACTTATTTAAATTTTCATAAAATAAAAAAAAATTTAACATGCATCTTTTTTATAATTGGACATCTTTTTCATAGTTTAGACATATTTTCTATAATTTAATATTTTTTCTATGATTTAGACATCTTTCGTGCAATTAGGCATCTTTTATATATTTAAGCTTTTTTCCTATAGTCTAGACATTCTTTTCATAGTCCAGACATCATTTCCATGATCTAGACGTCTTTCGTATAGTTAGACATCTTTTGTATTGTTTAAACATTTTTTTTTTAATCTTTCGTATAGTTAGACATCTTTTTCATGATTTAAGCATCTTTTATATAATTAGAAATCCTTTTCATATAAAATTTTATCACGTAGAAAACTGCATATTTCATAAAAATCTCATTTTTAGGTTTTTAGAGTTTTTCTTGAAAATAAAAAATTTTATCATTGATTTGATTTTTTTTAAAAAAATAAAAATTTTAATTTGGGACTTTTCAAAAATTAGGTTTTTAGGGTTTTTTAATTTGAAATAAAAATTAGGCTTTCAACGATTTTTCCTTAAAAAAATAAAATAGTTAATAAAAAACATAAATCCGACCCAATTGCTTTTTTAAAAAGAATCAACCAGCTAAAATTTTTCTTAAGAATGAACTACAAACGTCTGATCCCACCTAATTAGTACATAGGCACCTCTAGGGCAACATAAAATTTGTAAAAATTTTATTTTTCCATTTTTTTTTTGTAAATTATAGCTTAAATTACTTATTTTTGTAAAATAAATGCAATTTAATTTATTTACTCGTGATTAGGCTTTATTTAAAAAAAAAAGGGTATTTTTGAAAACTAAATCTAATTTCGAAAAATTAATAATGGTACTCGTAAGGGTTTAATAGAGTAACTCTCGAACTTAAGAAATCTGGTTTCTTAAATTTTTTTCAAAAATGTTTTTAAAACGCAAACTAGTAGTTAAATTAGAATTTGTTTATCTAATCAGTTGTAGTTTAATTACCTTTCCCGGTTTTACTGGATGACGACTCCAAAATTTTTCAAAATAAAGAAATCGAGTTTTCTTTAATTTTAGTTGAGAGTTTAAACTAAATAGTTATAGGTTTAGTTTAAATCAAGTTAAGGGTAATGAAATCAAAATAAGAAATCGAAAAAATTAGGCTTAACAGCTTAGTGACTCCATTAGGTATATTAAGAAGGTTAGCTACTTGAATTTTCTAAAATTGGGATCGTTTTTCAAAAATACCTAAGTCGATTATTCATGTAAATTTTCTTTTTTCTTTTGTTATAAAATATAAATTGTTGTATTAACCCTTTTTGTTGCAGCTTACCTATGGGCCATATTAGGAGGGTTTAGTGAATCATATGTATGTTAGATACAGTCAGAATCATGTCGTCATAAAACCCTAGGAGGGGGGCTATTATGTATGCTTTGGATGTTGTGGAGCAACCACATTGTAGGGCCAATCAAGTTACCCCACTTAAGTTATAATGTAACCAAGGAATCGTTTCTTCAAAACGCATAAGGTTACAAAAATTGAGAACTTTTAGAACCTACTCTAATTGTATACATGAACCCTGATTGATAAATAAATAATAATAGGGCATGCTAACCAAGGGTTGTTATTATGTTAAAATTCTCATATTATTCATGTAAATCTAATGCAGATTAAATCTGTTTATAAGACTTTCTTAACATAAAATTGTAAGTTTCCTTATACCTTATATTTCTTTATATTGTTTATATTTCCCTGTAATTTCAAATTTGTTATAATAATGGAATTATAATATAATTACAACCCTAAACGCCTAATATTACCACATTACTATTTGATCACTGATTCCTTACACCTGAATGTCTTCATTTTTCATTTTTTGTCCTTATCTTTATTTACCTGTAAGTATTCATGTTTGATAATTATGTCTTGATTTCTAAAAGTTATGTTCATAAATAATCACATTTTGCTAACTTGTAAAATATTACACTTCTTTTGAAAGCTTGTTCTCAAGTGATTAAAAGTGAAAAGAAAAAAAAAATCAATCCTGTAAAATAATTTTTGGTAGTTGCTATTTTGCCAAGTACTTTGTAAACTAGAAATATTCATTCTTTTAGATAGATTAGTATCTTGTAAACAGGCTTTCTCTTTCAGAATAGATCAAATTTAGAAATGATCTTTTCCTCCTTTACTTTGTTCATATATTGTATCCATTATAATAAAAGGAACCTTTTTCTCTTTTAAAATACCATTCTTCCACTTCTTGTTTGTAAATAAGTCCTTTAATAGCATTCATTAAGTTGTTGTTCTTTATCAAAAATAAAAATGTAAATATATTAAATAGGCTTGTAAGTATAATTATGTATAGGCTTGTATATAGAATCCTAAGAAAGCAATCCTTTATTTATAATTTGATCACTCAGTCTCTGTAATATAACCCTTAACTTTTTCTCTCTTTTTCAAAAAAAAAAAAAGAAAAAAGAAGAAGTTACTAACGGTTACAAATCCTCATGAGACTCAAGACAAACACAAGCCCATGACTTGTCAGGGTAGCCAAACCAACTCAAAACCCCTAGTTCATCAAGTCCAACCAAGAACCAAGTCTAAACATGAAGTCATGAAACACCATCCTAAGCTTAATCCTAGTACAAACAAAAAGGGCAATTCACAGTCCCTTTTACCTCAAAAGAAGTCAATGCTAGCCTATTCAACTTTAAAGAACCATGCCCAAAATCACACATGGGAATTAAGGGGCATTAAGAATCATAAGACTGAGGGAATTTAAGCAAGAACGAGAAAGGTACAGGGCATTTGGTCATTGAAATTTCATTTTAAACTCGAATCAAATGAAAGGTATCGTTTCATAACTAGGGTATGTTTCGAAGAAGTAGGGGCAAGGTCAATCTTTACCTTATCGAAAATCAATCCCTATCTAGGGAATTGTTAACTCATTTTAAGAAAAGGCTTAGAATGAAAAGAGGCAAATTGCATCCCACATACTAACTCATAAATACTTTGAGAGATGAAAGACATCATGGTGAGGAATTTTTAGATTCATTCCGTAAAGGAGGTCCATTTGAATTTGATATGGAGATTAAAATAAAGTTAGGCATTTATTTTTAAATCTCAAACACAATTATCCTTTGTTAACCTCGTTAAACCAATTTGGAGTGCTTTTAAATGTAAACCCTATCAAAAACCATCCTAAAATGAGGCAATTTAGATATTAGGGTTATTGATTAAGAGAGAAGAATAAAACTAGTTTGTGCTTACTTTAATAATAACAATTCAAGGATAATTTTTGTTTTAGATAAATTATTCCCTTTGAAGAAGAGCCAATACTTTTCCAAATATCTCAAGGCTACACATACCTTACCCAAGCCTATACACTCAGAATTTATGAATTTAAGGCCTTGATTTATCTAAAGACAAATACTCAACAAGAGAGATAATTACTTTTAGGAGAGAAAACCAAGAAATAATGGGGCAAAGTGAAAAAAAAGAAGGAAAGTAAAAAAAAAAAAAATAGAAGAAAGAAAAAGAAAGAAAGGTTGAACATTGAATTTTGAGAAAAGCTCCATTCAAAGAAGGCCTAAAACTCCAAGTTGCTCTAAAAACACAAGGTCTTGAATCACATTCCCAACCACAAACACAAAACCCCATATTCATTTTAGAATCACTCTAAATTACGAACATAAAACCTTCCTATCCATCTTAAATCACATAAGATCTCCTTACCAACAATACCTCCTTACTCAAAGCTCCTTTGATCTTAATGAATAATTTATCTAAAACAAAAATTGTTTTTGAAACTAGGACAAGTACAATTCTAATTTTCCCTAAGGTTTTTAACTTTACACTTGGTTTAGATAAAAGTATTTTTTTCATAATAGGTTCTCTCATTAATCCCTTTTGAAACCATTTGACCAAAAGCCTAATTAATAAACCTAAAAAGACCCAATAGATTGATCAAAGCGTATCACTTGTAAATTGGACTGTAATTTTTTGGAATAATAGTCAAGAGTGTAATCTAGACCTAGAGTACATAAGAAAGTCCTCTTCAATTAGACTAATCATAAGCTACTTATTCCTTAAGAAAGGAATGTTTTCTAATCACAAGGCCATACCAAAAAGCTCAACATTAGACATTTTCAAGGAATAAGAAGAATATGAGATGCCTTACATGGTTACCAAGAAAGGGGATGATTATAGCACTTGCTTCTGAAATAAGAATATGTATCAATTAGTAGACTTTCAAGAAGAAAAAACAACAACAAAAAAAAAAAAAGAAAAGAAAAGAGATAATGGAAGAAAGGAAAAGGAGAGAGCAAAAGCAAAGCCTTGTTATAAGTTTTTTTCCATCTATTTTCAATACCATGTCGACCCAAGTGGCCAAATCTTCAATTTACATCATCTACTTCTAAGTCATTCTCCCTAATGTAGTTTTTTATGTCCATTAATTCTTTTTCGAGTCAAGAAACCTTATCTCCGATGTCTTTTTCATCATAAATGGTTTTCACCAAATTCCCCATTCATAAATTTCTCAAGTGAAGAGGTTTTCCAAATTAGTTTCATCCTCCAGTTTTGCTTCTTAGCCAGCCTGTAGGGTGCTTATCCTTTGTCTATCCCTTTTAAGGCTATAGCCAACTCATGGAGCACTGTCTTGATCTACCTTTTCGTAGGGCTCCAATCAGCTCATAGAGAGTTGTCCTGATTCATATCTCTTTTAAGGTTCTAACCAGCTCATAGAATGTTGTCTCGATTCATATTTTTCATTTTAAGGATCTAATCAGCTTAGATAGCATTGTCCCGATTCTCATTTCACATAGGTTAGTCAACTAAGAAGAGTATGACTAGGTTCTCATTTAGGGTCTTAGCTAGCTCAAGGAGCGCTTTACCCGTTTAGCTAGGTTAGTCAACTTAGAAGGGAAAGACTACGCTCCTATTTAGGGTCTTAGCTAGCTTAAGGAGTGTTTTACCCGTTTACTTAGGTTAGTCAGCTCAAAAGGGCACAACTAGGTTCTCATTTAAAGTCTTAGCCAGATCAAAAAGCACTTCACCCATTCTCTTAGGGTAATCAGCTAAAAAGGGTACAATCGAGTTCTCTTTTAAGGTCTTAACTAGCTCAAGAAGCACTTTACCCATTTACTTAGGTTAAGTAGCTCATAAGGTGCTACCCTTTTTAGTATTAGTCATAGGGCTCATAGGGCGCTAACCAGCTCATAGAGTACTATCCTAATTCTCATTTCACCAAGGTTAATCAGTTTAAAAGAGTACAACTAAGTTCTCATTTAGAGTCTTAACTAGCTCAAGGAGCGTTTCATCTGTATGGTTAGGTTAGTCAACTTAGAAAGGCAAGACCAAGTTCTCATTTAGGGTCTTAGCTAGCTCAAGGAGCACTTCACCCCATTCTCTTAGGTTAGTTAGCTTTGAAGGGTACAACTAGGCTCTTATTTAAGGTCTTAGCCAACTCAAAGAGCTCTTTACCCGTTCACCTAGGTTAGTCAACTCAGAAGAGCACAACTAAGTTCTTATTTAGAAATTAGCCAGCTTAAAAAGTGCTTGACTCGTTCTCTTAGGTTAGTCAGTTAAGAAGGGTACAACCAGATTCTCTTTTAGGGTCTTAGTTAGCGTAAGGAGCGCTTTACCTATTCACTTAGGTTAACCAGCTCATAAGGCACTACCCTCCTTTTAGTATCTTTTAGCATCTTAGTTAGCTTAAAGAGTACTTTACCCGTTTAACCAGAGTGTTATCCTCCTATCCTCCTTATAGTATCTTTTAAGTTTAACCAGTTCATTGGGCGCTACCTTTTTTTTAGTATCTTTTAGGGTCTTAACTAGCTCAAGGAGCGATTTGCCCATTCCATAAGGTTAGCCAGCTCACAAGGTACTACCTTCTTTTTAGTATTTTTTAGGGTTTTTGCTAGCCTATAGAGTACTACCCTCCTTTTGTTACTTTTAGGATTCCTACTAGCCCATAAGGGCGCTACCTTTACTACATTTCTTTTTTAGTTTTTTTATCACCAAATCCCTAATGAACTAGACCTAGGATAGCTAGCTAGTCGTAGCACTTGTTGGGATAAAGTTAACCCCAAGGAAAAAATGGTGTCTATTTCATCTTTATGGTAAAGTTTTCCTTAAACTTCACCACAAAGAGGGGTAGTTGTAGACACCCTATTTTTGCTCCTTCGTAAATTTAACTTTTACTTTTAAAAGGTTCTAATTCAGAAAATAACAAAAATTGAAAAATGACCAAAAAAAAAAGAAAATTAAAAAAAATTCAAAAAGATTAATTGGATTGAGTTGTTGTTATTGTTTTAAATGGATTTAATAAAATTGCAACTAAATAATCGTTGAACAACACAAATTTAAAACGATAATATTAAATCCATTAAGATAAAGATTTGAATAGATTCAAATATAGATTGGTCTTTATCAATTTAAATTTAAAGTAATCCAAGAGATTCATTTTTGAATTATATAAATAGGAATTAAGTAGGGAGTTCATCATGATAAAAAAAAAAAACACTAAACATAATTACCACTATTCGCCAATCTCCCAATCCCCAATCTCTCTTCTACATATACGATTTGAGATACAGAATCACCAATCACTAATAGTTATCGCTATAATTCACTGCAACAACATACTCAAACCCGCTCTTCAAATCAATTCCACAATTATGCATATGACAGAACTCAAGATCCAACCCACTCCCTTTTATCAGGCATATGATAGTGGTTTTTAATTATTGTCTATAGTTTGTTTTATTTTTTATTTCACTTAGTGTAATTTATTTATTTATTTCACTATTTTTAGGCGCAATTATTTTTTAGTCTTATACTAACTTCTTTATTTTCACCAGGTTCTTAATTGTTAGTAGTTAGTTATAATGTTAGTGTCTAACGAAAGCATGCTATGCTAATTTTTAGTTAAATTAGTTTTTTCTTTTTTTAGATTTCATATTTTCAAAATGGCATTTTTTATAACATCTCATACTTTACAAAATCTCGTCTTTTGCATATTTTATTAATTTAGAAAAATTGTATTTTCTTAAAAAAAAAGGTATCTTAGGGGTTTTTCTTTAAAAAAAATCATTTTTTCATAGTTTTTCATAAAATATGCATATTTTCTATGATTAGACATCTTTTCTATAATTTAAACATCTTTTTTATAATTTAGGTTTTTTTTTTCCATGATTTAGACATCATTCGTATAGTTAGACATCTTTTCCATGATTTAAGCATCTTTTATATAATTAGATTTCTTTTTCATGGTCCAAATACCTTTTATAGTTTAGACATCTTTCGTATAGTTAGATAATGATTTAGGCATCTTTTGTATAGTTTGGCTTCTTTTTCATAGTTTAGGTATTTTTGTTATATCTTTTGTATAATTAGGCATCTTTTCCATAATTTAGGTTTTTTTTGTATAATTAGGCATTTTTTATGTAAAATTTTCATCATTCGCATATTTCATAAAAATCGCATTTTTAGATTTTCAAGGTTTTTCTTAAAAATAAAAAAAATTTATCAGTTATTTTTAAAATAAAAATTTTAATTTGGGACTTTTCAAAAATTAGGTTTTTAGGGTTATTTTAATTGGGAATAAAAATGAGGTTTTTATGGATTTTTCTTAATAAAAATAAAATGGTTAATAGAAAATATAAATTTGGCCTAATTGCCTTTTATAAAAAGAACTAACCTACTAAAGTTTTTTTTAGCAATGAATTACAAATATTTAATCCCGATTAATAGGTATGTAGGTATCTCTATAACGACGTAAAATTTGTAAATATTTTAATTTTCCTTTTTTTAAAAAAATGATCACTTAAATTACTTATTTTTTTTAAATAAATACAATTTAATTTATTTACTTGTGATTAAGCTTTGTTTTTAAAAAAATGGTAATTCTGAAAACTAAATCTAATTTCGAAAAACTAATAATGGTATCCGTAAAGGTTTAATAGGGTAGTCCTAGAACTTAAGAAATATGATTTCTTAAATTCTTTTTAAAAAAAGTTTTGAAAATGCATTCTAGTGGTTAAATTAGAACGGTTCACCTAATTGGTTCTAGTTTAATTTCTTTTCCCGATTTTACCGGGTGATGACTTCAAAATTTTTCAAAATAAAGAAATCGAGTTTTCTTTAATTTTGGTCAAGAGTTTAAACTAAATAAGTATATGGTTTAATTTAAATCAAGTTAAGAAAATTGAAATCGAAATAAAAATCGAAAAAATTAGACTCAACATCTATGGTGTTAAATTATTATATATTTATTGATAAAGTACATATAGTTCAAATCAAGTAAGCACCACAATCACTATTATTATCTTTTAGCTAGAAAAGTTAATATCATTATTTTCCTATTCTATAAAAAGATTAATACTTATACTACTAAATTACTATAATCTTAGCGAAGTATGAAGTGACTATTATCAACATCCCATCAACTAAATATATCTTATCTATAAATAGAATTTTTTTTTTTTTCAAATTGACTTCAACTTAATAAATATTTTTGCTAAAATTGATTGAAATTTGTAAAACTTTGTCTAGTACACAATCAACATGCAAATATAACACATACTTATTGAGAAGGGAACAAAATTTTATATAGAACAACTTCTACGTCTAAGAAAAGTACATTTGATATTAAGCATCAATGTGAGAAAAAGATAGGATAAAGGAAAAATGGTTAAAATAAAGTATTTACATAACTTGTTGAACATAAAAGAAAAAAGCAAGGCAAGGCGCTGGTACGAGTACAACTATGGAACAGAAAAGACTCGTACTCATGCCATAACTGCGTCAAGCTTCTTGAGATGCACATAACATGTTGGACAAATCAATTCCAAACTTGATCCCAGAGCACCTGCATTTCTTTTGTACACTCATGCTGTTAATGTTGTACAGAATTTTGAAAAATGAAAAACGTTGCACGAAACCAGTTGTGGTTCCACTCCTACTACCGACGTAAGTATCGTGTCGATAGGAAATTTGTAAGTCTATAAACGAATTATAGTCGTAATTTTTTTTTTCTTTTTTGGCCAAAAATTATAGTCGTAATCTAAGTATTGTGTTAATAGGAAATCTGTCAGTCTACAAACGAACTATAATCCGGAGGTGGGGCCTTTTACGGTGGTTATCGTGGGAACCATCTCACCTAAACAATTTACGAATTGTTAGCGTTTCTCAGAAGGTAGATAAAATAAATAAATAAATAAATAATTCAACAACACAAAATTAAGAGCGATTGTCAAATAAGACGTGCGTTAGACTTTATATTAATGGGCCATCTTTTATTGCATGGACCAAACTTTTATCTTATTTCGGGCAAACTGCAATTCTAACCATTTTCCCAATGCTATTATATACCATTTAATTTTCAATTACATAGCTTACTCCATTAAAAAAAAAAAATGAAAATGTGAGATTTTTCTCCTATAAATATCTTCTAAAAACTTTTATCTTTAGGTGAAGACCTTTTAACCTATGTCAGTAATTAAAAGTTGTATCGTATATTATATGAAAGAAAAAGGGAGTGAAAGCATAAATGTCAAAAATTCATACATAACCTAAGTGGGATGATTCGACTAGACTTCTATCATCCAGATATTATCTGACGGTTTATTTCTTTGTATAAGTTACTTTCAAGAGATCATCCATCCTACAAATACAGTATAGAGTCCTAATAAATTTTAAATTATTATATTAAAAGATACATTCTATTTGTGAAATATCGTACCGATATTATGTAATTAAAGGCAATAGCAATCGAATACCACTATGGATAGGAAAACTCGATGTTTGGTTGGTATCTGTGCAGTAATTGGAGTGATAATATACGTATATCATTATGTTTTTATTATTGATGTTTATTTATTATTATATATTTTCCCCTATCTTTATCTTTTGATTTGCTGCGGGGTGTTTGGATAAGCTTCCCTGTCTTTTCTTGTGAGGCATTGAAAACCCCCACGTGCTAACAGAGACTCAGGCTCAGTTAATTCTATCAACAGGTTCCCTCTAATTTTGGTCCACCCCACACCAAGTCAACATGAGATCGCCATCAACGGACGTGGTTAACGCCATATGGACTTGATCCCGCAATAGACGTGCGTGGGCTCCACTTGAATGGAGACAGTGGGCCCTAGAGAGGTCCACTGCGTGGCTTTTTGTCACTTTTGATCTCTTACACGTTGAAAACATATGATATGCTCGCATTTATTCATACTGGTAAATTTAATAGAATAATATTATTGAATATATTTAATTATGTAATTTAATTGAAAATTTAAAAAGTTGCGTAAAATTAAAAAGAAAAGAAAATAGAATCAAACCCAAGACACCCCTCGCTCACCTTGGATGGCTGGTAAATAGCTACGTATGCTGGTGGGATACGCGATACCCTTAAAGTGGTGGGTAATTGTTCACCATCCAAAAGTTTAAAAAAGAAAAGAACAAAAGAAAAATAAAACAGATAAAACTTATTGGGGCTCTAATTGGGTGATGCAGCAAATGAGGTTTTATCATCTTTTATTTCCTTTATTTTTATTAACTTCCCATGGCAAGTGTCCACCCATAACCACGAGTAGACAGTAGACTATGAGCCACCAGCGTAATATGGTCGTTCGTCAACCACCTAAGGACCGGCGATCCCCTTCCCCTTGCCGGATGATGGCCCCTTGCCTCTACGCAATAGGGATGGGATTCCAAGGTTTAAATTTATTTTCTTCCTTCCTTTCTTTTTATTTAAATCCTTTTCAAACTTTTTTATATTTATTAGATTATATAACAAATATATTTAATAACATTATTTAATGAGCTAATTATTACGAATCAATTGAAAGGCAATGTGTGTCTGTGATTAATAATTTCAACAAATTATTATAAAACATAGGTTATTTATCTGTACCAACCTCATAATGCATGTCATCTTTTTGTGATTTTCCTTTATTTTTATTAGTCAAACTCCCATTAGCAGGATCTTATTTATCATCTTGCAAGTTTGATCCATTTCTAATGTCTCCAATAAAAAAACTTGTTTTTATGAGGTTTGAGATAATTCTTGAATCAAATTTATTTTAGACACTTGAATTCAGATTGATGATTCAAATTTTCAAACCATAAATAACTTTATTGCTTAAGTCAAACCAAAGTTTTGGACCAAATGGGGTTTAAGAATAAGTTTGATGTTCATGAAGGATTTTACTAGCGCTAAAAGATCAGCTTCTTGACCTAGTTCTCTAAGTAAAGGACTTCTATGAAAAGATTCTTAAAAGGACACACATAAATCTTTAGACAAGATTATGTCGATGCTCCATCAAGGAATAATTTTAACATTTATTTTATTATGTCTCTTGTTGAAACAGCCAAACAACAACTTTTTTTCCACCAAAAATTATTTTATTTTTTTAACTTTCAAAGTGTTTTTTTTTTCTAATACTAAATGAGGATCCAGCGATCTTTAAGATAAAATTGAAATATCCAAAAATTCTTCTTTAAAATTGTAACATTGTACATTATAAAAATATATATATATATATATATATATAAAGTTTTAAGAGATGAAGATGGTTTTAGTTATTTTGTCAAACTGGCCGTATTCACTCCGTTCGAACAGCTTATAATTCTGATCCAATATTATAAGTCAACCAGCCCGACTAATAGTTTCGAGATTTTCATCATTGAACTTCTACAGGAAATGTTCTATATATACATTGTTTTTGTGAGGTAGAGTGGAGCAACGGGCTTAAAATTCTAACTTCAAAGATAGAAAGAAAGATCAACTCCTTCCAATTCCAGTATAACATTAAGACCCCATCTGGGCTGCTAGGCTAGACGATTACATGTAAAAGAGCGGAGTAATCTGACATATTATTTATTAGGTGTTGAACGGTCCATAAGATTAATAAATATGGTCAATTATGCATATGCCATGTGTATAATATATAAATTTAATTATAAGGCAATTCTTAACCATGATAATCAGGGTAGTAATTTATATATATTTTATGAAATTCCTCTCCTGTCGCATATATGATTCTCTCTTTCTATATTTTATTTATATAAATTTTATTGGGAAAAACGGAAGTATAATATCTCCACTTTGCTAAAAATTTAGGGAACTCATGGCTTATAAAAATAAATAAATAAAAAAATAAAAAAATAAAAATATGATAAAAGAACACCCATCGATAATGTGTATGCCTTAATATAACTAAGATATCTTGATGTGTTAATTTTATACACAATTACCATTATAAGAGAATCATCACACGGTTTTTCACGGTCTCTATATTTTATCCTTTAAAAATCATAAACTACAGGGTAGAAGTTGATTAACTAATATCGATAATACGCATTTAGATATACGAGTATCCAACATCTTCGAATCAAAATAAGCTTATTAAGCCTGTCATATTCCAACTGCGATGAATAAGTCTAGTTAAAATGAGAATTAGTTTGATTGGAATGGATACATCTATCTAGTTATTTGATTTTGATTGCACACTTCATCTATCAATATAATTTTGACCAAGCATGCTTGGCTAGCCAAGCTTAACCATGCTAGACTGTTGGTGTTACCAATATGAGCTCCCATAAAGGATAAAAGATTTACTATACAAATATGTCACCTTTGTAGAATAATGGTGAATAAATATTAATAGTATT
Organism: Lumnitzera racemosa; assembly: GCA_024138005.1. NCBI lineage: Eukaryota > Viridiplantae > Streptophyta > Magnoliopsida > Myrtales > Combretaceae > Lumnitzera > Lumnitzera racemosa. Next base: position 24,706,092 of record JAMXBC010000011.1, read on the forward strand.
TAAACACATAATAGTAATATCCAATATTATTGACCCGATTCGAATAGTCGACTGTAAAAGGATCAAGGATTAAGGGGGAAAAATTAAGTTAGACCAAAAGTTAAATTAAAGTTGAATCAAGACCGAATCAGCTTATATCGTAGAAGTCAAACCGAGTTTAACAATGTCAGTAAGACTTAGTAGATTTAAAAAAAATCATCATACATATTTTTATATATCAAAATTTTATTTATATTTGTATTTATCTACCACTTAGCTATCCCCATGTAGACAGATTAATGAGCATGATATGTTACTCTAGCACGTGAAACTTTTATGTCAGATTTTGCAATTCGGCCATGCATTGAAAGGCAAATACATGTTACAATAACATAGAAAGTTTCAGTTAATAACCTCTATGAATATGTTAGCACCACTTTTTGTTCTTAGAAAGGTCTTGTTAAGTTTAAGATTAGGTAAAAACAAACGAAAATTTGATTTTAAGGGTGTTAATAGGCTGTTTTAGGCCTTGGGAGTACTTTGGCCTGCTTGGATACCCTTGAGCACCTTTCTAAGATAAAGAGTTTGGTCTCCTCCAACGGCTTGTTCAATCCCATGTTTGTAAGCTCCAACCTTGTTAAGCAACCTACTCGAGATTCACTACACACCTTCCCATGTCCAGTCGATTAGCAAGTTAGCATAACCTGCTCGGGCCACCTTGACCACCTTAAGGTCCTTAGAAACTACACTTGGTACTCTTTACCTTGGCTTGACTCCTCGGATCATGGCAATTCGACTCCCAAGTACGCACCAAGTGCTCAATATGTGACTTGGTGTTCACAATACTTCTATATTGCACTCTTGCTCCTCATTAATTACTCTTTGACATCGGTGATACATCTAGCATGCTTTGTAACCCTAAATATGTTAGCCTCCAAAGTTTTAGATGTGGCCTCTAGTCTATACAACGCCAGCCAAGCAATAAAGCTGTTTTATCCTCCTTCTTACAGTACATGTCCCCAACAATAGCCATGGATGACCAAACCAGGAGAAGCCACATATCCTTGACAGGTGAGCTCGTAGAACAAGGAACCAAAGGTATAAGAATCTTCTCTTTGTCTCCAAACCTTCTTTGCACCCTCAGTACCCTAAGCACTCTTTTCAAACACTCCAAATATTATGTTTTCATTCTTTCCTTACTAACTTAAGTATCGGAGTCCCCATTAGCAATATTATAGGAAACTTTTTTGTAAGTCCTCCACCAAGCATGCTTGATAGGCTGCCTAGAGCAACCACTAACTTATCGCTCATTATAACGACCATCACTATAGGGATTCTTCCTAATTGATGTGTTAAAATTTTAAATGTAATTATCTACTATTATACAAGTCATGAACATATTAAATGGGTTTTTTTTTTACTAAATTCATGAATCTAAGTACTTAAACGTGTCATATTGTAATAGATTTATTGCCGCCGCGACCACCCACGAAAATTTCTATTAACCGATTCCGCGACCCCACTGAACCGAAGCATGTGCCCGGTCTTAGACAAGCTATAACAAAGCATGACCAGGAATTATAGAGGCACTTGATCCTGTTTCCTAGCCCTCGACAAAACAAGGTCCATTATAAGTTGCCAAGAGATAATGCCCGGAGGCTCCATGTTAGAACTTTTTTGTGTAGGCCACGAGTTCAACATCCAACTGATGACGTGCTACACTGGCCAATAAATGATGCATATTTTAAGTTACGGCAGTAAATAAAACCATGATGTTCGTAGAAAAATAGGGGTTGCGTGGCAATAAAGTAATGATGTTTAAAAAAATTGTCCAAATATATAATCAAACATGATATTATATCTAAATGTTAATGTGTATATATATATATATATATATATATATATTTTAAGAATTAGACAGCTACATCAACTCGTTGATGTAAAATTCTATAGAAAATATCGTATTTTATACCTGAATTTTGACCTAGACCGTTAATTCTGTCTAAAATCATATGTCCAGTTGCCTTTTTTGACCAATTATGGACAGTTACTTGTCCCATATTCCACTTGGAATATTTACATGGCTGATGCTAGTAAGAATGAATTTTTGATATAGCATATTACTATTATAATGTTATCACTTTTGCTACCTACAGGTTTACATAAACATTTAAGTGGAATATCTTCGTTGGAATACTCGTGTTGGATGCATGACAGTCCATAAATTTGCTCAAAATAACCAACTTGATGAACAAAGTCAATAGAGATAGTGTCACCGCTTTCTAAAGATACAATCGATACTGAAATCTGCAGTTTTAAAATTTAAATATTAATTGAACAATCAATCAAAATCCAGATACCAACTGTGATGATATTATCCCAATTTCCATGGGTATCTAGTAGTCATTTCCTTATACTATGTTTGCATTTTAGTTAGTTCATCTGTTTACGCCAATAATGTTCAGGTACAACTAAAACTAAAGAGATCAGTCCCAAACATGGAAACCTCATTCTTTTCGCGATGATTGGACCTCCAAGTCGTTGGGAGTCATGTTAATTAACATTCATTGAACCTAGGTGTTTAAAATTCAATCTAGAGCATAATTTTTTATGTATTATTATTTATCATGGTTATTTTTTTATGTTCCAAGAGAATTTGGGACATGCATATGGACACATGTCTTGGACCCATTCTTGGTGGTTCACTCATCCGTGGCACAGGCACACACACACACATATATATATAGTACTGCAGCGGAGTCACCACTATTATATTTCTGCATGCAAATCAAGCACTTAGATGCATTGACATAAAAAGGAAAGAAGGGAAATAAATCAATGTTAAGGTGATATATGTTTTAGGTAAAGTGAACAGTTTGATGTGAAAATCTTGGATGGTAGGAAACACAAAACTTGTTCATCGTGTAGCATGTAGGTGTCTTGTCCAATCCCTGGACTTAAGGGAAATCACAATCTATTATGGTATGAGCTTATTATGATTATAATTATTATTTTATTGTTACTATTCCAAATTCTGTTAATAAGCAGTCATATCTAAAAATAAATGTGAAAAAAATTTAAATCATCCGATAAACACAAAACAAAATTGGGAAGAGGTTGGTATAAAAGCTGGAAGATAAAAAAAAAAAAAAAAAAAAAAAAGAAGAAGAAGAAGAAGAAGAAGCCAACCACTTATTTTCCTTTCATTCACTCCTTTCAAAATAAAAATGTAGTAAACAGTCTGTCGAACTTCGAGTGGTGCCACCATCTAAATCTCCGTAAGGTTTTGAGAGAAAATGAGGATAAGGAAATGTCTATTTCTTCTTTCCATCAATGTCCATTTTGTTTCTAAAATGTATTATGGTTTGTCTAGCGGAATAAATCAAGAAGACTGGAAAAACACATTGATGTCATGCAATGGACACGAATTGTGTCCGTGTTGGCTAGTGGGTACGGTTAATCAAGTTTCACAGGTCTCTCGATCGAGAAAGGTTAGTAGATTAAATATTTTATTTGCAGTTTAGTAAAAATTAGGATTTTAATTGTATTAGGTAACTATTGATGGTTAGACTTCGTAAGGTTATGGGTATTTTGCACAAAGAAGCAAACGTAAGCTCAAAAGGAAATTGAAGATGATTCCAACGCGATCACTTTGATACTTATGTTAATGAGATACGGGTAAAAGGGTATAAAGCATATAAGAAGTAAGAATTTTGAAATCCTTTAGTAGAATGCCAATATTCTATTTATAAGCGACTCGACTAAGTTATTTTAGAGAGGAGATAAAGCCTTTTGAGATCCTTTCTTTAACTCCAAATTTTGTGTAGAGAATCTCATGGATAGATTATTAAGAGTTGTTGACTTATCTAGTCAAACTATTTTGCCTAATCTTCATTCAAGCTTATAGGTTAAGCTTAATAGGCTTAGGCCTAAAGATTCAGGCTCTAAGAGTTGATCAAAGATGGGAGCTTAAGTGAGGTCCTTAATGAGGTTGGTCGAGCTCTGAGGAGCTCCACCTAAGCTTTGATGAGGTTTTCTAAGCTCCTATACTCTATAGAGATCAATTTAGACTTAGAGGACCATATCTAAAATAGTTTATCAATAGTAATGATAAAAAAATTAGTGAATTTTATATAAATTTGTTGTTTTTTTGAAGAGTTAGAAAACTGAAATTTCAAGGTCTCATGTAAAAAGAAGCTAATTTGGTGCTTTTAGAGTATTTCGAGATAGTTGCGGAATTAGAGATCAAATCTCCTTTCATTTGAAGGAGAATTTGGGTATCCTAATAAAGGGGTAGCCAAATTCCCCTCTTATGTTCAACTAGCTCCTTTGCATTTGGAGCTAATGGTTGATTCTTGAAGCCCCTAATCGACAAAGTGCTATAGTTGACTAAAGACTCTTGAATGGTAACTTTTATACATATATACATACATGATCCAAATTTTAAACATATATCCTTGGGTGTTTATTTTTCATTATCAATTCGAAGTTGTTGTAAGCTTAGTAAGCCATATTTGAATAGTTGTATGTGTAGGTCAATTATGATGCAATTAATGCATATCCAAACTAAATTGACTTCTTGTTATGATTGACAAAACCTTATAACCACTAAAGGTAAGTGGATCATTGATTAAGTATTTTGTAGCCAATCATAGCATGCGACATGACAATCGGTTGACTAGACTATCGATTGCCAATATGGGTAGAAAAGTTTAGATGAGGCAATTAGTTTTTATGTTCACGTTGGTGTCAGTATTGGTATTAGAAGTAAGATGCTAGTTGATTTTATTTGTTGCCCTACCTACATATATGATAACTGAGGCACGATGATGGCTAAAGGAAGGTAAGACTAGATCAAGAGGGCTATATTACAGGTGTTGCTAAAGTGTATAGACAACGATATAGGGTTGAGTAGATTTAAGCCAAAGTGGAGATTTGTTGAGTGTATGTCTTAACTTCGAAGGAGATTGTTAGTAGAAATGCATTGTGTTCAAAAGCTATAGAGTCACTACACCTTTGGTAGTTTTCTATTTTGCATTTTATTGATACCCGAGTTATTTCATATTATGCATATCGACATTACAATTGACACACCAGATGATTTTGTTTGTTGCCCTACCTACATATATAATAATTAACCAGCATGGATGGTTGCAGGAAGCCAAGACTATATCAAAACGGGTTGTGCTTAAGTGTATAGGCAAATATATTGAGATGAGCAAAATTCAAGCTAGAATGGAGATTTTTTTTAGCATATATCTTCACTTCAAACGAAACCGTATTACGAAAATGCATTACAGGCAAACAGCTAAAGTAGAGTTGTTATGCATTTAGCAGTTTTCTATTTAGTATTTTCTTGATGCCTAAGCTATTTCATATTTTGTGTATTACAACTTATCATCTTCTAATTATATATATATATATATATATGTATGTATGTATATATACTATCATTTGTGTTGGATAAATCACTAAAAGCGAGAGCAGAAAACTTTAGGAACTTGTTAGAGGAAATATGTGATATCAAATTGTGAAAGAATCACTACACCTTTACTATTATATTATAATTGATTAATTCGGCCATACTTGTGGTTCTTTACCCTTGTCCATACCTGTTACATATCTTGTAGTTATGTCCTAATGATATTTAATAAAAATTTAATCTACCGACGTTATATCCCAGTTTTTCTTAATTGCGTTGTTAAACTCCTTTTAGAAACTTCTTCCTAAAGGGAATAAAAATTGAAGAAGTTTGGACTAAAATAAACTGCGATGGAGCAATTGTTGAATCAGGGAAGAAAGCAGGTATTGGAGATGTGGCCAGGGATCGTAATGGAGTTATCCTTTAAGGTCTTCACATGCAGGTTAACAACCTATCTCCCTTCGAAGTAAAGTTAGGCGATATCAAGAACAGATTAGAATTAGCAAGTAGAATGAGATGTAATAGAGTTGTTTGTGAAGCAGACTTACAACAGGTGGTTGAATGGATCGGAAATGACAATGTTGACATGGATCGATATCATATGTTTTTGCAGGATTGTAGATCTTCTTCGATTTTATCATTTGTAGGGTAAATCGGAAGAGTAATAAAGTTGCAGATTGCTTTGCCAAGAAGGGACTTTAGCAGCATCTTCCACTGTTTTTTGTTGACTACATTTCGATGTTTTTGTCTAGCTTTTACGATAATTCTATGAAACCTTTATTTCATATGTCGTTGGACTATGTTGATACGGGAGCTCCATTGTTGGATGATTTGGTTGTGTTTTTTTGACTTGGTTAATTAATGAAATATTTGGAAAAAAAATAAATAAATAAATAAAAGGGTTAAACTCCTTTAAAGGATTCGCTTCAAGGTTCATCCGTAAAGTGCATTGTATGAATTTATTAGAGGAAGCAAAGTGATATTTGTCTACATTCATATTGCTATATTTTAGCATTAACTCCTCTTTCAACTTGCTTAAAAAAATATATATATTAATGGATGTTCGAGAATGAAAATTCTCAGCTTTTGATATACTTTTCTTTCTTTTAAATATTTGAAAGCTTGAAATTTTCTTATTTCAACCACTAATAAATGTCTAAGGGTAGTGATGAACTAATGATATTATTCAAAAGGACCAGCTGTGACATTTAATTTTTAGGTAGGATGAAACCATGAAAATGAAAAGCTTTAAAAAAAAAGTATCGATATTTTCCACAATTAATCTTTTAAATCACTTCGAAGTTAAAATGGGCGGCCACCGTGACCTACTTCCTCCTCGTGATTGTCCGAAAACGCCCATCAAACAAGTGGAGAAAAATATTTGGGAAAAAAAAGTAAGAAAAAAATTTATCCCTATAAGTAGATTAAAGTTTTTGTTTAGTCAAAGAAAATATGTAATTAGACAATAATGCTTGGCCAAGAAAATTACAGTTACATAATGAGTATGATTCGCAATCTTCAAAAGGTGTTAGAATCGATGTTTGATTTTATATTTCCCAAGATACGTGTAGAAGATGGTGAGGTGACAAAAAATCTGATTTGGATGTTATAATAATACAACATGCTTTCTAGTGTAGCTTTGGACAAAAGTTCACGAACTTGCTTTGCTCCTCCCTCTTGTCTCGAAAAGGCATCGCATCATTGTGTATATATTCCAAGTATCTGCTTACCAAAAAGCCAAAGTCAATTCATGATTTTGTGAAGGAAAATTTAGGGTCATATGTTTGTTTTTTGCCCTTTTATTACAATCGCTTGTAAAACTAGGAAAAGTTAAAGGGGGGATTAGTGGAAGCTTTTTATGAGGTTTTTTAGTCACTCTTCAAAGTCTCATTCATTATAGATGATCCAATGTGCTTCAACCACGCTACGAAAATCAAGTTAAATATAATATTGCATGTAAGGATATTTCTTCACTCAAAAGATAAAATTCTATTGCAAAATGGCGAGATATGGTCGAATAGGAGTAGATAAAAAATTTTGACTCTTCTTCCTTCTAAGTTTGCTTTTGAAATCATCCCCCCAAAAAAAAAGAAGAAAAGAAAAAAAAGTTACAAATCACGGCCTCAATTAATCACTTTAGGTGGTATCTTGCTAATCTTCAACAAAATAATTTATTACTATATCTAAAACAAAAGATAAATCTATCTCTTAATTATAATGAAAAAGGACGATATTCTTTTAATATAAATAGTTTCTCTCTCAACTCTCTTTTATACTATATGTTACGAAAGCCCCTTTTTTATAGATATCATCTTTATAATCTAATTGAATAGAAAGATAAACTATCTATATCTATTTATATCTATTTGACTTTTAATTTGAAAAGTCGTCAAGTTACTAAATAAATGGGTCAAATGTAATATACTATTAAATAATTATCTATATTTAGATAATTACAATTATTCCATAAAGGTTGCTATTCCATAATGGACAATTCCATAAATTAGCTAGATAAATAACTAGTTGTGATTTACAGAGATACCTAGATGTTATTAGGTTACATTATTTAAAAATTTTTTAACATGTGACTTAATGGATGGCTTATTCATCTTTGTTGATGAAGGATGTGGCTTATCTATGATAGTAGCTATAATCTTCCAAAATGGTCATTGGTTGCCTCAACACTTCGTGTAACCATATCATAGGTTATAAATAGGTAGATCATGATCCATTTTTGTACATAGGTCGTACATTGATGATTCAACGAATGGTGTTGCTTATGTAAGATGGTGGGATTGCCCTCCATCATCATCAACTAACCATAATTCAAAAGGAAAAAAGATAAATTTTAAATTTTGGGTTTTGCAATCCAATTACAATGTATACATTATTTTTCTTTTTATTTTAAACCCTTGGTGAATGGTAATCCACTAGTTTGTAGCCCTTGGCATAACTACCTTGAGATTGGTTGTAACTATCCTTAAAGCTTATTTTTTTTCTTTTTGAATTTTCTTCTTTTTTTCTTTCTAATTTTTATTTTATAAATTTTCCAATGGTTAATCGAAATATCAGGATCTTAAAGCACATTTTGGAGGGTCTAAACACTTAATAATATATGAGATTATTTACATACAAGTAAAGATCAAGGATAAAGTTGCAAATGAGTTAAGCCGCTGATCAACTACTTGAGCTTAGCTTCACTCGAGCTTAGCTTTACTCAGGCTTAAATTGTAAATAAGTCGAGCTCGAATTCAAAATAATATTTATTATTTAAACAAGTTAAGCTAGATAAATATACACAAATATATAAATATATTTAGGCTCAATTTTCGGCCTATCTAGCCTTTTATAGATTATATATACAATTACAAAATTATCTCATTGTAATATTTCCTCTTTTAAAGATTGAAGATAGACCAAGGTCATGTTTTATCACATAAGTTTTCATAGACTTTAATGTTACTAAGAACTGATTATTTCAAGAACATCTATGATATTTTTCTAAGAGTTGAAGTGTAAGCTATTATTTTGAAAAAATGAGTTTGAACTTTTGAATATCAATTTGACCTTGAGTTCGAGCTTTTTGATCATCAGTTTAAGCTTAAGCTTGAGCTTAAGATGGCAACCTTAAGCTTGATGATATAAACGAGCTTCAATATAGAGCTTAAGCTAGAGTCTATAATTTTTCTGGTTTAATAAAAACTTGGTATAACTAGAGCCCGATAATTTTTGAAAAAATTAAAATTGAGCCTCCAGATTTTATTTACTGCTCTATTTAGAGATTTTCGCTAATTTTCCATGATAAGTCCCCTTATTTGAATTTCTAACATAATGTTAAATACCTATTTTAAATTAGCCACTTAGCCTATAGAAATTATGTTGAACTAGACCCATTCATGTCTGTCGTCCAAACATGAATCAATCGGCAATTGGCTCACCAATTCATGGAACCAAATTGGACCTGTGCTAGCAATTCCAAATTACCCACATACCCATTGAGTCTACGACTCTACGGCCGCCCTAAACCCGTGGTCCCATCAAGTCTATGGCAATTCGTGGGAAAACGTTGAAAATAAAAAATTATAGAAAAAAGGAAAGTAAGAACATAAAAATATAATTGACTAACATTGGAAATTTCATTTATTTCTATGTGAAATAGGAAAAATTGTTTTTCACTTATAGAATTTAATATGTCAATGTTCATGACACTAGAAATACATACTTTTAACGCATGTGTGATTTGGTATATATAAATTTTAACCAAAAAAGATTTTTCAGTAATATGGTATGGTACCAACTTTTGTCTTTTTCTTCTTTAAAGGTTTATGTCTTACGTTGATAATATTACAAATCCTCTACAACATCTTTGAAAAGTGGGCTAAAAACTACATTAAAACTTAGTAAAAAACAATTGGCGAACTACGGACCTGCAGTTCCAGCAGCTAGTTGAGGTGGATCGAGGCTTCTCGACCAGGTCTTAATGAGAAAGTTTCTACTATAACATATTTAACTTATTTAAAGTTTAAAAAGGCTTTGAAAAAATTTTAGTCCAAATAAAAGACACTTTGATCATCATTCCATAAACTCATTTGGTAACTTAAGCACTTGGAAAACTTATAACATGTCTCCATTTATGTTTGAATTACTTATAATGTGAACTCTTAACTGCTATAAAAATTTAGTTGCCTCCATAAACTCTAACAAGCAATTTTATCCCTTCAAAACTCATAAAAAGGTGTGTTTGCCCCCTAAATTTAAGAAGTGCTTTTATTCTTATAATTTATAGAAAAAGATTATCAAACCGATTGTTATTTTTATCATTTTACGAGGAAAATCAATGCTACAATCGTCAATGTTCCATGTGATAAAGAGCAACAATCCATTAGTAAATTTTTAAGGAGATATATGCAATTCTTTATGTGTTTTATAAGAAACTATATTTTAAAAATTTAGGAGAAAAAGTAACAAAAACTCCTTTATGAATTTTTAGATTATAATCACTTTTTTAAATCTGAAAGAATAATTGTCGTTATTAATAGTTATGAGACATTTCGTTTACGGTATGGAATAAATTGTAATCTTCAATAATAAAATGGATAAGTAGTGGCTAGTTTTTGTAGTTACGTTGAGTTATCTTGAATAAATATGAAAACATTCTATAAATAAATAAAGAATGGATATATCCTTAGTCCTTAAAGAAATTATAGTTCTTCATTTTTTAGTATTAATAATCCCATGGAATAACCAATTGGCAAACTAAATATAGGAATAGATAGGTAGGTAATGAATAGTTATTTTATTCCATGCTTATAAAATCAACCAAATGCACTATTAAAGAAGGTTATGCTGCAATTACTTCCTTATGTTTACCCAAAATTTTTAGAGGGTAAGACTCCAATTACCACATTAAAAGATTATATAATTCATAGCAACATTGAAGTAGAAATGTCATTGTTAGACTCTTAACCTTGTTGGGCCTAAACCTAGAAAGAAATCTTTATGCTTGAGTATGAAAGATCTACAAAAGAAGAAGAGTATTAGGGTGTTGGAGGTTTCTTCAACAGATGGACATTGACACTCAAGCTAACATTTGAAGGAGAGAAAGAAGGTTGAGAGTAATGTAGCAATAAGAGTACAGAAATTGTATGGGGATTTGACTCCTTTACATGTGTACTCGAGAGATATATATAGTTAAGAAGTATACAAAAATGGTAGTTAGGAAACCTTTTCATAATTTTCTTGATTCCTACAATTGTCACAAATCTCCAATTATTGTAGAGTAGATAACGAAGAGGGAATTGTAGGATTCAGAGAGGCTACCATATTAACTGCGAAGCTTCCCTCCTTTCCGTAATTGAATGTTCTTAAAGGGTTGGGCTTAGGCTTAAAGGCTTAATGGCGAAATAGACCATCAATAAGAAATAAGAAGAATATTCTTGTTAAGCTTTGCCAAAATTTTACTCCACTCAATTTAACAAAAAGAAGAAGAAATTATGATACTTATACTCTGGTACAAAATTAAGGCATGTTTGATTTTATATTATTTTAACTATATCTTATTTATATCTCATAGTCTATCGGACTTATGTTGATTATTATGTTAGTTATTTAACATTATTGGGGTTTTATTTGGCCAAACAAATGATTCTAAAGTATTGTAATAATGACATCCAAACAATGAGGAAAAAAAGGTCTCTAAGCTTAACTGTCCCTCCCTTCTTTTCCTCTTTTCTTTAGAGATCATGCCATGTAAGAAGTCTATTAAAAGTTGTTCCTTGTTGAACCCTTGTCTATAGCACTCATTACCTTCTTTTCACTACTTCTTTAATTTTGATCACCTGTATTGGCTAGTCATCAAACCATACACTTATTTATAGGAGAATGATGTTGATATGTAGTTAGTGGTAAGCCAAATGGTGACCAATGTACACTTTGCATTTACTTAAGCTAAAAAGATTTTAGCTAATATTGATTTTTTTTTACTATCTTAAATTTATAAACCACAATTGTTTCTATCCAGTAGTACACATTCCTTTTTCACTTTAAAAGTGCTGGGGTCTTACATTAAATGTATAAGTATTAACTATAACAAAAAAAGAACATATATCTTTCAAAATTTTATAGCCACGTCATTGATTCTTATTTGTAAAGGGCTAAACTGGAGTTATGTCCATTTTTCGATTAAGTCCAACAACTAATTAGACTTAACTTTTTAGCCTAAGTAACAAGGTTGTAAAAGTTAGGCATCTTAACACAAAATGATTTAGAAAGACTTGGCATGCTAGGTTTTAAAATAGGAATTACAAAACAACCTTTTTTTTTTTTCTCATCCTTTCCTAAATAGGTCTATATACTCAAACGAGTCCCCTATGGGTTTGCTCTCCAGAGGAGTACATGAGAAATCCATTTACACAAAGACTTATTTCAGCACAGATGACACATCATGTCTTATACACGCAATGCAATTACTTCACTATATAGTCATAACTTAGCATAAATATACAAAGACTTAAAATACCTACTAAATATTAAGATTCTATATAATCTCCATAATCTCTCAAATATTAATAACTCTAATTACATAATTGAACTTAAAATATAAATTCCATAATCTTCCTAAAATAACCTAACAATCTCTTTTGATATCAAAATATAACTAAGTCAATCTAACTACTGAATCAATTGCAAAACTTCCGAGTATAGTAGCCTAATATCCTTGCAATTCATCATAACCATCCTTATTATATGAATAATCACATGCATAAAAAAGATTGGTAACACTGATAGTTGAAATTATAAAATTTCACTAGTTAATTACAACATCCTAATCAGTGTCTCATTCTACTAATTAGTCTACTTTTGTGATTTTCATCCTTCCAAATGATTGAATTATACATGAATAACTCATATCAATAAAACAACATTAGTGTCTAATATGTCCACATCATTTACGATGTAAGGACCACCATGCACTTGTCCACAGTTGCCAAATACAAGTTGATAACTTTTATTTTAAATACATTTTACATGATGATTTTGTAGTGTTTTCCTTATATTTTTTGTTTTCTTTAAAGAAATTGATACGTAATTGAGTAATTTTTTTATTTTAAGGTTTGATCGCGCTCTTGGATCGAATATGAAGAAAAGGAATCAAGTTTCACTTAATTCGGAGTTCAAATGAAGGAGTTATGAAGTTTTGAAATTACACAGTCTAGGATACAGTTGTGTCCCCAAGCTGTGTCCATCTAGGAAAATATGCTGAGGTCAGAAAAGTTACACGACCTGGGGATACGACTGTGTCTTAGGCCGTATTTGGTGACGAAAACGGAAACCTTTCAATACATTATAAAAGGATATAGTAGGGTTTCGCATAGAAGATTGGACATTTAAAAAAGAAAAGACTTAAGGAGAAGGAGAGGAAAAAAGGCGAAAGTAACATTCAACTTCAAGATTGAAGAGATTTGTCATCAACAAAAGGTGTTTTTCATGTTTTATTTACTGGTTTTGTTGGAATTCGTTTTTAGTTTTATTATGATAGCTTAAGATTCGTGTATTTAGGATTATGAAACCTAGGGTTTCATGTGACTCTTGGGTGGATTTATAATTTTCAATAAAGTTTCTATCTTTTCTTGATTCAATTATGTTATTTAATTGTTAATTGATATTTCTAGAGTATCAACATATGATATTATGTATGATGATTAAGAAATCACATGTATAATAAGATTATCTTTTCTTGATTCAATTATGTTATTTAATTGTTAATTGATATTTCTAGAGTATCAACATATGATATTATGTATGATGATTAAGAAATCACATGTATAATAAGATCTTGACATAATTGGAGAGAATTACATATAAACTTAGAGATAAGATACATGTTTCTTCTAGAAAGTTGTTCTTTGTGTGGGAATTCATTATACATTAATGCGATTCTAAATTATATTACTAAATGAAGAGATTCCGATAAATAATTTAAGATTAGGGTTAATAGGTTTGAGAAATGTATTAACTTTAATTGTGAATCCCTTCGGTAAAAAATAATAGAAATTGAATTAGATACATTTTAAACTGTCACATGTTAAATACTAGGGGAAATAATTTCTAAATACGTTATTACCTTCTTAAAGTCATTCTTAGTTTTATCACTTTCTAAATTGCTTAATCAAGTCTCATAATTAGGTTAGTTTGTTAATTTTTAGTATTTTTAATTAATTTAACCCTTCATAATTTTCCGGTTAGATAATAAAGTTAAGGTTAATATTAGTACTCGAAGTTTCTGAGGGATCGACTCAGACTCACATCCGCTATATTAAAACTGACAGGTACACTTGCCTGATATCACAAGTCCACATACCAACGCAAAACAAAACTTATCATATTATTAAGCCATACAATCATTAGTCTAGTTCCACCTTCTTAGCATATATGTCCGATAGATAACAATACGTATGTTCCTAATAACTGGCTTAAGCATTTGATAAAAGCTTAAAATTGACAACACATATAATCTAATGAATAAAGATTAAAACTTAATTACATTAAATGGTTATAAAACTTAAGTTTAGGACAAGCTTTTGTCACTCACACCTTGATTAAAGCCTACATGATTTATCCAACAACTTTAAACACTTCAAAACAAGATAAGGGAAGAACAATTAGATAGACCAAAGCATAATAGGTTAATTGGCTGCTAATTAACGAGTAAGTCAATCTACCATTTGGGTAGAAGGGGAAGGGGGTCCATGATAGCCTTACAAGCAGTCCCAATTTACCCGTTTTAAGTCTATCAACCATGGTTTCAAGGGTTTTCACTAATATATTCGATCTTAGCTAAACTTATGTGAGCTTTTGGGATCTAAATACATATACTTCTAAGAAATCAACTTTTAAGTATCAAAACATAGAGTTACTCAAGAGATCACAACTTATTTAGTGGTCCATGTCTGCGGTTTCATTTAAACCCGTAATTGATTAACTCATTTGAATTGAGGTTATGGAAAAGGAGAAGGGAAAATAAATTGGTTACCTTAGGACCTTTTACAAAATCTATCATCTTTTGGTAATACTTTGAAATCTTAATGCTTTTCTTAAGATCCTTTTTTAGAATCGCAAAGAAATTAACTTTTTATCGATTAAGAAGAGATTAATAAGTAACATGTTATGTGTTCTACATGTTATGTGTTCTTGCCATAAACTCTAAATCCTTGATCTTCACAACATTAAGAAAAGTTTCGCATTAAAATCTATTAATCCTTTAATGATGAAGAATTAATTAGATTAAGTAGAGAAAGGGATCTTACCTATAAATACCAAGAGAAGTCTTGCAATCCATTCATTCTAAGATTCTTAACTTAAAGAAGAGGATTCTAGGGCTCTTGGAGAGTAAGATGAGTTGGTGGCAACTGAAAGAGAAGAAGAAAGCTTCGTGTTTGAATTACAATCTACTAATATACTATAGGTTGAACCTAAGAACAAAAGATAAGGTAAATTTTTCATACCCACCCATTTTAAAATACTTATAAAGGTATTTCGATGTTGATATCTAAAATGTATAAAGTGAGCATTCCATTGTACTCATTGTATACATAAGAGAGACACTTGAGACTTTGCTATTGAATCTCTACTATGGGAATCAAACCACTACTTAAGCAAGAGCAATTCTTGAATAGCGTAAGATCTTGCAAAAGTAAGGCCCTAAACTCTTTTATTCATCATGAGTATTGTTTTAGCCCCTAAGATTGCCTATTAATTCTATTTTCTCCTCTCTCTAAACTCATCCTTAAACGTATCAGCATCATAATGCTTCCTAAGGTCATGTGAGATGCATGCCTCCATAAGCATTCGTGTGGATTACACTTAAAAAACTCATATTATTACAATTTGTTAGAGCATCACATATGTAAGTGTCTTGGCTCCAATTTTGAGAGAGAAGACCCCATTTTTGGGTCCTTAAGCATTAAAGAAGATCCTTCATATAAAGAATCTCAATCCTCTAATATGGATATGGTTTTTCTTTTTTTATTTATTATAATTTGTCATAAAGAAAAACAAACTTTAATTACATTTCACTTTATGCAACAACTTTAAAGTAATATTTTATAATATATGTACTCATATATTTATATAATTAAGTTAGGTTTTAAAAGATAGGGATCCTTAAAATGTTGGCATTATTCTTTAAGGACCCCGGTAGCCATAACTTTTTTTTCCCCAATTTTTAGGATTATTAACAATAAACTAGTCTCTCATTTTTCTAATGCAAGTGCTTCTTTCATATCCAGAGCTTCCATTATAGTCAACAACCATCAGCAATCACTTTTTAATGAACTCCTTAGAAAATGTAAAATTAATCCTTAATATTAGATCATCGTCTATTTACTTTCTCTTTATTTGATTTATTAAAACTTTTGAAAATAAATGGTATAAGTTCTTCTAAACCCCATTAATATTTCACTAAAAAAACAAAACATGACACCTCTTGATTGGCTTACAATACTTAATTCAACAAACTCTTAGAATTAAATATCTTTAGTTAATGATATAATGAAAATTATAGAAAGTTTTAAATTTTAAAATGAAAATTAAAAAAGTAAAATAACTCGAACAATCGCCATAGAAGATTCTTTTATAGCAAGCCGCTCCTAGGCTAGAGGACTACCATCTCTTGACTAGTATCCATCATCTTAAGTGTTGAGCTATCAACCGAAATATTATATAGTCGCCCTTACACGATCTACTAGCTTTAAGTGATGGTAAGGGTACCCTAAGACGATAAGGAGCAACACCACCCTATATGATGGGTTACATACCCTTTGTAGCTGGTATAATTGACTGCAATTGTGATGAACATATTTACCACCTTTAGGCTTTAGAGTTTAATTCTTTTAAAATATATTTGCAATTTTTTATTATAATTAATTAAATGTATTTAATTGCAAGAGTATGTTAGAAAGTTAATTACTATAAGCTAATCAAAATGTAACATATATTAATCTTTTATAGCGAAAAAAAATGGAAGACTCAAATGAAAAAAAAAGCCAAAATTTTAGATTGGTTTTATTTTTCTCCAAAAAATTATTATACAGTCCATTTACTTTGTTGAATGGAATAGAAGAGGAATTGAAGTGCAATTATCGAGGAATAAAATAAAGTGGGAATGCCAATTACACTATTTACTTCTTCTTCTTCTTCTTCTTTTTTAAAGAGGGGCATGTAATATAAATTAAAAGATATTATTGCCCTTCTTCTTTTGTTTTTTTTTTTCCATTGTCTTCATCTTCCACATCCAAACATATTATAGTAAACATACAATAAAAAAATTTGAATCAAATAGCATGAAAATCTAATTAAAATCGGAGAAAAATAAAAAACAATGACATAAATATTTGGGAGTAAGTTCAAATAGATAATCAATATTTCAAAAAATTCAAGTAAGAAATTAATATTTTTTATTAGATGGTCTCCAAGAAAGAGATTCTATTAATTCACAGTTATAATACCTTTAACTTAATCTAACGTAGCTGTTAAGTGGTAGATGGCACTTACATAATACTTGTATGGCGCTTATATAGTGTTTAATTGGAAATAAATGATGAAAAAAAAAAGAAATCATGTAGAATTACAAAAAAAAAAACCATAAAAATATTTGAAAAGGTAAGCAAATATAAACAATTTATAAGAAAATATATTCACAACTATATAACTATTGATTATATATATACTTACTACATAACTATATATTATATAATGGTGTAATATAATTAATTAAAAATTAAAAAAAGAAAAAATATAAAAATGTATAACCCAGCACCTTCTAGCCTTAAGTGGTAGGTTGTACTTTCTTAAAAATATTTTGCAAGCATTTTCCCTCTTTTATTCTTTTTTCATTTTTTAATTTATAATTAATTATATTATATAATATATGTATATATAATATGTAGTTATAATATATATATGATAATAGTTATATGAATAGTTAGATATATAATTTATTTCGAGTTCTTTTTACATTTGTTTAATTTTTCAAATAATTTTACATTTTTTAATTTTTCCTTCTTTATTTCCAATTAAACATTACGTAGGCACCATGTAAACAATACTCGCCAAACCACATCAGATTAACACAACGGTGTTAATGGAATTCATTACTTAAGCCCCTTCATGACACATCCATATTTTATTTAAGTTTTTTGAAATATTAATCACCTATTTAAACTTACTTTTGAATTGGTAACTTCTTATATAATATTTCCAAAAATCGAAATAAAAAGAAAAACAAAACTAACCATCTCTCCAAAATCATCATATTCTTCTTCCATTTTAGGCATTTATAGCATTAGAGAATCATTGTCTTCTTCTTTTTACTATAAAAAACAAAAGCACCAACAATCTCTTTAGAGTTTCATCAATTTGAATGAAAAAACTTCATGGTCTAAATCAAGATTTAAACAAAAAACACAATAAAGACTATATCAAAATCAAAGAAACTCAATCGTTACCGGTAGCATCTAAGTTTAAAATATTACTAGAAAAATCAAAGCTTTGAAATTAATCATTTAAAATTGACCTTAACTAGCAAACACTAATTTTGCTAGAAAGAGAAAGCTAAGGGAAGGAGAGAGGAGGTAGATGGTAGGGGTGCAGTGGCTAATGGGGATGAGAAGAGAAAAAATCGTCATAATTGTTTCCACCATGAGAAAAAAGATGATAGATTTGATGAATGAAGGTGAATGAGGGTGTTGTAACTTGTGGTAAAATAGAAGGTGGATGAAGATGATGCAATGATGTTGGGTGATGGTGTTGGTACTAATACTGTGTTAGGTGGTTGACAGTAGCCGTATTGTATTGGGTAGGTGATGGTGGTAATGTTGTGTTCTGGTGTAAACAGTTTGTTATAGAGAAGGGAAAGAAGGGCATTAAAAGTCTTTTTTACTGGGAATGACAATTCAAAAATTGGAGGAATGAATTGCAATTTGGTATTTTTAAGGATCGATATTACTTAGAATTCGTATTATAAAGATTAAAAAATTAAACAAACATGATAATAGGGAATAACAGGGGGAATGGAACTAAGTAAATATGCATAGTGTTGAAGTTGTCTATTTCATTTGAAGTTTTTTAATTTATATATGATTGCTTTATATAAGTATGTTTTAGCAGTTACATCATTTTCAAAATTGAATGCATAGATTCATTGCGATTTTTATTGAAGAGTAAATATATTGTTGGAGTCAATTTTTTTATTGTAAGATTTCACATGATTTCATTTACTTGTATAAATATTACATTTATTACTAAACATATAAGTGAGTCAAACCTATTCACAAGCTATTCCATTTTAGCTCGATGTTTACTTGTATCATTGAGTTAAGCTTGTACTCCAACGACTCAAGTAATTTTGCGAGTGGAGTCCAAGCTTTATAATGTTTAGTTTGTGTGTTTGATCGAGCTATATAGTTAATTTTATTAGTTGAGTTTATATATTAAATTTAATACTATTTTAATTAGAAGAAAAACATACATGTTTTAGATTAAGTTCAAGATTAAGTTTGACACCATGTTCTTTCAACTTAGCTTATATCTCAAATGTAATGACATATGCTTGGAAGATAACATTGTTATGTTAGTTTTAACACTTGTACGTGCATAGGGTAAATAAGCACGTTTGCCTTTAAATAGAGAATGTACTTAAGTGAGACCTAACACTATGATGTAGAGTTATCAATGTCCTCTATATGTATCAAACCATATACAAGTAGAGTATCTTATTAATTTAGATCATTGGAAAATGTATATCTTTTATTTATAAATTGTATCTGAAACCAACCGTACTTTTCTCGCCATAGTAGGTATCCCAATGTTAATGATGGTAGAAACAATCTTTTATTTGATTTGTATTTAAATGGTAGTAAAGGATTATTGATTTTCCTTTTAGAGACATAGAATTCGAGCAAGATGTAGCGCAGATGTATTGCACGCATTATAAGTTAATTTAAACTTTTAATTTTTGATTTCATCTTCTCATGTTTTGAAAATATTGTATATCTTCAAACCATTGTTAGAACCCCAAACCATTCACATAAAACACAATAAATTATGATGATTTTAAGACTATAGCAGCGTTTGAGGATAGTTATAAGGAAATAAAGTTATATTTTAAAAATTTAGAAAGTATATAATTGCATGTAAATAGTTAAAAAATATATATATTTACAATTTTCCTATATGAAAAAACATTATGGAAGTGCTAAAAGTAATACAAGAAGTCATGGAATGCCAAAGTTTCTCAAAGGACAAATTAGATAAGACACTTCGAAAGATGTCTTATGAAACAATGCACATTGATAACTTCATCTTTTGTTAACCAATAATCATCTATTTATCCTATTCCTCGTATTAATATAGAAATGGACAAACCAAAGAACCTAATATGTATCTTACAAGAATTAGCAAAGTCAATGAGTGTGAAAATTGGACCTGTTTTTGCTTTGATATTGCGATGGATAGAAAGAGAAAATTTGTGTAAAACGAAGTGTTAGGGAACTCTGAAAGGAAGACCAAGTTCCAAAAGATCCCATAATTTTGACTAGTTAGGGACATAATCAAGGCTTAAATGTATTAACAAAATAAGTGTATCCAATTGAAGGAAACAAAGTAAAATGCCAATGTTATAGCGTATTATTTTAGGTCTTATCAATCTGCATATTATTAGTCACCAAACAAATAAATCAGAGCAAAGCACATAACAAACATATTAACATAATATTTTTTTCTTTTTCTTTTTTTCCAATTATAATATATTATACAACCTTAGAGAAGACAAAATCGAATTTAATCTAATTCATTAGAAAACCAATATTCATACCACTAAATCATAATAGTCTTGAT
This sequence comes from Lumnitzera racemosa, assembly GCA_024138005.1. NCBI lineage: Eukaryota > Viridiplantae > Streptophyta > Magnoliopsida > Myrtales > Combretaceae > Lumnitzera > Lumnitzera racemosa. The sequence goes on from JAMXBC010000011.1 coordinate 24,726,886, forward strand.
AAGATAATAGTATTTTCACGAATATTCTAGACCAATTGTTAAGATATTAAATTAAAATGATTTTATCTATTTATATATATTTTATTTAGAGCTGCAACCAAATTGACTTAAGATTGTATAGTATTAAGCTCTAACTTAAGGTTAATCTAAGATTTCAAAGTTGGAGCTTAAAATTTTTAAATGAGCTCAATTAAAATAACAATAAACAAATTGGAACTTGATTCAATTAAATTCATCTAGATACAATTATGTAAAATGTACCTTTTCTTTTAATTAAAACAATATTAATTGCTCACGCTTAAGCTTAATTTGAGTTCAATTTGAGTCTATGTGTTAATCAAACTAAGTATTATAAAGTTTGAGTACTAGCTGACAAATCACTCAAATAACTCTAACTCTAATTCCACTTGATAAGTCGAGTTATATTTTTAATAAATATCAAGTGGAGCTCTCTTAAGTTTTATATTCTTAAATTTATTTAGTTTTATTGGAATTTTATTATATATTAGATTTGTCTTATTTCTAGCTAGCTAAAATTTGTGATTTGTTCAAAGTGTAGTTTAATTTGTTTTAATTTTTAAATAAATCCTTCCTTCTTAGGTTTTGAAATTAAAATCCATCATTTCTATCCAATATGATAATATGTTCGAAAGACTAGTTACTATGATTGGAGTTATGTATAGTATTTTACATACGAGCTCCATAAAAGTTAAAAAATCTAAATAATAAAATCCTCCATATATTATTACATTACATGATACCATTCTTCTCACAAGTTTGGATTAATCTATAATAATCCCTAGTCAAGACAACGACTAAAAAGAGGTAAATCCTTTTATTCTTTTATTTTTAAATATCTTCACTAATTATACAATGCTATATATAATTAATGCAAAATGGTGGAATATAAAGAAATATTGATTTTACATGACAGAAAATATTAATTGTCCTTAAATGTTTATTGGATGCTAAAAAGGAAACTTCTACATATTTTATCACTTTTTTTTCCCCTCAAATTGTTAGGGCCCATTGAGTTATAAGGTTTTAGTACAATCTTCTTTTTACTTTTTTTGTTAAAATGCCTAATCAAAAAGGCATTTTCAGGTTCGACAAAATACCTTCTAACAAGACCTGTATATGGCAAAATATAATGGATGGGAGTTTTAAAATCTTGCTCTTATCTCGTCAAATCACGTAATACAGTGTACAATGAATATTTGCCGATAGCTATTTTTTTTAATATTATTTTACTTAACCATGTCAAATGTGATCACATGAAATATGAACATGAATGTCAATTAGGGAGTACGAGCATTATCGAAAGTTTGGAATGGAAAATGCCTATCTAAGCTTGAAAAACTTTGAAATTATATGGATATTCTATTTTTTTTCTAAAATATATATTTGTATACTTCTAACTAACGATATTAAACTTGAACAAAAGATTGATACGATGATGGTTTAAGCTTTGATAGAATCAAATCGAGATCACATCTAAACGAATAGAAACTAATAAAAATATTATAATATAATCTATACTTATTTATAATATAATAGAATTTATTTACATCTTTAATAATTGAAAGCCAAAAGGATTTCACGATTTATTTTATTTTTTTTAATTGAAATTTATTTTTTTAGCAAATCAATGTAATTTTTTTTTAAAATATAATTAAAGATAATATATTTTGATTAAAAAAACTAGATAGATTCTTATGAAAACTAAATTAAATTATTCATATCAATATGATTAAATTAGAAACCATTGTAAAAAAAAAATCAAGGATCAGTTAAATTGAGTTTACGAAAAAGTTGAATTGAATCATATTAGATTAGATGAGTGAACTCGGTCTCGACGATATTTCTTTTTAACACATATTGGATTCACATCGAGGAAAAAATTATGGGAGAAGAAATCTGTTTTTTGTGGTGGGATGGTTTAAGGAAAGGGAGTAAGTTAAAGAAAGCGCGTGAATCAAAGTGGAATCAACATTACACATACATAACATATAATAAATCAATTTATATAATAATAACGACTAATTATTTATCCAAATGCCATATATAAATAAAATCAAAATGTGCCTTTTGGGGCAAGTAGTCTTCCGAGGAATTAATTGCATAATAAGCTGCGCAAATAAAGGAAAGGAAACAAAAAGAAAAAAGAAATAAAGAAAGACAAAGGTAGATGACGAAAAAATGCAAGTCGGAATGAAATTGAAATTCACTCCAAATTCAAACCCACATGAAATCCCCCTCAAATTCAAACCAAATGTCACGCGTTCCTGCTCTTTCTCTCTCTAGTATGCTTCAGTCATGATATCCGTGTAATAGTACCGCTCTAGCTCTACTGCTCTCTTATTAGTTATTACTAGTTATTATTCTTATTGTTTATTTATTTATTTTTAATTTCATTTCGAGATTTCATCTTCTTGCTTTCTCACTCATACACAATCAACCAGGGAGAGACCCATCATAAGTTATTTTTAGAGAGAGAAAGTTGTGGCCTTTGTTGTTAAAGAACACGAGAGAGAGAGAGACAGAGAGAATGCCTGCTTTTTAAGCTCTCCTTGCCATTTCCGTCTGATTTGGCGGAGAGAATTTAGAGAGAGAGAGACACACACACAGGGAGGGAGTGTGTTTATCTGTGTGTTTTTTTCTGCTAAAATGAACGGCTTAGCTCTACAAGGTAAAAGCCTGTTTAAGTTTAGTTCAAACGACTACAAAGTTTTTTATTTTTTCTTAGTGTCTTACTTGTAAGTGAATTAGAGTCCAGGGTTACTGTAATTTATGTGTTTAATCAAAATTTGTGGGTCTCTAAGAAGTTGTAATATATGTATTCACTAGTTGAATTTTGATGTGACTCGTTAATTGATTGATTGTTTTTTGGGTTGTGGGTTTTGTTAGGAAGTGAAGTGGTGCAGAAGGGAGCTTGTTGATCGTTGTCAAGTTTGGAACTTTGAAGGTGACCGTCGGGATTTTTAGTGATTTTGAGCGATTTGAATTGAATTTGAGCGATTTAGGGTAATTTATATTGATTGGTTCAAAATGGGTGATGGGGAAGATGGTAATGTTAATGTTGATGTGATGAGAGGGATTAGATCCTCATTTGGTACTTCATCTTCAGCAGCATCATCGGCACCAATGTCTAAACATTCGTTGTCAAATAACCGACTTGACATATCTCATGTGAATATGAATAATAATAATAATAGCTCGGATGTTCGTGGACCTATGCGGCATTTTGCACAAAATTTACCTAATTTTAGTGGTGATAGTAACAAAAGAGTTGGTATTCCTCCTTCACATCCACACCAGATCCCACCCATTTCCCCGTATTCACAGATCCCCGTCTCCCGGCCTATAAATCCTCAAATGGGTTCGCAGGGTTTTAGCCCTTCTGTTCCTACTCATTTAAGGTCCTTGTCGCAACCGTCTATATTTAACTTTGACTCTTTGCCTCCTTTGAGTCCTTCTCCTTACAAAGACTCTCCATCAACATCAATTTCAGACCATGTTTCCGGTGATGTGTCAATGGAGGACCGAGATACGAGTTCGCATTCATTGTTGCCACCACCTCCTTATACGAGGGGGAACCTTGCAAGGATGGGGGATAGTTTGCCTCCTCGGAAAACACATAGACGGTCGAATAGTGATATTCCATTTCTATCGTCCTTGATGCAGTCCTCGCCACCCCTTATACCATCAAAGGGCTTGGGTAGTTTGGAACGGTCTGCATCTGGAAGGGAAAGCTTGAGCTCTGCTAAGCCTGCTCAATTGATTAAGAAGGAAATGGGATGGGAAAAAGGCATGGAAAATATTGCTGAAGGAATGGGTGAGAGAAAATCTGAGGGAGAAGTTGTGGATGACTTGTTTTCTGCATACATGAACTTGGATGGAATTGATGCATTAAACTCCTCTGGGACTGACGAGAAGAATGGTCATGATAATAGGGAAGATCTGGATAGTCGAGCCAGTGGGACAAAAACTGGAGGTGAGAGCAGTGATAATGAAGCTGAGAGCAGTGTGAATGAATGTGCGAACAATTTGCAGAGGGCAGTAATAAGTTCTTCAGCTGAGAAAAGAGAAGGCATCAAAAGAAGTGCAGGTGGAGATATCGCTCCAACCTCGAGACACTACAGAAGTGTTTCTATGGATAGTTTTATGGGAAAGCTCAACTTTATTGATGAGTCACCAAAATTGCCTCCTTCACCTGGAGTGCGCCCTGGTCAGCTCTCTCCTAGGGACTCACTTGATGGCAACAATAGTGCATTTAGCTTGGAGTTTGGAAATGGGGAATTCAGTGGTGCTGAATTGAAGAAGATCATGGCTAATGAGAAACTTGCGGAGATTGCTTTAACGGATCCAAAGCGTGCCAAAAGGTATTGCATTCTTGTACCTTCATTGATAAGCTAACTAGATGATTGCATGAAAAATGATGGAGCTTGTCCGGTTTTAACGTTATCACTTTTTCCTTTAGGATATTGGCAAATCGTCAGTCAGCTGCTCGCTCTAAGGAACGGAAGATGCGCTATATTCAGGAACTAGAGCACAAGGTTCAGACTCTGCAGACAGAAGCTACAACATTGTCAGCGCAACTTACCCTTCTACAGGTAATAAATTCTGAATCCAGATACGACAGTTTCATTTATCATTTTATTAGTTCTTAATTTACTGAAAATTATATTACCCAGGAAAAGAATTGCTAAATATTACTTGTTTTAAATTTTCATTCAGAGAGACTCTGTTGGCCTCACAAACCAGAACAATGAGTTAAAGTTTCGTCTTCAAGCTATGGAGCAACAGGCACAACTTCGCGATGGTATAGTAATTTTCCTGTATTGTTTGTGATGTTATGGTTTTCTGTCTAGCTGTATAATGAATTTTGTCATGATTACCATAAATAAAAGCAAAAAGAAAAGAAAAAAGGGAATTTTGGGATACATGTTAGTATCGGAAATTGGGTTGGCCCAATTGATCAAAGTACTCTGCACGCTCCATTATTCCCTTGACTGAATTGGGAAACAAAATAAAATTAATGAAAGGGGCTTATGCCATCAAACCATTGATTTGATGGTAATAGGAAATGAATTGGATGGATTATGCGGCAGCGACCTCGTGGGTTGTTTGTTACCGAAAACTTGGTAATTTTTGTTTCAGATACATTTCTTATTTGCTTTCCTTTACTTTCATCCGATGTAGCATATGGCCAAAATCCTAATCTCAGACAGATAAGGTAGGCCATAACATGCTATTAAGTCCTTATTGGCTAGCAAGTGTTCATTTTCTCAGCTGACAAATTAAGTTCTTATGTTAGTGAACCAAGTACATTCCTTGAATTCGAGTAAATGATTGCATGAGCTTCAGAGTTAATATGTTCCTTCGCTTTCACATTTCTTGCTATGCAGTTATCTCCAGTTGTGTTGTTCGTATCCTTGGAAATCATTATGTGCCTTTAGTCATTCCTTCCATTCATCCGTTTCTAAAGCATTTTAATACTTTGCTGCAGTCTTTTTTTCTCCCCCTTTATTTTTGAATTCCTATCGGTTTTCATGGCCCAATTTACAGTTCTTGAATCCATTGCGCCAGCCTAAATTATTTTTGTTTGTAAATTCCTATGATTTAAACTTTCACTTTGAGCTCAAGAGCCAAGTACTTTGGTGCGGTCTGTTAATGTTGTGTTCTTTCATGGTGAAAGTCCAAAGCTCTCTATGCTTGGATATTTATTGTTTTTTCCTGTGAATAATGTTTCCTTCTACTTCCCAAGAGAACACGATAGTTCTAATTTGCTGGTTTTACAGCTCTGAATGAAGCATTAAGTGCTGAAGTCCAGCGATTGAAGCTTGCAACGCAGGAGCTTGGTGGGGACTCTCATGCTTCCAAGTGTATGGTTCCTCATCTAGCCATGAACCCTCAAATGTTTCAGCTGCAGCAGCAACAGCAGCAGCAGCAGCAGCAGCAGCAGGCTTCTCATTTGAATATGCATCAGCTGCAACAGCAGCAATCACTCTCTCAGCCTCAGTCTCAGCAGCAAAATGGCAATGAAAATGCAAAACCTGAATCCACACAATAAACCGTGCATGCTGTGGCTTATTCATTACTCATCTGCACCATCAAGGGCTTTTGGTTTCTCTTATACTTCTCTGATCGTTTTCACAGTGCACTCATTCTTTAGTTTTTTTAGTATGCTACATAAAGAGTCTTTACATTTTGTCGTATAATTTAGTTGCACGGCATGGCTATTGCATACTTGGTATATGAAGTCAGAAACAAACCAAAATGTTTGGATTATATCTATAGTATTTTATGATTTCAGTAGATATTCATATTAGAATGTACTCATCAAGGACAACTGTTGTTGAAGAGTTAAACTCTTGACTCTTTGGTCCACATGGTGTCTGTTTCTTAATCTAAGAGCTTAGCCGTCTTCTCATCGGATGACTGGTATTTGCTGATGATCTTAGACTTTAATATCTAACCTCCTTGCATTTGGTTGGAGAAATGGGTAAGGTCACAAGAGGCCTAAGCTTGGGCAATTGATTCTTAAAACTTTATAAATCTCTTTTCAAGGGGTTGCCTCAAATTGTTAAAATTTAGCATTTCTTTGAGACGTTAGAATTTAAGTGTGCTCTAGAAACGTGCAGAGCCCGATTTCTTAAACATAGAATGGGTTACGGCTTTTCCCAGTGCCTTTATCTTTGAGAAAAGCCCGTCTGCATGCCTGTTTTGTGTCGGTTTCTTCTCTAATCAATGTTTATGGGGCTGCTGGTTGTGTTAATTTGCAATTGAGTGGTCGTACTGCTGTAGCTATGATCAGAAGGATAAGAAGATCACCAGGTATTATAGTCATTGAGTTGATTCAACAGCTTTTCAAGTGCTCCAGGCATCTTCAAGAAATAAGCACTTGGCTATGTCGTGCTTTTAACTGGGGAAGGCATTTGCAAAATGGTTTGGTTTTTTTAATGTCAACATCCTTCATGCTTTGTTTTTATATAACTGATAGAAAATTTCCACTGCGGGTAACATGATCAGAAGTCCTTTTTTCCTAATTTAAGGCATTGAAGTTGTCGTCGGAAGACAAGAATTGTGCAAACCATGTGTTAGGCTCGAGAACCCACCAATTGGATATTGTAAAATATCCATTTTATGTGGAAATTTAGGTACCCAAACCCACTATAAGCATCAATTCAATGAAAAAGTCAGAACCTAACTTCCTTGTGTAGTAACTGGGAATGTGTGTTGGGCGGAAGGAATCGTCGCATAGGGTTTGCGATCACGTGCCTTTGTCATGTTTTGGTTGAATAACTCGAATGCGTTTCGTTGGCATAAATGCATCGGTTGGTCGTCATCAGTAGTCATATGCTTTGCTGGTGGTGAAACATGAAATCAAAGATTGGCGGATGAGGAACGGTATTTGATAACGTGGTGCAGATGTAAACTATAAGCGAATGTACCGTGGTCAACGTGGGTATCTAACTTGCCGGTGGTGAAACACGAAATCAAAGATTGGCGGATGAGGAATGGTATTTGATAACGTGGTGCAGATGTAAACTATAAGCGAATGTACCGTGGTCAACGTGGATATCTACCGTCATTTATTTTGTTATCCTGACTAGTTATTTATATATGCCATTTAAGTTGAAATATTATATATTATATCCAACAACTTGTCATCTATAGTTTTCAAATGCTGCAATGTAGGTTAAATGGTCGAGTTACAAAGTTAGCAGAAGCAGTGATATTTTTACTTTTCTTTTTTAAATGAAATGTCAGAGATATTTTTACATGTAATATGAAATGGTTTGATCATTTATTTTATGGACACGAAAGTGCAACCTTTTGTCCCTCTAGTTAATACGAATGCGACCATCATATTAATTTGTTTATAGCTAAAGCGATTTATTGAATGGAAACATTGTACTTACAATGCTTCGTATGCATTTAGTCCTTATATTTTTAAAATTGAGTGATTACATCTCTAAATTAAACTTCTATATTGCCATCTTACCTTGACCTTGTTGTTCTTGATCCAATGTGGAGGTAGGGTATATTCATTATACCTTTCATGTTTGCGGGGAGTGAAGGGCTTGGTGGTAGTGTTGGTGGTTTCTCTATTCCATATAATTTTACTAATTTAAGTGATTGCTCTTATTTAAACATAAAATGGTCATGTAGAATCCTAAAACTGTGTTTTCTAACACCTTTAGGTCTAAACACTTAATTTTAAAATAAAAATAAGCTCAATGCACATTAATTGACATAAGGGTATATATTTGCAATATACCTATACTAAATTGCTTCTAGTTTCTCTCTCCTTTATATTTGTATTTTCATATACACATTAATAAAATCCTTTATGTAAAAATGAGGAACTATAATTGTTATTTTGAATAAGATGAATTTGTTTAATGACAAGTTTGATGGGTTGAATAGATTAAGGTGAGAATAAAATTTACAATTCTTATCATGAAGAATAAATGGGTAATAACTATTAAGTTGTTTAGTTGCTCTTATGTGTGGAATGAAATAAGTTACGAATAAAATTGCAATTCTAACAATATAAACCAGAGAATTAATAGTTAATACTTTATCTAGTTGCACTTATGCTGACATTAGTAGCACATGAAATTCCTAGTAAGAATAAGAGTTATTGGATTTGAGATGGTGTTTCATATCAAATGCAAACACAAGCACACATACATATGTATGCAAAAACAGTTATTCTTTGGTTAAGGTTTTTAGTTAAGGTTTCATGAATAGAATATGAAAAACACCAAAGAACAATTATTTTTTGGTCTTGCACAAGACTTGTAATTCCTTATTGACAATGTTAAGAATTATATGAAATAACTATTTTACCAATTAAATATAGAAGATGAATATTTTTTCCATTCCACCTCTATAAAGTTTATTGATATGCTATAAAGTGAGTGATATTAATAATGAGTTAGGAATATATTTACAAATACCATATATCTATACCTTTGGGTCATGGCTCCACTTTTATTAAGTCTTAGTAATAAAACATTGAAATTTTCAAGAAAGAAAAGAAAAAGTCTATTCTTTTTATCTTCACAAGGAATTGTATTAGAAAAAAAAAAAAAACAATGCTATGAGTTCTAAAACCCTAACCTCTCTAAAGATGCCTCTAGTGACTGGGTGTAACAAAGCAAGAAGAGACTAGCATTAAATGAACAAGATTACCTAAAAGGAGTTGATTCAAATGATTTTAGTTAGAAAACAAATTTTCAACCAAAACGTATGTCCTTTAGAGATTCCATGCTTACAAACATACCAAGGGCATATGCCATACCTGTTTTTCAAGATATGCAAAATAATGGTGAAATGGATCATGGTATTGAGAACATGATAGAAGAAGAAGACCAATTAAATAATTATTTTGATCCTAGGGTTTGCCATGTGGGTTTTTCGAAATATAAAAAAAGTAGCATATGTGCACTATGGCAAAATACATTTATTGTAAGGGCTATGAGACCTAACCTAGGTTTAAAAATTATGACTAGTTAAATCAGGAAAATGTGGAGAGCTATAGGAATTTGAAAGTAATTATGGTTGGATTGGGTATTTATCTTCTTGTACTAGACAATAATTTTGATTTTCAATAGATAATTAAAAATGGATTGTAGTTTGTTAATGAACATTATTTGGCTCTAAAAATGTAGGGATCGAGTTTTCAAACGGATCATAGTTCTTTTGATTCCATTGCGGTTTGGGTTAGGATTGTTGGTTTACTGGTGGAGTACTTTTCATCCTTGGTAATATGGAAAATTGGTAAGAAGATTGGACCGGTTCTTCAACATGATGCCTATACGGTAGGGCTCGAATGTGAAAAATTTGCAAGGATTTACATCCAGGTAGATACTAATACTTCCCTTAAGCATACTATTGTTGTTGATAATTTATGATACCAAGTCCAATATGAGGCTTTGCCTTGTTTATGTGAGTATTACAGGAGGCTTAGTCATAACAAGTACTACTGCACTTTCAAAAAATCCGGTGAGGAGCCTTCAATAAAGGAGAGTAATGGGGGGGGGTAGGTACAGAGGATAATATTATTAGGGAGAGCATTACTCCACCAATGAAGGAAGATAGAGAAATTAATAAAAGTTCACTTACCATTAATGGGAGAGGTGACGTAATAATCTTGAATTTGGTTAGTCCATAAGAAGAAGTGAAGGATAGAATAGCTAACATAATGTGTCAATACCAGTAGTTGTGAATAGTGCGGATGTAAGTGCAGGTATATTAAAGGAGGAGAATCTATGTGATTGGATTAAAGTACAATACAAAAAGCAGCACCAAGAAAATGGGAACCTAGGAAATTAGCTAACAGTTTGGAAACCAACTAAAAATCGAAAGAGAATTGGAAATCCCAATTCATTGGTCCTTTTGATACAATATCTCCTAAGATATATAGTTCCATTCCCGAACTAGTGCATTAGTTCATAAATTTGGAAGTGATAAGGTTATACAAGGAAATATATTGCGAAAAGATAAAGGTGTGACCTTTAACATAATAACCTTTGCTTTGAAACCAAAAGATATTAATATTCAGGTAGAAACTATCTTTTCCTTCTTCATAAATTTAGAAGTGATAAGGTTACATAAGGAAATATATCGCGAAAAGATAAAAATATGACCTTTGACATAAGAACCTTTGTTTTGAAACCAAAAGATATTAATATTTAGGTAGAAACTATCTTTTCATTCTTGTCTAAAAAGTAGCCTCTTGTTTTTTTCCAAAGGAAAACCTTGACCAAGAAACTGAAGAACTATAATGGTTCCTCTTCTGAATATCGAGATCAGCATGAAGCTTCTAAGCAACAACTCAGATCTTTCAAGAACATATTTAGACATGAGAATATGGCAAGTCTATATGGGAAACTTAACTCACAGAATAGTCATAGAACTAGTGAGCATTGTCTTGATGGAGACAAAGTGGAGAAGGGAGAGAATTCTAGAAATTATGTTCTGTCCAATCATTAAGCGGGGAAGGTTTCAGTTTGAATGCCAAAAAATCATTTGGGTGCCAATGGAGAGTATCTTAGTGGTCGAAATGCCAATGTATAAGATGGATATACTTGGGAGGGATGTGCTTGAGGTGATATGTCTCATAGTGGTGGAAAAAGTGATGTTATTTCAAGCATTGGAAATCCAACGGGTGTCTTTTACCCTATCACTAATGGATGAGAATGCACAACCATGCTAATCACAACATGGGAGATGTGGATTGCAATGTTACATACGCCCTTCAGGCTGAGCAGATGGAGGATAACCATTGATTGGTTCCAACAGGCGTATACGGGGGATCACTAGTACAGAGTCTTTGCTCGGTAGATCATGTTTGATTTTATGGATAAACTCTCATTAGAAATGCAAAGGAAACCTTTTAAAGCCCTTACTTGAAATGCTAGGGGAGCAAATTCTAGTTGTATACGTTTAGCCATTAAGGAGTTGGTTTAGCTGTATGAGCCGTAAGTATTGATAATTTTTGAGACAAAAATGGGACGTCAAGTTTTTATTGAGTTGTAACAGTATCTAAGGTTTGATCATTTCCTTCACTCGGAAGTAAAAGGGTTTAGTTAGGGTATCTTGATGTATTGGGACAGGGAAGATGGGATCATCCATCCTTTACAGATTTCCTACCAACAAATCCTTGTGAAAATACAAGTGCGTAAAACTAACTTGTGTTGGTTTCTTTTAATAATCTATGCTTGTCCAAGTTAGGAAACTGGATGTATTTTATGGAATGATTTATGTGATTGGGTTGGTAAGCTAAATGGACCTTTTGTTGGGAGATTTTAATGACATCCTCTCAAGAGAGGAAAAATTTAGGTGGGGAGGGGGTGTGGTAGGAACCTAACCAATTGAGAGTCCTAACTTATCAACAATGTATAAACATGTATGGTATGGTTGATCTTAGATTTTTTGGACCTAAGTTTACGTAGTCCAAGAGATCTAAAAATATTAGTGAGCTCGTTTAAACCTGTCTTGATCAAGCTTGGGGAAATGTTAAGTGGAGATGTCTTTTCCTTAAGGCTAATCTTTCACTTAGCCTTACACTAGTTTGACCATTTGCCTATCCTACTCAACACCTGGCGAAGTACTCGTGGAGGCCTAAAACCTCTTAGACCTTTCTGCTTTCAACCCATGTGGTTAACTCATCCATCCTTTCTAAACTTTGTAGTAGAGAATTGGGTTTGGCCAAACTTTAACATCTTAAAAGACATTCAGGAGTTTATAAACAAGATGCGAGCTTAGAATAAGGAGGTTTTTGGGTTGCTACCTACGAGAAGGAAATTTGTCTTAAGGCTTCTGCATGAAGTGAGAAAGGCAATATTTAATTACTCAAACCAACATCTCATTTTGAGAGAGAGATAATTGTAGGATGAGCTAAGATTGATAGAGACATAGGAGAAGCTCTTTTAGGTAGCAAAAGTGCCTTCAAATTGGATTATTAATGTTGAAAGAAACACTAAGTTCTTCCATATTACATGACGGTCTAAAGCCCGTATTTGTAGGCTTTTTGATACAGTTGTAAATTGAGTTTTTAGGGAAAAGGATATGGAAAATTTACCGGTTAACTACTATAGAGGTTTGTTCACTATTGATAGAATAACTATTCATTTTTGGCCAAATAGGTAGAGAAGTGGACAGAGAGAACTTTTTGAGAAGGACCTTGATAAATTGGAGCAAGCTTGGACAAATGAGGAGATAAAGAAAAGGGCTTTGGTGTATTCGTAATCAAAAGTCACCAGGAGTTGATGGCCTACATGTGGAATTCTATAAATCTTAGTAGAGCACGATTGGGGGCACCACCTATGACATAGTGAAGGAAATTTTGACCAAAGACGAAGTGCCAAGGAATTAACTATGACTTTCATTATCTTAATCCCTAAACTCTCTAGGGCAAATAAGGTTAAGGATTTCAGACTTATTAACTTATGTACTACCTTGTACAAAATGGTGACTAAATGCATGGTAAATAGGCTTAGACCAATTTTGGGCACCCTTATAATACCTGAACAAGCAAGCTTTATACTTGGTCGAGCATTACGTAATAATTTTCTAGTCTTCAATGAAGTCCTCCAATTGTTAGGGAAGAGGAATGTAAAAAGTAGATTCATGGTTGTAAAATTGGACTTGGAGAAGGCGTATGATAGAATGGAGTGGGAATTCATTCATTGCACCCTATAAAGTCTAGGTTTTCTTAATAGGTGGTTGAATCTTATAAGCTCATGCTTAAATTTATCTCAATTCCAACTCTTATTCAATGTAGCAATGACAAAGTCTTTGCTAGTAAGTAGAGGTTTGAGAAAAGGAGATCCCTTGTCCCCATATTTGTTTATCCTAACCATGGAAATGCTAAGTAGAATGATTCACCTCAAAGTAGCAGATGACAACTGGAAATTGTTAAAGTTGTGATGCATAAATTTAAACCTGTCTCATTTGTTCTTTGTGGATGATATTTTACTCTTAGGGGAAGCTTCAATAGAAAATGCTAGTCAAATGAAAGAGACTATGGACTTCTTTTGTAATTGTCATATGAAAGAGACTATGGACTTCTTCTGTAATTGTTAGGACAACATAACAATTATGAGAAATCTTTTGTAATTTTCTTGTACATCTTAAAAGGATCAGTTAAGAAAAATATTGCAAATATCTTTGGAATTCGACTAAATGTGAATTTTGACAAGTATCTTGGTATCCCAGTGAAAGAAGATGGGAAGTTCAAATCTTCTGACCTGAATTTTATCTTTATTCTTGATAAGTTGAGAGTGAAACTATCGGGATGAAAAGCCTGTTTGCTAAGTATGGCTGGGAGAAAACTGCTTGTCTCGATATCTATGAAAAGTATAGTTAACTATTATTCTCAGGTAATTCCTTTGCCAAAGAATTTTCTAGAAAAAGCAGAAAGAATCCATTGTAATTTTCTCTATGGATCAGCCGAGAATGGGAGAAAGATCCATCGGGTTAGCTGGCCAAAATTGAAACAAGTTAAAGAACACAAGGGACTAGGAATGATGGATTTGCACAAAAGAAATGAAGCAAATTTCCTAAAGTTGGCATGGCATTTGAAGAAAAAGAAACTTTTATGGATGAAACCCTTCAAACAAAAGTACAAGTTCAAAAAGCTTGGGAAAAGATTGAAATCAAGCTCTCATATATACAAGAAAAGTTGTAAACTAACCAATTTATTAGAGGAGCATGTACATATGAAGGTTAAGAATGGAGAGAACACCAGATTCTGGTATGATATATGGGATGAGAGAGCATTTGTAAATAGCTGGGTATATAGGCCTCTTGCAAAATAAAGTAATTAGATGGTTTTGTGGCAACCATAGAGTAATCATCATAGGTGGAATGAAGAAGTCATAGGATACCTACTTGATGAAGAGATTTGACCAAGCTAGGAAGCCTTGTTTTGGAAAGTAATGATAATTCCCTTGATTGTTGCAAATGGCCTTATGACCTTGACGGGGAACTTATAGCAAAGTTAGCTTATATGTAGTTGGGCATGAAAAATGAAGAGGATTCAAGAACGGGAGATTAGAATTGGATCTGGAAAGCCCCTTATCCTTCAAATATTCAAATGCTAATCTAGAGACTATGCCACCATAGCCTCACCACAAAGGATAGTTTGCTTCATATGGGTATCCAGATTGATCAATTATGCCAACTTTGTAGCATGGAAAATGAGACAATGGAACATGTTTTTGTCCATTGTCTTAAGACCAAGAGCATTTGGGAAAGCTTGGGTTTCTCCTTGCATTAGGGGCAAGTGACTATTGATAACATTTCTTCTTGGACAAAGAGTTGGTGTAAGAAATTTAAGAAAACTTAGGAATCATAGATAACTTTGAGGGAATATCTATTCTGTTTTGTTTTGAAGAACATTTGGAAGGAATGAAACAATAAAATTTTTAGAATGAGCTAAAGAAACCCTATTTAGACACCGATGATTAGAAGGGAAGCAAACGAATGGTGGTGTATTTTCCAAAATGAAAAACTATAAGAATTAGATGTTACTAAGTTTCTCTAGTTGTTGAAGATTAGCGATGATTGTATGAGGATCAATAATGATGGTGCAGTAATTGAAGATACAAAGATAGTGAGAACAAGTGTAATTTGCAGGAATTCTCAAGGATTAGTCTTAAGAGGAGCCTATAAATCTTGGGGAAATCTCTCACCCCTTGAAGTAGAGCTACATTGTCGTGACAGTCACCGTATATCATACAAATGATTGCAGATTGAATTCCCTTACAATCGACGACCCTTTTATACAATATATAAGGTTATAGCTACTACTAACTACCAAGAGTGCTCAAGCTTAAGTAATATCATTTCATGACAAATAATGAAATTATAAAAACATAATACATTGTCGATTTGTATAAAAGTTTACAAGTACGAAGATTGAAAAATGTCTTCAGTTTGACTAGTATAACATTTACATATTCAAATCTATAAACTATTAGAAGTACTCTTCGATCTCATCCAGCTCCTATACCGGCCCTGTGTAGAAACTAACCTTGGGCTTGACACAACCCAACTTCACAAAAAGCTTGGCCTGCAAGAAAAGACTACAAGAGTATAAGCTAACTAGCTTAGTGAGATAATTTCCCTCAACCACACAGTAATTAAGGCATACAATAGTTAGGTTCAACCAAATAAATGCATGGCAAACAGTGTGCCAAACAAATACATGCAGGTGACCAGGTACTACATGTAACTCAGATTTAATACCCTCCAAAGTCAGGGTTGGAGATTCATCGGTACAGTCAGATCCAGGTATCATATTAGAACTTATTTCATAACGAAACTCCACGTTTTGTATTTAAAATGTAATGGTACATCCATTACCAGCTTTATCAAAACGAGTTCTACATATGATTGTGAGTAGGTTCATGCAACCCTCACTCACCCCTAAATGAAAGCCTTTGGACTCAACCCATAGCCAGGCGGTTGGCGCCTCTAACGCCTACTCATCCTGCAGGCCGGGGTAATGTCATATCGTATGTGTGCACCGTACGAAATCAATAACACTCAATAATCAACCTACATATGGCCCTTCGCTACCTCCGTGTAATGTGACTGCCCCAAATTAATTATGCAGTGCATGATTTATGCATGATCCAAGTTAACTTTTCTAGTTGACTAAAATTTAGTCTTATTTATTCAGTGATCATTCCAAGCCACAAACAATCAATCTAGTGAATCTATTATGCAACAGACATTATATTATTGCAATTTAAGGTAAATTCACCATCAACAATAATTATTATGCACAAGCATAACCTAATCCTATACACATTCATTTATAATTTATAATTTATGTTCATTAACTACAAGCACATACAAGTATGGAATCATTAGGAAACACTGACTCGGCCATGGCAAGCTTAGGGGTCGTAGTAGTCTGGTGGTAGCTCATGGTTGATACCGAAATCACTCGAGAATAATGAAAATTTTGTAAGGTAGGGAATTTAAAGTTAACTAGTGCTAGAATTTGTAAGGTTTACTTCACTTAGTTACGTGAAATTGCTGATTCGAGCTTTTTATTGAATCGCGTGTAACTTTTTCGTTTTAGTTTAGATCGTTATAAACTTATAGTTCATTTTGATCGTTTTCGAGTATATTTTCTCGTAACGAGGTCCGTTTTGGACGTTGTGACTCGTAATTTAAATTGTGATATAAAAATATCACAAAATTTATTATTTAAGTTTAAAATTTATAAAATATTAATTTTCAATTTTTCTTAACATATTTATGCTTTAATAATTATTTAAATCATATATTTGATATTTTTATTATTTTGAGTATATTTTCCTATTTTTGAGATTTTTACTTTATTATGATTATTATCATTATTATTACCTTTATTATTTTTCCTATTTCTCATTTTCTTATTTATTATTTCTCTTATGTACTTTACGATTATACACACATATATATTTTTATAATTTATTTTATTGAAAAATATTTAATTACGGTATTATATATATATATATATATATATACATATACACCTTACATATGCACTAATTTAGTAAATATGTTATATATGCTAATACATATTCGGTATACTACTTATATATTATACATATCATATATGTATGTGTATTTATTGAAATAAACATACTCTTATATACATATTCATGTATTCATGTATTTGTATTTATTTATATATGTCTTACATATGTACATACCTATAAATACAAACATATATATTCGGCATATATATATACTTATATAGTATTTATCATAAAATATGTATACTATATATTATATATATATTATGCCGTATGTTACAATACCTATACTCTATATTATATATATATTTATACATCACATATTACTACTTATGGAAGTATACTAATATATATATTTACTATACGATCATATATGTATATATATGAAAGTAATTATACATGGATACACATATATATATTTTCGGTACAAAATATACATATGTACTATAGTTATTTAATAAAATATATTATACTCATTATATGTATTCTAAAAAAAAAACACATAACACATATTCTTATGTATAATATACCTATGTATATACATGTATACATTCCTAGTCTTATACATACATACACTACTCAATTTATGTATTAGTGTACATATACATGTATGAATAATACAAATACTATATTTACACGTATTAACAATACAAATACTATATTTATACATGTATATACTACATATTATACATCTATACTACTAAATAATTACTCAGCTATTTTGTTTTTTTAATTTCCCTTCTTCTTTCCTTCTTCTTTTTCTTCCTTCTTTCTCTCTTTTCCTTCTTTCTTTTTCTTTCTCTCGCTCACGATTTGCTCTCCAAGTTTCAGTGTATGTTTGTGCAGATTTTTTTTCTTCCAGGTTTATATTTTCTTCCTTTGCTCACGTGATTGATAGCTTAACATTTAAGCTAAGTAACTTTCTAATCTTTTGCATTAATGTAGATAAAACAAAAATAATCATTTGTAATTTTTCTTTTTATTTAACATCAACACATGGAAATTTGTTTTGCTCATGTAGGCTGCGTGATTTGGATCTTTGTTTTCCAAATTCTGAACGTGGCAATTGAAGAAAGTGAGAAAAGAGATAAATTAAAAATGAAAGAGAAGGAAAATAAAAATTAATATAAAATATATGTAATTTTTCGAATTATATAAATTATAACAAATCTCATTGTAAATTAATTTTTAAATTTTCGTGAAATTTTATCAATTTAATTGGTACCATATACAATTAAAATTTTTACGAGTTATTATAGCGATTTTGTTATAATTTCACACTACTAGAAGATTTAGTCGAGAATTTGTAATCGACTATAATTTTATCACTATTGAGTAATATTTAACTATTTTATTGGTTTACATTTATAATTTTAGGGTTTCGAACAAATTCGAGTTCAATTTTGGTTAATGGTGCTTAAAGTAGTTTTAGGGTTTTAGAATATGATTTAGGGTTTCAATCAATTCTTAAAGTTTTGTTATCGATGTTATATTTGATTTATTAAATTTCATGATCTTTTGTTGTTACTAGTCTTATCAACTTGTTGTACAGTTTAGGACACTCGGATTTGAGTTAAGATTTAACAACTAATTTTCCTAAGGTTTACATACATGCTTTTAAAGAAGGACTGCTCTTAGCTTAATTGTAAACCCCATAAATTGTAGTGTGAATCTTAAACTGAATCCAGGGAGTCCAAATAACTTTATAAGTCAATAAAGCAGTATAGATTAAAAACTTTATTTAAATTATAAACCCTAAACGACCATAATAAGAAAGCCCTAAAATATTAATCAAAACCCTAATTGCATGTAAGGATCATAAACCTTAAAATATTAATAAAAATCCTGATCGCGTAAAATCGCTGGTGAATGATTAGAGATAACTTCTAAATACTTATAAGAGTAAAAATACTATATTAATTCATAAAAATTTATAATATTATTTTATAATTAATATTAACCTTAAAATTATACATATAAGTCAGTATTATGTTAATTTAGACATTATTGGTTATTTAGACAATATATAGTAAATATTAATAACATGATTTATAATATATTTTGAAATTATATTATTTATTATTCTAAGTATTATTTATAGGATTAGAAATGTATAAGGACATTCTAATATATGTTGATTGATTTATTATAATTCATTTTCCATTTTTCCTCTTACTTTATCTTTTTCTCTATTTTCTTTTTATTCCCAAATTATTTATATATAATATATAAAATAATCAAAGAGTTGACCAAGTCAATCTTTGACCAAGTCAACATGTCTTTATCAATACATTAAAAACCCTTATCAAATGCATTTAGTTTTCCTTATCTTCTCTTCTTCTTTTCCTTTCTTCTTTTCTTTTCCCTCCATTTTTTTTTTTTGCCGTGAGCCTAGGTTACCCTCACTAGAATATTCTTTAACTTTTTTGAATTGTTTCTAATTTACATGTGTATTTAAATTACTTTTCCTTTAAAATTTTGAATTAAGGACATTAACCCCATTCTTACCTTCTTCTTCCTTCATTTCTCTTCCTTTACTTACCTACTCTTGTAACCTTCAATTACACTATTAAAGTGGTTAATTTTCAACATTAAAAGGAGGGATTAGGAGGAGAATTCTTCATCAAATCATACAACAAATGAAGTAAACATCTTTCTTTTACTTAATATTAGTATTAGTCCTTTATGAAAAAGTATGTATTGTAGTATATTTTTTACCATCTTATTTTGATATATCTTACACGTATTTTAGTATAAAGATTTACAGATTATATGCAATTATGTTAGCTTTAGATGTATGATATACATATGGTATTATACATATAGATAAGTAGATATAAATATATGTATGTTCTTCTTTTACTTAGAAACATGAGTACATGAGTAAATATATATATATATATATATATATACGGTTTGTATGTATATGTATGTGAATATAGGAATATATAGTATGTATATAAACACCTATATAAGTGCACAAAATACTTAATATATATATATATATATACATATGTGTAGAACTGAATATATGTGTGTATATGTATAGGTGTTGTATATTAAAATTTCTTTAAAATATACTAAGAAAATATAAGACTATGCATAAATATATATGTATAAAAGTATGTATAAACTTAGGTATAAATACATATACATATATATATATATGTACATTTACATAAATACGCATAGTAAAAGTATATTACATATATAAATATGTGTACATATGTATGCCTACATATATAGAGATATGTATGTATGCATGTATAGGTAAGTATGTTAAGTATGAGTATAATTATTAATATACTAAGTATAATGATATAAAGAAAAGTACTTATGTACATATACATGTATAAGTGTATATAATAAGGTACTAAATAAAAGTACAAAAAATAACATATCAAATATAATAAATAAATTAAGAATACATGTATGTACATAAACACATAAGTATTTATATATGTAATTATTATATAATGAGCCGAAACCCATAATATATAATTAGGGCCCATAATTTATTAATTAATTACATATGATACTATATAAATATACTTGATAATAATAATAATATAAAATTTAACAAGTATAAAAATCAAGAAAACCTAATAAAGTACCATATGGACTAACCAAAATGTGCCACGTTAGCAAATATATCCAAATAAATATTAATACCAAAAAATTCAAAATAATTAAAGAATAATGATAAAATTAATTAAGTAAATTAATAATAATAAAAAAATTACAATAAATAGTAAATCAAGCTTAAAATAAGAAAATAATGACGATTACGTAAATTAAGGTTAAAAATAAGAAATCACAAAAATATAAAATATAGAAATTAAATAAATCATAAAATAATAAAGAAAATTCAAAAATTAATAAATAAAAATATTTGAGTCAAAATAATTAAATTTGTAGCAATTTAAGCTTATCTTGGAATATGTGAGTTTTAATGTCTACAACAGATCTCATTATGTAAATATATGCTCCAAAACGATAACAATCGACTATAAATTTATAAATAACAAAATTAGAATGAAAAATTATACGTGATTATGAAAAGAGCTCGAATTGGGAAATTTGATAGAAATATAGATTTAGATAAATAGGTACATAAGATAATTAGTTTACCTCGATGCTCATTATCTTTCTTATTTCCTAATCAACAGGTGATCTCGACACGGACACCGACTTTCCTAAGGATTATTATCATTCATGACTAGTGTCATGGCCGAGTGAGTATTCCTTATGATTCCATACATGTTTGTGCTTATAATTAGCGAATAATAATTGTTATCAATAATTGGATGATGTCTAGGGTTAGGTTATGCATGTGAATGTTATTGTTTGCCAAGTTATGAAATTATCTTGAAATATGATAACTTACTGTTTGTCACTTAGTAGATTCAGTAGGAATTAATCTGTTTGGGAACTTGGTTGGTCATATAATAATTTAACCTAAGTATATTAGACGTGAATAAACTAAATCAGATCATGCATAAACATGCGTTACATAATTAATTATGATTGTCACATTATATGGAGGCAGGGAGTGGTTATATGAAGGTAGCGAGAAGCTGTACGAGGGTTGATAATTTCTAATTATAGTATTTTAGTATGATGCACGAGTACAATATGATCTTACCTTGGCTGGTAAGAATACTAGATATTGGAGATGCCAACCGTTCGGCTAAGGGTCGAGCTAAGAGACCTTCGTTTAAGAGTAAGTGTGAATTGCGAAAGCCCACTCACAATTATACTTGGAACTTAAATTTTGATTAAAACCAACTAATAACTAACTGTTTTGAATTGAATATAAACATAGAGTTTCGTAGTAAAATAAGTTCAAGTATAATATCTAAATATGACTGGTGCCATATATACTTTAACCTTGAATTCGGAGAGTATTAAATCTGAATTACATACAATACCGGTCAACTGTACGTATTTGTGTGGCATACTGTGTGAACATGCATACATGTGTTTAAATTAATGTTTATATAACTTATTTGTCTGTATGGTTAAGGGATACTTTATAAAGCTTAGTACGCTTACAACCTTGTAGACTTTGTTACAGGAAGACTTGTTCATTACACTTGGCCGAGACATGCCCAAGGTCAGTTTAGAGCTTGAAGTGTGAATGCGAGTTAGAGAGAAGAGTGAACTATTTACTGTATGACTTTGTTAGACTTGCAATGATATGCGTGATATTATACAGTAGTTAGTTCAAGAACCTTATCCTACTATAGCATGTTTACTAATCTTTTAGGATTATGAATTTTGTAATGTTACAATAGTTGTAATATATTGTAAAATTTTATGTTATATAGTTGTGCTATGGTATTATCTTTATTTATGTACTCTTAGGTTGGTGATAGTAGTAGCAGCCTTGTATATCGTATAAAAGGGTCATCAATTGGAAGGAAAACTAATTTATGGTCTTTTGTATGATATACAGTGCTTACCACAATCGGGCTACCCTTAGATTGTGACACCAACAGCTAGAAAAAGGAGTATTTTGTGCGAAATTGACTCCGAACACTCGGTCCTTTAGCTACAAAACCCAAATGTGAATTTAGATGTTTGTCATCCTCTACTTGCTAATTGTAAACGTCTTCTAACTTCCTTTTCTCATGTTGAAATCTATAAGGTTGATAGAAGGACGAATGTTGCAATTGACAAACTTGCAAAAGAATCCCTAAAAAAGAAGATCGAACATGTTTTTGTCGATTCTATTTCGATGTTTTTGTTGAACTTTTGTACTCTAAACTTTGTTTCTGATTTTCTTGATAAGCCACCTATGGGCGGTAATTTTAGAAGGGGATGCTTTTCCTTCGGTTTGTAAGACTTTTGCTTTTGATTTAATAATTATGTCTGCATTTACCAAAAAAAAAAAAAAACAAGGAATTGTATTTTCTGGTTAGCCAAGTAGAATTCTGTAAAATGGTTATTCTACATAATAAATGTAGTAATAACTTTATAAGGGAAACATAACAATGTTATTCCATTCTATTGAAGTTATCTAAATGTTTCTACCAAATATATAGGATTTCTATTTAACTAACTATCCTTTGTTCAATATATTCCATTCTTTACTCGCCCCCTAAAAGAAAAGGCAATTCCATTCAATACAAATCAAATTATAAGTACAAATCAAAATAGAAACAACGTGAACTCATGCAATAACTAAATTGATGATTTCGCCTAAATTGCTAATTTTATGCTTCTCATACTGCTAGTTAATGCTAGGGAGAATTAGCATTGAAAGTGGGTTGGTGCCAAAAATTGGATGGCATCAAACATGGGTTTATTACTAGTGTTAGAGGGTAGAGATGGTACACTATAATGGAGTGGATGACTGTAACTTTTAGACATAATTATGAGGGACTGAGGTTGAGAGTTAGGGTTAAGGAGAATCGAGGATTAGAAGTTACAAAGTAAAATGTGAGAATTGGATTGAAAGTTAGAAATTTAGAGTAATGAATCGAAATACTAGTTCCTTAGTTTCTTTTAATTATGAAGAGTATTAGTTCAGTTTAAGCAATTTGATTTGATACCATTGGATGAATTTCCTTAATGTAAAATCTATGATTAATACATATTGATGAATGTCCACATTTAAAAGTTTTTTTTTTTTTTTCAATGAGATAGAGTTAAAGAGTTTTCCTATGCTCATATGTGGACTTAATTCTTAAATTTTTTTTTTTCAATTCATCTCCTTAATAGGCTTTAATGTGATTATTGCTCATCATTTTGCATTTCATCTATTTATACTACTTAAGCCACTAATTTTTTTCATTCGACTCAATAATCATAATATAAACTTTAATTTTATTTTATGTTCTCTTTCATCTTTCATCTATACTATTTAAGCCACTAATTTTTTGTAATGCCCCAGAAATTAGCAAGCTACTACCCACCATGTGTCATCTCCCATAATGACATCCCAAAGCATTTAGGAATTTGTAACATGTTTAAATTCCACAATGACAATGAATTCTATGAGCATATGTGAATTAAACTTCAATACTGCAAACATAAAGAGCAGTTCACTAAGTCTTGCTCAATATTCAAACATTTACATGGTTAGTTGTCTCTTAGTTCAAACTAAAATATAAACATGATCTACTAAAGATTACTGGAGTCCATATAGCTTTTACATAACTAAACATAAATCATACATAGAGTCATAGGCGATTCCCTAACATAATGAAGAAGTAACAACAAAGCCATCAATTAAACCACAAAGGACTCTAATCTCATATGATAGCTAAAATATCTTAAACTAAGCAAACTTGTTCCACCACCATAGTAGTAGTCAAAGGTACTATCTTAGATCCTCGTAGATAACATCATAGTCATAATCATCAAAACCCCCCCTCTCAAAAGAACCCATACCTATAACTAAAAAATAAAATCCCATAAGGATAAGCTATTGCCCAATACGGAATACATAACCACATGCACGTATATAAATAGTTAATCACTTCATAAGCACAAGTATCATTAAATACAATAAACATTGGTTTATTATCTTTAATTAGTCTCATAAGCAACATGATCTTGGTGTCCCAAGATTTTGGGTAACTTATGACTCCAATGTCAAACAAATATCTAATGCCATATAGTATGGGTGTTGGATCTTTCTCGATACTTAAGTTACTGAGTAACAACTTGTATCTACCCAAATCATTTCTATATGGGGCTCTATTCAGGGTAGCTTTGTGCATAGATCATTGGGTTGCTTTGCTAACATATCAGACCTACCATGGTGATAACCATAACAACCTATAGACAACACATCATTAATTAGTTGAATAGTTATTTATGTTCATTTAAGATGCTATCTTAACCTATACAGCTAACATATAGATATCTCATCCTTAAAATGGGCAAATCAAAAGAAACTAAAGAATCTCCTTGACAAAAACCTGCAACAAAGAAAAAGTACAACTTAGGACCTTTCTCAATCCATCTTGACTTCCTCTTTAACTTCATACCCCTCCACCTTACTTCATTACTTACTCTCTCAAAAACACTTAAATCAAGGTGCGAAAGAAGCACTAAAATCATTTTAAGCTTGGTAAAAAGATTGGAAAATATTTGATTACAATGTTTAAAAAGGGTTTAGAGTAAAAGATTTCACAAACAAAAAGAGAAAAAGAGAGTAAGAAGATCACAGGGAGGTTCATAGCCACAATCATGGTTGTGATCCTCACGACTAAGGAAGGAAGGAATATCATAGGCAGGTTCATAGGTTTGATCTTTGCTCGTGATCATTACTGACTTCCCCTTTAGAAGTTTACGATTAGGTTTACGAACTTGAACTTGCCTGTAAGCTCCTCTGACTTTACAAAAACATACATTTTGTGTACAATAATCCTTAATTATGATCAATTTCATGGGTGTAAACCCTGCCTATAAACCTTTTGTCTTCCTAAAAACCCTTCTTTTGTATGTCAAATGCCTTTACGACCATGTCACATGTGTAAACTTGCTCGTAAACCCCCTTAGGTCATCTCCTTCACCCCTTTTTACACAAGAAACGCCTTCTTACAACCAACTCTAACAACTACCAAAACTTTACTCCTAAGGCCAAAGCTACCCAATAATCCTTTACCACTAGGACATCAACATCCTTTGCTACAATGCCCTTCACACATCCGCAACTCCTTTTCCAACTATAATTGCACAACTCCAAAAACAACTAACCCCTAACTTAACAAAAAATCAACAAAAGTAAGAAAACTTACTTAGCAACGAACTCCAAATGTACGAACCACAAGCACCTGCATACATACAATATGAAATGCCAAAAGAGTCAAGCTTGTATAACATGAACACTTAGCTAACCAAGAATTAACATCTACCTTATTTGATTAAAAAGACATAAGCTTTCTTTAATTCTTGCCTCCTAAACTTGCTAGTTTGCATCTTTTCTTTAATCTTAGTGTTGAAGGTGTGAAGAAACTGTCAAATGAAGAGAATACTTGAAAAAAGGAGCGAGAATAAGTAGGGAAGGAAAATATACGATGTTTTTAAAAAAATAGCAATTAAGGGTTATATCTTGGACATATTTATGAAATCGCTACTGCTTATAAATAATTTTGTAAAAGTTAATTTTGAAAAAACTCGTAAAACAAAAATCTTTTTAGAAAATATTTAGAAGAAACCATATTTATTAAAACTAAAATAACATAGAACTTGATTGCAAATTCCTTATGAGGTATTTATTATTTTGAAAAAGAATTATGACTTTTAAATAACTAGGAGTGATGATATGAAATAAGCAAATCACGGTTTTGGAGTGTTTCATCATTTTCTCCTTATGGAAACTTTCATCCTCGAAGATTACTAATGATTGGGATGAAATCTGGGTGTTCTTTCCTCGCTTCCTCCTCCAACTCCTACTTACATTTATTCCTTTATACTCTTATGATGTTGACTTCTTTGTAGTTCTTATGTCAAACTTAGTTATATCTCTAGTTCATTCTTCCTCATCTTTGAGTCAAGCATCCATATCTACTTTCCATTTACCTGGTTATCAAAACCCATCGTTTCCATCGTCAACTTCGATTCGAAACTATGTCACCAAATTACTTAAATGCTTTGATTATCACCCAAGTCTCTTCTATCTACCATACACCTCTTTCTTCCTACTTCTCAACTTATAAAAACGATTGTCATGATTAACTTATGGCTCACTTGATTTATATATATAACCTCTATCTCTTATCTCCAAGCTATTTATGTATTCCCTTTTTACGTTATACTCTTAATTGTTCCACTTCTCATTTATTTATGGTTCAATTATCCCTATCAATTATTACCTAAACATCAGTATGTTCTCCTACCTCTCTTAGTATCATATTGTGGCAATACAATGTTACCATAACAGTATCTTAAACAACATCATCTTAGTACTAATGATTGACCTTTAATGACTTAGAAGCATGACTTAACATCAAGAAATGCCACCTTTTTCCTTGCAATCCTTAAGCAAAACTATTATTTTAAGGTAAAAGCACACATTGCCACAACTTGCTTCATCTTTTACTTTGTAACTATCTTCCTTCATTCAACCTCAAAAGTTCCCTTAACTTCCTCCTTCTAATATTATTACCGTACTTTGTACCTAAACTACTCCTTCCTTAAGGTTGTCCTAAGTTTACTATTACATCATAGGAGAAAAGCTTATTGTTACAATTACTATTCTTACACATATACTTTTGATTAGTTTAGCCATATTAATTTAATTATTACATTTGTACGTTATACTATAGTTGGTTCGTTTATTATCATTGCTTTTGCTTCTTTTAAGGTAGATCTCACATTTTAACTTATTAACTGAGCTTCAATAGGTTCTATTGGGTTTATTATACCTTGTTACCTCTTTAGTTATCTTTTCTTATTATTATTGTCATGGTAGCTAAGATTTTGGATATATATAATTTACTCTTTTCAAGACTTTGCTATATATGCATAATCATTTGTTATTTACCATTTGAATACCTTGTGACATCAAGTTTGACTTTAACTCTTTAGTTGTTGTGGTATATATTTCCTTATTTTAGTTTTTTAATGTTGAGGAGTTTCTATACCATACATCTTAGTACACATACATATAAATATGGGGTTAACAAGTAACAACACACAACCAACTCAACTAAGAAAAGACTAGCAACTCAACTTGACTTACAACACAGGACTTAACATGATATGTCAACACAATTAACAACAATTGATACACTTAATATGACTTTGACCCACCATAAAGGAAGAAGAACTTGTTAGCCACATCTCCTGTGGACACATGCTGATGTATATAGGAACCATCAAATTATGTGTTAATCTTTTACTTGATTTGTCACTATCATCTTTTGTCTTTAGATTAATTAAGCTTTTCATTCTTACTTCAGTTGCTCACTATAAACAGTTTCATCAAGTGGCTTCATATTGTGTCTCGATATAGCTATTGGTACTTATGGCTCATAAATTTTAATGGTATTATACATTTTGGTCAACTTGGAAGGTGCCTTGATTAACTTAAGGCCAATTTGAACTACTAGTCAAATCTATTGATTATTCTAAATTCATTATTTGGTTATTTTCTTCTTATTTAATTCTAATTATGGGTCTTTATCCCTTCATAAAGGTTAAAGTCTTCAATTACTTTTCTACTGTTCTTTAATTTTACACTTTCTAGTGTAAATTTAGATGGTGTCACTGAGTCTTAGATATGAATGTATGCATATAGTTATATTTGGATGCCAACTTCTTAGGAAGCATCCTATCCTTATTATGAGTTAAGTTTGTTTTGTTTAATTATTTTTTAAGTATTTTATGTCATCTAATGAGCTTAATAATTGGATAAGCTTAACTAGTTTACCCATTTACTTCATCACAACTTTCAATAAACTACTCCTTTAGGCTTACCATAGTGAAGGAGAAAGCAAAACAACAAGAAGAAACATAAAGTAGTTTTGAAAGTTCAATTATTAAGTAAATAAACTTGATTGAAAGTTGTAGGCTAAATAATAGAAACATATACAGTGAAATAACATATTAATAAGAAAAACAAAATATATGTAAACAAGGATCACCTATGAACCCCATACAACCCCCTAACTAAGCTAACTCATAGATTCAATCTTATCCCTTTGGCTAACTACACTCTTTATAGCTTGTCGATTGTAGATTCAATATCTAGTATTCTAAGAATCCTTTAATTTAAGCTCTAATACTACTAAAGCTGTAATGTCTTAGTATATGAAATGCTACAATTCGCCACATGTCATCCCCTCTATAATGATATGCCAAGGCGTTTAGTAACTTATAACTTGGTGTCTAGAAACCTATAACTTGTTTACATTCCACAATGATAATGAATTCCATCGATACATATGAATCCAACTTTAAATACAAACATAAAGAGCGGTTCATTGATTCTTGCTCAGTCGACAAACATTTACATGGTTAATTGTCTCTTATTTTAGACTAAACTATAAACATGATCAGCCGAAGATAACTAAAGTCCACATAGCTCTTGCACAATTGAAGATAAATCATACTTAGAGTCATAAATGACTCCCTAATAGAATGAGCATAAGTATTTAAGGTAATGTCTCTATGAAGTATTTGATTGTTACTAATAAGAATATGGAGTTAAGACATTCATAAGAACAATAGAAGTTTTCACAATATTGATACGTATCTCTAAAAATTCGTGGCTATAGGTTCTTCATAATTGCTTTTAGGTAAACTCCAATAACTATCTTCTTAATTCCACCAACCATACTCCATCTAATTTTCACAACCAATGAATTTTAAATAAATAATCTAAAAAAAAAATCAACTTTAAATTTTAAAAGTAGTAAAATAAGATATGGAAATTCAAAGAAAAGGCAAACTAAAATGCAAAATTAGAAAATAAAAGAGACTAACAACTATCTATGCCACAATAAACCAAAATAAAAAGAACGATCTTTTTTGTTGTTTCAATTTTTTTTTTTTTTTTAGTTTTTAGTAATGGTTAGAGTAATAGAGTCAAGTTGTTCCCAATATCGTAGTCCCTAGCAACGGCATTGAAAAATTTATTGAGAGCAAGTGCACTTATCAATTTATTAGTACAACATGTATGAGTCCGAATGTTTAAGGACTATATGTGATTATTAGTACTTTGCCCATTTTCTAATATCCGACCTAACAAATTCAAGAAAACATAAATTTAAATAAAAGCTAATCAAACTATATTGAAATAATTAAATTGCAACATGCACAAGAATTAAAGAAAATCAATAATACAAGAACAACGCAATTAGACATTGATTCTCCTTAGTAAGTTATGTAGTTATTAGTCTTATCTTAGATCTATTAGATAGTGAGAATTCTTGATTTAAACTAACATCTTTCTTAAGCATGTTAATTTTAATTCCAAGATTTTAACCAAAATCTCTTTCTAATTACAAGACCTAGAATTGCATTAAGATCCGTGAATTTTACTATTAGGTTATGTTATGCCATGAAGTTATCGAGATGTAATAATCTCACTATATAAACCAATCTCTGATAATAATTGACCTCACGGTATCTCAATCGAAACCTGCAAGAAAATCTATTAGGGTATGAGTAACCAATAGCTTAGTAAGTTGAGATAGAGACTTAAGAATGCATAATAAACACAAATAAAGTTTTAATATAATTAATTTTATGTAATATAACACGCCAATGCCATCTCACAATGTGGTTTAGTTTGTTGTGAAATCAGATTAATTTCATCCGTTCTAATCTAGGTTGAAGAGTTTTCATGTTTATACAACAGCTCACAACTAAACCCAAATTTATGTAATAGAAACACCATCCACCCCCCCCAATTACTATACTTCGAACCTTTGTCCTCATCCTTACCGCACCTTCCTTTCTTGTCGCTTAGTTTGGTTAAGGATGAAGAAAAGACCATTATGTAATCTAACCCTATTTTTTCCGAAGGTGTTGGTATTTGGTTTGGGAATCATAACTATCCCTTAAAGGGTTGCAATGCATGTTTAATTGAGGTATTTAGGTTGGTTATAATAAGTTTGATTTAGGGTGATCAAACAGTCTTATATCACTCAATTCACAACAATTACCAAAACACAACATAAATTTTCAACAAGTAATTAGATACATATAAGCTCATGCACATATAACTACTTACAAACACAATTACATATAATCCTAAGCCTTTCAGTAGTTTAATATAGTGTTCCAAAATATAGCGATATATTGAACCTAACTTATTTGAAATCCTTAGTTTGCTCGCTTAACTTTACGTAAGTTAACTCGTCTCCTCGTGTTCTATAATATAAGTATTCTTTTAGTATTTAATATCCTTATGATATATAAGCTTTAAATTATGACTTGATTCGATTTTCCAAATATATATATTACTTATTATCGATATTTTCTAAGCTAGCTTCTAAATCGGTTTCCAAATCTAGTTTTGATTTAGGTTCTAATTTAGTTTTTGACCACGGGTATTATATGTAAATCCTAAGAATGTGTTTCAAACCATAATGTAAAATTAATTACGTTATACTTAGGTATCTTAAATATCCCTTTTAACCCTTAACTAATATTCTAGTTTGTATGATACACCCTAATCCTAATTTAACTATTGAATTTGTTTCTGATGTGAGAAAAATTTACATTTTTCATATAATCCACTAAATTTAAGTTTCATATCAAATTTATTATGTGTTACTATTATTATTATACTATCAATTTTAACCTAATATTTTCTATTTATTACACTTCTAATTTCACATCTTATTAATTTATATTTATTTACTACATAATACGTAAGAGAATTACATTTAACAATCTAAATAAAACAAATATCATACTATATCAGATAGTAATATCTTAAAATACCTAATTACATACTAAGTCGGTAATTATACATTTAATTAGTAATTTAGCCTAAAACACTATTTATATATATGATTTAAAGGCCTAAAAATTATCTAAAAGTTTCAAAAATTTATTTCTATAAAATCTCTTCATAGCACTATTTTAAATCCTCTAAACAGCTTACACAAAAATTTTGAGCTCAAAATTACATGATTAAGGCTATTTATTTATAAATCGAAATAAGCTCAAATTTGTAGGATTTCCAAAGCATTGTAGATTTTTGGATATAAATTTATCAAACCAATATTTTTCTCTAAATATACATGCATAAAAACCTCAAAATACCAAATTTTATAATTTTCTAAATAAATTTAATAATTTAAATAAATTAAACAAGAATCGAGTTGAAATCATATTCACCTATCTGATCGGCTTCTTGCCACTAAGTTTGGCTCTAAGTGTGTTGGTAGTAAGAAGTGGTAGGAGTAGGGTATGGTGCTAGTGGCCATTCGTTTCCAAGTGATCATTGGTTGTGGGTTCTTTCTAAGCCTTAATTACACACTAATTTTGCTATTTTTTGTAAAAATCCATAACTTTCTTTTTTTGTTTTCTCTCTATTTTTCTTGAACTCCAAACAAATCAAAATGAGTTCTAAATGGGGATTTCTGCTTCTATAGAGTTGTTTGGTATTTTTCTTTTGATTTTTTATTGACATTTGACCCTTATCTCTCTTTTTTTGCTTTCTAGTTAGTTTAATTTGATTGGTTAATCGTTTCTTCTTAATCACCAACTTGCCATGACCTTAATTTAAACAATTCCTTACTTTTTATGATTTTTCCTAATTTTTTTTAATTTTCTTTAATTATTTAGCATTAATTTAGTATATTTCAAACATTTTAAGTACTTCAGGTAATTTTACCTACACATAAATAGATATTTAGTACAAGTAAATACTCTTAAGTATTATTTATGTTTTATGATTTTCAGTGTGCATATAATTTATTTCTATTGATTTGTTAGTTATTGAAACTTGTTTAATACATTTCCGATAAATAACAAGTAATATGCTTATAATTCAATATTATGATATTTAATTATTTTATTGCTTCTTTTCCTAAATTCAAACCTATGAGATCATTTTTACTAATATTTTTAACTTCATTGTATAATTTAGGTTCGATCAGATACTTTTATCTAATCGTCCTGAACTCTACGTATCGATTCCGAACTTCTAAATGTAGGGCTTACATTTCCACCCCACTTTGAAAAAGTTTTGTCTTCAAAACTTCTATAGATCTACTTTTTACTTTATTAACCATAATGATAATCAACATGCTCTTACTAACCTAGAAGTTAGAAAAGCCATAGGTATTGCTTCATTATTGTTGCTTTCGACTCCCAAGTAATCTCTAAGTCTGGACCTTTGCTCCATTATAGTTTCATATATTTCATATCTCGATTTCTTAACTTTCGAACCCAATTATCCAGTATTTTTATAGGTTGCTTCACTACTTGAAAATTCCTCTTTAATTCTATTGGTTTTATCTCCATGATTACATTCGGGTTATTAATGAACTTTCTTAACATTGAAACGTGGAATACATCATGGTAGCTTGACAAACTTGGAGATAAGGCTATTATGTAAGATACATTATCAACCTTCTCTAGTATTGCAAATGGACCAATATATTATGGGGCTTAACTTTCTTTTTGTGCCAAACCGTCTAAGTCCTTTAAATGGATTTATCTTAACATAAACATGATCTCCAATTTCAAATTCCAATGCCATTCTCTTCAAATCTACCCAACTCTTATAATGGTCCTAAGCTTCCTTCATTCATTGTCGTACAATCTTAACCTTCTCATTTGTTTGGTTGATCATATTGGGTCTAACCATTGCATATTCCTCACAGTCTCAATAGAGTGGCGATCTACACTTTCTTTCATATAATACTCCATAAGGTGCTATCCGTATAGTCGCAAGGTGACTATTATTATAAGTAAATTCTATCAATGGAAAATATTTATCCCAGTCACCTCTAAAATCTAATACACAAGCCAGCAACATATCTTCTAAGGTTTGAATCGTTCTCATACTAGTGGTGAGCAAAATGGGAGCAGTCAGAGCAAGGTGCCATTAGACCTTCAACTGGCAATGCTTCCATAAAAGCTAGACTAAGCAATAAAGTACCTCGTATTTTTCCCTCCACCTCGAGTTGTCTTTGCTTAGATTGTCCATCTATTTGTAGGTGATAAGCTATACTAAATTGTAACTTTATACCTAAAGCTCTATGTAAAACTTTCCTAAAATTTGGATACAAGTTGACTATTTTGATTAGAAATAATACCTTCGGGTACACCATGTAATCTTATTATCTCTCGGATATATAACCTAGCTATCTTTTCCATTGAATCACTTATCTAATAAGGTAAGAAGTATGATTCTTTGTTAACTTATCTACAACTACCCAAATTGAGTCATAACCAGCCTGAGTCCTAGGTAATGCTACTATAAAATCTATTGTGATATGATCACATTTCTATCTCAGTACCTCCAAAGGTTGCAATGGTCCATCTAGTCTTTGATGTTTTACTTTAACTTGTTGGCACATAATGCATTTTGCTACATACTATGTCACATCACTTTTCATTCCATTTTATCAAAACAAAAGTTTTAAATCTTGGTATATTTTTTTCCTCTTAGGTGCACGATTTAACCTATAATGTATGCTTCATCCAAAATTTCCTTTTTTATGTCGGGATCTTGTGCCACACAGTCCTGCCTCTAAATTTTATTATGCCTCTTTCATCCACTTTGAAATAAAAATCATTTACTTTACTCAAACTCTCTTTCATTTCTATCATATCTTTATCTTCCTCTTACTTCTGTTTTATCCTTTCAATTAAAGTAAGTTGCAGTTTTAGATTCATTATCTGACTATTAGGCTTACACCAGTTAAACCCAATTTTCAACTTTTCAAATTCACATACCAACTTACATTGGAAAGCTAATAGTAATGCAACCTATTCATAATTCTTCCGACTTAAAGTATTTGCCACTGGATTGGCTTTTCTAAGGTGATAATTTATATTCAAAATATAATCCTTGATTAGCTCTAACCATCACCTTTGACTTAAGTTTAACTCCTTCTATGTAAAGAAATACTTCAGGCTTTTTTATTAGTGTATGTTTCACACCGTTGTCCATATAAATAATGTCTCAAAAATTTTAAAGCAAACACAGTTGCTAACTCTAAGTCATAGGTTGAATAGTTCTTTTCATGTGGCCTCAATTGTCTTGATGCGTATGTAACAAATTTTTTATCCTACATTAATATACAACCCAATCTAATCCGAGAAGCATCACTATAGATGCTATCAGGTTTATTTGGATCAGATAATGTCAATACTAGTGTTGTAACCAGTCATTTCTTCAACTCTTAAAAACTCAACTCACATTCCTCACTTCATTTGAATTTTACATCTTTCTAAGTCAATCAAGTCAATAGTCTGACAATTTTAGAGAAATCCCTAATAAATCATTAATAGTATCAAGCTATACTTAAAAAACTTCTCACTTCTGTAATAGTGGTTGGTTGCTTCCAATCTATTACTGCTTTCACCTTGTTAGGATCTACAGAAATTCCTTCACCACATATAATATGACCTTGGCAATCAACTTATTTTCTCGTAGCTTCTGTAATGCTGATTGTAAATGCTTTACATGCTCCTCCTTGGTTTTCGAATGGATTGAAATATTATCAATAAACATTACGACAAATTTATCTATATATGGTTAACATATGTAATTCATCAAATCCACGAACATAGTCGGGGCAGTGATCAAACCGAAAGGGATCACAAAAAATTCATAATGACTATATTGTATTCTAAATGTAGTTTTAGGCACATCCTCTGGCTTAACTTATAATTAATGATATTATGATTTCAAGTCAATTCTAGAAAACACAATTGGACCTTATAGCTAATCAAACAAATTATCAATGTAGGTTAACGGATATCTATTCTTAATGGTCATCTTATTTATTTCTTAGTAGTCTATGCATAATCTCATGGTACCATATTTCTTCTTCACAAATAATAACATTGCTCCCCATGGTGAAATACTCAAATGAATAAATACTTTGTCTAATAGCTCTTGAAATTGCTTCTTTAACATTTGACGTGGAGCTTTAGAAATAGGTTTAGCTCCAGGAACTAACCTGATGGTGAAGTCTAACTCTTGATGTGGAGCTAAACCTGGTAAATTTTCTGAAAATACATTCGAAAATTCATACACTACCGGTATGTTCATTACTTTGGGTGTCTCTTTCTTTACTTCAATGGCAAACACCTAACAAAATTTCCAATCATTCTCTTCTACTTTTGTTTCATACAATTCATCACTTATCTTAACTATAACTAAGTTCAATTTGCTTTCACCAACCTTTCCTTAAAATACAATTTCTCCATTTTCCATCATTTAGAGTAATTGTTTAAATTCTACACTCTATAGTTGCTTTATGCTTATATAACCAATCTATTCCCGCTATTATACCATAACCTTATAAAGGTAATATTATGAGACTTATAGGGTACTCCTTCTCCTGAATCTTAATTATACTATTGTCCATCACTTCTCGAGTTGTTACCTTCTCTCCAGTAGGAGTTCTAACTTTATAAGTTGTATTAATCTTAACCACACTAATTTCTTTCTCATTCACAAATTTCTAACTTGCAAAGGAATAAGATACATTAGTATCAAATAATGCAAAAGCATGTTGTCCATTTATAAGTACATTCCTTAAAATATACTAATACTATGATTACTAACTAAACTTGCATTCATAAATCTCAAAATTTAAGTACTTCAATTTAACTTACACTTAAATCATCATCAAAATAAGTAGTCTGAGTACGTACCTATCACAAGTCCTTCTTCGTTCTCTTCTTCGACTCCCACAGTCTCTTCAACATCGTCATGATAATACTCCTCCATCCAATCCACAAAATCTTCAGCCTCATTTCCCACATCCTCCATAGCAAAGGCATGAGTAGGTGTGGTTGTGTTATCAAAACCTTCAGTCCTCTTAGCTCCTTGTCTAAACTATGGACAATACCAGGAGGAATGCCCATTTCTACTACATTTGCTACACTTTACGACTTTCAAAATAGGGCATACTCATAGCATATAGTT
The DNA here is from genome assembly GCA_024138005.1 of Lumnitzera racemosa. Taxonomy (NCBI): domain Eukaryota; kingdom Viridiplantae; phylum Streptophyta; class Magnoliopsida; order Myrtales; family Combretaceae; genus Lumnitzera; species Lumnitzera racemosa. The sequence goes on from JAMXBC010000011.1 coordinate 24,763,528, forward strand.
CTGATCTCCATATATCAAATTTAAGCTAAGCACAGTTTCATAGAAAATGATTTGTGCTGCATTTTTAGCACTTAACATTATTATCCTTATCATAAAAACTCACACCGGTCACTAATTGCTCTAAGCTAGTAGCTAAGGTCATTGGTTTCCTTCTCTTTTGTATAGAACTACTAGTTGCTCCAGGATATGATCTTTTAAATGATGAACTGGGTCAATAACCTTGTTAATCCTTTGAATCTACGTTGCTTGCATCCTTACTTGATTATTCTCCAATTGTCTTACCTTATCCACTACTTCAGTATAAGTAGTGAAATCATAGTCTTCCAACTTATAGCATATTGTAGGGTTAAACCTAGTAAGGAACAAATCCTTCTTTGATTCAACATTATCTCGATGTGAATTAGGTGCATATTGCAAACGTCTATTAAACTTAGTTTTATACTGAGTCACACTCATATCTCCTTTCTTTAGTTCAAACAAATCTCTTACCATCTTATTTTGAACACTATGAGGGACATATTCTTTCTTGAATTCCTCTTTAAATCTCTACCATGTAATATTATTCCCTAATTGTCTCGCTTTCAAGTCCCACTAAACTCGAGCAGCTAACTTTAATATAAAGGTGCCATATGCTAACTTTTGGGATTTAGGGATTTTAAAGGCCTCAAAACTCCGTTCGATTTAGGTTAGCCAATTGTCAGCTAAAGTTAGCTTACCCATTTCTCCCTTAAAGTAGCACTTTGCTTTTATAAACTTAGGAAGCTTATTTATCTCTTGTGGTCGTTCATTCTTTGTTCAACTACTTATGGCTTTTTATTTTCTATATTGCTGCCAGTTATAAGATGTTGAATCAACATTTTTTGTTACCTCCTCATCGTATGCATACTGGTACGTAATTGCCCAATTGGTTTACCCTCTTGTGGTGGTGGTAGGGGTGGGGGTATATTCTATTTGTTTTGTTCCCTTGGGGGTGATGGTACTCATGGTGGAGGGTTATAATTTCCCTCGGTCCTTCCATTATGACTCCCTTCTCCAGCTTCTACCTTAGTATTTATAACTTATAAACTTGCATACATATCTATTTGTAAGTTATCCAATTCCTTAGTTTTATAAACTTTTTAGAAATTGACAAATTCCTGTAATTTGTACTTACGTAAAATAGTAATAACAATATCATTTTAATCAACGTACATAATAGATATAACTTTAACTATTAACTTGATTCTTGCTTTACACCATTGTAGTTGATTACAATTTCAAAAACAAGAAGGTACAACTTGATAGATCTTTGAGTACATATATAGAATTTACAACTCAATTACATTACTATTTACATTAGCTACTATAGACTCGATATTTATAGCTGATATATTAGACTTGATTACATCAAACTTGCTTACATTAAACTTGATTTTAACATCTAAACTTGATAAAAAAGCTACAAAATATATCAAAAGATCAAAAGATACATTAGTTTCAGCCAAAACTGCTATTGGATTACACCTAAGGATCTAACGAAGAAAGCTAGCCAACTATATCTAATCCTCGTTAGAATAACTATCTATATCAGCAACTTGATCGAAGGGAACCTACTCCATGTGTCTACCCATAATGTTTTCTTCTCATCACTTGCAAATTTAGAACTTATCGATATTACTTCTAGGCTCTCTAGAATTACATTCACTTCATACACCTCATCATCTTCCAACTCAACTGCACATCCATTTTCTATCCCCTCATTTTGTATAAGTTCTACTTCTACCTGTCCTCTTGGTTCATTTCCTATCCCAACTATCTCAGCATTAACTATAGCTTGCATGACTATAGCATACATATCTGCACCGGATTCATTATCACTTTCCATCTCTTGTTTCTCCTCTTCGAGTTCTTCCTCTTTAGGATCCTCTTCTTATGGATTCTCCTCAATATTAGCCCTGTTGTCTTGATGACTACTCTTTATATCTGAATAGGCTACCTCTTATGGTTCTACGGGTGGTGGATTTTCCTGTAATGGTCCTAGTATCATTAGATTTGGATTAGGTTCATTTGGTTCTAGGGATACCTCTATTCTTGCTTCGATTGATTCTAGAAAATAGGGAAACTAATAAATAATCTCTAGTGGATAATGTCTAGGAATATGTAAGACACTAGTAGGAATATGGATGATGCCAGCTAGTAAGGCCTTCCCTCTTCTAACTTAGTCGAAAAGTATCTCAAAGGCATCATCAAAGATATAATTCCTTCTTTCTCTAACTACTTCTACTCGAAGCTTGCTATGGCAATATATTTATTGTATTGGGGCCTTAAACTCATCTCTATCTACGCCTATTGATCTTGCTGACTATAACACATTTCATCATAAAATTTATTAATGATCTCATCAACGGTCTTAAATATATTCCAATCAACCAGCTCTAATAACAACTGTTGCATCTTAACCCTATAACCAATGGGGGACCGATCACCTCTAAATAGAGTTTTCAAGTTTTAAAATTTATAAACCTATATTCTATTTTTAATTCAGTTCAATAGGCAAGTGTACCTATTTGTTCATAGCACAGATAAGTATAGGTCGTCTCTATTGGGAACAGATACAAGCATTAGTACTAATTAATCTTCTTATGATCTAGCAACTAAATTTATTAAGTGATGAAAAATTAAAATATTAAATTTACTAGCTAAACTACACTAATCCATAAACTAATTTCAACTAAAATAATGTTTACAATAACACTTGCTAACACAACACTTAACATGTAGACTTGCTTCACCACATAGCATGATATCACCCTTAATTTAATCCTAATGATTTTATCTGCAGGGAATCACTAGCATATAAGCATTCTTCTTAAAATTACTTATGTCTAATCCTAATTATGTTTATTAGAATCTCTTCTGAATTAACAGTTGACTTGGATTGCATTAATGATATGTTAATTTGTTAATTTCCCTAAGAATGTAGCAACTTTCCTAATAATATCTCTACTATTAGGAGTAAGGTGTACCAATGAATTGTATCTATTCAATAGAATTGTCTTTCGACATATTCTATTGAAATTTGGCTTAAGTTAATGTCGTGCATTATACCGTATTTAAATTAATTAAGTTCAATTTATCAGGAATAACAACATCAAGAAACTACCATTCCATGCACTTAATCATACTAAGTGGATGTAGTAAGTCCTAAATTACTACTCACACATAACGAAGAAACAAAACATATCAACAAAATAAAGAATTAACTAAGAAATTAACATAAGACAAGTAAAATAATACAACCTCATTTTGAATTCCACTTTAGAAATCTTTACAACATACGAACGATGAATTCTCATCGCCTCTCTTGAGTAATTCCGAGAAAAGTACCATACAACACTTAGAAACTATATTGAAAATAGAAATACAATGGGTACAAAGATAGATGAATAGATGTGTTATGGGTTGGTGATGTGATGTGATGTGTTATAGTATAATGTTCTTAATGATGTTGATTATGATTATCATCCCCTTTCGTCTAAAAATTTTGATTTATTTATATTCTTCTTGTTAAAGGGCTCGAAATACATCACTTCAAGACACCTTTAGGTTTTAATACTTGCTCAATGCACCGATTTGTACAATAAAGTTAAAGAAAAACAATCATGCCCACTCCTATCATGCCTGTGACTTAAGTAGTGATCTTCTTGTTGCAAATATTCTACCTCATCACTATTGTGATGGAAGGCGTAATCATCCTTCTAAGGTAAAGTCATGGCCACGATGAATAGGTGGAAAAATAACGTTAGCCTTGGTCACTCCCTTGATTACAGTCGTGATGGAGAGAGTGACAAGTGTTGAGTACTCAAATCTTCTTTTATTACGCACGTGATTGCTCTAGATCTCCTTTTTTTTGTGTAATTTCATCTCCTCTTCACTTTGTCATAAATAAATACCATCTCTTTGCTCTTAAATCATTTGAAATTGATATATTATACAATTAAGTATCAAGAACTTGAGAAATAAACACAATTATGGTTAATTTATGCCTAAATGTGCCTAAAAAGTGTAGAGTGATTTATACTTTTTAGGAACTCTTCACCATTCCAACCAAAACATACCTAATTAACTCTCCCATAATTAAACTTACGATTAGTTAACATTTAATAAACTAAATTATATACTTACTTCTATTTTAATATGCTCAATACAATCTTTTATTGCCAATTTAATATTACCTACTCTCACTATGTTCTTATAATATCTATTTCTTTTAAATTATGATGCTTTAAAACAAGTTCATTAGAACTACGCTCTAATACAACTGAGAAGTGTTATGCTTCGAAACCACAAAGTCGCCGTGTAAACTAACCTATGATAGTGACCGACTTCACAGTCACTATCGTAGATATGCTTTACATAAAACGTCTACAACTCCTTACTTTGAAGTAAATAGCTTAATTAAAATTACTGTTAAAATTTACATAAAAGAGCTAGAAACTTTAAGTCATATATACATAATTATATTTATATTGTCTTATAATCTCAGGAAATTCTACATGCTATGGTAGTTTGATAAGTAACATATTATAAGATAAGTACATAAGCCTAAGAGTACTAATAAAACATTAAAGGACTTGATCATTTAGCCACTTGATTCTCACTCCATTAAGGCACTTCAAAAGGACACTAACCTCAAGATAGTTATATCATGTCATCTCAATCGGAACTTGTAAAGAAATTTATAAGAGTATGAGCAACCAACAGCTCAGTAAAGTGGGATGGAGACTTACGAATGAATAACAAACATAAACAAAGCTTTCAAACAATTAATTATGTACAACACAACATGTAAATGCCATCAAACAATGTAGTTCAGCGCACAACTAAACCCAAGTTTGTACAATGGAGACACCATTCCCCCCATAATTATCCTTTAAACCATTGCTCTCATCTTTATTGTGACCCCCTCTTATATCATTTAGTTCAGCTAAGGATGAAGAAAATACCATTATGCTATCTAGCACTACCTTTTTCAAAGGTGTTGATATTTGGTTGGAGAATCCTAACTATCCTTTAAAGGGTTGCAATGTATGTTTAATTGAGGTATTTAGGTTGGTTATAATTAAGTTCGATTTAGGGTGATCAAATAATCTCACACCACTTAATTCACAACAATCACCAAAACACAACATAAATTTTTAGCAAGTAATCATATACATACAAGCACATGCACATATAACTACCTAAAAATACAATCTCATACAATCCTAAACCTCCGAGTTCTTTAATATAGTACTCCAAAATACAGCTATGTATTGAATCCAACTTACCTAAAATCCTTAGTTTGCTCACTTGACTTGATACAGATCAATTCGTCTCCTTATGTCCTATAATATAACTATTCTTTTAGTATTTAATATCCCTATGATATATAAGCTTCAAATTATGACCTGATTCGATTTTCCAAATATATATATTACCTATTACCGATATTTTCTAAGCTAACTTCTAAATCAGTTTCCAAATCCAGTTTTGATTTAAGTTTTAATTCGATTTTTTACTACAGGTGTTATATATAAATCCTAAGAATACGTTTCGAATTATAATGTGAAATTAATCGTATTATACTTCGATATCCTAAATATCACTTTTGGCTCCTAATTAGTATTTTAGTTCGTACGGTACACTATTATCCTAATTTTATTATCCAATTTGCTCCTGATGTAAGAAAAATTTACATTTTTCATATAATCCACTAAATTTAAGTTTCATATTAGATTTATCGTGTATTACTATTATTATATTATCAATTGTAACCTAATATTTTCAATTTATTACATTTCTAATTTCATATATTATTAATTTACATATATTTACTGCATAATACACATATTAATCACGTTTGACACTCTAAATACTATAGATATCATATTACATTAGATATCAACATCTTAAAATACCTAATTACATACTAAGTCAATAATTATACATTTAATCACTAATTTAGCCCAAAATCACTAATTATATATATGATTTAAAGGCCTAAAAATTATCTAAAAATTTTAAAAATTTATTTCTAAAAAGTATTTTCATAGTATTGTTTTATACCCTCTAAATAGCCTACATAAAAATTTTGAGCTAAAAACTATACTATTAATGTTATTTATTTCCAAATCAAAGTAAGCTTGAATTTGTGGGATTTCTTAATCACGGTATATTTCCAAATATAAATTCTCAAACTAATATTTTTTCCCAAATCTATATATATAAAAACCTTAGAATACCAAAATCTATTATTTTCTAAATAAACTTAATAATTTAGATTATTAAATAAGAATTGGGTTGAAATCGAACTCACCTATTCGATCAACTTTCGGCCACCAAGGGTGGCTCCAAGTGTGTTAGTAGCAAGGGGCGGTAGGGGTAAGGTGTGGTGGTGGTAGCCATTTGTTTCCAAATGGCTGTTTGTCGTAGGTTCTCTTTTTAAGCCCTAATTGCATTCTAATTTTGCTATTTTTTTTTTGCAAAAATCCCCAACTCTCTTTTTTGGTTCTCTCTATTTTTCTTAGATCCCAATAGATCAAAATGAGTTCCAAATGGGGATTGCTACTTATACAGAGTTGTTTGGTATTTTTCTTTTGATTTTCGGTTGACATTTGTCCCTTATCTCTTCTTTTTTGGCTTTCTAGTTAGTCTAATTTAATTAACCAATTGTTTCTTCTTAATCCTAGCTTGCCTTGACCTTAATCTAGATAATTCTATACTTTTCTTATTTTTCTTTGATTTTTTTTAAATTTTTAATTATTTAGCATTAATTTAGTATCTTTCGAGCATTTTAAATAATTTCGAGTATTTTTACTTATACATAAATATATATTTAGTACAAATAAATACTTCTAAATATTATTTATGTTATTTTATTATTTCTATTGTGCATATGATTTATTTCTACTAATTCGATAATTATTAGAACTCGTTTTATATATTTTTGATAAAAAAAACAAGTAATATGCTCATAATTCAATATTATGATATTTAATTATTTTATTACTTATTTTTCTAAATTCAAACTTATGAGGTCACTTTTATTAATATTTTTAACTTCGTTGTATAATTTAGGCTTTATCAGACACTTTATTTGATTGCTCTAAACTTTATGTATCGATTCCAAACTTCTAGATGCAAAGCTTACAAGTTGCCCTTACCTTAATAATTTATGATGCCTATCTTTAGGGCTACATGGATTGTTTCTAATTACACATGATCTTCTTATACAATCATTCGTTAATCTCATGCATAAAACTAAATATCTGAAACGATAGCCAATAATACCAATTCAAATAATAATGAAAGTTATATAATTAGATTGCAATAATCAGAAATTCATTAACCAATCATAAAGATATAATAATCTAACTACATAATTCTAAGGCTTCTTAATGTCTAATCTAACTACATTAAAACATCTAAAAGATCAAAAAAAAAGAAAAAGGAAAGGTATATAAACCCTATCTTTAATCTCCTAAAGATGAATAATGAGTAAAGTATATGTATGTTTGTAAGGCCTTATAATTTATTTATAGTATAAAGGAATCTATTAGGGTTTCACCCATGTTATCATCTTAGATATGATCGTGTCAAAAGCTCATGTAGCTTTTTCATAATGAAACTACAAATTTTGCAAAAAATAACACGATACGACTTTTAGCACGTAAAGTAGTACGATTTTGCTGCTTAGCACAACTATGAACACAACGGTGCTCACCAGTATGACTTAAGTCCACTTTTTCACAAGCTCTTTAAATAAATTTCCAATTTTTGCACCAATCAATATATAAGTCTTAAAATGAAAATTAAATAAATCAAGTACTAATATCACTAAAAAATAACTTTAAAATTTATAAAAGCTTAATAAAATTAGCCTATAAGCTAAGCACTTTTATGCTCTATCAACACTTTACACAAGTTCTAAAGAAATAAAATGAGTTTAAACTTGATAAAAAGACTAGAAAATTTTTATTTTAATGTTTATAAAGGATATAGAGTAAAAGATTTCACAAACAAAAAGAGGAAACGAAGGCAGGAGGATCATGGGGAGGTTTACAACTCTAATCATTGTAGTCATCCTCATAGTTGAGGAAGGAAGGAAGACCATGGGTAAGTTTACAAGTGTGATCTTTGCCTATGATCACTACTAACTTCCCTTCTAGAAGTTCATGATCAAGTTCACAAACGTGAACTTTCCATAAGCTCCTCTAACTTCTCAAAAGACATACACTTTGCATACACTCCTCAATTATAGGTTAGTTCATATGCATGAACCTTACTTGTGAACCTTTTGTCTTCTTAAAATCCTCTTTTTTTACATGTCAAATGCCTTTATGGTCACATTCATGGGTGTGAATTTTCCCACGAACCCCCTTTGGTCATCTTCTTTGCCTCTTTTTCTTAAGAAATGCCTTCCTACTCCTACTTTAAACACTCATAATGACCAAAACTCCACTCTTAGGACCAAAACCACCTAATCGACCCTCCGGAACATCAACTTCCATTGCTACAACATCCTTCACACACCCATAACTTCTTTCCAATTACAACTGCACAACTCCAAAATCAACCAACCTAACTCAATAATATCAACAAAGGTAAGAAGACTTACTTGGACTTAAGAGGTGCAATAAACTCCAAATGCACAAACCATAAATGACTATGTACATACAACACAAAATCCTAAAATAGTCAAACTTGCATACCACGAACAGTTAACTCACTAAGAATAAACACCTGCTTGTTTGATAAACACTCATAATGACCAAAACTCCACTCTTATGGCCAAAACCACCTAATCAACCCTCCGAAACATCAACTTCCATTGCTACAACATCCTTCACACACCCATAACTTCTTTCCAATTACAACTGCACAACTCCAAAATCAACCAACCTAACTCAATAATATCAACAAAGGTAAGAAGACTTACTTGCACTTAAGAGGTGCAATAAACTCCAAATGCACGGACCATAAATGACTATGTACATACAAAACAAAATGCTAAAATATTCAAACTTGCATACCATGAACAGTTAACTCACTAAGAATAAACACCTGCTTGTTTGATGAAAATACATAAGCGCCTTTTTTTTTTTATTCTTGCCTCCTAACCTTGTTAGTTTGTATCTTTTCCTTAATCTTAGTCTTGAGAGACCGAAAAAGCTGTTAGGTAGGGAGAAAAGATGAATAGGGAGAGAGAAGTATAGAAGGAAAAGATTTGATGTTTTTTAAAATGATGGCAATTAAGGGTTATATTTTTGGCATATTTATGAAAATGCCACAACTTATAAATAACTTTGTAAAAACTAATTTTAAAAAGAGACTTATCAAAAATAATATTTATAGAAAAGTTTTAAAGGAACACATATTTATTTAAGCTAAAATAATATAGAATTCGATTGCTAATTCTTTAAGAGGGATTTATTATTTTTAAAAATGATTTGTAACTTCTAGTTAGATAAGAGTAATGGTATGAAATAAACAAAGCACAGCTTTGAGTATTTCCATTTTCATTTGACTCTATAATCATAACATAGGCTTTAATTCTATTTTTCCTATCTCATATATTATTTGTTATATTAGCTATACACACACACATACACACACGCTTTAAGCCATTAATTTTTTTTATTTGAATCTACAATCATAATATAAGATTTCGTTATACTTTTTTCTCCCTTATCTATTATCTATACCATTTAAGCCATTATTTTATTTCATTCGACTCCACAATCATAATATAAGTTTTAATTTTATTTTTTCTCTTTCATCTATTATCTATTATTTATATTTGTAGTTATACTATTTAGCCACTAAATTTTCATTCGATATTAGAATTATAATATAAACATTAATTATATCTTTTCTCTCTCATCTATTATCTATACTGTTGCCACATCTATGCATAGCATATGACATACCATTATATAGGAATACCTGCTATAAATATACTAAAAAATTTGATAAACGACCATACTTTGTACATTTAATGCCTAACACAAGTTTAGCTTTAGCCTTTCATGTTACAAGTATATGCAATATTTATAGATCTCAAAATGCTTAAAAGTTCTAACTTCATTTATTGGGACTAAACATCTATGTTCCTATTGTACTCAATCAGTAAAACTTCAACTTTTCTAAAATAGCTGACTCTACTGGTGCTCTCAAAAGTCTATCTCCGCTAGTAATGTGCTTAATATCTGCTTCTTAATTGAGGATAAAAACAATCTCCTCAGCTTACTGCAAGCTAAGTGAGAGTGGATACATAAGTAGTAATAAAATGAAATACATAGCACAGGCATATAGTTATCACATCAAGTTTATCACCCAGCCGATAAATAGGAAATGCAATTAGTGTATGCTGTGCTAATACACGTGACATGCATTAGTATCGATATCCTCACAAGCCTTGCAACTCAACAATTCTTGGTCAATGTTCAACATGGATTTCTATTATAATAGCACTAGAATTTCCATCTTAAAAGTTTTAATAATTCAACATGAATTATAGATATCACATTGCAAAAAATCATCAATTTCTAGCATTTTCCTTCACTTTTTCATCACTTTCTCTCATCTTTGAGAACTTATCCCAATAGAATCATAAGTTTCAAAAATCTAACCTGTAGGTCCTTTTCATATTATGCCATGAATGCATCAACCAAATCTCAGATGAATACAAAACAAAGTAGATAAATTTATTCGTTTAACCATTTTTCCAAATCTTTTTTCTATTTTCTCTTTCTTCTTTATTTCTAATAGCTCGGTGTCGTGTCTACCTAAGTGAAAACCTTAGGAGGTGGACTTAGTATCTAGCATTTATCCAAGTTAGCACAGCACATCAACAGATTACATCTCAACCAACATTAGGTACACGAATTTAGACGTCCTAGAGCATTATCACATAATAAGTTCAATCACTGCATGATAGTCACAATAGAGACAAACAAGAAACTCACTCCCTATTGAGTAGATATAAATCTACTCTCTACATAAGTATCCACTTACTTGGGTGTGTTGTTAGACTTGGAACTACTTATTAACACGAGCTTCGTCATAGGTTATTTCACTTAATAACGACAAATACTACTAAGGTCAACTACAAATCATACATATATATATATATATATATTTCAGCTTGATATTAACTTGTTGATACTTTGGGTTTGTTCTATTTATAGAATACTCAGTCCCAGATTTCCTTGGACTTAGTCTTTGATTTATCCCTTGATTTAGCTTCTGAATTATCTTTTAAATTATTTTTTGATTCAAGCTAATTTCAAATTTTCTAAACAATTACTATTTGACCAATATCCTCAGCTCTACCAATTAAGATTCTCAAGTATTTACCTAACTTAGTCTTCAAGCTTGACTTACACATAACCCCTCAGTGTATCCTTTGATTCTTTCTTTGATTTAACTTTTGATTCGATTAAAACACTATATTTACTTATAATATTTCCACTCTTTAGTCAAGCTAAGTTAAGACCAGAACACATCATATGTAGCATTAACTAGGACTCCCCTCGTTACGATGTTAATAGTATATGTTATCTTATTATTTATATTTAGCAAAATATATATAAATAATAGATATTACTTAATAATTAGTATTTATTCTCAATTATATCCATGAAAAAAATATGTTATACTTAAAGAATCATACTTGTCAAACTTTGGTCAAGAAAGGTATTATAATAGCATAATACACAATATTCCTCAAAATGCTTATTTTAGCTCGAATTTATAAAAAATTGGCTAAAAATAGGAAAATAAATTGTTGAGCTTGAAATTCGGTTTTCTTTATTTTAATTTAATTTCCCACTTTCTGATTCATACTAAACCTAAACCCATTCAGTATTAATTATCGACTAAAGAAATTAGGAAATACCGGTTTTTAGAGTCGCTACTCGACAGGAGTCGGGAAAAAGAAAAGAAATAGTAATTAATTAGGTGGATTGATTATGATTTAGCTATCGGTCTTTAATTTCAGTTTGATAAAAACTAGAGGATTTCATAATCGGAAGCTAACCTATTAAACACTAGCGGATACCACTATCACTTTTCTGAAATTAGGCTTATTCATCGATATTGGCCTTTTAAATATTTTTTAAGAAAAATGAAGACCAAAATAAAATAAAATAAAAATCTAAATTTCTATAAATTTTAACGTCGTCCCGAAGGTGTTTATGTACCCACTAGTCGAGATCAGACGACCGTAGTTCTTTCCAAAAAAACTTTAGTGTGTTCATTTATTTTAATTAAAAAAAAATGACTGAGTTTACGTTTTTATTAATTTAATTTATTCAAATAAAATCCAAAGGGTCCTAATTCTCAAATGCTAAAGAAAACTATTTAAAATGTCCTAAAAATTTTATCGATTTTTTTTTTATTTCTAAAACATTCTAAGCAAAGAACTCTAAAAAAAAACCTAATCTTAAAAATTCCTAAGCTAATATATATACATATATATATATATGTATATATCTATACTATTATTATTAAACAACCATCTACTAAAATAAATAAAACATAATATATTTAATATATATATATAAATAAAGGAACTAATACCAAAAGAATCTACTAAATTAATGTACCTAACTACTTATATTACGTTATTGATGGTAACTTAGGAATAAAATAATAATAAATAAATAATAAAATAAAATTGAGGAACCGAACTTGAACTTGCTCTGTTCACTGAAGTTGATTGTAACTATGGCATGGACTGTTGATGTTGTCCTGAGTTGGCATTGGGCTATTGTTGTTGTCGGTCGTTGCTGCAACGGGGCGATCGATGAGCGTGTTTGGCAAGCGGTGGCTGAGCGTGCAGCACAGTGGCAGTGCAGTGGTCACATACGGTGTTGATTGTGGATGGGCTCGGTTGTGGAGTGAGGGACGTGAAGTGCTGTTTGAATGTATGAGTGCCGCGGTTGTTTATGCTATAGGCAGTAGCTTAGCAAGTCGACGGTGCTACGATGGAAAGTGTAGGCATGCAGAGGATGTGCAATGGGGCGTATAGGCGTACGGCTGCAGTTGTGCAGGACTTGGCACGTGGCTTCGGTGTCGAGTTGTGGATGAATGTGTTGTCGTGTTCGTTGGTGCAGCAGTATAGATGGGGGTTGCGGTTTGCTGTGAATGAATGGAAGAATAGGGCTGTGGGTTGAGGATGTTTGGTTCAATGTTCTTTGTGTGAAGTTGCGGCTTGAACTGGCAATTGGGCGTGAGTGCTGCAATTCAGTAAGAGGGGCTTTGGATAACGGTCAATTGTGGACTCATGTGATCTGCAGTATAAGTCGTCGGTCGTCGGTGGCATGCTCGAGTGTTATCTTCAAGCATGTGTTCGTGAAGAGGATGGTGTTGCGATTGTGGACAGTGAAGTGTAATCGGTTTGGAGTTGAAGGTTGCAGTAGTTGTCACATGGCTGTATGATTTGCGAGCGTGGATGAAGGGGGTGCTGATCAGAGTAGTGTCTGGATTGGGATGGCTGTAGATGAAATTGATTTTTATTGTTTTGGAAATCTATTATAATGATTCAAATCTGATTTGATAAAAATTAAATTAGATTTGAATCTCACACATTTTTATTACGTTAGATTCAAGAGATTTGATAAGATTTAAAATTGGATTTGAATACCTTACGCTCAACCAATTTTCGCAAAATGAAAGAAAGCAAAAATAAAAGGTACATAAGCCTAATCTAATCCAATGTCAATGCTTATCCGTTAGACTGTTGGCATGTGCATTAATATTTAATATAAATAAATTATACTTAAATTACGTAACTCTCTAAAATAATTATTTGAACCAAACTAAAACTAAAATTATTAACCCTAAAATACCTTCCAAAAATCTAAAAATTCTTAGTGATTTTTCTTTTTTATTATTTTTTTTTGTATTTTCATCATTGTTCAAATTTTTTTGTTATATTTTATTTTTATTATTTTTATTTTGGAATTAGGACCCTATTAAAAAAAAAAACCAAAAATTAGGACCATATGTGGTAAAAATTGAGTATCTACAACTGCTCCTCGTTGTGGTAAAATTTAAATAAAACTTTGCTACAAAGACAAAAGAGATACCATTTTTGCTTTGAGATGACTCTATCCTAAAAAACACTATGACTAGTTATCTATAGTAGGACTGATCTATTGAGGATTTCGTGACGATAAGCTTGATTAAAGGTGGGGGTAACGCCCTGGTAGGCTAGCAAGAACCCTAAAGAGAATAACGAGAAGTTGGTTCTGCTTCTTATAGGCTGATTAACCAAGGTGGGAGAAGCACACTTAGAGCTGGCTAATACCTTAAACTGGATTGAAAAAACTTGGCCATGCCCCAATGAGTTGACTAATCAAGGTAGATAAAGTGCTCCTAGAGCTAGCTATGACCCTAAAATGAATTGAGAAAACTTGGTTATACCCTAATGAGTTGACTAACCAAGGTAAGCAAAGCACTCATAAAGCTGGCTAAGGCCCTAAACTAAATTGAGAAAACTCAGTCGCGCCCCAATGAGTTGATTAACCAAGGTGGATAAAGCACTCCTTGAGCTAGCTATGGCCCTAAAAGATTATGAGAAAACTTGGTCGTATCCCAATGAGCTAACTAACTAAGGCAAGTGAAGCGCTTCTTGAGCTGACTAAAGCCCTAAACTGGATGAGATGGGTAATTGCTTCTAGAGCTAGCTAAGACACTAAAAGAATGAGAAAAATTGGTTGTGCCCCAATGAGCTGACTAACCAAGGCGGGTGAAGTGCTCCTTAAGTTAACTAAAGCCTTAAAATGAATGAGGTAGGTAAGCACTCCTAGAACTGACTAAGACCTTAAAAGAATGAGAAAACTTAATCGTGCCCTAATGAGCTGACTAATCAAGGCAGGCGAAGCGCTCCTTAAGCTGGCTAAATCCTTAAACTAAATGAGATGGGTAAGCACTCCTAGAGTTAGCTAAGACCTTAAAAGAATGAGAAAACTTGGTCGTGCCCCAATGAGCTGATTAACTAAGGTGGGCGAAGCGCTCCTTGATCTAGTTAAGGCCCTAAACTGGATGAGATGGGTAATGATGGGAATCAGCCTCCGACCATATCCAAGCCGAGGCCTATTAATGCTTGCCGAAGCCGAGCTGCAACTAGAAGGACGAGGGAAGGAAAATAAACAATCAGCATCAACTCTATAGTCAGCCGAGGTGCCGATAAACCATAAGGCCAAGTACCCGAGACTAAAGAACAATTCAGTACGACCTCGAGAGACTAGTGCCGACTAATTTTAGAACTCGAAAATTATGGGCCAACCTCTCTAGTCTCTCAGCTAAGCCGTGTGAGACGTCAGGGACCTCTTCCCGAACCTGTACATCCAATTGCCGACCCTGTCCTATTCGGATACTACTCCTCCCAAGACATGCAAAGTTTTGTAAAACGTGCAGTTTTGTATTCTTGTATATGTTTCACCCCCTTTATTTTATTTATAGGCCTGATTCTTTAGGGTTAAAGGCCTTGTACTTTATTTACAATTTTGCCACTAGGGTTTAGGACTTGCTATAAATAGTAACATTTGTACTAATATACGATATAGATATAGATAGATACATACATATAGATATACAAAGTGAAACTTTCCTCTTTTGAGCAAGGCTATACTTAAGTTAGCATTTGCCAGATTATTCAGTGTTGATTAGACTTTTTAATCGTCCGTGTATTCTTATCAATCTTTTTCTCAGATTGTGGTGAACCCCTTCATTTGAATTAGTTAGTGAGTTACATCTAACTTTTATTTGAAAGCTCGAGCAACAGTTAGTGTTCATGAGCAGTATCGAACTTTATTTCAAGCTCAAACCCCTGATTGTGTTTGTATCTTGGTGAGTTATGTCCATTTACATTCATCATCAAAACCTTCCTGTTCTTCATTCCCATATTTCCTTGAATACCCATTCCCGTTCGTTTCTAGATCCGCTGTTGTTTCTTTCTGGATTGATCCTTTGATTCCATATCATCTTGGCATCAGAGATTCGATCCTTATCAAGTAAGTGCTTCTAGAACTGGTTAAGACCTTAAAAGAGTGAGAAAACTTGGCTGTGCCCCAATGAGTTGACTAACTAAGGTAAGTGAAGTACTCCTTGAGTTAGCTAAGGCCCTAAACTAAATTGAGAAAACTTAGTTGTGCCCCAATGAGTTGAATAACTAAGGTGGGTGAAGCGCTCTTTGAGCTAGCTAAGGCCTTAAAAGATAACAAGAAAATTTAGTTGTGCCCTAATAAGCTAATTAACTAAGGTGGGCAAAGCGCTCCTTGAGCTGGCTAAGGTCTTAAACTAAATTGAGAAAACTTGGTCGTTCCCCAATGAGCTAACTAACCAAGGTGAGAGAAGCACTCTTTAAGTTAGCTAAGGCCCTAAACTGAATTGAGAAAACTTGGTCATTCCCTAATGAGCTAACTAACTAAGGTGGGTGAAATACTCTTTGAGCTGGCTAAGGCCTTAAAAGATAAGATGGGTAAGCACTCTTAGAGCTGGCTAAGACCCTAAAAGAATGGGAAAACTTGGTCATGCCCCAATGAATTGACTAACCAAGGTGAGTGAAACACTCCTTGAGTTGACTAAGGCCCTAAAAAACTATGGATTGGGACTGCACTCTATGAGCTTGTTAGATCCCTAAATAAGAATACGAACCTGGATAATGTTGCATGAGCTAGATAAATCCCTAAAAGAGGACATGAATCGAGGTAATGCTCTATGAGCTGGCTAAAACCCAAGAAACTATGAATTGGGATTGCACTTTAAAAGCTGGCTGACTTAAGTTTTTAAGGATTAAGTGTTTTAGAAATTGAACTACCATCCCTACGAGGAGAACAAATGCAAATGCAATGTTTTGAACAAGCTTAGAACCACTTACCTAGCTCTAGTGATTGTTCCCAAATAGTCAAATCTTTTGCTTGAGCAATTTGATTAGAACCAATGGTTTTACCCTTTCTTCTTGCTCTTCTTCTTCTATCTTCTTCAATCTCTTCTTTTTCTCTCTCTTTTTTTTTCTTTCCCTCTTTGGAAACCAATTTAAGCCTAAAATGAATGTATGTATGCATTTTGGAAGGTGACTTTAACAAATGAAGCATCTTCATCTTTTGAGCAAAGATGTCATGTCTTCAATTTTCGGTCCAACTTAGTCGGTTTTCCATGTAAACCTCTACCCTCAAGCGAGTTGCTACTTATGTGCCATCCATTACTCTTTCCAAACATGGCCCTATCCTAAAAAATAGAATGCAAATTTGCCTTTTTTTTTTTTAGGGGGGGAGTGAACCGTAATAAAGTATTAAAAGAATTTTTATCAATTGACATCGTTCTAATTTAAATGTTCATTTTTCTCTTGTTTCTTGTGTATAGAGTTTATTTAGATAAAGCGAGAAGTAGGGACTTTTAGTGGAATGAGAAAGGAGCTAGGGGTCGACAACTACTAAGAATACCAACTTTGCTTGTAGAAAATTAAAACAAGACCACAGTAATATTAAGATTGTTTGCATTTCATAATCTAAGCAAAAATTCTATTGATCTTTCAAGGGTAGTACATCTTCAATGCATCAACGTTTATTGGGTCCCTCAAGTTTAGACCATCCATTTGAGATAAAATCAATGCTCCCCCAAGCAATACTTTCTTCACAATGTAAGGTCCTCTATAGTTTGGAGCAAACTTCCCTCTCGAGTCTTGTACATTAGGCATAGTTTTCCTCAATACCATGTCTCCTTCTTTACAACTTTGGGGCCATACTTTCTTGTTAAAAGTCTTAGCCATTCATTACTAATAGCAAATATTATGGTACACAGCTACCAACCTCTTCTCGTCAAACAGATTTAACTGCTCGATTCATTTCTTTATCCAATCAGCCTCATCCAACTAGGTTTCCAACAATACCTTGAGAGATGGAATTTCGAATTCCACTGGTAGTACAACCTCTATCCTATATACCAACGAGTAGGGGGTTGCCTCTATTGATGTTCTGATAGAAGTTCGATAGGCTATGAATGCAGACGGTAACATCTCATGCCAATCTTCATATATGATAGCCATCTTCTCAATTATTCTTTTGATATTCTTGTTGGCTGCTTCTATAACTTCGTTCATTTGAGGCCAATGAGGAGTGGAATTCCTATGTATGATCTTGAACTGTCAGCATAACTCTAACGTCAATTTTTTGTTCAAATTCATACCTTATCGATAATAATTGTCTTTAGTGTCCCATATTGAGCCAGTATGTCTCTCTTGATAAACATGACCCTTACTTCCTTCGTCAAACTAGAGTAGGATGAGGCTTTAATCCACTTAATAATCAATAGCCACCAGTATAAATTGGTGCCCGTTAAATGCCTTTGGAGTAATTGGGCCAATGATGTCTACTTTCCACATCGAAAATGGCCACGATGCAAATAATGTATGCAATTCTTGAGGCAAAGCATTTACTTTGTTTACATAGATCTAACACAAATGGCAGTGTGTAACATGTTTGATGTAATCTCCTTTTATAGTCAACCAATAATATCCATCTTCATAATTTTCTTGGCAAGTATGTAGCCGTTCATGTGGGGGCCACATACTCCCCCATACACTTCTTTCATTAGTTACTCTATCTCTTTCTCAGCTATGCACCGTAAAAGTGTATTGTCAAACAATCGTCGATATAAAACAGACTCAGTTACCAAGTACTGTGTAGCTGTTCTTTTGATCGTCTTCTTATCCTTCTTCTTAGCCTTCTTGGCGTATGTACCATGTTGTAAGAATGTTTTGATATCATAATACCAAGGCTTTTCATGACGTAAACTTTCCATTGCCAAACAAAAAGCGGGCTTTTCTTCTACTTCAATCTTAAGTGGTTGAATCTTTACTCTTCCTGATACCTGAATCAAGATGCCAAGGTAGTTAGAGCATTAGCAAATTGGTTCTGAACCCTTAGTACATACGTAAATGCGACCTTTTCAAACTTGCCTATTAAATTGGACAAGTGCTAGTGGTGAGGTACCAATTTAAGGTCTTTCATCTTATATTCATCCCAAGCTTGGCCTTTTATTAACAAAGAATCTTCGTACACATCCAATTCTCGTATCTCCTTAAACAACACCATTTTAAGTCCCAGAACACATGCCTCATATTCTACAATATTGTTAATACATAAGAAAGCCAATCTTATAGCCATCGGAAATTGTGTACCTTCAGGGGATACTAGAATTGCCTTAATTCCACATTCAGAAACATTAGCTGCTCCATCAAAGAACATTTTCCAACTTGAGGGTTTCTTAACTTCTTCGCTATCAGAATTATTTTCTACTGCCAGGATACTTTCATTAGGAAACTCGATTCATGCTTCTTGAGAGATGTGCCTAGGGGGACTCTCTACTAATTGATCTACTAAGGCTTGCCCTTTATTGAACTTTAGCTTACATACTAAATATTAAATTCTGACAACAACATCTATCACTTTGAAACTTTACCGATGAAGGCTGGTTTTTCTGCTAAATACTTCAAGAGGTCATGTTGTGTTATTAACTTGATTTGGTAGTAAAGTATGTATTATTTAAGCTGATGCATAACCTAAACCAATGTACAGCAGGTTCTTTCAGCTTTCTAGTATTTCTGCTCCCCTTCTGTGAACTTCTTGCATAAATAATAAATGGCCTGCTCCTTCCCTTCTTCATCCTTTTGACCAAGCACGGACCCTTTAGATTCAGGAAATATGGTCAGGTGCCACCAACACTAGTGGATTCATAAGGTGTTCTTTAATTTTCATAAAAGCTTCCTCGTATTCCTCATCCCAATTGACCCTCTCATCCTTTTTCAATAGCTTAAATAGAAAGCAGCATTTATCTATTAGCTAAGATATAAACGAGCTATATAATTTAAATGACCTAATAATCCTCTTACCTCCTTGAATGTGTGAGGAGGAGGCATGTCAATTATGGCTTTGGCTTTATCAGGATCGACTTTGATACCTCTTTGGCTAATTATGAAACCCAGCAATTTTTTTGACATCACTTCAAAAGGACACTTCTCCAGATTCAACTTTAGTTGGAACTTCCTCAATCTATTAAATAGCTTCCTCAAGTTTTCTAAATGGTCTTCCTCTTCTCTGGATTTCATAATCATATTGTCAACATACACTTCCATCTCTTTATGAATCATATCATGAAAGATTGTAACCATTGCCCTCTGATATGTTGCCCCAACGTTCTTGAGCTCGAAGGTCATTACCTTATAGCAAAATGTACCCTAAGTTGTAATAAAAGTTGTCTTGGTCTTATCTTCTTCAAACATTCGAATCTAATTGTATCCCGAAAAACCATCTATGAATGAGAATAGATGGTTCCCGATTGTATTATCTACCAAGACATCAATGTGAGGCAATGGAAAGTTGTCTTTAGGCGTTGCCAGGTTGAGATCTCAAAAGTCTACACATACTTTGGCTTTCCCATTCTTCTTCATCACTAGAATAATATTAGTTACCCATTCTAGGTAATCAGACACCTTAATTAATCTAACTTCTAGTAGTTTCTTAACCTCCTCCTTGATTTTCAACAAGACGTCAAGTCAGAATCTCCTCAACTTTTTCTTTTTAGGCTTGGCATTTTCTTGCATGGGTAAATAATGGACCACAATCGATGGGTCTAACTTAGGCATATCTTCATACGACTAAGCGAACACGTCTTGATATTTGGCTAACAATGTAACCATCTCTGTTTTTTGTTTCTCTTTTAGACTCCCTTTGATCTTTAGATTCTTAGGATTATCTTCATCCCCCATATTGACTATTTTAATCGGTTCATCTATAGTAATTCTACCCAGTTCATATTTTTGTCATTCCTCTTATATATTACTATGGTCATCGACATTGCTCCTGACAACTAACCTAGTAGGGCTGAAAGCGATATTGATATTCATATTTTCTACTTACGCGAGGTATTCCTGGTTTTTGCTCGGTTCATTGGATCTGGGCAAAGCGCAAAAAGAAAAGTATATGTAAGCAAAACAGAACTGAAACATAATAAAGAAAAGAAATGAACTAAGATTTTATTGAATGAATGGAGGTGAATCACAAATGAGACAAAGGACTAACTAATATTTTTGAATGGAAGGTTTAACGATACATTTGGAACAATGACTATTGAAAATAAAAATTCAAAAAATACTAACTAAGGGTCACCCTTTACCTTAGGGTAGACTTGTTGCCTTTCACTAGGATGGAGAACTAGTTATTCAAGCAGTGTTGGGACTTATGCGGTAAGCTTGTTGATCTTTCGTTGGTAGATTGTAGGGCTTCGGTCTCTACCCATATGAATGTCTTAGTTAGCAATGGGAAGGTCATTGAGGCATAGTATAATCCGTCACCTCTCTTGCCCTTCACTTATTTCTTCTAAAATTCTTTTGCTGGAGTGGGGTTGTAGCTAAGGCCATAGGTGTCAATTTGGCCTTTCTTGTGTTCTACTCTTCTATCTTCTTCCTTCTCAAGACTAGTAATCATGTTTACTTCTTCAAAAATTTGTAAGCTCAACTCTTCTTACCCTTCACTTTCTATATAGGGTATGGTCGTTTTCATGTAAATTTCATAATCTTGATCTCCCAAAATTGTAATCACCTGGGCATTTGAAATAAACTTCACTTTCTAGTGCAGGCTCAAAGGTATGGGGCCTATTGCGTGAATCCAAGGTCTTCCCAAGAGCAAATTGAAAGATATTGGAATGTCCATGACCTAGAATCGAATAGTGAAGTGCTGAAGGCCAATAATTACGGATAAGTTTGTCTCCCCTATTCTAGAACCATCAAAAGCCCTTACTGTTATAGAAGAAGGCCTAATTGCAGACGTGTCGATACCCAGCAAATCTAAGGTAGTGAGTAGATAGATGTTTAGCGATGATCCATTGTCAATGAGTACTCTAGTAATGACTATATCGTTACTCCTTACCATGATGAAGAGTGGTTTCGTGTACTTGTTCCCTTCTTTGCCTAACTCTTCTACTGAAAAAGAAATTTGATCCATGGCGAGGATGGAATTAGTAACTAGTCCCATCTTCTCACTTGGAATTTCACGAGGGACCTTCACTTCCTTCAAAGTGAAAAACAAAGCTTCCTTGTGTGGTTCGGATGTGATCAACAAGCTTATCAATGATATCTGTGCCGAAGTCTTACTGAGTTGTTCCATGATCTTGTACTCACACGACTTGATCATCTTAGTAAAGGTTGATAGCCCTTCAATGTATTTGGCTGTTGTTTTATAATTCGATTCCCCTAGTATAATCTCTCTCTCATGCTCTTCTCTTAGGTGGTAAATCCTTCTTGATCGAGTAATCCCCGCTACCAAAGAACTTGCTTTTTCCTGATTTACCATGTGATAGTAAAATGGAGTAGCCTTGTAATTTTCTGGTGCTAACGGTATGTAAAACGTGTACCTCTTCGTTTTTAGAGCCTATTCGCTTCTGTAGAACTTTAAAACCTTAGGCTTCTTATCTAAACTAATGACGTTAACGATATAGTCATAAAAAATCACACTAATAATCAACTCGTGGTTAGATAGGGGATTATTGTTAACATTGGGAGCTGGGGCTTCTAAAAAATCTAACTGCATTATCCTTTTATCTATTAAGTCTTGAATTCTGT
The DNA here is from genome assembly GCA_024138005.1 of Lumnitzera racemosa. Classification (NCBI taxonomy): domain Eukaryota; kingdom Viridiplantae; phylum Streptophyta; class Magnoliopsida; order Myrtales; family Combretaceae; genus Lumnitzera; species Lumnitzera racemosa. The sequence continues at coordinate 24,786,176 of JAMXBC010000011.1, forward strand.
TCCTTAGTCTCCAGCAAGAATTGGTCGAATGCCCTACTTACCTACAATGATATTTACACTTCACTGTAGGGTCAAAGATTCTTGGCTTGTACTGGTCATTAGGAAGTTCATAATGTATCAAATTATCTTTTTGTAACTTCTGGAAAACTTGACTTAAGGGGACTGGTATCTTGGTAAACTGTCTAAAGGTCCCATTAGCTTGAGGTTGGTCTTTGAATTGTTGTTGAGTCAAAGGTAGATTTGTTCTAAAACTAACTTGAGCATTTGGTTTGACATTTGACTTTACCATGCTGACCGTAGATTCTTTAGGCTTGCTACCCACTAGTATAAGATAAGAACATGAAACCGGTGGCTTTCTATCTGCTGGCTCTTGAAGCTTGCAAGAAGAGATGGCACTTTCAATCCTGTACCCTACTGCTACTACTTCAGTAAAGCTGGATGAGGCTTGCTCGATGAGATGAGAGAAATAAGGCCTTTCCAAAGTATTAATGAAAGCTAATGTGAGCTCCTTCTTGGTAGTAGGAGTAAATATTCTTACAGCTAAGGACCTCTACCTTTGAGCATACTCTATGAATGATTCATTATTCTTTTTCCGTAGGGTAACTAAATCCATCATAGTCGAAGCTATTTCCACATTGAACTTATATTGCTCATAAAATGCCCTAATAAGTTTCTCCTATGTATTTATCTAGTTTAGGTTGAGTTAGGCATACTAAGTTAAGGCTGGTCCCGTCAAATTATCTTGGAATGTTTGAACCATGAGTGAATCATACTGGATATATTTACTCATTTTCCTAACATACAACCTAGTATGAAGCTTAGGGTAGCCCGTCCCGTTATACTTTTCAAATTTTGGTACCTAAAACTTCTTAGGGTAAGCTCTAATGTCATATATAGAAAACTTGGTGATCCCCACCTGTTCAAATCCATCATACCCTATAAGTGATTTCATCTTCTCAACTATCTGTTGTGTTAGTTTCTTTTCCAATTCTTTCAAGTTATCTGTGCTAGGCCTTGAATTAGCCAGTCTTGGGGCCACATATGTGTTAGGTTTGAATGTCGGGTTGACTTTCAGATAAACTCCTTCTGACTCAAATGGCTCTTTTAGATAGTCATGCTCTACTTTGGGAGCCTTAGTATTCTTCCCGTAATGGGCCTTGGAACTTTCCTCATTAGGTGGTACTATGGCTCGGAGCAAAGCGATGTTATTTGTTTTACCATCTTCTCCATCTGGTACTGTGGTTTGGAGCAAAGCGATGTTGTCTATTAGGAAGCTTATTTGTTCTACCATTTTCTCCATAGCCCCTTCTATGGAATGGAACCTTAGTTCGGAGGGATCATCGATTTCAGGCTCTTTGTCATCTCCTTGAATGGTGTCTATCCTGATCTAGGAACGTGTTTTAATTGGACTTCTCTAGAAGACTTGACGTTTAGGAGCTATCTTGAAATTTGAATTCTAACAACTTAATAAAAAGTTAGCATATATTACATTTTTCTAAGAAGAAGTCATTAAATATACAAATGCAGGATGCATGGCACATGAATGCAATGAAAATTAAGAACTAGTAAGAGACTTTTGATGTGGAAAAACCTAACTAATTTTTATTAATCTTAGCAATTGTGATGCTTTACATCACTTGTTTTGTTCAAAAAAGAATCCTAAAGAAAGAAAAAACTAAAAGCGTCTAAAGTCTAAATTCTAATTTTCTTATGACTAGTGAGCTTATCTTAAGCCTTTTTCCTCTTTTGAATCTAAGGAGCTTCCTCTTCCTTGCCCTTGATCCTTTTCAACTGTACTTCTAATGCCTCTATCTTCTGATGATATTCCTTACAGTGGGTCTTTAGCTTTTACTCTCTTTCACTTGATTTCTCAGGTTCAGCTTTGACTTAGACTTCTTCCTTCTCTTTTGTCTCTTTCATATCTTTCAGCTTCTTCAGTTGGCGATAAAGAAGTCCCTTAGTTGTCTGGCTCTTGCCCACTATCTCCTTAGTAGTAGGGGTAGTCTTTCTTGTGCACCAAAGAGTTTGGATGCTTAGGAGCTTAGCCACTTTGTCAGCTACCAACATGCTGGGGTTATGAAAGTCTAATAAGACGTCTTCTAATGATGGTATGGGGATCATGCCTTCAATAAGTCCATTGGTTGGGACGTATCCAGTATAAAGGTTAAAGCCGATTAGGGGTACTGCCTTAAAATTTTCATATCTTCCTATCATCTCATTGCTTGCAAACCATCTGAGTGTCCACAATAGTTCTTCCACTTTCATGCTCTGAAAGTATTGGACCTAGTAACGGGTGGTTATGTCTTCTAGCAACTCAATTCTTTCTTCAAAAGACTTGATGTGATCGTATTGCTAAGTGAAATTAGCTCGATTGAAATCGAGTTGGTAGCTTCTTACGTGGCTAATGAACCAGACTATGAATAAAACCATATTAGTCTTCAAATCTCCTTGTTTCTTTTTTTTGAGGTGATTCAATGACTGAATTTGTTTGGCCATGAGGGCCGAGACATATGATTTCCTTTTAAGAAATTGAGTTATGATTTCTGCAACTTTGAAGTAAACCTAGCGTCTATCACTAGGGAACAAAATAGTGTTGAAGACTACCAAGATAAAAGCGTTGACTTGATGCTGGAGCCATGCTTCTAAGTTTGCTAAAAAAATCTCTCGTTTATTTCTATGTTTTAGCTTAGTAGAAAACTAGTCCATGACGTCCTCTAAACAAATGATCTTTCCTTGATTTAAAACCTAGTTTATCTTAGTTTTTCTAACTCCCAAAAACTTGCCAAAGATCTTTGGCATTGCAGCTTTGAAATCTGGGACATAGATATCATTTGTAATAGCAGAGGCCTACAATAATTAAGAGTACTCTTCTAAGGTTGGACTTAGATGATATAGGCTCAAACAGAAACTGACGAATTTGGGCTCCCATAGATGAACTAAGGCCCGCACTAATGTGATATTCATGGGGATCTTCTGCAAGGTAAGGATAGGCCCAATCTTGCTCTTGATAAACTCTTGCTTATCTGGGCTAAAGAGCCGGAACTACATCTGGAATAATCTTTAAGGCTAATGTGGTGGGTAGACACAGATTTCTTTAAAAGGCCCTTGACTCAATCTAACTATACTTATCTAAAGAAAACATTAAAATTACGATCACATCCTATACTAAACTTTACACAGAATTATTACAAGTCATTTACAAGGAATTATTTCAACTATAACTTTTTAACTGCCTTTGTTTGTTTAGGTCTGCCACATCAAGGGTTCTTGTGATTTTTGAAAAAAAGGGCTTTCATGCATGCAAAGGGTAGGTTCTAAAGGTCTTCAAGTTCTACGACCATCATGTTTTTCAAAGCAATGACTCTGTAGTCACGTCTTAACTTAAGTGGAGTAGCCTGATCGGCCTTTGAACCCTACGACATTTGAAATTTATACAATGACCCCCCTCCTAATGTCCTAAGATAGCCTGGTTCTGACTATGTCTTCTATGCATTTATGATATAGAAAATGAAATAAAATAAAAAGAAAATCCCAAAATGACCTCCCTAAATAAACTGCAATGAAAAATGTTAGTATAAAAATAAAGCAAATAAATAAATAGACAAATAACCAACTCAAGTTTTTATTATTATTATTATTTGAAAAATAACCCTAATTTTAGTAAACTTTAGTGGTTAGCCCTCTTGATGGCTATCCTTAGTGGAGTCAACAAACTATCGAGCCTGAAATTCGATTTTCTTTATTTTAATTTAATTTTCCACTTTCTGATTAATACTAAACCCAAACCCATTCAATATTAATCATCGACTAAAGAAATTGGATCTTTTATTAAAAACTTTTGGAGTCACCATTCGACTGGAGTCGGGAAAAAGAAAAAAAATTGTAATCAATTGAGTAGATTGATTACAATTTGGCTACTAGTTTTTTATTTCAATTTGATAAAAACCAGAGGATTCCAAATTCGAAGGCTAACCTATTAAACCTTAATGGATATTACTATTACTTTTCTGAAATTAGGCTTATTCATCAAAATTGTCCTTTTTAATGTTTTTTAAGAAAAATGAAGAATAAAATAAAATAAAATAAAAAACTTAAGTTTCTACAAATTTTAATATCACTCTAAAGGTGTCTATGTACCCGTTAGTAGAGATCAGACGACTGTAGTTTTTTTCGAAAAAACTTTAGTGTGTTGATTTATTTTAATTTTAAAAAAATTGATTGATTTTATGTTTTTATCAATTTAATTTATTCAAATAAAATTCAAAGGGTCCTAATTCTCAAATGTTAAAGAAAACTCTCTAAAACGTCCAAAAGATTTTATTGATTTTTTTTTTTTCTAACTTAAAAAAAAACAAACTAATCCTAAAAATTCTTGAGCTAATATATATATATATATGTATATATCTATATTGTTATTATTAAATAACCATCCACCTAAATAAATAAAACATAATATATTTAATATATATATATATAAAGGAGCTAATACCAAAAAAATCTACTAAATTAATATACGTAATTACTTATATTATGTTATCAATGGTAACTAACAAATAATATAATAATAAATAAATAAATTAAAATTGAGGAACCGAACCTGAACTTGCTCTGTTCATTGAAGTTGATTGTGACTGTGGTGTAGACTGTTGATGTTGTCTTGAGTCAACTCGGGCTCTTGTTGGTATTGGTCGCTGCTGCAGCGGGCCAATCGATAAGCGTGTTTGGCAAGCTGTGGCTGAGCGTGGATCGTAGCGACAGTGCAATGGTCGCGTACGGTGTTGATTGTGGGTGGGCTCGGCTGTAGAGTGAGGGACGTAAAGTGCTGCTTGAATGTGTGAGTACTGCGGCTGTTTGTGCTATGGGCAGTAGCTTAGCAAGTTGATGGTGCTGCGATGGAGAGTGTGGGCATGCAGGGGATGTGCGATGGGGAGTGTGGGGGTGCAGCTGTAGTTGTGTAGGACTTGGGACGTGGCTTCGGTGTCGGGTTGCGAATGAACGTATTGCCATATTCATTGGTGTAGCAGTATGGATGGGGGTTGCGGTTTGCTGTAAATGAATGGAAGAATAGAGCTATGGGGTTGAGGATGTTTGGTTCAGTGTTCTTTGTGTGAAGTTGTGGCTTGAACTGGTAATTAGGCATGAGTGCTGCAATTCGGTTAGAGGGGCTTCAGACAGCGGTTGATCGTGGACTCCTGTGATCTGCAGTACAAGCTGTCGGCAGTTAGTGGCACACTCGCATACTATCTTCAGGCGTGCGTTCGTGAAGAGGATGGTGCTATGATTGTGGACTTGGCTTAGCGTTCGTTGCTAAATTCAGGCGTGCGTTCGTGAAGAGGATGATGCTATGATTGTGGACTTGGATTAGTGTTCGTTGCTAAATGCTGCTATGTGAGGCTATGAGGAAGGTAATCAGTGTGTATTGTTGAGGATGAGTGTGCGGTTCTTGAAGAGGATGGTGCTGCGATTGTGGACAGTGGTGAAGTGTTATCAGTTTGGAGTTAAAGGTTACAGTAGTTGGTGCATGGTCGTGTGATTTGTGAACGTAGATGAAGGGGGTGCTGATTGAAGTAACGTCTAGATTTGGATGGATGTAGATGGAATTGATTTTTTTTTTTTTCTTTTGGTGAGCATGTAATTTTAGTGAGGGTATAATTATGTTTTTTTTCATATTATGTGATCCCTATTTATAAAGCCGAAACAAATTATATTCAATTGAATTTTTTGTATCGACATGAATTCGATTTGATAAAAATCAAACTAGATTTAAATTATGATGATTCAAATTTGATTTAAAATAAAAATCAAGTTAGATTTGAATTTCACAAATCTTTATCACATTAGATTCAAAAGATTTGATAAGATTTAAAATTAGATTTGAATCTCGTATGCTCAATTGATTTTTGCAAAATGAAAGAAAGTAAAATTAAAGACATATAAGCGCCTAATAAGATTTGAACCCATGACCCCAAGCTAATTCAATATCAATACTTAAATGCTTATCTATTAGGTTATTAACCTGTACCTTAATATTTAGTACAATTAAATTGTACTCAAATCACGTGACTCTCTAAAATAATTATTTGAATCGAACTAAAACTAAAATTATTAACCTTAAAACACTTTCCAAAAATCTAAAAATTCTTAGTAATTTTTCTTTTTTCTTTCATTTTTTTGTATTTTCATCATTTTTCAAATTTTTTTATTTTTTATTTTGGAATTAGGAACCTATTAAAAAAAAAAAAACAAAATTAGGACTACAAGAAGCAAAAATTGCGTGTCTACATAAATAGACTTAATCTTATAATCAGAATATAATCTATATTTTAATATTGCTAGTCACTAGAATTCATCTCATGTTGATTTTATTCATGAATTGCTTCAAAATCTATTTATTCTTTTTAATTAGAAAAACCACCAATGAATCCTAAATAAATTACAGTAGATAATAAACATAGAGATTTTCAAAAATTCTTGCTACCAAAATTTAGTACATAATATTAGTGTGTTATATAAAATTTTTCAACTCAAAAGGACATCATTTAATATTTTGAAAAATTATTTCAAAATTCATTAAAACATGACACTTTATTAAGCAAGTACTATACATCATTGTTATTTTAACAAAATAAACTTATTACATGAAAATACATAGAAAGTAACCTTAGAAAACAATTTTTCCTAATTTTCTTACTTAATTTTATATTTTTAATAATTAAATGAAAAACTAATGCAAAAATTATACTCATTGATGTATAATCGTTTAACCATCCTCCTATCTCTCAAGTGTGTCGACCCAACTTGTCTCACCACTAAAAGTTTAAGTCTTTGCACACTCGTTGTCAGGTCTTTGTTTGCTATGGGAACCATAATACCCTTTAATTTCTCTATATTTTTCCTATTTTTTTTTAATTACAAAATTTAATTTTACAAAGTGTTTTGCCTGTTTTTATTCTTCCAAAATGATTCAAAACTCACCCCTACACTCCCTTATATAAGATCCAAGTAGCGAAATGGAAAAAGACATGTCTAATTGTCCTTTATTGGCTCAAATAGGCGTAATATTCATATATTATATTAATATGCCTAATTGAAAACACACTATGAGGTCTCTTAGCACTAGGAATTCATGTTAAGCTTGATTCCAAAGATTTGTGGGTGTGTTTCTTTATTTTTTTTTGTATAATTTTTAATAATTTAATGAAAATTTTACCTATTTATGAGTATATTTTACTAATATATATATATATCGAGTATATAACGTATATATAGTGTAAAATATAATCATAATATATACTATTTGACTTCTAAATATTATTTTTATAAGTTAAACAATTTATCTCTACAGGCTCGTCATGTTTCGAGGCTCAAATTTTGAGTCATCAATAATTATCAAATGTTCTTAGTAAAAGTATGCTTTATTAAAATTAAATATTATACATACTTTATTTTGAGGAATTGACCTTAATAAGACTTTTCTTCTAATTTTTGTAACCTCATATTAAAATTTGACTCAATTTGGATAAAATTTTTCGGAAACCCTAAATTTTACCAAATGCCTTAACTCATATCGATATCAAGCAACTAAGTTCTTGCATTTTACCTGCCTTAAAAAAATTTTCATCCTCGAAACTTGCTCATGTGGTAATCAAATTATATATAGGGCTCCATCTTACTACAAAAAACCAATCAGGAACAGAATGCTAACCTTAGGTAAATAATCTAGCGTTTTGAGCTCTTATGTGATCCAGAGACTCCCAAATCGCCCCATCTACAATATGTTGACTCCATAATAATTTTATGTACTCAATATCTTTATTCCTCAACCTTTGTATCTTGGTATCTAGAATCTTTACTAGACACTCCATGTAAGTCAAATTCTCCTTTAGCTCCATAAGAGGTACATTTAATATAGTTACCGGATCTCTTATGAACTTTCTTAAAGTCAAAACATGGAAGACATCATGAATACTGACCATTTTGTTTGGTAATTCCAATTCATAAGTTACCCTCCCAATGCTTTTCATAATTGGGTAAGATCCTACGTATTAAGGACTTAATTTTCCTTTAATATTGAAATACCTTATTCCTTTCATTGGAGATACTTTCAAAAACATCCAATTGCCTTTGAAATTCTAATGGCTCCCTTTTAACAAATGTGTAACTTTTTTGTTGACTCTTAGCCATCTTCAATCGTTTTCTTACTACCTATACTTTCTCCTTAAGATCTTGTAACATTGCTGGTCTAATCGTTTGTTTATTCCTTACTTCATCCCAATACATTAGAGATTTATGTTTGCATCTATACAATGCTTCATATGGAGCCATCTGAATAGTATTGTGATAACTATTATTGCAAGCAAACTCCACTAATTATAAGTGATCATTCAAATTTCCACCAAACTGTATATCTTCTAATGTTTATATAGTACGTTCTGATTGTTTGTCACTTTGTGGATGTTATGTTGTATTGAAGTTCAAGTTAGTTCGCTTATAAAGATTGCCAAAATCATGACATGGAAGAAAAATCATGATCATAAATTATTGATACAGGCACCCAATGCAAATGAACTGTTTCCTTGATATACACTTCTACTAATTGAGGTACGGTTATAGTTTGCTTTATTGGCAAAAAATGTGTAGACTTCGTAAGCCGATCCATTATAACCCATATTATATTATGTCGCTTCCTTGTTCTAAGTAAGCTACCTATAAAGACCATCGTCACATGTTCCCACTTCCATTTAGGTATTGGTAGGGCTTATAGTAACTTACTTGGCTTTAGGTGTTTTGCTTTCATCTTTTGTCATGTCATATACTTTGAGATATATTGTTCTACATCTCCATTCATTCTTATCAACCGAAACTTATTCATTCTTATCAACCGAAACTTCTTCTTCAAATCCTTGTACATCATATTATTTTCAAGATGTAAAAAGTACCTCATATGATGAGCTTCTTCTAAAACCACTTCCTTAAGTTTCCTATCCTTAGGAATACACACTCTCCTCTTAAATCTCAACATACTCTTATCGTTAATCTTGAAGTCAGGGTGTTTTCCATATTATTTTGAATATTTTTAAGTTATACATCTTCCTTCTAAGCTTCCTTTACACATTTAGGGACTGTAGGTTGCATTTCTTGACTTGCAAACACAGATTTTCTTCTTTTAACTAGAATTTCCAAACTCACCCTTTCCATCTCCTTAATCAACTTTTGCTTATCTATAATGAACACGGTAGTACTATTGAACCTTTTCCTACTTAAGGCATCTGCAACCGCATTTACCTTTCCTAAGTGATAGTGAACTGAGAGACCATAGTATTTTAATAACTCCAACCATTAGCTCTATCTTAGACTTAGTTCTTTCTTCATGAAGATGTACTTAAGACTTTTGTAATCCATATACACTTTATACCTTTCACCATATAAGTAGTGCCTCTAAAATTTTAAGGTAAATACTATAGTTGCTAGTTCCAAGTTATGTGTTGAGTAATTTCACTCATGTGGTTTAAGTTGTGTTGATGCATAAGCAATCACTTTATTGTTTTGCATCAATACACATCTTAGACCATTTCTCGAAGCATCACAAGAGATTATCTTATGCCCTGAAATAGTGGAGTTGCAATAATCTTACTTTGCAAACCAACTTATAATAATGATTGACCTCATAGTTACTATTGTAAATACGATTTACATAAGGTATTCACAATTCCTCGTTTAAAGTAAATAGTCATATATGTTTATTGATAAAATTACATACAAAACTATAAACTTTAAGTCATATTTACATAGATATGAACATATATGGTCTTATGGTTCCAGGAAAAGTATACATAATAAAACAGTCTTATAGACACTCAATTTTTATCCTCTTTTATTTTTTCAATAAAGTAAAAGGTCCTAAATTAGAAAAAATACAAAAAAAAAATAGAAACATAGGAAAAAAAACCCAAAAAAATAAGAAATTTAGAAAAATACAAAAAAAAGTAGAAAATTAAAAATAAAAACCAAAAAATCAAGAAAATTAAAGAAAGCCAAAAAAATAAGAAATTTAGAAAAAAATCACAAAAATATAAAATTTAGAAAAATATAAAAAATAGAAGATTTAGAAAATAATAATTTTTTAGATAATTTAGTAGAATATAATTTTTAATTTAGATAAAATAAAGAAAAGATTATTGGACCTAAGCTTATATTTGAATCTGGCTTAAGTTGACTTAGTTCATATGTACAATTTTTACACATATGAATAAGGAAAAACCAATAGCTTATTTGGATAAGCACTTAAACTTGGTATTGTATATGACTTGGAGATTTTAATCCATGGAAAGTACAAAATGCATCTTTTATTTTCTTTTCTCATGTCATCGCCACATCATTGCCATGATAGGCATACTCCTACGCGCATTGGACACACTCTTACAAACATAGATGTGTATTTAGCATCACATATTATTTAGATTTGCCTAACCTAAACATGAAAAAAAAAAATCATATTGCATTTAATATTTTTCATTCTTAACTCGATCACGATACCTATAAATAGGGGATTCTATCTCACTACAAACTGTGAACTCATCACTTAAAGCCATTCATAATGCCACTTTCTCTTTCTATATGGCCCTTTTTTTTTTCTAGGATTCATGTGAACTCCAGCTTGGTTTGGCTTTACTTTGGTTTTGATTTGTGTTTTATTCTTCATATTTTGTTGTCTTTTTTTATTTATTTTTGTAATATCTGTCGACAACTAATTTTTGCCCCTCTGTAGTCCTAATTTTTTATTTTTTATAAAAAAGGGTCCTAATTCAAAAATAAAAATAATAATAATAAATTTTAAAAAAAGTTAATAAACGATAAAAATAATAAAAATTGACAAATGATGAAAATAATAAAAAGAAAAAAGAAAAATTAAAAATGAAAAAGGTTTTTTTTTTAATTTTTTTAAAAAGTAACTCATATTAAGGACAAATAATTTTAGTTTTAGTTTAGTACAAATAATTATTTTAGGGAATTGGATAGTTCAAGTACAATTTAATTGTACTAAATGTTAAGATACAGGTCGACAGCTTACTGGATAAGTATTAGAGCATTGGATTTGATTGAATTTAATTTGAGGTTTTAGGCTTGAGTCTCACTAGACACATCAATCTTCTTCATCCATAAATACTGTCGTCGCCTTCTTGCCTAATTTTTAAACACAATTAAGCCCATCGCACACGCGATCTACCCATATTGTCACGTCTCCTCCTCAATTGTGCAAACCCATTAATACACAACAGCCCCTGCATCAGCACATAGATTCCTAATACAGCAGCTACGCCAAACACCAGTGACACAACATCTCAATCAACCATCCTCCCTCTTAACCCCAAACCTAATAACAACACACGCAGCTGATCACAACTCCACCGAATCCTCGCACATTAATTAATCGGAAATACCAAGGATCGGTCTCCAATTCCACGCCTTCTCCATCCGCGATCAGTCATCCCTTGCATGCGACATAGCAGGCGACCAAACTCTAGCACTCCACTAAATCCTAAGATAGCACTGCTCCATCCACGCTGCGTACCAGCATCAGATAAGCGCAAATTGCAGAACTTACACTGCACATCCACGTACGAATGTCACATTCCAAGCCTGACAGTCAGCTGTTGATCAACATAACGTCCTCTGATCCACACTAGTCGCTCTATCCACGAACAGCTACTGTTACTCGAATGTAAACATTGCGAATTGCTGTCTAATACACACAATGCTCCATCTCCAGGCCAAGCTTTAAGCATCGAACAGTAGTAATGCACTCCATCAAAAACTGCGCAGCCATACGACATTGTCGTAGTTTCACGATCGGTCCATCCACTGCACTTTACGTAGAGATGTATAGTAGCAAGCTAAACCGAATTCCTGCATAATCAACATAGATGCTGCTGCACCGCATATGTGATCAGTCTAGCTGCAACAAGCATGGCAGCATGATGCAGTAACCAGCCACATGACTGAACGGTAGCATGACGACGGCAACTAACGAATGACCAACCTCCATTGATCTGAAGTCGGATACGAGCTCCACATTCGCTGACCAACGTCCCTTGACCAACATCCCTTGAAGCCAATAGTAGTTGAACAATTCACCATACTTCGGCATGATATCCACGATGTATTGACAGCACCGATCGTCGCTCAACATCGCGCTTTGCTTGACCACACACAAGGGCTCCCATTATTACACGATCAGGTGAGTTTTGTTAATTAGTTAGTCTTTTTGTTTGTTTTATTTGATTATGATTATTATTATTATTATTACTATGTTATTAGTTCCTTATTTATTCAATATAATATATGTATATATGATTACATTAGTTTATGAAACTTTAGTATTAGTTTTTTATGTTAAGGATATCTCATTGATGATTTATTTAGATAGATAATGGTTTAAGTAGCAGTAGTATAAATATATACTTATTAGTTTAGCTTAGGCATTGTTGGAAATGGTTTTTTTATTATTTATTTTTTTTTTAAGGATTCATCACATAGAAAGTTTTTTTTTTCAAATAAAAATTAATAAAAAATCTTTTTAAAAAATAAGATTTTTTAGATTCTTTCTTTATAAAATAAAAACACTTAAGGATTAGGGCCCTTTACATTCTTTTTGAAAAACTAAATTGATAATAATGTAAACGCGGTCGATTTTCAAAAATTAAAATAAACAACACACTAAAAATTTTATGAGAAAGAACTATGATTATCCGATCTCGGCTAGTGGGTATATAGACACTTTTAGGGCGACGATGAAATATGTAGAAACTTAGGTTTATTATTATTATTTATTTATTTATTTTAAATATTATAATTAGAAGAATAATCCTAATTTCGATAAACAGATAGTGGTACCCGTTAGGGTTTAATAAGTTAGCCCCCGAACTTGGAACCTTCTAGTTCTTTATTCAAATTGAAATAAAAAACCAGTAACCAAATCGTAATCAATCCACCCAATTGGTTATGTTTTTTTTTTCTTTTCCCGACTTTGGTCGGGTGGTGATTCTAAAAATTATTTTCAATAAAAAACCAGAATTTTTCAATTTCTTTACTCAAGGATTAATATTAAATGGGTTAGGGTTTAGTATTAATTAGAAATGGGGAAATCAATTTTTAATAAAAGAAACCGAAAATCAGGCTTGACAATATCATACTTTTTCTTTTTCTTGTTGTTGTTATTATTGTTATTGTTGTTATAATTGCATTCTATTTGCAATTGTAAAAAGAAAAAAAAACGAAAAAGAAGAAAAAGAAAAAAAGGAAAAAAGAAAAAAAAAGGAAAAGGCCTAGTTTGTTTGGTTTACTTATTTTTATGTTTTAGTAAAAATTATACAATAAAAAAAATAAATAATAATAATAATGAAAAATAAAGATGTCCTCTCACTTTAAAAAAAAAATACTTTTTTCAATAGAATAAAGAAACTCTTTGGGCATGTTTTACATAATTCAGATATCTTTTTTATGATTCAAACTTTTTTTTTCAATGATTTAGGCTTTTTTTTTATGATTAGACATTCCTTCATAATTTAGGCTTCTTTTCTATATTTAGGCATCCTTTTCATAGTTCAGGCTTCATTTTATGATTAGGCTTCTTTTCTATGGATAGGCATGTTAGCTTTGATAATTGCATATTTCATGAAAAGTTGCATTTAGGTGTTTTAAGATTTTTCTAAAAAGTTTTATCATTTAGAAATGTTATTTCCAAATAAATAAAAATAAACGGACCCTTTTTTTTTTCAAAAATTAGAATATTTAAGAATTTTTCTAAAAATAAAATAACTAAATTAGGACCTTTTCCCCTTAGGTATTTTTGTTAAATAAAATGAAATAACTAAGAGACATAAACTCGGCTAGTTTCCAAATTTAAAATCAACTAACCCGCTAATATTTTTGAAACAATTTACAAAAGTCTGATCTTGAATAATGGGTATGTAAGCACCCATACATATGGGGCGACTTAAAAAAATGAAAAAAATTATATCCCCCCTTTAGTAGTTAATTCTTTAAATCCTTATTTTTTGTAAATAGACATAATTTCAATTAAAGTTTGTAAATGAATGTTATTATAAGGGTATATTGAAAGGTAAATTTAAATTCGGAAAGATTAAAAGTAGTACTCGTTTAGGGCTTAATAAAGTTAGCTCCCGGACTTAAATCTCTGATTTTCAAAAACCTTTTTTTCTTAAATTGTTTTTTTATATAACCTAATACCTAGATTAAAATCAATCCACCCAATTGATTTTAATCTAAACCTTTTTTCGATTTCGATCGGGTGAAGACTCCAAAAACATTTTCAAATAACAAAGCACGGGTTTTCTTTAAACCCTAGTCGAGAGTCACTATTAAACTGGTAGAGTTTAATACTAGTCGATTTAAAGAAGACTAATTTATATAAAACCAGAAGGAAAAAATTAGTCTCGATAAGTCCAAGACAACTAAATATTACGCGATTACTCTCTTTCTTATCTATGAGTCGTTGGTAAAACTTTCATGACCCTGTTGATCTTCCAATTTATTCTTACTCCCCTAAAGTTCTTCAAAAGGGTATTAAACTCTAGATAAATATAACATAGCATATTAATTGTCACCTGTAAGAAAATCTTTAAGGGTATAAGCAACTAATAGCTCAGTAAGCAAGGATGGAGACATAAGACAATATAACAAACACAAACATGGTTTACAAACAAATAATTAAATGTAAAGCAACATGCAAATGCAATCACATAACGTAGTCCAATCTATTATGAAATTAGAGGAATTTCACTAGTTCTAATCTAGGTTGAGGAGTTTCAATACTTATGTAATTGCTCATGACTAAACCTAAGTTTGTGTAATGGAAGCATTGCTCTTCCATGACTATTCTTCGAACCATTACCCTTATCCTTACTGTGACCTCCTGTTCTGTCACTGGATTCTACTAAGGATGAAAGAGGAACTATTATGCTACAATGTTATCCCTTTCGAAGGTTTTGGCATTTGGTTAAAGAATCTTAACCATCACTTAAAAGATTACAATACATGTCTAATTAAGGTATTGGGTCAAATATGATTAAACTCATTTTAAGGTGATCAAACAATGTCACACTATATTATTCATAACAAATCACCACTGCAAAGCATCAATATACAATCAAATAGTCAAAGACATACAGGCATGCATATAAACATCTAGCTACACGCACAAACAATACAAACCTAAGCCTTTGAGTACTTTAATATACTACTTTAAAATACAGTGATGTATTAATCCAAACTTACCTAAGATCTTTAACTTACTCACTTAACTCACTACAAGGTCAACTCATCTTTGCTTATCCTTATAATATAAATACTCATTTAGTATTTATAGTTGTTGTTGATGGATTTTGGGATAGGATCTTGTTCTTATAAAAACACAAAAAACTAAGTAGTACCTGGGCTAATCTGGTGTAACAACTCTGATGCCTAAATCAATAAATGTGTTGAGAGGAGTAAGATAAGTATAAAGTTTAAGGATGTAAGAGAGTTCTTACAGCGCTTCCTCCTCATATTTATAGGCAAAAATCAAGTGTTTGAAACTATAGTTTAATCATCAATAATAGGATATGTAGAGATCTCATAATCAAACACATGTTGAAGATATAGAAATAATAGGTAGTTATGTAATAAGATTTTACTAGATCATAATTGTTCGTGCCACTTTCTTAGGTTTAAACAACACATGTTAACGAGCTAGGCTTTAAGGCCCATCGGATGGATTAAGCTCCAGTTGGCACCAACTGAAAAAAAATTAAGTCGACCTCTCGTCAATTGAGTAGGCGAATAATGTTATAAGGTAAAAACCAACTATCAACAATACCCTTATGATACATAGGCTTAAAATTATAATTTTACTCAATTATCTAAATTTTATGTTACTTATAACCGAATTCTTCCTAAGCTAGTTTTTTATTTAATTTCTAAATCGATTCCTAAATTAGGTTCTAATTCAATTTCTAACTACAGGTTTTATATGTAAATCCTAGGACCTCCTTCTGAACCAATATGTGAAATTAATCATATTACACTTGAGTATCTTAAATTTCCTATTTAGCTCTTTACTAGTATTTCGGTCCGTACGATATACTTTACTTTTGATTTTAACTACCGAATTTGCTTTTGATATAAGAATAATCTACATTTTTCATATAATTACCTAAACACATATTCCATATTAGATTTATTTTATATTATTGTTGTTGTAATATTATCAATTTTGACCCATTATTTTCTATTCATTTAATTTCTTATATACACATATTATATATCTAGCATTTCTAACATTACAAATATCATCTTTCATCACCAAATAACATATCAAGATGTCTAATTATATCCTAAATTAGAATTTATACCTAATTAATCCTAAATCACAAAATAAACTTAAAAATACCCTTTTTCCTATTACTCTTTTATACATATTTATTACATAATATGCATATTACAAACAACCAATGCTTTAAACTCCACAAATACCATTCTACATTATTAATTAACATCCATATATAATTATATACCAAATCATAATTTTTACCAAATTAACATTAAATCACAAAATTAAGCCTAGAATTGCCTTTTATGCATCATTGTATGGCCTAAAAATTAAGTAAAAATTTAGAAAATGAATTTTCAAAACAACTCTTCATAGCACTATTATGAATACCTTAAATAGTTTACACAAAAATTTTGAAGTCAAAACTACACTATTAAGATCATTTGAATAAAAAAAAATAGCTCAAGTTTAGAGATTTCTTAAGTACTATATATCCTGAGACCTAATTTTATCAAATTGATATTTTTCCCTAAATGTACATACAAAAATACCTCAGAATATTAAATTTCATAATTTTTCATATTTATTTGTATTTTTAATACTTTAAACAAAATCAGAATAAAGATTAGACTCATCTATTCAGTAAGTTTCCAACCACTAGTAGTAGCTCTAAAGGTGTTGGTAGCCCCTAGTGGTGGTTTTAGGGTCAGGTGGTGTTGGCCATTGGTTGTGGGTTCTCCTTATAAGCCCTAATTGTACATTATTTTTGTAATTTTTTGTAAAATTACTTACTTCTCTCTTTTTAGTCTCTCTCTAATTTTCTTAACTTCTTAACTAACCAAAATGAGGAATGGAGATGGTGTTTTGAATTTACAATGGGGTTTAGGATTTTTCTTTTAATTTCCATTTGCTAAATGTCCCTTATCTCTTCTTCTTTTACTTTCTATTTGGGAAAATTTTATTGGTTGAATTCCATTCTCCATTTCCAATTTATTACACCCCATTTCCAAACCATTCCACATTTTCTAACAATTTTCTTGATTTTTTATGATTTTTTTTTATTTTGTATTATTTTGGCATATTTTAAGTATTTTAAGTAATTTTGAGTATTTTTATCTACACATAAATACATATATAGTACAAGTAAATATTCCTAATTTATTTATGTTATTTTACGATTTTTAGTGTGTATATAATTTATCAATATTGATTCATTAGTTTTGTAACTCGTTTTACACGTTTCCAAAAAATAAAGGGTAATATACATATAATTCGATATTATAATATTTGATTATTTGATTATGTATTTTCCTAAATTCAAACCTACGAGATCACTTTTATTAACATTCTTAGCTTCGTCGTAAAATTTGGACTCAATCAGACAACTTACCCGATAGTTCTAAATTTTACGTATCATATCCTAAACACTTAATTACAAGGCTTACAGATTGCATACTCCCTTGATCCATCAAGTAATGTCAATATCGATGCAGTCATTTACTATTTCTTAAGTTCTTGGAAACTCTCACATTTATCATTCTACTCAAATTTAACTCCTTTAGGTGTTAACTGTGTTAACGACACATCAATTTTGGAAAATTCTTTTACAAATCTCCAGTAATAGCCTTTAATTCTCAAGAAACTTCTAACTTTTGTTACAGTAGTTGGTCTTGCCCAATCTACTATCGCCTTTACTTTTGCAAGGTTAACGACTACTTCAGCACTCAATACAATATGCCTGAGGAATCTAACTTACTTTAACCAAAACTTACACTTCTTAGGCATAGCATACAATTGATTCTCCTTTAAGGTTTGGAGTACTTTTCTCATATGTTTGGTATGTTCCTCCTTATCTTTTAAGTAGATTAGAATGCCGTCTATGAACACTACTTCAAACTCATCTAGATATGTTCTAAACATACAATTTATAATATCTACGAAAGCAGCTGGAAGATTTGTTAGACCAAATGGCATTACTAAGAATTTATAGTGTCCATATATAGTTCTAAAAGCTGTTTTAGATATATCTTCTTGTTTAATCTTCAACTAGTGATATATTGATTTTAGGTCTATCTTTAAAAACATCGTAGCTCCCCTTAATTGATCAAACAAATCATCAATCCAAGGAAGTGGGTACTTATTCTTAATGGTCATCTTATTTAACTCTCAATAATCTATACATAGCCTTAAACCTCCATCTTTCTTCTTAACAAAGAGTATTAGTGCACCCCATGATGATGCACTAGGTCTAATGAATCCTTTATCTAATAGTTGATGAATTTGCTTTGTTAATTCCACCAATTAAGTTGGTGCCATATGATAGGGGTTTTGGAAATAGGTATAGTCCTTAGTATTAGGTCATGGTGAATTCTATTTCTTCATCAGGTAACAATCTAGGCAAATCTTTATGAAAAACTTCAGGATGTTCGCGCATTACAAGTATATCCTCTAATTTGGTTTCCTTAACTTGTGTATCCACTACCGGAGCTAAGTAACCCATATTACCCTTACATATCGACCTTCATACCTTACTTGCCAAAATCAACTGAGGGACTATGTCACTAAAACTTTCTTTAAAACAAAACTCCTTTTCATTAAGACACTTAAACAGCACTGTTTACTTTCACAGTCATCATTTGCTTTATACTTAGTCATTCAATCCATTCTTAGTATCACCTTGAATCCTTTCACATCCAAAACTATTAACATTGCAAGCATCTCATGAGTATCTATACAGACTTTCCCATCTCTTAGCTTATGATACACAACTTGTTCTGCTCTAAAGCGGTTGTGATTGTCAATTCATATGCTAATGTTTCTAGTAGTAGTTTATCTTTATCAGCATTTTCTTTTGAGGCATACAAATAAGTTGCTCTAGTTACAAATAAAGTTTACACATAGTTATCACCAATGCGTACCAATCCTAGAAAAATTATTTATAATTATATCATTTTGTGTACATATGTGACACTAGTAAATTGTTGCTAACTAACTATCGAAGATACCAAAATTAGGAAATTCTAAGTAATACTTACCTACCACAACATGAACATCCCTTACTTCTTCTTACTGAAGTGCTTAAACCCGTTCTTGAACCGTGAGCTGTCCAATTGCCTTACTTTGTCAACTATTATCTTCAACTTACTCTTGCCCTACCTATGGTTCAATACATTGGTTTGCATTATAACCCACTTATGACAATTGGTACAAAACATACCCCTAAGGTTTAGGTTTTGACAATTCTTTGCCACATTTCTAATCTCTTCGCACTTAAAACACTTCTTATGCAACTCAAGGCAATTGACAACTCAATGCTTAGCATTACATTTCCAATGTGGTATTGTAGTTCTGCTACCTCTAATTCTTACTTACAAGTTGCTTACCTTACTTCCGTTTTGCTACCTTACTATAGCTACTGGAACTTCACACAAACTTCCTTTTCTTACTCTCCATCTCCATAGCTTTCTCTCTTAAAGTTTGAGCTTGTTTAATTAATCGAGCCTCGTTCACCAAGTTAGTGTATCCTACTATTCTAGCTCTTTTCAACTCTACTTACAAGTATAAGTCAAGTCTAGCCTTAAACGTTCTAACCTTAGCTAGTTCATTATTTTGTACAACATCTGAAGCAAATTTCAATAACCTATTAAAGTTCCTTTCATTTTCCTTGACTATCTTACCATCTTGCTTCAACTTATAGTATTCTTCACACATTTGCTCCCTTATACATTCAGGGAAATATTGCTTTGTAAATGTGTTCCTAAAGTTATTCTGCTCAATACATTGTACTAAGAACTACTTCTTATGCTTCTACCAATGATTTGCACACTCTTCTAACAAAATAGTTGCAATCTCTACCTTCTTACTTTATGTACTTCGAATGCCTTCTCTAAGGAATCAATGTAATCTTCAGCAACTAAAGGATTGGTACTCTTACCATCAAAAGGTTTTACTATCCATTGTACTCAAGCTAACTTATCACCTCATCCAACTCCAGCTAAAGCAACCATAAATAGTTACACCAATTCCACTGCTTGATGAGTTGGAGCCGAATCAGGTTGTGGTAAGGTTATGGTTCTACCCTTTGCTCTTATGGTTCACAGTTTGTTGGAGGCTTTCTACATCATCTTTGTATCATTTTTTCAACATTGCAAATAAAACTTAAGTAATAAGTATCATATAATTTCATAAAGTCACAATACATTATCACCTAGCTACCCCATACATCTTACACCCACCTGGAAACTCATGATCCTTAATTCATTCTCTGATACCAAGGATGTCACATCCTAGTATAGCATATGATTTATTATCACATAGGAATTCTTGCTATAAATATACTAAAAATTTTGATAAAAGACCATACTTTGTACACTTAGCGCCTAATACGAATTTAACTTTAGTCTTTCTTGTTAAAAATATATATATAATATTTATAGATCTCAAAAGACCAAAAAATTGTAACTTCATTTATTAGGACTAAACATCCACGTTCCTATTGTATTTAATCCATAAAACTTCAACTTTTCCAAAATAGCTAACTATAGCTCTCAAAAGCATATCCACATTAGTGATGGTGGCCCAATATTTGCTTCTTAACTAGAGGATAAAAGCACTTTATCCCTTCAGCTTATGCAAGCTAAGTAAGAGTAGATAGACAAAAGCATTATAATGAAATACATAGCATAGGTATATAGTTATCAATCAAGTTTATCACTAAGCAAATAAATAGGAAATGCAATTAGTGTATTTCATACTAATGTACATGACATGCATTGGTAGATATCCTAGCAAGCCTAGCAACTCATCCAGTTGGTTGACTTCAATCCAGGAATTTGGATAATGGATCCAGAAATCTAGTAGTAATTCAACCTAATAATAACTATAGAACGTAGTTGGAATCATTAGTCAATGTAAATCTATATGTATGGAAACCTAACTTTGAAAACTTATGTTAGTAGAAGTTTCGAAAATCTAACCAATAGGCCCTTTTTGTACTATACCATGAATGCATCAACTATATCTTAAAAATACCAAGCAAAGCAAACAAGCTTATTCATTTGGCCATTTAACCAAATCTTTGTTCTATTTTCTTTTTCTTCTTTGTTTCCAATACCTTAGTATTGAGTCTACTCAAGTGAACACCTTAAAAGGTGGAGTTAGTACTTAGCATTTATCTAAGTTAGTGTAGCACATCAAAAGATCACATTTCAGCCAACACCAAGTACATAGATTTAGATGTTATAGAGCATCATCACATAATAGGTTTAATCCTTATACAATAGTCACAATAGACACAAACAAGTCCTTATTGAGTACATATAAATCTACTCTCTACACAAGTAACCATTTACTTAGGCTTGCTGTTCGTTCCGACACTACTAGTTAACATGAGCTTCATCTTCAATTAATTCACCTAATAAGGTTCAATACTACCAAGGTTGATAGAAAATCATACATTTATATATTTTAGCTTGATATTAACTTATTGATACTTTGAGTTTATTCTGTTTAAAGAATATTCATCCTAGATTTTCTCAAACCTAGTCTCTGATTTATGCTTTAATCTAGCCTTTAAACTATCCTTTGAATTATCTTCTAATTAAAGCTAATTTCAAAATTTCTAAATGAGTACTATCTGACTTATATCCTTAGCTCTACCAATTAAGATTCTTAAATATTTCACTTAACTTAGTCTCCAAGCTTAACTTACATAAAACCCTTATCCTTTGAGTCTCTATCGAACTTAACCTTTAGTTCAACCAAAACACTACGTTTACTTATGATATTCTTGCTTTTCAATCAATTCAAGTTAAGATCAATAAGGAACATATCATATATAACTTAACTAGGATTTCCTTTGCTATTGGTTAATTATATAAATTACCTTATTATTCATATTTAGCAAGATATACATAAAGAATAGGAAATTACTTAATAATTAGTATTTATTCTCAATTATATCCATGAAAAATATGTATTTCTCAAAAAAATCATACTTATTAAGCTCTAATAAGGAAAGGCACTATAATAGCATAATATGCAATATTCCAAAAGATGCTTGTTCTAGCTTGGTCATATAAAAAATTAGCTAAATATAGGAAAATAAATATACTTAACTTTATAATTGGAAAACAACCTATATTTTAATATTGGTAGTCACTAGAATTCATCTTATGTTGATTTTATTCATAAATTGCTTCAAAATCTATTTATTATGTATAATTAAAAAAAAACTACTGACAAATCCTAAATAAATTACAATAAATAGTAAACATAAAGATTTTCAAAACTTCTTATTACCAAAATCTAGTACATATTATGAATGTGTTGTAGAAAAATTTTCAGCTAGAAACGACATCGTTTAATATTTTGAAAAATTATTTCAAAATTCATTAAAATATGGTACTTTATTAAGCAAGTACTATAAATCATTGTTATTTTAACAAGATAAAATTATTATATGAAAGTACATACAAAATAACCTTAAGAAATAATTTTTTTTATAACCTTTTGACTTAATTTACTATTTTTAATGATTAAATGAAAATTGAATGTACACTTACACTCATGGGTACAGTCATCTAGCCACCCTTCCGTGAACTAAGCATGTCGCCCCCACTTGTCTCATCGCTAGAAGTTTGAGTCTTCACCCATGCATTGTTAGGTCTTTGTTTGTTATAGGAACAGTAATACCTTTGTATTTTCTTTATATCTTTCTTATTTTTGTTTAATTACTAAATTCTAATTTTAGAGAGTTTTTCCACCTGTTTATATTCTTCCAAAATGATTCAAAACTCACCCCATACTCCCTTATATAGGACTTTAGGTAGTGGAATAGAAAAAGGCATGTCTAAGGGTCCTTTGTTAACTCAAATAGTTGCAATATTCACGTATTATATTAATATCCCCAATTGACAACTCACTATGAGTCTGTTAGCATTCGGAATTTATTCCATGCTTAGAGATTTGTGGATGTGTTTCTTTATTTCTTATTATTTTAATAATTTAAGGAAATTTGCACTTATTTAGTAGCATATTTTACAGTATATATACATATTAGGTATATATTGTGTATATATTATGATCATATAATTGCATTATATGTTATTTGATTTATAAATATTATTTTTATAACTCAAATAATTTATCTCTAAAGACTTATCATGTTTCATTGTTCAAATTTTGAATTCTCGATAATTATCGAACATTCTCAGTAAAATTAAGTTTTATTAAAATTAAATATTATATATATATTATCTTCATAAATTGATCTTACAAGCTCTATTTTTCTAACTTTTGTAATCCTATATTAAAATTTGACTCAATTAAGATTAGATTTTCTAAAAACCTTAAATCGTACTAAATACCCTAACTCGTATCGATACCAAGCAGTTAAGATCTCACAACTATTTAATCTACTAATTTTTGTGGCCCAACTCTACAATCATGATATAAAATTAAATTATGTTTTTTCTACTTTATCTTTTAACCACTAATTGTTCTTTTTTTTTTTTTATCTTGTGAGACCCTACAAATTAGCACCTAGGACTTTAGTACCTACAACTTAGGCAATTCAAAAGGATTTTTTTGTTTAAGCTTGAGATTTGTGACAAAGCCATGGAAAGAAAAAAAAAAATTAACTTAGATTAATTGAAACAACTTTGTGAGTCCGGACATTTGGAACGAAATAGTAAAATAATGATATAGTAACCACAATAATATTACTAGTTATATATCGAGAATGCAAAAATTAAATTCTGGTAATTAATGAATATTTTTACAGATTAATTGTGAGTAGTTAAATTGAAAAAGAAAAATAATGATGATAAGTAATTAGTCAAGGAAGATGTATGTTCATGACTTATATTTAATACATTAAGTATATATACAATCATAATTAATATAAACTTTATATATATATATATAATCACAAAATCAACTAAAGTAACTAACAAATTAATAGCTAGAGATAGTTAAATACATTATTAGAGACTACATATGTTAGACATGGCAACCTCATGAATTAGGAAATGGAGATTATACTTGTAAGCATCCTACATGGATAAAGGATTAAAATGGAAAAAAAAAATCAAATGACATATGGGTAAAGCATGCAAAAAAAAAAAAAAAAAAAATCATCGACCAATAGCCTCTAAAATTACGTAACCTATCTTTCATATACACATTTTAGCATTAGGAACTTCGAGCATAACGATTGAAGACTTGGAAATTTAGAGAGTAACTAGAAAGAAAGCTAGTTATCGAGAGTTCAAAAAGGAAAACCAAATACTTGATGTCACTTACGTGAACAACGAGTTGTTCCTTATGGCGAACAAGTCCCAACAATGTTTTCGAAGTTCGATAATGTGAACAACTCTACGATCTTCTATTCTAATTTTTATTGAGTCCAACAACAACAAGTTATTCAATAATCTTATGTTCAACATTTCATTGAAAAACTATAGCGACTTTAAGTGGCTAGTGCTCTTGATACAAGGTTATGAAAAGTTTCTGATTGATTTCGATGTACTTTGCTTCGATTTGCTATTCTGGTGAGTCACAAATCCCTTCACTACGTAATGCTTCTTTTTTTTTCTTTCTTTCTTTCTTTTTTCTATTCTTCATACCTTAATATTGAAGTCTACTATTTGATCTTCTGTGATGAATAGAATCAATAGTGTAATGACTATTTGCTTTGTTATTATCGAATCTTAAATTTCAATGTAAGAACTTTGATAGTAAATTTTTGTAGTCAAGTATGTGTTCTGTTTCTGATGGGTAATCGTCAAATTTTTTTTAGCCACTAGAAGAAGATGATGAAAAGTGGTATTATTCATTCTCAATACAGTTATGCACACCGGCATTGTAATATATTATTATAGTTCCTAATTCTATGATTAAAGAAATTTTATTTAAAAATACAGACCAGCATAATCATTTTGTATATTTATTACTATATTATTTAATATGGCAATCGACTATATATATATATATATATTTCAAATTGGTTATTGTCTATGAAATGAAAGAGTAGTTACCTATAAACATAAGTTGCCTAATTCAGATTTCAACTTAAGAAGTGTTCCATGAGTTGTTACCAACTTTTATACAGCAATATGTTATTATACAAATTAAGGAAAGTTATATATATCTATTTACTTTTAGTAAAGTTAATAATATTGCATAATGGTTCACTTTTAAAACATCATTGTTTTTTTCCAGTATTATTAAGCTACTACACCGTTCTATTATTTTGTAACTGTACAATGAAGTTGGTTTAAATTTTGAGGATAGAATGAGTTGATTATATAAATAAATTATTGAATTTGAAATTGCTATTTTGAATTATACATATGCATCGGTTTGATGACAGTTTATAAGTTAAATAAGTTGAACTTTGGATGATCTGGGCTTATATTGTAAGTTAGCTATTGATCTTTAGCTAAACGCTGGGTGAAGATGCCAAAATCTAGTTGAATATGAAGGATTTGCATAGAATCAAAGAATATCTCAAGGGATTCATTAAGTAATGTCATACTAAAAACCTATTCAAAAGCTTATTCAAAGGATCTTTATATGTAAAGTACAATTATGATAAATTCAAAAATTAAATCAAAGGATCAATATAAGGAACTTTAAATTGATTGGACCTGAGGAATATTTCATAAGGTAATCCAAAAGGTGACTTGTAGGATAACATAGGTAGGACTCGGTCTAAATGGACCCTAAAAACTTAAGCATAATAAATTTCCAAACTGAGGCTAATGAACATGATTATAGGACTAATAAGTTGAATAATCATATTTCATAACTTCTATAGATACTGAAAGTGTTATTTATAATATAGGAACTATTAATGAAGGAATACTCTTCTATTGCATCTAAGCTAAGGAACGAATAATCCATATAACTAGGATCAATAACTTACAGTATTTTGGAATACTTTAAAGTACTTTGAGGTTTTGGTATGTTTCGGTTTATGATTGTAATGTAAATGTTTATACGTGTGCTATGCATGTGTCTGAATGTTACTTTGTTATTGCTATGGGAGCTGAGCTCCATGTTGTGATTGTTCTATCAATTTTGTTTTGTTTGGACTGTTTAAATTGGTTGATCACCTTAGAAATTGAATTAACTCAAACTTGACCTAACTCCTAATTTGACATGCATTATAACCCATTAAAGATAATGATTATGATTCTAAGGCCAAACATAAACCCCTTCGACGAAGATGACTAAAATGGTCTTTTTTTCATCAGTAACAAGAGTAGAGGTTACGACAAGGTTAGTGGCCATGATTCGAAGGGTGTCTTAAGTGAAGGGTACTCTTCATTGTACAAACCCTAGTTTGGTTTCAATTTGTAATGCACATTATCAAACTCCTTAACCCGGATTAAAGCAAGTACAATTGCTTTAATCTCACGGCGAACTAGATAATGTTGTACGATGATATTAGCTTGCATATCATTGCATCTAATTAACTTAGTTAAAAACCCTATATTGTGATGTGTTGAATGTGTACTTTTGTTTTTATCCTACTTTCTAAACAAGTTATCGCTCCTTTCCCTATAGTTGTCTTATAGGTTTAGAGTATAATTTCCAGTATGCCACCTAAATCCAGAAGATTGAATGTGAGGTTGGGATGTGAGATAGTAAAGAATTGGCTGAATTAAGTTTTGAACAATAGTTTTACTAACATTTAGGAAAACTACTAGAGACTCCTTAAGTGGCTCTCTAGTTTTCCATTACTAACATGATTATTAAGTCTGGTAAACTTGTGGATTTTTATAACCCTTGTTCTCAGACTTGTGACTATTTCCCCTACATCATTATAGATTTGAATATTTTGCTAAGTACTACTTTTCAAACTCAAATCTTTTCAAGAACTATTGTTACAAAATTAAGTTTTGTTAATCATTTTCCAAGATTACAATAAATGGTTATAACAAATAGGTATAGAATTGAACATTTCAAAGTAGTTGAGTTGGGTTTGCCTTATACAGACTTGGTCTCTAATAGTGGCAGTAAGACCAGTTACTATCTTAGAATGGTTTACACAGTAAGCTTGTTACAACTTCACCTTTTTAAGGTATGACAATTTTGAGTAGGTATCTAAGCTTTATTTCTAAGAACTTAATTAAAGTGTGATTCTTAGAAATTTGCTTTGAAGCATTGTAAATAAAAACAACTAGACACCATAGGAAAAAACTGAGAGTGGGACATAAGTGGGTAATAAAATATTTAGACTATAGGTTTACATACTAGGAAAAGATAAACTGTATTAATATCACTTTTGAATTACAAAAGATGATAATTTTTATGTAGTAAACATATCAAGTGGTGTAAACACCTCATTTTTGCCAATTTTGTTAATTGAGCTAGGTTAATAAATAAACAAAAAAATTAAAAATTAAAAACGAAAGTTAAAAGAAAAAATGAAATGAAAAAGAATAAAGAAAATCATGTTAGGTCGTAGCAAGTTGAGTCATGAGTCGTATCAAGTTGAATTACATTGGGTTATTGGATTAAGTGACGAGATGGACTTAATTAATTAATTTTAGGCTAGACCAATATAGAATAAAATTAATCTAATTAGGGGCTCAAATTAGGATTTATTAAGATTGGGCCTTGAAAGAAAAAGGTCAAACTAATTAGGATTTCTAGAAGTTAAGGTAAATCCTTAATAAATCATGATCGTATCTTCTGTATTTTCGATACGAAATATTTAATTTTAAGTTTATAAATAGCATGTTGATGGAGAAGTTAAGAGTTCTTTTTTTTTTTAATCACACTCTTTCAAAAACATTAGCCAAAACACCATGCGCCACCACCGCATACCACCATAACCGCTACACACCACCGCAATAACCACTGCAACACTACCATAAGCCATCGTTAGCGTCGCCTACATCCTCGCCATGTCGCTTACCCCAACGCCCAGTTGCCCTACGTATCATTTGATCTCTCGCCTAGTGTCACTTGAGTCAGCACCCAAGTTGTCCAATCCGTCACCCTGTCACCCAAGCCTTCACCGTGTCACCCAGATCTTTGTCCGTATACACCTAATCTTACCTGTGTTGCCTAGTGATTGCCTGCACTCGCCCTTCACTTGCCTAGCGATTGCCCTTACTCGCCCAGTATCACCCAACATTGCCTAGCTCTTACCCAGTCTTGCTTACAGTACCTACGCACGCCCAGTAGCACCTTTGTGCATGCTTAGTACTACCTGGTATCAACCAGTCGCTTGACAGCACTCGTACAATGTCGCTTAGCATCACCCAACTCTCGCTTAGTCTTGCCCAATGACACTTCAACTTCGCCCAACAGTGCCTCACTAGGTAAATTTTCATAAATTTTTTATTTTATTTATTTATTTCATTAATTTTTATTAATTTACTGTATTAGTTATGTTTTTTTATTAACTATTTTTATGTTTAAGTGTAGGTTTTTTTTGTTATTATTTATTTTTATTATAACTTTTTAAAAGCCATTCCAATAAAATTTAGTTGAATTAAGTTTTTTGTAAATTAAGTTTTTTTAAAAAATAAAAATGGAAATGTATATATTTTTTGACATGTAAGGGTTTTGGAAAAATAAAAAAAATATTAATTGAGTTTTTTTTCAAAAAGATTTAGTTAGTTAGGGTTTTTTTTATTTAATTCAAAAAAATTAGATTTCTTAGTTTTTTCTATTAAAATAATAAATTGATAAAAAAAAACGTAAAACTGGCTCGATTTTCAATATAAAGATAACTTACCCACTAAAAATTTTATAAAAAAAGAACTACGACTAGTTTAATCCTGAGTAACTAGTAAGTAGGTACTTCCGAAGCAATCGTTTAAAAATAAAAAAAATTCCTTTTTTATAGAAATTCGTAATAAAAGAAACAATAAAAAATCATTTTTAGTTACATTTTGTGAATTTAGATATATTTTTAATATTTTTAGAAAATTATAAAAATAAAACTCATCAATTTTTTCTTTAATTTTCACATGGTGACTTAGTCCTAATAGATTAGCCCTCGAACTTAGTTTTCTAGTTCAATTTTCTAAAAATTAATTTTTTTAGAATATTCATAAACTAGTGGTTAAATTAGGGTAATCCCACCTAAAAATCTTAATTTTATTTTTTACCAGTTGAACTTATTGGCGACTTCAATTATTTAAATTTTTTAGAAAAGTATTTCCTTAATTTAATATTGAGTAATTTATATTGAGTTGAGTTTGATATAGGTTAAATTAAAGAAATCAAAATATGACTCGATAGAATTGACAACTCTACTTGGGATGCTTGGTGGGCTAGCCATGTGAAAGTTA
This sequence comes from Lumnitzera racemosa, assembly GCA_024138005.1. Classification (NCBI taxonomy): domain Eukaryota; kingdom Viridiplantae; phylum Streptophyta; class Magnoliopsida; order Myrtales; family Combretaceae; genus Lumnitzera; species Lumnitzera racemosa. The sequence continues at coordinate 24,815,822 of JAMXBC010000011.1, forward strand.
AAAAAAAAAATTAATGGGCTTTTGTATTATTATTTTCTTTTTGCATTATAATATAATTGTACTAATTGTCTTTTAGTGATGCATGCCTTAATAAGAAAAAGTCTAGCCCAATGGGCCCTCTAGGGGGATTTGGGGGTGTATTTAGATGTAGTCGGACATAGGCCACCTTAGTAACCTAGGATGAATCGTTATTGTGTAACCCTTAAGTCGCTAGGGTCTTTACCCTCGGCTGGCAATGATAAGTGAGTCCACTTAAACTTCAATGTTGCCTATTAGGCTTTTCTTTAAAAACCCTTGAAGCTATAGAGCCTGAGACCCTTGACCCCACCTTCTCGTATCATTCTTTTTGAAAAAGGGGTAGTTATTCTTAAATTATAGGAAAATCCGATCAATTCGCAATTGACTCGATCTTATTCTTTAAAAAAGGGGAAATTCAAAAAAAAAAAAGAAAAAAAAGGGTAACCCTTATATATAAGTATTCGCCAAATTCACTTTTCTTAAAAAAATCTTATTTTAGATCTACTTATATATAAGGGTGCTCCTTGACCGCAGATTCATCATACTTCCTATAATTTATTAATTACCAATCCTATTGCATTGCATCTGTGTATAACATATTGCATTTTTTACATGTTAGCTTATGTTCGTTTCTTAATGAATATTTTATTTCCTTATGTTATATGTGTTTTATTTTTTATTTTATTTTATTACTCCTTAGTCAGTGAAAGGTTGTGCAATTTTTAAGAAAATCTTTGAAAAAATTGCAAAATTATTAACATCATATCCAACTTTATTCTAAATTTAGTAGCCTTATTGTAAATAATTGTTGCATTTTACTTTGTTTATATTTTTTTATAATATAGATATGGAGAGTTAGGGTAATGTCAATCTAGAGCCCTTCTAAGAAGTCCAATTGGATAAGTACTCTTTCCCTAAGGTCGTCCTAAGAGATTGGTTGAACCAGCTTCTGCCTGCCATGCAAGACTACATTTGCAAGAAGATCAGGCTAGTCATATCCCTTATGCGGGTCTAACTCTACTGGCCTCTAATTCAAGCCCTTATCCATTATTAGGATCCAGAATCTACAACTTTCAACTTTGGCCCGCATGTACTGACACCCATTATAATAGAGTACTCACAGCTAATTAGTGTCCCGCCCCTCGAAGCAAGCATAGCTATCCCTGATCTTAGAGTCCAGCCCGAGAAAGCTTTCATGACATTGTTAGGTGTCAAGAAGTTAACCTTAGTGCCATTCTTGTTTTTAAAAGGCTAAAAATGTCTCATCATCTTAAGATTAGTAGAGGGGTTTTCAAGCCCAAATGCCTATCAGAGATATCATCAAATCTTCTGTAGAAGATATGAATCATAAGCCAAAAAGAAGGTCAATGCATTTATTATAGTAGTATTTAGAACAGTACTATTTCCCTTCAAATATGGTCAAGTTCATTATATAGTTACCGAGCTAGTGACTCAATTCCTAGCTAGTAAATCCTATGTACCGGCATTATTGGCAGAATAGCTCAAGGCATTCACCCACTTGAAGGAGTAAGGGCATAGTTATTTCACGGCTAACCCTACAATCCTTACTGTGTGGTTTCTCAATCATACATAGGGATATGGAGGGAATCTTCTCAGAGAGTCTCTGACTAAAAATATGAATCTAATTGACAACTTTGCCTACTACCTCAAGGTACTAGATGAAGCTTAGTTTAATGGATGGTATTAGTTATTAGCAAAATGCAACCGGTAGATTTTATGTGGACAACTAGATGGAGCCACTGTACTCAAGCCATCTTAGGGTATGCCAACTATGCAGGAGTCCCCTTTATAGGTATTACCTGCTGTAAAGGATATTTCCCAGCTTGTGTCACTAGACAATCACTTTAAGAGATAGCCTATAGGGATTCCTTGGACATTATTACTATGAATTATCAAGATCCTTATCTACCCACAGCTACTTTGATTCAACGACTAGCAAAACTTGTGAAGCTGTGGGAATGGAGAGAAGTCAAGAAGATAGTCAATGTAAGAACTTTGAGGGACAAAGTCGAAGAATATCGAGCCACCAAGTTGTTCATCTATGATCAGTTAGAGAAGACTGGAAAGATACGGTATGAAGCTCCAGACGTATTTAGACATGAGCCAAAACCAATACGTCTTTCACTTACCAAGCAAGCTTACCAAGATAACATATGGGCCAGAGTTGAAGCCCATTTTCAAGAAAGTAGAAGAATCAATTCTTAAGAAGTGAGGTCTAGGAAAGGGACGTTATGGTATGAAGACTTATGAAGGAAGTTGATGAAGCCTATCCTAGCCAGATCTGCCGGCTCTTGTAAATATAAGATTTAAGTTTTTAAGAAGATTAGTTAGGAGTTTTTCTTCTCTTTTCTTTTAGTTCGTTGTATTAGTTGGATCTTGTGATTAATAAATTTACACCTTTAGTAAATAAAAATTTTAATTAATTGCGTAGTCTCTTACTCATTATTATTCATTTATTTGTTTAGTTAACTTTTGAAAAGAAAGAAAAGAGAAAAGAAAATTTGAAAAAAAAAAGGAAAGAGAAAAATCACAAAAGAGGCAAACAATAAAACAACAAAAGTCACAAAAAAGAGAAAAACGAAAACAACAAAAAAATCTTTAATTCGCCAAAAAGTCTAAAACTTGGGTTTCCGCATAAGATTTCGAAGATAGCGTCTAAGTAAGTAGGCTCAACTAGAAGCCTGATATTCACTCGTTCTAATGCCAGAATGTTAGCTCAAGGTACTGAAAATGTTAGTCAAACCAAGCCCGATCCAAGAATAGTAACTTTGGAAGAAAACATGAACAAGATGGCCAAATAGATTCAAGTTCTCATTTAGGTTATCAGGATTCTTAACGATAAACAAAGATCTCAAGTCAATCCAAATTGGAATGTAAAAACGACCTCTCCACTTAAATTGGAAGATAAAGAATCGGTCCTTAATGTTGAGGTATGGAGGAAGGAGATCGAAGAAAAACACTGGGAGATGGAAAGAAAATTTATGCAGAAGTTGATTGAGAAAATAAAAACCCTGGAAATGGTTAATAGGTTTAAACAGATGGGGATGATTAATTTGTCGACATATGAAGATGATGACTTCCTGAAAAGATTTAAAGTGCTGGAATTTGAGAAATACGATGGGACTGGCTATTTGAAACTCTACACTCGGTTGTACATCAGGAAAATGGGAAAATACAAGAAGTATGACAAGGTGGTGGCCTAGACTTTTCAAGACAACTTGATTGGGCCTGCCTTAACTTGGTACGCCTAATTGGATTTGAATGAGATTGATATTTATGATAAGTTAACACGGGTTTTCTATAACCAATATAAATTCAACATTGAAGTGGCCTTGTCCATGTGGGATCTAAATAATCAACGAAAGAAGGCCAACGAAAACTTTAAAGAATATTCTCAAAGATGGAAAGGCATGGTAGCTAGGGTGACTCTACCTTTAATCGAAAAAGATCTGACTTTCACTTTCATTAATACTCTTGGAAGCCCGTATTACCAACAATTTGTTGAGCACCTTGCCTCCAACTTTGTATAAATTATAGCCTCAAGGTATCGAATTTAGGAAGCTATTGCTACTAGGAGGCTTCCTAATCCTAAAGTAGCTAAGAAGAAGACACCTTCCCCAAGATTTTTCCAACAAAACCAAAGAAACCATCGTAAGTGTTGTCAATATCGGCAACCTTGTTAAACCTGCAGCCCTAGTAGCCATGATTGGAGGATCTAATCCCCCGCTAAGTCCAAATCAGAACAATTGCCCACAAAGAAAATAGTTCATACATATCCTCATTCCTTTGAGCCAGGTTCTCACACAATTAAGGAAAGAGAACCTTCTAACATTTGAAATACCAAAGGAAGGACAAAGACCGAGGGATTATAACCCGGAGCTTCGTTATGATTATCATCTAGGGTAAGTGGGGCACTTTACAGATCAGTGTTGGAGACTCAGACATAAGATCTAGGATCTTATTGACACCAAATTGGTTCAATTGGATTTCATCTAAACTCCCACTCTTAATGTGGGTAACAACCTTCTATTGAATCATGGAAATTCGATCAATATGATCATTGTTGAAGTTTTTAAATTAGAGATTAATCTAGGTAGTCTCTCCATCACTATTGAGGAGATAGCTTGGAATCTGAGGTAAGTCAGGTACTTGCAAAATATGAATCTCAAGGATAGAACTCAGACTAGACTGATGATTTATCAACTGCTGAAGGATGGGAAGATAAAGAAAGCTGATATCATGGCTATGATGATTCCAAAACTAGGAAAGAGAAGTACTCAGAAGGAGCTTAGAAAAAGATATGAAGCCGGAGATCCGATGGTTGACACCCTAGGAGAACTATCAGGGAAGTTTGAGTATTTGGTGGATTATGTTGGTTCACCTATTGTATATTTCGATGAACCACCCACTGGATGGGGTCTAGAATTTGAGGAAGAAGATAAACTTATTGCAGAAGCCAAGAAGGCAGCTGAGATGGTTGGAATGATCGAAGATGGGCCCAAGCCGTTGGTTTTTTAGTATAATAGGAAGACTAAGAAGGTTGAAGAATTGGGTAAGCCTAAGAAGATTGCTTTCAATGTCCCAATAGCCCTAGAGAATTAAAAAGCAACACCTCTGGATTACTAAGCGGTAAATTAGACAACCAGGTCCTCATTACCTATGGTTAGTGAGCTTACGTGCTCAGGACAAGTTTATGATCAAAACGAAGAAGCCAAAAGAAAGTCTACTATGGAAGAGGCTTCATGAAAGATCTTTGAAGATATAGATGATAAAGATCAAAATGTTACTAATAAGATAATGAAAGCCAATGAGTATAAGATAATAAATCAATTAGCCAAAGTACCAACCAATATCTCCTTAATGGGCTTACTGTTATCATCAGATACTTACTAGGAAGCTTTAATCAAAATTCTAAAAGATGTCAAAGTACCTGAAGGGATTTCCATTGAGAAGCTAGGGTTGGTGGTAAACTTGATATTTGCAATGGATCAAATTTCATTCTTGCCAAATGAGCTAGGTAAAGAAGGAGACAAGCATACGAATCCCCTCTTCATAGTGGTTAAGTGTGCAGAGAAAGTGGTTGCTTATGTTCTAATAGATAATGGATCATCACTAAATGTACGTCATTTGGAGACACTAAATTTAATTGGAGTTGATGTAACTAAAATAAAGCCTAGCTCGATTTCAGTAAGGGCTTTTGATGGATAAAAAAGAGAGATAATTGGAGAAATTAGGTTATAAGTCGAGATCGGCCCACAAATGTTCACTATTCCATTTTGATTTCTAGATATACCGCGAACTTTCAATCTTCTGTTCGGAAGACCGCAGATTCATTCAGCAGGGGCAATTCTGTCTATTCTACATCAAAAAGTGAAATTCATAGCCAATGGGTAGTTGGTTATTATTCTCAGGGAGCAAGACTACGAGATTTACAAAGAGTTTACTATTCCCTATGTAAAGGATGAAGAATTGGAAGAGCCAGGGTTACAGATTTTTAACGAAGTTAGTATGATTGAAGAAATAAGTAAAGGGCATGGGATTATTTAAAATAGCCTAAGCAGTAGATTGGAACGTTTGGGCTTAGGTATGAGCCCATTGAAGAGGAGATTTAAGAAATGAAGGCTAAAACCAGAAGCAAAAGAAGAGATCAGCTGTACCATGATTACATGGACTTTTCAGACATCCACCAGACGTTTCCAGTACCAGCTAGTGTTCAACAACTTGAAGTAGCTAGTCCATCCAAGGCCTTGACTCAGCAGTGCAATATCGGTCCAGACAAGAAGGAAGATATTAGCGTACCAATTTCCCTGTGCAACTAGTTTTCTATTCCCATTAATAAGTCTCTTTAGAAATGCAAAATTAGATTAATTAGGAACATTCGATTTCGATAATTAGTGCGATTAGTTAAACTTTTCCTTTCACACAATTTGAATCCATTCGTTCAATAAAAGTCATTCCTTTCTTTCTATCAATTCTTTGTTATTATTTATTCATAGTCCTTTTTATTTTTTTCCTTTATTCTTCAGATTTGATAAAAACAATGAATGCAATGGATATCTTGCATATGTAAATGATGAAAGTATTAATATCACCTTTAGCTTTGCTGGGTCAGATGTCGGAGATGATATTGAGACTCCAAATGAAATTCAGGAGAGTTAACAACGACATGAACAGGGTAAAGTGATTATTGACGAATTAATGGATGAGATTGATTTGGGGACAGAGGAAAGTCCACAAAACTTGATAATCGGCGGTAATTTAACAGATAATCAGAAACAAGAGTTGTCACAATTGTTATCAGAATACTTAGACATATTCGCGTAGTCTTATGAAGATATGCTCGGTTTAGATTCATCTATTGTGGCTCATAAATTACCAACTAGGGAGGAAATTAAACCGAAAAGACAAAAACTTAGATGATTTCGGTCAGACATACTCCTCAAAATAAAAGAAGAAATGAAGAAATTGTTAGAATTTGGGTTCATAGAAGTGTCAAATTACCTTAAATTGGGTTGCCAATGTGGTGCTAGTATTGAAGAAAAATGGGAAAGTTAGGGTTTATGTATATTTTCGAGATTTAAACTAGGCAACACCAAAGGATAACTTTCCTTTGCTGCATATTGACGTATTAGTGGATAACACAGTTGAGAACCATCTTTTCTTGTTTATGAATGGTTTCTCGGGGTATAATCAAATTAAAATGGTAGAAGAAGATAAAATCAAAACAACTTTCGTCACCACTTAAGGAACGTTTTGTTATCGTGTAATGCCTTTTGGGTTGAAGAATGTAGGGGTAACTTATCAATGTGCTATGGTTGCCTTATTTCATGACATGATGAATCAAGAGAACGAAGCTTATGTGGATGATATGATCGCTAAATCTAAGGAAGATAAAAGTTACATAGATATTTTGTGTAAACTATTTGAATGATTGAGGAAGTTTCAATTGAAGCTGAATCCAGAAAAGTACATCTTTAGAGTAACTTCGAGTAAATTATTGGGTTTTATGGTTAGTAGAAGAGGAATCAAAGTGGACCCAAATAAAGTCAAGGCAATCGTAGACATACCAACACCTAAGACTGTAAAAGAAGTTCAGGGATTGTTGGAAAGGTTGAAGTACATCGCTCGGTTTATATCACAGTTGACTGATGATGCAAGCCATTATTTAAACTTTTGAGGGAAAATGTAGCCATTAAATGGGATGAAGAGTATGAGCAAGCATTTCCTAAAATAAAAGAGTACCTTATGAATCCTCCAGTATTGGTCACTCCTACACTAGGATGGCCATTAAGTCTTAACTTAACGATTCTTCCTAAGTCGATGAGATGCATGCTGGGGCAGAAAGATGAAACGGCAAGAAAAGAGCATCATATATACTATTTGAGCAAGAAATTCATAGAAGGCAACCAAAAATACTCAAAAGTGAAAAGAACGTATTATGCCTTAGTATGGGTGATGCATAAGCTCAAGAAGTATACTCTCTATTATTCAATAGAGTTGTTGATGAAACATTACCCGTTGAGGTATTTTATAGAAAAGCCGGCGTTGATTAGGAGAATATTGAAATGGCAGATGCTATTCTCTAAGTTTGATATCAAGTACATAAGTCAGAGTTTAGTTAAAAGATAGGTAGTGGTTGATTAATTGGCAAAATACCCATTAGAAGATGAGGACAATGGTTTAGAAGCACCATTTCCTAATGAAAATGTGATGATGGCACATGAATTGGATAGTTAAAGATTGGGATGGAGGATGTATTTTGATGGAGTAGCCAATATGTTTGGATGTGGGACATGAGCAGTATTGGTATTACATAAGGGTAACGATTTCTTTGTGGTAGCAAGATTAACATTTCCATATACTACAAAATAACAGAATATGAAGCGTGCATTTTAGAGCTCAAAATGGTGCTAAATATGGGAATACAAGAGCTTGAAGTATAAGGAGAATCTTCCCTGATAATTCTTTAGATCTTGGGAATATAAGATGAAAGATGAGAAATTGGAACCTTATCATGAACATTAGGAAAGCTAATTGAAAAATTCCAGAAGATTTCATTCACTCACATTTCAAGAATCCAAAATCAATTTCATTGGCTACATTAGTGTCAATGGTAAAGATCATGGATGGGATAGAAATTCAACCACTGAAGATTGAAGTAGAAGAAAAACCAGCTTTTTGCCTTGTAGTTGGAGAGAAGGAATCAAAAGAATCTTGGGATCATGATATCAAAAAGTTACTTCAAACGGGGGAATTCCCTAAAGATGCTAGTAGAAAAGATAGAAAAACTTTAAAAAGGTTGGTTACTCATTTCCTATTAAGTGGAGCCACTTATACAAGAGGTTGCCAGATGCAACACTACTAAGGTATGTAAATGTAGAAGAAGTTGAGAAATTAATGAAAGAAGTGCATGAAGGAGTTTGTGGTCCTCACATGAATGGGCATATGTTAGCTAGAAAGATCATAAGAATGGGGTATTTTTAGATAAGGATGGAATCAGATTATATTAAGTACATGAAGCACTGTCAGCTATGTTAAGTGTACGCTAACAAAATCAACACTCCTCCCTAAGAATTGCATGTGTTATCAGCTCCTTAGCCTTTCCCAATGTGGGGAATTGATATAAATGGACCAATTTCACCTACAGCTTCAAACAGGCATAGATTCATTTTAGTCGCGATCAACTATTTTACCGAATGGGTACAAGTAGCGTCATATGCCACGGTAACCAAAGGAGTAGCTATCAAATTCCTAAAAAGGGATATTTTTGTGAGACATGGTACACTTGAGTCTATTATTACAAACAACAGGACAAATTTGAATAACAATATGATGGATGAAGTATGCCACCAATTCAAGATCAATTATAGAAACTCAACTCCATATCGACCTCAAATGAATGGGGTAGTTGAAGCTGCTAATAAGAACATCAAAAGGATCATTGAAAAGATGGCAATTACTTATAAAGACTGGCATGAGATGCTTCCCTTTGCCCTCATGGCTTACAAAACCTCAATTGGAACCTTTACTAGTACAACAGCATATTCATTAGTATACAAAATTGAAGTAGTACTACTAGTGGAAGTAGAAATACCTTCGTTATCAGTATTGGCAGAAACTCAGCTTGATTAAGCAGAATGGGTGAAGAAGAAAATGGAACATTTGAATTTTTTAGATGAAAAAAGGTTTGCAGCAATATGTCATGGTCAGTGTTACCAATAGTGAATGATACAGGCTTTTAATAAGAAAGTATGCCCGAAGCACTTCAATGAAGGAGACTTAGTGATAAAGAAAATATTACCAAATGCAAAAGACCCTAGGAGCAAGTTTACTCCAAATTATGAAGGCCCTTATGTGGTAAAAAAAGTATTATCAGGACATGCATTAGTGTTGACAAACATGAATGGCTCGAAATTAAGGGGACCAGTGAATTCATATGCAGTTAAGTTGTATTATCCATGAAAACGGAGTTCAATAAAGATTTCAATTTTTCTTGAATAAGTTTGTGGTTAATCTTTCATCGTTTACAAGTAAAGTTGATATCTATGAATGTTTTCGAATTCAGATGGTCATTGACCAACAAACACTTCACCAATAAACCCTTGAGTACCATGTTTTTCCAGCCTCATACACTTAAACACCAAACCCTCACCAATGAATCACTAGAAAAAAAAATGAAATCGAATGTTCTTAATAATTTAATCTTGTTTCTTTCGAAAAGTGAAAACAAATTCAAGGCATGAGCATGGTCTAGTTACACGACTCAAAATTTTGGGAGATTTCAGAGAAAGAGAAAAAAAGAAAAAGAAGAAAAGAGGAAAAAAGAAAGAAGAAAAAATCACAGTCCTTTGGTGAAATTCTATTGATTGAATGAGTAAATATTAAGAGTTAATGTAAGCATGCCAATTAGTTGTTATTTAAGAAATTCTTCAGTCCTAGAAAAAATAATCTTAAAAGTCTTTGGAAAGAGATATTTAGAAGAATTCAATTAGTTTTTGAAATGAATCTTGAAGAGATCTATCATCTTTAGATTAACCAAAACGAATCTCGAAGAGATCTATCCTCTTCGGATAAACCAAAATAAATCTCAAAGAGATCTATCTTCTTTAGATCAACCAAAACAAGAATCTCGAAAAGATCTATCCTCTTCGAATTAACCAAAACAAATCTCAAAGAGATCTATCATCTTCGAATTAATAAAAACAAATCTTGAGGAGATCTATCCTCTTCGGATTAACCACAAAGAATCTCAAAGATATCTATCCTCTTTGGGTCACTAATGTGAAATTAGTTTTTGAAGAGATCTATCCTCTTCAGATCACAAGTCAAAACAACTCTTAAAGAGATCTATCTTCTTCAGATTAACCAAAATGAATCTCAAAGAGATCTATCCTTTTCAGATTAACCAAAATGAATCTTGAAAATATCTATCCTCTTCAGATTAGTCATTAAAGTTGAAACCAATCTCGAAGAGATCTATCCTCTTCGAGTCACCAAAGTGAAATCAATTTTTGAAGAGATCTATCCTCTTTAGATCACAAGTCATAACGAATTTTGAAGAGATCTATCCTCTTCAAATTAAGCCAAAATGAGTTTTGAAGAGATCTCTTCTTCGGATTATCTAAGTTGGGTTTGGTAAAAATGGGTATCTTTTTTGTCTTTATAGTGAAGTTTTAATTAAACTTCATTACAAAGAAAGGCAACTATAGATACCTCATTTTTGCTAATTTTGTTAATTGAGCTAGGTTAATAAATAAACAGAAAAATAAAAAATAAAATAAATAAAAAAAGAAAATTATAAGAAAAAATAAAAAAGAAAATCAAGTTAGATCGTAGCAACTTGAGTCATGAGTCGAGTTGTGTTAAGTTAAATTAAGTTGGGTTGTTGGATTAGGTGACGAGATGGACTTAATTAATTAATTTTGGGCCAAACCAATATAGAATAAAATTCATCTAAATTAAGGGCTCAAATTAGGATTTATTAAGATCAAGCCTTGAAAGAAAAAGCCTGAACTAATTAAGATTTCTAGAAGTTAGGGTAAATCCTTGACAAATCATGACCGTATTTTTCATATCTTTGATAGGAAAGATTTGATTTTGAGTTTATAAATAGCACGACGATAGGATAGTTAAGAGATTTTTTTTTTAATCATACTCCTTCAAAAACACTAGCCAAAACACCACACGCCATTGCCCAAAAACTACCATGACACCATCGTACGCCACCACAACCATCATTGCAATACCACTGTACACTACTACAATAACCATTACAACACCACCACAAGCCATAGCCAGCGTCACCCACATCCTTATTGTGTCGCCCACTCCATTGCCTAGTTACCCTATACTGTCATCTACTATACCACCTAGTCGCCTCATGCGTTGCTCGATCTCTCGCCATGTCACCCAAGCCCTCGCAGCGTTGCCTAAATCCTCACTTGTATATGCCCAGTTTCGCCCATGTCAACTAGTGATCGCGTATGCTTGCTCATGCTTGTCCAGCGTTGCCCAACTCTTGCCCATAACACCCACATTCTCCTAGTAACGCCCCTATGTACGCCCAATGTTGCCTAGTGCCACCCAGTCACTTGCCCGCACTTACCCAATGTCGCCCAATGTCTCCTAATAGCTCGCCCATGCTGGCCCAGCATCGCCTAATCTCTCACCCGCGCTTACCCAACATTGCCTAGCTCTCGCCCAATCTTGCCCAATAGCACCCCAACATTGCTTAGTCTCGCTTAACAGTGCCTAGTTGGCTTAGATGCTCGCATATCACCACCCAACACCTACATGATCTAATGTTAGGTAAATTTTGATAAATTTTTTATTTTATTTATTTATTTGATTAATTTTTATTAATTTACTTTCTTAGTTATGTTTTTTTTATTAACTATTTTTGTGTTTAAGTGCAGGTTTTTTTTTGTTATTATTTATTTTTATTGTAACTTTTTTAAAGCCATTCCAATGAAATTTAGTTGAATTAAGTATTTTGCAAATTATGTTTTTTAAAAATAAAAATGGAAATATATATATATTTTACACATAGGGGTTTTGGAAAAATTAAAAAAATATTAATTGAGTTTTTTTTTTCAAAAAGATTTAGTTAGTTAAGGTTTTTTTTTTATTTAATTCAGAAAAATTAGATTTCTTAGGTTTTTTTATTAAAATAAAAAATTAATAAAAAAACATAAACCTAGCTTGGTTTTCCATATAAAATTTACTTACCCATTAAAAATTTTATAAAAAAGGAAATACGGTTGATTTGATTTCGAGTAACAGGTATGTATGCACATACGGGACAACTGTTTAAAAATAAAAAAAAATTCCTTTTTTAGAAATTCATAATAAAAAAACAATAAAAAAATAACTTTTTAGTTACATTTGTGAATTTAGGTATATTTTTAATAATTTTAGAAAAATTACAAAAATAAAGCCCATCAATTTTTTTTTTTTAATTTTCATATGGTGACTTAGTCTAATAAGTTAGCCCCTACACCTAGTTTTTTAATTCAATTTTCTAAAAATTAATTTTTTTAGAATATCTCCAAACTAGTAGTCAAATTAGGGTTTTCTCACCCAAAAACCCTGATTTTATTTTTTACCAATTGAATTAGTTGGCAACTCCAATTTTTTAAATCTTTTAGAAAAATATTTCCTTAATTTAAAGTCAAGTAATTTATATTAAGCGGACTGAGCTTGATATAGGTTGAATTAAGAAAATCAAAATAGGGCTCGACGAGTAATAATTAGGAATTTATATTAGCTTAAGTGGAATCTGATTAAAATAGAAAAGAACCATTTATGGAATATGAAATATGATTTCTATGGTAGTTGTTAGTGCTGATTGGTTAGGTAATGTTGGAAAGGAAAGAAGGTTTAGATATACTAAATCGACAGATGTAAATTATGTATACATGGATATATTATATGCATTTCTAGGAATGTTTCCTAAATTAACTAATCGATGGTCTACTTCTTGCTTATGAAGTTGGATTTTGGAGAATTCGAATTTAACGATGCGAGATTTATTAAGCAGTTTGATTTACATATGTAATATCATGGTTGTGAACGAATATTGAGATACTGAACTATTCTAGTGAAGTGTGGAAACATGAGAAGTGGTGGTAGAATCGGGTGATTTGATCACTTAAGAAGTATCTTAGGTAGATCAGAATAGGAGTTAAAATGTAAGTCAGAATGTAACTCAAAATACAAGTCAGTAGGTTGAGTAAATGCAAACACGAATAATTAGAGATACAAAATGTAAGTTATAAATTAACATAAGGTATCAGCTTGAGATAATCCTAGATGTATGCTCTAATGTAGAAGTACTGTGAAGTTTGATCCAAAAAGAAAAGTAGATTATGGTGATGTGAATAGGTAAAACTAAATAATTGGGGAAAAATCATAGAAAACTCTAAAATGATGATTCCTAGTAATGATATGTGATGAAAAAAAGTACATGGTGTATCAACAGTTGTTAATACAAAAGATATCGAGATGATAATATGTTTTTCTACAGATAATAATATCTTGTTTAAGTCTTGGTCATATTTAAAGATATATAATTGATAGTTTGACTTAGGGTCCTTTGGAAATCAAATATGATATGTTATTAAGACTAACACGAAAGGGAAGCATTGACTTACAAGTTTTTAGGATAGGTAGCTAACTTTCTCTGTAAAATTACTTAGGTGTCATATCCTTTACGAAATATAAATTTTATATGAAAACAAGTACTAGTAATAAGTTAAATAGGAACTCACACTTCAATATAACATTTATTGGACATCTTACAAAAATTGTGTATATCTCTTTATAGGATTAAAGTGTGTGTATGTGTATATATATATGAATAAAATGTGTAGCGTTGAAATACCCTGCTGTCAACTTTATCCACTATACTAAACCACCTTCGATCACGTTCTCCATTTTTAACAATCCTCAATTGCACATCCCCATACTCACAGCTACACATATGAACACTCTTACTATAACTTACAACATCACCATCTACACCGTTGCAGCCCCATCCATACCGCTGTCCACTTCAATAGAAAAACCAACATCTATTGCTATCCTAATCTCAATTAGTAGCAACCTTCCCCTATTCAACCCCCAGCCGTCTTCCACCATCCTTCCAATCTGATTGTCTCTCTAGTATTGACCAGCCAATCCCAATGCCATTAATGAACACTAAGCTTTATAGCCACTTCATCAAACTCATTTGTAATAATACTGTTCACAATCTAACTTCACACCAACTTGTCACCAGCCACTGTCACATATCAAATGGCATCCATATATACATGTTACTGCCCATACATAGCTCCTTCTTCGCAACAACATACTTACCTTCTACGGTTGTTGTGCTCCTTCGCTTCCATAACCCTATGCTTGCAATTAACAGCGGCACGCGATTGCTGCAAGCAACTTAAACCTTGACAATTGTCACTAATTTCTACACTACTAGCCAACAACACTCGTAAGCACTAATAAACACTCATCCATATGCTTGCAACCATGAACTCGAACCTAATCACAATAGCCGCCCATCATCACTTGCCCCTCTTTCTTTGACAGACCATATGCCCTACTATAACTAAACTTAACCCCAACATTAGCCCCTATCATGGCCACCAACTAAGCAACATCCATGACTAACTACTTTCTCCACTCAATCCAAACATCCAAAACACGACCACCCCAATTGCACTTCCATGCATGCACATCCACCATAGTGCAACACAGTAAAACTAATCCAGTTGCACCTAAAGCACTATGTCTAACATTGTACACTCAATTCATGATAGTCACAGCATTTATATGAGGCCAGCCAAACTCAAATTTGTGACTAACCTACTTCATCTTTAACCTGCGTTCCTACTCGAAATATAAAGGCCAACCCGCGTTGTAGCCTAATTCCTAACTCCACCCCTTTTGTGTTTCTTTTTTTTTTTTTTTGTTTTCTTTTGTAGAGTTTTGTATTTTATTTATTTATTTATTGTTTTTTTATCTAGTGTAAATTCCTATTGTAAATGTAACAAAAAAATCCAAAAAAAGGAAAAGAAAAAGAAAAAGAAAAAGAAAAGCTAGAGTAACTTAGTTTATTTTTTGTTTTATTTTTAATAAGAAAAAATAATGATGATAAAAGAATAAAATAAGATAAAATAAAATAAATAAAAATAATAAAATTAGAATTTTTTTTTATAAATTAGAAAAAATTGCTTTCCAAAAATAAAAATAAATAAACCCTTTCAAAATAGGGCTTCTTTAGAATTTTTTTTTTTAAATTAAGATCCTTTTTAGATATTTTCTTTAAAACAAAATAAAGTGGCTAAGAGTATAAACTTAGCCAATCTTTCAAAATTAAAAATAATCATCGAATTAAAATTTTCTTAAACGAACTATGGATGTTTAATCCCAACTAGCAAGTACATAGACACTCATAATAATTACGGAGCAACTTAAAATATGAAAAAAAAAAGAAAATTTCCATCTTTTGTGAATATTTGCTTAATTTATCTTTTTTATAGATTTAATTTTATTTGCTTATTTGCATACGAATAGATAACATTTTTTGAAGGATATATTGAAAAGTAAATCTAAATTCATAAAGTTAAAAGCAGTACCTATTAAGAGTTTAAAAAAAGTTAGCACTTAGACTCAAAAATCTAGTTTTTAGAATCGTTTTAAAATTTTATCAAAAGACCAGTAGCTAAGTTATAACCAATCTACCTAATTAGTTATAACTTAACTCTTTTTCTCGATTTTAGTTTGGTGGCAACTCCAAACAAATTTCAAAATAAGAACCAAGTTTTTCTAAACTCCTAGTCAAGGGTTAGTATTAAATAAGTTAAGATTTAATATTAATCAGGTTAAGAAAAATAATAAAAATCAGGAAAAAATCAAGTTCGACAGTGTGTAATTACATAATATAATCAAGATATTTATATATATGTGTTATTTTTCTACACAAAAGGTATGACACTAAACTAATTCTATACATTGATTATGTATATAAATGTGTTAAATATATTAAGATGTTACGATTGTAAAAGAGTATTATTACATGTAAAGTAAATTGATTAATACTATGGGTGTATACGTAGTGCAAGTATTAATAATTGTTGAAAATGTGGAGTTAAAATGGAAATAGTTAAGAATAACAATCAAATTGGGATGGTCAGAGGTACTTATGATTTAGTAGGAAAGGAATGTGACTTGACTATCTTAACGTAAGTTGGGAACGGGTATTTGAAGTTAGGCATTAAATTGCTATGGTAAGAAAACATTAGAATATAGGCTCAAAGTATGGAAATTCAGTAAGATTATAAAGTGTAAAGTCAAATTAGGAAGTGAAGTAAAGCTTAATTCAAAAAGTCTGGAGGTGAATTTGAAGGAAAGGCTTACTGAGAATAATAATGTTGTCGGTATCAAGAGGGAGGCATTTGAAATTGTAAATATTCTAGCAATTATCAAAAGTATATTACTAGATGTAAGTTTAGGAACTAAAAGTAAAGTTGAGAGTTGTAAAGGGTAATTGAATTGGATTGGATTTAAAATAACAATTTATGTTGATTATGGTAATTGTATAGTCGATGTTATGAATAAGGTGATTTTGTGTTAGGAAACCTAGCAGTATATAATTGATTGTTTAACATAATAAGCTTAGTAGCTTAGACATATTTAAAATATATAGTATATATTAGGAACAAATTTGACTCTTGATGATATTCTTAAGATATTTTAATGATCTATAGTATATTTTGACTCCAAGCACAAAATAATAATCCAAATAAGATTTTAGTAAAATAAGGTCATCATTAAATCCAACATATTTAAGAATTAAGAACGACACTGAACATGGAGGGGAATCAAATATGTATTCTTTTGCGATATAGTTATTCAGCAACATGTGACTTAAATGTATAGTTATGCAGATGTTAAATTTGTTCCTTTAACTTACGTAATGAGCATAACCAATACCAACCTACTATAATAAATACTAGAGTATTTGTATGGGTATAATAGGGAATATGTTATTCGACTCAGATACGTAAGGGTAAACTATTAATTTGTCACAAATTAACGACATAATACTTATAAGACGACTTTATTACTCTTATAAAGTGTTGCATGAGTAGGATAATATCACCTTACGTAATGAGTAATGTTAGTTTGGGAAGAATGTATAAGTATACATAGAAAACAACCTAGAACAAAATCTCAAATAACCACCTTCTACTATGAAAGATTAAACTAGGAAAAGATCCTACCTTGACTCACCTAACTCTTCAATCACACCATTAGTCTAATAAATTATACTGTAATATATAGTAAAGGTAAACCCTCAAATTTCAAGATATAACCACACTAACTAAGAAGGATACCAATAGTAACAAATTCTTAAGAACAAGTCTAAGGAGAAATCGTCAATTTAGTTAGTTACGATCTTAAAGTGATCATAGTATGTCATGATTATGATGTCAAAAAGTAAAAGACCTTAAACTAAAATATAAATCCTAACCCAAGGTATTAAACATATACTTAGATTAACTAAAATTCTACAATTGCTAATAAGGGGAAGGCAAGGAATAAATGTACGTTGTAATTATATTAAACTATAGCGATGAAAGTCTTATGTAACCATTTGGTTAACTTCACCTTTTGTGGTGAGAATTTAATGATAAAAGTAAAGAAACTCCAAGAAAATCCATAACCCTAGTCAATTATATTATGAGAGAGGAAAACAGTAATTGTGATGCAGAATATAGTTAAAGCATTGTGGGATAATGTTTCTTGTATGTATATTGGCACAACTAAGTAAACATAAAGGGGATTGGCAAATTAATAGTCCTCAAGTCTCTGTAATTGAGTCTTCCATTTTTGTTTTGTTTGAGTAGTATCATGTTCGACAAATTTGAGTCACATCATTCAAAGATGTTTTAAGAGTCTACTCAATCAAAGGTTGTATAAGTTTTTGTCAAGTCTAGCTTATTCAAGTCATCAACCATCTCATTTGAATTTGAGATAAAGAACAGTTAAGTTTTGTTAAACACACTACTATTGACATTTGTATTAGTGACATGA
Source organism: Lumnitzera racemosa (assembly GCA_024138005.1). Lineage (NCBI taxonomy): Eukaryota > Viridiplantae > Streptophyta > Magnoliopsida > Myrtales > Combretaceae > Lumnitzera > Lumnitzera racemosa. The sequence goes on from JAMXBC010000011.1 coordinate 24,833,957, forward strand.
AATATAAGGTTGAAGCTTGGAACAACGGCACAACAATCACGAAATGAAAGGCGTAACTAGGATAGTAATGAAACAAATTCATATTAATTATAAAAAGAAACAATTAGGATATGAACGATCATTGATAGAACCTAAAATTTTGATTAAGGTGAAAGTTGTAATAGAAGGTAAAATATTGACTATATTGAATTTATATAATAGAATAAAGGATAGGAGATTAGATAGATAATGAATTAATGGGTAGGTGTTAAGATGCTAAGATAGTTAGAGTAGTAAACCTTATGATCCATTAGTAAGGGATATTTTGGATTATATAAGAATATTCTTAATTAAATGATTTGAAATATATTAGACATCATGAGAAGAGTAAAGGAATTTAAATATAATTTAACACAACATGAGAAGATACAATAAGTGTAATGAAACGACTTAAATATTTCTCATAAGGGTTTAATAAATAAGAAACTTATAATATAAGGATATAATTAAGTAGGGATAGCTATTAATCTAGAAAACCAAGATTGGATGCGATCTAAACAACCAACTAAATTTGGATAACACTCAGGGTAAACAAAAACTTTGGTATGCAATAATCCTTACTCTAAAGATTATCTCAAAAATGAATTAGAATATTTCTCCTTACTAGAAACTTAGGATTTCTTAAACTTAGAAGTTGACTCAAAAGCTCATTTAGAAAGTAACCATTCATAAGACTTATTCAACATATACTTGAACCTTAAATATTGAGTGTAGAAAACTTTACTAAACTAATGAAATTGATCTAATTGATTAGCTTATCTTCAGATTTGCAAAATTAGAGAAACACCATAGAATTAAATAACTTGTTAATATAATTGGTTTGGATAGTAAGGAGTAGAGAAAAGAAAATGTAAATGAAGATACAAAAAATAATGATAAGTTAGAGTTGTGACTTGGATGTGATGTTAGTGACAAATAAGAGAATTGATGGAGTAGGGAAAATATGAGTTTACAGAAGATCAACATACGGGTAACAAGTAAAGAGTTAACTTAAGAGCTTAAGTAGAAGTTTACTCAGAAGGTAAGGATAAAAATGAATATTAGCATTAAGAATAGAGTTTAAAAGGAGATATCTTCTGTTGATCTAGATACTATGATAGTAGCTTAAGATGTCATAATTTGATGACAAAACTTTTCTAAGGGGAGTTGGACTGTAAGACCCTACAAATTAGCAACTAGGACTTTAATACCCACAACTTGGGTTGTTTAAAGAGGTTTTTTTATTTAAGCTTGAGATTTGCAACAAAGCTATGGAAAGAAAAAAAAAATTAACTTAGATTAGTTGAAATGACCTTGTGAGTTAGGATATTAGGAACAAAATAGTAAAATAATGATATAGTAACCACAATAATATTACTCGTTATATATTGAGAATGTGAAAATTGAATTTCAATAATTAACAAATATTTAGAGATTATTATAAGTAGTAAAATTGAAAAAGAAAAATGATTGTAAGTATTTATTCAATGAATATGTATGTTCATGACTTATATTTAATACATAAAGTATATATACAATCATAAGTTAATATAAACTATAAATATATATATATATATATATATATACAATATCCTAAAATCAAGCAAAGCAACTAACAAATTAATAACAAGAGATAGTTAAATACATTGGAGACTACATATGTTAGACATGGCAATCTTACGAATTAGGAAATGGAGATTATACTTGTGAGCATCCTACATGGATAAAGGATTAAAGTGGAAAAAAATAATCAAATGACACATGGCTGAAGCATGCAAAAAAAAAAAAAAAAAAATCCATCAACCAATAGCCTTTGAAATCATGTAACCCATCTTTCATATACACATTTTAGCATTAGGAATTTCAAGAATAATGATTGAAGACTTGGAAATTTAGAGAGTAACTAGAAGGAAAGTTGGCTACCGAGAGTTCAAAGAGGAAAACCAAATACTCGATGTCACTTACTTGAACAACGGGTTGTTCCTTATGGTGAACAAACCCTAACAACGTTTTTGAAGTTTGATTATGCGAACAACTCTATCATCAATTCTTATTTTTATCGAGTCTAGCAACAATAAGCTATTCAATAATCTTATGTTCGACATTTTGTTTAACTGTTATAGCGACTTGAAGTAGTTGGTTCTCTCAATGCAAGGTTACAAAGAGTTTTTGATAGATTTTTATGTGCTTTGCTTCAATTTGCAATTCTAATGTGCCACAAATCCCTTCACTACATGATGCTTTTTTTTTCTTTTCTATTCTTCATACCTCGATATTGAATTGCATTATTTGATCATCTATGACGAATAGAACCAATAGTGTAATGACTATTTGCTTCGTTACTATCGAATCTTAAATTTCAATGTAAGAACTTCGATAGTAAATTTTTAAAGTCGAGTATGTGTTCTATTTTTTATGGGTAGTAGTCAAGTTTTCGCTAGCCTTTAGAGGAAGAAGATGAAAAGTAGTGTTATTCATTTGCAATATAACTATGTACACTAGATTTATAATACATTATTGTAGTTCCTAATGCTGTTGTATATTTATTATTATATTATTTAATATAGCTATTGACTATACATATATATATTTATATATATATTTGTCAAATTGGTTACTGTTTGTGAAATGAAAGAGCAGATACCTACAGACATGAGTTGCTTAATTTTGTGGATACAAATTCTGATTTCGACTTAAGGAGTATTCCTTAAGTTGCTACCAACTTTTATAGAGCAATATGTTATTACGCAAATTAAGGAAAGTTATATATATCTATTTACTTTTAGTAAAGTCAATAATATTGCATAATGGTTCACTTTTAAAAGATTATTGTTTTGTTCTAGTATTATTAAGCCAACATATCGTTTTGTTATTTTGTAATTGTGTAGTAAAGTTGGTTTAAATTTTGAGAATAGAAGGAGTTGATTCAATAAATAAATAAATTATTAAATTCGAAATCACTATTTTTGAATTATACATATGCATCAATTTGGCTAGAGTTTACAAGTTAAATAAGTTGAACTTTGGATGATCTATGCTTAAATTGTAAGTTGGCTGTTGATCTTTAGTTAAAAGTTAGGTGAAGATATCGAAATCTAGTTGAATGTGAAGGATTTGAGTAAGATTAGAGGATATCTCAAGGGATTTGCTAAGTAATGTCATACTGAAAGCCTACTTAGAAGCTGGTTTAGAGGATCTTTATATGTAAACTACAGTTAGGATAAATTCAAAAATTAAATCAAAGGATATCTTTAAGGAACTCTAAATTGATCGGATTTGGGGGATGTTTCATAAGGTAATCTGGAAGGTGACTTGTAGGATAACTTAGGTAGGATTCGGTCTAAAGGGACCTTAAAACCTAAACACTTAAGCATAATAACTGTCCAAACTGGGGTTGATGAACATGATTATAGGACTAATAAGTTAAACAATCATATTTCATAACTTTTATCGATACTAAAAGTGCTAGGAACTACTAACGAAGGAACACTCTTCTACTTCATTTAAGTTAAGGAATGAGTAATCCAGGTAAATGGGATTAATGCCTTACAGTATTTTTGGAGTACTTTAAAGTACTTGGAGGTTTTGGTATGTTTCGATTTGTGATTGTAAAGTAGTTTTTCATGCATGTGTTTGAATATTACTTTGTTGCTACTGTGGGAATTGAGCTCTATATTGTGATTGTTTTGTATATTTTATTTTGTTTAGATTATTTGAATTAGTTGATCACTTCAAAAATTGAATTAACTTAAACTTGACCTAACTCTTAATCTAACATGCATTGCAACTTATTAGGAGTAACAATTAGGATTCTCAAACTAAACATAGACCCTTTTGATGAAAATAGCTGAAATAGTCATTTTTTTACCTTTAGTTGAACTAAGTAATAAGAAAGAAAGTCGCGATAAGGTTGGAAGCCATGGTTCAAAGAGAGTCTTGGGTAGAGAGTGTTCTCCATTGTATGAGTCTTAGTTTGGTTTTAATTTGTGAATGTACAACATTAAACTTCTCAACCAGGATTAGAGTAAGTGTAATTACTCTAATCTCATAACAGATTGAATAACGTCGTATGATTGTATCTGTTTGCATATGCATTGTATTTGATCAACTTGGTTGAAAACCTTGTATGTGATATACTGAATGCATACTTTAGTATCTTTCCTATTTATTAAGCAAGTTATCACTTATTTCCTTATAGTTGCCTTGTAGGTTTAAAGTGGAATTTCTTGTATACCACTTAAATCCAGAAGATTGAATGTAGAGTTAGGAAGTGAGATTGTGAAGAATTGGTTAAATTAGGTCCTGGACGATAGTTTTACTAACATTTAGGGAAACTACTGGGGACTCCTTAAGTGACCCTTTAGTTTTTCATTACTAATATAATTATTAAGTTTGGTAAACTTGTGGATTTTTATTACCCTTTTTCTTGGACTTGCGACTTTTTCCCCTATATCCTTGTAGATTTTAATATTTTGCAAAGTATTTCTTTTCAAACTTAAATCTTTTGAAAAACTATTTTTACAAAATTAAGTTTTTATAATCATTTTCTAAGATTACAACATAGGTTTATAATAGATAAGTATGGAGTTAAACACTTCAACATGGTTGAGTTAGATTTAATTTATGTGATCTAGGTTTATGATAGTAGCTATAAAGTTTACTGACGACGTTGTTATGACTCTGTTTCTTCAAGATGTAACATCTATGACTCTACAATCATAATATAAACTTTAATTCTATTTTTTTATCTCTCTAATATCATCCATTATTAACATAATTTAAAAAACTAATGTTTTCATTTGACTCCATGATCATGATCATGATATAACTTTTAATTCTATTTTTCTCTCTTATCTATTATTTATGGTCTATACTATTTAAGTCATGGATTTTTTCATTCCACTTTACAATCATAACATAAGCTTTAATTACATTTTTTCTCTTTCATTTATTATCTATTATTTATACTATATAAATTACAAATTTTTTCATTCAACTCCATAATTATGTTTTAATTCTATTTTTTCTCTTTCATCTATTATTTATTATGTATATTACTATTAAACTACTAATAATTCTTCTTCTTCTCTACATTATAATATAATGATCATTATCTATTATTGTCAATTCACTCATTGTTGTTAATTATTACACTTGTTTTTGATAATTACAAAACTTTGAATAATTCTTTTTTGGATAAATAAAGATTACAATAATAATATAATTTAGTAATAGTTCATCAAGAAAAAAGAATACATTCTCAAGATAATCAATAATTTCATTTTCTATAAAATTAAAGATAGAATGAAGGAAATATTTGTTTTTTTCAATAAATAACACTGTGATTTAGTGTTCATTTTCCATTCTTTCTAATATGCTTAGTCATTTAGGAAAGGTTTTGAGAAATTATACTATACTATAAATTTTCTTTTATTGCTATGTTTAATCTTTATATATATATTGTGATGAGTCCTTTAGTTAGGCGAAGGTGGTTTTTTTACATGCATATCATGGAAAAGAAAACAATACATGGTGTTTAAAATTATATCAAGAAATTTATAATAGGTGTAGACTTTTTCCTCTTAATGTCATTTTTTTTTTCTTTTAAGCTTGGAAGAAAAATTATTGAAAAAGAGTGAATTTTGGTTTGAAATTATTAGAATGCTTGTGGTGTTTTGGTGACAAAACTAGATGAATAATAGTTTATTTAATGAATAGTTTATTTCTCTTGATTATCTATCTATAGTGCCAACTAAATAACATAAATAAAAGTTTATCTTTAGCTATTTCCGTTTCCTTTTGATGTATCTAACTATAAAATGAAATTATAATTTCCTCTTGATTCAAACTTATTTCCTTTCTTTAACACTATGTTTGAGAAGAGGAAAAGAATTAAAAATGAATAAAAGTGGAGGGAACATTAGAATGAAAATAAAATAAGACAGAAAGAATTAGTGTGTTTTCTTATTTGTAGAGGAAAAGAGGAACAAATGAAAATGAGATAAGTGTTGCTTAAAATAATAATTAAGGATACTTTTTTTATCTCAATATTTAAGAATACTTTAAACTATTTAATTATTATTTTAAAAAGATGACAAGAACTTAAAAGTAATACTGTAGGTGAAATTTTGATATTTTTCTTGTCTCCACTAACTCTGGGGAAAACTTTCTCTCCCAAATTAATCCCCTCCTATTCCTTTTCATTTTCTAAATAAGAAAAAGTTTCTTAATATTTATATTTTCCTTCATTTCCCTTTCTTTTTTTTTTTAAATTTTATTCTTCATTCCAAACATAGTGTAAACTTAAAAAAAAGGATATTCTAATTTTTATATTTAAGTTTTTACATGTTTTTATAATTAATATTATTTTTTTATTAAGGACTAAAATAGTTATAGGTTTTGAAAATACATTTTTAAAATCCTTAAAGTCTAAACATTGAATTCTAAAGAAAAAAAAAACAAAAAACAAACATAAGAATAGTTTGGCAAAAAAAAAAAAAAAACGTAAGAATAGTATTTTACTTTAAAGAATGGATATTTGGTAAAAAGAAAAGAAAAAAGAATGGATAAAGGTACGACTTAGACCTCTCAAACACAAAAATTTGCATATTCGTAATCGAGGGGAGCGAGAGAGGTTCCACTTTAATAACAATGTGCCCGAGCACAGTAAATCTTCATTGAAACTAAACGTCCTTTGATCTTTCACCTTTCATTTGCCATCGAAGCTCTCCTCTCTCACCCTCCAGATTCTAGAATCTAGGGTTTTATATACACGCTCTCCTTCTAATCTCAGTTCTTCTTCTTCTCTCTCTCTCTTACTCTCAGTTCCCCTCCTCCACACACCATGGCACCGCCTCCAGGTCCTTACTCCGGCCTCAGCACTCTCGCTCTGGTATCTCTCTCTTGCTCTCTCCCGATCGAAGCTTCTAGATCTAATATTTCATTTCCTTATGTTTACTTATGACTTGCTTTGAATTGCGTATTAAGATGATTTCTAATGATTCTCTTGATCGATTTACGAATAAAGGTGGCTCGTGCCTCGGCGTTTACTTTCGGTCTTGTGTATGGAAACCTAAAGTTGAAGTATCTCAAGGTATCGTTTTTTCTTTTAGGAAATTTTATTTTGTGGAGTATATTGGTTACGTTGTTCTTCTTTGTGTTTGAATATGATTAGTCGATTATGATTGATTATTAATAAATTGTGAGTTAATGGTAGAATTACGCGTGGATAACTTAGTGTGTCTAGTGCATTGTAATTGTTTCTTTGTCCTGAAAAACGTGCTATAGAACACAGTGGATTGATGTTGGTTGTGGAGTCGGGTACTGTATTTGTGTGTTTAATAAGAGAATCTTTTTGTGGAATTTCTTCTCAATTTGTTAGCGGCTTAATTATGTCTTTTCAGTATTGAGCTTTTTCACAATTAATTTAAAAAAAAAGTAAAGAAGCTAGTTATATAGGGAAGTCTATAAGACATGCCGATCACTGACATACATGGATACAAAGAATGATATGCCCTAGATATTCATATAGAAGAATATGGTACATTAAAACAATAGAACTATACAGTGAGCACAAAAGATGAAGGACTTATTTTCTTCCCATCTTCTCTCTTCTTTGTTGCCAGCCACTTGTAATATGGTGGCTTTAGTTATCTGCCTATTCAGTCTTCAATAATGCCAGTTAAATGGGCTGTTCCTTGCACAACGATGGATATTTTGCAAACATCCAACCCTCTCTCTCTCTATTTCTGTGTTTGTGTGTGTGTGATATTATCTGGCTCATGCACCTCCATTCCCAGGTGGAATTCATGGTTATCTGATGCCCTACTTCTTGGTTGTTTTTCTCCATGCACACATACACACACACAGAAAAAAGAAAAATGATAATCCTGTGTGGTAAACAACAATTGGTTGTCCTCATAATAGTGATGCTCATAGATTTTGAACTAGATTCTAGGTCAGTGGAACAATGAGATCTCTTAGTAGCAATTTTTTTTTCAGGACATTCCCCCATTCGTATCCAAGGCAGTCAGACTTTGGTGGTTGATCTGTACCAATTTACTAGATAATTAGCCAAGAATGTAAACCTTCAATTTGTCAGGAAGTTAGACTGTTGTCTCTGGCATAATTGTACCGGTTTCAGGAAAGCTGCTGTTAAGGATCGAATTTAGAGGGAACCCCTACGATTGCTTAAAAGGACTCTGATTATGGAGAGAATCCAATGATCTCTTGAATACTTAAGTTCTGAATTTTTTGGAGGAAAATAGGTTTTGCTTTTCTTTTTCTTTTCGTTCAATACATCCAGAACATGTCAGCCGTTGTACTCAACTGCAACTCCCTATTTTTACTCCTATGATTGCACATAAGATTACTCCCTAACCCTAATTGTTGACATATCTCTAACTGACCATAACTTCAATTACACAAAACAAGCCACAGGAACAGCAACTGACTTGCACTTGATAACCTACAAGTAAAATAACACATACTGACATACATGTCACATACTAACATACATTGCTCAGAACGACATAAGCACACAGTAGTTCACAACTTATGTTATTTGACTATGACAGCTGCTTCTTCTCAAGGTTTCCATTTTAACGGATAGCTATGGTTCAATCAGATGTGGATCTCTTTTCCATCTGAAGTTTTATGTACTAAGATATGTTTTCATTGAGTTTTCTTGGTAAGTTTTGTTGAATTTATTGAAGCCTAGATGAGGTTGCTAGTAGCTGATGGTTGAAGAATAGGACCAAGCAATGGTCATGGTAGATGATAGTAATTTTAAAGCTTTTAAGGACTGCATGCAGATAAATATGTATGGTTATTTTATTATTATGTACTACTCCCAAAGTTCATTTGAATCCTATACAACATGTTGAATATGCCTTCAGGGGTTGTTATCACCAACTCATAGGGAATACCTTTCTTGAATTCATGCTCACCAATTATAAGACTGCTGTTTTTGAAATATTTGATTTCATATGGTAGAATTGTTGTCTCTGAGGCAGCTGCATCTGGTACATGCACCTGGCTATATTATACTTTTGATTGAAGCTGGTTGGTTTTTGCTATGGTAATGCTATGTCCTTAGATGTTTCTTTGAAAAATCTGCCATAGAATTTATCCTTCTGATGATGAGTGAATTTGACATGGACATTGTTATGATAAATTAGGGATGATGGCACTTTTATCCTTTACCCTCAAAAATCTTGAAAATGTGAAATTAGGCTTCTGAATTCACAGAAAAAGACATTTTACTTTTGCTTTTCCTGTTAGCAATGGTCTATCTGCATTGCATATACCTATTTTAAATTGTCCCTCTGCCTAGGACTATTTAAAAGCTTCACCTCCAGTTCTTCCCCCTTTGCCTGTCAAGTTCAAATCCTTTTCCAAAATTGATACATTTTTGCCATGACTTTTGAAAAATTTCCAGGTTCCACCATTCTTTTCTGACTTTTTATAAGTTCAATACCTGCCATTTGCGTTTGCTTATTGAAAATTGTAATTTTATGGGTGTAGCAGCCTTTGTTGCTTCTTCAATAAAATTTTTGACTAATCTGGTCCAAAGATGTAATATATCTGTATGGACATTTAACAAATTCCCATTTTTGCATGTGTTCCTAGCAAATAACAAGCAGGTGAGTGTTTTGATTTTAGGGTTGAAAGAAGTTGGTTTTAACTTTCTTGTGGTGTATATAATATATTTGTTTAGTCAAACTTAGTAAACAGAAAGTTATCTAAAGTTGTAGGAAAAAGTTGGAGATTTACGAAGGAACTTTTTCGTAGTGGCTCCATTCCATGCCTCATTTCATAGGAAACCCCAAAGTGGCTCTATTTCATTATATTCCATCCATATCACAATTCCATTCATTTAATATCCCTTTGGTGTCATTGACATAAGAGACATTGTTTCCAGTCTATATCTTTCTATTTCTATATATGGAAAGTTAAAAAATCATCATATAATAATCCAGAAAAAAAAAAAAAAAAGTGGAGGCATGTGATGATTTTGAAATCTTTTATACTAGGTAATCTAGTATCTAAAATGTTGAGTTTGATTACTTGGTGTATGGTCAATGGAGAAGGAAGCTGAGGGGTTGAGTAATTTTTGGTAGCATTCAATAACATGTCTTGTATATGAGTACATGGAGAGCTTGTTAAAAGGGAAAAAAAGGAATCTTTTAATATTAAAAAATGTAGTACTGATATGAAAAATTGAAACACTGAGGAAAAAGGCAATTACATGAAAATGTGAAAAGTTTTTCTATTTAGTTTCTTGACAAGTTCTTACACGTAACCTGTTGACATTTTCCCTTAAAAATTGGGGCTTTCTTAACGAAACAAGTAAATTTCCTTAATGCTTGCCGTATCTGTGTAATTTTGGGGTAATAATTTCATATTTTTGAGTTTTAGGCCAGGAGGTAATTGTACAGGCATCATAGTTTAGAGGGTGAAAGTTAAATTGCAATGTAGACACTAATTATACCTCTTATATTCTTGCAAAAGGTTGTACCTTTTATCTTCCATCTATGACGTGATTTTCTAAGTTACAGATTTTTTATTTCTCCTGTTCTACAAACGCAAGTATGCTACTATTGGCTTACCCTAAGCAATATAAGTGCATACTGGCATGCAGGATGTGTAGTCTTGTCATGCATTTTCATGAGTAATTTCATGGTCGTCTTGCAGTTAACAACTTAATAGGTGCTTTTGTCTTATATATGCCAGGCAAAAGCAAAGTCTCACACTAAAGCTGAAGCTAAGGCTCATCATTAGAGGGAATTGTCTTTTGTTTTGCATTGCCAAATGATGGAGGCTGAATAATGGTAGTAGAGATTTACCAACTTGTTATGGCATATGAAGGGAGGGTTTCGCCCATTGCGTGTAGATTTTTTATAATTTTTTTCATGCAAGAATTACTAATCCGAGCATGGCCATTTCTTCTTGCCAACAAACAGATAGTGGAGTTCTGAATGGTTTTGTCACATTGACCTATGGAGAATTAGTTCTTCGTTGCTAAATGTTTCATTCAAATGGCCACTATCCTTTTTGGTATTCTATCCTTCTATTGTGTGATGTATGAAATTTATGGTTTCAGTTGGTGCAATTCCAATCACTTCAATTTTGAATCAAAGGTGAGAAAAAAGTTTCCTCATTGGTGATGTGGCTGTGCCATATGAAATAAGTAATAATAGCGTGGCATGTCATATTCGGTGTGGAGAGTTTTTTCTTTTCTTTTATTCCCCATAACATTAGAGTATATATTCAGAGAGTACTACAAAATTAATATAGAATAATGGGTATTCTTGACAGCGGGCCGTTTTGACGTCACAAAATTTTTGTTTCCAAATCTTTATTGTACTGTGGCAATTTTTCTTGTGCATATCTCTACATTTTGTCCAGTGATTATTGTCCAAAAATCTGCATATTGCAATTCGGTTCATACCCGGTATTACTTCTTGGTGTTCTAGCTGGATCTGTCGAAAGTGGACAGGTTGCTTTACTTCCAGTATATTGCTTCCTTCTACTCCTCCCGTTACCTGCATAAACGCACAAGATGTTGAACGAAGTACCTTTAAGCTGTTAATTCCATGAATTAACTAGTTTATGACAACCAGTAAGCATGGTTTTCTTGCACTGATTCTTGGGGCTTCGAAGTCTGAAGCGAAGGGGTAGAAACCTTGGGTTGATCTAACAGGTAACGAATTTTCTCAAGTGATGGGAACCAAGATCATAGAAAATAATTGTATGCAATTAAATCTGTTTTTATATTTGTTCACGATGATTCTGAAACCCTTTTTCATTATAACAAAATGAGAAATTTGCCAACTGTGCCAATCGTGCTTGGTTGTCTGTAGTGTGCGCCCATATTGTTCCATTATTATTATCACTACTACTGCTGCAATTATTATTATTATTGTTATTTTTTATTTTAATACTTTTGAGTATTCATGCATAAGATTAGAGTTGAGCAAAGGCTGTTCCATTATCATTATCACTACTACTGCTGCAATTATTATTATTATTATTATTTTTTATTTTAATACTTTTGAGTATTCATGCATAAGATTAGAGTTGAGCAAAGGCTGAATCTAAATTGTAGACTTTCGTGGAATCGACTTGATTGGTTGTTCTTAAGGGTTGTAGTTGAGACAAGTTTACCTGTAAGTTATTTTAATTTAGCTCATTATTTATTTGAATTTAGCTTGATAACAATTGAGTGGAGCTTTAGCTATTTGAATAATCTTTTGAGTTAAGCTTGAGTTTTGTGATGATTGATTAGATAAACTCATAAATTTAATCAAGTTTAAATCAAGTTAAAATATTATTTGAATTCTAGAGAATTTTAAGTATTGTTATTATCTTAATTATATTTATAATATTTTTTAAGATTATCGAGCCTTAAGAAGTTTAATTGAGTCAAATCTGAGTTCGAGTTTCGAGTTTTTTCATTTTAAGTTGAGTTTAAGTTTTGAGTTTTTTCATTTTAAGTTGAATTTAAGTTTTAGTACTGTATTATTTCAACTAGAATTGTTTATAGTCTTATTTATTCTCCCTCCACATTTAAGCTTATGGTCTTTGTAATTGGTCCCATCGTCATAGATTTAGAAAAGAAAAAAACAAGAAAGGAAAAGAAGACCAAAAATTGTATGTAAATACTACAATTTCGCATGGCATATATGCTCTTCATATTTTCACATGTGCAAAGACCAGTACAAGGACAAAGAGACGCACTTGTAGAAAGACAAAGACAAACGTAGCAACTTATGCTCATGCAAACACACACACATGCTCAGTCCCTTTCTCTCCTTTCCTATAAATGCATGTACATGAATTTTACTCAATGATACTCGCACAGACATTCACATAGAGGTTAAACCATACGACTTATCTAGGATGGTGTATAATGTGGTTACTATAGCTAACAAGTCACATATGGTAGGCATGTTGGTTGATCTTGGAGTTGTCTTGAGCTAATGAGGAGAGGCGATGGAGGAATAAACATACTTGTTATCTTGAATGCATGTGTGTGATAGTGGGATAAACACAAAGATTTATATTGTTTGTGGATCATTCTTGACAAAATGGTTGGTTTGATCTTTTATGGAGGCATTTCAATAGAGTTTTGGCATTTGCCTTAAGTTAGCCAAAGGTTTGGATGTCTAAAATGAGAAGAGAAATATCTTATTCATAAAGTTTGAAAGCTAATTTTAATTGTTAGATGGCTTCAAGATGGACATTTGAAACAAAAAATTGCATGTGATAGTTGAATTGATCTTAAGGATTCAATAGTTGTGATTGTAGCTTTCTTCTCTTTTTAGTCTTCATGGTTTCAGATATGAGCTCGAATATTCCTAAAGGCTTATAAGAATCAAAAGAAGCCTATCTTTAAAGTAAACAAATGAAACTTCTTTAAACTTTCTTAAGACCTATTAAAGTCAAAGAAAACCTGAATGAGTTCAAGAAGACTTTCAACGTTTGCTTTTCATGTGCATGATAACATAGTAAGTTTAAGAGTATAAAGTTGGTTTCGCAATCCTTGCTTAAGCTTACTAAACTAGATCTACTTATAGAATATCCTTTCTCCAAGCCCTATCATTGGTCTAAGAAACTAGTCTATAACATTAAAATTGAGGTAAAAGCCTTATCATAAGGTGTTGATTTTGTTACTTAATTATTCATTGTATTCATGGAACTAGTGGAGCTAATGCTTATCTTACTTCTGATTAGACATAGGGGTTGAGAAATTCATCTCTTCTCATTGTTTCATATTGTCTTGTAATCCTAATGAGGCTATATATATGAATATATATATATATATATATATTTTTGTGTATGTATATTTTGTTATGATAACGGTGAATCTTGTTCTTTAAGGATCGAGTTAGGAAGAGATTATGGAATGTATCAAGGGGGATTTATAGTTTGTATCTTGAAGTGTATGATTGGTAATGACATATGGTGTAAGCTTGTTGCAACTTTTTCTGTTGAAGCATCACTATGGAGATCCTTAGCATAGGTCTTTGGAGCAAAGGACTCTATAGGGAGGTTCTCCTTTATTGGAGCCAAGTGCTTCACCTTTTTGGACCTCTTTAACTAAAGCTCTTAAAAAGTTACCATTATTATTATTGTTATTTTTTGTTTGTTTGAAGTGTTAGTTTTATTAAAAGTTTATATTATGATTTTCGTAAATAATATAAATAAGTGCTACGAGTCTCTATTTAACAACAATATAGATAAAGTTGAGAGAATCTTAAATTGTTGATAAGGTATTTAGCTAGATCTATGCAAGGGTAGTTTTAAACTGTAAATCAGTTCGTTGAGTTAAGTGGTTTAACCATGACAACACATTAGGTCAAATCACTCTTGAATCTATAGTTTGGCTTGATGGTGTGAGATCGAGCTAACTTTGAAAATTAAAAAAAAAAATATAAATAATATATAATGTAAACATACTCTATGTATATATTATATATAATGTAAATAAATATAATGTTTATAATATATAATAATTAATATAATATATATGTTATAATATACATATATACTATATATATAATATAAATATCATGTATTTACGCTTATATAGTTTAAATGAATTATTTTAGGATTGAAAAAAATTTGAATTGAAAATAAAATTTTCATGAATATTTTAGAAATTATTTATAATAATTAAGAACAATTTGGAAAAAGCTAGAAAAAAAAAAGCCATTAAATTGACTGTCGATTTAGGTGAATTAGCTCGAGCTGGTCCCTTAAGGGCTAGTCCTATTTCACTCCTTTGCTGCCTGTGAACCAATAATTTAGGATTGGTTTCGGATTGGATTGACCCGATGAACACCTCTACATCTTGTGATTTTAAATGAGGTGGTTCTTAATGGACAGCAGCAGATGTGGACTTAAGGCACAGTGCTTGTAGCAAGAAAAGAGTTTGGGCAGTATCATATTCAAATCTTGTATTAGGCCCAAGTGCGGAAGCCTAAAGAATGTCAAAGCCCTTATTCTTTGGGTAAGATTGGTTAACGAGATGAGCTGGGGAAAAGTGATTATAATGACTGATCGAAGATAAATTCATCTGGTTTCTTTTTCTGGCGAAAAAAAAAAAAAAAGAGAGGAGGAGCTGCGATGGTGTATACTGTATAGTAAGGAAATTCGCCATCTTTCTGCTAATTCTATGAAATAAGATTTGAAGATATTCAAATTTAAAAATATTATTTTTTATGGTAGGTTGGAGAGTATGCAGGATAGGGTGAAAAGAAAAAAATGTAACTTCATGATATCAAATTTTTTAGAACCATAATAAATAGTGGGAGGGACGAATCTAATTCTAAAGTGTTGAGTCATATTTTATTATGTTATTTTACCCAATATCCTTATTATGCTCTCGATAAAAGTTTGGATTTCTTAGATTGCTGTTACTTAGAACCAAATAAGGCCTTGTTTTATTATATTTGAAGAAATTGCAAAATATCTGTTTTTGAAGTTTTCTCCGTACCTCCGTGATCCGTGAAAATATATTCATGGACCTACAGATTTTTAAAAATGAGTATTCAAATCTTGTTTAACCACATTTCGTTTTGAAAACACTAGGAGAAAAAGCATCAATATTGCATGTGATATCTATCTATGATTTTGAAAAAAAGGGGAAGAGTAACTTCATTGTTCGTGGAACTTATTGTTGCGTACAAGAGGTAGACCACGTCGATTCTTACTTTGCGACGAGTCAATGGGTGCTTTCCACTTTACAAACTATTTTTTTTAAAATTTATGAAGATCTACAAAAAGCGTGTTCATGAACTTGGGAGCTTATGTGGCAGTTTTAAAAATTAAAGTTAGTGGTGGCTGTGATGGGTAATTGGTTAATTTGTTAAAATTACGATAATTTCCTAGGCATTTTTTCAATATGAGTCTCAGTAAATCTTTAATAACAATATGTTCGAGGTTTTAAAACATATGAATCTAATTAACTAGATACATTTGCCTAATTGAAGAGGCACTATTATAGATATGCAAAAGAAATATTTTTCTTAAGATATTTGGGCTTCATTCTCTATTAATAGGATACCAAACTCCTAAGTAAAAGAACTCTCTTGTATTTTCTTATGTTCTTTACTTTTTTAGGGTTTTTACCCTCTTAAGATCGTTATTAACGTAAATATTAGAATAATTGTGTTGAAGGGAGCTCCATGTTTACTATAGTCATATTTTATTTTGTCGGAGATCGTGCAATGGAGTGAGAATGCAATTGATAACTTTCCAACTTATGATAAAAATCCATGAATAACAACCCTATACTTAAATAATTATCTTAAGAGACGTAGTTTGAAGTGGAAGGGCATACAAAGAAATATTATGAAGAAAGTGGGTATAACACCGGAAGCCTCTAGTGACTATAATAATAATATAGACAATTAAGTTAAATCATTAAAATAGAAAATTAAAAAAAAGAATAAAAATGGAAGAAAATAAGGACAAATTGTTAATGTATCAATTAAACTTGATTTAGCTCAACCTTTATGTAAAAAGCATACATTAGAGGCTAAATAATTATTTTCCATTATAAAACATTTTTTTTAAATCGAAAGGATTTTGTTAAGGTTATTATGATTCAGTAGTATTAATATTTGTTTTTAAAAGGAGTGAATTAAGTTTAAATTTTCTTTCTTAAGTTGTAAGCTGAAAGACAAAAAAAAAAAAAAAAAAAAGAAGGATTTTTGCGTGGAAGTTTCATTATTCATTATCCTTTTTAATATAAAGTGGAGCACTTAGAAAAGACGTCTATAATTTTTTAATCTGTGATTATTCTCCGCCACTTATGAAGGTTGCAAATAATGATAAATCAGATCTACATGCCTTGAAGTAGCCAAAAGGGTAACAAATCAGATCTCCCTGGAGACATTTAATCAAATAATTAAGGAAAAGTTGCTCCATTTCCATGTTGTACTCTCTGTCCTTTTGTCAAAGCGATGTCTCAGTTTCATCTAATGATTTATATCCACCAAATAAAGCTTCTCTTATTAAATAAAACATCCTCATTAAACTTACCATATGCTGTTTTATTTGATGGGCAGAGGTCAACAACATCTATGATTTATCTGCCACCTTGTGACCTTTTTATAATTCTATGCAATGATTCAAGTGACGAATTGGCACAGGGTTTTTTCTGTATTACGAATAGTATTTTGTTTCCCCTTCTATCATTTCATGTATCTAGAGGACGTCAGTTATTATCATTAAAAAAAAAAAATAATTGATATATCCTTTGTTTCTTTATAAGAGGAGTGTTGAAACTACTATCCGAATTTTAGATGGATGTTTTTATCTTATATCTGGAGATTGAAGTTTGTGAATCTAATATTCAATCGAATGATTTTATTTGTCAAATTTCCTGCATCACCTTAACTAATAATTACGTTTGTGTTTCTCGAACAATGAATAGTTGATATTTTGTAAAGATGACGATTAACAAGTATATTATTGATGGAGAATGATGTTTAATAACTTCTAATTTTAGGTATAAAATTTAATAAATAGATATTCAATTGAATATGATATTTTTAACAACTTAAATTTTAGATTATAAAATTTGACAACAAATATTTGATTAAATATGCTATTTATTAACTTAAAATATCACATATATATAAAATGAAAAAAACTATTAATAAAAATTTATGTAGTAATTTTGGCATTATCTATTCATAAAAGCAAGCATCAAAGTTCAACAATATATGGCCTCGAACTTTCCGGGGATTAAGTGCTTATTTATGCCTATGTCATGTTCTGTTCAACCATGTAGCTAATAATGCCACTAGATTATCTACAAGGTCGCGTGCTCTTCTCTACACACCTTTGTAAAATACCTACACGTGATGTGGCTGTCAACTCCTACAAATTATTGTCTCACATAAATATATTGTATTAATCAACTCCTTCAAATTTAGTTGTGCTTTAGAGAGTTTCGAATTGAGACATCTTATAAATATTTCCTTATCAAGACGCTAAGTATTGTTATCGTAAATACATTAATCAACCTTTGCATGTAACTGATATGTCTAACCATGATTATTATTTGTCTATATTTATAAATATTTCCTAGTATTTCTTGTTATGGAATTTTAGGGTACTTGATACCTTATACTTTAGAATCTACAAACAGAGTTCTCTCCTAAAATATCCTATATCATATATCATGATCTACTTAATTTTTAATGATTGCTTTTAATTGACTTAATCTCATACTTAATCAATTTCATTACTGCACATATCTATAAGCGAGCTTGTTTAAATCGCTTATTATTTCTTTTTTTATCCCGCTATACTTTACTTGATCTTTAAATATCATTATTCAGGCATTATACTTAATCTTATCTACTAATTTTACATGGGAAACGTAGTAGCCACGTGAAATTTTTAAGATGCTTCATTAGCTAAGTTTGGAAAGCATAGTTGGAGCATCAATGTTAATATGGAGAAGTCATTAATGGGGAAGAAAAAGCTGCCCTGGAGTATAAAAGAAATCCATAACATAAATGGCGTCAACCTTACGGATCTGTAGTTTAAGCTTGTTGTGGATACAAAATATTGAGATATATCTCTTTATGTAATTTTTATTTGCCATTCATGCAATTTTTTCCCATACCATCATACTTATTGTTGTTTATGACATCTTTCCTAAAGATGAGAAATTTACTGTAGATATTTGATTAAAGATGACATTTAACAATTTAAATTCATATATATAAATTGATAAGTAGAAGTTTGCCAGGTATAATATTTCACAATTCCAATTGTCAAATGCAAAATCGAAAGAAAGAAATGCAAAATTCTTATAGAGTTTTTATTTTTTTGGCATTATCCTTGTATTTCATAGGGGTGAGGGATGGGAAAATCGAACATATTTAACCATTGTGAGAGAACGCAATCATGCTTGAAGCCTTGAACTATAAGTTCTAGACACCTTCATGCAAAATAAACTTTTTTGCCAGCAAATATAATTATAAATATAATAAAACGAAAAGTGGGTATATTACAATTTAAATACATATGTTTTTATACTTATTCACTTTAGATACCTATATATTTTTTTTTAACTATTTGCACACACACACACATATATATATATATAATATTTTATAACTAATATCAAGGTTATATGGCTAGAAATATGTCATCACATGTTTAGTCTATAGTAATTAATTTAATAAAATTGTATTAATTAATATATTTAATTAAGTAATATAATAAAAATTACAAGCAAGAAAAATGGCTAAAAAAAAACTAAGTCCAATCACTAGTCTCCTTAATGTCAGGCATAGCGGCCACAACTACGGACAATTAGGCTTAAGGTTGTGGTTAGCCATCTTTGGGAATATGAATACTAAATAGCTAGCTAGTAGTTAGGATGCCGATTCATCATTATTATTAGTTGCTATTTATCATTTTCAAAATAAGAAAAGGAAAATGAGAGAAAAAAATTGTCTAGTTGTGTGATGAACTTTTCCTTATAATTTTGATTTTTGTTCTTTTTCTTTTTCAAATTCAATTTCAAAGCACCACATTACGTAGATTGTGCCTTATACCAAAGTTATAGATCATAGTTGTAAAACTTGAAAATAAAATAAGAAGATAAAAAGAAAATTAAAATAAAAAGTTATATAAGCTGTGGGTAAGTGTGGTATTAACAAAACCATCCAAGGGTATTTTAGATAAAGGAAAAGTTAGCGAACCTTAGGTATATAAAGGGTTGCTTAGGGTTTTAGGAAACCCTTTTCTAGATTTTTCACTCTCTTGCTATGTTGCTTAGGGTTGCATGGGTTCTTAAAGCCACAAACACCAAGGGTTAGCATCTTTAGGTTGAGAAAACTAAGGTTAGGCCATTGCAAGGCCTTTTCATCGAGTTTTCCCTACGGATTCCTTTTGAAAACCCACTTTTCTACATAGGATAGCCCTAAAACGAATTTGAGAACTGTTCTTAGGTCTCCTACAATGAATCATGTGTGGTAAAAGTGCATCTAAGGGTGAGAAATTTCAAGGTAAGTTATGTAGTTTGCTTACTTTGAGTTTTGATAAGATTCGTTAAGGGGAATTTGTTTTTCCACGTAAGGCAGGGGGTAAAACGACTTTAGGGTATCCTTATTGATGGGAATCAGGCTATTGAACTTCTGATCTTCAACCAAGCTCCAAAACTAGAGGGGCTGATATGACGAATCCTTCTGTTCCAACCAACCCTTATCAAGATCGAGTACTTCCTTGTCAAGTTATCTTTAATATCGTACTGTATGACCACTCATTATTCTTTGGTATACTGAGTTGATAATTACTTTCTAGCATTGACCTAACCAGTTACTTGGCATCAAGTTTGCCGAGAAGTCGAAAGATAGAGAATCTAGATTGACTAAGCCATCCTTGCTCGGATAAGCCCATCTGGCTATACTTTTTGTTTGCATCTCTTTACAGCCTTGCTAATGTAATATCGCTACGTGTACAGTATCATATGTAGAATCTGTAGTAGCAATAACTATTTTCTTTGTATATTCATTTTTTACCATTTTACATCATGTGCATTGCTTCTTTAGGAATTATCCTTTTTGTCTTTTCCTTTCTGTGCAAATTACCTTAACTTACAGGTATAAATACCCTTATTTTTATAGTTGTAAATGATTAAATTATCTTTAATACACTGGAGTACATTCTTCCTTGTGTAAATATTGTTTATTTATTTTTGACATCACTCTTATCCTTTCTCTTAAGTAATGTTAGGTGGTGAGTAACCTCATTAGATCAATTTGTGCGTCATATCGAATTGTGTCTTGAGTCCTTGAAAGTTCCATTGGTACATTATATCCTTTAGAGCTGTTTGTGGGTTTTTGCTTACTGTTTTATTCGTCATTTTCACTCTTTTCGCACTTTCTTCGTTAATCCTTTTTGAGCTTTCTGCAAGCTTCAACCAATTTAGTGATCGACCTTGTCTGTTCTTGGTTACGATTCGCAACACCTATGCTTGTCTTATAGAGTATTTATAGTAGTGGATGTTATGCCTTGAAGCGACAGAGTCATAATAGTCTTACCGTGTAAATCATTCTAAGATAGAAGTTAACTTTACAATTGTTATCTTAGACTTGATTTATACAAGGTATCCATGACTGATTTACTTTGATGTAAATAGTTCATAAATTAAATATATTATTTACCTATGAAATCATAAAAAAATACATATTTATACTAAAATAATCTAAATATGTTTATAAGATTTAGTAGCCTAATTATAATTTATTTGAGTAATGCATAAATTATTACTAAAGCTTTAAAGATAAAATCCAAACTTAAGAGTGTAATTGATCCTCAAGTTTTTTTTTTTTTTTTTTATTCTCACTTCCTAAGATCTAATAGTTGCTGGCTTCAGAATAGTTATATGATTGCTTCTTAGCTAGCATCTGCAACAACATCTATAAATAACCAACTGCCTAGTAAGTTTGGATGGAGATTTAAAACTATACATCAAATACAAATAGGGTTATCAACCAAATTAGTTAGATGTAATGCATGTACAAGCAAATGTTATCACATGATGTTATTGGTTTGTCGTGAGATTAGAGGAATTATACTCGCTCTAATTAGGGTTAAGGAGTTTCCATATTTATGTAACAGCTCACAATCAAACCCAAGCTTATGCAATGAAGGTAGTATTCCTCCTGCAACTTCTTTCTAATCATTGACTTCACCTTTATATGACCTCTTCTCCTGATACTTAGTTCAACTAATGATGAAAAAATAGATATATTATACTATCTAGCGCTATCCTTTTCGAAAGGATTTGTATTTGGCTAGTGAACTCTAAATGTTTCCCTTAATGAGTTGTTATGCAGGTTCAATTTAGAATTATAAGTCATATATTTAATTAGATCCAGTTTAAGGTATTCAATTATTTCAAGTAAATTACATAAATACAAGTTAAAGCAATAAACCATAATTATGTCATCAAATTCAGAAATAAGCACATATAAGTATGTATATAGTTAACTATCTAACAAACATAACCAAATATAGTCTCAAGTTTCTGAGTACTATAAATTAGTATTCAGAAATACAATAATATATTAATTCCAACTTACTTGGACCTTCTGCTTACTCACTTAAAGTATGAATTACATAGGCCATCATTGATTTCTACAATACAAATATTGTTTTAGTTTTCATATAACTACCATAGATAGGTTTTATCCTATAATTCTCATTGTCATTTTCAGTTTAGGGTTTTATTATATCTAATTATTCAAGTTCTTAAGTCTGTTATAATTATTCTTAATTTAGGCTAAGTTCCGATTCGGTTTCCAAATTGATTTCTGAATTAGGTTCTAATTTAGTTTCCAATTATGGGTTATGTAGGAACCCTAAGAATTTGCTCTCAACTATAATGTGAAATTAATTATATTATAATTGGGTATCCTAAATATCGTATTTGTTCTCTAACTAGTATTTTAGTTCGTGCGGTACATCATAATCCTAGCTATTGATGTAAGCAAAATATATATTTTTTATATGATTACCTAAATTTAAGTTTCATATCAGATTTCTTTTACACATTTTAATTATGGTAATATTATCAATTTTGACATAATATTTTCCGTTCATTGATGTCTTATATATACATATTATGTGTTATTACACAATTCACTCCTAAATCACTTATCTAACACTTCTAACACTACATATATCATCCTTCATCATCCAATAACATATCAAATGTTCAATTATATCATAAATAAAAATTTTATATCTAATTATCCTAAATTACAAAATTAATTTTAAATATACCATTTTAGTTATCATATGTATACCACATAATACACCTAATAATTATATTTAACACCCTAAATGCTACAAACATCATTCTACATCAGATATTTACATCTTAAAATACCTAATTATACACTAAATTAGTAATTATTCATTTCATTACTAAATTAGCCTAAAATCACTTATTTCATACATCATTTTAAAGCTTACAAATTATCTGAAAATTTAGAAAATAGATTTCTAAAAAATCTCTTCATTGCACTATTTTAAGTACTCTTAATAACATACAAAAAAATTTTGAGCTTAAAACTATACTATTAAGGTCATTTATTTTTAAATTGAAAATAAGCTCAAGTTTAAGGTTTCTTAAGTACTACATATCATAGGAACTAATTTTCTCAAAATAATATTTTTCATAAAAACTACATATAAAAATTTCTCATAATACTAAGTTTCATAATTTTTCAAAATTATTTAATATTTTTAATAAATAACGTAAAATTGGAGGAAAAGATTGGACTTACTGAAGTTGGTTGCTTCGGCTACCATGGCTTTGTCTACTGGTTTGGGCACTACCATCACCATCTAATTGTGGTGGTCGTTCACTCCTAAGTGGTCGTCGGTCCTAGTTTTTCCTTATAACCCCTCTTTGCACACTACTTTTTTTATTTTATTTTATTTTATTTTTAAATTTGGTTTTTCTTCTCTTCTCATCTTCTCTCTATTTTTCCTAAGTTCTTAACATGTCAAAATGAATTTCAGATGGTCTTTCCCCAGTTTATAGAGCTGTTTGGAAAGGTTTATGAATTAATTTGTGACATTTGTCCCTTATCCTCTTTCAATTTACTTTCTATTTGTCTTAATTTCATTGGTTCAGTTTTCTTCTTCAATTCTAGCTTGCCATGCCTCAATTTTGGAATTCTCTCCACTTTTCCATATTTTTCTTGATTTTTATTTACTTATTTATGAATTTTATTAAATTATTTAATATTATTTTAGTATATTTCAGGTATTTTAAGTAATTTCCCATGTTTTTACTTACAAATAAATACTCTTAAATATTATTTATGTTATTTTATAATTTTTAGTGTACGTATAATTTATCTTTATCAATTTATTAGTTATTGGAACTTATTTTACGTGTTTCCGATAAATAATGGTAATATGTATATAATTCAATATTACAATAATTAATTATTTTATTATTTATTTTTCTAAATCCAAACTTATAAAATCACTTTTACTAATATTTTTAACTTTGTTGTAAAATTTAGACTCGATTGGACAACTTATTCAATCGCCCTAAATTTTACAAACCGAAACTTGAACACTTGATTGTGAGGCTTATAGTGGATGTGGTAGAAATGAATTTCATTAGGTATGACTCTAAGCCCTACATTCATATATGTTATTTCTCAAACTTGTGATCTGGGTAGTTGAGTTAGGGTGTGATTTTGGATATGGAAGTGTTGTGATTAGAGTTTTTAAGTGGTATGGAGTGATGTTGGTATTGATTTGTCAAGCTAGGAAGGGTGTTTTTCAAAATTGGGAAGAAGTGGTGTATGTACGGGGGATGATTGCATTGTTTTGTTGCTACAATCTACAAAATTTTGTAGATTATAGTTGGCATTTAGACACCATCTCCTATAGCATCCAGACACTAGGGGCTCATCATGCTCCTTTTGAGTATGGCATTAGGACTTTAGATGAACTAGCATTCGGATGCCTCAATCCTTGTTTCTTGCAGTTGCATCCCTTTGACTTTTTTGGGATTCTTCGAAATTGTTTACCCACCTTAAACCCTTTTCCAAACATTTCTAACCAAGAATCATCACTCGAAACATATTACAAGTCAAACCAACTTCTTAGCAATCCTAGATTCCGTTTGTGATTCCTAAGAAGACATGAGAGTATGTTAGAGAACGTCATTAGATTAGTTAGAAAACTAAGTTAGTGTGTTTTTTATTATATGAACAAGTTGTAGGGCACTTGTGTCAGACTTTGAGCAAACATTTCATTTAGGTGTGGGGTTTATATGTTGTTTGTATGTGTATAGGATTAGAAATGTTAAATTGAATTAATGGAAACTTGGCTTAAACAAGTGTGCCATTTATGCTTGGTTGGGCTAAGGAATTGGGAGGACCAAATCTAGGGGTGGCACCCCATGATCCTTGCGCAATAGTATCTTGATTGGGGTCACACTTGGAAATGATTTAGATAGATTTAGGTTATTCCTTGGTTCTTAGAGTATTGGAGAGGACTTGGTACAATACTTATATATATTGTATGTTGGAGTCATAAGTTACTCCAAGTTCTGGGATGCCAGAATTGTTATGCTTGTTGGACCTAAAGAAAGAGAATAATGGATAATTATTGCATTTAGTTTTAATGTTTTAGTAATTGTGTATTACTGTATGATCATGTGCTTGTGATTAATACCCTATATAGAGTTTTGCTCACCCCCTAAGATTTTATTGTTTCTAGACGTAGGCACAGGTATCGGTGATTATGAGTACTACTACAATGAATATGACATTTATGGTGATGCTGTGGATTGTTACAAATATTACTTTGATTATAGAGATGGGTCAACATAGTTTTTGTAGGATTGAAAGTTTATGTGAACATATAGAGTTATTTTCTTTTATTTATATTCTTGGGTCATGAGAAGTTATCTGAAACTTAGTTTAGTAGTCAACTTTCACTTATGATGCTTTTGGAAATGCTTAAGTTTTGATATAAGGTTCCTTGAACAATTTGTATTTGAATCATGAGTTAACTCTATTTTCAATGAATAAAGTAATTTAGGTATTGATCACTTTATGTATTATTGGTGAATTGAGGATGTTTAGAGCATCCCTAAATTATTGCATTGGAAGTATTATAGATTATTGATGATTATTATAGTATGTGGAGATATGAATAGGTGAATTTTAGATGCTTAATGTGTCAATAGATTATAGAGACACATGGAAAACTATAATTACTTAGGTTTTGGGGTGTTACAATAGCTAATGAAGGTATCCCGACCATTGGTTGACTAAAAGGATTAAGATACCTTTTTGTAATTTTTATATTTGTTTATACTCCACCTCTCATTGTTTAACTCAGTATCTTTTTAAACATGGTAAAATGGTGAATTTCATAAGTAGAAGTTACACTAAATATGGCATTTTACAATTTTAAGTGAAAAAATCACTCACACATCCTTCCCATCTTTAGCTTTCTAGGAATGGCATATCCTATCATAAATCATCAGGTATATTTGATATAGTCTTTATTTTTGGAAGAAATTATAAATAATTTCCTTAAATTTTGATTTTAGTCTCGATATATCTTTAAAACTTTCAAATATTACAAATAATCTCCTAAAAATTGATAAATTGATCATATAAGAGATTTTTACTTTTTCATTTAAAAAGATGAATGAGGTCAAACTTTATAGGGTTTTAAGTACACCTTGAAAAGTTTAAGGAATGGTATTTCTATACTATAGTCAAATTGGAATTGGTTATCAAATTATTAATCTTTATAAAGTTTGCAATATTTGAAAGTTTATGGATACATCCGCACGAGATAAAGTTTAGGAATTATTTATATTTTCTCCTAATTTTATAGGATAAGGGAGAAAAATATAAAAAATGTTTGATCCCTATAAGCAAACAATGTTAATGCGAAATGAGCTACAAGGTGTGGATGCCTTTCCGTAAAATGAACTAATTTCCCTAACGTATTATACATACAAATATAACAAAATAACAAGTTTGAAGTATAAAAAACGTTTAAGCTCTTAATGCAAGTGTTTGATTGGTAACATGCCCTATCGATATTGATGACTTGAATTGAAAAAAAAAAAAAAAAAAACTCCCTAAAAACCCTTAATTCAGGCAAAATGGGCGGTGCGTTTAAAGCACGTTACGTTTTCATTGTCCGCTTATTTCTGAAGTTTAATCTTTCTTTGGAAAACAATGTCCTGGACTGAAATCATGGAATAGGAAAATGCAAAATATATATGTTTGACTTTGAACCTAGGTTAGGATTTCCACTTTTAAAGAAAATGAGCGTGGCCTTTATGTTAATTTGCTTATATATGCATAGGAATTGCATATTTCAACACATGTGATGGTAATGCATTGCTGTCCTATAAGATTGGATCTACATAACACTGTACTCTAATGTCTGGACAAGCTTTGTTTTATAATTAAGACATCCTTTACTCATTCCATGCTCGTTACTTTTATATGCTTAGTCAAGTTAGCGGTCAGAATTGTCCAATTACAACAATGTGATTAAAAGTGGTGGTAGTTTTTATTTATTTATTTTATAATCTTAGAGTTAATTATAACGATGATTATTGAAAAAATTTACAGTATGATCCAACATTTCTAAAATACCGTATTTATATCCCTTAAAAGAATATTAGCATCGAAATACTTTTCTTCAACTACAGCACCAAATTAATTTCTATATTAGTGTATAATTATAATGATTTTTAAGTTAATTTTTACCTATTTTATCTCTTATAAATTGATGAAATATCAACAATGTCAAGAAAACCTTTGAATATGATGAATTGATGGAAAAATAATTAGAAGTTAAAAGACAGATTTGATATTGAATTGGAGGAAAGTTTTGTTAGGATAAACATTTTTCAACAGGTGAAAGTGTTGTATTCTAGAATTTTTGAATCCTTTTATTAGATTTGGAGAGGTGTCATTAGAATTATCCCTTTACCAAAAAAGGAATTTAATAGATAATACATGCAATGTCTATATATACATAATGTATAAATTTTCAATAATTTTTTTTTGAACATGTGGCAATATAATGGTTAGGTAGTTTGTAAAGAAAATACAACCATACATATCGTAGTATGTTTAAATATTATTAATAGTTACCTACAATCATATATATATATAATAATACATAATACCTATTTAATTTTTCTCTATTATTTTATCATTAATCTTAAATATTTTATGTCTTCTATATCTTGAATATATGTAATTCGATAAGCGTACCTATCATATGTTATACGCTGATTTATGTTTGCATGACTTTGTGGTTATTATTGTGATGATTAAGATCCATACGCATGGAACTCATTAGAACTTAGAAAAATGCCATAAAAAATGTTTTCAGATCCAAAGAGTTAAACTAACCAAAGTTTTACTAAAGAGGGCCCAGCATATATTCTCTCAATCTTCAATCATTAACTAATTTAATCATGTTTACTGTTCTAAAAGAAGATACTGGGGGACAAGAGATCATGCGATTGGAAAATTACTTATCCAGATAAGAAATCATTAATATAGTTGTCCTTTCCCCGCTTTTAACTATCGTTTTAGTGACTCCCTTTTGTTTCTTTCACAACTTTCCTTGTCATTAGAAATATAGTTAGTCAAAAGGAAAAAATAAAAAAAGAAGAAGGATTAATTTAGATAATGCACACCACACTTGTATGTATGATGGATAAATACTAATTAAGTTGAACAGCTAGTAACAATAATGGATAATTTCTATAAAAAAATCATTATCTATCATTTATAAATATTATCACATATTAAAATATTATTAAAATTTACTCACTATACGTATTAAGTATAAAGGGTGATCGTTGGAATGATATGTACTAAAATGTATTTTTTATATAATTGCTGCTCTATTATTGGGACTAAAAGCGATATACTCCTTCTCCTCCATCCTTGATCTAGATGGAAAAATTCGGTAAGAAAATATTATTATTACCTTTTCCATAAAAGTTGCCATATGATATGACTTAAGTCAGAAAAGAAACTGAAGAAAAAGGTAAATATCCTTGCATGAGTGTCCTTGAAATGCCTAAATATCATATCACGATCCGCATGGAGAAGAAGAAGAATAATAATAAAACTCAACAACCATACCGTGCACTATCGAATAAAATTCCGCGACAGTCTCTACCTTTCGTTAATTTGGTTTGTATAATACCTAATATCATATGAGATCTCGCTTATAGAAGACTGCATAGTTATTTGATTAGTGTCAAATTACGATGAGCACTTTATTATTACTATCGTTATTAATATCATTTCTAATAGGATGAAATGCATCGACAAAATTTTAGGTGAATTTTAAGTTATACGCCATAACCACCTTTTATAACTTTAGTAAGTAGACATGGGCATGAGATGGGTCGGTTTCGTGTCCCGACCATGATCTAATCTGTCAAGTCCTACCCCCCGACCCCGACCCCGACTTAGCCCGTGGGACAGGTCTCAACCCCTCGGGGGACTCGACAGTTGAACCCAAAACCCGTAGCGTAGGCTTATCGATCCCCCACCGGTCCTAACACAAAATTTAAGAATGTTATTAAAAAGTCAAGACTAGTGAAAATTTAAGCTATCTTCATATGAATTAAGAATTAAAATTTTCTCTTTATATAATTACTACTTTTAATAACATAATAATTAAATATGCTTTTACCTCACATTTAATTGAGTTCATAAGGTAGAATATAATATGCTATACCTTCCTTATTGACCTATTATTGCATTTGATTCGTAGAATAACTATTTATAACTTGCTATTATTGTGAAATGAGGGAATGCAATTCCTTCATGAAACCAAAAGAATAATTATTTCTTTGTATTTTCTAGTGTATTTTTATATTTATCCATGAGAGTTCAGTTGAACAATCAAGCCATGAATCATGATAAGAATACATCAATATATTAAGATAATTTTCTAATCTATTGTCATATCATAATCAAATAAAGTAATAATTATTATTTTTCTATTTCATTGTTTGTGAATTGTAATCGTATTCTTGCTTTATGATAACTAGCAAACCAAATGTATCAATCTTTGTCTAATTTGTTACATATAATCTTTCATAATAAGAAAAATTTTCTTCTTAGGATTGACTTTTGATATCCTTTTCATTCTTTTTCTCTTACACTGCTAATATCACATTATAGAATGGGTATAGCTTTGTATAGATAGAAAACCAAACCCTTTTTAACTTTATTGGAAAATGGGTTAAAACAACTTGGTTCTTGAGACAAAGTGATAAGAATCAACTCTTCAAACCTATCACATGAAGCTAAGCTAAAGGATTGCAAGGACTAACCTGGCGAATATTAGCTTAAGAACCCTTACTAGACGAAGATTCCTTCATTGATCTTGGACTCCTACACTTCTACTGACCTAAGTGTCGAACTGTAGTTGAGATTAGTACCACTTTCAAGCTGTCAAGCACAAAGCATCTACCTGAACCAAACTATCAACCTATCTCGACCTTAAGAGGCTCTAGAATGTCTACGCTCCAACCTAACCTAGATCAGGTAAACCCAGTTTCAGGATCCATTCTTGCCTTCATCCAGGCTTAACCTTGCAATTGCCGAACCATTCAAGAATTCGATTTAGCAAGATCATCCTCAATACAGATCACTAGTTACCACCCAATACATGTCTTCTAGCAAAACTTCTTAGAAGTTTTTTTTTTTTTTTATACTATAGCATTTGTTGTTTTTACCTTTCTAAGAATGTTTTAGGAATATTGTGTGCATCCATTTTTTCTTTTCCTTATTTTGCTGTAACCTTAGTTGGGGTTATATAAATACCTCACTTCTTTGTATGTAGAAATCATACTCCCTATGATCGAATTACAGAATTTTCCTTTAGAGCAACCTACGTATTCTCTATTATCCTTAGCTCCTATTTAACTCATTTAGCAAGAGTTAGTAGCTAGCGACCCTAATTTGACATTTGTGTGTCATATTGAGTGTTTGGATTAGGTTGAGTATGATTAGTTGGTGCATTATATCCAGTTGATAACTATTTGGATTTTGCTAAACCCCCTTTTATTTTCTTTTCATCCCTATTCGTTGTGGTGCTTCTTTATGTGTATGACCTTAGAGACACATCAGTTTTGCTAGTATTAGAGTATGGTTTCGAGAGGGAGTATGTAAAGTATAATGGAGTTTTATTCGTATTGCTATTAGTAGCTGCTATGTTCTTTCGTAGTTGCTATAGTGAGTTCATTGGGAGTGTGTTGGAGTTATATTTGATCGTGTTTTAAAGTAGTGAGCTGAGAAGTAGTAGTTATGCGAGGTGAGTGTAGTAGTTCTTGTTACTCTATTCTGCTTTGTTTCTTTAGAACGAAAATAAAGCAAGGTCCATTTCAATATTACATTGTGTTGTGTTAGGAGTTGAATTAGTTTGAACATGATAGAGAGATCTTAGGTAGTGCGTGGAAGGTTGTATTGAGTATTGTGCTATCTAATTTATTAAGAAGTATTTTACTATGTTAGATTCCAATGTTCACAGAGTTATTGGTGACCAAAATAGTGGTGCTTATGTTTGCCATAGTTAACATGACAGTAATACCACTAGGTTAATCAATGATAAACTTGACAGACTCATCAATCTTGTTGAGAGCCTTATTACCACTATGTAAGGTAATAGGTAATAACCGCAGGGTGTGTCCAATCGTAACCAAGTAGAAAATGTGCAAAAATGGAGATAAAGTTGTGTTGGTCGAGCTAATCACCTAGCTTAACCTCACTGAGTTAGAGGAGTAGTAGACTAACTTGTTTGATGAAGGCTTAAGTTTGAGGGAATTGAAGAGGACGATGAGGAGATAGACTTATAGGCTAATGGAGAGGAAGAAGAAAAAGAGGAATATTATGAGGAAGAAGAGCAAAGGCGTTAAGCTCTTCAAGGACTTGACAATGTGAAAGTCTAGATTTCAACCTTTACTAGCAGTAGTGACCTGGATGAATACCTAGAGTGGGAAGAGAAGCTTGAGAAGGTGTTTCACTGCTATGGGTATACTGAATAGTGAAAGTCCAACTTGCTATACTTGAATTTTCTAGATATGTCATCATGTAGTGGAAGAATTTGAATGCGGTTAGAGTGAGAGATGGAAGACGAGGTGTATGGACTTGGGAAGATATGAAGAGGTTGTTAAGAAGATGATTCATACTCAAACCATATTTATAAGGTACCTTTGCTAAATTGTAAGCACTTCACCAATGGAGCGAATTTGTTGATGAATATGTTAGAGAGTTCTAGATGTTAACGATTTGAGCAGATGTAGAGAAGCTTGTATAATGTCAAGATTCATTTCTAGACTTAAATATGAGATCTGCAACAATGTGGAAGTACAGAGATTCTATACCCTTGAGGAGGCCATTAAGATAGTGTAGAGGGTCAAAAAGTAGAGGAGAGATAACCCGATCCAACTTAGTCCGAGCTCTTCGTAGACACCTACTCTGTACTAACCAACTTATGCTGTTTAGAGAAGAGCCTTCTGAGTAGAAGAGAAACATGACTAGCTTGACGTTAGTTGAGTCGACTAGCGGAGTCGAGCTAATGATAAGTTGACCTCAAGGACTTATGAAAAGTGGTAGACCTTAGGATGGAAGATAAGTTAGGTGAAGTGCTTTAAATGCTTGGGTTATTGGCACATGGTTGCTGAGTATCTTAACTGATGTGCTATGGTACTTGAGGTGATATGGTGGATAATACTAACGAGAGCGAGCCTGATGAGGGAAGAGGTGATGGAAGAGCTAAAGTTAAGGAAGCTGACCAAGGAGAAGTGATGACGTTAGTATTGAGACACATATTGAGCTCTTTGCTAAGCTTTGAGGAGGATTAGAGAGAATTTTTTTTCCACACCAAGTGCACCATCAAGGGTTAACTATGCACAATTATAATACATGGAGGGAGTTGCACCAATATTGTCATTCAAACCCTTGTATAGAGGTTGGGTCTGCTGACTTAAGCACCCTTGTCCTTATAAGCTACACTAGTTACATGACAAGGGTGCTCTATACCTTACAAGTAAGTGATTGTACTGTTTTGTGTTGGGATCATGTATAGGGATGAAGTGGTGTATGATGTTGTCCTTATAGGAGCATCACACTTGTTGTTAAGGAGGCCTTGGTTGTTTAATTGATGTGTTATTTACGATAGATACAAGAATACTTATGCCTTTATGAAGTATGGAAAGAAGATTGCATTGTAACCTATGATACTAAGCTAGGCAAATGAGACACATAATCCGCTCACTTAAGCTAGCAAAAAGAAGGCATTAACGATGCGCTAAAGAGAGCTCTGAGCTTCTGAGAAGGCTGATGAGCCTATGTTTTTATTAGTGAGGAGACTACTGGAATTGAGGAATTTGGAAGATATACTTGAAGAGGTTCAAAAGTTGATAGAAGAGTTTTTTTGACCTATTTCCAGAAGAGCTACCTAAAGGACTACCCCAATCTGAAGCATTAAACATTGCATTGACTTCTAGCTAAATGTAGCTTACCAAATAGACTCGCTTACAGGAGGAATCTCGAGCAAGTTGCCAAGCTGATGAGATAGGTAGATGAGCTAATTAAGTGATTATATGTGAGAGAGAGCATAAGCACCTATACCGTACTAGCTTTGCTCATCTTAAAAAAGGATAGTTCATGGTACATGTGCATTGACAGCTAAGCTATCAACCACATCACTATCAAGAAATAATATCCCATATTGAGGTTAGATAACATGTTAGACAAGCTATATGGTGCTTAGATATTTTCGAAGATATATTTGCAAGGTAGATACCATTAAATTCGCATAAAACATAGTGATAAGTTAAAGACTGAATTTAAAATGAGGTATGGTCTCTACAAATGATTAGTTATGCCATTCAGACTTATTAATGTGCTCATGAACTGTGTGATGCACCCTTTGATTGGATGACGTGTGATCATGCACTATGATGACATATTGATGTATAGTGCTGACCCAATTGACCATTTACAACATCTCCAAGCTGTTTTTGATATTTTGTAGGTTGAGAGACTATAAACTTAAAGAAGTGCACTTTTTGCCTACGTGAAGTTACATTCCTTAGTTATGTAGTGTTAGGAGATGGAATCTGAGCTAATGAAGAGAAAACCCGAGTTGTCTTGGAGTAGCCAATGCCGAAGAGCATTACTGAAGTCAGAAGCTTGCATGGCTTAGCTTTTTTCTATAGAAGGTTTATTAAGAACTTTAGTATCCTTACTACCCCATTGACCGAGCTCATTAAGGATAGTGAAGGATTCCATTAGAATGATCGAGTTGAGTAGAGTTTTAGGGAAATCAAGGGGAAGCTTACCACTGCTCTTGTTTTAGTCCTACCTAACTTCGACAAACCTTTTGATCTAAAGTGTGACACATCAAGCATTGGTATTAGCACCATATTGATACAAGAGCATTGACTTGTTGCTTATCACAGTATGAAGCTCAGTGGTGCCACATTGAAGAATTTTGTGTATGAGAAAGAATTATATTCTCTTTTCTGAGCTCTTACTTTATGGCAACATTCTATGCGGACCATGAGTCCTTGAAGCCTCTTGGGAGTCAAAACAAACTTTCAAAGAGATAGGAAAAATGGTTGGAGTTTATAGAAGGCTTTTCTTATGTCATCAAGCAGAAGAAGGGTAGTGCTAATGTAGTCGTTGATGCTCTGTCATGTCGGCATATCTTATTAACCACCCTGTAGACTAAGTTATTAGGATTTACCCTTATTATAGAGTAATAAACCTAGGGCCTACACTTTGGTCCTATTCTTAAGAAGTGTCGAGGAGTTACTATTGGAGATTACCATTTGAAGGATGGGTATTTTTTCAAAGACAAGAGGCTATGCACATTGAATTGTTTTGCATGTAAATAAGACGTTAGGCACTCTACTTTGAGCTGTTATGGGAAAGAATTCAAGAGATTAGGACTTATACCTACTTGTTGTAGAGTTCGCTTACAACTGAACCGTTTACAGAATTACTGGGAAGACTCCTTTTGAGGTCGTTTATGGCCTCAACCCCACTATCTCTCTAGATATGATCAGTACTCCCGTAGTTGCCAAAGAGAGCCAATCCAAAGTTGATCTAACCTAAGGATTACAAGACCTACATTAGTTAATGGCAAGGAAGATTGCTAAGTTCAACGAAAGATAGCAAGATATAAGAATCATAGCTGCTAAACTATTTCCTTCAAGCCAGGCGACTTAGTATGGATCCATCTTAGCCAAGAAAGATTTTCGTACCTAAGATATATTAAACTATCCCTATGAGTTGATGGTCCATTTAAGGTCCCGAAGAAGACTAATTGCAACACCTAGCAGATTGAGATACCTGAGCATTATGGTGTCTCCTCTACCTTCAATGTATTTGACCTAATTCCCCACCGACCAGCAGAAGTCCTCGCAAAAGCAAGGGAGGAGTAACCTTAAGAAGCCCCTATAGATTTGAGGGCAAAATCTTTGAACCCCTAGGTAGTTGATAAGAATCAACTCCTCAAACTTGTCACATGAAGCCGAGCTAGAGGATTGCAAGGACTACCTAGATGAATACTAGCTTGAGAACCCTCACTAGATGAGGATTACTTCATTGATCTCAGACTCCTATACTTCTATTAACCTAAGTATTGAACTGTAATTGAGATCAATACTACTTCCGAGTTTCGAGCACAAAGCATCTACCCAAGCCGAATTTCCTAACCTTAAGAGATTCCAAAATGTTTAAGCTTCGACCTATCCTAGATCGTCCTAAATTAGGTCAACTTAGTTTCAAGATCCACTCTTACCCTCATCTAAGCTTAACTCTACAATTGCTGAACCATTTAAGAATTCGCTTCAGTAAGACCAGCCTCAATAGAAATCATTAGTCACCACTCGACATGTATCTTTTGGCACAACTTCTTAGGAGGTTTCCTTCATCTTTTCTTTTCCATACATTGTAGCATTTGTTGTTTTTACCCTTTTAAGAATGTTCTAGGAATCTTTTGTGCATTATCCATTTTATCATATCTTCATTTTGTTGTAACCCTAGTTGAGGTCATATAAATACCTCACTTCTTTGTATGAAGACATCATGCTTCCTATTATTGAATTACAGAATTTTCCTTTCAGAGTAACTTGCGTATTCTCTATTATCCTTAGCTCTTATTTAACTCCTTTAGTAATAGTTAGTGGCAAGTGACCTTAGTTCGACATTCATGTGTCCTATTGAGTGTGTATATTAGGTTGAGTAGGATTAGTTGGTATGTCACATCCAGGCGAAAGCTATTTGGATTTTACTAACCCCCCTTTTATTTTCTTTTCATCCTTATTTGTTGTGGTGTTTCTCCATATGTATGACCCTCGAGATGTATTACAAAGTAGTTGCGCTTAAAATATAGAAAATCGAAAAAATAAGAAAGAAATTAACTTAATTCAAGTTAATGTGTTTAAGACCTATGAATTGGCACTTTGGAAGCAACGAGTCCACAAGATCCACCTCAAAACTGGTTAGGGATAGGTTGACCCAGTTTATGTCTAAGGGCCCCATGATTAACAGGCTTTTAGTAGGTTTGGTTAGGTTAGGAAAGTGTGCCTATATGCACTATTAAGCAACCTGTCAATTTTAACTAATTATGGCCTAAGATGTTTCCATTGGCCTACTTACATATCTTATTGTCAAGTCAATCATGTAACATTGGTGTGACATATACATGGTATAACTTGTTATTTAAAAAATTGAGTTGTTTCAAATGATTGATTTTAAATTAAATTGACCAAATTTGAAAGAAAAATTTGAAAAATGGGAAACTCTTAAGGGTTGTTGGTGTAACCTCTCTCACTTTAGTACCTTAGATTAGGAAGTTGACTATAATTTAGAGTAATTTACAGAGCCAACCTCATCTTTAGTTTCACTATCCACCACAAAAATAAAAAAGAAAAAGTATAAGGCCCAAGAGTTAAGACGTTGTAAGATGGATCCAGTTAAGGTCCTTAGGGGCATAAATGATTCGTTTCCTTCTACGGCTTCCTAATTCCTTCTGTCGAGCTACAGTTTTAGTTAGTTGCTAGGAAATTCTTTAATGCAACCTGTGAAATTCCTTGAGATACTGTAGGCCGGTTGACTCTCCCCTTGTGTAGTTGGACTACTAACTAAGTCTGAGGGTAGGTTCGGGTTAAGTCCATAACAACCTTAAGTGGTAATGTTCTAGTGGAGCTGTGAGTGGAGTGATTGTAGGCAAATTCAATGATGAGTAAGCATAAATCCCAGTCACGAGAGTTCTTTCCAACAATGGCATGTAGGAGATTACTGACGGTTCTATTAACTACTTCAATCTGGTCATCTGTCTGGGGTTAGCAACAGGTACCGAACAAGAGCTTGGTGTCGAGTTTCCTACATAAGGTCTTCCAAAAGAAGTTCGTGAATTTGGAATCATGGTTGAACACAATATTCCTTGGCACTCCATGCAGTCTCACAATTTCCTGCAAAAAGAGGTTAGTGATGAATAAAGCATCATCAGTTCTATGGTAGGGGATGAAGTAGCCCATCTTGTTGAACCGATCGACTACTACCATGATTGAATTGTGTCTTCTCTGCATGTAAGGAAGGCCGAGCATGAAATCTATGCTTAGATCGGTCCACGGCTGCTCAGGAATTGGTAGGGGTATATATTCTCCATAGGGTTCCCTTCTTCCTTTTGCATAGTTACATACCTTACACCTCTTAAGTATTCGATGCACATCCTTCATCATCTTAAGCGTGTAAAAGTGTTCCTTCAATATCTTAATCGTCCTCTTTTCCCCAAAATGGCCAACTAGACCCTTGGCATGAGTTTCTCGAACTAATAGTTCCCTTGTAGAACCATTCGGTACTCAAATTTGCTTTCCCTTCATTAAGAAGCCCTTACTCTAGTAGAATCCGTCTACAACTCTTCTCTCATGGCACTTGGCTGCTAAAGGCCTTAAATGTAGGTCATGCTCATATCGATCACATAAAGTACCAAATCTAAGCACTTTAGCTTGCAATGTCGTAATCAGGGTATGACTGCGAGAAAGTGCGTTAGCCACTGTGTTGGTGCTTCCCTTCTTATACCTGATAACATAGAAAAAGGTCTCCAAGAACTCGACCCACCTAACGTGACGTCGAGAAAGCTTTTACTACCTGCAAAGATGCTTGAGAGATTCATGATCTAAATATAAGATGAATTCTCTTGGCAACAAATAATGTTGCTAGTTTTGAAGTGTACGAACATGGGCATAGAACTCCTTATCGTAGGTTGAGTAATTCGAAGCAGCATTTCGGAGTTTTTCACTGAAGTAAGCAATGGGTCGGTGCTCCTACATAAGGACGGCACCAATGCCAACACCAGATGCATCACATTCAACCTTTAAAGCCTTCTCAAAATCTGGTAAGGCAAGTATTGAAGCAGACGTCAACTTACACTTCACATCTTCAAAACTTCTCTGAGTTTTTTCTATCCATTTAAACTCAACATTCTTCTTGGTTAATTCAGTCAACGATGTAGTTATGGAGCTGAAGTTCTAGATAAATCTTCAATAGAATAAGGCTAGGCCATGGAAGCTCCTGACTTTGGTTGCACTAGCCGGTTTAGGCCACTCATTAATAGCCTTAACCTTTTCCTCATTAACTCAAACTCCACTCCCTGAAACAACATATTCGAAGAATACAACCTCGCTTTGACAGAAAGTGCATTTCTTTAGGTTGCTGAATAATTTCTCAGTATGGAGTATGTTAAACACCAATCTCAAATGTTTGACATGAATGAGAAGGTTGGCATTGTAAACTAGAATATCGTTAAAATAAACCACAATGCATTTTCCAATCAATGTTTTGAGTACATGATTCATGAACCTCATGAATGTATTTGGTGCATTAGTTAAACCAAACGGCATAACCATCCACTCAAATAGACCATTCTGAGTCTTATAGGCTATTTTTCATTCATCTCTTGATCTCATTCATATTTGATGGTACCTACTCTTGAGATCTATCTTTGAAAAGATACGTGCACTATGCAACTCATCGAGTATGTCATCTAACTGCGGGATCGGGTATTGGTACTTAACAGTAACCTTATTGATAGCACAATTGTTAATGCACATCCTCCATTATCCATCTTTCTTTGGTACTAGTACGGTTGAGACGGTACATGGGCTCACGTTGTCATGAACATATCCACGATCTACCAACTCATTAACTTACTTTTTCAACTTAGCTACTTATTCAGGATTGAGTCTATAGGTAGTTCGATTTAGCAGAGCTGTTCAAGGTTGATGATCGATGCAATGCTCAATCCATCTTAAGGAAGGTAATCCTTTTGACATCTCGGTGGGAAAGAGGTTAGTAAGTTCCTTGAGTAGCTACTGTACTTCGGCAAGTAAGTTCTCTTTAACCTTTAAGAGTCTCTTGACCAAGAGGAGTACATAGCCCTCAGCCTTAACCTTTTGTACAAACTAAGCTCGGGAAATCACCAATGACTTCCATTGCAGCGATATAGCAACCTTTTCCTAGGTTTCTTGCACTTCCTTGGGACTTATAAGTGTCAATATAACTTTCTTCCCATCTTTTTGAAACATGTAGGTGTTTTTATACCCATCGTATAACACTCTCAAGTTAAATAGCCACGGTTGGCTAAGTAATATGTGAGATGCACACATGGGAAGGACATTGCACATCACCTCATCCTTGTACCTATTACCAATAGTAATAGGCACTCTGACTTGCTCAGAAACGTGTAATCCTCTTTTCTCGTTCAGTCAGTGAATCTTATGCAGCTTAGGGTGTGGGAGAGTTGGCAATTTCGTGGCCTTTACTACCCCTTGTGCAATGACGTTGGTACAGCTCCCTCCATCAATGATCAGGCGCATAGCTTGCCATTTACCTAGCAAATCACATGAAAGAGGTTCTCTCTTTGCTCATTTTCATTACCTATGAAAGTACTGAGAGATTGCCAAACGACAAAGCAATACTTGGCTCTGCCTTTGGGGGGTATCTTGGCCTCTTGATCTTCGTCAAATTCTTCCAGCATCCGATTGGTTACCACTTCTTCCTTTCCTTCACTCACACTTTCGACTTCAAATTGGGGCTTGTCTCCCTCTATCGTCATGACTCGGTGATTTAAACATTGACTAGCCACGTGTCCATAGCCAAGGAATTTAAAAAATTTAATTTCTCGAGTTTTCCTCCTTGAACTTTGACCTTAGTCTCTTCGGATCTCAGGTTCCTTGGTCTTGCTCTTACCTCAGTCTTTGTTTGATCTGCTTAGTACATGACCTTGGTGTTCCATCTCGAGAATGTTTGATGCCCTATCATTCCCTAGTCTACTCGGCACCATTGTTCGATTATTCGGCATTTGGCTAGCTTAGCTCTGCCATTGCCTCTCAACTCTTTGGGTTACTTGGATGGTTTCATCCAAAGTCATGAGGCTTTGCACTTTCATGACATGACCAATCTCAGCTCTGAGTCCAAAAATGAACCGCGCTATAGTTCAGGTCTCAAGCTCATCAACATCACAATGTATAATGGGCAACTAAAACTCTCGGACATAGTTGTCTATAGACCCGTTACCTTGCCTTAAGTCTTGGAGTCGTTAGAAAGTATCCTATTCATAGTGTTCGGGAATGAACTTACTCCTTAGAACTCTCTTCATCTCATTCCATGTTCGGACCTCGTGTTGGGTCCTTAGGCAAACACTTTATAGCTTCTTCCACCGCATTGCTGCATATCTAGAAAATTCTAACGCTGCTACCTTAATGCGGACGACATCTTCATAATCATAAAAGTCAAATATCTTTTTGATATTCTCTTCCCAGTCCATGTGGTCATTAGCATTACCAGACCTATTGAAGCTTGGAATTTGTACCTTAAGATGTTCGGTACCCCTTGGTGCTTTGAACTCTCTCTCATCAGTCCCAATTCCTAGTCTTCTTCGTCTTCGTACTCTTCCACTTTGTCTAACTCTAACCTTCTTCTCATGACTTTGTTAGCACGTCATGGTGGTGTGTGGTTTACTAGAAAGGATTCAGGAGCTCACTCTTTCATCTGCCTCCTCAGCTTATCTCTCATTTCTCAGCCTTGCTTAGTAACTCTCTCACGCAATCCATTCTCTAAGACCCTGTTTACTAAGATAGCTAAATTAGCCATAATTGTAGTATGATCTTATATCTACTCATTAGTAGTACGTGGTGTTTGTTGGATAACTCGACCACGACCATGAGCATCATTCTTGACATCATGAATCTCTCCCTATATACTAAGGTTCGCCATTCCTATCACAAAATTTCAATAACTACACTTCACTCGGATGGCTACATTCGTATGTAGTATCTCGAACAATAGACTGACTATTACTATATAGCTTTACATCTTAACTTTAACCTTAAGCTCTAATGCCGGGAATATATGGTGTACCTAAGAGCTCAGTTATCGTTAGGACTTACCAAGGCAGAATTGAACTGAATGGGTCCTTCGAGATATCGAAGAAAATTAGAGGGAAATGGTCCACAACTGAACAAAGTAGTTAACGTGAGGCTACTTGGAGGATGTAACTCACTAACGAACATAACACGACTTGACACCACACTTAATATGATGCACAAGTTGATGTTAAGGTTCACTCGCCGCTAATCTTGAGCTATTTGGTAAGATTAGATAGGAGTGTAGGAAATATGGACTTAGGGAGGGTTCTCTCACAAGAACAGAATATTCAGTGTAAAATGTTAGTTATCACTGGATTACAAGAGAAAAGGACTATTTATAATAAGTCCTTAGGGCAGCATTACAAATAATGAAAAGATAAGAAAGTATATACAAAAGAGAATTCCTTGTACATAACAAAAAGGGTAAAAAGGATAAAAGACCAAAACGGAAAAGTAGTACAATGTCAGACGTGGTGGACAAGTGGCAGTGCAACATTGGTCCTATACAAATATTCTCTGAGCACAACAAGTGAGAGGGGTCACAATGTTGTGGCATTAAAGGGCTAGGAAGAGAGAGAGAGATGGAGGCATGCTAAGAGAAAGACTATTTAGCCATTTAAGTGAGTCTCTCGTCACTCGGTATGAACTTCTCGGTAGTATCGGTAGGATTACTTGGCATAGGGTCTTCGGTAAGGGAATAGTCGGCATCATCACTACTGAGTGTATAGATTAACGTATGACAATTAAGGGACCTCAAGGAGTTCAGCTACATTCCTTCGGCGTAAACTTTCTTATCATTAGTAGGTTACTGAGAGAGAATTCACCATGTGAGGGATTAGAGTCCTTAGAGCCATGTGTAAGTAATGGGGACGTTGGTCGGCGATTCATTACAACCTTACTAGGGACATCGCTACTCATTGATCATTGAGTTGCACCTTAAGTTCTGCTACCATTGGCCCCTAGATTGAGTTGTGTACAAACAATACACAACAATTAAGAGCCCAATAATAATTAATCCATTTTCAACTTGCTACCCTAGCAAACATATGTTGCATACCTAGATAACTAGATTCAAATTGAACAGAGCTATCAATAATAAGAGAACTTGTAATAATAAGGAATACTAAGCTTAGAGTCTACACAAATTTTATCTTAGGTTCTTAAACTAGCTAATTTTAGATTGTTAGGTTGATTATACCTAACTTAGAGTGTAAACTTTGAAGGAAAAACAAGATTTAGGTTTATGCTTGGGATCATGGTTAAGGTCTCTAGCCGTATTCCTTATTGAACTTTGTTTATACTGACTACAAGCAGGATCATGCCTGTGATCTTAGATTGTAATCCTTATGGAATTCCAGCTTTAATGATTATAGGTAAGATCATACCTGTGATTTTGGATTGTGATCCTGTAGTCCTCTAAATTTCTTTTCTCAAAACTTAATCAACTTAAGAACTTTAAATTATCAGGGGTCCGTGGTCAAAACCACGCCAATGTTCCTGACCGTACTCTTCCTATATTGCAAAAACCCTTCTCTTTTTATTCCATAAGTATCCAACTTCGAATTTCCAGAACAAAATCATAATACCTATTATCATAAGACTCGTTCCTTTCATCATGCAACAATTAAATGTCAATTAAACACAAATCTTTTCATACTTACTTGGACTTTTTGAGAGAACTTGCAAACTTTCGATTCTCTCGATTTCTATTGATTTCTACAACTTCCAATAATCAACCCTATACAAATAATCTTATCAGATTTCAATAAAAAACGAGATTTCCTTGATTATAATGCTCATCTTACCTTTTATTTTATTTTCTCTCAACAAAACCCTTACTCTCCAACTGAAATTGATGGTGCACCATAGATCTACAACCCAAATGACATTAGCCCTTGTCCAAATTGTTGAAATCGTAGAAAAACAAAAAGGATTGCACGTCTTACCTTAAGGAATTGCAAAAGGTTTCTCAATCATTTGGGGAATACCTCCTTCTCTTTCTTTCCAGTGTGAAACTATGGCTAATAATAAAGATTAACTTTTATAGCTAGGTCAAGTCTTGTAACCTTAGACCCTAGTAATTGCTATTATACCCTTACCTGAATTTATAACTTTACTATATTGTCCACCTTTTATTTTTTAATCCTTCTTATTTTACTTTATAGTTAAAATGAATTTTTTAGGTACTACAATAAGCTTATGTCTAATTGTGCACCACGATTAGGTAATAGAAAACAAGTTGTGTTCCCTTTTATTATTTATATTTTGATAGTTAAGGTTGATGATCCCACCCTAGATAGATCACGTAATCCATATATAGAGGTTAGGCATAATTACCCATGAGTGGATGAGTAATAGGGTTGAATTGTGATGAAGAAGGTAGTTGATGTACACTTCACCATGCAAATGCACTAAGGATGATCTAGTAGGTTCTAATAGATGGTTTTCATTTTGTGATGAAAGTATTGAACATAAGGGAAAAGTAATCGATTACTAAGTCATCTTATCTATGAGTTGTTGTGTCAAAACAACCTAAAATTGAAATAAAGATAATCCTATATCAAGTATTAAACTATACAACATATTTTCCTTACTTCATAAGGTGAAATAGAATACCTATTTTGCCTTGACAATTTTAGTTTTATGTTTGGTTGGTAGAATAATTATTATATGGAATTGTTATCACTATGAAATAAGGAAATGAATTCCTTTATAAATAAAAAAGAATAGCTATTTCTTAGTTTTTTTTCCTAACATATTTCCATATCTATCCTTGAGGCTCAAATGGATTATAAGAAATAGTGATTACTTTTTTATTATATTCTTTAAGAATTACAATTCTATTGCTATCTTATTTTGTTTCATAAACCAAACATACAATAAGACTATTCTATCTAGTAACAAAAGAGAAAAAACTAATAAAAGTATGTTTCTTAACTAGGGTTGGCAATTTGTGT
Source organism: Lumnitzera racemosa (assembly GCA_024138005.1). Taxonomy (NCBI): domain Eukaryota; kingdom Viridiplantae; phylum Streptophyta; class Magnoliopsida; order Myrtales; family Combretaceae; genus Lumnitzera; species Lumnitzera racemosa. The sequence continues at coordinate 24,877,961 of JAMXBC010000011.1, forward strand.
TGTCATGTTGTGTTTCATATCTATGTTTGAAAAACCTCAGCCTATGATACAACCCATTTATTAATTGTGTTTCAAAACCTAAACCTACAACCTTATTCGTTTGAAAAGTGTGTCTTGTGTCTGGGTTGAACTTGTTTATCGATTAGAAAGTTAGAAATAAATTTACAAAATACTTATTAATTTAATAGGAGTGCTTTGTCGAGATATTATGGCGTAGTTATAGCATTTTTTCCTTCTTTTTTTTTTTTCCTTATCCTTCTTCTTTATCTATTATTTTTTTTTTTGGGATAAGTGAACATCCAACCACTATATCATGTAACTTACCAAAGGTTTTTGTAGAGAATATTTTCAAATGATATAATTCATAAATATACAGTAAATATTCGAGTCAAAAGGAAGCAAAACCAAGATCAATAATAGGACTAAATTTCTTTTTAGACAAAGAAAATTCATTAAAATAATAAATAGTTTTCTCTTGTCCTCCAATGCTTACAAACATTATAATAATAGTGATGAACCTTCTCATAACAAGCCTCCATTTAATTCAATTAGCCAATAAAAATGGCTGTTAAACCTACATCTATTGCACATAATAAACAATAGATTTTATCAAAATATGTTACATTTAAAATTAAGTTGAACCATTCATCAGAATAACAAATAGTTTTGTCCTCTCTACCTCTACAACCCCTCTAATGTCAATGATTTGTTGTCTTAAATTAAGCGGAAACATGTCTTGAATCAATGTTGCCACCATTCATGAGAATAACAAATAGTTTTGTCCTCTATGTCAATAACTATTCAATTAAGAGGTTCAAGTATTAGTTCACCATGTTATTTGATTATGGTCGTGAGAGTTCTTTTTTAGATATTATAATGAGGAAATTATATAAAAATGATTGGTTTTTTAGTAAATGAAAAAAAAAAATAGATTACGATTCAATTGTATAAATCACAACAAATTCCAAAATTGAATGTAAACAACAAAGCAAATAGCAAAAAGCTACAATATGTAAACTAACCAAACAAACTCACACAAAAAGAAAATAAAAGAAAAGATATGGAAAAAAACAATGTAAATGTGTTGTAGCGTAACCTCATAAGGACTTAGCAAAGAGAGTACTTGTAAAATGAACCTAGGATGAAGGATCGAGTTTTGTAAGAACTACAACCGGGAAGTGAAAGAGTAAAAACCAAAAGAGTGGTAAAAACCCTAGACTAACATAAAAATAAAAAAATTATTATTTGTAGTTAGTAAAGTAAAATAAGAATAACATAAAATCAAATGTAAGGATTATACAATTATTAATGATAAATGGGTTTATAGGTTGAACCTATAACTTGTTTATGAGACTTGTTTAATAAATGGGTTTATAAATAGGTCTGAAACCTAAACTTGAACCTAGATAAAAATTTAAATGTGTCATGTCTAGGTTTGACTTGATTATCATTTGTGTTGTTTTTTATTGATCTAAACCTATTTATAACCATTGCATGTCGTGTTTTGGTTTATGGTCGAGTCTAAAATTGCTAACCCTATTCTTAACATTACGTTGACTTAGTAGGTTAAAAAAAGGTTAGGAAACATTTTGAAAAGTTGGTTTTGATGGTTTTCTAAATTGTTTAACATTTTATTTGGGTCTATAGTGAACTTATTCCCTAATTCAACTATTAAAAGCAATTATTCATGAGAAAGCAAATGATTTTAAGAGTGTATGAACCAAAAGAGTGTATAAATTTATGTGAGACCCTATGGTTAAGTATCTTATATGGATCGTAGGAGATTGTGGTACTAGTTTATAAGGCCATGGTTGTGACTACCTTATTAATACAAGCTTAAAACTTTTAGGCTAAGTAGTTGAAATGGGCCTACTAGTATTTGTTGGCTTGACTATTCATTGCTTTTGGCTTTGTGCATTACAAAATGGTATCAGAATGGACCCCTTATTAGTAGGTGGATGATTCAAGTTTGGCTCCAATTTTAGAGAAAAGGTTTGAGGAAGGTGGGGAGTGTCACTAGGGTATGACTCCTTATATACTTCCAAGATGACCTATAAATATTGGGTAGCCTAAATTGTACATCGAAAATGGGAGGTGAATCTGGGCCCTATTGTATGGTCTTGTGATACAGACGTTGTATTTTGAGAGGGGGGGTGGGGGGTGTGATTGTGAGACCTTATGGTTAAGTGTTTCACATAGATTGTAGGAGGTTATGGTATTAATTTATAAGGTTATAGTTGTGAACACCTTATCAATACAAATTTAAAACTTTTGGGTTAAGTGGTTGAAATAGACTCATTAGTATTTGTTGGCTTGGCTATTTACCTAGAGTGTTACAATCTACTTGTTGTTAATCCTTCTAGGTGTAATCTATGTTGTTAGTATCTAATGCTTTCAATAACTCAATAATTATATCTTACTAGTGAATATTAGTCGATTAATGTAGTAAGTAGGCTAAAGGAGTAGTTGATTGAGTTCTTTGAAAGCCTTGCATTAGCTAAATTATTGTATCTTGCTAATACACTTAATTCATCCACATTTTCATTTTGTAACTTAAAGTGGACCGTGTACAACAACAAGAGTAAAACCATTTAGCAATACAAAGACCCGTTTGTATAGAAACTTATTAGTACATAATCAAATAGATGTTTAGCTAAATCATAAATCATAAAAATTTTAACCATTTGTACCAATTAATAAACAAACACAAATAAAAATAAAGAAAAAGTTCATTTATAAAAATCCAACAAAGTTTTGAAAAAGGTAAAGAGAATTGAAATTGATAGAACTAGAAGAGAATGGCATTGATCTATTGAACTTAGGCTAAAACATCAATAATGACTAATGTGAGGTTATTAAACTTTAAACTAAAAATGAAGTTTAAGACTACTAAAAGTAGTAAATAATAGGGGTGAGCAGGTACAAAATAAGTATGACACAAGGCCTTACTTGAGCCCTACTTGTACCCTACCTTGTAGGTATAAATTCCCTAATTTTTATATTTGAAACCTTTTTTATGGCACATTGGAACTACTTTATACTTTGCACCCTATAGATTCTATAAGGTACATGGGACCTTATGGAACTCGAGTATATATATATTATCTTCCTTCAAAGCTTTGTATTAGGTTTATAATCAATATCAAAATTATAACCATACTATTGCTAGACCCGCTAGTAATAATTTATATAGGTGAAATATGTTTTAAATTGAGATAACATGAAACTTTAATAGGCAAAATAGAAAATATTTCTATAGTTAGAATTGTTAAAACCCTTGGTTTGATCATGCTTAATTTTTTTTCTTGTCTTTTCTTTTCAAATTATCCAAATGAAATTTTTATCAAGCTATAAGATTGTTATACATAGAATACAAAAGTCATATGTTACAAAAGTCATATGTGAGTAATTCTCTTATAATATATTGAATAATGAGTTAAGAATTAAGATATTTTTAAAGCTTTACTAGATTAGTGTTAGTAAAGGAGAAGGCAAAACAAAAAAAGATACTAAAAGAAGAGAGGGGTTTTTATGAGGAGAAGAAGAAGAAGAAGAAAAAGAAGAGGAGAAAGAGACTATGTAATAGATACAAATAGTGTATATTTATAAGATTTTGTTATGAGCTTAATTTTTATTGTTATTTTCTTTAAGACTAAAAAAATGGCAATAATATCAATTATTTATTTATTAATATTATTTATTTATTATTATTATAAGATGGGTATAAGGTACCATATAACCTAACCTTATATGATTTAGAGTATAAGTTTAGGGTGGGACATGATATCTTGACTTTATACTTATACCTCATTCTATAGGAGTAGGTTTTAAGAAATTATTAACTAGAACCTACTCTATGATCCTCATTATCGGTTGGAATTGTTAAAACCCTTAGTTCGATCATAATTAAGTTTTTTTTTTGTCTTATCTTTTCTTTTCAAATCAATCAAATAAATTTTTTTGTCAAGTAGTAAAATTGTTATACATAGAATACAAAAATTATATGCGAGTAATTCTATTATAATATATTGAATGATAAGTTAAGAATTAAGATATTTTTAAAATCTTACTGGATTAGTGTTAGTAAAGGAGAAGGTAAAAAAATAAAAAAAAAAAGTAAAAGAAGAGAGAGGTTTTTACTAGAAGAAGAGAAAGCGACTATGTAACAGACAAAAATGGTATATATTCATAAGATTTCGTTATAAATTGAATTTTTACTATTATTATTTTTAAGATTGAAAAAATGACAATAATATCAATTTTTTATTTATTAATACTATTTAATTATTATTATAAGGTGGTTATAAGGTACGATAAAGTATAATCTTATATATTTTAAAATATAAGTTATATGATGGGACATGATATCCTGATTTCATACCCATAATCTATCCTGTAGGAGTAGGTTTTGATAAATTATTATTTGAAATCTATCATGTAATCTTCATTATCCATTAAAAATCTATTTAATAAAGTATGATCCAAATAAATACCTTATATGATATGGTTATCCACTTATCCTTAATAAATAAGTAGCTAAAAGGGAAAAGTGGGTATTTCAACACTGAAATCGTGTTTACTGGCCGAAGGGGGAAAACATATGAATTTTGTCTACAGAGTTTAGACTTTGATTGAAAGAAGTATGGCTTGCTCGAAATCATTTGATAGGTATAAATGGCTTCTGGAAATCGATTCTGGCTGGGCGAAGTAAATCTGGTCCGACTGAAGTCGATATGGGGTAGGGACGGATCCAAGCAGGGTTCTAAAGGAGCCCTCACCCTCCAAGCTTAGATAAAAATTAGTTTTAAAGGAGGTATATATTATAAATCCCCGACCGCATCCATGTCCGGGAAAAGTCATTACATGTCTTCAGGACTTCGTTGAATAGATGATGCTCCAGAACCAACATGCTTCTTTCGTTCAATTTTTGTTTCTCGTGCTCCTCAGTTCATAAGTATTTAGCTATTTTTATCCATTTACGCTTAAAATAATCACAAAATAATTATAAATAAAGGTGTAAGTGTATGGGAAAAGGACAAAAAAAAAAAAATTGTAGCTCCTAAGAAAATATTCTTAAGAATATTATATTTAAAATCATCTTTTCAAAATATGATTTCTATTTAAAAAAAAAAAGGATTTCGAGTGGCATTATATTTCCTTTCTCCCCATGTAACCTCATTCTATGCAGTTACATACAAACTTCTCATTTTCTCTCTCTAAAATGTTTTGAGATTTCCTTAACCAAATTTATTGTTTTGATTCTTTTTTTTTTTTCAATTAATCGTAGATTTTGAGTAATAGCGTAGCATAGATCGTAATTATGAGAAGATTTTTTGAAATAGGGAGACAATTTGCACGATTTCTTTATTTTCTCTTTCTAAACAACTATATTGAAAATGTATAATTTTTTCATGTTTTAATCTGTTTTATGCACATTTGAAGAATTACTGTTTTTGTTTGATACATTATAGTACATTGTTGTCTACAGGTATTTTTTTAGACGAGATGAATTGTTAATGTTTCTTTATTATAAACATGCATTAATTTTTTTTTTATACTCCATTGTTAGTAATTTTAATTTTTTTTTTATAAATTTGTGTTCATTAGTTAGTATATTTTATAAATACATGTATATAATTTTTTTTTTGCTTAAATTTGTCTTCATTGCTATATTTTATATACATATGTGTATTAAGTAATATGTATACAAAAAATTATCGTTGAAGGATAAAACCGAAGTGGTGTTAGTTCTTTATTTTTTCAATTGGAGTAAGTAATGAATCTAGTGCCATTAAGTAAATATGTTAGTGAACTCAAATTAGGTGATATGTTTGTGAAATCTAGAGTGTAACTATTAGTATAAGCTAATATTTTTATTTTCAAATGTTGAAATTTATGAAGTTGATATAGCAAATAGGTGTAAAATGAATAATATGTGGTTGGTTTACTATGTCGGTGGAAGTATTATGGAAAAAGAAGATAGGGTATGGTATAATAGGTGCCTGAGAATAGCAATTGGAGTTCCATTTAGGGTCACGTATGATCGGTTGATTGGATTGATATGTAATTAGCTTTGGGTTAATATGACAACTCATCAGGTTAAGTTGATTCATAGATACCCCTTTGTAGGCAAGAATAGGGACATGTTCCGTGTCGTCCCTATGAGCGATGATTATGATGTCCAACAATTAATGGCTTCCTCAATATGATGTGGTAGAGTTAGTAGTTCAACGGAGTTTTATATTGAAATTCATGAAATGAGCTCATCATTGATTACCCACCCCCCCCCCCCCCCCCCCCCCCCCCCCCAACACACACACACATGCTCTACATTTGAGTATCATGTTGGAGGGCACAGCGATGATGTTGGAGTACAAGTTGAAACTCAAGTGTTTGAATCCTAACCAGTCCCATCGAATCATGTGATGAGTAGCAGTCATATGTTTTATGAACCTAATGTATTGAGCATCAGTGAGTCTAATAGAGATACTGATGTGGAGAATGAATTGACTTGCGAGGATATTGATAAAGATTCTAATGATATAGATTCTAATGTTGACATTAGTCTGAGTGAATGCTGGTTGTAGTAAGTGGAAGACGCATAAGGGTCACGTAGAAGAAATGATTAGAGATAGAGGTTAGCCATAGATGTAGACGAGGTTGAAATATAAGAGCTTGTGCCTTTCTATACAGTAGTGTTGGGGATGGATTGGTGTCGTCTAAGGAGAGCATAAATGATGGTGAGTAGAGTTTTAGTGATGAATTGAAGGTGGGCATGTGATTCGAAAATAAAAAACATTTACACATAGCTATGAAGATGCATCATGTTATGAACCATCATGATTTCGTCGTGAAGGAGTCTAAACCTACATTCTGGTCTATCAGACGTGTTGATTGGGAAAAGGGATGTGGGTGGAGACTTAGAGCTCATAAGAAGAAGCATGCTGGATGCTTTGTAATAACTATGTTTGTGAGTCCACACACGTGCCTTAATCTTACTATAAGCCAAGACTACCTAATATTGGACTCAAATACCTTATCTTACTTTTTGATAAAGGAAGTACAAGAGTCATTGAGCTTCAAGGTAAAATACTTGTAGGCGACTATTTGTAGATAGTACAATTACACTGTGCATATGAAGAGAGTTAAAGGAGAAAAGCGTAAAGCAATTGAACAAGTTTATGGAAGGTAGGAGGAATCATATGCGGTGTTCCTACATCTACTAAATGCCATTCAAGAGGTTAATCCTGGTACCATGGTTAAATGGAAATGGTGAGACAATAATAATACCGGGCATATGTTCTTTCACAGAATCTTTTTGGCATTTAAACCATGTTTTGAGGCCTTCCTACATTGTAGGCTTGTCGTTGCTATCGATGAAACATTCCTTTATGGGAAATACAAACATAAACTATTGATTACGACTAGAGTTGACTGTTAGAATCACATTGTCCTACTGGGTTTTGCCTTAGTCAATGAGGAATGTTAGGATAATTGGAGTTAGTTCTTAAAGTGTGTGCTCATGCGCTATAAGAGATCCTGTTGACATATATTTGATTTCAGATTGTCATATTGAGATCTAGTCTACAGTTGTCGAAGAGAATGCAGTGTGGCGAGTTATAGTGCTAATAGGTTTTTGCTTGTCAGAGAGTGCCACGAAAGGTAAGCGATTGAAATTGTCCTAATTGAAAGACAATTTCACTAATTTGCTGTTTGATTTATACGATGTTATGTTATAGTATTATATGAGGGTACATATGTTGTTCTTAAATAAGTCCAATAATGTGGTGCACCTCATGGTCTTCTCTCTCCTATCGGACTTAACCATGGCTAGATGCTACACTTAGGGAGTAGAATGTTTAGCATAGCTGTATCACCAGTTGTGCCTCACTTCTAGGCTAGAGGCTGGAGAGATTAGTAGTCCACTAGTGATTCTTCAAGTGTGGGCATAGGAGCATTTCCCATACATCGCCTCTTTATGCAATTGGATTACATCAGTAGTCGACAATTGACTACTTATGAGATGATGGAGTAGGGAGTTTGATGTTATGGAGCTACTCATGCATGTAGTTAGCTAGTATAGAGATGCATTTAATCGACAACATTTGGAGCTGGTATGTATTTAACAAACCTAGTTACTTATAGTTTTCTAAAGTGTTGCTTTTTTTAAACTCAAGATTGATGTTTCTTCAAGTTGTTTGGATACTCTACACACATGAAGACATGGCCATACTCCTCTCTTATTGTCGAGATGGGAGTGATGTATAGCTAGCCTAGGTCATACTGATATGCTTCCACATCATCTAGATGCATTATCTCGACTACATAACTCACTAGTTTGGTAGGATGTAGGAGATCTTAGCTTTCCTTAGCACTAAACAGGTGCTATATGAAATAAACTTGAGGGGCCAGATTGCGATAAACTAGGTGACTAGTTATATAGTATGGATAGCATAGTGAGAGGAACGACAAAACTGAATTGTATAGATTTGAACACCATCTTGTGTACATCTTGACAATGTCTCCTGATACTAACAAGTTCCTCGTAGATACATCGATAGGTTGGGGGCCTCTTTGATGTATGTAGCACGTACCATTGTTATTACAATTACCCATTCATTTCTCTAGTTATATGCTAATAAAACTTTTATCTTTAGCTTATAGGGGGTATTTAGAAATAGATTGCCGCAAATGTTGTATTAGGATATTATATCAAAGCAGCATGGGGTTGTTGACCTCATTTAAGGGATTATTTAGGTCTACTTAGGTGACCTATCCGCACCCGATCTGAATGTAGATGAAGATGGCTTACCATCAGATGAGCTACAGTAGGAAAGGAGCCATTAGAGACGTAGTCATCATTAAGGGGGAGGTCGAAGACGGAGACAGGTCGGCGTACAGATTCTAGATGATGTGTCTCCTCCACACTACTCGTTACTAGCATCTCTTAGACCATTAGGATTTGAGTTTTGTGAACCAATCATTAGAGAGAGACCTTTGATAGTCAGGTTCATACTCCTTTTGCACCATTAAGGACACTAGTTAGAAATCCTCACGACGACATGGGAGTCATATAGGTGAATTCTACGCTAATCCTCATGCATGCATCATACTTGGGTGCTTACAATTAGGATGGGGTATAGATTACCTAGTTGGATGTAGATTAGATGGTGCAGCCTTAAGCCAATGCAGATCCTTTGGATGTTCGTCTAGTTACGCTCCAAATAGCATTAAATTTACATATTTCACATTCGAGATTGTATTTTATCCTTAGTTTGCAATTACTATGTAGATATTTGAAAGTTAAACTAGAGCTTTCATAATATTTTTATAATTGAATATGTTATTCTAAATTCAAGTGCATCATATGTGTTAAAAATTACAATGTATTTTTATGTCCAAAATCACCTCTAGAGGAGGTGAATTTAGGTTGGAATTGATGATTTTGGATTGATCTAAATTTAGAGTAACCTAACTGATATTGTAATATCAATTCATATAAATATAGAACAAAAGGTTATCTATTGATTCAAAAGGTATATACGTGGGATAGAAAAAGAGGAGAAAGCTGAACATTACGTTTTAGTCTCAATTTCATATTTTTAAAAATAATAAGAATTTGAATGCAATTACTTTAATAGTGGTTTGACAGTTAATAAAGAATTATGTATAGTATAATGATTAGTTTTGTTCAATTTACTAAATTTTAATAAATATTTTATTCACATTATCATCGTGTGGTGTGTTGACACTACATAGTGACACAAATGTCGATATATTGAATAAAAAAAATACACTCTTTTAATCCTCAATATTTACTTAACATTTCTATTCTATTTGAGTGCTTAACCATTTTTTTTCAAATTCCATTTGTGTCCTCAATATTTTGAAAACCTTACAAAATTAGGACTTTCATTAAATCAAAAAAAATATTTTGTGCATCTTAGGTACATGTAAGCTTCTCATTAGTCTTGAGATATTTAGACAATGTGGTTGGAATTTGCACAAATATTTCTAGCCCATTTTTCTATTTTTAGTTATAGTTTTGTAATTTTTATCATTTTTATCTTATTATATTATTAAATATATGCAATATTATTTTTTATTATATTATGTAATTAAATAAATATAAAATTATAATTTAATTAAATTAATTACTGTAAACCAATTTGAACCTAATATGTGTCATGGATTGATAGATAAATCAACTAATATGATAGAAGACTTACTTTTATAAGTTCTAAAGACATTGAGGACTCAAATAGGAAAAAAAAAAAAAAAGAAGATCAAGGAGTCGAATAGAAAAGTAAGTAAATATTAATGACTACAAATATATTTTTTTCTTATTTTGAGATATCAATATTAGCCTGTTTGGCTTGTTAGTCGGCATTTGCTAGTTACCCTAAATACTACATAATACACATTATTCATCCATTAGTTTAAGATACTATCATGTCAAGCACTTGTTCAAAGTGAAAAGAGCACTAAATTTGGCATCAAATCTAATTAAGTCTAGCAATTAACAAATAGGTGTGTAACTGTAGATTAATTAAAGTTCAGGTTAACGATGAGTCAATGTAAGATGGGTGAAGTCGAAAAATAAATCTTTTCTCAAGTGTATGGATCCTTACTTTGTACTTATGTTGTAGGTATATATGTAGGATGCATGAATTTGGAATCAAATATTATTTTTGAGTTGTGACCTATTGGAATTTGGAACCTAGTTACTGTATCTTATACTACAACTTTTGAGGTATCTTATGTAACATATGAGGCTTTTTCTTTTGTTTTTTCATTAAAGCTTTCGTTAAGTTAAAATTTCATAGGTCCTTTATCTTCAAAATCATTATTTTAAAATTGTAAGTTAACATCACTTTTATATGAAAAATTCTAACAATGTAGAAATGTAACAATTTCAATAAAAACAAAATAGTAACAAAGTATAACAAATAAACTAGGATATAGATTTAAACTAAAGACTTGAGATTTATTCGATATTACAATTGAGTGTTGGTTTAAAATAATGACTTATAACTTGGATCAATATGTTTTAATTTCCAATATATTTGTCCAGTTAAATTATATGTATTAGTGATATTGTGCAAGTCAGGTCAGTAATACTTTAGATATGTTGAGAAATTATAAGGCTTCTTGAAACTTGATACAAGTTCCAAGAAGGCCATGATTGTACACTATATTATCATTATAAGATTTGGAAATTTAAAACTAGAACCTACCTAACATCCATTCCAAAACCAATTTAATCATATGAAGTCAAAGAAAATTCTAAGGCTCTACATACATTGATGCCCATCCCAAATTATGATGGCCAATCACAAATAATCTATTTGGTATAACTAAGTTGGGATAGACAAATAACGATTCTATTCGGTTTGCATCCCCCTCAATTAAAAAGCTTAAGTTGCTTTGAAGCATTTTCCGTTGGTTTAGGAAGCAAAGTGAACAACATTTCTTCTTTTGATAACTAATTTGATTAAGTCATTTATCAAATTCTACTGGTAGAGTAAGATGAACAGAAATGGGCCTTTAAGTGAATGAACCTTGGCTTGTAAAAGAGAACATAGTGAAGGGTGTCAAGGTGTTGTCTAATATGGCTACTTTGATAGATAAGTTAGTACTTGCTCAAAGGAGAGAGAGGGAGAGAGTAAGAGATCAAGAGTGCAAGAGTACAAGAGAGATTGAGAGTATTTATGTGTGAAGGTAGTTTACCATTGGTGAAATTCTCTTATTTATAATGATGAGCTTGAGAGAATTTAAGAGCTACGATTCTGTTATGAAGGGAAAGTGCATTTGCTAAGTATGGAGAGTAGACTTCATACATATGATTGTGAACTGAGAATCAAGGTAGTGGATGATTGATTATATTCAAAATCAACCTTTGTCTACCCTTAGCTTCTTACCTTTAGTCTAATGGCTACATGCTGAAGGAAGTCAGACATCTCCAAAAGAAAATGACATGAGCATTGAGTGGACGACTTCCTAGGGAAAGGGATTGACCTTGAGGTAGGGTACAATCTAAGTCCTTTGGAGCTCCATATAAGGTGGTCATATATTAGAATAGGTCAGCCGGGGGGAAAAGGTCAGTTATGGATCAAAAAAAGTCTACCCATGGTCTTTTCAGGTTAGTATGGGCATAAGAGACTCATATTCAAAATCTTTTACGAACAAATTCTACTAGAATATTTTTGACATTGTTTGCATCTAATTAAATTTTAACTTTTCAACTTTGTTTGTTACCTCTTGTTGTAAACAAAGTGTAGATTTTTTTTCTTTTGCACAAAAGTAATTAATTAGTAAAATGTTCAAATGCTTGAATTTCTAGTATATATAATACATATGCATATTAGCATCTAGTGAAAGTAAAATAAAAGGAACAAGTTATAAATATTAAATAATGCCAATATGAGTCGGTATGGTTGAAATAATTCTCATAGACTTTCTAATATTGTGTTTGGAAAATATTTAAGAGATGAATGAGTGAAAATGAATAGATATCACTAAAATGAAAGGAAAAAACATATATATAAATTTTTATTTTATGTTTGGATAGTTGAGAAGGAAATTAAAGGGAATAGGCGTTTGGATTCACATAAAAGATACACAAGAAAATAAGTTGTTTAATAGACTATATTGCCATTATTTTATTTAGTAAACTTAGATTGTAGGGATACTTTTATGAATTCAAACCAATTTCCATTCGTTTCGACCACTTTCATTCCATATTTGGAGGAAACATTTCAACTTTAAAGGTGGAAAAATTTTCACGCTTTTCATTCATTTCCTTAAATTTTCATTTTTATCTTAGATTTCCAAATCCAACATTTTACTTTTTTTCGGTTCATTTCTCTTAATTCTATTTAATTTTTACCTAACTAAATACAATGCAAATTGAATGGTGAACTAATTTACAATTTTCTTTAGCTTGGTAGGCACTAATTTGTCTAAAAAGAAAGTTTTGGCGATAAAGGATAGAGGTAGACTTGGGTAAGAGTTGGTTTCGAATCGTGAATCAGTCTGTACGGGCCTTGAACTGGCTTGGCCTGTTAATGGCCAGGTTGAAACCGTTGGGCTTTTAAGGCCTAAGTGGTTTGCTTAGGCAGAACCGCCCAACCCGCCAGTTTAACTTAACGGTTTAAGGACCGCCTCATTATAAAAAAAATAAAAATAAAAAATTTGGTTAATCAAAAAGACCAGCCCCAACCTCCTATACCACCCCCCATCGCCCCCCCTTTCCCTTAAAACCCACCCCACCCCCCAACCCGCCCCTTAGACCCCTATCCCTTGTCCAGTGTCTTCTATTTGTAAATTTTACTTTTGGCGTATGCATTGAAATATTTAAATTTGTAGATGAAAATTTAAAATTCATCACACGCGTTGCAAATTTTAAATTCAAAATTTAAAATTTGCAAGGCCGAACCGCTTAAAATTTTATATTTCAAAATTCAAACGACATGTTCACATATTCCTCGATCCTTATAAATAGCAACTTCAAGATTAACATCAACACTTACTCTACAAACTAATTAAATCTCTCTAACTCCAACTATTTTGCCTTTAAATTTTTTTTAGTTGCGAAATATTGTTAGAAATATTTCTTTATACTAACCATAAAATTTGATCCGTAATTTTCCACTCCACTACACAGAACAATTTTGTATTAGCAAATAATGCTGACATACACATACCCAATACATAATTTTCGCTTTATTTTCTCTTGCATATTATTTTTGTCTTTCACTCATAAATATTTGCAACAATAGAAAGATTTTTGTGCTGTACCTTTTCTAGTGAAAAACACGGTTCATCATTTGGTAGTAAAAGTAAGGGAAAGGGCATTGGAATTTCCAATACATTATTTACGCCACTACAATTTGAGGACGTTCAAGCATACCTAGATAATGAGTATGACCTGAATGAGCAGAGGACACATGATATGGTTGAAAACGTGGAAGAAGAATTTACACCACCTCCGGGCTTCGATATAGAACCTCATCACATAAGTAATCGGAGCATACCATTTCTTGGCTTTGATGTTGAACATCAACATATGAGTTACCGGGGTATGCCACCTCTCAATTTCGAACCTCTACGCATGAGTGTCCCTAAATGTCATGTTGGATTTGAACCTCTTCATATGAGCGTCCTTGCATGACCCATAGGATTTGAACTCCCATAGATGAGTTGCCTTGCAAGCATGTTTGAGGATGAGGAGAATGACATAAAACTATTCTCGAAATAGAAGAGCAAAATATGAGACAATGTGGGCCCAACAGTTTAAGACCATCTAGCTCAGGTAAACCCCCTAAACGCGGTAGGTCTAATATTTTTACTACTTATTTCCATGACGATATAGACAAAATGAGGAACTTGAGGGAATTTTGCAACTATTACAATGTGAGTTATTCGTAGAAATTGGGAGAGGGATATGATACCCTTAACAGGCACTTGTAGTTGAAGCATCTCGGGGAGATGGGAATAGATAAAATGTAGTAACAAATTGCTTGAGGTGGTGGTTTATTCAGATAAATGCTAACGAGGTATGATGGAGAGAGGCATAAATTTTACCTGGCACAGTACTTGACAAACATTCACCTCTCATTCAATGCGGATGCATTAGATTGGTAAAGTCGATACGAGTGGAAGATGTTCAACCTCAGCTCGTGATAGCTTAGCTGCAGAACGATAACTCGAGCCACACATGAGCTTTACCACAAAGTTAAATGGAGCTTGTAGGTAAGTTTGCTTATCTCAATATACAAGTGTCCATATGTGCAAACATATGGATGGATCCTTTTTGTAATAATTCTCGTATGAGTATTACTGTTCACTGGGTAAATGATAATTGGCAACTTGATAAACGACTATTGGCTTTTAGGGTATTTAATGATTGAAATATGACACAAAATATTTATAAAATTATTAGAGAAATCCTAAATGAATATGAATTAGTGAAGAAAATTTTTTCTATTGGTTTTGATAATGTAACTGCTAATATTGCATCCATATCTGATTTGTAAAATTACTGTCAAGCAGCATTGGGGGGATTTTTTTCCACATACGTCGTATATGTCATATTCTTAACTTGTATATCAAGAACAGTATTGTAGCTTTGCACAATAGTATAGCTCTGATCAAGAACATCGTCAAGACAATAATAGATAGGCCATGCCTTCATAAAAAGTGGAGGAACTTCTACATGGAGTACGGGAAGAGACCTCAGAAGTTTAAGATGGGTGTGCAACATCGTTGGAACTTGACTTACAAGTCGCTGTATAGCACAGTTCCTTACAGCGAACTACTATGTGACCTCGCGATGTACAACATGTAGGGAGTTGAAAATTCCCCAATAACTGGGATATTTGTATCTAATTACTTAAAGTTTGTGAAAGTTTTTCATGATGCTAACAAGACTTTTTCACAAGTTTACAAGCTTAGTGTTCACTTGTTTGTTATGTTAGCTGTCAGTATACTTGGCGTATTAGTGCATGCTTGTGAAGACTTAAACCTACATACATGTGTATACGATATGACGTTAAAGTGGTTAATTTATTATAAAAAAATTCCTCGTATTTATCTCATAGCAACTATTCTAGACTCTTGTTGTAAAGAGAAATTATTACTAATGTATTTGAAAACTTCTTATGGTTACATTCAAGATCTAACGGATTTTCAAGATGTGTATAGTTTGGAAGTATAGTAAGAAGTGCTGGCTGTGATGACCGACATAGAGAAGATACTCAACTACTATCAAAGTCAGTATAGTAGCCAATTATCAGTCTCTCCTTCGCCACCAACCAAGAAGCATCATTACTCTTTTATGGGTAAGTAGTTATTGGTGCAAAAATTGAAGAGGCAATGGTCTAGTGGTCCAATGTTTGAGATGCAGTACTATATCAATACAAATTTCGAGTTTTCAAAAAATATCTTTATCAAGGACTTTGATATTTTAGAGTGATAGCAAAGGCATAGAAAGGACTACCTAGTGCTATCTTGCATTGCCTATGAAGTACTTGTTGCTCCGGCTTTAACGGTCATTGTTGAGTAAGCGTTTAGTATAGAAGGCTTAATCGTCGACAAACATCGAGCCTCCCTATTCATTTCCAGTGTTGAGGCAAATGCTTGCATAGAAGATTGGTATAAGGCGAGTTGTAGACGATAAGAACCATACAAGACATTAAGTGAGGATGATGATTACTTCAGTAACTAGAACCGATTTGATGGAAGCCTAAACTCACCCGCGAGTTCCACTCTTACTTACGAACATGAATAGTTATTTCAAGACGATACATAGTAAGTTTTCTTTTCATCATTTACGAAAAAGTTTTATTACGTAGAAAAATCTTTTTTTTTTTCCTAATAGTCTAAAAAAACTAAGTGGTATGGTTTTCTCAAAAGTACTGATATAACATTAGGTTTTTCCAAATTATGACCTACTAAAATTATTTTTATTTAAAAAATTTAACTTGAATAGTCACGTACATTTCGATACTTTTCTAAAAATATAAAATTGATCAATAAACTAAAGATTTTTTAAAAATCTAAACCGAACTACAGCAGTCCAATTTTGATTAGCGGATGCGTAAGCACCTTTTGAGCAACTATAAAATATTATAAAAAATATTTTCCCTCCAACAACTTCATTTTATTCGTTCAAATTAGAACATTTGCTATTCATATTGTGAGAGACTTTTTTGTATTTTATTTTCTTTCCGTTTTTAACGTATATTGTATGGACGGATTGAAGAAAAAAAAAATGGTTGAAGGATCGATATTCTAGAAGAAAAAAAAAATTAATGTAAAAGCTTATGAGAGGAGAAAAAAAAAAAAAAACCCTTCAGGAATTATGAACCAGCTTTTGAACCGCTGGCTCACAAGCAGATCATGGTTCAACATGATCTTAACCTGTGAATTGACGGTTCAGGGTCAGTTTGAACTACCGCCAAGGTCTAGATAGAAGCGTAGAGCAGAAGTGATTGAACATATAATCAATTCCATCAAATAGTAAAAAATCATATTTTCCGTCCCGTTTCAAAAGAGCTTTCCATGTCCCAAAACGTTATTCGCTATATGACTAGAGACGATATTAAATTTTTAATGTAGTCCAAAATCCATTCAAATTTCACCAAACGGTACCCAAAACGTCCGAAAAATTATGCGAGCGCATTATTTTCCAATAATCTAAAATTAAACTAAAAATTGAGACGGACATAAGCCATTTATATAAGCATATATATAACACAAAATGATAGATTTCTAGCCATGTTACTAATATATATATATAGTGAATAGAATGTTAAGAAACCTCAAATATGTCAATGCCATTAGCATAAACAGTAGTCTCTTAATTAATAGATGGATTATTTTTTTTTTTTTTTGCCTACACTTATTATGTATGCGAAAGACACTCAATCCCAAAAAAGAGATTTGATGGTACCATTGAAGCTTTTCTCCATGTTCTCGTGTCAAACTCCATTTTTGCTGATCAAGTGGAGATATGCCTTTGTTGTAGCTGAACATGCATAGAAAATTTTCCATGATAAATTATGGACATGTAATGCACTTCTTCGTTTAAAGTTGTAATTAATTTTCTTTGTGAGAATGGAGGCACCGAAAATTTTAGATTAGAATAAAACGCACGTCTTCTAGTTTGGTGAATCCTATTGACCCCTATTCTTTCATTTTGGGCATATATTTAAATATATATATATATATGTATATGTATACACATACATACATTATACATATACATCAGTTGAAAAACTCAACATTACTAATTTGGTTCAGCAAAAGACGTATGTAATTATTGTGCATCCGTGCGACAGTTTAGATGAATAAGTGGTAATAATGCAAATGAGCAGTGATAAAACAAAATATTACGGAAAAGAGAAAACAACCCAGAGCGATTTCACATGGAAAACCCAAGTGAACTCAGGTTGAAAAACTATGGAGTGGAGCAACAAATTTACTATGGTTTTAATGTAAGAAAAGACTCTTTTTATGAATAAACCCAGTTACAAGTCTAGATATAGGTTCTAGATAAACTTAGGGCAGACGAATATCTAAACAAACTGAATAGGTAGTAAAATGAAGACAATTTAAGACTCTAATCGATAGGGTGCACCTTATATACTACATTTGTAAGTAAATACCAATAAAACTTTCATATATCCAACAGGTGCAAAATGTAAATGATCATAAACTATGCATTTTATGATGTATGTTAAATTTTTAATGATATTAACTCACCATATATATATTCACGTAATATGTAATATCTAATGAGTTTATTTTCAATCAATGGATTTCTTTATTGGTTCATTGACTGGTCGACTGGCTTCATGCAGCTCAATTAATAATTAGACTCAAGATATGGGCCATAATCTAACAATAATGGTTATAATGGTGCTGAAATAAACACTGTTCACTTATCTTTTTTGGCCAACTACAAATAGTTCTATTGAACATAACCAAGTATGAACCATGCAAGAAAAGCAAAACGAAGAAACCAAGTTCAAAGTGCCAAAAATGGAGAAGCAGAAATTTGACTATACAAGTAATTCCAAATCATGTATGGTATAAGTGATAGCTATAAGATGGAAAGAAGATTCCAAAATAAAATGGAAAATTGGAAAGTGCTACTGAGACGAGGTGAAGTCACCCTAAATCTTATGTTTGCTTCTCAAGAATTATCGCCTTTCATCGACTTAGAGAAGGAATTTGATCCAAATGGCAAAGGGAAATCTACATAAATCATGGCTGCTGCCAACACCGTCTATTGCAGGTGAAGTAAATCAATTCGTATCAACTAGGGATTTCGAGTTTATCCAAACAACCAACAAGATCTAACCGTGACATTAGCCGATGATTATGATAATTTTGTCACCATTGAGAAAAAAGAGATTTTAGTATATTTCAAAGGATGTCTTTAATTTTCTATTGCCAGATCGCCATGAAGATCAAATAAGGAGGAAAGGAGGGCTCATGCAAGCTGGCATATTGATGTTACATATGATCGTTGGAAAACGAGGATAGATAGTGGAGAATAACAAAAATTAATGAACGAATTAGAGGTACATTTAAATGTTTTCCTTAAAGAGTTACCACCTCATATATCGGGTTTGCTAAAAGGTTATTTTAATGAATCCCCAAATATACAAATATTTACTAGCAATACATAAATTTCACCCGGTAGAGGATTAAATTGGTTTCATCAAAATATTAAGTCAAACAATTGTAATTTAGGTTTGATTTCTTGGACTAATAATGAGGCGTAGGGAGTTCAACTTGTCTGATCTTAACCTCTTTCAACTAGATTTATACACTCAACTAGATTCATCACATCTAATGAGGTGGTGTTGATCTCAAAGATTGAACAAAACTTAAATGAAGAACAAGTCAATTCTATCAGAGACATATGAGATTGATGCTTTGAAGCTACTTCATTTCTCACTTGTGTAACCAACCATTGAGCCCCTCTTCACTTAATCCCTCCACTTGTTATCTCCATATCACTCCTTGAAGGTAATGTAAAGCATGAGACTCATGGTGCATACACATGACAACTTTAATTGGATCCCTACATTCACTCTTGATCACACATTGGAAAGTTAAAATGGTTTGATGTAAAAGCTTTACAAGAAAGCAATATTCATGGGTACACGTTAAATATCAATTTATATCACCTTCACATTATTGTGAAGGTACATATTCATAAATTTGTATCCCTTAATTGTGATCCATATCTCTTGATAATATTCTTTAACAAGGCAATACATCCTTTCATGGAACCATAATGAGTTAAATGCATATAGAATAATCCCTACAATCATATGAATTGTCATGCCACAACCAAAAGTCATGCTTGCTAGTGCTATAACAAAATGACATACACTTCATTTGAATATGGTGTCGAATTGTTTCTTTGTTTCCATGTTTTGAGGTATACTATATGTCAAACAAATAATAAAAAATGGAATTCATCAAGGATAACACTATATTTAAGTTGCCCTAGGTATTTAGAGAGAACTTTATGTTAATAATAACGAGTTTGAAAAGGTATGGTGAGCAACAAAATGAGAAAATTTGCAAAGGTAGGAACTTATAGAAAAAAATTATTGGCAAATCATGTTAAATATCAATGAACGATATTTTGTTTATTATGAGCTAGAGAAAGAGAGAAGAAGCACTAATTAGGGATGTAACTAAGTAGGTTGTTATAGGGTATCTTACTCGTACAACCTAATTAAAATTCCTTTAAGGTAATAATCCATACAATTTTTATAGAGTTTTGGGACATGATTCAAAACTTTACAGGATTTAAATTGTATTTTGGGATTACAAAAAAGGTCAATGTAAACCTAACCTAGTAAAAGATAATATATTAACAGAAATATTTGCTCTTAATTTACATACAACATATGCCATATACTATTCCTAAATTGTACATGACATTTAATTTTCAAATTTCATTTTAATAAGTATAGCGTTAACCTTATTTAGTTGCGTCTTGCTTTACTATTTCCTTCATCTTATCTGAACTTTATAAAACCTACCTCTATAAAGTCGTTTGAATCCTGTGAATACCTGCCCCTATAGGGTAAAAGGTCAATGTAAACTCAACCTGGTAAATGATAATATATTAATAGAAATATTTGCTCTTAATTTACATATAACACATGCTATATAATATTCCTAAATTGTACATGACATTTAATTTTCAAATTTCATTCTTGTATAAGTTCACAAGTATAACTTGAACCTTATCTAATTGCTTCTCATTCTACTATCTCCTTCATCTCGTTTGAACTCTACAGAAACTTACCCCTATAGAGTTGTCTAAACCCTATAAATGCTTACCCTTATAGGGTTCTGGGGTGAGTTTTTGTAAAAACCTTACAAGGTTTATATGATTTAAAGAGAAGTTAGAGTCTATTTCGGATTTTATAAGACATGTCCTAATCCTACCTAAATTGCATCCCTAGCATAATCATTATAAGAGACCTTAGTTGCTAATCTTAATCTACTTTTTCCACCCATGTCCAACCAATAGAAGCTCTTTAAATTATCTCAAAGTTATAGGTATTCCCTTAAAATTCTTGACTATAATGAAAAGTTAACATTATTGAAGAAATTTAGTTAGAATAGTTATAATTATGCACAATATTACACACTTATCATACCCGTAAAGAAAGATCAAATAATAATCTACATGAGGAATTTAAAGATGTAACACGTCAATTCAAGATGAAGCATCTAGAAGGTAGGTTATTTAACCACTTGAGTGTTCACTTATAATAAAATTATCACATAAAGCAAATTAGAATTATGTGACTTGAATGTATAGAAATCATGCCACAGCATATTTAGAAGAATCGATCAGTTTCAAATACAACTATTCTTAAACCCATAAAAGTTCATGTCAATTGATTTATATTGGAGGTAACGAAAGGAGATAATGTCACGCTCCGAAGCGGCAGAGTCGTAACAGTCTCGCTGTGTAAACCATTCTAAGATAGAAGTTGACCTTACAACCGCTATCTTAGACCTGATCTACACAAGGCGTCCACGGCTAACCCGCTTTGAAGTAAACAGTTTGTAATTTAAATAATTCATTTACCTAAGAAAGTGAGAAAAGTTATATATAATCACTATAATTCAATTATTACATTATTCAAAAATGAAAAGTAATAACATATGTGTTGATTCTTCAATGTTTTTCCTCACTCCCTAGGATCCAGCAGTTGCTAGCTTCAGAGTAGTTGTTGCTGCTTCTTAGCCAGCACCTGCACGACGTCTATAGGGATGTGAGCAACCACAGCTCAGTAAGTTAGGACGGAGGACTTAAAACTATACCATACACATAACAAGGTTTTCAATCACTAATTAGGTACAATGCATGTGTAAGTAAATGCCCTTGCATGACGTTGTCCGGCCCGTCGTGAGATTAGAGAAATTGCGCTCGCTCTAATCCGAGTTGAGGAGTTTCCGTTAATGCAACAGCTCACGACCAAACCTAGGCTTGTGTAATGGAGACCTTACTCCTCCCGCGACTACCTTTGAACCACTGTCTTCACCCTCGCCGCGACCTCCTCTCCTGTCACTTAGTTCGACTGAGGATAAAAAAGGGACCATTTTGCAATTTTGTGCTATCCCTTTCGAAGGGGTTGGTATTTGGCCGGAGAGTCCTAAGTTCCCCTAACGGATTGCCATGCATGTCCGATTATGATTACTGGTCATATATTTGGTTAAGTCCAGTTTAGGGTGATTAATCATTTCATGCAAATCATACAATATATGCTAGAGTAACAAACAGAATCATAGCATCACCCATAATCAAGCACATGCACACATCCAACTATCTAAAAAGCACAACCAAGCATAATCTCAAGCCTCCTAAAATACAGCATTGTATTAATCCCAACTTACCTTGACTCCTCACTTACTCACTCAAGGTCCGATTTGCTCAGGCCATCGCCGATTATCCCTATAACACAAACGTGGTTTTAGTTTTTATATAATGATTATAGGTTCATTTTATCCTATAACGCTTATTGTTAGGTTTTGTTTAGGGTTTAATATGCCTAATTATCTAGGTCTTAAGTCTTTTATAATTATTCTAGGTTTGGGGTTAGGTTCGGGTTCGGTTTCCACATCGGTTTCTAAATTAGGTTCTAGTTCGATTTCTAAGTAATGTTTTATATTTCAACCCTAGAAATTCGTTTCAACTCATAATATGAAATTAATCACATTACTTCCCAATCTCCTAAATATTATTATTACTCATAGTCAGTATTTTATTTTATCTGGTACACTTATATCCTTATCAGTGTACCGAATTTACTCCTGATGTAAGAAATTTTTATATTTTTCATGTAATTACATAAATTCAAGTTTCTTATCAGATTTATTATATATCCTTATTATTTATATAATATCAATTTTTATCCTAATATTTTCTATTTATTATATTTTCAAAAATTAAATATTGTGCATTATTGCCTATTATGTACATAATGCATTTCATTTCTATCGCTTTAATTACCATCCCTAAACATCAATTATCATTTCAAAATATCTAAATTTATCCTAAATCAGATTTTACTCCTAATTTCCCTAATTTACAAAATTAACTTAAAGTTAACTATTTTTCCTTATGAATCATTATTACATAATTAACCTAATAATTACATCTAACACCCTAAATGCTACAAGTATCATACTCCATCAGATTTCAACATCCTAAAACATTTAATTATTCGCTAAATCAGTAAGTAATCATTTAATTACTTAATTAACCTTAAATTACCCATTTTATGCCTCATTTTATGACCTAAAAATTATCTAAAAATTTAAAAAATTAATTTTTGAAAACAGGATTCATAGCACTGTTCTATATCATCTAAGTAATCTACAAAAAAATTTTGGGATTGAAACTACACTCCTAAGGTCATTTATTTCTAAACCAAAACATGCTCGGTTTTGTGCGATTTCTTAAGGACCCTACATCAAGAGACATATTTTCATCAAAATAATATTTTTTATAAAAACAAAATACAAAAATGTTTTAGAATAACAAATTTCATAATTTTATAATAATATTTACTATTTTTACAAAATTATACAAGAATCAGGTTGGAAATTGGACTAATCGATCTGGGTGGCTCCGGCCACCGTCGGTGGCCATGGGTGTGTCAGCCCACCTGGGCGTTGCCACCACCGTATGGTGGTGGTGGCCGTCCACCCCCAGATGTCCGTTGGATTTGGGTTCTCCTTTGTAGCCTTAACTGCACAGTTATCCTTTTTTTTCTTTGGTTTTTCTCTCAATTTTTGTCTCTTCCTAATTTTCTATGATTTCTAACTGTCCAAATGAGCTTTTGAATTTTTCTTCCTATTTATAGAGCTTTAGTGTAATTATTGTGCATTAATTAGATATGAGTTTGCCCAATTTCCTTGATTTTTGGCTTTTGTGTTGTCTAATTTTAATTGGTTAATTTTTATTTTGTAGATTCTGACCTGCCACGACCTAATTTGGATCATTCTTGATTTTTTATGATTTTTCTTGATTTTTTCTTAATTAATTATGAATTTTTTTTAATTATTTAGTATAATTTTAGTACATTTCGTGTATTTTAAGTAATTACGCGTATTTATACCTACATATAAATTCATATATAGTGCAAATAAATATTTCTAAATATTATTTAGGTTATTTTATAATTTTTAGTATACATATAATTTATCTCTAGCGATTCGTTAAATACTGGAATGCATTTTACGCATTTTTAATAAATAACGAGTTATATACTTAAAATTTGAAAATTTTGTGTTCTCCTATTTTATTACTTATTTTCTTAAATTCAAACTTACTGGATCGGTTTACTAATATTTCGAGCTTTACTTTATAATTTAGATTCGATCGGATTTTTTAACCGATTGAAATCTCGGATTGCTAATTTTGGGGCTTACAGATAACGATATCTAGGTTAGGCTATGAATTTTTAGTAGTGGTGGAATCATTATGCCATCAAAATAAGTATGTGAATTAATGTCAACTTGGAGTGTGAATTAATGACTTGTAACCAAATTTTGATTTCTTGTTTCAGAATGAAATTATGGCAAAAGTATGATGAGGGGACAACAATTAGGTTAAATTAACAAAGAGCTCCAAATTTTGGTTTTTTTAGTCGATCTTAGGAAATGATTGAATCCATGTAACATAAATAGAAATAGAAGGGAAGTATAAATGAATGTAGCAATTGGACAATCCCAAGTTTGCTTGACTAAGCTCATTTACTTATGGTAAACTAATGGTTTTGATCATCTCAACTTAAAGATGGTTAAGTGAAACACGTGAATATAATCGAACTATATATTAATTTGCATTAGGAATCAAAATAAATTCATGCATCTAGTGACCAATGCGTGGTCTTTTAAAATTGAAGAATCAGTTTAATGTTATTAAGTTAGTAATAGTTTGCCTCTTAGATTAGGTGGTGTCTTGTAATGCTAAGTTAGTATGTGTAATTTTGATGAAATTTTATTGTTACTATAGACTTCAACTATGATGATTATGATAATGAAGTCATGAGCTGAGGTCCATAACCATGTAGATTAAGTAGGTTAGGGATCTAGATATGAAAGGTGAGTTTAGGTTGGATATACAAATGAAGTTGTTTATTGAGCACTTATCCTTAAATGAGAGACAAGATAATGTGGGATTATCAATAATTAAGATACAATTTGAAAGAATAGAATAAGGAGGCCAAAAATTTAGGAAAGGGTTAATTATAAATGTAGACAGCCAATTTTTGCCTCTCATAGTTCTAATTTTTGTTTTTTGTTTAAAGGGTCTTAATTAAAAAATAATAATAATAATAAATAAATAAATATAAAAAGAAAAAAATGATAAAAATAAAAAAATGGAAAAAAAAAATCATAAATATTTTTTGGGAAAGTAGATTTTTAGAAGAGCAAAAAAAGGAAAAAAAAAATGGTTTAGGGTTAAATAACTTTAGAGAGTCATATAACTTAAGTGTAATTTAATTATACTAAATGTCAAGACACATGTTAATGGCCTAACAGATAAGCATTTGAGTATGGGTATTTGGTTAGCTTGAGGTCGCGTTGTTTATTTTATTTTTCTTTCTTTCATTTTACGAAAATTAGTTGAGCGTGAGAGATTTAGATCTAATCTTAAATCTTATCAAATTTTTTAATTTAATGTGATAAAGATTCCAAAGATATAAATCTAATTTGATTTTTGTTAAATTAGATATGAATCAATATAAAATATTAAATATGATTTATCTTTCGAGCTTTATAAATATTAATCTTGCAGCTTAAGAAGAGAATAATTATACCCTTGCTAAAATTATACACTTACAAAAAGAAACTAATTTTCTATTTTCCCCCATCACACTAAGCCCTTAGCAACAAGCTTAACACAACAGCAAATTCTAATACACATCCTTCGTTGCACCCATTCATTTGCAGTATGCCCATACTTTTTGTCTTACAAACACCCCATTCTTGAACTACATAGTGCTCTAATTAGCAATGCCAACTCCAACGCATTAGTTATCATCACCAGGTAGCCCCTCACCAAAGCAAACATGCATCTAGCCACAAGCAGCATACATTGATTCCATATATGATCCTTCATGCCACACGCGCTGATCAGCGCAACACACTACCTTGTTCACGTCTACAACAACTTACCCCCATTGTCTATCGACTAAGCTTGCCCAATTCACATGTTGTTCACCACGCTACACTTATAGATCACACTAAAGCATGCCCCTTAACATAATCACCAATAGTCGGCGAGCCACCGCTTCGTCATCAATAGTACCAAACCAACACCTATCTAACTGCACTTTATAGAGTAGTTGCAAATCCAATCAGTATGAGGACTATCCACAACTATAGTAGCTATACGATTTGACTACATAGCTACTATCATTGCTGTAATGCACTGGTCTATACTATCTAGCAATTCAAGTCGCATGACTCATTGTAGTACGACTAGCAACTCCAGTGCTTCATAATCGTCCTTGACTAAATCATCTTCCATTACTACACTTCATAGTACATTACTTTAACTCGCCCATGTATAACTGCTGTCCTCAGTACGCGACATAAGTGTACGCTGACTGATAAGTACTACATTGATCAACATTGTCCACTACTTCCATGCTATGGTACGCATAAGAAAACACTACACGCCATTGCTGTACTGTACTTCACACCAATTCAATACTCCACCCTTTGACTTTGACTCGATCTCCACTCTACTATAACTAAACATTAGTCGCACAATCTACCGTGACTCAACTAATAATAGCACTTCACCGAACAACAAGTTTAGGTTCGATTGTTCTTTATTTTATTTTATTATTATATTATATTATTATTATTATTATTATTATTATTAAATCCTTAGTTATTTATATTGATAACATGGTATATAAGGAGGAATGTATATATTAGCTTAGGAGATTCTTTTAGTATTAGTTTTTTTATTATATAGATTAAATACATTATATTTTATTTATTTATTTATGTAAATAGTTGTTTAATAGTAATATTATAGATATATATGTATATATTAGTTTAGGAATTTTTAGGATTAGTTTTTTTAGAATTCTTCACATAGAAAAATATTTTTTAAAAATAAAAATTAGTAAAAAACCCTTTTAAAAAAATAAGACTTTTAAAGAGTTTTTTTTTTTTATAAAAATAAAAGAGTTCAAGAATTAGAACCTTTTAGTTTTTTTCTTTTTGAATAAACTCAATTGGTAATAACGTAAACTCGGTTGGTTTTCAAAAATTAAAATCAACCAATACATTAAAGTTTTATGAAAGAATTACGGTTGTCGGATCCCAACTAGTGGGTATGTAGGTACCTTTAGGGCGATGTTAAAATCTGTAGAAATATAGTTTTTTTTTTATTTTTAGTTTTTTAAAACATAAAAAAGGATAATTATGAAAAATAAACCAAATTTTGAAAAATAGATAGTGATATTCGTTAGGATTTAATAAGTTAGCTCTAAATTCGGAACCCTCTAGTTTTTATCAGATTGAAATCAAAGACTGATAGCTAAATTGTAATCAATCCACCCAATTGATTCTAATTTCTCTTTTTCTCGACTTCGGTTAAATGACGACTCTAAAAGTTTTTTTAAAAGAATCAGAATTTCTCAATTTCTCTAGTCGATGATTAATATTGAATATGTTAGGATTTAGTATTAATTAGAAAATAAGAAATCAAATTAGAATGAAAGAACCTGAAAATTCATGCCCGATAGTTTTGCGACTCCATTGGGCACACCAATAAGAGGGCTAGCCATTAGAATTTATCGAAATTATGATTATTTTTCAAGAAAGTAAAAAAAAAAAATAATAATAAATAAATAATAAAAAAGTACTTCAGTCGGTTGTTCTTTTATTTATTTTGTTTCTCTTTGTACTAACACTTTTTGTTGCAGTTTATTTAGGGGGGTTACTTTGGGGTTTTCTTTATTTCATTTTATTTTCAATAGCATAAATGCATAGTAGATATGGTTAAAACTAGTTCATCCTAGGACCTTAAGAAGGGAGTCATTGTGTCAGCTTCGAATGTTATAGGGCAACCACTTTCCGGGCTGATCAGGCTACCCCACTTAAGTTCAAATGTAACCACAGAACTGTTATTTTGAAAAATATGGTGGTTGCAGAACTTGAGGACCTTTAGAACCCACCCTTTGCATACATGAAAACCATTAAAAAAAAAAGAGGTTATAACAACCCATGATGTAGCATACCTAAATGGATAAGAGTAGTTATGAAGTTATATTGCATTGTATAGTCTTATTGTAATATTTCCCTATAAATAGCTTATAATAATTCTATGTAAAGTTTATGATAGGTTGTGATTATAATTTTGATTTTTTTTTCCTTTAGATAAGTATGGCTAGATTGAGTTAAGGGGCCTTTAAGGAGATCCATGTCCACCTACCGCATTGGCCTCAAAGATTACTCCAGATGTGGTTATGACTTTTCAGCCTAGATAAGCAAGAGTTTATCAAGAACAAGATTAGGCCCATCCTCTCCCTGTAGAAGATACCTGTGAACATTACTTTAATGCAGGCCTTAGTCCATCTATGGGAGCCCCAATTCATTAGTTTTTGTTTAGGCCCACATAAGCTAAGCCTGACCTTGGACGAGTACTCCCAATTGTTGTGGGTCTCTACTATCATAGACAATATCTACATCTTGGATTTAAAAGCAGCCGCACCAAAGATCTTCAGTGAGTTGTTAGGAGTTAGAAAAACCAAGATAAACTGGGTTTTAATTTAAGGAAAGACCATTCGAATAGAGGATGTCATGGACTAGTTTTCTACTAAGCTAAAACATAGAGATAAACAGGAGGTTCTTTGTACAAACTTAGAAGCCTAGCACTAGCACCGAGTCAATGCTTTTATCTTAGTGGTCTTCAACATTATTTTGTTCCTTAATGATAGACGCATGGTCTACTTCAGAGTTGTAGAAATCGTAACCCAATTTCTTAAGGGCAAATCATATATCCTAACCTTCTTGGCCAAGCAAATTCGATCACTGAATCATCTTAAAAAGAAGAAACGAGGAGATCTAAAGACCAATATGGTTCTACTTATAGTTTGGTTCATTAGCTACATGAGAAGTTACTAACTTGATTTCAATCGGTCTGATTTCAACTAGCCATAAGATCTCATCAAGTCTTTTGAAGAAAGAATCGAGCTGCCAGAACACATAGCCACCTATTATTGGGTCTAATACTTTTAGAGTATGAAAGCAAAAGAATTATTATAGATTCCTAGGTAGTTTGCAAGTAAGGTAATGATAAGAGAATGTGAAGATTTCAAGGTAGTACCTCTGATCGGCTCCAACCTTTATACCAGATAAGTCCCAATCGATGGACTCATTGAAGACATTATTCTTAGGCCATCATTAGAAGCCGTTTCACTTAATTTTCATAACCCCAGCATGTTGGTCGCTAATAAAGTGGCCCGGCCTCTAGGCATTTAAGCTCTTTGGTGTATAAAGAAGACTAACCCCACCATTAAGCAGATTGTGACTAGAAGTTAGATAACCAAGGGACTTCTTTATTGCCATCTAGAGAAGCTAAAGGACATAGAAGATACAAGGAGAAAGAAGAATTCTAAGTCGAAAATAAACCTAAGAAAGCAAGTGAAAGAGAGCAAGAGTTGAAGACCCGCTGTGAGGAATATCATCAGAAGATAAAGGCATTAGAAGCATAGCTAAAATAGTTTAAGGGTAAGGAAGAGGAGGCTCCCAAAATTTGAAAGAGGAAAAAGAATCAAGATGAGCTCACTAGCCATAAAAAGATTAGAATTTAGATTTTTTGGTTTTCTTTCTTTAGAATTATTTTTCAAACAAAATAAGTGATGTAAGGCTTCACAATTGCAAAGATTAATAAAAATTAGTTAGGTTTTACCACATTAAAGGTCTCTTGTAAGTTCATTGCACTCGCGTGCCATACGTCCTGCATTTGTATATTTAATAACTTTATTTCAGAAAAATGTAGTATGTGATAACTTATTACTGAGCTTTCATGATTCAAATTTCAAGATAGCTCCCAAACGTCAAGTTTTTCAAAGAAGTTCGATTAGAATGCGTTTCAGACTAAGATGGCCACTACTCAAGGAGATGACAAAGAGCCCAAGATTAATGATCCCTCCGAGCTAAGGTTTTGTTTCATAGAAAGGGCTATAGAAAAGATGTCAGAACAAATAAGCTTCCTAGCAAACAACATCATTTTACTCTAAGCCATAGCACTAGCTAATGAGGAAAGTTCTAAGGCCCGTTACGGTAAGAATACTAAGGCTCCCAAAGTAGAGTACGGCTATCTAAAAGACCCATTTGAGTCAGAAGGAGCTTATCCGAAAGTCAACCCGACATTTGAACTCGACACATATATAACCCCAAGATCGGATAACTTAAGGCCTAGTGTAGATAGCTTGAAATAACTGGAAAAGGAAACTGACCCAGCAAATAACTAAGAAGATGAAGGCACTTGCAGGGTATGATGGATTTGAATAGGTGGGATCACCAAATTTTCTACATATGACGTCAGAGCCTATCTTGAGAAGTTTAAGGTACCAGAGTTCAAAAAGTATAACGGGACGGGCTGCCTTAAGCTTCACACTAGGTTGTACATAAGGAAGATGGGTAAATATGTTCAATATGATTCTCTCATGGTACAAATGTTCTAAGATAGTTTAACAAAACCTGCCTTAACTTGGTATACCCAGCTTGACCTAAACCAAATAAATACATGGGAGAAACTCACTAAGGTATTTTATGAACAATATAAGTTCAATGTGGAAGTAGCTCCAACCATGATGGATTTGGTCGCCCTGCATAAGAAGAACAATGAATCATTCAAGGAGTATGCTTAAAGATGGAGGTCCTTAGCTACGAAGATATCTACTCTTACAATTGAGAAAGAGCTTACATCAACTTTCATTAACACTTTGAAAAGGCCATATGTCTCCCATCACATTGGGCAAGCCTCATTTAGTTTTGCTAAAGTAGTGGCAGCAGGGTGCAAGATTGAAAGCACCATCTCCTCTAAAAGCTTCAAGAGCTATCAGATAGAAGGCTACCTATTTCATCTCTGCTCCTAGTTTGGCGGTTAGTAAGCCTAAAGAATCTACAATTAGTGTGGTAAGTTCAAATGTTAGACCAAATGCTCAAGTTGCTTTTAGGACAGATCTACCTTCAACTCAACAACTATTCAAAGATCAGCCTTAGGCTAATAGGGACCCTAGATAGTTTACTAAGATACCAATTCCTTTAAGTCAAGTTTTTGAGAAGTTGAGAAAAGATAATTTGATACGATACAAACTTCCTAGTAACAGGTATAAGCTGAGAATCTTTGAACCTACAGTGAAGTATGAATATCATTGTGGGCAAGTAGGGCACTTGACCGATTCATCCTAGAGATTGAGAAACATAATTCAAGACTTGATAGATGCAAGGACAGTGTAATTGGACTTTATAGAAGCCTCAGCTCCGAATGTCAACAATAATCTCCTACCTAAACATGGGCTGATTATTGGTATGATTTTTTATGACTTTACCATTAACATGATTAGTTCAGATAAGAAGCCTAAGGTTTTCGAGTTTTACACGTGTGAGCAAGCCCTAAGAGCAAAGAGGTACGCTTTTCATGTACCGGTAGCACTAGAAAATTACAAGGTTACCCTATTTAATTATCAAGTGGTAAATCAAGAGAAGTTAGGTTCTCTAATAGGAGGAATTACTCTGTTGAGAAGAATTTATCACGCAAGAGAAGAGCATGAAAGGAGGGGTATACAGGAGGAGGCGAATGATAAAATGACTACCGAATACGTTGAAGGGCTATCGGCTTTTACTAAGATGATCAAGTCGAGTGAGTAAAAGATCATGGAAAAACTCAGTAAAACTCCAGTAGAGATATCATTGATGAGCTTGTTGATCACATTCGAACTACATAGAGAAGCTTTGTTTTGCACTTTAAAGGAGGTTAAGGTCCCTCATGAAATTCCAACTGAGAAGATGGGACTAGTCACTAATTCCGTCCTCGCTATGGACTAAATTTCTTTTTCAACAAAAGAGTTAAGTGAAGAAGGGAATAAGCACATGAAACCACTCTTCATTATGGTAAGGAGTAATGATATAATCATCACTAGACTACTCATTGACAATAGATCTTCGTTGAACATCTGTCCACTCACCACCCTAGATTTTTTGGATATCAACACGATTGCAATTAAGCCTTCTTCCATGATGATTAAGACCTTTGACAGTTTTAGAACAGAGATTATAGGGGAGATGACTTACCCGTGAGTATTGGCCCTTAGCGTATTGGCCCTCAACACTTCTCTATTCGATTCCAGGTCATGGATATTCTAAGATCTTTTAACTTACTCTTAGGGAGAAGTGGCTATGATTATTGGTCCTAAGAGGGAAGAGGACAAAAGAGTAGAATTCAAGAAAGGCCAGATCGGTACCTATGGTCTTGGCTATAACCCCACTTTGGTAGAAGAATTCCAGAAGAAACAAGTGAATGGAAAGAGAGGAGATAGAATGTACTATGCCCCAATGACCTTCTCGCTATTGATTGAGACATTCATATGAGTAGAGACTCAAGCCTTAGAATCTACTAATGAAAGATCAACAAGCTCACCACACAAGTCCCAACACCAATTGAATAACTGGTTCTCCATCCCAATGAAAGGCAACAAGTCTTCCCTAAGGTAAAGGGTAACACTAACTTAGTATTTCTTGAATTTTTATTTTCAATAGTCATTGTTCTGAATGTATTGTTAAACCTTTTGTTCGAAAAAATACTTGAATCATTCGTGATTCGCCTCCATTCATTCAATAAAATATTAATTAGTTTCTTTCCTTTGTTGTGTTCTTTTTTGCTTACATACACTTTTCTTTATGTGCTTTGCCCAGACTAATGAATTGAGCGAAAACCAGCAATGCCTTGCGTAGGTCGAAAATGAGAATATTAATATCACTTCCAGCCTTACTAGGTTAGTCGTCGGGAGTGATATCGATGACCATAGTGATATACAAGAGGGATGGCAAAAATATGAATTGAGTAGAATCATTATTGATGAACCAATTGAAATAGTCAATGTAAAGGATAATGATAATCCTAAATGATTACGTTATTAGCTGAATATTAGGACATGTTTGCTTGGTTGTATGAGGATATGCCAAGGTTAGACCCATTAATCATGGTCCATCATTTACCCACACAAGAAGATGCCTAGCCTAAAAAGCAAAAGTTAAGAAGATTTCGACCTGACGTCCTATTGAAAATCAAGGAAGAGGTTAAGAAACTGCTTGAATTGGATTCATTGAGGTATTTGACTACTTGAAATGGGTGGCTAATATTGTTCCAGTAATGAAAAAGAATGGGAAAGTTAGAGTATGTGTAGATTTTCAAGATCTCAATTAGGCAACACCTAAAGGCAACTTTCCATTGCTACACATCAATGTCTTAGTGGATAACATAGCCGGGAACTACCTATTCTCATTCATGGATGGTATTTCTGGATATAATCAAATTCAGATGTCCGAGGAAGATAAGACCAAGATGACTTTCCTTACAACCTTGGGTACATTTTGTTATAAGGTGATGCCCTTCGGGCTCAAGAACGTTGGGGCAATGGTCACAATCTTTCATGTTGATGATATGATTACAAAATCTACGAAAGGGGAAGATCACTTAGAAAATTTGAGGAAGCTATTCAATAAGTTAAGGAAGTTCTAGCTGAAGTTGAATTTAGAGAAGTATACTTTTAGAGTGATGTCAAGAAAATTGCTGGGCTTCATAATTAGCCAAAGAGGCATTGAAGTTAATCTTAATAAAGCTAAGGCTATAGTTGACATGCCTCCTCTACGTACACTCAAGGAAGTAAGAGGGTTGTTGGGTTGTATGAATTATATAGCTTGATTTATATCACAACTAACAGACAAATGTCATCCTCTATTTAAGCTATTGAAAAAGAATGCTAGGGTCAATTAGGATGAAGAATGCGAAGAAGCCTTCACAGAAATTAAAGAATATCTTATGAATCCTCCAGTGTTGGTAGCTCCTAAGCTTGGGAAACCGCTGTTCTTATACCTGACCATATTGCCTGAATCTATGGGGTCTATGCTTAGTCAGAAGGATGAAGAAGGGAAGGATTGGGCAATTTATTATTTGAGCAAGAAAGTCACAGAAGGGGAGCAAAAATACTTGAAAACTGAAAGAACTTGTTGTGCATTAGTTTAGTTCATTTATTGGCTTAGATAATATACACTTTACCACCAAATTAAGTTGATAACACAGTGTGACCCTTTAAAGTATCTAGCATAGAAACCGACCTTCATTAGTAGAGTTTCGAAGTGGCAATGTTGTTAGAATTTGATATTTAGTATGCAAGCCAAAGTTCAGTCAAAGGGAAAGCCTTAGTAGATCAATTAGCAGAGAGTCTCCCTAAGGATATCTCTCAAGAAGTACAAGTTGAGTTTCTTGATGAAAGTATCCTAGTGGCAAAAAATGGTTCTGATAGTGAAGAAGTTGAGAAACCCTCAGGCTGCAAAATGTTTTTTGATGGAGCAGCTAATGTATCTAGATGTGGAATTAGCGCAATTATGGTGTCTCTTGAAGGTATACAATTCTCGATGGCTATAAGACTAGCTTTCCCATATACTAACAATATTATAGAATATGAGGCATGTATTTTGGGACTTAAAATGGCATTATTTAAGGAAATACGGAATTAGAGGTATATGGAGATTCTTTGTTAATAA
Organism: Lumnitzera racemosa; assembly: GCA_024138005.1. NCBI lineage: Eukaryota > Viridiplantae > Streptophyta > Magnoliopsida > Myrtales > Combretaceae > Lumnitzera > Lumnitzera racemosa. The sequence goes on from JAMXBC010000011.1 coordinate 24,912,818, forward strand.
TAGGCTAGGATCAGGGTAAATATGAGACGAAAAACCATAAATTAGTACCTTACCACCACCACTTAGCTAAGATGATAGCCAGGTTTGAAAAGATCACATTTACATATGTACTAAGGGTTCAGAACCAATTTGCTGATGCTTTAGCTACCTTAGCATCCATTACTCAGATATCAGAAGGAGTAGAGATTTAGCCACTTAAGATCGATGTTGAAGAAAAGCTTTCTTTTTGCTTGGCAATAGAAAGTTTATGTGATGAAAAGCCTTGGTATTACAATGTCAAGATGTTCTTACAACATGGTATATACCCCGAAGAGGCTAAGAAGAAGGATAAGAAGAATGGTTGCTCAGTACTTAATAAGCAAGTCTATTTTGTACTAATGATTGTTTGATGGTATGCTTCTATAGTACATAGATGAGAAGGAGGCAGAGTTACTAATGAAGGAAGTGCATGAGGGAGTATGTAGCCCGCACATGAATGGCTACATGCTCACCAAGAAGATTATGAAGTTGGGATATTATTGGTTGACAATAGAAGGAGATTGCATCAGACATGTTAAACATCGCCATTTGTGCTAGATCTATGCGAATAAAGTAAATGCTCCACCTCAAGAATTGCTTACATTATCTGCATCGTGGCCATCTTCAATGTGGAGAATAGACATCATTGGCCCGATCACTCTAAAGGCTTCTAATGGGCACCAATTCATACTAGTGGCTATTGATTACTTTAGTAAGTAGGTTAAAGCTCTTCCTACTTTACTGTGATAAAACGAGTAGTAGCTAAGTTCATTAAGAGATACATATTAGCTCGGTATGGTACACCAGAGTCAATTATTACCGATAATGGTATGAATTTGAACAATAAATTGATGAATAGAGCTATAGAAGTAGCCAACAAGAATATCAAAAGACCTATTGAGGAGATGGCTGTTACGTATCGAGATTGGCATGAGAAGTTTCCATTTGCACTTATAGCCTATCGAACTTCTATTAGAATGTCAACAGGGGCAACCTTCTACTTGTTGGTATATGGGATGGAGGTAATACTACTAGTAGAAGTCGAAATTCCATCTCTTAGGGCCTTATTAGAAACCCAGCTAGATGAGGCTAATTGGATAAAGAAGCGCATCAAGCAGTTGAATCTAATTGACGAGAAGAGGTTAGCAGCTTTATGCCATAACATATGTTATCAACAATGAATGGCTAGGGCTTTTAACAAGAAAGTATGAACTTAAAGTTTTAAAGAAGGAGACATGGTACTAGGGAAGACTTTGCCTAATATACAAGACTTGAAAAGGAAGTTTGCTTTGAATTATAGAGGACCTTACACCATGAAGAAGGTATTGCTTAGGGAAGCCTTGATTTTATCTCAAATGGATTGTCTAGAGTTGAGGGACATAGTAAACAATGATACATTGAAGATGTACTACCCTTAAAAGATCAATAGAATTTTTGCTCAGATTATGAAATGCAAGCAATCTTAATATTATTATGTTCTCATTTTCATTTTCATCTTCATTTTCTACAAGTAAAGTTGGTATCCTTAGTAGTCATCAACATTGGGTAACACCCTTAGCTCCTTTCTCGTTCTACAAAAAATCTCTACTTCTCGCTTTATTTAAATAAACCTTATATACAAGAAACACGAGAAAAATGAACACTTAATTTAGAACAATGTCAATTGATAAAAATTCTTTTAATACTTTATTACGGTTCATTCTCCCCAAAAAAAAGGAGATTTTTTTTTTCTATTTTTCAGGATGGGGCCATGTTCAAAAAGAGTAACGGGTGGTAGATAAGTAGCAACTCACCCGAGGGTAGAGGTTTATGTAGAAAAACCAATTAAGTTGGACTAAAAATTCAAGAAGTGACATCTTTGCTCAAAAGATGAAGATGCTTCATACGCTAAAGTCGCCTTCCTAGATGTGTCTTTAAGAATAGCATTACGTGCATTCATTTGAAGATTAAATTGTTGCTAAAAAAAAAAGAAAATAAAAAAAAAAGAAAGAAAAGAAAAGAAAAAGAAGAAGAAGGAGAAGAAGAAGAAGAAGGAGAGGAAGAAGAGAGGGTAAAACCATAGTTCTAATTGGATTGCTCAAGAAAAGACTTGACTATTTGAGAACTATCAATAAAGCTAGGTAAGTACTTCTAAGCTTTTATAAGATATTGCACTTGTATTTATTCTCTCCTTAAGGATGGTAGTTAATGTATAAGGCACTTAATTCTTATATTTTTAGGTCTAGCTAACTCCTAAAACGTAGTCCCAATCCATAGTTTCTTGGGGTTTCAGCCAGCTCATGGAGTGCTATCTTAATCCATATCTTCATTAGGGTTTCAGCCAGCCCATAGAGTGTTATCCCCATCCATATATTCATTAGGGTTCTAACTAGCTCATGAAGCACTATCCCTATCCATATCTTCATCAGGATTTTAGCTAGCTCATGGAGTGTTATGTTGATCCATATCTTTATTAGGGTTTTAGCTAGCTCATGGAGTACTGTCCTCATCCATATCTTCATCAGGGTTCTAGCTAGCTTATGGAGCATTATCCAAATCCATATCGTCATCAGGGTTCTAGCTAGCTTATGGAGCGATATCTTCATCCATATCTTCATTAAGGTTCTAGCTAGCTCATATAGTATTGTCCCAATCTACTTCTCTTTAGGATCATAGTCAACTCAAGGAACGCTTTGCCTGTCTTAGTTAGTCAGCCTATAGGGGGCACGACTAAGTTCTCAATTTCTCTTTAGGGTCTTAACTAGCTCAAAGAGTGCTTTGCTCGCCTTGTTTAGTTAGCCTATAGAGGGCATAGCCAAGTTCTCAACATCTTTTAGGATCTTAGCTAACTCAAGGAGCACTTCACTCGCCTTGGTTAGTTAGACCATAAGGGCATGACCAAGTTCTCAATATCCTTTAGGGTCTTAGCTAACTCAAGGAGTACTTCGCCTGCCTTGGTTAGTTAGCCTATAGGAGCCATGACCAAGTTCTTCTCAATCTCTTTAGGGTCCTAGTCAGCTCAAGAAGTGTTTCTCCTACCTTGGTTAGTTAGCCCATAGGGGGCATGGCCAAGTTCTTAATTTATTTAGGGTTTTAGCTAGCTTAAGGACTACTTTGCCGGCCTTAGTTAGTCAACCCATTGGGGGCACAACCAAGTTTTAATCATCTTTTAGGGTCTTAGCCAGCTCAAGGAACATTTCGCTTGCCTTGGTTAGTTAGCCTATAAGGGGTACGACCAAGTTTTCAATATCTTTCAAGGTCTTAACCAATTTAAGGAGCACTTTACTTGCCTTGGTTAGTTAGCCCATAAGGGGCATGACTAAGTTTCTTAATATCTCTTTAAGGTCTTAGCCAATTCAAAGAGCGCTTCTCCCGCCTAGGTTAGTCAAACCAAAGGGGACATGACAAAGTTTTCAATAATTTCTTTAGGGTTCTTACCGGTCTATAGGGGCATTACCCTAACCTCTATTTGTTTCAAGCTTATCGTCACCATATCCCTAACAGATCAGCCTTGGTATAGCTAACTAATCATAGTGCTTCTTAGGACAAAGTCGGTCCCAATGCAAAAATGGTGTCTCTTTTGTCTTTGTGACAAAGTCTTACTCAAACTTTACTACAAAGAGGGGCAGTTGTAGATACCCAATTTTTGCCCTTTATAGTTCTAATTTTTGTTTTTTTACTAAAGGGGCCCTAATTAAAAAATAAATAAATAAATAATAAAAAAATGATAAAGATACAAAAAAATGGAAAAAAATAAAAAAAAATCATAAATAATTTTTAGGAAAGTAGATTTTTAGAAGAAAAAAATAAACGGTTTAAGGTCAATTGATTTTAGCTCGGTTCAAATAGCTTTAGAAAGTCACATGGTTTAAGTACAATTTAGTTGTACTAAATGTCAAGGCATAGGCAAACGGCCTAATGGATAAGCATTTAAGCACGAGCGTTTGGTTATCTCGAGGTCACAGATTTGAATCTCACCAGACACATATGCATCTTTTATTTTATTTTTCTTTCTTTCATTTTACGTAAATCAGTTGAGTATGTGGGATTCAAATCTAATCTTAAATCTTATCAAATTTTTGAATCTAATGTTATAAAGATTTGAGAGATTCAAATATAATTTGATTTTTATCAAATCAGATATGAATTGATATAAAATATTCAATATAAGTTAACTTTCGAGATTTATAAATATTAATCATGCAGCTTAAGAAAGAGAACAATTACACCCTCTGTAAAATTACACGCTTGCAAAAAGAAACTGATTTTCTATTTTCCCCTAACCATGCAAGCCCCTAACAGCAAGCTCAATACAGTAGCAAACTCTAACACACATCCTTCGTTGCACCCATTCATCTATAGTATGCCCACACTTTCTCTCTCACAAACACCCCATTCTTGTAGCTACGTAGTGCTTTAATTAGCAATGCTAACTCCAATGCATCAATTATCAATAGCAGGAAGCCCCTTACCAAAGTAAACACGCATCTAGCCACGAGTAGCACATACTGATTCCACATACGATGCTTTATGCCATACAGGTGCTGATTAGCACAATACACTACCCTGTTCACGTCTACAACAATTCACCCCCATTATCTACCAACTAAGCTTGCCCAATTTATGCGCTGTCTACTACGCCATACTCATAGATCACACCAAAGCACACCACTTGATACAATCACTAACAATTGGTGAGCCATTACTTTATCATCAATAGCACCGAACCAACCCCCTATCCAACTGTACTTCACAGAGCAGTTGCAAATCCAATTGGTATGAAGACCGTCAATAACTATAATAGTTGTACGATTCGACTACACAGCTGTTATGCCCTGAAGTCGCAACAGTCCCGCCGTATAAATAAACCTTTGATAGTAACTAACCTTACAGTGCCTATCATAGATATGATCTACACAAGGCGTCGACGACTTTTTACTTTGAAGTAAACAATTTAATTAAGATTTAAACTAAAATTTACATAAAAAGTTAGAATTATCATTTATATATATATAATTACATTCATATTATCGTAGAATTCCTAGGATTCTGCTAAATTACATATCATACATAAGTTCATATACCTAAAGTACTATTAAGATATTAAACAAACTTGATCATATAGCTATATGATCTTCACTCCCTACAGCTTTAAAAGAGAATTGACCTCAAGATAGTTGCAACGCAGCATATTAGTTAGCAGTCAAAACCTATAAAAGAATCTATATAGGTATGAGTAACTATAGCTTAGTAAATTGAATTAGAGACTTATGAAAGTATAACAAGCATAAATAAGGTTATCGGGCAATTAATTATATGCAATGCAATAAGCAAGTATCATCACACAATGTGGTTTGGTCCATTGTGAAATCAGAGTAATTTCACAACGGACTAGGTTTGTGCAATGGAGACATCACTCCCCCCAAGACTAACCTTCGAACTAATGCTCTCATTTTCACCGTGACCTCCGACCTTGTCACTTAGTTCAGCTAAAGATGAGGAAAAGATCATTATGTTATCCAGCGCTATCTTTTTCAAAGGTGTCGGTATTTAGTTGGAGAATCCTAATGATCCTCTATAGGGTTGTAATGTATGTCTAATTAGAGTATTTAAGTTGATTAAGATTAGGTTTGATTTAGGATAATCAAATAATTCCACACCAATACAATCACAACAGTTATCAAACACAACACAAATTTCAGCACGACATCAGATATGTAGGCACATGCATAAAACCACTTACAATCACAATAATACATAATCCTAAGTTTTTGAGTACTCTAAAATAATACTCCAAAATACAACAAAGTATTAAACCTAACTTACTTGAAATCCTTGGTCACTTACTTAACCCGGCGCAAGTTGACTTGTCTTCATATGTCCTATAATATAAATATACTCTTTAGTATTTATACTTTGATGATATATGTATATTCTAGGTTATGATTTAACTCAATTCTTCTTATATACATATTATTCATTACCGATTCATCCTGGGTTAGTTTAAGGTTCAGTTTTCAAATTCGATTTCGGTTCAGGTTCTAAATCGATTCCAACTACGAGTAAATCCTAAAAATTTCTTTTGAACTCTAATGTAAAATTAATCATATCAAGCTTGAGTATCCTAAATATCACACTTGGTCTTAAATTAGTATTCTATTTCACTTAGTACATTATAATCCTCATTAGTGTATTGAATTTACTTCTGATGTGAGGAAATTTTATATTTTTTGTATAATTACCTAAAATTAAGTTTTATACTAGATTTAATACATATTAATATTAATATTATATTATCTAATTTAACCTATTATTTTATATCTATTATAATTACAATTTCACATATTATCAAATTACCTACATTTGCTATATAATTCCCATGATAATTACATTTAATACTCCAAGTGCTATGATTATGTTACCACATCAAAAAGTAACATCCCTAAACATCTAATAACACACTAAACCATCAATTAGTCATTTAATTACCTAATTAGTCCAAAATTACTTATCTTATTCATCATTTTAAGGCTTAAAAATTACTTAAAATTTTTCAAAATTAATTTTTAAAAAAATGGCTTCATAGCACTATTCTATATTACTTAAGTAGTCTATAGAAAAAAATTTGGATTCAAAATTACACTCCTAAGTCTATTTATTTCCAATTTGAAACATGCTAGATTTAGCATAATTTTTTAAGCACCTTATATTTATAGATGTAATTAACCCTAATCAAGATTTTTTCCTAAATTTACATATAATAAAACATCAGAATAATAAAATTAATAATTTTCTAGGTAAAATTAATAATTTTAATAAATTATACAAAATTGGACTAAATTTGGGACTCAACTGTCTCTTGGACTTCCAACCACCAAAGCTGGTATAAGGTTGGTCGACCGATCTAGATAATCGATTTGGAGTAAGGTGGTGGTGGTGTATGGATTCAGCCTAATTACTCATATTGTATAAATTTTTGTAAAAACCCTAATTCTCTCTCAATTACTGTGCTCTCTAATTTAATAAGGTTGGAAGTTGATTAAATAAGCCTCTGCAAAAATTTGGCTATTTATAGAGCTATAAAGGAATTTTGGTGTATTAATTAGAAAAGACAATTACTTTCTTTACATACATTTTGCCTTTTAAGTGAGTGAATTTAATTCATCCAAATTTTTTTCTTCATCCCCTAACTACCATGACCCAAATCTGGATTGTTCCCTACTTTTCAGTTTTTTTTCTTATTTTTCCTTGATTTTTAAAATAATTAGGCTATTTTATAGTAATTTTCAAGTATTTTAGGTAATTTCGCGTATTTTTATATATGCGTAAATACTTATAGAGTACAATTAAATACTCTTAAATATTATTTATATTATCCTATGATTTTTAGTTTGTATATAATTTATTTTTAGCGATTCGTTTGTTATCAAAATGCATTTTACGTAATTCCGATAAATAACGAGTAATATACTTAAAATTTGAAAATTTTATATTCTATCACTTTATTACTTATCTTCTTAAATTCAAACTTACAGAGTCATTCTTACTAATATTTCTAGTTTTATTTTGTAATTTAAGTTCGATCGGATCCTTTAACCAAATCGTTCTAAACTTTATATACTAAGTTCGATTATATAGTTACAAGGCTTTTATTTAGGGCTTATAACAGCCACCGCCACTACAATACCGCATAGGTCTACACTATTTAGCAGTTTAGGTCATATGACTCATTACAGTACAGCTAGTAACTTCAATGCTTCACAAACGTCTACGACCGAATCATCATCTACTGCTACACTTCATAGCACACTACTTTAACTCATCTACGCACAATTGCTATCCTCATTACACGACAAAGGCATACGCCAATTGACAAGCATTGCCCTGATCAACATCGTCCATTACTTCCACATTGCAACGCGCACGAGAAACACCACACGCTGTTGCTGCATTGTACTTCACACTAACTCGACACTCCACCCTTTAACATTAACTTGATCACTACTTTACTACAATTTTTATATATACTTATAACTGAAACTAATTAATATACCCAAAAATGCTTTAAAATACCTTAAAATAATTATAATTAACCAAATAATTTAAGGAAAAAATAATAAAAAAATCAAACAAGGCATGGACAACTATTGGTGAATTAACAAACTTTAATTGACACTTATCATGCATGATTTAGGGGTATATAAGCTTAAGTAGAGAGAGAAAAATGCCATTTATGATCTTACAATCTAGAAAATATTATGATTACTCTCTAGAATGTTGCTTAGCTTCTTAAGAATATAGGAAAATTTTAGAATCAGCAAAAATAAAGTAAGAAAAAAAATCTAGAAAAATTAGAACAGATACTACACAAACCAAGCTAGAACCGTGATCACCAGTCTAGGGAGAACCTAAGCGTGAACTACCACCATCACTTGATAGTGGTGGTTACATCTAGCTTAGCCGACAACTAGGGAGTGGTTGTTGGTGGCCAAACAACCACCATTTCGATGAGTTAATTTTGTACTCAATTTAACTTGAAATTATAAAAATACTAAATTAACTTTGAAAATTATGAAAAGTTTGTTTGTACATACTTTTAGGGAAAAATGTCAGATTGAAATTTTCTTAAGTAAGTATGGTACTTCCTTAAGAAATTGAGTGAAACTGATTGATTTTCAAAACTGATTTGAATAACCCTATTGATATAGTTTCTAAGCCAGGTTTTTTCTAGATAATACTTATGTTGCATGTGAATGTTGTATGAAGAGTTTTTGAACAAAGAGGATTTCCATCATTTTTAAGGATTTTTGAGTCTTTAAATTGGATAAAAAATGTTATTTTCTTGAGCATTTGGTGTGCGGAGTTTAATGAAACTCTTGGTATTAGGTTTTAAGGTTTATTTAGATCACATTCCACTATGAAGGATAATCTGGAGTTGTGTGGTTTGAATGGAAGATGAGATGTAGGCAAGTTGGCAAACTTGGGTTTAAGACATTAATAGTTAAGTATATAAATTTGAAGAATTTAGTATTTTGGTGTTGCTTGGTATGATTAACCTAAAAGATGAACATGATTGAACATGTCTATAATCTGGAATACGATATTAGACAATTTATTTCAAGTAAACTTATAAAATTGACTTGTTTAGACAGTCTTTCAAAAGGTTGGTTTGTTAAAAAAATGAGTTAATTCAAAGTTTAGAAACTTAACTAAAAAGCTACCAGATTTGAAATACTTAGCTGATATAACATTTGTAGGTTAACGAGAGAAATTCTAGTGAATAAGGCTATTTTCGAATACTTTTTCAAAGAGTTTCTAGTTAATCAAATTGTTTTCAGATACTTGTTTCGAAGCTTCCAGAACTAGATTCAGAAGCTACAATACCTAAGTACTTTAGATAAATTGAATCTAGATGACTAAACTATATGTAATATTGAGAGATTTAACTATAGATATAAGTTAACTGATATTTAACTAAGAAATTTTAAGGAGGACGAATTGGAGAGTAACCTATAAGCTACTTTAGAAGCTACTTCAAAAACTATTTCAGAAGCTAGCTTAGAATCAAACTTAGTGACTAAATCAAAACCAACTCACAACAAACTAACTATCAATAAGCAAGTATTTAATTAGTATATGTGTATATATACTCATGACCTGTAATTGACTGTAAAAGTACTTTCTCTTGCTAGGTGAAGTTGTGGAGGAGGAAGTTCCTACTAATGAGTGAATTGGGATCATACCGATAGTTAGGTAAGTGGATTTGTGTGTAAGGATATGGATTTACATTTCTTAAGTATAGGATGAATTTCCTTTCTCTTGATTGTAATGGTTGTATGAATGATGCTTGAAATTGTTGTGTAAAGCACTCAACTTATGTTTGAATAGTAGTAAGTAAATGTTCTTATCCATGATTGGGGTGATTATGTAAATGATACTTGGATTTGTTGTATAAGCCTTAGAGATGCTGTACTTTGTAAGTATCATATTGGCAATGACTTATGTGATGTGTATTAGAATTGGTTATGAGTAAAGCTCATGAAAACTTATGCTATAATGGGTTAGAAGCTATTTCATAAGCAAATTCAGAGACAGAAAGAATATGATAAGCCTTACTAATATACTTAATGTTGATTAAGAATTAGTTAATGCATTCACGACATGGTGTGAGAAGGACCTATGGGTTAATTTTCTTAAAACTTATGATTTTACTTAGATAAGTTTACAAAGTTGGATTTTATGCATATAGTTTTGCATTGACCAAAACTTCAACTATGCTCTATGGATTTTTTTTTTTTAGATTGAGATGTTTTGCTAGGTTCCTAAATATATTCTTTAGATGCTAGGATTTATAGTCGACCAAACCGGCTTAGTTGCTAGGCTGACTAGGATATCAGTACCGATGCATATCACGTACATTAACATGGCATACAAATTGCATTATCTTATTTGTTGCATGGACTTTAACTAAATGTAAGACTCGAGTACCTATATTATGTTTTTTGGTGTATTGTTGCTTGTTTTCTACTCTCTCTTAGCTCAATAGTAGCTGGAGGGATAAGTTTTCTCTTATCTTTAGGTTAGGATACAACTTTTGGGGAATCACCAACAACAGGGGTGGACTTTTGGAGAAAGCTAGATAGAGTTAGCTATTTTGATATTGAAGGTGTTGCCGAACAAGTACAATGGAGATCTAGAAGTTTGACTATAGTTTAGCGTTTAAGTTTTTAAAGTTTGTAAATGATATAAATATTTGTAACTAAAAACTTACAACTGAACTCTTTTAAGCGCCAACTATATAATCAACTGTTAATTTGTTAGAGTTGAAGTTATATTAAGAGGTTTATTTGTGTGATGGGGCATTTTGTACTATTTTAGGATGTGATACACTACCACCCTAAGGGGATTGTGTGACCCTACTCGATGGTTACTGACCACCCTTTAACCTTGGGGTAGTCGGCAAGTAGCTCCTCTACAATTGTTGCTTTTATTTTTTTTTTCTAGTATTACTTTACTTCTTTTTATTTTCCTTTTTCTATTTAATTCATGTACTTTTTAAATAATTTTTAATCATAAAACTATGTGAAAGCTAAATAAGATTCTTTAGTATGGATTGTTAGGCACTCGTAAATGCAACTTAAAGCTTTATAGAGAACAAATCCCTATGGTAATGACCTACAATTGCACTAATTTCATCTAATCTTTGTTAGTGGATTCTTTCTTCTTGCTCCTAAGAAATGTAAAGTTGTGGAAGGCATTCTATGATGATTAATTTGGTTTTGAATACTACATTATAATGTGTCTATGGATGCATGAGAATTTTTGCATAAATATCAATGTATGCTAAGTTAGTTAGAAGACTCACTGCACAACTTGCCCTTATTTGCGGTTATCTAGATTAGATGAATATGAAGGAGAGTCATGTTCTTAAAGACATCAATATACAAGCATTTTGAATTCAATTACAATCTACTTCAAATTATGTTAAATTTAGAAGATAATTCTTATTTTTTTTTTAGGTTATGTTTTTGTTTTGAAGACTAGTGGATTTTTTTACTAAAAACTATAAATTTCAATATAAGCTAATTAGATTAAGGATTTATAGTGAGTATCTCTTTCATAGCATGATTAAAATTTATGAGAATTTTATTTCCTCAAAACTATATTTATTGAATTAAAATGTAAGTTTATTATATATTTCCTCTTGATGGCTTGATTTGTATAACTAATACCTTTTCATAAAAATCATTTATTAACTTATGCTAGTACATCATCTTAGACATATTTGAGATTACTAAATTATGCAAATCTAGAATCAAGACCAAGAGATTATAATTAAAGAATCAATTTAAACTTTAAACCAAGTCATTTTAGCACTTAACAACCTTCAATCCAGTCAACTATATGTAAGCGAGGTCTGGTGAGCCAAGATAAAGACTTATTTGACTAGGAGTACCAAATAGTCAATTAAGTATAGTGAGTTAAAGACTAGGTTGACTAAGTAATTAGGTGGTTAACTAAGTACCCTAGGTTGTAAATAGGGTAGTCTGTAGACCTCGTCTAATTGAGTTGATTTAGTTTAATTTTCTTATACTTTTATTTGCTTATTTTTATTTTTTCCTATTTTGATTAGGTGCTAAGCTTACCTTTAAATAATTTCTTTTAAGGTTTATTAGACTATTAGTTTGTTTGTTTTTTATTAAGTTGTTTCCTATATTTCTTAGTTTTTATTTGGCCTTTATATAGGCAAAGTTTATAATAAACCACTTAGTCAATTAAATTATAAATGGTATTGTGATAGTATTATCTCATTGTTTTTGAATTTATCAAGAATTTTATTTCTTTTGGTATTCATTCTTTTATTCTAAGGTTCATGATTGTTATATAATTAATTGATTGGGGTTTACTATTAAATTATGCATTTGATTCTTAGGATCTTTAGTTAAGGGATCGCATCAATAATACCTCTTACTCTTGATTGGCATTACTCATGAGGTTAAGGTCCATCCTTTGTTGGATTTTTACCGAAGTATTTACATGTTGCATCATTTGGTATAAGAGATCTTGGATTAAAATTGTACGTCATTTATTTCATCTCTAAATTTGGTGAATCATATCTAATTCTCAATATATCCACATCCTTTTATTTTCTTTTTATTATGGAAAAGCAAAAAAGAAAAAAAAATTATTTATTTTCTCTTGTTTTTTTTTTTTGTTCATATATATATATATGTATCTTATTTATATAAATGTATAGAAAGTCATTTTGGTAATTGTGCTTTTAGCTTAATTTAATGTCATGGATAAGTTTTATGGACTAGTGACATGGCTTATAAACCATGTTCAATTAGGGATGTTTTAAAGAGATTCAATTTGTAGGCTTGAAATAGACATTATTGTACTGATTTTTTGCTCTCAGTTTTACTAGGTTCTCTCATGCTTGAAAACTATATTCAAAAAAGTTTTTTGAAGCTTGTTTGGGCTTTGTTTAGCCTCCATAAGCCTTAAACTGGCTAAAATAAGGCTTACCTAAGAATTGGCCTTTTAATAAAGCATTGGACTTTTCTTTATTTTGCTTTATAAGCCTTATGGGCTTATGTAAGCCTACTTCTAGAGTCCAATTCCAAAGCCTAAGACCATAAGAAAAGAAAGGATCAACATGAGGTATTAGATCATTTAAAGTAATCTAACGGCTATTGACAATAGTGGTTCTTAGCCATCCATATCACAATGACTTAATAATTAAGATTAGTCTCTAAAATCTTTAAGTAGGAGGCTGATTCTCTCATTTTACACACATTACGGTCTCTACAAGATTTAAGAAAAATTCAAAAACTTTGCTAAAATCCCTTTAGAGGAGATCAAAACAACAAATTACTTAACAATGAATCAATAAACTACTAAATCTAGTTATTTTAATTTTCTATCATATGTGTATGACAAGACATTGGGTTCACCTGTTCCTCCTTGCTTAGATCACTCTAAACATCCATACACGTGTCATTAGATTAAGTAATCTAAATGATCGATCATCAATAGCAAATTCACCTGCATTATTTGGTGACTCTGCTAGGTAGAGATCACTTGTAATCAACAATGTCGCATATTAATAGGCAAGAAGAAACTTCTAATGTTCAGGAGACTAATCTTATAATCACTCAACAACCTTTAGTATCAAGGGATAACATAGCACTTGTGACAACACATTAGCCATCTACCATCAATGCTTCTACACTCATGATTCAAGCTATGTAAGAGCATATGAATGTTATTAACTAATTTCTAAATGCTTTCAAGCAATTTATGATAGGATTGGCAATTACTTCTACTACTACTGCAATTGACCCTATAGGCACTCAACCTACAGTAGTTCTTCCTACACTATTTACATAAGCTTTTGAGTTTGCTCTTGCTACTACTACTATTGTACCAGTTATTGCTTTACAAGGTACTTAACATGTGCAACTACCTCATATCCCTATAGAAGAGGAAAGAACATAGCGAGAGGAGGGATTGCAACATGTGTTTCCTCTACCTCCGATTGATCTAGTTCTCCCTACAGTTGAAGATGTTAGAACCTAACCTAGAAGGTTATTATCATCGAGGTACAACTTGCTATGGTTAGTTGTGACATGAAACACTACCCAACACTTAAGACTGGAGTTGCTTTTGCTTTTATTTCTTTTTCTTTTGTCACAAAAGAAGATTTTAACAAGTACTTGAGGAAACTTCAAGCCTCAGCTTTTACATACATCATTATCTTGAAGTTGTCATTGCCTTAGAGGCTTGGGGAGAAGCCATACCCTAAGGATTGTACTAGTTCTATGTTTGTGAAATTCAATGGTAAATAGGGGAGTGCCAATAGGCATCTTCTTAAATTCATTGAGATACTTGGAGTTTACAGACTCCGTGATGATTTCAAATTAAAGGAATTTTCTAAATCACTTATAGAGAAAGCATATGCCTAGTATAATAACCTTCCCTCCAAGTTCTGTAGATTCTTGGGAAACCATGTGTGAACTATTCCTAAAGAAGTTCTTTAAGGCATAGGAATGTTTTACCTTCATGGATATAGGGCTTACTACGTAATATCCTAAATATGACTTTATGGATTTTATTAAGTGTTCCAAAAAGTGCTCATTAGATATTTATGATGAGAAGGAGTTTATCAAAATTTGTATCTCGAGAATGTTCACAAATGTAAGGTACATCTTGAGAATCTCTCTCTAAAATCCTTCATAGCATTAATGGAGAATGCATGAAGGACAAACATTTATATTGCTAGGCAAAGAGGAGACTTCAGCAAGAAAAGATAGCTGGATATTAATGCTACTTAAGGAAGAGGATACAAGGCTGCTAAGAAGCCCAAAAGCGATTCTATTGCAAATATTCTGCCATTCCTTAGTCTTATAAACCAATTACATGCAGTCTTTAACCATTAGCTGAAGGATGGAGCAATTACACCATTGATAATTGAGTACGAACCTTAGGGTTAAGAAAGAAGTAATGCCAAGTTTTTATGGTTCCATAGATTTGTTAGACATCTAATGAGAGGGTGCTAGATACTAAGAAGGATTTTAAATGAAAAAATCTAGAGTGGTGAATTGGAATTAGACAATAATAAAGATATTTATAGGAACTTACTTCCACTACATAATTATTAAGAAGCTACCATTGCGATTTCACATGATCTAGGACCTTTCTCAAGAAGTTGTCAAACTATAGGCTCATAAGCCTATAAATACACCACAAGAAGATCTTGGTCCTAGTAATCATGTGGTATTGTATTCGCCACTTCCACAAGTACGTACTAATTTGGAAAAATTAGATCCCTTTTCAAATAGTGGAACCAATATGTAATTAATCAATCTAATTTGTAATTTTAATGAAAATTCTTATGGAATTCATGGAATTTTAGTAAGTATACTAATCAATTAATAGTTTAGGGTGAGATCCAAGGTCGTACTCTTAAAAGAATAGGGTACTATCTCCCAACGATACTAGCATTATTCATATTTAAGCAAGCTAAATAAAATTTGATTCTTTTTATTGAACAAAACTCAACAACTAACCTATTACCAATAAACAAGAGATTCTAACACCAAAAGGATTGAGATATGATTTATATTAACTAAGCCTAAGAATAATTCCTAATCTAACAAAACATGGGATTCTAACACTCCAATGTTTACAATTAAGAACTAAGTATATAAATTAACTAGAGGTATATTGTTTAAGTTCTATTAGATAACTCTCATGCATTCTAATGATAACAAAAATAGAGAAATGTTAATGTATTAACAAGTACATAAATATTCAGACAGTTTTTTAGAAAGTTTAAAATTGTAAATTGAGTTGAATTTAGAAACTTATTCAATGGGTTTGAATTGTTTAAAAAAAAAAGAGTAGTTTGAAAATATTCAGGAAATGTTTTAGAAGCTTGTATAACAAGAGTCAGTAAGGTATTTCAAAAATTTATTCAAAGACTTTTAAGAAAAGTAAACTAAGACTCTTCAAAAGGTTATTTAGATAATTGATTTGGAAAAATAATGTTGGAAATTAGCAAACGTTAGATTCGAAGTGAACAAGGCCTAGCTTTACTAGTTAGGTGTATTAAGGAAATACACTTAATCCTATTTCACTTAAGATGGAATTGAGATGCATGGGGATTATTTTTAAGTGAATTGATCTTTGAATAATTCAAGAAAATAATTGACATTGGATAAGGATAAGGTTGACTTTGAATTTTATGGGCTTTCAATTTCAAATCTTAAGCTTATTTGGAAATTACTGATTAAAGTATATCTGACCAAGATAAGATTATAAGATTGGGTTTAAATTAAAAACTCTAAGATTTTCTCTAAAAACATTTATTAATTATCTTTAACGTTAAATATAGATAAAAATGAAGTAAAGATAATTTTCAACAGATTGACCATTAAAAGATTCTAGTACAAAAGGAGAAAGGATTCAAAGTGGTAAGCACATTTCTGAGAAAGAAAAAAAAAAACATTCGTTACACCTTAATTGTAATCAACTTCTATCATTTGAAAGAGTACAAAAAGATTTTCAAATACTTCTTCAAAATTTTGAATTGAAGCGAATTATTCATCAATCATCATTTCTGTTTTTGTCTAAAATCATTTAAGATTGTTATTGTTGCTCTCATTTGCACTATGTAAATATTATTTGTTAATTAAGTATTAAGAGAAGTTTGTTTGTATTTTGTAGATTTGTAAATAACCTAGATTGTAGAAAGGTTAGATAGATAGAGCAAGAGGCTGTTAAAGTCAACTATGGCTTTTATGGCTTTTGATTGTAAACTTCTCGTATTTTGTTTGATTTAGTAGATCAAGTAGAATAATACCAGTGAAGTAAACTGAGTCCCTAGTAGTGGAGTTGGAAAATAGCAATAAGTAGAAGGCCAAAACTCTATAAATCCTAAGCTTGATGTTTTCTCTCTATCTTCTTTACTTTAAATTATTTACTTATGTTATTAATTGTGTGTTGAATTATTAAAGTATCACTATTCACCAAATTAAGTTATTAAGAGGGGTATTTTTAACTTATATTGAAAAAGTTTCAAATAGTTTAAAGATATCAACTTACAATCGCCTTACCTTCTTGATATCTTGTATGAGACCAATAAGTTCTTCTGTTATTCATGTGCATTTGGTTTAAAGATTGATTCCAAAAGTGAAATCTTAACCGAATTAATATGTATCAACAATTAATTTGAGTTAAACAAGCATGGAAATGACCAAAATTTATGCTTCACACATCACCCTAATCTACACACATTCATTCACAATTGAAATACATGTTTAATACTTGATACCCATAACCTATATAGCATACAATCACAATGAACAACACAAATAGTAACTATTAATTAATTAACATTAAAAGATTCATAATCTTCATAAACACAGTGAAATTACAAAGTTAAACAACATCTCAAAACAATAAGAAATTGGGTAAAGTGAGAAATCACCTAATAAAAGGACTTGTAATCTTCAATTTATGTTAAAATGGTGTTTTTTTTTGCATCCTGTGGTTGCAATCTACTAAAACTAACTTAATCTAAGCTAAATCTAATGTAAAATAATCTTGGAAAGTGAAACCTTGAAAACCATAATGAAAGAAGAAGAAAGGGAGTTAAAAAAACAAGAAAATTGCATTCCCCCTTTGAACTATAAAATATAGCAGTTTTTATATCAAAATAGTATCGTCATAACGATATGTTGCTACTGTTATGATGATGGATAGGTGTCATCCATAGCTCTTCTTTTTTTCTTTAATAAACCGATACATTTTTGCTTTAGGCGTTCTACATACTATCATAATGGTACTTGAAACTACTGTTAAGACAGTATAGTTTACTCTTTTTTATACTTTGAGCGTTATGTTTTGGATGTCAGCAAGTATACTACCCTGATAGGTGTCAAGCCTATTTCTATTGTCATGACGGTAACGGTACTCTTAACTTCATTTCTTCATCTTTTTTCTTTGCTTCCGCCTTCTTGAATGAGGCTATCATTACATGGTAGCTCTAGGACCTATAAGAACAATCACAAAGAGCTTAAATTCTTCAAATATATACAACTTTTGAACACTAATACACAAAAATATGAATTAAGCCTGTGTTGAGAAATTATATGTAATTTTATTGAAAATTAATATACTTTGGCTCAAAAATCTATTAAACAACATATAATTGTTAAAAAAATCATTTAGATTAGTGTATGGTTTACACAATTATCATCATGTTGTAGTAGCCTTGCAAAAAACTACAAATATTAGAAATTGCTTAGAACTATTGGGATGTGATGATAAATCCTAACTTGTTGCAACAACTACTTTAGTTGACATCTTGAGTGATAGTTTGAAGATTGTAATGCCATTTAACCCATTCGTAATATGGCAAAGGTGCATACGATTGCTATCATCTTCACTAATGATGATATGTATACCAACAATCCAAATCACTATCGTCTATTATATGTAGAGAATGAGCTTAATGGTTATCCCATTTAAAGAACCTTCATTGATAATGGGTCTCCACTTAATATAATGCTATTAATAAATTTCAAAGTTTTAAGGTAAGAAATAGCAAGGCTAGTTCACCAGTAGATCAATATCCATGGCTTTAATGAAGCCTTTTCTAAGTCCCTAGGTTCATTGAAAATTTTAAGGTTGCCTCATTTAAGGGGCAACTAAGTTTCTTGTGTTGGATGCTCATATCTCCTACAATCTATTAGTAGGGAGAAAATGGCTGCATGACCTTGGTTTTATCCCTTCTACATTACATTAGTGTGTTATGGGAAATTGGAAAGGGAAAGACGTAGTTATTCTCACTACCAAGAGCCCCTCGAGTGTAGAGAGTTGTGCTTTACTAAGGCAAAATTTTTTTGAGTACGTCGATAAAGGTGAAATTGCAATTAGTATACTTAATAGTACTCCACTACCAAGATGGGATAATCTTTAAAAACAGGACTAGAAGACTAATGAGAGAAAGATCAAAAGCTATACCCAGGCAAATGGACAAACCTTATATCATTTATGAAGGTGCATAGAGTTAAAGGAGGCAATTTTATGATATCTTTATCCCTTAAATTTACAAGAAGTTTAACCTACTAAACAACCCTACCCCCACCCCCCCTAAACTACTAGTTATAAGATGAAGTAAGACCACAAGAAGAAATAAAAGGGAAATGAAGTATCCCTTAGTAGATCTTATTCAAGAGTTTTGGGAAATTTTTGCTTGGATGTATGAGGAAACGCCAGGTTAAATCCTAGTCTAATTATGCATTAGTTGAATATCACACAAAGAATTATGTGTGTTAAGTAA
This sequence comes from Lumnitzera racemosa, assembly GCA_024138005.1. Taxonomy (NCBI): domain Eukaryota; kingdom Viridiplantae; phylum Streptophyta; class Magnoliopsida; order Myrtales; family Combretaceae; genus Lumnitzera; species Lumnitzera racemosa. The sequence goes on from JAMXBC010000011.1 coordinate 24,932,166, forward strand.
AATTGAGAAATTGTTACAAGCTAGCTTTATTAAGCCTATAGAGCACCCAACATGACTAGCCAATGTTGTGCTCATGAGGAAAAAAAAATGACTAGATACGTATATGTATGTATGGATTTTTGTTATTTAAATAGGGCTTACCCAAAGGATGAGTTCTAACTACCAAATATTGACATGTTAGTAAATGCGAAGGTTGGACATGAATTATTCTCTTTTGTAAATGGATTTAGTGAATATAATCAAATCAAAATGGCCTAGGGAGATACTAAATCAATAACCTGTTGGATGCCCTTCAAGAACTTCTATTACACCATGATGTCTTTTAGATTGAAGAATGTAGGGGATACTTATCAAAGGGCCATGACTACTATCTTTCATGATATGATGTAAGCTTATATGGAAGACAATGTGGATGATATCGTAATCAAATCAAGGTAGGCACATGATCATATTGATCACTTGAGATGAGTGTTCGAGAAGTGCTGAGCTTACAAGCTCCGAATGAACCTTTTGAAGTGTGTTTTTAGGTCTCATCAGGAAAGTTCCTAGGTTTTGTTGTGCATAGAGAGGAGATCGATGTTGATTTAGCGAAATTTGAAGTTATAGAATCCATGTTGTCCCTAAAGAATCAAAGAGAGTAGAAGGGATTTATAAGCAAGGTATCTTATATTCAGCGTTTTATTCCAGTACTTGCTAGAACTTCTTTTCCATTACATTAGTTGATGAGAAAGTAGCTTCATTTAAATAATGGATAATATCTTCCCCACAAACTATGACTATGCAAATTAAAGGAATGTTAAAGATTTTGTATTTGATGTCTATAAATAGGTTTGTTAAGGCCATGATGGTGTAAGAAGTAGACATTGCTAAATGCTTAATGTACCACTTGAGTAGAACATTGAAAGGAAGTGAGGTTAATTACCTAGTGTATGGAAAACATTATCTTGCGCTAGTATTTGTAACTTAAAAGATGCAACACTACTTCCTAGCACATAAAGTCATTATTATGACCGATTCTAACCCTATTAAGCATTTATTGTTGCATCTAGCTTTATTTGGAAGAATTGAAAAATGGACACTGAGTCTTAGAGAATTTGACATCACCATGTCAACTCTAAAGGTGATTAAGTCGTAAGCATTAGTAGATTCATTAGCTCAGTTCCCAAGTGCTAATACCAATAATGTAGTTGAGACCATCTTTGGGGGTTTTCAAAGATGCACATATAATAAGGATGCATTAGGAATGGCCATTGCAATTTGATGGTTTTAGATGTCGAGTTAGGGTTGTATTAACATCCCCAACTAGCCAAGAATTGCCCCTGGTGTTTAAATTAAACTTTCATCACATGAATAATGACAATGAGTATGAGCCTCTCTTACTTAAATTGCTTTTTACTTAATAAGTAGGCATGACTCATTTATGCATTAAAGGTAACTTTAACCTAATCATCAAGTAAGCTAATGGGGAATTTGGGTTGAAAGAACTTCCACTTTTCCTATATAAAGCTATAATGTAGACACTAATCACCAACTTCCACTTAATAAGATAGGTTCATGCTAAACAATCTATGAACTGTTACAATAAAACTTTGGAAACATTTGCTTCTAAAGTCCTAATATAAGATATAGATAATGAGTTGGGCATCCAAATAACTGAAAGGACTATACCTCAAACTACCTTGCAACTAATAAGAGATGATAAGGAGTTGTAGGATGATTACCATACTCTAATCAAGACACAGTTGGTAAGTCTTGAAGTGACTTCAATCACAATACTAAATAATTTTGTGTCAATCCATAATGGCTTATAAAGGCTCTAAAGGTATCTTGTCCCCTTACTTTTCAATGAAGGAAGCACAAGCAAAACTCAAGAAGTTTCATGATCTATAGTATTATGAGGAAAAGTTGTTGTTATCTCGCCTAATCCAACACATACAGTGTTCTTAGCCTTTAATATCTAAAGATAAGTCCTATTTATAACTCAATCGCCCAGGTTGTGTGTTAATGCCTAATTGAGTAGAATGTAAGTTCATTCCAACTATTAAAGATTGGTAATGGATGTAGATTAACATCCTAAGAAACAATGTCTTATCTACCAATAGTTAAGATGTTAGGATGGTAAAAGAGGAAAATGAATAAGTGCATTTGAGAGAAGATGAATTGTACCTCCTTCCAAGGACAACCTTTGAGGTATGTGGCACTGCCTAAAACTAAGATAATATTGAGTGAACTCTATTCTAGAGAATGTAATGAACACTAAGGTAGCAGTAAGCTGTATTATTAGCTCCTTAACGGAGGTTATTATTGGCCAACCATAAAGATAGTTGCCTTTAATTTTACTAAGAAATGTGTTCCATTCCAACTCCATGGCAATGTTATTCATGCTCCAGCATTTGAACTCCATAATCTTACAACTCCTTGGCTATTTTACACTTAGCCCTTTAATTTTGCTAAAAAATGTGTTCCCCCTAAGTGAACACATTGTGAATGCTATAAATGGGAAATAATCCTTCCTAATTCACATGGAAGAAGTTTTTTTTTTTTTTCCTAATACATGGAATTAGTTTATTTCCAATGTCATTTAATTATGTGTTTTTGTTTCAATTTATTGTTCTTATAATGATATTTTAAAATTTTCTTCTAGACATGTCACGGAAATCATTTAAATTTATTTTTCAAATTGGAACCCTTATAAGTTCAATGGGTGGTGTTTGCTACTAAACCATGGAATTGTTAATTTATTGGTTGATTCAAAATTGCTCTTTACGGTTTCTATTCAACTGCAAGAATTAACTGGTTGTGATATGGATCATTAGGAAGAGTATACACGACTACCGATATTATGCGAACCGATGGGTAAGTACAAACCTCAAGATAGTTGGAAAGATAAATGAGAGTCAAAGATAGAGTAGGGGGTTTCTTGTGCACCAACGATGGATACGACAAACCAATGCCTCACACTAACTTAGGTTGCACTTGATATGATGTATAAGTATGGTCAGAGGTGACTTGCTACTAGTTCACACTCAAATGGCTTAAATAAGAGTAAAGGGGTTGTAAATAAGTAGGGGAATTCTTAGTTCACAAAGGATAAAATTCTACATTCTAATGTTCAATGATGTTATAGCTACTACAAATTATAAGTATTTATATGGCCAAATTAGGGTAAGTCCTAGGTTACTACAAATGACCAAAAAGATTCCTACTAGAAAAGGAAAAATACTAGGTATATAGGGGTAATTCAGTAATCAACATAAAAGTTATATCTATCTGTAAGGATAGGACAACACCTCCACTTCTTAGTGCAATAGTTAAAAATGTTATTGTATGCTAAGCAAAGCTGGTCAAGTTGATAGCTCAGTGGATTAGTGACTTGATAGAGTGAGGTCAGGGAAATGTTGGCTCAGTAAGTGGTCACCCTTCTGCTCAACAACGGCTAGTTGGCTTGGAAGTAGGGTAGCTCAGCATCGATCATCTATCTACTTAATTGAAGGTAGGTTCATTGTTCGGCCTTGGTTTTTCTCAATGACAAGAGATTGACTTAGCCATAGGTTAGCCACTCTAGTGGACTTTGAGATGAGATAAAGAGAGATCAAAATGGATTAGTTTGGTAAGTCAAGGTGGAGAAGACGTTGCTCTTCATGGTTCAACTCCCCTAGGATAGTTCAGCGAACTAAGTTAACTAGTCCATGAGTTTAGGAGCTAGTGATTGTTCCTTGATCCTTATCTTCCCCTCTAGACTATTTGAGATTTAGGATCAAATCTGGCTTGACTTCTTATTGTTCATTATTGGGGACATATAAATGGAGGTTTGCAATGTTGAAAGAGTTTAAGACTCCATACTCTTTGGCAGTTCAATTTTGCAGATATTAAGATTGATCTTCTCAAGCACTTTGAATGGTCCTTGGACCCTTGGAGACAACTTGCTCTTACTCTAACTTGGGAACTGGTCTTTACTTAGGTGGATCTAAACCAAATCTCTTGGCTGGAATTCTCTGGTCTTCCTTCCTCAGCCTCATTTCTCAAGCTTAGAAATAACTTAGGTAAGATGCTTCATGACATTTTGGTGCATTACCTTAATGGCCTTTGATCTCTGAATAGCTAAACAACTCGGTACGAGTCATCATTAAGGTCTCCTTCTTCATGGCTCAACTAAGTTGAGCCTGTATTGTCTTGACTTGTTTAGTAGATAGGGGACTCAACCTAACCTTTCTTACCTCATGCTTGAAAGAATAGGTATTTCTTCTTTAGTCATACACCATATGCTTATCAAACATCCATGGTCTTCTCAAAAGTATATGTGAAGCACACATGGGTAACACATCACAGAGAACTTCGTCTTGATACTTTCCAATACAAATCAACACGGTCACTTGTTTTGTTACTTGCAAGGCCCCTTTGTCATTGAGCCAGTGCAGTTTGTATGGCTTGGGTTAAGCTTTAGTTGGCAACTTCAATTGTTCGACCATGAAAATAAATGTCACGTTAGTGCAACTTCCACTATCAACTATAAGAGCATACAACATCCCATTAACCTTGAATCCAAAATGTGGAACAAGTTCTCATACTGTTTATTTTCAGGCACATGACTCATGCTCATTACTCGTCTCAACACCATAGTTGTGGGTATGAAGTTATCCTCTTCACTGTAGATAATCTCCTCCTCCTCAGACTGATTAGCTTATCTAGAGGCTATTCAACCTTCTTATTAGTACTATTGCCATCAATGGTTGGCATCTCACCCTTTATCACCATCACTTATCTATTCAGACATTATGTTGCTATGTGACCAAATCCTTAGCACTTAAAGCACTTAATCTCATTAGTCTTCTTTCCTGAGCTCTACCATTTCTCAAACTTCCTTAAGGGTTCTTTCTCCTTAGTTATGATAGTTAGAATTGGTTAGACATTACTAACCGTATCTAATTCTAATCATATGGGTCCACTCATAATAGGTCGATAAGGGGTAGTTCAGCTGACTAGAGCTTAGAATTTGCTTATTGAACATCATTCAATTCTCTAAGCATCTTGAATTGCCTCATTTGATGACCTAATGTCCCTTGTTTCGAAGATATCTCCAATCTCATACTTTAATCCACCAATAAACCTAGAGTTAGTCCTGTTTTTTAGTTCAACAACTTCATAGCTAATCATCAATATTTGAAATTCCTTTATTGTCCTTTTAAAGGCATCTTATAGATAATAGCTCAAAATAAACCTTCTCTTCATTTCTTCCCCTTCTCTAATTTCTCTCTCCATCCATCCTTCATGTAGCTTATAGATTTTTCCACTGTAGGGCAGTATACTCTAAGAATTTTAAGACAATAAGCCTCACTTTGGCGTTATCAGGGTCTTCATGACACTCAAATTGCTTTTCTATCTTATTTACCTAATCAAGATTATCCTCAGCGTCGCCACTACCAATAAAACTTAGAATTTGCGACTTCAATCCTTTTACTCTAGGAGCTCGAATGTTCCTCTACTTAAGTTTATAGTACTCTTCACCCTCTTTTTCTATCTCTTACAATGCAAGTCTTCCTTGAGTAGCTTTGTCCACTCCTCCAGCTTGGGGCGGTCGAATTAGGAAATTGGCTTAGGTAAGTCAGCCATTGCCTCTCTTAAGTATTTCATTTGCTCGGCTTCAATACAAGTCATTTCTAGCTTGTTGCCTATCTTTATTTATGGTAGTCACTAGGTTAGTAAGCTCATCCAGTCATTTATCTGCAAATTGGGGTATGAAACTCCTTTGTTGACCATGGCCATTATGAGCACCACTCTCTAGGTTACTTAAGGTTCTTACTCTAGAATTTAATATTGTTGATTACTTTAATATACTAACAACTGAACCTTACTTTGAACAATCAACATAACACTTATACCCCAACTACTACTACTACAACAATAAACAACATTAACCATCACAATGATAAACCAGCTGAGTGCACATACTTTATTTTGTGAATACAAAATAGGGGAAGATAGAACACTTAACTTCTTTAACATAGAACATTTCTCCAAAACTAACTACAATGATACATATCTTCATCAACACTTCTCAAACCTTTACCTATTAACTTTACACACAACACTTTACAACAAGTCACTCAAAGCACAAATTACCAGAAATTTGAATGTAATCAAACTTAAATCACTAAGAAGAGTACATACAGCTATTAATATCATGCAAATTGAGGGTGGGTCCGAGCCTTAAGATGGCTTGAAAGATAAATGTGAGTCAAAGATCAAGCAGGGGGTTTCTCGTATACTGACAATGGATACGACTAACCAACACCTTACAGAAACTCATATTACACTTGATATAATGCATAAGTATGACTGGAGGTCACTCGTCACTGGTCCACACTCAAATGGCCTAGATAAGAGTAAAGGGGTCATAAGCAAGTAGGGGGATAGTTGGCTTAGAAAGGATAAAATTTTGTATTTTAATGTTCAATAATGATACAGTTACTACAAAGTGTAAGTATTTATATGGCCTAACTAGGGAAATTCCTAAGTTACTACATGATGCGTTTTTAGGGGTTGGACATACGGAGAGGCACTATAATGAAGTAAACCTCAAAAGGAACAAAAGAAAAGTTAGCAAGTCTGGATAGTTACCGAATAAATATGACACACCACTCAATCCTACAATCCCCCAGACATGACATACTGGTTTGAACTAAAGGGTCACTTACTACTGCTTCTTGCTAAAGGAAATAGATAAGAGTTGAAGGATAGTGAGAGCACTAAGATAGCTCAAAGAAAACTTGAATAATAATCTGATATATTGATGAGTTCGATCATGCATACAAGTAAGTGGGGGTTTATATATCCATCCGCTAGGGTTACTTTACACGTAAGAAAAGACATAAGGGTATTCTTACAATTAGGTTACATAAATATACTAAAAAGGGTAAAAGAAACAAAGAATATTCAGTACGAAAAAGTAAAGAATCCTTCTGGAATATTGTGCTAAAATACATGTATTATGGTGCTAAAATACATGTATTATGTGATAGCTGGATGTCAAAATTATGGTACAGGTAGGCTAAAGCAAGAGAAAGGATTCGTTGTTAGGGGTTGGCCTGATTTGGATCAAGTCGAGGCTCAATTAATTCTGCAAAGAAGTCAGATTGAGTTGGAGTTTAGTATTTGTGGTAAACTCTATAGCTCGACTTGACTCGGGCTATTTCTGGAATAGAGTGTAACTACTAGGTAGGAGCAGGTCTAATACAAGTGAGGGTTCGGTAGTCAAGTTGGTAAGAAATCAAGTCAGGATAGGAATCTTTGTCTTAGATATGACTTTGAGTTAGTATCCTTCAAGTGAGTCCTTGTCCTTTAGCCTGGTTACAGGTAATTAGTCTAGGGTTTAATTCATGTCACTACAAATGACCAAAATGATTCCTATTAGAAAATGAAAAATACAAGGTGTATAGGGGAACTTCGATAATCAACATAAAAGGAATATCAGCTTGTAGGGATAGTACGAATGTCAGGAAGTAGGACATGCATCCGCTTCTTAATGTAGTGGTCCAAATGGTTTGTATGCTAAGCAGAGCTAGTCAGGTTTGCAGCTTGGCAAAATGGTAACTTGGCAAAGTAACATCGAGGAAATGTTGGCTCAGTAAGTAGTCACCTTTCTGCTTGGCAATGATTGGTCAGCTTGGAAGTAGGGTTGCTTTGCCTCGGTCATCTATCTACTCGGTAGTAGGTGTGTTCATTGTTTAATCTTAGATTGGCTCAATAATAAGAGATCGGCCCGACCACAAGTTAGTTGCTTCAAAGGACTTCGAGATGAGATAGAGAGAGATCAGAATGGAATAGCTTAGTAGGTTGGGGTAAAGAAGGTGCTGCTCTTCAGGGTTCAACTCCTTTAGGACAGCTTGGTAAACTACGTTAGCGAATCCTCAAGTTCGGGAGCAAGTGATCGATCTTTGATCTCTATTAGGTTGTTTCTAAGCTAGTTCCCATTTGGGACTCAAATTATACTTAGGTCTACATGTGACACTAAATCATCATGATTTAATATTTTCTTAGCATGACATATGAAGAAAAACTATATTTTTAGAGCAAAAGTTAATAAAAATAAGGAAAAAAAAGGAAAATATTTTCATAGCATGCCCCAAGCAGCTTATAAGTTGTAGTATACTTTACACTATACAGTTTGACATTTCTTAATAAAACTATATTCAAATCTAAGGACTTCATTAGGCTAATTATTTTATTTAAGGAGTACCCATACTTTATTTATAAAATTCTTGAAAAGAAATCTTGAAATATAAGGGAAATTTACAAATTTAGGACTCAATCTTTTATACCTTTTTTATTTGAGTCTTAAATATTTTAAATTTTCTATTTAAATCCTCAACATTTACAAAAGTTTTCAATAAATCTTTCTTTAATTTGCTATTAACTTTCCAATAATATGACATATGATACTTTCTAATTGGTCTATAAGAAAAGTATAAATTTAGGACTTAACCTTTTATTATTTTTTGTTCAAGTTCTAAATATTTCAAAATTTCCATTTGATTATTTAATGTTTGCAAAAGTTTTCAAATATGTCCTATGTTAGTTTACTATTAACTTTTTTGTTAACTATAGTACATGACATTTTTTTACTAGTCCACATATTTTTCTTAAATAATTATTATAATAAAATAATTAAAAATTAACAAAATAATGCACAAAATGATAATAATTTTGGAAAATTCAAAAATAAATAAAAATGAAAATAAAATAATAAATATTTATAATGTAACAAATGTATATACATGTATATTTATTATAATTTCAAGAAAATGAAAAATTATAAAAATGTAAAAAAAAAAAAAAGAAAAATCATTCCAACCATACTCTAGCCTTGCGGTACCTGAAACAGCAAAAAAGAAGTGAAAATTCACGATTCACATACTAAAGTTGATGGAATTAACTCAACACTACTCATGTATTTGAAAAAAAATGAAAAGAAAAGAGTGAAACTCGCTTAGGTTTCCAATTAAGGTAGGCACTCATAGCTAAGTATTTGAATCCAATCAAGTTTTACTCTTATTTCCCTTCTTTTTCTTCTTCTTTTTTTAATTAAATTCAAAGCGTGAGTAGCCACTTATTTTAGTATATTGGTCACAACCCACCACTTCCGTTTGGTTCTACTACCCCTTGGTCTTGGAGTGGCCGGAACAAATACTTTTTACTTTTTTTAGTTTTTTTTTTTAATTTTTATAGTTTTTTAAATTTTTTGTTTTGTTGAATATATAATGAATACACACATACAAACATTTATTATTTTATATACGTATATATTTTTTTATTTGATTATTTTCTTTCTTTATTTTTTTTTAATTTTCCTAATTTTTTTATTATTGTCTTCATTATTTTGTTAATTTTTTAATTATTTTATTATACTAGTTATTTAATAAAAATATGAGACCAATTCGAAAGTACTATGTACTATAGTTAATGAAAAAGGTAACAATAAATTAAATTTGTTTGAAAACTTTTACAAACTTTTAAGACTCAAATAGAAAATTTAAACCGTTTAGGATTCGAATAGAAAATGTACAAAAAGTTAATTCCTAAAAATCACATCAACCAATAAGAAAATGCCATGTGTCATGTAACAGGGAAGTTAATAATTAACTAAAGAAAGATTTATTTGAAAACTTTTGTAAATATTGAGAAGTTAAATAAAAGTTTTGAAATGTTTAGGACTCAAAAATATGTATAAAAAGTAAAGTTCAAAATTTGTACTTTTCCTAAAATTTATTTATATTATTTAAGGATCAAAATGTAAAATTTGAAGGAAAAAAAAAAGCATAAAGGGAAAATAAAAAGGGAAAGAATTGCTTTTTGGTATCCTTATTGATCCCAACTTTTTGATCGACCCATTATATTGCATTAGAAGGGCAGGAATCTCCACTACACTCGAACCTAACGCGGTGGTACTTTATGTACTAATCGCCCAATTTATCATTAACGTACTTCTGCTATGTTATATTTCAAAGTCAGTGGGATACGAAACGGTTGGTAATTCTGGTCTGTATCGTACTTAGACAAATTATAAAAGGATACTAATTAATCTAAGAAAATATAAAAAAAGAAACTAAAAGACAATTATAATTTGTGATGAGAGAACTTCCATTCCATTTTCTTGTCATGACACTCCAAAATTTATATTGTTTTGGTAAACAGTGATTTTCAAAAAGGTGAAAAGCATATGCATTTATCTACATCAGGATATGACTAAATAGCGAATATTCTGTTTGAATGTAAATGAAGACGATATTTATCAAAAAGAAAAAAAATGAAAAAGTCCAAATAAAAAGGTAAAAATAAATAGAAAACAAATATGGCTTGAATCCAACCATTTCGTAGTGATTTAGTTCAACCTCTTAAATTGTTGAAGAATGTTTTGTTAAGAAAGATGTTATAAACCAAACCTTTAAATATGGTAAATTCAGTTCCATCCTTAAATCAAACTAAATCAACATTCGTCCAATCCTTAGAAAAGGTGAGAGGTAACTCATGATTGCCTCTAGAAATATACACTATAATTATGATGGTGATCAAAATTCCGGTTTTGTTTGTGTAATCTTAGGATTTTGATGCACTGAACATGCCATCAATTTCCATGGGTTTGAAATTTGTTATGAAATCATCTATACTTTCAGGGACTCAATTCCTCCTTTCCCCAAAATTGTAGTATGATGGTTAGCAATTACGTTTGAGAAATTTCTCACAATAAACTCAAAATATTTACTACTCTCTTTGTAAGGTGAACCTAATAAAAAAGCAAATAAATAAAGAAATGCTTCCAGAAGAGCCAACGCTTTTGATTATTGTATTGCTATTGCAAATAAATATTATATGTTGTACCCCCTTTTATGTCGCCAATACTCCTCCTTTCATTTTCTATTTCATAACTAGTATTTCATAACCTAGTAGTAGCCATCAATTGATTAGTCTTTAGCTTGACTAAGGGTTAAAATATACTTATTGAACACTTAGTTTTTGATATCATAATGTTAGCCGAGTTAGTAATTAAAACATTATTTACTACACAAATGAAATTTCATCTATTAGCTTTGTTACCACTTGTAATTCCATCAAAAGAGAGGTAATAATGGTGGAAATGTTTTATGCAATAGGTGTAAATAATTATGTGGGTTAACTTAAAGTTGTGCTATAGAATATGGCATTAACTTAAATTTTTCCAAGAAGATATATTATTTAGGGAGAATTGCTAATGGCCCTCCTAAAGCTTGATTAAGGTACGAATATAGCTTAAACTTATCTAGTAAGCTTTAACCTCTGTTAAACATATGTAAATTAGCAATACTAAAGGATGTATACATTCTTTAAATATAAAAAAGATAAGAAAAATGCATTGAGACCAAAGTTTAGAAGTACTAAAGCACATATTGGTAAGTTGGAAAAGTGTTTTCGCACTAGAGCTAAAGTTATAGAGTTATTTGATATCAATTAATAAGAGTTTAAGGATGTCAAACCTCATTTTTGTAAGTTAAGGTACATTTGCATCGAAATTAAAATTTATAAAGTTCTCTACAATTTTTACTTGGATTTTGAATTAAAAAAAAAAAAAAAATTGGTGGAAGAAATGATTTTACTATCCTCACAACATAAAGTTGTAAAATGTAATTGGACAAATGTTAAAAAGCTAGAAATTTAGTCCCATATTTATTATGTAAATGAAATTTTGTTTACTAATTTTATTACTACTTGTGATTCTATCATAGGGAGATAATAGAGGTGGAAATGTCTTGCGTGTTAAGTATAGGTAATTGCAAATTGACTTAAGTTATGCCATGGAATATGGCATTAGCTCAAACTTTGTTTTCCATAAGAAAATAAATTGTTTTAAGGAAAAATCGCAAATAATCTCGTTGAATTCTATCCTTCTTATGAACATAAGTTTCAATTTATGAAGTAAACTTTAATACATTTAGCAACACTAAAAGGATTTTTTTTATATATATAAAGAAAAATGTACAAAGATCAAAGTTTAGTAGGTGTTAAAACACACATTGATAAATTCAAGAATATGTTTCTGTGCCAAGTTTAAAGTTTATGGGGTAATTTAGGGTTAACATGTTGATTTGTCCGAGTTTATGGATGCTAAGCCTTATTTTTGTAAATTAAGGTTATATCTATCCCAAAATCAAAATTTAGTAGATATTTTTACATTTTTGCTTATTTTTAAATTATAAAAGGAAACTAATGGTAGAAATATCTTTGCCATCCTCAAAAGATAAAGTTTTGAAATGTAAATGGTCAAATGTTAAAAAATTAAGAGGAAATAGGTCTCTTTATAATTTATCTATATTTTCTTATCTATACATAAACATATTGATATACACAAATTGGTTATGAAGTGTCTCAATATAAGAAACCACATTTTCACATTATATATGTATATTTTCATTCTTTACCACTTTTATATATTATTTTTGTTTTTAACACTTTGCTACTAGTATTTCTTTGCTATTAACTATTGCTAGTTAGGGGAAATGTGTTAATTTATAACTAATTCAAAATAATTAACTTAATATAATTGTATTACTAAAATGGTTTATTTAGACAATATAAATAAATTACTAGAAAAGTTACAAAAAGTAATACCTACAAAAATCTTTAGCCACTTACCGGCCACCTCAATTTGGGGATGATAAATCACCATTAAGATGTTTGTGATGCCTTTACAAGGTGGAAGCCACTTGTTTTGAAGCCTTTGGGATGGTCAGTAAAGGCTTAGTTACTTCAAAGGTCATGACCCACTTACGAGGGTGCCATTGCCACTTATAGTCACCCCAAAAGAAAAACATAAAAGAAGAACAATCAAGTTTATGAATTGACTTCAAGCCAACATCTTTTTCTTTGAATGCAAGTGATAAGTTATAATGAAATACAAGTTTATGAAAAACTAATGACAAAAATACAACCTTTTTTCTCTTTTTTCCATAGTATATAGACTCATAATCAACTTAAGGAAAAGACCTATCTCCCTTTATCTCTTGACAATGCTCCCTCCTTCCTTAATGCTACCTCCATCATTCCCTTGTCGTGACTAGTGGATCATCTTCTCTTCAATTTAATGGCATTAACCCTTAGCAATTTCGTTAATCATTATTAATCTAGAAGATTCAAAAAATCCTAAAATAATCCCCTTTGATATCATGGAAGTGGGATCTCAAGAATTTCTAAAGATTGCATCAAGATCGGTTGGTAAATGAACACATTCTTAAATGTTATGTTTCATGTAACAGAAAGTAACACATGACAAGAGAAGATAAATGTCTAAAATCACGTTCAAATAGAAGATCAAACTTTTAAGTGGTTTAAATATAGGAATAATGATATGTTAGTGGTTCAAATAGAAAGTTGAACTTCAAGTGGTTCTAATAGAAGATCGATGTTGTGATATGTGGTTCAAATAGATAACTAAAACTGCTAAAGTTGTGAAATAATATTGATGCTTCAATCTCCCTTTGAATTACTTATCATAATATTAATCCTTTATTTTAACCAATGAAAGTTATATTATTTATTTGAATTACTTATCATATCGTTGATCATATTTTAACCTCATGAAAGTTTAATCCTCTATTTGTAAATATCCTTAAGTTGTAATCCTTTTATATATAATTTTCCTTTCTATAAGTTAGGAAACCCAAACATAAGTGCTTTCCGCAAAAGTAATTGCATTGTATAATGACCAATTTGGATGGCAACTTTGTCCATCTTGTTTTAAGACTTCTCTATTCATTAAAATTAGTGAAACAATTGTTCATTTTTAAACTTAACGCCTTAGGAATAAATTTAATAATGTGATATAGATAAAACTCTAGGTGATGAAATATTGATAGAAGCCTGTCTATGAATCAATTGATACTGCAAATTTTACGTTTTCTAATTGTTTTACGATAACTATAGACATTTGACCCACCTTCAATGTTGAGGATCTTATGATTAAGAAAGAATAGTCTACTCGTGAGTATCTAAAGGTTTAATAATAGATTAAGGAGTTTTACGAAGCTATAACTAATAAAATTACTTGATGAAAGATCTACAAAACCTAAAGTTGCAATGATGGAGAAGCTTAAGTAGGAACGAGAGGAGACACATTTTGGACCTAAAAGATAATTTAAGAAGAGGAATGACTAATTACTTAAAGACCCTAGGTCAACTAGTCTAAGAGTGAAGTGAGTTGACCTCCCCTTTTACATGGAATTCAACCATGTGAGCTCTTACCTTGTTGATAGGCTATACCCTAACATTAATCACTAAGACCCCTTTTACTTCCTATCAAGTGCTTCTACCATTTAAGTTAAGCAAGCAATTGTTTTGAGACCTAAAGATAGGCTTGAAATCAAGTGTAATAAAACAAATCCTAGATTTATCCTTAAGATTTCGTATTCTTTAGTAATGTAGGTATCAATAAATATATGTTAAACCTAGGTGTTAACTATAAGTTTACTATCTATCAAAACTTTAAGCAAATTTTAGGTATGTGATTACTATTGCACGATGAATGTGCTTTAGGTCAAATAAATTGTAGAAATAACTAAAAAAAATAATGTGCTAATTGTGCATAACATAGGCCATGATTTGTGGATATATAATCATGGACTAAGTTTTCTTAACCATAGAAAGGATGGTTTCCTAAGATGATGTGATTAGTTTAGTAATTAGGCCATGATTCATGACTTAATGGGATCTATGGTTAATGTTGCCATTAGTTAATTAAGTAAGGGTAAAGTTGTAAGGGGTTAAACATGGAATGAGAAAATGGTTTGAAAGTTGTATATGGATTATACTCTTGATGAATTGAAATGGATGATGTGCTCAATCTAAGATGACCTTATATGTTATTAATGGTGTGGGCTCAAATTATTCCTCACAAATGATGTGGTGCAATTCTAATCATATGAACCTTTGCAAAAAATTTGTGTTATAGGATTTGGCTTGTGTTAAGTAGAGTTTAAGTAAGCCTAAATTTTAGTTTGCTAAGATTGTACTGCATGTCATAATTTATAATATGACTTAATGAACCTTATTTGCTACATTCAGTAATTATAAACTTGTATGAGATATGTTTGTGTGTGATGCAATTGTTGCAATTTGAGTTTTATAGCTTACCTCTTAGGATTTTAAATATTTTAGGTAACGATATCTATGTTGATTCATATATTAAGTCATGACATGACTTTTTCCAAGAAGATGGGATCTAAGCTAATTGGTTTGATCCTGATGGTGAGTTTGTGATTTCTTATAAAGATTCATGAGTTGAATTATGATACACTTAATAGTTTTAATTTTTCAACAGATATATTTTATTGTGCTTCTTTTGTCATTTAACTACAAACTATTGAGAGATAAGAGATTTATATTATGAAAGTTGTAGATGTAGGGTTATAGACAATGTTGTTGTGTAAGCTATGTATATGTCATGCTATACGTAACTTTAGATGAGTGATATGTGAATGACACTTGTCGAGAGGGTTTAGAGAAAAATAGTTGGGAGCAGAAATAGATTATCTTAGTCGTTCAGGCACATTTGTGACAAGTGAGGGAGTTGTTAAGCATTAACCTTATTATTTTTAATTGAGTGTTGACTTGTTCTTTACTTGAGTATTGTTTTGATCTTTGATAGCAGAGATAATTGTTTCTCTAATCTCTAGAATTTTTGAAGTGTCCATTGAAGACATATGGTTGAGTATTTATAAACTTTTAGGTTTTAATGGCAACTATTAGATCATGTGAATGATCCCTAGTTGAGATTAAAGTTGCTCATTTAAGATTATCTTGATAAGCTTATTTTGGATGCAAAGCCATTAGCCTATGTTATAGAGCATACAAGCCTACTTGAGAAAAGTTAAGAGTAGATAGATTGTTCCAATGATCCTTGTTATAAGCTTAGCAGTTAAATTTTTTAAGTCATCCGAATTACATGTCAATCTCCCTAAACCTTATCACTTAGCGCAAGACATTAAGCCCAAATAAATAATGGATTAATAATAAATTAATAGTAGGCTTGGCCTAATACAAAATTAACCTTTTACGAAAGTTAATTGTGTAGATATTAATTGATTTTTAACTTTGCATATTTTTACTAAGTAGTGGTCGAAGATAAACCTATGCATAGGTGAAAGTCTAAACCATGACCCAATCTAAAACCACCTTGCTGGGTTCAAGACCTAGCATGGACCTAACTATACGGATTGAAATTGTAGGGCTAACCTACCGGGTTAATGGGTTCAAGCTGAGTTAACCTCCAAAACCTTTAGACTTAATAGTTCTTGAACTGGCAACTAAAAAAAAAAAACAAAAGATAAGGAAAGAAAAGAATAAAAAAATGGTGTAATAAAATAATTTTAAAAATAAATAATAATGAAAACTAAAAATTTTAACTAAATCCATGTAAATAGGAAAATGATCATTTCCCATTAATAACATTTAATGCATTGCTATTTACAAAAAAAGTAATAAATGTAATTTTAAAAACTTGTATGATTTGATATATATAGACCTTTATTAAAAGACTAATCTCATTCTTAGCAATATATGATTAGTTTTTGTTTTTTAAACTTTTTTATAGCTTTTATATCTTTTATCCTATATTATTAGTATGATAATTAAGTTAAATATGATTATATATAAATAAGTGTATATCACAAAATAACTATTTTATAAGATGGGCTAAAAATAGCATTTATCTTATGCTTAAATAATTTTATTTTAAAATTTAAAATATAGTTTTTTTAAAACCGATTCACCGTTTCTTGAATGATCGATTGAACCAACCCCTAAACCAGTCCTACGAGTCCGGGTGCAGTTCCGATTCCGAATCGGTTCAAAATTGTGCCCATGTCTAGTCGTAGCCTTAGCCTCAAGGTATGATAATAGGAATGCAACACGACAAATGATGGAAGCATGGATATATAAAATAATTTTTCCCAAAAAATTTTAAATAGAATAATTACCACTTGTGTTTTGTGCATTATATAAAATAGATGATATATGTATATATGAAAATTTCATTACATATTATATAATATTGGATGAATTTTTTATCCAAAATTTGGGATTGGTGACCAAATTACTTTGATTCTAAAAGGTTTGGAAATGATAGCATTTTGGTATTAAAAAAAAAAAAAATCAAATTTAAACTGACTTAGTTTTACATAATTGCAATCTTAATAACAACTTGTTGGTACTAAAAAAAGAAAGAAACAACTTGTAAGTTTTCTCAAGTGTATAAGGCCAAAAGAGAGAGATTAAATACTAAACGTTCAGCACTGGAACTTTCATGTGGTACGTAACGTACATAAACAAATTACAAGAGGATGATTGCTGATTAATTTATGGATGAAGCTTTGCATTTCGATTCTAGTTGCCCACGGATTATTAAACCATCACAATCTATCTGCTAATAAATTATTTGAAAAGAGAGTTTTATGCCCTAGAGAGGAAAAGATTGTGAAAGGGAGAGAGAGGAGAGAGGGAAAAAACTTAAACCGATATTAGTAATCTGATCGTGTCAACAATTTACCCTCTTTTTTTTTTTTTAAATCAAATTAGATATATCTAAAATTGTACAGAATCATTTAGGTGAAATAGTTCATATATTTAATTATTGTCTCAATTATGTTCTATATTAAATCATTCACAGATTAATTGAATGACGTGCATTATCCAATTTGAGTTTTATTTTATAATTATATGAATCCTTATTCAGTGTGTGGATGTGTTACATGATATAAAATTTCTTTTTCGTGTTTAAGGAGCCAAAATATATTACGTAAATATATATATATATATAATCTTTTCTCCATTAAATATATATGGACGATTCAGATCAAGTTGCCTTCCATGTCATATATGGGTATATGTACTTTTACATATTTTAAATAGTCTATTCATCTGTTGGAAAAAAAAGAAAAGAAAAGAAAAAAAAGTCAATTCAGCTTATTTTTCGATTGATTCTCATTATATTTCTATTATTGTATGTGAATTGGTTCATAGCAACCTCGCCATATCAACTTTTGTCTCTACAGATTTGGATAGAGATGTGTTTGAATAAATTTAACTTACTATTTTTCCCTTATTTAAAAGAATCAAACTACATGCTCTGAAAAATTCATGTCGTTTACATACTCTAAATTGATTTTACGGTATTATATAATGGTATAATTATTATATAGATTACGTATATCTCATTTCGTCCATTTCGAGTTTTGGCCGTGGAAATTACTTTATAAGCCAAAATATGTCGTAAACATGATTAGTTTTTATATTTCTTTACTATATTTGAAAAATTAAATCGCAACAATTTGATTATAAGATGTCGTAAATCACATAATTACATTTTCATTGGTAATACACAATTCGGTCAATACGGTAGTTTGGGGATTCACTTGGCATAAGTCACCTGACTTATGTTAGGTTTGGTATATGAAAATGGAATCCTGAGTTTGGTTTCATTCCCAGTAGTACTATTGGAAACTACTCTACCAAAAGAATAGATACTACTAGAAAGTTAACATATTTTTACAAGAACATTAACTACAATATTAAATTGCTTCCAATGACTTATGCAAGATTTTCCCAAAAGTATATCTAATAATTGCTACAGCCATGCAAATGTTCTAAAACATGGTAGTATGGGATTGTTAACTATGGGAATGATATAAATGTTAATGGTTTAGTTTAATTCGATTTAGTTTAAACCATGTTGGACTTAAGGGATCGATGTAGGGGCTCTAAAGTTCAAAAAAAAATTGATTGTGAAAATTTATTAAAAGTAAGAATTTATTTATATTATATATATATATATTAAGAGCAAAGCTTAATTTGGTATTATATATAGTTTCATGGTTAAGTATGTGCTTTCAAATGAAGAGATCATAGGTCAATTCCCATGACTATCATTTTAACTTTTTTTAGGATGCATTCATTCTTGTATTATTTGAATGTTATTTTCTTTTATTTTAAAATTTTTTCTTCACAATATCCAACAGAACAACATTTCATTTATCAAAAAATTATTATTAACTAATTAAGTTCTCTTAAGTTTCTATTCATTTATTATAATATGAGTAATTATAATCGTTACTTAAATATGGTAACTCAACCTTGGTGATATGTTTTTGTGTTCATCCCTAATTTAGACTTTTCATGAATTAAATAGCTTTAATGATTCAAGATTATAAATTGAACCAAGTTTATTTTGGTTCCTAACATTTCCAAAAAATGTGTAGATCATAATATAATCGTTTTTCATTTGTCTTATCTTATAACATTATTAGTATAACCAAAGATCTAACAAGAATAAAATAGATAAAACAAAACAAAGACAACATGAAGTTATAGAATAACTAATGGATAATTTCATCTTGGTTGCTTATCTGATGCTTCTCTTACTATTGTTGAATGTTATGAAGAAGTGGCATAGAGGTTAGAGATTGGGTGGCATTTGATGAAATGTCGATGTTCGGACCCCTCACCTAAACATATCTCAAAGGCTTGCAAGGAGGATCTTATTTGCTCAGCTTAACCAAGATGAACTCTAATACCAAGAAGGTATGAAGATAAACTCCTTGAGTACCCAGCTTGGATACACTCTATTCTACTTAGTCCCTTGCTCATATGTCAAGCACCTTGATGTCAACTTGTTGTGTGCTGAGAACTCCAATGCTACCTAGCCTAATGCCAAGAACCCAAGTGTTGACCTACCTAATGCCAATGACCTAAAAGCTAGCCTCTGTACTCACCTCTCTTACCGAATAGTTGCTATATCTAAACATCTTGGCCTTATCATTTCTCTATCTCATGAATGGAAGGAAGAGTAGCACACCACCTATCTTTACTTTTTTTAACGTTGTACTATATTCTCTTTGTCTTATTTATCCCTTTTTGCATGTACTAGGTTTCTTATTTCTTATATTATCCTTTATGTAATTTCACTCATTGTTTTTGTAACCTTAAGGACTACTATAAATAGTCATTTATCTTATGGCTGTAATCGGCTTACATTATTATGAATGAATATTCCTTTCTTATTTTTGTAAGATAACATTGTCTAAGTAACAATTCTCAAACTCTTATCTAATCTTGTTGTAGCTTGAGGTTAGTGACGAGGAAACCTTAGTTTTCACTTGTGCGTAATATTAAGTAAAGGCTAAGTCTTGTAGTATTCCTCGGTGAGTTATACTTGGAGAGTAGCTTCACAAAGATACTTATAGTGTGTGTTTGCTGACCATCCTCTTTTCTTCAATATCTCGAAAGATCCATTCGTAATTCCCATGATAAAGCCTTAATGATAACTAAGCTTCTAGGCGCATTAGCATCAGAGATAGATTGACTACTAACATCAATGGACAAAAATGGTAATGCCATAGGTGAGTAAAGATTTAGTGGCAATGAGCTGTCATCATAAGAATTAAGACTAAGAGTTAAGTACAAGGAGGATGAAGGAGTAGGAACTTAAGGTTAGGTATAAAAGAAAAAAAGTAAAAGTTTATCTATTTCATTTTCTTTCCAATATGAAGTAGTTTGGTTCGGGTTTAATGAATTGATTTAATTTAATCCCATAATTAAATCTCGAACCTTTTGCATCCTTCTTGTATTAAACTATGATATAAAATAATTGCATTTTATGGTTACGTTCGGTTTGGTTGGATTTATAGTACCATTTAAGGAATGAGACATTAATAATTTGGTTGCTAACTTAATGGGTAAAAGTCCTGTAACGCCCTAGAACCTGAAGTGTTATAGCTTAGCACGTATTCTTATAAACTTCCGACATGTTAGGCATCATAAAATTCAAACCTATTAAAGATTCCCCACAAACTTTCACAATATTTGACATAATGTTTACATTCTCCAAATAATAAATTATATGATGTTTCCCACCATCCAAAAACCACCACTAATACTAATGCACTTATTCCTCAAAATTCACTTTATTTTAAAAAAAAAAAATAAGGAAGCAACAACTTCTTATAGGGTAACATTTCTTTAGTAAGAAAAACAAAACACATTATTCTAAAGACTCTTTCTCAACATATAACTACCAAAAATGCATACTAGAAACATGATTAAAAGAAGTCTTAGGTGACTTCCTAATGATCCAAAAATAAATTAGAAACAAACTTTATCCTCAAAGGACAAGAAAGTAAATACTCTAAACTAAGTAGATCTACTTCCATCATCATAATAATATTCGTAATATCCTATAATTCCTCATACAAATCAGGATTACCATAATTATAATCCTTGTGTCCTTCATAATCGATGCTTGAAACTAAAAATAAAGAATTCCTCGTATAGGATATATACGCACATGCACTTAAACAGTTAAAAATCATATCCATACGTGTTTCTTAGTAACTAATGCAACAACTAGAAATTTTAATCTTTGTTTAGGTATAGCAACTAGCGCAATTCTAGTTCTAGTGTCTTAAAACTTAGAACAACTTATGACTTCGAACAAACAATATATACAATATTATATAAATATCAATATTAGGTCCTCTGTAACACCCTAGAAACCAAGAATCTATATAAAAATACCTAGATCATTTCAATGTGGAACTCCAATCAAGATTCTATCATGCAAAGATCATTGTGGTTTTGCCTTAAGGTGACCAATCCTCTTAGGCTCTTGGGCTAAGGCAAGCACACATAGCATACAATTCATTATAGTTGAATGTTAATTAAGTCTAATTAAATTTTTCTAGCCTAGATGCATAAATATCAAATAATATCCCACGCTTGACTCTAGTAGCAACTTGTATTGAAGAATGACCTCTTCATAAAACCTAAGATGATGATAAAGTAGTTTAAGAGATGGTTTGATTGTTTTATAGGATTGGAAAGTACATTAGAAAGGTTTAGGAATGAGGAAAGAGGCCCAAAAACTACTAAGAAACAAAGGGGAAATAATCTATAACTGTTCGAACATATGGTATGTAGATGCTACAGGTCGTAGCACTTGGATGCTAACTTACTGGGATGAAATCCCCTTAGCATCTAGATGCTATAGGGGGAGGCATTGGGATGCCATGCTGCTATCTGCAAAATTTGTAGACAACAACGCACAAAAAATCCCCCTTCAACCTCGATCAACACTACTACTTTTGAGGATCTTTCATCACCTTAAACTTGATTTACACCTCTATAAACATTAGCCAACAATTCGAAACAAATTCTTTTATCTCCTCAATACTATTAATCTCAAAATCAACTTCTCCAATGAATCACAAGAAAACTAAAAAATAACAACAAACAATGATTAAAACTTATCGTAGGGGATTAAATTCTCGTCGTTGGGACTATAGATAATGACCTTAAATTTGTTTCACTCCTTATCCTAAGTAAAAAACGAATTTTTTCTTAAATGGAAACTAAGAAAATTGTTAAAATATCATCCAAATCAATATTTACCTTAATCTTGCCCTTCAATTTAGAGAGTTTGCTAATAGTCCTTGTTTAATCTTACACGAGAACCTCTATTCAAAGTAGCTGTGTGTGAAGGGTAGGAAAACAATATAAGTTGACCTAGTCCTTTACTTTTATAAGGCTAGGGTTTCTAGGCTAGTGAAATGTCAAAAATACCCTTAGCCTTAACTCTTATTATTCCTTTTTTTTTATTTCATTTTACTTTTCTTTATAACCCTTTTATTATTTTAATTCCTCGGCTTTTGCATGTCCTTTTTTTTTTCTTTTTTAAATTAGGTGATGTTTAACAACAACTTATCACTTCAACTAGGCTATGAGTATCACCAAGTGGGTGGCATTATAAGTAGAGATATAATTGGATTATAGAGTATCCGACTCATTCAACTTAATAAAAACTTTATAGGGTTTGGGGGTTAGGTTCTAAGAAATGATTCAAAAACCTTATAGGGTTTAGAATCATGTTCTAAGATTACCAATATATATATATATATATATATGTATAGAAAATCTAACTTGGTAAAATATAATATATTAATAAAAATATTTACTCTTAGCTTATGAACCATGCCCTCCCTACATAAGTTCTAAATTGTATATGTTGAGCTGAAAATTTGGTTTCTCTCTTTTTTTTAACTCAATTTATACTAAACTCAGCTCACTCAATATAAATCTCTCAATAGGCTAAGAAAAAGGTTTTATTTAAAATAACTTTTAAAAAAGAAGTCACTACTCAATCGAAATCAAGAAAAAAGTGAAATTAGAGTTCATGAGTAGATATACTTTAATTTTAGCTATTGGTCCATAGGTTTTCTAAAAAAGCTTTAGAAAATAGAAATCATAAATCAATTAGGCTTTGGGGGTAACTTATTAAAATTTAAGTAGTTTCTATAAAAAGAAATATATGAAATAATTAAGTGGGCCTTAATAAGGTTTAAATAAATTGTGTTTTTTCAAAGAAAAAGGGGGAAAATTATTATTTTAGGCCGCTTGAAGTGCTTATGTACCCGAGAAGTAGGATTAAGCCCACATAGTTCTTAATTTATAAAGACATTAGTGTGTTGACTAATTTTATTTATTGAATGCTCTTATTACTCTAAGTCATTATATTTATTAATTTTGAAAATTGCATTCTTGTTTGCTTTTGAAATATCTACAAAACCCCAAAATTTGGAAAAAGTCAATTTATTATTATTTTTTTTATGAAAACATTTTATTTGTGAAAAGGAAGCTCATTTTTATATGAAAATAACTTCGACTAATAAAATAAAGCCCATATGCATTGATGTTATAACCATACCAACTATTCACTAATCAATATGAAAATTATTAAGATCATGCTAATTTATTCAAATCAACAAATCATCTAAAGCTAAACTAACAAATTATTCAAATTGAAATCAACAAACCAACATGCTATTGCTATGTTTACTATTCTAATTACCAAATCAAGTTTATTTACATGCTAACTATTCATTAAAACATACTAATTATCTAAGTCTATCAAATTAACAAATCATTATTTAAACAAATTAACATGTTATTCGTTAAATCCTAATTAAGTTTATTATAATGGTATCAAACTCACATGCTAAAATATTATTTATTAAAATAATTAAAAACACATAAAAATAATCTATTTAAGCAAAACCATGGGAATCGACAAAATAAGATCAAAATATATTTTCTTATTTTCTTTTTTTTTTTTGTATATTTTTCCTTTGTTTTTTTTTTCTTTTGAAACAACATGAAAAAAGAATAGTAATAAAAGGGAGAAAACTTACCTTGCACATGAATTGAATTGAGGCCGGTTCAGGTTGGTTCTCAATGTGGGTCCAACAATTTCCGACTCTTAACTCATCGACCTTAAAAAACCCTAAGTCAATTTCATCAAAATTGAGGTGTAAGCACTTTAATTTAATAAAAAAATGAAGTGGAAATATGTACATGAACCCTAAAGCATCCATCTTGATTCTAACTCAAATTAAAATTAATTAAAGTTTTGTTGGATGAAATCAAGTATTGGGCATTGTTTTATAAGGAATGAGGAATCTTCCCCTATTTTGATTCTCTTTAATTTACTCTATAAGGAGAGAAATCGAAGACAGAGAGTGGAGGTTGTAGGTTGAAATAGTAGATAGAGAAAGTATCAATTTCTTCACTTTGAGAGCATTTTAAAGCTTTGTGTGTGTTGAAGTGAGAAGCCAAAACCCCTGTTTATAGTTTCTAAGCTCTAGTAGTACCTAAAAAGCTTCCATCTTTGAAAAAGATTGAATCTTTGTAGACATAAAAGTGAATATGGGTTTTTCCATTTTTATTCCTATTTTATTCGATTTTGCATGAATTTAAGGTAATTGAATGTGCAATAATATCTTAGGATGTGTTCTTGCCCATTTCCAATAAGTATCTTGTCGTTTATTAGCAAGAATAATCTTAATTTGCCAAATTAAAATTGGGTACAAAATATATATGTATCCCATGTTATCTGAATTTTTATTTTTTCCATGCAAATTTCTTTCATGAAAGATTTGGATTTGAAGTGATTTTAAGCATATTCCACGTGTTCTTTTCGTATCCAATTTTTATTTGATTTTAGGAGCTCAAAAATCCATTGAAACCGAGTAGAAAAATGTAGATATTAAGACTTAAAACTTACCATTTTCATTTGTAGACATTTTGTAAATTCGAAATAGAAAGAGGGAGGAAGGAAATGCAGGGGTACATAAACATAACGCTATATTAGCGCTATGTACGATGCCACATGGCACCTAATTATGAACGTCACATATCACATCTAAGAAGCTAACATGTGATGCTCATTCTTTTCTTTTCTTTTTTTTTTTTCTTTTTTCCTTGTTTTCTCCTTTTTCTTCCTATTAATGCCATCCATCTAAACTCTTCTTTATCCATTTTCCTTCTCCATTTTTTTTTCTTTTTTTCTTTTCTTAAAAACACTCCCTAAATGAAACTTGATTAATTTCCTGATTCCAAAATTACATCTGCCTCTTCAATTTATTTTGAAATCTAATAAACATATGTTAAAAAAAAATATTTTCAAAATTTATACAATTTAAACAAATTGGAAACTTTTTATTTGGAATATTCAAATAGCCTTAAAATATTCGTATTAAGTTCGATTAAAGTGTGGTTTGAGGTCGTAATCTCTTGAAAAAATAAACTTTCAAAATATTTTAAAATGGGCTAATCAAACCTAGGCTAAAAAGAACGATTTTTAATAAATATTTATTTTTATCTAAAATTCCTAATTCAATTCAATCACATACAATTATTTTGACTCAAGAAGTCGTTTATAACCTCAAAGAGTGATTTTCAACCCAAATCGATCCAAATGGACCACTTTGTGACACTTTTTTATGATTTTGGATTTTTTTTTCTTTTTTTTTCTTCTTCTTATTTTTCAATTTTTTTTTTTGTATTTTTCAAATTTTCAAATTATTTTTTCATTTAATATTTTTGACATTTTCTGATGAGTAAATTATTTTAAAATAGAGATGGACTTGATGAGGGTAAAAATGAGGTGTCTATAGTAACATTTGATTTTCAATTTTCATTACTATGTAAATCAGCAAATGTGATTCTAATCTTACCAATTTCTTTCCACTTTACTTTTTCCTTCATCCCATCAAAACCTATGAAAACTCACCTCTATGGGTTGTCTAAATTATATAAAAATTTACCCCTATAAGGTTGGTGACCCTATAAAGATGGGTTTTGGGAATAACGGATAAAACCTTATTTAGGTTTTATAGAGTTATAGGAAATGCCAAACTCTATAGGGGTGAGTTTAAGTTTCATAAAACCTATCCTGAATTTATCGGGAAAAGTAAAAAAAAAATTCTCAAAAATTCCATTCTAACAGCACCTAAAATCGCCTCATCAAGAAATGATTTTGCACTGCAATACAAATTCCTCTCTCTACTGAAAATAATTTTTTATTTAAATAGTATATCTCAAATTAAATTTTATCCAGTTATATGTTATTGAAATATTCGGTTTTCTTATCTTTCTTTATCCTATAATCTAGTCCCTTGAGTCAATAGATAATCTTTTATTATGTATTCGTATGAATCGATATTACGATTTCAGTTAAGTTACTCTAATTTTAGCTCAATCCAAAATCAGCAATTCTATCCTGATAACTCGGATTTTAAACATATTTCGTAGGATGATTTTATAGTATTTTCCTCACATTTTTTAGTTTTCTTTAAAGAAATTGATACTTAATTGAGTAAAATTTTGATTTCTAGGTTTGAACGCGTTCTAGGATCGAAAACGAAGAAAAGGAATCAAATTTCACTCAAATCGGAGTTCAAATGAAGAAGTTATGAAGTTTTGAAGTTGTGTAAAAAATTTTGTCTTAGTGCAGTGTCTGGTGATGAAAACAGAATCTTTGTAATACACATATAAAAAGATATCTTAGGGTTTCAAAAGAGGAGAGACATTACAGAAACGAAGAGACATAAGAGAAGAGAAAGAGACTTAAGAAACAAAATTAAGAAAGAGGCGGAACAACATCAAGAAAGAGGGAAACAACATCAAGTTCAAGATTAGAGAAATTGTTCATCAATAAAAGGGGTTTCCATGTTTTATTTTATATTATTGATGAAACTCGTTCTTAGATTCATTATAATAGCTTAGAATTCGAGTATTTAGGATTTGGAACCTAGGTTTAATGTGATTCTTGGATTGATTTAGAATTCTCAATAAAGTTTCTATCTTTACTTGATTCAATTATGTCGTTAATTATTGATTAATATTTTTAGAATATCAATATATGATATTATGCATGTTGATTGAGAAATTGTATGTGTAATTAGATCTTTACATAATTGAAGAAGATTACATGTATACTTAGAGATAAGATACATGTTTCTTCCGGAAAGTTAATTATTTGTATGGAAATCAATTATACATTAATGCAATTCTAAATTATATTACTAAGTGAAGAGATTCCGGTAAATAATTTAGGATTAGGGTTAATATGCTTGAGAAAGGTATTAACTTTAATTGTGAATCCCTCTGGTCAAGAATAATAGAAACCGAATTGAATATATTTTAAACGATCACATGATTAACTCTAGGGGAAATAATTCCTAAATATGTTATTACTTTTTTGAAGTCGTTTTTTATTTTATCGTTTTTTCAACTGCTTAATTAAGTCTTTTAATTAAAGTAGTTTGATAATTTTAGTATTTTTTAATTAATTCAAATTTTCATAATTTTTCGATTAAATAATAAAGTTAAGGTTAATATTAGTACTCGAAGTCTCTAAGGGATCGACTCGGATCCGCTATATTAAAACTGATAGGTGCACTTGCCTCATACCATATCCCAAATATTGCATTCCCTAGAGGCGATTTTAAATATGAAAATACATTGTAATTTTTAACACAATTGAAGCACTCGAAATAAGAATGCCATATTAAATTATAATAATATGAAAGCGTCATGAAAGCTCTAATACAACTTTAAAATATCTACATAGTCTTTAGAAAATAAAATATAAGCTTGAATGTGAAATATGTAAATCTAATGCCGTTGGCTCGTAAGTGAATATGTCATCCTGGTTGGGCATGCTACTACTAGTGGTTATATTACTATAGTAAACTAGCTAAAATTAAAACATTTGATTTTCTACTTGAAACCCTACATTCCGGTCATACCTTCTCACTCTAAAATTGTGCTTAATAGTTGAGGGATTGTTAATTTCTTAAACCTCAACATATATTTCTATTGAACAGCTAATTGCATCACTTCTTAGTGATGATGTCATTAACTATTGTATGTCATAATCGTCGTTTATAGGTGAACATGTACCTACTAAGTCATTATGTCAACCTATAGTAGATTACATATCAAGCCAACTAACTACTCCTAGATTGCCTAAATTAGTACCTTAACTACCATTGTTGGATGCTTATCGTAACACATTACATTTTCCCCTTATACGATATTTCCTCCAATGTAACACACCAACATTATCCTGTCTAGTCTTATTTATGTGTCACATCAGTTTAATATAATCCACAACACCAAAACAATCCATATCTTATGTGTATACCCACACGGTCACGATATCTACTGATTCGGTTAACAGTTTCTCATGAGATTTGGTTATTCACTAATTGTTTTTTATTCATACAAAAGCTAACTGACTCAAATAATTGTATTTTTATTGTATAAGTCTACTTATGATTATATGTATAAAAAACTAACATGTAAAATTCCAAATGTTAAAAAATTTAATCTACACAACAATATACCATCATATTGTAAACAAAAACACTTGTTTTACACTTTGTAAAACTGATCAAAAGTGGAAAAAAAAAAAACTTACTTTGGTTTGTCAATTTATAGAGAGAGAAATTAAGGAGATTGCAAGATTTTGGTATTATTTTCAAAAAAAATTTCTTGAATTGTTGTTTGCTATATTCTCTTGCAAAATTTACAATTTTTTCAAAAAAAAAAAAAGAAGAAAATTGGTTTAGGTAGAGAGGATATGGTGTGCAAGTGAGTTTAGAGAGAGAGAGAAAGCTTCTGTACTGAAATTCCAAGAGGAAGAAGAAGGGATGGGGTTTATAAGCCAACCAAAATTACCATATCTTTTGAAATATTTTTTGTGGCATTTTTGAGAATATTTTTGTAGGAATAACATTTTTGGAATTTTTTTTACTATTATTTTTTCTTTTTCTTTGAATTTATTCCGATTTGCATCTTAATTGTGACCTGAATATGGAGCTCGATAACCTCTAATTAGAGCAGTTTTGCTAATTGCCAATCAACCCTTGACTCAAGTTGCATGATTGTTTCAAGGTGGCTAGTGGTATGCATAGATGACGTCCTAAACTATTGTTTGCGCTTTGCCTTTTCGATTTGTCTATTTTTCTCCTTTTTTTTAACTTTTTAATTAAAAAATATTTTTTAAATGTAAAATGTAATCAAGGAAGAAAATATTAAAATATCCATAGAAACTTTTTTTTTCTTCAATTGAAAGGATATTTTATTTATAAAACATAGGTGGTAAAACAGAAAATTGATTATATAATATTTTAGATTATTAAGGATTATTTAATTAACACAATTAAATATTTTCGAATTTGATTGCAATTATGCAAAAAGTTTTCATCCATCTTACATTTTTTTTTTCAAATTATAGTTTACAATAAGTTTTCATAATATATCATTTTATTTTATCATATATTACAACTTGAAGGAGGGGTAGAGAGGAGAGAGATTTAAACCTAATAAATTTTATTAAGAAATTAGTATTTATATAATGACGTTAGTTTTATAATACATCAATTGAATAGTATTTTCTTTACAAGATCTTTGGCAAAACAAGTTACGGAATATTTTCTCAATTACCTTTTACCAAATGGCACGGCTTTGATCAAATTATTTCTGCTATTTCCAATTGGATTCCGAAAGTCAATTGCAAACACATTTCTAGAGGTTTTTTGAAACCCCCCACCCTGAAGTAGTCAATGTTTATTGTCTCCCAGTTGTACAAGGTTACCATATTCTTTTTTCTATGTTTTGGCTGTTTCCATTTTGTTTGTTTTGGTAATTTCATAAATGATATAGTAATTTAGAAATCCTATATGGGTGTCTAAAATTGAATTGAATAATTTACTTAAATTTTAAGCGAGATATCAATTCATGTTTTGAGATGGATTGGTTTTTTTCTTTTCCCTATGGTAAATTAGTTATACATTTTTTCAGTTGCAGAGTTTCATGATTTTTCTTTAACTTTCTATAAAATTTGAGATTAACTAAGCAAACTTATTATTTTTTAGGAAACAATCACAATGGTTTAAATAAGATGAATTATTACTCAGAAAACCTCTTGTGGCCACATATACGAGAAGAGTTTAAATGGTAATTCATATAATTTTAACATAACACATAAAAAATATAAATGGTAATTTTTAAAAGCTAATAAATGTGGCAAATATGTTAATCAATTGCAGCATTAATCATATAAATGGAATAAGAGAGCTTTTATGAAAGTGCAAATGTATGCCATACATGAAAGATATTGAAGTCTGTAAATTTTAATAAAGTATGATTTTGCAAATGAGTGCCACTAATATATGCTTAATATTTGAGGAAAAAAAAGATACAAACTTAGCGTTTTCGAAATCGAGATAAATATGAAATACCACTATCTAAATGATATTAAGAAAATCTTGATTTCAACTAAAATTACTAGTTCTATTAGAATATTCTTCGCCAATAAATAGATAAAATTTGAGAATATAGTTTAGAATCTAATGAGGTGGTTCAAACTTACTGGAATTACATCCTAATTGAGATCTATTAATATAGTTAATAAAATAACTATTAAGGGCTCATTTGTTTCCTTTTTCTTTGTCTAAATCTTATATGATTTGTATCCAATTAATCATATTTACCATATAATTTTCTAATGAAATTAAAATGTCGAGTGATTTTAATTGGTTAATAACGGAAAAGAATTAAACAGATCTTCTTCAAATATGGATATATTTATTTATTTTTTTTTTTGCCCACCAAATGCGGATATTATCCTATTTGTAATGCATATCCCAATTTGCTATTGTTACTCCAACCTCACCACCTGGTTTTCGGTTTCGCAAGGCTCATCAACATCAACGACCTAAACGACCATGTCAAAACCGTAATTATTCATAAATCCAATACCCTTTTTCCTCTTCAGTCCAAAACATTTTATTAAAATACACCTCCTCATCTTAACGTTCTTTACTAACAAAAAAGTAAGCAAATATATTGTCACGCTCTCACCAACTCTCTCTCTCTCTCTCTCTCTCTCTCTCTCTCTCTCTGTCTCGGCTCTCACTCTCTCTCTCACACAATTTTCCGGAAAACTCCCCTTCCCCCCGGTAATGCCTCCACAAGGTCTTGGAAAATGCAACCGCATCCGCCACATTGTCCGCCTTCGCCAAATGCTGAAGCGGTGGCGCAAGGCCGCAGCTTCTTCTTCACGCGCTCCACCATCCGACGTCCCTGCAGGACACGTGGCAGTCTGTGTGGGGTCCAGCTTAAAGCGGTACGTCGTACGGGCGACGTACCTGAACCACCCCGTGTTCAGGAGACTCCTCGTACAAGCCGAAGAGGAATACGGGTTCGGTCACTACTCGGGCCCACTCATGTTGCCATGCGACGAGTCGTTTTTCGAAGAAATTCTCCGGGTCGTGTCCATTTCTCTCTCAGCCAGCTCCGGGGGCCGTTTCGTCAACATTGAGGATTTCCATAGGTGTTGCCACGTCAGCATGAAGGGTCGGGTGGAGATATTCGGTGAGTCGTTGCCTCTGCTCAATGGGATCGCTGCTGATAAATCGGTTTTCTGAGTTGGTCTAAGTTGAACTGAGTCGAATCGGTGGAATCGGCCGAGTTGGGCGATCGAAAAGTTTGGATCTTCAATGAATCCGTTTCAAAGTTCGGATTTTTCTTTGTCTTTTCGTAAGTTTAAGGGTGATGGTTTTGTTTTTCTATTATAAAAACTTACTGGGTGTGTCTACTTTTTTAGATTTCATTTGAAACTTTTATTTTTTTCTTTTTTTCTTTTTTCTTTTTTTTTTTTTTTGGGAGCTGTGGAGATGGCACGAAGAAGAGGTTTTTGCCGAGTCATCCCGAGTCGAAACGCTGAGTTTGTGGGATGACGGGGTTTATAGTCTATCTTATCTCCTGTAAATTCAGTGATTGACTAACTATAGGAATTCCAAATGAGCATATTTTTGTTATTTTTTATTTATCTTTTTGTATTCCTTCTTATTATGGAATGTCTTTCAATGTATAAATTTAAAAATATCAATTTCCTTTATAATAGTTCGCGTGGATTAATGAAATTTGAAATCTTCCGAGCAAATATGTATTAACTTTTTGAGGTTATGTTATTCCAAATTTTCAATCCACGATTTGAAAGTAGTGCCAAAACAATACGGGCAAATATTCGAACCGGTTCACGTTTTATTTTAAGCTCATAGTGGATTGACATAAATTGCTTCCTGATTTGGAGGTAGTCAAACTGGTATCCTCCCTCAAAGCTGTTACAGGATTTTAAGTACCATTTATTGTTCATCGGATCATATTTCCACGAGATTCCCTCGGCATTTGTCCATTTTATGTTCCAACTTTACAATTTAAGAAATTTAATGTACTTTATAGTTAATACTCAATAAAAAAATCACAAAAGAAAGTATGGTAGTAAGCGTATGAACTGTATTAAGTCATATTAAGACACGTACCAACCCAGCCATAGCCATAGAGAGCGTCATTTAAAGAGAAATACTTTGTTTCTCTTTATTTTATTTTCCTCCCCACTCATTAAATCCTGCTAATTTCTATTTAATTATCAATAGAGATAATTGCTGGAGAAATCTAAACTTAGCTTAGATTTATGCAAACATTGATTTTAAATTGTGAATCGATGGGTCGAATTACTTTTGAATTGATGGTTTGGTTCGATAACTTGAGGTTGGGTTAATCTAAAAAATAAATAAATAAATATATATAAATATATAACATACTATATATATAATATATATAATGCACATATACTATTTTATATATATACTATATATATTCATATATAAAGCAAATAAGTATATAATATATGTAATATATAATAATTAATATATATATATATATACACATACATACATACAGCATTGTTGACTATGATTAAACCGACAAGGATGAGTGGATTTGCATAGAGCCCCGTTAGAGTAAGCATGAGCTTTGTCTCCTACTCAATATCAGTAAGAAGCTCTTGGTAGGTGTGGTCATGGGAGAGGACAAGCACTCAAGACCTAAGGAATTGTGTTCAACCAATGTGTGTAGTGTATATGATATTTCGAACTCAAGTTGTAAGAAGAAGGAGAAGAGGAAAGATCTCTTGGAAAGGGAATGTTCTGTCTTACTTCATAGTGCTTAGCACTTTTTATGCAAGTCACTTAAATACATGGCTATTGAAGGTTCATATGTACTTGCTTTGGTAGTAATACGCTTTGCATTAGAGATTGAGCTTTACTATAGATGGTATGTTATGGTTAGTTGGACCAACAAATTTGTAGCCCAAGAACTTGATAGTTGCAAGGGTTATTGAGTGTACTAGCCATACTACGGATGTTAGACGTTCATTAATGAGTTGGGTGGAGAGTAGGCGCTAAAGACAAAAGTCAAGCTGGCATGCTGAGGAAGGGATCGGTTGATGACTGATCGAGAATGAGTTGAGTTTGAGCTTACGCCAGACAATCGATGTATGCTGACTTGATGATCAAGGTATGACTTGCTTAAATGGGTGTTATTTGGCTTGTCAAGTGGGGGCATGGAAGACGGGCTCGTCTGTAGCTCATGTCTTCCTTGGAATGAGCTCATGGCCTTAAGAGAAGGTTGCGGTGTAATGAAAGAGCTCGTTATCACTCGAGCCCATTTAATGTCCCTCATGATTAACGGGTGTCAACACTTGTCTACCCACTCTTCTTAGTGTCCAAAGTGCAAGGAGAGTAATCCATATGAGGTGACTACACTAAGACTAGGACATTTTTTCTTCTCAGCCAAGGATCAGTTTTGCTACTTAGATTCATGACAGACAATGCCTTTGGTTGGTTTCATTTTCCCATACATCGAGTTCTTATGTGATTGATGTGATCAGTGAGTTGCTCAATGTGTCATGATAACTGTCCTAGGGAACTATGGTGTGCATTGATGGTTTGTAAAGAGTAACTGTGTGTATGGGTGGTCTATTACCAGGTTATATCATAGATCAGTAGGCAAGGATTAATCGGGTCCTTTAACTATGGGACAAGGGCATATAGATGGTTGAAGTTTAACGTATGTCCTTTCATAGGTTTGTGCACTAAGGGTAGGAGAAACCATTCATCTTCTCTCCTTTCTTGTCTATAAAAAGGGGGGCGTGGGTCTTCATTTTTCACTTTACTCTATTTACTTAGAGAAAACTCTTACGAATTTTCCACTCATGAGCTAGTTGCTTTTTCTTATGTGCTTCCATTTCTTGTTAATAATTTGTGATGGTTTATCAAAGTATGACTAACAATTAGAGTGAGACCTCCTATCCTTTTATTTCAAGGGAGGCAGATGAAGGTTACAGGGGTTTGTCTTGAGTAAGGGGTAATAGCCCTATTCCCCTTGAAATCACGGCGGTAGCACGAGAAGAAAATGGGGTAATACTGTTTTGGGAGGAGAAGATGGAGTGTGTGCAGCGACATCCTTGCAATGTATACCCCTTGAATGGTGAGGAGGACAAAGTTAGGCCATTGTTGCAGATGATTAACACGAATGAGTATACATATGCCTATGCTCCTTATATGGCGAGTGATGAGAAGTTAAGGTCGATTAGTTAGGCAGTGAGAGTAATACTTGGGTGGCGAGTAGAGGTACCCATAGGTAGGCAGTAAGCTTATGATATAAGGGATGGTAGGTCATTCAGTATCTATGTGAAGCCATTTGAGATTGGTCTTTGCCTCACTTTTTCAAAGTTCTTTTTGGAGTTCTTCAGGTACTTCAAAGTTACTCCTAAGAATCTTAACGCGAACATATGGATTTAGTTACTTACATTTGAGGTATTGTGCATTTGGGAGTTGCAATGATTGGCTGCATAGCTATTTAGGCAATTCTTCCATGTAAAGAGGGTGGCGATGGGTGGCTATACATTGCTACCCATGGTAAGGCTATAGGTATTTTTGATAAGCTACCAAATAAGGTTGAAGGATAGAAGGAGTTCTTTTATTATGTTTGCGCTCCCTAGCTACTTAGTTTCCTAACTAAATGGAAATGTCCTATTCGAGGTAGGAAGTTGAAGGCTTTGGGAGACGAGGATGTAATGACTAACATTGAGTTGTTGAATTTAGTAGGCTAGAAAAAGTCGAATCCTTTGTCGATATACTAGAAGTATAATGATGGCACTCTATTTTTTGGGATGGAGATAGGTATATGTTGTATTTGACCAAAGAAGGGTAGTTAGTTGTCGGTTGTGTCACATCGCTTCGTCATTGGAGTGGGGGACATTGGGCTGCTTGTCCTCGACTTAGTAAGTGCATTAGTTTTGCTTTAATATGTTTTCTTAATGAGTTTGCTCATTATATCTTCAAAATTGGCCATAGAGAGGGTAAGGGCAAAGCTTTTGGCTATACAGGCGAGGTGGCTTGAGAGTACATTAAGGCCTTAGAAGAGAAAACAACTTGTATTGGAAGGGGAAGGAGAGACCTTACATCGCCTTTCCAAGAAGTCGAAGAAGACAAGTGGGAGGTAACAGACACTTCCTGAGGTTATTCATTAAGGCGGTAGTGATGTGCCAACAAGAGTGCCATTAGCAACTTTGGGGCAGGGCTATAGGGCATCTAGTGGGGTTTTGGTTCAAGAGGTTTAGCCTTAGGTTTTAGTTATTGTATAGAGGCCCCTAACAGTAAGTGCTCGAGTGGACATGGAGTGAGAGAGCTTGAAGCAAACCCTTGAAGATGCTACTATGAATGCTATTGAGATTAGCAATGTCAAGGATGTCTAACCTTTAGTCCATCATGGGATGCAAGCAACACTTATTCAGCTTGCAAATTGGCTTGGCCTGAGGTTTAAGCAACTATAAGCGCAATTCGAGCGACTTGTTGTGGGGAAGGACAATATGGAGGCCTTGGTAGAGTTGCTGAGGTAGCATAATGAGGTAAGTTACTCATATGTTTTTGTTTAAGTGCTTAGCTGATGCGTTTATAGGGTTGGATACATGGAGACGCACCACAATGAAGTGAACTAAAAGGAACAAAAGAAAAGTTAGCAAAATTTGGGTAGCTACTGAATGGATATGACGTACCACTTGACCTTACTTGACCTACAATTTGCCGAATATAACACATCAGTTTGAACTAAAAGGTCACTTGCCACTACTTTTTACTATAAGGAATAGATGAGAGTTGAAGAATAATGAGAATATTAAGGTTGCTTAAAGGAGACGTGAATAATTTCTCTATTGATGAATGAATAATGTCTATGTATAAGTAAGTGGAGGTTTATATACTCATTGACTAGGGTTACTTTAAATGTATGAAAAGACAAAAGGGTATTCTTACAATTAGGTTACATAAAACATACTAAAGGGGTAAAAGAGATAAGGAATATTCAATACAAAAAAGTAAAAATCATTCTGGAATACTATATCAGAAGACATGTGTCATTTAGTAGTTAGACATTAGAAACATGATACAAAGTAGGTGAAACAGAAGTGTTTGCAGTTAGGGTTTGACCTAATCTAAATTAGGTTGAAGACCAATCAGACTTATAGAGAAGTCAGCTTAAATAGGGGTCAGATGTCTGTAGTTAGCTCAGGAGCTTAGCTTGGCTAGTCTAAGGCTGTCTTCTAGGATAAAATATCGCTATTGGATAGAGGTAGGTTTGATACACATGAGGGTCTAGTATTCAGATCCATAGGAAATTAGTTTAGGATAAGAATCTTCGTCTCGGATATGCCTTTGAGTTAATATCCCCTGAGTAAGTCCTTGGAGTCCTCTAGCTTGATTGCGGGTAATCGGTCCAAGGGCTTAATTCTTATCATTTACCTAGGGATTGGAGAGATTTTCCCTTAAATTTAGAGTGCTCTTTGCTCCTTCTTCGGGGGCATTTGTAGGGCTTTCTTCTACTGGTTAGTGAGGGATTAGATCGGATACATTAAAGGTAAAGGAAACACCATAGTTATCATGTAACTTAATTTGGTAGGTGTTGCGGTTGACTTTCTTCAAAATCTTGAATAGACTATCAGCTCGAGGAGATAGTTTGCTCTATCTCAAGTGCAGGGATCATTTTCAACTGAGGTGAATCTATACTAAGTCCCCTAGTTGAAAGGTAATACTTCGACGGCCTTGGCTACTAATCTTACATTGTTTTTTTTTTTATTGAACTTGATGATCTTCTTGTTTATAAACTAGTGTATCACTTACAATTCTTAGGCTCGATCAACTCCAAATTAACCCTTTTCAGCAGTTGTAGGGGCATCGATCATATCTAGGGGAATAATGGGATTGAGACCATAGACAACCCTAAATGGGATCTTCCTAGTGGTGTTGTAGATGATTTGATTGTATGCGAATTCCACAACTAGTAGATATAGATCCTAGTCCCTCAAGTTCTTTCCTACAATAGCTCTAAACAAGTTACCTAGCATCCTGTTCATTACTTCATTCTAGCCCGTAGTTTGAGGGTAGCTCTTGGAGCTGAACACAAGTTTAGTTCTAAGTTTTCTCTAAAGAATCTTCCAAAAATAGCTCAAGAATTTTGTATCTTGATCAGAAACAATAGTCTTCGGCACTCTATGTGATCAAGCAACTTCTTGCAAAAATAGATTAGCAATATATTAAGGATTGTTAGTTCAATGGCACAGGATGAAGTGTACCATTTTGCTGAAGCAGTCTATTACAACAAATATAGAATCTTTTCCTTTAGATGTAGTTATTGATGCTTTATTGAGAAGATATGTTCTTCTTTACCAAGTTGCAAATCGGACTATTAAGGGTTGTATACATCAAAGAACAGTATCATTAAGATCTCCATTTTAGTCTTTTATTTGGACGATGTGCCTTAAGAAGAACAATAGATGACTGTCACATGGAAGATGGGTATATATTCCTTAGAGGCAAGTTATGTGTGCCGATGTTCTTTGAGAGAATTACTTGTTAAAGAAGTTCATTTTAATGGACTTTCTAGACATTTTAGGGAGAAGAAGATGTATGAGTTATTGAGTAGACAGTTCTTTTAGCCGAAGATGATGCGAGATGTGCATCACATTATTGAGAGTTGTGCTACTTACAAGAGGGCCAAATGTCGAGCCAAATAGGGGAAAGCAATGCCTTTAGCTGTCCTGACTCGACCTTGGACTGAGTTAAGGATGGACTTTGTCCTTGGATTATTGAAAACTATCCAAAGCAAAGATTTTGTGATGGAAATTGTTTAACTACATAGCGTACGGAGAAGTGTAGTGTTAGACAGAGAACTAAAGTTTTTAAGTCATTTTTGGAGGACTCTTTAGTGTCATATGGGGACTAAACTATTTTTAAGCACTTTTGCCACCTCCAAATCGATGGCCAAATAGAGGTAGTTAATCGTACTTTAGGATCACCGCTCTAAGTTGTAGTGGGGAAGAATTTGGCTAATTGGGATGTCTATTTGCTTGTGGTAGAATTCTTTTACAATCACATTGTATATGACACCACTAAATAAACACCCTTTGAAGTTGTCTATGACTTCAATCTAGGGCTACCTCTTGACTACGCCCTTATACCCATGTCCAAGCAAGAAGACCTTGATGAAAGAGCCCAAGCATAGTATCTACAGTGGATCTACAAGAAATTTACCTAGGAAATTGACCAAGCTACTAGGAGAATGAGAGAGAGGAGTAAAGGATGGAAGTCAACACAGTTTCAACTTGGTGGTTTAGTGTAGCTACACTTGAGCAAGGAGAGATTCTCAAACAAAAAAAAGAAAAAGTTATCCACTTAAGTCGAAGGTCTCTTCAAAATACTCTAAAAGATTAATGACAATGCTTATCAACTAGAATTGCTCGTGGATTATGGAGTCTCTAATACCTTTAACATTGCCAACCTCATCCCTTACCAACCTGAGAGAGAATTGAGCAAAGACCAGTCGAATTTGATCTTAAATCCAAATCAACCTAAAAAGGATGATGGGAATCAAACTATCAAACTTTTCGTGAGCTAAGTGTGCTTACTTTCATCCTCTTACTCTTATCTTAACCCTTGAGTAATGTTAACTGGTAAGTACCCTCATTAGATCAGCTTGTACATCATATTGAGTTAAGCCGTGAGTCTACAGAGTTTCTTTAGTGCATCATATCCTTAGAATCGTTTGTAGTTTGCTTATTTGTCCCATTTACTTGTTTCCAATTTTCGCATTTTGTCACCCTTTACTTCAAGCTTTCTATAAGCTTGGACTCACTTCGATACAGTTGCCTTTGTTTGTTCTTAGCATAGTAGATCATTTGTAGTGTATCAATTATCTTATTGATGACCTCAACTTAGCTATTGTTCTGAGAGTGGGTTACCGAGGTATAGTGTAGCCTAATGTTATGCATATTATCTAAGTCTCTGAACCAAGCACTATTGAATTGCCTTCCATTATTGGTGATAAACCTGTATGGCACTTCGAAATGAGAGTATGTGGGTGAGCATGAATCCTTCAGTAGCTCATGCTGTGATGGTGGCTACAGCCAGCACCCTTGCCCACTTAGTGAGGTAATACACTATCACCAAAATGAATTGTTAGCTTAAATGAGGCTTTTGGGATGGGGTCAAGGATGTCTAATCCTTACTACGTGAATGGCTATAAGCTTATCAAAGGGTGTAACTTTAAATTGGGGGCACAAGTGAGCAGCACATGCTTTTGATAGGCATGTCATTTTTAGACCATAGTCTTAGCTTCTTCCTTCCT
Source organism: Lumnitzera racemosa (assembly GCA_024138005.1). Lineage (NCBI taxonomy): Eukaryota > Viridiplantae > Streptophyta > Magnoliopsida > Myrtales > Combretaceae > Lumnitzera > Lumnitzera racemosa. The sequence goes on from JAMXBC010000011.1 coordinate 24,972,111, forward strand.
TCTTGGCCAAGAATAACCCAGCCTAAGTGCTCGAAGGTATAATGGTTGGGATTGGGTGCGATTTCTGCAAATCCTTGCATAGAGCTTCTTGAGGACTTACGTGACCTCTTTTGTTGTGAAGCATCTGAGGAGTAGGGTGCTATGTGCTTGTCAATAGAGTACATTGATTAATGTATAGTTGGCTGCAGCATAGGCTAGCTTCTTCGCCTCTACTTGGTCCTCGGGTAATGCCCTTGTTATGAGATACTATGTAAGGAGGTCCATCTAAGAGGGTTTAGGGGTTACTTCTATCATTTTGATGTCTTGCTGCTATTGTACCTCTATACTTTGCTTGAGGAGATACTGTATGAATAATGGCTTGTATAATGTAGTGATGGCGGATGAAGCTATCTTGGATAACCTTTTTGGTCCTACATTTTATGCTTAAGGGATCTTATTGGATTATAGGGAAGTGAATTTTGCGAGAAGGCCCTACAATAAATGTAGATACTTGACCAGTGTTATGCCCTTGGTCTCGTATTCTCCCTTGACTTATTGTACAACTAGCATGGAATCTAAGTATATGTTGAGCTTCTCTACCCTAACGTCTTTGATAATTTTGAGGCTAACGATGAGCGCCTTGTATTCGGCTTCATTATTACTTGCTAGGATACCAAATTTCAGGGCAGAAAGGATCTTCGTTTTATGTAGCCCTTGTAATACCATACTAGCCCCATTCCCCCCTTTGGTGGAGGAGCCATCGACTTGGAGTGTCCAAACGAGTATGATGAGCTTAAGTTGAGGCTTATCCATTCTAATGTATTCTACTATGAAGTCCATGAGAACTTGTTCCTTGATTGCCTATCTTTGACAAAACTAGATTCCATCGGCGCTTAGTTCAAGAGAGTACTTCATCATGCGACTTAAAGTGTTAGGTCTCTACAAAGCAGTTTTGAGTGGGACATCCATCAAGATGACTATTGGATGTGACTAGAAGTAGAGCTGCAATGACCACTGCGGGGGCGAACTTTTCTATTTTGATGTGTCTAAGTTCTAGCCTTTGGAAGATGTGACTAATGTAATCAACCAGTTGGTGGTCATGGCCTTTAGCTTGAACGAGTACCAAGGATAATGCCTTATTACTAACTATGAGGTATAAGTACAGTCCTCCAGGTATTGGTTTAGAGAGTATGGTTGGTGTCGCCAAAAATTTCTTTAAATCTTGGAAAGACCACTAACATTTTAGTGTCCACTTGAACTTGATAGGGTGTTTGAGTAGATGAAAAAATTTTACACATTTGTCAGCGCTTTGGGATATGAAGCGATTGAGGGCAATTATCCTTCCTGTTAGTCGTTGGACCTCCTTGATTTTAGTCAAGGTTGCATGTCCTAGATTGCTTTGATTTTGTTAGGATTGGCTTCTATCCCCCATTCTTTGACCATGAAACTAAGGAATTTCCCTGATGTAAATTCAAAGATGTACTTTTGAAGGTTAAGTTTCATTTGGAATCGATGGAAGGTTTATAAGATCTCTTAAAGGTTGTTGATGCGGTCTTTCCAAGTTTTTCTTTGGTAATCATGTTGTTGACTTAGACTTCGAAGTTCTTACCTATTTGTGGCTTAAAGATGTGGGTGACCAACCTTTGATATGTGGCTCTGGCAATTTTCAAATCGTAGGATATTACTTTATAGCAATAGGTCTCAAAGTCTTTGATAAAGCATGTATAAACTTTGTCTTGAGGAGCCATTTGAATCTAGTCATATCTTGAATAGGCATCTATGAAACTAAGAAGTACGTGGCTAGATGTCAAGTTGACAAGCTAGTCTTTACGCAGTAAGGGAAAACAATCCTCAGGGCATGCCTTATTAAGGCCTGTATAATTGACGCACATGTGCCACCTTCCATTTGCTTTCTTGATGAGCACTGTATTAGTAAGCAAGGCGAGGTATCTCTTTAGGCCAATGAATCCTGCCTAAAGTAGCTTTTGTACTTCTTCCTTTATCAAGGCTTTACATTATGGGGTGATGTGTCGTTTCTTTTACTTGACAGGTTGGATGGCGGGATTGACATTTAGGTAGTCAGTAGCTTCTGGTATGTTAATGATTCGTGGCATGTCTTCTGGAGTAGACGTGAAATGTTTGAGTTTTCCGTTAGGAAATCTGTGGGCTTGGCTTTATCTTATTTTGGTTATCATGTTAGGGGCATTTGATGTCTTGATTTCTTAGGTCTTTTCTATAAGCTCTCTCTGTATTACGGAAGTAATAGAGTTGGTAGATTTTTTTGTTCATGATGTTGTTTTTGGATTGGGCTTTGAGATAGAGCATCTTGGATAAAGCTTAATTGCCTTTGGCCTTGCCTACACTAGTGGGGGTCATGAACTTTTCTTTGAGGCATATTTGGCCAATTAGCATGCCAAAATTTGTGATGCTTGGTTTGTTGAGGATTACACTGTATGGTGACTATATGTCAACAACGATGAAGTCTATCAACTATATTGTAATGTGTTCATCGTCACCTAGTCAAACTGATAAGATGATGATTCCCTTAGTAGGCACTGGTTTGCCTCCTCTAAACCTTGTAAGATCATGTACCTCATGTTTGGTTGCTAGGATTATATCGTTAGAGAAGAGGCCGAGTTCACTGAATATGGTGTTGACTTAGCCTTATCATCCCCTTCAATTCTATTCTTCCATACAGGCATTAGCCTATTGATTATGGTGTTGTTGACCATTGGATTTGGTTTTTCTCATCTATAACAAAGTAATTGACACGATCTTTGTAAATAAGGCCTTTGATTACATTCTTGAGGTGGTAAGACTTGTTTGTGTACCTTGTAGTAGTCACAGTATTTCCCTGAGTTCATTGCCTTTGGCATTTTGCGGATGCTAGGTGGTCTTGGAAGTTGCTCTAGGACTTCGTATGTGATTTCACCGAGTGGTTAGGTGTAGTCCTAAAATTTGTGCCATTGCTTCTCATGCTTTTCTTCACTTGGGGTTTGTGGTCTAGGATCATGAGGTCCCAAGCAATCCTTTGCTAAAATACACATGTTATTTTCCACTTTGAAATGAGCTTTGATGGTGCCTTCTTGAGCTATGTATTTTTCAGCGACTTTCATGAATTTGTCTAAGGATTTAGGCTTATCCAATGACATTATGTTGAAGAGTCTTCCATTAAGGTCTATGCCAGTTAGGAACACCTGTAGGGTCATTCCCATGTCTAGCTTGGAGACTTGCAACTTTGTTTTATTAAAGCACTCGAGGTATACTTATAGGGTTTGGTTGGAACATTGTCGAATATTGTAGAGAATGGAAGAGTCTCTTTGTGGGATTAGGGAATTAAGGAAGTTGTATTGGAATCTACTTCTTAGGTCATCAAATAAAGTGATAGATGCCTTAGGGAGAGTTTTGAACTAAAGTAGAGCAACTTTTGCCTACGTACTAGGGAAAGCTTCACACATGATGGCATCTAAGAAGTTGTGGAGGCTTATCATTATTCGGAAGTTGATGAAGTGATCGTTTGGATCAGTTGTACTATCGTAAGTGTTCATTTGTAGTACCCTTGTGCTCGTAGGGAGTGTTTCTTCAAGAAGTGAAGGTATGAATGGGCTTTTTGTTGGCATAGAGTGTGATGCTTATGCAGATGATTTGTTGAGCTTGATTTTTCTTTCTAGTTTTTAACATTTATTTCCTTAACCTGATTAGTGTTAAATCCTAACCCGTTTAATACTAATAATCAACTGAGAGTTAAGAAAAACTTTGTTTCTCTTTTCAAAATCTATTTGTAGTTGCCACATAATCCTAGTTAAGAAAAAGAGTAGGTTAGGTTAAATCGATCGGGTGGATCGATTTAACTTAGCCACTAGTCTACTAGAAAATAGATTTTTAGAAAAAGGTTTTGAAAACTAAAGATTTTGAATCTAGGGGACTATCCTATTAAACCTTTAATGAGTACCACTTTTATCTTTTTGAAATTAAGTTTATTTTTTAGATTACCCTTTTTTAACTAGTTCTAATATAGTTAAAATCCATTCTATTTGCAAAAAAAAAAAAAAAAATCAAAGATATTTACAAAAGGGAAAATAAAAAGGTTTTCCTATTTTAAATCACCCCATAAGTGCTTAGGTACTTTCTATTAGGGATCAGATATTTCGTAGTTTATTTGACAAAAAACTTTAATTTGTGGATTTTTTTTAACTTTTGAAAACTAGTTGAATTTACGTTTTAAGTCGAATTGAATTTATTTAAGAAAATTCTAAAGGGTTTTAAATTGTTTTGTATTTATTTTTATATTTTTGAAAATTCTAAAAGACCTTAATTTTTTTAAAAAAGTTAATTTTATTTTATTTTTCAAAGAATAAATTTTCTTAAGCTGCAAAATGTTATTTACTTTTTTTATTTTTGATTATTTTATTTTTATTATTTATATTTAGTTTTTTATCTTTATTTATTTATTAATCAAAAAATAAAAAAAGTAAAGTAAACTTTCCATTTTGTTCTTTCTTTCTTTTTTTCTCTCTTTTCTTTTGTTTTTTCTTTTTCGTTTTTTTAAAGGTTACATTTACAATACAACTATAAAAAATAAATAAAAACTTACAAATCTAAAACAAAATAGAACTGGACCAAAGGAGATAGCGCGCGAATCTTAGAGTCAAGTAGGAAAGTGGGTTGTTGGGTCAAGTTGTTAAATCTAGGTTAGGCCTTTGTTGAACCTTCAGTAGCAGTAGTGTGCATAGCTGGTTTAGTTTGTTCCGATCACTAAAATGAGCAAGGGAAGGGCTTTTCATGTGTTTTATATTGTTTTTTTTCTTTTTTTTTTTTGGGTGGTGAGGGTGGGGAGATGGTGTAGATAGGTTCAATACCTTAGCATTTAGAGCTTATTTGGCTGGTCATCGGAGTTAAGGTGATGGCGATGGCGATGGCGATGGCGTTGTTTCGGTCGTATGGTGGTTTTTGAATGTATGAAAGAAGTGTGGCTTTAGGTTTTTGGCTACAACTAGTTTGGTTGTGGTGTTGGGTTGTTCTGAAACATGAGGTGGTTTTGGAGTTAGTGGTTAGGGTTTGGGTATTTGGTGATGGGGAAGATGCTTAGAGGTACAGCAGTAGTTGAATTTGGTGTAGTTCGACTACTTATGATGTGTGGAACTTGTGGATGATAGCAGTTGAACTCGAGGAGCTTTGGTTTGAAGCTTGATTTAAAGAGAGATATTTTCGATTAGTAGAGAGAGAAAGCTTGAGTGAATGTGAGAGACAAAGTGCAAGGGTTGATTTTTTTCGTCGCAAATGAAGCTTAAGTAGCCTTTTTATACTAATCCAAATCTAAAAGAAAATGGAATGAGTCGAATCCTTATTAATTGGAAATTGAACATGAGAGGAAGATCGAGATTTGATTTCAATTTTGCATGTGAATTGGTGTTAATTTTTCATCAAAATTGTATCCACAACATTTGTTTTTGCCAAAATTTATTGAATGGAAGCTTCAATTTTCTTTGAAAAACTTGAATTGAGCTTAGGCCAATGGCATGCATTCAAGTTTTTTTCAATTTTTAAATGCCATTTTGACCCTTGTAATATTTATATTTGGATGAGATTTGGTACTGAATGTAAACTATCCCATGTAGACTTTATAATTACTTTGTTAATTTAGTCAAATTGTAAAGGAAAGTGCCTTAAATCAAGCTTGAAAGTAGATTGTCCAAGATAGATACATGCAGGAAAAGAAAAGAAAGAACAGGAAAGGAGGAGAAAGAAAAGGAAGGGGATCTTAACATGGTGTTGATGTAGAGCCATGTTAGCTACATAGTCCAATGATGTCATGCAATGTATCCTAATAAGATACGTAGCTGAACACATGGTTGATGTGGCCTAACTACGAAGTGCCATGTGTCACGAATAGATATGTGGCCCAGTGGTATTCTGATACATAGTAGGTGTGTTTTATGGAGAAAAATAAAAGCAACTTTGTGCTTGATAAATGGATATTTTTCCTGTTTTAATGTGAAAATTAGATAAAATTATTATTGATTTTATCAAAATCATTAAGAAATGATACTTAATTATTTTCATTTGGACATTTTAGGAATTGGAGGATTTAAAGTGGAAATACAGACGGTTTAGAGGAGTTTTATACAAGTAAAGAAGCTCGAAATGAGCAATGGCACAATTAGAATTCAATACAGCTGGCCTATACTTATACCGACTCCTTTAGAGTCTACGTTGCCGGCCTTAAAGCTTACATCACTGACTTATTAGTTGGCCTTCATTAAAAAGAAAACTTATGCGAGCCAACCCTAGTTTTTCTTATAAATAGTCTTATGTTTCACTATTTGAGAGACTTGGTTTTTAGGAGACACATATTTTCCTTAAACTTAGAAAGTCGTACAATAGTCATTAGATAGTTCTTGAAGAATTCTCTATAGAATCACTTGGATCATTGAGAAGATTTTTCCTTAGAGACCAAGTTTTAGAGTTGTAATTGAAGTTTATCTTTTCTAATTATAGAATTGATGACATCTATTTTAATTATATTTATCCAATTCTATTACTTATTTATGCTTTCAATTATGAATTTCATCACAATTTCAATTAGTAGTTACGCTTTTGTTTTAAATTCTATGGTTGGCTAAATTTATTTGTAGGAATTGATGAAACTTTAGATAACTAAGATGATGAATATGTTCTTGTTATAGGATTAATAGATATAGGGATGATTTATGATTGTAATTTCTATGATTTCAATTATAGTTGTTTAATTGATTATAATTATTAGAAACCCTAGTGATACGGGAGTTAATATAGGGTTTGTTAAAAATCTTGGTTAATTTGATTAATTAATATGGAAGCAGCATTAATTGATTTAATTAGAAATTATCCAGAGATTAATACGATGTTCGGTGATTGATTATTCACTAAGACATTAGGAATAATTGATTTAGGACATTAGACAATTATAGTATCAGGAGATATATGATTTTAATTTAGAGTTTACTATTAATTGGAGATGCAGGAGCTGACTAATTAATTAAGGGTTTAAATCCTTAAGTTTTAAGGCATAATAATTTTACTTGAATGACCATATAGCTAATAATTTATATAACAAGATAATAATTTGATTGCATAATTTAAGGTAGATTTTGTTTTTTCTACAATTCTTAATTGATTTCTTAGTTTTAGAAATTTTGTAGTTATTTTCTCTTCAATAGTTTTAGTATAATTATTAGATTAGTTAATTAATTTTTTATTGCTTGAATATCGATAAGAATTATCATAGCTTTAGTAATATTATAGTCCTCGAGCGATTGACAACCTTGCTTGCTCTGTATTATCTGATTTCGACTTAGTATACTTGTTGGAGTATTCACAATTTAATTATATATATATATATATAGTTTCAGCGAATCAGTGCCTATAGTGAGATTCGAGGCTAAGATCTTCATGTTTGTCATAGTGCAAGTTAGAGTATAGTATCAATAGGCTGTTGGTCTATGCCTTATCCATATATGTAATAAAAATTACATATATGGACTAAGTGGTATGGGCTAGATTAATTTCCAACCTAAGCTCAATACCCTTTATGTAAAATCTTTATTTAAGACCTAGCTCGAATGATATTTAAGAAACTAAAGCTATTAAAATTTCCTATTCTTATTTTAAATAATCTACTTCTCTCTCTCTATTTTTTAAAATAAATTTCTACTTTTACCTTTTTTTTTTGTTTTTTTTTTTCCTAAATTTTCTACTTTTTTGTATCTTCTCTCTCTTTTTTTAATGTATTTTCTGGATTTTCCATTTTTCTAAAATTTTCTATTTTTTTTGTATTTTTCTAAATTTTCTAATTAAGACCCTTTACCTTATCTTAAAAAGAAAAAAAAAACTTTTAATAGGAGGCAAAAATGAAGCTGTCTATCTTTGTGGTGAAGTTTGAATTAAACTCTGCTATAAAGACAAAAAAAAAAAAAACATTATTTTTGCCTTAGTGATGAATTTGCCTTAAAAAGTGCTACAACTAGCCAGCTATCCTAAGCTTGATCTATTGGGAGTTTAGTGAAAGGTAAGAGTATGAGTTTTAGAAAGGTTTAGCACCTTAAGAGCTGGTTAAAAAAAAAAAAATCAATTTGAAACCTAGTCATGCCCTTATGAGTTGACTAACCTAAGCGAATGGGATAAGGCACTCCTTGAATTGGTTAAGACCCTAAATGATAAATTGAAAGCCTAGTCGTGCCCTTTTAAGCTGACTAACCTAGGTAAATAGGAGAAGTGCTTCTCAAGCTAGCTAAGACCCTAAATGACAAATTGAAACCTAGTCGTACCCCTGTGAGTTGACTAACCAAGGAGCGTCTTTAAGAGACTAGCAACTCAAAAACTGGAATCGATTAGGAAGACTTGAAAGTATTCCTTTGTACTGACTAACCTAGGCAAGAGTATCTCTAGGAGACTAACAATCCTAAAACTGGAATCAATTTGAAAGATCTGGAAGTACTCCTTTGAGTTGACTAAGTTAAACGAGAGCGTCTCTAATGGACCAGTAATTATAAAATTGGAATTGATTTGAAAGACTTGGAAGTGATCCTCTGAGTTGACTAACCTATGAAGGAGCATCTCTAAAGGACTAGTAACCTTAAAATTGGAATCGATTTGAAAGACTTGGAAGTGCTCTTTTAAGCTGACTAACTTAGGCAAAAGCATCTCTAAGTGGCTAGCAACCTTAAAACTGGAATTGATTTGAAAGAGTGCCTTATAGGCTTAAAAAAAAATGTTGAAGAGATATGGGTGATGGGAAGCGCCCTATAGGCTTGCTTAGATCCTAAGAGAGATTAGAAAATGGAAGTAGCCTATGGGCTCACTAAAACCTTGAGAGATATTGACAAAAACAATAAACGTACTATAGGTTAGCTAAGAACCCTAAAGGAGTGGATGAAGGAAAGCGTCCTATGGGCTCTCTAAGACCCTAAAGAGAGATCGAAGAAGGGAAGTGCCTTATGAGCTCGCTGAAACCTTAAGAGATATTAAAAAAAGGGTAAGTACTCTATAGGCTAGCTAAGAACCCTAAAGGAGTTGATGAAGGAAAATACCTTATGGGCTTGTTAAAACTTTAAAGAGAGATTGATAAAGGGAAGCACCCTATGGGCTCAATGAAACCTTAAGAGAGATTAACAAAAGGGTAAATGCCCTATAGACTAGCTAAGAACCCTAAAGGAGTTGATGAAGGTAAGCACCCTATAGGCTTACTAAGACCTTAAAGAGAGATTGATGAAGAGAAGCGCTCTACGGACTTACTTAAAAATTGATGAAGGGAAGCATCTTATAAGCTCCCTAAAAGCCCTAAAGGAGTATATGAGTTGGGATAGTACTTTAAAAGATGGCTAGATCCCTAAAAATAGATTGAAGATGGGATAGCGCTCTAATAGCTGGCTAAAACTCTATAAAATGACGAAAGATAAGGTAGCGCTTTAAGAGCTGGGTAGAACCCTAGAAATGGATTAAAGATGGGATAGTGCTCTAAGAGCTAGCTAGAACCCTAAAAATGGATTAAAAATGGGATAATGCCCTAAGAGTTAACTAGAACCTGTTGATGGTTGACTTTTGTCTTGATGGTTAGCGCCACCCCCCCCCCCCCCCCCCCCCCCCACTTTTTTTAGTGACAAAGTCGAAAAAGAGGGTATTTAAAGAGGTTGATTTAGTGGGATTTCTAGAAAAGTTTGCAGTCCCAACTTAAAGAGGTAAAATGGTGGGAGTGCTTGAAGAGGCAAAGAGCGCTTGAAGAGGCAAAGCCTGAAGAAAAGGAAAAAGCACCTAAAGTGGGAAAGGTGCCTAAAGAGGCAAGAGCCTAAAGAGGCAACGGAGCCTAAAAAGGTAGGAGCACCTGAAGAGGCGAAAGCCTGGAGAGGTGAGAGCCTGGAGAGGTGAGAGTGCTTGAAAAGATGAAGTCCTAAAGAGATCAATACGCTCAAAGGGGCGAGAGAACCTGAAGAGGTTGGGGAAGCATGCAGGTTGTCCGAGTTGGACATAACCTGTGCTAAGTTGTAAGATAGGCTAACTAGCCTCTGGTTCGTTAAAGTATAGGACCTAAGAATTAGTGCTTTGTAATTTGCTTGTTGCCCTTAATATGTGAGCCTTAGAACTATTTAAGAGTATCTTTTTAGCAAGTTGTACCTTGAATAGGGTAAAAATTGAGGGCATTTCTTTAACCCCAATCCATCTCTAAATTCTCATTAGAGCATCACATAAATAAATAATATATTTTTCCATCAATATGAATTGGTGCGTAAGTAGGGCTCTTGAAGTTACGTGAGCTTATTTTGGACTATAAAAGTCATGAAATGGTCTCAGCTATTCGAGTTGTCCATCAATCACTTAATGAGGCCCAAGTCACGATGTTTCTTTTCTCTTTGCATTTTATTTTGAGTTACTACGGTTCACTTAGTAGAGTCTTGACATATAGTGGGCATGTAGATTGCTCGACCATGGAAGATCAAGACATTTCGAATGTCAACCAAATTTTCAAAAGCTTGAAACATGAAAGCTTGGTATGCTCAAGATTTGCTGTTCAATGTAGAGATAGGTAATTGCTTGGCATGGGGGTGCTAAAATTCATTTCAATCATATACAAGTTAGTCACCCGTTGCTATGCCAATGGATGGTTTGAACAAATTATGAAGTGCAGGTCTTAAGCTACTTGGCATGAAGTTCGGAGACTTGTATCATTTGGACAATTTCAGCTTCTTGGCTATTTATAGGCCGATAAAAAAGCTTGGCATCTTGGTTTATAGTTTCTCCTCAGTTTGGCATGGTGCTTGGAGCATGTCTGTTCAGCAACTTCTAAACATGCTATTATGCTGCAAGGCTTAAATTAGGAGGGGAAGCTTGGATGCACTCGAGCTTAAGAAGAATGAAGCCTGGATCTGTTGAAAGTGTGACGAGTTGAATTACTCGGAAAGATAGATGAAGGCTTGGACTAGTTACTAAGTTTTGTTGTACTCCTATGTGACAGTGCAACCCAATTAAGGAGCTCAAATGAGTTGGCTTGGCATGATTTTGCTTAGACATTTAGGGAGCTTGCCGAGGAACTACTGCAGTTTACCTTTAATGGATCCTACTAAGAATCAGGCAATTAATAGCAGGTCGTCATGGTTGTTTGGCTTAGTTGCAAGCCTCATAATGGACGAACTTAGCAACCTTGGAGTTTCTTGGCAAACTTGGAGTAGCTCGGCCAATGCAAGCTATCGGTAAGCTCGGCCTCCGCTTTGCTTTGATCTCATGTAGGAAGCTGTTGTTTGGAATAGCACGACTGTAGTTGCTGTTAAAGCTTAGTAAAGAAGAAAGCTCGGCCTTGACTTGATATTCGTGGTACTCAACTTGTCAAAAAGTCAGCCTTTGCTTTGCTTTGATTGTCCTTGTTCAGCATTCAATGTCTTGGAGCGTGAGCAGACGTTATGCCAAAGTGCTCGGCATGGATTCAAATACACACAGCATGGCTTCTCAACACTTGGCATAGACATACAGTAGAAAGATTCTCAGTAGTCGGTGTCTTGGATTTTGCTCGGTCTCTTCTTAGCCACGCAGCACTCGGCATACCATGTGATCAACATATTAAGTTGTCACGGCACATGAAGCTGATGGTTGTCAGCAGCAATTACTCGGCTACTTGGCCGTTTGGTATAAGCTCGGATACTTGAGAATAACTTAACTAAAAACTTCTCGGTCACTCGGCGTGGAGCTTGGACTTTATGACTCGGCATTCGTAAAGTACAGTATATGGATTTACACAGGTCCGCACAGTAGATGGAACTTGGAAATTATTTTAATTGACACGTACTCCATTTTATCAGTGCGTACATTAAGTTTAGCCTTTGTGTAGTCAGCTTCTCGGCGATCGTTATAGGCTGATAGAAATTTCTCGGTACGGTATGAACTACGAATCAGTGCTCGGCCAAAAGGATCTTAGAGCTCGGTTCGCTTTTTGGTGATCACAGTAGAGAGCTCTGTTTGCGCGCGCATGAACTCCTGTACTACAGCTTGGTTTCATTCGATACTCAATGGATCAAAGCATTAAACAACTTGAATCTACGGCTTGCAGCTTGATTTTCAGGTAACTTCCCCATCATGAGATCCCGCCGAAGGTAAGGCATCTAACAAGATATCTTACATATTAAAAGGAGTTATAAGGCCTTTAACTAATAGGCTGAAGATCGCAGACAATACGGCTAGACGAGACATTTCTCGGCTTCCTATGTCCCTCGATCTCTCGGTAATCACTGCCGGTCGATAGAAATAGTTCAAAATCCATTTCTCGGCATCTAGGCACATGGCAACTTGGCCAGACAAGATCCCCCATATTGCGCATCGTGAAGGACATTGAGCTTCTCGGCACTAAGTCGATATACTCGGACATCTTGGCATGGATCTTCCAATGTAGAGGAAGCACTTGTGCGGCTTTTAAGGGAACCTCAGTGGGGTCGCTGGCAAGGACTGCTCGTCTTTTGGCTTGCTCCGGCTATGGTCGGCTTCAGATTGAGTCTACTTGAACTTGTTGCTTGGCCTTGGTGCTCAGAATTGTTTGAAGAGTGTAGAGCTTGGTAAGTAGAAAGACTGCTATTCGGCTGTGGTGCTCGGCACGTACTCCATTGAAATCAATCGGCAAGTCGGCTGGGAAATTTAGTCGGCTACTTGACCATGAAAATCAGTCGGCTACTCGGTACAGAGCTTGGCTCGATGACTTAGAGTTACCCAACTTCTTGGCAATTGTTGCAAATCGCTCGACAACAACGTGTCTAGGCAATAAAACCATTCAGCAGAAGTGTGCAACTTGGCAACAATGACACTCAGCAACAATGTGCAGCTCGGCAATAATGCCGCAGCTCTTCTTTTAAGCACACTAAAAGCTTCGACATGTGGCTACAGCTCTATTCGGGAACTTAACTGGCTAAGAATCACTCGGCTATGGACTACCATATGTGTGATTGTTTGGAGGCTTAACTCGTCATCTTGGCTTCTAACTTATGGTGGATTCATTAAACGGCCAAAACAAGATAACCAGTTGGCCTTTATTCAACTTGTTGCTGGACTTGACTACAAGGTCACTCTTACTTTTGACTGTTCTTCGCTAGAGTAGCATGGAAAAATCAGCCATGAAAGAGCTTGGCATGTAAACGAGTAGTTTGACACAAATCGGAGCTCAGCTTGAAATGCTTGGCCATGGAAGTAGATTAGCATCGTGTATTTTAGTCACATATGATTATTAGCAATCAATATCTTGCTTTGGTCGTAGAGTTATGGACCTTTAGCATAGTATGCCTTTTAAGAATATGATGAGAGGGGATGGATCAACAAATTTGGCTGACACAGCATCACTAGGTACAAAGCTTGAACTCACATGTGTGGTAGATTGAATTGCAAGGATTGCTTAGTTCATGCATATGTGAAAATTGATCGGCACAGTATTGATGGTGATGGTTACCAACAGTTGACAAACCAAGCCGATGTTTAGTTTGGGGGTTGTGCTTGAAGACAACGATTAAAAACAAACTAGTGGTGTAAGAGACAGTCACACTTTAAAGGAAAATCCCATAACTCCTTTCGTTTGCCTTGCATTACATCCAAAAATTTGTGCATCATAGAAAATTGCGTTATCAATTTGGTGGTGGCATTATAAACCAAGAGAAGACGAAATTGCAGTTGCTAAACTTGAAAGGAAAAAACCGACAAAGTCCTTCGTAATTCCTAAATTGCAGATGGAATCGGATGTCACAAGATGATGATATAACGCCATGAGTGGACTATAGACCCATTTTTCCAGATCTGATGAAATAATCAAGAAAAAGAAGTAGCGTGACCCAAATGAGGAGAATCCATCAAAAGGGGTAAAACATTGGGAATCGTGGAAAGATGTTACACATTCCCATAGACGACACAAATTGTTGGCGATTGGTTTTCGTCTTAGTGTACAAACACCTGTAAAACATGAAAACGGCTTTAAGGGGTATTGGAGGGTGCTCTAGTATAAGTTCGAGACTAAGGCTATATTTGACTTCATATTTTGACTTGGTGCATGGTTATGTTCAGTTTTCTCAATGAGCCGATAGTTTTGGCTTGGTTTGACTACCTTGATAGGCTAGGGTTTGTGTTTGGTCCAACTGCTTTGATGGGCCATGGTTTGTGTTTAGGTTTGCTGCCTTGATAGGTTGAAGAACTTATGTTTTGGGTTAGCTATCTAACAAGCCAAGTGGCTTTTGTTTAGGTTAGCTTCATTAATGGGTGAAAGACTAACATTTTGGTCAGTTGCTTGAGTGGGCCATGGGTTTTGGCTCGAGTTTACAGCCATAATAGGCCAAAGGTTTTGTTTAGGTTGAGCCTATAAGAATTTGTAACCGTAAGCAACTTTTCTTTTTATTTTTTCTTTTTTTTTTTTTACGTGAGTAAGAAATATAAAGTTTTATTTTACAAAAACCAAGAAATTTAATTACAAATAAGGATGGTGATTTTTAGGGTTCCATTTACAAGTTTATGGATTTTATTTACGTTTCCTTAAGGGAGAGAGAAAAAAGGTTAGATGAATGACTATTTGCAAAGAAGGAAAAACTAAAGAATAAAGAGTAATATGCTAAAGGGAAAATTTATTATCATGATAAAAAGAAAAGAAAGGGAGCCTAACATTTACTCTCAATGAAACTTAAAATTTCTTCAAAGCCTTTTAACAACATCTAAAGTCCTTAATCTAACTCTTGTAGTTAGGCTACAATTTTGTCCAACATTTGTAAAGCCAATTCATGGTTTTTTCACTTTTTTCAACTTAGGCCAATAAGGCTTAGTTAGAGATCTTAACGCATCTAGCACTTTGCTTTTAGGTAGCTTCAACTTATAGTAGTTGTTGATGGATTCTTGGGGTATTTGGTAGCTTATTGACTCTTTGATTATTCTTTTGTTGGTTACCAGCCATTATCTTTAGGCCAAAACATTTTATGGACAATAATCAGTTATTAATGAAACAAAAGAATGCACAGAGAAGCATGCAAATGCAAGAATCGTTCAGGTTAATACACTATTCCTTAAGTTGCAATCTTATTGTTTGATTTAACTTTTACAAAAAACTGATTGCATAAACATTAGTAGGGATGCAATTCCTAAGAGTAGTATATTAACTCAAGCTTTAAGAAAAGTATATGCAATTAGGGTTGGTTCTAAAGGTCCTTAAACTCTATAATCTCACACATTTGAAAAAAAAATGATTACTTAATTACGTCGAAGTTTAAGTGGAGTGGCTTAATCAACCTCGAGTGGTGGTTAAACCATTACACTTGAAGCCTGCACAATAGCCCCTTTCTTATGGTCTTAAGATGCCTAGGTTTGATCGTATCTATCATGCATCCTCGATGTAATTATTCCTCCCAAAATCTCGAGTGTGATGTATGTAAGAAGTGAATATAGAAAAATAGAAAATATTTACAAGAAATGAATAAATAAATAACTAAATAAATAACATCGGTATTTTGAAAAGTAAATTTCATTTTAGTAATTTTTTTGTAAGTAGCTAGCTTTCTTAACGTCCCTAGTGAAGTCACCAAGCTGTTGAGCCTAATTTTTTTTTTTGGTTTTTAACATTTAATTTTTTTAACCTGATTAATATTAAACCCTAACTCATTTAATACTAATCCTTGACTAAAAGTTAAGAAAAAAATGGTTTCTCTTTTGAAAAATTGTTTAATGCCACCATCTGATCGAAGTCACTGCTCAACCAGAGTTAGGAAAAGGAGTAAGTTAGGTTAAATCGATTGGGTGGATCAATTTAACCTAGCCACTAGTTTACTGAAAAATCAATTTTGAGAAAAAGGTTTTGAAATCCAAAGATTTTAAGTATATTTATATATTCAAGGGCTATTTTATTAAACCCTTAATAGGTACCACTTTCGTCTTTTCAAAATTAAGTTTATTTTTCAAATTACGCTTTTTTAATTAGTTCTATACTTATAATTAAAATCAATTCTATTTGCATAAAAAATAATAAATAAAAAATATTTACAAAAGGGAAAATAAAAAGGTTTCTCTATTTTAAGTCGCCTCGTAGGTGCTTGCTACCCTTTATTAAGGTCAGACTTTTCATAGTTCATTTGACAAAAATTTTAATTTGTAAATTTCTTGTAACTTTTGAAAACTAGTTGGATTTACGTTTTAAGTCAATTTGAGTTTATTTAAAAAAATTCTAAAGTCTTAAATTACTTTTTTTTTTTTTGAAAATTCTAAAAGGCCCTAATTTTTTTAAAACAAAAGTTCACCTTTTTTATTTTTATTATTATTATTATTATTTATTTACCAATTTATTTTATCTTATTTATCTTGATTTACGTATTAACCAAAAAATAAAAAAAAAAAGTAAATTAAACTTTCCATTTTGTTCTTTCTTTCTTTTTTTTCTTTTCTTTCATTTTTTCATTTTTTCATTTTTTCTTTTCTTAAAGGTTACATTTACAATACTATAGAAAATAAATAAAATAAAAAAAAATTACAAGTCCAAAACAAAACAGAATAGGACCAAAAGAGCTAGCACACGGATCTTTGAGTCAGGTAGGAGAGGAGGTCGTTGAGTTAAGTTGCTGGATTTAGGTTAGATCTTTGTGCAACCTTCAACAACAGCAGTGTACGTGGCTAGTTCAGTTTGTTCTTATCACTAAAAAGAGTAGGGGAAAGGCTTTTCATGTGTTTTGATGCCTTAACGTTTGGAGCTTGTTTAAGTGATCATTAGAGTTAGGGCGGCAACGATGGTATTGGTTCGACCGTGTAGTGGTTACTCAAGTTGTGAGAGAGGTGTGGTTCTAGGTTTTAGGCCATGACAATTTAGCTATGGCATTAGTGGTTTTGGAGTTAGCGGTTAAGGTTTGGGTATGTAGCGATAGGGAAGATGCTTAGAGGTATAGTAGTGGTTGAATTTGGTATGGTTTAACTGCTTGTGATGCCAAGAACTTGTTGATGAAAGCAACTAAACCTAAGGAGCCTTAGTTTGAAGCTTGGTTTCGAGAGAGAGATTTTTGAACAATAGATAGAGAAAGCTCAAGTGAATGTGAGAGAGAAAGTATGGGAGTTGTTTCTTTTTGTTGGGAATGAAGCTTAAGTGGCCTTTTTATACGAATCTAAACCTGAAAGAAAATGAAATGATTGAACTCCCTATTAATTGGAAATTGAACACGAGAGGAAAATTAGGATTTGATTTCGATTTTGGGTATGAATTGGTGTTAATTTTTCATCAAAACCATGTCCACAACATTCGTTTTTGCTAGATTTATCAAATGGACACTTTGACTTTCTTGAAAAACTTAGATCAAGCTCTAGTTAATGGCATGTATTCAAGTTTTCTTCGATTTTTAAATGCCATTTTGACCCTTGTAATGTTTGTATTTAGATGAGATTTTGTACTAGATGCGAAGTGTCCTATGTAGACTCTGTAATTACTTTGTTAATTTGATCAAATTACAAAGGAAATGGCCCTAAGTTAAGCTTGAAAGTGGATTGTCTATGATAGATACATGCGGGAAAAGAAAGGAAAGAATAAGAAAGGAGGAGAAAGAGAAGGAAGGGAATACTGACATAATGCCACGTTGTTCATGTGGTCTAGTGGTGTCATGCCACGTATCTTGATAACATATGTAGCCGAACATATGGTAGAGTAGCCAACGTATCATATTGCTACATGGTTGACATGCCCAACCACAAAGCACCATGTGTCACGAACAAACATGTGGCTCGATGGTATTCTGACATGTAGTAGGTGTGTTTTGTAGAGAAAAATAAAAAGAACTTTGTACTTATAGTGAGATTCAAACTCAGGATCTCCATGTTTATCATAGTTTAACTTAGAGTATAATACCGATAAGCCATTAGCTTATGCCTTACCCATATATGTAATCAAATTATATATATGAACAAGGTGGCCTAAGCTAGATTAATTTCCAACCTAAGCCTAATAACCTTTATGCAAAATCTTTATTTAAGACTTAGCCCAAATTATATTTAAAAAACTAAAGCTATTTAAATTTCCTATTTTTATTTTAAATTATTTACTTTTCATTTTTTTAATAAATTTCTACTTTTTACTTTTTTTTGTTTTTTTTTTCTAAATTTTCTATTTTTTTGTATTTTCTCTAAATTTATCTTTTTTATATATTTTCTAGATTTTCTATTTTTTTTTGTGCTTTATTAAAAATTTTCTATTTTTTTGTATCTTTCTAAATTTTCAAATTATGAACCTCTATCCTATCCTATTTAAAAAAAAATGGGGTGGCAAAAATGGGATGTCTACACGATTTAACTTTCTTTTGATTGCATACACTATAAGTGTGGTAGATGTGTTAATTAAGCTCATCCATGTTCATGTCTTCGTAGTCTTTTGGTGATTGCCTCGATGATAGGCTATTAACTAGTTACTTATTGCTATGTGCTCTCCTTCAGCATGCATATTGCTGCGGTTGCAATTCAACCATTTGCGTTGATCTTCATATGGTTGGTAATCTTGGTGAGTTTGCTCGTACGAGCGCTATTGTCACGAACTGAGGATGGCCTAATTGTGGCAGACGCCGTATACTGTACGAAGAACCTATGATTAGTTACCTTTCCAACCAAGAGCTCTTCACACAATATACAAGGCTCTACAACCACTAGTTTTCAAAAAACACACAGATTCACATGATATCATCACATTATCATATTTATATCAAATTTGAACTACAAAGCTTATATTATACAGTAAGAGAGTATATCTAAGTCTACAATACTAAGAAACTAAAAGTACATCAGTAAAGATCTACATTAACTGTTCTCTTAATACATAGGACGGCTCGCTCTTGCCCAAGTCTCCAAGCTAACCTGTAGTATCCCTCGTCCTGTCTCTACGAACAAGCTATCCTGCAACAAAGTCTAAAAGGGTATAAGCCTAAGCTTAGTGAGCAAAACCCTCGGCCATACCACAAACAAGTCATAAGTACATTATATTCACACATATGAATGAATGATCAAACAGAATGCCAAACAATACGTATAATTAACTAGTTCATATATGTAACTCAGATTTAACACCCTCCGAAGTCAGGGTTGGAGTTTACACGGCACCAATCAGATCCGAGTATTATACTAGAACTTACTTTACTACGGAACTCCATGTTCCATACTTATATCAAATGATTCTTTTATTTTCAGAAAACAAAACCCAAGTTCTAGTATAATTATGAGTGGGCCTTCGTAGTCCACACTCACCTCTAAACGGAGGCCTCTAGACTCGACCCTTAGTCAGGTGGTTGGCGCCTCCAATGCCTAGTGTTCCCATGGGCTAGGGTAAGGTCATTTTGTACAAGTGCATCTACAGTATCAATAAATGAATAATAACAACCCCTGAATGGCCTAGCTTTACCTCCATGTGATGTGACGATCGGAATTATATTTATGCGATGCATGTCAATGCATGTCCCAGTTTCTTTTTGTAAGCCAAGTATACTTAAGTTCAAATTATGTTGTGACCATCTAAGAGTACACACAATCACTTTCTATACTACCAAGCAACAAATAAAGCATTCTCTATAATTACGATAATTTTACAATTCAACACACAAGATCATACACAAGCATTTCCCAAACCCCATACAATAGTCAATTAACAATAATATTTAAGTCCATTACCTACAATCACAAACAAGCATGGAATTTAAGGTAAATACTCACTCAGCTATAGCGATCGTAGTAATCGATCGGTCCTAATCGTAGTAATCGATCGGGAGGTTCTCGCTTGCTTTAGGGTCACTTGATCATTATGTGATAACAACACTAATAAGTACTTGAATTAACTACTAATTCTAAACATCTAATTGCCTAATTTTACTTAAATTATTATCAACTTTTATCCGGTAAGACTTTATTATCGATCGTATGTAACTTTTTCGTTTTATTTCTGATATTTATGAATTTATAGTCGTTTTTCATTGTTTTCGAACATATATTCACACTGTAATATCTATTTGGGTGTTAAGACCTCTATTTTAAGTTATGAACTAAATTTATAGAAATTTTTAGCTATGAACACTTAAGTACTCTTATTACTTATATTTATATCTTTTATTCCTTAAATTCTTATAATTAAAGGATTTTACTTTGCTATTACTAATTCATGTATTGAATTAGGTATAATCTAATTTAGAAGGTGTATTAGGATTTACTAATTTAAGTACCTAATTACCCACACTTTTCTTATTTTTCTTATTTTCTAAACCTATGCTTATGTCATCGCTTACATCATCTTTTACTTATGTCATTGCTTATGTCATCACTTGCTTATGTCATGGCTTATGTCATCACTTGCTTATGTTATGGCTTATGTCATCATGTACTTATATCATCACTTACCTCATCATATGATTACATAAGCCTTTCCTCATGCTTATGTCATATATACATATTCCTCTCCTCTTATACTTATGTACATATACCTTATACATACATATACTTATACCTATACTTAGAATTATACCGTATTTATACGTGTATACATACTCATATACCTATACGGTTGGATACGTATTTTTATACTAAAATTCGTATGCCTAATCTTTTCCTTAAGAAAAGCTTCCTAATTCCATGCTTTTGTGTTTTTATGTATATATTTAGTGTAGTATAGGTATGTATAGTTAGATATGATTTTAAGTTAGGTTATGTACATGATAAATACTCATGTGCAAAGGTTCACATACTTATACTCTTTTGGTATTCCCTTATGTGTACATACTTATAAGCATATACTCATGTCTTCCTTTCTTCTTCATAAAAATTTCTAATTCTTACACTTAAAGATGGAAACTTTGTTCCCTCTTCTTCAAGACAACACTAAACACATAACTACTTATCTAATCTACTTAATTAACTAACTAATGAATAATATGAAGTAACATAAAACAACTTAAAGACATACCTTTAATTGTGTTGGAGTTATGGAGATAAAAAGTAAAGTAATGAAAGTGAAAGAGGAAAGAGGAGTTCACGGCATGAAAAGAGAAGTTTTGGTTTGTTTCTTTTGTTTTATTTTCATAATGGAAGACAACAAATGGTGGTGTCTAGAAGGGAGAAGATGTGGACGGCAATTGAGAAGAAAAGGAAAAGAAAAAAAAATCAAAAAGAAAGAAAAGAAAAGCCATCATTAAGGAAGAGATATTTTCTTTATCTCTTTAGTGTATTTTGTTGACTTTTCAAAGTGTAGACTTGGTCAACTTTTGGACTTTGGTCAACATGTGTTATCTTAGTCAACATTCCTTAAGTATGTGTAATTTTGTGCACATAATGTAGTAATTAAGGGAAATTAGGGGAAAAATGAAGGAAATGAGAAGAAATGAGGTATATGATAAATTGATTAGTAAGTATGGTTTATGAGGTCTTACTTTAGGTCTTTATAGTCTATATATCTCATTTGATAAACTACTTTGGACAACAAGTGCAAAAATTACTAATTTGAGTATTAAAGTTCACTATATGTAACCTAATCTTCAACTATAATCCTAACTCTAAGTAAAACTATCTTAATCACATACTTAAGGGATAAATATAATCTATGACTCATTATCTTAGTTTCTAATAAGTTACTTGAGAATTCGAATCATATAAGTATGACTGAGGATCATCTCTAACCTTTTACTAACGATTTGGCAAAATATAAGCATTATATTATCAATTAAGGTTTTAGGGTATATCATGTTAGATTAGTGCACATATGTCCTTAAAGTAATCATTTTTAAGGTTTTTATCACTTTTGAATGAAATCTTTAGCATTTAGAAACATTTAGGGTAGAAAAGTTCTTTACGCGATTGATTAAGTCTTTTAGGGTTTTCACTTTCATTAGCCTTGTTAACTCCTAAATTGTCTAATATAGTTGAGTCTATTTCAAAACCTAGATCGAAACTTTTAGGGGTTTACATGTATAGTGCGTCGGTCATCATTTTAGCTTGATTGTACAGAGGAGTTGACAATTGCCTCATTGTTTAGGCATTTCTTAGATGTGTTTTTAAGTAATGCAATGTCTTTGTGCAAGGCTGTAGTAGATTTACGATATTTTCGATTTCTTTGATAATTTATTGGATAAGTGATTTGAGCTATTGGACTTTGGTACTTTCATTTTGAGGTGGTGAAAGTATTTGATTGCCTTCACCTTGTTAGGAGTTGTTGGTATCCTCCATGTGGGAAGCTTGTAGGTTATTGTTTTTACTTTTAGCTATCGTTGTTGTGGTGGCCCCACATTGGGTGTTAAAATGTTAATCGTGGTTGGACTAACTAGGATGAGTGAACTCGCGTAGAGCTCAGTTAGAATGGGCTTAGGCTTTGCCTCTTGCTCATCGTTACCTACAAAAAGTCCTTGGTAGGTATATCTATGGGAGACCTCTGATGCTCAAGTTAGTAAGGAAGAATAAGAGAACCTAAAGATGAGTATGTAGGACTTAAGCGATGGTACTCGACCCATGTATGTGTAGTGTATGTGATATGTTAAACTCAAGTTGCAAAAGGGAGGAGAAAAGGAAGCAAGATCTCTTAGAGTGGAAATGTTTTGTCTTACTCCATGGCACTTGGTACCTTTTATGCTAGTGATAGGTATGTAAAAGCACACACTTATCTAGAGGATTTCTCTAATAATTATATGTTATTCAATAAATTTTTGAGTAAAGGTGTATGAATTTTCATTAAAATCACATATAATTTCTCAACACAAGTGTAATTCATATTTTTTATATTTTGATACTTAAAAGTAGCATATATTTAAAGAATTTATGCTATTTTTGTTTAGTATTGTAAGCCTTAGGGTTACCATGGTCGCCCCAATTCAAGAAGCTAGAAACGAAGAAAAAGTGAAAGAAGGAAACTTAAAGTTAGAACTATTGGCATAATGGTAGTTTGTCCATTGTTAAGATGGAACCTTGAACAAAATTGAATCAAGTTGCAAAATTAAAGGGGTATATTGGCATGACAGTATCTAACTACTGTCATAATGGTATACTTGATTCTTGAAGCAAAAACGTATTGTTTCATTAATAGAAAAGAAGAAAATACATGACATGTGTCCACCATCATGTTGGTACCCTTGCTTATTGTTATGCTGGTACCTTCCTAATATAAAAACCTCATTTTCTTCATTATCTACAAATTTGGCTTTGCATTTTCTAGGGTTTAGGGTTTTAGTTTCCATCATTTCTCTCTTCTTTAGGTATCTTAGGTTGCTTTTAGCATATTTTTATGATTTTTATGGAGTTTTCTTGTATTTTCATGATCATAGTATAAAATTTTAGTGGATTTTATATCTTTTCAAGGTTTGGGTTTGTAGATTTCCATTCTATACATAGAGATTGTTGAGAAAATCCTGAGAAACTCCATTGTTGAGGTTGAAGAGCTCAGTTTTGTAATGTTTCTTATACATTTTCCATCTTTAATGCAATGTTTATTCTTTATGAATGTGATAAATAGAGCTTATTATGCTTATGGGTAGTGTGTGAACATGATGAAGTAGTTGTGGCTATTGATGTTTTTGTATTGAGTGTTGGGTTAATGTAGAGCTAGATAGCAATTCCCATACATTGGGTCTCTCCCCTTGTTATTCTAATAGGGTTTAGATACCATAATAAGATTCAAAAACCCCGAATAGAACCTATGATTTCTAATTTGAATGGGTAATTCTTAAGAATTAGGACTTAAATCCTCGTACTCACCTAAAGCTAAAATTGGTTGGAATAAGAAATCAATTCTAACTAGTTATTTGAGTAGTGACAAGGCTTGAATAGCTAGTTGATAGTATAGATGAGATATTGATAATACAATGCTTTTACTATACGATGGTATTTATGAAACGAGAGTTGGATAAATTCTATAAGTGAATAAAATCTATGTTTAGACTATCATAAATACTCTAATAGTATGGCCATAGCGATCTTAGATAATTGTTTACTCGTTATTCATACATTTTTTATAAAAAAATCCACATCCCAATATTGAGAAATTGCTAAAATTTACTCTAAATTCCATTGTAGTTTTTACCTCTATTTAGATAAATTGCATGTTCTTTTCCTTAAAATTTCTTAATCGGTTATGTAGATTAGAATAGAAATAGTAGAATTTAGTATATAGTTATCTTTCTAAACTTTATTCTTTCCTTCACCACAAAATACGACCTTATTGCTCACCATATGTTATAAATTGATTAGTACACTTACGATTAGCTTGTGGTTTTTACAAGTATTTTTCAAAAGATTGTAAGTGAGTTTAATTTATTGTATAGTGTTTCCACTATTTTTAAAAGGGGCTAATTTTATATTTATGTATAACATTATAGAAGGCAATTGCAACACCAACTAATCACATAGACATGTGGAAATTAAAGGTTTGTTCGTATTGGCTATTGGTAGATTGTATGTTTTATTGTAGAGACTGAGCTTCATTGCGAATAGTATGTTGTGGTCGGCTGAACCACCAAATCTAAAACTTAGGGACCTAACAGTTTAGGGGTTGCTAAGTGTGTTGATCGTACTATAGATGTCAAACGTTCATTAATGAGCTGGGTGGAGAGTGGGTGCTAAAGACAAAAGCCAGGCTATCATGCTGAAGAAGGGATTAGTTGATGATTGTTGGGAGTAAGCTAAGATTCAAGGTTATGCCAAAAAATCAATGTATGTTAACTCGATGATTGAGGGGCGACTTGCTCGGATTGCATTGTTTAGCTCGTCAAGTGGTTTACAGCATAGAAGACCAACTCGCCAGTAGCTCACATCTTCCTTAGAACGAGCTTATGGCCTTGAGGGAAAGTTGTAGTGTGACAAAAGAGCTCGTTGTTAGCTCAAGTGCATTTTAATGTCTTTCGTGATGGGCTTCGCTTGTTAGGCCTTAGCCCGAGTAAGAAACAAGTGTCAATAACTACAATATACATATATACTATATATTATATAATAAACAATATATATATATAATATAACATCATGCATTTACATTTATACAATCCAAATGAATTATTTCGAAATTGAAAAAAATTAACTGAAAATAGAATTTTCGATTTACGAGCAATGACAAACTTTTGGATTTAGTTAAAAATAAAAATAGTTAACAAATTATTTATAATAGTTAAGGAAATTTTGGAAAAAAAAAAAAGAAAAAAAAAACACTACAGTTCAAGTGAACCGGTTTGAGCTTGTCCCCTTAAAGGTTGGGCTCGGTTCACTCCATTGATAACCCATAAACTAGCAATTCAAGATCGATTCTAGGCCGGTTTAAACTAGTGAATTTAGCTTACTTAAGTCTAAAGATTCTTTTGACAATTGCATAAGCTTGTCCATACCCTAATCTAAACTGGGTTTTCTTTCTTTTATCTAAGCTTGTTCATAGCAGGGCTCACAGGGCTTAACCGGCCTTGACAAGATTTGTTGCTTTTGTATTATACATGCATAGAAATTATATGTATATATATATGTAAAGCCACCTTATCTTTTTCTTTCAAGTGTTTGTTTTTATTTAAAGTTTATATTGTGGGCCTTATAAATAATATAAATAAATATTAAAGATCTCTATTTAAAAACTTTTGAGATAAAGTAGTGAGATCCTTAAAAAATTAAGGTTCTTAAAATATTAACATAGCATCGACGAATTTAAATGAGGTTCTATAGGTTGGGATGACCTAAATGACATTTAAAAGTAACAAAATGTATTATTTATTGCCATTACTATTGTTAAACCAATACAACTTATATACATATTTTAATCATCTATTATTAGATAAGAATTTCGATAAGATCATTTTAGATTAGGGAATTACTTGGATGAATTAACTTTTAGTCATTTTACTAAAGTTTAAATGATTTATTTATATATTTTAAATGGTCCATTTGAATCTTTTAAAACATATCATAAAATTAGAGTTATAAATAAATCGAGTCAAGTCTAAAGTTTAAATGATTATTTATTAGAGTTATTTAAGTAGGTTTGATCTAACAAACAAGGCCAACCATAACGAGGTAGGCTTTGAATAAATGTCTCAATGATTTAGACCTAGCCTAATGTAACCTACTATTGATGGATTAAATAAGATAATACACCAACTTAGTTAAGATAATAAAGTGAGAGATGAGGGATGAGAGTGATTGAGATAGAGAGTGTAAGATTTGAGAGGGTAGGGGGCTAAGACTAATTGCTAGAGAGCGAAATTCGAGATAGCAAGAGTCAAACAAGAGAAGAGAGCAAGAGATGACGACTAATGAAAGAGATGTGGTGAGTACTTACAAGAGGTGATGATGATAATGATGAGGATTTAAGAGATAATATGTGATGATGACGATGATGAGAAACGAGAGTGATAGGAAGAGAGAGATAAAACAAAAGAGTAAGAGTTGAGATTTAAGAGGCAATTGGGAGAGAGAAGCAGCATTAGCAATGCTAGTATCTAACTTGAGGGGGAGTAGGTTAGCCTTTTAAAGGGTTAAAAACATTAATTGTAATTCTCTTTTTAAGGCAATTAATAGGCTAATCTATTTACATAGCACCATTACTGACTAAGCCTACTTATTGGGTTTAAAGTTGGTGTCTAAGATTGCCTTGTTATTAAGCTTATCCATTGCACTAATGCATTGCACCTTTGTTGATCTCCTTAACTTCTATCTCTTAGTTTTAACTTTTTATTACGTCGGCATCATAATTGGTGTTCCAATAACTTGTTAAGTATTTTAAAGAAACTTTTTACATTTTAAATATGGATCTTACTAGCAAGTGCTCAAGATAAAAGGAGAAAAAGAAAATTTATACTCTACACTATTGATTATACATTAAACAGAAAAGGAAAATTTGTACTCTCTACATACATTTATAAATAAATATACTAGAAGGTGAATTTTAGCATCTCAACCAATGTCTCTAAACACTAAAAGATAAAATTTTTCTCTCTCCATATTTTTTTAAATTTCTTAATAAGCATATTTAGGGAACCTCTTGGCATTTTCATTATTACATTTGCCTTACATAAAACTTCGTCATGTCAAATTTCCTTTTCCCTTTCTCTAAACCTATCCTTTTCATTTGCCTCTAATTTCATCTAGAAAAATAGAAAAATGTCTTAGAATAAGCAAATAAAACTAAATATGGTACTTAATGATGTAATCAAGCGCATGTTTTTTTTTTTATAGCCATAATATTACAACAGTAAGGGATGGGGGAATTGAACCTAATTTAGCCTATTGGGGGACCAGTGTTCATGTAACTTGGCTACAAAGGTCTTGGTGTAATTGAGTAGGTTTAGAACACTTTTATAGAATGTTGAATATGAATTGAATAACATATTAGATATTTAGAGGCATTACTCAAATTACTTAGGATATCCTTACAAATGTTAGATATTCGAATAAATAACATTATAGATTGTTCTATAACACTTAGAAAATTGATTCATAAGCTAATATGATTTAGTTGGGCTAGATCATAGACCATACCTTTATTACCAAAAAAAAAAAAAAAAATGAAAGATATCCTTGAAAACTACATAATTTGGGTTTATGTAAGAGGATCTTATATCCACTATATCAATTTTAGATAATTGGGTGTTTTTGTTCTTCTCAATATAAATAGAATATTAGAATTTTGTAACAATGTTTTTCTTTTAAGAAAAGTGCTTTTTTTTTTGGGTTATAATAAAAGAGGGAAATTTAGACCTAATCCATAGCATTGAGAAACCAACATCCATATAACTAGGCTATAAAGGTTTTGGTAAGAAAAATGCATCTTTAGTTCTTAAACATTTGACGGTTAATCTATTTGCATCATAAACTTTTTTTATTTCTTTCAAATTCTAACATTTATAAAAGATTACAAATTGATACTTTTTCTTTACAATGTTAGTTTTTTGGTTTGTTGATGCTGTGTGGTGCAATTTCATTAGTAAAAACATTTAATCAAATAGATAATTAAACTATTTATGAATAAATAAACTAAAATAATAAAAATTTAAAAATTTCAAAAACAAAGAAAAAAAAAGAAAAAGAAACAAAAAAAATCTAAAAAAAGGCTACCCATACACCATTTTTTTCCACCATCTTCTCTTTCTCTATTTAGGGCTAAATGAGTAACCTTATCGTATAGGGTATTCACTTGGACCTTATTCAATTGGGTAGGTGTTTAAGGTCATAAGGTAAGTTTTGAATAATAATTTTTCGAAATCTATATATACAGGATAGGGTATCGGTATGGGTACAGGTATAAGGTTAGGGTACCTTATATCTACCTTATATTAATAATTAAATAAAAGTAATAAATAAAAAGAAATACAAATTTATTTGTATGGATTTAAAAATAATAATAAAATGCAACCCTCTAGACTAAATTTGATGTCATTATATTAGTGTGTTTCTCTTTAGTCTTTTCTTTATTGTCCTTTTTTTCTACTCCACCTTCTTCATTTACTATGTCTAACTCTACTAAAGTAAAAAAAAAAAAAAAGGAATATGCATAAAGCCACCTAAATAAGGTATGTTATTAACTTATTTTCTTTTAATATAATAATTTCTTTATATTAGGTTTGAAAAATATCTTGTAATAAATTTATATAACATCATTCAAGTTAAGATTTATTCGATATTAGTGTTTGTACCTTTTTCTCTTATATAAGATTAGGATTTGTGTTTGAAAAAGATTTAGTTGAAAGATTATGTTTTAGTAATTGTAATGCATAGGCATCATTATAGATACAAGCTATGATTTAGGAGATTGTAATTTATATTCTACGAACATTCTTATTTCCAAAATAAGTTAGCCCCCTCTCCCCTAAATGAGTCCAATTTATAATTATTTATTTAGTTTTGAAAGTTAAGATCAAGATTTCACTAAAATTGATATGTTCGTATAGTAATAATTGGTGAAGAACATGATTAAAAAGAAAAATAAATGAAAGAAATTAGAAGGAAAGGAAAGCAAAGGAAAATAAGTAAAAACTAAACATACCAAAATTTATAAAGTTCCATAGGGTACATCGTACCCCATACAATTTATTGGATATAAAGTATATGGTGATTCTAGAGCATTACAAGGTAAGGTATAGGTAACAAAATTTGGGAACTTGTACCTACAAAGGTAAGGTACAGATACAACCTCATACCCTACCTACCCTAAACTTGCTCATCCCTCTCTCTCTCTCTCTCTCTCTCTCTCTTTTATTTATTTTTTTCCTAAAATAAGGATAAGTAGGTAGCCACCCATCACCATGAATGGGTTGAGCAATCTAATTATTTTACTCTTATATAATCGTGCTACCCCAAGGTTAAAGGATGGTCGGAATGGCTATTTTATATACTTTTAAATCACCCCATGTATCTTGAGTTAGTGAAAAAACTTAGTGTTTGATATAGTCCAATCTTATAAAATTTGTTAAATGTTGAGAACTCGAGCAAGGAAAAAGAAGTTTAAGATTTAAATAGAAAAAAACCTCAAATGTTGGGGATTAAAAACATATTTTTAATTTTTTTTCTTAGTTAGTTTAATCGAGTAGATTAGATTTCTTACAAAATTAGAGTTTTATACAAATATGGGTATTTTTCTAAAAAAATAATATGGGAAAGAGCCCCATGAGAAAAATATTAAGATTATGGTATCGCATGCATCTTTACTTTTTCCTAATTTTTACATTAAAGATGTATACATTATATGCAACCTCAACATAAAAATATGGTAAAGTGAAGGTGCATGTACTATATACACTTTTAGTACTTTCCATTTGTACTGAAGGTGCATACAGTAGATGTGCCTTCAACACATTCCCTATCTACCAAGGTACATCCAAATTATTACATTTACTTCCACTCGTACATTACAAGTCAAATGATAAGTCTACCATCGAAGTTGATTGCATAAAATAACAGTCGATGGGATACCTCAACAAAGCTCGTGGGCACAATAATAAAACTCAACGTACAAAATGGTCATCTATTTACCATGAGAGTCAATTACAATAAAAAATAATTGAAAATTGTAATGCTATGACAACAAAAGAATGCCATAAATTATGACCTTCGATAAAAGCCAAACTGGGATTTGAATAATAAGTATATATACAAAAATTGTCATGTCTTAATGTTAATATAATGGAATAAAGAAATGAAAAAAACATATCTATTATTACCTATAATGTGTAAAGGTCCCGACAGCATGAGATATAAGTGAATGCCTTTAGCTGTCTTGTAATAGTATAAGCTGAGGCGATGGATCATCAATATCCCTAGGAGGTATTGGGTCAATTGGAGGGGATGGTTGCAGCTAAATGACACCCTCATCTATGGAGAACTGCTTGTAGGTAGAGCATCGCTTTTAAGGTACCGATGGAGTAGTGAGAGCTTGTAGACACTAGAACTTGACAGTCATGTAAGAGCAAGATTTCACCTTAGAGCTAGATTCGACTCTCAAAGTGGAGGTAACTCTTGATTTGGGGTATGTAATGTATCCCGCATTGATCTGGCTGAGGTTTATGGAATGTTACTCATGTAGTGGTACATCATCATTGAGGTCTTCTTAACTATGTCTGGATCAAGCCCTACCTCCTCAAACTCGAGCTTTGGCCCTAGGTGTTGTATGAAGAGCCAGCTCTACCCCTTCATTGCATTCAATAATCTCGATAACTCATTATATGACTTTTCCCATTTACCGTATACTATTTCAATTGCCTTCCTCTTAGCCTAAAAAACACTCCTATTGCTTATAGTGTTTTTGTACATATTTTGCACATTGGCTTCAATATTCGATATCTTCATATTGGGATTATTCCGTACAATATTGATGAATAGCTTTGCCATGATGTTGTTTTTAATTTGATGAAGGTCCTAGTTCATCATGGGGTTCACATAAGTGTACGGCCCCTTTAGAATTGTGATTTTGAAAAAATCATCTACCTTTTTCAAATAAACCTACGACCTCCACTTACAACCCTCTTCCTTCTTCTTATAATAGACTACATATATAGTTGGTTTCAATATCTCGACATGGAAATCACTGTGATTTCTTATGTGGAATGACTTTACCGCATCTATGAGATCCTTCTTGTCGTTGAAACACATGTTGACATTTAAGTCATCAGACATGCTGATGATGCTACACATTTCGTTAACATCTCTCTTGAATGTTACATATCCACTACCATTGTATTTATGGAAGGTCCTGAAATTGATTGTTGGACATTGCTACAGGAATGGGGTGATAAGGCCTGCTTAGGTTGTCTTTACGAGATAGCCAGATTGACACATTACTACCAACAACATCTGGTCTCACCTAGGGTTCTCTTAAATCTTCGCAACCTGTGCCATCATCATCTTAGAGTCTAACATGATCCCTATCACTACCCCAGCTGCCTCTTCTTGCCCTTCCTCGTTGACATTTATGTTCTTATACATTCTCTTCACATACGGATCATAAGACTCTCCATATTTGATAATAGAACCTAATGCTTCATTAAGCTACTTTTCTATGATATTGACATACCCGCACTTGGTGAAATCCATGTACAATTCATTTAATGTATTCATATATGCCTGCTCCATATCGATCATCGTAGACTACAAGAGTGTCAGAAGGGTCAAATTGTTTGATTCATATATTTCATGCTTGGCCCAAGCACTTGATTCCCTACCATGCCTTATGCATTTTTCATAAATACTCTGTTTTCCAAAAGATTCGGTCAGCTCAATAAAATTCTCAATATCCTCATAGTTTTTAATGGTCTTCAACTTATAAGCAACTTTAGCATCATGGAAAAAGAGATACTTGTGCATAATTTCAATGCTACTTGGGTTAGCTTTGGCGCATCCACAAATTCTTTGAAAGAAACGAGAGAAGTTCGAATATTTTCTAATCTTCAGCTTTTTAACGGGCTTCCTGTTATACTCCGACTTCGAGTTATTTATTACGATGTTTCTATTCATATACATAACAATTTTCATGTAATTTACCATTTCCACCCTAGTAATGTTATCATAAACCGAAGATTTAGATGATATAAAACACTTTAACTATATATTGAGCAACAATTTAATAAAATACATAATGTCATCTCCTTAAACTACGTAATGTGTTACCTAACTTTAACTCATTAATTCTTCCCAATACATTGCAAGTGCCCCAAAAATATATAACAATTTCAATATACACATCAAGATTTTCCATACCTAAATTCGTACGATTTATCTATCGACCCACAAAAATACTTTAATATAGACAAAATATAAGAAATTTTTGTGAAGTATCAATAAATTTGATAACCTACATTACATCATCTATGACTATTTAGTATATGCAATCCATCTATATTTTTTTTTTTCTAAGAAAAAATTGTATACAATATGGATTGTTACTAAAAAAAAATTATGAATATAAAGTATGGATTATTATCTATTTTAGACATACACCAATATAAAAAAAATGGATTGGTACTTCAATGTTGTGTTTCCTCATGTTCCTTTTACATTTTAGAAGTTTTGGATTTTTAGTGAGATAAAAATGAGGTTAAATTATGCGGATTTGAGTATATATATATATATATATTATATATATATATATATATATATGGTATTTGAAAGGTGCAGACAATAGTTACACAATGCACCTTTAGTATAAAAATTAGAACTGTGTCTCTATACTATAATCCTAATTTTTTCTTATAGTAAAAAAAAAAATGGATTGATACTTCAATGTTGTGTTTCCTCATGTTTCTTTTGCATTTTAGAAGTTTCGGTTTTTTAGTGAGATAAAAATGAGATTAAATTATGTAGATTTGAGTATATATATATATATATATAATTATTTGGAAGGTGGAGACAATAGTTACACAACGCACCTTTAGTATAAAAATTAGGAATGTATCTTTACTATACTATAATGCTAATATTTTTCTTATAGTCTTTTTCCATGTTATTTTTTCTAAAAGGATCTGTATTCGCAAAATCAACCGTGTCTGCATTCCAAGGGACTAATGTCAATGGTTGCGGAACCGTCGTGCAAGTAACGTAGCAAGTGTGATGGTCAAGTCAAATAAAAAGGAGTCATTTGCGGGAACAAACGTAAGAAAGTGAAGGATTGGTGATCTTTTTCTTAGAAATGATGAATGACAGACACGAGTACTTGCCGGTATTTACAGAAAATTTCTGAATCCTTGTTTCGCTTTACGGTGTAGTGGAACCGATTCATAATTCACTTTTAAACCAAACTATTTTATTCTGCGTAAGAAGTGGTTCTAATTGCATTTATTATCTCTTTTCTACATAATATATTATTTATTCTCCCTTTTCCCGCAAAATAGGCATAAATTTTAGATTTTCTTTAAATGTTATAATAGTTTAGATTTAATGAAAGTAAAATAAGTAGATATATATAAAATCAATGTTATAAAAAGTGGAATAAGAGTTGCTCGAAAGAGTTTCAACTTTTTTTTCCCCCTTGTTTTAGCAATATTTATAATAGATCACATGTATCTGGATAGTTGGCTTAGGTTGCCTATTGAATGTTTCATTTATTTATTTATCAATCTATTTTGTTTTATGTTTTCATGATGGATCAAGCATTTTCAAAAGAAAGCTCACTGCAAGTTAGAAGGTTCCATTTTAGCCTTTTTCACAGGAGTCCTCCTGGACCTATTGTCCTCCTTCATCTATGATTTTGATTCACTAATACTTCGATTTAATTCATATTTTGAACTGAGGTATAAAGCTTACATATGTAAATATGTCACTTAAACGAGTTAACAAAAAAAAAAGGAAAAAAGAAGAAGTCAAATTTGGTCCTGTACTTTGCCATTAGGATTACAGATACTGCTTTAGGTAAGTTATCTTATAAAAATTCATTTTGTTTAAGATCCAAAACTTATATTTATCATATTAAATTCTAATTTTATATGAACCATAACTTTTATTCTGAACTACTTTATAAATGAATTAAAAGAAAATTAAATTTTTAAGTCGATGGAGTTTCATCTAGTTTTATTTATGCCAATCCTTTTAATATTCATTTGAATTATTGTATTTTATTTGATAATTCGAAAGCTATAATCCCATATGAAAACTTTATTTATAAAGTGTGAAATTATATAATCAATTAGTTATGCTGTTATATGATATCATTACTCGAACCACATCACAAATTTTGCTATCAAATTATCAATGGAATCTTGTCTTGCAGGGTTTCAAAATTGTATATTTTTAAAACTATGGCGACATATATATAAATATAAATATATATATATATATATATATATACTAACTTAATAATTGTCTTCGATATAAACCATTAACGTAAAACCTGCAGAAAGCAATAGTTCCCCAAGTAACCAAGCTACCTATTACTCTTACTCTTCGAGAAGCGAGGATACTTACGGTCAATATTGCACGCATCTCTCTAGCCACGATATTTCGAAGCTGCCTATTATCGCGATAATAATGTCCTTAAATTTCTTTCTTTTTTTTTTTTTTAAGTTCTCTTCAAACAACTAATTGTTTAAATTTTCACTTAAATATGTATATATTCTTAAATTTATAACTAGTAGAGAACACATCTGTGCAATAAGTGTAAACTAATTAGATACAAAATTAATAATATTAAAGTGGCTAATTTATTTTTCATTTTTGTTTTTCGGACTATCTTACTTCTTTTTGTATTTTTAGTTAAAGAACAAATTAATGCAATTCATCGTTATTCATTCGGTGTTTTAAGCATGTTAATATATATGAACACATATTTTTACATTTGTTTTATAAAACTTTGAATTTGAATTCATCTTCCACATTCGACGACAATAAGATGATTTATCCATATCCACAATTAACTATCCATAAATATTAGAATTATTTACATCTATGTCTTTATTACAAAAATTATATATTATAAATATGTGAAGGCGCAATTTTGCATTTATTCTAAAAAACTTTAAATTTAAATTCAACTTTCATATTTAATTATAAAGTAATTTATCTATATCTACAGTTAACTTCTTATAGATATTAGAGTTATCCACACTTATATTATTAACTAAGAGAGATTTATAGTAAAAATTAATAGATTGAGATAGGAAGTAAAATTAAGAAAAAAACCAAATTT
This sequence comes from Lumnitzera racemosa, assembly GCA_024138005.1. Taxonomy (NCBI): domain Eukaryota; kingdom Viridiplantae; phylum Streptophyta; class Magnoliopsida; order Myrtales; family Combretaceae; genus Lumnitzera; species Lumnitzera racemosa. The sequence goes on from JAMXBC010000011.1 coordinate 25,007,182, forward strand.
ATTTATATATATATATTGTTATATAATTTTGTAGAAGATTAAATAATAATTTTAAAATAGACAACAATTTTAATAATATAAATATTTAAACATTTCATCCATAACACATTGTGAGGCTATAGCGTAAGGGGTGTCAAAAGATTCAAAAAAAGGCTTTAAAGAGATGTATTCTGATCGAGATCAAAATAAGTCGATTATGATCTTCCGATGTTATTTGTCTGTATATGAGAAAGTACAGTCTGTAGGATTGGAAGCGCGTAAACCAAGTTCAAACATTAGGAGGTTATTGTTTTGTAATACCAGGTTACGTGAATGTTCGTCGACAATAGGGACAAATTATCATGCGATGGACTTGGTACCCGAGCCAATACAACTGTCGAAGCAAGATGACAAGAGGGCTACTACCGGGCCTTGTCATAGGCGGTTGAACGAGTTCCAAATGTATGTATGCCAAACATATTATCAAATCAATTTATTGTCCGACTGATTCTAAGTCTAAAGTAACTGATATATGTGTAAAATTCACTAAGGTAGTTAATTGTTTTAATTTTGTTAAATGGTTGCTTAGATTTTTTTGTAATTAATCCGATGTATATGCTTTGAAAGCGACATATTCCATAAAGATTAAGATAAATATTTGTCGATATTTAATTAAATACTTAACAAAAGATAACTGGTTTATTGTTTAACTAAATAAACCTATATACAATGTATCGATATGATTAAATAAAATAACTGAATCGATTATTTAAATGATAAATCATTTATATTCTCGCAATAAAATTTGAGACTATATCTTATTTTATATAATTTAAGAAAAATATGAATTTTCCTCTTGAAAATTATCATCATTCTCCTTAAAGTTAATGCACAGTGACTACATTATTTACAACTTATAATAAAGTTATATGCATCAGTATCAGATAACGGCAATCCGTGTATGAGATAGATGAAGATCTCGAGTTTATGCATAGAGAATTGCTGGTGTTGGGCATATGGCATCAGCTAGGGAGGATAAGCCCAATGTGCCTGTTAATCTTACAAATACCCATATCCGTGGCTCATCCATTCCGTGATTCAGTCAAAAGGATCTAACCCAAGTCGTGATGCGTGTTTCTCTAATTATTTTTATCCTCTCTAGACATTATTATTTCAACAAATTAAGGGTCCCACAAACAATAAATTACTTATTCATTGTTCTAGATATATTCTAATCGGTTTTTGACTTACTATTATGAAACAATCAGACAAAAAGGAAAACAAATAAATGTTAAATATTTTCATTTACTGATAAATGCATCAATTGTAGAAAATAAACTTGTATTTTCATTTTGTTTTTTTTTTTTTTGTTTTTCACTTTACATACCTGTATTTTGGTTATTAGATTTCATATATCTATATTCTGCTCTGTTTATAAAACATTAGTTGGAGGTTAGGATGCTTTTAAAACACTTGTTTAGATACTTATAGAAACTTAGACATTCAAATATAGTTATTATTCTGAAATGGATATAAATGCTTGAAAAACTGTATTAAGGAAACCAGATAACTGTTGGTGTGGAAGCATTTCTTAACAATGCTTTTGCTACGTTGAGTATCATTTAATGAGTAATGTTGAACGATGCAAGATTTAGAAAGAACGAACGAACTTTTCCTTTCAATCCACAATGTAATTACAGAAGATTAGAAATAAGAGAAAAAATTCTATCGTTATTGTACTTGGTACCGAGTACATGCATGTGCTATAAACAAAGGGGGAAAGCCGGACTAAATTACTTTCGACGGCAACTTGTCTCGAGCTTTTATTCTTGATTTCAAGATGTTTACTGACATCCTTCGCTTTGCCTCATTGTTCAACTACTTATAAGCACAATGGTTAAAGCTTCTAATATATCAAGTGTCATTCTTTTCGTAAAATCCTATCAAGTATGAACTCTGATTGTTCGGCTCTAGCGAATCTTCCATGATGGGTTATTATGCTTCGAAAATCTCTCTTTTCTTAGTCTCCTTACTTCATCTTTAATGGTGAGTTATTTCAAGAGTTCTTAGGATGTTACGTTAGTATATTTAGGGACTATTTTTTAAGAAATTTCCATTTTTATCTTTAAATCACTCAGTATAGTTCCTAAATAATTTTTCAGATATCTTGAGAGTGCCATTTTTATCTCTTTTTTCAATTTAATTTCTTGGTGTTACAAGTCGCTTTACAAATGAAAAAAAAATTAAAAAAATCTCTAAGGTCTGTTTCTGACGAGGAACTTCCCAATCTTTGAGTACCCTACATTGTTGGTGTGACTTGCTTTTATGGAATTGATTAAGAAGTTATTCCAATAGGGATGCTATTAGACTGCCTTGGGTTTCTCTTTTAGTCCATAATTTAACTAGGTTTATTCTTTCATCATTTGATATCTTGAATTGCATATATGCAGACAGGCCTTCGACATGCCTCCTCCGAGTTCATCCTAGCTACAGAATCCCTCGATCCACTTGGATAAACCGTCTCACCATGATCATGACGATTGCTTGATGCATCATTGATCTCACTATTTGCATTGTAGCGTTGTCAAATCTTATCGTAGCGGTTTGAAAAGGTCACAATTACTACTTCCAAGTGGCATGTAGCCGTAGCTATTGGTAGGAGGTGAAGTCGCAATATTGTTAGCTAGCCATCAGGAAAAGGTGACAGAAATCGAGGACTTTTAAGAAAAATGAGGAAATGATTCTCATATTACATATTCATGACTTCAGCCTCAAAATGTTAATTCATTGCACCTTTATACGTTATTATAATGTTGACTTTATTTTATATCATCAAATCAAAATTTCATATAAATTTATATTATTTAAAATTATTATTTATAAAATTTTAAATTTTTTTTTTCAAAAATGACTTTATCCCAATTGAATGACTACCTACACTAATACCACCACCATTAACCACCACCATCACCATTATTGTTACCATCGATCACCATTGGCACCATTAACACTGTCTTCTCATCATCGACTATTACTATTATCGTCACTACTACCAACCTAAAGTTGTTATTATTGACTATTGCTGCTGTCACCATTGTTACTACCATCGAGACCTCCACCACCATCATCGCCTCTGCTATAATCATCATCCTCGTCGTCATCATCGACTACCACCTCTACTGACACCTATTATTGTAGGATTGATTAAGAAAGAAGATTGAATAAGAGTAATTTAATTATTAATGTTCTATTACGATTTATTCATAAGTGATTTATAAATTCAATTAAATAAAATCATAAGTATTACACTCTTATTACATTCTCTAGTAATTTGGGTTCTCGGTGGGCAAACAGACATCAAGTTGTATAACAATCAGCGTGTATGGACGTTTCTGCTTCTGATTCTTAGCGTATTCAACATGAATTGCTATTAACAGTAAACAATTCTAGGAAAATGAAGCCGTCTTCCTCAAGGTAAAGCAAAAAGATAAAAAAAAAAAAAAAGGAGGAATTGAATTGACTTGCTCTTTCGCAGTCCTGCGAACCTATAGGTGCTGCAATCATAATCAAAGGGCACGCTGATGGAAAGTGTTGCCAAGGATATAAAGATTCGTTCCAATAAATTGATCATACGAGAAGAAGTGTTTTCTTTTGGAAGAAAATGCGTGGTGCTTGCTTTTCTACTTTTGAAAGGAACTTTCATCTTTAGCTGAGTTTTCCGTCTAACTCATGAAGACAAAGCACGAGATAGCAACATATTGTTTTTAATTTATTTTTAAGTAATCATACCATACCGATCACTGTTTGGGAAAATAGATGGCAAATAAAAAAAAAAGAAAAAGAAAATACTCTATGCTATTCGCGAATTACAAATAACGGAGTTTCTAAACATGAAGAATGTGATTTTCCTCCTACATAAATTTTAAATGTTTATGTATACAATCCAAACCTGAGCTAAATTACTAAGTACACCCCTCTTATAATTACTTTATATGCACCTAACCTCTTCTTTTTGAAATCATGTGCTTAAATCCCTAAATCTTTTAAAATTATGCATTTAAACCTCTAAAGTATTGCAAATGTACATGTTGGGTCTAAGTGTATGATTTAAAAAATAAAGGGGCTAAGGGCATATAACGTAGACAAAAAGGAATTTATCTATAATATAACTTCTTCTTTTTTCCAATTTTAGGAAGAATGACAATTACAATAAAAGGCAGATAAGTGAAAATATAGATAAGTATTTAATAAATATTAGCCTATTAAAAAAAGAAGCAAAATAAACAATTTCTTATAAGATAATTAATGTTAAGGCTAAAAATTAATATTACATGATTGATACCTTTTAAGAAAGTGACTAAAGTTTAAAGAAAAGAATCTAAGTGAAATGGTCCCATGAAAAATTTAAAAAGTTTTTATTCTATTTGCATATGATCGAATCTTATAATTTTACTACATTGATTTTGCTCATTTTTCAATTTAGTATTTTTTTCAACTATATCTTTTATAAACATTGATAAGTAGGATAATGCATTCATTCCATCGAGAAAAGGATATCATATCATAAAACCATGTTACTTTAAGTTTTATTAGAAGGTATAGATTATTCTTTCTTTTTAAATTATTTATTTAATTATTTACTAAAGTTTTTATTTTAGTTGTTATTTGTTATTCCTCAAATTTAATGAAAAAAAAAAGAGTAGTTGCAAATACATCTCTTTTATATTTGCTTCATGTGCACTTGGTTTGCAATTTACAAATCATATTGAGAATTGATGGATGATATCAAACTAACTTATTTCAGAGTTCTAATAAGCCTACTCAAGGCTAATAGCTGTCTTATTGAATGCACAAACATACATGGAAGAGATTAAAGATGAATAAGCCAGTTGAATGTTTTTTATTTCAAGCCAATTAAATTAAATTTTTTTGAAAATTCAAGCCATCTCAAATATAGATCGGATATTTTAAATCTTATCATTTAGTCAAAGAAATTACCTTAAATAATGGGCTTAAACCCGATACTTTAGTAGTCCCTTTCACCACTTTAATCAACGATCTGTTAGCATTGACCCAGGAGTCAGGTCGAAAATGATAGAACATGACAAAGGGCAAGCAGCATGGAAGGTTGATTAAAGTAGCCCTCGCGAAGAAATATAAAACGAGAGGAAATCTGGAGCAAGAATCGGACAACATCAATGCATATATCTTTATACCTGTATGTGTTTATGAAGTAAAGAATTGCAAGGAGAAGGAAAATAGAAGGAAAGAAAGATTTCTAAGACACTTTATTTGCTAAAGGAAGGAAATATGAAGGGTTGGATTTAAGTGGGAGAGTTTTGCCTATGTACTACACTTTTGTCCCTTTTTAAATTAGAGTAATTGGAAGATAAATTGCAATGATGTCTACATTTTTTTATTACCTTTTTTTATGACAATAAAGTAATTGTTTGCTTAAAATTATTTTTAAATATTATTGCAAAAAGCACTCTATCCATTAGGGATGAGTACGATTCGATTTACTATGGTTCATATCCCTACCCCCACCCCTACCCCCTTCCCAGCAAACCGAACTTAAAATTAATGGTTTGGTTTTTATTATAAATCGAACTTTACTGTACGGTTCGGTTCGTAAATTTTTCGAATCTAAAATTAAGCGATTTGATATGGTTCTGTTCGTGTTCAAACCGTTTTGTTTTTTATAAGATTAAACCCTAATAATTAAAAGGGATGTAAAATTTACAAAGATAATATTGAAAAGTAGAAAAATATTATATCCTTAATTATTTATAAAAAGAATATGGACATTAAAAGGAAAAAAAAAAAGAAAAAGGCTAACCATTATTTATCCTCTTGATTGTATTTTCCTCAATACGATGGTTTATAAAAAACAGAGAATATACCCTATACAACTATATAAAAATAAACATATAGCTTGGACATGGATAACCTTATAAAGAAAATATTGCAAAGAGAGAAGCAATTTAAGGCGTTGGCTTCCCTAATAAATTTCATTTAACTCCAGAAAGTATGATTCAAATACATCCCAAACAACCTGTGCAATGTATAATGTATTTGTATTTATAAACTACCTGTACAATTTGAATTCATAAACTTATATATATCTGTAGTACTAACACTTGAAAGACAATAGTCTATTTATCTTGTACAAAGTGAATAATTTCATATCATTTGTCATGTCGATCAATTTTCATAACATGTGAAAATTGTAGCTATCTCCATTTTCTTGTCTCTACAACCACAATTACTTAAACACAACCTCTTTAATTTGAATAATTAAACATATGCCCACATGTACTTATTAAACATATGTGAACATACTTAAGCATTGACATTAAGCAAGTCACTTACTTATAATTCATATAAATACCCACATAACTACTTAAAAGAAAAGGTATAATTCAAATTGATGCTCCAAATATCCAACAAATCAACACAACAATAAAGGTCCAACAAACAAAAAATCTAGGATATTAGTACAACAAATTGATACTCTAGTAAACAAATAATCTAGGCCTTTGGAAATCTTCAATCCTTATTTTCTAACTTGAACCTAAAGTAAGAAAAAGCAAATAAATAGACAAATCAATTGACTTAAAATCTTAAACAACTAAAGCTTAAAAAAACTAGAAATTACTTTACTTCAGTCAAGTTTAATACATATCAGAGTAGATTTCGCTATTTTGCCAACTTTAGCATCTGAAGATATAATATAAGGAAAATATATATAGTAAACGTAATACATGATCACATAATAAACATAATATTAATAGTTTCACAAATGAATTAAAAATTTTTGTACGTAAGGTAAAAACCTCCAATGCTTGAAGATCTTCCTCCACAAATAGTACCATATCAAGATTTTTCAATCAATCTTGTGCATAAATAAGAGCTTCCACCGTATATGGAATCAAAGAACTTTTAAAAGAATTAAGTACATGACCACCAGTATTAAAAGGATTCTCAAAAGCAGTTGTTGACAAAGGGATGGCTAGAATATCTTTTGCCATCATGGAAAGAATAAGAAGTTTAGAAGAAGACCTTCTCCACCAATCCAACACATTAGGATCTTTATTATCAATATCCTTAGAGTTTTCTCTAAGATGCCTTTTTAATTCATTTTTCTACACCATTTTTTCCTGTCCCATGTCACGAGTGAAGACTCTTCTTACAATCTTTATTTTTTCCTTATGTTTATGTTTCCTTCACACAACTTTGAGCAATCTCTTCTTTATGTCCTAAATTGAACTTATACTCATGAAACAATGATGAAAGTGTAAGATTGATTTTACTCATGAGTTGAGTTTCCTTTTCAAGATCATAGACATACTTGACCATCCAATCAACATAAAACAACTTTTGATGAAGATCAAGAATGGCGGAAACAAAAGCCAATATATTGATATTATCGATATTTCCCTAATACTTTTCATGCTTTTTTTTTTTCCATCTTTTCAGCCATCATTCTCACAAAAGGATCACTATTTTGACATTGTTCATTAATTTGGTACTAAACACTCAATATCTCTTCAACGAATTGGGTACAAGTCGTATAAAGAGATCCAAAAATGTACAAAGTGGCATCATAAAATGTTTTTAGGAATGGTATTATGCTACGTATATATTCCCAATCCTCCCATGTAAGAACCCCCCTCATCTTATCCCTCTGAAGTTTTAGTCTATGCTTATCATCATTGATTTCCAATGCTTCAAATGCCTTTTCAAATTTTAAAGTTGACTTAAACATCAGGTAAGTGGAGTTTCACCTAGTTTCCACATCTAATGACAATAATGCCTTATTGTCAATATTTTCTTCTACCACATAACTCTTAAACTTGGCGAATCCTTATAGAGAAGACCTAACATATCAAACCACTGAGTGGATTCTAAATATTGAATTATCTAACTTTTTGAAGCCCTCCTTTATAATCAAACTTAAAATATGAGCACAATACCTTATATGCAAAAATTTTCCCTTCAATAATAGTGTGTCCTAAGATTGAGATTTTCTTTTTAAATGTTGAATACAAAGATCATTGGAACTTGTATTATCAACAATCATTGTCAAAACCTTAGCAATACCCTAACCCTTCAAACATGTTAAAACAGTATTGCCTATAGCTTCACCTAAGTGCTTAGATATTTGACAAAAGTTTATAATTTTCTTTTGCAATTTCCAATCATTGTCAATGTAATGACAGGTCAAACACAAATAACATAAATTCTTATTGGATGTCCATGTGTTTGTAATCAAGCATACCTTACCTCTAAATGTAGAAAAAAAATCTCTTCAACTTTCCCTTTTCCTCTTTAAATAACTCTATACAATCACAAGTCAACGTCTTACATATGTCTGTAGTTAAGCATACCTTACCTCTAAATGTAGAAAAAAAATCTCTTCAACTTTCCCTTTTCCTCTTTAAATAACTCTATACAATCACGAGTCAATGTCTTATAAGATGAAATTGAAAATGTCGATCATAGTACATTATAGCAAGTTATGAGAGCCTCATGCTCAACAAGTCTAAATGGAATTTCAATAACTATAAATAACCTAGCAAATACTTTCTTATATTGAATTTCATCGAATTTATAATCAATATTTATAGAAAGTTGCTTGCTTTCTAGCATATTACTGAGAGTTTTTTGCTTACTTTTACTCATAGTCAACTCCTTCTTATTAGTAAACTGTTTACATCTATTTAAATGAGTGCATAAGGCACTTGTTCCATTTACCCCATTATATTTAAAAGTTTTATGGCAATAATAACATCTAGCCCTACGAAGTCTATTTGCATTAAGTGGATTTAATGATATGTGTTCCCAAAAATTAGAATGTTGTCTCTTATTTTAAGATGATGCAGATGGAAGAGATATAGGAGAATTACTTAGAGAAGGTTGGGTTCCCTTATCATTATGATTACACTTCTCTTCATCCACTTTATTCATATCAAGTTCTTATATTATCCACTAAATGACTCATGCTTTGTCCTTCAAGTTGAGACATTTGAAATAAATAATGTGAAATAAACAAAATTACTAAGATTGTGGGAATTATTACAAACAAAATTTTCCTAGCATTGTAGTTACTAAGATTTTACAAGTTTCCTTTGGTCTTCTTACACTTAAACTATTAAGTAGGTAAAACCTCAGCTTTTCAAAGGAAAACTCAAGGTGGAAAAATCACTCAACTTAAAAATGTTAATCAGAATAATAAACACGAAGCTGTAATGATTTTAAATGCATAAAACACAAGAGAGCAATCAAATTTTATTACTCAACCCCGAAATACCCTGGCTAGACTAAAGTTTTTGACTGCTTCACAAGGAGCAAGAAGGACAAATGAACAATGTGCTGATACATTTCGAGGAGATGCAACAATTGATAGGGGAGTCACAACCGACCTACTAATTGACCTGTACCCCATGAAAGCTCTTACGGCACTTCACATGATTCTTAACCCATGATAAATAATGCAGAAAAAAAAAAAAACTTTAATAGCTTTTCAATCATTGTCGATGAAACACACAAGCATGCAATGATAAACCTTCAACTGAACATCGCAAATTTATCTCCTCAGCCCTCCCTACAAATGAAGGCAAACTGTCCTTGAAAAAAAGAAAAAAAAAAAACAATAGTCTCAATGCTATTATTCAGTATTCACCCATTCATAGGCACTAAAGAAAAATAGTTGGTTCAACACATGTATAAAATGCTAACAACATATAAAGATAGAAAATCCCTACTAATCAACAATACTGTTATCTCGGAAAATTTTCATAAAACAACTCAATAACATAGACTAAACTAAGCTTTTCTTTTCTTTTATCACAGCCTTATGAATTCAGTTCATGGATTCTTTGAAATCTAATTACTAATTCAGTATCTACCAGAGCTGCTGTAGAAGTAGGAACAACTTGTGAGGTTGAAATGTTAATTTCATTCGATTATGATACAAGACAGATATGAGGAAGAACAAATGGAACAGTTCACTCTTCTACCCGAAAATGTACTAGACAAAATTCCCTATAGTCTTATTTTTCGTTATAGAGAGAGTACCGCATGATTTTCTCTACAAACACAATACAATCGATTCCGTGAATTCGCATCTCAACTGGTCTTTTCTCTACGTGCTTTTGTGTATCCTTCAACTTTCCACAACTAACATGCTCACTGGAACACGATGGATTCATGCTCCTTACATATTTCGAAGGAAAAAGATCTAAGATCATGGATGAACGTGTTTTAAGGATGTTGGCAATTATAGATGTTGTTGTTGAAGCCGATTACGCTGGAAGCTTCAATTCCTTGCTATTAGATTTAGGAAGTTCAATAAAGGACTTAATGTCTTTCCATCCTAGTCTGAAAACTTTAGGTAATTCTCAAGGTCGAAAGTAAAGTAACTCTACATACACACATGTGAAACTCCTCCCTTGATCAAACTACAATAACTGACTGAGTCCTAAACAATTGGGTTGGTCAAGATTATAAATCACTTAAGAAAAATTTTACAACTCTATATAGAAACAGCAATAGAACACGCTCTATATAGAGACATAATCGAAACAAGAAAATAGATGTTGTAGGTAGTAACTTACTCGGATCAGAATCAGTCCTTCAACTTTTACAATTGACAGATAAATCCAAAAAACCTAAAATGCATATAAAAGAATCATGAAACATTTCCAATTTAGTTTTAATTCATATCAGAAGAGAAATGACAAGATGAATGCATATGGGAATAGATCAAAGAGAAATTGACACTAGACACTAGACAGAGGATATGGAGATTGAAAATAGAGGAAGAGGAAGCACACAGCCACGCATAGTAGAGAACACGATGGGATGGGTTAGGGTTTGAGAAGACAAGAAATTTTTTTTTTTTTTTTTTTCGATCAAAATGAAAAGTTGGAATTCAAAATCAACAGTGAAGGGCTGGGCTAATCTCATTGTATTGTGTGTGTTATACTGTGTTTATTAGTGTTAGACTTAGACTAACATCAAGTAGGTCGTAGACTCCCGAGCTTGTGGAATGTGGACCATGGGTATTTTTTTTTTTTTTTTTTTATAAAGAAAATATCGGTTTGATTCGATGTGAACTGAATCGTTCGGTTTGCTATGCCAAACTAAACCGCAAACCGTTACACCAAATCGAACCGAACCGATAACCGAATGCATTTCAGTTTGGTTTACAGTTTACGGTTTTTTCATCCAGCCTTGCTACTCTTTCATTTCCTATTTCCTTTTCCCATTATCCAAATAAGAAAGTTGAGTAATTCTTTCCTTTTCTTGAAAAAAAGAGTGAATTTCCTCCTGTTTTCTTTCCACCCTAATCACCACGTCCCAAGCATAGTGTTGGCTTAAGAACTGCAGGATAGATTTATTTCAAACGTGCAGACTTGGTCTAGTCCTTTTCCTAGTAATTTGCTTTTATTAAAAGTTTTCCATCAATTTAATTTCCAGTTATAGACCTAGAATAACTAGGATTTTTTTCAAAGTCCTTGAGGTTCGGGACAAAACCAAACCATAAGCACGACTGAAAAACCGCTCTTCATCCAAGTGAAATCAACTCAACCCATGTTGTTTACCAGCATACACATGGTGGGAAAGATCATATCAAGAAGTTTGAAAAACATACTGTAGGCAATCTCTAGATGTGATGAAGTTCATTCAGAGCATCCGAAGGTTTGTCGAAGAATTCTTCCACACAAATCAATATTATAAGACTTAAATAGTGGGATACAAGCAACTTCAAGCAAGTTTTAAACGAATCCTTGCACGTAATAAAAATTATGATTTTTATTTTTGAAAAATCCCAAATATATCGTCCCACAAGGAGCATTCCAATTCTTAACAAAGCTATAATAGAGAGTGATTTATTGAAAAATTTTAAATAAATTTTAAGCTGACTGAATCTAACTTTTGAAAATAAACTAATTTTTGAAAATAATTTAATTAAGCAACATTGACAATGTTATGCTTAGCTCAATGTCGCATAAGTATATAAACTATCATTTGTTTAACAAATGAACTGCAGGCTCTTATCATTCAAGAAAATATTGACTCTTCTTGTCCGAACTCTAGAAGATCTAACTTGTAGTTCCACACTCATATTTCAATTAAACATTTGGTAACTTCAAACTACCTTAAGATTTTAATTAGTAGACAACGCATCCGTATTAGATGTACCAAAAAAAAATAAAAAATTTAGACTAAAAAATATAGAAGAATGTGGATAATATATATTAATAAAATCAAAATAATAATAAACTTTTCAAATAAAAATCCTTACAAATATTGGTCATATAAAAGATATAATGAATTTTCAAAATAACAACAATATTGGACGATTGAAATAATGAATAAATAAAAGAATAACAATAATAAAAGTAAGTGTGATAGAACATGATAATTATATAATTGAATGTGGTAATTTAGAATTTTATGGGATGGATTTGATTTAACTATAATATAAATACATTTAATTATTAAAACAATAAGATATAAAATTATTAATTACAGCTAATAAAAAAAGAGTTTTTATTTTTTTAAAATATAATAGATGACAGAAGGACCGCACCATACCGTTCGGTACGTAATTGGCTAAACCGATTCTAAATTGCAACTCATCTTTCGAGTAATATTGGTATTTAGTAGACGATTCTTAAAACTGACGGTTTCTCAAAGAACATCGAAGAAATCAGTTTTAGGAATAAATTTAAACCCTCGCTTTAAGGAACCCGTATGCGTAGAATTACAAACCTATTGAACATATGATTCACACTATATTGTGAACCTCAAAACTTTATCTAGCTACTCATAAGTCATAATAGCAGCAAAAGAGCACATAAACATGACTAAACAACAATAGGCTTCCATCAATGAAAAAATGGAAGTATTTTTAATAGTGAGATATAACAAGAACAACATAAAATATTAACAATAGGGGTAAACAAATATAACATGAGTAGAATACGTGACATTACCTGTATTTTACCTTATAAGTATAGGTTTCCAAATATTTACAACTAAAACTTACTTTGCAGTATTTTGAAACCACTTTGTATCTTGTACGTTGTAAAATCTATGGATACCTTATAGAATTTGTAATTATTTTAAATTTTCCTAACAAATTTCAACATGATACTTTTTAATCTTCTTTATAAATTTCAAAACTAGTTTATATAAAGTTACATAACTCGAGTTCACTCTTTCAAACATATAAACTAAGAATCTTTCAAACATATAAACTAAGAATTAAGATAGTTTATGATCTTCACCAAACTAAGGTTGAACTTAGCAAAATAGAAAAAATGAGGTAAAAGAATGAACACTTGTAAAGAAGAGACTGGGATTGACTTGAGACACCTAAAGCATTAGTTTGAGATTTTATTAATGGCTAAGCTTTTTCCGTTATTCTTTAAGGCTAAAAGAATTACAATGGTTTTATATTTTTTATTTATTAAGTTTATTTAATTATTATTATAAGATTGATACGTAGTGCATCATAAGATATTTTAAAATCTGCACTTTATATACTTTAAAATATAGGTTGTTAGGTGGGTATAGAGTACTCTAACTTAATATTTGTACCCCACCTTATCAAAACAGGCTTAGAACTTATCGTGTACCCTTCAATATTTATCTAAAACTTATCTAGTTGAATAGGATTCGAGTGAATATTTTATAACATAAATTACCCATTCACTGATGACTACTTGCAGCTTGTGTTATTCTATCCTAAAACAACTAAAAACAAGTTTAAAATCATTAAAAAATTAGTTAAGACCCTAAGTTATACTTAATCTGGAAATGTTATTATTTAGCTAATTATGTTTATATGAATAAAAGATATATTTATATTTCTATCTTGTTTTATGCGATGAGACAAATGTAAAGATGAATCCATAAGATAAGTGGTACACTCCGGATTTCATGTAAGAGGTTTAATTTAATGTTGTTTTTCCCTTTGGTATTTCTCTTGCTGCGAGCTTTGGGCAATAAATTACTGTCCTCTTTAACGCCTCGATTGTCGCTCAATTATTGGACAATCTGTCATTGACCGGGGAACCTTGAATTAAGGAAATCATAGTCACTTCAGCGGAGAAATAGGGAATTAATGGTATAAATTACTTAAGAAAGACAGCTTAGAAATCTATAATAAAGAGAGATGATGCATTAGTGGAAGGTGTAGTAGCTTACAACGTGATAGAATTTTAATTATGAAGATCCTTCATGGTATAGTGGTTTGGAGCTTATCGACACTCCAAAATTAGGCATGCATGCATAAATTGAAGCAATTTTAGGATGGTTGCATTAGAAGAGACAAACCATATTCTAAATAAAGATGAAGGAGATATAATTATAATAACTAGCGGATTGCACACTCGGATATATATATTAACAACTAAATAATTTGTAAACAAATTACATAAAAATCGAAAATTAGAATGTGATAGTACTTTATAGAAAAGTAAGAGATCAACAAATAGGTAGAGTTACGGAGTTAATAAATTGTTTAAGAAAAGAAAAAGGAGCTATAAAATAAAAAGTGAATGTTATTAATAACTCTTTCACCTTACACTTGTTTGACATGAGGGGAAAATCTATAAAGGAAATAATATAAGGAAAAAAAAGGATAAAACCAATACGAGTATCTAAATATTCATATTTTTTTTTATTTTTGTACCTAAATTCTAAAATTATTCATTTTAGCATCTCAACATTTTAAATAAGAAAAATTGGTGTCTCTGTTATAATAACCGTTATTATAAAATGATAAAATAATAATAATACAAATACATGAACTTTCATTGATTTTCTATTTTGGTGCTTAAGCTTTATTTTTTATTTTCTTTTGATATTTTATTTTTTTAAAACGAAACAAACAAGTATTTTTGATAACGATCATTATAATAGAGATAATAATTTATTTAATTTATAAAGTTGGGGTACTAAAATAAATAATTTTAACGTTTGGGCATTAAAATAAAAAAAATTTGAGTACTTTCTAGTGGTATTACCCAAAGGAAAAAATTAGAAAAGAAAGAATATAAAGAAAAAATTAGGAGGGAGTTTGATTCGTTTGCAATATACCAGGACAATAAAGGAAAGGGAAGTAAAGTAAATCATAATTATTATTGAAGAAAAAATGCGTAGAAAGTAATTATCAATGTACCAATAAAAAAAGAAAGAAAGAAATAAATAAATAAAAAGAAACGACAAGCTAACTAAAAAAGGGGTAGAATGAGAGGCCTGTCATGAATCTTAGTTTTCCATTACAACGGATCGTATTTGAATTTTCTTTTTTTCTTTCATTATACTTATCGAAAAATAAAAAAGAAACAAGTATATAAGCTATTGTAACTTGTAAAGAAATATTTCTTTTAAGTTTTGTACTTTAGTTTATCCTAGCATCAAAATATAAATATTACTTATTAAAAAAAAAAAGCACTAAGAAACAATTAAATTAATTATAAGATCAAACTATTTATGAAATTATATATGTACAAACACGAAAAGTGTAATTTTATTGTTGAGGGGCCACTTGGGGCTTTTGATGCTAATAAGCCTCTTTTAGGAGATACAAAAACGTCTCTTATCTCAAATAGGGTTATATCCTCATCCAGGGCCCAAATACAATGAAGACGAGCATGTAGGAATTTCATTTCAACCCGATCTAGAATTTATATTATATCTTTTATTCGGGTCTAGACTTTAATTAAGAAAGATTTCAAATAATTATATTGAGTACGACTCTGAAGAAAAAAAGGGAAGGGTATAAATTTAGAATTCAACATTGTATACCTTTTCCATTTGAGTCGTTAATGTTTCACATTTTCTATTTAAGTTTTCACTATTTACAAAAGTTTTCAAACAAGTTCTCTCTTAGTTACCATTAACTTTTCTATTAACTATGGCATGTAAGACTTTCTGATTGGCCCATAGAATAAGTATAAATTTAAAACTCAACTTTTTTTGTACAGTTTTTGTTTTGTTATATTCTCTTTAACTTAGTTTTGATAATAACAAAGAGGATTGTTTAATCATAGTTTGTGTAAAAACTATATTGTAAGTAATATATTATATAACCTTTAATAGAAGGATATATGACATAAAAATCAGAAGAAATATGTAAGTAGAACTTTTAGAAGAAGCTTTGGGTGATGAATGTAAGGATAATATACTATGTAGAACACAGTTAGAATCATGTATAGAAGATTGATAGTACTAAAAGATTTGATTTGGAGTGATACAGAAGATTATGTAGAAGTTTAAAAAATGGCTAATGAAAGGCAGTAAAAAATTAAGTAGAAGTTTAGATTGAAGGCATAATCAAGTAACGTGGTAGAAGATCAAATAGAAGCATTAATTCAAGAAGTAACAAAAGTGTATGTAAAAACTTTAGTAGAAGGTTAAAAGCAAAAAATTTGCAAGAAGTTGAGATTAAATATATATGGAGAAGCAGTGATAGAAGGTTCACTCAGTACATTTCGAGTAGACGCTGTAGAAAGATACATAAAAGGTTCAAAAGAGGGTTAAAGACTTCATAAAGCCTAGCTCCACTAGTTAATTATGTTTGGAAAAGATAATTAACTCGTTCCAGTTAAATATGAAAAATATCCTTAGAGGTAACTTCAAAATATAACCCGAGCCAATTAGGTAACATTCAAGCAAATTTTGTAGAGATAAACCAAATCAAGACTAATACGAATTTGTTTTAGAACAAATTTCCCATAAAGATGACCACATTCAAACTTACAATATTCACCAAAATATCAACCTTCGAATGTTGGAACTCAAGATATAAATACCAAAGCATTCAAACTGGAAAACACTACTGAACTACAAAGATATCAACATAATGTAAACGTGATCAAGACTTAAAAAATTCAAAGAACTATAATTTTGTCTTCATCTTGTTCAAGTTGTAGAATTATATTATGTCTATAACTTTGAATGAGATAGAGTTGTATTGTAGCCTTTGTTTAGTTTAAAGTAAAAATTACTGTGATAGGGTAATTGTCTATAATGGTCAAGGAGACTTAATTGTGTACTTTCTTTTAAAGTTTAATTGAATTGATATAATTGAACAACCAATGAAGACAATCGAATCCCTAGTGATGGAGTTGGAAGAAAAGATTAACGCATGAGATGAAACCTCTATAAAATCCTAAACCTAATCTTCTATCCTTCTCTCTCTAATTACTATTATATTATTATCTTTTATTGATTGTCAAACTATTTTTGCTTTACGAATATCTTGAGTAGTTTTTTTTTTTCTTAAAGTTGTAAAAATCTTAACGTTTCTAAACATATCCTTTATTAGCTTACCTATTAACTTTTTCACTAACTATAGTATGTAGTACTTTTTTATTAGTCTACATATATATTAAATAATTGCTATAATAAAATAATTAAGAATTCAACAAAATAATAAAAAAGTAAAAATCAGGAAAACTAAAAAAAGAAAAATATAAAGACATACAAAATTAAATAATAAAGATATACACTATTAGATATCTCTCATACATTTTAATAATAATAAAAAGAGTTAAAAGTTAATGAATTTTTAAAAGTATAAGCTTACAAAAGGATTTTCAAAAAGTTTAGTTTCACAAAATTAAGTTGCATTTAAAAGCTTATTCAGAAGTTTTGAATTGATTAAAAATAGATTAGTCTGAAAAATCTTTAGAAAGTATTGTAGAAGCTTTTATAAGAAGAATGGATATAATACTTCAGCAATTTATTTAGAAACAATAAGTTGATACTCTTTAGAAGCTTGTTTAGAAAGTAAGTGTAGAAGTATGATGTTGAAATTAGTTTTAAATTAGATTTAAATTAATCAAAACCTATCTCCACTAGATTGGATATGTTAAGAAAATACACTTAACCCTATTTCACTCAAAATGGAGTTAAAATCCATGGGATTATCTTTGAGTGATTTAATTTTTGAAAAATCAAGATAAACACAAATATATATAAGAATAAAGTTGAGTCAAATTTTGTGAAAATTCAAAACGAACTTTATCAAGAAATATCTGATAAGGATTATCTCTTTATTAAGTTTAAGAAATCTATCTGGTGATTATGATTTTAAGTATATCTAATCTGAACAAATCAAGGAGAATAGATTTTTAAATTCAGAATACTGAGATCTTCTCTCGAAAATATTCAAGAATTATCTTTTGCAATCTAACAGTTGGATAATTATAGAAGTGAAGAAAATCTTCAGATTTTTAGCCATTAGAAGATTTCAATATAAAAGGAGAAAGGATTCAAAACGTCAAGATACAACTGTAAAGAAAAAAATTATCATTATACAAAAAATCTTGATAAGTTTTTACCTTTTGAAAAGTTTCAGAAAGTCCTTCAGATACTTTTTCAAAGAGCTGCATTAAATCAAAGTTATACAATAAGCGTAATTTCTTTTAAGTACAAAATTATTTGAAACTTATATTCTTGTTTTCACTTGTAATATCTATATTTTATTGTAGGGAAAAAATAGTTTATACTCTGTAGATCTGTATTAACTTATATTATAGAAAAGTTAGATAGGTAGAGTAGAGTATTGTAAAGTCATTGTAACAAATGCTTGTAATATATTCATGATTTATTTAAGTGGATTAAGTGGAACGGCATTGATGAAGTAGACCGGGTCTCTAACAGTGAAGCTGGAAGAAGGTAGTAAGCAATAGGAAGAAGGTTGAAGATTTATAGAATCTTTACCTGATTTTCTCATTCCTTACACTCTTTTAATTTGATTTATTAATTGTTGTGTATTGAATCATTAAATTATCACTATTCACCATTATAAGTTGTTAAGAGGGATAATTTCATTTTTCCTATATTGAAAAGTTTTCAAAAGTTTAAAGATACCAATTCACCCTCCCCTCATCTTGATATCTTATATGGGACCAACATACATATACATAATGTAATAAATGTATATACATGCGTATTCATTGTAATTTAGATAAAAAAAATTTATGATAAGTAGAAAAATAAAAAAAAAAGAGAAAAAAGTTGGAAAAATAAAATAAATAAAATTTGTTCTAGCCACCCCAATAACAAAAGTGGCATGAATGACTAGAAGGAAGTGGTAGGTTATGATTTATATACTAAAGTAGGTTGAATTAATTTACTACTGGTTGTCGATGGTTGCCTATCCCTCTTATAAGGGTGGGTGGCCACCTACATCTCGAATTAAAGAAAAAGAAAAAGAAATAAAAGTGAAACCAATTGGTTTCCAACTAAGTTGCATGACTTAATTGAAACTAATTATGGTCCACATTATTTTTTCTTAAATACTTGGCTACCCTCAAAAATGGGGTTAAGCAGCTACTTACGGTTATTGGGGGGGGGGTGGGTTGATTCAACCTACTTTAGTACATAGGTTGCGATTTTTCACTTTCTTTTAGCCATATCGACCACTCCAAGGCTAGAATATAGCTAAAATGATTTTCTTTTTCTAAGTTTTTTTTTCTTATTTTTATTTTAAATTTTTTTATTGAAATTATAAAATATATATGTACATATATATTTATTATATGATTTTTCATTTTTAATTTTCCAAAATTTTATTATTTTCTATTTTTTAAATATTTTACCATATTAAATATTTAATAAAAGTATGTCAATCAATTAGAAAGTGCCATGTGTCATAATTAATACAAAAGTTAACAGTAAACTAATAAAAGATTTATTTTAAAATTTTTGTAAACATTAATGACTCACTAAATTTGTACTTTTTTTGTTAATCAATAAAAAATTTCCATTTATAATAGTTAATAAAAAAGTTTGCAACAACTGATGCAGGACATATTTGAAAACTTTTATAAACATTAAGGATTCAAATATAATTTTTAAAATGTTCATAACTTAAATAGAAAATGTACAAAAGTTTGAGTTCTAAATTTGTAGTTTTCTCAAGAAAAATGAAAGGGATAATACCAAAACCACTAAAAAAAATTAATTTTCTTTTCAAATTTATTTCTTAAATTTTAAGTTGTTAAATATTATAGTTAGTTGAACTTTTACTTGTTAAAATATATGCTTAAAGTTTTTGTTGCTAAACTTTATACCCCATTAAATTTTTATTTGTCACTTTGACTATTAGAAGGAACAAATACAATTTTTTGGTGTTTGAAATTATCTCCAAAATAAATGTAATTATACTAAATTAATGGAACAAACAAAGTTCTAAGTCTATTTTATCAAAGAAAATTTCTTACAAAGACTTTACGTTAACAAATATCCTTGGTATGTGTGCAATGTTTTTTTCTTTTTTGGAGAATCCAATACATCAAACAATATGGTATGAATAACAGATGATCAATTACATACATCTAATCTTAAACCATCACAAAATAGAGATGATGGAATTCGAGTAGTTTCTTTCTCTAAGAAGAAGAGTCCATCATTTGTGCTCCATAGAGATATACTTTAATTTTGAAATTAATATGAACATAAGTTTCAAAGCCATAGAAAATAGATTAAAACCCTTTGGAAAGGAGTTCTAGTTTCTAAGTTGATTCATGTTGTTTTTGGGTGGGGTGTAGGTAGCAACTTTTGATTGAATAAAGGATCTTAATTGGATTATCCACCATGGTCCATGTTTTATCAATGGATGTTTCTAGGTGATTAAGAAATGGGTTCCAAATTTTTTATCATCCTTAGTGAAATTAAAATCTATTGGAGTTTAGGTACGTATCCAAGAGTTACCAATGGAGTATTATTTACCGGTAGCTACATGAAAATTTAGGAAGATAATTGGTCTAGTATTTTGTTTTGACACTTAAACTATTGGGATGGAAAGAGGCAAGTTCATGTGAATTTGTCTCCAAATAAATATTAAATCCCTCTTGTACTTATAAAATCATCTATCATATTGCTTACAAATTGTAGTATGAGGGATTACTAGATTTGTGTGCAACATGTCAATGTGTTGGTCACAATAAATTTGTATGGAAAAAAAATAAGGAGAAAACAATGGAAGAATTGCATGGTAAAAATTTAGGGACTAAGACAAAGTAGGAGACAAGAGATAAAGCAATTGATAATATTGTTGGTAGTGAAGTTACCAAGAAGGTGACAGAAATTAGGGGGGATCATAAGGCCCTTGAAATTATGGAAGTTAAGGAGACATTACCAAATGATAAAGATTTATCAAAGAATGAACATGGGAAAGACTTTTATGTAGATTGAATAAAGTTGAAAATTAACATGGAGAGGAAATAAGAAATTAAATAAGGGCATCTCTAGAAAAGAAAAGCAAAAGGAGGGAATAAGAAGAGAGGAAATAGTAAATTAAAAATTTTATTCTACTTTAAGGGAGAAAATGGAAAGTAAATCGTCTTTAAAGAGTCTTACTAATAGGCAAGTAATATCAAGAAAGGGTGCAATAGTACAAGAGGAAGATGGAATTATAGAGTGTCACTAAAGTGGGAGAGAGAAACCAAATGACATGGATCAATTAACATCAAAATGTGTAATGTTGACTATTTAGCTACCTAGTTGAAGGAGTACCAAAGTAATTCAAACTAGAGGAATGAAAATGTGCAAGCAAAGGAAAAAAACAATTAAAGAATTGGCAAGAGAGAAAGGAAGCATGATATTAAATCCAATTCAACATTCAAATCCTTCGCCTAGCATCCCATCTTTCAACCTTGAACTCAAATGCAATAGCTTAGATCTTCTCAATCTAAAACTCAATGCTAAGAGTGATTGTCAAATTGGTGTTACAATAGAGAATTCTAAACACTTGGGCACATTCCAACACCATCCCAACCATGATGTTCAAACTCACTCATCCCTAGGAAAGATTGTATACACTAACTCTAGGATAGATAGTATAACACTAAAGGAGGGATTCTTGAGTGTGAAAACATCGAAATGGGTAACTTATGTATTCATGGCCAACATGATGGGGAAATGGAGGTTGACAATTCAGGCACTAATCAATGTATGGCTTCACTAACCTATCATCCCAATGCCATTACATGTAATTCCAATGGTAACGATGTTGACAAAAGAAAATGTCAATCAATGGATGTTTCCATCATGGGATGTAATAGCCACAATGATGGGCATCCCAGTATGATCATGTTGCTACTCATGGAGATAACGTAATTTCTCCAAGTGAAGCTATAAACATTAGTAGTTCACCCATGGTATAAGGTGAATGCCATGATGATGGATTCTTCCGTAATGATTCAAAATGAAATGGTGGTGAGAAGACAACTTTTAAGGTCTTATCTTAGAATGTCTACTGTATAAACTTGATAGCAAGAAGAAATGCTATTTTAGTCTCGATTGATTGTCATACACCAAATGTGATTTGTCTTTTGGAAACTAAATTGGATCAAGGAAATTCAATGGCTCTTCAATAAGCTTTAGGGCTATAACATATGTTATGTATTGAAGCTATAAGTTAAAGTGGTGGAACCATTGTTCTTTGGAATTCAAACTGTTCAAACATTACTCATGTATATGTTAGAACTCATGATATTACTATGCAAGTGCAGGTTCTCATTTTTTCTTTGACTTGGACTATAACATGACAGGAATCAAACCATCAGACCCTTTACCTAAGCCCGTGTATGAGGGCTAGAAAGCATAGTAAGGTGAATTCTCTCTTTTTATCCTACAATTGATGAGTTCAAGCTATTGTAATTTATCGACCTAATGTCCTATCCAAGCTGAAGCCTCTTGTATCTATCAATAGTCTTTAGGTGCTAACCATAGAAGCATTCAAACAATAGCTTAGCCAACTTGACTATCTATCCAATCGACTTGAATATGAATTACTCTAAGCAAGTTCGAGCAAAACTCACCTTAAAGGAACCCCCAGTCTTGCTCGACACCTCTGCTCAATAGTCACTAGTGTCATTGTACAGTTTGTCTATTTTTGGCTTGGCGTATGACTACTAGTCATCCAATACGTGTTTGAGCACCCCCTATGATAGAATCTTCCTTATAAAATGGATGCTTTTCTTGATTCTTTCTTTATGCCCTTTTCCATTCTTTGTACATTACTTATTTAAGGCTTTACCTTTTTAAGTCATTTCCATTTATAGCTGTTGTCATAATATTTTGAGTATAAATACTTATTGTAAAGGTTGTTGCATTATCATTAGATATTGAATATACTACATTGTCTCTTGTCCTAAGCATTCCTCTTTGCTTACTTTACTCTTATCTTAATCTTTAAGTAAGGCTAAGAGGCAAGTATCCTCATTAGACCAACTTGTGCATCATATTGAGTTGAGACGTAAGCTCCTAGTAGTCCCCTTATGCGTAACATCCTTGGATATATTGATCTTAGACTCTTCCAAAAATAGCTTAAGAATTTTATATCTCGATCTAAAATAATGGTTTACAACACTCCTTGTAATCTGACAACTTCATGCAAAAACAAGTCAACAATATATAAAGTATCGTTAGTTCGATAGTATGTGATGAAGTATGCCATTTTACTTAAGCGGTCCACTATAACAAAGATTCAATCTTTACTTCTAGATGTCCCCTGCAATCCTAGGACAAAGTTTATGCTGAGGTTAGCCTATGGTGAGGTTGGTGTGGATAAAAGGCATATACTCTCTGTGTGGCTCTCTTTTTCCTTTTCTCTTAGCCCTCTTGCACACTTCACAACTACTAAGTACCTTATGAATATCCTTAGCCAAACTAAGCTAGTAATTCTCTTTCAATTGGTTGGCTATTTTATCTCCCTAAAATGACCAGCTAATTCACCACTATGAGCTTTTCTAATCAACAACTCATAAGTAGAATAGCTTCGTATACATAACCTCCTTTCCTTGAATAGATAGCCATTTTTAATATAATATCCTCTAACAGCTCCTTCTTTACACTACTTAAGAATAGGACTAAAATGGAAGTTACGAGCATATTACTTAGTGATAAGTGAAAATCCTAGTAATTTTGTCTACAAGGTAGTTAGTAAGGTTTACCGACGTGACAAGGCATCTACGACTACATTGACACTGCCCTTTTTTTATCAGATCACATAGGAGAAACCTTCCATAAATTTTGGTACTTAGCTTGCCTTTTCAAAAGTTTGTTCTGACTTCTGAGATGCTTCAATGACTTATGAGCAATGTAAATTACAAAATTTTGTGGTAATCAATAGTGTTGCTAGATAGTAAGAGTTCGGAAAAGAGAGTATAATTCTTTCTCATACACAGAATAGCTTAGTGCAATACCACTGAGCTTCTCACTGTGGTACATAACTAGTTGTCATTCTTATATCAAGACTGTACCAATGTCAATACCTAATGTATTGCATTCCAATTCAAAAGGTTTATCAAAATCTGGTAAGGATAGGACAGGAGTAATAGTAAGCTTCTCTTTGATCTCCTTGAAGCTTTGTTCAGCTTGATCATTCCATGAGAATCCTTCACTCTACTTTATTAGCTTGGTTAATAGGGCTACAATTGTACTAAAGTTTTTGATGAATCTGCTATAAAAAAAAAAAAAGCAAAACCATTAAAACTTCATCCTTTAGTAATATTCTTTGGCATTGGCTACTCCAAGATAGCTCAAACATTTTCCTTATCTACTACTTAAATTCCTTCTCTAGATACTATGTACCTAAGAAAGATAACTTCACTATAATAGAATAAACACTTCTTCAGGTTTCTATATAACTTTTTAACTTATAAAATGTTAAAAACAACTCGAAGATGTTGAATATGGTTATTCAAGTCAACAACATTACATACTAATATGTCATCGAAGTACATAACCGCACATCTTTTGATTGATGGATGCATCACATAGTTTATAAGCCTCATAAATGTGCTCGGTGTATTTATAAGTCTGAATGGCATAACCAACCATTCATAGAGACCATGCCTTGTCTTGAAAGTAGTCTTCCATTCATCACCATGCCTCATGTGAATTTGGTGGTAGCTACTTCGTAGATCAATCTTCATGAATATTTAAGCACTATCTAACATGTCATTAAGCCTCGATATTAGGTATTTGTACTTGACAGTAATTCAATTGATTGCTCAGCTATCGATGCATATGTACCATGAACTATCCTTCTTTGAGAGGAATAGAGTTAGTACAACATAAGACTCATGCTTTCCCTTACATAACCTCACTCTATCAATTCATTCACTTGCCTTTTCAACTCGGTAGCCTACTTAGCATTCATTTTATAGGCAGGTTAGCATGGTAGGGCTGCACCTGGCTATAGATCAATACAATGTTCTATGGCTCGGACTTGGGTAGTCCCTTAGGCAACTCTTCAAGGAACAAGTCAAAAAATTCATCAATTAATCTTTAGATCTCATCAGGAACATCTTCCAAATTTCTCATCTTCAACAATTTTTTAATCAACAAGAACATAAGCTCTTTGGCCTTTTCAGTAGCTTGAAGCTTTTTTCAACTCATCACTAAAGCTTTCTTCTTACTATCTCGAGATAGCTAGTTATGGGTCTCATTCACTTGGGTAGTTATCATAGGTTGTAGCACAATCATCTTCCTATCCTTGATAATGGCATATGTGTTCTTATCTCTATTGTGAATAACATGTCAATTGAATAACCAAGTTGGTCCAAGTAATAGATGTGAAGATCCTATGGGGACGACATCACACACTATTTCGTCCTTATACACATTCCTAACACTGAATAGCACAAATGCTTATTCTGTGACATGCAGAGTACTCTTATCATGAAGCCGATGTAGCTTGTGAGGTTGGGGGTGCTTAGAGGTTAGAAATCCTAACCTCTAACAAAAGACTGTGTAATGACGATATAACTCCCTCCATCTACAATGATGATGCATAACTATCCTGTGATGGTATACTTTGTATGGAATAAATTCTCTCTCTAGTCTTCTTTGGAGCTCGATAAGGAGCTCACCACTCGTCTCAATAGTAGGATCATCACTTCTCTCTGACTAGCATAAATACATGTCTCCTCTTCCTCCTTAGCTTTAACTTTTCCAATATTCTTCTCTTCTTCTAGCTCACTATCGTCAATACTATCCATTACATCTCCTCGGAGTACCATGGCATATCAGTTTGAACACTCGGTAGCTATGTGTCTAAAAACCTAAGCATTTAAAGCACTTCACCTTCCTTATCTTCCATCTAGAGGTCTATACCTTCTCCTATGTCCTCGGAGTCAAACTATCCTTAGCTTGGCTCTACTAGCCTACTCGGTTATTATTAGGTTGGTCATATTTTTTATTGGCTCGGCATGAGTAGGTCGATGTGGAATAAGGGCTTGGGAAAATGTCGACCCAAGTTGGTTCGGAGCATTTCTGCTTTTCAATCATCTGTGCCACCTTAATGGCTTCTTCTAATGTATAAAACCTTTGTACTTCTATAATGTTACAAATCTCATATTTAAGTCCAAAAATGAACCTTGACACCATGTGAGCTTTAAGTTCATTTATGTTGGTTTAGATCATTAACATCTGAAATTCTCTCACATAGTCATAGACAAATCAGGTTCCTTGCCAAAGTTCTTGTAACTTTGTAAATATATCCTATAGGTAGGTCTTGGTTACAAACCTTCCCCACAGCAATCTCTTCATCTCTTCCCAAGTTCGTACATATCGTCTTTCCTCTCTTACTTTAGCTGCATTCAAAATTTTCTACTACATGGTAGCATATCTAGAAAATTCAAGTACAACAAGTTATACTTTAATGGTATTAGTGTATCCATAGTAGTCAAACACTTTCTTTATTTTCTCTTCCCACTCTAAATATTCATCTAGATCACCACTACTATTGAAGGGTGGGATTTAAACCTTAATATTGTTTAGTCCTTAAGGAGCTCGACATTCTCACTCTTGTGCTTGATAATATTCAATCTCCTCTTCTTCCTCTTCATATTCTTTTGCATATACTTCCTCATCATCCTCCTCGATCTCTTCTAACTCTAATTGTCGTTGAGCAACTCGGTCTATGACTCCTCTAACTTGATGAGGTCGAATTAGGCAATTAGCTCAACCACCTTAGCCATATTGTCTCTTAAGAACAATCTTTAGTAGATTATAATGCGGTATACCTTATAATTGTTGTTTATTGACTTACATCATGGTAACTAGACTTTCAACAAGGTTAGTAAGTCTGTTAATCTTATCATTGGCTGACCTAAGAGTGTTACTACTATGTTAACCTTGACCAACATGAACACCACTACGCTAGTCCCCAATAATATCTTAAACACTTGAATCTAACATAAGGTAATACTTTTATAATAAATTAACAACACAATACACAACAAAAACTTTTATTCACTACCCAAAACCTTACTAACACACTCTAACAACTTTAATCACCCGACATTGAGTTGGAGATAATTGGAATGAACTTGCTTGGTTTTCGTAGTGAAAAATAGAGTATAACATAGTAATAATATGAACTACACTTGCCAACACATGAACTTCTACTTCACAACTCATAACTTTAGAACTTCACACAAACATACTGCAATAACTAGAAAAGGAACACAGTAAACACTAACAACAAACACAAACTAAAACTTCACTATAACTTCATACACTCTCTTTTGGAACCACGATTTGATACCAGTGAAGCTGATGTGTCTCTGGGGTCATATACATGGAGAGGTACCACAATAGATGAGAACCAAAAGAAAATAAAAAGGGTTTAGCAAATTCAAGCGTCTACTAATCAGATATAACGCACCAATCGATCCTACTTGGCTTACAATTCGCCAAATGTGACTCATTAGTCTGAACTATAAGGTCACTTGCTAATACTCTTTGCTAAAGGGAATAGATAAGAGTTAAGATAAAGTGAGAAACTTAGGTTACTCAAGAAAGAAACTGGTAATATTCAATAATGCAATGATGTGTCTATATACAAGTAAATGGGGTCTATATACTAGCCCTACTAGAGTTGTAAGGCATACATAGAAAAGATAAAAGGGTAATTTATAAGAAAAATAAATGAAATATACTAAAAAGGGTAAAAAGAACAAAGAATATTTTGTATGAAAATAGTAAGGAATCTTTAGAATATCGTACTAAAAGACACATGTTAAGGGGTAGTTGTAGGCTTACAGTGTGGTCAACTAAGTTGTAACAAATGATAAGGCCACTTAGTAGTCATAGGATCTTGGTTAAACAAATTCAGAAGGGTATCCTTAGTCAAAGGTAACTTAGTTGGGTTTAGGTCAGAGCTCAAGCTATGAGGAGCACTTTGATCCTTTCTTGGTAGGGTATCTTTGTAGATTGGCTTAGATAGAGGTTTGATGCTGGTTAGCACAAGAGCTGTTTGGATCATGGTATGAGCTTGGCAATAGATATGGCTGTTCATCTGGTTGGCATACACCTTAGACAAGTCAGCATGATTGCTTAGCAGCTTAGAAACTATTCTAGAACTTAAGAGAGTTCAGTGCTTGGGTTAACAATAGTGTAAAAGATGGAGATTAGAATAGGAATCCTCATCTAGAATGAAGTTTTGAGCTAGTATTCCTCGTATGAGTCCTTTAGTCCTCTAGCTCAATTGCACATGAAGAGTTTGATGAGTTGATTCCTATTAATCTTGATATTAGAGTGGAGTTTCATTTAGGTAACTTTCTATTCAATTGCGATTGTTATTGTATAGTGTATAGTATTGTTGTTAAGTGTGCTATAAGTACAGAAGGGATTAGTTTTAAGTGTTTTGGAGAGTATTTGAAGTTTTGTTGTTGTTGTAAGACCTTTGTTGTGAAATACTTTGTTTTTCCCTATTTTGAGCATACAAGAATGGAGCAGATTTCAATTAGGTTTATAATTCTTCGAAGTAGCTGTTGTGTTCACAGTTAGTTTAAACTTTTGTGTGGAAAAGTGTATATGTCAGTTGTTTGGCTTGAAAAGGAAAGTACCTATTGTTTCGAGGATTCTAAGTTTGTTATTGAGTTATATTGAAGAGAATGATGGATCTTAGTGTCAACGCTGGTATTGGAGATGATAATAGTGGTGTTATTCACTATGGTTGATAACCTTCGAATACTCATAGAAGTATAGATGAGTGAATTGATGAGGTAGCTAGCCTCATAGTCGATTTGACCAATGATGTTCATGCATTAGTCTTTAGATTTACTGAGGCCATATAGAATACTCCACAAGCTGCTCAACCTATGAGAGGATAGATCCTAACTTGACAAGGATGAGGTAGAGTAAGAGGATGTATGAGGAGAAGGATTGACTTAGGTAAGTTAGATGAGAGAGAAGAAGAGTATAATGAGGAAGAAGAGCAAGCTTGAACACCCAAGGCTACTGACATATGAAGCTTTAGATTCTAAGCTTTAATGGTTTTAGGAATGTAAATGACTATTTGGATTAGAAGGAGAAGGTTGAATACGCTTTTGATTATTACCAATATGAAGATTACGAGAAAGTGAGGACTGTTGTTATAGAGTTCTCAGGTTATCCTGCAACGTAGTAGAAGAACTTTCAAATAATGTGAAGATGAGAAGGATATAAGGAAGTAAACACTTGGCTTAAGATGAAGATGATACATAGAAACAGATTTGTGTTGGATACTTATTTATAAGATACTTTTCTTAGAGAGCTTAGGAAAGCCTTACATTATGGCATCCTCATGACCATGGAAGTTCATGAGGGTATAAAAGTAAAGGAGGTGATTGTTAGGGTTACCTATACTATCGTATTGGTCTAGGGTCAAAAGCTTGCTATTAAGGGGCAATACTTTATCCTAGATGCTCTTAGTGAAGGGGGTTTTGTTGTTGGAGAGTAGCCTTGCATTGCTAGCTACCATGTTCCCTCACTGCTTAGAGAGCCTCCTTATGATCTTACGGAGCTCATTGAGGTTAGCATCATCAGCCAGATAAGGTCAGCATCAGAGTTAGCCAGTTACTCATTTCTTGACAGGGTTTAATTGTAGGTAGTCATAGATTGAGTTAGTTGCTATTGCATCGAGGATCAAGTTGTTGATCCCTACAATTCAATTACTGCTAATAGTAGTTGTTTTTCTCAGTATTGGCGTTGGAAGCTTTGGGAAGGTGAATCTATGCACTACGCCTCTCGACTTCTTTGAGGTAAGGGCAGAGCAACCTATTTTAGGCAACATATTTCTCCACCAAGCACTTCAAGCTCTCTAAGCACTCCTCTAATGTTTCCCTTGGAAAGGGCTGGTGATTAGCAAGTTGGTTATTCACTAATCAATGGTTGTTAAGGTTACTAATGCAAGATATGGTAGTCACAGGTGGTATTTGGAGGAGAATGTTTAATGTGTTTAGTGTGCTTAGGTAGGAATTAAGATCAGTCTTTCCACAGATTATATTAAATCTCATCTTAAGGATCATGCTACTATTGATTAAATAGAGATTGGACTTCGCATAAATGGTGAGGCTTGTAAAAGAGAACACAGTGAGGGTATACTATAGAGTTGTTCAGCATGATCACTTCAATACTTAAGTCAATTGTGAGTATTTGGAGAGTATGAGATCTTGAAAACAATTAGTAAGTGTAAGTGTATAAAGTATCAAGTAGTTTATCATTGGGCGATGATCTTATGTTTATAAAGGAGTAGTCCCAACAATTGGAGACTAGTTAGTAGGTAGAGCCTCTTCTATAAGTATTAGAGAATGGGATGATGGCATCCAACGTGGTCCAGATATATAGGAAGTGTTTGTTGACTTGGTGTTATAGTCTTATTAGAGTCTTTTAGCCGTAAGAGGCCTCCTTTACTTAGTCAAGTTGTATTCTAGGCTTAGACCAAAAGCAGCTAGCCAGAAGCTATGAACCACACCAAATTAGGATAGGCCTAAAGAGCTCATGTCTAGAGGGACTTATTAACACATAGGAACATGTTACTATGGTAAATATGGCTAATTAACAAGTTAACTAAGTGTTAACTATCTAAAGAAATAGCTAAGAGATGCACAAAATATGATTAGTTCATATTGAGTTTGAAATATTGAAATCAATTGGACAAACCTGAACAAAAACTTTGTTCGATTGAATTCATTTGAATGAAATTATTAGATTTGGATCTCAATTTATTTTTACTCAATTTCTCTCAATTTATTTTCTTAGAATGATGCTACATGTAATTGA
Source organism: Lumnitzera racemosa (assembly GCA_024138005.1). NCBI lineage: Eukaryota > Viridiplantae > Streptophyta > Magnoliopsida > Myrtales > Combretaceae > Lumnitzera > Lumnitzera racemosa. The sequence continues at coordinate 25,038,253 of JAMXBC010000011.1, forward strand.
CGATTGATATTATAATAAAAAAGATGACATTATGATAATATGATAGGATTTTAAAAAATTTAGATGATATCAGTCATTAATTTATATGATATATGGTGTGACCTTTATTTATCCAACAACCTACTTAGAAATTATACCCTAGATGATAGAATAATTTAAGTCTCGGTAGCGTCACTGACTTAAACAACATTGTTAAATTTGAATAATTTATTTCTAGATCACTAAATTGGCTAAAAATTATTTCAAACCTTGATAATTTGAGTAATGTGGTTGGTTAGCATTGACGTGTTAAGAAAAACAATAGTAAGTCAAACTTGATATCACTAATAAGTTATGTGTAAGTTATTAGGTGTTTTGGTTTTGTTATCAAATTTTGATTCAACAATTAATACACAATTTATTTATGTGGGGTAAAATGCATGATATATTATTTAAAAAGAAAACCACAAAACAACTAGGGTCAGCATACATCATCCGCATGCTCCAAACTTATCCACAGTTATAAGATCCATAGTTTGTCTAAAGTTTAAGCAAACATTATTCATATCTAAAACGAAAAGCTTTTCCTCATCAATATCCACAAAATAACTGGTAGTAAGCCATGAAAATTGTTGTCCCTCCTTTCCTTAAGAGCTGCTTTTGCCAAAATTATGTGATGCTTCATTCCTCTCCCTTGCTATCTATGTTAGTTTCTAACTCCTTTTTCTCTATTAACATAGCTTACATTGAGTAATAACATTAGAAGCTAAAGTATGATTGTCTTTAATGTCTATTATATGATTAATGGCTTCCAAAGAGTTAGATTCAATTATTATATTCTCCCATCCCCTTGAGTCAACTGTTTTCATGCTTTAGGAAATTGCTTAGATCTCCACTTCTAATGGAGATGTAACTGCTATAGACTTCATGAACCCAACAACACATACCTCTTCTTGATTCCTTAGAATCCCTCCAATGGCTAAGTTCTTCTCTTCTTCCTTGAATACTACATCACAATTTATCTTTAAGCATCCTTTAGGTGGTGGTTTCCATCTATTGCTCTTATCCTTTGTATAGCAGTGCTTCATGCCCCCCCTTCAAATGGGCTTAGAATTCTTTTGCTATTACCTCCCCATTCTCCAGATGCCAACTACCCTTACCATCCTAAAATAGAATCCTATTCCTATCATTGAAGATACTCCATAGATGAAACATAAACTTAACATTATAAGGGCACCCTCCAGATTGATCTCCTTCCTTTTGTTTTGCATTATATTTTATTCCATCTTATAAGAGTCCTCAAGTTTTTTTGTTCTATTCACACTCCTTTAAAATTGTTTTATCTTGTCACAATTCGTGAATAGATATTGTGCTAACTCATCCTCCTTTTCGCATAAACAACATTTTGCCTCAACATTAAACCCCACTTTTGATTAGGTTATCTTTAGTACTTAGGCCATTAATAATGCATCTTTAAAGGAAAAAATTTATTTTCGAGTATGCCTTCCATATCTAGCCATTTGCTTCCCTCAACCCCTCTTCCTTACATAAATCTTTAAATGCTGCACTAATTTGAACTTCTCCATTGGTCTTCAAATTCTAATAGATTTTATCTTCTTCCTCTTCTTCAACTAGGATATGACTCTCAAATAGAGCTCTAATCTCTTACTCAATCAGGTAACCTATAATGCTTTCACTCCATACATTAGTATCGATTCAAGCTTCTACTAGCAAGATATTTTGGCTTTCTTTAGTTAGTGGACCCTATATTGAACTTCTTGGTGCTCCTTTCCCTATCAAATTCATAAACTAAAAGCTTATTTTCCTCCCACTTCCTAACTTATAGACAAGCATTTTTCCATCCATTTTTCTACTTCTATGCAATCTCTTAAGGTTGAGTAGTTCATCTTCTTTAGGTTATTTCCTTGTTCTCTTGTACTCTTCAATCACCTACTTCTTAAGTATTTTTTCCCAACTAAGTTTTTAGTCTTTACTTTCCATATGATTTTTGCTAGGCATGCTTTGTTTCTCTTCCTTAGGTCCTAAATCTTAGTTCCTCCTAGCTCCTTAAGCTTTTCTACCTTGCGCCATGTTATTCCACGTACCTTCCTTCTTTCATTTGTTGACCCCTAGAAAAAGTTCCAAATTAGTTTCCTACCTCATTCAAGAAGGTGCTCGCTATCTTGTAAACTTGCATGTAGTAACCATGTTGTTATACTTATTAACAAACTCTCTATCATCTTCAATCTAATTAGTTTCTATTTGTTATAGGATAAGAATATGGATTATAAATCCTTTATGTTTTCAATTGAATCACTCTTTTGATTCTGGAAAAAAAAAATAAACTATCTTTATCAATATGCTATAGACCTTTAATTATTGAATTAATGAAGGTATGTTTCCCTACTATGCTCAACTTATTTACCTTCTAGCCTGTTAGTTTTTTCCTTATTTTATCAAGAATAAACTCTACATCTTTTTTCTTTCTTATCCTTCTATTCAATGTAATAGGAAACCTCAAATATATTCCCAATTTTTTTGCTTCATTTAAACCTGTGGTTTGCTTAATCTCTCTTACTCTCTATTCGTTAACATTCTTGGAGAATATGATCTTCAATTTCTCCTAGTTTACTCTTTGACTAGAAATTTCCTTAAATATACTAATTAATAGCATCTTATTCTTAATATTCTCTACTGAGGCTTCTGCGAATTAGAGAATGTGATCAGCAAAGAAGAAATGCGCTATACTAAAATTTAGTCCTTTTAAGTAAACAGGTTTCCATTAGGTAACTTGAATCCATTATTAGATCCTCTTACTCAGAAACTCCATGGCAATAATGAAAAGGTAAGGAGACATAGAATTTCCTTGCCTTAACCCTCTTTACATGGAAAATTGCTTTATCATTTGACCATTTCACTAGGATTAATATTGATGTTGTACCTAGGCATCACCCTATTGGTTTTAACCAATAACTAGGGAATTTAAATCTTATCATAGTTGATATCTAGGTTCAACATCACCCATCCTTTCCTTCCTTTCTTTTTTGCAAATCTTTCCATAAGATTCCTCAAAAATATCACATTATTAGTTGTAGATCTTCTAGAAGTGAAACTTGCTTGCATAGGGCCTATAATTTAGTCAAGGTAGTTCCTCAATGTCTTAGACATGATTTTAGTGATAATTTTGTATATAGTTATACAAAGGCTTATTGGTTTAAGTCTTTTAGGTTATTTGCTCCTACTATTCTAGGTATGAGGACAAAGAGGGATCTATTATATCAACTCTAACTTGTTAGCTTTAGAAAGCCTCTTTCACTATAGTCTCTCTTATTATTTCTCAAAACTCTTGGAAAAATCTAGTGTCTAAGCCATCAATCCTTAGAGATTTTTCTACTCTAATACTCCTAAAGCCTTGTATATTTCCTCCCTCGTAAGTTCCACATCTAACATGGAAATCTTCTCTTCTTTAAGGACCGACCCCTCCATCCTTGGTAAGTTAACTTTATTATAGTAGACAACTTTTTTGGTGGTAAACAACTTCTTATAAAACTGAATGATCATGTCTTTAATTTCCCTTTCATCTGTTACCTAATTATCAAAGTGGTTGTAGAGACCATAGATTTTAGACGTTGACCTTCTTGCTAGAGTACTAAGATGAAAAAATTTTGTGTTTCTCTCTCCTTTAGTTATCCAGGTTGCTTTAACTTTGTTTGCCTAAAAAATTTCCTCATTTTATATAGTTTACTTGATTCTTCCCTAATAAAATTATATCTATTCAAAAACTCATGGGACGGCTTTCTAGTCATGTTAGCCTCTATTTTCTCTAAAGTTCTTTTGATTTGTTTTTTCCATTTTAGGATGATTCCAAAAATCTTCTTGTTCTATACTCTCAACTTCTCAACAAAAGGAGCCAATTATTCTAGAAAAATTTCTTGAAATCAGGGTAGGTTAACCATATGACTCAAAATCTAAAAGGCCTTAGATTCTATCACTCATACCTTATCTAGGCCTTGTATATATAACAATGGGCCTATGATCGAATTGTATGTAGCTAAGGCAGAAAGGTTTAGACTTAAGAAAAATTCCTAGCCACTCTGCATTCGCTAAAGCCTTATGTATTCTTGACTTTTTTAGATTTGCTATTTCTTTACTTATACTATTCTAAGTAAACGTTGATCCTACTAATCCTAGATCACACATGCTATAGTTATTCATACACTTCTAATATAGATTACCTCTATTTTGATTTACTCTTATCTTATCTCATTTTTCATCATTAGAGATTACTTCATCAAAATCTCCAATGATGACCCAAGGTCCATTTATAATTTTAGTTGCCTTTTCTAAATTTGTCCATCAAATTTCTTTCATTCCATTTAGGACTAACATATATGGCTTAATAGAACCAATAAAGAGAAGAAGAGGGTACAATAATATGCATATGAAATTCCTACTATGAGGTGAACAAACTTATGATCTCCACCCTCTCCCCATCCCAAAGGATGATAATGCCTCCATTTAGTCTTGTTGCTTCTATACAAATAATGCTACTACATTCCAATTTGTTTTGTACTAAGTTGACATTCCTGCTTCCCATTCTGGTTTCTAGTAGGATCATCACATTTGGGTCATACCATCTCAATTCCCTGATAGCATTCCTCCTCTTTTTTTTCTCCGACTCCCCTTATGTTCAATGCAAGAATCTTGAAAGCCACATACTTAACTCCCAGATCCTCTAAATCCATTAAGGTAGGGTTTAAGATTGATGCCATCACCTCATACCAAGTTAGTAGGCTTACCTGAAGGTTTCTCATTCTCATTATCACCATTCTCATCCAATATGGTCTTGACTCTACCAACATGGTGTCTGCTCCTCTAGATTGATCATCTAGTGTTGTGCTTCCTCTTCATCCATCATTTATACAACCAAAAATACTTGTAGCTCTAGTAGGACATTTTTCTTCATTAAAATATTTTCTACTATCCATTTGTAGGTTGGGAGCCAATTCTCCAAAATGCTTAAGGGGTTCGACAAGTTTGGCTCCCTTATAGTTAATATTATTATTTTCGCTTCCTTCATTGTATCAATTCTCATGATTATACCCTCCATTACTATCCTTCTTAGAGGTGCAGTGATCTTGCATTTCAAGTGCTGAATTCAAAACCTTCTTCTCTCTTGGTGGTTTAATCTTCAAGCATTTAACATCTCTATGAGTACATTTGTGAAGTCATCTTTTGAGTACGCTAGCGAAGTTAGTAACTTGCTGCTCATTTACTAAAGACTTGACTCTAGGTGCACGATCCTTATTGCCAATGCGATTCTTGCTATCCTCTCCATGTTTCCTTGCAACTTTTTTTTTCTGAAGTAAATTTTCTCCGTGTTCTATCTTCTTACCTTATGCTTAGTTTGGTTTATTTGTATTGTTAAACACAAACTCTAACCTTCTATCTTCAATATTCATATCACTTTTATTTAGATCTCTATTATCCTTGGAAACTGTGTTGTCACGTCTACTCGTGTTATCATAATCTTTAATCTCCTCTATTTTTAACGTAGCGTTTATACACTTCATTTCTAACAATGTTATTATGCCCTTTCCAATTCATTTTGTTATTATTATTCCCTTTTTTAGTATTATTTTTTATTTTCTCCTTTAGACCCTTATCCAATCTCCACATTCCTCATAATGTTATTTAGTCACATTATCCTCAGTGGATGCAATTACATTTTTGTGTTCCTGCTCATATATATTTTGTTCCTTAAACAATACCTTATCATCTATTTCTCTTTCCTTGTAATTGCTACTTAATTGACCTCCATCAATCATTTTACCTCCATTTGTACTTTCTGACCTACATGCGTTACTTGGGTAGCTTTGACACCCTTGATTTCTACATAAGGATGGTAGTCCCTCTTACTAAACTCTATACTTTTTTATCTTTGATCATGATTGAATGGACTTGTGGGGGGGGGGTGGTGTTGGGGGTTATTGACATCTACTTATATGCATATTCTCATGAACCTCCCCCTTTCTACCTCTGCCATTTACAAATTGAATCTTACAACTCGTTCACTTCACTTAATGGAATAAAGAAGGAACATAATTGGAATTTTAAGAAATGTAATAAGGGTATAATGCTTATTATTTTGTTTAGTTAGATTAATAAACAATTTAAGAATAGACACGTAATAGAACTTTAATGACTAAATTACTCTTGATTTATTTTCTTTTTCAAGTAATTTTAAAGTAGTAGGTGGTAATAGTGGTGGAAATCGGTTGTGGGGGCAGAGGCGGTGGTAATGGTCGATGGTAGTGTTAATAGCGATGGCGGTGGCGGTGGCGGTGGCGGTGGCGGTGGCGGTAGTTGATGGTAGTGGCTGCGGCTGGGGTAACGGCTCAGAAGGGGGGTTGAGGGTAGTTGATGATGATAGTGGTAGCAATGATGGTGGTGTGGTGGTTATTATTGACAATAAGTGGTAGTGGCAGCATAGCGATAACGATGGCGGTAGTAGTGGTAATAGTAGCAATGATTGATAGCGACTAGTAGTTGCGATAGTAATGGTGATGGTAATAGCAATGGTAGTCATTATTAAATTGAAATAAGATTATTTTTTAAAAAATAATATAAAATTTTATAAAAAAATCATAATTTTTTTATTGAATAAAAAAATTCCTATTACTTGATTTCATATAATAGAAATATATAAGGATATTGTGATTTGATAACAAAAAATCAAATAAACGATGTAATAAAAAATAAAAGAGAAATTAAATTCCAATTCCCCTCTAGTAAACTAGGCATTAGTGTCGTCTCCAAATTTTGACAATCTTAGGCATTCCAATTTAAAAAATATGTTCCATTGGTAGACCGTAGACTTCGGCTTAGTCTGCTATAACTTTGGAGTTTCCCATTGATGCAGTAAAATTAGGAGTAAGTAGCCATTCAAGAACCGTAGGCCCCCTCTTAATACCCATTGAATATCCTCTTCCATATTAAAATATACTAAATAAAAGCCATTTCCCGCTCTCACCACTTTTGTTATTCTTCCTTTCCACAATTTGATAATCTTGTGTACATAAATTTATATCCGAAGTTTGGCCCCATTATTTTTATTATGATAGTCGTTTCCAAGGTTTCCTCCTAACTTTCTTTTCCTATTTTGTGGAACTAACACTCTTAACTCCTCTCGAAATTTCTACTATTTCTGGTTAGCTATTTCCTTGACTCCCATTTATCTCTTCATTTATTTCCATTTCCTCCACTATAGGGTTTTTTGCAAAGAAACTTTCTGCATATGTATTTGATGCATTCATCTTCAGTTTCTCCGTGTAAGACGCTTTATAATTTCCTTCTTTTGAAGTTTTTTCCTCATTTAGTTTTCCCTCTTCCTCAATAATTGAATCCATCGTGCTTTGATCCAACTTCCTCTTCTCGGTTCTTCGCCTGAGATCATCCTCGTCATCCTCTTTTGGTGTAGTGTTTCTTGGGCTTCTTCTCCTGCTCATGGTGACCCTAAAAGCATGCTTTTTATTCAAGGGAATATTCTTTAATTTAATTTGATATTTATAATGCATACAGTATTAGACTTACTAAAAACCCATTGTTCCGTCAAATACTAAGTCATATATATATGTATGCATGTACATATAATCTCTAAATTAAGCGTGGCTTGTGATTTATATTTGTCGTATTTTGTCACCATTTTTAATATTTATTGAAATTTATTACATTTACATTTGCTGTTCTTAAAATTTAGTAATAACGAGTTCTAATATTACTGACTTAATATTTTAAGGTAAACAGGAAATATTTTATAGATTTCATAAGATACTTAACTTTGTAGATTTTATACGGTGTATGTTTGAAAAAGTGACAAAAATAAGTTTCGAATTTAAACTTATGAAACTTATATCTATAAGGCCGGATATAAGATAGAGAACCTTGTTCCTCAATTTTATACTTACTCATCTATACATAAAATCAAGAGGAAACATGGCTATAACCAGTAATAAATCCAGGTTTATATATGTTGGGAAATGAGCCAATCCGTTGAAAAGATGGAAATTTCTATGGTGTAGTAATTCAAAAGTAATATATATATATATATATATATATATATAGCGTAATCACTTTCTTAGTTACATTAAATCACCCAAGTTCACAATAAATAAGGCTCATTTACAATAATAATAATGAATCTATGCATAGTAAAAATAGAATTGTTAACGGCCAGTGGAAAGTTCAATTTTACTCTAAATGGATTTTATTTATTATAAAATTAGGTGATTTATTATAACTCAAAAGTGGCTGTGCCGTCGAATTTCCTGAAAAAAATATAATTGATAAAACCATAAAGATTATAAATAATATATCTAACATTCTTTTCCAAAATTTTAAAGCTAAAATCTCAGAACAATCTGAAGGTAGCTAGGCCTTCTTCTCGCTTCGCCATGTATCACGTATGTCTACGTTAGATTTGTTGATAGGATCGTGCAACATGTACTCTTAAGAAAAATAGTATGAGGTGAAGATAAGAAAAATTTCACATTTTGTAAAAGTACTACACAATTCATAGAAAAATGATTATATGGGATATATAAAAATAGGTTTTCTGAGCTCTTAACAAATGACTTAAAATTGCGAATTAACATTTTTCTTGTTGATGATCTAAGAGACTATACAAAATGGTGGTAGGTAGAATCACTTTTCTTTTCTCAATAATATTTTGTTTTCTTTTCCCAACAATAATTTTCTTCCTAATCCAATTGTTTAATTATATTTTCTATAAATCCCTTTCACCTGGCGTGGAGAAAGAAGATGGGAGAAAATGAGAATGTCTATCCCATTTGATCCTACAAGCAATTTGGGCCCGACGGAAATTGACGTATAGGAAATTACAACTCATGGATATATTGGATTAATACGTAAGACCTTAATAGGAAATCGTCGGCAAGGCACCTTACAAACGTATTCACGAATCAAGCAATTGATTGCAGCCCATGGGACCATTCTACTTTAGCCAGGTAGTAGATTACATGTTAGAAAATATTGGTGATTGGATGGCCAGTGATCCATTGATACCGAATACAAAGGAAATATATAAATGGTAACCCAGAGACACGAGGAAGTCGCTGTCTTTAGAGAGATTGTCTTCTATAGACCAAGTTTGCTAAAGAGAATTAGGACGGATTTTTATCTGGATACAATTACACCTAGGAAAACATGGAAAGCAATCCCATTACTCCCTGAGGAACCCACTTATGGAATGCGGAGTATTGCTAAAATTATTCTTTGAAAAGATAGAAATATGCAGAAACTTTGGGACAAATCTCATCACATCAGGACTTGTAGTTTCTTTTTTAGCAGTATTTTCAATGAATGACAATATGGGCTACTGTGTTATTAAATAATGTAGAACATTTAAGACTAAATTGCATACTAAATAAACGTCTCCTTATTTCACACCCGTCACTTGGAGCGTAAAAAAATCAAAGCAATGCAAATCAAACCAGATTGGATTTGCCACTAATTTAAAGACCATGAATGCTGTCTTATTACTATTACTACTATTATTATCTTCTTCCAGCAACTTTTATAATTATTGCGGGGCAAAAAAAAAAAAAATTATTCTATCTCACTAAAAAATCAATATTTATAATAGTAAATTACGGGAGTCTTAGCCTATGAACGTTGTATTATTTGTTGCTGTCTTATGATGATCATCATCTTGGCGGATCCATCAACCGTATAATTGAATAGTTGTCATGTCTAATCGCTCTGAAGTGATTTGTGATATTTTAAATATATGCGGTTTGATCCAAACTGAACTCCTGTTGATATTCCACTTGGGCCCTTTAATAATTGTTTCTCCACATGTTTCAAGGTCCACTTTAAAAAGGGGCCTTTATGGGCCCATTTAAGTCTTTTCAAGGGATGTTTACTTTAAGATAATATAAAAAAGAAAAGAGAAAGAAAAATATCAAATAATAACTTTAAGCTTTGGTCATAACAAGATGACATGTATGTATATTTTGATAAGCATGGTTTTGGTTTTATTTTTATTTTTTATTTTTTATTTTTTGGAGGCTATTAAGAAATAAAGATTATATTAAAATACAAATGAGTCTAGTACATTAACAAAATTATTACAAACATTAAAAACATTCACCATATAAGCATCATTCCATAAGATAGAAATAAGAGAAGATGGGGTAAAGTTGCCCAATTAGTGGGATAAATCTTCTATTAGAAATTGGTAACCACTTAATATGTTACGTATGGAACAAGATTGAAACTTACTTTGTTGAAACTATGGAATAGCGACCTTAAGTCCTTGACAATGAGAAAGATAGACCACAGAGTTATATCTTACGCTAAAATAGCATGGTACATTACTGCACAATCTATTTTGAAAAGAACATTTCTTTAGCCCATGGTTACTACAAATTTTGTAGCATCAAGAATAGCTAAAGCCTTAGCCACTTCCGAGGAGGATACTACAGTCGACCAAACATTCCTTCCACATAATAAACCTAAAGAATTTCTTGCAACAAACTTAATAGCAACTTCACCTGTTGCCACATCAAAAGAGGCGTCTAAATTAATTTAATGCACAAACTTGCTGGGGTAGTTTAAGAAAGATATGGCTATTTAAGTGAAGAAATTGCATTTGTTGTTGAGGGAGAGTTTGCAATTAGCTCACATGGAGAAGAAGGCTATGCATTCAATTCTAAAGCATTACATTAGGTTGTTACATTAGGGCATTGCATCTCTCACATGCATGACGTAAGATTGTTGCTGCTAAAAGAATCGTATACAATAGTTGGATTGTTGTATATGAACATCTAGGGAAGTTAAAGGAGGATGTAGTGTCTGCTGGAGATTGACATTAGGTGTTGCTAAGGCATGTTGTAGACGATTATGTTGTGGGTCTATACAAATGAGAATAGTTTTTACATGGAAAGCCAAAAAAGGAGGGTGAGATATGTGTTGCATAGATGTTGTATTTCTATTAGAAACACTACTCCAAGAAGAAAATGCAGCGGCTAAATGAGGAGTAGCCTTTGATATGATCATATCCAACTTAGAAAGAATTTTGTGTACTAAAGCAATTACTCCATGAATGTTTGAGGGTTTATCGTTAAAGATTGTATTGTAGTGGCCCTTCCAAATGCACCATCTAATGGAACCTATCTTGGCAAATAATAGGGTAGATTCTTGTTTGTTTCTTCCAAGAGATTTCACTTAAGTTAGTAGCTAATTACCTAAAGACCCCTCAACACTAGACTCCAAATAGACCCCAGTACTTTGTACCAAAGCCATTTGGTCTAACTACATTTCAGTAACACATGATCAGTTGACTCCTTCATGCTACAAGAACGTCATGAACTTAATTGGAGGACTTGTCTTTTAACCAAGTTAGTGAAGGTTAAAAGAGCATTGTCAATTGTTTTCTACATAAAGTGCTTCACTTTTGGGAGGCATGAGCTATGCCAAATAAGTTTCCATAGGGATGGCTTGAGACTATAAGAAGATGAGGCACCAAAATTTCGATGGAACTAGTAGCATCTAATGAAGTTATAAGATGAGCAAACAATACCCTTCTCGGATTTCTCGTGAGGCTAAATGAGCCTATCTTCCATTAAAGTTCAAAATTGTTATCTAAGTTATTGCTTTCGCCGTATTCACATTGAACTACTTATGCAATTCCCCAATGTTCCATGCTCTCTACTCTATATCAATAAGGTTAGATACTAACAAACCTTTATTTAGAGAGTTAACATGAAAGCTTGGTTTCTGTAAGACTAAAGCTGGAATCCAATTATTTGACGTGGCTTTGATGGAATGACCATTGCCCACCTGCTAAAGGGCTCTAAATAATAGACATTCTTTATCTTGTAAAATATTGGCCTAACCCTAAGAATCCCTCAAACCTTTGTTAACCTGAAAAAATGAACAGCTAAGAAAATATATACATTTAAGAATGTGTACCCAAAGGGACTCGGGTTCATCTATGATCCTCTAAGCCAACTTTGTTAGAAGTGTAGTGTTGAAATCTTATAGGTCTTTAAAACCAAGTCCTCTACTACTCTTGAGTAAGGTGATTTTATCCCAACTCTACCAATGGATTTTCCTTTCATTTCCTTCTTAGCCCTACTAGTACTAGGCTACCATAGAACTGAATTCTCTACACCATCTATTAGGAAACTTCAAACAACTGATACAGTAGGTTAGAATGGCACTAGCTACCACCTTTATGAGGACTTCTCTACTAACCTATGATAATAAACTACACTTTCAACTCTTTAGTTTAGACTAAATTCTATCTTTAATAAATCTAAGGGCCTTAAACTTGTTCATTCCCTAAATGGTTGGTAAACCTAAATATTTACTTGGATTGGTAACCGCTAGGATCCCCATAACTTCACTAATGCTTTTAATCCTTTGAGAAGAAATATTCTTGCTAAAAAATATGCTTAACTTCTAAAGATTCACTAGTTATCTTGAAGCTTGGTAATAATTTTGGATAATGTTCCTATGAACTTGCACATTAGACTTTAAAGCTTCTATAAAGAATAATGAGTCATCAACAAATGAAAGATGAGACAATACAGAACAAGATCATTTGATTTCCATCCCTTTGAGCTTGTTTTCCGTAATAGCTTTCTCCAAGTTCCTTAACAATACATCTACCATTAAAATAAATAAGTAAGGCAATAGAGGATCACCTTGTCTAAGTCCTCTAGAAGGATGTACATAACTTGCTATTTTACCATTAACCATTATTTTGGATTGAACAAAAGAGATGCAAGCCATCACCCATCTGATCCAAACATTGCCAAAACTAAGTTTACGCATAACTGCTCTAAGGAAGTCACATTCTACATGGTCATATGCCTTATTCATGTCTAATTTGATGCCATAATATGACTTCCTCTTGGACTATTTAGTTCTTAGAAAGTAAAAGGCTTCATGGGTAATGATAATATTGTCATGGATTACTTTGCTTGAGATGAATGCATTTTGTTTTTCAGACACAATGCTATGCATACATGGTTTTAGTCTATTGATAAGCACCCTAGATATGACCTTGAAAACAAAGTTGCATAGATTAATAGGATGGAAGTAGCCTAATTCTTGTAAAGAAGCTACCTTAGGAATGAGAACTATATTAATGTGATTGAGAAGAGGAGGGATGATACCTAAAGAGAAGAAGGATTAGACTACTTCCATTATTACATTGCCCATTAGATGCCAGTAGCGTTGATAGAACACCCTTGAAAAACTGTCTAGGCCTAGTGCTTTAAGTACCTTAAGCTAAAATGTTGCATTCTTGATTTCAACTTCAGACATGGGTTTTCCATGATCACCATTCATCTCTTCTGACACTAGCTATGGAATCTCATATAATACCTTACCCCATTCTCTTCCCGAATCTACTTAGAATAGTTGGAAGTATAATTGTTGGAACACCGACATGATACTTTATTTCTCCTCCAACCATTCCCCTTTTGTTGGTTCTCAACTTGAGGATCTGATTCCATTGTCTTCTCATAAGTGTGGATTGATGGAAGAACTTGGTATTGTGGTCCCCTTCTTTCAGCCGAGAGACATAAGAACGTTGTTGCCAATAAAGCTCCTCCCTCTTCTATAGTAGCTCCAATCTTTCACTGAGTTATTTTTCTGCTTGCCTATTAGTGTAGATACCTTTCTTTTGTTTACATAAGAGCTCTTACTAGATTCATTTAATCTCCTCAATGTTATTTAGGAAAGCTTCCTTACTCCAAGCTCTAAGATTTACTCTATACCTCTTAAGCTTGAAACCAAGGGGGCAAGGATGATCTTTATTGGGGTTAATGCTCTAAGCATCTTTTATTATATTATCGTAGCCTTTAGAGGATGTCTACATGTTTTCAAACTTGAAGCAAGCTATGCCTTTTTTATCTGAGAAGCATTAATCTATAATCAAGGCTACATGGTTCGAGCTAATCAGCTTACTCTGCAAAACTTGTGTTCAAGGGTACTTATGAATCCATTGTTGAGAACCTAAGGTTTTGTCTATCCTTTCCATAACTAGACTACCATCTTCTCTTTAGTTCAACCAAGTGAACCACAGTCCTTAGTAAGCCAAATCATCTAAGTTTGCATTCATGATCATATTACTAAACCTTTTGATAAGCCTAGAGCTTTAGGGTTTACCTCTTACTTTCTAATGATTGAAAAGGATATCATTGAATTCTCCCACAGCAAGCTGAGGTTCCTTAATTCTCAAGTTGAATGCCATCTAGTTCAGGCCATAAATTATGCTGAAGATTATGGATAGGATCTTCGTATATCCACGAAACATATGTGAAGGGGAAGCCATTCAAGAGATAAACCTTGGTTCTGATGTGATTCTTATTATAGCTATGGATTTCCAACTAACCACCATAGGGCTAGTATGATAAATAAACCTGTGGGTGGGACATAAAAGTCATTCCTGAGCCTTAACCTGAATCTTAAGGATGCTAACTTCCTTGATTTATTTTTTGTTTCCATTAAAAACAAATACTTGGATTTTACTTATAGGTGATGTCCTTAAGCATCTAAACTATTAAGCAAACCTTAGACCTTAACAGTTCTAACTAATGACAATCATGGTGCTCGTGTGGCTAATTTTGGCTAGCCACCATAGCCTTCATGAAAAGAAACTTAAGACAAGATGTAAACCTTACTTTTAGCGGGTTTATAAATCAACTAACAGTACTTTCCGAATGTTTCTAAAGATCAACTAAACCAAGAATTTAAGTTTACATTTAAAAATGAATTTGATTTTCTAATTCGAAAGTTTATTATCGATAAAACTTAAGTATGAAAATTGCGAACTCTAAAGTTACCCAAAACCTTAAACCCTAAAACAATTGAGGACTTATAACCTTAAGCGACTAATTGATAATTTAATTTGAATAATTTTATTCAACTCTAGAAAATTTCATAATTTTATATGAATTAAATCATAACTTACAAAATAATTTAAGCAACAAGCTCTAAAAGAATTTCTAATCAGACAATCTCTTTATTTTCATACATAAGACTTATGCACATGAATAAGTAAACCAACCGATCACCCTAAATAACTTATCAATTGAGAGTTGGAATCATTTATCAATTGATAACTTATCAAAAACTAGTGATAAGACTCTTTCTTTATTACACCATAACTTATACTACATATGGATAAGATATCCCAATATTTTATTTATTTAACTTTAATTAAGAAGACAAGACAATTCTATTCCCAAAAAGAAGGCTTACATGGCCAGTTATAAGAGGCTAGAAAGGAGAGGGGTAGGTGAGGGAGGGTAGGTTAGGGTATGCTTTGTCTTTCATCAATTAAGCAATCAATTAGTCTTACACTCTACTATTCACCTCTTAACGCTTACATTATCTAGTTTTGTTAAATGTTGGCATTTATGCAAGCTATAATACAAAAAAATCAAAGCTTCTTGAACACACTACCTTCGTATTCATTGCCAACCACTTTTCTCTCCATACTCTCATTTTCACTTCCTTTTCTCCTACTTTAAATTCAACACAAAAGAGGAAGCACAAACCCCACAAAATCCTAACAATTTGCCACTACTTATTACTTCATTTCTTAAGGCACAAAGCTCCAATTTGTGTCTTCCATTTGTCAACTTCCAAAGCCATTCTTGGGATCCTTAGAACAATCTCAAAACCCTACTTTAAAAGACCAAAACTCAAAATTCCAAAAAGGTTGCAAGAAAGAGAAGGAAAAGGAAAAACAAGGAGCTTAAATAGACACTTAGTACACAACCACCTTGTTTTGCTTTATGGACAAGCAAGTTGTTTTTTTATGTTAGTAACCTAGTATACCATGTTAGGAGACCATGTTTTCTTGAGGATATTAGTATGACTATAAGTTGATGAAATAGCTAAGGCTACCCTAAGAAGCAAACTTATGAAACCTATATTTGAAAGTTAAAATATGGGCATGTAAAGTTGGTGTTATATGAAGAGACTTATTTAACACTTAAAATGGAAGATTTTAAGTTGAGAAAATCATGAAATAAGTACTTGAAAGAGGAGATATCATGTTATACGTGAGGTTTGTAGGTCCTTTAGATGTTATTTTCACTTCTATTAAGTTAAACATGCTCAAATCTAGACTTAGGTAAAAAAAAAAAAAAATCCATTACATAAAGCTTTTATGAAGAAAGCAACTTTGTAAGATATGAACTATGGTATAGAAGTTATGATAAGTATGAGATCTATTATTTTCATATAGAGTATAAGCTAAATAATCATCTCATGGAAGAGAAGTTAAGTCAAGATTTAAATATAAGTAGCCTAAGTTCATGATCTAACCCTTAAACTTAAGGAAATGATGAAATAAGTTGGAAAACCAAGTGAGAAAAATCTTGGATTCACTACTTCCAAGTCTGGAACCATGTTGAAAGACATCTAAAAATATGATAAAAGTAAGTAAACAAAGTAAAGAGACCAACCAAGGTAAATATGATAAGTCCATAAAGCTTAAAACTCAAAACCTAGCCTAAAACTTCTAAAACGGGCTTCAAACTCTAAGTTGGACCACCATCAATTTTTTCACCAGCAATTTATCCCAATGATAAAAGTTGTATTAAGACTCTTAAGAAATCTACAAAACACTCCTTAAGCCCAAGAGAGTAACTATCCTTGATTTGGATAAAAAAAAAAGAAAAAGAAAAAAAAAAGCAAGCTCATTTGATAACTTAAACCTACATAAAAGCCGAAGAAGTTGTTGTTAGCCTTAGGAGTGTAAATCAAAGTTGGAAATCTGATCTTAAGAAGTATTTTAAGCCTAGAATGAGATCCTAAGCCTAAGCCCAAAGGATTTCCTAAGATATCAAAAAGCCCAATAACCAAATAAAGCCCAAAAGTATTCCAAATCATGAGGATTGCTACTATTCTAACTTATAGATAGATTTATGTGCCTCATCTTGAAAATCTAACCTTACTACATTAAAGTACACTAAAAAACAATGAATATTAACTATAAGATCATAAAAATTATATTTAAAATGAGAAAATTATATGTGATTGAACTTTTAAGTAAAACTGGGAAAAATACGAAACCTAATTAAAAGCATAACTTAAAGGGTTTTAGCTTAGTTTTCTAAGTTCTATTTCAAATCTTTATAGTATTATGTTTGCGATGTCTAAGGGACTTGGCTTTTGTAGATGACTTGCCCTAGGATTACTTAATTGATCCACGTGGCTGAGTGAGTGAATTCCTAATTACTCCTTACTTGATTTTGCTTGTAGAGTAGATGCACTTAAACTCATATGAGGAATTTGGATGCTTGTAGGATATGGGAAATGTATGTATGTGATATTATGATTGAATGCTATGACTTATTAATCAGATAATAATGGAAATTATTTGCGATGACATATATGTATAGTTGTATGAAATGAAATTGTCTGATCCCCATGGAAACCAGATTAAGCACTTATACGATTAAGAAATTTAATGAATCATGCATTTCTCATAATTACATCATATTATACCAATTGCCACCTTATGTAAAAGATAGGAAGAGACTTACAGGAGGAGGGCCTCTTATAAGATTAGGCACTAGTTATGCTATCATTTTATTATTAAGTCTTTGTCCTAAACTAACGGGCTTATTAGGCATTAAGGGACACTAACCATTAGCGAAGGGGCGTGTCATGTGGCTTCTGTTTAGGGCATGTGATTGTGAATTGTGGAGGCCACTACACAGCTAAACCTAGTCATTTTGGTTTTAAAATATGAAATATACAAAGAAAGAGTACTTTTGTATTAAAGCGTTATATGTTATGTATATATGATTTTTTTTTACTTAAGCACAATAGTGTGATTGATATAAAACCTAGGTACTAGGACCCGGTTGTGGTTTTTATCTATTAATTATCTCCAACCCCGACTACAGGGGGTGTAATTTTGAGTTGCATGCAATTCCTAGGCCACTATACTAATTGTTAGGCATATTGATTGTTCAGCATATTGATTGTTCATACATTCATACGTTTATGCATTAAATGGATTTTGTCATGCGGTATTGAAGAGGGGATTTGTCTCATTAAGCGTAAGCTTACACCTCAATAAATTTCTTTTGATGTAAGAAAACTTCTTTGTTCATCTGAGCCAAAGGATGCCCGATACAAGTCTCGAATGGAAACGAGATGATGCGTTCAGGGAGCGAAGAGGAAATTTATGTAACAGCTTTTTGTAGATAATTATTTATCATTTTTAGTTCATATTCTAGATAGAAATTTCTAATGCAGATTCTTATAAGAACTGCATTCGTTTTGTAATATTCTTTTGGTGTGAAATTCAATAAATCCACATGTTTACTTTATTATTTTATATTAAAGAAGTAAATTTTAATTAAATTACTTAATATTACATATATATGGGCTTAGTAGTAACGTATAGTGAAAAGAGCCTTATGTGTCGTATGAAATATCTACAATCAACAATGGGGTTGATTATAGATTTTTATGTAGTACACGGCGATCTACCATAACAATGATACTGTTAGGTTGTGATACAAGACCAGAACATCCACAAGCTCGTTTGTCTCTACTACAATATCTGAAGCCTATTCTTCACTCTTTCTTAGGGCTGAATAAAGTTTCTTTGGTTTCCTTCCCTAGTGCATTGGAGATTTCTTTTTTGAATAGCTACTACTAGACTTAGTGATAGGAATCAGCCCCTTGGACTAATTATTCGTAGCCGAGCTAGAGGACTCACGTAGAGAATACTAACTCAAAACCAAAGCCGAGACAGAGATCCCTATTCTAAATTGATCTCCTGTCAACCTACTTATTAGATTCTTACATGTGTCAAAATTGCTCTTACCTAGTAGCGAAGCTTTATTCTAGAAGAAAACCCAAGACTAGTCGAGCCAAGCTCCCAAACCAACCATAGGTTTCTAACTCCAATTTAGCTGACTTCTTTACTAAATTGATTGGCTCTTGACCTAATCCAGATTAGGTCGGCCCTTAATTGCAATGCTTTTCTGCTTCTGCCTACTTTGTATCATATTTCTAATGATTAGCCACTAAGCAATACATGTTCCCTAAACACAGTCTTTTAGAATGATTATTTATTTTCTGTACTTAATATTATTTGTTTCTTTTATCCCTTTTAGTATGTTTCGTGTAACCTAATTGTAGAATACCTTTTTCTCTTTTCATACGTGTAAAGAAACCTAAGTAGATGGGTATATAAACTCCCACTTTCCTATATGCAAACAACCAACTGATCACTATAGAATTATTCATATTGAACAAGCATAGTATTCTCATTATCATTTAACTCTTATCTATTCCCTTTAACAAGAAGTAGTAGTAGTCAGTGACCCTTCAGTTTAGATTAGTTTATTATATCCGATGGATGATAGGTCAAATAGGATCAAGTAATGTGTTATATTCATTCGGTAGCTGCCTGGACTTGCTAATTTTCCTTGTTTGTTTTTAGTTTGCTTTGTAGTAGTACTTTTCCATATGTCCAACCTTGCAGACACATTAGCTTCACTGGTATCAAAGTATGGTTCCACAAAATATTGCACCTTACTGTTATTTACAAGTATATTCCTTTTGTAGCCACTACAGTATGTTTTTGTGTAAGTGCAATTTCCTTATTACTCTATTTTTACCCTATTTTCCATTAAGAAAATAGAGCAAGTTTGCTACTATTTTGTTGAGTGATTATTAAGTGTTAAAGTTGTTAATGAGTTATTAATTTGTCTGAGAAGTATTGCACCATGTCAAATTAGAGTGTTTAATGAGTTATTGGTGATCGAAGTAGTTGTGCTCCACCTAGTCATAGTCATAATGTTAGTACTACCTCAAGGTTAGTTGATGACAAACTTGACAGATTAACCAACCTTATTGAGAGTCTAGTCACAGTAATACAAGTAAACAAACAATAACCCAATGGTGTATAGCACCATAACCTACAAGAAAATGCCCTTGAGAGACAACATGGCTAAGGTAATCGAACCAATCACCCAATTCGACCGTAATGAGCTAGAGGAGTAGCAAATCGAGCTGCTACTAGACAAAGATCGGAGTTAAAGGAGATTAAGGAAGATGATGAGGAGCAAGATGTTGAAGAGTTTAGGGGGGAAGAAGAAGAAGTTGACTATTACCAAGCATAGGGTCGAGGATGTTGAGTTTATCAAGGGCTAAATAATGTAAAGGTTTAAATCCCATCCTTCAGTGGAAACGAAGATGTAGATGAATACTTAAAGTGGGAAGAGAAGGTTAAGAAGGTGTTTCAATGTTATCGGTATTTAGATGTTATCAAAGTTTGACTTGTTGCATTGGAATTGACTAGGTATGCCACTATATGGTGGAAAAATCTAAATGTAGTCAAAACAAGCGATAAAAGGCGAGGTGTTAGAATTCGGGATGACATGAAAAGGTTGTTGAGAAGTAGATTGGTGCCCGAGACCTACCTACAAGATATGTTTCCAAAGTTGTAAGAACTTCGCCAAGGAAGTCAATCTATTAATAACTATGTCAAAGAGTTCTAGATGCTTATGATCTAACCTAACATGGAAGAACTCGAGGCTCACATTGTATTGAGGTTCATCTTTAGACATTGATATAAAATTCGCCACATTATGGAGGTGCAGAGGTTTTATACCTTAGAAGAGGCAATAAAGATAGTGCATAGGAGAAGTACTCTAAGTTGACCTAGGCCAACATTCTCTCGACCCCCAGTTCTGTGCCAACCTTTTTAAGCCAAGTCGAGCCAAAGAGGTTATACAGGGCTGAGGATAGAAATGATCGATTTGATGACAGTTGAGCAAGCTAGCAAGGTCAGTTAGCCAAGCCAAGTCGAGGTTAGGTTGACCTTGAGGATATATGAGAAATGGTAAACCTCCGAATGAAAGACCAACAAGATGAAATACTTTAATTGCTTAGGCTTTGAATATATAGCTGCTAAGTATCTGAACCGACGTGTCATGATGCTCTGAAGAGATGTAGTGGATACATTGATGAGAGCGAGCTTGAAAAGGAAGAAGATATTGGAAAGCCTAAAACTGAAGAAGAAGAGGAGACCTATGTCTATGCTAACCAGGGAGAAGTGATGGCCCTAGTCTTGAGACAAGTACTAAGTTCCTTGCCTAACTTTAAGGAAAATTAGAAAGATAATCTATTCAATACCAAGTGTACCATCAAAGGCTAATTATGTACGATCATTGTGGATAGGCAAAGTTATACTAATATTATTGCATAGTCCTTTGTACAGAGGATGTGTCTACTAACCTCAAAGTATCCCCGACCTTATAAGCGACATTGGCTTCATGATAAGGGTACTTTGCATATAACTAAATAGGTGACCATACCATTCAATGTTGGGAGTGTACATAGGGATGAAGTAGCATGCGATGTTATCTTCATGGGAGCTTTACATTTGCTGCTTAGAGAACCTTAGTTGTTCGACTGATGTATTACTCATGAGGGGTATAGGAACACTATGCCTTTGTTAAAGATGTATGAAAGATTATGTTGTGACCCATGACCTTGTCTTAAGTAAATGAAACTCATAATCAGCTTACCTAAGCTAATAAGAAGAATGCCTTAGTAATGAGTTGAAGATAGCTTCGAGCTACTAAAAAGGCTGAAGAACTTATGTTCCTGTTGATTAGAAGATTGTTGGAAATGAGAGATTTAAAGGATATATCTAATGAAATCTAAATCTTGCTAAATGAGTTTTTCAATCTGTTCCCTAAAGAACTATCTAAAGGACTACCTCCAATTTGAGGCATTGAGCACTATATTAATCTATAGCTAGGTGCCGCCTTGCCAAACCAACCTGTATATAGAATGAACCCTAAGCAGGCTGGTAAGCTAAATAGATAAGTGGACGAACTCATAGGGTTAGGATATGTAAGGGAAAGCATGAGCTCTTGTGTTATACCAGCTATGCTCATCCCTAAGAAGGATGGAACATGGCACATGTGCATCGACAGCTAAGCAATTAACCAAATTACTGTTAAGTACATATACCTAAATCGAAACTCGATGACATGTTAAATGAGCTTCATGGTGCCAAGATATTTTTGAAATTTGTTCTGCGAAGTTGCTACTACCAAATTTGCATAAGGTTGGGTAATGAATGGCAGACTACCTTCAAGACTAGGCATGGACTCTACAAATGGTTGGCTATACTATTCAGACTTACTAATGTGTCAAGAAAATTCATGAGGTTGATGAACCATATAATGTAACCTCTAATTAGAAGATGTATAGTCATATACTTTGAAGACATATTGGTATATAGTGCTGACCTGAACAACTATGTTCAACATCTCTACGACATATTTGACATTTATGAACTGAGAAGTTGTACAGGAATGTAAAGCAGTGTATGTTTTACTAGAAAGAGGTGATCTTCCTTGGGTTTGTGGTGTCAAGGTAAGGACTCTAGGCCAATGAGGTGAAGATGCAAGCTATTCTTGAGTAACCAATACCAAAGAATGTCATTAAGGTTTGAAGCTTTCATGGCCTAACTTCTTTCTACAGCCGATTTATCAAAAACTTCAATACCAAAACCACCCCCTTGACCGAGCTGACACAGATGAGTAAAGAGTTCACTTGGAATGATCGAGTTAAGCAAAGCTTTAGGGAAATTAAGGAGAAGCTAACTTCAGCACTTGTCCTTTCATTACCGAATTTTAATAAACTCTTTATATTGGAATATGATGTATCAGGGGTAAGAATTAGTGCTATCCTGATGCAAAAGTGATAACCCATCGCTTACCATAGCAAAAAGCTTAGTGGTCTTACCTTGAACTATTCTATGTATGAGAAAGAGTTGTACTCTCTTTATTAAGCCTATATTGTTTGGCAACATTATTTGCTACTATAAGAGTTTGTTATTTATACGGATATGAGTCCCTAAAGCATTTAGGGAGTCAGAATTAACTTTCGAAAAAGCAAGCTAAGTGGTTAAAGTTTATGGAAGAGTTCTCGTACATCATTTGACACAAGAAGGGAAGTACAAATGTGGTCATAAACGCTCTATCATGACAACAAACCTTGCTGACTACTTTATAGACAAAACTATTAGGATTATCACTTATTACTAAGAGGTACGCTCGCTCACGACCCTCATTTGGGCCTTATAATAGAATAATGCAGGGATGGAATTGCTACTAGGGGGTATTATCTTAAGGAAGGTTATCCATTCAAGAATTGAAGGTTGTGCATACCAAACTGTTCTACGCGTGAGCTATTAATCAGGGAAGCTCATAGCGGCAAATTATTAAGTCACTTTAGGGAGACTAAGACTGCTAATCTATTGAAGGAGAACTTTTACTGACTAGGTTTGGCTAAGGATGCCCCTAAGGTAGCTAGTAGTTATGAAGCGTGCAAGCATGCTAAGGGGAAGAGAGAACCCCATGGAGAGTATATGTCGCTACTAACACCAAGCTTACCTTAGGCCAACCTCATCATGGACTTTGTCCTAAGGTTGCTCCAGATATCTAGAGGGAAAGATTCTATCTTTGTTGTAGTGAACTACTTTAGCAAGATGATGTACTTCATTCCATGCCATCAAACTAACAATGCTTTACATATTGCTAAGTTGTTTTTACAGGAAGTTGTCCGACTACATAAGGTATTGAAGACTATTGTCTCAAATTAGGACACAAAATTTTTGAGTTATTTTTGAAAGACTCTTTAGAGAAGACTTAGAACTAAACTTGTATTTAGCTCTAGCAGCCACCCTCAAACTGATGGCTAGACTGAAGCGGTAAATAAGATACTAGGCAATCTGCTCAAAGCCGTCATAGGAAAAAACTTAAGAGATTGAGATCTATGCCTACTAATTGTGGAATTCGTATACAACTAAACTATCCATAGCATTATTGAGAAGACCCCATTTGAAGTCATTTATGGCCTAACCTCGCTATTCGACTAAATATGACTCGCACCCAAATAGCTATTGAAGAGAGTCAATCCGGAGTTGACCTACCTTAAGAATTGCATGAGATATACCAGTTTGTAACCAGGATGATCGCCAAATTCAATTAGAGACAGTAAGAAATTGGTAGCCAAGGTCACTGAACTGTTTCTTTCCACCTAGGAGACTTCGTACAGATATACCTCAATCGAAAACAATTCCCACCCTTGAGATAAAACAAGCTATCTCCTTAAGCTAATGATCTGTTCAAAGTCCTAAAGAAGATCAATCGCAACACTTACCAAATTGAGTTGTCTAATAAATATGGTGTTTATTCTATCTTTAATGTATCCGATCTCATCCTTCAACAACTAGTAGAAGAAGACCCCATATGTACCCTAAAAGAAGAAGCAGAAACCACTCCAGATTTGATGGCAAATCTTTTTTACCCCTAGAGAAATGATAGGAATCAGTCCCTTAGACCAATCATTCGTAATCGAGTTAGAGGACTTTAAGGACTCATGTGGAGAATACTCGTTCAAAACTAAAGCCAAGATGGGGATCCCTATTCCAAACTAATCTCTTATTGATCTATCAATCAAATCCTTACATATGTGAGACCTGCTCCTACCCAGCAACAAAGTTTTATTCTAGAAGACACCTAGGACTAGCCGAGTCGAGCTCCAAAACCAACCACAGGCGTCTGACTCTAATTCAACTGACTTCTTTACCGGTTTGATTAGCTCCCGACCTAATCTAGATTGAGTTGGCCCCTAACTGCAACGCTTTTCTACTTCCACCTACTTTGCATCATATTTCTAAAGACCAACTACTAAGCGATACGTGTTCCCTGAACACAGCTTTCCATAATGATTCTTTTTTTTCCATACTAAATATTCTTTGTCTCTTTTACCTCTTTTAGTATGTTTCATGTAACCTAATTATAAAATACCCTTTTATCTTTTCATACGTGTAAAGTGTAAAGTAACCCTAGTATATAGGTATATAAACTTCTACTTTCTTATATGCGAACAACCAACTGATCAATACAAAATTATTCACATTGAGCAACCTTAGTGTAATCATTATCATTCAACTCTTATCTATTTCCTTTAACAAGAAGTAATGGCGAGTGACCCTCCGGTTTGGATCAGTGTATCGTATCCGATAGATTATAAGTCAAGTAGGATCAAGTAGTACATTATATTTATTCAGTAGCTACCTAGACTTGCTAGTTTTTCCTTTTTACTTTTAGTTTGCTTTATTATAATGCTTCTCCGTGTGTCTGACCCCGGAGAGGCATCACTTAGGGCCATCAAATTTCACCTTAGTTAGTTTAGGTAGGAGATCCTTAGCCACCCTCTTAATAGCCAAGGTTTGGATAGTCGAGATAAGGTAGGATGGGGATGGCTTTAAGGATAATTATGTGTTTAAGTTAGGTAGTGGTGATTTGAATAGCTTGACAACGTAAAGGTTAGGGGGTAGGGTTATAATGAAGTGGGTTAAAAGTGTATTTGAGGATCAGGGGTTTGTGTGTTCTAGTTCGATGGAGTATATGGTTGAATTGTGTAAGTAAGCTATTAGGTAATGCAAGTGGGGTAAAGAGTAGTGGGTTATTGGGTTAACCCCTAACCTTATCCGGGCTAGTCACTTCCTCATGTTCCTTTAAGGTTGGGCTACAAGGGATATGAGTTATGGAGTTGGAGTTTTTGGATGTAATGGCAAGGTGAGAAGATGATGGAATTGATTCTATTGGGGAATGAGGTAGGTATATGATGACAATGTGAGAAGCTATCCTCCTAAATGGAGATATGTAGTAGGATGTATCGAATTTAGGTGTTGAGCTTCTTAATGTAATTACTTCGCTTTGTTTATTGCCTCCTTTACCAGTAATGACGGTGTTTGTGAAGACCAATCTTGATTCATTAGAGGCAACTTCCATAGATGAAGAATGAGTAATATAGGAATTGAATGTTGACCCTTCACCATCAACAAAAGGCCTAACTAATGATGCCCTTAATCATATACCAAAATTTTAGCTTTTGATCTCTTAGTTGTACCCAATAGTAAAATCACCCATCTTACTACACTTAAAGCAAATGTCTGAAAGCTTCTCATATTTAAAGCTAACAAAGTAGTCTTCTATTCTATTTTATTCTTACTAACCCATGTGCCAGTTTGCATTAGTAGACACCAATCAACAAGAACTCTGACTCTTAGAAACCTACGCAAGGATCCCCTTTCAAGTTAACTAGTTTAATTTCAAGCCCTTTACCTACTGTAGTTCCCAATTTATATGCATTACTATATATCATTTGATCTAACTTTAGCCCATGGATCTGAACCCAAAACGAACACCTACTCAAATCCACATCCTCAATAATTCTGGTGATTCTCTCAAATGTTTAACACTAACAATTTACCCATGAAAGTCCAAGGACCATCTTTAATTATCCTCATTGTCTATTGTCTCTCTTCAAAGGAACAAACATACATATTTGCTTTCTTAGCCCTGAATTCATATTTCCTATATAGCTTTGATGTGCCTAAGAATTTAGTTATCACTAGGGCTTATCATAGGTAGAAGATGAGAACTAAATAGATCCTTCAAAGCATCAAAGAAAATAAAAGGGTAAGGTTAGCTAATTGAATGCATTAACTGACATAAAGCTACTTGGAGGATATAACTCACCTACGAACATAACACAGCCTAACACTTCACTTAATGTAACATACAAGCTAATACCTAGGTCCATCCACTACTAATCTCGAACTACTCGACAAGACTAGATAAGAGTATATAGAAATGAACTTATAGAGGAAAGTTCCGTAAGGACCAAGTATATTTAAAATGTCTCTGGAATGTAATATCTCTTGTGGTTACAAAGAAAAGGGATTATTTATAGTAAGTCCCTAAGACAATATTACAAATAAAGAAAATTACAAAAAGATATTCATGAAAAGAGATTCCTAGTACATATGAAAAGGGGTAAATAAGATAAATGAAAAAAAGGAAAAAAATAGTACGATATCAAGTGAAAGGATAGATAGTAGTAAGATATTGGTTCCGTACTGGTAGTAAATGTAAGCGTCACCATATAAATGTAACAAATATAGTAGGCTAAAGAGTAGGGGCCGACGTGAAGGGGATCTCATCACTCGACAAGTAGGCCTTGACTTCAACAAAAAAGGGGATCAAGTGATAGGTGCAATATCATATGACTAAGATCCTCGGCTTTGGCACTCGGTTGGTAAGCTTTGGTACTTGGCATTTAGGCATTAGCATTCGGTAGATAATGTTTGGCACTTGGAGCTTGACAAAGTAAGGTATGGCCGAGATAAGCCCTTAAGGAGTTCTTCCACTATTCTCTTGTAAACAATGCCTCATCCTCGACAAGCTGATTAAAGAGAATTCTTTAAGCGAGTGACTAAAGGCCTTAGAGGCACATGCAAGTGAGTAGACCAGTAGTCGGTAGTCCATAAATTCCTCGAGGTTATTGAAGATTTGCTTGTAAATCTTGGCTCTCTTTTTCATCGAGTACATAGGGTATTACGTCAGCCACATTAAAAGTAACAGACATACCATATCCGTCGAGTAGCTGAAGCTCATATCCATTGTCATTGATGTGCTTAAGGATCTTAAAAGGTTCGTCTGATTTAAGGGAAAGCTTGTTTGTCCTTTTCCTAGGGAAATGGTCCTTGCCAAGGTAGGCCTAGATAAGGTCTCCGAGATTGTAAACGACTCGTCTCCTTCCTTGGCTTCCTTGCTCCTTCTGTCGGGCTATAGTCTGTGCTAGTTATTCAGCAACTTTTTTATGCAACTTTTGGAATTCTGTGGTATACTATAGGCCAGATTGACTCTCCTATTGAATGGCCAGGTTGATAGCCATATTTAGGGGTAAGTTCGAGTTAAGTCTATAAACGAACTCAAAAGGTGACCTTCTTATCAAGCTGTGAGCTAATTGGTTGTAAGTGAACTCAATGATAGGTAAGCATAGGTCTTTATCATGTAAGTTCTTCCCAACAGCTGCTCGTAGGAGGTTACCGATGATCCTATTTACAACTTCAGTCTGACTGTCTGTCTGAAGGTGGTAAGAAGTACGATACATAAGCTTAGTACTGAGGTTCTTCCATAGAGTCCTCCATAAGAAGCTAGTAAACTTCAAGTCACGGTCGAATATAATACTTTTAGGACCCTATGCAGTCGCACAATTTCTTTCAAAAAGAAGTTAACGACAAATAAAGCATCATTAGTTTGTGACAAGGAATGAAGTGGCTCATCTTACTAAATAGATCGACCACCACCATAATTGAGTCATGTCGTCTCGGCATTCGGGGAAGGCCGAGCATGAAATTCATACTTAAGCTGGTCTATAAGTGCTTAGGTATATGTAGGGGTATATATTCTCCATGTGGCAAGTAACCTCATTGGACTAATTTGTGTATCATATCGAATTATGCTGTAAGTCTTTGGAAGTTCCATTGGTATATCATATCCTTTGGAGTCGTTCATGAGTTTTGCTTATTGTTTCATTTGTCATTTTTTTCCCACTTTTGTACCTTTCCCCATTAACCTTTTTCGAACTTTCTATAAGCTTGGACCCATCTAGCAACCAGCCTTGTCTATTCTTGGTTATGGTTCGCAACATCTTGATATTAGAATGGAGGTTTTGTGTGAACTGTAGTTAGTTCTTGAAGTTTTATTGTACTCTATTTTGCATATGTAGAACATAATCAGTTATTGTGCTCATTTAACTGTTGTGTCATTAGCTATTCACTTTCTGAAGTGTTTGTTTAACTGAATCTGTAAGGAAAAATGACAAACCCAAATATGAATGTTGGTACTAATAATGATAGTGAAAGTTATCCACTATAGGCATTAGTCTTAGGGAACTCCTAAAAGTACTGACTAAAGGCTCGATGAGGTAGCTAATTTCTTGATAGATCTGACCAGAGCTGTTCATACACTATCTTATTGACCTATTGAGGCCATAAAAAACACTCCACAACTACTTAACCTGTTAGAGGTTAGAACCTAACTTGACCAATTTGAGGTAATGGAGTCGGCGGATGAGTAAGGTGAAGGATAAACCTCAGAAAGCTTGATGAGGAGGAAGAAGAGTATTTTGAAGAGGAGCGTGTATGAGTCCTTAGAGCATCCAACTATGTGAAGCTTTAGATTTCAAGTTTCAATGGATCTAGGAATGCAGATGAGTATTTAGAGTAGGAAGAGAAGATAGAGCATATGTTTGATTATTATCGGTGTGAGGATTATGAGAAAGTAAGAACTGCTGTTGTTAAATTCTCTAGGTATGCCACCATGTGGTGAAAGGATTTTTAAGCCATAAGAAGACAAGAGTATCGAGAGATTAACACTTGGCCCAAGATAAAGAGAGGGTTTAAAAACAAATTTGTATCGGAAACATACCTCTAAGATAATTTCACTCAACTTCAAGAGCTAAAATAAGGAGGCTGAACTGTTGACGAGTATGTTTAAGAATTTCAAATACTTACGATGCATTGCAAAGTGAAGGAACCACTAGCTCAAACAGGCTTAAGGTTCGTTATTAGGTTAAGAGGAGATGTCTATAATATTGTAGAGCTCTAATGATTTGACATAATAGATGAAGCTATTAGGATTGCTCAGCAAGTAGAGAGGCAAAGAAGGAGCCGAATAACAACCAAAATCCCGACTAGTCGACTTGGTTAAGCAAGTCACCAAGCTCAGTCAAGTACAAAGCCGAGCAAAAAGATTGATGTAAGAGCTGAGCAAAAAGGCTGACCTGAAGGTATAGTGTCAACTTGAACATATGAGAAGGGGTAAGGGTCTAGCAGGAAGACTAGCCAGATCAAGTACTTCAAGTTGCTTAGTGCTCGAACTGACGAACGATGACCATTAAGGGAGACATCCCGAAACTAGAAGTAAAGAGCACGGATGAGGAAACTAAGGAGGATGAGGTCCCTGTTAAGAAAGAAAATGCCAAGAAGGAACTAATTGAGGAGGACGTATTTCCCAAGGACTTAGAGCAATTACTCATGGTTGTCCGACATGCAATGAGCGTGAAACGTTCATGGAGAGGAAGAGCAAAGAGAAAATTTGTTTCATACCACCTATAAGGTGAATGATCAGATGTGTGCTCTCATTATGATAGTGGAAGTTACACTAATGTAGCATTAGCCTATCTTGTTTCCAAACTGAAGTTGTTGATTGTTGCACATCCCAAGCTATACAAGTTGTACTAGTTGAGTGAGAAATGAGTATTACATGTCATTGGGCAAATACTACTACTGATCATTATAAGGAATTACTTTGACTGGATCCTCTATGATGTACTGCCTATGTGCGTTTCCTATGTATTGCTGGGTAGGCCGTGATTGTTTGATAAGAGTGTTATACATGACGGCTACAAGAATACGTATGTGTTTAAGAAGGATGACCAGAAGATTACGATGAATCTAATGCCACCGAGAGAAGTTAACAAGTTACAGATGAAACTTGCTCGTAAATCAAAGAAGGCTCTACTGATGAGTAGAACCGAACTCTAAAAGGCCATCAATGCTGACGAGTTGATCCTATTGTTGGTTAGGTGACTATTAGAAGTGAAGGAACAGGGTGAACTTCCTTAGGAAATCAAGGAGCTGCTAAGTGAATATGCCGACTTATTCCCAGAACAATTATTTAAAGGGTTACCCCCAACTCAAGGCATAGAGCACTGCATTGGCTTAGTACCTAGCATTGCATTGGCTTAGTACCTAGTGCTGCACTGCTGAATAAGCGAGCTTATCGGATGAATCTTAATTAAGCTTTTGATCCCTAACGACAAGTTAATGAGTTGCTAGAGAGAGGCTATGTAGGAGAGAGTCTCAACCTTTGTAATGTACTTATACTTCTAGTACCAAAGAATGATGGAACCTGGTGAATGTGTATTGACAACTGAGCTGTAAAAAAAAATCATAATCAAATATAGGTATCCGATCCTGAGGCTAGAAGACATGTCAGATGAACTAAGTAAAGATAAGATTTTCAGCAAAATTAATCTTAAATCTAGCTACCATTAAATCTACATGAGACTATGAGACAAGTGGAAGACTGTGTTCAAGACTAGACAAGACCTTATGAGTAGATGGTCATACCCTTGAACTTGTTAAATGCTCCGAGCACTTTCATGAGACTTATGAACCATGTATTGAGACATCTCATAAGGAAGTATGTCGTAGTGTACTTTAAAACATCCTGATATACAGTACCAACATGTCAAGTCACTATGAACATCTTAGAGCAGTCTTGGATATGCTCCGTACCGAGAGACTATTCGGTAATTTAAAAGAATGTTGTTTTTTTTCCTGGAAGAAGTGGTATTCTTAAGCTATGTAGTCAATGAAGGAGGCTTTCGAGTTAATAATGAAAAGATCCAACCAATTGTCGAATGGCCGACTCCTATTACTTATGCCAATGTAAGAAGCTTCTAAGGACTAAGAATTTCAGCATTATCACCGCACCGCTTATAACAAAGAAAAACACTAACTTCCAACGGGGAGAAATGGAGGAGAGGAGTTTTGCCAACATAAAAGAGAGATTAACCTCCGCTCCAATATTAGTACTACCTGACTTCGACAAAATTTTTAAGCTGGAATGCAATACATTAGGTATTGGAATAGGCACTGTCCTAATGCAAGAAAGCCAACCAATTGCCTTCCATAGTGAGAAGCTCCAAGGACCACAGCTAAACTACTTTGTGTATGACAACAAACTGTTTGCACTGATCCGAGTGATGCAATTATAGCAACATTATTTATTGCTAAGAGAATTTGTCATATATATTGTCTATGAATCGCTAAGGTACCTCCGAAGTTAAACTAATTTATTGAAATGGCAGGCTAGATGGGTTGAGTTTCTTGAAGGATTTGATTTCGTAACTAAGTATGAGTATACAAAGAGTAATGTAGTTGTAAATGCTCTTTCGAGGAGATATGCACTTTTATTAGAATTGTAGACTAGGCTGTTTGGGTTTGTGAGTATAAAAAAATAGTACTCTGAGAATCCACACTTTTGACCAATAATTTCGTGATGCGTACATAGGAGGATAGTAGACGAGTATTATGTAGAGGATGGTTACCTATTCTGAGGGGGAAACTGTACGCGCCAACTTATTCTCTATGGGAATTATTAATTAGGGAAGCCCACAATGAAGGACTCTCCGGACACTTTAGGGAGAGGAGGACTTATGAACTATTGAATGGCCGATTCTTTTAGCTAAAATGGTGGAGAGATGTGCAGCAAGTTGTTAAAAGCTGTGCTATATGCAAAAAAGCTAAGTGTTAAGCTGAATAAGGGAAAGTAATGCCCTTACCTGTTCCAATGAAGTCGTAGACTGAACTGAGCATGGACTTTGTTCTCAGACTGTCACGAATTGCCTAAGGTAAAGATTCTTAATGGTTAATGTAGATCAGTTCAGTAAGATAGCATACTTCGTACCTTGCACCAAAACTAACGATGCTTCGGTTATTGCTTCTCTTTTCTTGTAAGAGGTTATGTGAATACACAGCATATCGAAAAGTATAGTCTTTGACCAAGACCCGAAGTTTTTAAGCCATACCCTGTGGTATCAGTTGGGAACCAAATTATTCTTCAGTATCTCATGTCACCCCTAAACTGATGGCTAAATAGAAGTGGTTAATCGTACTTTAGGTTCACTACTCCAAGCTGCAGTAGGCAAGAACTTGGTTGATTGGGACATTTGCCTGCTAGTGGTTAAGTTCGTTTATAACCAAACCGTACATGACACCACTAAGCAAACTCCCTTCGAAGTGGTCTATGGATTCAATCCCGAGTTACCCTTTAACTATACCCATGTACTAGCACCTATGCAAGAGGACCCCAACGCCTCGGCCAAAGTACAATCTCTTCAACAAAACTATGATAAGGTCACTCGGTACATCGATCAAGCTGCTAGAAAAATATGGGAAAAGGCCAAGGGTAGGTCAGCTAAACAATTTTTGTCGGGAGACTTAGTATAGCTACACCTCAAAGAAGAATGGTTCCCAAACAAGAGGAAGAACAAATTATCTATAAGAGTAGAAGGGCCTTTTAGAATCTTCCAAAAAGTCAGTGACAATGCTTATAAGTTGGAATTACTTGAGGACTATGGGGTTTTCAACGTCTTCAACATTGCTGACCTCAGTCCATATCATTCTAATGGAGAATTGAGAGAACACCATTTGGATTTGATCCCAAATCCAAAATAACTTGGAAGGAATGATGGGAATTAGGCTATCATACCTTTGACCTACAGCCAAGCTCGAGGACTAAAGGGGCTGACATAACGAATCCTTTTATACCAACCAACCCTTACTGAGGCTAAGTACTTCCTCAGTGAGTCACCTTTAATGCCATACCGTATGACTGCCCATTATTCTGTGGTATGCTAAGTTGATGATTACTCTCTAGCATCGAACCAACAAATCACTTAATATCATCCTTACCTAGAAGACGAAAGGTAAAGAATCCGAACTAACTAAGCCATCCCTGCTCGTACAAGCCTATCTATTCGTACTTTTTGTTCGCATCTCCTAAAAACCTCGCCAATGCAATATTGCCACGTGTACAATATCACATGTAAAATTTGTAGCACAAATAATTGTTTTCCTTATATATTCATTTTTACCTTTTTGTATTGTGTGGGTTGCTTTTTTAGGAAATGTCCTTTTTATTTGTTCCCTTTAGGGTAAGTTGCCTTAACATACGGGTATAAATACCTTTGTACTTATAACTGTAAATGATCGAATTATCTTCAATACACCTTTGAGTACTTTCTTCTTTATGTAAACACTATTGTTTACTCTCGGTGTCACTCTTATCTTTTCCCTTAAACAAAGTTAGGTAGAGAGTAATCTCATTGGACCAATTTGTACGTCATATTGAATTATGTCGTGAGTTCTTGAAAGTTCCATTAATGTGTAATATCCTCTAAAGCTATTTATGGGTTTTGCTTACTGTTTTATTTATCATTTTTGTCCTATTTCGTACCTTTCCCTATTAACCCTTTTCGAGCTTTCTAGAATTTTTTACCCATCAAGCGATCGACCGTATCTATTCTTGGTCGCGATTCATAACATTAGCCTATGCTCATTGTTTAGCATTGAAAACGACTTCTTTTCGACCCCATGGTTATGCTAGGAACCAACCTACGACTATCTCTAAGCTAAGGCCAACCTGCCTAAAGCTAAAGTTGACATACTCTAACCTAAGGCTGAATTGTTCAAAGCTAAGGCCAATTAACCTTTACTGTGGTCGAGCTAATAATAGAAGACCATGGGGAAGAAAAGGAGCTAATCGATATCAAGTCTGTCGTCTGTTGAGAAACCGAGATACCATATAGTCTAGTACTCAAGACTAAAGAAACAATCGGCATGGCATAGAGAGACTAGTACTAACTAATTTTCGTAATTGGAAATTATGGGCCAACTTTTGGGGTATCTCAACCAAGCACTACGAGACTTCAAGGACTCCTTCCAAGACTTGGATATCCAACTACCAACCCCTTTTAGGTCGGATCTTGCTCCTTCCAAGACTAGCTAAGTAACTGTATGCCGACTTCTTCTATTAAACATATAGTTTTGTATTCTTGCATATGTTTTCTTTATTTTATTTATGGAGTCAATTCTTTAAGGTTTAAAGCCTTGTACATTATTTACAGTTTTACCACTAGGCTTTAGGACTTGTTATATATAGTAACATTTATAGTTAGTAGAGATATCATACATTATTAGACAAAAAAGAATATTCATGTACTTAGAACTTTCCTCTTTGGAGCAAGGTTATACTTGAGCTCTTAAAGCTTACTTTTGTCGGATTAATGAGTATTGATTAAACTCTTTAATCTTTCCCGTATTCTTATCAATTTTAGCCGTAAGATTGTGGTAAACTTTTTATTTCATCAAGTTAATGAGTCACATCTAACCCTTCATTTGAAACTCAAGCATCATTTAGTATTCGTGAGTCATATCGTACCATATTTTGAGCTTAACCTCCTGATTGTATTTGTGTCCTGATACATAATATCCACATACATTCACTATTAAACCCACCCATTTTACTTCATGTTCATCATATCTACTTAAACCCCAATTACCTTCAATCTTGGTTCAAGATGCGCTACTATATCATAGTATATGAAAAAATTTGACACAAAACACAAACAGGTTAAACCTGTTTGAACATAGTTAAATTTGTGTCTAGGTTTAGGTTAAGCTTCCAAACTTAGACAAGGAACATGAGACATACTATATATTCTTTCATATTTACTTTCTGTTACACAAATTATTTCTCTTTATGTCAAGCATCTCAATTAAAGGTATGAGATATTTTATATTATATATTCTTCTTACTGCATTATAATTTAAATGGATAAAAAATTACAAAATCATGTGTAAAGCCCTTAATTGTCTCTCTTGAAAATTTAAAAAACAATGTAATAAATTTGGAAATCAAAGTAATATTAATATTCATTTAATCCATGATTTTACTTAATTTAGTAATGTTATATAATGTAGATTTTAGGATTTTTTATATTTAGTAAGATTTTACTTTATTAAAAAATTTTATTTGGAATGTAACTTTTTAATCAATAAATGATAAATATAACATGATAGCACGAATTGAAAACCCTAATGCAAATGGGTTTAACTTGGACACAAGATACGCTAGATCACAAGTTTAAGTTTTTATATATGATTAATAAACGGGCTATATCATAAGTTTAGGTTTTTTTTAACACAAACCCATCTAGACATAAAAACGAAATATAACACAATAACATAAATTGTCACCCTAGATATTCCTCATAGTTGATTTTTGGGTTTTAGTAAGATTGATTTCTGCAATTAACTTGACATTCATGAAATATGAAGTCTTCATGGTTACTTCTCAATCAAAATGTACAAGTTCAAGTTAGGAAATGCCTATTTATATACATATTACATATTTACTTTTCTTTTATGGATTTGGTTACTATTGTCTTTGCATGTTATATTATACATTACGATACATGGAATGGGAGAATAAAATCCAATTCATTTGGTTAAAAAAAAGGGTTATTTATACCGTTAGATTATAAAAGTTTGAATTGTTAGAAACAAGATATGTATACTTCATTATCATATTTTTAGCCTTTTGTAATAGGGATATGGGGTAGGAAGCCATATACTTGTAGATATGACTAAAGAGGAGCCGAGAGTCACTGTACACCGCCCCATATCTTTTCTAAAAGTATAGGAGTTTTCAGATGATGACGAAGATAATAGATAGACAATATCTTTTAATACCTGAGAAAAACCAAAAAAAAAAAAAAAAAAAAAAAGAAAGAAAGAAACGACAAAATTTTCTGCAATGATCATAATTAACTCATTGAAATTGGTAATAGGTTTTCTCTAAGGAAAATCCTATTGAATTCGTTAATCCATTGGCTATTTATAGAAACATGAGATGGATGTGAAAACTCTTAAAATGATGCCTAAGTTACTGTAGGTTTACAAATCCTCCTTTCCTTTTATTTCTATCCTTGAAAGCGATCTACCATAATACTCTCTTAAATTCACAATCAGATCATTATTGAAAGAAATGGTTAGTAGCTCCAACTAGGTGATGTATACGCAACACATGTGCTAAAGTAAGGGCCCGTTAAGACTGTTAAACGTTAAATATTTCGTGTATAATTACACATAATGAAGAAAAAGTGGTATGAACAGGCAACAATAGCTAAGTACTGATGAGTGATGATGGAGAAAGTTACAAGTCAGAGTATAGTTGAATCCTTAATCAATTGGTAGCATAGACGAAATGCTCGATATGGGTGTTCTTGTTCATCAATGAAAGTAAGACAATGGACTTAGCCCTCACAGTACTTCCCTTCATATGGGATGACACTACAGCTTAACACCAGCACTGTCTAGAGAAGGTAAAACTTATCTCGCTACACTCCGTTTATGAAACATCCATCTCTGTTCACAAGACAAAACTGAAGACATCATTGAGAATTTCTTTTATATTAGACAAAGCATATGAATATGTAATTGTGGTATAGATGGCTAATTAATAAGTTAACTAAAGTGCTAAATTTTGAAAGAATAGCTAATAGATGCAAAAATTTGATTAGTTCATATTGAGTTTAAAGAATTAAAGTCAATTGGATGAATCTTACAGGACATTGAAACTTTGTTTAACCTGATTCATTTGAATGAAATAGACTTCATTAAACCAAGTCAACTTTGCTCGAGCAAAATCTAGAACTTGAGTCTTATGATGAGAAGATATCGAAATTATATGCCCTACGAATCGTCCTACGTTCGATGATCCGAGTGAGGTACTAGATAAAGTGTAATTCTAAGAAGCAGCACATATTGAATTTATTTACTGAATGAGTAGACACATCGATTATTATGACTATTGTTAGCTACATTTAAAATTGTATCAAAAAGCATGATTCAAGGTGAATGATTATCATTTCAATACTACGTGTATCAATCATGAATTTTACTCATTTTCACGAATCAATTTACTTGTTTTTTGAAAAAGTATCTTCTCTCTAACTTACTAACATTAATCAAATTCTTTTCTACATTCTCTTATCTTTTAGTGGTTTGATTTACTAATCAAATCGATTAGATTTAAGTTATTCTAAAAGAGTACTACAACTAAATTCCCTTAGCAAATTTAGTATAGGAGGCCTAAATCTCGTTAGGGGCAGCAACTTCATCATAACTCTAATCCATTTGTTGGTTTGTTCATATGTCATTGTTTCTTGTTTCCCTATATTAACTATAATACATAAAATTAGTGGTGAGCATTAAAACCTATGAATATTAAAGAATAGTTTGTGCCTATAGTGACTGGGGTTGATATATGGTGTGATTTTGTATCTCTCTTGGGGCCTACTAAAAAATTGTACATAGAATAATATATGTTTCAAGTTTTATAGTACTAAGTCCTCAAGATATATAGATACAGTGAAATTGAATTAAATAATATTGCTAATATATATAATTTATTTTGGAATTACTAAATTGGCCGAAAATCTTTTCGAACTCCGATACTTTTGAGTGATTTGGTTGGGTTAGCAATAACATGCATAAGGGAGAAAAAAAAAATAATAAGTCGAACTTTATATGACTAATTTGGGGCCAGAAAAAATAAAAAAAAAATTGATATCATTAATAAGCTGTGTACAAGTCATTAATTTGACATTTATAATGGATATATAATAGTGTTGGCCTTACTAATAACTCATCGTTCCTCCAAAAATTAAGCCAAATTGTGTATAGAAACTCTAATCTAAGTATCATCTTGATATATATTTGTTGTATTTTGTCGCTATCTTAAAATTTAGTAATAAAGAGTTCAAATCCTTGATAGCTAGGCTGCTTTTGAAGTTAGGAAAGATATCAAGCCTTGCCAATTCTATCCGTGTGCTTGCTAGATGTGCCATTGGACGTGTTTTGAAAACGACGGAGGTAGCTAATGGAATGGTCTTAGAGAAAACATCATCTCCATTGGGTCTACTCCATTATGTTTGAGTCCCGACCTGATGCTCTAGTCCATATTGCTTCATTCGAAATTCCAAGTAGGAATGGGTTAGTTATGAAAGGAGGGAAGGATGCTAGGCGATCAAATGCGATTCTCCACGAGGTCATTGCTTATGCTACACCTGACAGCATTGGTAGAGAACTTATAGGTCTAGTAACTTCATGGGAGGAGATACCAGATTTACTTAAGCTCGATAACGTTATCGATCTTGTAATCCCTGTGGGAGTAACAAGTTGGTTTGTCAAATCAAGGAATCAACCGAAATTTCGATTCTTAGCCATGCTGATGGAATATGCCATATTTATGCTGATAATCCTGCAAACATGGAGATGGCAAAGAGTGTCGTCCTGGATGCCAAAACAGATTATGCAGCAGCTTGAAATTGTAATGCAATGGAAACCCTTGTTGTTCATAAGGCTTTGGCCAAGAATGCTGGACTTCATGAGATTGTCGTCGGCCTTAACAAGGTGTTACTTTATATTATATATATGTTGGTCCATGAGCAAGTTCATCAGTCCGATATTTTGCGATGGGGCTCGGTTGGACTTTGGGCTAGTTGCAGAGAGTCAAATTTATGCTTTGAGGCCCAGTAGGTGTATTGACAAGAAGATAGATACTTCGAGGCAGAGGACTGATTGAGAAAGGTGATAAAGGAGTAGTTTATAATTGCAAGGAGCTTCCAGTAGCTTAATATCTAACCACCCCATGGCTAATATCTTCACTTGGTAATCTTATTGTTTATTGTCGCATCTCCAGTTTTATCTTAGGCTGTATGTCCTTACTATGAGAAACTTGAGCGGATAGAATCGAAGAGTTACAATAAGGGTACGTTTGGTTTAGAGAGTGAACTATGGTAGGAATAAAAATAAAATAGCAATAGTTATTTGTTATAACTATTTTGAGGTATCATAAATCGCGAAATGGCAATTATTGAATTGTAATTTTAGGAACTTTAAGAAAATAGGAATTTTAGAAGTTCCTAGTCCCATGAATAGATATGAAAATAGTTAAAATTAAAGAATAGCTATTCCTTTAGT
The DNA here is from genome assembly GCA_024138005.1 of Lumnitzera racemosa. Classification (NCBI taxonomy): domain Eukaryota; kingdom Viridiplantae; phylum Streptophyta; class Magnoliopsida; order Myrtales; family Combretaceae; genus Lumnitzera; species Lumnitzera racemosa. The sequence continues at coordinate 25,077,803 of JAMXBC010000011.1, forward strand.
TTTGTAAAGAAATTGCAATTTTTCTTTTTTAGTAAAAGCAATTCTATGGAATAGCTATTTGGCTCATCAAGCACAAAAATAGATTTGTAGGAGGAATGATTGTTTTATTTTACCTTCTAAAGTCAACTAAATATGCTATAAGAGTTGGTAGCCTTAAGAGATGAGAATACATCATTTGTAGGGGATAAGGTTTTTGATAATTAGTATTGTAGAGCCCTTCTCTTCGATATTTATAGGGGTTAGTCTCCATCTTTACTCTTTTAAAGAACTTAGCCTATCAATAGAAAAAAGATTAAATAAAATTAACATGTTATGTATATAGATAAATGATATATTAATATTAATAAAAATTTAATATATAATAACGAAGGAATGTATCTTTTAAAAAAATATCAATTGAATTTTTATATATCAAATTTTTATTTTTATTTTTATTTATACACCACTTATAGATCAATATAGCATCTCCATATCTCTTTTGTAATTTTTTTTTTTTTTTTGTTAATTCATAACACCAATAAAGATTAGAAGTAATATATATAACATTCTTTTTCAAAATTTTAAATCTTTGGGGCGCCCTGGGCGCGGGGCGGGGATGTGGTGGGGGGACTAAGCGCACCTCTTGGTTTGCCATCAAGCATATATGTCTACGGTAGATTTGTTGTAGAGTCCTAAAATATGTACCCCCGGAACAACAGCTTAGAAGTTAAAATAAGAAATTCTTCACATTTTTTAAAATAATTATGCACTTCACGGAAAAACAATTATATAGAAATATGTATAAATAGTTTCTCGGAACTTTCAGTAGGTGAGTTGAAATTACTAATTAGCATTTTTCTTGTCGACAATCTACGGGAGCTTACACGAAGGAGGTAGGTAGAGTCATTTTTTAACTTTTTTCTTTTTTCAATAATTCTCTGTTTTCCTTTTCAACAATAATTTTCTTGTTAATTCAATGGTTTAATTATATTTCTATATGTCCCTGTCATCTACTGAGGAGAAAGACGATGGGAGAAAATGAGAATTTTCCGTTTCATTTGATCGTAAAAGCAAATTGGGCCACACAAAATTGACATGTAGGAAATTACAACTTATAGATGTGTTGGATTGATACGTACGTCTTTAATAGGAAATTATTAGCAAGACAATTTACAAATGTATTCATGAATCAAGCAAATGATGGCAATCCATGGGACCATTCTACTTTAGCCTGGCAACGGATTACATGTTAACAAATATTAATGAGTGGAATGAATACGAAATGGAAAGGAAATACAAGTCGTAACTTAGGGGTACAACCGAGTTGTTATCTGAAGGGAGTTTATTAGGGATGAATCTTATGAAGATACAATTACGTCTAGGCAAATTTTGATAGAAATATTATTATTCTTTAAAGACGTAATGGTATTGCCAAGTTAAGTTTCTTGTTTGAAAAGGATGCAGATATCTTGGAACCAACTCACTACATTTTCAAAGACTTGTAACTTATGAATATTCAAATGTAACTAGCTAGGTTATACACCACTTACAAGGGAGATATGATCTTGGATGAGCCACAAAACTTGTAAGATGATTAGACATATTACTACCACTTAAATAAATACAATTGTGAAACTTTGTAAAATAAATTTTGTTTGTATCTCGTGGACTTAGTCAGAACTATATGTCTTCAATAGTCTCGCCTCTAGCTATCGGTGTGCTTCGTTCGGATCCCGTCCATTTAGATTGTAACGAAATCCTTAATTCATGGCGTACAGGAAATTAAATTTATTCATGCATTCATTCATAGGACACGGAAAACAACTCATCTGATTTCGTTGCGATCTTGAGTATGAAATTGGAGTGAAGTATGTGTATGAACATTTGTACCTCACCTTATTGCTAGATCATAGTACCACTAATCAATTCATGAATTTTGAGATGCTTATGAATCATTTAAATGCGTGGTTAGACGATTCCAAACATATAATTCATAATCTATAAAACATTATAAGGTATGTAATCCCATTAGATTTTAGTACAAATCACAAAGTGCACCCACTAAATTATTGATAAGCTCGATAAGCATAGTTTCACATTTCAATAACTTTTGAATAAATATATATATATATATATATGATCTTTTTAACGAAAACCTAGAGCCTTTAATAAAGTTTGGAGTGATTTACATAGTCTTACAAATTATAAGATTTCATAATTTTCACATAACAGATATAAAATATAAAATTACATATATATAAAAATATATCTAAACCATTCTTATTAAGTAGTAAATAGGTACCATGTAAAATGTGATTTTAATTTTCATAGATTGACAATTAGGTAGAGTTATACTTGTGCACTAGGCTGGCTCGATATTGAATTAGCTTAAAACCGCTAGTTCGCGAGCTTAGTTATAGTTGAACTATGATCGGTTGATAGGGGGCAATTTCAAGCCGGCTCGATCCTTGAACCTTTTTTTTTTAATATTTGATTTTTTATTAATTTTATTAATTTCCTTTTTTTAAATACATTAAAAATTCTAATAAAGTAACCTCTTTTCGCTTTTTTTAAGTGTCTTAATTCATTAATAATTTTTATTTCTTTATTAATCTTCAACTTAATGTGATTCTGATTTAATGTGATTATAACTTTTATTTTTTTTCCTTCAAATTTTATCTTTTCCTCATAATCAAATCCTTAATAATTAACAAGTTTCATAAAATAGACTTATATTAACTTAAATTAAATTTTCAATTTATCATTAATACATAATTAATTTATGATTAATCATCTATCATTAGTTTAATAATATTATTTTTCAAAAATTATCCTTTACTATTACAAAGAAAATAGTTTGGAAATGCCATGACGATCATGCCATGCAATTATTTTTTTCTGACTTGATGACATCTTTTCTCTCTTCTTCTTTCTTTCTTTTTTTTTTTTTGAAAAAAAAGGTGAGCCACTTAAACAAACCTACCGGTTTAATGGCAGGTTGTTGAATTGCCTGGAATCTTAAGGCTCAATAATTTATGGAGGCGGTTTAGTCTGACCTCCCACGAGTTGGGCCGATTCAGTTCATGATTCGAAACTGACCTTTACATGAATTTAGGTAGAACAGTAGAAGAAGAAAATCAACACCAAAAGTAGAGTGAGATATGTAATAAGAATTATCATTGTTACATTAATTGGGAATATTATTTAGAAATTTGGAGACACTAGAGGAATAATATCTTAATTTTCCATCATGATGGGATATAATTCATAAAAAATTATATGTATGATTATTGATTATATATATATATATATATCTTCACTAACCCGGTATAACTATATTGTTAAGTTTATACATTCTATTTGTCTTCACTAAAGTTGAAAGAAAAAAAGCCCCTGTAGTTGAAAACATATGAATAGGCTACAAAAGTAGCGTATGTATTTATAGTTTCTCTTTAACAGTATATTCAGTGTGTGACAAAATGGGTTACTATAAAATTAAATAATGTATTACATTTAAGACTCAATTGTACACTATAAACACGTTTCCTTACGTCACACCCATCACTTCCGTGTAACAAAATTAAAGCGATGAAAACCAGACTAGATTGAATTGGTGCCACAAATTTAAGCCCACAAAATCCATATTATTACTATTATTATTATTATTCAGTAAAAAGGTTATGAGAAAAAAAAATCCAATCTAATCTATCTAATTAAAATATTAATATTTATCTAATCCAATCTAATCTATGTAATTAAAATATTAATATTTATTTAAGTGAATTATGGAACCTTACTCTATAAAGACCCTATTATTATTGTTATTATTATCATCAACTTGGTCAGATATGAATGTCTTTGATGATAATGGATAATTGAATAATTGTTATGTATAATCACACGGTAGTCGCGGTTTGGACCAACAACTTGCGAATTTTTAAATATGTGTAGTTTGATCCAAATCTAAAGTCCTGTTGATATTCCGCTTGATTGGGCCCTTCAATAACTGTTTCTCCAACATCATTAAATAGAGGGCCTTTTAATGGGCACACTAAAGTCTTTTCACGGGCGTCCACTTTTAGTAATTTTAAACTCTGGTCATGCATTGTAAGTTTTTCCCGTATATTTGAAAAACTACACTTTTAGTATTTAATATATTTTTTTTTTACTCTTAATATTTTTCCTCTTATGTTTGAGTCTCGACATTTTCTGACTTTCATAAAAAATAGTATCTTTGTTAACTTGGTTAATTTTTTTTTTTTCCATTTTAGACATGTGCTTGCTTCCAATTGGTTTTGGGATAACTAGCCAAGATGGCTAGTGTATACATAATTTTTTGCAGAACTTTTTCTAATATTTTAATAAATTTCTTGTTCTTTTGTGTTAAGTTTTATTTTATTATGGAATTAAATATAATATATATTGTTATTATATTAAATTAATTATTATGAACCAATTAAAAACTCATATGTTATAAGAATAGATAAAAATTTTAATATAACTGTAGAAGTTCTATTCTTGTGAATGTTTGAAAGTATTGAGGGTTCAAATGAAAAAATAAATAAGTAAAGTTAAAGAATTAAATAAAAAGGTAGGTAAAAATACAATAGTATAATGATTTTTTTCAACTATATATATAATAGAGGTTAGAAAGAGAAAATCGAATAAATTACATAATCAGTTATCATGCCATATAGATCAAGAACCTTGACGAGTTTAATAAAATATAGCTAGAGCTTGTAATATTAGTTTCATAGAAGATAGTTACATATTTTGCTTTTGCTTTTTAAATCTCAAATGTCTAGTTCGTACATGGTCATACTGCTGTTATAAAAATGGCTTTAGTTAGCGATACTGTGTGTCAGGTAATATTGGGCAATTGATTGCATCGTTGTCTTCTTTCCTGCATTTTCATATTCTTATGTTAAAATATGGGATATATTTAACGAAATACCCGATCTTTATCTACTCCTGTAGAATTAGCCCTAAAAACATTTTCGTATTATAATTTTTTTCTCTAAGAATGAACAAATGGAAGTTTACAACAAAAATAATGCCTAAAGGATGCAGTTTAAATTGAAAATTTTCTAAAAAGATTTAAAACTTATGTCAAAACCCTTAAAATCTTGTGGTATGAATAATTTATGGGAAAGAGAAGATGCTATTATTAATCTTTTTGGGGCTTGACCAAGTTAGTATAATTTCCCTTTGAAGGGCATATAGAGCTATAAGCTATTCAATCATCTTTATTTTGCTATGATATATAATATTTTGTGTTTGTACTTGATACAACATGATCTAGGTAAAAATTGAAGAATTTAATATATGATATAACTTGTCTTTTTCTTTTCTTTCTCTTTTTTATTTCCTGGCAACTAGTCTATCTTTACTAATTGAGAAAACAAAAAATAAAGTCTATAGGGTTGATAATTCGTATTTTCTTATTGTATGTTATGTTCCTATTTAAACAGATTAGTATTTTGAAAATTTTAATCCGCAACCTAATCCATTTTATTAATTATGTATAAAAACCTAAATTTTTAACTTAGTTTGTTTAATAAGCCTATTTCATATTCAAAGTAGACTAATTTATCAATTAAAAAGTTATAGTCGAATCTATAAAATAATTATCAATCCATAAGCAAAATGATGATAGCAAAATTAATTTTGCAAATGAAAATGATATAATGTTGATATCTATACATGAAATTACAACCCAACAAAAGCTTTATGAAGTAAAATCCAATCAAATATAACAAATTTAGATGCTTATTGATTATATAACATCTTGATATTATGTTAGACTATATCTCATGGTATATTACGATTAGTAGTAATATTCTCAAAGAGACAACCCAAGAATCTATACATAAAAAAATTGTATTAACAACAAATAAATGATCTCAAAATATTTATAGAAATAATTTAATTTATTATATTTTTTATAAAACCAATTTGTTATTCATAAAAGAGTTTCCACACTTTTTGACTTATTTATAAAATTGGACCATTCAATAAATGCAAATTTGGCAATTATCATAGATATAAATTTATTTAAGATATCACATACCACTTTTATAATTTGAAGATATTAAGATTGATTAGTATTCCATAGCTCACATTCTCTAATTCAACCATCATATGTCACTTTGTGGCAAATAAAAAAAAAAACCATCATATATCACTCCTCATACAAATATAGCTCTAATTCAAATTTATTATCACTTCTAAATGTTACATGCTTTTAAAGGATTAAAATTAATAGATAAAGCAAAGATTATAAATATCCAAATAAATGAAATAAATTTAAATCCAATATATTATTTGTAAAAGACAAAATTACTTGTAAGTTCTCAGCTCATTCATCATTAATAGAATCTTGAGCTCTTAGCTTAAGAATACTAATATTTGGACATGTACATGTGCCATTGTTCTTCATATATTCATGAGAAAAGAGGAAATAATGCTTTTCTAACTTTAAAAATATTGGTTGTTTCAAAATTGAATGGATTCATAGGTTGAACTTATGACATATTTATGTAACCTGTTTAATAAATGGGTTATTAAAAAAAAAATTCATAGGTTTAACTCAAACTCGAACATGAATTTGTCATATTTAAATAAGTTTAACTCGTTTATGTCTTATATTAACTTTTTCCTTACACAAATCCATTTATAATCATGTCATATGGTGTCTTAATAGGTCGTATCTCAAATTGTCAACCCTATCTATGTTATTTGATAAAAGTTATTAGAAAAAAAGGGAAATAAAAAGGATAATAAAATCATAATTAGAATTGGGCATAAATAAGTCTAGAAATTCCAATTTGTAGCTCCCCATATTGAAGCACTAGCATTAGCTCAGTTTAGGATGATTCTAATTTGGTACTTGGAACCTTCGATTCTCATTACCTAAACCATTTCTTTTATAGAAAAAATAATTTCTAAAATTTTTTTACATATGAACAGTCATCAATTTTATGAATTATAAACTCATATTTATGGTTATTAAATCAATAATGTTCTACGTACTTTAACATTTGCTTTGTTTTCTTTTTTTGACCTTTCATTAGTAAACCATGTATGATTCTAAGATTGACTAGCACTGAATTGTAGAACTATGATTTGTCCTCTGGTGTAGAATCACGGGTGTTAATAGGCAATTTTAGACCATGGCCTTCTTAAGCCCATTCCAACATAAGAGGATTGTAGGCTAACTTACTTCAGTCCATAACTTGCCTATGCCAGTCTAATTCCTAATCCTAAAGGACAACTAAACTATCTAACCAAGCTACAACCTTACTTGACTTATTTGAGGTTGAGTTGGTAACTCAGTTTTTACCTAATAGTCTTAACCCATGGCCTCTATGCTACAAGGATTACATATTTTAATAGTTTGTCTAAGGAGCCTAGAGAATGAATATTATGGAAAACCATAAAATCCTTACTCTATGAGAATAACTAAGGTATTATGTCACATCTTAAGATTCTCAGACCATATCTATTAAAAGATATACATGCTTCATTGGGCAAGATATAGATGTAGCTAGATTACCTCCATACTACTTATAAATAAGGGTTAAGTCCCTCTAGTAAGACATTTTACACACATATGCACAAGCATCCTTGCTTTCTTATTCTCAATCCCACACATGCCAATTTAAGTATTAAACTAGCCATATTAAACAACCTTCTAATGCCCGCTAACCATGTTTTCTCATATAGATTCGAGCTTTCCTTCATGGCCTAAAGTGAGCAATCTCCATCACTAAAATTTAGGCAACTACACTTAGAGTTGTTAGTAGTAAATTGTTTCATTCGAGATCGATAGTTTTCTACATCTTGAGTCAAAATTCTAAGAGGAAAGATGCTAAGAACAATGAGATCTAAGCAATAAGAATAGGCTTATTCGACAGCCACTAAAGTAATCAAGGCCATCAGGAGTTAAGTGGCTAACATTAACAAGGAAGTAGATATCAAAGATAGAGAAGTCTAAGGCAACAATAAGGATGCCCTCATGACGATTGGTGGAGGTGATTATGGCAACCCTATAAGAATCCTTAACTATCCTTAACTTATCTAGATGGTAGAGATGGTGAGTAGATTAATAGCCTAGAATGATGAAATTTGAGGCTTCGAATGCATAAGTGATCGAACAAAATGAGTTGATTAAGGAGTAAATAGGGCACTTTTTAGTGCAATTGTAGAGAAAATGAAGGCTACAATGCTAAAATTCCTATACTTATAGGGAGGATAATGAGGGCTCTAGTAGTTCTCATTCACGAGGCTCTATATATGATCACTAGGTTCCTTCCTAATAAAAGAACTAGCTTAAACAAGAGAAGAGCCTCGCATATGTTGCAAGTAGACATGATTGATTCGTTGACAATTGCAATGTAGGTCAATAGTCAAAAAGCCTTACTTATAACTTGCAACCCAAGGAGAAGGAAAAAACTCCTTAGGTAACTGAACCAATTGAAGGTATCAATTAAAAGCGACTAGCAAACTTAGTCACTAAGAGGATGTTTGGTGCTTATAGGAGTGGAAAATAGAGGCTATGTCTTTGAGTGTCGACATTAAAACTTTGTTCTCCTTAAGAGCAAGTGCTCTCAACTAGCAAGAAGCTTCCAACGTTTGAGTCGTACGATGGAACTACCAGCCCTAAAGATCACTTATTGCACTTTTGAACTCTAATAGACTTGCATGGCCTAAGTGATAGGTTGAATACAAAGCATTCTAAAGCACCCTTCGGAAGGCTATACATACATGGTTCAAGTACCTCCTAGAGAATTCAATCTCCAGCTTTGATGAGGTCGCTAAGAAGTCCATCCTCTACTTCCAAGCAAGTCAACCTATACCAAAGGATAACTCCATCTTATATCTCATTTGACAAAGGAATGGAGAGTCCCTTTAGTCCTTTATTGATTGGCTTAGTAAAGGGGGTAACAGAAATACCACAATTGAAAAAAGGTGTTACAGTATATGTGGCCACCATAGGAGTAGATCTTAATGGTGAATTTTTCAAGTCTCTATCAAAGAGTAAGCAAACTGCCTTGATTAAATTTTGGAGAAAGGCCTAGAGGTACATAGATCAAGAAGACTACAGTCGTGCCTAATATAAGGTTGACTTGGGAAGGTTAAGGGAAAAGGACTCAGTAAAAGATCACTTATGTCCTAGAATTGATGACTGAGGCTTAAAAGACTAAAAGCAACCAATTTTGTAAACCTTACTTTTAGTGGGCCTAAGACTCGATTAAGAGTACCTTCTGAATGTTCCTTAAGATCAACTAAACTAAAACTTAAGTTTATATTTAGAAACGAATTAAATTTGTACAATTCAAAAGCCAATTGTCGATAAAACCCAAGCTTGAAGAACTATGAGCTCTAAAGCTACTTAAAACCCTAAACCTTAAAACCATTAAGGAATTTCAATCCTAAATAATTAATCGATAATTTAATTTGAATAATTTCATTCAACTTTAGAAAATTTCACAATTCTACAAAAATCAAATCATAAATTACAAAACAATGTAAGATAAAAATTCTAAAACAATTTTTTATAAGGCTATGCCTTTATCTTCATGTATAAGCTTTACACATAAATAAGTAGACCAACCAATCACCTTAAATAACTTATCAATTGAGAGTTGGAATCATTTATCAATTGATAACTTATCAAAATCTAGTGATAAGATAATTTCCTTATCGCCTCTTCACTTATACTACATATGGACAATTTTTCACAAGAATTCATAAGCATAACTTTAATAAAGGAGACAAGACCACTCCATGGAATAAAAAGACTTCCAATGGCAGACCTAAAAAGGGGAGAAAGGGGGGCCATGCATTTGTCATTCACCCATCAATCACTTCTTCTTACACATCACTATTCACCCCTTAATGCTTACATCATCAAGAGTTGTAATTGTTGACTTTATGTAAGCTACAAGACAACACTTTCAAGACATTTAAACACTCATTCTCTCTCCATTTCCAACTGGCCACACTCTCCACCATTTCTCTCCCTTTCAATTTCACTTTCACTTCATCTTTCTCTCTTTTGAAACAAACCTAAAAAAGGGGAAACAACCTTACCCCACAAAATCAAATTTTTTCCATTTTGAAGCTTCACTCACGGCATTGTTTTCCTTTGTTCTTGTATTATTTTCTCTCACCATCTAAGACCTTTTAAGACCATTAGAATCTTCCATAAACCCTAATACCAAAAGCAAAAAAGATTCGGGTTTCAAAGGTAGCAAAAAGGAGAAGGCAAAGTTAAGAGCTAAAGTAAAACCTTAGTGCACAACTACCACACTTTGCGTTAAGGACGAGTAAGTGATTCTTGTGATGTGTAGATTAGTATTTATGTTAGGAGACTTGGATTTCTTGAAGATATAAGTAAGGTTTAAGTTGTTAGAACACCAAAAATCATTTTAAGAAACAAACCATGAAACTCTTACATGAAGTTGAAATATGAGCATGTAAAGTTGGTGTTTTGTGAAGACATTTGTTTAATACTTTGAATGGAAGATTTTAAGCTAAGAAAATCTTGAAATGAAAACTTTGATGGAGGATAAGCATGCTGGATGTGAGGGTTCCATAGTCATTTGGATGTTGATTTTGTTTCCATTAAGTTAAACATGCTCAAATCTAGAATTAAGTTAAGGAAAAATTCATCACATGAAGTTTTATGAAGAAACCAACTTTGTATGACATGAGCTATGATATGGGAGTTGTATTAAGAATAAGATCTTTTATTTCTTTATGTGGAGCATGAGTTAAAGGATCATTTGATGAAAGAAAACTTAAGTTAAGATTTGTACACAAGTAGTTAAGTGCATAATCTACCACCTAAACTTAAGGAAATGATGAAACAAGTTGAAAAACCAAGTAAGGACCCCTTAGGACCATCATGAACAGATCTGGAATGTGGGAAAATGAGGCCTAAAAATATGATAAGAGTGAAAGAACAAAGTGAAAATATTAACTAAAGCAAATATAGTAAGCATATAAAGCCTAAAACTTAAAACCGAGTTTAAAACTCTCAAAACAAGCCTAGAACTCCAAGATGGGTCTTCAATAAAAATCTGATCAGCACTTTAAAGTAACAAGAGAGGTTGTTTTGAAGCCCATAAGAAATCTACCTAAGGCCTCATAAGCCCACCAAAGTTATTAACTTTAGTTTGAACAAAAAACAAGCCCATTTGACAAGTTAAGCCCACTAAAGAGCTCAAGAAATGGTTGTTAGCCTTAGGAATATAAATCAAAGTTGTAAATCCGATCTCAAGGAGTATTTTAAGCATAGGATAAAATCTTAAGACCAAGCCCAAAGAATTACTTAAGATATTAAAAGGCCCATTTACTAAATAAGGCCCAAAAACACTCCAACGCATGAGGAACGCTACTGTTCTGACCCATGGATAGAATTTTATACCTCATTTCGAAAATCTAACCTTACCACATTAAAGTATACTAAAAAAATATGAAGATTGACTATAAAATCATAAATATCGGATTTAAAACGAAAAAGTTAGACGCAATTGAACTTTAGGTAAAAACCGGGAAAAATTACGAAAACTAGTTAAGAATATAACTTAAGGAAAATTTACTTAGTTTCTTAAGTTTGCTTCAATTTCTCATAAAAATTATTTCAATTACCAGGGGACACCATTTACGGAGACAACTTTCCTCCGGATTACTTTGACCGACCCATATGGCAGAGTGAGTAAATTTTTAATGACTCTTTACTTGATTGTGCTTGTAAAGTAGATGCACCTAATCTTATATTTATAAATTTGGATGCTTGTGGGATATAGGAGATACATGTGTATGAATTTTTGGATGAATGTGATGACTTATTAATTATAAATATAATAATGGGAATTGTTTGTATGAATATATACATGTGAATTTTATGGAATGAAATTGGTTGATCACCCTAAAAATCAAGTTAATCACTTATATGATTAAGAACTCGAAATGAATCATGCATTCTCCATATTGCATACGAATAATACTAACTGCCGCTTCACGCAGAAGATGGGAAGAGACTCACAGGAATACGAGTTTCCTGCAGAATTGGGCATTAGCTATGCCATCATATATATTGAGTCTCTGTCTTAAGCTGATGGGCTTACTAGGCGTTGGGAGACGCCAACCGTCGGCGAGGGGCCGAGTCTTATGGCTTCTGCTTAGGGCGTATATTTGTGGACTGTGGGGGCCACCACATCGCTAGACTTGGGATTTTAAAGGATACGATTTGATTTTGGTAAAGGAAGTATATATATATATATATGTAGAGTTTTGTTTTGGTATGAGCACGATAGTGCAAATGAAATAAACCCAAAGTTTAGAACCCGGATTTTGGTTTGGGTCGGTTAATTATCTCCAAACCCCGACTTCAGGGGGCGAAATTCTGAGTCGTATGCAGTTCGTAGGTCACTGCATGTGTTGTTTGGCATACTGATTGTTCATGCATTCATATGATTGTGCATATAATAAACTTTTGCTATGTGGTACTGATGAGGGCATTTATCTCACTATGCGTAAGCTTACATCCCTATAGATTTTTATTGGTGTATGAGAACCTCTTCGTCAATCCGGGCCGAGGCATGCCCGTGGTAGGTCTCGTGTAGAGACGGGTAGGAGCGATCAGAGAGCGAATAGGACATTTTGTAATAGATTATAGATATTTAGATACTTTTATGTTTTTGTGTATAACTTAGATTTTATGCAGTTCCGTTATGAATTACATTTGTTTGTAATATTGTTTTGGTGTGGGTCTCACGAGCTTACACACTTAGTTAATTTATAACATAGAAGTAATTTTAGTTAAATTGCTCCATATTACTTGTCTATGGGCCTAGTGGTAACGTAGAGTGGAAGGAGCCTTGTGTGTCGTATGAAAGGCCTATAATCAGTAAGGGGGTTGATAATAGATCTTTATACGGTACACAGCGACCTATCACGATACTGTTGAGTCGTTATAAATTTGATACCAAACTTCATTTAGCAAAGTCCCTTGACCAAGCTAATAGTGGGTATCTTTATGGAGGTTAACAACTTCAGGTTGTTATCAAAGCCTAAAAGGATGAAGACCAAGTCTAAATGTCGTTATAATAGTAAATATTGTGATTTTCGTAAAGCCAATGGGCACAACATGGATGAATGTTATTAGTTCAATAATGCATTAAAATACGCTATCCAGCATGGGTTTTTGCATGAGTATATTGCTGACTCAACAAATTGAGTTCAATGACCTCCTCAAAGCAGAAGAATAGAGGCAATTGCCAAGAGGACAAAGGTCATAATGATCGATGTTACAATAGGGCCCCAAATGGTACTAACACCATAATGGGAGGCTCATAATTCAGTAGCTAATCAAATTCCTCTAGCTTATGTCTACCCGAAGCAACTAGTAAGTGTATGAGGTGAAGGGGAAGAGGTCAAAGATTGACACATTTATTTCCTTTATAGATGGAGACCTCTAGTAGATTGAAACCCCATACCAGGACGCCTTGTTGATCAACACCCGCATTGCCAAGTTTGAAGTCCAGAAGATGATTGTGGACATTGGAAGCTTGGTAGACATCATCTTCAAGTATGCTTATAACAAGTTGAAAGGAAAACTCTCATCTCAGATGAAGCCTTATCACCATGATTTGATTAGCCACAACATTCAAGCTATGTACCCTAAAAGCATAATCATCCTCGATATGAAACTTAGAGATGATGACAATGTAGCCATCCACCTAATGGAATTTATAGTAATGGATTGTAAGTCCCCATTCAATGGGATCTTTAGGCAACTGAGCATTAGTACCATTAGAATGATGGCCTTCTTTTTATATCTAAAGGCGAAGTTCACGATCCCTCAGGAGTTGGATATTCTAAGGTAACCAAACTTTATCTCAAAAACTCTACACCAAGGAGCTAAAAGGTAGTAATGTCTTATCCCTCAAAACTTACTACAATAGAAACAACTAAGAAGTGGCTATACCCACATGAAGGAACGAAGGAGATTGAGCTTAGTGAAGATGTCGTATAAACTACACGCATCAATAGACTTGTTAGATGATCTTAAGCAAAGGTTTATCAATCTCCTTCTAGATAATGCAAACACATTCGTATGCTTATTATCTAGTATGTTGGGTATAGACTTGAATTTTGTAAAGCATAAACTCAAGATCAATCCGAAAATTGAACAAATTAAATAAAAGAAGAGAAAATTTTCCCCCAAGAGGTAGGTAGTGATTGAGGAAAAGGTACAAAATTTGCTAAAAGCTATGTTCATTTGGGAAGAGAAGTAATCGACTTGCCTATCTAATGTGGTCCTTATAAAGAAGGCTAATAGGAAATGGTAAATATGTGTCAATTATACTAACCTTAACAAAACTTACCTAAAGATTACTTTTCACTCCCAAGGATTTACCCATTTGTCAACTTAACCTTCAGACATGTTCCTTTAAGTTTCATGGATGTTAACAACATCATGATGACTCCAGAGGACAAGGTACGTACATCCTTCTTCATAAACTTTGGCACGTATTGCTATAGGGTAATGCCCTTCGACCTCAAGAATGCTAAAGCTACGTATTAGAGGATGGTTACCAAACCTTTTATGTTTTAGTTGGATAGAATATGGAAGTATATGTAGAAGACATAATCGTCAAGAGCAAGAAGCCCAAAGATCACCTCCATAGCTTGTAAGGAGCCTTTAACTAGATGAGAGAGAATGGAATGAAGCTGAACCTATAGAAGTATGGCTTTAGGACAACATTTGGTAAATTCCTCGACTATATGGTGACATGGCAGGGCATCAAGGCAAACCCCAAGAAAGCCATAGCCATCATCGACATGAAGCCCCCGACCAACATTAAAGAAGTGAAAAAGTTGACGAAACAGGTAGCCGTACTCAGTCACTTCATGTTTTAGAGCACTAATAAGTGTGCTAAATCTTTTAAGATCCTAAAGAACCCGTATAGGTTTGAGTGGATGCCAACGTGCGAGGAAGCATTTAAGTAGCTAAAGAAATTCTTTGCCTCTCCACTAGTCCTCTCAAAGCTAATACTTGGTGAAGACCTATTTCTCTACCTATTCGTGAGTGACCGAACATTTTCCTCGGTTTTAGTCTAAGTAGAAGGGATGGAACATAAGCTATTTTATTATGTCAACCATATATATCGAGGGTAAAACTCCAACATTCACAAATAGAAAATTTTGTTTTAATGTTAATGATCTCGACTAGGTAGCTTTAGCTAAACTTTAAGACTTATCAAATTACCGTCTTGACCAACTAGCCACTATACACCATACTCTAGAAGCTAGATACATCAAGGAAGATGATGAAGTATGCACTTGAACTTAGTACACATGGAATCTAGTATAAACCTTAAGAAGCCTATAAAACCTAATACCTAGCAAACTTTGTGGTTAAGTATGCCAGAGAAGAACCATTAAGGAAGAAAGTTAGAAGTTTACCTATATACTTTATGTTGATGGGTCATCCACCCATGAAGGATATGGGTAAGGTCAATACTTAAATGCCCCAATGATGTAGCCATATGCCATGCTTTGAAATTTGGTTTTGATGCTAGCAACAATGAGGCAGAATACAAAGCCTTGATTGCGAGGCTAAAGTTGGCAAAGGAAACCAAAGCCATGAGATTAGATATTTTTTTTAGATTTAATGCTTGTAGTGAAATAAGTAAAAGGAGAGTATGAGTAAAGGGGGGAGGGATGATCAGATACTTGGAGCTAATTAAGTCCCTAACCATAAAGTTCACCTCATAAACCCTAATAAAGATCCCTTGGATTTCAATGGCATGGTGATGCAGCCACTGCCTTACACCTACATATTATCTTCAATTCCTTAGGAACCGCTCTTCACAAACCTCCAATTGGCATTACGTTTAGGGGGAGACCTTTCTAAAGATCTCTTTATTTTCCCCATGGCCTTCTTCTCAACCTTCTTTAAGGAGCTTACTCCTTCTATAGGCTATTGTTTCACCATTTATTGGCTGTAAAGCTTAAGGCATCACAGTTCAGGACTTCAACACCTAAAAAAACAAAAGGCATGCTTAGAAAACAATTAAGTATATTGTTATGAACAACTCATGGTATGACCATGCTAAGCATGGGCATAGGCTTAGAGTGGCTGCTCTCTACAATGATGGACATTATCATAGGTTCATAACTAGTGCAGTATGACTCCATGAGGAAAAATACCTCATGATCTTGTATTACTACCAACTTCTTCTTCATCATTAGAGAAGATTGGCTCACCTTGATAAAGTCGCTCTACCAAGGTCCGAATGTTCTAGGGAACCTCACTTTAGTAGCAAATGGTGGAGAATGAAGCTTACTACTATGTTATCCTAGTCCCTTAAGAACCTTATGTTGTTGGTTTAAACAAGAATCATCCATTTGGTCTAGAAGCTCGGCTTTTTAGCCACCAAGATAAGTATTTACTTCTTCTTCTAGTCATGCATAGAAGACTCCAAACCCTCAAAGATCTTCCTACTTAGGTGAGTCGATAAGTAGTATCATCCATCTAATTGTCTCCTTAAGGAAAGGAAATACCGATAGAGGTTTAGTATAACCCTCCCTTCGAGTCAAGTGCATATAGCCTTAAAGACCACTAGTAGTTGAATGTTGTTAAGAACCAATTGTATAAGGCAAACATAGTTGTAGTTGAAAAACTTAATTTAGAAGTCAACGAAGGGAAATTAAAGTACCCCACACTTGAAGTGGTCCTGGTGAAGTAAAAAAACCATTGGTATGTATCAATGCAAACCTGTCCTCCTCATTGAGCATGTATGCATGTAGGCTTGGTAGTAAGCTACTAAAATATATTGTAAGTAGGTGACTAACCTTGAATTTCAAGATCTCACAAGCTTGATTGTTGGGCATGAGTTCCAAGTTAGTAACCTTATTATATTTGGTCCCAAATACTTAACATAAGGGCATGCATTTACCCTCATTTGCATAAGTTCATATCGAGTCATCTTCCTTGAACTGCTACTGCTTTTAGCCATGTGGAAGGTTGTTGCACTACTGTTAGAGGGGGACCCACCCTCTTAGTTGCCTCTTAGCGAACCTCTCTTTGAGTTTAAGTGGTGAAGAATGACCATAGGACCTCAAATCCTCACTTAGGTCAGCCATCTCTAGAATCTTAAGGAAGTGATTTGAATCCCTTGAGGTAAATCAAGAAGTTCGTGATTGAGTGAGGAAATGAGTTTGCAAGGTAATAGAATTTAAGTTGGATTTGTGCAAAAGGTATATAAGCCATAGCACAAAACCCCTTATAAGCAAGCTTATGGATTTGTGCCTTCGGTAATTATGAGAAGTTCGAGGGAAACGATGTGTCCAGCCCTTAAATCTCACCATGTATCCTATGTTTGGATCAAACAATTAGAAATCCTTAGGTATGAAAAGACAGGTACGGAGTTTGGCTAATCATGACTCACCACTTATCCCACGCATTAAATGCATGAAAACAATTGCTAGAGAATTGAAATTCAAAAGGATCATCTTAGGGACGCTAAATGAGCCTTGGATTGAATGCAGCATCGAATCTTAGGACTTTTACCATATGTAAGGCCAAAAAAGCTTGGATAAAATCTTCGGTTCAAATGCATACCTCATCCTTAGAGTGAACCTCTGTTTAGCTAACATGAAAATTTGTAGCATAAAATAGACACCATGAGTCCACTTAACGGGGCACTCAAGTTGGTATACCAACCCTTAAGAAAGCACCATAATAGCTTCATGAAACCAACTCTATGGCAAACAGCAAACATTTGATGTTTGTCTAATGATTGAAGCATAGTGATAGTTAGCTTGAAAAGCTCTTTGATAGCTTGTTCTTTTGTTTAATCTCCTTCTTGATACCTTAACAACAAGATTTTTAAGTATGGGTGGGGAGGGGGGAGGGGGCAGTGTAGGCAAGTGTTGATGAGCAATTCTAGATTGTAGGCTTCTAAGGTCCATTTTGACCTAAAAGGACTATGGGTTGACCTACTTCGATCCTTAACTATCCTATGTCAATCTAAATCCTAGCCTTAGGCAGTAGCTAAACTATGTAACTAAGCTATAAGCTTTGCCTGACCTATTTATGGTTGGATTGGTACCTTAGTCTTTATCTAGCAGTCTTAACTTATGGCATCTATGTCATGAGGATCATGGACCTTAATAGTTTGTCTAAAGAGCCTAAAGTTTAAACATTGTAGAACACCATAGAATTCTTACTTTATGGGAATAATCGAGGTACCATATCTCCTCCGAGAATCTCAAACCATATCTATTTAAGAGATATACTTACTTGATTGGGCAAGATATACTTCTAGCCAGATTCCCTCCTTACCACTTATAAATAGTAGTCAAGTCCTTTAAGTAAGACACTTTACACATTAATACACAGGTTCCCTCACTTTCTTATTCTCAATTCCATACATATTGACTTAAGCATCGAAGTATTCACACCTAACTACCTCTTGATACATAGTAACCATCTTCTCTTATAGATTCAAGCTTTCCTTTAAGGCCCAAAGCAAGCAATCTCTACTTGTGAAATTCAAGTGATAACATGCGGTATGGTTAGGTTCTCAACCTGGAATTGTAGGGTTGGTTTCCAGTTCATAATTGAATCATGCCTAAGTCTAAGATTTATGATGCATTTGTTCTAAGAACTAATCCTTTTGTTTTTGAAAATAATTAATATATGTTTTAGTAGTATTAGTATATTTCTACAGTATTACTATGTGGTTATGGTAATTGAAAACTTTTAGAAGGAATTGGTATTCACTAGGAAGTATCTTTTGCTTTGTGTATCTATTACTTTCAGAACTCTCTCTATGGGAATAGCTATTACTCGTAGTCTTATGCATAGAATTTCTAGCCATTTTCCAAAACATATCTATACGATGAAATTGATGGGAACCAAAACCCACGCTAATGGCAAAGAAAAGAAACCATCTATAGGAAGAAGACGCTTTTGACCATACTTTTGACTTTGATGCTTATGATTCTAGCTTCTAAAGTATGTGCTGCCAATTCTGATTAATGAAGCGCTTGATTGGATTCTGCTTGTCGATGGAATTTGCTCTAGTTTAGCTTTTGCTCACCGAATATATGTCTCGTATTTCCTAAAATTATTATTTTTAGTCACAAGTCATTAGTTGTCTTTTATATCTTAGAAAATTGGGGTTTGAATGGTAGTCAAGTATTTACTTAAAAGAATTTTGGAAGTTAAGATTAAATAATATCTCTTATTTCATAGGAATATTTTTTAGAAGATATTTGGTCAGTATTTAGTCACTAGATATTTTAGATGTTCTATTTTTCTACATAAGTCCCCTTTTTCATGTATTGGCATTCTTGGATTTTATTAGCCTATAAATAGACATGCTGTAAGATTTAATTCATATCGATTAATCAATGAAATTCAAACTTTTGTCAAAACTCTTGTCTTATGAATATATTTCATGGGATGGATTTCTTATAGGATTATTCTCTGTACCCATCAATCTCTCAATGAATGTGGCGTACATTGTTATTGAAGATTTTGCCTATTATTGAGAGTGCTCCTTAACGACCCAATTGAATTATATGAACTCTTGAGTAATATTGGTTCCTCCATTTCAAACAAACCCCAATTCATTTATCAAACTAAATTCTTAGTTTATTAATTGTCCATATCCTTTTTTTTTTCATAGATATAAAACCATAAAAATACCAAAAAAGATTATCTTTTATCATTGTTGCACATAATGATCGTACATTTGATTCTATCGGGGATTTTAGGCAAATCATTGTTTGGTACCAAAGTTGTGGTTGGCGCGCTTTGTTAGTAAGAGACAATCTTCATCACTTTATTGAATTATTAGATTGACCAAAAAAAATAATAATAATAAAGGAAGAAAAAGGGGGTTTGTAATTATTAGTGGTGCTGTATTCATAATATTGGCATGTTGTTAAGGTTTTAAGTGCTAATGTCTTGTTGAATAAATTTCAAAATTTGTTGTTGAGAGACTGCATTTTGAAGTTATTGATCATTCATGCCTATGGGTCACGAAACAAGTAAAATTTAACTTTTGGTGTTGCAAACATTGATGATTGCCATGTATGCTTAGGAAACCCATAGAAGTCCTTCAATAATACATTGTATAAACCCTTGAATAATGCATATATCTTGAGGGAAAAGCGAATAGTGATGTTTCCTATAGCCCTAGAATCAATGAAAAAGGGTTTTAGAGATTATTAGGCATTCAGTACCGTTGAGTTTTATTTTTTGGGTTTTTTTTTATCAAATTTGACTTCTCACTTTTTGATTAATACTAAACCCTAACCATTTTAATATTAATCCTGAACTAAAAAAATTAAAAAATTCTAATTTGTTTATTAAAAAAATTTTAGAGTCGCCATCTGATTGGAGTTAAGAAAAAATCGTAATTAGTTGGATGTATTAACTATGATTTAGCTACTAGTCTTTAGTTTCAATTTGAATGAAAAACTAAAAGGTTTCAAATTCGAGAACTAACTTATTAAACCTCAATGGATATCACTATCTATTTATTGAAATTAAGTTTATACTTCAAATTATAATATTTTTCAAGAAAAAATAAAGATAAAAAAAACTAAAAGAAAAAAAAGAACCTATATTTCTACATATTTTATTGTTGCCTCGAAGGTACCTATGTATTCGCTAGCCGAGATCAAACGATTATAGTTTTTTTTGAAAAATTAAGTATGTTGATTGATTTAAATTTTTGAAAATCAACCGAGTTTATATTTTAGTTTATTTTAAAAAAATTTGAAAGGGTCCTAACTCTTAAGTGATTTTATCTTCAAAAGAAAACCCCTCTAAAAGTCCTAAATATTTTAAAAGGATTTTTGTTATTAATTTTTATTTAAAGATTTTCTATGTGAAGAAATCCTAGAAAACTTAATACTAAAACAACTAAACTAATATATATAAATATATATGTGATATGTTATAAACTCAATTGGCTAACTAATCAAAATAATAATAAACAAATAAATATAATAAAAACAAAACAGAAAAAAAAGAAAGAGAACCGGACCTTACTTGTTGTTCACTATGCAACAGTAGAGTATTGCTATCTCTTTTTTATTACAATCATATGGAATTAGCGGAGTGTAGGGCATGTAAGTTTTGGATTGTTGTTGCTATGCTCCAAGCGTGTGTGGCTTGTGGTAGAGTGAGGATTGCGAGTGGACTAGTTGGTGTTGTGCATTGTCATCGTTTGTCTGCTAGCTGACAGAGTATGTTGATTATGCAAGCGACGAGCAGCAATAGGCGTATAAGTTCTTACAGTTCAATCATGGAGTATCCAACGAGTTGACGGTGGTCTACGTTAGGAATTGATGTATGTTGTGCCGCTGTCCATGTTCATGCAATGAGGGCTGGTTGTAGACGTGAAGCTGAATGTGCAGTGCAGTAACCAATCGATGCAAGTGAAAGCAGTGTTCATAGACGGTAGCTTGGCATTGTGCGTACTGTTTTGGTGTCAAGGGTTGTGAAGGGGATGGCTGATCGTTTGTGTACAGTTCGATTGATAGTGACTGTGCATGGACAACAGTGTTGTCGACGTTAGTGTCGTACGGATCAGATGCTGCTGTTGCTTGTTGCATGACTAGTGCTAAATGCGCGGATTCTACTGTTAGGGTTTGCTGGAATTGTGTAGCTGATCGAGGTTACAGTGCGGATTGCGTACTGCTATTTGGAGTAGCGTCAGAGTAGTCAAGAATTGGCCAGGTACGTGGATGTAATAGGTGCTAACTATGGTGTAGCAGTGGGAACTTCAACATTATATGCAGGGTCAATTCTTCAGGCGGGGTGTTTTTTAGGTAGGAATGTACTGCTATTTTTTCTTTTTTGAATGCGCTTACGTGTTGTACTGCTTTCATCCGAATTTATAAACTCCGAAACAAATCAAATCTCCAAATATAAATCTTACAAATCTTTATCACATTAGATTCAAAAGATTCGTTAAGATTTAAAATTAAATTTTAAAAGAAAAAGAAATCACAATAAAATAAATGATAAAAGACACGTGTGTTTAATAAGATTCAAACTTACGACTTCAAACTAAATTCAATCGAATATTTCAATGCTTATCTGTTAGGTCATGAGCCTGTACCTTAATTTTTAGTACAATTGACTTGTACTTCAAATATGTAACTCTCTTAAATAATTATTTGTATTTAGCTAAAACTTAAAACTATTGACCCTAAAATAATTTACTTTCTAAAAAATCTAAAAATCTTTATAGTTCTAATTTTTCTTTTCTCATTTTTCATTTTTTTGTATTTTCATCATTTGTTAATTCTTATTATTTTCATTTTTGTTTTTATATTTTTCTTATTTTTGAATTAGGACCTTATTTTTTAAAAAACTAAAAATTAGGACTACGGAAGACAAAAATTTGGTGTCTATAGTTGCCCTTCTTTATAGTGAATTTTGAATAAAATTTTACTACAAAAACAAGAGAGACATCATTTTTGCCTTTAGATGACTCCTTCCTAAGGAACACTAAGACATTTGATGACGATAAGTTGGAAATGAAGAATAGCAAAGGTAATGCCATTGTAGGCTGGCAAGAATCCCTAAAGGGAATAGTGAGAACCTGGTCGTACACCCAATAGGCGAACTAACCAAGCTAAGTAAAGTGCTTCTTGAGCTGATTAAGGCCCTAAATTAGATGAAATGAGTAAGCAGTCCTAAAGTTGGCTAAAACCTTAAATAATGAGAAAAACTTGATCGTACCCTAATGAGCTGACTAACTAAGGTGGTCAAAGTGCTCCTTGAGTTGACGAAGACCTAAAGATGAGGAAACTTGGTCGTATCCTATTGAGCTGTCTAACTAAGGCAGTCAAAGCGCTTTTTAAGCTAGCTAAGACCCAAAAATGAAGAAACTTGGTCATGTCCTCTATGAGCTAACTAATTAAGGTAGTTAAAGTGCCCTTTGAGCTGGCTAAGACCTAAAAATAAGGAAACTTCGTTGTGCCCTAATGAGCTGACTAACGAAGGTGGTCAAAGTACCCTTTGAGCTTACTAAAACCTAAAAATGAGGAAACTTAGTCATGCCCTAATGAGCTGACCAACTAAGGCGGTCAAAGCGCCCTTTGAGCTAGCTAAGACCTAAATATAAGAAAAAATTGAATTAGGATATTGCTTCCTAAGCTTGCTAAATCCCTTGAAGAAATTATGAATTGGGCAACATTTTGAGTCAGGTAACTAGGAGCCTAACAAACTCTAGATTGGGATCATGCTCTACGAGCTCACTAGCTCCCTAAGAGATTACAAATTGGGATTGTACTTTAAGAGCCAGTTATCCTAAGAGTTTTTAAAAATTAAATGTTTTTAGAAATCAAACTATCATCCTTAAAGTGAGACTAAATGCAAATGTGATGTTTTATAAAGCTTAGAACCACTTACCTGGCTCTAGTGATAGTTCCTAAATAGTCAAATGTTTTCTTAAGCATTTCGATTAGAACCAATGGTTTCGATCCTTTCCTCTACCTCTTCTTCTTCTATCTCTTCTTCTTCTAATTTTTTCTTTTTCCTTTTTCTCTTTCATTTTTTTGTTTTTCTTTCTTTCTTTTTCTTTCTTCTTTTTTTCCTTTTTCATTTTAGAAAGCAATTTAAGCCTAAAATGAATGCACGTACACTATACTTAAAGATGCATTTAGGAAGGCGTCTTTAACAAATGAAGTGTTTTCATCTCTTGAGCAAAGATGTCACATCTTAAATTTCCGGTCCAACTTAATTGATTTTTCGTGCAAACCTCTATTCTTAAGTAAGTTTCTACTTATGTGCCACTCATTACTCTTTCTGAATATGGCCCTATCTTGAAAATTAGAAAACAAATCTCCCTTTTTCAAGGGGTGAACCATAATAAAGTATTAAAAGAATTTTTATCAATAGACATCGTTCTAAGTTAAATGTTTATTTTTTCTTATGTATAAGGTTCATTTAGATAGAACGAGAAGTGGGACTTTTAGCTTAATGAGAAAGGATCTAGAGAGATTACTCAATGTCGATGACCACTAGGAATACTAACTTTACATTTAGAAAATGAAAATGAGATCGCAATAATATTAAGATTATTTGCATTTCATAATCAGAGCGAAAAAAAAAAATTATATTGATCTTTCAAGGATAGTACATCTTTAACAAGTCGGCATTTACTAGGTATTTTAAGTCCAGACCATCCATTTGAGATAAGATCACAGCTCTCCAGGAGATAGTTTCTTCACAATGTAAAGCCCTCTATAGTACAAAGTAAACTTCCCTCTCGAATCATGTGTATTAGGCAAAGCCTTTCTTAGCACCATGTCTCCCAGCTCAAAACTTGAGTCGTACTTTCCTATTAAAAGCCCTAGCTATTTGTCACTAATAGCAAATGTTGTGGCATAAAGCTACCAACCTCCTCTAGTCAATTAGATTTAACTACTCTATTCGTTTTTTTTTTTTTTTTTATCCAATAAACCTCATCCAACTAAGTTTCTGACAATACCTTGAGAGATGGGATTTTGACTTCTATTGGTAATATAGCCTCCATCCCATATATCAACGAGTAGGGGTTTACCCCTGTTGATGTTCTGATAAAAGTTCGATAGGCCATAAGTACAAACGGTAACATCCCATGCCAATCTCGATATGTAACGACCATCTTCTCAATAATTCTTTTGATATTCCTGTTGGTCACTTCTACGACTCCATTCATTTAAGGCTAATAAGGAGTGGAATTTCTATGAACGATCCTAAACCACCAGCACAACTCTAACATTAATTTATTGTTCAGGTTCGTATCATTATCAGTAATAATCGTCTCCGATGTACCATATCGAGCTAATATGTCTCTCTTGATAAACTCAACCACGACTCCTTTCGTCACACTAGAGTAGGATGAGGCTTCAACCCATTTAGTGAAATAATCAATAGCTACTAGTATAAATCGATGCCAGTTAGATGCCTTTGGAGTGATCGGTCCAATGATGTCTATCCCCCACATAAAAAAAAGCCATGATATAGATAACGTATACAATTCTTGAAGTGGAGCATTTACTTTGTTCGCATAAATCTAACACAAATGGTAGTGTCTAACATGTTTGATGCAATCTGCTTCTATGGCCAACCAATAATATCTCATTCTCATGATCTTCTTGGCGACCATGTAGCCATTCATGTGAGGGCCACATACTCCCTCATATACTTTTTTCATTAGCACCTTTACCTTTTTCTCATCTACACAACGTAAAAGTGTACCATCAAACGATCATCAGTATAAATTAGACTCACTGATCAAGTATTGAGTAGCCAATCTTCTAATCATTCTCTTATCCTTCTTCTCGGCCTCTTCATGGTACGTTCCATATTGCAAGAATGTTTTAATATCATAATATCAAAGCTTTTTGTCACATGAACTTTCCATTGTCAAACAGAAAGCAGGCTTTTCTTCAACTCCGATCTTAAGTGACTGAATCTCTACTCCTCTCGATATTTGGATCATGGATGCCATAGTAATGAAGCATTACCAAATTGGTTCTAAACCCTTTGCATGTACGAGAATGTAATCTTTTCGAACTTGGCTATCAACTTGGCCAAGTGTTGTTGGTAAGGTACTAATTTGGGGTATTTTGTTTTATACTCACCCCGAGTTTGGTCTATGAGCAATGAAGAATTTCTATACACCTTTACTTCCTATATCTCCTTAAATAATGCAATTTTAAGTCCTAAAATACATGCCTCGTATTCTGTAATATTATTAGTACACAAGAAAGCCAGTCTCATAGCCATTGGAAATTGTATACCTTTAGAAGACACTAAAATTGCCCCAACTCTACATCCAGACACATTAGTTGCTCCGTTAAAGAATATTTTCCACCTTAAAGGCTTCTCAACTACTTCGCTATTAGAATCATTTTCTGTTGCCAGGATACTTTCATTAGGAAACTTAACTCATGCTTCTTGAGGGGTGTCCTCAAAGGGACTCTCCGCTAATTGATTTGCTAAGGCTTTCCCCTTGACTAAACTCTAGCTCACATACTTTATGTCAAATTCTATTAACAACATCTGCCACTTTGAAAGTCCACTGCTGAGAGCCAATTTTTCTACTAAGTACTTCAAATGATCATGTTGTGTTATCAACTCAATTTAATCGTAAAGTATGTATTGTTTGAGCCAATGCATGACCTAGACCAATGCTCAACAGGTTCTTTTGGATTTCGAGTATTTTTGCTCCCCTTTTATGAACTTCTTGCCCAAATAATAAATGCCTCACTCCTTCCCTTCTTCATCCTTCTGACCAAGTACGATCTCTATGGATTCGAGTAATATTGTCAGGTATAAGAACAATGGCTTTCAAGGCTTAGGAGCCACCAACACTAGTGGATTCATAAGGTATTCTTTAATTTTTGTGAAAGCCTCTTCCATTCCTCATCCTAATTAATCCTCGCGTTCTTTTTCAATAGCTTAAATAGAGGGCAACATTTATCTATTAGCTATGATATGAATCGAGCTATATAATTTAAACACCCCAATAACCTTTGTACTTTCTTGAATGTGCACAAATGATGCATGTCAATTATAGCCTTGGCTTTATTAGGATCGACCTTGAAACCCCTTTAGCTAATTATTAAACCTAACAATTTTCCTAACATCACTCTAAAAGTACAGTTCTTCGGGTTCAACTTCAATTGGAGTTTCCTCAATCTATTAAATGGCTTCCTCAAGTTTTCTAAGTGATCTTCCTCTTCTTTGGATTTCATAATCATATCATTGACATACACTTCTGTCTCTTTGTGCATCATATCATGAAAGATTGAAACCATGGCCCTCTAATACATTGTCTCCACATTTTTTAGCCTAAACGACATCACTTTATAGCAAAATGTACCCCAGGTTGTAACAAAAGTCATCTTAGTCTTATCCTCTTCGGACATTCGGATCTGATTGTATCCCAAAAAAAATCCATGAATGAGAATAAATGATTTCTAGCTGTGTTATCTACCAAGACATCAATATGAGGTAATGGAAAATTGTTTTTAGGCATTACCTGGTTAAGATCTCAAAAGTCTACACACATTCTAACCTTCCCATTCTTCTTCGTTACTAGAACAATATTAGCTACCCATTCCGAGTAATCTAACACCTTAATGAATCTAACTTCTAGTAATTTCTTAACCTTTTCCTTGATTTTCAACAAAACGTTGGGTTGAAATCTCCTTAACTTTTGCTTTTTTAGCTTGGCATCTTCTTATGTAGGCAAATGGTAAACCACGATCATTAGGTCTAACCCTGGCTTATCCTCATACGAATAAGCAAACAAGTCTTGATATTCAGCCAATAATTTAATCATTTCTTTTTTTTTTCTCTTTTAGATTCACTCCAATTTTTAGATTCTTAAGATTATTTTCATCCTCCACATTGATTATATCATTTGGCTCATCAATAGTAATTCTACCCAGTTCAAATTTTTTGCTAATCCTTTTGTATATTACTGTGGTCATCAACATCATTCCTGATGACTAACCTAGTAGGGTTAGGCACAATAGCAATATTGTCATTTTCTACTTGCATAAGATATTCCTGATTTTCGCTTGGTTCATTAGATCTGGGCAAAGCACATAAAGAAAAATGCATGTAAGTAAAAGAGAACTAAAACACAACAAAGGAAGGAAACGAACTAATGATTTTATTGAATGAATGGAAGTGAATCACAAATGAGATAAAGGCCTAACTAATATTTTTTGAATGAAAGGTTTAACGATACAGTTGAAACAATGACTATTGAAAATAAAAATTCAAAAAAATACTGACTAAAGGTCACCCTTTACCCCAAGGAAGACCTATTGCCTTTTGTTAGGATAGGGAACTAGTTATTCAAATGGCACTAAGACTTAAGCGAGCTTGTTGATCCTTCATTAGCAGATTCTAAGGCTTAAGTCTCTACCTGTATGAATGTCTTAGCTAGCAGCGGAAAGGTCATCGAGGCATGGTATAATCTATCGCTTCTCTTGCCCCTTACTTGTTACTTCTAGAATACTTCTGCCGGGGTAAGGTTGTAGCTAAGGCCATAGGTGCTGATCTTGCATTCTTTGAACTCCATTCTTCTATCTTCTTCTCTTTCAAGCCTAGTAATCATGTTTACTTCTTCAAACATCTAAAAGCCTAGCTCTTCTTACCCTTCACTTCTTATATAGGGTATGGTTGTTTCCTTATAAATTTCATAATTTTGATCTCTTAGAATTGTAATCACCTGGCCATTTGAGATAAACTTCAACTTTCGGTGCAAACTCGAGGGTATGGCCCCTACTGCGTGAATCTAAGGTCTTCCCAAGAGTAAGTTAAAAGATCTTGGATTGTCCATGACTTGGAATCAAATAATGAAGTGTTGAGGGTCAATACTTATAACCGAATCTATCTTCCCTATAATCTCTCTTCTGAAACCATCAAAGGCCCTAATTGTTGTGGAAGAAGGCTTAATTATAAACATGTCGATGCCCAGCAAATCTAAGGTAGGAAGTAGACAGACATTCAGTGATGATCCATTGTCAATGGGTACTCTGGTAATGATTATATCATTACTCCTTACCATGATAAAGAGTGGTTTCGTATGGTTGTTCCCTTCTTCGCCTAATTCCTCAGCTGAAAAGGAAATTTGATCCATGGCAAGGAAAAAATTAGTGACTAATCCCATCTTTTCAGTTAGAATTTCACAAGAGACCTTCACCTCCTTTAAAGTACGAAACAAGGCTTCCTTGTATGATTTGGATGTGATCAATAAGCTCATCAATGATATTTTTACAAGAGTCTTACTAAGTTGGTCCATGATCTTGTACTCACTTGACTTGATTATCTTAGTAAAAGTTGATAGCCCTTCAACGTATTTTGTTATCATTTTATCATTTGATTCCCCCAGTATGTATTTCCTCTCATGCTCTTCTCTTAGGAGTAAATCCTTCCTAATCGAGTAATTCCCCTTACCAGTGAACCTGGTTTCTCTTGATTTACCACATAATAGTCAAATGGGGCAGCCTTGTAATTTTCTGGTACCAATAGTACATGAAATGTGTACCTCTTCGCTTTTAGAGCTTACTCGTTCGTATAGAACTAAAAAACCTTAGGCTTCTTATCTGAACTAATGACGTTGACGGTAAAGTCATAAAAAATCATACCAATCATCAACCCATGGTTAGGTAAGGGATTATTGTTAATGTTTTGGAGTCAGGGCTTCTACAAAATCTAACTGCATTATCCCTTTATCTATTAGGTCCTAAATTCTATTTCTCAGTCTCTAATACGCATCAATCAAATGCCCTACTTACCCACAATGGTATTCATACTTTACTGTAGGGTCAATGATTCTCGGCCGGTACCAATTACTAAGCAATTCGTACCGTATCAAATTATCCTTTCGCAACTTCTCGAAAACTTAACTTAAGGGAACCAATATCTTGGTAAATTGTTTATAGGTCCTATTAGCCTGAGACTGGTCCCTAAACTATTGTTAAGTTGAAGGAGGATTTGTTTTGAAGGTATCTTGAGCATTGATCTGGCATTTGAATTTACCACGCTAACTACGAGTTCTTTAGGCTTGTTGCCCATCGGTCTAGGACCAAATGATGAAACTGGTGGCCTTTAATCTGCTGGCTCTTAAAGCTTGCTGGAAGAGACGGTGCTTTCAATCTTACACCCTGCTGCTACCACTTTAGCAAAGCTAGACTAGGCTTACTCGATGAGATAGGAGAAATATGGCCTTTCTAAGGTATTGATGAAGGCTTATGTGAGTTCCTTCTTGGTAGTAGGAATAGATATTCTTGCAGCTAAGGACCTCTACCTCTGAACATATTCTTTAAACGATTCATTATTCATCTTTCATAAGGCGACTAGATCTATCATAGCCGGAGCTACTTTTACGTTAAACTTATATTGTTCATAAAATGCCCTAGCAAGTTTCTCCCATGTATTTATCTGGTTCAGATCAAGCTGGGCATACCAAGTTAAGGCCAGTCTTATCAAACTATCTTGGACCATCCGTACCATGAGCAAACATACTGAACATATTTACTCATCTTCCTAATGTACAACCTATTATGAAGCTTGGGGTAACCCGTCCCGTTATACTTTTCAAATTCTGGTACCTTAAATTTTTCAGGGTATGCTTCGTTGTCGTACTCAGTAATCCTTACCTATTCAAATCCATCATACCTTGCCAATGATTTCATCTTCTTAGCTATCTATTGTGTTAGTTTCTTTTCCAGTTCTTTTAAGCTATTTATGCTAAGCCCTTGGTCAACTAGTTTTGGCATCACATACATGTTAGGTTTGAAGGTTGGGTTGACTTTTGGGTAAACTCCTTCTTACTTAAATGGGTCTTTTGGATATTCATTCTCTGCTTTGGGTGGCTGTATATTCTTCCCATAATGGGCCTTAGAGCTTTCTTCATTAGTCAATACTATGGGTTGCAGCAAAGCGATGTTGTTTACTAAG
Source organism: Lumnitzera racemosa (assembly GCA_024138005.1). NCBI lineage: Eukaryota > Viridiplantae > Streptophyta > Magnoliopsida > Myrtales > Combretaceae > Lumnitzera > Lumnitzera racemosa. The sequence goes on from JAMXBC010000011.1 coordinate 25,108,302, forward strand.
AAGCTCATTTATTCTACCATCTTCTCTATAGCTCTTTCTATGGAATGGAATCTCAGCTCATATGGATCATTAATCTTGGGTTCTCTATCATCTCCTTGAGCGGTGGCTATCCTGGTCTGAGAACGTATTCTAATCGAACTTCTTTGAAAAACTTGACATTTAGGAGCTATCTTCAGATTTTACTTTATTGTTGTTAACTCAATAAAGGGTTAATATATATTACATTTTTCTAAGAAAAAGTTATTAAATAATACGAATGCAAGATGTACGATACATGAATGCAATGAAAATTAAAAATTCGCAAGAGACCTTTGAAGTAGCAAAACCTAACTAATTTTTTATTAATTTTTGCAATTGTGAAGCTTTACATCACTTATTTTGTTCGAAAAAGGAATCCCAAATAAGAAAATATTAAAAGAGACTAAAATCTAAATTCTAATCTTCCTATCGCTAGTGAGCTCATCTTGAGTCTTCTTCCTCTTTCGGATCTTGGGAGCCTCCTCTTCCTTGCCCTTGGTCATCTTCAGTTGTGCTTCCAATGCCTTTATCTTCTAGTGATACTCCTTACAACAATTCTCCAACTCCTGTTCTCTTTTACTCATTTTCTCTAGTTTAGCTTCGATTTAGACTCCTTCCTTTTCCTTTGTCTCTTGCATATCTTTGAGCTTCTTTAGTTGGCATTAAAGAAGTCCTTTGGTTGTCTGGCTACTATCTACTATGCCCTTAGTGGTATTGGTGGTCTTTCTTGTGCACTAAAGAGCTCGAATGCTTAGGAGTTTGGCTACTTTGTCAACCACCAACATGCTAAGGTCATGGAAGTCTAGTGAGACAATCTCTAGTGATAGTCTGGGGATCATGTCTTTTGTGAGTCCGTTGACTAGGACGTATTCGGTATAGAGGTTAAAGCCGATCAGGGGTATTGCCTTAAGGTTTTCACATCCTCTTTATCATTTCCTTGCTTGCAAACCATCTGGGTATCTACAGTAATTCTTCTGCTTACATACTTTGAAAATATTGGACCTAGTAGTGAGTAGCTATATTTTCTGGTAGCTCAATTCTTTCTTCAAAAGACTTGATGGGATCATATTGCTCGGTAAACTCAGCTCAATTGAAATTAAGTCGGTAACTTTTCATATGGCTAATGAACTAAACTATAAGTAAGCCTATATTGGTTTTCAGATCTCCTCATTTCTTACTTTTGAGATGATTCCGTGACCGGATTTGCTCGATCAAGAGGGCTAAGACATATGATTTCCCTTCAAAAAATTGGGTTACGATTTCTACAATTTTGAAGTGGACCCAGTGTTTATCATCGAAGAACAAGATAATATTGAAGACCACCAATATAAAAGCGTTGACTCGACACTGGTGCCATGATTCTATGTTTACACAAAAAACCTCCCATTTGTCTCTATGCTTCAGTTCAATAGGAAACTTGTTCATGACATGTTCCAACCGAATGGTCTTTCCCTGATTTAGCACTTGGTTTATCTCAATTTTTTTTTTATTTCAAACAACTTGCTGAAGATCTTTGGTACTTCAGCTTCTAAGTTCAAGATGTAGACATCATCAGTGATAGCAAGGGCCTACGACAATTAGGAGTATTCTTCTAAAGTTAGGCTCAGCTAATGTGGGCCCAAATAGAAATCGATAGATTCAAGCTCCCATAAATGGACTAAAGCTCGCACTAAGGTGATGTTCATGGAGATCTTTTGCAGGGAGAGGATAGGCCCAATCTTGTTTGTGATAAACTCCTGCTTATCTGAACTGAAGAGTCAGAACCACATCTACAATAGTCTCTGAAACCAATGTAGTGGGTAGACACGAATTTCTTCAAAAGACTCTTGACTCGATCTAGCCATGCCTAAAAAAAATCAAAATCAAAATCAAAATTACAATTACAACCTAATCTAAACTTTACACAGAATCATTACAAATTATTTACAGGGAAATATTACAACTATAACGTCACAAATGTCATTATTGGTTTAGGTCTGCTACATCATGGGTTCTTATAATTTTTGAAAAAAAAAGGTTTTCATGTGATGCAACGGGTAGGTTCTAAAGGTTCTCAAGTTTTGCAACCACCGCATTTTTTCAAAGCAAAGGTTCTATGGTCATTTGAACTTGAGTGGGATATCTTGATCGGCCTCGAAAGGTGATTGTCCTACAACATCCAAAGCTTATACAATGGCTCCCCTTCTAAGGCCCTAAGATGGCTTAGTCCTGACCATATCTACCATATATTTATGATGTAGAAAAATAAAATTAAATTAAATATACCCCTAAAACTACCCCCCTTAAATTAACTATAACAATAAAAAAATGTTAATGAATAAAGAAATAAAATAAATAAATAAATAAAATAACAGACCAAAGTGCTCTTTTTTTTTTTTTTTTTTTTTTTTTTTATTTTTGAAAACATAATCCTACTTTCAGTTACTTCTAGTAGCTAGCTTTCTAGGCATCCTTAGTGGAGTTGCAACTTTGTCGAGCCTGATTTTTTAGTTTTTTTTTTTATCAAATTTGACTTCCCCCATTCTAATTAATACTAAACCCTAATCCACTTAATATTAATCATCAACTGGAGAAATTGGAAAATTCTAATTCTTTTATTAAAAAACTTTTAGAGTCGCCACTCGATCAAAGTTTGGGAAAAAAAATCGTAATTAGTTAGGTGAATCAATCACAATTTAGCTACTGATCTTTAATTTCAATTTGAATTAAAAACCAAAGGATTTCAAATTCGGATGATAACTTATTAAACCCTAACGGATATCACTATTTATTTACCAAAATTAGGTTTATTTTTCAAATTATAATATTTTTTATTAAGAAAAAATAAAGATAAAAAAAAAAACCAAAATTTCTACATATTTTATCATCAACCCGAAAGTACCTATATACCTACTAGCTAGGATTAGACGATTGTAGTTTTTTTTTTGAAAATTTTAGTGTGTTGATTTATTTAAATTTTTTAAAACCGACCGAGCTCACATTTTAGTTTATTTAAAAAAAAATTGAAGGGATCTTAACTCTTAAGTGATTTTATCTTAAAAAAAAAAACTCTCTAAAAGTCTTAAATTTTTTAAAAGGATTTTTGTTATTAATTTTTATTTAAAGATTTTCTACGTGAAGAAATCCTGAAAAACTTCATACTAAAACAACTAAACTAATATATATATATAAATATACATGTGATATGTTATAAACTTAACTAGCCAACTAATCGAAATAATAATAACCAAATAAATATAATAAAAAAAGAAAAGAAAAAAGAAAGAAAACCGGACCTTACTTATTGTTCACTATGCAGCAGTAGAGTATTGCTATCTCTTTCTTATTACAATCGTATGGAATTAACGAAGTGTAGGGCGTGTAAGTTCTGGATTGTTGTTGCTGTGCTCCAAGTGTGTGTAGCTTGTAGTAGAGTGAGGATTGCAAGTGGATTGGTCGGTGTTATGCGTCGTCGTCATTCGTTTGCTAGCCGACAGAGTATGTTGATCATGTAGTCGAGGAGCAGCAATAGGCGTGTAAATTCTTGTGGTTCAATCGTGGAGTGTCCAGTGAGTTAACAGTAGTCTGCATTAGGAATTGACGTATGTTGTATCGTTGTCTATGTTCGTACGATAAGGGCTGGTTGTAGACATGAAGCTGAACGTACAGTACAGTGAACGCAGTGTTCGTAGACGGTAGCTTAGTATTGTGCGTGCTGTTCTGGTGTTGGGGATTGCGAAGGGGATGGCTAATCGTTTGTGTACAGTTCGATCGGTAGTAACTATGTGTGGACAATAGTGCTGTCAGCATTGGTGTTGTATGGATTAGATGCTACTGTTGGCTGCCACGTAACTAATGCTGGATGCACGGATTCTGCTGTTGGAGTTCACTGGAATTGTGTAGCTAATCATGGTTACGGCATAGATCGCATACTGCTATTTGGAGTAGCGTCAGAGTAGTCAAGAATTGGCCAGGTATGTGGATGTGGTTGGTGCTAACTGTAGTGCGGCAGTGGGAACTTCAATAGTGTATACAGGATCAATTCTTCAGGCGAGGTGTTTTTTGGGTAGGACTATATTGCTATTTTTTCTTTTTTAAATGTGTCTATGTGTCATGCTGCTTTGATTCATATTTATAAACTTCGAAATGAATTTTTTTATCGAATCAAGTCTCTCATCGTGCTTAAAAGATTAAAACTTACGACTTTAAACTAAATCTAATTCAATACTCAAATGCTTATTCATTAGGTCGTGGCTTATGTTTTGATTTTTAGTACGATTAAATTGTACTTAAAAAACATAACTTTTAAATAATTATTTGTACTATGCTAAAACTTAAAATTATTTATCCTAGAATAATTTACTTCCTAAAAAATCTAAAAATCCTTATAATTCTAACTTTTCTTTTCTCATTTTTTATTTTTTTTGCATTTTCATCATTTGTTAATTCTTATTATTTTCATTTTTGCTTTTATATGTTTCTCATTTTTGAGTTAGGATCTTAATTTTTAAAAAACTAAAAATTTGGACTACGGAGGGTAAAAATCTAGAAGTACAAAAATGAAGAGATGAGAAAAGAATTTGTGCAGAGATTTCAAAATCATCCACTATTCAATGAGGCTAAGAATGAAATCATGGAGACTCTAGAAGGTGCCATTAAAGAGAAGGGAATAGTGCAAAGAAGGAGGAAGAGGAAGAAGAAGTTGAAAAAAAAAAAAGATTTTTAAGGAAGCCTTAGGTAATGTCAATGGATCAGAAGGAGGAAGCAAAGGATAAAGATCGGCATCCATACCTAAAACCATATGCCATTGAGTTTGCACTAATGAAGACCATACGGGTCTTGTCATTCTATGTTAGGGGAAGCACTCTAGAAATTGTGTTTCTGAATTTGTTCAACAACAATCAGACTCATCTAATCCTTATTTATGAGTGGAAGGAGTACCAACGATGTTTATGTTTCAAAGTACTTTAAGTTGGTATTCAATCTAGGAGGGATTGTATCTTCCAAAATATTCGAGACAAATCCTTTTTTCTTTTCAAAAGCAAGGATGATGATAGGAATCAGACCCTAAGCTAAGGCAAAAGAAAAGAAGCTATTGATTCACAGTAGCACGAAGACAATTCTAACCAAGCTTATGAATTTGATTCTTCTAGTTTCGGCTTCTAAAGCACATATTGCTACTTGTAATTATTAAAGCTTCTAATTTGATACTGCATTTGGACGAAATTTGCTCCAGCTTAGCTTTCACTTATGGTATATTGTTTGGTAACTTTCAAAGATATTATTTATAGTCAAAAGTCATTTATTGTCTTTTATAGCTTTAGAAATTGAGGTTTAATTAGTAGTTAAATATTTCTTTTTATGAATTTTGGGAAGTTAAGATTAGATAATAGATTTTATTTCTTGGGAATATATTCTAGAAGATATTGATTAGTATTTCGTCACTAGATATTTTAGATGTTTTCCTTTTCCCCGTATTTCCTTTATTATGCCTTAGCATTCTAGGATTTTATTAGTCTATGGATAGACATGCTACGGCGTAATTCATATTAGATAATCAATGAAAATTTGATGTTTGTCAAACTCTTTTCGTATGAACATATTTCATCGGATGGATTTCTCATAGGATTATTCTCCGTACTTATCAATCTCCTAGTGATTGTGGCACACATTGTTATCGAAGATTTATGTGTAATATCGAATTTTCCTTGACAAGTCGACTGGTTATAGGAAATTGCGGATAATGTTGGTTTCTGTATTTCGATCAAATTCAATAATAAAAGTAAATTATTAGTGTATTATTTGTCCATATCCTTCTATTTTTTTCCCATAAATATAAAATCATAAAATTACCAAAAAGATCATTTTTTTTTAAATTATTATTATTGTTGATATGCATAGAGATCATGTCTTTGCTCTCGTCAAACATTTTAGGCACATCAGAAATACATCAAGGCTGTTCGCATAAATCTCCTCAAATTCATGAATGACGATAAATAAAGAAAAGATGTACGAATAAATGATCATCATATTGAAGATTAATAATTCCAAATACAAAAAATTAGTTGATTTTGTAACAAAAAAAATTACAAAAGGAATCACCTAATTTGTCCTCTTGAATGGATATGAAATTCAAGGCCTTTTGAAGCTTAATCATGAAACATAATTTAACCTAGAAATCAACAAAAGCTTCGCATCATAAATCCACACCCTGCAGTATGGAGATTGTTGGAGTCTTGATAACTTTAGTCCCACATTTTCCTTGTCCTTTTCTTATTTTTTTTTTTCCCAATCATTTCTTATTATTTTGTGAGCATCACCTGAGAGTGATTTATACTTCTTCTTCTGATAAAGCTTCAACCTCTGTCTTTCTTTCTCTCTCTTAATTGGTTTTTGGATGCGCTCCAAAGCTTGTCCTTCAATCAAGTCTTTCTTTCTCAATCCTTCTATTTGAGTTTAATTGATCAAGACAAATTTGGAATGTCACTAGGATCCAAGATCCAATCGATTAACAAACGGGTTAGATTTCCATATAGAGTCCCATGATCCATGGTGATTACACCTGATTGGTGGGATCTAATAGTTTAATTGTTTGGTATCCTATTAAAATAGCTTAATATGTTATCTAAATAACAACTCAACTAATAGAAAAGAGAGAAAAAGAAAGTAACTTATTAACTTTCTATAATATGTTACCTTGATTAGCATTATGGTAATGTTGTTAGTATTACCGTAGAAAAATTATTTAATTATTTATTTCAAATGCAATAAATTAGAGTAGAATTTTTATAAATCAATAATAACTAAAATGGTCATAATATTTTAAAAACAAATTTGATGACATTTTTAGATATAAAACACTCAGTTCTATTTCTATGGCAAGTTTATCATATCTTACCTCATGAAAAAGAATCAAGCACTTTCATATTGGAATAGCTATTTTTTTTTTTTTTTTATAATAACTCTTTATATGAGTCAAACCATTATAGCCAATAGCTAAACTAATAGGTGACTAATAGATTTTTTCAACCGTCAATCTAAAAGTTTCCAACTAGTGTTGAGTTGGTCTTTATTATCTTAATCTTTTAAATTGCTCTTCCTATAATCCATGTAGGTTATGATCACATGGGGATCGCAATCTTTTCCTTCTAAACATGCAATATTCTCATAGTGAAACTTAAAATTAAGCTCAATACTTTTTCCCTTTTTAAATATATGATTTGATTCATTCTTGGTACCAATTGAAAGCTGGTCAATAGTCACCGTTGGAGACACTTCTTTGCCTTCTTCAAACATCTTTTCCTAATTGGGTCAAAACAAGTCCATTGGCTTTCAGCTCAATTCATATTTCAATCATCCACCTACTAACAAATGTTGAACTCTAATACTATTTACAATATCCTAATTCAAAACAATCAACTGTTTACATAATAGGTAATCATTTAAGATTTTTCAAGCACCATACCCAAAAGTTCCTATTTAATTAGTATTGATTGATATTCACTACTTTAGTTTTATAAAATGCTACAAATATTCTTCCGCAATTTATTACAAAAGAAATCCCTGATTTGTCCTCTTGAGCGAATATCAGATTCAAGGCTTTCTGTGTAGCTTAATCATGAAATATAAGTTAACCAGGAAATCAACAAAGCTCGGAAGCATAAATCCACATGCTCTTTTTTCTTTTCTTTTCTTTTTTTCTCGGCCAACAAATCATCATACTTTAGTATGGAGATTATTGGGGCCTTGATGACTTTAATCCTACGTTGTCTTTGTTTTTTGTGTTTCTTCTTATTTTGTGAAGATCACCTTAGTAGTGATTTTATACTTAATATAGCTTCGACCTTTGTCTTTCGCTTTCTCAATTGGTATTCGGATGCGTTCATGATTCAAGGGTTTCAAAGCTTGTTGTTTCCCTTGCTCTAAATTTGATATATTAACTATTATTTGTTCCAATGTTTCAACAGAAAACAATAATCCGAAGTCATGAAGTTGCTCTTCTGTGCATGGACAACACCTGTGCAAAATTGCATGCAAATTCACACTAACGCTGAAGAGAACAAATTGACAAAGCCCTAGCCACCGTGGCAACAGCAAATCCAGTTGCATGAAATTTTGGACCTACATGCACAAGGACACCACGTGAATGATTTACGCCTTGCTCCAATGAGACAATGCCACGTGGGACCATTGTCACGTGCATCTCACCTCATATCTTTCAGGCAAACAATTAAAGGTGGAAAACGAAATGGAAGAACATAAGCATAGATATCAGACCGGGAGCAGCAGACCTCTCGCTCCACCTTTCCTTCCTGTGTTCAGTATCAACTGTTTCGTTATGCCACAAAAATTGTGTCTGATTTGCGAAGAAGATCCTCTACACCTAGTGCATGGGATGGTGTTAAGAGTATTAAATTTTATAGTCTCACCTGATTTTGATGTAGGATACTATAAATTCTAGGTTCAACATCCCCCGATACCTTTTGAGGGTTATTGTGTACAAGGAACAGAGTTTCTTGATTCGCTTCAGCTCCTAGCAAAGTGACATCAATTGTCATATCGAATGATGTGTCGCGCGTGGGAATCCGATGAGTTCACTTTTCAATCCTTACTTTGTCAAATGGTGAGAGTGCGCTAGGACGGACACTGAACATCTAGTGAATGGGAAAAAAAAAAAAAGAAACGCAAAATCAATATGAAAATCCAAATAAAAGATTAGGAATAGAACATAATGGGTAAAATAACTTGTAGGTTTATGGACCAACCGATTTGAGCTCAAGATTTTAAAAGCTAGTTTAGAAATTATGGAGCTATAGCTGGCTAGAGCTTCTATCGAGTCTGAAAATTATAACCTTAAGCTCAGAATTATTAAGGAATGTAAAATTTGACTAGTCCAGCTAAATATAGAAGCCCAAACTCATTGATCTAAATGAGCCTAAAGTTGAACTTGTTTATATAAACAAGTCTAAACAAACTTACACTTGAGTTTCAATATTAAATCAAAACTTAAAATTAATTTTAAAATTTTAAAATATACCCTTTTATAATTTTTTAATTATATTATTCTAATTTTTATATTGTTGTACTATATTTTTTCATGTAATATTTTTTTAATATAATATATTAACTCATAAGCCTATTAACGAGCTTAATGATGAGTCATCTCATTAATAATTTAAACAAGTTTGCTTATGAGCTTTCTAGCAAGCCTAAACATGAGTTCAAGCTATGCTTGTTTACATGAACGAGCTTTATCATGAACTCAATCGCTAGGATTGTTTATGAATCGAACTTGATCAAAACCAAACTCAAGTGATTTGTGAGTGACTTGGTTCATTTTTAGCCTTAAAGATCAATTATAGTTAGTACAAATATGTATAGATATAGATGCAACAAGAAGCTACTAAAGCCTTATGCATTGCCTTGACTAAAAGAGTATTCATTAAATGGGGATCAAATGCCCTTGCCCTTGCCCTTGCCCTTGCAGTTGAATAGGCCTTTTCTTATATTCTAACTTCATCTTTTGCTCATTTATTTGCTAATCTACACTTAAAAACCTCGAGTTATCTATAAATTCAAGATACAAACTCATCAAAAACTTATTGGTCAATCTTAAAGTTAAATCTTATTGATAATAGTTCATGAATAAATTTATATCTTGTAATTAATTGATAATCATATTTAGCAATAATTAGGAACAATTATTGATTAATGAATGATTACTTTGGGTAGGAATGGCTGTGATAACTAGTAATGATGATTAATCCTTGTCATGCTATTAGAATGATGCTTATACAAGAAAGCAACATGTATTTTTCCTTTTAACAAATATATGATCCATGTTTTATCACCACCTACTAATAAGGGGTTACATATGAACTTCCGATTGGTCTATAATAATTAATCAACTATAATAATATTATCAGTTATGTTTTATTGAACAGTTTAATAAAAATTAATAAAAGATGTAGAAATTAAAGAAAAAGTTATACAAGAAACCAAAAAAAATCCTTATATGTTGTTTTTAGCCATCCGAAGGCTAACGAGAGGTTAACCACTTTTATGGAAGCATAATGGGTTATAACCCACCAACAGTAGTGAATATGACTACCTACCACCTTTACATTTGATGAAGAAAAGAAATTCAACTAATTAGAATCTCAATAGGTCATTATTAAGTTATGTGTCTTTGATTTTAAACCATTAGCTCTCTCTCTCTCTCTCTCTTATATAATTTTAAGCATCTCGTTAAAGGTTTTAATTGTTTTTTACCTTCCCTTATCGTTAGGATAGCTGGAAGATGGTTATGAGGGTTAACTTTTTCCTTGTTTATTATTCAATTTTCTTCTTCTTTAGATATTTTTTATCACTTGGTTAGTTTATAATATTTTTAATTATATATCTAATAATATTATTTTACTAAATTAATTGTTGTGAACCAATTAAAAGTCATCATTTATCATCTAATTAATATTAATGAAACATAAGTTACATGTTTATAAAAATAAAATGCAAATCACTTATTAACAAAAGGGTTAAAAGAGAAGTCATATTTTTATAATTTTCCCATTTTGTAATTATCACAATATAAGTTTGTTGAAAAATGATTCCGTTGATTACTTTATTTCCTAAGCGGTAAGTATATCCTTTACATTGTTCTTTTGCAAGAAATTATATTGATGTGGTCATATCTCATAGGCAAGAAATGTAGAGAATGGCAATCTTACCTATTTATTACAGCTGGATAGAATTGCCATATGTAAATCACAATTCAAGTATAAGTTAGAGTCTATGTGTTTTGCTTTTACTATGTCATTTGTTACTTAGTTAGTAGTAATACACACACGCACACATCAAACTTCAATACGTCATTATTTTGGTTAGTCACTACTATTATATTGTATCCATAAAACAAAATTCAACTTATTTTCTTCCATTGATCTTTACAACTTTATTCGTAGAATTTCTTTAATTTCTCCATTATCACTTATTTTAACATGGTATTAGAGCTACATGTACTGGCTTCTAACTTCTTCTTCTTCTTTTCCCTTCTTCTCTATCAATCAATTAAGATTCAAATAGATTAAGTTTTCAATTTTTGTTGCATGATGGTTGCTTCGATAGATCAACTGGCAAATGATCCATTATTTCTTAGTAGTTCTGATAGTCCTAGAATGACAACAAGCAATATAATTTTTTTTATAGAAAGAATTATTTGGCATAGAATAAGGTTGTGAAATCAGGATTAGGAGTGAAAGTGAATATAGGCTTTATACATGCAACAATAACAAGGCCAATAGATAATTCTCCTAATATTAATTGTTGGATTGAATATAATTATACGATGCGATGCTAGTTATTAAATTCTATTATTAATGAATTGTCTTAAGCTTTTCTCTATGCATAATTTACCTTTGAAATATGGGCAAAGGTGATAGAGAGATACGTATTACAAACGGACTACTTGTTTTTCAAATTCAATATGAGATATGCAATCTTAAGTAGAACAATAAGACAATTGGTGCTTATTATAATAAAATGAAGAAGGTTTGGGACGAATTGCAACTCTTGAGTAGTTATCCAACTTGTGAATGTAGTTTAATGTTATCTTGTACTTGTGGTTTGAATGAGAAAATATTGGAATTTGAGTCATATATAAGGCTTATGCAATTCCTCATGAGACTTTAGGAAGTTTGTGATACAGTTCGAAATCAACTTTTGATAATATACCATTTACCATCCATTAATAAGGCATTTTACTTACTCCAACAAGTGGAGAAAAGAGGGAAGTAGCTTCCATTCTGTCACTTGATTTAGATGCTTCGACTTTTTAGATTGGAAAAGGAGAAAGCAGTAGAGTTGTTGATTGAAAGAGAGGGAAAGGATAAGGATAAAACAGTAGAATGATATGCAAATATTGTCAAGTACAAGGTTATAATGTTAAGTCTTGTTTTCAATTTATAGGCTACCTTAATTGGTATAAGGGGAAGCACATTATTAAAGGAAAGAAACTCACCAACAAAGGTTCTATTGCATTCTACTATTCTTCTCATATAATGGCTGATACTTCACTTGATGTTGATAATGAAGCAGTACTTACAATTAACATAAGGAAGATGATTGTTGATAATAGTTTAATTGCAAGTTTTTATCATGAATGTCCTTATATGATGCAAGGAAAAAAGACTTAAGAGTATGCTATTGCAAATGTGGTATGATTTACTTGTATTTCTAAACTCAGCTTTGCTTGTTTTAGCACTTAGAGTAATAATCTAGAATCATGGATGGTAAATTTAGGTGTTATTGATCGTATGAATCCATGCAAATTGTTACATAATGTTCATGTTCTAACTTTGCTAATTCTAATCAAATTACCAAATGGTTGAGTCCTTAAAATTATAAAGTTGGATTTGTCCATATTTACTTGCATATAACATTGCACAATGTTTTGTTTATTTCACAATTCACCTAAGATTTTCCTTCCATTCAAGAAATAGCTTCCGATCATCATCTTAATGTAATTCTTGATATATTCATAGGCTTATTTTGGACCCGTAAACACATAAGACAATTTAAGTAATAAATAGGTCGTATGTTCTATACCTTAAAGCTATCAATGCTACTAGCTATAATTCTTTTAACAAAATAAATGATTGTAATGATAGAACACTTGATCCTCTTTTACATGAATGGTTGGGTCATTCTCTTATATCAAAGTTGAAACATTTGGGACTTTGTAAAAGTGATAGTCTACAAGACTTTATTTGTTTCACTTATCCAGACACCAAATTTCATTGTCTTCCATTTCTAATTAGCAAAACACATACTTCTTTTGCTTTTCAATTGATACATATTGATATATGGGGTCTATATTGTGTTCTTTCCATCTCTGGTGCATATAATTTATTGATTGTTGTAGGTGACTATACCAAATCAACTTGGACCTATCTCTTACACAGTAAATTTCATGCTTATGGCATTATTGAGTAGTTCTTTAAATATACACACAACCACTTTGTTGTTCTTAAGTTTATTAGGATGGAAAATGGGTCTAAATTTCTTTTTGAGAGTACCCAATCTATGTTCTATAATCTAAGAATTGTACATCAATGATCCATGCCATACACTCCACAACAAACTAGGGCTTGAGAGAAAACATAGACATCTCTTGTATATATAAAGAGCAGTAAGGCTTCATGCTTCATTACGTAAAAGAATTTTAGGGTAAGCTAATAATGCTTATTTAACATATGTATTTTAGGGTAGTTTCGCATGATTTTATTTATTAATTTGGGTTAATTATAAAAAATTTGAGCTTATTTGTTTATTATTTTATTTGTAAGTGTTTTAGAAGTCTTTAATAAATTTTTGGAGATTTTTAGGAAGTTTTTAGAGCTTTTAACGGAGAAGTGTATTTATCGAGCCATTCAAGTCAAGGAAATTTAATCATGAATTGAAGTCTTGAGAATATCATGGTTAAAGACCATAGGTATGTCCCTTAGCCATGTAGCTCTTACAAAAGAATTCCATTGAATTAATTGAATTGCAAGTAAAAGAAAGGAGCACATGCAAAGACTATAGCCATAATCATCAGATGTGATCATTTTATGGATTGTAAATCTTCTTATTTTTTAAAAGATTTGAAACTTAAAAAGATTCCATGCTTACATATATCTTTGAAGCTAGATTCGAAAAAAAAAAAAAGAGATATTGAAGAAGTATGCTAAAGAATAAAGATACAATCGAAGATGCATTTGCATAATACCATGTACTACAGATAAAATATAAGCCTTGAAAATTATAAATCATAAGGGAGAGCATTAGACAATTAATTCTTAGGGAGAGGATAGTCTCTTAACCCTCTCTCCCTTATGTTTCTTTTTCATTTCTTTGCAACAAATTAACTTATTTACTTTTATTATTTAAATATTAAACCTTAAAATCTACATAGAATTATTTCTTTATTTTTATTGAATCTATGATTTCTTAATATTGCAATCTAATTGTATCGTATTAAATTGTCCTTAATTCAATTTTACCTATGGTTAGATAAATGCACGAGTCTAATATATAGTTTGCAAGATGTTATTGTATAAAAGGAACTGATTCAATTAAAATGTTTAGCTTTTTAGTTTCTTTAGATTAGGGCAAACTAATAGTAGAATTCAAGATCTTAATAAGATCTTAAGATACTTTGTTATAAAAGCGATTCAAGTAAAGTATAATTAAGATTATGAGTTAATTAGAAATGTAAGTCTGGTTGACTCATATTAGGAATCTTTATGGTCTAATAGCAAGGATGAGATTGAATATATCATAAATTGTAGGGGGAAGTCCAATATTTCAATACTAAAGATTACGTGTTTTCAATAATTTCTACTATTCTCTTTATTTTTATGTTTTGTTAGTTTTTTTTTATTTTGTTAGATTAGATTAGATTAATTAGTTTAATTTAAATTTAGTAATTTGCACTCTATTGTTAGGTTAGATAATATGGATATAAGGGGAAGGAATTGATATTTCAATAGTTAGTCCTTAAGGGAGCAACATTTTGATACACATTTGCTCTACTATAAAACTTATAGGTGGACTTACCTCCCATCAAGAGTGTTTGCTCATAGTCTCATTTTTTGTGAATAAAATGTCCATGGAATCTTTGGGATAGAAAACACCATATGAGATGTTGTTCATAGAGCATCGATTCATATATGATAATTTGAGAGTGATGAAATGTTTATGCTTTGTTCTTAATTATGATGTTCATAAAAATAAATTTGATTAGAGAGGGATCAAGTGCATTTTCTTAGTCTATGGGCATGGACAAAAGGGTTGTCATGTTAAACAAAAGAATTCTTTCAAGTAGAGATATTGAGTAAATATTTTCATATGAAAAATTAGTTGTATCATCTATTGACCAATATTCTTCTATTCTTCAATTTCCTTTCTTTAAGTCAATTACATCTCCTGATTTGAATATATCTTCTTCTCACGTAAGCCTTTTGATACACAATCCAACTAGGACATTCCTTCTTACTCTACACTTCTTAAGCCAATTATATCTTTTATAGAACCTTTACTCCCTAATGTTCAAAGGTCCCAAAGGCAAAGAAAACTTTCTCACTAATTACAAGACTGTATTCATTCAGCTCATAATGTACCAAATAAGAAAATGCTATTTGCTTACTTGGTTTACCTCAATCTGTTCATGATTCTTCTATCCCATATCCTTTACTTTCCTCATCTACGTTTCAAAATTATTGCAAGGAGTATATTGCATATGTTTTTACTACTTGTGAACCATCTTCATACTCTTAATCTACAAAGCAAATAAAATGGGTAAATAATATGCATTAAGAATTACAAGCTCTTAAACTTAATAATACATAGGATAGGAAGTTACAAACTTGCTACAGGGAAAGAAAGCTATAGGGTGAAAATGGATTTACAAAAATATATAAGCCTTATGGAACTATTGAAAGCTATAAGGCTAGATTAGTGGCTAAGTAGTATGCCTAAAAGAAAGGGGAACATTTCTATGAAAATTTTTCACCCATAGCAAAATTAAGTATTGTTTGAATTCTTATAGCTATTATTATGGCTCCTAATTGGCCTCTATTTCAAGTAAACATTACTGACGCCTCTTTACATTGTTTCTTGGATAAGGAGATTTATATGGTTCCTCCTTAAAGATATGACAAAGCTAAACCTAGTTAAGTTTATAAACTATAGTATTCCTTATATGGCTTGAAGTAAGCTTTATGCCAATGGAATATTAAGATTTCTAAGTTTTTACTTAGTCATGGTTATGAGTAATCAAAGAATGATTATTCTTTGTTTACTTATAAGTACTGTTGTTAAACCCAGACTTGAAAGTTAACTAGGTATGAGAAGAGATTAAGGATCAAGAGAGTCAATCGGGAATAGGAGAAATCAAATCACAATCAATAAAAATATTATAATATAATTTATATTTATGTATAAAATAATAAAAATTACTTACATAATTGAGAATTGAACATTGAGAGCTTTTTACAGTTTATATTTTGTTTTTCTTGGGTCTATATTTATTTTTTTTAGCAAATCGGTGAATTTTCTATAAAATACAAGAAAAAATAATATATTTTAACTAGAAAATCCAATAAGTTCTTATAGGAATTGAGTTGGATTGGTAGAGTCAATTTTTCAAAATGGAGTCATTATTGATGAGGGTTAAATGTGTAATTAGGACTATTTTATGGAGGGGTCAAATGAAACTAGATTGGATTAGGAGGATCAACTTGAGTTTGACAATACTACTTATAATTTTTCTTAGGTGTTTGTGGTTACTTTACTTTATGTTGATAATTTATTACTCACTATGAACAATGTGGATACAATTATTGACATGAAGCATGGTAGCTTCATGTTAAGTTCACTATAAAAGATCTTAGTGAAGTATGATTTTTCTTGGGACTTGAGTTTTGCAAGACTTCACAAGGGATTATGATTAATCAACACAAATTTGTGGTTGGTTTATTAGCTAATACTAGCTTAACTGGTTGTAAACCAACCAAGTTTCCTTTGCCAATTAGATCTAAGTTGGAAGATACTATAGGTGAGATTCATACTAATCCTTCTTTCTATGGAAGACATTTTGGAAAACTTTTGTATTTTTCATTAACAAGATTAGATATTTCAATGTGCTTTGCATTTGAATCAGTCCACTCCCATGGGCTATTTGCGTATTAGCAAAATCTTTTCGTTTTCTTTTTTATTTTTCCTGATTATGACATTTAGCTAGTTTCTCTTTTGCGACCGGAATAGATGATAACGAAGGTCATTTATGGGGAAATATAATTTGATCGGAAGGAGGTTATTTTAGGGTTGTTAAAGTTAGTACCGGTATGGAAGAGGGTATAAACGAAAGAGAATATTAAGAAAAGAAGAAACTCTAGTTCTAAACTAAGGTTTTATGTCGTGTGGAAGAAAAGTAGCATATGCCTATTAGAACTTGCACGTGCGAGAGGATACTACTGAAATGGATTTTTTAAATTTACCTTCTTTTAATTTTTATTGGTTTATTCTTTTTAAATATTGTCACCAACGTTATAATGGTGATATCAAAGGAAATTTTAAAATTCAAATAATTTTAATAATTGATTTATGAATTGAAAAAAATTAAACGAAAGAATATTTAATCTATCCAAATCCAAATACTTTTATTAATGGGAATATTTGAAGAGGAGAACACCATATAACTTTGCACTATGTGTTAAAAAAAAAAAAAGGAAAAATAGACAACATTGCTTCCCATAATCGGTAGCGTATTTACCCGTTATCCTCTGCATTGAGAGAATTTCCATCTACCATTTGCATCTCAATATAACATGATCAAATATTTCATTACAACCGGAAAATTTATCATATCCATTTGCACAAATATATGCTTAAACAACTACCATGTGGCTTGAAAAAGGTTTTGCTATCTAAGTTCAAGCGTTTTTTAAAGTACATTTAAATTCTAAAACTTATCAAAGTAGGGAATATATGGAAGATGGTTAATTTTTCAATCTAGAAGGGTAATGTGACAATTTTTATCAACTTTCTTTCATAATGCTTGCATGCTAGTTAAGCAGTTTGGATCAATATCTTATCACTGTGAGCGCAAGATTTTGGATTCCTATAAAGGTACGTTTGGTTATCAAACAAAGGAACATTTAGGTCTAAATTCCTTATATGACTTGTTGATATCGCAAGAGAAAAAAATAATAATAACAAAAATTGTCAGAGAAGCTTTTTAATGTATATCTTATATTCTAAAATGCTAAGTGCATCATAAAAAAGATTTTACCACTCAAATCGGAAACTCACAAAGACTTAAAACTTATCATGAGTTGTTTGTTCCCCCTACTTAGTGCACTTATTTCATGACTAAAAAATGTCAGTCTCGAGTGCTCTATTTTAATAGGCTTCTCAAAATACCCATAAAATTGTGTTAGGTGCATGCAAGTGACCTTATGTGCACGTGTAACTACCACTTATGAATTTTTCAGTTTTTCTTTTTTCTAGGTTTCCTTTCGTATTTTTATGGTATCCACCTTTTATTTCTCATTTAATTTTATATCCATTAAATATGATTTATTAAATTAATTTTATTTTTAATGATTTAGATTTAATAAAAATATATTAAATATGGAATGAAGAATTGTACCAATTTTACAGAAATAAGAGACGGAACTGTAGAAGCTTTCAAATTTCCTACTATCTAGAAAAAGTTATGATTGCACTAAAAATAGCAGGAGATAGGTACAAATGAATGCATCTAAAATATTAAGTATGTCTTTCATCCACATTTTAGCACATCAATATTGGAGATTGTTTATGAAGGAATGGACGAATAATGGACCTCTTGTGCCTGATATCAGCAAATTAACCGGACATATGTCCCTCTTTGGATAGAACATGTGAAATGCAGATTTAGTCCTTTAAAAGACAATTCGGATTAACGGTAGGGCTTAAGTTTTCATGCCTATTGGTCACGTATGAGGTAATGTATGTAAATAGTTGGACTTTGTCTTGATTAGTAACTCTTGGGTAAGGATTGTTGTTGAGTCCGAGCTCAGCTCTTTTATCATTTGGTTTGATAATATTATGGACCTATTCAAGTTGGAATATACTTTAATTTTCTGTTCTTTTTTTTTTTTTAATAAAGATCAATTGAATTTAGGTCATGTTTGGACTTAATGATGTTTTAAGAGTTGTAACTCTTTTTATACAAACTAGCAGATAACGCATTCATGTTGCGTGTATAAAAAAGATAAAAAAGTTTAGACCTCGAGAAATGCCAATAATATATATTTATAAAATCCAAACTATAATAAATTTTCTTTTAGAAAAAAGTAATAAATGTTGGTCAAATAAAAAATATAATAAATTTTTCAAATAATAGTAACATTAAATAATTAAAATAATGGATAAAGAAAATAATAATAATTATAAAAATAAATATGATACAAAATAATAATCGTATAATTAAAAAGATTTGTAAGTAAAAAGTGGTATTTAAGAAATTTATAGGTTGGATTTGAATATGAATTTAAATTTGAATATTTTTTAAATAACTACGGTGATTAAAACTATAAGATATATATTGTTGTTAGTAGGTAGTTAAAAAAATGGTTTTCCTTTAACATAATAAATGACTAAATTTAATTGTGGAAAATGGCAACACAATTGAACTGATCTTATAATTTTTTTTGTTAAAATAAAAAAAAAAATTCATGCTCAATTAAACTTTCAGTCAGTTTAGATTAGAGATTAAATCCTCAAACTCAATCTGCAGTTGCGACATTATTTAAGTGGTGAAACATAGAGTTGAGTGTTCATTATCTTTCTTGCTCCAATCTTTTAGAATTCGATCCGATTTATTTATTTATTTATTTTTTCTCATTTAACAGAGTCCGTTTGCCATCATGAACTCATCAGCAGCATTCATATGAATAGTATGGTGTTACGTCATAGCTGATGGAAAAAAACATATCAACCCATGAAGCAATACGTAGTAAAAAAACATGGTCACTATCTCTCTGTCTCTCTATTTCAGTCAAGAGATTGATTATAAATTTACAGGGGAGCCCATGTGTTATTGTGACATGAAATGGCGGTTTGGAGCAGAAGAATTCAGTTCCGTTTATTTCGTACAACCAGTAACCCCACGGAAAAATTGAAAATTGAATGCCGGAGAAAAAGTGCGCGGAAAGCAAGATCCGACCACCCGACAAAATCATAGATGAGAATATCTCTTCAAATATATTTGGAGCCCAACATGCACCAGATTTATTCCCACCCACCCGGCCACTGCTCAGTCTCTGGGCCCCTGTTTTGATTGAATAACGTGCAAAGCCTCAAAGTTGTTCAGCATAATAAGTAAGATAAACTTTTGTTTCTTTTTGGGTAAATTAAAGCTTTAATGATACTAATATTCCGCTTGAGCTGATTAATGAAGCATGAGCGTTAGTCAGTTTTTGAAATTTGGCAATTCTTTTAAAATATAAATTGTTGTTTTCTAAAAATTGCACATCATCCTAAGATATGTTGAAATAAGATTAGTACTTGTTTATCGACACTTATACCGTGTTAGTTTCTATGAATCTTTTTTTCAAATTAAAGATGTCCTAATATTCTTAGTCTAGACTTTTAGAGGATAACACGAGTATCTTTTTTTTTTCTTTTTCTTTTTCTTTGTTTTTTTTTTAGGTAGTAAATTGAAACACACGTATATTGATGATTAAACAAAAATTACGCAAGTTCTGGTAGCCTCGATATATGATCTGCTCAAGTAAGCTTAGCCGAAGGGCTTAGGGGATTTGACTCCCTAAAACAAAGGATTAAACTATTTTGACCTTGGTTGCTACCCAATTCGTACGAGTATTTACATTTCTTTTGACTAAAGAGAACAAACTCTTTGTAATGACTAATACCAGCAATTATTGCTGAAATGGACCATACACTTCCCCTTCCTTGAATACAATAGAAAGATACGAAAGAGTCCATTTTCTCTGCATCTTACTCCAACCTTTCTTTCATGCCATCATGAGACCGTCCTAAATAGATTAAGCTTTTGCCACTAAGCTTCCATCCACATGCATAACCCTAGACAATGCCCCTTAAACACTCCCCTATGATCATGAGCAACAATGTCCAACCTAATACTTCGTTTGTAGCTACTATAAGACCCATCGTAATTAATCTTTATAAAATTTGCAAGTGGTGCTTTCCAGTAGTTTATAGTCCTCAACTAGTTTTGTATGTAAGCTTATCTTCCCATAATTTATCTAATGTTCCATCATAGTAGCTTTGGTGACAACAATAAAACCCTCCAGATCAAGCCCCTTTTTGTTAAAGTTGCAATCGCATCTATGCTTCCATAAGTACGACATACCATAACCAACAACTAGCAAGTCCTTCCTATTTAAACACAATGATAAATTCAACCACGGCCATCACCCATCCGTAGAAAATACCCCTTTGGCTTGAAACAATGAGCCAGTAACTCAAACCAAATCGAGTGTGTCCATTCACAACATAATAACATATGTATGGAAGTTTCATCATCATTGCAAAAATCATAACTCCTATTCACCCTAATAATCTTTTTTAAACAAATTTACATTAGTATTAATGCATTCACACACAAGAACTATGTAAAATGCTTGGTTTTAAGCATCATTCAACATTCCATGTTAGCTTCCAAATCTTTGGTTCAACAACATTTGGATTTGAAGATCTATTCAAAACAATACGCCTTTCCGGGTTAAAAGTTGCATGGTAAGCTAACTTGATGCTAAAATTCCTGTTTCTCTCTATGCCTAAATAACTTTATGTACATTCCAAATAAGAGGTTTCCAAATCCATGGCTAAGTATGTATTACTTCTTCAAACAAAATCCTTACGCTAGTTTTTACTTTGGAAGTTAATAAGATAAAAAAAAACCTTATCTTATTCATTCCTTAGCTCTTGTATTTGCAATGGATATCTCTTTCCATCAAAAGCAATCCAAGGATCATCCCATATGCATGCTTGCTTGCTATTTCCAATTATTTAAATGTGATTTTTCTGCACAATTTTACTCCTTATTAAAATACTTCTCCAAATCCATCATGCTTAACCTCTTACTTTTTCCTTCATAAAACTAATTTTCAAAAAATGAATCCTTTTCAATACTTTGCCCACAACTGATTTAAATTATTAAACAAACGCTAAGCCATTTCCGAATTAAGCATCATTAAAAGCCTTTATGTCCGTAAATCCCAAACCATCTCTATTTTTTATATAGCCAAATGATCCCATTTCATCTTATGTATTTTATTTCATTCTCCTCCATCTGCCACCAAAATTTACTTATCATAGTAGATACTTCATTACACCAGTTTTTAAGAAATTTGAGTATCGCCATTAAAAAAGTAAGTAACACGCAAACTACTAATTCAATCAATATTCGCTTCCCTTATGTCAAAGCTCCCTTTCAAGCTCATATTTGTAGGCAATTTTCTTGTTTGTTAAAACTAGCACTACACACTTTGATTAGCCTTAAACAATAGGGATCCTCATGCTCGATTTTGAGCTGTAATCCTCATTACTTGATATAGATAAGTCTTTTTTGATTGCTTAGCTTAAAACATCACAATAAGAAAAGATGATGGCATTGAAACAAATAAGATTCATCTTGTTTGCATCAAGGAAGAGTAGTGAGTCATTTGTAAAGAAAGAAGAGTTAGTTCCAGATTAACTCTTTTAATTTTAGTTCCTTTAATAAACTTCTCATCAGCAGCTCTCATCATTAGTCTAGAAAGGATATTAGATGCAAAAAGGAACATATATAAAAACAATAGATATCCATACCTCAAAACCCTTAGTTGGTTGAATTTTTTTAGTTCTTTTACCATTAAGCATTAAGTTATATGACATAGATGTAACGATACTCATAATTCAAGAAACCCATAACTCGTGAAATCCCAACATTAAAAGAATTTTCTTAAAAAAACCTAACTACCTATTATTGGCTTTCAACACATCAATTTTAGTGGCACAAGTATATTTCTTCTTTTTTTGTTTTTTCCTTCTAATTTTAAGTCATGAAAGACTTCATGAGCTATATCCTGCATCATATGTTCAGACATAAAAGTATTTTAAAACAAAGATATATAATCATTCAAAAATGGCTTTAAAGTTAACCTAACTCATTAAGGCTTTTGATTTCGCGGAATTAACACCAAATTTGTTTCATTAAGTTTAGAAGGAAAAATACTTGATTCACGCAGCATCACATAGAATCAAAGACTAAAAATCATATAACACCCTAATAAGTAATATATATATATATATATACGTAAATCCATATAGATTAGGTACTTATCTACTCCAAGATTAAATGCAGCATCACAAACCTCTTCCATTATCAACAACCTAATTAACATCCTAGTCACTTAGTAAGGATTGCTATCCAAACTAACTAATAATCAACAATCCCATTAGTCTCATATAATTTGCTAATGAACTCAAAGAATAATTTATCAATTTCCTTTTCCTCCTCCTTCCATAAGCCTTTGTTGTTCTTAATTTTTTGGATTTTATTTCTTGTCCTTCACTCCTAATTTCCTCATATATTTATTGTCAAATGTTTATATTAAGTTACATCTTTGTTATTATGTCGCATATACATTGTAAGTGAACATTCCACTAATATCCTTTCATGGATAGCATAAAAATTAGCAATGTTTTAAAGTTGTTAAATAAGAATAAGAAAAGGAAGAATATATGCCATGTTAATGTTCTAATATAATATATATTTAATATGTCATATGAGATGTTATAATAATGTTATTACCAGCCTAATTTCTCATAAATAAAATTAGCTTCTTTTCTTTTCAACTTTTGTAGTAAATTAAAATTTTGCAACAAAGTTACAAGTAACATTTTATTTATACAATATTGAAGTTACATAAAAGTTTTAAATTTCTAAAATGTAATACCTAACCTCTTTCAAAATTTTGAGGCCAATCTCTTCCATAAATATATGTATTTAATTATTTCTTAGACCAATTCTACACTTTGATTTAAGATTCTTTTTAACTTAGCTAATATTATATGTGTGTATTTGTATCAAGTAAGACAATAAATTAACTTCAAAAAACCATTGCATTATGAAAAAATTTCTACTCTCAATATTTTTAAAGTGGTTAAACATTACAATTTAAAATTCTAAGACATTTTTCATAATAATGATAATTTTCATTTAATATTGTTGTAATTCATTTATTCTTTTGAAAAAAAAATTAAACTTATCCTTTTCTATATTAATATCTTGATTTTTTTTCTTCTTTTTACTTAGATAATAATGAATTAATAGATATATTCTTTATGCTAGACTAGTAATTTTGGCCAATGACTCATTAGCATAAATACAATATAGTATAATTACAAATTGATTTGCATGATCACAATTTAGAACAATTAATGAAAAGGATCTCACCTGTTCGGACCAACTTATCAATATGCCTAGGTTTAGTAAGTATTTAAAGTTTTTTATAAAATGATTTGATAAATTGGTCATGTAAATATATCTATTGCAAACCCATTTAGGATTTTATATTGTAATTTTATATACTATTTTCTGCTTTTCTAAACTCTTTTTTAGTATCCTCCTTTACACCTCTGTCTATCTCTCTTGTGCGCCATCATCTACTATAACTATTTTTCTATACTCTCACTAGCTGTATTTTTTTTCTTTGGTTATTGTCCCTATACCTTTTGACTCTAATTCTATAATGTTAAGTATGGTACGCATAAATCTTCTGGAATGTAATGGAACAGAATGAATTAGAATAGAGTAGAATAAATTGGAATGGAGGGAAATAAGGAGTGGAATGACAAATCCTTTCTTATGTTCGAAAATATCCATAAAATGGAATAAAATTAATGGTATATATAGCACTGATTATTAAAAATACGCTTAATTTATTGAATGTTATAATTAAATCAAAGGTTAAATAAGTAATTTAATTGATAATAATAAATATGGAAGGAATAGAATTGAATTCCTCCTTAAAAATGGAATCGAATTCCTCCTTAAAGGCTCGTTAATTCTATAGAATTGCGATTTCGACTTTTAACGTGTTTTTAAACATAGGAAAAGGGAATAAAACTAAGAATCACAATTTTATTCTGATCCATTTTGGTGTACCAAACATGACATGAAAGTAGAGCTCTCAACAATTTATTTTTATTTACATTTTAATTTCTAACATTCTAAAATAAAAACATTATATAAATATATATATATATGTACATATTTATTTAGGCATATCTAATTCAGTCTCCAACCTAATTTATTAGTGAAACCATCGAGTAAAATTAAGGAAAATAAATGATGGATGTGTATTAGTAGGTTTTATCTAACACATAATATATATTAAGATACATAACGATTATGCTATATATTTTTTGTTAATGTAAGTTAACTACATCATTATCAATTTGAAATAACATTATGAACTCTTTCTCTCTCTCTCTCTTCTAAAACTCATTTACAAATCTTAGTATTATCTTATACTTTTATTTTTCTACCATTCTCATCGTTACTTATCTATCAACGTTATGTTTTCTCTCACCATAAATTTATTCATATAGTTTTGATTAGTTTAATGATTGTAAAGATTAGTTGATATTAGTTTATGAATATTATTTATGAGCGATGTTTTATGTGTTTGTTTATTTTTTTCTTGTTGCCATCATCCTCTATATAGGAATGTGCTACTTCTTCGTAGGATCTATTATACTCACTAGTTGAGTAGATTTTGTTCTTTTAGAAAAAATGATAGTTTCTCCTATGTTGAACAAATTAGTTCTTAAAGTGATATGCTTCTCTATTTAGTTCAATTTTCTTACCCTTAACTCTTTCTCCACTAATCCCGTGTATTGATTACTACTATTGATGCATTTTATTCTATTAAATGTAATTCATCTTTATTGAAAAAAAAAAATTTAGTCATATACAAAGTTTGAATTTATGGCTAAACTTTTAAATAATTGCATTTTCATTAAGCTTATACATATATTTAATTAAGAAATAGAAAGCTGTCTTTGCAAATATTTTCACAGTTTCGATATAGTTTCTATTATAAACATTTAGCATGTTGAACATAGTATTGAATAAATATTTGATAAATATGATATTTTTATTTACAATTCTTTAAATTGATAAACATGTTTAATTTGGACATGATACATTTTTGTTAATTGCATGTGAATTTATGAGTTTAAGCTTTCGAGATTGATAAGTCAACTATGCTATAAGTTGAGATATGTAGCATAAACCTCTTTTAGAACCAAATATGGAACATAATTCATAAACCCGAATTGTAGCCCTAATCTACAAAGTTAGACTTGTACTAATTAGTTAACTTAAATTACTTTGAAAAGATATATGCCCCCTTTACATTTCTATGCTGATTCTAAAATATTATGTATTTCGCTGTAATTATAGATTTTGATTAATGAAAAAAATTATATTTATTAAGTTTGACAGTTGTTTGATTGATGTTTATGGAAATTAATTTTAATTTAAAATAAATTGAAGATGTTGTGACTATATTGGCTCTATCTCTAGTTAAAGAGCTAACAAGCATTATTTTCTCAAAAAGCACATGCATGTTATAAGAGTTCAAGTAGGTAAGGTTCTTGGTAGCCCTAAATCCTCATTAAGGTATCAAGTTCTCTAAAAAGTGGAGACCTCATTCATTTTAGACAAAAGTAGGATAAAATTGCTAGATGAAACACTAAGCTCGAAAAGGTAGTTAGTCTTAGATAGCATAATTAATTAGTACTCACAATATTTGTTGTTATCAAAGGGGTTGTTAGATAAATTAGAAAAGTTGAACAAAAACTTTCTCTAGGGAGTCATATATGAAAAACGAAACCACATTGGGTTGCTGAGGAGAAAATTAAGATGGAATGAAGGTTGTAGGAGGGAGTGGAGTTATATGTAATGGAGCTACATGTTGAGAATAAAGCTTATTTAATCAAATTTATATGGAGTTAAATGAAAAAGAACTTACTATTAACTTAACTTTTAATAAGGAAATATAGGTTGAATTAAAAGTATGGGAGATGTGAATTTGGTTCAATTCTACACTAATACTTAAAAGAGGTGGAACCATGGCTTAAGGATAGATTGATGATTCGACTAAAAAAAAAAATGTTTAATTTTAGAATGCTACTTGGAATCTTTCTATTCCTTCGAGTGGACTATTTAGTTCTTATGCTTTTGGTTTACAAAAATCTAAAAACTACTTGAAAGTGGAGAGTTTTAACTGATCATGATAAAGATAAGATTGGTTACCATGTTGATAGTTAGATTATGAATTTATTTTACAACATTATGATTGATCATAAAATTATAAAGAGGATATCAAAACTTGATGGGGGCAAAAGTGGCAAAATGATTTTTAAGTCATGAGGTTTGATGAAAGAGGAGGATTATTCTCATTTGAAAAATTCAGGATTGGATTTGGAAAATGCTATTCATTATAAAGATATAACCCTAAGTTTAGAGAATCTTATAAAATGAAATTCTAATTGGGGGAAACGTGATCAAGAGAGGTATTGGCATTGATGCAATTAATCATTTGTAGTTTTTCAAAAAATGCTTGGTATTTAGGGAGGTTTGGGTAGGAGCTGAACAATTCATCAACTTTAAAGTTTTTTTTTTTTTATCTTAAAATGGTTGGTTAAATGATTTTGAATAGCAAGAGACATATCATTGAGATTAACTTTGTAAGATGATTGTATACCTCTACATTCCTCTATATGCTGAAGGGTTATTTGAAATGAATGAAAGAAGAGGGTATTCAAGGTAAATGAATCAATTTAGAGTTAATTAATCAAGTTGGAACTCAAGTGATAGATTACTATATTGGAAATTCAATAAAGTAATCCAAAGAAAATAGGGAAAGATTTTGGAGAAAATATAAATAACCCCTCTAAACTTTGTTTTATATGTGGATTGACCTCTTGAACTTTTAAAATGTAGTTTTTTAGTCCTTAAACTTTGATAAATTAATAAATATTCCCTATAGATTGAGAATAAACCATTTAAATTTTGATTTTAGTGCGTAAATATTTTCTTACCTTATCAAAATATACTTTAAGACCCTTTAAACTTTAATCATGGTATGACTTTTTTTTAACTAAAAAAAAAAATTGTTTATATTATTAATTTATCAAAATTTAAGAGGTTAAAAACCACACTTTGAAACTTTAGCGGGTTAATCTATACCTAAATTAAAATTTAGAAGAGTTATTTGTAATTTCCCTAAAAATTTTTCTTCAAGAGGCAGCCATTGATGGAACTAAGTCAAATTTAATGCTAATAATGTAGTAAGTGAACATGACAAGGGCATATGGATTATGGATATTTATAGAAATGATTACAGAAAGGTCTTAAGAGGCTTTTTAAACTACATTACTTTTATATTCCCTTTAGAAGCAAAACTATAGAGCCCTTTGATCATGTAAAGACCTTGGGCCTCTAAAACCTGATAATAGAATCTGACTCATCTAGTGTTCTTGATATGATAAATTCTTATTATCTTAATAATCTTTTTCTTCTTCTTATGATTTTGTTGTGCAAGTAAACACTATTGAATTTTGAAACAGCGAGAACCACCATAATAACATTGGGGAAGAAATAATTCATATTAATTAATAATCCTTAAAACAACTATTTTATAAGGTTATTTATAGGATAAAACCTTATAATTATATGGAAATGGAATAAATTAGAGCACAAGAAAATATGAGACTAAATCAAATAAAATAAACTTTCCTAAATGGGAAAAAAGTATTTGTTAGCCGAGTACAATATAAAAAAATGTGAATTTGACCTTGGAAATGACAATAAGCAGCAAGGCAATTCATAGTAGAATATATTAGACTTAAATCAGTTATGTATATATATATATATTACGAGTCCCAAAACTTCTTATATGCGAAAAGTTATTACTCATCAAAGTTAGCTCATCTACAAAACCTAAAATTAGGTTTGGTCTCCTAATAATACCACTTTTGATTTTGAATATAATTTCTGTTTACTTCGCATGGCTTCTAACCAGCAACTAATCCTTCTTCTGATATTTTTATTTAGTTTTTCACTATCCTAATGCTTCAAAAATTAGAAGGCCACTTCTTCTACATCAAACTTTCCTAATTTAAGAGTTTAAAAAGCTTTTTGCAAATGCAACATAGTAGCAAAAAAGCTTGCGAAGGATGGTTTGAGTAATAATGCCATATAGTTTTTCTTCCAATTTGGTTGTGAGCTTGTTAAATATGCTAATGCCTGATGTTCAATTTTTATTTTTTGATGGTCATGGGCTTGTAATTGCCTGAGCTGAGGGCTAGTTTGGTTTTTGTTGAATTGAAGCCCTTATTTCAAAGTTTAAATCAAATTCTAGGTTTAGCAGGAAAAAAAAATGAAGGGTAAATAGATCTTTTTTCTTTTCTTTGTTTGCGAAAATTGATTTTCATTCATTAAAGTTGAAAAATACTAGTAGATAAGGTATAATACCCTACCTCTCGTGACATCTACCTTAAGAGACAGTTTGTCATCCCATGCTCAAGTTAAGGATAGGATTAAACCTATAACCAACCTATCTACTCAACTCAACAAACATATCTACCATGAAAACTTCTTTTTATTAATAATAGAAACATAGTGGAACATTAAAAAAACATAGGTCTTGTTTAGAGTATCACATTTCAACTTCAATAATCAACTTAAAATCCAATTAGAAGAGCACACTTTACACTCGTAAACCTTACATGACGATCTTTATTGAGGTTGTATCCAAGAACTTGATTCAAAGCCTACTATCTATTTGCTCTCATTTACTCAGCTAATCTTCCAAATCTAAGCTTACATTGTCTCGAGTACCTAAGGTTAAATAAATTAAATCTTTAGCTCAACTTTAAGCTAAGTGAGTAAAACTAAAAAATATAACATGGAACAATTAAATATATACCGAGACATCATAGTTGATAAGTTGACGCATAGTTATACCAATTAATAAGCAAGCACACTCGCAAACACTTATACAACATATAGATGTCACGTTAATGTACATAGCATGCACTAATACCAATATCCTAATTGAGCCTTCATTTGATTAGTTAACATCATTGAGCATCTAGATAAGCAATCCAAGAACCAAGTTGGCTATAAGGAGCAAACTAAGAGTAGGATCGCTAATAACGAGGCAAAAGAAACTAAGCTAGCTATAAGTAGTAGCTTGGGAGTAAAACCCCTAAAATTGAGCTATCTTGACCATATGCAATAGTCTAAGAATATTCCATTCTATATGATTAAAATCGAGCTTTGTAAGTCATTTACTTTATTTCCATTAAATAAAACTTAACCGTAGGTCCTTTTATGCTATGTCATGAATATAGTCAAAGAGCATATTTAGCTAAGCCAAGGATGAACTATGATTTAACCTAGCTAAGTACATTTTCTAAGTTAACCAAGCTAAGTATAAATCCCAATCAAATACCAATAACTAAGAATAAGGAAACCAATCCTAGTTCTTAGCCCAATAGTGAGATGTCACAATGGTGGACATGGTGTGATATAGGAATCACAACTTATATACATAAGTCTTGTTATCTTATCTTTGATTATTCACCATTTAAGATTCACCAAGTTACAAACAAAATATGATCAATCATCATACAGGAGTAGATGCTCTCATTAATCAAGCACAATTGCACAACCAAAATTAATTAACTAGCATTTCAAATAAATCTTAATCTATTACTTGAAACACAAATCATGGTAACTAATATAACAAGTAAAATTGTATCATAAACAATATCGATTTGGAGTATAAATACTCTATAACATGGGATACACATAAGATGAATCTCATAAGGGCACACAACAAGCAGGAGAATGGTTTATGTTTTTAGCCATCACATAAAATAGAACAAGCAAGTAAGGGGTACTCACCTGGGCCAAAGCTTAATCTACTATTTGATTTGACTATCTCCACCTATTAAATCCATAAAGCATCAACATTAATTCTCAATTTTAAATACAATATATCACTAATCAATATATAGGTAACTTCCATTGATCATAACTTCTTCATTTCCCAACTTCACCGATCCATAGAAGGTTTTTAAAATGTGCACATGTAATCTTTATGTTCTTGTTTTTATATTGCTCATCAAAATAGTTTAAACAAGTATAATAACTTAAATGCACATTGTAAAAGTAATATTGAACTATTGGAAAGATAAGGAAAACAAAAGTTGTTCAATGAAAATTTATGATGACGTGAAGGACCATAGGTTTCAAGACAAATTATAAAATTTATTTCCATATCACGGTGGTCATAATTTAATTTAACATATATGCTAAACCTCAGTAAGTGAATGAGAAATTCAAAATAAGATCGTAGTATATCAATTATATTTTAACTTATTTCTAAATCTGACTTCACATATAACTATTCCTTCTAACTTTTAAGATCTCATACTATTATTTGGTATTATTCAAAATCAATTTTTCCTTAGTACAAGATTTTGAGATAAAAGGCTATAAATACACTTTTGTTAATGTTTTTACTTGCTAAGGTGTTTTGTGATGTCGTATTCTCTAAGTATCAAAATTTCACTGGTTACTTTACCCAGTAGTAATCATATTGCAATGTTATTAGCTCGAATAGCAGGGCATTACACAAGGAGCTATGCATACGTCAACAGAGTGTGGGTCGTTGACGCGATGATAAAAGCAAACATTTATCTAATACTGAAGATGGTGCCGGTAATCTAATAATACCAAACATCCTACAGTTCCATATAGACAAGGATAGAAAATTTACTCTTTCTGCATGGAGATGACACGAAATATAGGGAAATACAGATATATGATTTCATGATATCAAAAAGTATTTATATCATCTGGAATGGACTTCTAGGCAATTTTTACGCTCATGCATATGGAAGAAAGGTGTTTCACTTTAAATCCTTTAGACAAATGATATTGTCATTTCATAATAATAAATAAATGACTGAATAAAAATCTGACAAATTAATTATTTTTAACATTTTATGTGTCGAAATTATGGTAGCAAAAACGGCCCGTGATACAAAAATGACAAATTACACAAATTTTTCCTCATTCAGCACTTTCAATTTCTATTTTCCTTGAATTTCACATACAATCTGGTATATATAAATTTTTCTGTGAGTAAATTATTTCAATGAATTGGTGGGTGGGTCATTGGGACAAAGTTTTCAGAAAGAACGTGCAGCCAACTGTAAAATTAGTACAACTTTCACTATGATTCGACGACTTCTTTTCCATGACATGATGTGAAAGAAAATGACCTTTTCCATTCCATTTATACTTGTCACAGGCTGTATTTTATTTTCATTAACGTAACGTAGTAGCCTAGTTGGATGTTTATTTTCTCTACAGCAACCAGTATATAGTTTGTTGTATTAATTAAATATACATAACAGAATGGATATATAATGAGTTTATAATAATTTTATCCAAATAAATTTAGTGTTATGTTAAAGAATGTTTACTATATTTTTTTTTTTGAAGGAAAGGTACAAAAGCTATTACCTAAAATCTGGGATAATGCTGAACTTAATATTTGAAATTTACATAAATTTTCAATTTCATACCCCAAACTTGAAGTTATTAAACATCACACTAAATCAAACTCTTATTTATGAAATTTCATAACTGAATTTTAAAGTTACTAGATATTATACCTAATTGAATTTTTACTTATCAAATTTACTAACTTCATATTTGAATATATATATATATATATTGTATGGCAATTAATCATTCGTCATAAGGTACAAGTACATATTAGATATTAAATTTCATGAGAAATAGTTCAATAAAGTATGAAATCTAAAACAATTTCAAATTTTAGATATAGAGTTGAAAGAACACCTAATATTTTGATGGTGATTTTGATATGGTACTCGAAATTTTTAATACCTCTCAATTTCATACCTAAAGTTCGAAAGCTACTAAATATTACTCATGTTTTTCATCTAATATATGAAGTTCTTAAATGTTATATATAATCAAGAACTTTTGTATGCCAAATTAACATCATCGGGAGTCTTGACAAGATATCATGACAATTGGTCATCGATAAAATGGTAAAATTTTAAACAATAAGAAGTAAGGTAATAATTTTAATAACAATTTCTTTTATTAAATATTACATTTAACAACATTAAACTTTATAAATAAAATAAAAACATATAAAAAATATAGATGGTGTATTTGGATATTGTTTTAATTTTTATTGCACTGGGTCAATATAAATTTTGCAATGAAGCATATTTTTGTTTTGTGAGGTTGGCATTCTCCTAGGAATTTTGGTTGGTAGGAGAAGATATTCTATTGGAAAATTATAAGAAATCGGAAAATGCAGTTGAGAGATGTGGTGTTGTCAGTGGATTTTGTGGCTGCAATAGAAATACACGAGGTTGCATTTAACGATTAGAGCTAGGACCAGCTCATGAGATGTAACTCATTTTTCTGCTTTATTTGCATCTCCACTTCTTTTCGTACACCATGTTGTAAGTCCTGTCCTGGTGTGTATATGCCAAAGATCGAATTCATTTCGGTTCTTCCATAATTTTGAACCATTCATTTGAGTTACTTTAACAGACAATATAGAAAGGACCACTATTTGCCAAATTCAAATCTTGGTAATGGTACCCATCTGCCGTCTAGTTATTCTAATAAAAATTTTCTCCAATCTTGGACGTGGGGTTTTCCTTCATTACGGTTTACAGTAATACCTCCGATAATGTTTTAATAAGTTCGGATACTCAATTTTACATCAAAGGTAACAGTCATATTATATCGCACTTTGTCCATCATGTTTAGCTATAGGAGAAAATGATAAATGCAATAAGTTATACTTATTTTTTCACAATACTCTCTATTGATTTGTTAATACAGATGATATCATTATTCAGACATAGAAAAAAGGGTAAGCATGTTAATACTATATCCTTATGATTTATGCCCTTTCTAACTCACACGATATGTAGCTATTAGGCATGAGTAGGTAACTATGTCAACACATTTACTTGTATATCGCTTAACTAGATAGAATTTTTAATCAATATTGAGAGTAAAAGATACGGGTGAGTAACAATTTTTTAAAACCAACTCTTATAAGGTAGGGTATAAGTCTAATGTCTTTATACTTGTATCTACCTTCGAATTTATACTCTAAAGAGGTATATAAGGTATACATTCTAAGGTACCTTATAACTTACTTTATAAAAATTATTAATTAATATTATATATATTAAATAATGAAAAATAGTCATATATTTTTTTGTTAAGAAAATTAAAGAAAAAACAATATATTATACATAAGTGAAAAAGAAAATGCCCAAGCCTAATTTTAAACCTAAAGCTTAGGGTTAAGTGGGTAACTCTATTGTATTATGTACCCAATAATAGCTTGTTTGATTGAGTAGATTTCAATTAGGTAATGAAGGTCATATGATAGATTCTAAGAATAATTTTGAGGAACTTGCTCTCATAGAGTATGGTACGAGTAGGATATAACATCTTCATATGCTATACTTTAGTATAAGTTTTAAGGTACCTTATATAAAATAATTATAATGTATGTGAATCAATATCATATTTCTATATTAAATGCTCTAAGTTATAAAAGAAAGAAAGAAATAAACATATAAATATAGTTCAAAACCATCATTCATAAGAAACCCTAAGCATAAAGCATTTACGATTTCTGACTTTTTCTTGTCTCAATTGCAAAATTTTATTCTCTACATTCTTCCACATTATTAACCCTATACTATTGTTCTTGCTGCTCTTGCCGATTTGTTTTTTCTTATTAAATTTTTTATTGCTACAAAAAAGGTGTATATGCTACCTTCTCATAAATATCCTTCATATTCTAATTTACATCCCTTACAAATCAAATAACTTACCATTATTCTCTTCATATTCAATTAATTTTTTTCTAATTTTATAGGTTTCATAAAATATCTTATACATTGTAGGTTTTATAGAATATAAGTTTCAAGATAATTCTAATGAGTCATAGGATAGGTTTTGATTTTAAAATTTGGCCACCTATACTTACAAAATGGGGTATAGGTAGTACATCAAAGCCCAAACATCTTGTATTTGCTCGCCTTTAGTAGCCATTATTTTTAAAGTTGCATTTTGAACTCTTAATAAGGAGGAAGAAGAGAAATAAAAAAAAAAAAGGTTTAAAACTCTGAGGAACTTGGTAGGTCACCTTAAAATAAGAATTGGGCCAATCAACTTAAGCCTTAGGGTAGTTAGCCAAGCAGATTTTAATGTAGAGAACTACCTACCGCCCTAAAAGAATAAATAAAAGAAAAAGAAGGAAAAATGCTTTAATACTCATTAGATTACATCTAATAGGTTAGTAAGTGCTTTCCTTTTGTTTACTTATTACTTATACTGGTGATAAGTAGGTAGCCACAATCTTATGAGGGTCCTACCACCGTATAGAGTTGAGGCTAGCCACATACTAATATGAGCTAGTTAAGGACCTACTTAGTTTTGGCCTACTAAGGTTAAACCTACATTCTTAGCTAACCTTTGGCTGTGAGATGGTTGACTAAGTACTTAGGTTATTTTTCTTTATTTTTCCTACATTAATTCCTTCATTTATTTTTTCTTTTTTTTTCATAATGTCTATTATTTTTTATTATATTATTTAATTGAATTTCTTTCATAATATCATTTAATTAACAAAATGATGAAATACAACACATTTGTTTATTAAAAAAGTAAATACATGTAATGAGTTTGTAAAATGTAAAACTTCATCATATTCAATAAAAAGAAATTAAATATAAAGTGAATAGAGTGAAAAAATACATTTTAAAAGTTAAAGGCAGTTTTAGAATTTTAAGGTTAAGTAGAAACTCTACTTATAAAGAGATAGCTAGCCAATGAATTAGGTTTTCTCTATACCCTTTCACCTCCTTATTCCATATCAAAAACTAAAGAACCTATAAGAGCTCCCTCAAAATTGGATTAGCGAAATTGGGAGTCAATAATCGAAGCAAACCTAAGGAAATGCAAGAATTAAGGTTATTTGATACGCTCATCATCTTCTTGATTTTGATTTTCGCTCTTATTGAGGAAGGTGAGAGAACCCTAAAGATTTCATGTTTTGCAATAATATAAGGTTTAGAAGATAAAATGTTGGGTGTTTTCTCATCAAAGAAACAAGTAAGTTTGTCTCTAATCGTTGTTGATATTAACATTTACTCTTTTGAGAGATTTCTTATTGTTGGGGTTGAGAACATAAGGAGAAAAAAAAGAATGGCATAGTTGATTGTCTATAGGTGTTTATAAGAGGTTTTGGAGTGTTGATGTAGGAAGGGCATTTTCAAGTAATGGATCGTGAAGGATCGAGTTAAAGGTAGTATGCACAGACAAAGCACCACTATATAAGGGTGGTTTCTAAGCTATACTAAGAAGCACAACTATGTTGAGGAGTATAGCCAGCTACTTAACTACTATTTTATACATAGAATCTTTTGTTCTCATTTTATTTCAACCCCTTTTTCCACAAAATCTATTCCAATAATTTGTTACACTTATTCAAATCATTTTATTAACTACTTCTAATCCATATTAAAATCTATCTATTTTAAGAATATATGTATAGTGGCTAAGAGGGTGGTGTGAGAGCATAATAGGTTGTTTAGAGGAAATATTCAAAAAATTGTGTTACTAGTGATTAGGTGCTTAGCTTGAAACTCCTTTAGTCTCTTGTGGTTATGATGGCTTAGGTATGGGATACATGTTTACTTATTGTACTTATTTAGAGTAGTTGTTTATCTAGATTTAATTCAAACCTTGAACTCAATAATGTACTAATTGTGATTGGCTTCAACCTCCCTTTAGTAGGGTCTAATTAGGTTAGTGAGACACTTGGTGTTATTGCATAACTTTTCGTTAATAGAAGTTCTGTATTAAGATGATCCAACTAAATTCTAGGAAAGTTTACTTGAGTATTGTTGGATAGAACCCATATCAATACTATAGGATATTTATGTTCTACTTGTCTAGGGGTCATGAGTTACTTTAAGTCTTGAGATGCCAAAATTATATTGTTTGTCGGTTAATATTCAAATATAAATAAATGATGCTCATTACATTAGATGTTACAAGCTTATATGTGATTGTATCATTTGTGTGGTTTATGAGTATGTACTTTTTGTAGTATTGGGCTTTAACTCATTGCATAATATTTTTTAGGTACAAGTACCTTAGTAGAATTTACAATGTTTGTCGATTTGGATTCTATAAGCAAGATTATCAGGACAAGGAATGGCAACTAAAACTTCCATTGTGAGAATAAATTTAGAATTATGACAGCTTGAGTTTATTTACAATTAGTAAATTCTTACTTAAAATTTATGAAATTTACTTTATAGTTATTCTGAATTCTTTGAGAAATTTAGTTTTATTGGAATCATTTAGAGATTTTCACAGGAAATTTTGGTGATTATAGTAAATGTTTACGCTTGATGTGTTAATAGATGATAGAAACATGTGACGGGTTGTAACACCTCAAGTTTTGGGATATTACATAAAAGTAGCAAAATACTAACGTTTTTGCAACTTTTCTATTCAAAAGGAATAAAATAATTTATATAGTCATAAATGATTAATTTATCTTGTGAGCTAATTTGTGTTGTATAGAAAAATTCATATTGTGCTAGCTTTTTTTTCCTTTTTGGTTATAGATACTTGTGTCTTTAATTATATTTTGTTTGCACTTGCATTATCTTTTCGTGTTAGAGATTATCAACTTTATTCAACCATATTGAGTATGGGTCTTACTTCAATTTCTATTGAGCAAAACTTGTACCCATAATGTGTGTATAAAATTAAAAACTTTAAAGAAATGTTATTGGTAATGACGTGGTTATTTATTTGAGGGGATGGAAGTAGGTAAGGACTATTAATAATTATATGCATTATTTACATTTGGTGCTTACTGAATGCGAAATAGAACATACAGAACATTAGGGTTAGACCTTGACATGGGTTGGTTCCTATTGGCTTGAAATTGACACATTGAGTTAGGACCCGAAATTAATCTAATAGATTAGTTCAAGAGTTAGGTGTAGAATTGCAAATCCATAGGTCTTAGATAGGTCTCCTTCTTAGACTCATTCACTAGGTGATGCCTTACCTAAGTTTGCTGAACTAAAATTTAAAAAAAAAAAATGACAAGCTTGTCGCACTTATACGTAGTGACATATATTTACAACTATAAACATGAATACACGCTCACAAATCATGTACACTAACATAGAAAAACATACCACATTTGCACCCCCTCTTATCCTTTCTTATAAATATAGACGCATATATACTTATTCTTTATATAATCATCAATGCACATATACATACAAAAATTGTGCTAGATAACCTTCGTCAAGTAGTTTGTTAATATTTATCTCATTTCCCTTCAAAATGCCTCCCATGTTAATATTTTCATTAAATTATTTAAATTTTCAACTCCTCTATAATATGGTTGTACTTGTATCATCCCTTCCTAGAAAAATCATGATAAATGAAGCAAGAGATTGGAATGGGGGAGAATATAGAGTTCAAGAGTTAAAGGAAGATGATAAAAAGGATTCCCATAACACTTCATTAATTTCACTTCCAGTGGGATACAATATTTTGAAACTTTGAAATTGTATAGAAATTTTTCAAGGATATCATATATTGTAATCAATTTTATATTAGTTTAGGACAAGCTATTACTATCATCTTGTAATGACCTATCTGTAACCTGGTTAGACTCTAATGTTGTTGCTTGCTTGAACATCTGTTAAGAAAGATTCGATTGCTATTGAAGTTATAGTGAGTAGCTAAAGTAACGCATATCAAGTAGTAGTAGAGAGTTAATTGTAAGTTGTTGTTGCTGAGGAATCTACAAAACTATTACAAATGGCTTATATAGCAAAAAGGATTGAACTAAATATTTTTTTCAAAAAAAATATTTTTCTTATCACTAAATTGGAAATATGGTATGGTGATATTAGAATTAATGAAATATTGAAGAAATCATTGTCTTTATCTCTCTTCTAATCATTGAATCCAATATTTCTCTTCATTCTAATCTCTTACTTTCAATATGTTAAAATGAATATACATATATACATATATGCATATATGAGAGAATGATTACTTGATATAACACGTATGAATAGTGCCATCTCAAGCTAATGATGATTGCAGTGCGAATTATAGAGGTACTTGTAGAACTTTTTAATATGTGGAAAATATTGATATTGGCAAATGATGTTATTATGTATATTTGAAGGACTTTAATCTATTCCTATATTACCTTTCATGTAATTAGAGATGAAATCTCTTGTTTAATTTGGATAATTTTTTATTTTTATTTTTTTTTTTGTAAAAGGAGCAATATCCCATCTATAGTGGTCCCAAAATTATTGAATGAAGTGGTTTGATTAGGTATGAATGTCATTATAGTGATCAAGTGAGTCATCAATAAGAGAGAACTTCAATTGATACGAATGAGTTGAGTAGGAGTAAAGTTACAATGGGGCAAGTTGGTTGAATGGGACACTAGTTTGTGAGTTGTAGATGGATTATACTACTAGTAAGATAAAGGGGTGAACTTAGTATGAGACAATTAAAATTTCAACAATGAGAAATAAACTTGTCCTTAGCATGCATATTGTGTTTCATAGATGATGAGGTTTTAGACCTTGTTGTATATATGTGTCATTGATGGTGCATTGCTACTTTGCAACATCTAAGAAGTGAAACTTTACCATGTGAATCTTAATTGTTATGCTTGTATTGTTGAATCACCTATATATATATATAATATTTTACGAACTTGTTTGATGCACTTAGTAATTTTAGGCATGTGTCTAGGATGACATATGATTAAGTTTATGTAGTAGTTATATATTACATTTTGTGATTCACACATTTGGGATTTTTCATGATATGTGTCATGGGTGTAGGATACCTAGTGGTTATCATTATGAGTAGACTCGTGAATAGGTTGTAAGATGATATATTGTATTAAAAATCATATTACTTTTAAAAAATTAATATAAGAACAAAAATAATATAATTAAGAAATTATTTAAAAAGGTATATTTTAAAAATTTTAAATTTATTTTGAGCTTTAATTCAAATTAAAACTACAGCTTGAGCTCATTTAGGTTTTCTTTATCTAAACAAGGTTGAGCCCTTAGGCTCATTTTAGATAAATAAGGTTAGGCTCATTTATTTGAATAGGCCAAGCTTGAGCTTCAGATTCTTTAATGTGCTTGAGTTTGAGCTTATAATCTTCAGATTAGGTAAAAATTGATTTAGCTTAAACTTGATAATTTTTAAACAAGCCAAATATAAGTATTTAAAAGCTTAATTCGACTTAACTTGGCTTATTTACCACCTTATTTCTAATTGTGTCCCATTTCACATCTACGTTATCTTATTGTGTTAGCGGTTGTCTGTGTTGCTTTTTAGTATTGTGTAGTTCTTGTTTCGATTCCTAACTGACGCATTAGTTGTACACACTTGTTTTCTCACTTATTTTTAGTAATCTTGGTAATATAGTTTCTTGATTAGTATCGACAAATTATCTCTCTCGTTGACTTTGAACAACAAAACAACAATTTGAGAACCGTATTTGACAAAAGCAACACAACAGAACTCCCTTGTTGTGCTCCAAAACTCCTGTACGTCCAATTCAAAAGAAGCCATACTAATGGCATTGCTACAAACTCCCACCGTACGGCAGACTTTCTTTTCTTGGCATTGACTTGAAACTAGTTGTTATATTGATAATAATCTAAAATTTCTACTCTCTTTCTCTCTCTAGATATATATATATATATATATATATATTACCAATAATCAATACATCGTTGTACACAACTAATGAATAGCCTTATATGTAGACAAGTTCCTGTTTGATGATCTATATTAGAATATTGACACTAACAATTTAACGTTGTGAAGCTCGCCTTGTCCATTCAAGATAAGTTGTGTAAAACTGAACATGAAGTTCCTAGTGCATGTCCCTTATAACAAAGCTCAGGGTTCTTATTTTATTCATTTTTAAATAATTTACGAGGATTGATACCACTGGATCGGTCACTTCTTTATACTCATGAGGCTTCTCATCATCTTCTTAATCAAGCAAAATGAATATTCCTAAGCAATCTCGCTTTTTTATATTTGGGAACAATAAACAATATGCAAATAAGAAAACAACCGAGAGGGAACACACGTAAATATGAAACTCAGATGTAGGTGGCCTAATGAAGTATCTCAAAGGAAGAGGAATGTATATGGGAATTACAAGATTTTTTTTTTTTTCTTTTTAACAGTCTAGAAATTATCACACAAATCGCAGGATACTAATCATGTATGTATCCTGAAACGTGATGCAATTTATTGTAATTTGAAGCTTTACCAATGACAGATGCAAAATCATACAATTGAGATGGAGTTGGACATACATTATGTAAATCAATATTAGAATTATTCATTGAAATTATATGCTTGATAAGACTAAAATATTTTTAGTATTAAAAAATAGTTACTATTTATGGTATACTACTATAACAAACAAAAAGCAACTCAAGAGAACTTATATAGTAAAAACGTGCTAAGTGAAAGTTAACATTATTGGTTACTGTTAGGAGGAGAAAGCTAAAAAAGTATATTATTCAAACAACATAAAAAAAAAAAAAGAAGAAGAATTTTATATGACTTAAATCCATCACAATTTTACTTTTAAATCTAAGAACCTAACCACATAATTTCACCAAATGCCATGTTAGAAATGAAGTCTTTAAGATGGACAAATAATGTATATTTTTACCATCAAGAGCAGAAGTCTGATAGGAAAACCATGGGGTATCGAGTTATACTCAACAATTACATACACAATACCCTCATAACCATGTCAAATTAACGTGTAACACATATAGGGATTACGGAAGAAGAACATCTC
The DNA here is from genome assembly GCA_024138005.1 of Lumnitzera racemosa. Lineage (NCBI taxonomy): Eukaryota > Viridiplantae > Streptophyta > Magnoliopsida > Myrtales > Combretaceae > Lumnitzera > Lumnitzera racemosa. The sequence goes on from JAMXBC010000011.1 coordinate 25,149,935, forward strand.
CTTAATCACTTGTCATAATTTTATTTGCTTTAACGTACACAAGAGAAGGGACACCATAATTAGATATCCTTGAAGCCATGGGGTACAGAAATTAAAGTCTACAACAACCTTCCTCAGGAGAATCCTCACGGTTATTGAATCTTTTGAACTGAAAGAGATGGAAGTGAATTAAATAGCTTATGAGCTGTGTGAATACATATATATATATATATATATAAAGCTACTTTGTTTCACGGAAAATGAGGCATACCTGTTGCCACGCCTTGTATATACCGTAGTTAGTGATGCCCTTCGTCGTCCATTCGACAATTTTCTTCCGAAAACAGTCCGAAATAGCAATGTGGCCAAGGATATAAAATACTGAATCGTTTTTAGATATACTTGGAGTTCCACATCAGTATATTGATACAGTACATCGAACGAATAAGAATTATATATATTAAAATTATAACTTCTAAAACGTGTTTCGCTCTTAAATTTTAGTAACCTAGTAGTTTGTTGAATTTCATTATCAATTTTCTTCGACAATGTAACTTTATTTACATTAAGAAGTCCATGTGTGCATTATTTATTGTAATACGGCGTCGTTCAAACCATGGTGGCCGTCATGGCACCATACTCTCATACTAAGTTTTTTTTTTTTGGGCCAACACTCTCATTCTAAGTTTACAGAAAGAAAATTTTTAATCGCCAAAATTTCAATACAAATTTTCTTTTGAGAAGAAATTTTAGGCATAGTTTTAACCATGCAATTATTCTTAACTTTTTCTTTTTTACTTGTAAAATTGATGCGTATTTCTCTAGTTATACAATGTGTCTTGCATCGCTTACCTGGATTGTTGTTTCTTATTCTTATTATTATTATAATCTGTTTTTCAAAATAAGTCATGAGACTCCTTATTTATCTTAAAGATGGTAAGTGAAACTTTTTATTGATTTCCACATGATCTTTTCTTTTTTCCTTCAATTTTGATAATAAAATTATCAGTGAATGCCAATTTAAGCATAACATGAGCCAGTTTTTTCAACTTTGGCATTTATAGCTAGTCCGGGTGACCTAATCAATGTTCATCAACTGAAATTGACTATTATCTATTCCTCTCACCTTACCCTTTTGTCAAATATAAAATTCGCCAAAAAAGACTTATGCATTGATGTTGGATTTCAATTTTTCCCATAAGGAACTTGAGATTTTATAATACATATTCAATAAAGAATACGCCTTTGGTGATATTCATATGATATAAATAATGATTAGTAATTATCAATAAAACTTTTTAACATGCAGCAATTTTTATGATATATGACAGAGAAATGGGATCTTTTTTTTTTTTTTAAGGAAATGAATATCTTAATTTATTTTCTCTCAATTTATCTTTTAATCTTTTAATGTGTTGTCCGTACAATGAACAATTAAAATTACAAGAAAAAAAAAATGATGTCGATATTATAGGATATTCTAAAATATCTACTATTATATTATAATTTAAAAAAAAGGAGAATTGAATCTAATAATTATGTATTCACTTATAACCTCGAAAATGATTATTTTCGTTACATTAACGTTGGAACACGACGGACAGGTGCTATAGCTGTGCAGCCAATGAATTTCCATTGAGAAAAAACGCTACATGATTCCTTAACATCTCTCAAAAGGTGAAAACACCATTTCACCTGAAGAGGAAACACCATAAGCTAAACTATACACAAATTCAAACTTTTGATAGTACCCATCATTTTAGGATTTGAGTTAGCTACCTAGTCTCATGCCAGAGACAAAACCAACCTAGGACCCCAAAAGGGGAAAAAAAAAGAAAAAGAGAAAAGAAAAGACAAAAAAATGATGATCATGGTCGAGAAAATAATTACAATGAAGAATAATGCAAATTTGTTAAAAAGAAGCAGCCTATATTGTCCTAATGGGACGAAGTTTTCCACTCCCAAAGGTATCTCCATTCATGTCCCCAACAATAATATATTTGTGTATGGCATTTTTTTACTTTCTTACCCATACACGAAAGCTTATAATTGGAGGAGACACCGAAGGGATACTATATAGGAATTACACATTTAGATGTGGAACTGCTTCTGCTATGGCATGTTTTCTCTGGCGGGAGCAACGCTGTTCGCAGAATTATTGAATTCTCGACTGTTGACCTCCTAACTACATCTCAACATTGACGTAAGAGACTGGAACACAACCTCTTCACATGGAATCGTGATTCCCATGTCATGATCAAACCCGAACTCCTCTTCGGCCTGTCGAAGTAGGCATTGGAATTCAGGGTTTGTCAAGAAAGAGATTGGCACAATGTACCTAGTTCTATTTTCCCCAACATATACGGCGAAATGGCCTTTTGGTACGTCAAGGGGTAGGCCACCGTCGTCGTCATCATACCCGTGTTTCTTTCCTAGGCTAGAGCAACGTTTGAGCATTTGTTTGATGACTGCCGTTTGAGGAAGCTTGTTGGATTTTTTGGTGTAAGCCATTGATGGTGAAAAAAAAAATAAAAAAAGGAAGGAGGAATATGGTTGGTATGGTTTTGTGTATTAGCATAGTATATGAAAGTGGTGATGGGTGGTGTGGTATTTATGATGAAATGGTGAAAGATTGAAGGGCAAAGTGTAGGACATACCACAGGCATTTTGGGTTTGTAATTAAGAACATGGTGGGGCCAAGGGGCGGGTCCTAAGCCAAGCCCGTAGGTCTTTCCTTTTCAATGTTGGCCCTCTTCTTGACAACATGGCCCGATGGGGCCCATTTCTCTCTCTCTCTCTCCTTATTTGTAGATTTTGTATTACTTTCAAGCTTGAATCGAACTCTAAAAATCCAAGGTTATTTTAGATTTCCTTTTCTTAGCACAACTTACTGCTCTATAATTGATATTATACAAAAATGGCCAAGTCTTATGTCCTCGAGGATTGATGTAGAGGTTTTCCCATGTACTTGCGTCTAATTGGAGTAAGAAGCCAAAAAGGGTAAAAAGAAAAAAAAAATGATCTTTTGTTATTTTTGCAGGTCACAAAATTGTATAGACACATATATTCCTATTTTTTAATAAAAAAGATAAAAGATCTTTTAACAAGGTATCAATTTGTTGTGATTAAAATGTTAATAAAGTTCAATATATGTTGTATATTAGGCTAAAAAAATTAACTTTATAAGATTCAAGAATAAAATTTATACTTTCCCACTTTAATTCCTTAGCTCTAATAAGTCCTTGATCATGATGTTTTCATACATGGCAGGGAAAAATCTTTTCAGTTAACTATGTGATGGATTAGTCATATGAAATAAGAACCAACAATTAAAATTAGTCTCCCCACTAAGCTTTTATGAAAATTGAGAATTGCTCAACATTAGTGTAAGAAATAAGCATTTTATTTAATCATATGTGTTGACATAGCACTTTGAACAAGGGTCCCTCAAATCTGATCCGATTTGATACATCTCATGGCCTTAGGTACGCCGCTGTAGGCCTAAGCCTTAGGCCTGCATTGGTTAAGTCTAATAAGCCCTAATGAAACAGCTATGTCCAGAATAAGTGGAACACATTGGACACAACAAGCCCACTCTCCCATACTTGTTGAAAAAGATTTCTCTTATCAACTGACCTCCAACTGTTAGCTCTATTTTACTATAAATATCAAGCTACTACCCAATGATAAATCTCTCTAGACTTTACATATCGAGCTTAAATATTATTTTGAATTACTTCCTACCCTTAAAGCTTCACCACTACCTTAAGCATCGGAGTGGTCATACCAGACAATCCTCCAACATCCCCTTACAATATGTTGTTTTACAGGCTTTCCACGTGCATAGCCTAAACACCTATCAGTAAGAACTTAGAGATGACATTTAGCGCTGTCTATGGAAATTGAATTCATATACTAGAAACCTTAAACATATTAAACACATAGCCTATGAACAATTCCTTTAACACTATGTCTCAATGCAACGAGTAGGAGAACCAACAGTTGGTGAACAACCAACTTGGGGGCAATTAGCCCTTCCCAAGGGCTATGCTAAAGGAGCACTTAGAGTACATGGAATGTTTGGTTGAAGAGTGTGTTATGCAAAACAGGTTACTTTGTGCTTGCCTAGAAGAAATGGAGCGCTACAGTGCACAAACTTACCTTCTTTGAAGCTTCAGATGCTCGCAAAAGGTAGAACAACATCCAACAATAGTAATAGTATGGCAGGGATCAGTAGCATGATTTACCCTTGCATTAGTAACCAGTAAGGTCTACGACCACTCGTGATTGAGCTCTAGCTAGTATGGAACAAGAAGCTGACTTAGAGGGAGTGCAGGCTCATTCAATTACATGACGAGCTCACTTGGTAGATGATGTCGACCTAAACGAGCTCCGTACTATGGTAAAGTGGCTCTCTGAGCAATAGGGGAGTAAGGCTGTTCGCAACATCGAGGTAGTCGCCAGCAATAAGACCTCCTTCACCAAGGGTGTCCAGGACAAAGTGTTGCCCCCCTAATGGTAAACTTTCGTCCTTAAACCAGTATGATGGTATGGGTGATCCTGATGACCATCTTCTCCACTTCTGCATCAATATGAAACTTTATGGTCATGTGGATGCTATAATGTGCAAATCCTTCCCAAGCAACCTGAGGAAAGTAGCTTGGACGTGGTTTAACCACCTCCCTAATAATTCCATCAACTCCTTTGATGAGATAGCATAGAGATTCACTCTCCACTTTAGGGCTAGCAAGCCCCTATCTAAGGACACATCATCCTTATACTTCGTAAGGTAGGGTGAACGCAAGTCCTTGTGCGACTACGTGGCCTAGTTAATACCGTCGTCAAGATCCCTCAGCTAGATAAGGGAGTTGCTATCCATGCTACCCAGCTTGGCATTTGACTTTCGAGAGATTTCTCCTTATCCCTTGTAAAGAGCAACTTAAAGACCCTAGCCAACTTTTGAAACAAAACCTAGAAGTACATTGACCAGGAAGACAACATTTGCGCCAGGTATAACGCCGACGGAGAAAGGTTGGGCGAGAAGCAGGATAAAGAAAAATTGTCTATAAAGGATCGCTTTGACGGTAAGATGGTAAGCAAACTAAAGGGGGAGGGCTCTGAGAGGAAGAAGCATCGAGCCGAATGCGACCCGTTCCCCCCTCCTATTTATACCTAGTACATACCCTTAAATAGACCCATTGCCCAAGTCTATTTTGAAGTGAAGTACTAAAATTTACTCTAGCCATTGCAAAAATACGAGGATACCTTAATTGTCAAAATTCTGATACATACTGTCAATTCCATGAAGACCATGGCCATACCACCGACGAGTGCTTTCAGTTGAAGAACACCCTTGAATACACCATTCAATGCGGTTTCTTCAATGAATATGCGGCTCATTGGAGGAATGACTACCATTCTGATGATGATGGAGATAAAGCACCTTGGCCGCGATGAATCAAGAATGCCCATGCCGAGCAAATAACAATCTCCACAATGATCATAACATTGATTGTGTCCCCAATTATGTCATTAACGTAATCATGGGGGAAGCGTACCTTAGGAGTCGATCGAGCACTAGTAACTCGGTTAATGCCCCATCAGAGGTGCTGGTTATAAGGGAGAAGAGATAGAAGTTAAACACTTTCATCTCCTTCTCCAATGAAGACCTTGAAGGGGTTGATACATCCCATCAAGATGCCTTTTTGATAGGGGCAATGTTTTTAAGATTTGACGTCCTAAAAATTATGGTAGAAATTGGTAGCTTTATTGACATACTCTTCCTCTATACATACGACAGGATGAGGAAGAAACTATCTATAAAAATGAAGTTATACCACCATAATTTGATTGGCTTCAATGGAAGTACGATTCGAGCTAAGGGTATCATCTTATTAGATATGGAACTTGGAAATGACGACCACATAGCACAATGACTAGTAGAGTTTGTTGTGATTGATTGCTCTTTCCCCTACAACGCACTCATAGGAAGACTACGCTTTAATGAGTTTAGGGCGATGACAACCTATATTCATCTAAAAGCTAAATTCTAGACCCCAATCGCGGTCGGAGTATGTAGATGTGATCAAAAGTTCTTAGGAGAGCTGTATGTCAAGGCAGCCAAAGGAAATGGCATCTTCACCTTGGAAACAGGCCTGTAGGAGAGGTTGGTTGAGAGGGGGCGAGCTTGGAAAGAAACAAAAGACTTCCAAATCAGAACCTCACTCGAGTAGACCATGAAAGTTGGGATTAAGACTCCAGCCAAGGTAAAGGATGAAATCATCACTTTCCTACAAGCAAATTCGGATAGGTTCGCTTGGTCGGCATCAGATATACTCGAAATTTCCCCCAACCTGGTGACCCATAACCTCAATATCGACATTACAGTGTAACTTGTCAAATAGAAAAAAGGCATTTCACTCTAAAAAGGCAAGCTATGGTTGAGGTGGAGGCATAAAAGCTACTTAAGGCCAGCTGAATGAAGGAGGAAAAGTACCCGATATGGCTAGCCAACATTGTACTAGTAAAAAAGAAGAATAAGAAGTGGCGAATGTGCATTGATTACACAGATCTTAATAAAGCCTGCCTTAAAGACTATCTCCCCCTTTCAATATTGATCAGCTTGTCGATTCTACATTAAGACATGCCCTGTCGAGCTTTATAGATGCCTTTTCAAGATATAACCAGATCAAAATTAGCCTGAAGGATAAAATCCATACCTCTTTCATCACCGATTACGGTATGTATTGTTACACTATAATGCCTTTTAGATTGATAAATGCTAAGGCCATGTACCAACGAATGGTGACAAAACTATTTAAGCCCCAGATCGTACGATATGATTGTCAAGAGCCAAAAGCCAGTTGATCATGTCAAGGATCTTCAGGAAGCCTTTGACCGAATGCGTACGTACGACATGAAGCCAAACCTCCAGAAGTGCCTCTTCAGCGTCGGACTTGGTAAGTTCCTTGGATTTCTAGTCACATAGAAAGGTATTAAGGCCAACCCGGAGAAGATCACTACCATTAGGACAATGAAGCCTCTAACCTCAGTTTAAGACATACAAAAGCTCATTGGTATGGTAGCTACCTTGAGTAGATTTATCTCGAAGAGCGCCAACAGATGCGCTAAGTTCTTCAAAATCCTGAAAAACACAAAGGGTTTTGAATGGACTCCAGAGTGTGCCATTACCTTTCAATAGCTCCAGAACTTCCTCATACACACACTTATCCTCTCCAAGCCTATCCATGGAGAAGACCTTTTTTTGTACCTAATCATAAACAACCAAGTGCTCTCCTTGGTATTGATCTGAGCAAAGAGAAGAAAGCATAGGCAAGTTTATTATGTCAACCATATACTATAAGGACCCAAGGTCAGGTACACTTGGATAGAAAAATTTGCTCTAACCGTTGTTATCATAGTATGACAGCTAAGGCCTTACTTCCAGGCGCATCAGGTAATTGTATTTATGGATCAACCACTGTGTACCATGTCGTAGAAACCTAATGGGCCTAGACAGATGATGAAGTAACTTCGAAAGGGCTATAAGGCATAGGTGCTAGCTGACTTCATGATAAAATATACAAGAGAGGAGGAAGCACCATTGGGCTATGACAAACCTATAAGGACTCTCCATGTTGATGGATCATCCACCGTGAGTGGTGGAGGTGTGGGCCTTATTCTGACTAGCCCGTATGAGGTCACCATTTGTTATGCCCTCAAGTTCGGATTTGTAACTAACAATAATGAATCCAAATACAGGGCACTTATCTTCAATCTTTAACTAACCAAGGATATTGGTGCCAAACATTTACGGATCTTCTTAGACTCTATGCTTATTGTCCAGCAAATCCGAGGTGAATATGAGGCAATAGATGACACTATGGTTAGGTACCTTAAAAAAGTGAAGAGCTTCCTAGCAGAATTTCCTTTAGGGGACATCAGATAGATCCCCCAACTAAAGAATTCAATGGTAGATTGGTTGTCTAAGCTCGCCTCCACTGGCATACGGAAGCCTGAGGTAAAGGATAGCAAAATCTTCATATAGTACCTACTGCAAGAAAGTATAACTCTGGATTAGACGGAAGTTTTGGAACAAACTACAGCAGCACCAGAGTCGAGCTGGATGGATCATATCCAGAGTTACTTAGAGCAAGCTACGCTCCCAGAAGATAGGAGAGAGTCAAAGAAGCTCTAGTACCACGTCATTAACTATACGTTAATCAACAGTATCTTATAACACAGGGGAGTCAACCTCTCCATACTTTGATGCCATCGAGAAGGGGGAAGGTTGTGCATCATAGTAGAGCTACATGCTGGAGTATGCAGCAATCACATTCAATCCCAAGCCCTTTACCTCTGGGTGTTAGAGCTCAGGTATTACTGACCCATTATAAGGTAGGATGCAAAAGTTGTAGCCCAAAAGTGCTTGTAGTGCCAGAAGCACTACCCAATCAGTTATGTATCTAATACTGCCCCACAACCCTTGACAAGCTCATGGCCGTTCGCATAATAGGAGATTGATATCCTTGGTACCTTCTCAAAAGCTTTGGGAGGATGATAGTTCATAATTGTTGTTGTCGATTACTTCATGAAATGGATGGAGGTCGAAGCAATGGCCAGGATTACGGAGAGAAGTGTTGAATCTTTTGTTAGAAACAACATTCTCTTCCAGTTCGGGGTCCCATGTGCTCTCATCATAGGCAACGGCCAATAGTTTGATAACTCTAAGTTTTGGGAGTTTTGTGCTAAGCACTACATTACCCTGTACTTCACCTCGGTTGCTCGCTCCCAATCAAATGGATAGGTAGAGGCAACCAATCAGATTATTTTGGATAGCCCGAAGAAGTGCATGGATCGATCTTAGGGTGCCTGGGTTAATGAATTGCCTAATATTTTGTAGGGGTACAGGACCACCCATTATACTTCTATGGGTAAGACCCCCCTTTGCCTTACTTTTGGGTTGAAGGCATTCCTTTCGATCAGACTTGAGCTTCCTAATATATGAACTCAAAGTTTTAATACCGCCCTTAACGAGTCACTGCTGCAAGCTAGTGTCGACACCATCGAGAAAATCAAAGACCTTCTTATTCCTTGGGTTATTAAATACTAACATCGGGCCAACCATTAGAAGCTACAGGTTCATATGAAGGGTAGGGCAAGCTAGCCCCAAATTGGGAAGACCCAATTAGAGTCAAGGAAAAATTGGGCAATGGAGCATACAAACCAGAAAGATTGGATGGTGAGTTCATCCTACACACATGGAACGCTGATAATCTTCGGCTTTATTTTTATTAGCATTGTGTCATGTACATTTTTTCTAGAATGATGAAATAAAAAAGTTGTTTTATAATTGATTGCTTACTTCTCTCTCTCACTCCCCTTTTTTCTATTGCCATCCGAGCCCTCGAATAGTCATATGGATCCTTTATTAGGCAAGTTAGAATGCCATCAACCTAACCCCCTCTTGAGTAACCTTGGTAAGGGGAAATACCCCTTGCATAGAGGAACTCCCCTCCATCAGGCAGGTCAGAATGCTACTGACCTGACCCCTCTTCGGATAACCTCGATAAGGGGAAATATCCCTTACATAGAAGAACTCCCCTCCATTAGGCAAGTTTGAACGCTACCAACCTAACTCCCTTTCGAGTAACCTCACCAAGGGGGAACCCCTCTTGTGTAAAGGAACTCCCCTCTTGTGTAAAGGAACTCCCCTCTACTAGGCAGGTTGGAACATCATTAACTTGACCCCCAATGGTTAACCTCTTTAAGGGTAAACTCCCTTTGCGCAAAGGAATTCCTATGCAGATATATTCAAAGGCAAAGAAAAAATAGGCGTATAAAGATAACATTTAAAAAAATTCATCCATTCATTGATTGTTCAATTACACAATGAAGGTCGACATCCCGGCCTGACTTGCACATCTTTTTTTTTAAAAAAAAGAGATACACATGCTAACTCCTTATATTAGTGAACTTTGATAACTCAAAAAAGTCCAAGGCGTCAATCTGCTTAGAGAGCTAATCCGTCGGTGCTTCAAGTGGCATGCCTTGACTTGGAGTGGGGCTTAAGGGATACAAACTAGGAGTAGCAAGAGGATCACCTTGAGATTGATGGTCTTGAGGAATTGCTTCGATGGCGACCTCTTACTGGGTTGCTAAGGAAGAACTGGATGCGGAAGTGCCCTACTCGACCCTAGTAGTTAAAGGAGTGCCTACGTCCTTGATGGCTGCTTAAGTAGCTTCTCTTTCGTACGCTAAGGCTTCCCTATTCTTGTTGAAGGTTAAGGAATCCATAAAATTGAGGAATCTTAGATCAAGGTATGGATAATGGGAGAGAACCTCTTTCCTCATGTAGTACGCGAAGTCCATGGTTAGGTCTTCCAGCTCATTTAACTACCCATTGGTCTTCCAATAATTGGTGATTGCCTTTTTAGCGATAGCATTGCTGAGGACCTCTCCATTCCCAATTTTGGAGATGATCTCCTCCATCTCCGAAACCTTCTCTCGTAACTCCTAGACCTATTGCTCCAATACGACCTTCAAACTGACTAACTTTAGTGAAGTGGCTTTAACACTTTTGCAATCGAACGCATTCATTACCAGCTTGGTTTGCAACCTTGCTACTGATGCCTTCAACTCAGCATTCTCCCTTTTGAGTTAGGCCTTAGCTTTGCCTTCCTCATCTAACCTCTGAGAAAGGTGACCCTTCATCTTTTGCTTGTTCTCCAATTGAGCCTTCAGGTTATCTGCCTTCTTGGATGCTTTCTTAGCATTTTCTTGCTCTCACTTTACATCCTTAAGCCTCGCTTGAAGCCCCACCACTTGCACATGAGAGCAATGTAGGCACCTATTAACTTTGGAGAATTTTCTTAAATATTTATTAGTAGAAGTATTTGCCTCCCATAGGTACTTCTCATCCTAATGCAACACCTCCCTAAATCCCTTTATCTCTTTCTAAGTGGCGTCAAATTTGTTCAGTTGAAGAAACACTTGGCCGTAATACTGTAAATTGAAAAAGAATGCTACCATTAATGCTGTAATTGAGTAAAACACATCAACATAGGAGTAACAAAGACTTACCTACTGCATTAACATGCTCAAGTGGCTTGCTATCTCTAGGAGGTTGTCCTTACCTTCCTTTGAGAGCCCCTCGAGGATAACTCTGTTACTGGGAGTGTTAGACTCTAGGAAAGCCTAGTAGCTGAGTGTTCGGTACTGCAATGTTAAGTCGTTGGTGTGAACCTTCTACTTTAGCTTTAGGAGCTTCCCCTTATCTCTCTTCATCTCTATCTTAGGAGTTCCCCTAAAAAATTCTCTATCCTAAGAGTTGTACAATACTTCTTAGAATGAGTCCAACCCGATCCTCATCAACCTAAAATTGTCTAAGACTTCAAAAAATTCATCCCCCATGTCATTCACGCTTTGATAAGGATGAGTCGCCGGCTACTCATTCCATTTCCCCTGACTCAAAGGTACCCTTACCAAGGGCCTCTGCTTCTTGGTTATAAAGCCCTAGCTCCCTGGCCATTTCTTGAGCCTTGTGCTTTTAGCTAGCTACTTGAGGAAGGGTGACCCCTTCAGCCATCTCTTCCTCCCTCACCCTAAAAGGGGAAAGCATCTGGACATCGGGCCCCTTTACATTGGCGCCTTCATCACCTACGACAATAAGCTTGGTAGAGGGGGTAAAGGTAGGATCAGGTAGAGCCATACCCAAAGGCTCCTTATCTATGGGCTCGTCCTGAATGCCGATGGGAATCCCTTGAGGAACAGACTTTAATCATGCCCTACTGATCTCTTCAAACCCTGGCTTTGGCCATACTGCCTTGCCTTGCGATGAGTCTACTTGATTCTTGCCTAGCGCTGCCTCATCAACATGTCCACAGAGGGATGAAGCATCCTTTCAGCTAAATTTTTTCCTGTAAAAAATTCAATTAAAAGTTAGAGAAGGAAAATAAGAAGATACCAAAAGGAACTACTACTACCGTTCATAAAATAACGCCGTAATCGGCACGACAAAGGAGTTCCTCTCATCCTACAAGTATCGGACAAAGCAACTCAATACTAGCATAACAGATAGGTACGTAAAACGAACCTGTACCCTCGGTCCATTTCTTCACCATAGGTTTCTTCATGTTGGGAATACCTCTCTACGATCTCTGCAACATTAATCTCCTAGTCAAATCTTAGCGCCAAGAAGGATAGGATCTCTTAGGCAGCTTCAATGTCACTAGGACTAAGCTCCTTCTCACCTTCGGTTCGGACCATCCCAATCCACTAATCTAGAAGTCTCCCTCTTCAGACAACTCAACTACTATGTACTCGTCTTGCCATCTTCTTTCCTAGGCGCAGTTGGAGGTAAGGCTATCCCCCAATGCTCTTCTACATGTAAAAGTGACTAAAGAACTCGAGATTCGCCCTTACCACCAGATACTTGCAGAGTACATAGAAAGCCTTCAGTACTCTCCACTCATTAGGAGGCACCTGCAATGGACTGCACCAGTAATAGTTGAATAATTCTTTTTCGAAGCGACTCATAAGGAGGTGCTAACCAAACTCCAAGTACTTCTCAAACATTGCGAAGCACCTCCTTATCAATAGGGCTACCTGTTTGTCCTTCCTTGGCAACCTCATTTGCTACCGAGGGATTACCTTGACAACGAAGTTGCTTATAATCCAACTAGGGGTAGATGGTTTACTTCTGCTCACTCGGCTACTAGGCCCTTTGCCTGTCTAGAGAGAATTGAACAAATCCTTCGGAGGGGTTAGAGAATCATACGCATATATACCCCTAGGGATGGCATTGATGATCCTAGCCCTATTTAATGCCCCCACGACCATATTAATAGGCTTGTTAAGTTACGCTAGTGATGAGACCTCATCCTCTCATGCCTAAAGGAGGTTACTCCTTGTAGAATTAGAGCCAAAGACATGTAGTGATGAAGATGAATCTGTCTCACCTCTATTAGTTGATAGGGTTGCAATATTTAAAGAATGAAGAAAGACTAAGAAGGTTTTGAAGAAAGTTTGAAAGTTTGATGCGAACAAGAATTTGTAATGGAAGGATAAGATGATTGCAGAAAAGTGGTCTCTCATTGTGATCCTACTATTTATAGGCAAACTATTTAGGAAGCTGTATAAGCGGTTATAAGGATCCATATAAGCACGAATCCCTTAGAATGCTATATAGTAAACATGTGAAAAGCATTTTGATCAGACGATCACCTTTAAAAGGCAAAGCGTATGTAGTTGTATGCTAGTCTACTACAATATGACACCTGTTACGTTGCATTTAATGCATGGAATACATGTGGGAAAAAGTCATATTTCGAAAAGGTTCCTTTAACGAGAAACTTCTTCAAAGCCCATCTGGCTTCTACCTAGTCGGTATGATAAAAACATGATGTAGTTGCGTCTGCTTGGTTGTGGCGAGTACTGTTCAAACAAACCGATTTGTAGTCTTAAAGTGCCTACCCAGTGAGTTAAGAAGGTGTCTTGCTCCAATACCCCAACTAAGGCTCAGCTTCATTTAGGTCTTTAATACTTCGCTTTGGAACAATTGCTGACCACTTCGATCCATCCTACCTTAGACATTTTCAACTTTGGTATCCATTGCCTCAAACATCCCCACCTTAGCCAGTTTTGAGCTCAAACATACACTTTCACCACGTCGGCATTGTAGGCAGGTCAGAGTCTCGTATGTTAGATTGGTCACCCTTGAGTAGCCTATATATCCCTTCTCCTTACCTTCACTTCGGCAATGAGACTATAGGGGGTAGGGGGGTGGGGTAGTGGCAGGTGTTTACAGGGCACTTTGGACATGAGTCCCTTAAGCTCGACTGGATTCAATATTTCTTGTGGCCTAGGCCATGTCTCTGTGGGCTTAAGCCCTAAGCTTGTATTGACCAAGCCTAGTAAGCCCAGCAATGGATAGAATGTATAAGACAAGGATGAAATAGTCACATCAAGAATAAGTAGGACACGTCGGACACAATAACCTCAGTCTCCCATACTTGTGAGAGAAGACTTCCCCCACCAATTAACCTCCAACTGCCAACTTGGCTCTATTATAAATACCGAGTCACTACCCAACAGTAAATCTCTTTAGACTCGGTACATTAAGCTTGCATATTATTTCAAATTACTTCCTACTCTCAAAAGCTTTGCTGTTAACTTAAGTATCGGAGTGGTCACGGCTAACAACCCTCAAACATCCCCTCACAGTGTATTGTTTTGTTAGCCTTCCACGTGTAGAGCTCAAACACCTACCGGAAAAAACTCAGAGACGACAATATGTTTTCTTTGCATAAAGTTTCCTACCTACTTTTCCCCATTAGATAAAAGAGCATCTCTTGAACTATTAATATGTTATTTAAAATATTTCCATCTTAAATAGAGTTATATCAAGCCTAGAGGTATTATTTAGTAAGATGAAGATTAATTAAGAGATCAAAATGTTAGATAAGATTTCTTAGCAAATGTATATTGATAATAGATAATGGATTGTGATCTTAACAAGAATGACTTGTTGCTATCAAATTCCTTATTTCACCTCATCAATGCCCTTTAACTCACTATAAATTTTGAGCCTAATAAACTGGCATCATGCAAATTATAACTACCATTTAAACAGTTAAAATCATTGACTCCAAATTATCAAACCCCCATTCTTTCCCCACCTCTTGAAATCAGATTGCAATCACCAACCATATAACTCATATTGATAGTAATACACCATATATATAGATAAGTGTTGTAGATAAGTATAGGTACTACTTGGATAGGGAGTACTGATAGTGAGTAGTTTTTAAAAATAAATAAACCACTTTTCATATTTTCTAAAACTATTACATATAATTTCACCAGTATTTATATGTTTTTAGCCAATTCACATGGTATATTTTTAACGTTAAAGATTTCCTAAAGTAAGTTTATTATAATCATATAATCTTGGTGAATCTATTTGGCATATAACAAGAAGCAAACCGACTACAGCTTTGATCCAATGAACATTACATGTAAATCGCTTGTTCCATCTCGCTTTGGTCTTGGCAAAATTGGAAAACCAAACTTGGTAAATCTAAAATCTACCGATGATCTCGAATGCACTTTTCTTTCTAATATAAATTATTTATAATGAATGTCACGAAACTGATGAATTGTTTTACATCTGGCTTTTATATTACAATTATCATTACCTCATTAATCAATTATAAATTAGGATTCTATTGTATACTAGTCAACCATGTCCATTCAATTAAAACCTTAACAACCCGAGATCTCTCCCAAATTGGATAATATTTAATAGAAATATAAAATGGTGATTTCGGATTAAACCAAGATTGCCTATCCAAGAGACGATTTTATTAGTATTACCCGCCCGCCCACCCACCCCTCCACCCCCCAATCCAACCTAAAACCGCACTTAGCACATCTAAGTCATCCTGTTTTATAACAAAATCTCCAATCACCCTAACTACAACAAGATCCCCAAGTAACCAAACTTTACAATCATAGTTGACCCCTTACAATAAGATTCAAACACGCTACACTATCATTCAAACGTAATAGTACATGTGAAATGATATATCATACTAATTCTATATTTCGTAAACATCAACATCAATAATAGCCATAGTAGAGCAAACGGTGAATGAAAAGTTGCAAAATGACAACTAAGCAATAGGAAAGTTCTGCTACTCCTTTCAAGTATGTATAAAGTGTTTACAACATATGCATTAATTACAAAAAAAAATGTCAAATAGCTAAAACTAGTGACAATCTAATGTTGTCTACATTGTTAGCATGTATATGTACACGAGGCCCTAGTATCTAAATTAGGTTGAAGCTATACCATTTGGTTTGCATCCAACTTCATGATATGTGCCCCTTCAACAATATAAGTATGATGCATGCATGGATACAGGAGTAGGCTCCAACTGTATGAGTCTTTCGCCTATGTTGTCATCGTGATCTTTAACTGACCTTTGTAATGGAGCAAAGAGGAGTGTGGATCTGATTACTAGAGTTTTCTCTGAAAAAGGGCATTGGAAACATCTAACTATTGGAGCTCTCTCTAGCGAAGGGTATCTAAAACTGAAATGCATGTGCTACAGGAGATGTTGCCAACAACTAGTACTTAAGAGAAGGATTGTCCATAATGCCCAACCTAGCCTGTCAATGTTCTTACCCCTACCTTGACCTAGTCCTCGCCCTTGTTAGCACCCTCCGTGCTACAGCTCATACGGTAGAGGTTCCTCCTACTCGATATCTAGTCCTAGGTAAGGTGCATCATTCAAGTGGAGTAAGCTGCTAAATGATGGTATCTACCCTTGGTTGCTCTATCATAATATCCTCATATGTATAAAATCTGCTTACATGTCATAAACAACGATATGATCAACAAAATAAAGGCATAAGTGATGAACTATCAAGAACAATAAAGTTAAATACGTACCATTTATATCCAAGAGGCTCTTGATTGACGAATATATTGGCAAGTAACCTACTAATACAAAGCATGATAGTATGGAGTAGCATTAGGCGATGATAGTATAGCAATTACCTAATTACGCTGATCCGCCCACTACTCTAGCTAAGTTGCATGCGTGATGGCCCAACTTGTTTCTATGATGCCAAACTATCATGCTACACCATCTGAGAAATACAACTCTATAATGTTAAAGCAAATCAATGGTACCCGTATTACCTAGATATCACTCTTAGCCTAACAAGAAGCAAGGAGCCTAGCCATGTCATTGTGGGAGTAAGATCCATACAACTTGTAAAATTAAAAATCTAGAATATGCAACTATAAAATTTTGAAGAAGTTAAAAATACTCGAGTTAGTAACATATGTACTTGTTCTAGATGCTGGCGGTCGAATGTATCCTTATACTGGCTAACAACATGTGTGGGAAGCTTAGTAACATCAAAGTCAATCCCTTATCAGCTCATCAGTTGTCTATCGTCAACTACTATTGTAATCCAATGGCAGAGAAGGGCTATGTAAGAGAAGTGCTCCCATACCCACACTTGAAGTATGATAAGCGGTCCATTAATCTTGTTGGCATTCATTTGTGAGATAAGGCACAACTGGAAATAGAACTACGCCAAGCATGTAGTACCCCATGCATAACATTTGGCTGCACTGAGGTCAAAGGGAAGGGGATGGAACATCAAAAGCATACGGTTATTTGATTTGTCTGAGAATAACATCCCCCAATTTGTTGCATACTATATGCCCGAGTGTATCGTTGCAGTAATATCATCTACATCTATCAGTAAGTTACTAAAGTTGTCTTTTAACCAAGACAACTTCACTCAAGCCCTATAAATATCACTTAGAGGAGGCTAAACACTTAGCAATTGTAGGCAGATATTAGGCTAACCCAACTACAAGCTACTCATCATTACTCGATCGTTAACTAGTATCAAGCTATATTTCGGTTTTCCTTAATTTAACTCATATTAATCTCAGTCTACTTAATATAAATTATTCGATATTAAATTAAGGAAGTATTTTTATTTAAAAAATGTTTTAAAAGAAAATATAATTTTTAAAAATAGTTGGAGTCACTATCAGTTAAATTGATAAAAAATGAAATTTAGGTTTTCGGGTGGGAAAACCCTAATTTAGCCACTAATCTGCATATTTTCTAAGAAAATAATTTTTAGAAAAATAACAAAAAAAAAGTTTGAGAGCTAATCTACTAAAACTAAGTCACCATGCAAAATAAAAAAAAAAATCAATTAATGGGCTCTATTTTTATAATTTTTCTAAAAATACTGCATATGTATAGGTTTATAAAAATATAACTAAAGTGATTTTTTTATTATTTTTATTACAAAATTTTTCAAAAAAAAAGAATTTTTTTTTATTTTTTATACGGTTGCCTCGAAAATACCTATGTATTTATTAGTTGAGATAAAAATAACGTGATTTTTTTTATAAAATATTTAGTGGGTGGATTCCTTTTTTTTTTTTTAATTTTTGAAAATCGAGCCAAATTTACATTTACCTAATCATTTATTTATTTTTTAAAAAAACCTAAGAAATCTAATTTCATGGATCCATTTTTTTTTTAAAGCCTAACTAAATTTTTTAAAAAACTTCGGTTAAGATTTTATTTGTTTTTAAAGAAATCACTATGTCAAAAAGATATCTTTTCTAAATCCTATATGTAAGATCAATTATATGTATCTAGATACGTATCTTCATATGTATCTTTTCTAAATCCTAATTACAAAATCTACTAAGATACAATATAGATACGTATTTTCTCCGAAGATACGGATCTTTGAGGAAAGCATATGTGCTTTTTTCAAAAAATACGATTTTAGCTAAAAATTCAATTCAACCAACTAAATTTAAAACAAATTCAAATTATCTAAAAAATATCTAACGATATGACAATAATAATAATAATAACACTAATAATAATAAAAAAAAACCTATACTAAAAAAATTAGTAAAAGATAATTAAATTAACTAATAAAATTAAATAAAATTAATTTTTTTTTACCTAAATGAATCGAGTTGTATATGATAGCATATTCGTGTACGATGTGCAGTGTACGTCATGCTTGGTGGTGAATCGCATGTCAAAGTGGCTTGTGCACATGGTTGCGTAGTGCAGTGTAGTAGGTCAAGTACGGCTGTAACAGTCGTGTGATTGTACATGGATGGTTGTATGCATGTATGTGATTTGTGTCTGATTTAATGTATGGACTTCAGGGCTCATGTGTAATTTCGTGTATGATTTCGTATGTGCTTGAGTAAGTGAGAGTGCATATGTGAAATCATGTGTCGAACAGGTATGTAAGTATACATGTGTAACTAATCAAATAAGCATGGTGTTAGAATGAGTCTGTATCATATGTGTTTCAGGCATGTGGGTTGGCAAGTGTTTGTGTTGTATATGTGGCTTTGGTGTCAGCTTATGTAGGTTAGTAGGTGTTTAAGACATGCAGATTATGAGGGTTAGCGAGGCAATGTGTACGTGAGCAAGGTTAATGTGTGTGATCAACGGCGTTAGGTGCTGTGGAGTGAGCTATGGGAATTAGGTGTTGTAGTCAATATTGACATCAACTGTTGTGCAATGTACGGAGTAAGCTGTGACGTGCAGCCAGTGCTTTAAGTGTGTATAGTGGGCTATCAGGTGTGAGGGTGCTCGATTGATGTAGGGGATTGCGATTGTTATGGTGTGCAAGTGAATTATGTTTTGGTGAAGGGTTCAACAAATATGAAGTGTATGTTGGGAATTTTGTGAATGTGTTGTGGGATTGTGAATATGTATTAAGGATCCTAAAAAATTGTCTTGAACTTCACTAATAAATTCTTATTTATAATATCTACTTATTAAATCTTTCATATCTTTTAATTATGGATTTGATCATAACAAATGAAAGATATAAAGGATACGATGAAGATTTGAACTAGTTTTAGAAACTTTATTTAGGCTTTCTATTTACCAGGTTCGATCCGATCCAGTTTGATTTAACCCAATAGTCTACTTAATAAATTCTAAGTTTATTTTAGCCTAATATAAATTAGATAAAAAAATATTTTAGTGAAGTCTAACTTTTCAACGACTTACAATTTACTAAATTAATCACTCACTATTATCCAATTCGACACTAAACGATCTAACTCGATTCTACTTAACTTGATATGACTTGATTTGACTCAACTAGACTTGTTATGACTCAACTAAACTTGTTACAACTCAACTTAATACGACTTGACTCAATACAACAAAATTTGACACTTCTATTTTATTATTTTTTTCAATTTTCAATTTTCAATTTTTATTTTTATTATCATATATTTTTGTTTTTGTTTTTGTTTTTATTTATTTTTATTTTTTATTATTTTTATTTTTCTGGCTTAATAAAATTATTTTAAAAAATGAGGTGTCTACAACTAAGAGACTAATAAGCATAAAAACATCTAAAAGTATAACCATCATCTCCTTTATAAAAAAGAGGAATGTATGCATCTCCTATCAAACTTTCTCTCAACATATTTAATCAACACCTTGCCCATGTTCGTTTGATTCGCTATCTCAATTTGACACTAATTGAAGTAGCCTTTATAGTTATAAAAGGTTTTCTTAACTAATACTGCAATAGGTAGGTTCTTAGCATCCCTTAGTACATTGTTATAACTCTCAACAATATTTGTGGTCTCGTGACCAAACCTTACTCCATCATCATCCACTAGGGTCTACATCTTTAGATGCAACTCTCTAAACATTGTCCTAGTGTAGTGCTCATCGTCTTCACCTCATCGTAGTACACTCAGAATTTACAGGGTAGCAACCAGTATGCAACCTTTTTTATTAATTCTTTACATTCCTTGTTCTTGGCTTAACAATTTAAGTTACTAATGGCATAGCGAGTACATGATCTCTATGGCCAACCATTTGGCCACACTGCATTTTATTTCTTAACCATAGACCATATTCCAACATGACAAATGAAGATCAAACAAATGTCTGTACGGTCCTTTATTATGTACATGAGAACACACTTCAAGAACCAGTCCCAATGAGACGATATGATTTTCATCATTAACATCAGTTTCAATAAGAAGCTTATATTTATACTTCCCATAGAGAAATGTGCCATCTATGGTAATCATAAGCCTAAAAACAACAAAGTAGCTAGTTTGACTATTTAAGTAAGAGACAAACAACTATTTAACCGGTATCACAAGTGTAGGTTGGGGTATTACACCTACAATGTGCAAAGGCTTCAATGTACAATCCGAATGCTTAGAAGAATCTATCAAAGAACACATAGCTTGCAATGTTGCTGTCTTACCATTTCTGCTCCACCATGGTACTTGGATTGGCTTCTTGAATGGCATATAAAAGATGTAGGAGCACTACATGCTTTGCTTCTTGGACTCTCTTTATGTGTACAGTATAGCCATACTGCTTGTAAATGGTGGCTTAAAGATGTTTTACCTTAACATTCATAGATTCTTCTACTTCCTTAATAATAAAGCAAGATAGAGTGGTTGAATCCAATTAAGGGTAATCCTGACTAATAATAGGATTCAAGCATATGTGTGGGCCCACAAACCTAGTTATTACAAAACATCCAACATGCTTCTTCTTATATGCTCGTAGTCTTCATTTGCAACCCTTTTCCTAATTAACACATCTGATGGACCAGATTGTAGGGTTGGACTCCTTCATTACAAAGTCATGATAGTTCAAAATATGATGCATCTTCATAGCCATTTATAGGCATTCTTTCTTTGGGAATCGCATACCCACCTTAAATTCATTGCTAAAACTCTATTCACTATCATTTATACTCTCCTTAGAAGATATAGGTCCATCCCCAGCACTTGTGTAGAATCGCATGGGTTTTGACCTTCTAACCACATCCACATCTATAGTAAATCCATACCTCCATTTGTTTCTCCTGCTCAACTCTTGAGCTTCTTCTATTTCCTAAAGCTACCCTTCGCTTTAATGAATATTAGTATTAGAATCCGTATCATCAAAGTCTTTATCAATGTCCTTACAAGCCAGTTCATTCTCCACATTTGTATCCCAATTGGATTTACTCGTGATTAGTATGTTACCTTGACGAAGCATGCGACTACTATTCGGTATATCATTGTATAGAACCAATTGAGATTCAAATAGTTTAGTTTCAACTTGAACCCCAACATTGTCGTCATGCCCTCTAAAATCACGCTCAACTATCTAGAAGATGTTAATTTCATGAATTTTAACATATATTTCTATTGAACTACTTACTCCACCATGTCCCTATGAGGATGCTAATAACTGTTAGATGTCATAGCCATTGTTTATAGAAACATCATAAGACATGTCCTTACTCCCTCCTATAAGAGGACATCTATAAATCAATTTGACGAGTAAGTCGTCATGTCAACCTAAAAATGATTACATATCAAACCAACAAATTGATCATAAGTTGCTCCAATTGGTACTTTGACTACTATTGTTGAGTACCTATTATAGCACACTCCATCTTCCCCTTTCATAATATTTCCACCGGTATAACAAACTACCTTCGCGTTATCCATTCTCACCTATTTGTCACATCAACTTCATAGAATTCACAACATAAAAAAGAAAAAAGCCATATCTTATATATAAGGCTATACATTCATGGATATCACTAACTCAACTAAATTAAATTTACAAATACATGCTCATTACAACTATTGATTAAGAGCTAAGTATTTTTCAATAAAAAATATGCTAACTCAAGTAATTGCTTCAATAATAATTGATTGGGTTCATATCACATATTATACCTACATGTGTGATACTCTAATACAAACAAATTAGTATGTAAAAAATGCATACAAACAACAATGTACCTAAGTATTTTTCCATAAAAAATACACTAACTCGATTAAATGCTTCAACAATAACTAATTGTGTTCATATCACGTATTATACATTAATGTGGACAAATCAATATGTAAAAAAGAAAATTCATATAACTAACAATGTACTTCGATATTTTTAATAATGAGGCTATTTCTAGCAATTACGTATGCATATAATGAATCAAAACAAGAAAAAATTTAACCTATTCCTTTGTTGGCATCTAGAGAGAGAAATTGACGAGATCATGCATATTCATTACCATTTTGCAAAAATTTCTCTAGCTATGTTTTGTACACAATGTTTGAAAGTTAAATTTGCAATTGATTTGGTGAAAAATGACAAGAAATTGCTAGTAGGGTAAGAGGATGCACATGTAGGTTTTAGAGAGAGAGGGGAGGGGGGGGGGGGGGGGGGGGGGGGGGGGAGAGGGGAGAGAAGGAGAATGAGCAGGTCATGGGTGGTTTATTGTAGTGAAAAATCGCCTCTTTAAGAGGCGATTTCACTTTTGAAGATATGATTTTAAGTTTCAACTTAAAGTAAGAGGTGATTTCAAGTGCCATACTCCAAAAAATATTTTTCCAAGACCCTTATTTTTTTAATTTTCTTTTTTACATTTTTTCTGTTTTCCCCTTTTATGCTCTTCTATGAAATCGAATTTGCTATAAATTCTAATTTGAAATTCTTTCACTCTCTAATCTTTCACTATTATTCTCCATCTCTTACCTCTCTCATCTCCTTAACTGTTGACTAATGTAACCTTTCATAAAATGTAAATGAGTTAAATACGTAGAGCCAAAGCTTCAAAAAAATCAACTTTTCATCAATTGAGCTAAGACAAGCTAACTCATTTCATCTTACACCCTTATGGCTCAATCTAGACCCATTTAATTCACTTGCACAACTATACATCTCATCTTTCTAACATCTTTTTGCTTAAATTCTTACATGGACAATATGATTAACTATGAGAAAATTCACTTCTTACTTAGTAGAATGATGATGTCATAACCAAGTGTTTGTATGAAAGGATTAAGATCGGGAAATTCATAATAATAATGGATGAATAGATGTATAAATTTTTGTTATCTCCTTTCATGTGGAAGAATTTTCAAGGATCTTGAAACCCCAATGATCTAAACCCTAAAAAAACTATTATCCTTCTTGTGAGATAAATATTTATGGTCTTGAATTTTCCATATTGATTTTGTCAACACTAGTTAACATTACAGTCAATCATCATAGTGTTATAAGCCAACATATCTATATCTAGTAGCTTTTGAAGAGCATCTATGTGCACTAGTTATATGCATATATTTTGGAAAAGAGTCAATATATAATTATAAAATTTTATTTCATCCATAATATTGATGGAAATACATTTGAAATAAAAAAGTTTAAAAGAATAAATATTTTTTGTATCATAATAATTGAGGTAATGCTCTCTCTTCCCCCGCACAAGCATATACTAACTAATATTGTATTGGGATGGAAAGATAACGGAGGAAATCAATGTTTGAAAGTAAACTCAAATAAAAAATTAACATTTAAATAAGAAATTAACGTTTCAAAAAGTTCAAATAAAGAATAAATGTTTTATAAAACGACTCAAATAAGGAACTCATAATAGCTAATTCATAAAATTTTTTAAACCATTTTATGAAATGTTAATCCCTTATTTGAATTTTTCAAAATATTAATCTTTTATTTGAACTACTTTATAAAATATTAATCCATCATTTGAACTTTTTAAAGCAGTAATCTCTTATTTGAATTTAGTTCTAAACATTGATCCCTTCAATTATAATTTTTTTTTCAATAAAAAGAAGTACTGGCATAATATATACGTAAACTTGGGGATTATTGAACAATCGCACCTCAATTTTCCAAAAGGGGTTCCATCTACTCTAGTGGTGCCTTCGCTAAATACAATGGTGCAACATTTTCGTCTTTACTATGACAACGTAATCGGATTACGATTTATGAGATGGTGATATTTCATTGTAGTAAAATAATAATAATAATAATAATAATAATAATAATAATAATAATAATAATAATAATAATAATAATAATCTGATTTATTATTTAGAATTAACGAGTCTATTGGCATAAATTGCATTAGCTATATCTCTATCTTGAGATGCAATAATAATGTCTTTTTGCTAGGATTAGCAATTTGGAACCTATCCTGCTAAGTCTAATACAAATATGATATGATTGGTTATAGATGGATTTGGATAAGCAAAAGTCAAAATGATGATAAAACAGCTCTTTTTTACTATTTCATATTTAAAAAAATATAATTCATTATTATTTAGAATTACCAGGTATATACAATTAGTGACTTTAGTATCCTCTCCATCATGAGATGGACTTCCCTTCCTCCAATTATAGTATGTCTCTTTAGCAGCTAGAGGCTTGCAAATAGAATTCATCATGCGTGTAGTTAATGCTGTCCGTAAATTGTGAAATATGAATCAGGAAAAAAAGCTCAAAGCTTACTTTTCAACATTATGTCGAATAATAATATGTTTTCATCAGCCTTAGAATGGTTTTTATCTTAACCACAACAAAATTCCTTGGAGTATATAGACATTTTGGCAAATTGGCCGCATATATACAGAAAATCAAAACAAACAAGTATTTATTTTTTATTTTGTTAACGTTAACATATAATGCAGAAAAAATTATTTATATTTATTATCATATCGAACTCTCGTGAAGAGTAACTTTCATACTAAGCACGAGTTATTTTGTAAAATATAATTTCCAATCAATTTTTTTTTTTTTTTGAAAATTGCAATTAGAGTTATCTCCAGAAATGCAATGACTAGTCGCTTTTGTAGTAAACGCTGTGGTAAAAGTGGGTGCCAGCATTTGGCCCTCTAATTGTGATGGTGTACCGGCGGAAAAATGATAAGAACTTCATTCCTTTTAAAAAGAGAAATCATTTTCACCATTTTTCATTATCACTTCACATCTCTCTATCCTCCGTTCATGTTTGCTCTCTCTCTATCTCTCATTTTCTCTCTCTAGCCATCTTACTGGTTATCAGGTTACTCTGTTTGCCTCTCATCATTACTTGTGTTAATAGTCAATTCTTATCACAACTTACTTGATAAAATAAACTCTAACGTTGCAAAAATTATTAAAATAGAAGTTTGGACCATGCTTTTCGTACAACAAAAGGTAATTAATTGAAATTATATCGAACACTATAACTTGTGAGACCCCGTATGGTTAAATAGGTTCTCATTGCAAATTTGATGTCATGGTAGGTTCCAGTTATTCATCTTTGATGAGGTAAGCTATTTGGTATGAACTTTTACCTACTCTTGAATTTTTGGAAATTCGATGATGCGTACAATATGTTTCAGGTTCTATATTACCTATGCTTTTATAGCTTGCTCATTCAAATAGTGAACAAATAGACCTCAAATATAGTAACACGCACATGCTAAATGTTGGATTTATTTATTTATTTATTTTTCTTATTATTTTTAATCACGTTGGAACTTATTAAAGTGCCCTAGAAATTACTTGAAGACAATGGGTATAAAGGTAAAGACACAAAGGCATTTTATGTTTAAGTAAAAGCCTAACTGTTAATCTCTTTGAAATTCACTTTAAGACCTAACTCCTCGCTCTTCTCAACACCTCAAGAGTTGCTACCGCCTTCCCCGAACCCTAGGTTTTACTATCGTTTTCCACTTCACTAAAAGATGATATCAACTAGTTCATTCCACATAACACTAATGAAAATATGGAGACCTCGAATAACCTAGGGCTAGCTAGTGACAAGGACCTTGAAAGTGATGAAATGAGATGAAGTTGCAAACGAATTGCAATCGACGAAGACAACAATCCGATTTCATATGATGCATAGAATGGATCTAGTAATCTAAAGTCTTCTAAGATCGAGGCCAAACTTTCCTTTAAAGACACCCTCCTGAATAATATTTCACGTGCATATGAAAAATTTTGCTTTAATGGATCGGTAGATAAGAGCACATGTTATGTCAATTTTTCAAGCCAAGAGAAGAACATGATCTATGCATCGAAGAAATATGCCTTTATTGGGAAATTGATAGGACCAAAATTTAAGTTTCAAGTTGATGTATGTGAGATTAACAAAAAAGTGTGTAGCTATATCGAATTTAAAATTATCCATATTGGATCAAGGGTTTATATCATTTCAGTAAAAGGTGCAAAAGACTACTAGTTGATTATTAGCAATGCTCCCTAGTCTGTAAACGGTCTCTATTTAGCCCTTAAACTATGGTGTCGAGTCTAATTTTCCAGTTTTCTAATTATTTAAAATTAATTTCTCATTTCTCAATTAATACTAAACCCTAACCTATTTAATATTAATCCTCGATTAAAAAAATCGAGAAATTTCGGCTTTTTATTAAAAATAATTTTTCGGATTCGCCACCCAATCGAAGTCGGAAAAAAAAAAAAGAAACCGTAACCAATTGGGTGGATTGATTACAATTTAGCTACCAGTCTTTGATTTCAATTTTAACAAAGAACCAGAGAGTTCCGAATTCGGGGGCTAACCTATTAAACTCTAACGAGTACTACTATTTATTTTCTGAAATTAGGATTATTATTTAATTATAATATTTAAGAAAATAAATAAATAAAATCAAAAGGAAAAAAAAGAAACTAAGTTTCTACATATTTTATTGTCGCCCCAAAGGTGCCTATGTACCCGCTAATCGGGATCAGAAAATCGTAGTTCTTTCAAAAAAAAAAAACTTTAGTGTGTTGATTGATTTTAACTTTTGAAAACCGTTCGAGTTAACATTATTATCAATTTAATTTTTTCAAGCAAAAATAACTAAATAAATAAAGGGCCCTAACTTGTAAGTGATTAAAAGACTCCCTAAAACATTATAATCTTTTTTTGTTAATTAATTAGTTTTTCTAAAAAAACAATTTCCTATATGAAGATTTCTAAATAAATAAGAAAACTAATTCTAAAGGAATCCTAAGCACATGTATATATATATATATATATATATATATATAAATATAAATATGCATCTACACTATTTCTGTTGAACAATTATCCTCTTAAGTGAATTAATAACGTCAGGAAATATACCTAATATAAAAACTAAACTTAAAGATTTCCTAAACTAGTGTATGTATTTAATCACTAAAGACTTAACAACATAATAATAATCAAATAATAAATAAATAAAATAACAAAAAAAAAAAACTTATCAACCAAGCCTGATTTGGCTATGTGGTGAAAGGGTTGCTACAGGTGTGGATGGGAAGACAACGGCTACCACCGACGTCCGTGTTGGTCGAAGATTCAGGCGTGGTTCGTGCCTGTACTGTGGGTTGGGTTGACTCGGCGTGTCTTAGAGTTTGCTATGCTGCAACGTGTTATAAGTGCGGTGGGAGAGGGACGAAAGCTGTTGGCTTCTGCAGTGAAGAGTACTGTAGCAGATGGTGCATTGTGACGTTGGATTTTTGCTATGCTCGGTTGCTGCTCAACGTGCTGCAGTGGCGTGAAGCTGGATGATCGACGTCCAGTCTGGTCACTGATTGCTGGACAAAGGGGGAAGTGTACTATTGTTGTTGTGTGTGGTTGCTGTTATGTAGCTACTGTTCTGCTGCGACAGGAGACAAAAAGACTGCTGTTACGTATGGATTTGCCGCGACAGGAGACGGACCCACTCTGCTACTGTGCGTGGAGTATTTCTAGTTCTTACCGAAGCCTTTTTCGACTGCGTGAAGTGTTTATATAGTCTAACCAAATCATATCATATCATATCTAATTATATCTTATTCGTTAATTAAATTAGATTCAAATTTAATTCAAATCTGATTTAACTAATATTCATATGATTTGATTAGATATGAATCTAATTTTAAATCTTGCTTCTGCAAAGACAGAAAAATAAAGACATAGGTACCTGTTGAAACTCGGACCCATGACCTCCAACTAAATCCACCTAAATATTTCGTTGCTTATCCATTAGGCCATTGACTGCACCTTGACATTCATTACCAATAAATTATATTTAAACTATCTGATTCCCTAAAATACAATTTTTAACTAAACTAAAACTAATTATTCTTAACATAAACTATTTCCTAAAAATCTACGAAATTTTTATGATTTTTCCTTTTCTTATTTTTTTGGTATTTTCATTATTTGTTAAATAAAATTTTTTTTTATTATTATTTTTTTATTAATTTTTTTGTTATATTTGAATTAGGACCCTTTTTGTAAAAAATAAAAACTAAAACTATGGAAGGGCAAAAATTAGGTGTCTACAGCTGTCCCTCTTTATGATGAAGTTTGGGCAATACCTTGTTATAAAAACAAAAGAGATCGTTTTTGCCTTAGGACGACTTTATCCTAAGAAACATTAAGTCACTTGACGAGGGTTAGAACGACAATAGGAAGTGCCTTTGTGAATTGGCAAAAATCTCTAAAAAAGAATAACGAGAATCTTGGTCGTGCCCTGATGAGCTAACTAACCAAGGTGGTCAAAGTGCCCCTTGAGCTGGCTAAGACCTAAAAATATGAAGAAAACTTGGTCGTACCCTTAATGAGCTGACTAACCAAGGTGGTCAAAGGGCCCCATGAGCTGGCTAAGACCTAAAAATATAAAGAAAACTTGGTCGTGCCCTTAATGAGCTGACTAACCAAGGCGGTCAAAGTGCCCTATGAGCTGGCTAAGATCTAAAAATATGGAGAAAACTTGGTCGTGCCCTTAATGAGCTGACTAACCAAGGCGGTCAAAGTGCCCTATGAGCTGGCTAAGACCTAAAAATATAAAGAAAACTTGGTTGTGCCCTTAATGAGCTAACTAACCAAGGCAGTCAAAGTGCTCCATGAGCTAGCTAAGACCTAAAAATATGGAGAAAACTTGGTCGTACCCTTAATGAGTTGACTAACCAAGGCGGTTAAAGCGCCCCATGAGCTTGCTAAGACCTAAAAATATGAAGAAACTTAGTTGTGCCTTTAATGAGCTGACTAACCAAGGCGGTTAAAGCACCCCATGAGCTGGCTAAGACCTAAAAATATGAAGAAAACTTGGTCGTGCCCTTAATGAGCTGACTAACCAAGGCGGTCAAAGCACCCCATGAGCTAGCTAAAACCTAAAGAATGAAGAAACTTGGTAGTGTCCTAATGAGCTGACTAACCAAGGCGGTCAAAGTGCCCCATGAGCTGGCTAAGACCTAAAGAATGAAGAAACTTGGTAATGCCCTAATAAGCTGACTAATGAAGACGGTCAAAGCGTCCCTTGAGCTAACTAAGACTTAAAGAATGAAGAAAAAACTTGGTCGTGCCCTTAATGAGCTGACTAACCAAGGCCGTCAAAGCGCCCCATGAGCTGGCTAAGACCTAAAAATATGGAGAAAACTTGATTCGGGATAGAGCTGCATGAGCTTGCTAAATCTCTAGGAGATTGTAATTTGAGATTGTTTTAAGAGTTAGGCAAAAGCTTAAGAAATTCTAGATTGGGATTGTGCTCTATGAGCTGGCTAGATCCCTAAATAAGAATGTAAGTCGACATAACGCTCTATAAGCTGATCGAAGCGCTAAATCCCTTGAAGAAATTTTGAGTTGAATAAAGTTCTGTGAGTTCGACGATTGGAAGTTGAAGACACATTGGGACCATGCTCTACAAACCAACTATCTTGCTAAGAAATTTTTTTTTGGAAAATAAGCTATTATCCTTAGGGAGGAAACCAATTGTCAATGCAATGTTTTTTTTTTTTTTTTCCTGGTTTAGAACCACATACCTAGTTTCAATGATAGCTCCCAAGTCGTCTTAAGTCTTATTGATCAATCCGCTTAGAACCAATGATTCTGACCCTTACTGCAGCTTTTCTTGTTCTCGTTCTTCTTCTTCTTCTTTCTTCTGCCGTCTCTTTCCAAAACCCCCATTTTTTTTTTTTGAAAACAACTTAAGCTTGAATCAAATGTAAGACATATTCTTCTTGAACAAGGATGTCCTGTATTGAACTTCCGGTCTAAACATTGGCTTTCCGCGCAAGCATTTGTTCTCAAGCAAGTTTCTACTTACACGCCACATGTTTTCCCCTTTTGAACATGGCCCTGTCTTGAAAAATAGGAAACAAATCTCCCTTTTTTTTGGGTGAGGGGGTGGGGGTGGGGTTAACCATAATAAAGTATTACAAGAATTTTTATCAATAGTCATCGCTTCAAATTAAATGATTATTTTTCTTGTGGTTCTTTGTGTGTGAGGTTTATTTAGGTAAATAATAGAGCAAGAAGTGGGATCTTTTAGTGGAATGAGAAAAGAAAGACTAAGGATATTATCCAATGCTAATGATTACTAGGAATACCAACTTTGCACGTAGAAAATGAAAATGAGACCACAGTAATAGTAAGATTATTTGCAAAAATTTCATTGATGTTCAAGGATAATACATCTTCAACGCATCAGCATTTACTGGGTCCTTCAAATCCGGACCATCCATTTGAGACAAGATAATAGCTCCTCCAGGCAATACTTTCTTCACAATGTAAGGCCTTTTATAGTTTGGGGCAAACTTCCCTCTTAAATCAGTTGTGTTAGGCAATACCTTCCTCAACACCATATTACTTTGCTCAAAACTCCAGGGTCGTACTTTTTTGTTGAAAGCCCTGGCCATTCGTTGCTGATAGCAAATGTTGTAGCGTAAAGCTGTCAGCCTCTTTTCATCAATTAGGTTCAACTGCTTAACACGCTTCTTTACCCAATCAGCCTCATTTAACTGAGTCTCTGACAATATTTTGAGAGACGGGATCTAAACCTCTACTGGCAGTACAACCTCCATTCTGTATACCGACGAGTAGGGGGTTGCCCCTGTTGATGTTCTGATAGAAGTTCGATAGGCCATGAGTGCAAATGGTAACATCTCATGCCAATCTCGATATGTAATGGCCATTTTCTCAATAATTCTTTTGATATTCTTATTGGCTGCTTCCACGGCTCCATTCATCTGGGGCCAATAAGGAGTAGAATTTCTATGAATGATCCTGAAGTGTCGGCATAACTTGGACATCAATTTATTATTCAGATTCGTACCGTTGTCAGTGATAATTATTTATGGCGTACCATAACGAGCCAGTATGTCTCTCCTAATGAACTTGACCACTACTCCCTTCGTTACACTAGAGTAAGATGAGACTTCAACCCACTTAGTGAAATAATCAATAGCTACCAATATAAATCGGTGTCCGTTAGATGCTTTTGGAGTGATTGAGCCAATGATATCTATTCCCCACATTGAAAAAGGTCATGGTGCTGATAGTGTATGCAATTCTTGAGGTGGAGCATTTATCTTGTTTGCATAGATCTGGCACAAATGGCAGCGTCTAACATGTGCGATACAATTCGCCTCTACAGTTGACTAGTAATATCCCATCCTCATGATTTTCTTGGCAAGCATGTAACCATTCATATGAGGGCCACATACTCCCTCATACACTTCTTTCATTAGCATCTCTACCTCTTTCCTATCTATACAACGTAAAAGCGTACTGTCAAACGATCGTCGGTACAACATAGAATCACTCATCAAGTACTGAGCCGCCAATCTTCTAATCAATTTTTTATACTTCCTTTTTGCTACTTCGGGGTACGTACCATGTTGTAAAAATATTTTGATATCACGATACCAAGGCTTTTCGTCACATGAACTTTCCATTACCAAACAAAAAGCAGGCTTTTCTTCAATTTATATTTTAAGTGGCTAAATCTCCACTCTTTTCGATATTTGAATCATTGATGCTAAAGTAGTAAGAGCATCGGCAAATTGGTTTTGAACCCTTGGTACGTACACAAAGATAATCTTTTCAAACTTGGTTATCAACTTGGCCAAGTGTTGGCAATAAGGCACTAATTTAGGGTTTTTCGTCTTATATTCACTCCAAGCTTAGCCTATAATCAACGAAGAATCTCCATACACCTGCAATTCTCGTATCTCCTTAAACAATGCGATTTTGAGCCCCAAAATACATGCCTCATATTCTGCAATGTTATTGGTACATGGGAAAACCAATCTCGCAGCCATTGGAAATTGTGTACCTCTAGGTGATACCAAAATTGCCCCTACTCCACATCCAAATACATTGGCTTCTCCGTTAAAGAACATTTTCCACCCTGAAGATTTTTCGACTATTTCACCATTAGAATCATTTCCCGCTACTAGGATATTTTCATCGGGAAACTTAACCCTCGCTCCTTGAGGTGTATCTTCGAAAGGATTTTCCGCTAATTGATCCGCCAACGCTTGCCCCTTAACCGAACTTTAGCTCACATACTTAATGTCAAATTCTATCAGTAACATCTGCCACTTTGAAACTTTACCAATGAGAGCCGGTTTTTCGGCTAAGTATTTCAAAGGATCCTGTTATGTTATCAACTCAATCTGATAATACAACGTATAATGACTAAGCCGATGCATAACCCAAACCAATGCACAACAGGTTCTTTCGGCTTCTGAGTATTTTTGCTCCCCTTTAGTAAACTTCTTGCTTAGATAGTAAACGACTCGCTCTTTCCCTTCTTCATCCTTCTGGCCAAGCACGAATCTCATGGATTCCGTCATTATGGTCAGATACAAAAACA
Organism: Lumnitzera racemosa; assembly: GCA_024138005.1. NCBI lineage: Eukaryota > Viridiplantae > Streptophyta > Magnoliopsida > Myrtales > Combretaceae > Lumnitzera > Lumnitzera racemosa. The sequence continues at coordinate 25,182,912 of JAMXBC010000011.1, forward strand.
ACGGCTTTCCAGGTTTAGGAGCTACCAATACTGGAGGTTTCATGAGATATTCTTTGATTTTCGTGAAAGCCTCTTTGCATTCCTCATTCTAACTGATCTTTGCATTCTTTTTTAACAGCTTGAAAAGAAGGCGGCATTTGTCCATTAACTGTGCTATGAATTGGGTAATGTAATTTAAACACCCCAGCAATCTTCGTACTTCCTTGAGCGTTTGTGGATGAGGCATGTCAATTATCACTTTGGCCTTATCAGGATCGACTTCAATACCTCTTTGGCTGACTATGAACCCCAACAATTTTCCTGACGTCGCACCAAAGGTACACTTCTCCGTATTTTCAAGTGGTACTTTCTTAGCCTATCAAACTACTTTCTCAAGTTTTCTAGGTGATCTCCTTCCTCTTTGGACTTTGCAATCATATCATCAATATACACTTCTATTTCTTTATGCATCATTTCATAAAAGATTGCAACAATAGCCCTCTAATATGTTGCACCTGCATTCTTCAACCCAAACGGCATCACCTTATAGCAAAATGTTCCCCAAGTCGTAATAAAAGTCGTTTTCATCTTATCCTCTTCAGACATCCGAATCTGATTATATCCCGAAAAACCATCCATGAAAGAGAATAGATGATTTCCAGAAGTGTTATCCACTAAGACATCAATGTGAGGCAATGGAAAATTATCCTTAGGCGTTGTCTGGTTGAGATCTCGAAAGCCTACACACACTTTAGCTTTCCCATTTTTCTTCATTACTGGAACAATATTAGCTACCCATTTCGGGTAATCCGATACTTCGATGAATCCAACCTCCAGTAGTTTCTTCACTTCTTCTTTAATTTTCAATAAGACGTCAGGTCAAAATCTCCTCAATTTTTTCTTTTTTGGTTTAACGTCCTCCTGTATGGGTAAACGGTAGACTACAATCGACTGGTCCAACCCAGGCATATCTTCATACGACCAAGCGAATACGCCTTGATAATCAGCTAACAACGTAATCATTTCTGTTTTTTGTTTCTCTTTTAAACTCGCCCTAATTTTTAAATTCCTAGGATTTTCTTCGTTCCCCACATTAATTGTCTCAATCGGTTCATCAATAGTGATCCTATCCAATTCATGTTTTTGCCATTCTTCTTGTATATTACTGTGGTCATTGACATCGCTCCCGACAACTAACCCAGTTGGGCTAGAAACGATATCGATATTCTCATTTTCTACCTGCGCAAGGTATTCCTGGTTTTCGCTTGTTTCATTGAATCTGAATGAGAATGTATAAAAAAAATGCATGTAAACAAAAGAATTGAAGAGCATCATAGGAAAAAAATGAACTAAGATTTCATTGAATAAATGGAGGTGTATTCTCAAATGAGATAGAGGCCTAACTAATTTTGAATGAAAGGTTCAACGATACATTTAAAACGATGACTATTGAAAATAAAAATTCAAAAAATACTAATTACGGATCACCCCTTTACCCTAGGGAAGACTTGTTGCAATTTGCCAGGATGGAGAACCAGTTGTTCAAATGATGTTGGAACTTGGGTGGTGAGTTTGTTGATCCTTCTTTGTCCGATTCTCGAGCTTGAGTCTCTTCTCATATGAACGTCTCAACTAGTGGTGGAAAGGTCATCGAGGCATGGTATAATCTGTTACCGCTCTTGCCTCTTGCTTGCTTCTTCTGGAATTCTTCTGTCAGGGAAGGATTTTAGCCAAGGCCGTAAGTATCGATCTGGCCTTCCTTGAATCCCTGCATTGCATCATCCTTTCTATTAGGACCAGTAACCATGTTCACTTCTTCAAACATTTGTAAACCCAGCTCTTCTTATCCCTCACTTCCTATGTAGGGTATAGCCGTCTCCTTATAGATTTCACAATCTTGATCTCCCAAAATTGTGATCACCTAGCTATTAGAGATAAACTTCAATTTTTGGTACAGGCTCAAAGGTATGCCCCCTGCTGCATGAATCCAAGGTCTTCCCAACAGTAGATTGAAAGACCTTAGAATGTCCATGACTTGGAATAGAATAGTGAAGTGCTGAAGGCCAATACTCACGAATAAATCAATCTCCCCTATGATTTCTCTTCTGGAACCATCAAAGGCCCTGACTGTTGTAGAAGAAGACTTAATTGCAGATGTGTCGATGCCCAGCAAATCTAAGGTGGCGAGGGGGCAGACATTCAGCGATGATCCATTGTCAATGAGCACCCTAGTGACAATTATGTCATTACTCCTTACCATGATAAAGAGTGGCTTTGTATGTTTATTCCCTTCCTTGCCTAATTCTTCAGCCGAAAATGAAATTTGATCTATTGAGAGGATCGAATTAGTAACCAGTCCCATCTTCTCAGTTGGAATCTCTCGAGGGACCTTCACCTCATTTAAAGTATGAAACAAAGCCTCCCTGTATGGTTCAGATGCAATTAGAAGACCCATCAACGATATTTATACAAGAGTCTTACTGAGTTGATCCATGATTTTATACTCACTTGACTTGAGCATTTTGGTAAAAGCCGATAGTCCTTCAATGTGTTCGGCCGCTGTCTTATTATTTGATTCTCCTAACATGACTTTCCTCCCCTGCTCCTCTCTTAGATGATAAATATTTCCTGATTGGGTAATGCCCCCTACCAGAGAACCGGGTTTCTCCTGATTTACCAGGTGATAGTTAAATGGAGCAGCCTTGTAATTTTCTGGTGGCAACGGTACGTGAAATGTGTACCTCTTCACTTCTGGAGTCTGGTTGCTTGTATAGAACTCAAAAACCTTAGGCTTCTTATCTGAATCGTTGACATTAACAGCACAGTCATAAAAAATCATACCAATCATCAGCCCATGGTTAGGTAAGGGGTTGTTGTTAACATTAGGAACTGGGGCTTCCACAAAATCCAACTACAATGTCCTTTCATCTATCAAGTCCTGAATCTTATTCCCCAATCTCCAAATGCATCAGTTGAATACCCCACTTGTCCATAATGGTATTCACACTTTACTGTGGAGTCAAAGAATCTCAGTCGATATAGATCGCTAGAAAGTTCGTACCGTATCAAATTATCCCTTCACAACTTCTTGAAGACTTGACTCAAAGGAACCGGTATCTTGGTAAATTGCCTATAAGTCCTGTTAGTTTGAAATTGATCTCTGTACTGTTGCTGAGCGGGAGGTGTATTCGCCCTAAAAGCGACTTAAGCATTTGGTCTGGCATTTGAATTTTCCATACCAACTGTAGATTCTTTGGGCTTGCTGATAGCTGGTCTAAGACTAGATGATGACGCAGGTGATCTTCTATTTGCTGTGTCTTGCAGCTTACCGGAGGAGACAGTACTTTCAATCCTACACCCGGCCGCTATTACTTCAGCAAAACTAGATGAGGCCTGCCCGATGAAATGGGAGAAATAGGGCCTCTCCAAGGTGTTAATGAAAGCCGATGTGAGCTCTTTCTCGGTCGTTGGAGTAGAGATTCTTGTAGCTAAGGACCTCCACCTTTGAGCGTATTCTTTGAATGATTCATTATTCTTCTTCCGTAGGGCAACCAAGTCTATCATAGTCGGGGCCACTTCCATATTGAATTTATATTGTTCATAAAATGCTCGAGCAAGTTTCTCCCATGTATTTATCTGATTCAAATTAAGCTGGGCATACCAAGTCAGGGCCGGTCCGGTCAGGCTACCCTAAAATGTCTGTACCATGAGTGGGTCATACTAAACGTATTTTCCCATCTTCCTAACATACAACCTGGTGTGAAGCTTGGGACAACCCGTCCCGCTATACTTTTCGAATTCCAATACCTTAAACTTCTCAAGGTATGATCCCATGTCATACGTGGAAATCTCTGTGATCCCCGCCTGTTCAAATCCATCACACCCTACAAATGCCTTCATCTTCTCAGTGATCTGTTGTGTCAATTTCTTTTCCAGTTCTTTCAAGCTATCCGTACTTAGCCCGTGGTCGATAGGTCTCGGGGTCACATAGGTGTCAGGTTCAAAGGTTGGGTTGTCTTTTAGGTAAACTCCTTCCGATTCGAATGGGTCTTTTTGATATTCATGTTCTGCTTCAGGAGGTTGTGTATTCTTCCCATAACAGGTTTTGGAACCTTCTTCATTAGCCGACGCTGTAGCTCGTAGCAAAGTGATGCTATCTGCTAGAAAGCTCATTTGTTCTGCCATCTTTTCCATAGCCCTTTCTATGGAATAAAACCTCAGCTCGGAGGTATCATTGATCTTAAGGTCTCCATCATTTCCTTGAGTAGTGGTCATCCTGGTCTGGGAACGGGTTCTAATCGGACTTTTTTGAAAGACTTGACGCTTGGGAGCTATCTTGAAATTTTACCTGATTGTAATTAAACAACTCAACAAAGGGTTAATACATAATATATTTTCCTAAAAAGAGGTGGTTAATTGTACAAACATAAAATGCATGTCACACGAGTGCAATGAAAAATCAAGAATTGGGGGGAACCTTTGATGTGGCAAAACGTAACTAACTTTTATTAATGTTTGCAATTGCAAAGATTTACACCTCTTATTTTGTTCATAAAAATGAATTCTAATGAAAACATGAAAAACCTAAAATCTAAAATTTAATCTCCTAATGACTAGTAAGCTTATCCTGCGTCCTCTACTTCTTTCGGATCATGGGAACTTGCTCTTCTTTACCCTTGGTCCTCTTCAGTTGTGCTTTCAATGCAAAGGCATTGTAACGGCTTTCCAACTCCTGCTCTCTTTTACTCATCCTTTCTGGTTCAGCTTGAACTTCCCTTTTCTCTTCGTTGTCTTCCATATCTTTCAGCCCTTTTAGTTAGTGATAAAGAAATCCTTTGGTTGTCTGACTCCTGGCTGTTATCCCTCTAGTGGTAGGGGTGGTCTTTCTTGTGCACTAAAGAGCTCGGATGCTTTGAAGCTTGGTTATTTTATCAACCATCATCATACCAGGGTTAAGGAAGTCCAGCGAGGCAGCTTCTAATAATGGTCTAGGGATCATGTCCTCAATGAGTCCATTGGCTGGAACGTATGCGGTGCAGAGGTTGAAGCCGATCAGAGGAACCGCTTTGAAGTCTCTACATCCTCTTATCATTTCCTTGCTCGCAAACCACCTGGGTGTCAACAACAACTCTTCCGCTTTCATACTCTGAAAGTATTGGACCCAGTAGCGGCTAGCTGTATTTTCTGGTAGCTCGATTCTTTCTCTAAAAGATTTGATGAGATCATATTGCTGAGTAAACTCGGCCTGATTAAAATCAAGCTGGTAACGTCTCATGTAGCTAACGAACCAGATCACCAGTATGACCATATTAGTTTTCAGATCTCTTCGTTTCTTTTTCTTGAGATAGTTTAGTGACCGGATCTGCTCGGCCAGAAGGGCCGAGATATATGATTTCCTTTCAAGGAATTGGGCTACGAGTTCTGCAATTTTGAAATGGGCTCGACGTCTTTCATCAGGGAACAGGATTGTATTGAAGATTACCAATATAAAAGCGTTGACCCGGTATTGGTGCCATACTTCTAAACTTACATAAAAAAACTTGCGTTTTTCTCTATGTTTCACTTCAGTAGAAAATCAGTCCATGACATCCTCTAATCGAATGGTCTTTCCTTGATTTAAAACCCATTTTATTTCCATTTTTCTGATTCCCAGCAACTTGCTGAAGATCTTTGGTGCTGCAGCTTCCAAGTCTGGGACATAAATATCATCTGTGATTGTAGGAGCCTACAACAATTGGGAGTATTCTTCTACAATTGGGCTTAGCTGATGTAGGCCCATATAGAAACTGGTGGATTCGGGCTCCCAAAGGTGGACTAAGGCCCGTACTAGAGTGATGTTCACAGAGATCTTTTGTAAAGAGAGGATGGGCCCAATCTTATTCTCAATAAACTCCTGTTTATCTAGGCTGAAGAGTCGAAACCATGTTTGAAGTAGCTTCTGTGGCCAATACGGTAGGTGGACATGAATGTCGTCAAAAGGCCTTTGAATTGGTCCAGCCATGACTAATTAAAATTAAAATTACAATTACAATGTATTCTAAACTTTACATAAAAATAATATCACAAATTATTTATAAGGGAAGATTACGATTACGATTACAATCACAACTTCACGACTGCTTTTATCAATGTAGGTTCGCCACATCATAGGTTCTTATGATTTTTGAAAAAGTTTTCATATAATATTAAGGGTAAGTTCTACAGGTCCTCAAGTTCTGCAACTACTACATTTTTCAAAGCAACGATTCTGTGGTCGCATTTGAACTTGAGTGGGTTAGCCTAATCGGCCCCGGAAGGTGGTTACCCCACAACATCTGAAGCTTACAATGGCCCCCCTCCTAAGGTCTTAAGACGGCCTGGTTCTGACCTTGTCTAACATGCGTTTATGATGCAGGAAAGAAAAGAAAAGAAAATAAAATAAATAAAAGTAAAAAAAAAAAAAGAAAAACCCCAAAATCCCCCCTTACATAAACTGCCACAAATAAAAAAAATGTTAGTAAAAACAAATAAATAGATACATAAAATAACATGCCTAAGTTCTTTTTTTTTTATTTCATTTTTTTTTTGAAAAATAATCCTACTTTCGGCAATTTCTAGTGGCTAGCCTTCTAATGGTTCTTAGTGAAGTCGCCAAACTGTCGAGCCTGGTTTTTCGGTTTTCTAATTATTTAAAATTAATTTCTCATTTCTCGATTAATACTAAACCCTAACCCATTTAATATTAATCCTCGACTAAAGAAATTGGGAAATTGCGGCTTTTAGTTAAAAATAAATTTTTCGAAGTCGCCACCTGACCGAAGTCGGGAAAAGAAAAAGAAACCGTAACCAATTGGGTAGATTGATTACAATTTAGCTACCGATCTTTAATTTCAATTTTAATAAAGAACCAGAGGGTTCCGAATTCGGGGGCTAACCTATTAAACCCTAACGAGTATCACTATTTATTTGCTGAAATTAGGATTATTATTTAATTATAATATTTAAGAAAATAAATAAATAAAATCAAAAGGAAAAAAAAGAACCTAAGTTTCTACATATTTTATCGTCGCCCCGAAAGTGCTTACGTACCTGCTAGCCAGGATCAGACGATCGTAGTTCTTTAAAAAAAAAAAATTTAGTGTGTTGATTGATTTTAACTTTTGAAAACCGTCCGAGTTAACATTATTATCAATTTAATTTTTTCAAGAAAAAATAAATAAATAAATAAAAGGCCCTAACTCGTAAGTGATAAAAAGACTTCCTAAAACATTATAATCTTTTTTCTAAAAAAACAATTTCCTATATGAAGATTTCTAAATAAATAAGAAAACTAATTCTAAAGGAATCCTAAGCACATGTATATATATATATATATAAATATAAATATGCATCTACACTATTTCTATTGAACAATTATCCTCTTAAGTGAATTAATAACGTCAGGAAATATACTTAATATAAAAACTAAACTTAAAGATTTCCTAAACTAATGTATGTATTAAATCATTAAAGACTTAACAACATAATAATAATAATCAAATAATAAATAAATAAAATAAAAAAAAAAAACTCATCAACCGAACCTGATTTGGCTATGTGGTAAAGGGGTTGCTACAGGTGTAGATGGGAAGACAGCGGCTGCCACCGACATCCGTATTGGTTGAAGATTCAGGCATGGTTCGTGCCTGTACTGTGGGTTCGGTTGACTCGGCGTGTCCTAGAGTTTGCTGTGCTGTAACGTGTTGTGAGTGTGGCGGAAGAGGGACGAAAGCTATTGGCTTTTGAAGTAAAGAGTGCTGTAGAAGATGGTGCACTGTGGTCATTGGATTTCTACTGTGCTCGGTTGTTGCTCAACGTGCTGCAATGGCGTGAAGATGGATGATCGATGTCCGATCTAGTCACCGATTGCTGGACAAAGGGGGAAGTGCACTGTTGTTGTTATGTGTGGTTGCTGTTCTACTGCTGTTCCACATGGATTTGCCGCGATAGGAGACAGACCCACTCTGTTACTGTGTGTTCCGCTGCTGTTGCACATGGATTTGCCGCAATAGGAGACGGACCCACTTTTCTGTTTCTGTTCCTGTTTTTTTTCCGACTGCGTAAAGTGTTTATATAGTCTAACCAAATCATATCATATCATATCTAATTCGTTAATTAAATTAGATTCAAATTTTAAATCTTACTTCTACAAAGACAGAAAAATAAAGATATAAGTGCCTGCTGAGACTCGAACCCGTAACTTCCAACTAAATCCACCCAAATACTCCGTTGCTTATTCATTAGGCCGTTGACTACACCTTGACATTCATTACCAATAAATTATATTTAAACTATCCGATTCCCTAAAATAAATTTTTTAACTAAACTAAAACTAATTATTCTTCCTAAACATCTACGAAATTTTTATAATTTTTCCTTTTCTTTTTTTTTTGGGTATTTTCATTATTTGTTAATTAAATTTTTATTATTATTATTATTATTTTTTTATTAATTTTTTGTTATCTTTGAATTATGACCCTTTTTGTAAAAAATAAAAACTAAGACTATGAAAGAATAAAAATTAGGTGTCTAAATAGGAGGCCTGAGTTTTCAGATTTCAATGCAATGGTAGTATTGGTGCACATTATAGGACTGCCCATTGAGTTTGTTCTCATCGATGGCCACTAAAAGAGTCGGAGAGAGGATTGGATCGGTATTGCGATTGGATTCCAATACTGTCGATATGGAACGAGGGCGTTTTGCCTGGGTCTATGTACAAATTGAGATGAATAAAACTTAAAGCATACAGTTGTTGTTAATAATATTCCGTATAAGATTCACTATGAAGGAATACTAGGAATTTGTGGAGATTGTGGTTGTATTAGTCATGTTGCAACTCATTGTCCAGCGAAGGACTTGAAAGGAAAAGAAACAGAAACCCCAGTTTCCGCCATGAGGAATATAAATGATAAAGGCTCAAAACTTAGATGAGAATATTAATTATGAGAAGAATAATTCAGTGAGGAACGACCCCAGCATAGAGAATGGCTCCCATGATGAGGAAGTTTGTAACGAGATGTAGGCAGGTAAAACTAGCAGTCCACTCATGGCCTTACAAGACTTGGATATTAATAGTGGTTGGATAGACGTCAAAGTCAAATATCGAAGGAAGAATCATTTTACGAAAAGATACGACAAATCGTGTAGATTCTCAAAATAATAATAGTGGCTTGAATTTGTTTGACAACCACATTTTCTCATAAAAGCTAAGGAAGATTACCATGCACAAGGATATCAAATCGCGTGTAGATATTGATGACAACTCTGACCGGGATAATATTTTGAAGGGCAACCTGAGTTTCGATTCTAATTTTTTCCTATTTTTATTGTTTTTGTTAACCTGATTAGTATTAAATCCTAATCTATTTAATATTAATTTTTAATTAAAAATTAAAAAAAACTCGGTTTTTAAACATGTTTCAAAAAATCTTGGAGTTGTTACCCAATTAGAGTTAGGAGTTGTTACCCAATTGGAGTTAAAAAAAAGGTTTAGATTAAAACTAATTAGATAGATTAATTTTAGTCTAAACATTAAGTTACATAAAAAAAAAAAACCAATTTAAGGAAAAAAAAACTAAAATGTTTTTCAAAACTAGAGATTTAAGCTCAAGAGCTAACTTTTTTAAACCCTAAATGGGTACCACTTTTAACTTTTTACATTTAATTTTGTTTTTCAAATATCCTTCCAATAAAATTTATTTATAAGCGATAACTGAAACTATACCTATTTACAAAAAAAAAAGAATTTAAAGAATTATCTACTAAAGGGGGAAAATAATTTTTTTTATATTTTAAGTCTCTCAGTGTATGTGGGTACCTACATATCTGTTATTCGAGATAAAACTTTCATATTTTATTTTTAATAAAAAATTTAGTGGATTGAATTGATTTTAATTTTGAAAAAAAAAAAGGTCAGGTTTACATTTTTACATGTTTCAAGTTTATTTAAGGAAAATTTTCTAAGGGTCCTAATTAGGGTTTTATTTTTAGAAAGTTTAAAATAGTTCTAATTTGAAAAGGGTCCATTCATTTTTATTTATTTTTGAAAACCAAATTTTTCTAAGTGTTAAAGCGATTTTTGTTCACTAATATATTTATTATTTTATCTATTATGGTTTAAATAAAAAATAAAATAAAAATAAACTATTCTTTTCTTTCTTTCTTTTTTCTTTTAATTTTTTTGCGTTGTTTTTTCTTTTTCTTTTTTTTTTGTTTTTACATTTACATTCACAACGAAATAACTAAAGATAAATAAATAAATAAAATTTAAAAAATAAATAGATAAAAGAAATAACTAATGCTAGACTAAAGGATGGATCAACTGCATGGGTTAAGGCATAGGTCGGAGCTGGGTACTAATCTGGATCGAGCTGAGTTAGATCTAGTCAAATTCAAGTCAAATGACTCGATTATGTTGAAGAAGTAGTGGCTTTAGTAGGAGGCAATCCAAGGCTATTTGGGGGGAAGTTTTTGTGGATGAGGATGGATTTGTGTGTAGTTTACTGGACTTGGGGGATTTAAGATGATTGTCGCAATGTTTGGGTAAGGTAGCCAACCGTGGTTGATGTGGTGCTCGGATGGTGCTTACTAGCGTTGGGGTTTTGAACCCCTATGAAGCTAGTCGTAGTGGTAGCTTTAGGCGAGGAAGCTTAGAGAGAGAAAAATTATGGTTATAGGGAGAGAGAGAGAGAGAGAGAGTGACCAAAGAAGTTTTTAGAGGGTGTTCGTGAGTGATTATGTTGCTTGTGTATGTCCAAACGAAGTCTAAAGCCTCTTTTTATACTTAAAATCAACTCAGTAAGTAATGAAAGTTGAAATCGGAATAAATGAGAATTTCTAGAAATTTAGTTTTTTCTTGATTTTACAACACTAATTTGAATGTTCAAATGCATGAATCTGTACATATTCTTAAGTTTTATTTAAAGTATGCCATGCGTAAAACAAGGCAAGACAAAAAAAAAGTGCACTCGTTTGTGGAATTTATGTAGAAAATGGATCTAAAGTGAGGGGTATGGGCTGTCTTCATGTTAAGAAACTTGGGGAAAAAGAGGGAAAGGAGAAGAAAGGGAAAGGAAAGGGAGCAAAAGGGACTAGCGTAGCGTTACGTCAGCCTGTATCGTCGAACCCTAGCATGCTACGTATCCTACAGTAATACGTAGTAGTTGATGTGGCATGAAACGCTAACAAGGCATGCCATGTAGTGCCACATCAGTATTGTCCTATCTGAGGGCGCCACTTGTCAAGATATGTGGTATGGTGAAACCTTGGCACATGACAGTGTAGTATGTGTTGTGGAAAAAAAGAAAAAGTTACTTTTTACCTCTGACAAGATTTGAACCTCTAATCTTAAGTTTCAACTCAATACTATATCCATATGCTTACTCAGTAGGCCATTGAATCGTGCCTTATTCATATAAATTATATATATGGATAAGGTTAGCCAAAGCTAAATTCAAATTTAGGCTGAGGCTTAATGACTCTTTCTTCATTTTATTTAAATTAAAAATTTAAAAATATCTTTTACTAAACTATTTAAAAGATTAATTATTTCCTAAATTTCCTAAATATTCTATTTTCCTATTTTTTGTATTCTTTTATATTTTTGTGATTTTTTCTATTTTTTTTTTTTTTGGCTTTTCTTAAATCTTCTATTTTTTTTTGTATTTTTCTAAATTTCTTATTTTTTTTTTTAACTTTCTTCAATTTTCTACTTTTTCTTTTGTATTTTTCTATTATTTTTTGGGTTTTTTCTTTTTTTTTGCATTTTTTTTTCTAATTTAGGACCTTTTACCCTATTGAAAATAAAGGGAGGATGTTGTGATGCAAAAATTAGGTGTCTATAATGAGCTCTTAAGGGAAAGAAAATATCCCTGTAGATTTGTCGGAGGAAGTCTTTTGGTTCCAAAATGACACACCCTTCCAATTATAAGACTAATCCTAGTTCTTCTATAGAGAAATCCAACCCAAAGACAATTTTTGTTTTTGGCCAAGACAATCCCAAATCGAAATCATTCTCCTTTTGGAAAAAAACTTGCAAGCCAACATGGAAAGAGTAGCGGAGGTAGAACTAGTCCTTTTTCTCAAGCCATAGAGGCCACTACCCGAGACACATGCCGACACCAGAATATGGCTAATGCACAACGGAAGGGAGAAGATCCGAATGTACATGGAGATAGTTCGAATACAAGAAACTCAATGAGATGGCTCTACAACTAAGCCCCAAACGTAATGTTCCGACTAACAAACCAAGATCCTCCAGTGTACATGACGCAACAGGGTATGGCAGTGGGGAGATGCGAGGGCATCATATTATTCCGCATGCCAATGATCAGGCAAAATATGACAAATGCGGACTACCTGGCATTGGTCGAAGATGCATGCAAGATTGTGGCGAAATGTGTGATGGTATGGAGGAGAGAGCATATGGTGATCCAATGAATCCCATTCACCGTAACAGCCCTCGAAGACGTCAGGACTGTCATGTTGATGCCAGTAGAGGAAGCATCAATGGGAATGGTGTAGACGGCCACTCGTCCATGCAAGTGGAACATCCAGATACAAGGAGAACGAGACGAAGCACCAGCATCGAACTGGTATGAACTCTGATGCTATCTCATTAATTTAGAATTGATGGATACGTTATTATTAATAATGCGACCAAACTCATTCAAAGTGTTAGCCTGGAATGCACGAGGAGCTACATCAAGAGCCATACAACAAGTCATTCAAGACCTCATTGGTCGGTATGAATCGCAAGTTGTTATTATTGTGGAAACCAAATTGGACTATAGGAGTGTTGATAACCTACGGCAGGTTCTGGGGTTTACTGACATGATTTTTTTAGAGGCTTTGGGCATAAGCAGTAGTATCACCACGATGTGGCAAGCAAACCAAGTGAGTGTTAGAAATCATAGAATCACATAGCAGCAAATCCTAGCCCACATTGAGGTAACGTTTACTAACACTTCTTTGTTTATTTCTGGTATTTAGGCTAGCCCATAGGTTGATATTCGTTGAGCTTTATAGCAAGAGCTTTGTGATTTAATGGTTACTATTGGTGGACCATGGCTTCTCATAAGAGACTTCAATGAAGTGTAATCTAAATGAGAGTTATTAGTCAAACTAGAGCACAGGACTATCAAGAATGTATGAATTCTTATGGTATATCAGATTTAGGTTTTGTTGGGAGCCTTTACACTTGGTTGAAGAGAACAAAAGAGTTGGCAAACCTTATTTAGTCACGCATTGATAGAGTGTGGGCTAATATCGAAGGGTGGAGTTTATATCCGGATGTAAAAGTGTTTCATTTATCCTCCTCTTTGTCTAATCACTATCGCCTTCTTTTGGCAACTCATCCCAACTATAGAATGGGAGCGAAGAAACATTGCCCATTTCACTTCTTGTAGATGTGGTTGGTTCATCCAAGCTTTGGAAGCTTTGTTGCTTCACAATGGAAATTGTCTATGCCAACTTATTTTGAGGATATGAAATCCTTTGTCTCTAAGTGAAAAATTGGAAGAAGGAAGTGTTTAGGATGATACATACAAGGAAGGAATCTATTATGAGGAATATTGAGGAAGTACTCCAAAAAATTCAAAATGAACCAAGCCAAGCCTTCATCAATTGAGAGATGTTTTTACAGGAGGCATTGAAGGAGGTTTTAGAGCATGAAGAAAAGTTACAGGCTACGAAATCAAGAGCGACATGGTTGGTAGAAGGTGATCGCAACACCATGTTCTTTCATGCGTTGAAAATAGCAAGACAGGTTAAAAACCAAATCTATGGCTTGTTTGATAATGTTGGAAACTGGATCATGAAACATCGCATGCTAGAGGACATAACAACTAGCTTCTTTGCTGATTTATTTAGGTTAGAGCGAATGTTGGCCAAGTTGAAGCTACCAAATTGGTTTCTATAGTAGGATAGTTTTAATCAGTGAGATCTATAATCCTTAACAAAAGATGTCTCTTAAGAGGATTTAAAAGAAGCAATGTGGGAATAGCTAATGCGAAATTGCTTGAGGTGGATGACCTTCATTCTCATTTCTATAAAGCCTATTAGCCTATGGTAGGGGAATCAGTTTTTAGAAAAATTGGTGAAATCTAGAAAAACTAAAAGGGTTCTTAAAGAAATTAGTCAAACTTTACTTGTCCTTATTCCCGAGAAGGAGGGAGCAAATAGGCTTAGGGACTTTCAACCGATAAGTCTATGTATAACCCTATATAAGTTCCTAGGGGAAATCCTTATTAATAGGTTAAGACCTTTTCTTCAGCACATTATAAGCTATAACAATCAAGCTTTATCCTGAGGAGATCAATGGAAGATAATGTTATGATATTCCATGAACTTCTTTTCATTCTCTTAAGAAGAAGAAAGGTGGTCTAAGCTAAATGTTTATTAAATTGTATAAACACTCTATTTTTGTCTCCTAATAGTTTTAGAATTTTTTTTTTTAGAATAGGAAAAATGTTCCTAATTCAAAAAATAAGAAAAAATAAAAAAATACAAAAAAAAATAGAAATTTTAGAAAGATACAAAGAATAGAAAATTTTGCAAAGTATAAAGGGAAAAAAAATGAAGAAAGGAAAAAAAAATAGAATTTTTAATAAGGGTCAGGTCTAAACCTAGCCTATGAGGTAACATAGACAGGGTAGGACCTACGCGCCTGCATTTGTTTTTCACCCAAGCACTTGTGGTACACTTACCAGGCAAGCGTATCCAGCGAAATTCTCTCTTCCATTCCATCTTCTTCCTTGTGTTTCTAACATTTTTCCTTAACTTCTTCTTTTGAAAAAATAACTCCGTGGGTAGTGTTTGAGCCACCTTTCTATCTATTTTCCACATGATTCCATTCGAATTATTTGGTCTACATGGCCTACTTTTAATTCTATCTAAAAACACATCCAAATTCATCCATTTACGTAGCCAAATTGAGTAAAAAAAAAATCAATGAAGGCTTGATGTTCGAGTTTTACTATGACTTTAATCTTCTAAATCCAAGTAAAGATGGAAGTCGTGGAAGCTTCTAATGGTTAATTCAAGCAATAATATCATACAATAACATTTAATTGTAACTTGATTTTAGCTTTTTTCCAAAATATCAAGAATCATCCAAGCTTGCACATTAATGGTTATTCAACTGTTAAATGGTGCTTCCTTACTTGTTTGAGCTCCCTTTCCTATAAATTGGCTATGCCAAGCTTTCCAAATGATTGATCTCTTCATCCCATACTCCCTATACCACCTAAGGGTTTCGGCCAAATCTTAACCACCCTAACTAACGCCAACCACCACTCCTTAGTTGAAACTGCCACTAACACAGGCTTCACCATATCCTAACACCTAAGGAACAGCCAAAATCTTTCTCTCCCAATAGCCGCCACGAACGACTCCCGTAACCACTACCATCATACAATTTTGACCACCACTTAAACCAACCCCAAACATTGTGGCACTTCACCTACCCTTCATTTATCAATCAAAATCACACAAAGACATCGTTTTCTACATATTTTGGTGCCTAAAAAGCTTCAGATCGACCCTAGGCTACTGTGGTTCTTCTTCTTCTCCAAGATTTGATGACCCGCATCTAAACCCATCTCCAACCTATACCTACTTCATCCATTGGTTCGGCCTTCTTTCTTTGGTTTTGTTTTGGTTCTATGTAATTTTTTTGTAAATTTATTTATGTTATTGTAATTATAAAAAAAAATCTTAAAAAAAAAGAGGACAAGAAAAATGAAGAAAGAAAAAAAGAGGAAAAGTGTATTTTTGTTTTAGTTATTTATACTTTGGTCACAAAATAATAGAATAAAATAAAATAAATAAATAATACAAAAAAAGTTGAAAAATGTTTTATCACTTAGAAAATTCATTTTTCAACAAAAAATAAAATAAAATCAACCATTTTTCAAAATTAGGGCATTTTAGAAATTTCAAAAATAAAAGACCCCAATTTAGGAATTTTCAAAGTGAAACAAAATGGCTAAAAAAAAAGTAAACTTGGCCACTTTTGAAAATTAAAATAAATCAACACACATAACTTTTCAAAAAATGAATTACGGAAGTCTGATCCCTATTAGAGGATACGTAGATATCTACGGGGTGACTCAAAATCTGTAAAAAATTATTTTTCTCCTTTTATAACTTTCTTCATGTAGATATAGTTTTATTTGTTCATTTACTTATAAATTTGAATTACATATTATTAGTAGGGTGTTTTGAAAATAAATTTAAAAGTTGAAAAGTTGAAAGTAATACCTGTTAAGGGTTTAATAGGTTAACTTTGAACTCAAATCTGTAGTTTTAAAAGCTTATCAAAAATTAGTTTTATCGAAAACCAGTAGCTAAGTTATAACCAATTTACCCAACTGATTATAACTTAATTTTTTTTCCTGACTTCGATCAGGTGGCAACTCTAAACAGTTTTCAAATTAAAAGAAAACCAATTTTTTTAACTCTTAGTTGAGGATTCGTATTAAATAGGTTAGGGTTTGGTACAAATCAGGTTTAGGAAAATAAAACTGGGAAAAATCCAAGTTCAACAAATTGGATTTGGAAAAATCCTATGACAGGTTTGGAATGGGATTACATTAGACATGCTATGGTCAATCCTAGATTCCTAGAGCTATGGATTCAAATAATTGGAGCATGCCTTACATCAAATTCCTATTGAATCCTTTTCTATGGTTCCATGCTAAAGAAGTTCTTTCTAAGCAAGGGCACCCTTCAAGATGATCCAATGTCATCGTATTTATTTATTATTGCCCTGGAGGTTATTAGTCGTTACATTGTAGAGTTAGTGAATACAAGAATATGGCGCCCTTTAGTTTAGCGAGGATCATAGGTCTTATTATCACACATATTCTTTGCTGATGACCTTATTCTGATTAGAGATGCCTTAACTGCTAGTGCTAAATTTATGCACCAAGTTATGGATACATTTGGAGCTATTTTAGGTCAAAAGGTAAACTACTCAAAGTTTTGCGCTTTGTTTTCCTAGTATACCTCCCAGGAACTACATCAACAAATCTGTGACCTTTCTAATATCATTGTGAATGCTAGCCTAGGAAAATACCTTGGTGTCCTAATTAAAATGGGAAGAGGACTAAAATTGAATGATTTGGATTTCCTTCTTGAGAAAGATTGAAGCAAAATATCTGGATGGAAGGCTAAACTGTTGAGTGCACTGACAAAATTGATTTTGATTAAATCATCATTGGAGAGCTTATTTAATTACTATTCTCAAATCATTCCCATGCCAAAGAAGACATGCCAACAATTATAACGGTTATATAATAATTTCTAGTAGGGGCATCAAGAAAAAGAAAGGAAGATTCACCACGTAGCTTGGAGAAAAGTAAAATGACTCAAAGAAGATGATGGACTTAGTTTGCTTGATTTAAAACATAGGAACAATGCTAACTTTATCAAGTTGGCTTAGGAAATGTAGAAGAAGGAGTTGCTTTGGGCTAGAGTCATTAGAGTTAAGCATAGATGGAGAGATGTCAAGTTTGGTCTTAAATGAGGTTCTAAAAGTTTTCAATTGCTTGCAATGTAAGAAGAGTTGTTGAAGACAAAGTTAGTAATCCTTCCTTGGAAGATACGTGATGTAAGATTCCAATTGAACTTGTGGTCGCAATGAGGGATAGTATGTTCATGGATAGTTGGTCCACTATTGAGAAAAGGCAAAATAATAATGGTTCTAAATGCTTGGTGACCAAAGGAAGGATGGGATGAATCTATTCTTAGATTCCCTTTGGACGACAACATCAAGTAGCATTTGGGGGATATAGATAATCATCTCTTAGCCTTAGAGTCCTTAGACAATAAAAAAAAAACTTGATGTAGCAGTTTGATCCAAGTAGCGATGTTTAATCACTTATAATATATAGAATGATATACAAGGAAGAAGAGGAGGAAGAGTAAAGTGGTAGCTGGGACTGGATATGGAGAGTTCCAACAACGCCACGCATTCAAAATCTCATATGGAGAATATGCCATGATGCACTCCCAACTAAGAGCAATCTCCTGAATAGAGGAATCTCGATGGGGGCAAACTATGTTTTATGTCATGAAATGGAGGAACCGTAACAACATGTATTCTTAAAATGCCCCATAGTTTGAAGATGGTGTAGTATAGGCAAGAATGACCTACTAAATAAAATGAATTCCATGAACTTTGTTGAATGGATAAGGAAAGATGTTGCAATGAGGAAAATCCCTTAGTCTAGTTCATAGTGTTTGAAAGCTTCCCCGTTTGCATTTATGATTAGAGGTATTTGGAGGGAATGGAACATATGCATTTTCAAGATAGCATGCCAGGATAGATCATGGTTAGGAACATAAGGAGATGCATGAATGGTGGGCTAATAATAAGAAAATAAGGATAGAAGGTAGAAATAATGGAATGGTGAAAAAGTGGATTAAGCCATGAAGGGGACACTAAAGTTAAACTATGACGATGTGGTAGACTAAAAAGGTAGAAATGCTTCTATCACTATGCTTTGTTGTGATCATGAGGTTGATTCCTTAGAGGTGCTTGGTCTAGACGAGTAGGCTTAACACCTTTGGAAGTAGAAATGGTAGCTATTTATATTGCATTATTTATCGCTATTAAGAAGAGATGGGATAACATTATAGTTGAACAAGATAGTTCTCTTGCCATAAAGCTCATTGAAGAAGGGTGATCAAGCAATGAATCCAACTCTATCCTTATTCATCAATGTATTCCTTTGTTTGCTAAGTTTAACTGTATCTCCTTTTATAGGATAGTTTGTAAAGCCAACATGGTTGCGGGTTCTCTAGCTAAAGAGGGCTTGTGCTCAGGAACTTCTCATGATTTTTCACTTTCTCTTCCAATAAGTTTGTTAGAATTAGTCTCTTTTGGACTCTGGATGTGGTAAGAGTGTTATTCTATCCTAGAAGTAAGGAGCTTATCTAAGCCAACCAAGATAGTGATGGTTCTTCTTTTTGTTTCCAATTCATTGGTATAAGAGTTATGTTCGTTTAATATATTTACCCTTTACCAAAAAAAAAAAAAAAAAAAACTAGCTCATTCCATATATAATAATAAGATAATTTTGTTGATTTGATCAAGGTAAAGATTCTAAACTCTTTTTTAACTTATTATCATTAGGGAACGAATATAAATCTTTACTTAGATCCTTTTTTATGTTTGAGGAGGTTAGTAGTAAGGGCATCTTAAATACATCATTAAGCTAATGAGAATTCATGGAAAATTTATCCTTTTCTGTTACTTAAAGTTTATAAACTTTTAAGGTCTTAGTTAAACAAAGGAAAAATCATTTCTACCATAAGAGGATCAACTTAGGTAGAATGTTAATGAATTCAAAGCCTTAGTTTTGCTCTTACCTTAGCTTTAGGACTAAATTATAATCAAGGTTCAAAGTGTCCCTTATGACTGATAAATATATGATTTAGGATTCTAATTATAAACTAATAATTTTTTTTCAAATTTGATAGATAAGAATCTATCTTAATAAGGTCAATATTTGAAAATGCTATTGTTGAATGTTCATTTTAAGAATGTTTCATTTTAAGAAAAGAGCAAAGATTTTGAGGGAAAGAAACAAATTTTTTAAAAAAGAAATACTTTGTAAATCATGAGAACTTAAGATAAGGTTAATTGAAACTTCAATTCAATTGACCTAATCAATTCGAGTTAATCAAATTATAAAACAATGGAACAAATGGTAAAACAATCAACTAAATAGTAAAATGAACAACTAAATTTTCCTTAAAGCTTCTATAATGTGTGCACTAGAGATCAAGAAGGTGAGCAGCCTAAGACTGTAGAGGAGGGTAGACCGTGTGATCAAATTAATGGTGACCAATTGACTACACTTGCTAAATTCAAGCAATTAGCCTTAACAAAGATTAGCCTTCTTAACCTTCTATTGGATTATCGTGTCCATGTATTTTTTTTATTTAATTTAATTAAGTTTTCCTTAATTTTTTAAGTTTCCTTTTAGTGATTAATGAATAGTATTTCCATCTAGTTTCCTTTATTATTTTTATCTTAGTTGTTAATATATTATTTAAAGTAGATGTTATACTAAGTAGTTTGCTTATATATTAAGAATTACTAAGATTTATTTATAAACCTATAAATAGGTATATTATGTAATCAGATTAATTGAATAATGGATTAATCAAATATGAGTTCAAATCTTTAAGGTTGTTATGGGTTAATGAGAGTGATTTCCTCCTAATTCACAAATTACAAAGGATTTTCTTTCTTGATTTTCTTTGTTCTTATTGTTCTAAATTCACTCAATTTGTTGCAAACTTAATTTTAAATCCCTAAATTATATAAAGTACTTCTTCAAGTACTCATGAGAGTTTAACAAATCATGCATAAAATTGATTTGTAATCATATTACAAACAAGTTCAATATTAATAGATGTATCTAATATCGAATATTGATTATGTCCATATCTAATTTATTTTTAATTTCATAAGGCCTAAAAACCATAAAAATTCATTTTTCTTTTATTTATCTATATTAAAACCCTAGATTTAAGATTACTTAAGTGTTGATGTAATGTAGATGTATGTCATTTTGCATCAAAGCTTAGGTTTCATGCTTTTCTCAATTCAGATAAGTGAAGAAATTTTGTGATAAGTGCATTTTAAGTTTTTTCATATTAGAGCTTAATAGGAATCAAACATGTAGGTTGATTACTTGTGTAGGCTTGGAGAACTTAGCATGTCAAATAATTACCCTTTTCCCTTCTTCTAAGGAGTTATCTTTGCTATACTCATTCAACCCATTCAACTTCACAAGCTATTGCCAAACCTTTACATTGTTATAGATGGAAGGACCTGACTTTCCTAAGCTATCCAACAACTTAGCTAAGATGACTAATGGCTTGTCCAACTCATCTCCAAGCTCTATATACCTTAATCTAACCTATTTAAGAGACCCTGATTGTATGAAATTTGTTATTTTATAGCAAGAAAGCGCTTATGCATCTCTTAACATGTGCCTATAGTATTTTTACATTTTGTACTAATTGCAAAGGATGTATTTTTTTTTCTTTAGTTGGTTTTATCCTTTTTATGGGACATTGAACCTTGTATTTTATCTTTTTGGTTAGTTTACCCATTTTTGCCATTTCGAACTTTATTTTGTGATTTTGATGGACCTACTATAAAAACCCTATTATACACTAAGTTGAAATCATCCTGAAAACCTTAGTAAATATACTTCTTCTTCTTCTTCTTCTTCTTCTTCTTCTTCTTCTTCTTCCATATTTGTTCTTGAGTTTCTATTCGTTAACAAGTTCAAATATCCTAACTCTTATCTATTCTTTTTAGTAAAGAAAAGTAGTGAGCAACCCTTGTAAATAGTTTATATGTTCTATCAAATTAGTTGCTAGGTTTGTGTGTAGTTTTATAGTGTGTCACATCCATGAAACTAGTGTACGAGGTACTTAACTTTCAACTTTTCACTCAATTTTCCAGCTACAATTTGGATCAGACCTACCCTTACATTCACTTAGTATTGATGTATGTGTGGAATTCCACATTGTATCATAGTGGAGCTAAAATGTGCCACATCTTTTACAAAATAGATATCATAAGTTATATTTTAAAACTTAGGGCAAGCTTATAAATAGGGTTTTAGTGCTAAGGGCACTAATGTCTTTACCTCCTTATAAACTACCTATACAACCCTTCTCCATATTACATATCTTTTCCTTTCCTCTTTCCCACCTCTTTCTCCTTCATGTTTCAAAGAAGATGGATAGTTTCCATACAAACCCTCTACTAAGAGCAACATTGAAATGAACTTATAAGTTTGATAGAAGGAATTGAAGGAAAAACACTGGAAGAAAAGATTTCTTTATAATTTTTTTGTGTAAAACTTCAAGAGTTCATTTTTCTTATACACATGAAAAGAAATGTATTGAATTGTGTTTTACAACAATATAAGCATAGGAATTTGAATTGGTGTTGATCTTCACAACTTGAAAAGTAAGTTTTTCTAGATCCCTCATTTACTTTAAAGTTTAAAATTTTTTTGAGTCCTTGTTGTTGTTTGGATTAAGATGTGATGAAGGGCATGTTGAATTTGTATTTTTGAATGGTTGGTGTTTTAGGATGAAGCAAAGAAATTTTTGGTGTCAGAATAGTGTATAAATGTGATTGGTTGCATATGGTTTCAAAGTCAGAGTCGAGTTTGGAAGGAGTCACAAGCTGCAATCTGTAGTTTTCTGCAAGAGTTAGCATATGGATACTAAGGGAGGCTAACAACACACAATTTGTGAGTTCTTAGCAAGCTTGTTAGCATCAGGATGTCATGTTTATAGCAGCTTAAAGAAAGTTTATAGCTCATTTTCCTTGGTTTTTCAAAACCCATTCTTGATTGTTAAATTTTTCTTATACATTTTTAAACAAGTTTTCTCTAAACATCTCCTTACTAAAGTTTGATCCTTGCTTCTCTTATGGGTTTAGGTGGAAGGTGAAGGCTTTATGGTATTGTGAGTAATTAAGGATGTAATATGAGGAAGAAGGAATTTGAGTTGGTGTTCATTTTATTGTTAAGTTGTAAAAGATATAGAACCTGTGACAAGTGAGCTATCTAAGATAAGTATGAGATACTTATTTGTTCGATTATGCATGTTAGGCTGGTGAACTTATATGGACTCAGTGCCTAATTGGATGAAATAATGAATGTAATCATGTGTTTTTAACTGTAGCCACCACCCCATTGAGACTAGTGTGTTTGGAAGGCACCTATTAATCTTGGTGCAATATTGCCACGAGTAAAGTCCCCCATTAAGAGGACTAAAGTAGATTCTAGGAAAGGATACTTAGCTATTATGTGAGACCCAACACCAATATTATATGGTACCTATATACTTTGCTTGTTTAGGGATCATGAGTTATCCTAAGTTTAAGGATGCTAAGACTATGTTGGTTGCTTGACCTAATAAAGATACTATATAGGTGCATGTTTCATTTATTTGTACTTATAATGCATATGGATTTGTTTATGCCTATTCTTAGGCATGTGCATGTTGTATTCCATGCTAGGCTCTAGCTCATCCTTAAAGAAATCTTTACTTTTCAGTTGTAGGTATAGATTGTAGTGAGTATGGTTACATTTGAGGACGTAGGTTGTGACTACAGTAATGATGTTGAAGATGATGGAGAGTATTATTTCTTTTATGATTATAGTGGGTGCACATTAGAGTAATAGAGCTACTATTTGAGATAGGGAGATGTGTGATTTCAGTTATGTTACTTAATTCTATTACAAGTTGTTGAGGAGATACCGAATATTTCAATTTCTATGTCAGGTTAAGTTCATAGTTGTTTTAGTTAGGTTGTTATTTGATCTTTATGTATGATAAAAGACCAAATGGTATTAGTTGAGATGCTCATTATGTGTAATTTATGAAGATTTATGGAAGTGAGTTGGTAAATATATCATTTATATTATGGATTTAGATAGTTTTTGCAAGTTATAAATGCCTTAGAGTGTTACTACTTGGTGGTGACACATGATAAGCCACAGCACCTTAGGTTTTAGGGTATTACAGTTTTGGTGATGTTAGAGCTTAGATTAAAGGATCCTTAGATACTAAATCTTAAGGACAATGATTTATAAAGAGTATGGATAGTTAAAGGGATAAGCTTATATCCATAAGAGTAGTTCTTACTAACAGTTATTGGAGCAAGTTATCCTTATCATACTTAGTTATCTTTTCTTACCATTATAGTACCATTCAGTGCTAATTACTATTTATAATTTCCTATTTTAGTTATTGTGTTATCTTATATTGCTACACTTTACCTTTGTTTTCTATTTGATCTCCCATCATGTCTTACTTGTATTTGATCTATGCGTCATATTTATATTAAGTACATGTATTTCTTCACTATTTTCAGTTTTAACTTTTCTTATTTTTTCATAGTTACCTCAAAGTATGGTTCTATGGAGTGGTGTGATGGAGAATGAATTTAAAATTGGTAAAGCTAGTCCTCCTATTATACTTAGTAACATACATAAATTACTTAGTGGGGAATTAAGCATAAAAGACTTAATTCATAGTACGGATAGGGGAACAAATTAATAATATGGAATCCAAATATATCTATATGCACACATTCACAATTAAGACCTAACAATACTATTTGAACCCATGATGATAGCATAAAAATTATTTAATAATGAAAAAGTAACAAAAAAATTCCAACCTTTATACAAAGTTAATGATCTATAACTAGAATTAGATGAGAAGGAAATAACAAAATAATAAATTTGAAAAATTCTATAGACTTGAGTAGTAGATCAAGTGTTTCTTAGGTCAACTAAAGCACCTTCTTGGTTAACCAAAATGTATGATACAATCGAAACTTGAGAACTGTAAAAGAACTGAAGAATTAAAATAACTAAAGTAAGAAAACATGTGTGCTGATAACTAAAGAAGTAAAGCATGGAATGAATACAATAAAGTAATCAAATGGTAAATAACAAGTAGGTTAGCTAAGAAAAAGAGTAAGTAATAAATATCTATAACCTGGGTTACTATGAAATAATAATAGGAAACAATAACTAAAGAGGTAATGAGGAATAATGAAGTATGACAATACCCAACAAAGCTTACCAAAGCTCAATAAAATAACTCAAAATATGAGAACAATCTTAAAAGACACAAAAGCGATGATAGTAAATGGACTGGCTACAGTATAACTTACAACTGTAATAATTAAATAATTACAATTTAACCAATTAAAAGTATGTAGTGTATGAATAATAATAATAATGGCAACCATAAGCTTTTCTCCTAAAGTCTAACAATTATCTTAGGATAAGCAACAAAAAAGAGTAGTTAGGTGTGAAGTATAATAGTAGCACTAGTAGAATTGGAGAGACTAACTCTTAAGATTGAATGATAGAAATGGAGAAAATTTAGTAAGTGAATGCTCATGCCTAAGAATTGTAAAGTTGCTTAAGGAATTGCAAGAACTAAAAGGTAGTATTTCGTAATGTTGAATCATACCTCGAAATTGTAAAAGTCCAATGGGACTAATATTGGGTTAACGTTTATTAAGAGTGTTATTGTGGTTAAGTAATGTTATTGAGGTATAGTGAAAGAAGATTGATTTCTAGGTGTTAGGGGTAAGGTGCTAATGCTAAGATTGCTAAGGTAAGAGTTGATAATGTTAAACTTAAAAAGTAGATGGATGAAAAGAGGAGTAAACAAAGGAATAATGAAGAAAGAAATACGTAATCTTAGAGATAAAGATAGAGATTAGACATAAGAACCAATAAGCTATAGGGTGTTTATATTAACAGTTATTATAGGTTGACAAGCTAAAGAATATTAAGGAAATTTGGTGTAGTAAAGAAATGATATGAATTGAGTAGAAGGAACCCATGGTGAAGTTGAAAGGATCAGACTAATTTGGGATTTGAACTATAAATGGAAAGAACAAGTTTTGTTAACTAGGTAAGAGAGAGGTAGATTTGAGTTCTTACTAGAGCAATTCATCAAACTAAACCAAATGAACTAAGAATTGAACCGAAAATGCATAAAACCACAAAATGTGATTCTTTTATATTTTGGTTTGGTTCGCAGTTCAATTAAGAGAGTGTCTAAACAGTTTATAGTTCAATTTGAAGGGCCGAGCTGAACTAAACCTCTTAAATGCGAATTGAACCATATTATAAGAAAAAAAAATTACATTATATTTAATTAATATATTTTTCAATTTAATAATTTTTACCTTTTTTCTTTTTGTCATTACTCATTTCATTCTTAGCCTTTACAATCCACTAATTTTCCTTCACTATTGTCTCTGATCTCTAGCTAACTTGTATGGCTTCATTTAATTTAAGATACAATATTCTTGTGAAATAATATTTTGTAGCTTTTATTTTTGCATAATATACCTTAATTTGGAATTAACTTTGGTTGTAAACTTCAATAAATATTAATAATATCTAAAAGAAAAATGGTGCTTTTAAAAAACAGTTTAAACCAAACCAAACCCAATCAAACTGCACTTGAAACAATTCGGTTCAAACTTTAAACCATTAAAAGTGGTTTGGTTCATTAAGTATTTGAATTGGGCCGTTTTTAATGCGATTCGATTCGGTTTAACCCTTAAACCAAACTGAATTGACCCACGAATACCCTTAGTTGTTAACAAAAAGGAGGAGGAAGTACAAGCATTAATTGGAGTTATAATCCAGGTTAGCCAAAAAAAATGAAGAGGTTTACATTATAAGGGTTAAAGGAAGAAAGGTTAAACAAGAAGCCTAGCAAAAGGGTTAAATGGAAAACAATGGTTAGCTAAGAAATAAGTGGAAGGTTTAGCGGAATGTAGAATAACAAGAGAGTAAGTTGTTTGTTACTAGATCAATTGGAGATTTTTGATGAACTAAGAGGTAGATGGACATACTACATAATCTTAATTGAAGCAAGTGTGTTGGATTCTCCTTACCTCAAGGAATGGTCCATTTTAGGTTAGAGAAAGTATGATTTTTAGTGGAGTAATTGGTTTAAGCATGAAAGTGGAAGGAGCTTGAAGTGTTGATGAGGAAAAGTATCCAAACCACCTTTTAAACCTTAGAACTTTTAAGGATGAAAGTTTTATGGTGGTTTTAGGGGGCATAAGGGAGTTGAAATGCCTAAAATCTTTTACAAAATATATTTTACAAACTATATATTAAAATATGGGGTAAGCTTCTAAATAAGGTATTAGTGTTAGGGGCACTATTATTGTTGCATTCTTATAAACTATCTACATAAAGCTACATCATATTACATATCTTTTTCTTCCTTCTTTCTTACCTATTTCTCCCTCATGTTTCAAAGAAGATGGGCAGTTTCCATACAACCCCTCTATCAAGAGCAAAACATTGGTTCGAATTTACTAGTTTGATGGAAGGAATTGAAGGAAAAACACTGGAGAAGAGATTTCTTCGTAAGTTTTTCATGTAAAACTACAAGAATTCGTTTTTCTTATAGGGCATGATGAGAAATGTATTAGAATTATGTTTTGTAGCAATCTAAGCATAGGAATTCGAATTGGATGTTGATTCTTACAAGTTGACAAGTGAGTTTTGCTTCTAAATCCCTCATTTACCTTAAAGTTCAATTTTTTGTTAGGGTTTATTATTGTTTGGGTTAAGATATGATGAAGGAGCTATTGAATTCATATTGTTGAATGGGTAGAGTTTTCAAGTGAAGCAAAGAAAGTTTTAGTGTTAGAAAAGTGCATAAAAGTGATTGATAAGGTTTGATTTTTGAGTACGGGTTGAGTTTAGAAGGAGTCGCAAGCTATAATCTATACAAATTTATAGATTACAACTAGCGTCCAGATGTGATAGAGACTAGCGTCCAAAACTAGGGGACTAATAACTCATAATTCCTCCATTCTTCTTTACATCAAGACACTAAGCGTGTTAGCATTCGGATGCCTTGTTTGAAGCAACCCATAGAAAGTTTAAAACTCATTATTCTTGGTTTTTCAAAACCCGTTCTTGATTCTTAAATGTTTCTAAACAAGTTTTATCAATCATAACGTTTTCTAATGACCTCTTTGTCAAAGTTCAATCCTTTTCTCTCTTGTCGAATTAGGTAGAAATTGAAAGGTTTGGCATGTTGTGAACAAAGGAGGATGTTATACAAGGATGATGGGATTTGAGTTGGCGTTTACTTTATTGTTAAGTTGTAAAGATATTGAAGCTATGACATGTGAGCTACCTAAAACACGTACGTAATACTTTTTTGCTTAGTTGCGCATAATGGGCTAATGAACTTAAATGGACTTAATGCATATCTAACTTAATTAATGAATGTAATTGCCTCTATTGGCTTTGGCTACCATACGAGAAGGACCACTATGTTGATAAGGCTTCTATTGATCTTTCCATGATACTATCCTAAGCGGAATCTCATATTAAGAAAACCTAGATAGGTTCTAGAAAAGGTTTCTTTGCTAATTTTGGGGTCATAGGTTATCTCAACTATTAAGACATCAAGATTGTGTTGATTGTTGGACTTAATAAAGATATTAAATCGATGCATGTTGCATTATTAGTACTTTTAATACATGTGGATTTGTTTACAACTATTCATACACATGTATATATCGTTTCCCATATTGGGTTTGGCTTTTCCTTCGACCAATATTTATTTTTCAATTGCTAATACAAGTTGTAGTGAGTGTATGGTTGCATTTAAGGACATGGGTTGCAACTATAGTTATGGTGTTGAAGATAATGGAGAGTATTATTTCTTTTATAATAGTAGTAGGTACGCATAGAGTAGTAAGGCTAGGATTTGAGATAACGAGATATTTGACTTCAATTATGTTACCTATTTTTGTTATAAGTTGAGGGGCCATTGGGTACTTCATTCTATATCGGTTTAGGTTTATTGTTATTTCAGTTAGGTTGTTAGTTGATCTTTATGTATTATAAAGGAATGAGTTATATTAGTTTAGACACTTGTCATGTCTTATTTAAGAAGGTTTGAGGATGCATCTTAGTAGATTCATTCTTTTTATTATAGATTTAGATAGATTTTAAAAGTTCTAAATGTCTTAGTGCATGGCAAGCTGAGCATCTTGAGTTTTCAGATGTGTCAAGAGCTTAGGAGATAGGGTTACGTTGTTATCGTGCATGTATGTGTGTATATGTATAAGAGAGAGAGAGAGAGAGAGAGAGAGCGAAGAGAAGAGAAATTTGGTTGTTGGTTAGCATTATTCAAAGCTATTTGTGTTTTCTTATGTGGTTTAATAATGGATTTGTGGTCTATGATGTTAAATTTGAATTGTGACTAATGGTATAAGAGATAGAGAATGATTTTCACACTTGTGTTAAGATTCAAGAATGGCGTAATTACCATGTTTTTATTAATGATAATCCTTTAAACTCAATTTAAGAATATGTAGTAAAGAAATTAAGACTAAATATTGTGGTTATCCTTGTTTGTATGTGGTAGTTCACTATGATGAGGTGATCTTAGTTTTGGAACAAGCACAAGTAATGTCCTTATGTAATGGTGCTTATGAGTATTTTGTCTTATGCAATATTGCTTTCATAGATGATTGTCATGTAGTTTTAGGAAAACTATAGAAGATCTAGCACAATGCTATGTATAATCCCACAAAGAACTTTTTTTAGTTGATTGTGAGTGGAAAAATTGCATCAGTGCCATTTATTGTGAAATCCTGATCTTCAACCAATTACTAAGGACTCGGAATAATGGATTATTTTTATTATATGTGAAATCTAGAAGGTATAGTTGAGGAAAATAATAAAAGAAATTTGCAAAAATGGAGCTTGAGAAATGACTTCAGTTGTATGATGAGACCTCAACTGCTCAATATCAATATGATTAAGGCATTCAGTATGATTTAGAGCTTTTGAAAAATATTGTTCAAATTGAGTTAAATTTTAATATAAGATCATAAAGTTAGATAGAGAATTATAATAAGGGTAATTTCTTGAAATAAAGTATATATAATATTTAATTTTCAATAAAATGTATTTTTATCATGATTGCTCGATAATTTTCAAAAACTCAAAATTTGAGTTTTGAAAGATAACAATAGAGATAAATTATTTAACTTATAAAAATAATATTTAGAGTCAAATAGTATGTAATGTAATTATATGTACTCGATATATAAATATATTAAAATAATATAATAAATAATAGCTAAAATTATAGTAAATTACTAAGAAATTATAAAAAAAGGAATAACAAAACCACCTAAAAATATCTGGTAAATGGCATAGCATACATCTAGAAATTGGGGAAAGTGTTAGGATGAGTTGTCCACTAAATATGTTATCTAATTAACTAGTAGTATGCCTAATATTCTAACAAAATGGCACTTGGAAATTACTTTTCCTAATCCCACCGCTTGAAGCTTTATATAATAAGATGTGGGATGATTTCTAAGTCATTTTTATAGATCAAAATCAAGGAAACCCTCATAAAAGAATTAGTTTAATATCTAAACAAAAATTAGCAAAATAATAGGAAAAATAAGGGAAAATAAGGTTCATATAGCTACAAGAAACATGACAAGGAGCAACTTTAGACTTAAGTATTTGAGGGTGAGAGAAGTTGCATCGATAAAGAGAGGTGGCTAGAGGGTCGCTGGAAAGCTATTCGCTGGTGAGTCTTAGTTTTGCATTTGACTTTCAATTATTTATTAAAAATATCAAATTAAATTAGAAAATTATGAAAAATTATTTCATGAGATTTTTTTAAATGTGCTTTAATGAAATAATTTTATTTTGTTGGAATATTAATGATTTATGGTACTTGCTTAAGAAAATCCTCTGTTATTATGATTTTTAAATTAATTTTTCAAAATATCAAATGATGTTGTTTTGAGTTGAATAATTTTATATAACATATTTATGTTATGTATTAAATTATAGTATCTAGAATATTTAAAAATATATACATTTATCATTTATTATAATTTACTTGGTTATTATTGGTAGTTTTTCGAATTAAGGGAAATAAATGGTTTTTGATATAATTTGTGATTAGAACCAACATGTCACAATTTTTGGTAAACAGTGATTATAATATATATGTTGTATTCTAATCTTGAGGTTAAGTTTAATTATTTACCTATTTTCAGCTAATTTTTGGCTAAATTGAGTTAAAACTAGTATTCTAAGGAATATTATATATTATGTTGATATAGTACTTTTGATGATCAAAGTTTAACAAGTATGATATTTTGAGTTTAACATAATTTTCCTTGGATTTAATTAGGTATATATACTAGTTTCCTATTATTTATGTATATTTTGCTAAATATGATAAATAAGGTAATTTGCATAATTAACACCATAACGGGGGAGTCCTAGTTAATGTTACATTTGATATGCTCTTTACTGGTCTTAACTTGGCTTAATTGAAAAGTATGAATATTATAAGTAAATGTAGTGTTTTGGTTAAATCAAATACACTTAAGAGTTTTGTATAAGATAAGCTTAAAAACTAAGTTAGGTGAAACACTTGAGAATCTTAATTGGTAGAGCTGAGAATGTGAGTCAAATAGTATTCATTTAGAAATTTTGAAAGTAGCTTGAATTAGAAGATGATTCAAAGGATAGTTCAAAAGCCAAATCAGGGGAATAAATTAAAGACTAAGTTAAGGGAAGTTTGGGATGAATATTTTCCTAAAGAATAAACTTAAATTATAAAGCCTAAGTAAAAGTAAGCTATTAATAATCTAGAGTATACACACACTACAACTGAGTTTAGTACTTTGTATCCTTATTAAGTAAAGTAGCTAAAAGTAAAAGCTCGTGTTAATAAATAGTGTCATAGCAATCAATGGATCTAAGTAAGTAGATATTTGTGTACCTTGAGTAGACTTATATATAATCTTAACTTTTCTTGATTTGTGCTGTTTTAGCTTGGCTGAGCTTGATTGTGAGTTGATATGTTGCTTGATGAGCTTTGTGGAGCTTCTTTTGTGATTGTAGCTAACTAAATGATGTTCTAATGTTGGATTTGGTTACTAAGTATTTATGTGACATTTGCTAGGATTTGCGCTAACTTGGAAAAGGATTTAAGGACTAACCTTACCTCCTTAAGTGTTCACTTAAGTGAACCTAATACTAAGGTCTTAGAAATGATAATGAAACAAAGTAAAGGCTAGACTAATAAGTAATGAGTAAGCTTACTTGAATCGGCTCTATATTGCTTGGGATGTGACTTGATGCATTCATGCATTATACGAAAAAGGACCTATAGGTTATGGTTTTATAAAACTAAGTTTTTGTTAGGCTAAGTCTTAAATAAAAGCAAAGCTGAGTTTTAATAAGAAAATGATTTAACTTTTGAAAGTTGGGTTTACTAAGTAAACAATTTGATTTCTAAAAGTTGGTTTTTCTAAGCATATAGAATGGCATTTCTAAACCACTTCGAGTGGTTTCTATTAAGTTAGGTTTTGGGGGTCCTACTTTCAAGCAACTCCTTATCACTACATAGGTTCTTGAACATTCCATCCAAATTTTCGAGAATATCGACTAACTAGATGAGTACTAAGCTAGATTAGGATATCGATGTCGATGCATATCATGTGCATAAGCATGACATATATTATTTACATGACAGCTTGACTAGGATATAAGATAGTATAATCAAGTTAGATACTTGTTGTTATGTCTTAGGTGTTGGTTATATTTATTGTTGTGTGTTTATTCACTCTCACTCAACTTACAGTAAATTAAGGGGATAGGTTATCTTATCCTTGGTTAAGGGTGAGTAATTCAAGGCATTGCACTATAATGGCAAAGACTTCAAAATCTTAGTTGAAGATGGATTCTTAGAAGAAGCCCTTGGCTATAGGATATGGTTTAAGTACATGAAAGCAATCCTTTAGGAAAGGTGATGATGTAACCTTATAAAGGACATAGTATAGCAATTGTAGTTAAATGTGAGTACTTCTAAAGGACTTTTATATTGTATGAATGAATAACTATAATACTTTGAGTACGACTCACTTTTGTAACAACTTTCGCTATTACTCGTTATGTTAAATAAGAAGTAATTAAGAAACAAATGTTTTATGAAGTGGAATAGCTGGTTAGATACAAGTTTTGCATTATCCCTAACTTAGAGATGACATAACAAATCATCTTCTAGCATAAAAAATTTTGAGAAAAAAATTTCAAGTGAACGCCTAAAAGGTGGAGCGTTATATTGACTAATAAGGAGAACCAAGGAAATAAAGGAGCTAAAAGTCATGTACATTGTTGGATAAATGAAAAGAAATGCAAAGTGAGATGAACATAAAATTAGCAAGTCATAATTAGGAAAATATAATCGTAAAGAAAATAATTAATAAAAAGATAAATTGTGACACTACTGAAGATTCTAATAATAATTTGTCATGAAGAGTGTACAAATGGTAGTTAAGGATAAAATTAAACCTACATAATCTGAAAGCAAATCTAACATCACCAATAAGGGAAAATTTTAAACTAAAGAACCATCATAAGAGCAAATGCTACATGCAATGAAGGGAATAATTGTAAAATGCTAATAAAATTTTATGAAGATCATTGTATTCAAAAGAATTTGATTAGTATAATACATGATGTATGGATAGATCTGTGATGGATTATTAAATTTCACAATCAACTTGGTTGGCATATTTAGTTAGTTTTTTTTTTCTTTTTAGATTTGTTTTTTCATTCAGAAGGAATAAACCAAATTCAAGGATGAATCTTCTCAAGGAAAGGTAGAATATTGTATAGACAAGAGATTGAGAAGCTAATTAGTGCAAGACCATGGAGGATCGACTATGGTCGACCAGTTCAAGCAATTGACCTCAACAAAGAATGGCCTTCAACCTATTTTATAAGATTATCTCAGCCTATTTACTTAGTTTATCAAATTTGATTTAGTTAATTTTCCCTTACATTATATAGTTTCCTTTTAGTTATCTATTAGTAGAATTTTTATCTCTACTATTTTTCTTAAGTATATATATTATAGATTGTTAGGATATTATTTAGATATATTTCATGTTAAGTTGTTTCCTTTTATCTTCAAGTCTCTAAGATTTATTTGTGAGCCCACAAACAAGCATATTATGTAATTACTTTCATTAGATAATGGATTAATCAAAGTTGAGTTTTAAACTTTAGGGTTGCTATTGGTTTAGAAAGAGTGTTTTTGTCCTACTTCATAAATGATTAAATGATTTCCTTTTTTTATTAGCTTTGCTCTTATCGATCTAATTTAGGTTGCAGTAAACTTGTAGATTGAATTTTTATGAGTCATGTTGGAAATTATTTTAATACTAACTAGAGTATTACAAACATTGTATAATACCAATTTGTGAATTCACATAATTCTGGTTAGCCTAATCTCATATTAGGTCAACCTAATTTCAATAATATTAAGATTTTTACAATATAAGTTTACCTATTCATATAGGAACTAAGATTTAATAAAGCATTGTTTAGTGACTTTAAGCTTAATTTTAGAAACTTATATTTGATCCCACCAATTAAGAAGACTTTTGGAAATGTACATTACTACTGTTATACAGTACATGTGCCTAAGATGTGTGTAATGCATATTCTTTATGATGCAATTAGTTAGAAGGGGTGATTTCTTGAAATGATGTATGTGTGTGACAACCTTTAGCATAGGGTATAACTTTTATACTATCAAGATTATTAACTTTAGCAATAAAACTAGCTAGAATATTTGAATACGTCTTTTTAAATGATAGTACTAACTAGTTCATGTAGTATTAATATTTTATTATAGAAAATAAATGAATTCAAAAGTTTTTCTTATGTTGTGTACCTAATTGTGTATACAAAACAATTATATCATATTTTGATATAGTTTTTTTTTATTTCAAATTCCGAAAACATATACCTATAGGGTGTTAGTTTTGTAGATTAGAGAAATGCAGCTGAATTTAAATTTTCTCTACAAAACCTATTTTAGGGTCCATATATAACATATAAAATAAAAATTAAATGAGAAAAGATTATAAGAAAAATACCTTTTCTCATGCACGTCTTTCTCCTCTTGGAGATTTAGTTCAAGCAAGAATCAATATTCACTAGCCTTTTAACAAAACCACATATTACGATGTCATATACAGGTCTTTAAGTGAAAGCTTAGGATTGGATATTCGTTACATCTATTTTTTTTTTTGCAAGTTAAATGCTAAAATGCATCCTTTGATATTTGAGTAGATGTTTAAGTAAGTGTTGTACTTAAATGGTTATGAGATGTTTAAGTTTTATGAAGCAGGTGTGGATTTGCACTTTGTTAACTTGGTCCTTATCTTAAGGATGACATATTATTCACCATAATGATTTCAATTGTATTTGGCAATATCCACACATATGGTAATGAAAACAATTTTTAGTTTTTACACTATAAGATGACTTGGATTAGACAAACAAATTTCATTGGCAAAATATGTTAAATTTCAACCTTTAAGCTAGATGTAGTAGATCGAATCACCAAAAGCCAAAAACTAAAACAAAAAGTGCTCTCATGCATATATTATGTCATGTAATAGTTAAAATAGTTAAAGGGTGTTTAGGGCATCCTAAATTACACTTTGATAAGTTTAGAGTGTGTTTGCCTCTAAGGTTAATGTTTAATAGGGTTATCTACAACTTTTAGGGGTTATTTTTTAAATTATCAAAATTTAAAAGATTAATTTGTAATATATGAATGTTTAAAGAGTAAATTCGTACCTAAATCAAAGTTTTAAAAGGGGAGGTTGTAGTGCTTGCAATTTCCCCTAATTATTGACATGATTTATTATGCACCAAAATCTTTAGTCAATTATCTTGTTCCCATTTACCATATAGTTGTGTATGACCCTCTAGGGCTTTTATATATGAAGGCAATGTCTATGTAGATATATACCAAGATAGCCATCTAACAACAATTATTAGCTATCAAATGTAATAGAAAGGTTGTCAACCTTAAGCCACTATTAACGGATTCTTATGTAATCAAACCTTTTCATCCATTAAATCTTTTGCATATAGTTTCATCAATATTTAATCATTTATTTAGTTTCCAATTTAAGTTAAATTCAATAAAACCTTATCCTAACCATGAACTCATGGGTCATGCTTACCTCAACCAAGCAGCCCCCTGTATATTGATTCCCTAATTTAAAGAGTGATGAATTTTTTCGTAATTTATTATTTTCGTCTCTATATTTAATATTGTACTCAACAACTACGATATTTATAATTTAAATTAAGTATGCATTTAACGATATCAAAGCAAAGCATTTCATATATACGATGAGATGACTTTAGTTATATAATATGTTATTCTAAATATTTATTTCCCCTCTTGATATTTATCCAACCAAGGGCAATTTTTGATAATAAGATGTTATGGAATTTCCATTAATAACTCCCCTTTATTACTATCTCATACATATTCTAATTACTTATTAGACTATTGTAAAATATATATATAAGCAAAAAGATAAATATGTACAATAAATACTTATCTTTTATTAATAATATATATAAATATATTAAAAGTATCTTGGTAAATTGTGTGTAAATTATAACATAAGGTATGATGTAGGATAAGACATCCAATCCTATCCACCATAAACTATATTACCGTTAAGCGTAGAAAGTGCAAAAATAAATAAATAAATGTCCTGTTGAAGTTTAGTCCATAAATTTCTAATACAACTTTTAGTCACCTTCATACTTTGCGCTTTTCAAATCCTCAAACATGTAGAAAAACAGCATAATTAAGCAAAGATCCGAAGCTGGTGGGATAAATATTACGATAAAACCGACATTTTCCTTTAATATACTAGGCACTACGTTTCTAGGAATCTTTATCTTACGTCTTGTAGAAGTTCAACATAAAAAAACTAAACAAAAGAATAAAAAAAGAGGAGCATCATTTTCTTAAAATAATGAAGCTAAAATATCTGATTATCCACTTGTAAAGTAACGGCAAAAAAAGAAAAAGACATGACGCCCAGAGTAAATGATGATATCCGAAGTCGTCCATTTAGGTTGCTCCAACCACAGCCACCATTACAAGGACTAAAGGAAGTAAACCATAAATCATAAATAATAATAATGATAAACCAAGCTTGGAATCTCATCCACCAATATCTTATCCTTCCTTACGAGAAGTGTTCACTTCTCCATGTAACAAGGTTCACAAATCTATCTGCAAATAATCCCTAGAGTTAGATACCCCTAAATTTTCAGTTCTGGCTTCTCTGTCTTATCGTATGGTTTCTTTCAAGAACCCAAGAAATCTGCTACAATGCATATTGCTATGTCCCCCGCAAACATCAATACAAACATAACCAACAGGAAAACAGAAGTTTTGGTGTAGATTATATAGCTGGTCCCGGCCACAAAGTTTGCCTCTTTCTTATTTTATTTTATGGGGCACATGTTAGATTGTTACACTATGTAGGGAGAAATAAAATATCTTTCTGTATTACAATGCCATTATTGAACTTTTTTTTTTTTCTTTTTAGTGAATATAACAAGAGAGGAGGATTCGAATCTGATATATCCCTTTAAGTTTTTATTACTGTGAAATAAATAATTATAATCCTTTTTAATGAGAACTAAAATGATAACTATCCTTTTATCTTTTCTTACATATTTTCATATTTACCTATAAAAACTTAGGTTAGTGGTTAAACCAAGACAATACCACCTAGATCTAACTATTACAACCAAGACTCAATCCCAACTAAATCATCTAAGGAGGACTTTAAAAAATTGTTCCTAATCTATTACTCATGATATAAAATGCAATTAAAAAAAAAAACACGTATTACTTAACTACTCTATTTCTATTTATGCCCTTCCACAATCAAGACATTTCATTAAACCATTACCATTGTCGAGATCTTGACACAACTTTTTATACATAAGTAACTCTAGGAGGGTTATTATTTATGTTGTCTAATTCTAACACTTGTAGATAAATGGTGTTGGATTGAAAGTAATATTAGTGTGGAACACGCAAAAATTTTTAAAAATTGCTAAGAAACTCTTCTAAAGGACATCAGGGATCAAATAAAGCGGTCTTTAAGGAAGAGAGTTTCTCTTGGTGCTAAGGTGATACCTTAAGGCCCTTGTGGAGTTCACTAAGATTCGAGATAGTCTTAGTTACTTTGAGCAATATTTCTATGGTGCTTGATGCGTACTCCGATGCTAAGGAACTCTTATTCATTGGTAAAGTCAATTGATGAAAGTTTCTTCGCTTTTCAAGTTGCTCCGCAAAGCATAATTTCTTGGCCTTTTTCATTTTTCCAATAATAACATAAGAACCAAAAAAGTTTTGAAAAATTAGTAAGACTCGCTTGAAGGAACTTATTGATAAAATAAAGACTTCTTTAGAACGAAGAATTTCTTTAAATACCAACATGATATCTTAAGAAACTTTTAAAGGAATCCCAATGCTTTAAAATAGGAACCTTAATAGGATTATAACAAAACATTACCTAGTGGGTGATCGGCTTATCCATCTGGCTATAAGCTAATGACTCAAATTTAGCATTACATAGCGGGTGCATGACTAATACCTATATAATAAGAGCCTAGAAACCTTATTTGATCTTTACCCTAGCTAGAACTTTAATTTAAGTGTTTTATACATGTTAATATGATCGTGGAAGACTTAGAATGTAGATTTAAAGGAAATCCTAGATTAAGGATAGAAGGAAAATGCTAAATGAGCCACTATACCAGCTTGTCAACAAGACACACCACCTCTCGACTCTGTCCAAAAAGCTTTTTCATGTTCTGTGAAGGAGATTGGTTTGGAGCAACTGATTAGAGGAACAAGTGAATGCCAAGGCCCCACCGATCTCCTTACTACAATGAAACGATCCGCAGGACCATATAACTAGAGCTAATTTGTGCATGCATTCATATATATAAATATATGTACATACACACACACACACTATATATCCCATTTGAGTCGATTGTGACCTTTGCTGTGATTAGAACAAGAATGCCATGTTACTCTTGCCCCCAAAACCTCCTATATGGACAGTAATGCTGAGAGTAAGTCAATGTAAAATCATTCCATATATTATAGTACTGTCTCTTTCTTTTCTTCTCACTTCTTTCTTTCTATCCTTTTTCTTTTTTAGAAATTGACTATAGTACTACCTATAAAGGCTAGATAATTTTCCTCATGTATATATTTAACTGTACTACCCATTTATGTATTCTTTTTGGAGTAAATTTAGAGTAACCACATATTTGATTTTCATAATGGAGTAAGGTTGGCAGAAAATTGTAATTTTCAAGGAATAAAGTAGAGAAACAATAGTTATTCCTTATGATTCTTTAAAATCTCATAGGTATATATGTAAATATTTTGAAAAATGACTAAACTAATATTTGATTTTCATAATGGAGTAAGGTCCCAAGAAAATTGTAATTTTCAAGAAATAAAGTAGAGAAACAATAGTTATTCCTTATGATTCTTTCAAATCTCATAGGTATATATGTAAATATTTTGAAAAATGACTAAACTAATATTTGATTTTCATAATGGAGTAAGGTCCGAAGAAAATTGTAATTTTCAAGAAATAAAGTAGAGAAATAATAGTTATTCCTTATGATTCTTTGAAATCTCATAGGCATATATGTAAATATTTTGAAAAAAGACCAAACTAATTGTTTTTTCTTTTGGTCTTGAAAAGAAATTATAATTCTCTATTTCGCAGCAAAAATAATCCCGTGGAATAGTTCTTTTATCAATCAAATGTAGGTATAGATCTATAGTAAAGAATAGTTAATCTACTTCATCCTTGTAAAGCGAAGCAAATGTGGTATAAAAGTAGCAGATGTACCATAAGGTTTAAGCTCTAGCATATAGCAATATCCATCATGTGAAATAATATAGCACCTTAGTAGTGCTCTGTCTTCTTAATTGTTTTTGACGTAAGATTTTTAATATAAATGATCCAATACGGAAAAATGGTCGGACATTTTTTTTTTCTTTATACATATATATATAAGCAGTAAATCTAATATTTAAACCTTTGGGAGATCATTTGTATCAAGGGGGAAAAAATTGCGACGCAAGTTTCAAGAAATTAATGCTACTCTTGAGAATTAATTTTTACAGCCTTAGCAAATAATTCAATTGAACGGGTAAATTTGATGTAATGTCATATTTATTATTAACCCCCTCTTTGTGCATTTGCAATTTTGCATTCTTCAGTTTTTTTATCAATTAAACTCCCTTGTTTGGCAACAAAGAAAAAAATAAAATAAAATAAAAGCACTCCCTTGAAGAGGAACATTGCAAAACTTGCATTTACTATATTATAGCAAACATAATCAAGAGTATCAAAATCATCCACTTCATAAAATCGAAATTAAATCCCATAAGTTCTTGCAATGGCTTAACACATGTTACAAAATGTCTAAATGTGGTGATATATGGGAAAGACAAATGGAGCAAATGTGTAAGAACTGGGAAACAATCTAAAGCATATATATACATTTTCTTTCTTTGAAATTTTTAATAAATGGCATAATTAGTATGTATTATTTAACATACACAACTACGGTAATTTGATTATGTTGGATATGAAATTAATATGTAGCTTTCTATCCACTTTGATATAAAAATAGTTTGATTTTCTTTCGGCTAAGTTCATGATGGATTTTCAGAGATTGGATGGTGATGTATAGAAAAAGTCCAGAGATGCCGTAACCAAGAAAGAGAATTATTGACTTGGCCCCAGGCATGAACAGAGTTTAATGACCCATGACATTTGGGGACGATATAGTACATGGTATATTATAATAACCCCAAAACTTTCATGAGAGTGACAATGGAATTTCTACTGAAATGACCATGACAGCATATAGAGAAATCCAATTCAAGCCAGAGTGGAGATGACCCCATTCTTATTTACCACCAACATATACAGATGAACAACCTCATAGGGACCCTCCTGGCCTCATGTACTATTTCGACTTTATCGAGGGACAGTGTTGTAAGGTCAAGTACTTAAAAAAAGTATCCAATCATTTATGGTTACATTACACTTGAACCAAAATGTGAAATTAGGGTTTTCAACGGGGTAGGTAAGTTAGTGGTTGCATGTGGATGTGGTCAGCTACCAGTCAGGTGCTTCCAGTTTGTACAGGAATTGTTTTCCTGAAGAAGATCTAACTGTGTTCAATGAATAAACTTATGAGGTAAAATTAGCTGTTGAGCCACATGCAAAACTTTCAGAAGCATTCTGGAAAGAGGAAAAGAATTAGGCACAAAAGAAAATTGAAGAGAAAAGAAAGTAATAAGGAAAAAAAAGAAGAAGGAAAAACTAAATAATTCTCTTAAACTTTGATTAGACGTGGATTTACTTATTTAAACTTTTAAATATTATAAATTATTTCTTAAAACTTTAATAAATTGGTAAGTAACTCTAAAAAGTTATAAATAACCTTCTTAAATTTTAACGTTATTATGAAAAGTATACTTTAATATTTCTTGTACTTTAACCTTAGTATTTTTTTAACCAATCCTTGAAATATATATGACATGCACACACATATACATATATATATATATATATTCTCTTGTTTCAATAAAATGTGATATTCAAGTAAGTAAAGTTTCATATGAATTATAGAAGCAAGTAATATTTTACAAGATTGAGGTAGTAAATATAAAAATAAAACCAACTAATTAGCGATTGTATAAAAAAAAAATCATTTAATCGCTTATTTGGCTTGACCATCGATAACTTTTCGACTAAAGCCGTGCATAAGAAATGGAAATAGAGAAAATTACTATTTTGTTAAAATAGAATAAAAGGTTCCTACAATTTAGAAGTATGTTTTTCTTCCAAACATATTTCTCTTAAAATATGTTCGTCCCGTTTTCGTTTCTTTTCTAACATCACAGAAGTGACACTTCTCCTTTAGGCTTTTCTCTCCTTCTTGTTTCCCACAATCCAAAAACAGTGGAAATGTCATTCGAGCTCAGGTCAATGGGATAAAAGCGATTGGGTGAATAATGTCTGGCATAGAAACACATACTGCTCATGTATATTCCTAGACTCTTGTGCACCATAATTTTGAGATAATTGTATCAGTAAAGCAACACCAAGTTGCTATTTCTCATTGTGCACCCTTAGCAACACATTCTGTGAGCAAATTAAGGAGATCACTTCAGGAGTACTATTAAGAGCACATTTCCATTCATTAAATATAGTTATCCATCCATTAGTAAAAAGTCACCTTCATATCCCTCCATATGTGTTATATTAGTATAAATAGTTATCCAGTTCAAAAACAATTTAAATGTCCCTCCATTAATTTTCTAGCAAGCAGAATAATGAGATAATATTTGGTCTAGTTCCTCGGCTAAATGGCAACTCACCCTAGATCATCCACAGCTTCTCTAGGTATACTATCTTTGCTACCTGGTGAAAGCTTGATGAATCACCGACTAGTCACTGCTTGATCCTGAGCAAAATCTTAAGCTGAACCGTATGAGAATGTATAATATCTGAAGCATTCAATTTTCCTTCTAATGCTCACTCATTGGAAGCAAAATATAAAGCCCAAACTAGTGCATATACAGAGGGAGCACAAGATTGCTTTAACCTTTGACTTAATAGAAGTATTTCACTATCTATTCACTTATTATTGGCAAATACACAGTTTCTTTTCAATGGATTGGTAAAACTAGTATAACTTGTTATGCCCAAAAAAAAAAAGAAGAAAAAG
Source organism: Lumnitzera racemosa (assembly GCA_024138005.1). NCBI lineage: Eukaryota > Viridiplantae > Streptophyta > Magnoliopsida > Myrtales > Combretaceae > Lumnitzera > Lumnitzera racemosa. Next base: position 25,225,205 of record JAMXBC010000011.1, read on the forward strand.
GAAAAATTAGTCTAAACCCTATTTTGCTATTTTATTCTCAATAGCAAAAGCTTGTCATAATTGTGTAAACTGCTTATTTCATGACCGAAAGGATACGATTTTGAAATGCGAAGTAGTATCTGCATAGAATGCAAGCTTCAGGCTACATACATAAGTTGTAAAACCATCACCCACCTTGTTGAGGAAGCGCTTTGCTCGTTAGGTATGCCTTTTGTATTTTGATCATTTGGATCTTCAACTACTTGGGGGTCCTTTTCTATCCCCTTTATCGCTTTAGAAGTTAGTTCCTACAGATGATTTAAGCACACAAGGATGGCTAGATTCGGCATTGCAATGTAATAACAATAATACTTGCACACTATTGTCATGAAGATAAACCATCTCGATCTCTTTCATTGCATAATAATGACATACAACATAAATTATCAAAACCACCCAGAGGCCTTAATCTCATTTTCTACATGATTAATGACAGAATTCCATCCGATCAATCCGACCTGTAAAATATCTGTAAAGAAGGCTGTCATTATCCTCATAAAGAAGCTCATCCGAAAATGTCAGAGTTCCAACATGTGCAGCCCGTTTCATATGTCCGTTCTTTCTTGGGTATTCAAACGAACATTTCAGAGCATGTTATGGTGAAACATGCAGAAGTGCAGAATTAACACCAAAAATACATTATGTTTCGGAGAAGCTTTTAGGCGAATAATTCCTTTCTTCTGAGGCTGTCTTTAGCAAGAAGAGCTACAGGCCAGGGATTCCATGAAATGTAAGTGGGGCACAAAGTGAGATCATTTTCAGATTGGCAGAACATGTTTCTGAAGGACTACTAAACTTTTACGGATAACACAATGCAAAATTGATAAAGAGTTGATACGAGGACGATTTCCCAACAAATTGCAAATATGCTACAAAAACTATTGATTAAATGCAAATAAAGTGTTTTATATACCTAATGGTCCTTACCTCATTTTAATTTCTGAAAATATGCTCTCACCCGTCACGCCATTGCTAAATCCCTAAAATCATCTCTATTAATGGCCTTCTAGCAATGGTTTCACAGCCCAGGAGATGGCTTGGGCGGTAAATGCATATCTGGGAAAGTTACAAGGAGAGAGAGTCATTTTCCAAGCAGCCTAGTAGTTTGAGAATGTATTTGTAATTATCTCTAATTTCTTTGGCACTTGTTGGACTCACCAGCGACCATGCTGCTCCATGTTGTCTTATTTAACCATTTGTTTCGGTTCATGTAAATTTGATCATTATTGATAAATTTTCTCAAATTCCCAAAAGATTACTTAAATAGGTAGAATGCCAATTGATAAACGTAAATGGCATGAAATCCCTTCATATAGATGGTTAGAAAAAATAGTCATAGAATACCTGTAAAAGCAAATGCAATTTTCCAATACCGCACATCCTATGATGATGAGGATAATCTTAAGTTGAATATCCAAAGGTAAATGTTCCCTGTTTTTTCTATCTATTTGATTTCTCTGATGGAGACATATTGCGATGACTTGTCTTACTTACGGTGCTGTAAAGCCTATAAAAACAAACACCACGATTATTCTCTGGAATTTGAAAAAGAAGTGGGGTCTCTTTCACATGACCCTAAACAATACAAATATGCAGAAGATTCACGCTTAATGAAACAATACAAGGAGAAATAGCTAAACGCTTTTCCATCACTAGGTTCATATAATTGTTAGACTGAGAACGAACCGATCATTAACTAATACACGGAACCAAAATACATTATGGTATAAAGGATTAGATCATATCATGGTATATGGCATCAAGTTCATGCATCATTATGGGTATCAAGTTTCTCTATCTCCAAATGATATCCACACCTTATCTCTAAGACCCTTGTTGCCATATATAATTATATAAACAAACTCCACTTTTTTTTTTTTTTTTTGCTATTGTAGCATATGATTCAAGGAAACACTGATGAAGACACCATTTGCATTGAAACTTTCATTCCCTCATGAATCATGGTATGTGAACCAAATAGAATACATAAGTGGGGGTAAGGGGGAAACATTGCCCATTAGAACTGGAGTTTAGCATCAGTTAGGTTGCGTTGGTTTGGTTTGGTTGACAAGGATGGACCACAGCAGCAACATTGTGGATACATTATAGCCAAGTGCTAAATGGAGTCAAATGCGTATGTGGTACTTAATACGTAAAATCCACCCCTTACCATCAATAATCAGAAGTAGAATTTTGGAGGATTGGACTAACATATATTGGTAGCAGGGTTATTCCACAATCTACTTGCCTTAAGGATAAGATTTTAACACCTATAATGTGATAAAACAGGAATTGAAGAAAAACGCGCTACAGTTGCACTTCAAAATCAATGGCCTTCTGTAATAAAGTTGCAGATACATGCTGGGCAGATGAAATGATGAAAGCATTTCGACAAATGAGACTGGAGGACATCACAATTATTACCTGAACTTTGGGTATCAACATGATGAGACATAGCCAACGTTATTAAATGAGACATTATTATTTAGCGAATAATTTATCACATAAAAAGTATTTAAATTAAATATATAGAAATTAGCAAGACAATTACCCCCCTCTCACTATCATCTTCTTATTCTTTAATCATCACCGCTTCCAAATCCACCGTGAAAGCTGTTACGTACAAGGACCTAGCCATCACCTCTGAACCAAACCATGCATTGACTGTATTTACCAATGAGAATGCCGAGAACTATGGAATCTCCATGATCTCCTTCAGGAGATAATATTTGACAACACATACAACAATCTAACATTAGGAGACACAATCCAAGCACACAACTTGTTCATTCAGACCCACCACTTAGTAAGACCACACCACAAGACCAACCAACACCAAGTGAAACCCATTTATTGAAATGCTAGACCCATCTACTGGCATGCTAAATGCAGTCTCTCAAGCCAATGGAGACTTACCACTTCAGGCATCATTCACAAAGAGGAGACAATCTTAATCTTGATCCGAATGTAATCCATGTTAATTGACAAAGTTATATGCTTGCCATTGACCTAAAGCAGCCCACCTCCTTTATCATGGAATGGGATGACCAGCCATGGCTGCCAAACTAGGTGAAGCTAACATCTGAGTCATTGGATTACTGATTGAGCACTTCCATTGTGGCCTGGTGGGTGTTAGAGGTGGTTGCAGCTTAAGTTTGTGGTAGAAAGTAGTGAAGCCATGTGGCTTAGAGTACCTGTGGTAATTCCAACTCGAATTTGCTGGATGAATGTTGGTGGCTTGGTTCTGCTTGGTGAACTTCAGACTGTGGTGACAACATCATTCCCCCTTCTGCTAGATTATAAGCTCTACAAAACAAGCAAATAATTAGGAGACTGAAAACAAAGACAGGTGAGAAAGAACTATTGAGGTGATTTCATCAACAACAATAAAAGAAGTTGAAAGAGCATGAGCAGTCTGAGAATTTAAGGAGGAAACTTTGAAAAATAACCTCGCATATATTGACATGAGTTATTCAAGAAGAATTAGCCTAGCAGATTCATTTGATAGTATAAGTTGCAGTATTGTTATAGGTTTCCTCACTCCTTCTCTCTTAAGCAATTTCATGTCATCAGCAATTTGACCATATCTGAATATCTTCTTGACAACAAAGATAACAAGCAAACAGCTCCAACCAAAATTGTTTTCTTCAGCAAATCCTATCTCACTTCAGAAATGTACTTTGACATTTTAAAGAAAGTCTTAACAATCAAGAATAACTCATAATGCTGTTGTATCTTATTCATAAGCTTCAATGAAAAACAAACAGGCTTAATAGCAATGCAGATGTATCTTATTCATAAGCCTCTGTGAAAACTAAGACTTAATAGCTTGCGTATCATAATGTTCTGCAGTATTAGATTTGTTCCCACTCAAAGATGGACTATCAAAATAACTTGAGATGATATGACATGAGCTAAATAGTTCATCCATTTACATTACTTGTCCTATATCATCTCAGTGCTAATCACAACTTTAATCCCTCATCTAGATTGCAACTCAACTCATAGTTAGGTTGACATTTTCAGTTGGATGTTAGAGCATGAAAGAATTAGGACCTTTTTCTTTTTTTGGGCAGCCATGGTCTATGGCACATGAGTTTGAGCAATCCTATCTTCTAACCCTCATTTCCATTCAGGAACAAAAAAAAAAAAAAGGTTTTTTCTGCAGATCAAAATGCAAAGTTAGAATAACAGCAAAGATGGAGGATGGAGATTCCATGAAAAGACTTGTGTAACGTGGAAAGCAAAGTATTGGTGAGAAAAGATTTAGGCTTGAAAATAAAAATGACATAGATATAGATTCTGAGTGAGCATGTCAACCAATGATTGCTAAGATTCCCTGTTATTTGAATTTGACCTGAAGATGATCTATCAATTTCATTGACTTGTCAGATGAAGTTGAAATTAGAATCATCATCCTTTTCCAGCTCAATTCTTTGATGCCAAATGCAAATATCCTTTTTCACATGCAATATAAATTACAAAACTTGATATGAGCTGATTTTGATGGATAAAATAGAAATGTCTAATGCTATTTGCTAGTGGAAGAGCTGCCTCTATCTCAAACATATAATGGGAGAAAAGCAGATACATTAACTGGTTCATTAGCAAATGATCATGGGGAAATTCAATTAGGCAAATGAGGAATCGCACATTGAATCATTAGCTAATAACAATAAGATGTCTAACATTAGAGTAAGTAATCAATTTATACTGTAAAGCTTTTACATGTTGAAATTCCATAGAATCAAAGCAAAGTTCCTTTATCCAAAGGCAAAAAATCTACCTCCTCACATTCATATCAGCTGAAATAGCATGCCAACAGCGATGCAACTTTGTGCCCGAGAAGCATCACTAGTAGCCAGAATAGAGAATAAAACCATACCAAACAAAGAAGGAAAAATGAATGAAGTTTGCACTAACTGGCTTACTAAAACAATACTTATTGTACAATCTCAAGGAAGGGGAAGAGGTAAACCAATATTTGAACAAGTGTTCTCCAAAACTTCCTACTTTTATGTGCATGGCCACTGGTTGGTGTGATACTCAATACAGAAAAAGTAATGCAAGCAAACCTGTATGCAGCAAAAGAGGCCAAGTATACTTAAAACTCTACTTTCCCATACTGTTATTCTATCAAGCTATTTTTTCCTTTTCTATGCCGATGTCTGAAATGCTACAGTACAACAATTGAGAGTTTAAAGTATGAAACATATACCTAAATTCTTGTTCAGTCATTTCAACAGCAAATTTAAAGCCACTGGATCGTTTGTCACTTGGGTTTATGTACTTTTAGCTTCAATCATCATCTGAAAGAACTGCAGGTGGGATGAATTCTAATTATGCATTCCCTATTGAGATTGAATGCAACGACAGTTTCATGTTCACATCCTTGACCAGTCAAAACAAAGTCAAAGTGTGATATCAATCCAACTGCATCCTGTATCTTTCGGTAACCTTATTAGTTTTGCTGAGTCCCTCAATCTTCCAATCTTATCCCACATACCAAATCTAGCATATAAATTGGATAGCAACGTATAAATACCAACACTTTGAGGATCCAAGTGAAGTGCCTGTTGAGCCGCCAATTCGCCCAGCTCTAAATTACCATAATCAACACAAGCATTGAGGAGAGCACCCCACATTGAAGATTTACCACAAAATCCATAATGAAGCATCTCATTTACCAACTTCCATGCTTTATCCAACTCTCCAGCCCTGGAAAGAAGATCAACCAAACAACTATAGAGCTCCGAACTAGGACTCAGCCTATATCTACAAGTCATTATATCAAAATATCCAATACCAAGTTCAACCTGGCCAGTTCGAGCACAAGCCGAGATTACAGAGAGAAATGCTATCTCATCTGGTTCGATCCCTTCAGCCAACATTTCTTTGTAGAATTCAATTACTTCTTTATAATACCCGTTTCTTCCATAAACGCCCAACATTGAAGTCCATAGAACAAGATCACGCTTTCCCGCATCTCCTCCTTTATTTCCTGCCAAATCAAATACTTGCCCAGCTTTTTGCACAAGGCCACACTTGCCATACATGTCAATCAATGAACTTTGCAGAAAAACATCACTTCCCACGTCATAAACCCTCCGGATCAAGCAACCATGAACCTGCCTACCCAATTCAACTGTAGAAAGTCCAGTGCATAGGCGCAAAATTGCAGAAAACGTAACATGATCATACTCCAACTCCAAATGGGGCATATTCCTAACCAGATCAAGCCCCTCAAACCACATCTTAGCATCAGCATAACCTGAGAGCATTGCGTTTGCACAAATCGTATTCTTTATACACATTTTATCAAATACGTTGGCTGCATCATAAATACAAGAAAATTTCGCATATAAATCAATCAAAGCACTTCCTAGATAAACACTAGAACAACAACCTAATTTGAACACAAGACTATGCATTTGTTTACCAAGATTAAAATTTTCACAACAACAAGAAGCTCTCAAGCTACCACACAAAGCATAAGTATCTAAAGCTACATCATTCATATGCATATAGGAGAAAGTCTTTAGAGCATACAAACCAAACCCATTTCGAGAAAACTCAGATATTAGAATATTAAAGGGTATTGGGTCAATGGGTCTTAGGAATTTGAAGAAATACGTAAAGTTTTGAAGTCGTGTATTGTTTTGTTTAAGGCAATTTGTGTAGGAAAATATGAGTTTTGTGTGAAGAGTATGATTGGTAAAGAGTAAACCAGTTCTAATGAGGTGTGCATGAAGCTTTTTGATGGGTTTAAGATTGTTGCCTTCAGGGTTATGTTTTATGAATTGATTGATTTTGTTAAGGCATTGTGAGAATTTATGTTCGATTTGATTAAACATGGAGAATCGGCGCGTGCCTTGTTTGGTTGTGAAACACGGTGTTTAACTTCTTTTAACCTGGAATATTCTCAGTGACAATTCCTTTAAATTTTCCTCTATTCTTCGAATAAATGTCACCGGATTTGTAATAATTAATTTAATAAAATAATATAACAATATTAAATATATATTATTACATAACATAACAAGAATAATAAAAGTATATACAAAGGAGACCGATTTACAAATTTATTTAATAAACAAGACCCATATGTACATCTAGATGTGATTGACTTGAGAATTTGCTTAATATCAAAATTTCTAATATTTATAGTTTAGTTTTTTAAATCACTATCTTCTTATTCTAATGTCACGTTAATAGACCAAAATAAGATCGTGATTCCAATTTTGATTTCCATTTCATATATTTTGAAATCAAAATGGATAATTTCAACTAAAAGCAAAATCTAAAAGAGGAATTTAGAAGAGGAATCACAATTCCATGGAACCTTAAAGTCGGAATCGTAATTCCCTTTTTAATTGAAATCATTTATTCAATGTTTGAGAAGATGAAATTACAATTTCATTCCCATTTTATTTATCATAATTAATTAAAATTGCGGAACTATGGAAGGTATAGAATTATATCATCTACATTTCAATTATTCCCTATACTTATCCGTACAAGGTACCTTGGCTTACCTATATGAGGCTACCTAGGGGCACCACCCCTCTAGGCAAAACTCAACTATTACTCTAGTCGAGAAAAGAGTTTCAATCTAAATAGGAAGATTCCAAACTAAGACTATCTACCTTTCCAGCACAAACATGCGAGTCCTCTCACAACCAAAATTATCCAAGGCCTTACAAGCACAATAAAGCGAATCCTCTCGTTATCAAGTGGAAAACCCATACTAGCTTTGCCTTAACGATAAAATATCATTTTTGGCACTGCAGCTCTTATCAAAATCATACAAAATACTTTTAGGATTAGGAAAACTTTTTCCAAAAATACTCTTTTCAACATTTTGCAAAGCTAGCACTCTCCATCCGTACATTTAATAGGTCATAAACATACGACCAATAGAACCGGTTATTTGGGTTAGATATTTATATTTATCAATTTAAAAAGGTGATCATACAAATGAAGGCATATAAGCATAACAATCATTCAAATATACAAGCAACAATAAGTAGCAAAACATCATATAAGTAACACGCACAAACAAGTAGTAGGTCATTAGAACTCCCTCATTTGAATTATTGCTTATTCTCCAAGCCTTTGGGGTTTCCAAGACTCGATCTCGAACACTTCAATCAAAATGGTAAAACTTATAAGTGTTCTGAGAAGTCAGACTCCTTAGTCAACTAAAAGTCTATTGTAGTTTATCTAGTTTTCCCCAATATAACCCAAGTATAATGTGTATAGGGTTTATCATATTCAATAGGGTTAATAGTAATTATTTTCTTATATTTATAAGTTATGAGGCTTCCTTTATGTATTTTGTAATTTTTTCATTCTGGTTTCGATATTTGCAAACTTATAGTCGTTTTTCATCTTTTTCGAATACACGTTCACACAGTGATGTCCGTTTTAGACGTTAAGATCCGTGTTTTACGATATGGGCTAAACTTATTAAAATTTTAACTCATTGAAGCTTAATTATTCTTATTACTTATATTTATATCCTAATATCTCCTGTTTTAGGATTTAATGATTTAATTAGCTATTAGATCCTTACACTTAGGGGATTTTATATTGGTGCTACTAATTCATATACTTGATTAAGTTTAATTCAATCTAAAAAGTATATTAGGGTTTAAAGGATCTTCGACTCCTAAGTACATGTATACATATATAAGTTATATTCTTATGTAATCTTATAATCTATTATTTTATAAACTTATGCTTATGTCATCGTTTAGGTCATCAATCGCTTGTATCATCGCTTATGTCATAGCTTATGTAATCTTTTGATGATGACATGGCTTATGTAATTCTTTGATGACATTATTGCTTACATCATTAGTCTATTATCATCCTTATATATTTACACTTTATACATATGTGATATACATACATATACTTCTAATATACTAATATATATACTTGTGTACTTGTAAGTACTTATACATGTGTACTTATACGTGTACTTATACATATACTAATATACATAACCATATACACATACAGTAACATATGTATTTCCGTATGCCTTATCTACCTCCTTAAGAAAGCTCCTCAAATTTCATTTTTTTTGCATTTTAAGGATATATTTAACATGGTATATGTATGTATAGTTAGTAGATGTCTTAATTTAGGTTATGTACATAAAGAATACTCATGTACAAATGTATTTATACATATATTTATACATGTATTTCTCTAGCATACCCTTATGTACACATATTCAAAGACATGTACACATATATCTTCTTCCATTGCCTAAAGATTTCCATACTTCCACATGTAAAGATTGAAACTTTAGGCCTAAAGCAACATACATATACACAACACATAACCACTTAACTTATTTTACTCTCCTTCTAACTAGTAAAGAAGATGAAACAAGATATAGTATCATAAGTACATACCTTAATTTTGTTTTTAAAAATGGATGAAAAGTTGAAAAGGAAAGAAGAGTGGAAGGGAAAGGGAAGATATGGTTGGAAAGGGGAAGAAGAAAGGGGCTTTGCTTTGTTTTAGCTTATGTTTGAAAAAGTAAAGTAAAGTGGGGTCTAGAAGAAAGAAGTGGATGGCACAAAAAGAAAACGAAGGGAAAAACCAAAAGAAAAGAAAAGAAATCATGAGAAGGAAGATTTTTTTTCAAATGAAAGGGATATTTTTGTTGACTTTTTTAAATGTCGACTTGGTCAACTTTCAAAAAATAAATACTCTTTTGTGTTCATAATGAATTAATTAGGGAAAATTTGGAGAAAGATTAAGGAAATGAAAGGAAATAAGAAGTTTAGTGAATTGATTAGTAAAAATAGATAATGAGATCTTCCATTAGGTATTTATATCCTATATACACTATTTGGTAAGCTATTTTATGTAATTGTCATGAAAAATATCATTTAAGGTATTAAGGTTTACTACATTAAACCTAAGCATCAACTAAACCCCTAATTCTATGTAATATTAACTTAGTTATATACTTAGAAGATGGATGTGATCTAGAATGCAATATCTTAGTTTCTAAGGAATCACTTAAGTATTCTAAATATTTATGCATGATTGAAAGTTATCTTTAGTCGTTTACTAATGAAATGGCGTAATATAGAGGATATATTATCACTTAGGGTTTTAGGGTAAATTATGGGGAATTAGTGCTTTTATATCCTTAAAGTTATAGTTTTAGGATTTTTATTACTTTCGAGTACAATCTTTAGTGTTTTTACACATTTAGGGTTTAATATATTCATACGTGATTAAGTTTTCGATTGTTATTTTATATCCTTAAAGTTATAGTTTTAGGATTTTTATTACTTTCGAGTACAATCTTTAGTGTTTTTACACATTTAGGGTTTAATATATTCATACGTGATTAAGTTTTCGATTGTTATTTTAAGGTTTTGATGAGGTTCGAGGTTAACTTTTGTAGTTACATATAATTGAGGTTTCAGGATCTTTGTCTACGATTAGAGGTTCAATTGATAATTTGAGGTTTTTCATATTCACTTTAGGTTTTAAATTGAGATTTTAATCTATTTTAAATTTCACTGGCTCTATTAATTTCAAGAAATCATCTACAGTTTAGACATTTGTTTCTATACTTAGAAAGTAAGATTTGTGGGGTTTACACCTACTATACTCTAAAACTCGATCCATAACCACCTATTGAACTCCAGTAACCACCCATGAAGCTTCACCACCACTACAACCACCTCCTTCTAACGAACCACCAAACAACCACCATTAATAATGGTATGTTCATTAAACCTTCATTTATCAATCAATCCTGTATGAATTTGGTGTTTTCCTCTCACTTTGGTGCTTGATGACGTCCGAGGAATGGCCCACAACTATTGCTCCTATCATCCTTGCGCAAGAACACATGTTGTGCACATAATTGAGTCGAACGACCCGAATTCTAACCTAGATTTGGCCTCTTGACCTTGAGTCCGACCTAAGAACTCACATCTAATTCCCATCTAACCTGCATAAGCCTACTTCTTTCTTTTAGTTTATGTGTTGTTGTTTTTTTTTTTTCTTCTTAATTTTGATTCATTGTAATTTTTTTTCTTTTCTTTATTTATTGACTTCATGTAAATATTGTAAAAATAAAAAAGGGAAAAAAAAAGGGAAAAAGAAAAGAGAGAAAGCAAAAGGTTAAGGAAGTCTAGTTTTTTTTTTCTTCGATCAAAATATAAATAACAAATAATAAAATGTTTTATCACGTAGAAAATCTGTTTTTCAATAAAAAAAATTAAAATAAATCTTGTTAAAAATTAGGACCCTTTTTAGAATTTTCAAAAAAAATAAAAATTAAGGCTCTTTAGAATTCTTAAATAAACTCGAATCAAATTAAAACATAAACTCGATTAGTTTTCAAAAATTAAAAAAAATCAAGCTATTAATGTTTTACGAAAATGAACTATGGAAAATCTAATCCCTATTAAAGGGTATATAGGTACCTATAAGGCGACATAAATTGGGAAAATATTTTTATTTTCCTTTTTGTAAATAATTTTGATTTGTTATTTTCTTGTGTAAATAGATCAGTTTCTTGTGAATGTATAATTAGTTAAATGGGTATTTTAAAAGATAAAATTAAATTCAAAAAGTTGCAAATAGTATCTATTAACGATTTAATAAGATAGCCCTTAGATCCAAAATCTCTAGTTTCAAGACCTTTTCCAAAAATTGGTTTTATTGAAAGATCAATAGCTAGGTTATAACTAATTTACCTAATTAATTATAACTTAACTCTTTTTTCTAATTCCAATTGGGTGGTAACTCCAAGCTTTCAAAAATAGAAAAATCAAGTTTTTCTTAATCCTTAATCAAGCATTAATATTAAATGAATGGAATTTAATATTAATTGGGTTAAGAAAAATAAATGATAAAAACTAGGAAAATTTTAGGCTCAATAAGTAATCTTGTGACTTTTGGTCTAGCTATAAGAGCATATATTTTATCATAATCTATTCCTTCTTCTTAAGAATATCCTTTAGCAACTAGGCGAGCTTTGTTTCTCACTATTTTTTTCTATGCTTATCTAACTTAGTTTTGAAAACCCACTTAATACCATTGATAGATTTAACTTTAGGTCCTTGTACTAAATCCCACTATACCTTGATAATTTAACTTAGTCCTGTAAATTCAACTTATTATTGAATTGCTTTCTTGCATGGCTATAATCTAATTATTATCATTTAAAGCCTCATCAACTAAGCTAGGTTCAATTTAAGAAATTAATGTAAAGTGATTTTCAAAATTCTGTTATCTTGATCTTGTTTTAATTCCAAATTTGATATTATTAATCACAAGTTCAAGGGAATGATCTAGTTTAAATCTAAATGTTGAGGGTAATGTATGAAAATGATTAGAAACTTCTGACTTACCATCTAATTGAGTTTCAACAAATCTATTGTTAGTTTCTTAAGAACCTTCTAAACTAGGTTTTGTTTTAGTAGCTTCAAGCGCTTTTGAAGTTTCTAATGAACCTTCTGATTTAGGTTTTGACTTACCTATCGAATCTTATCATATAAGACTTTTCTTGTTTACAACAATGGGAACTTCATCACCTAACTCTTTGTTATCTGTTTCCTCTATAAACTTGACATTTATTGGTTCTTTGATTATTTTGTTATCTTATTGTATACTCGGTATGCTTTTGAGCTTAGAGAGTAGCATAGAAAGATGACTTCATCAGCTATTTCTTCAAATTTTTTTCAAGACTTTTTCTGTTTTCTTCACAAAACACTTACAATTGAATATGTGAAAGTATGAAATAGTAGGTTTTCTTTCCTTATAAATTTCATAAGCAGTTTTAGTTATCAATGGCTTAATATATACTCGATTTATAATATAACATGCTACCGTTGCTACTTTTGCCCAAAAATATATTGCCATACCACTTTCATTGAGTAGTGTTCTCGTCATTTCTTATATAGTCATGTTTTTACATTCAACAACTCCATTTTGCTGTAGAGTGTATGGTGCAAAAAAATTGTGAGTGATGCCTCTTTCTTCTCAAAAAGAGATAAAATCATAATTTTTGAATTCCTTTCCATGATCAGTTTAAAGACTAATAATGGAGAGACCCTTTTCATTTTGAACTCTTTTTATAAAAGTTTAAAAAATTTTAAAAACATCACTTTTATAACGTAAGAACAAGATCTAAGTAAATCTCGAGAAATCAGCTACTATAACAAGCCTATACTTATTTCCTCCAAGACTTAGAGTTCAAGTTAATCTAAATAAATCTAAGTGCAATAGCTCAAAAGGTCTCTAAGTAGATATAACTTTCTTACTTTTATGTGAGAAAGAACTCATCTTAATTTTTAGGCATGTAGCACAACGAATATCTTCATGAACACTTAATTTTGGTGAACCTTCTATTAAGTTATTTTTAGATAGTTTTTCAAGTTGAGGAAAATTCACATATCTTAACCTTTTACGCTAAGGAGTTGCATTGTCGTTTATAGAGAGAAAACAACTTTCAAATGATACTTCAAATGTTTTAGTTAAATAAATATTTTTCTTTCTAAAACCTTTAAATAACTTTTCACCATCATTATCAAATCCAACACATTTGTTATGTTCAACTATTATTCTCTAACCTTTGTCATATAATTAACTTATACTTAATAAATTATGTCTCAAATCTTTAACCAATGACACATTTTCTATCATGTGAGGTGCTAATCCAATTGTACCTACTGTAACTATTTTACCTTTACCATTTTCTCCAAATTTTACATATCCATCTTCTTTCCATTCTAGACTTATAAACAATGAAGCACCACTTGTCATGCATCTCGAACACCCATTGCCATGATACCAAATCCCTTTAAATTTAGCTTCGTGTTCCTATACACATCATAATATAATCAACTTTGTTTACAAACCTAGTGAAGCTTGGGTTCATGAAAATTTAAACTCGATTTTTGAGTGAAAACTTGATTGTTATTGAGCTTGGATCTTTTAAAGAAACAATATTTCTCTATGTATCCTATTATATTGCAGAGAAAACAAGCATAAGACTTTTGTTGATTATACTTACCACTTACCACTTTTCTTTGTCCTTAGTTTGGGTATTATTTGACATACCCTCTATACAACCTTTTGAAAGAAAACCTTTTGTTGTTTTGAGAATATTGTCTATTATACCCTCTAACATGTTCAATTGCTTTACCTTTATCAATTTCTTTAGCTATTTCTTTGTTATTTTCATTTTGTGGTCTAACAAACACTATTTCCCTTTTTGTTCTAGATGGTTCTCCACATTCAAAGCCTAGTCTAGATTTAAAATTGTCCCTTCTTTGACTGGAGATAAGCATATGAAGTTTTTTATCACTTTTATCAAACTTTTGAAACATGTTTTTAATTAACTTTGACAAATCTTCTACTTAATTTTTCTAGATTTTTAGCCTCTTCTTTTAATATTAGATTTTCATTAACCAAGGCTTCTCGAGCAACATGCAATCCTTCAAAATCATTTTTCAAGAAATCATTTTCATCTACCAATAATTGATTTGTTCAATTAAGAGCTTGTTTTTCATCCTTTAATGTCTTAACCTCAAATTCAAGCTTGGAGATCTTGTCATTAGCTGAGAGATCCTTAAGCATTTTATTAATTTCAACACATATGTCATCAAGCACTTCTATATTAGAATCAGAATTGGTTTCAAAATCTACCTCAAAGAGTATCATAAGATACAAATTGGCTTCTTTAAAATCTTCAAAACTCTTTGACGCAATCTTTAAGTCTTCTATGTAACTCTATATTACCATTAGAGACTTGGTTTCTTTTTGTATTTCTCCTTCTTCTTGATTAGCACAGGACATTCATACTTTATGTGCCCTAGCTACTTACATTCATAGCAAACTATTTCCTTTTTAAACTTCTTCTCCTTCTTTTCTTTGGTTGCTTTACTTACATTACCATTTCAAATTTTATTAGTTGAAAATCCTTTAGTCAAAGCTTTCTTAGCTTTCTTTTTTAGCTATTTGTTCAGTTTCTTGGCTAAAAGTGTGACATCCTTGTCTTCTTCTTCATATGATTCTACATCCTCAAAATCAACATCTGCTTCTTTGGTCTTGAATGTTATAGCCTTTTTTCTTTGTATCCTCTGAATAACTCTCTAGTTTGAGGAAATCTGTCTCAGATGCCATTAATTTGCTACACAATAAACTCAGAGTTAATCTTTTCAAGTCGTAGGCCTCTCTTATAGCAGTTTTCTTAGCATTCTAAACTTTGGGAAGGATCCTTAGCATTTTACATACCATATCTGCATCATTAATTGTTTTGCCAAGAAAAAACAATTCATTAGTTATGGTAGTAAATCTAATAAAGGAATCCTTAATTTCTTTACTATGAAGAATTTGAAAGGTTTTATATCGCTGAACCAGTGAATTCATTCTTAGGTCCTTGATTATCTCAATACCTTCACAAGTTTGCATCGAGGTATCCTAAATGTCCTTAGCTACAGTAGAAAAAGCAATTAGATAAAATTTTGAATATGCAATAGTACTCAAAAGTAAATTCTTACCCTTTAAGTTATGTTCAACTCTAGTGATATCCTCATTTGTGGTGACAATAGTCGGGACTTTAAGATCTCTTATTATAATAATTTACCAAGCTTGATAGTCATATGCCTTCACATAAATCTCCATCCTAGATTTCTAGTAAGGACAGTTAGTTCCATAAAAAAAATTGAGCCTTACCAAGTTGAACTATTAAACTACCACTTGATTCACCTTTGATATTAAACTCTATATGATATTAAAGCATCGCTTTGATACCAATTATAGGTCCCATATAAGATATCAAGAGTTGAAGGAAGGGGAAGGGGTTATGAATTGGTATTTTTAGCAAATTTAGAAAAAATTTTCAAGTTTAATTAAAAATACCCCTCTTAATAACTTAAGTTGGTGAATGATGGTACTTTAATAATTCAATGTGTAGTGATAATAGCACAAATAAACAACTTAAAGTAAAAGAGATAAGGAGGAGAAATCAAGCTCAAAATTTAAAGAGCTTTGGCCTTATGCTTACTATTCTCTTCTAACACTACTATTTGAGACCTATTCTTTCTCGTTAGTATTATTTCACTTGATCCATTATTTTAAAATCAAATCAATAGAAGTTACAGGTCTTACCACACATGGTCTTCATAACTTTTTGCTTTACCTATTTAGCCTTTCTACAGTTTACACTAATTACAGATTCATAGAGAACAAATCAAACTTTTCTCTCAAACACAACACCTAACCACTAGATGTTGTTTACAAAACAAAGATGGGAAGTACAGTAATATTGTCAAGTAATTTAGCATAAGAAAATATATGAAAAATGTTGAATATTAAGCTTTTAATCAACTCTTTGAAGAAGTTTTTGAGAAGTCTGCTGTATTTTCAAATAGTAATGATTACAATGGTAGTGTACTTTTTCGCTTCACTGATGTCATGTGAATTTAGAACTTTTTGCTATTTTATACTTGAATTCTTCAATAGCTAGAGATCCAATATTTTATTCAACCCGTATCTAACCAATTTTCTAACTTTTGAAAGATTCCTTAATATTTCTAGAAAACATCTTGGAATTTAAATTCGATCCTAATCTTGTTTCAACCATCCTTTGTGAATGGATATGCCTCATCAATAGCTTTAAATGATCTTGAATTTCAAATTTAATGTCCTCGAATTTTTGAGATTGACTTCATATTTAAAACATTTAAAAATATCTTACATGCTAATATTTCTCAAATCTCATTTTAAATGAAATTTCTTAAACAAAATTCAACTAAATCAATTTCCTTAAAAATCCCTATGAATCGTAATACCAACTTTTATGAAACGGAATTAAGTGTATTTCCAAAATACACTTAATCAAGTAGAGCTAGGTCTTGAATAGCATGATGAACTATTTTTCTAAAAATTTTCCAATTCAACCTTCTAAATAAGTCTCTAAAAACTTTCAATAGCTCAATCATGATCTTCAAAGTCTCTAAACAACTTTCTCAAGTAATACATGTACCTTTTGATGGAAGTCTCTAAATAACTTTTTAAACACATTCTAAGTCCATTGTAACAAAATTTTAGACCCCTTGAATAAGATTCAAAATTTTAATTGAAATAGTTTGTTAAAATATTTGAATACTTACATACTTGTCAATACAATAGTATTTCTATTTTTATCATTATCAAAATTCATAATAGAACTTAATAGGTATTGAAGGATAGTCCATCTCGAATACATCAGTATTCATAAGATCCCTCAAATTTAGGCCATCCATTTGGATAAGATCAATGCTCCTCCAGCCAATACCTTTTCTACCATATAAGGTCCTTCACAACTAAGGATAAACTTCCCTTTAGGATCTTGCACATTTGGGAGGATCTTTTTTCAACACAAAGTCTCCTTCTTTAAACTGTCAAAGCTATACCTTCTTATTAAAGGATTGTATCATGCTTTACTGATAGCACTAGCTATAGCATATTACAATTAACCTCTTCTCATCTACTAAGCTCAGCTATCAATCCTCTAATTCATCCATTCAGCTTCATCTAGCTGAGTTTAAGTTAATACCCTTAGGGAGGCTATTTCCACCTCAACAGGCAAAACTGCCTTAGTTTCGTATACTAGGAAGTAAGGAGTAGCTCTAGTCGATGTCTTAATGGAAGTCCTATAGGCCACGAATGCAAAAAAGCAGCATGTCATGGCAATATTTGTAGATAACAATCATCTTCTCAATAATTCTTTTAAGGCTCTTGTTGGCCACTTCTACTGCCCCATTCATTTGTGGCCTATATAGTATAGAATTTTTGTAAGAGATCCTAAACTACTAACATAACTCTGTCATGAGTTTGTTGTTAAGATTCGTGTAATTATCTATGATGATTGACTCTAGCACTCCATATAAAGCAATTATATCTCATTTTGGGAACTTGATTACCACTCCTTTGTGAAATTCCCATAAGAGGAGGTTTCGACCCATTTTGTAAAATAATCAATGGCTATAAGAATAAACCTATGCCTATTTAATGCCTTCAGGTTGATTGAACATGTATTCCCCACATAAAAAATGGCCATGGTGATGACAAAGCATGCAACTCTTGAGCAGGAGCATTAACCCCATTAGAATATATCTAGCTCAAATGGTAGTGACTCATGTGTATAACGTAGTCAAATTCCATTGTCAATTAATAAATGCCCATCTACATAACTTTCTAGGCCAGCATATGCCTATTCATGTAAGGACCACATGCTTCTTCGTTTACTTCCTTCATTAGAGTATCCACTTCTTCCTCATCCATGCATCTCAATAATGTGGTGTCGAATGACCATCAATACAACAAGTTGCCACTAAGTAAGAAGCGACTTGCTAAGCCTCCTCAATGTCTTTTAGTCCCTTTTACTTAGCCCTTCTAGATACTTACTAGTTTGAAGAAAAATCTTGATATCATGGAGCCCTAGTTTCTCATCTATAATTGCTTCAGTTACTAAGCAAAAGGCAGATCTATCTTTTACTATGATTTTCCATGGATGAACTTCCGTCCTACCTGACACTTGAACCATAGACACTAGTATAGCAAGGGCATCGTGAATTAGTTTTGAGTTCGAGGTATATATGTGAAGGACATGTCTTTGAAATTCTCTATTAGCTTAATTAGATGCTGATGGTAACGCACCTGTTTAGGATCTCTCATCTTGTATTCACTACTCATTTGGAGAATGATTAAGGAGGAGTCTCCATACATTTTGAGCTGATGGGACCCCATATTTATGGCCATTTTTTAGGCCTAAGATGTAGGCCTCATACTCAATAATATTATTGATGTAAGAAAATATGAGCTTAGCGGCTATAAGGAACTGGCTACCTTTATGGGATATCAATACTACCTCTATCCCATATCTTGAGACATTAGCTACTCCATTAAAATACAACTTCCATTTGGTGGTGTTCGAATTGTTCTCCGTCATCAGGATATTCACATTAGGGAACCAAATCTCCCTTTCCTTAGATGCTTCTTTCATGGGGTATTCTGATGGTTAATCTACCAAGGCTTGCCCCTTAACTAAATTCTGTCTCACATATGTTATATCAAACTTAGATAACATCATCTGTCATTTGGAGACTCTTTCGATTAAAGCTGGTGATAAGAATCAACCTCATAGATTGATCATACGTAGCCAAGTTAGAGGACTCCAAGGACTTACTTGGAGAATACTATCTCAAAGCCCTATCTAAGATAGGTTTTCCTACCCTAACCTTCATGCTTCCCATTACTGCTAACTTGACTACTAAGTTGTCACGTATGCCAGATGTTGCAAACCATAACCAAGAATAGACAAGGCTGGTCACTGGATGGATCTAAGCTTACATAAAGCTGGAAAGGAATAATGGGGACTGGCATAAAAAGGGATGAATGCGAATGAAAAGTAAGCAAAACCTATGAATAGCTTTAAAGGATATGACGTACTAATGGAACTTCCAAGGACTCATGGTACAATCCGATATGATGTATGAATCAATCTAATGAGGTTATTTGCCATCTAACCTTGCTAAAGGGTTAGGATAAGAGTGATGCCGAAAGTAAATAAGCAATATTTACGTAAGGAAAAAAAATAACTTAAGCGCACTACATCAACTACAATTACAAAGGTATTTATATCCATAAGTTAAGGCAACTTGCCCAAAAAAGAAAAGACAAAAAGGGTATTTCCTAAGAAAGCAATGTACATAATATAAAAAGGAAAAAAAAAAAGAATATACAAGGAAAGCAATCGTTGGTGTAATATATTCTAGACATGATATTGTACACGTGGTGATATTGTTTTGGTGATATCGTTGGAAGATATAGACAAAAAGTACAAATAGCTTACTTATCTAAGCAAGGGTGGCTTAGTCAGTTTGGACTCTTTCTTTTGGCATCTTGGTAGGGGTATAGCTAAGTAAGTAATTGGCCAGGTATGTGTAAGAAAGAAGATGGGCTATTGTTTCGGTCTTCCGCTTCTTGGCACATAAAATGTGAAAAATAGGTAGTTACTCGGCTCAACAAGCACAATGGGTCAGCAAGAAGATACTCAGCCTCCGTATGAGTAGCTTGAACAAGAGGATTCATCTTGCCAGTCCCTCTAGTCCTCGAGCTTGGCTGCAAGTCAATGGTTTGGTAACTTGATTCTCATCATGAAACCTATCGAATGGTTGTGCTATGGTGCAACATCCAAGTAGATAGCCTCTAGAGACTATCTGAGTCAAGCTTCGGAGCTACCCACCAATGTCCTACCCCAGCTCAAGTTGAGTACTCTTTAGCAAATGAATGACCAAGCTCTGACTAATCTAGATAACGTTAGTACCTAACTACAAAACTACCTCTTTTCTTCATTTTATCCAATTTGTACTACAATTCAGAATGACCAGCCATCATCCAACACGTGTCTTCTAGCATGACATTCCATAATGGTTCTTTATTTGTATCTTTTACCATTTTTAGTATGTTTTATGTATCCTATTTATAGGATACCCTTTTTTCTTTTCTTGCATGTAAAGTAATCCTAGTGAGACAAGTATATAGACCCCTACTTAATGTATGCAAACAATAACTTCATCATCAAGATTTATACAAGTTTCCCTTTGAGCAACCCTACTGTTCTCATTACTCTTCAACTTTTATTTATTCCCTTTAGCAAGGAATAATGGCGAGTGAACCTTCAATTCAGACCAATGAGTCATATCCAGCTAATTGTAGGCCATGTAAGATCAATTGGCATGTCATGTCCAATTGGTAACTACCTAGATTTTGCTAGTTTTTCTTTATTTCCTTTTATTTTCTTTTTACTGTAGTACATCTCCGTATGTCCGACCTTGAAGATGCATCAACTGGTTTTTCAGTGACATACTTGAGAAGATCGTATCTTGTTAACAACTATACTATGTAGTGTAAGGCATATTACTTGTGTCAATGCATTACTCATACTAAGGCACAACAAGTCCTCTCTACCTCGGAATGCTTTTGTTCTCCTTCAGTGAACTTCTTACTTTGGTAATAAATAACACTTTCAATTCCCTCTTCATCTTTTTACCCTAACATACATCCTATGGCATCTTGGAGGATGATGAGACATAGAAACAAAGGTTGACTCGACTTTAGGGTAATTAAAATTGAAGGATTCATGAGGTAGTCTTTAAGTTTGCGAAAAGCCTCTTCGCACTCTTCATCTTAATTTAGAGTGTCATTCTTTCTTAATAATCTAAATATATGGCGGTATTTATCCGTAAGTTATAATATGAACCAAGTGATATAATTTAGTTGCTCTAGCAAAGCCTGACTTCCTTAAGTATGTACAAAGAAGGCAGGTCTATAATTGCCTTTACCTTATATGGATTAACTTCAATTCCCCTCTAGCTAATTATAAACCCAACAAATTTTCTTAATGTAAACCCAAATGTACATTTTTCTAGATTTAGTTTTAATTTGAAACTTAAGCAATCTAGTAAATAGTTTCCTCAATATTGCCACATGATTTTCATCTTCTTGGGATTTGGCAATAATGTTGTCTACATATACTTTCACTTCTTTGTGCATTAAGTCATGCAACAAAGTCACCATTACCCTTTGATGGGTTGCCTTGGTGTTTTTAAGATTGAAGAGCATAACCTTACAGCAAAAGGTGCCCCATGTTGTGATGAAAGTAGTTTTACCTTTGTCTTCCATAGCCATTTTAATTTAATTGTATCTTAAAAAACCATCTATAAAGGAGAATAGATGGCTTCAACAATAATGCCATTAACACTTGAGTCCAACATTATGTAATAGTTTCTCCAACAAGTTAACAACATAATAGTCAACAAACATTGCTGCTCACTACCTAGAATCTGACTATCTCACTCTAACAACTTCAACTCTCGATACACAAGCAACATAAAAAAAAAAAAAAAACTTGCTTTGTTTTGAAGTAGCGAAATAGAGGATAATAAAGTAACAATGAGAATTGTTCTTGCTACTTCACAAATGTCCACTGTATAGCTTACAACTTCAAACTTCACTTCACTCAAATACACTAAAGTAGCTACTAATAGCAAAAATGAAAAGAACTCCACTACATTCCACACACTCCTTTTTAGAACCATGCTTTGATACCAGCGAAGTTAATGCATCTCTGAAGTCGTATACATAAAGGCTACATCACAATGAATTGATTTAACAAAATAAAAAAAGGTTTAGTAAATTCGAACAACTACCTAATTGGATATGATACACCAACTAGATCTTATATAACCTATAACTTGCTAGATGTGATTCATCAGTCCAAATTATAAGATTACTCACCACTATTCCTTATTAAAGGGAATAGATAAGAGTTAAGGGTAGAGAGAGAACACTGAGGTTGCTCAAAAAGGAAACTTATAATATTCAATAAGAACGAAGTTGTTTGTATATAAGGAAATGAGGTATTTATATAACCTCAACTAGGGTTATACTAAATGAGGAAAAGATAAAAATAAATAATGTACAAAAAATTCCTAAAACATTTTTAAAAGGGTAAAAATGGCAAGTAATATACTATACGGAAAAGTAAGGAATCATTCTAGAATAATGTGCTAGAAAACATGTATCATTAGGTAATGGGTGATTCATATCAAGTTAGGTCTTGATGGTACGAAGTCTGGAGCAGTTTTGCAATTGTTAAAATAAGCTTGAGGGATGTCAAGAGAAGGCCTAAGAATTGAGCAGATCTGGTCTAGTTTAGGTTAGAGCTTAGACACTGAAAGATATTTACTCTAGGTCGAGTATCTTGGTAGGTTAGCTTAGACACAGGTTTGACATTGGTTAGCTTTAGAGCTACCTAGATCATCATAAGAGTTTGGCAATAGGTATGGTTACTCAACTACTCAACAGATCTACTTGGTTAGTTTGGCACTTGGCAACTCAAAAATAGTGTCAATCCTTATAAGAGCTCGGTACTCAATTGGGCATAAGTGTAAAAGATTGAGGTCGGGATAAAAATCCTTGTCTTGAACGGGGTTTCGAGCTAGTATTCTCTACATGAGTCCTTACAATCCTCTAGCTTGATTATGTGTGATTGGTCTAAGGAGTTGATTCTTATCATCTGGTTGGGGGCTAGAAGGATTTTTCCTCAAATCTAAAGGGGTTTCTTACAATTGCTCTGTTTTAGGATCAAGTTGGATACATTGAAGGTGGAGGAAAAACCATAGCTTTTACTCAATTTAATTTGATAAGTGTTACGATTGATCTTCTTCAAGACTTTGAATAAACCATCAACTCATAGAGATAGCTTGCTTTATCGCAAGTGTAGAAATTTTTTTCGATTGAGGTAAATCCATAATAAGTCACCTAACTTTAAGGAAATTGAACTTAGCGATTTTCCTCGCTATAGATTGGTGCAACTCTTATAATTCTTGGGCTTGGTGACTTCAAATTGACTTTCTTTAGCAGTTGAGGGGGTACCGATCAGGTTTAAGGGAATAGTAGGGTTAAGGCCGTAGATGACTTCAAAAGGAGTCTTCCTAATAGTATTGTGGACAATTCGATTATATACGAACTCCACAACTGGTAGACATAAATCCCAATCTTTCAAATTCTTTCATATGATAGCTTAAAGTAGATTTCTTAGTATCCTCTTCACCACTTCAATCTGCCCATCAATTTGAAGGTGGTTACTAAAGTTGAACAAAATTTTAGTCTCAAGTCTTCTCCATATTGTCCTTCTAGAAATAGCTCAAGAATTTTGTATCTCGATATCAGACAATAATCCTTAGCACTATATGTAGTTGAACAACTTCCTACAAAAACAAATTAGCAATATATAAAGCTTCATTAGTTCAATGGCACAAGATGAAGTATGTCATTTCGCTAAAGCGGTCCACTATAACAAAGATTGAATCTTTTTGTTTAGATGTTTGGGGTAACCCTAAGACAAAGTCTATGCTAAAGTCGGTCCAACGTAAGGTCGATGTAGGTAAGGACATATACTCTCCATACAGCTCTCTCTTCCCCTTTGCCCATTTACACACTTCATAACTTCCAACCACTTTATAGACATCCTTAGCTAGACTAAGCTAGTAAAAATTTTCTTTCAAAGAATTTGCTGTTTTGGTCTCTCTGAAGTGACCATATAATAATCCTCCACCATGAGCTTCCCTTACCAACAGCTAACGCATGAAACAAGTCGATATGTACAACCTTCTTTCCTTGAACAGAGAGCTATCCTTGAGGTAATATCCTCCAACAATGACTCCTTCTTAGAACTGTTCAAGAATAGGACCAAAATGTTGCATACTGCTTGGTGATAAGAGAAAATCCCAACAATTTTGTCTATAGGGTAGTTAATAAAGTTTGCTAACAAGACAAGGCATTCATGACCACGTTGGCACTACCCTTTTTGCTCTGAATCATGTAAGAAAATCCTTACATGAACTCTAACCAATTTTCTTATCTCTTTAAAAGTTTGTTCTAGCTACTTAGATGCTTCAAGGACTCATGGTCTATAAAAATTACAAACTCTTGAGGTAATAGATAATGTTGCTAAATAGTAAGAGCTCCAAAAAGAGAGTATAACTCTTTCTCATACACAAAGTAGTTTGGTGAGGCACTACTAAGCTTTTCACTATAATAAGTAATAGGTCGGCGTTCTTACATTAGGATAACACTAATACTAATGCCTGATGCATTGCATTCTAATTGAAATGGCTTATCAAAATCTAGTTGAGCTAAGATAGGGGTAGTAGTAAGCTTCTCCTTAATCTCTTTGAAGCTTTGCTCAACTCGGTCATTTCATCAAAATCCTTTACTCTTTTTGGTGAGTTCAGTCAATGGTGCATCAATAGTACTAAAGTTCTTAATGAATCTTCTATAGAAAGAAGCAAGGCCATGAAAACTTTATACTTTAATGATATTCTTCAGCATCGACCATTCTAAGATAATTTGTACCTTTTCCTCATCCACTCTAATTCCATCCCCAAATACTATATACCAAAGAAAGACAACTTCTCTTTGACAAGATGTATACTTCTTCAATTTCCATGCAATTTCTTAGTAGGTAGAATGTCAAAAACATCTTGGAGATGTTAAACATGGTTGTTCAGGATGGCACTGTATTTTCCTATTAGCAGACGCATCATATGGTTCATAAGTTGTATAAATGTGCTTAGTGAATTTGTAAGTCCAAATGGTATAACCAACCACTCATAGAGACCATGCTTCATCTTGAATGTAGTTTTTCACTTGCCACTAGGTCTTATGTGAATTTGATGGTAATCACTTTGCAAGTCAATCTTTAAGAATATGTGGGCATTATGAAGCTCATCCAACATGTCATCAAGCCTTGGTATTGGGTATCTATGCTTAATTGTAATATGTTTGATAGCATGGCTATCGATGCATATGCACTACGAACCATCCTTCTTTAGATCATCTTCTTTTCAGTTCAACAGCTTTTTCAGGATTCATTTTATAGGCGGATTGATTCAATAAGGCTGCGCTAAGCTGTAAATTAATATAGTATTCTATGCCTTGGATTAAGGGTAGTCTTTCAAATAGTTCTTTAGGGAATTGGTTAAAAAATTCATCTATCATTCTTTAGATCTCATCAAGCACATCTTCCGGATCTCTTAGCTTCAACAATCTCCTATTAATAAAAACATAGGCTCATCAACCTTCTTAATAGTTTAGAGCCCTTAGCAACTCATTATTAAGGCCTTCTTCTTGTTAACTTAGGTGAGCTGATTATGTGTCTCATTCACCTAGTTTAGGGTCATAGGTTGCAATACGATCTTCTTTCCTTGCTTGACAAAGGCAAAGGTGTTCTTATATCCATTATGAGTAATACGTCAGTTGAACAACCAAGGTCATCTAAGTAATGAATGTGAAGCTCCCATAGGAATCACATCACATGTCACTTTGTTCTTATGCACATTCCTAGCACTAAAAGGTACAAATACTTGTTTAGTGACATGCATAGCAACTTTATCATGTAACTAGTGTAGCTTGTAAGGTTAGGGGTGCTTGGAGGTCGACAATCCTAACACCTGTACAAAAGATTATATAACTACATTGGTACAACTCCCTCCATTCATAATGATGGTGCATAACAGTCCCTTAATGGTATACTTGGTGTAGAAAAAATTTTCTCTTTAGCCTTCTTTGGAGCTCAACACTCATCTCAATACTAGTATCATCACCTCTCCCTAATAAGCATAAATACAGGTCTCCTCTTCCTCCTTAGCTGCAACTCTGCTAGCATTCTTCTCCTCATCTAGCTTACTCTTGTCGGCATATTCACCACATCTCCTTAGAGTACCATGATACATCAGGTCAGACACTCAACAGCTATGTGTCCAAAACCCAAGTATTTAAAGCATTTCGCCTTACTTGTCTTCTGTCCAAAGGTTTGTCCTTTTCCATATGTCCTTAGGGTTAGCTTATCTTTAACTCAACTCTTTTGGCCTACTTAGCTATCATAGGTTGGTCATGTTTTTCCTCAGCTTGCGAAGGTCTCCTCAGCTCACCATGAGCAGGTTGGCATAGAGCAAGAGCTTGGGAGAAGCTTTACTTGAGTCCAACATTGTGTAATACTTTCTCCAACAAGTTGATAATACAATACCGAATAAACACTGCTACTTACTACCCACAATCTTACTATCTCACTTTAACAACTTCAACTCCTAACACATAAGTAATAGAGAAAAGAACTTACTTTGTTTCGATGTAACAAAATAGAGTGTAATAGAGTAATAATGGGAACTGTTCTTAACACTTCACAAATGTCCACTGTATAGCTTACAACTTCAAACTTCACTTCACTCGAACATACCAAAGCAACTACAAAAGGGATAAAGTAGCTACTAATAGCAAAAACGAATAGAACTCCACTGCATTACACATACACCCTTTTGAAACATGCTTTGATACTAGCGAAGCTAATGTGTTTCTACGGTCGTATACACGAAGGTGACACCACGACGATTAGATTTAAGAAAATAAAAAAAAAGGCTTAGCAAATTTGAGTAGCTACCTAGTTGGATGTGATACACTAACTAGATCATACATGGCTTACAATTTGCCGGATGTGACTTACTAGTCCAAATTATAAGGTCACTGGCCATAACTCTATACTAAAGAGAATAGATAAGAGTTAGGAGTAGAGAAAAAACACTAAGGTTACTCAAAAAGGAAACTTGTAATATTCAATAGGAATGAAGTTATTGTTTGCATATAAGGAAATGGGGTATTTATATGAACTCAAGTAATGTTACATTAAATGAAGAAAAGACAAAAATGAATAATGTACAAAAGATTCCTAAAACATTCTTAAAAAGGTAAAAATAGCAAATATTATACTATATGAAAAAGTAAGAAATCATTCTAGAACAATGTTCTAGAAGATACGTATCGTTAGGTAACAGGTAATTTGTGTGGAGGTAGGTTTAGATGGTACAAAGTCTAGAGCAATTTTGTATTTGTTGAAATAAGCTTAAGGGACATTAGAAGAAGGCTTAGAATTGAGCAGATCTTGTTCAATTTAGGTTAAAGCTCAAACACTAAAAGATATTCAAATTATCCCCAAGTCAAATATCTTGGCAACTTAGCTTGAATAAAGGTTTGACGTTAGTTAGCTTAAGAGCAGCCTAGATCATCATAAAAGTTTAACAATAGGTATATTTGCTCGATAGCTCAATACATTTATTCAGCTGGTTGGTGCTTAGCAATTTGGAAATTGTATTAGTCCTTATGAGAGCTCAGCACTTAGGTTGGAGGAAGTATACAAGATTGAGGTAAAGATAGGAATCCTCGTCTTGATTAGGGTTTTAAGTTAGTATTTTTCGTGTGAGTGCTTATAGTCTTCTAGCTTAGCTACGTATGATTAGTTCGAGGAGATGAGTCTTATCACCAAGAGTATTCTCTACTAAGACGTCTATGTAAGGTAGTGGGAAATTATCTTTGGGAGTAGCCTAGTTTAAATCTCGAAAATCTACAAACACTCATGCTTTCCCATTTTCCTTCAAAATTAACATTATGTTTGCTACCTACTTAGAGTAATCTAACACTTTAATGAATCCCATTTCCAATAACATTTTAACTTCTTCTTTTATCTTCAATAGGATGCCGAGTCAGAAACACCTAAGTTCTACCTTTTAGGTTTAATGTTCTCCTCAGTAGATAATTTATGGACCACGATTAATGGGTCTAATCTTGACATATCTTCATAAGACCATGCAAATACATCATAATACTCAGCATTTAATTTAGTCCTGTCATCCTTCTATTTAAGTGATAGATTGCCCCTAATCTTAGATTTGAGACAACTCTTCTCTCATGGGTTCATACTTTACGCCAAATGTTCTAATCTACTCTTTCTTAAATGCGTGGCCTTTATTTTCAACCTTCTTACCATTAACCATATACACCTAGTTGAAGATCTATAATTCAAATTTTTCTAACTCTTATCGCCCTATGCATGGGATTACCATCTCCTTGTAGATGTCATAATTGTGCTCTTACAACATTGTGACTAATTGACCATTGGTGATAAACTTAACCTTTTGATGCAAGTTAGAAGAAATTGCACTAGTTGCATAGATCTAAGGTCTCTCTAATAACAGATTGAAAGATTTAGGGATGTTTAGTACTTGAAATGATACATTGAAGATCTGAGTCCCAACCATCACTTAGAGGTCCACTTCCCCTATGATCTCTCTCTTAGAACCATCAAAAGCTCTAACAACTATATAGCTAAGCTTAATTTCATCTACCTTGATCTTAAATTGATGCAACTTGTCTATGGGATAGATGTTTAGGACCTAAACCATAATCTTATCTTTATATCTCACAACTATGAATAAGGGCTTAGTGTCCTAATTCCCTTCTTCCCTCGACTCTTCAAGTGAAAAGGGTATTTGATCCATAGTAAAATGGAATTGACTCTGTGCCTTAACTTATTTGTTGAAATTTCTTAAGGAACTTGGACTTCTTTGAGGATCTTAAAGAAGGCTTCTCTGTGTTGGCTCAATGATAGTAGAAGCCCCATAAGAGAAATTTAAGATAGAACCTTAACCAATTAGTTGGAGATCTTATATTCGCTAGCCTTGATCATCTTAATGAAAGCATCAAGCTCAGATTCCTTTTCTCCTTAATCTTACATGTTCTATCTCACCTCCTCGCCAAGGCTATAAATTTAGCCTGTCCTAGCAATCCCTCCAACTACTATTGTAGCAAATTTTGTCTAATTAAGAGTCTGGGAGTCAAAAGTGCCACCTTATAATTTTCGAGTGGCATTGGGACATTGAACACATACTTTCGAGTCTTACCATACACTGACAACTCTTCAAGTTGCTTGTTATATTAGGTTGTAATTAGCTTTGGGCTTGACCCAATCATTCTTATCAAATGGCTTACATTGTTTTCTTCTATAAACTTAGACCACCCCCATCTTGTTACTGTTGCCTCAATATATGCAGTAAGTACAACCCATGTATCCATTAAGTACTCAAATTCACCTCGACTTTAACTTAGTGACACTATCATAGGGTTTCTTACTAGCTTATATTCCTCCAATTGCTTGAGTGAGGTTTTAAGGCTTGGTCACCATCATTTCTTGTATTCCTTGAGTAATTGGTAGATGGCTAGCTTAGTGTAGGTCCTATCTCAGAGGTTTATTCTATGTAAATATCCTTTCTCCCTAAGGAGCTAGGCTACCAGCTTGATTAGGATAGGTAAATTATCCAAATCCATTATAAGCTCGAGGTCCCTTACACTAATCATGTTGATTATTAGAGCATGATTTGGAAGCGGGATGCTATTGACATTAGGGATCTCAAAAAAGTCTAATTGTACCCTCTTAGCATCAATCGGTACCTAGATCTTGTTTCTTAACCTGTAACACTTATCAATAAAATGACCCACTTGCTCCAGGTAGTATTTACATCTAGCATCAGGATTATAGTTTCAGGGTCTATATCTTTCGTTGGGTAGATCAAAGTTGATGAGGTAATTAGGTCTTAGACATATCAAAACTTAGCTAAGGGGAACTAGGATACTAGTAAATCTTCTAGGCTAGTTAAGTTAGGATTGTTATGGTTGGTATTACTAGGTTGGAGCTATGGGGACTGTTGAGCTTGGAGTTGTCTAATATGGTGTATGTGGGGTAGGAGCTAGGTTTTAGTTGATAGTTACCATGCTTACAATAGAGTGTTTCCCTTTGTTGGTATGCTTGATAGGGGTAGGTTTCTTATCTTGGGGGTTTGAAGCTAGTAGTTTGCCAAATGTGATAGCATTCTCTATTTTGCACCTTGTTACTACTACCTCAATAAAGCTAGCCAAAGTAAGTGGTTTGAGGTGAGCAAAATAAGCCTTTTCTAGGGTGTTGATGAAAGTGAAGGTTAACTCCTTTTCAGGGATTAGGGTAGATTTAGGGTAGATACCCTTACGACTTGAGCCCTCCATCTCTAAGCATACCCCTGAAAGCTTCATTAGGCTTTTTACGAAGACTTACTAGATCCCTTATGCATAGGGCAACTTCTACGATAAACTTATACTACTTATAAAAGGCTTGGGCAAGCTTCTCTCAGGTATTAACTTAGTTAAGGATATGTTGAGCATTCCATGTCAAAGCAAGGCCGGTTAAATTGTCTTAGAACTTCTAAACCATTAAGTGATCATACTGAATGTACTTGCTCATCTTCTTGACATACAAACAGGTGTTTAATTTTGGGCATCTAGTTTTATCATACTTCTTGAAATTAAGCACCTTGACCTTATCTAATAAGGCCGAGCTATCTTGTACAATTATGTCAGAAACCCATCTTGTTTCTTGAAAGTCTTCATTTATCATTCATTTGTTGGAGCAGCTTTTATTTCATCTATTTCTATTTATGCTCAAATTCTTTCATCAGACCCTCGAAATTGACCTCCAACTCCCTTCTTATGGACTCATGGCAGTTACTTTCCCATGTGGTTTGAAATTTTCTACAAAGGCAAGTTGAGTTGCATGTAGGTTGCAAACATTATCAATCAAAAAGTCTATTTTGTCACCCATACTCTTCATCAATTATTCTAAAAGTTTGACCCTTGCCTCTATAACGACCCTATGAGGGGTCTAATAATATTGCCTAAAATTTCCATATCACGTGTGCACCCATGATAAGAAAATCGCCTTGCAAGTCAGAGATTACAAGGCTCTAAATAGTTATTCGTTAGGGTCTTTAATTTTAGTTCGTTGACTCATTATATAATATAAATAATTATGAATATCCATTTTTCCACAATTCCCCGGAACCGTAAAGAATCGGTATCCCCTACCAAAATAGTGAAATAAAATAGATAATTCTAGAAAATTCTAAACTTACTAAAGATATTAAACTTAATTGAGATATTAGTTGTTTTTCGGAGCATTCCGAATTAACTACACAAGCTTTTCATCATACTGATTCAATGGTAGCACTTTGCACTCGATTCCTATCCTAGTCCCAAATACCGATTAACCTGTAATGAAAAGAACTGTTGGGGTATAAGCTTACGCTTACTGAGATAATTACCCTCATTAATACCGCAGACAAAAATTTATTAGTTGTACAATTATATGAATGCATAAACAATCAGTATGCCAAACAATGCATACAGTGGCCTAAGAACTGCATACGACTTAGAATTACGCCCCCCATAGTCGGGGTTTGGAGATAATTAACCGACCTAAACCAAAATCTGGGTTTTAGACCTTGGGTTTTAATTCGTTAATACTATTGTGCTTAAGTCAAAAGAAAACTATATATATATATATATATACTTTCTTTATCGGATAATAAATCATATTTTTAAAATCCGAAGTCTAGCATATGGTAGCCTCCATGATCCACAAACATACGCCCTTAGCAGAAGCTACAAGACCCAACCCTTCATCGACGGTTGGCGTCTCCCAACGCTTAGTAAGCCCATCAGCTTAGGACAGAGACTTAATATATATGATGACATAGCTAGTACCCAATCTTACAAGAGGCACATCCTCCTGTGAGTCTCTTCTCATCTTTTGCGTGAAGCAGCAGTCGGTGTTATCTATATGCAATATAGGGAATGCATGATTCATTTTAATTTCTTAATCGTATAAGTGATTAACTCGATTTTCAAGGTGATTAGACAATTTCATTCCATATGATTTGCATGTATAAATTAGTGTAAACAATTCCTATTATTATATGTAATTCACAAGCCATCGCATTCATACACATGTATTTCCTATATCCTACAAGCATCCAAATTTATTTATATATATTTAGGTGCATCTATTCTAAATCTATTCTACAAGCAAAATCAAATAAAGAGTCATCGAGAATTTACTCACTCAGCCATGCGAATCAATCAAAATAATCCGGGATAGGTCATCTCCTAAAAGCCGGGTCCCCTGGACATCGCAAATACGATACTATAAGGATTTGAAATAAAACCTAGAAAATTAAGCTAAAACCCTTTAAGTTATACTTTTGACTTTGTTTCATAATTTTTCCCAGTTTTACTTAAAAATTCAATTGCATATAACTTTCTCGTTTTAAATCTAATTTTTATGATCTTATAGTCAATCTTTATCATTTTTAAGTTTACTTTAACATGGTGAGGTTAGATTTTTGTGATGAGGTACGAAAAAATTCCCATAGGTCAGAATAGTAGCAATCTTCATGATTTGGAGTGCTTTTAGGCTTTGTTTGGTTAATGGGCTTTTTGGTAACTTGAGAAATTCTTTGAGCTTGGGCTTAGGACTTTATTCCAAACTTAAAATACTCCTTAAGGTCAAATTTCAAACTTTGGTTTACACTCTTAATGCCAATAACAACTTCTTGGGCTTTTATGTAGGCTTAAGTTGTTAAATGGGCTTGTTTTTAGTTCAAACTAAAGTTAGTGACTTTGTTGGGCTTATGAGGTCTTAGGTGGAATTCTTGTGGGCTTCAAAACAACCTTTCTTAATATTTTAAAGTGCTGGTTAGAATTTTAGTGAAGGCCCAACTTAGAGTTATAGACTTTCTTTAAGAGTTTTAGGCTCTATATAATTGCTATATTTGCTTTAGTTGATCTTTTTAATTTGTTCACTTGGTTTTATCATATTTATAAGTAGCTTTTAGTCATGTTCTAGATCTGGTCGTGATGAATCCAAGAGGTTCTCACTTAGTTTTTCAACTTGTTTCATCATTTCGTTAAGTTTAAGGGTTAGATCATGAACCTAGGTTACTTATATTCAAATCTTAACTTAACTTCTCTTCCATAAGATAATTACTTAGCTTATACTTTACATGAAAATAGTAGATCTCATACTTATCACAACTTCTATATCATAGTTCATATCTTATAAGGTTGGTTTTTTCATAAAAGTTTCATGTAATGGATTTTCCTTTACCTAAGGCTAGCTTTGAGCATTTTTAACTTAATAGAAATGGAAATAACATCTAAATGGCTCACATGTACTCCATGTCCAACATGATGTCTCCTCATTCATGTACACATTTCATGATTTTCTTAACTTAAAATCTTCTATTCTAGTGTTAAACATATATCTTTACATAACACCAACTTAGCATGCTCATATTTTAACTTTCATGTAAAAGGGTTCACAAGCTTACTTTTTAAGATGGTCTAGCTATTTTATCATCTTATGATCATGCTAATATCTTCATGTGACACTAAACCACTAACACAAAGAACCAACTTACTCGTCCTAAAAGCATAGAAATGGTGGTTATGCAACTAAGTACCCTTTTATGTTCCTTGTTTTTCTTCCTCCTTCTTGTAAGCTCCTTTGGAAACTAGAGTCTTGATCTTTGAAGTGAAGCTTTAAGGATATTTTAAAGTTTCTAAAAATGGTTTTTGAAGTTGACAAATAGAGGGCACAAAATAAAGCTTGGTACCATAAGTATGGAAGCAAAAATAGTGGCAGCAATGTTGGGATTTTTGTGGGGTTCAATTTCTTCTTTTGATTTATGTTTAAAGTGAGAGAAAGGAAGTGAAAATGAGAGTGAAAGAGGGAGAGAGTGGTAGATTTTTGAATGGGAGAAGAAAGGTATGCAAGAAGCTTTAATTGATTGTTTTGTAGCTTATACAAAAGTCAACAATGCAACTATTGATGATGTAAGCATTAAGGAGTAAATAGTGGTATGTAAGAAAAAGTGATTGATAGTTAAAAGATAAGAGCATGGCCCCCCTCTTCTTATTATTCAAACCAGCCATGGAGTGTCCTTTGGGGGCCATGGAATTGTCTTGTCTCATTTAATGAAGTTAAGCATGTGAAATCTTATAAAAAATTATCGATATGTAATATAAGTGAAGGGGTGATAAGGAAAGTATCTTATCACTTGATTTTGATAAGTTATCAATTGATAAATGATTCTAACTTTCAATTGATAAGTCATCTAAGGTGATTGGTTCGTCTACTTATTTATATGTAAGGCTTAGACATGAAGATAAGGGCATAGTCTTATAGGAAATTGTTTTAGGATTTTCATCTTCCATTTTTTTGTACTTTATAATTTGATTCCTATAAAATTATGAAATTTTATAAAGTTGAATGAAATTATTTAAATTAAATTATCGATTAGTCACTTAGGGTCAAAATTTCCTAATTTTTTTAGGGTTTAGGGTCTTAAGTGAGTTTAGAGCTCGTAGTTCTTTAAGCACAGGTTTTCTTGATAATTGGTTTTTGAATTGGAAAATTTTAATTTGTTTCTAAATATAAACTTAAGTTCTCAGTTTCGTTGATCCTTGGGAACGTTCGGACAGTACTTTTAATTGAATCATAAGCCTACTAAAAATAGGGTTTATATTTATCAATTGATAAGTAATTTAGGATGATCAGTTGGTTTACTTATTCATGTGCACAAATCTTATGCATGAAGATAAGGAGATTGTCTTATATGAAATTCTTTTGGAGTTTGTCTCTTAAATTGATTTATAAGTTATGATTTAATTCTTATAAAATTATGAAAATTTCTAGAGTTGAATAAATTCTTAATTGTTTTAGGGCTTTAGGTTTAGAGTCTATGGTTCTCGTATTCAAGTTTTATTGATAATAGGGTTTCGAATTGGAAAATTAAATTCATTTTTAAATGTAAACTTGAATTCTTAGCTTAGTTTATCCTTGTAGTCATTTGGGAAGTACTCTTAATTGAATCACAAGTCCGCTAAAAATAGGGTTTACAATTTATCCATACATAACATGACTTATAAGTAAAAATAAGGGAATTGTCTTATATGAAGTTCTTCTTAAGACTTAATTCTCAAATTAATTTGTAGGTTATGATTTCCTTTTTAAGAAATTTTAAAATTTTATAGAGTTGAATAAAATTTATTCAAATTATATTTTTAATTATTCATTTAGGATCATAAGTCCGTGATCATCCTAGGTTTTAGGGTTCGAGTGAGTTTATGTATGTTTTAGAGTTCAAGTGAGATTATATATGTTTTAGAGTTTTTCACCAACTCAGGAATAATTTACTTACACTTAGGAGCTTAAAGATCAATTAGCTTAATTATTTAGGAATACCGCTTTATTATGGAATATATATATATATTTCATATGATAGATTAAGAAAAGAGAAGGAAATTGCTTAATAACATATTTATATATATATATATACATATTGTGAGGCTACTTATGTATATAAGTAAAATAATATCTATAAATTTATTAATTTATTCCTTTAATTAGCTTAGTTTTATTGTTTATTATTACTTGAAATAATCCTTGTTTCGTTTGTTATTAGTTTTATATGATTTCACAAAATTATTGATAATTTTATTGATTTATGGCTTTTCAAGCATTAAGATAATTTTATAAAGTTTTAAAAAATTTTA
This sequence comes from Lumnitzera racemosa, assembly GCA_024138005.1. Lineage (NCBI taxonomy): Eukaryota > Viridiplantae > Streptophyta > Magnoliopsida > Myrtales > Combretaceae > Lumnitzera > Lumnitzera racemosa. The sequence goes on from JAMXBC010000011.1 coordinate 25,261,100, forward strand.
TGATTTGATATTTATAGTTCATATTAAGTTTAGGTTTACATTTTTTTTAGTATACTTATGTAGGGATTAGGGTTTTCTTGCATGATAAGGGTTTCCAAATTGTATCATTGAGTCTTTTAAGTTCATTTTAAGTTCCAAGTTTAAAATTTTTGTTGGTTTTCATTTTATGTGGTTTTGTCGACTTAAGGAAGTGTCTACGATACTCAAGTCTGATACTATGTTTAGAAGGTTAAATTTATAAATCTATAGCCTCAATAGTGACATCATTGGTGGTGTTACCAGTATTACTAATGTTGCTTGTATTATTGGTGTTGGTTGCCATTCTAGATCTTAGTCGAGTGATTTTAGGACTTCATTCTCAAATGTACTACTTATGAGCTATTTTTGAAGAACTTGGATAAAGGCAAACACTCAAAATTTATTAGAATATTCCTTTCAACATTCCCTTAATTCCACTCTTTTTTTTAGTAATTATTAACATCCTAGCTAATTGCATTAACTTTATCTATCTTTTTGTTTTCTTTTTTCTTTTTATTTTCCTTTGTCTCACAAACTTTTTGTTTCCCCTTTTTATTTCTTTTTATTTTATTACATGTCCATTTTATTTTTTTGGAGCAAACAACAATAATAATAAAGAATAAACGATTGAATATATAAAATGGAGGATGTTATGAGAACACACGGATGTTGATATTCAAATTGGCAAGTAACCCATAACGTGGCAAAAGTTATCATTTTTATTAAGACTACAAATGATGAAGTTTGATTATAATTCTTTAGTTCAAGAAAAGATGATATTTCTAAACTAATGGGCCTATTTGCTAAGTCTTTTGTTGGTTGGCTAGTTGGATCTTACTTCATTACTTGTCTTCTTCCTCAATGAGTTGGGCTTTGTTGATACTTCTAACTCTTGAATTCTTTCACGGGCTCTTTTCAACCTTTGCCACCTTGTATAAAGCCTTGATAATCCTTACTGACTTGTTTCCATCCTTATAGACAACTTCTACCTAAGCCTAGACTTACTTCATATAAGTTCTCATTTTAAGGCAGGGATTCTTTAGAGTTGGCCGTAGCACATCAAGGGCCTTAAATTGCTCTTGACCCATTTCCTTGAGATGTTAGTAGACATAATCTTTAGTGGCCTAATATTTTCTAGCATTCTTTACTACGTCTTTTGGTTAAAGTGTTAGGATCATAACTTGTTTGCTCTATAGAGTCCTGATAATATATACGTGAGATACCTTTTCATTGATCATAAGACATGGGTCATAATAGCTCATAGTCGCTCTGTCTAATGATAGCCTTTGGACTATGGTTTAGATGGGTTGGCTTGTTGGGTTATAGTAGCTAGATAATATTTCGATCAGTGAAGCTACCTCATAACCCCATTAGCCTCTCATCATATCTTTAGTAGCACACCACCTAGGCATCCACATGAAGTCTTCAACAATAAAATTTTGAAGGACCTCAACCCAACATTAAGTAATAGCCCTTGGTAACTTAACCTTCACTGATAATTTAAATTATGTCAACTTTTACAATAAACTTCGCTTTATGAAATTTGAGCTAGTGGTTTGTCGTATGGCTAACAAATCGGCTTAATGAAGTCTTCATTTCTTTTGGTTTTGAGGTAGTTAAGTGATTTGATTCGTTTAGCCAAGAGGGTCGAGACATATGATTTTCACTTTAGAAATTAGGCTACTAACTTTGCAACATGGAAATGGGTACTAAACACACCTTTTAAAAACAACATGGTCTCAAACACTGCTAGAATATACGTATAGCATCAATTATGTTACCATCTTTGATAGCCCTCACTAAAGATATCTCGCTTTTCTTCAAACCTATGACTCTCTATAAACCACTCAAGATATTGTGAGTGCCTTTTTCAAGGTCCAAGACATAAATCTCACTCATATTTGTAGGGGCCTTTAGTAATTGGGTATACTCTCCTATAATTGGGCATAATTGATGAGGCCTAAAACAAATGGCTACAAAGGGCCCTCACATAGACAAGGTCGATAGAAATCTCTATTAGGGACATAATAAGCCTAATTTTTGTCTTGACATGGTCCTACGACTTGAGGCTAAAATGTAAGAACCATCTTTGAGATTCTTGAGCTTATTGATGTAGATCTATTTCTTCAATATTCTAAAAATCTAGACAAATAATAATAATAAGAATAATTTTACTTTTTTTTTGAATTTATAGGAAAAGTAAAAATATATATATTATAAGGTACATTCATTTTTACAAGTGTACATGTTTACATGAAAAATAAAAACAATATATAATATGTATTACAACACTTCAAATTCTACCATATTATAGCTGTTCACATGGAATACTTGCCACATTCAATTTACTTTACTAATCCATGCAAGTTCATGAATGCAATTAGGTGGACTCTAAAGGTACCCAAGTTTTAATAGGTCTTATATAAATTACATGCTCATTTGAAACTTAAGTGAGATTAGCTAACTTAGTCTTGAGTGATGGTTACATTACATCACCCAAGACTTACCTAATGGCCTTCCCCTCCTATGTTCTTAGGATGGTTCGAGTTTAGCCACATCTATACACACATTATGATATAACACCCCCCCACCCCCCACCCCCCACAAAGCCTATTAGGCTACCTCTTTTTCTTTTCTTTTCTTTTTTTCTTTTTTGTTCCTGTATCATTAGCACCCAAATAGTACAACTATATACACATAATAAATAACTAAACACCTAATCAAATAACAAGAAAAACACAATTATTATTATTTTATTTTTCAAGGAAAAGAAACAAAGGCCTAATTAACTTTCGTAGATTCCTTTTATGGCTAGCCTGCAAATGGGTCCCCAATGGAGTCACCAATCCGTTGAGATAAAAATTTTGTTTCTCTCTTTTATTAACCCAATTTATATTAATCCTAACCCATTTAACATAAATCTTTCAACCAGGTTTTTTACTTAAAAATAACTTTTGAAAAAGGAGTAACAACTTGATCAAAATCAAGAAAAAGTGAAATTAAGGCCCATAGGTGAATGAACCCCAATTTTAGCTACTGATTTATGGGTTTTCTAAAAATGTTTGTGAACATAGAAACTAGAAATCCATTAAGCTCAAGGGCTATCTTATTAAAGGCCAAGTAGTTTCAATGTGAAAAATCCATGAAACATCTTAATGGGCCTTAAATATGTTTTCAAATAAATTAGGCTTTTCTTATTTTTTTCTAAAAAAAGAAAAGGGGAAAAGAATTCATTATCTTAGGCTACCTGATGTGCCTATGTACACATGGAGAGAGATTAAGTCGACATACTTCTTATTTATAAAAAATTTAAGTTTGTTAGTTTATTTTATTTTTTAAAAACCTCTTTTCTCTTTAAAGTTCATTACATTTTATTAATTTTTTTGAAAAAAAGGTTTTGGTCATCTTTCGAAAAATTCTTAAAAAAAAAAAACTTAAGTTTTGGAAAAGAGCCTGATTATTTTATTTTTATGAAAACTATTTTATGCATGGAGAAAATAAAATTTTTTGGAAAAGGCCCATATTATTTGAAAATAACAATAGAAGCCTATGAGACAATTCAAATTAAAGCCTAACATGCTAATTTGTAACATCTCGCTAATTTTCAACATACATAAAACTATGCCAATCATTAATTTTATTATAGTATCATATTAATTACGAAAATCAAATCATAGAAATTGTGCCTAACATGTTATTATGCTACAAAGTCAAGATTTTTATGTAAACCACACTTACTAATTCAAAACATTATGCTAATTAATCAAATTTATTATACTAACATACAAAACTATCATGCAATGTATTAATAATCAAATTTAATAAGATGATACTAACATGTTAATTTTATTAATTAAAGTATTAACATCATATTATTAAAACCAATCATTATTCCAACTTATACATTATCAATGTATTAACATAACATAACATGTAATATTAAAAGAAATCAACTTACATTATTATAAACACATTATTTACATGAAAATAAATCAACACTAGATCAAAACACGTTCATGAATTTGTTTTTGTTTTTTTTTTCTAGATTTTTCCTTTTCTTTTTTTCATAAACAAACAATGAACACACTTAAGAAGGAAAAGGAACTTACTTTATGCAGTGATCAAGATATGGCTGGTTCAGGCGGATTTCGACCCATTCTTGAGGCATGGCTGGTGGCATTGGATTTTTAAGATGTCACTTTGAAACTTCAAATTTGATTTCTAGAAATTTTGAGCTTTTTCCTTTTGATTTCCCTAGAAAAATCAACTTAGTAAAGAACAAACCATAGTAGTTTCTTTTTGGTTTTTTCACCAAATTCGATCAATTTCCACAAAATTAATTGAAATCAAAGCCTAGGCATTGTTCTTAAATACAAGTAGGTTCCTAAAAAACTTCTCCGATCGATTCTCTCTATATTGAGAGAAATCAAAGAGAGAATATGGGTTGTGCACTAAAACAAGCTAGAGTGAGAAACTAATAACATGATTCATTACGGAGGTTTGCAATTGTTTGTGATGCCTTAAATGTGTAGAGGATATTACTATTTATAGTGTGATGTCATGAGTTTTCTCCAAGAAACTTCCATTTATAAGAAAGATTCAAATTTTGGTTCATCAATGGAGTCCTAGAATGTTTTTTATGTTCTTATTTTAGCTCAAACTAATCACCATTTAATGGAAGTATCAAGGAATTCATATGGCTTATCTAACTCATAGGGGATGTGGTTTCTCATTTTGCATCGAATTATCATAGATTATCACGAGTAAAAAACTCAAATTTGCTTAATTTATTCATAGTGTATTAAATGGGTATTTTCTACAAAAGGAAATTCATGGTTTCTCATTTATTCTTGGACCTTCTTGAAAAGGAAACTCCTTAAACTTTCATTTCTATATTTTTCCCGAATTTTTAATCAACAAAATAAGCGCAAAATCGAGTAGATTTCTTTTTTTATACACATGTTTCTAGGTTGCCTTCTATTCTTTGTTCAACAATTAGGAAGGAGCATAAGGACCACATGTGGTGTATGTGCCACATGCCCTTATGCATGTATACGCTAATGCCCCTCTTTTAATTTATTTTTTCCTTTTCCCATTTGGTAGGGCACTACGTAATGCAATGGCATGTGACTACATTAAGCTATGCAGCCTGGCATGGTTGCCATCTATTAACCATTTAGCCCACGTGTCATGCTAACATGGCATGCCATGTTAGCTAAAAATATTTCTTTTTCCTTTTCTTCTTTTCTTTCCCCCTTTTTTTTCTCTATTTTATTATTTTTTAAAATAATTTTCAATTTTTTTATTTTTTTATTTTTTTAAAATTTTATGAATTTTCCTAATTTCTTGTTTTTTCCTTTTTTTTTTCTAGACTCATTTCTATGGAAATGGTTTCTAAATTAGGTAAAATTAAGGTATTTATACCTAACATAATATTTAGAAGTTTTTTGCTTATAGGAATTTTAGGTTATGACAATCATAAATGCAAGGGATCTCATTCGTTTATGCTTAGAGAAGGCTTTCAATAAGCTACCTATGTCCATAATGGATGAGAAGTTGATAAAAAAAGGTTCGATAGGAAGGCTCTAATGACTATCCAACTGTGTCTGACAAATAGTGTATTATAAGAGGTACTAGCCAAAAAAGATGGTTGTAACATTAGTTGAATAATTGTAAGAGTTGGACATGATAAGGTCTCTGGCAAACCTGTTGTTATAGAAGTAGATTGTATTCATTGTGCATGAGTAAGGGATTATCATAAGACAACATATTTCAAATCTCATGACTTTCATTAACAATATGAAAAAAATCGATGTTGATGTTGAGATGAAAGACCAAACAATGATTTTGCTATACTCTCCATTGTCTTTACTCTGAAGGTCATGAAGACTATGTTTTATGAAAAAGCTAGTTTTTCATTAGTAGATGTCAAGAGCAATTTTTCAAAAAAGGACTAGTTAAATTGTAAGATGGGCAACATGAGATATATTTCATTCCAAAAATTGTACATGGGGATTGTACAAAAGAGTACACTCGAAACCTATAAAATTAAACTAAATAATACTTACTTCAATTCAATAGCCATACTAAGCTCCCAAGCGCTCTAGAAAAACAAAAAACTAACAACCTATCATTTTAGTTAGCTACAACATAAAATGCAAAACTAGCTTTAAAATAATTTCATGAGACAAAGTCATATAACTGATCTATCTACTATTTCTCTCATTCCATAAGTAATAGCAACCCATAACAAAAACATTCCTTTGCAAGGAATTTAGCTAATATTGGACAGACATAGAAAATTTGAGATAGATAGTGCTTCTAAAGGATTGCTAGTAAGCTACGAAGTAGAGAGTTCTATACCTTCCTACATGATCTTTGCAAAAACACATTCCATAAAAGGTGGTCATGGTTCTCCTTTCTATCTTGACATCAGAAGTAGCAATGTGTCTCTATAATACCCATGTAACCAACTTATCCATGGTTAGGAGCTTCTTCTATACAATCATCTAAAGGACCATAGCGTGTCTTGGTGCAATATCCTTTTGCCATACTAAGGGGTAATAACCAACCTTAAGAGTCCTTTCTTTAGACAAATAGTCAGCCAACTTGATTAAGAGTATTTATTCTCAATTTCCCTCTGAGAAAGCCCATCAAACTCGATGATATTGGGCTTGAGGTCCCCCAAACTATCAATAGTAATCCTCCAATGTGCTCCCTTAAGCCATCTTCATGTGCCAGCCTAGGCCATCTTCATGTGTCATCCCTAATAAAAGAGCTTAATAAGGTGTTCCTTTGTTGTCCTAAGAAAAAACATACTTGATCTCCTCACCAATCTTCTAAAGGCCCCTATGGATGCCACTCTTCATGCCAAAAGGAGATTAATCTTCCATCCCCAAACCTCCATTTCATTAATTGTCTTGCTAAGGATCTTAATTGGAGAATTTTCTTCCAAACCTAAGCGGCATCACTCAAAATCTTTATGTGCCAAAAGCTTCTTTCCGTTAATATTTCTATTTTAACCAAGCTCGGCCATAGGGAGGAGCCATTATCAATATATAGGTTCCATATATGCTTTAATCATGCCATCATGTTTACAATTTAGTGTCTAACACACCTAGTTTACCTTCATTTTTTGGTTTGCAAATGTCTTTCCATTTGATTTTATCTCTGGCCCTTATGTCTTCGTTCCCATTCGAAAGGAGTCTCTTTAGTGTGGTCTCATTATGGTTTAGAACACTTGCTGGAAGTATGAAAATGGATGACTAATAGACTTAGAGGGAGAACAAGATACTTTTGATAAGCTGTAATATTCTCACACAGGATAAGGATTTGGTAGTCTAATGGTAGATATAAGTTGTGAATTTTTCCACTAAGTCCCTATATACAACTTTAGCGATCCTAGCAAATGAAAGAGGAATTGCTAAATAGTGAATAGGTAAGGTACCAACCTCAAATCTAAGGATATTGGAGATATGCTCTCTTCTTTACACTACTAAAAAGCACCTAAATCTTCTTTGGGTTAGCTTTAAGACTAGAAAGATCATGAAACTTGATCTAACCTTCCTTAATGAGCTTTACTATTCATGAGTAACCTTTTCCAAAAATCAAGAGATCATAGGCGAAACAAAGATGAGTTAATTTTTCCTTTTTACAATGCCAATGGTGTTTAAACTCTTCCATATTACTTTTCTCTCTAAGTATATTGGAAAGAACTTCCATTACAAGAATAAAAAGATAAGGTGACATAAGATCACCTTGACGAGGCCCTTTGGATGTTGGAAAATACCTAACAAGTTCACCATTTATATTATAAAAAATATAGGTATAGTAACATAAGCCATGATATAAGAGATGAACTAAGCTGGAAAACGAAATACCTTCGGGAGACCTTTAATAAAACTCCATTTGACATTATCTTATGCTTTCATTAGGTCTACTTTCAAGGCAAAACCAGCCCCTTTGTTATTTTTGTGATATCCTCTAAGCAATTCTTGTACAACTAAAATATTGTCTACTATCCTTCTCCCTTAATGAAGATCGTTTGCTCTTTACTAATGAGAGAGGAAAGAATGATTCTTAGCCTTTCGGTAATAAGCTTAGAAATGCATTTATAGAGAGTGCTACAACATGTAATTGGGTTGAAATAAGAGAAGGAAGATGGGCTTTCGACGTAGGAACAATAGTGAGGTAAGTAGAGTTGATCTCCTTAAGAATCTTACCTAAGGTGAAGAAATCCTTGATAGTCAAACAAACATCTTACCCAACAATCTCCTAAGTGTTACGGAAGAAATTTACCCTATATCCATTCAACCCAAGGGCTTTATCTTTTGTTCAGGCCACATAACACTCTTTATTTCATCATTGGAAATAGGTTTAGTAAGTAGCTTACATTCAAAATCCTCAATTCTTCCACCTATAAGAGCAATAAGCCTATTCGTAAATTTAAGGAGAGGTAACTAATCAACAAGGAGGTTCTTTGAGTGTTGAATAGCCTTAACCTTCATATCTATCATAAAAAGTAGTCTCTTACCTTAGTCATTCACGATAGAAGTGAGGAGGTAATTTTTATATTGCCTCACTTTTATTGTGTTGAAGAAGAATCTATTACTTCTATCTCCTAGCTTAAGCTACGTAGCCTTAGCTTTTTGCTTTAGAAAATATTCCTCCATAGCATTAAGATAAGAATGTTCAACATATAGTTCTTTCGCTTTGCACCAATCTGTTGAGATAAGAGACATTTTACTAGACTCTTGAATAGAGAGAAGGCCTTCTTCCATTTTATTAACCCTATCGAAGATCTATGAAAAGTTCCTATTATTAAAATTCAACAACGTAACCTTAAGCCTTTTCATATTTCTTAGAAATACAAAACATGGTTAAACCTTCCACATTAATACTCCATACATCCTTAATCGTCTACATAAAAGAACAACGTTCTTTTCAAAAATCAAAGAATTAAAAGAAAGAATTCCTTTTAGAGTTGTAAGCGACTATATTTAACTACATTGCAAGAGGAATATGGTCTAATGTACTTGGAGGAAGGACTTAAATGTCTTATTATTGTAAGTGTATCATCCAAAGCTTGTTAATTAAACTATAGTTTAACCATTACATAATAAGGTTAACTTAGTTTCGATTACACCAATTTAAAGTTAGTCAAAAGGTTTTGGTTTCCTCTACTTTTAATGGATAACATACTTCATTGAATCTCTCCATGCCTCTAGAAATGGTAACAAGACCCCTAATTTTATCTTCAATCATTTTGCAATTGTTAAAATCTCCAAAAATAAGCTAATGACTTGATATGGTGCATTTTAGAGAGATTGAGTCTCTTCATAGAGCTTCCCTACCGCTTTCTTGGTTCTCTTTATAAATAAAAGCAACAATGATAGATTTTATAGCATCTAGTGAGACATAAGAACAATGTATCATTTGGTTTATGGCATAAAGAACTTGTACATTTCGAAAATTTAGTTTCCAAATGACCCAAAATCAATTCGTAAAGGGAGTTATGACATTCCAATTTTGTAGAGTGTGATTTTTAATAACAATAAAATTTTGGTCCTTAACCTTCATTTCCAACAAAGAAATATTTTGTTTTTGAAAAAATTTATTTACCTTTCTGCTTTTATGGGGATCATTAAGTCTCTAAATATTCCATGCTGTTAACATGAGATTATTTACAAAAGGGAAGGTAGAAATAGATAATCATGCTGGTTTTTTGGCATCGAAGAAGACTTGAAACATCCATTATCTTATGAGGATTGAAAATCTGAGAAGGTAGAAACACCCTCAACGAGTATTGTACAAAAGATCGAGTGGAAGCACTTGGTTCCTCAACCAATTATTTGAGAGATCACCCAAACATCCAAAACTTACAAATAGAGGGTAGTCTAAAGCTATGTTAGCATTGACAGGACCCTATTCAGCAACACTAGGAACATGTTTTGATATCAAGATCTCAATTTTAGATTCCATATCCTTTCCTTTACATGTTAGTTGGTGCTATTGCTTTAGTTGGTTCTAATACTCCTTCTTTAAGAGCTACACTTTTGGAAGGGGCCTTAAGAGTAATCTTTATGAGAACCTGGTCTTTGTGAAAGTCAACTACAGTAGGAGCAACATTAGTGTTTACATCGAATGAGCTTAGAATCTTATCATCCTCATGAGGAACTAAGAAAGTCTCAACACTTTGCAAAATTGGATACTTGCTATCATTATGTCTAAAGACTCTACACTTTAAACATCTAGGATGGAGAGATTAATGCTTCACATGGATATTGTGTCTAAACCTATCTAAACATTCCACCTTAAAGAGTTAAAGGAGATCCCCATCTGTCTCCATTTCGATTGAGGCATGTACAAATTTCACTTTCTCGTTAGTAGCTATAATAATGTCCACTTCTAAAGGCAACCTAAGAGCACTGGCAATGTAACTAAGTCATTTATTATGTAAAAAATTCATAGGAATACCCTAAACTTTAACCCCAATAGGCATTCTCCTTAGCTAAACTCTAAAAAGACATACCAAAACGCCATCACTCGATGATAACGATTCCATTTGCAAAAAGAAAAGGTTGTTGTATAACTCTCAAAAGAGAGTGCTCATCAATAAACTTAAAAAAAAAAAACCCACTACCATTAAATAACACCTATTGAAGGCCCTCTTTACCCCAAGTAGAAAAAGCTAACTTTAGAACAAGAGAGAAAGTAAGGTTATGTTCTAAAAAATAATCAACAATGGAATTCCTCCATTTCTTTTTTTTTTTTTAAATCTATGTATGTTCCAAACAGCCTTAGGCAATTTAACAACAATCTTGCCACCTTCATGGCAAGGGAAGTGGTAATCGAGAGCCACATTTGCCTTGGATACTAGACAATATTGCATAAGGGAGGTGGTAATTGAGAAATCGCTTTTCCACTTGACATAACACGCTTTTCCACTTTGTCTACAACTTTTGAAAAAGCTCTTAAGGTCGAATCACTCAAAGAGTCTTAGCTTTCATCTAAATAGTTAATTAAAGTAGGTTGCTTTTTAATCTTGGAGGAAGATCTAAAACTAGGAGAGGAAAGTCAATTAAGACTTCTTGACTTTACCTGAGGAAAGGAGGTAAGGACTAACTATTGCTTTTTCTTGTACCCTATAATGGATAACATTTTCCTTATCTCAAAAAATTGAATATTACCCTTCTTCAAACTGGAGACAATTTTCTACTCCTTTGTATAGGAAGGAGAGGTTTCGAATGTACAAGAGCTAAACTCTTTCTTCTTCCTCTTCAAAGGGCTTGATGTTGAAGGACCATTCAAGCAAGCTTTTGCCACTAACTCATGAAGATGAGTTTTTTGTTCCTTCTTACAAAAAGTTTTCATAGAAAAACTGAATAACCTAGAAAATGACCACAAAAAACAAGAACAAAGGATACAAAATAGACTACCAACACAAAGATGTAAGCAACAAAAGAAAGAAAGGGAAAGAGAAATTAGACTAAGATCGAAACGGAGGTTGATAAGGGTAAGACTAGACACCTAAAAATTTTCAAGAACAAAGAGGGGAAATAAAATATAAGAAAACTATAATAGAAAAGACTGAAAGGAAAACTAAGCTAGGAGAACAAGGAAAAAAAAATTGAAAGAGGCAAAAGGGGAAGGAGAGAGTAAACAATATAGAGACAAAGAGAGAGGACAAGAGACGCAAAGAGAGAGAAGACAAGGGACGTAAGGAGAGAGAGAAGATAACATATGTAAGGAGAGAAAGGATGAGAGGGATGAAAGTTAGGTAAGATCGAGAGAGAAGAGATAGATTTTCTCTTAGTAGAAGAGACAAAAGGTAGTGTTAGATGCAAGATAATAAAGGTAAACTTATAGTAGATGGTATAGTTACTAAAGCCAAGGATAATATGGTCTTCTTGGCCTTAACAATGAGAGATGGTCGTTGACTTTAGCCTTAGACTACAATGATGCTTTTCATGTTATATTGTAGGATGGGATCAATTCCAAATGTATAAGCATGTGTAGAGGATTCTACGAAGATGGGTAAAACTAAAGGCTAAAGATTGTTGGTTTAGGTGGAATTGAGGTCAAATAACACAGTGAGTAGATGTATGTAGCCTTTTTTTTTTTAAGTTTAACTTTTGTAATAAATTGATAAAATAGGACTTACAAAATTTTTTAATAATTGCTAGGTAACCTTATTGAAGTATCCATTAACAAAGTGGAGAGTTTGTAAGGAGAGCTAATTGAATAACATGTTAATGTTATTCTTTAAGCAACTCTCTAGGCACCCTATTGATGAAGGTGCTCTCATGAATAGAGTCTAAGTTTTGTACCTTGTTATGACTGCAAGGAAGACTATTGGTTCTATGGTGGATACAGATCTTAGGTTGAAGGATCTTAGTGATTATAAGTCCATTTTACTTTACTTTAATACACATGAAGATATTTGTGAAGAGAGTTTGGATGAAGGTGCAGCTTGAAAGGTTTTAAGGGTACTTTATGTCTCTATATATATGGGTAAGGAAGAGTAAAGGTGTATCATTGGGTATAACTAACAATGGTCAGAGGTAGACTCAATTGATAAAGTTAATAGATGACATCATCTAGGTATAGGGAGAAGGGAGCACATGGGTGTGTGTAATGCATTGGATTGCCTAAGGTAAGATGTTAACGAGTTAAATGAGTAGTGCTATATTATAAGTGTTGCTTGGATGTATAAACACGTATGTTAACTTATGCAAATTTAAGTCAAGATGGAAATTTTGAGTTTATGTTTTGAATTTAAGTAAGACTTGATTTCTAGAGAGTAATTAGGCAAAGATATAAGCGCAGGGCAAAACCGGGGTATAATTGATGAGCACCAACCAATCAATGAAGAGAGAGAAGCCAATGGGGCATGTCACCATTGATTACTCAAGTAGTCTAATTGGTTGGTATTTATAAATTTGCAAGGAACATTAATTCATTGTTCATACCATGTTTGATAACTTAAACGAGTAAAGGGAAATGATATAAATGAGTGGAAATGAAGAGTATGGAATGAAAAATGGAAAGAAATACTTAAAAGTAGTTTGCGCATCGGTCCTTATTTGTTGTTTATGCGGATGAAAAAAGACTACCACAAAATGAATCATTTTAACAACCTAAAGATGATAATAGAGAAGAAATATGTTAAAATGGATGCCAAAAAAGAGTTTGTCATATCAGGTTTCATTTAGATGTTGCAGTACACCATAAAAGATGACATATGTAGGTTGAGAAACCATGTTGCTTTGAAATTGAGATTAGGAAACCATGATGGTGCTCAAATTATTGAAGACAATAATAATATAGTTAGATGAGCATAGAGCATAATAAACCTAAGGGAGAGTCGATTTCGATTGTAAATCAACACGAAACTGGCTTGCCTGACTGAAGACCAGCTAGTTCATATGGTTCTAGGTGATTCAAGTCCTCTAACTTACCTAAACTGGATTTTTTTTTTCGATTTACATTTATATTATATTCTATATATATTATATTAAAATCTATTTTAATACACATTATAAATATTGCCATATATGGTTTATTATACACATTAACGCATTAGCATATATATTATACATATTAACATATTATATATATTATAGAATATTACACATATTAATATATTTTATAGATTGTATATATTATAGGTATTAACATATATAATACATGTATATAATATAATTTACATATTATATATATATATATATATATATATATATTGCAACCCAAAAAAAAAAAAATCCTAAGGATCTAGTTCATAAGCTTAAGAATTTGCTTGCAAACCATTAAGCCTAATGAATCGGCTTGAAACTGGTTCTAAGACCAATCACAATTGAATATAAAGTTTAACCGCGATCCAACAGTGTTTGGCTGTTTTCAAAGCGAGTCAGGCCGGGCCTCACGTCTAGAGCACACTACTTTTTGTCTAATGATAGCCATCCTCACGCCTTCGCTCTATGCTCGCATTGGCCTAATTATCACTGATTGGGCAGTAAGGACTAGCCGTTGGAGAATGATTCGCAAGAAAAAGCCCAAAATAGAGGCACTACGCGTGGAATCACAAAGCATACAGTCCTTGCCCATAGGTTGCTTCCCCATTGGCTGCAATTCCCTTAGGTTCGAGAAAAGTGGCAATAGCTTTTTCTTCTGGTCGATTCAATGAAAGGCTAAAGCATAAAGACAATATTCTAATGTGTTGAGATTGGCACAACTAACATTTAATAACCATATAATTAGCGCGTGTTGTCATCTTCCATAACATGTGGAACCTGCACTTGGTTAATCATTCACTACTGAGCAATAATGTGCACCGATCTTTCATCTATATATGAGAGGAAATATTTGCTATTGCTGCTTCATAAGACAGCTAAAGCTACTTATTAAATCGACATTGTGGAGGGGAGAGGGAGAGGGAGATAGAGAGTGAAAGTCACATATGGCAATGAGGGAAGGTCAAAATCGGTTACTGACAGTGATAGTAGTCTTGGGGTGGCTATTGATATTCAAAATGATGATGCAGCTTCCACAAAAGGTGGAAGCTGCGATCGGGATCCAAATGAATCCATGCACACTTGCTCAATGCATAATGGAGTGCAAAAAGGCCTTGAAGGAAAAATATCAAAGTGCGAGCTGTGCAACATCCAGATCCGAGGGGAAGTTCTGCCTTTGCTTAGGTTAGTTAAAAGCATGTGAGTACACCCATATAAGTTGTTTGCATCAAATATTAAGCTTTGCCAAAAATATTGTTGATAAAATTATGTCTGCTGTGTATTCTAAATAAAGCATAGATTCAAGTCGGTTGCTTTTTGGCAAATCAGCCTCCATGATAATGACAAAGGCGGACATAGGTCATCCACCGTTATTGCACTTTCTACTAATTTTATGATATATAAGAAAACATAATTCACATGGAATCAACCTATAACCGATTTAATGTAAGCCAACTTATGTAATAGTAGTATCAAGTGAATTCAAGTCAGTTTCTGGTTAGCTAAGAGTAATGAGGCAAGGAAGATTGTATTTATTTTGGCAACTTTTGCTGTAGTTAGAAATTCTAATGAAAACTTGTAAAAAACAGTGAGAAAACAAAGAAAGAAGGTTAAATGAAACGATAAACGTCATTTAAAGCCAACTCCATCCATATTGTACTGGAAAAACTATCAGGCAATCACTATTCTTCTCGAAAATTGTTGAAATCCTTAAGTAAGGCGATTGCTAAAATTTTTCTTTTTTGGTCAGAAAGAATAGCACATTAATTAACGAAGAACATCCTCTAAGTTTCAAGCAGAGTTATTTGACTAGGAAGTATCGGTTGCAAATACGAGTCCTTCAATGCAACTTGACAAGAATGTACCCGTAAAAGCATATCAACGTGGAACCTAAATGGTTGAAAGTAAGATAACAGCCATTCAAAACATTTATGGCTATTGTCTAGTCATACAGACAGATGTGGATGAGTAAGATCAAACAATCAAAGGCTATTAAGGGAAATTCAACGCATTTTCACTGACCCTCGAACCCAAGCAGACATGGTAAGCATGTCCAGTGGTTATTACTAACCGATTGAACTAGGCACTCTTGATCTAGTTCCCATACGGATGCTATATAGAGTAGTAATGGAAATGGAAGAGCATTCCTATAAAAATCTAGATATCAATGTGAGATATAGCTTGTCAGTAAGTATGATGGTTTGATTAAACGGCATGATCCTGATGTGCTCCTTATATCCTTAAATGATGTGACATAGGAGAATGCAGATGAATTAAGAATAGGAGCTCTTGGTTCTTCAAGCAGTTATTACATCATGTTGAAACTGTGTCATGAATTTACACAAAACATAGTGATTGGGAGAAGAAATGGGCAAAGGGTCAAGCCAGAGTGCAATAAGCAAAAAAGTAGGTAGATCACTATTTTTAGCAATACCTTCTATTAAGCATTGATTGGCCTGCTAAAGAGGGCAACAGATTAGTCCTTTAACGATTGGCCACTGGGTGGCTCAAATAATCAGCAAGCAATCACAGTCGGAACTGCATAGGTGGTAAGGAACTTAACGGTCTCTTTAACTTATGTTTTCTTGGCACCTAAGCTATCTTCTATAATGCTTACTAGGGTTTAAACTTTTGTTATGTGTATTGCAAACGATTTAATTGCTAGTGATCAGTAGTCCAGTTCTTGTAGCTGCAAGGGAATATCTCAAGATCTTTAATCTATTATTATTGCAAGCACAAGTGCCACAGGAAGTCTGAGTTCTCAAAGAGGCAGAAGCAGAGTCAGATGTGGGATGATAGATGTAAAGCTATAGTAGACATAACAGCTACTAAGTCCAAGGATGATATGGTGTTAGCGCACTGATAATGAGAGAGAACCATCGGCTTAGGTCTTAGACCATGGTTATACTTTCCGCATGTATTGTAGGATGGGATTAGTTCCGGTCTTCCAGACCTATAAGCCTCTGTAGGGAGGTCCTATGAAGATGGGTGGATAGAGGTTAGAACTGGTGTGTGCGGAATTAGGGTCAAATTGTATGGTGGACAGATGTGTATAGTATCAGATTTGAAGTATGTGTAGGAGTTTGTCCTGTCATATTTGGGCTCTTAGCTTGATGCGTTGTGGTACATGAAGTAGTATAACGAGATCCGACAGTATGAAGATGCTTCGTAGTGTTATATTAGTTGTTAGTAGAGTCGAGTCTTGTTCCGACTGCAAGGAAAACTGGTGGCTTTCTGGTGGATACTAATCCTTGGGTGAAGGATCTCGGTGATTGCATTGTTGACTGCGATAGGAAAGATGGTGTTGGCTGTGCAATGGAGAAGTCATTTTTACTCAACTCTAGTAGACATGGAGTTACTAGGTGAAGAGAGTTTGGAAGAAGGTGAAGTCTA
Source organism: Lumnitzera racemosa (assembly GCA_024138005.1). NCBI lineage: Eukaryota > Viridiplantae > Streptophyta > Magnoliopsida > Myrtales > Combretaceae > Lumnitzera > Lumnitzera racemosa. The sequence continues at coordinate 25,278,022 of JAMXBC010000011.1, forward strand.
GAATGTTCGAAGACTACTTCATGTCTTGGTGTCTTCAAGCCGGGGCGAGTGAAGGGGTGACGTTGGATATAACTAACGATGGTTATAGATAGACATAGTCGTCAAAGTTAATAGACCACATCATCTGGGTACATGGAGGAGGCACATGGGTATGTGCGATGAACTAGATGGCCCAAGGCAAGCACTTCGCAAGGTTGAATGGGTAGAGCTATATTACAAATGCTTGGATGAATGAGCATGCTTGTTTAATTATGCAAATTCGAGTAAAGGTGGAAACTTTCGAGTTTGTGTTTTGAATTTAAGTGAGATTTGATTTTTGGGGAGCAATTAGGTAAATATATAGGCACAAGACAAAACCAGGGTGCAATATGATGAGCACTAACCAGTCGGTTAAGAGAAGGAAGCCAATCTGTCATGCGGCCTTTGACCACCCAGGTGGCCTAATCGACCGGTGAACATGCCTAGTTCTGGCTGGGTCGATTTCCATAGTTGACGGGCAGGTCATGGAGGTCTTGGTAGTTTCCTAATTTGTGTTTGAACTTGATGTCTAAATTATTTCCTAGTACATGTATTAAGGTTTGGCCTTCTTGTAATTCTATATAGATGTTTTCTATGTGTATTACATAGAATAAGTGAGAGAGTAGAATCCTTTAGAGGAAATAGTGCCCTATGATTATGAGTGAACTAATTACGTTGTGTCCACACAAGGATGATCTATTCAGTCTTGTCTGTAGTTTTTTAAATCGCTGTCCTTTGAGGATTTTTATGCATTTTCTCTGTTATACTATCTCCTTCTACTTGCTACTTTTGTTGTTTACTGTGTGTTCAGTGATCTGAATATAAACCTAGATCTAGATCTAGATCTAGATTTAACACATTACCCATCGAAGGGGAAATGCTTGTGCCAGTTTTCTTTTCTTGACGTGTGCCGAACAAGTCACTAAAATAATCATAAATTAACAAAACTTCAGAGCTCAGATTCCATTTATAGACCATTTACTGATGCAACAATCTGACATTGACAGACACAAAGGAAAGAGCATATGACTAGAACTGTCAAATTTCTTTGACTTCTTTCATGTGCAAAATTTATCTTTAAGGGAAACCTTGAAGTTTCATTCATCAGAAAGAATCTGTACATCCTCCCGATTGTGTCACATACGACTGAAGCTGAAGCACATGATATTTGATTGCTTCCTTGCCTTGGTATTCAGTACTAATGTCAAAGCACTAATGTCAGACATAAATTAACAACTAAGTTTTCTATTACGAGTTCCTAGAGCACAAGGCTTGTTTAGGTATCCAGCTCAGAATATTTCTCCTAGGAGCTATTTAAGCGAGATGTGATGCCAAGGAACATCTCTTCTTCGCAAGGAATTGTCAAGCCACCCATTGGATGATCGAAACCATATTCTTCCTCAGCCTTACTGAGCAAATCTTGAAACAAAGGCTTGTTCAAATACGATACAGGTACCACAAATCGCTTCTTTTCAGCTCTACCAACATAAACTGCACAAAATCCTCTAGGAATTCCTGGAGACCCTGAAGTTCCTTTACTTGCAGCTTTGATTTCTTGAAGAAAATGCTTAGCTAGAATGACATTGCACAAAGGAATACCCATGTTGGCTTTCTGTTGGAATGATATATCCCAAGAACAAGATCTCAATAGGTTTTTAAGGAAAGAGTAGAAGACCTTATTAAGAAGCTGGGTTGAGTTTATAGCCTGACGGTGGTAGAATCCATATAAATATAGACGAATTGCTAGGAAGAGGTTAGAAGGAAAAATCAGTAATCTCCAATTAGGACAGCCATTAAATGGATCACATGGCAGTGTTTGTTATTAATCAGCAATTAATGGAGAGAATGTGGAATTCTTTTCATTTCTTCTGGTTTTTGGCTAACTTTGTGTCTACCAGTTGAGATACACTATGTTCTTTAATTGGATTTACCAGAAAAATTAGTCCTAGATTCGGACATGCTAGTCAGGTTATGTCGATATATTTTTCCTTTTTCTTGGCCATGAGGTTGTCGGTAATCTTAATGAATGTAAACCTAACAGATTAGGATTGGAGACAAGCTTTACACATCCTACCTAATCCATTTCTCCAGGGAAAGGAAACATGTGCGAGCCTCATGTAGGGTAGAGCTGTATCAATTGAGTTTGGCAATTATTATGGTCTTCTTGTGAAGAAAATCTTGTTTGTGAAAGATTATGGAAGTACTATCCACCCGAATGTACAAATAATCAAACTCCTATTTAATATACCAAGTTTAGATTGGAATGGTGCAACTGTAATACACTTCCATGAAGTACAAAATAATCACGGTTGAATCATGAAACCGAGGAATCTCAATGCGTTTAGTTTTACGTATTAAGAGATGAGTTTATGTTCCCATTTTTTTGGTGTTCCATGTAAAAGGTGGTATGTCTTTAATTAGATTTCATTATAGTAATTCTCTACAAATATTTAGATGAACTAATTTTAATCATCTGTCCTTGTTGATTTTCAATATGAATTCTAACATATAAGAACCAGATACTAGATAAATCAATTTAGGTGCAAGTGTGAAGTTCAAAATCAATCTTCTGCAGGCATCCAAATAAGAAAGATTTTGCAACTTTTAGATCTACAAACATCTAATCTAAAAGCTCAAGTCGATTAGATCTGGTGTGGATTTACATTCATCAACCATATCCTAATGAAGCTTTTGTGATCTTCAATTCTTTGGTACGTCTTCTTCAATGCAAATTTTCATCTGCCATACAGAGGAAAAAGTTGAGCTGCAAGGGAAAGGTCATGAATTACACAATATAAGAGAAAGTCTCTTCGTTGGTTGATCTCAACTTACAAACGAGTGAAGAATTTACAATTACAAGCTATCTCAGCAACTTCTGATCTTCCTAATGTCTAATTTCTTATGTGAAGCACAATAATATCTGACTGTCCTGTTAGCTAAACCTACTACCGACATATAGAACTGGCCAGAAATATTTCCTACGAGCTACACAAGCGAGAAGTGATATCCAGAAAAGTGTCTTCTTTACATGGAATTGTTAAACCACCCATGGGATGATAAAACCCAAATTCTTCTTCAGCTTGGTTAAGCAAATCTTGAAACAAAGGCTTGTTCAAAATGGAAATTGGAACAACATAACGCTTCTTTTTGGCATCTCCAACGTATACTGCAAAAAATCCTTTAGGAATGTGAGAAGATGTAGAACCTGAAGCTCCTCTGTTTGCAAGCTTATAGGATTGTTGGATAACAACCTTAGCTAGAAATGAACTGGGAAATCGAATGCCCATAATTTTTCCTTTCCTTTAGTTTAGCTTCAAGGAATAAGATTATAAGACGCCGAGCAGCCTTTGAGAGAAGAATGATATAAAGAACTGGTTTTGTATTGAATTAAGGCCTAGAGGAACAAGCACATGTATAGAACTTTGACTGACCAAACGACATAAATCTTAGGAAAGGATAAGGAAGCTACTCCTGGGGTCTACTAAAGGACTCATAAATAGATATTAAATGCTGGAAATCTCTTTTTCTTGACCCAACTTGTACCTATTGATTTGGCCATTGACCTTGTAATGACACCATGTTTCTTCCCTCATCTGCCAGATTGCTAGTAAGACTGACCGTAGATTTGACAAGGGAAGTTTTGCCGTTGATGGATTCAAATTTTTGTTAGCCTAACATGTAAAATTTGAAATGGTACAAGCTTTAGACATCTAACAAATTTGTGTTCTATGGGAAAGGGGCCATAGATTTTGCTTCCTGTGGGGCATATTCATTTTTACGTGGCCCTGCTATTTACTCTAGTGCATTTGTTTCGGTATGACGCACCTAGCACTGCTGTTTGCTGAAATGTAAATTAGGTGGTATGTTCATGTAAACAAGGAGCATAGCAAGGAAACAAGTATTTATAGCCTGATAGAATAACCATATTCCATTCCATCTGAGATTTTTGCCACATGGAGTCAGTGCTTATCAAACTGGTATAAGCAATGCAAAACCAGTAATATCTGAGGAATATATTGAAGTCCCTGAGAATACAATTTTGCTGCTCAAATATGGTATTTGTGCAATGAATGCAGGTTTCATCATTTTCAAAATTGTTATAAATAGCTTGACTTTCATTCACAAACTTTAAGCATATGAAATAAGTTTTGAGAGACGTTACAAAGTGAATTCATCCTATGCTCGTAACAATATCATTAAGCCAAATTGCTCTCTTTTACAATTATTTTATGATCTATAAGCTTTTTATGAAATTTGAACAATATTTTACGTAGGATCGAACTATTAAAACCAAGTTGCAATTTACGTAGTCCAACGAGATTTAATGTAAAGTTAAGAAGAGAAAAAAAAAAAAAAAAACTTTTATGAAGGGAAGAATGGTTAAGAATTTCATCAAAATTAAGAAATTTGCAGTAATATTACAAATTATAAAGTAAATTTATGAACTTATAGCATTTTTATGAATTTATAGTTACTTCACAATCATTCATCAAAATTGCATATTTTGAGAATCATTACAAAAAATTATGTAGACGGAGGAATGACAATCCGAAGCCATTTTATGGACATACATCTATAAAATAATAGAAGTTGAATGATGGGTTTTCGAGGTCTTCTCGCTTATTTAATGGTATGTACACGCATTTATAGTAGTATTATGAACTAAAATATATTTTTTAAAAAATAAATTTTCAGTTTCCGAATTATTAAGTTGAATTACGAATTCTGTGCAAATAATGCATAGACCCATACGGTGTTACCACTTTTGAGGATAATTACAATTTTTCAGGATTGTTACAGAGGATAAAATTTTATTATTGTCTGAGCCATAATTGCTAACTAATAACTATAAAACTCAATCTAAATCTTTAACCCTTAATTAATATAAATTTTAGATCATTGACCACCTATATGTTTATTGAATCTGATATAGTTTTTTTATATTTATTGATTAACAAACATGGAGATGTTTTAATTCATCGTCCAAAGCAGGTAATGATTGAGACTGTCTGGCACTTACTCGGATCCTTTATGTCCAAACATGTCTAAAGAGTGTAAGCTTGTAACTCCATTGAAGGTATGGAAAATGCCAGTTACTAATTTAGGTGGAGAATCTCCTCTTGAAACAAGGTTACGCTTAATAGGATGCTAACACGGCAGTTAGGATTTCGTGAAAGAGATACATGAACCAAGAGCACACTTGAAATTGTCAAATTCAACATGCTTCCTACTATGGAAAATGTTAACAAGTACCTTAAGGGCTATTATTTAAAGTGATAAAAGGGAAACTTATACATCTTTTTATGTTGTATGATGTGCTATTGATATTAGACTTTCAATTATGGGTTCCAAAATCCTAAGGTCAATAAGTAGAAAGACTTTAAAATTATCAAGTTTATGTGTACTCATTACAAAATAACCGCCTTTCAAATTAGAGATTGTAAGAATGTATTTAATTATTTAATATTTACTTCTACTCATGTCATATATAATAAAATTAACTATAGAGTAGAATATCACATGATCATCTAAAGCCATAAAAAATCAAAATCTCTTATCAAACAGTAAAATCTATAACTCTATAACTAAGATAATATCAATCTACTACCTTTTTGGTAGACTTACACTAATAGCCTTGAATAGGGATAGCTTTCATTCACATGGAGTCTAAACTTGTCCCATATTTCTTTGGTATTATCTTGCAAAATAAATCTATTTGAGCGATGAAGAAAACCGCAACGTAGTGAGAGAAAAACTCTCAATGCCAAGAACAAGCATAATCGAATACAATATCACAAAGGGTCTTCTAATAACCGCAATAAAGTTAAGAGTGTAACCCTCTTCATAACCATGGTCGGAAATAACGGCTACTCTCAATATTCTGCCATCCAATAATTAATACATAAATCCTTTAGCGTGACATCTTTGACAACTGATTTAATTAAATATGTCAAGAGAGGAGCAACTCCCTAAAAACAACATCCCGAGAAATTGAAAGGACGATCTTCCTGGTGACCAACACTTGCAATCACAAATTATTGACTTTGAAGTTAACATTCATAAGGTAATCGATCACACATATGTCGGCTGATAAATGAGAAAGCTAGTACCGATTGATTACTTTTGATGAAAATGCATATGAAATCTTAGTGCTTGGGCCAATATATTAAAAATGGTTTCTATTAGAATAATTTTATAGTTGTAGTCATTCTCTAATCTAATATTTACGTAAGCTTATGGGTAGGATCACTGCGTTCATTGATTTTTACATCAGTTCTAACATCTTCTAACATTTAGGAATAAATGTTAGACAAAATCAAGTTAGTTCAAGCTTAAGTATCAGGATCTTCATCACCGTTCATCCAATAATTTTCTTTTAAGCAAAACGATACAGACTTAAAGTACCTCATCAGAATGGGAGCAGTAACGTGTAGAAGAATCATGCTGATATATGTCGAAAATGGATGACTGGAACCAACCTACAAATTGAGTGATATTCAGAAGAATTGAGGCAATCATTATCCCAACATGGAGTAGCCAATCATTTGGTTAACTTAGAATGCAAAAATTTTTCTTCTTAGGACAAATAAATGCGGAAGTTTAGCGGTAACAGAGAACAAATGGATTTTCAGATTATTGGAGGAATATTTCAAACCTCATGATTTAAATTTACATACAAGTGAAGCACAATTTATTGCTTCCGCTACTCTATTCTTTTGCACGTTCTGAATCCTATGCCAAGCACAAAGCAGAATCCATTGTCCTGTTATCAAACTCCTACTGTACAAAAATCCAAGTGAAGCACAATTTATTGCCTCTTCTGGCATTCTTTAGCATTGGCAGTGAAATGGCCTTTTGGTATGTCTCTAGCTGCTTTTTTCCCCAATTTTTGTAGAATCAGTTTAGCTGAAGGAATTCAGACCGATTCCCATAGCTGCTGCTATCTTAGACTATCTTCACAAACTATGTATCTGATTGTCTTTTTATTATCTTTGGATGTTGAAAACTATCTTTTGAATTGTCAAATATAAGCAGGACAAAGTCACATTGGTTTGCTACGCGGACATGGATGCTGTGTTGCTTCTTTGTTATTTACTGTAGCCAAACCATTTTTAGGCATGATAGAGCAGGTGTCTCTAGGAAATTATTAGCTGATGCCAACCATTAGAAAAGGTCATGTGATTCAGAAACCTTAAAAGTTCTTCAAAACTTACTTTTGGCTTGTGGCTATGCGCCATTTCTTTGAAGTCAGCAACACAAACAACTTAACAATCCAATAATCTATTGCCAAACATGCCGGGATTCCTTGTTTAAGAAGCGTAAACAGGATTCCTTTTCTTGGTTTTCTCGGTGCCAAAAAATTGAGTAAATGCTGATGTAGAAAGAAAAAGAAACCAATCATGTGAACTTGTTTCATGCTGCAAGCAACTTTTGAAGAGAGATTGACCTAACTAAACTTTGTCCAGCCGACGTCAAGTAGACAAATATTCTCTTATTGTTATCAACTTATCATTCAAATATGATTTCGTTTTGCATTAGTGCAATCAAAACGACCCTGGAACCTCATTACTTCTCTAGTACATAAAGGGTACATCAAATCTTATGTATTATTACAGAAAATTTTGTCAAAGCTAAGTGGGACAAATCAGCAACATAAGGCATAACAATCAAAATGACAACTATTCTCCTGATGACGACATTCATATGAGTAAAATTTCCCTGCCCTCATTTTGGGAGAAATCAGCAAACAGGAGCAAACAGTCCAGATTCATGCAAAAGGTGACTAAAGGCATTAGAATTGTTGAGTCTTAACATTTAAACAAGATGATTATGATGGTAATTTTTACATGGTATTAGAGCCGGGAGGTCACAAATTTGTATCTTCATTTTATCATATTTAATATAGTCGTCTACTTTAACAGAATTTCAACCATGATTGAGAAACTGATCTACAAGCTAAACTCAACAAGAAACAGAATGTAAGCAAAGGTAAAATATGAATTTCAGAGGATTCTTTAACTTCATAATGAGAACAAACGTCATAATTGTACTTTTGCCAGCATTGAGAGTATAATTGATTTCAGAATGCATTTTCCTATCGGCAAGTGAAGAAGGCTTGGTTTAGCAAAAAAGACAATTACAGCACAGATAAAAACATCCTTAAATTGACTGGATGAAATGCGACCCCATAGAAGACCAGCTGTTGATGATTAAAGAACTTTAAGGAATCTGTGTGGGTTGGAACTCTCATTCAATCCATGAAAAATTAATACACTACATAAGAACCATAAGAGAAATTCTTATGGATTTTGTCATGTGTTGATGCCTCTAAAAAGCTGTAAGATCAAGCTATGTGATTGTGTTAAGTTGCTTATGAAATTTCGGTTGGGATTGCTCTGTGGAGTTCTTGGAAGTAAAAGGAGCTTAGTAGGATTTTCTGCTCTAATACTTTTATGCTTACTAATATGGTATGGGCTTTAACAATTATTACTCAATTGTCCCACAGAAAGAGGAAAAAAAGAAAAAGAAAAAGCCAAACATTTAACTCCATCCTATGTACAATAGATCATGAGATGTCACATACCGAAAGCAATATTCTTTTATATATGAGAGGCAAAAACCACAATTAAATATTTCTATAACCCAAAAATCTGGAGAAATACCCCATAAACAACACAATCAACATCAAAAGTGTTAGTATCGCATATCGACCTCTGATGGCCCTGAAAACAACTCCCCAAGATTTAATGAGAGGAAAAAAAAAAGAGCAAATGCTAAAGTTTTACAAATAGCGATGATTTCAAATACATAAAAAAAAACTACTAGTTATATGATAATAGAACTCCTAAACTCCCAGAGCAAGATAGCCACGGTTTTGGTTTTAGTAACGGTCTGAAATATGCGCATATGTTGTAAAACTCTGAGACGTTTAGTGTGTCTATGGCAGTTGACCAGTAGCTTTTGCAGGTATATTTGTAATTTTCTCTTACAAATATGTATTTAATCGGCTAAACTATCAAATATAGTTTGTTTTATTGGTTTTTCAACTGAGAGGCTAAGTCGACAAAGATGTCTTCTCTGCAGGGAATCGTAACACCGCCCATTGGATGATCGAAACCGAACTCTTCCTCTGCCCGACCCAACAACTCCTGGAATGCAGGATGAGCCAAGTACGATATAGGAACTACAAATCTCTTCTTTCGGCCCTCTCCAACATAAACTGGAAAATGTCCCTTTGGCACATCTACTGCCCTGAAAGCCGATGGCCTCCGGAACAACATCGACTCCCGAAGTATCTGCTTAGGATGAAGGACTGAAGATAGCCGGATCGGCATGAATATTGATGTTAGTATCTTTCATACAGGAAAATGCTGTGACAACAGAAAAAAAGCTTAAGTTGGAAGCTGCCTATATCTCAAGTCATCAGTGCTTCCCACATATATATATATATGAGATCGACTGGAATGGCTAAGTTCACTTCGGTGTTGATGAGAAGATAAGGACTGTATCTCTTAGGGCCCAAAGAGACATGGACACCTTGATAGACCACATGGTAGTGTCCGCCAACATAGCCATGATGACTTCAGGAGAATTTGAGGAAGGTGTTTTTTTCTCTAGCTATCTTTCCTAAAGCAAGAGAAGACTGGTCCTACCAAAAGGATCTTGAAGATAATTGGCATGTGCATTTGCTAGCATGATTAATCCATAGTGAACTAAAGTCTTTGAGACATCAACCACATTGGCCACATGTTTGTAGGGTACAGAGTGATTTAAATTTCAATTAATATCTGATTGTAACAAGTCTTGAACTCTTGAAAAAATTGAGGATAATTGCAAATATATTCTTAAAACTATGGTCCGGCAAACTCTAAAGCTCCTAACGTATAACTTCAACTTCCATAACTTCTGAAAAATATACACATCCAAACATTTGCTATTATAACCATTAAACAGATGGTCTCCATTTCAGTGAAATGCCTCGCAATCTTCTTTTCCTCTTGTGGTATTCCGTTGTAGATCAACCATCCCGGATTGTTACCTGTAGAAGCTTTGGTCTCTGTACCAAAGAGCGCATCATATCGAAAAGCCGCAACAGATCATACTGGGACGACATCATGAACGGCGGTTTATGGTCAGACTAGATATAATGGACACTGTGGAGTACTGCTTCAGGACATACATGTGCTTCATAGTACTGCATTTTGCCAGAATATGTAGATTAGAATGCTACGTCCGCACCTCTTGCTTCTTAAGGAAAAACCACATTGTACTTCTAGTGAATTATCTTGTAATAACTTGCAAGGAAGATTTGATAGTATCTAGATAAGCAATTGTACCAAAAGAAAAAAAGGAAGATCTAATAGCATCTAAATAAGCAACTATCATTTATATTCTTTGTATTCTCTAACCAGTGAAATGCTTGGTATGAATAATTTAAAGATGACAGTGGAAATAGATTTGATAAGTAAAAGTTTGAGTGAATATGATATTTAATAGTTTTAAATTTTAAGGGAAAAATTAACAAATAAAAGTTCAATTTGAATATTGATTTTAGCAACTTCAAATTTTACATTTAAAATTATGCAAAATAAAAACTTTGAATCATGGCTTTGACACAGTCTCTAAATAAATTAGGATGATTTTGGCATTTGGCCCAATAATAATCACTTCCTGTGAAAGCCATCAAACAGGTTCATCATATGATAATTTCCTATAACGATTTTTTATGTCAGAAATAGGTCTATTTGATTCACTGTTTTAATATTCTTCTGTCATTGTTTTGTGATATGCTAGTCTCATTCGGATACAAACTATATGAAATATATAAAAATGCATAAATTCAAAGAGATCATACCATAGTAGGAACGTGTGGGATGAACCTTAAAACTGATTGAAAACAAGAAGTCGGACAATCAAGCAATCATATCATAAAATAAGTTTATGCATATAGGAAATTGTATCCATTTCCGACAAGTAGATGTTATAATACCATACAACTAGCTTGGTCCATCAATCCCTAACAAGAAAACATCATCCAGCCCATTACATTTGAATTATCCTTTGTATCCTATTGATTTTAGCTCATGTGATGTTGTCTAGAGAAGCTAATTGAGAAATACGTGTATTTAATGCTCGTGGGTCATTACCGATGGGTTGATGGAATGACAACAAGAAGATCATACCAACTTATTTTCTGTACCCAAGCTTCTTAGGATATGGTATTTACATTAGAAATTCCATCAAAATGTCAAATGTATCATGTGAAACCAGGCAATTTGCAATTTAAGAAGCAATGGAAATTCATTGGTTTTTGGACCTTGCTATGTCTTTGTAAATTGCAATTTGCATGAAATAGAGTAAGCGTACATGCACCTAAGGTGGCAGGTCCTATGGTCCAGTATTATCCAACATTATCTCATCACACACACACAAACAAAAATATATATATGATATTTTATCTAACTAATATTCTTCACCATCCCATTTTTTTTTTTTTTAAAAGATACTGCATCTCAGTATCCCACTATGCAAGCTTAAATACTTCTTCTTCTTCTTCTTCTTTTTCCTTACGAATCAATTTTTATGTATTTTTTAAAATTATTTTGGACACATGTCACAAATGCACATATAATTAATAATCGTTGAATGAAAGTAGCTTCAACTGATCTTTCAACATAATCCCCTGTGATCAAATCTATCGGTTTGAATTAACTTAACGTAGTCCATTAACGCACTGACACCGTGTCACATTACTAGCTTAATGTGATTTGGGATGCCCATGGAAGCCGGTACCAATATTTGCGAAAGAAAAGATGGTAGTATAGGATCCACGCCACATGTTTTATTCTTTTCTTTCCTTAAATAATAATAATAATAATAGTAATAATAATAATAATAATAATCAATCGGCTCTATATAACCTAATCACTTTTAATTTATTTCTTTTTTCCTTCTTCAAGTTTTCACAATCTAGTATATTACATTAATACTATGAAATTAATTATCAAACACTATAATTATAAATTACCAACCTCGTATGACCTTTTGCTACTTTCCTATGATATAACGATCGGAATTAATTATGTAAAATATTTTTATACTTGATCCGATTTATTTTATTCAAGCTTGATATACTTAGGTCCAATTATTATATGACCAACCAAAATCACAAAAAAAATCAATTCCTACTAAATCTACTATGCACCAACTAGTAAATTATCAAATTTCACTAACTTGTCAAACTATAACATTTATATACATAACCCAATCACATACATCATCCAATTATTAATAATAATTACACTAACTACAAACATATATATGTATGGAATCATAGAGAATACTCACTCAGCTATGACATTGATAAAAATCGTAATAATTCTCGGGAAGGTCAATATTCATGTTAAGATCACCTATTGATTGGGAAATGAAAAAGATAATGAGTATCTACGTAAACTAACTATTCTATGTACTTATTTAACTCTATTTACTTATGCTTCTATTAATTTTCTCTTAATTCGAGTTCTTTTTTTAATCGTATATAATTTTTTTATTTTAACTTCGTTATTCATAAACTTATAGTCGATTTTTATCGTTTTTGAACATATATCCGCATAGTGTGGTCCGTTTTGAATGTTAAAACTGATATTTTTTTAGATAAGTTTAAATTATTATAAATTTAATTATTTTGACTCAAATACTTTTATTTATTAATTTTTGAGTTTTTCTTTAGTATTTTATGATTTAATTAATTTCTAAATCTTATATTTTTTTATAATTTCTTATTTTTAGCTTTAATTTATGTAAACTTCATTGTTTTCCTATTTTAAGCTTGATTTGCTATTTATTATAATTTTGTTATTATTATAATTTACTTAATTACTTTTATTATTATTCTTTAATTACTTTTATAAAGTTTTCGGTGTAATTATTTATTTGGGATACATTGTTGATGTGGCACAATTCAATTGATCCACATATCACTTTATTGTGTTTTCTTGATCTTTATATTTCTTATTTTTTATATTATTATTATTAATTATATTGATATATTATCATATTTAATTAATTAATAGATTATAGGCCTTAATTATGTATTATGATTTTTGGCCCATTACATATGTATTCATATTTTATTATATTTAGTAGTTTATTATATACATTTATACACATATGTATATATGAATTCTTCTTTATATCATTATACTTAATATATTAGTAAATACAATTATACTTAACATACTTAGGATATGTATCTATACATATAGACATGTATACATACGTATGTCTAGACATATATTCATACGTATATTACGTATTTATACTTATCGTGTACCTTTATTATACATATTTATGCATATATATGCATGTACACATATTTATACTTACTTTCATAAGTATATGTATAAATACATATTTTGTATTTTCTTAATGTAGTTTTCTAAGAATTTTTCATATATATATATATATATATAACTCATATACACATTTATATATATACTCGGTTTGTACATATATATAAATATTAAGTATTTCTTACATATCTAAGTTTATGTACATATTTTCTATATGTATATATATGTACTTCTTATCTTATTTACATACATATGCATTTACACTATATGTTCTATTATAGTTTATATATATCTACTTTACATATACATATATTCCATACTTACATAAACTATACAAGTATATATATGCATTTAATTAGGTATATAAAACATGTATATATACTCATATAACTAGAATATGTACACATAGTTGTGTATAACTATAAAGAAGAATTATATTTATCATCAAACATATATATTTAAAGTCTATATACTAACATACATACTAAATATATTAAGAATGGGAATATACAAAAATATATAAAAGAAATACATGGTATATAATTTATATAAGAAAACTAATAATAATAACATATAAAGGTAATACCTTTACTTGTATTAATATGTATATGTTGAGAAGTTGCTTCTTTATCCTTTTGTTATTGAAAATGGGTGGATAGCTCAAATGAGAGCGAAATGGTTGATGTAAGTTTGAGAGAAAATTTTGGAAGTAGAGATAGAGGAGAGAGAGAAGAGTGGTGGTTGGATTTCGTAGAATACACATGCACAAATGTGTATTATATGTAAAATTTAGTAGAATTTTCTATCTCCTCTCCCCCTTAGGTTACAGCCAAAAGGAAAAAAAAAAGAAGAAGAAAAAGAAAAAGAAAAAGAAAAAAATTAAAGAATTAAATGCAATTGATAAGAGAATTTAATGCACTTGATAAGGATACGTTGACTTGGTCAACTCCCAAAATATTATATGTATTATATATAAATAATTTGAAAATAAAAAGAAAATAGAGAAAGAAAAATGAAGTAAGAGAAAAAATTGAAAATCAAATGTAATAAATCAATAAAACATATATTAGAATTCACTTACCTATTTTTAACCCTATAATGTATAGTGGTCCAAATTTACGAAACAGCGTGTAATTTTTCTTATTTTTCATTGCATTCCTTTGAGAAATATTAGGTTTTATAACAGGAGACTTTTATTGTCCTGTGAGTGGATCTTCCACTTCGAAATTTATGAATGTTAAAGACTTTTTACGAGTAAGGATATAAATTGCACGAAGTGGATTAGCAAAGTGAATGGAATTTACGAATATGTAGATAAATGAACGAAATTATGACTTAACATATGAGCTTTTGTGGTATTGCGAAAGGAACTACGTTTATGAAATATAAAGCATTTTTTCCATTCTTTGAAGAGGCTTAACGAAAATTGACCGATTTTGACGGGGGCAAAAAAAAAAAAGATGATTTACAAGTATTAACTTCGTAAAATTGATGAAATGTTCATAAGGAGCCCAATCTTACCTACACTTGAGCGGAAAAACATTTTTGTTTGTGTTTTTACATGTTGCAAATAAATGAAGTGAGACTCATATAACAAATATTTGAGAAAATTAAAACAAAACAAGTGAATTTAATAAGGATAAGAGGCTTTATGAAATATGTGGAGATTTTAAGAAAGTAATGTTTCCATTTATAGAGTTTTACAGAATTCATAAACATAACTAGAATTACATACTTTGTTGTTAGGTAACGTTTGGTTGTATAAAATTTGTGGTATTGAATGGGACAAAAAATTTATCTAATGTTTAATTTGTAAATTTGCTTAGTAACTGGATAAAAATTAGATTGATGAATTAGACAAAATAATTAAATTTTATCTCATCTACACCGTGGTACAAAAATAAAATTTACTAAGCAAAAACAAAAAATATTTTACATTCCTAAAAATATTCCTCTATGTTATAATATTAAGTTACTGAATATTATTTTTATTAAATATTTAAAAAATTATTTATTTTCTAATATAAATAATTAATTTTTTAATATAAATTTTATATCCAGTATTTTAAAAACCAAATATGATACAATAAGCTTGTACCATCCAGTCCTTCTTATATTTATTCTATCTACTTTTTTTTTTTTTTTGTCCTGTTTAGTCCTTATAATCAAACATTACCATAAGAACATTGAAGGTATTTTAGGAAGAGTTGTGCATAATTATATACTTTTCTTATGAATTAAAGCAAATTTACGAACAATGAAGTGCATTTATTTACCTTTAAGAAATAAGTAGCATTAGCATTATGTGAAGGACTACACTAGATTAAAAAATGTTTCATAATTCAATGATCTAATACTAAATTAACCAACTTATAAACAATTATATGAAACATGCGAAGTTACAAAAATGTCATATGTAAGGAACTACACTAGATTTAAAAAAATGTTATAAGATATTATTAACCAATTGATAAGCAATCATACGTAAAGAACTATGGTAGATTTAAAAATGTTACGTAATTCTGCGATGTATATTAACCAACTTATAAGAAATTATATGAAACTAAGTACAAAATTAAGGGAATTCTACCAATATTAGAGAATAGTTACAATTAAAAACTATTGGAATTTAACTAATTTTATATGTTATGAATCCAAAGTAGCTACATGAACATTAGACCAAAAGTAAAACTTTCAAAGAGAAATCACGAGGTTTTATTAAAATGACAAAATTTACAATCGGCCGATATAATTGACATTTTACTAGTTATTATTAGCTTTGGTGTAACTTTGGTTATTTTTAGGAATGTTTGATTTTTTTTTTTTATGAATAAAAATAATTGTATGAACAATAAAGTGAAATTACTAACATTTGGATAAACTTGCCAACTAACTTTAATGAACAACAAAGAAAATTTTGGAAGTTTCAAAAACTTCTGTAAAATTTATCATAGTTCACCAATATCCACGGACTTCGGAAAATCTAATTTTAAGCTCCATGTCGACATCCATATTCAAGGTATTGAAATTATAGTCAACAACCCAAACGTGTCAAAATTTTGGACTGTTAGCTACATATTGATATTCACAACGTAGGGCATCGACCTATAGACTCCATAGTGGTCCTCAGAGTCTACTAGTTATTCCATTTTTTGTTTTTTTTTTTTTTTTTGTTTTAAATGATGAATGTCAGCTATATGTTCACATTCATAGGTGAGATGTTGATATATAGCAAACAAAAGTGGACTTATGAGACTTATGAGACAAAACCACGACAAATGTGTTGTATAGGATGTTGACTTATGTACTAATTGTCGTCTTAACGTCATATGTTTATGAATTAAGTGACTAGTTGAGACTTCAAATGATAAGGGCAAAGTTGAGATCATTTTTAAGTATTAAGTCTTAGTGACTCATGCAGATTTGCCATTTTCCTTTGTCTTACTCTTCATTATCGAGTTAGTCAGTTTCTTGTTTTCACGTTGCCTGTTATGAATAAGCGTGTATTGATATGGGAATCGACGAACAACTTTACAGTAAGTTTGGCAAAGGCAACGAACTTTAATAAATGGTTGGTTTGTCATCTCTTGGCACTAACTTCTCTTAACCTTGTATCGAAAATGGATCGGGCTCAATATTTAAAGATAAGTTTTTCCTACTGACATACACATTTTCACATGCATGAGTACATCTTCATAACAGAAATATGTACATGTCAACATGTCAGCATGTGTAAAGCAGGTAAGTACCCTACTGATATATACATGTTGACATGCACAAATGCATATAGACATGCATATCTTAGCAAGATAACTCATCTTGTTACTATATTTTCATGGTTCAACAACAAATGGTAAAATGACTTCTATGAAATATGTATCCTATCAGAATTAAAGCAAAGATAGATGCATCTCGAGTATGCAAAGTATGGAAAAAAATAGATGAAAGCTGTGAATTAACAAAGTATTCCTACATCCATAAAACACTTGTTTATTACCAAAAATAAAAAATAAAAAAAAATCATTATATTGCTTGTAGATCATTACAATACTTGTTCATTCGGTTTCGAAAATGGAATGGGTACAATCAAAAGGTAATACAGCCCAAACCTAATTTTTATATTTGCCAAATTAGTTTGTGTGTGCACTTGGGTCGTTTTCTATGTATATAGCATATGCGATGCTTGTTAACTTTTCACATACCAAATGGCAAGAGAACATAGGTAATATTGAAGTTATTAACATTGGAGAATGGTGATTTAGTTAACATTGCAGTCATTAGTCCTAAGACAAATTATTGTGACTGTAAAAATGAATCCAATTGTTATTATGTTGTGCGTTGACAACCTAAGTAATACTTTAATTACAATTAATTATTTTGTTATGTACGAATCTACCATTCTATATTTAAACACTCTCTTAAAGATGTACCTATTAAAAATTGTATTAGAATATGTGTTTCAACCAATATTAATAGCACAAAGGGTATGATTATCAAAATAATATGTTCTATTCAGTATTTGTGTTTAATAAACAGTACAAGTAAAAAAAAAAAAAAAAATCCTAACCGCATCTATCGGACATTGTACAAGATATTATATTATATTAATTATTCTTCTTACACGTGCTCATGTTTCGGCAACCAAACACTACCTTTAAGAAACAATTTCCTTTCAAAACAAAATCACACAAACCTAATCTAATGAGCCAAAATCAAAGGGGGAATGTATGTTAGAAACTATTGAACTTAAAAGTTATTATTTGTGATTTTGATGAAAACAACTCTATGCGAGTTACGGTTAATCAAATATTATTATAAACCAATTTGCGAATTCTCACAATAACTTTATCAACTATATCTTTTAAGGAAGTAAAATTAACTTGGAAATATATTAAATTGATTTTAATGTTGTTGCAAGACGAAAAAGTGATCAAACACTGTTTACAATATCTAAGCATGCTTTTTAGCTATTCTGGTATGAACTGGCCAACTACTTGTGTTGGAATCTGCCAGCTAGTTACATTGAGTATTTTGTAGTTAGTAGCAAGTTACAAGCTATGTGGTTGGTTGTCTTTAAACCATCTAGTTGGTTGATGCAAATTAGTAGTAGGTATTGGACTGTGCGGTTGATTGTCCATAGACTGTCTAGCTAGTTAATGAAGGTCACTAAGCCTTGTTAGACCATGCAACTGGTGACTTGAAGAATATCTAAATGATGAACCTATTTGAATAGACCATTCAATTGGTCCTACTTGAACCTTTTAGCTAGTTTACGCAAAAATTAACCATTATAGTGCATTTAATTAAGGATGAACAGGGCCAACAATTGGATTTTTGCTAAAGGATATAAATGCGAGTTTATAAGAAGTTGAAGTACAATTAATAGAGATATATTCCTACAGTTATTCCTCTTGTCTACTTGCACTTTATTCTAATTGTCTTGTGTTCATTATTTGTAATCTTTTGTAAATTCTAGTGTAGTACCAAGCTTCGTATTTGCAATCTTTACTCAAGAGAGCACTATACTAAGTGATTGTGAGTTGATTGTGATTGAGAGATTATTTATGATAGAGATTGGGTATAAGCACTTGTACCTTTGAGTTATCATCAGTAAAAGTTGTGTATGAAGATTTTAATTGAGGCATTGGGTGATCGTGGAGAGTAAGAGACAGTCTAAACTGCATGTTATAGTTTCAGACTTACTTTCTCTATCCATTTTGTCTTTATATTTCTGTAATTTAATTGTTTCTTAAATATTTGCACATTGCATCTATTTGTCAATTTGATTAAAGATTTGCCGTTAAAGTAAAAAGTGGTCATTTTCCCCTCTTAAGCTTCTAGTATAAATTTCATTTGGTATCAGAGCTAGTCTCTACAGTTTTCATTACTTAATCACATTGTAGAATAAAGATCATGACACTAAATGCACTAGGATTCATGGAGAGTCAAGTTATAAATAGGCCACCACTTCTTGTCGATGGAAATTATCCATATTGAAAGTGTAGGATAAGAATCTTTATTAGGGCATAAAATAGAAAACTTTATAGTGTAATTGAAAAAGGACTAATTAAAATAGAAGGAAAGGAAGATGATAAATATACCGAGAAAGATTGGAAGAAAGTAAACCTAAATGAAATATCAATAAACACATTGCATTCTACTATGAGCGAAAATAATTTCAATAGAACTTATACATGCACAAATGCTAAGAAAATTTTGGATGAGCTACAAAGCACATATGAAGGCACATCCAGAGTTAGAGATGCTAAAATAAGTTTATTATATAGTGAATTCAAGAATTTCAAAATGCTTCCAAATGAGACCATAGATGAAATGCATAAAAAATTTATTGACATCATTAATCCATTAATGGTACTTGGTAAGGGATTTTTTAACTTAGAAATTAATTCAAAAATTCTTAAGTCTCTTTCAAAGGAATGGAAAACCAAGATTACTACCATTGAAGAGGTCATGATCTAGAAGCATTATTGAAGGAACAACTTCTCAGTATACTCAAGACCCATAAGATAATCAAAAGACTCAAAGCCACCGATTGCAATATTAGTAATGAAGGCAAGGAAAGTGTTGATGATGATGATGATGAAGTGGCAATGATGGTAAGAAAATTTAAGAAGTTCATAAAGTTTAACAAGAAGCTAAGGAAAGACAAAGTTGGTAGTACAATACCTCAAGCCTATAAAGGAGAAGAAAGATGTTATAAAGTGCTACAATTGCCATCAATTGGGTCACATTAAAGATTATTTTCTAATCCTCAAGAAAGGCGACAAGGCATTAAGAAAGTAGATCATAGTGGCCACTTGGGGCGATAGTGATTCAAGTGACTCGGATAACAACCTGTACCTCATAGCCTTGCATAATGAAGTATATACTACATCCCAATCCTCTTATGATGAGTTGAAGGAAATATATGATGATTTTTTAAAATTTTTGTTAAGATGCAAAAGAAGAATAAAATTCTTAAATAAATAATGAATGATGTCAGAAATGAATTTGATGTGTTCAAACATGAGTATAATAAGTTAGTTGAAGAAAAAGAGAACTTAGAAGAGGATAATTAATATTTGAAAATTGAAAATTAAGCATGATAATTCAAAGAAAGAAAATAATAAGCTAAATAAAAGGAATGAGGAAATCATGAATTAAAATAAAGAGCTATTTTAGGAAAATGAAGAAATAAAATCAAAGATTAAAGAAATTGAAAATGAGAATGCAAGTATAGATAAGTTATTTAAGTTAAAAATAGAAAATGATGTGTTGAAACCCAACTTAAATGATTCAAGACAAATTATAGTTAAGTTTGTTGAAGGTAAATAGAATTTGGAAAAACTCTTGAGATAACAAAGGCATGGTCTTGAGAAAACCAGAATTGGCTATAACAAAAATAATATATACAAGTCTTATATAAGTTACTTTGTTAAAGTAACCAATAAAACTTGTAACTATTGTGGAAGGTATGGACATATTGCTCACACTTGTGCAATAAGAAGAAATATTAACTTGAATCATAGAGGAAAACTACAACTAACCTAAAAGGACTCAAACTCAACTAGATATCAAAAATTTAATTTCTTATTTAGATGGCAGATGCTCAAGATAGATGACGATAGATGCTACCAAATTCATCACATTAACCTTAAAGAATGAAGGGAATGTTACCTTTAGGGACAATAGAAAATCAACCATAGTGAGTGAGGGTAACATTCTTATAAACAACAATCTCATTATTAAAGATATATTGCTAGTTTATAATCTAAGGCATAACTTGCTTAGTATTAATCAATTATGTGATGGTGGATATAAGGTTACTTTCATAGAAAATAAGTGTATCATTGAAAGAACTAACAATAATCAAAGTAGCTTCGAAGGATATAGACAAGGAAACAACTATAAAATCAATTTTATCAATTTTTCAAGTCAAAATGAAACTTGTCTATCCATCCAAAATAATGATAGTTGGCTGTGACATAGAAGATTAGGGTATGCTGGCATTGAAGTAATCTCTAAACTTGTTAAAAGAGACCTTATAAAAGGTCTACCAAAAATCAATTTTCAAAAAGACAAAGTATGCTAAGCATGTCAATAAGGAAAACAAACCAAAAACTCTTTCAAACCAAAAGATGTTATCTCATCTTCTAGGCCACTACAACTACTATATATAGACTTGTTTAGCCCTACACAAATACTAAGTTTAGGTGAGAAAAGATACACCTTGCTCATTGTTGATGATTTCTCTAGATACATATGGACCTCTTTTCATGCAAAGTAAAGATGAAACAAATCATATGTTTTTTAAATATTGCAAGAAAGTCCAAAAGGAAAAAGGATTTACAATTACTTTTCCTAGAAGCGATCATGGAGAAGAATTTGAAAACTTTGAAATGAATTATTTTTGCAATCATTATGGCATAAAACATATCATTTCAACACCTAGAACTTCACAACAAAATGGAGTTACCGAAAGGAAAAATAGAACCCTAATTGAAATGGTTAGAACAATGCTATGTGAAAACAATTTGCCAAAGTATTTTGGGCAAAAGCCGTTAACACGGCATAATACATTCAAACCATGTTTTCATAAGATCAATTTTAAAGAAAACCCCTTCTGAACTTTGGAAAGGAAGAAGGCCTAACATTTCTTATTTTCACCCTTTTAGTACTAAGTGTTATATACTTAATAATGGTAAAGAACAACTAGGGAAATTTGACTCTAAATTGAATGATTCTATTTTTCTTAGATATTCACTAATAAGTAAAACATATAGAGTATTTAATAAAAAGAACTTTAGTTGTTCAAGAATTTATACATGTTGTGTTTAATGATTCATTACCTTTATTGCATAATGTATCTCTTAATGAAATGAATGATCCAAGTGCTCATTTGGATAGGCTAGACTTAAGCAATGACCAAAACAATGCTCTTGATAAAGATGTTCTTAGGGAAGATAAAGATACGAATCAACTAATTTAGACCTTCTTATAGAATGGCGATTTGTTAAAGATCATCATAAAGAACTAATTATAAGAGAACCTTCAAATAAGGTATTAACAAGATCATTTGTTAGAAATATAAGCAACCTAGTATTTGAAATATTACATTAGGAACTCAAGAGGGAGGGTAAATTGAGTTTAATGACTAAATTTTATTTTAATACCAATTTCTTGATTTGGGCAACTAAAAGAATGCAATATTGAAACAATAAAGTAACAATGAGTATAATCAAGATAGTGATAAAAAATAATAAGTGTGGAAAATAAAAGAAATAGGTATAGAGAAAATCAAGCTCAGATTTAACATAAAGTTCAAACCATTACCTACTCCCCATAAATACATAATGCCTTCAACCGAAGACTTTATACCACTTTATTAATTTCTCAATCCAAGCTCCAAGAGCTACACATATACAAATTTGATTATACAAGTTTCATACTCACAACTCACATAATTTTGATTTTACAAGATTCTCAATCATAATAACTCTCTAAACAAACTCAATCTCAAGTATAGTGCATTCTCTCAAATTTTTTGCAAGTATAAATCACTTTGCACTATATTAGGGTTTCAAAAATGATTTATCAAATTAAGTACACAAGACAAAAGGCAAGTGAACAAAAGGAATAATTGTAGATTTGTAGCTCTATTTCTTGTCCTTCAACTGCCCAAAAATTTGTATATATAACCTCTTAAGAAAATCCAATTGTTGGTCCTCATCTCTCTTCATTTAATGCTCCGTAATGGCTTTTTCTTATATAGACCAGTCGAACAATTCAACTGGGACCAACTGAACAGTTCATTCAAATAGGGTCACCATCCAGATGGTCTATAAGTTATAGCTCATTGATCTACAACAACCAACCGGATGATCTAGGGATAACCAATTGCATTGTCCATCACCTATTACTAATCTATAACAACTAGTTGAACGATCCAAGGACAACCAATTAGACTATTTACACTAGAACAGTTGAACAACATGCACTAAGATACAACAAATAGTTTTGTTCCCTTTTACTTTTTTCAAGTCCTTTATAAAATTAATCATGTTTTTATAAGATTTGTAAAGAGGTTCATAATCAATTATTAATTTAACTTAACTTACATAGCTTTGTGCTCATCAAAATCATATATAAGAACTTATTGGTTCAACAATCTTCCCCTTTTCAATGAGGACAAAACTTTGCAAAATAAACTCCCCCTTAAATTAACACTCCCTCTCAATGTAGCACTAGTTATAAATGATTTCCTTTCAAAATGTTTACAGGAGAGTCAATATAAGTGCAAGTTGAAAGTGTTTAATCTTTGTTTTAGATGATAGCCAATTCAACTTCATGTTTGACACTTATTAACCGACCAATCTTTTCGATTTTATGATCTTACCTTCACTAAACCAAGACAAAAAATAGTTAGGTGACTTGAATTCTTCTCCTCATTTTGGTTTCATAAAAAAGATGAGATTCTAGGCGATGAAGAGGAAGAGAAAAGCAAGTCAAAAATCCGGCATAACCCTGACTTAAGCCTCAGGGTATGCTACCATCAAAAGAACATAATTCAATAGTCAATATAGCTAAGCAATATAATGTACAATCATTCTTGAGATAGCAGCCAATTTCTCATTGTAACAAAATATTCTATACATCCAAGCAGCCAAAGTTCATAAGAGATATCATAAACACATATAAGTATTTTAACAAAAGGTCAGTAGCCAAAATCCTTAGTCAATATACAATCATAAAAAGATAACTAAAGACGATCTTAAGGATCAATAGACAACATATATAAGCTATATAATAGACAAAAGAATGGCTAGAGTTCAAGTCTATATATAAATAGAAAACTTATTGGTACGCCAATTTTGCAGTAACCATCTAGACAGTATGATTGAACTGTCCACATAGTTGCATACAGATTGCACTGGCCACTTGAAATTTTCACTTAGCTTATGGACTCTTTGCAACATTTGAACAAATCTCATCCCAATAGATTATATAACCTTAAATGAAGCATATTTGATAATCACAATATTGCATTTTAAGCTAGATTAAAATAAAATGTTCAAAATGTTTAGCTTTAGCTTAGTTTTTAGAGGTATAAGGGTACCAAAAACACATCAATCCACAATAAAGTAAATCTAATCATTTAAATATGACTTATAAGTTAAAATAAGCGTATAAGAGCCTTCATTCAACTTAGAGTTCATCAAATGAGAAGGATGTGCATAAAAGAACTTCAAGAAGTAAGTATGAAATCAATTATATACAAAACATATCAAACGATGAAATTTATGCAAGAAGCCTAGTGAGCATGTTCTTAAGACCTAATATTATGTTATAAGCCATTTGATTTAAAGGGAAAGACATTTTATCCAAAAATCACTACTTAAGATCATCAAAAACAACTACTTTGAGCACAAATTGAGCTTAATGAAAAATATGCACACTAAGTTAAATTCATGACAAGTTGGTATTTTATGCAAGTTTCAGTAGTATTTATAGGCACAAAGATAGCATGATTAAA
Source organism: Lumnitzera racemosa (assembly GCA_024138005.1). Lineage (NCBI taxonomy): Eukaryota > Viridiplantae > Streptophyta > Magnoliopsida > Myrtales > Combretaceae > Lumnitzera > Lumnitzera racemosa. The sequence continues at coordinate 25,302,928 of JAMXBC010000011.1, forward strand.
ACAAATAGTATGCAAATGAACAAAATGATTTTGTGACTTCCCAACCATCAATAAGAATCTAATTTGGGTCTAAGGGAGTCAAAATCATATAAAAAGAAAACTAGAACAAATTAATCAATTAACTACAATCTATAGACAAAATTAAACATGCAAGAACTTGCTTTAAGTGTAGAAATCGAAGCATGGTAAAATTGTGCACATATGATCTTAAACATACATGAGTAACTTTAAATGTGCACAAAATGTATTATATTTGCAATTATCCATTCTAAGCAAGATTTAAATGTGTATTATGATATGGTGAGAGTATAAGCATGGTTTGGAAAGCAGTTAATTGCAAAAACGCTATGTAAGTTACCAAATGCTCATGAAAGCTGAAATATGGTTAAGGAGAGGTCAAATTTATAATTTCATAAATATATCAAATCAATCATTTAAGCATGAGATATTAGTACATTTAAACACACGTGAACATGTATTTGACATGAAGATCAAGATATAGCAAAAAAGTGCATATGAAAGCTTAATAAGTATACAGAATTTTAAGTACACACAAAATATATTAGTTATTTTATAAAGACTATTTGAATGAGTTATTAAATCAAATACCATATTAGAGGCATTCCAAATTTTCTTTGAGCATTCTCCATTTAAGTTTCTTGAGTTACTTATACTTAAAGTTTCTACAAAAACGTGTAATTGCTTGTTTGGTACCCTTGTGAGTTTGGGTTCTTTATGGTTAGTAGCAATGATATATCCTTGTCCTTTTAGAACCTAAACCATCTTACTTTTATGATTTAAATTGGTATTATGACCTATTGCATATGTATGTGCAATATGGCCATATTTACCACAATACTTACAAGTCTTAGTTGTTTTATTTATAAAACAACTTTTGTAAGACTTGTAAATATAGTTCTTATTATAGCCAATTTTAGTTTTGTTCAATCCATTCCTTTGAGAGCTAACGAGCTTATCTAATTTCTTTTCTTTATTCATGAACTTGACTATAGTTTGTTTCAAATCATCTAAGCTAGACTTTAAGATAGCATTTTCAATTTGAAGCTCTCTTAGCCTATCTACTATAGCATCTTTACTTTTCATGCTTTCAACTTTCACTTCAAGTAAATTACACTTCTTTTTTAATTGATCATTTTCCTTAATAAAATTCTCATTCTTACAATTCAATGCTTCATTATTTTTATTTAATTTATCATATTGTAATCTTCAGTACTCATTATCCAATTCTAAACTTTCTTTAACATCATTCACTTTATTGTATTCATTTCTAAACACATCAAATTCATTTCCTATTCCAATCATATTTTGTTTCATCATCTTATTTTTCTTTTGAAGATTAATAAATTCATTAAGCAACTCATCATATATATTTTTTAGCTCATCAAATGAAGAGTCATTTGAAATAGAGCATACCTTATTATCTATTGTTATAAGCACATGTCTCCTTTTGAGTCACTTGAATCGCTACCACTCCAGGTTACCATCATAGCCTTTTTCCTTGCTCCTTTCTTGGCTTTTTTAACATCCGAGCAACATTGTTGAATGTGACTCGGTTTTTTGTAATTATAACACTTGATTGTTTCCTTCTTCTCCTTTCTTGATTGAGATATGTTTTCATCATTGTCTTTCATTAACTTCCTATTGAAATTTTTGAAATTTCTTGTGATTGTGGCTACATCATTATCATCCTCACTTTCATCACTACTTGAGCTTTTTTCGATTACCTTCAAAGTAATAGTTTTTTTTTTTTTTTAGACTCTTCTCCTTGCCTCTTAATCATCTCATAAGTCCTAAGAGTTCCGAGAAGTTGTTCCTTTAACATTGTGTTAAGATCATAAGCTTCCTCAATTGTAGTTCTCTTAGCTTCCCAATCCTTCGGTAATGACTTAAGGATTTTGGAATTGATTTCAAGATTGGTAAATGATTTACCAAGAACATTTAAAAGGTTGATTATGTTAATGAAACTATTATGCATCTCATCAATTGTTTTGTTAGAAACAATCTTAAAATTTTCAAATTAACCACAAAGCAAGCTTATCTTTGTGTCCTTAACATGGCTAGTTCCTTTATACATGCCTTTTAGTTCTTCCCAAATTTCCTTAGCGCTCTTGCATATATAAACTCTACTAGAGTCATGTTCATCAACGACATAATGTAAGATATTCATAGCTATTTCATTTAAATCAAGTAATTTCCAATCATTTTTGGTATAATTCCTTTCTTCCTTACCTTCTATCTTAAATGATCCTTTATCAACTACTTGCTACAACAATCTATTTTGTGCTTTTAAAAATATGATCATCATATATTTCCGATAAGGATAATTATTCTTAATTAAGAGTAGTGGTCTATTTAGAGACATCTCTTTGATATAGAAACTCAAGAGAGAAGGGGAGGGGGTGTAAATTGAGTTTAATGACTAAATTTTATTTTAATACTAATTTCTTGATTTAGGAATGAATGATAAGTACAATATTGAATGCAATATTGAAATAATAAACCAACAATGAGTATAATCAAGATAGTGATAAAACAATGATAAGTGTAGAAAATAAAAGAAATTGCGATAGAGAAAATCGAGCCTAGATTTAATGTGGAGTTTAGATCACCACTTACTCTCAATGGATACACAATATCTCTAACCGAGGACTTCACATTATTTTATTAATTTCTCAATCTAAGCTCCAAAAGCTATACATACATAAACTTGATTATATAAGTTTCACACTCACATCTCACCCAATCTTGATTTTATAAGATTCTCAACCACAACAACTCTAAAAACAAACTCAATCTCAAGTATAGTACACTATCTCAAAATTATTGCAAGTATAAATCACTTTGCACTATACTAAAGTTTTACAAATGATTCATTAAATTAAGTACACAAGACAGAGGTCAAGTGAACAAAAGGAATAATTGCATATTTCTAGCTTTATTTCTTGTCTTTCAACCACGCCTAATTTGTATTTATAGCCTCTTAAGAAAATCCAACCATTGGTCCACTTCTCTCTTCTTTTAATGCTCTATAACGACTCTTTTTTATGTAAACCAACTAAACGGTTCAAGCAGGACCAACTAAACAGTCCATTCAAATAGGGTCACTATTCGAATAGTCTTTAAGTTATAGCTCATTGATCTACAACAACCAACCAAACGATTTACACTAAAACAGCAGAAGAGTATATACTAAGATACATCAAATAGTTCTATTCCCTTTTACTTCTTTCAAGAATTTCAAACTTAATCTAATCAAGTTATATTATAGAGATATCATGCAAAACATAGTGTTATAAAGATAATTCAAGTCCTTTATCAAATTAACCATGTTTTTATAAGATTTGCAAAGAGGTTCATAATCAATGATTAATTTAACATAACTTGCATGGTTTTATTCTCATCAAAATCACACATAAAAACCTATTTGTTTAACAGTATTCTTGTCTTAAGTTGAGCCTAGGAACATTGATGAAGCTTTAAAAGATGAATGTTGGATATAAGTAATGTAAGAGAAACATAATCAATTCACTAGGAATAAAGTATGGGATCTAGTACCTAGACCTAATGATAGACTTATAATTGGAACAAAATGGGTTTATAGAAGCAAACTTGATGAAACCAGTATAGCAACTAGGAATAAGGCTAGATTAGTTGCTAAGGGCTGTAACCAAGAAGAAGGGATAGAATTTGATGAAACCTTTACCCCGGTTACTAGACTAGAAGCCATTAGGATGCTTTTGGCATAAACAGTACACAAAGACTTCAAACTATTCCAAATAGATGTTAAAAGTGCTTTCTTAAATGACTATATCAAAGAAGAAGTGTATGTAGAACAACCTTTAGGTTTTGAGCATAATGAGTTACCCAATCATGTTTATAAACTTAACAAAGCACTCTATGGACTTAAACAAGCTCCTAGAGCTTGGTATGAAAGGCTTAATAGCTTTCTCATAGAAAAATGGCTTTATAAGAGGAAAGTTAGATATAACATTGTTCATTAAAAATCATAATTCTTATACATTGATTATTCAAATTTATGTAGATGATATGGTGTTTGGAGCTATTAATATGGATCTTATAAATGAAATCACAGAGTGTTTGAAGAAAGAATTTGAAATGAGTATGATGGGACAACTCCATTACTTCTTAGGTCTCCAAGTTAAGCAAACCGAAAATGAAACATTTATAATCAATCTAAGTATATAAGAGAGCATTTAAAACATTTTAAAATGAATAATTGTAAAGTTAGGACTACTCTTATGAGCAAAACACTAAAACTAGACAAAGATGAACATGACAAATCAATTTGTGAAAAGAGTCATAGAGGAATGATGGGAAGCCTACTATACTTAACCGTATCTAGACCAAATATCATGTTTTTCGTATGCTTATGTGTAAGATTTCAATCTTTCCTAAAAGAATCTCACCTAAATGCAGTAAAATGCATCTTTAAGTATTTAGTAGGCACTATTGAAATTGACTTGTGGTATCTTAAATACATTTCTTTTGATCTTGTAGGATATTTTGATGTCAACTTTGTCAGATGAAAAGTTGACCAAAAAAGAATAAGCGGAACATGTTACTTTCTAAGAAACTCTCTAGTATCTTGGCACTCTAAGAAACAAAACTCCATGGCACTCTCAACTATCAAGACCAAATATATAGTTGCCGATAGTTGTTGTGCACAAATTCTATGGATGAAACAAACATTACAAGACTATGTTCTCAATTTCTCCAATATCCTAATTTGATGTAATAACACAAGTGCCATTAACCTAACCAAAAATCCAATCTAACACTCAAGGACCAATCACATCGAGATTGAACAACAATTTATTAGAGATCATACTCAAAATAGTAATGTGTGCTTAGAATTTGTGGACACAAGTAGTCAAATAGATGATATTTTGACTAACCTTTAAGTGAAGATCGCTTTTGCACCTTAAGAAGAGAGTTAGGCATGATTAAGCAAGACAAGTGCTAAGACCCATAAACATAGATTGTGACTTTTGTATGTAATCAGGTTCCCTTTTAGCCAATTGGTTTAGTACATCTTTTTCAATCTAAGAAATTTGATTAAGTAAGATTGATTATGAATTCCCTCATATGTAATATTTTTGTGAAATCTTCCTCATCTTCCTTATTTCTTATTGGGACATAATCTCTTTTCATTCTTTTAGTTTGCATTAAGTCTACAAACAACAATGAATTGGTAGACATGATTATTTCAAAAGCTTCCTTGTTCTTTAGACAAACTAATGAAAAATTAAATGTCAATCCTATAACAAATCATAGAGAATTCCTGAGCTAATCTTTTTTTCAAATAAACTATTGTGAAATATAGGCAATCAATTGGCCAATGGTGTTAACCATATGTACAGTTGCATTAGGTCTCTTAACCTCAAAATGTTTACTCGAACCATTCGAACAGTTATACTCCAAGCATCTAAATAGTTTCGACGTATACCTTTTAGTTTTGACACTTTATATGCAATGGTTCAAACGATTCTCTCTAACTATGGGTACAATTTCATCAAGAATTCTTCTTCAGACTGTCTGAATGGTTTCCTTGAATTGTGGGTACGATTCCAATAGTTGCTTTCAAAATTAAATTTCTATCTTCAAGCATCTAGATAGCTCTCCTAGAATTGGATGAAAGGTTCACATTGTTACAGCAAAAAAATAAAAGGGGGGCCAATCGTTTCTTTTTTCATTTTCCCTCTTTCCTACTATCTACACTCCACACTCTCTCCTTTGACTGATTCTCCAATAACACCACTCCTTCTTCCCTCTCTTCCTACACCTCTTCTCTTCACCTCTACTTTCCTCTCTTCACTCTCTCCCTCCACAAACCCTAACCTTAACCTTCTACTTCTAAACCCAAATTCTCTCCTATTCCTCTCTATAGACAAACAAGGTAGCTGAGCTCAAAGTAGCCATGCTCAAAGTCAAGGAAGATAAGCTCCATAGGCTCAATTCAATAATCACCTCTTTCCCAAGCTATACCATGCATAAAGGTATGACAAATTTTGTCTTATGAAAATTAATTATGGGCATTAGTTTAATGAAGATGTTCTTTGCACTTTCGGGATCCTTAATATGGAAGGGGTTATTACCAATCATATTCTTGATACCATGGACATCCCTAATGTTGTTAATCAAGAGGCAATTAAGTATTTCTATTATAATCTTTCTAATGATCATGATTCTGATGGTAAACTAGTAGTTGTTATGGACACTAACGATCATAGGTGATTATGGTTGTATGGTTATGTCTACGGCTAAGAAATTGAGATTACACGGAATGATATATACACCATTATTGGGGCTGAACTTGGTGGTGCCCGTTATATGGAAGGAATTAATAATATTAAAGCCATGCTCTACGAGGATGTGTTTTAAGAATGCCACATTAGTAATCATAACTTGGCACATAGGTACAATCTTAGAGCCATTCAATTGCCTCTTCAGTATCGGATCCTTCACTTATTCATTTGTTATAACTATTATCTACGAAGTGGCGGACATGAGTACGTACTAAAGGGGACTTGTGGATATTAGGTCACATACATAATGATGCTTGAATTGATTATGCTAACTCGATTTTCCACTATTTCAAGATGGTTACTGACAAGTCTTAGCAAGCCATTCTTTAATTTAGCTGCCTAGTTACTCGGCTTCTACTGGTTAAGGGAGTTATTTTTCCCGCTCTTAACATCAATCCCCAAATTGAACCCTTTAATATACGCCACATTATCAAAGGAGGATGGAAATTAGATACATAGGTTGGTTGGGTTCGTAAAGAACCCCTATCCCCTCTTACAGGCACTGCCTCTCAAGAACTCAATGAACCTATTAATGAAAAGCATGTCGAACCAGTCGAACCACTTGATCAGAATCTTCCTCAAGGAGGGGCTACTCATGTCGATAACGATATTCCTCTAGGAACTTCAGCTTCCATTCCCCTTACTGATCTATCTCCTAAGAGTCCTCCAGCATCTATCTATACATACATTGACCAAATGAAGGGGTGACTTTACCACCACAATGATGATAGCATTTATCAAATGGAGCAACGGGTTTCCCATCAGCATGATCAGATCTTTTATCCTCTCTTTCAGCTCTTCTAGCTGCCATACCCCTTCTCTCTACCCACTTCTATTTGTTATGCTGAACTACCACCACCTCCTCCTCTTAGGCCATCTAGCAACTCGTCTCTACCTCTAAAAGCTTAACTCTTGAAGTCTTTCTATCTTATCTTTTGTCTCCTTTTCCTCATCATTGTACTAAGGCTCGGCTTCTGGCCATCTCTTATGTTGTTCCTTTAAATGTTTATTGGCCTTTCAACCGTCTCTAGTTATCTTTTGTATGCCCTTCAGCTCCTTTGTTATGTTTATGTGATAACTATTATGATGTACGCATTTGCTCATGGTGTTATTCTTATTTGAATATGCTAAGTTTGATCTCTTGTATATTATTGGCATTGTCCAATTATGGTGTTGTTCTTGTATGCCTATTGGCCTGTGTGCTGACATATCTAACTTTCTGCCATGTTTCCTCTTACCCTTTAACTCCTAATTTCTCATCCTTTTGATGAGGCCAAAGGGGGAGAAGAATTCAAGTCACCCAATTAAGTATCTAAACAAAGTGAATAAGCTCATAAAATGAACTTGTTTGCAAATGAAAATTAGCATGCAATTGTGAATCATGGAATTATTATATTATTATTATTTTACTATCTTCCAAAGCAAAGAATGAATATTCTCATATTGTCTTTTTCACAAGTGTTTATTTTTGACATTTTTATAGCCATTAAGGGGAGCATCAAATTTTGTCCTTATCAAAAGGGAGAGATTGTTGAACCTAGAAGTTCTTATTTGTGATTTTGACGAAAATAAATCTATGCAAGTCATGGCTAATCAAATATTGTTATAAATCAATTTGCAAATTCTCACAAGAACTTTGTTAACTATATCTTTTAAGGAAGTAAAATTAACTTAGAAATATATTAAATTGATTCTAATATTGTTGAAAAAAGAAAAAAATGATCAAATACTATCTACTGTATCTAAGGGTGCTTTTTAGCTATTCTAGTATGAACCATATAGCTGACTATGTTGGAACCGGCCAGCTAAGTGCATAAAGTATTCTATGATCAATGGCAAGTTACAAACTCTGCAATTGGTTGTCTCTGAACCATCCAATTAGTTACTATAGATCAGTGGTAGGTGTTAGACCATGCAACTAGTTATCCATGGACTGTATGGCTAGTTAATGAAGGTTAGTAAGTCTTATTAGACCATGTGACTAGTGACTTGAAAAATGTTTGAATGGTGACCCTATTTGAATGGATCGTTTAACTACTCCCACTTGAACCATCTAGTTGGTCCACATAGAAATTAGTTGTTATAGTGCATTTAATGCAAGATGAACAGGGCCAATAATTGGATGTTTGCAAAAGGATATAAATGCGAGTTTGTAGGCAATTGAAGTATAATTAATATAGATATATTCCTATAATTATTCCTCTTGTCTACTTATAATTATTCCAATTTTCTTGTACTCATTATTTGTAATCTTTTGTAAACACTAGTATGGTGCCAAGCTTCATATTTGCAATCTTTACTCAAGAGAGCACAATACTAAGTAATTATGAGTTGATTGTGATTGAGAGATCAATTGTGATAGAGATTGGGTGTAAGTACTTGTGCCCTTGAGATTGTTATCAATAAAAGTAAGATGTGAAGTCCTCGGTTGAGGCATTGGGTGATCGTAGAGAGTAAGAGGTAGTTTAAACTGCACATTAAAATTTTAGGCTTGATTTCTCTATCCTATTCTCTTTATATTTCTCCAATCTAATTTTTTTGGAATATTTTCACATTGCATCTATTTGTCAATTTGGTTAATGATTTGTTGTCAAAGTAAAATGTAGTCCTTAAACTCAATTCAACATCCTCTCGAGTTTCTTATATAATATTTTAGAAACTGTTTATGTTTGTGTAAAAATCAATCAAGTACAATGTTTTATTAAGCTATTTAATTAAGTTCCCTAAGTTTATGCGAAAATTTGGATTATTTATTATGCTTCAAGATAGTCATTTAAATCCTTCATGATAGTAATTTTCACATTAGCTAAATCTTTTCTGTAGCATTTCTTATGATGTCTGACTATACATAGATAGTATGATAAATATAAACATAAAATACTTGAATTACTTATTCAAAAGTTAATAGCTTGAATTGAATTTTGCATAAATATAAAGGATTTTAATGAATCATATAAAACGTAAAGCACTTAATTGATATTAATGTAAAGGACATTTAATGTATTTAGGGCTTATCTCTAAATTTAAGGACTTATTTATTCATTTATTTATTTTTTAGGTAAATTACATTGATTACTCTTATAAACTTCTCATATTATATCAACACCATGCCTTTAAGAACCTTATAGATAGCCTTCCTACTTTTGAGCAAGCCCTACATATAATCGCTTAAATGGAACTGACATAGGATTTTATAGTTGATGTGGAAAAAACTTGAAATAAAACAATTTCCATGTTAGATATAGAAAAAATAAAAAAGTAAATTCCAAAACCTTCTAAAACTCAATCCATATGTAAAAGAGAAAAACCAAAATAAAGATACAAAGTCTTCATTTGTAAAAAAAAAAAAAAGGAAAGAAAAAAAAATCTAGTATACTAAGAATCAAAGAAGAAATAAAACATGTCAAACCAAAATTGGAAACCTTAGAATCATCCATTTGAAAACGAACTATGGATTTATTAAATCAACCTCCTTTTTGTGAAGACCCTAATGTTTTAAAGATAAAGCAAGAAAACTATAGAAAATGGCCTTATTACATACATTTGTCATCTACTATGAAGATCAATAGTACATTATCAAGGATGTTAACCCAAATGAGCATTGTTTTGTAGACATGGTGAAGGAATGTGTAGGTGTCATCCTTGATTTATTGGAGAAGTTTGCATGGATGACCTTCATGTGCACTATTTCGAAAACAAATAAGAAGTTGAAGGTTAATTATGATAAGGCCATGCTTAATATGTTTAGTATGTATCGAAGTATAGAAGAGATTAACTTATTCTTAAGATTTTATAGCTGATGGAAGTTCAGTGATGATGGAGGAAAATCAACCATTGAAAGTAGTCAACCTTACTGTAGTGCGAATCGTGATCAAGAATAGACAAAGCCAATCACTTGATGGATCTAAGGTTGCAAAAAGCTCAAAAAAGAGTTAATGGGGAAAGGTACGGAAAGAGTGACAAAGACGAATGGAACAGTAAGCAAAACACCCACGAATAATTCTAAAGGATATGACACACCTATGGAACTTCCGAGAACTCATGACACAATTCAATATGACTCACGAATTGGTCCGGTGATGTTACTCACCACTTAACCTTGCTTAAGGGAAAGAATAAAAGTGACATCAAAAGTAAACAATCAATGTTTATGTAAGAAAGAAAGTATTCAAGTGTATTAAAGGTAATTTGATGATGTTGTAACTACAAGTATAGGGATATTTATACCACAAACTAAGGCAACTTGACCAAAAAGGAAAAGACAAGGAAAACATTTCCTAAAGGGGCAATGTACATGTTACAAAGGGGCAAAAATGAATATATAAGGAAAATAATCATTGGTGCTACAGATTTTATATGTGATACTATACATGTAGTAATGCATCATTAGCGAGGTCATTAGGAGATATAAACAAAAAGTACGGATAGATGGGCTTGTTTGAGTAAGGATAGCTTAATCAATCTAGATTCTCTCTCTCGACTTCTCAGTAAGGATGATGCTAAGTGATTGGACAGCTCGGCAATAGAGAGTAATCGTCATCTTGGCATGCCATAGAATAAAAGGCGGTCATACGGTACGACATTAGAGGTAACTTAACAAGTAAGTATTCGGCCTTGATAGAGGTTGGTTGGAACATGAGAATTCGTCATGCCAACCCCTCTAATCCTTGGGCTCGACTGCAGGTCAAGGGTCCCGTAGCTTGATTCCCAACATTCCCTTTGGGTTGTTTTTGATTTGGGATCAAATCTAAATGGTGTTCGCTCAGTCCTCCATCAGGGTGATATAAACAGAGGTTAGCAATGTTAAAGGCTTTAGAAACCCCATAGTCCTTAAGTAGCTCTAACCTGTAGGTGTTGTCATTGATTTTTCTAGAAGATTCTAAAAGATCCTTCCGCTTTTGCATATAACTTATTCTTCCTGTTGTTTGGAAACCACTCCTTGCTGAGGTATAGCCATAGCAAGCTTCCTGGATAAAATTGTTTGGCTAATCGACCCTTGGTCTTTTCATGCATTCTTTTAGTAGCCTGGTTAATGTACCGAGTGACCTTATTGTAGATATGTTAAAGGGATTGTGCTCTAGCTGAGGCATTAGGGTCCTCTGTATGGGTATGGGTACGAGGGCGTAGTTGAGGGGCAACTCGAGATTGAATCCATAGACCACTTCGAAGAGAAACTACTTGGTAGTGTCATGTATGGTTCAACTATAAGCAAACTCAACCAATGGTAGACAAATGTCCTAATCAGCCAAGTTCTTACCTACTAAAGCTCAAAGTGGTGAACCCAAAGTACGATTAACTACCTCTGTTTTGCTGTCGATTTAGGGGTAACATAAGGTGTTGAAGAGTAATTTAGTTTCTAGCTGATGCTAAAGGGTTTTCTAGAAATGGCTCAAGAACTTCGAGTCTCTATTGGATACTACACTTCTCGGCACGCCATATATCCACACAACCTCTTGTAAGAAAGAAAAGTAATAATCGAAGCGTCATTAGTTTTAGTGCAGGGCACAAAGTGTGCCATCTTACTAAACTAATCTACCATGACCATTACAGAATCTTTTCCCCTGGCAATTCTTGGCAGTCTGAGAACAAAGTCCATACTTAGTTTAGTCCACGACTTCGTCAAAACAGGTAAGGCATTACTTTCCCTTATTCGGCTTGGCACTTGGCCTTTTTGCACATAATACAGCTTTTAACCACTCAAAGCACATATCTTCACATTCTTGGCTAAAAGAATCGACCATTAAATAGTTTACAGGTCCTCTTTTCTCAAAGTGTCCAAAAAGTTCGCCGCTATGGGCTTCTTTGATTAATAATTCCTGTAGGAAACAAGTTGGCATGCATAGTTTCCCCCTCAGAACAGATAGCCATCCTTTATATAATATTCGTCCACTATCCTCCCATCCCTGCATCATAAAATTATTGGTCCAAAGTGTGGATCCTTAGAGTATTGTTCTTTAATACTTGTAAAATCAAATAGTCAGGTCTATAGTTCTGACAAGACTGCATGCCTCCTCAAAAGAGTATCTACCACTACGCTGCTCTTTCCTTACTTATATTTGATCACAAAATTGAATCCACCAAGGAATTTAATCCATCTCGGCTGCCGCTTGGATAGTTAAGTTTCACTTCGGAGGTACCACAATGACTCATGGTTAGTATATATGACAAATTCTCTCGGTAGTAGATAGTAATGCCCACTTATAGTGCTCGAATTAATGCCAAGAGCTCTTTGTCATATACAGAGTAATTTAACTGGGGTCCTCGGAGCTTCTCACTATAGAAGGCAATTGGTTGGCTTTCCTGCATCAAGACAATGCTTATTCCAATGCCTAATGAGTTGCACTCTAGCTAAAAATTTTTGTCAAAGTTGGGGAGCACTAATATCGGGGCGAAGGTCAACTTCTTCTTTATCTCAGCAAAACTCCTCTCCTCCCTTTCTCCCTATCGGAAGTCAATGTTTTTCTTTATTAATTTAGTAAGTGGTGTAGCAAAGGTACTGAAGTTCTTGATGAACCATTAGCAAAACGAAGCCAGTCTATGAAAACTTCTCATATCAGCACAAGTAATAGGAGTTGGCCATTCAACAATTGCTTAGATCTTCTCATCATCGACTTGAAAGCCTCCTTTACTGACTACATAGCTTAAAAATACCACTTCCTTCTGGCAAAAGAAATATTTCTTTAGGTTACCGAATAATCTTTCGGCATTGAGAATATTTAATACTGCTCTAATGTGTTCACAGTGACTAGGCATGTCGGCTCTACAGATCAGACTGTTATCAAAATACACCACGATATACTTTTCGATGAGATGTCTTAGCACATGGTTCATAAGCCTCATGAAGGTGTTCAGGACATTTGACAAACCCAAGGGCATGACCATCTACTCATAAAGTCCATGTCGAGTCTTTAACGCAGTCTTTCACTCGTCTCCTGGCTTCATGCGAATTTGATGGTAGCGAGACTAGAGTTCAATCTTGTTGAAAATTTTGGCTCTATTCAGTTCATCCAACATGTCTTCTAGCTTCGGGATTGAATACCTATATTTGATTATGATTTTGTTTGTGGCTTAGCTGTCAACACACATCCGCCAGGTTCCATCCTTCTTCAGCACTAGAAGTGTAAGCACAACATAAGGGCTAAGACTATCTCTCACGTATCTTCTTTCTAGCAACTCATTAACTTGATGTTGAAGCTCAAAAGCCTGCTTGAGATTCATGTGATAAGTTGGCTTGTTCGATAGTGTAGTGCTAGGTACAAAGTCAATGTAGTACTTATGCCTTGAGTTGGAGGCAATCTTTTAGGTAACTGTTTTAGGAACAAGTCGATGTATTTATCCAATAGTTCCCTCACCTCCTAAGGTAAATCACCCCGTTCCTTCATTTTCAGTAGTTGCTTGACTAACGGGAGGGTTGGCTCATTATCATTAATGGCTTCTCAAAGCTTAGCTCTACTCATCACTAGAGCCTTCTTTGATCTGTAAGCAAGTTTCATCTGTAACTTATGAACTTCCCTTTGTGGCATCTAATTTAACATGATCTTCCAATCATCCTTTTCGAGCATATAGGTATTCCTATAACTGTCATAAATGACTCTCCTATCAAATAACCATGGTCTTCCTAGCAACACATAGGAAGCATACATAAGCAGTATGTTGTAGAGAATCTGGTCAGAGTAATTGCTGATAATGATTAGCAGCAGTATTTACTGAGTGATGTATAATGCTCTCTTCTCACTCAACCAATACAGCTTGTACGACTTCAAATGTGTAACAATCAGCAACCTCAATTTTGAGACTAGGTCGGTTGATGCCACATTGGTACAGCTCCCATTGTCTACAATAAGGGCACACATTTATTCATTTACCTTGTAGGTGATATGAAATAAGTTCTCTCTCTACTTCTCCTCTCATGGGGGTTTTACACTCATAGTACGTCAGACAACCATGAGTAACTAGTCCAAGTCCTTGGCATATACCACTTCCTCAATAAACTATTTCTCAACATTCTCCTTCTCAGCAAAAACCTCCTCCTCCTCCTCGAGTTCCTCATCCATACTCTCTACGTCTAACTTCAAGATGTCTCCCTTAATGACCATCGTCCTTTAATTCGAGCACTAAGCAGTCATATGTCCGAACCCATGGCACTTAAAGCATTTGATCTGGCTAATCTTCCTACCAGACCCTTGCCCCTTCTCATACGTCCGAGTCGGTACTACATCTTTAGGTTAGCTTTTCTACTCGACTCTGACATCAACCCTTTTACTCAACTCGAGACTTAGTAGAGTTCAATTACTTGCTTGTCTTGGTTGGCTAGTCCACATTCGGGTCGTTGCTCAGCTTCTTCTTTACCTCTCTACACGCTGGATAATCCTAATAGCTTCATCTATCATGTCAAATCATTGGAGTTCCATAATGTCTTGGATGTCTTCTCTTAACCCACTAACAAATCTTGAGACTATTTAGGCTAGTGGTTCCTTCACTTCGCATCGTATCATAAGCTTTTGGAATTCCTGAACATACTTATCAACAATTCGACCTACTTGTCTCAACTCCTAAAGCTAAGTGAAAGTATCTTGGAGATATGTTTTCGGCACAAATTTGTTTCTGAGCACTCTCTTCATCTTGGGTCAAGTATTAATCTCTCAATACCCCCCTCTCCTTCTTATGGCCTAAAAGTTCTTTCACCACATAATGTCATTTCTAGAATATTCAACAACAATAGTCTTCACTTTCTCATAATCCTCATACTGGTAATAATCAAACACACGCTCCACCTTCTCTTCTCAATCTAAATACTCGTTAGTATTCCCAAATCCATTGAAACTCGGAATCCAAAGCTTCACATGGTCGGATGCTCTAGGGACTCATACATGCCCATCTTCAAAATACTCTTCTTCCTCCTCATCAAGCTCTCTCATGTCTATCCTTTACCTTACTAGTTTACCAACTCTTCTACCTTGAAATGGTCGAGCTGGGTTCTGACCTCTAACAAGCTAAGCAGCTTTTAGAGTGTAGTGCACGACCTTAGTAGATCAACAAGATAGTGCATGAATAGCTTGGATCAGATCTACCAAGAGGTTAGCTACCTCATTGAGCCTCTTGTTATGCCCATGGTAGACAACTCCATTATCATCACTAATACCAACGTTCATATTTAAGCCTGTCATTTTTCATTATAGATTCAAAATTTAAACATACACTTCAAAAAGTGAACAGCTAATATCACAGCAGTTAAATGAACTCAATAACTAGCTTTATTTTACACAAGTAAAATAGAAATTCAAGAAGAACTAATTTTAGTTTACACAAAGCCTTTACTCTGATACTAAGATGGTGTGAACTGTGATCAAGAATAGACAAAGCCAGTTGTTGGATAGGTCTAAGCTTGTAAAAAGCTTGAAAAAATGGTTAATGGGGAAAGGTATGGAAAGAGTGATAAAGACGAATGGAACAGTAATAAAAAAACCTATGAACAATTCCAAAGGATATGATACACGAAAGAAACTTCTGAAGACTCACAGTATAATTTGACATGACGCACGAATTGATCCAGTGAGGTTACTCATAACTTAACCTTACTTAATAGAAGGGATAAAAGTGACGCCGAGAGTAAATAAGTAGTATTTATGTAAGGTAGAAAGTACTCAAGTGTATTGAAGGTAATCTGATGATGTTACAACTATAAGTATAGGGGCATTTATACCTATAAACTAGGGCAACTTACCTAAGAGGGAATAGATAAAAAGGACATTTCCTAAAGGAGTAATATACATATTACAAAAGGGAAAAAATGAATATACAAGGAAAATAATCATTGATGCTATAAATTCTACATGTGATACTGTATACATGGTGATGTGGCATTGGCGAGGTCATGAGGAGATGTGGACAAAAAGTACAGACAAATGAGCTCGTCTGAGTAGGGATAGTTTAATCAGTCTAAATTCTCTCTTTGGACTTCTCGGCATGGATGATGCTAAGTGATTAGGTAGCTTAGCAATAAAGAGTAATTGTCAACTCGGCATGCCACAAAATAAAGGGAGGTCATACGATACGGCATTTGAGGTGACTCGGTAAGTAAGTATTCAGACTCAACAAGGGTTAGTTGGAACATGAGGATTCGTCATGCCAACCCCTGTAGTCTTTAGACTTGGCTGTGGATCAAGGGTCTCGTAGCTTGATTCCCATCACTACCGCATAACCAACCTCTTCAAGTTTTAGACTTGACATCGTTGTTGAGTGATGGAATAAGAGATGACCCATTGCAAGATGATGAGGTGTTTTCATTTAGATTTAATGATGAATTATTTTAGATTAAATGAAAATAAAATATATATTTTGATAATTCTAATGGTGCTACTAATTTTGATGGTAGTAGCATTGAAGTTATAGAGGGTAGTGCAAATAATGAAATTGATGTGTCTCCAAATTCGGGGTCTAATCTATTAAACCCTTAACGGGCACCACTATCTATTTATCGAAATTAGAATTAATTTTCTAATTATAATATTTAAAAATAAATAAATAAAATCAAAAGAAAAAAGAACCTAAGTTTCTACATATTTTATCGTCGCCCCAAAAGTGCCTACGTACTCGCTAGCCGGGATCAGACAATCGTAGTACTTTAAAAAAAAACTTTAATGTGTCGATTTACTTTAATTTTAAAAACTGCCTAAGTTTACGTTTTTACTTTATTTGGTTTATTTAAAAAAAGTCTAAAGGGATCTTAACTCTTGAGTGTTGTTTTTTTAAAAAAAATGCTCTAAAAATCCTATTTTTATTTTTATTTTTTTTAAAAAAGTCTTTTATTAATTTTATTAAAAAAAAACTTTCTATGTAACAAATCCTTAAGTAAAGCCAAATCTAAAAAATAAATGCCCAATCATAATAATCCCTAAACTAATATATATGGCTATTCACCAATAATATAATTCCATATAATACATTTATACAAGATCTATCACTAAAACTCTTATGCTAACATATGCATATATTATATACTATTTTAACTTATAAAACATAATAATGTATATATATAGTAAAATTGATCTTAACGACTCTTAAACTAATATATATATATATATTTTACAAAAAAAAAATAATAATCCATATGATACCCCTATATAATAACTAATACTAAAACATATCACTACTTATTAAATAAACCTGCAATTAAACCAATATAATCTAATTAATCCTCAATCCATATAATCAATACAACTAAGATGCTTTAGTTGACAAATATTCACATAAAACAATACAAATCTCCTAAAACTAAAAATCTAAATAATAACGGCAATATGAACAAACAAATAAAAGGAATCAAAACTGTAAGAAAGTACCTGGATTTCCTATTTGCATGAACAGTGACGATCAGCAATGGTTCGTGGTGAAGTAATGGACGTTGTGTCGTCGTAAGCGAGTCAGGAGTACTGCTGTTCTTTTTAAAAATAATAATAATAATAATAAATTAGTAAAATAAACAATAAAACTAACTAATAAATTAAAAAAAATAATATTTTTTATCAAATTGAATCTTGTATAATCGTGCATCGTAATCGAGAAGTAGATCAAAATTTGGCGAGGAGGAGTCGACTTTCATGTGTTAGGTAATGAAAGGAATTGCATCAAGCGATGGACTTAAGGGCATTCATCGGTTGGCATTGGATGTAAACGTTGGTTCGGCAAATTGGATCGACGTTGGTTTCATTTGATTCATTAGATAATTAGGCTTCGGAAATTTGCATGTTTTGGGATGTGGATGTCGTTGAATTTTTCTACTGTATGAATGATGCTAGATGTTGTTGAATTTCATGTTATATGGAAGATACTGGATGTCGTTGAATTTTATGTTATATGGAAGATGCTGGATGTCGTTGAATTTTGGTATTCTATGAATGATGCTGGATGTCGTTGAATTTTGGTGTTATATGGAATATGCTGGATGTCGTTGAATTATCTTTGCTTCTGCAAAGATAGAAAAATAAAGAAAATAAAAACATAGGTACCTGTTTAGACTCAAACCCATGACCTCCAACTAAATCTACTATAAATATTCCATTACTTATCCATTAGGCTGTTAGCCTATACCTTGACATTTAGTACAATTAAACTATACTTAAACTATCCGATTCCCTAAAATAAAATTTTTTAATTATACCTAAACTAAAACTATTTGTTCCTAATATAAATTACTTCCTAAAAATCTACGAAATTTTTATAATTTTTCCTTTTCTTATTTTTTTGGTATTTTCATTATTTGTTAATTTTTATTATATTTTTTTTTATTTTTTTGAATTATGACCCTTTTTGTAAAAATAAAACTTAGAACTACAGAAGGGCAAAAATTAGGTGTCTACACTTACTTTATCATTAGGACACTTAACCCAAAACATACTTGCATTTGTTATGGGAATAAAATAAATGCATCGTCTAATTAGATTGCTACTTAACTGATTGATGAACTTTCTATCGATCCAGACATGGATTTGTAAGTTGATGTATCAATAAATCAACTCAAAGTTTAGTATTAACCTCTTTAACTCTTGATTGTATAAGGCAAAGGTAAAAGCAAAGGAGCTGATTAAAGGTAATCATAATGAATCATATTCACTTTTACCTGTATATATTAAACTCATTCTAAAGTACAACCTTAGAAATATGTTTAAGATACAATATTAAGATAAGCTTAAAAGACCAACATCTCCACCTAGATTCAAAAGATCATTTTTATGTTACTATGTATGCAAGCTTAGTTTCATAGGAGAGTATCAACTCTTTCTCAGGTTAGATGGTTGCCATCTCAAAGGTTGATATAGAGGAGCCTTATTATCATCAACCGCCCTTGACAAAAACAATGGATTGTATCTATTAGCAATTGGTGTAGTTCAAAAAGAATGTGGTGATAGTTAACATTGGTTTACGGAGAAATTAGTAGAGGTTTTAAGTTCAGACTATGATGATCGTCGGCTATGCACTCACATTTATGAGTAATAAACAAAAGGTACTAAGATACTTTCTCTTAGATTCTCCTACTTTTTTTTAAAAGAGATAACACCATTTTATAGTTAGACAAAAAATAAAATAACTCTTTTCTTAGCTACTAAATGACTACCATAATATAAGTACTACATATTATAACTCCTTTCCTATTACAGCATTCCAACTATATGAGACTTATGCATGATAAATACTTTCCCATTTCATGATTAATACAAATGTTTGAATTACAATGACATTATAAACAAAATATAAGTACCTTCTCCATTACATACAATCTTTTCTATAAGCTCATCATTAAAGGATCAACTATTTCTTATGTTGGGCAATCAACTCTTTCATAAACAGAAGGTGAGAAGAAGTATTCTTCATCTATCAAACAAATTTGATTGAAAGACACCATCTAAGGAATCCACATGTATCACATAAATAGTTTAGCTTCCTAAAATTTTTAAAGCTTTTAGACATCTTAACCATGGCTTTGAATCCACAACCACACTCTTGATTTCGATAAATCAACCTATCCTTCCTAATGTTGCAATTTAATGATAAAGTATACATAATTAGAACACACTAAGAGGATAAAGGATAAACATTTACCATTAGGGCATTGCTATTGCAAAATTTAACAAAAAAAAGAGTAAGATACCATTTTATGTAGAACATCTAATACTTAGCATTTGAATTTAAATACAATAAATGCTTTGCCTAAAACTTGTTAATGTACTTTTTAGAAAATTATTCATCAACTAAGTTGAGAGCACAACTAGCTAATATTTCTCACCCATTTTCATTGGTAATCCATCCATAGATAAAAATATTAGCTATAATATGGATCACTTTATTCAGAGTTTTATTATATAGAAAGTATAAAACCCACGTCCAAATATTGCAAAGTATGGACAACCATTAGAACCTAAATCAAACTTTAAATAAATTGACCAATCAAAATAAAATTGTAGATTGACAACACTATTGTTCACATCTCATCTCATACCATATCATTTACCACAATGCTTAAGCCAACTCAATTTTTCTTACCCATCCTTGTGTTAGGAACCATTACTATCAAGTGCTACTGGATTTGGAATTGGAAAATTAAGATTTTTGGGTAATTTTAAAATTTATTTTAGATGGATGCTTTTAAGGTTTGTAATTTGTGTATCGATATTTTCATTTCTTCTTTCAGTTACTGTTTCTACTTTACTTTGGGTTTTTTTTTTGTTTTGTTTTAAAATTTACGTATGGGTTAGGTTCCATATGGGGTTGGGGTTTACGTTTTTTATTTTTTAATGGAAATTGCCTTGTTTCATGTTTTTCCCACACCATCAATACCTTTTAATCAACTATATATGGAGCCTACATATAAATAAGAAGCTATTTATAGGGTTATTAGAATGTGAGCTATCCATATAATATATAAAGTTTATAAAATAATCGATGTAATTTACTCTTATTTTTTCAATCACAACTATAAAACTTTTCATTTTCTTCATTATTTTTCTTTTCATTCAATAGAGAGTATCATGATTAGGGTTGTAAAGGGCTATATCGTAAAAAGAAACACACACAATCTAGAATTTGAAGTCGTAAGATCAGTCAAAAACTATTTTCTTCAATCATAACCACATATATACTTTTAGTACGGATTCGATGTATTTTATTATGATTTTTTAACTTTAAAAACTTATCTTCCTTTTTGACTAGATATGTTGTTGCTTTAATTGTATACTAATTAAAGTGGCAACAATTCTAGAGAGAAGACAATACTAACCATGTGATGGGGGATATGATGATAGTATATTTTAAGTTCCATTATCGAAGATTGAAAGAATAAAAAATTGAAGATTTCCATCTTCCTTGATCATCCACTGGGCATTTTGATTTGCAAAGTTTGATCATTACCAAAATTAATCATGAATCTTCATGTTATATTATATTAAGGATAATTACAAATATACTTCTTAAAGTTTGGTTTTACCTTCTTATAACTTCTACATTTAAATACATACATACTATGAAATGTTGTTAAAACCTTAGAGCTATTATTAAAAGGACTATGAGTGACCATAATTATCTAAAAAAGTTATAGGATCATGCTATTATAGTTTAGATAGTTTATATGTATCTAACCAATAATTTGGTGAGAATTTGTAATTTATCTAATAATAATATTTAATTTTATAAATTTAACCACACTATCCTAATTTCCCTCCACCAAAACCAATAACGTAACATGCTATCGTAATGATATCTTCATTAATTACAATAATAGCAAATAAACTAAATCGATTAGTTATCATTATCTATACCTTTTATGAATAATATTAATTAATTAATAAATTACTACCATCATTACTAATTAGATTTAGTTAAGTAGGGAAGCAACCCAAAAAACGAAAGCGTAGGCTCTCTACACTTAATTTTTTTTTTAATCTAAAATTTAGTTAGGAAAAAAAATTAAATTATATCAACTTAAACATCAATTTTTACTACATTAATTTCAAAGATAATAGTTTGATGTCATCATATATCTATAGATATTTTATCAATAGGATTTCTTTATCTAGAATTTATCAAACAATGATTGAAATATAATAAAAATTTGTTTTAAAACCAAGGGCATCGAAATCAATTTACCATTATGCTTTCTTGTAAATAAAAACAAGCTCTCTAAACTTTCAACTACAAATATTTAAGCCTTTCACATAGAAGGATCCTAAATAATACTCTTTCACCCTCCTTATGTGTTGTTGCTCTACTTACAAAACTGTCTTTCCTCCTTTTTCTCTACATTACATTTGATACATAAGAATAAAATGGAGTTAAATCAATCAAAATGAAATAGAACAGAATTAGGAGCAAAATAATAAATCCATTATAGTGTTTGAAAATGTCTATGGAATGGAATATAATATAATTAAATGCATACATAGTAGTAATTATAAAAAATATCCTTAATTATTGAATGCCAATTAAATTGAAGGTTAAATAAGTAATTTGATTAATAAAAATAAATACAGGAAGAGGAGGGGTTGGGAATGGAATCATGATTAGCCTTCTCAAAAATGGAATTGAATTCAATTGGGAAGATGGAGTCGCGTTTCTAACTTCTAAGTGCACTTCTAAACATAGGGAAAGGGAATAAAATCTAAAATCACAATTTTATTCTAGTCTGTTTCTACGTATGAAATATGATAATAGAGTCATCATCGCTACCCTTTATGTAGGAGCTATTACCATCGTTTACCTCTTGTTCACAAGCACAATTTTAAAACAATAACGTGTGTTCTATTCTAGCAAAGTAAAATCTCTAAAATAAAATATTCTTTTATTCTTTTCATTATTGATAGAATATTAATAATATTATGATATAAAATCTCTTTACTACGTGTCTAAGAAGATTAGTAGCAAGAAATCATAAGAACATCAATAAGTTGATGAGATTCCTTAGATATTCTTATTTTTTTCTTCTCTTAATAGATATTATTCTTTAAATCTCTAATTACATCATTTAGACAAAAGGCATTAATAAACCATTATTTATTCAAAAAGAAGGGTTAGTTTTCATTTACTTCTTTTAAGATAAGTAGTAATTGTTTCTTTACTAGAAATTTAGTACCTAAACTCATAATTGGATACAACAAGATATAATTATAGGTAAGTTTACTTAAGAGTCATACTTGTTTTGACCCATTTACAGTATTCAGCTTTGGGCTTAACATCTAAATCAGTTAAGAAACCCATTTGGTAAACATGTCTCATGCATTTGTTTGGTTCTTGCTTGTGTTCGCTTAAGATTAAAATTTTGAATATTTGTAATTTAATTTTATACTTATATTTTCTTAATCTAATATCTTCTACATTTTCTAACCTACTCATCTCTCTCTCTCTCTCCTTCCTTCCTTCCTTCCCTCCAACTATTGCTCTACTATCTATTGTTCTTTTTTTTTTTTTATTATCGTCTTTGTTCACTTTAACTCTTGTTCAATGAGAGTAATACTCTTAACATTTTATTTTCATTAATTTTCTAACTCTTAGCATTTTTTAAGAGCATGGTATAATATATTTTAAGTTTTATTTTTGTATACACATCCATATCTTATTAATCTTTAACCTCATTTGTGAAACGGGTTGATATTTTTAGTAAAAACTAAACTAAATTTATTAACAAATTTTTGTATAAATTGGTTACATAATACTATGACTAACTAAATTTGAAATCATGCCATTAGTTTTTATTTAAGTTAGTTGGGTAGTACCTAAAGCTTGAATCACAGTTGAATTCTTTGACTACTACATTTCGTTAAACTTATCAATACATTTATTCTACAAATAAAAAAGATAAATCTATAAGTATTGATATATTTTTCAATATAGTTTTTATCATAAGTACTAAACAAATTAGAGACGATACAAGCATTATTTTTTAATAAGGATTGATTACCTATAATATATTTAATTTAACATTTTCTTAACCTATATTTGGGTCCAATTAGAAGGTCAAATACACTTATTCAATAAGTGGGGTTACAATATGGGTTGAGTTTTTTCAACATGCACCTATTTAGACACAAATATAAAACATAACGTATTAACATGAATTACTACCCTAATTATAATTTACAATGGATGACTATATTTTTCATTATTATTGTCGTCTCATATGAGTTCACCATATATACATGCCACTAGGAGCATAGTCCACTACAACCATTATTATTACCATCTAATATAACCAAGGTTGTCACTCTTACTATTGTATCTAATATTGGAATGTATAGAATCAGTAGATTGTATGAAACTTATAGAATTGTAAGTTTGTGGAATTGTACATCTAAACTCAATAAACACCTAAATGATTATTATTATTTTTTACTCATTTTAACTAAGAAAAGCTTCATAAAATTAAACCTTATAAAGTTTTACAAGTTAACTCATAATTTCAACGACAATGCATACTACTAATATGCCCTATTTACAACTTCATTTCTACTCAATTGACTCATATCAGTCATAATTCTCTCATTGACAACTTAGTTGATCACATATAATAACATTTATGCCTACATTTGGCAAAGTTGCTCAAGAGATATAGTACTCTTATCTACCCATCATTAATTGTTATCTATAGATCCAAATGGCCAAACACAAGAAAAACACACATTATTAGGAGTCTAATATTCATTATGAAGGTTGGATTGATTGGTAGGGACCAAGTTTAAAAGAATTTAATTATTAAAATTTATTAGGAAACAAAGCTACATATCATAGGTATATTATAAAACGGAAAGCATGAAAAAATGTTATACATAACTAAGTGATTAAGTGTATGGTTTTGCAAATATGAGGTTTAAGGATTGAGACCCATAGGAAGGGTTTCACATTTTCAAAATTGCATTTATTTTATGTTACGTAAATGACACTTTCTTTTCCCTTTTACTTTTTTCATAATAATTAAAAATATTAAGTTTCTTTTATTGGAACATGACAGCACTTTATTTATTTTCTCAAAAAATTAAAGTTTAAGTATGTACCCCACTCCCACTTAAATATTTGGCTCTAGGTCTATCCCTATTCATTAGTCCTTTTGTAGTTAATACATGCATACACATTAATATTAGTTGCTACAAACCTAGAATTTACTTAAAATCTTCTTGATGTTGTAACATAAATAATCCCTAAATCCAACATATAATAGACTAGTACTTGTGTATACTCAAATCAAAGACTAAAAATCCTTTAGCTAAACTTGATTATCTCTTCATACACTTGATTATAAGCCTGTTTGATTCATATAGATCTCTAGAAGTTTACTTTGTCAACTTAGGGAGTAGGCAAATGACTAGGGGGTTCTAAAGAGGCTAGTTGATTGGGGCAAGTAGTTCACTCCTCTTTCAAGTTGGTCTCGAGGTCGAATAATGTCTTCTTTTCCATCTTTTCTTAATTTTTTTCATGATTCAACTAATAGTTACTTTCTCCTATGAGTTTTATATCTTGTAGAGTCTAATTCTCTAGCATTGAATTATACATCCATAATTGTAACAAAATCTCCAATTTTCATAATCAACATATGATTTATACCTATTGTCTTTTTATGTTCATTAGACTAAGGTAATTCTAATATATAAATTAATGATTAATTCCTAAAGGGTGAATGGTAAATTGTATCATAAATAATTAGTTGTAAACCCTTTCATATTCATGTTGAAGGCTATAAGTTGAGGACTTTATCACATTTGAAAGTGAAATTTAATTATTCTAAACATTGATTACCATGGTTATGTTGTTATGATTCACTTAATAAAATAATTCAATGAATGTAGTTATTGCACCTAGCAATTATAAAGTTGTTTGAGATTGATGCAAACGAAATATAATTATAAGTCATAGATCAATTGGTCATCAAAAGAAGGGGAAAAAGAAGTTAGAAGTTAGTTAGCCTTGTTTAGATGTGAATCCCAAAATGCTCAGAAGTATAGTTAGTTAAAAGTCATAGATGACTTAAGAGGATTATAAGCCTTGAGTTTAGAAGTCCACTTCTAATTGTCCCTTATTATATCAATCAACTTTGGGAAACCATAACATTTCGCATATGAAGAGTTATGGAGCCTATAGTATGTCAATAAAAACTTATTTGAGTCTATTTTAGCATAGATCAAATATTCACTATTTGGTTTACTTAGGGGGTCAAATTTGCTAGAGAAGATTACTTTGCTGGTTTAGAAAGTTTGTCTTGTCTTATTTTCTTTCCTTATTTTGTAGGACATGGATTTTATTTACTTTTCTTATTCAGTTTAAGGTTATGGGATTATAAATACCCTATAATCATTTGTATTTTCAATCTTTTTTGTAATAATATAAGTTTAATGTTCTATATTGTGAGTTTATTACACTATATGCTTCGTCAATTGGTATCAAAGCTAGGATACAAAAATTGAAATAGTCCTCATAACAGTATACAAGAGGCTTGGGTCTCAATTTAGGGGGATGAAACCAAAATTTCATTGTAACATCTAGAGATAGATGGACTATAAATTTTGGGATTTCGAGGAGCACCTCGAGGAGATTGCAAACCATCTTGGTCGTCTAGGAATTGATACTTATAGGAGATAACATGATAATAGAAGCTAAGGGTTGATGTGGCTCATGAAGACCTAGTTGATAGACTTACTCTTGTTTAAAGGCTACATGCTTATAATCAAGATGATGATTCTAAGGATTCAAATAAATATGAATTTCCTAGATATAACAAACAACAACCATACCAAGCTAATAAAAGGAGGTGATGAGGATAAGGATTTTAGAGATTTCACATTGAAAGTAGATATTCCTTACTTCACTGAAAGTTTAGGAGTAGAGGAGTTTCAAGATTGGATTATAGATATTGATATGTTTTTTTATTATTTAGAGATTCCACTAGAAAAGAGTATCATATTGTTAGCATGTACATTGAAAGGAAGAGCTTTAGCATGGTAAGAACAAATCTAGTATAGAAGAGAGCAATAGGGTGAGGGTCTTGTGCGTCCTTGGTAAAGGATGAAATATTCATTAACAAGGGAATTTCTACATCTAGATTAGGAGAAGATTAACAATTCCAACATTGTCAATAAGTGAATAGATTTGTGCATGAGTACAAAGTAGAATCGTGAGGTTAGCAGAGAGGAACAACCTTCATAAATCAAAAGGATAATAGGTTGCTATGTACTTAGATGAACTTAGACTAGCCTTAAAGGATAGAATTGGTGTTGAAGTCATTAGAACTTATTAGAAGCTATAAGCATGGCTTTAAAAGAAAAATTAATAATGCAAGAGCATAGTAGAAGATGATATTATAGCTATAAGTCTACTAGGGTGAGTGTAAGGTCTAAACCCGTATAATAAATAATTGCTAGAGGTAGCAGTAGTAGAAGCATACTAAAAGATAAAATTGTAGGCAAACAACCTATATTAGAAGCTAAAGGAAAAGAGCATAGGAAGGTAGAAAACCCTTATGTCAAACCTACTATAGATAAATGTTTTATATACAATCAACTAAGGCATAAGTTGGAAGAATGTTCCACGAGAAAGACAGTGAACATTATGGAGAAAAAAGATAAAGATGAGAAAATTTATTGTAAACTAGATCGAGATAAAGGCAAGGAATATGAGGATTAGGGACAAATTTATATACTTAGGAGATTGATATTATCTTCAAAACAAGAAAATCAAACCTAATGTCACCAATAGTTCAGAAACAGATGCACCATCAATTATAAGGTGTTTAAATTTATCATTCATAGTGGCTATTGTAAGAACATCATTGATTGAAGAGCTTTAAAGAAGTTAAAGCTAATTATAGAGAAACATCCTAATCCTCACACTTTTGTGGTGGATCAAAGTAGTAGTAGGAAAGGTGGAGGTGACAAAAAAATGCAAGGTCTTGATCCTATATTTAGCTATGAGCAATGTTTATAAGTTCGAGAAGGGAAGTGTGAAGTATACTCTATTGCTATTAAAGGTTAAGTTAGAAACTCCTGAGAAGAGTAATTCCTTATGAATTGTTCATGAGCTTGATTATTAAAGAGAGGAGAGAAGTTTAAGTGCTAGTGATTAAGCATGTGATGAATGAGGCTAAATTGCAAGTGGGGGAGCATCCAAAATTAATATAACCTTTATTATAAGAGTTTAAAGAGTTGATGCTATAAGAGATTCTTGATGGATTACCTCTTTTAAGAGACATCCAACATCAAATTGACCTCATATCTAGGGTAAGTTTGCTAAACTTATCACATTATAGAATGAATCCAAACAAGAGTGAGATTTTGAAAGAGAAGGTAAAAGAGTTACCTCATAAGGGTCTTATGTAAGAAAGTATGAATGCTTGTATTGTTCTTGCATTTTTTACTATAAAGAAAGATAGTAGTTAGAAAATGTATATTGATAGTAGGGCTATTAATAGAATCACAGTGGGATACAAATTTCCATTTCCAAGATTGGGTGGACTATTAGATAGCTCACATGATGCTAGATGGTTTCCAAGATTGATTTGAAAAATGGATACCATTAGATCTAGATTCAACTAAAGTATAAATGGAAAAAAGAAAATTAAGAGTAAGGAAGGGCTTGCCATTTAGATTATCTAATACTCTTAGTACCTTTATGAGATTAATGAATCAGGTATTGAAACCATTTCTTGGCAAGTTTATGGTTGTTTATTTCAGTGACATTTTGATGTATAGTTGTTTAGAAGATAAGCCATTGATGTACTAAGGCAAGTTCTAGTAGTTTTGAAAGAGAATTAGTTGTATATAGATCTTAAGAATATAGTTTAATGATAAACAAACTACTATTCTTAATGTTTGTTGTATCCTTAGATGTCATATATGTTGATAGCTCTAAGGTCAAAGCAATTGGAGATTAGCCTACACCAAAGAATATTTCTGAACTATGAGGTTTTCTTATGTTGGCTACATTCATAAATGTTTCATACAAAACTTTAGTATGATTTCAAGACCAATGATAGAGAGTTTGAAAAAATGGGAAGTTTCAATTGGGGGAAAAGGTAGCTAA
This sequence comes from Lumnitzera racemosa, assembly GCA_024138005.1. Taxonomy (NCBI): domain Eukaryota; kingdom Viridiplantae; phylum Streptophyta; class Magnoliopsida; order Myrtales; family Combretaceae; genus Lumnitzera; species Lumnitzera racemosa. The sequence goes on from JAMXBC010000011.1 coordinate 25,331,826, forward strand.
TAGTTTTGCAATCTTAAAGGAAAAGCTACGTATAGCTCTAGTATTGGATTTACTAAACTTCAACAAATAGTTCAAAGTTGATTGTGATGTGAGTAGAGTAGGCATAGGAGCTATCATATCTTAAGAGAAAAGGCTAACAGTATTTTTCAGTGAGAAACTAAATGATGCTAGACATAACTGGAATACTTATGATAAGGAGTTTTATTTAGTAGTGTATGCCCTTGACACTTGAGAACACTATTTGATACTTAAGAGCTTGCACTATACTCCTATCATGAGGCTCTAAAGTATCTAAGTAGCTATGTCGAGTCTGATTTTTCGGTTTTCTATTTGTAATTGATTTCCCATTTCTTGATTAATACTAAACCCTCACTCATTTAATATTAATCCTCGACTAAAGAAATTGAGAAATTCCGGTTTTTTATTGAAAATAATTTTTGGAGTCGCCACCCGACCGAAGTCGGGAAAAGAAAAAGAAACCCTAACCAATTGGATAGATTGATTACAATTTGGCTACCAAGCTTTGGTTTCAATTTTAAATGAAGAACTAGAGGGTTCTAAGTTCGGGGGCTAACCTATTAAACCCTTAACGAGCACCAATATCTATTTACCAAAATTAGGATTATTTTTCTAATTATAATATTTTTAAAAAATAAATAAATGAAATCAAAAGAAAAAAGAACCTAAGTTTCTACATATTTTATTGTCATCCCGAAAGTGCCTACGTACCCACTAGCTAGGATCAGATGATCGTAGTTCTTTCCGAAAAATTTAGTGTGTTGATTTATTTTAATTTTGAAAACCGTTTATGTTTACGTTTTAATTTATTCGGTTTATTTAAAAAAAAATTAAAGGAGTCCTAACTTGTAAATGATTACAAAACTCTCTAAGAAATTATAACTTTCCTTTAAAATATTTCTTTTTGTTAATTTTTATTTCTAAAAATCATTTTCTATGTAAGGATTTCTAAAAAAAATCCTAGGCCAACATATATACATATATATATATATTTATTTGTATCTATATTACTACTATTAAACAACTTTTCACTTAAATCAATATAACATATTTAACTTATATAATAAAGAAAACTAATGCTAAAAGAAATATACTAAACTAATATATACATACATATGCGATGTCTAATAATATAATAATAATAACATAATATAATAACTAAATAAAAAAAATTCAAACTAAATTGAACCTGACTTGGCTATGCGATGAAGGGGTTGCTTGGTGTTGCTAGAGTTGTTGACCGTGTCTAGCGATCAGGCATGGGAGCTGCAATTTGGTCGTGTGTGGAGGTGTGCATGAGGGAGCGCACTGTTAGCTGCTGCAGTTGCTGGCAGGGTTAAATTCAAATGGCGAGAAGGAGAGATCCTAGACACTGTTGTTGTTTGCTACCGCCTGCTGTTGGTGAAGTGGCCAACGCAATCATGTGTGACTGCAGATGAAACAGCTAAAGTCGATTGGGGCTGATCACTGCCGTTGTTCGCAAAGTGGATCGTGTCAGTTTTCCACCAGTGGGCTTTGTTTGATCCTATCTGTCACAGGCGAGGATAGATTGATGCTATTGTTTGGCTTTGCTGTTGCAGATATTGGTACAACAGGTTAATCTGAAAGTTGCAACGGTGCTACTGGCTAGGCTTACTGTTCGGCAATATGGTAAAGCTATGTGCAGGAGCTAGGACACGGTAGATGTGAGGCTGAAATTGGCTTGAGTGATCGATAGACAATATGTGTACTGATCGTAAGGGATGTAGTGAGGTGAAGACAACGTGTATCCTGTTTTCTGTTCTCCTTTTTCTAGATGTAAATGCCTATTGAGACTCGAACTCAAGACCTCAAACTAAATCCACCCCAAATACTCCGTTACTTATCCGTTAGGCCATTAGCCTATGCCTTGACATTCATTACAATTAAATTATATTTAAACTATCTGATTCCCTAAACTAAAATTTTTTAACTAAACTAACACTAAAACTAATCATTCATAATATAAATTACTTCCAAAAATCTATGAAATTTTTATAATTTTTCCTTTTCTTATTTTTTTTGGTGTTTTCATTATTTGTTAATATTTATTTTTTATGTTTTATTAATTTTTCTTTTGTTTTTTTTTTATTTTTTTTTGAATTAGGACCCTTTTTGTAGAAATAAAAATTAGAACTATAGAGGGGCAAAAATTAGGTGTCTACAGTTGCCCCTCTTTGTGGTGAAGTTTAAGCAAAACTTTGCCATAAAGACAAAAGAGATACCGTTTTTGCCTTAGGATGACTCTATCCTAAGAAACGTTAAGTCACTTGACGAAGGTTAGTTTGAAGCGCAGTATAGCGAGGCGTAGCGCCTTTGTGGGTTGGTAAAAATCCCTAAAAAGAATGATGAGAACTTAGTCGTGCCCTAATGAGCTGACTAACCAAGGCGGTCAAAATGCCCTTTGAGTTGGCTAAGGCTTAAAGAATGAAGGAACTTGGTCATGCCCTAATGAGCTGACTAACCAAGGTGGTCAAAGCGCCCTTTGAGCTGGTTAAGACCTAAAGGTGAAGAAACTTGGTAGTACCCTGTTAAGCTGACTAACCAAGGTAGTCAAAGCGCCTTTTGAGCTGGCTTAGACCTAAAGAATAAGGAAACTTGGTAGTGCCCTAATGAGCTGACTAACCAAGGCGGTCAAAATGCCCTTTAAGCTGGCTAAGACCTAAAAATGAGAAAACTTGGTCGTGCCTTGATGAGCTGACTAACCAAGGTGGTCAAAGCGCCCTTTGAGCTGGTTAAGACCTAAAAATGGGAAAACTTGATCGTACCCTGATGAGCTGACTAACTAAGGCGGTCAAAGCGCCCTTTGAGTTGTCTAATACCTAAAGAATGAAGGAAAACTTGGTCGTACCCTGATGAGCTGACTAACCAAGGCGGTCAAAGCGCCCTTTGAGCTGGCTAAGACCTTAAAACAAGGAAAACTTGGTCGTGCCCTAATGAGCTGACTAACCAAGGTGGTCAAAGCGCCCTTTAAGCTGGCTAAGACCTTAAAACATGAAAACTTGGTCGTGCCCTAATGAGCTAACTAACCAGTGCGGTCAAAGCGCCCTTTGAGCTAACTAAGACCTAAATATAAGGAAAACTTGGTCGTGCCTTAATAAGCTGACTAACCAAGGCGGTCAAAGCGCCCTTTGAGCTGACTAAGACCTAAAAATGAGAAAACTTGGTCGTGCTCTAATGAGCTGATTAACCAAGGCGGTTAAAGCGCCCTTTGAGCTGGTTAAGACCTTAAAACAAGGAAAACTTTGTCATGCCCTAATGAGCTGACTAACCAAGGCGGTCAAAACGCCCTTTGAGCTAGCTAAGACCTAAAAATGAAGGAAACTTGGTCGTGCCCTAATGAGCTAACTAACCAAGGCGGTAAAAGCGCCCTTTGAGCTGGCTAAGACCTGAAAATAAAGAAAACTTGGTCATACCCTAATGAGTTGACTAACCAAGGTGGTCAAAGCGCTCTTTGAGCTGGTTAAGACCTGAAAATAAGGAAAACTTGGTCGTGCCCTGATGAGCTGATTAACCAAGGCGGTTAAAGCGCCCTTTAAGCTGGCTAAGACCTAAAAATGAGAAAACTTTAAGTTAGGATAGCGCTCTATGAGCTTACTAAATCCCTAAAAGATTATAAGTTGGGCAACATTCTGTGAGTTGGGCGACTAGGAGCCTATGAAACTCTGTATTGGGACTATACTCGCGAGTTGGCTAGCTCCTTAAGAGATTGTAAATTGGGACTGTTTTAGGAGTCAACCAGAAGCTTAAGAAGCTTTAGATTAGGACTACACTTTATGAGCTGGCTAGATCCCTAAATGAGAATATGAATTTAGATAGCGCTCCATAAGTTGATTGAAGCGCTAAAGAAGATATGGATAGGAACGGTACTCTATGCATTAGCTATATCCTTGAGAAAACAGATAAAGGGTAAGTACCCTTCGGACTCGCTTAAACTCTATTGACAGTTGAAAGTAAAACCAAGAAACATAGCCGACTAAAAAAAAAACTTTTGATTTGAGAAATTTACAAACGAGGAATTTGGTGAAAATTGTTTATAACATGAATTGAAAATTTGGCTACTATGGATGAAATGGACTGGAAAATGAATGGAAAACCTTGTAACAAGCCTCCGCTTTCTCTCTCTCCTTTTCATGTCTTTTCATTTTCTCTTTTCCTCTTTTTCCATGAAAGATTGCTAACGGATACAAATTCCTATTTAAAAGGGAAATGTTATAATCATGTAAGGTATCTCATATCTACCCTAGTTTGTAACCTAGACAATGAGCTTCTTGGATAGGCCTTAGACATTCATTTCATAAGAAAAAGGTAACTCACGATTAATTTAGTCAAAGAGGACTTTCTTACGCATTCTCTGTCTAGATTTCACTCTTGATTACTATTCTAGAAATTATAATCCATTTTATAAATGATACGCTCTGATCAATCTGTTAGGTCTTTTTAGGTTCAGTATTGTAAATTTGGCTTTTGGTCAAATGGTTTCAAAAGAAGTTAATTGAGAGGGCTTATTTTGAAAAAAGTGCTTTTGTCCAACCCAGGGGTTATAAGTTAAGAACCCTTAGGAATGAACTAGATGTGTGCTTGCCCCAGTTTCAAAAATAATTTTTATCTTAGATAAATTATTCTTCAAAATTAGAAGAGCTTTAAGTAAGGAGGTATTATGGGTGAGAAAGTCTTGTGTTTAAGAATCGAGTGGATAGAAAGGGTTTATGTTCGTGATTTGGAGTGTGATTTTGAACTGAATATGGAGTTTTTGGTTTGTGGTTAAGAACATGATTTTGAATGAATATGACATTTTGTGTTTTTGGTTGGGATTGCGATTCAAGGCCTTGTGTTTTTTGAGCAACTTAAGCCTTCTTTGATTGGGGATTTTCTTAAGCCCAATATTTAGGTATTTCTTCATTTTCCTTTTTCCGATTTTTTTTTCTTTTTCTTTTTTTCTTCTTTTTTTCTTCTTTTTTCATTTCGTTTCTTTCTTTTCTCTCCCCAAAAATAACTATCTCTTTTGTCAAGTTCTTGTCTCTAAATGAATCAAGGCCCTAAATCCATAGGTTTAAAATGCATTGGCTTAAGTAAGGTATGTGTGGCTTTTGGGGTATTTGGAAAAATGTTAGCTCTTCCTCAAAAGGAACAATTTATCGAAAACAAAAATTATCCTTGAATTGTTATTACTAGGGTAAACACAAATCAGTTTTATCCTTCTCTCCTAATTAATGACCCTATCCTCCGAATTGCCCCACTATAGGGTGGTTCTTGACAGGGTTTACATTTGAAATGACTCCAAAACAATTTAATGGGGTTATCAAAGGATAATTGTGTTTGGGATTTGAAAATGAGTGGCTAACTTCATTTCGATCTGTGTATCAAATTCAAAATGGACCTCCTTTAAGGAATGAGTCCAAAATATCCTCACCATGATGCCTCTTAACTCTCAAAGTGTTTAAGGGTTAGTGTATATGATATAGCCCGTCTCTTTTCATTCAAAACTTTTTAAAAGTGAGTTACCATTTCCTTACATAAAGATTGATTGACCTTAGGGTATTGACTTTACTCCCCAATTCCTTAGAACATGCCTTAGTTGTGAAATTTCAACGACTAAATACCCCATGCCCCAGACTTATAGGTCTTTACACCCTTGAGCTTCCATATGTGATTTTAGGTTAGGTTCTTTAGAGTTCGAATGGGCTGGAACTGATAACTTTTGAAGTGAAAGGGACTAATGAATTACCCTTTTTGTTTGTACCGGGGATCAACCTTAGGATAGTGTTTAATGGCTTTGTGTTTTGGTTCGGTTCGTAGTTAGACTTGATGGCTCAGGGGCATTGAGTTGGTTAAATCATCTTGATAGGCTAAGGTTTAGGTTTGGTTAGTTATTTTCTCAAGCCAAGTGGATCTGTTTAGGTTAGCTATCTTAACGGTTCAAGTAATTGTGTTTGTCCCGAACCCTATAAGGATTTGTAACCGTTAGCAAATTTCTTTTCTTTTTTTTTTTCTTTTTTTCCCTTCTTTTTTCTTTCTTTTATCTCGTTTTTTTTTTTAAAAAAAAAAAGAGAGAGAGGAAAAGTTAGGGTTTTTGTGTTACAAAGACCGAGTGATGGAATTGTAAATGGAGGGTTAGTTTACTAGAATTCTATATACAAACCTATAACAACATTACTGAGGGTCTATTTACAAATGAGGAATTCTAAAGGAAAAAGGCTAAATCAAAATAAAAATCTAAACCATATTTATTCCAAATGAAGAAGGCTATTTGCAAAATGTTGAATTTACCTGAAAGAATGAATATTTCCGGTTAGTAGAATACTAGGCACAATGATAACTACCTATTATTTTACAGGTTTGATTCTTTTGTTTTGTTTCTTTTTTTTATTATTATTTATTTATTTACTCTATAAAGGTTGGGCTCAACTGATATGAGTCCAAACGAAAAGCGATAGATTCGAACCCTAACAGATGTACTAAGGTTACAACCAAAGTAATATTTATAGGGCTCTTCTATAGGGGTAAGATGAGCCTAATCTTGTTCCATATAAACTCTTACTAATTTAGGATAAAAAGTTAGAACCACATCTAAAGTATATTTTAATGCCAATGAGGCGGGTAGATGTAGATCTATTTGGAAGCCCCTTGACTCAATCTAGCCATGACTGATCAAAATTAAAATTAAAATTACAATTACAACGTATTCTAAAATTTACATAAAATTATTACAAATTATGTACAAGGAAATATTATAACTACAACTTCACAACTGCCCTTGTCCATTTAGGTCAGTCATATCATAGGTTCTTGCGATTTTTTTGAAAAAAGGTTTTGTGTAATGCAAAAGGGTAGGTTCTAAAGATTCTTATGTTCTGCAACCACTACGTTTTTTCAAAGCAACGATTCTGTGGTCGCATTTGAACTTGAATGAGATAGCCTGATCGGCCCCGGAAGGTGGTTACCCCACAACATTCGAAGCTTACACAATGGCCCTCCTCCTAAGATCCTAAGACGGCCTAGTTCTGATCGTATCTACTATACATTTATGATGCAGAAAAATAAAATAAAAGTAAACCCCCCAAAATTACCTCCTTAAATAAACTGCAACAAAAAAAAAATGTTAGTAAAAAATAAATAAATAAAATAAACAAATAAATAACATACTTAAGTTCTTTTTTATTATTTTTATTATTTCATATTTTTATTTTTTTTTATATTTTTGAAGAATAATCTTATTTTCGGCAACTTCTAGTGGCTAGCCCTCTAGTGGTCCCCAATGGAGTCGCCAAACTGTCGAGTCTGATTTTTCGGTTTTCTATTTGAAATTGATTTCCCATTTCTTAATTAATACTAAACCCTCACCCATTTAATATTAATCCTCGACTAAAGAAATTGAGAAATTCCGGTTTTTTATTGAAAATAATTTTTGGAGTCGCCACTTGACCGAAGTCGGGAAAAGAAAAAGAAACCGTAACTCATTGGGTTGATTAATTACGATTTGGCTACCGATCTTTGGTTTCAATTTTAAATGAAGAACCAAAGGATTCCAAATTCAGAGATTAACCTATTAAACCCTTAACGGGTACTACTATCTATTTACCGAAATTAGGATTATTTTTCTAATTATAATATTTAAAATAAATAAATGAAATCAAAAGAAAAAAGAACCTACGTTTCTACATATTTTATCGTCGCCCCGAAGGTGCCTACGTACCCGCTAGCCGGGATCAGACGATTATAGTTCTTTCCAAAAAATTTAGTGTATTGATTTATTTTAATTTTGAAAACCGTTCAAGTTTATGTTTTAATTTATTCGGTTTATTTTAAAAAAAAAATTTAAAGGGGTCCTAACTCGTAAATGATTGCAAAACTCTCTAAGAAATTATAACTTTCTTTTAAAATATTTCTTTTTGTTAATTTTTATTTCTAAAAATAATTTTCTATGTAAGGATTTCTAAAAAAGAAAAACTAATTCTAAAAAAAATCCTAGGCTAACATATATACATATATATATATTTGTATCTATATTACTACTATTAAACAACTATCCACTTAAATCAATATAATATATTTAACTTGTATAATAAAGAAAACTAATGCTAAAAGAAATATACTAAACTAACATATACATACATATGCTATGTCTAATAATATAATAATAATAACATAATATAATAACTAAATAAAAAAAAAATTCAAACTAAACCAAACCGGACTTGGCTATGCGATGAAGGGGCTGCTCGGTGTTGCTGGAGTTGCTGACCGTGTCTAGCGATCAGGCATGGGAGCTGCAATTTGGTCGTGTGTGGAGGTGTATGTGAGGGAGCGCATTATCGGCTGCTGCAATTGCTGGCGGGGTTAAATTCAGATGGAGAGAAGGAGAGATCCTAGACGCTGTTGTTGTTTGCTACCGCCTGCTGTTGGTAAAGTGGCTGACGCAATCGTGTGTGACTGCAGATGAAACAGCTAAAGTCGGTTGGGGATGAACACTGCCATTGTTCACGAAGTGGATCGTGTCAGTTTTCCACTAGTGGGCTTTGTCTGATCGGTGGAGTTGTGATTGAACAACTTTGAGGATGTAGGCCGAGATAGAGCTGTGAGGATGGTGAAAATGAAGTTGGGCTTGATTTCTTTGGTGTGGATTCGAAGGAATGATGCAGAGAGTTAGGTTGTTGTTGATGTTGTTGCGTGTGTAGGTCTGGTCGTCGTGTGGGTTATGCGTTGTGGCTAATCGGTGTGTGCTTGGTCAGAGCTGTGCGTCAATGGCATGCTGGAGCGATACACAGTGCAGTAATGAAGTGGCATATTGGAGCGGTACACAGTGCGGTGATCGATGAAGTGGCGTGGACGTTGGGTGTTGTCCTTCTTCAGTATTAGTATGTGGCTGATCGGTAGGGAGATGTATCGATAGTGGACGTGTTGGAGTTGCTGGCCAAGCTTCGTACGGCCTGAACTGCTGGACGATATAGACTAGCGCAGTGCAGCAGCACCGATGGCTGTATAGTTGAATCATATGGCTGCTACAGTTGTCAACGTGTGCTGCTACAACGTGCATTTGGTATTGTGTGCAACAGCAGTGTAGAGCTTGATCCTATCTATCGCGGACGAGGATAGACTGCTGCTGTTGTTTGGCTTCGCTGTTGCAGACATTGGTACGGCAGGTTAATCTGAAAGTTACGATGGTACTACTGGCTAGGCTTGCTGTTCGGCAATATGGTGAAGCTGTGTGCAAGAGCTAGGACGCGGTGGATGTGAGGCTGAAAGGAGTATGTGGCAGGGGACGTGGTGAGTTGATTGCTGGTGCAACAGTCGTGCGTGTGTATTTGGTTAGCAATCGGCTTGAGTGATCGATAGACAATATGTGTGCTGATCGTAAGGGGCATAGTGAGGTGAAGACAGCATGTATGTACTGCATTGATGCGCTGTATGCTGTTTGGTGAGGACTGAATTACTGCTGTATCCAGATGGAGTTTGGCCTCCTGTTTTCTGTTCTCCTTTTTCTAACTGTGTGTGTTTATATAGTTTAAACCAAATCATATCACATCAAATCGAATTATATCTGATTCGATAAATAAACTAGATTCAACATTTCAAATATTCTGCTACTTATCCATTAGGCCATTGGCCTATGCCTTAACATTCATTACAATTAAATTATATTTAAACTATCCGATTCCTTAAACTAAAAATTTTTAACTAAACTAAAACTAAAACTAATCATTCCTAATATAAATTACTTCCTAAAAATTTACGAAATTTTTATAATTTTTCCTTTTCTTATTTTTTTTTGTGTTTTCATTATTTGTTAATTTTTTATTTTTTTATCTTTTATTAATTTTTCTTTTGTTTTTTTTTTTTGAATCAGGACCCTTTTTGTAGAAATAAAAATTAAGATTATAGAGAGACAAAAATTAGGTGTCTACAAGTTAAAAACAAATCAGCACTAACATGTTTGCAAGATGGTGCGAGTTTTAGCAAAAATTTCCTTTCAAATTGAATCATAAATAAGGTGTTCAAAATTAGGTTACTGATGCTCTTTGCAAAAGAGCTTCTTTTTTACTTATCTTAAGCAATGAAATCATTGGGTTTGAACAACTCAAGGGTGAGTATGAGCAAGATGAGGATTTTTCCAAAATTTGGATTCAAGTCTCCTAAAAGGAACCTTCTGATGGGTTCTATGTGCATTATAGGCCTTTGATGCGTGAGAATCAACTATGCTTATCCTAAACTTCTCTAAAGGAGTAGGAGATTTGGGAATTGCATGGTAGAGGATTAGTAGGTCATCTAGGAATAGATAAGACATTTGCTATTGTAAAGGAGAAATTTCATTGGCCACATATAGGAAAAGATGTGTATATATTTGTTCAGAGATGTAATGTGTGTTAAAGGGCCAAGGGACAGTCAAAGAATATTAGGTTATATAAGCCTTTACCTATGCTAGAAAATATTTGGGAAGACTTATCCGTAGGTTTTGTATTGGGATTACCGTGAACTCAAAGAAGAGTTGATTTTTTGTTTGTGGTAGTTGACAAATTTTTTAAAATAACTCATTTTATTCCATGTAAAAAGACTTTTGATGCTGTGAGCATTACTAGATTATTCTTTAAAGAGGTGGTTAGATTGCGTGTCATTTTGAAATCTATCACTTCGGACCATGACACGAAGTTTGTAGGTTACTTCTAGAAGACTTTGTGGGCAAATGTAATTTGAAGTATCTGTAGAGATAAGCGAACATAATAGCTTGTTACACTAGCATAAGTAGAGTTTGCATACAATAATGCTATTCATAGTGCTACTAGGAGATCACCATCTTCAATTGTGTAAATGAAGGTTAGTTAACATACACTTGATTTGATATAGTTGCCTAAAGGCGAATAAAAGAATAATCAAGTTAAGAATATGGTTGAACAAATTGTGGAAGTACATAAGGATGTGAAGCAAAAGTTTGAATTTGCTAATTAGAAATATAAGGTAGCTGCTAATAAACATAAAAGAGTTGATACGTTCAATATCGGAGATCAAGTAATGATATATCTTAGGAAAGAGAGGTTTCTAATGGATTAAGTCATGGTATAACTTAGGGAAAAAAGGTTCTTAATAAGTACTTCTAACTCATTGTAGTAAAAGAAGCATGGACCTTATAGGGTATTCTAGATGATAAATGACAACACTTATGTTATTGATCTTTTTGAAAGTATAGATATTTCCAAAACTTTTGATGTTATAAATTTTTCCCTATATCATGATTCTATAAAACCACTATATCTAAACTCAAGGTCAAGCTTTTCCCAAGCAGAGGAAACTAATGTGAACAAAGTAGAATTACAATTCATGGATCAATTGGATCATCATAAGAGGAGAAAGAAGGAGTTGGAAGTTAATCAGCCTCGTCTAGAAGAGGATCAAAAGCAAATCTAGAATGCTCAGAAGCATAGTTGGTTAAAAACTGTAAACATCAAAAGAGGATCAAAAGCCTTAATTTCAAAAGTTTAGTTCTAATTTTCCTTAATTAAATCAATAAATTTTGCAAAGTCATAACTTTTCTCATATAGAGAGTTATAGAACCCATTACATGTCAATGAAGATTGATTTGAGTCTACTTTGTCATTTACTACAATGCTTCATCATCTAGGGAGTCAAATTTGCCAAAGGATATTACTTTGTTGGTTTAAAAAGTTTATTTCATCTTATTTTTCTTTTCTTATTTTCTAGGATATGGATTTTATTCTCTTTCTTTGTTTATCTTAGGGTTATAGGTTATAAATACCTTATGATCATTAGTATTTTTAATCTTTTTTGCCATAATATAAGTTTATTCTTTTATATTGTGAGTTTATCATGCTACGTGCGGCATTAGAGATGTGCATATGTTTTGCATTTAGTAAATGCTAAATTATACACATTTTTATATGTGATTTTATTGTTTTTACATGTTTTTTAGGTATTTTTAGTAATTTTGGTGCTTAATTAGTTTATATTTGATTTTAGGCTTTGTTTGATGAATTTGATTAAATTTTGGATAATTTGAAGAAGATTTTTATGAGTTTTAAAACCTAAATGAAGATTACACCTAAGAGTGTTGCCTATGAACTAGAATCGCAACAAAAAAGTAAGAAAATAAGGAAGAATCGATGGTTAGAGAGAATTATGGTTAGGTTCACAATCATGCTTCTCCTATTTCACTTACTAGAGATTTTTTTATCAAGCCCAAGAATCACAAGTGTGATCTTAGGGTGTAAACATGTTATTCCTTATGGATCTCCTTCTTTTTGGAATGATTTAAAGCCCTCAAAATTGCTCTACACTTGTAACTATAAATGACCTAGTAACAACAATATAAAGAGAGACACATCATATCTTAGACATCCTAAACGAGGGTTTTAAATTTCTTCTTATTTTTCTTCTTCTTCTTTTCTTTATTTTCTTGATGTTTTAGATTAATTATTTTTAGTATTCAACTATTGGAAACCTTAAATTTTATTTAATTAGTTTTCCTTTTTATTATCAATCTATTGAGATCTAATTACATTGTGCTTTGATGTGTTGAATTAATAAGTTTAGGTTGTTAATTCAATGTTAGAGTTTGCTTTAGAGATTACGAGTTCCTATAATGAATAAACTTATGTAATTAGAAGAAATTGAAGTAAAATTGAGCCATTAGTTGCTTGGCTTCTCCAGATTAAGGTAACCTAATAGTGAAATTCAATGGCTTATTATGATTTGGATATATTCTATTATAGAAGCAATTTAGGTAAAGTATAATAGAAGTTAGGAGTTAATTTGAGCAACGATTCTAGTTAACTAAAATAAGGAATTTTGTGGTCCAATAAATGAGAACAAGATTGATAGATGACAAAGTTATTCTAGGAAGATTAGTAATTGAATACTAAGTTCATGCATTTATAGTTAGTTTTAATTATCTTTTAATTTGTTATTTGTCATTTGTTTTATTAGAATACTTTAGATTAGTTGTCTTTGATTAATTGAATTTCTTTGTTAGGTTGGATATGAGGAAAGGGGCAAGTACTTGTATTCGCACTGATATGTAGTATATAAGGGACTGACATTTAGACTCACATTCACCATATAATAAAACTAATAGGTACACTTACCTCTAATAAAGTTTATAGTACTATTGTCATAGACTTCTTCTATGTTATTATGAATGCCCTAGATCTAGTACTTAATCTGCTCTTAGAATTCAAAAAAAAAAATTGAAAAATAAAAAAAAAATTCTTCTTTTTTGTTTTAGATTTGCATTATTTGTTTCTTGATTGTACATCTTATTTTATTTTCTTTCTTTCCATTTGTAAATTTTGTTGTTTTAGAATTTTGAGATTAAGAATTCTTGTAGATTATTAATTTGAATTGCATTAGTAGTAAAGATTAAGATGGAGTACAGTTGGAGGAATCAAGTTGATAACTATTAGAATGCACATAGTAGTAATAGTTATGTGGAACCTATACCTATGGAATATCTAAGCTCAAAACTCAAAGAATCTGTAAAGAAACTTCATCTTAATAATTTTGAGAAAGTTCTCCTAGAAAGTCTTCCTAAAAAGTCCTAAAAGAATGTTTAGGAATAAATTCTTACATTTTTTATGAATCAATTCATACCGTAACTACTTTTCCATTCCCATTGTATACATAAGTAAATGTACAACCAAAATGGAAGTTTATAGAGGAATTGGTTAATGAGCATTAGGAGAGGTATGATACTTTTGCTATTAATAGTTTTCTACTTTTTGCACTCTTAGCTAGTTTATACTACTCTAGTTCTTTAAAGCATAAACTTTTCAATTACTTTTCAATGAATTGTTATTTTAGATACATAGAAGGGTTTTTAAGTAATAAAAAGAGTGATTTAGTGGTTAAAGAAAAACACATAATGGAAATTGGAGAGGATCTTAACAACCAAAATATGAAAGCAAAATTAAGTGAGGAGAGAAGGTAATTAGAAGAGAATGTTGATATTATTGTTAGCACGTTTGACCAAGAAGTGCTTCTCATAAATATTGAAGGAAGTGTAGATTTCTTAACCCCACTAGAAAAATTTAGAGAGGTTGAGACATAATTTAATTTAAATGTTTTTTTAACCCACTTTGTTTTCTAATTCAGAATCTTTTATAGGAGAAGTAGAGCTTGAGATAGTTGTTTAGAGCTTCTAAGATATTTTGTTGAGTTTCAACAAACAAATATTGTTGAATTTTCTGCTATTATTAAACCTATTATAGGAGCATTGGGGGGAACTAATCTAAAAAGGGAACTAATCTAAGAAGGATTGATTGTCTTACGAGAAGAGAGTTTCCTCCATGTTCTTTAGCACCTTGGGACTAAAACACCTTCCTATAAGACCTTGATAGATGCAATTCAAACTACTTTTTTTTTTTAGTGTGTACTTATTCTTAGTTATTTAGTCTTTATTTTCTTTTTATTAATTTTTAATAAAAAAAATTGTACCATTTGCATTTTTTTTTTTAATTTAACAAATTGAATTGAATTTCTCCATACATTGTTTAAAGTTGAGAACAAGCTTTTGTAAAGAGTAAAACAAAAGTTATGAGGATTGAATCAACATGAAAGAGATCGAGTGAAGCATGAGTAGAAATTAAGCCCGTAAAGTAGAGTGCGATCTTCACTAGAGAATATGTTAAAAACCAAAAATGGCTATGAGAATTATGGGTAAGCAACACATTTGTGATCCTTAATCGTGATCCTCTTCACATGAATTAGATTTTTAGGTTTTCAATTGTGTTATTTTTCATCTTTTCAAATATCAAGAATCAGGTTTGTTTTCTCACTTCCTCTCACTTGTTTTACTCTTGCTCATATATATTCTTCCGTATATTTGTGTTTTGCCCTCTTTTCACTCATATTTAGAATTTACAATTGAGAAGATAAATTTAATTCTTCGCATATCGTAGATGTATATTTTTAGTTTTGATTTTGTTTACAGATATAAGTGGTTGATTATTTTCTTAAACATTGTTAGATGATGTAAGACACTTAGTATAACATTTGCATTTTTTGTTTCCATGATTTTAAAGTTTCTAATGAATTTTTACAATCTTTAAGTATTCTTTCATATCTTTTTGCAATGTGAACTTATTAATTTACTAATTGACTGCGCTCATATTGCTTTAATATTAAGATTATGAATTTAGAAACTAATTGATTATATTTTAATTTTATGCTTCATTGAAATTGATTAGTTTCTAATAATGCTTCATAGGTGTTATGTTGATGTTTGCATATTAATTCTTCATACTTATACAATTTACATAGTGCTATAAATTAAATATAAGGAAAATGTCCATGAAATACAAATGTGTTTTTCTTGTTTTTCAAGAACATTCTAAGGGATGAGAGATAAAGAGAGAATTATTAAGATGAGCTTTCAAAAAATTTTATATTTACTAGCTTTTGTACTTTTCTTTATTTATGATATTTTTATAATTAGCAAAATATTATTCTTGCTAATTTTATACTGCTTTTTATTAAACTTTTTTATTTGCAAGTAAAATAGTTTAGTAGTTTAAAATTAGTCCAAAAATAGTTTTAGTTTTTAGTTTTCTTTGATGAATTTATTTTTTTCTTCATTTTGATTTGTTTTATAAGGCCTTTAGGAATTAAGATAGTGTATAGAATCTAATAGCTTCAATGGCAACTTTAGAATCTAATGTTAGAGCTTAAATCAAGGAAGTTCAAGTTTCCCTTTATCTTTTTTCTCTTATTTCCACCTATTAATTTTTTTTTTATTTTTTATTTTTTTGCTTTTATTGATTAATTGTACATTGAAGATAATGTGCAGGATGAGTGTGGGGGAATAATAAAATGATATGACATTAGTAGAAATTTGACAAAAACGTTTGAGCTTAACTAATTTGATCTCACACTTAAGTTTTTCCAAAATTTTTCTTGAGATATAAAATCAATCTATTTGATATTACGCTTCTATTCACCATTTATTTTTCATCCAATTAAAGAAAAAACTACTTTTGGGGGTTTTTTTTTCATTTTTTAAATGAATCTACTTGATTAATATGTCCCTTTTACATTTTATTGGAGTTGAATAATGAAATCTTTATGAAGTAAAGCTATTCATTGTTTAAACTTAGATTGAGACTTAGAATTAATTTAGATACCAACCAATTAAGTATTAGCTATTTACATTTTTAAACTTATTTTAGTGTATGCATTCCCCTTTTGATATCTTTTATAGCATTTTATTTAGAGTAAATGAATAAATGAGATTTGTCTCTTGAAAATTTCATGAACAATCAATATAGTTAGAGGAAAAATTAATTGAATAATTAACTAAATTGAATTAAAGGTTTAGCTATGGGCCTCTTTGACTTGAGCAATTAAGTTTGCAAGGTGCTTCCTTAGTATGGAACAACACTTGTCATATTAGGTAAAGAGCTCAAGATTGGTGATTGAGAGCTTACTACAAGGGTCAAAGGAGTTTTTATGCTTATTAGCTTTAGATCATCTAGTTTGGGACTTACTAAATGATGAAACTGCTTTAAACAAATAAAAGAAAAAAAGAAAAGAAAAAAAAGGTCCTCTAATGAAAAATCAAAACTAAGGGTATAATCAAGAGATGAGCTAATGCAGCATGCATTCATTTTAGATTTTTTGTCCTTGATGAGATTGGAAGAGAGGGATGTATACCCTTTAATCATAGTGGTTAAAACTCTTTCTTAATTTCTTGATGTTCACTCTATATTTTATTCTTTATTCAAATGATGTGACTAACTTTAGTTTACCTTGATTAATTTTTGAAGTCTAGTGCGACTTTATTACCCAGTATAACATTTTGTACTTGAGTATTTTAAGAGTACAAAAATATGATTAAGTATAATTTTATAAGATAAAAGTTGTTGGAATTTTGAAATTGATTATGAAAAGATGAAATTTGATGGAAGAGTATGTACTCTTATTTCTGAATGGACTATGTGAGATATTAAAATTGATTATATAATTTTGAGCGTTCCTCGATACTTTTTTCATTAAGGGTTTTCCATGAGTTTTATTTATTTTACTTGAGGACAAGTAAAAGCTTAAAGGTGGGGAATTTAATAAGTAGTAAATTATACATACTTTTATAGGTGATTTTTATAGTATTTTTATATGTTTCTTAGATATTTTAATTTTCGTTGATCTAGTGTTCTTATATCTTTTTATTTTTTTTATTTATTCTTTATTTTATTAGAATAGTTCAGATTAATTATCTTTGATCAATTGCATTTGTTTGTTTGTTAGATATTAGGAAGAGGAAAGCACTAAGACTCACACTCGCATTTATATATTACCTCTAAGGGATTGAAATTTGGACTTACACATACTATATTACAAAATTAATAGATAGACTTACTATTGATTAGTATTCCATGCACTACTTTTGTGTCATTCATCGTAACTCATGAATTTAGGATTTTCATTTAGGTAATGAATTTCATTTAACCAATAGACTAAAATAGATATGACATTATTGTAAAGTTAGGTGATAGGTGGGTTCAAATAGATTTAGGTTGACAAATTTTCCATGATACTTACATATATTTAAAGCTTGCAAAATTTGCAATTGTATAGAGCTAAATTTGCTCTATTATAGTATTGTACTAAGCTTACTACTTGTTTATGCTTTAGTTATTGACTAGACAATAGAGCTTAAAGAATTCAGTTTATATTTAGGATGACTTATGAAGAATTGACTTCATAGTTTGGAATGAGGGTCATTGGACAGATCCTTTTGCTTGTAACCTTTTCTATGTAAGCTCATGTTTTTTTGAATAACTAACAGCCTTAAGGCCTTATCAAGCACATTTAGGATACCATGAAATGATCCATTTCATTCATTAATCACCAAGGTGATCATACGAATGTTATTAAGTTGGAGAGTTTATAAATATTTAGTTATTCCTTCTCTTTTGTAACTTTTGGAGAGATAAAAAAAGAAAAAAAAAGTTACTCCATTGTAAAACTCCTATTCTTTAAGATCAAACAAGTGATTTAGGTTAAAAACGATCTTAATTGCTTAAGCTCTCTTATTTGTCACTTGTACATTTGAGATACTAAAATAATATTTTCCTCATCCCTACCATTCTTTCTTAGTCATTCTAATATATGTCATCTCCATAGCATTGCTCCAAGATCACATGTAACGTAGGACTTGCATGACTTGTATGTGACTACTTTATTCAATGCCTACATCTACAATTTTGAACAAAAGTAAACTATAATGAGAATTTAGAACATTTACTTAGATGTTAATTTTGAATTTGATAACAAGTTTTAAGCTCTGCATGTTCTTGGAGCATGATAATGCTAATAAAATTTAATAATTAATGTGTCATATGTTGTTCTAGATGTTGTTCTAATTGCTACAACACAATTTTGTACTCCTGAACTGCGACGTAAGCATCTTAAACAACATCATGAAGATTGAGGACCATGACTATTGGCACCAAATGCTATCCCACTTTGTTACCAACTAGTGCAACGTATAGCACAAAACACTCAAATATGAGAGGAGAAATATTTCTTATTAATTGATAGATGAGATTAATACTGCTTCATAGTATTATCTATAGTCCTAAAACCCCAAAATTAATGATGAAATAAAATAAATTTGGAGTAAAAACACATAATAAATCAAATCAACCAAATATAATATTTCCTAAACCATCAAGAAATCTTTGATGGTCTAGTATACTATAATTTAACTTAAAAAATGGTGCCAAAGAAAAGGATTGTTTGGTCCAACCTAAAGTAGACTCAAACCAATGCTTATTAATATATTATGGACTTTTTAACTTTTCATATACGAAAAGTTATAGCTTTCCAAAGCTAAGCTTAAAATTCAGCTTCTACTTTTGGTCTCAGGCCTCTTCTAATTTTGATTGTACTACTTCTAGTCACCCTTAGGTTCTATTGGTCCCTAAATTCTGCTCGCTTGGATTGTTTCTACTTCTGACCATACTTCTGATTCCTCTATTTTTGCCGATCCAAACACTTAATCCTATCTTGTCCCATCGGCACCTACATCTACAATAATGAAAAAAGGAGATTTATAATGAGATTTTAGAAGATTTACTTATAAATTGTGAACTGAATAGCAGGTTTTATGTTCTACATATTATTAGTGAGGTAAGAAAATATAGTGTGCTAAAATAACCCAGTGACTTTAGAGTGTGGTAATACTAACAAAGTTTAATAATAGATATGAATCCGCAATGCATATGCTCAAAATATAAAAAGAAAAAGAAATCCCCATTAAATTAATTAAGCAAAATGAAATAGTTTAGGAAAAAATTTTGAGTTTACATGAATATTTAATATTAATTGAAGATTGAAGATATTATCATAAAGTACAATATAGTTCTTTCCTTAACGAGTAAAGAACACAGAAGGATGGTTGGATAACATTCAAGTAAAATGGCTTATTTCGTTTTATGAGTAAATTCTTCCTGACCGAAAAAAAAAAAAGTAAATAAATAAATCAAATGGCTTAAAATATTAACTAAGGACATCAAAGAGGCCTTGCCTCTTAAAGACCCCAAAAAGATGGGATAGCCAGGAGATGAAAATTGCAAAGAGCAGTTCAGGGTAGTCAAACATTGGACAAACTTATATTGATACCATTATTTGCGATAAACATCTCTTGTGGGTGCACGACGTCGCATAAGCACTGAAGTATTGTCCAGATAAAAAGGAGAAAAAAAAAAAGAAAAAAATTAGAGGACTATTCCTTAGGATATATATCTTCAAATCAAGATACCAATTAATTGATTAATTAATTGTTATGGATAATGCATATATATATGGCCTACATATGTATATTGATTTAAGACGACCATGCACGTTCGTAAAGCTAGTGGGTGCCTGGCAAATAGAGCAAAAGGTCGTCATTTCCAATCCACAGAAACTACAAGGGCCGGTCGGGACTTGGCTGTTTAGCACTTGAGGTATTGCAAATAATATAGAAAACAAGTCTATGTTCAACGCTTCCATGAAAAACTACAATCAACAAATATATTTTATAGTCAAATAGCCTTTCATGATGGTCTTTTTGTCAAGAAGTTGGCAAGCACATAAGGGCCAATTCTCAATAGTTTTTGCCCTTAAGTTGTTTCTAGTGACGGATCCAGGATGATATTACAGGATGAATAACCTATCGCGTAAAAAAATAAAAATAAAAAAACAAAATAATTATGATAATAAAATAATACAATCGTTTTAATATATAGATATATTTTTTCCTTTAAAGTTGAAAACAAATCTTCTAGAAATTTTTAATTCTGAAAAACAATCGTGGGATCTAATTAGTCTGCTGATTGTTTCCGAAATTGGTAGGTCACAATGTCCTTAAACATATAGAGCAAAACCCATGTGGACTTCCTACAATTTTCTCACTTGATATGTTTTCTAAATATAACTACCTTAATGTCAATATTATTGCTATGACATGGTTTGTCATGTATCAGGCTTTATATATGAATGTGACCTTTGGACTTCGACCATGCACCAACACACAACACTCTACACTCTCCAAACACCAGAAAGCTTCTCCCCGCATTGTTACTCTTGCCTGATACTTGTGCTCTTGAGTATGGGAATCCAACTTATGGGGATAGCTCATGCAAAACAGAAGCTGCAGCGATCCCTATCGGCGAAAATCCGAGCAGCCACCTCAACGGCGAGTAACGTACCAAAAGGTCACTTCGCAGTCTATGTTGGGGAAACGAAGAAACGGTTTGTCGTCCCATTGTCGTACCTTAAGCATCCATTGTTTCAGGAGTTGTTAAATCTGGCTGAGGAAGAGTTTGGATTTAATCATCCGATGGGTGGTCTCACTATTCCTTGTAGTGAAGATTATTTCATTAGTTTAACCTCTTCAAGTTTGAATTGTTAATAAATTGCAAGGATGTTGTTCGTATTTTGTTCCACGAACTGAACACACACTGCTTTTGAGAGACTTTTCTTAGATGGACGTAGTCCATTTGAACCCTATGCGCGTGAGACCTAACAAAGAGTTCGAAATTTCGTTAGATGCCATCCTCGCAACTTGCTAATTCTTCGTACATAAATATGTTGCTGATTGCATATTAAAAATTCTCGAGTGCAGTTTTCTTAGGAAAAACTAATGTTGGTTATTTAAATTAAATTTAGTCTAAGAAAAAAAAATATATTAATAATATAACATGTTAATAATATTAAATTTTTTTTCATCCATCAATCTTTACCTTATAAATTTGATAAGACGGTTAATAAAGCACGCAGGACTAATCAACATACATACATCCTCTTGATAGTTGATAGTGTCCTTTACCAAAAAAATTACATAAAAAGTAGCAATACTTCTTTCGAAGTAATGCCATTCTGTTTGGAAAATTAAAATTTTACTGCAGGATAAAATACGAGGGGAGAGAAATGAACAGTTAAAAAAAAGAAGAAGAGGAAGAAGAAAGAGTTACATTAATGATTAGGATTGAACAGGTTAAAAGTAAAAATGATATTTTTAAAATAATAAATGATATTATATTCACTTTTTTACTTTTTTCCCCCACCTTTTTGGTATACTAGGTAGGATAAATCGGACATCTGCCAACTTACCTTTTACATTACCTCAATTTTGGAGATGGGTACGAAGAAAAAGTGGGTCGTGGCGAAAGCCATGAAACGGTAAAAATTAGTTCTTGATTTGTGTGCAACCAAACATGTAAAGGAAAATGATCTCTTCTAAACAACCTTCCACCTGAAAAACACACTACACTCATAGCTTCCCTTCCAATCTGCCGTATGTTCGAAAAAAAAAGGTCTTAAATCAACAGAAGCTCTTGAAGCTAAAATCTCAAGTGAAAATTTGTAATCTTTTACAAACTAGGAAAATAAGAAGACTTTCCAAACGAAAACACATCTAGTTCTCTCGAGAAAGTAGTTCCTTTCAATGGAGCTCCTACTTAAGGAAAACCAGAGGGTTCATACCGAGACTTAGTGCTTCACAATATTTCTAATGCGTGTGATGCGAACTTTAACCTGCATGAACAAATTCACGAAGATGAAGCAAGTAGTACAGCAAATGAATTTACTTGAGAACATTTTTGAGCAAATGAAGGGTAATGACCAAATCTAAGTTAAACCAAGTATGCACATCATTTTCCTGTCTCAAGAAATTAAAAGGAAACTTCACACTCCTTCGAAAAAAAAAAAAAAAAAATCTTTTGTAATCAAGTTGTATGGGCAACCTTTAGTGTACAAAATCCTTTTAAGCAAATTGCAATACTTATGGCACCTTACATCAAGCTTCACAATGATAGCAATGGGATTAGGTCATCAGGATATTACATAGTGACTTTTGCAACAAAAGAAGACTTAAAAAGGGTAATTAGAGATAGACCCTAATTAATTATTGCCTTTTTTTAACCATTAGAAGATGCGAGCCTACCTTTTAAGGCTTCATTAATAGCATATAATTTTGTTGCAATATGGGTTCATATCCTTCACCTTCCTTTAGAATATCATGATGTAAAAATTATAAGGTTGATTGGTGAGCCAATTGATCTTCTATTATGTTTAAACACTTAGATAGTTAATGCAGAGAGAGGACACTTTGATAGATTCTGTCTATAAGTTAATTTTAATGAACCCCTAATGCATTAAGTTATGCTAGATGGAATCTCGTACTATGTTCCATATGAAGGCATAAAAAATCTATGTTTACATTGTGGTTATATAGGTCATGTTATACTAAATTGCCTTGGAAAGAAAGACAAAAAGAAAGTTGATGGTGAACATGTACACATAGATCTTTGTAATATCCCTTAAATGCTAAAAGAAGGAACTCTAATTATTAAGACACCTTTTGGTGTAGTGGCTTGAAGATAATTGGAACTCTAAAGTTAAGTATACTCGGGCTGAGTCAATCTTAAGATGAGTGATCTCCTAAGAAACTATTGCACCAAGGAATAAAACTGTATAGTGTTCTATGCCATAGTGAACAATACCTTAGTGGAAGGAATTCTAATCAAGTCATTATAGGTGACATCAAAATCGTCCACCAGCTAGAAAGGCAAAGTCTTCGCCTAGTAATGGTCCTGAACCTATATAACGAAACTGACGAGGACATCAGTTTTATAAGGGGGATAAATTAATACCTATTAATGTTAGGAGACGAAACTCTAATTATCAAGATACCTTTTGTTATAGCAGTTTAGAAGTAATCGAAACTTCGAAATTAAGTATGCTAGAGCTAAGTTAATCCCAAGTTGGATGGCCTCTTAGGAAGCTGCTACACTAGGAGATAAAATCGTATGGTGCTCTACACCAAAGTGAATAATATCTCGAAAGAAGGATTTCCAGTTGGGTCATTACAATCTGAAAACTTCACAACTACATTTGGCAAATAAAAATTGCAATGGTGACAAGATAAATGGCTATGATAAATGGGAAAGCATTGAACAAGTGGCTTAAGAGAAGGAAATGGATACACAGCTGATTGCTCTACAAGAAAATGATGAAGAAGGTAAATGAAAAGTTGATGGTTATGGTGAATGCACTATAGTTTATAGAAAAAAACGTTGAGAAGCAAAAACAATCCAATAAACAGCTAACAATACGTGCAAGGTAATTATGGCTTCAAGCTACCAAAAATAATGGGTGATAATGGAGCAACTATTATGATGAAATGTAGACAAGTGGTGTTAGAGCAATCTCTAAATATAAAGTGGGAAAGAAAATCAAAGGAAGTAGATCAAAAATCAACACCAACAAAATCTTTGGTAGAGAATAATTCAAAGCAAAACAAGCCAATAAGAAAAGACTCATAAGTGTTAAAGGGCTAATAAGAAAACTTAATTAAAATGGAGAGAAAGATGGTGCTAACATTCAATATTAAACACCTGCATCACGACTCCGAAATACCTTAAGTAGACAAAAGCTACTATCTCATGCACCAAACTTTCAATCGTCGAACTGAGAAGGTCCTCATTCATAAGGAGGAAGTCAAAACACTTCTAAGAGAGCACTTGCTCAATTATCAAGTCCTTGTGATTAGACCTACAATCACAAAAATGGATGAAACAATCACTTTGACTAGAGTAAGTTAAACAGTATGCATAAGGAGGGAATATGTGGTGTTTATAGTAGTGGCATCCCTACTAAAGGAGATGCACCCCTTTAAGTTAATGAAGAAAAGGGAGAAAACCCTGAAGATGGTTGAAAACAAGATTTTTTAGACAACAAACTTGTAAATACTAGAGTATACACTACCAGTACTATACCTACTCAAGAAGAACCAAATTGTTCTACTATTGTTCACAAATGTTGAAGAGACTCTAGCTATGGTAGACATTGAAGAAACTCCTAACAACTTCTTCATAGAAATAGTTATAAGCATGGGTAAGACAAATGAAATAATTTGTTACAACTCAAATATTACTCAGGATGGAATTGCCTCACACTCGTTCTTACCAAGATTGATTAGAATTCTTGTTTGGAATGTTCATGGATAAAACACTCCAAATAAGCAAGATCTTATGCTAAATGCATTCACTAAATATATGCCAAATATTGTAGCCTTATTGAAGACAAAAATGTCTAAATATGTAGCTTATTTATTTTAATATATTTCCTAACTAGATATTCTTGTGTTGAAACAAGGGGTTTTAGTGATAACATGCTATTATTGTAGAATGGGAAAATCTTGGATGTACAAATTCTCAAGAAAACTTTTTAGGAAATTCATGTTGAACTCAAGGTTAGAAACTTAAGCATTTTGTGGTTCTTTTCCTCTATTTATGCTTCCTCACATTTAGATGAAAATTTTGAGTTGTGGGAAAACTTAAAAATGCATGCTCAATTAGTAAATAACTTTGCTTAGTACATCCCTGGAGATCTTAATGATGTAGTTAAAAGAAATTAGTATTGGGGGGAGGTGGGGTGTGAGGTCCTTTTCCTAGAAACTATGCTTTTCATTATGCCACCTATATGAATATTAGCGGACTAATAGCTATGGAGTATATAAGAACCTCTTTCACTTGGTCAAATTAGTAAGATCTACCTACTCTTGTTCAAAGATGCTTAGATAGAGGCTGGTGTAACCAAACTTGGAGAAGCTTATATCTTAAATCAAGAATTTTTCACTTCTTTAAATGACTAAGAGACCATAATGCCTTAATTCTAAAAATGCACCCACTATTAGAGGTTGCTAAATTAGAGAAACCATTTTGCTTCCAACAAATGTAGTTTATGGATAAGACTTGTAGTTAAGGAAGTTTTGACAACCCTTAATTATTATCTTCATACTTTTATTAAAGCTCTTTCAAAATACTTTAGAGATTGGAACAAAAAGGTATTTGGTATTATACACTACTAAAAATAAAAAAAGAAATTAATATGGAGATTAGATGGTATTGAAAAGGCTATTAGTACTACCGCCTCCTTCTTTCTAATAAATCTTAAGCAGCAACTTAAAATGGCATTAGGAACTCTTTTAGAAAAGGATGAGTGATTGTGGAAGATGAAATCTCAAGTGAAATGGATAAAGGATGGGGAGAAGAACATGACTTATTATCATACAATTGTATAGAAAAGAAGAAGAAGAAAATAATAAAATTCTTGGTTTGAATGATCAGTTAAGAACATGGCAATATGACTAAGAGAGAATCTATGCATTAATTTGAAATTATACAATACTTAAATGGTTTCTTGCTCTATTTATAATCCAATTAATGAGTCATCTGGTTATCAGCTCATAAAGCAACAAAAAGTTATTTTAGTAAGAGGAATCAATTTGGAAGAAGTTTATCAAATCCTTAAGCAAATAAATTCATGGAAGGCTTTATGCAAATATGGTTTTTCATGCTTTCTTCTACAAGAAATGTTGGAGCCTTATAGGAGAAGAAGTTGAAAATCCTATTAAGAAATGGTTCAATGAAGGAGTCATACTGTATGATCTAAACCATACTATGATTTATCCCATACTAAAGCAAATGTAAGTAAGCTTAATATATTCATTCATGCCAATAAGCCTTTGCGATACCCTTTATAAAATACTCGTGAAGCTTTTGGTTTGTAGGCTTAGACCTTTTCTTAAAGAGATAATTCATCTTGCCTAAGCAAGTTTTATCAAAGGTAAGAAAGTAGCAAATGATATAATCCTCATAGATGAAATCCTACATAGTTTTGGTAGGAATTTTGCTAAGTAAAGTTAGATGATGCTAAAAATAAACCTAGAGAAAGCATTTGACAATATTGAGTAGGATTTCATTTTTTAGGAGTTAGTTAGATTGAACTTCCCCTAACATTGGTTTAAATTAATTACCTCATGTTTAACCACTATAACAACAAAAATTTTTTCTTAATAGCTACTCCTAGAATCCTTTTTCCCCTAGTCATGGCATAAGGCAAGGAGCTCCTATTTCTTGCTACCCATTTATCATGGGAATGGAAGTACATAACAGCGCATTTATCGATTAACGACCTCAAGACATGATTCATGAGCCGCATAAAGGAGTTCGATGCATTTGTAAGCCCAAACAACATTACCATCCACTTGAACATACTATCCTTCATTTTGAAAGTAACTTTCCTCTTATCTCTAAGTCTCATTTATATTTGGTAATAGCTACTCTTTAAATCAACCTTCGAAAATACTTACATACCATGTAACTCATCAAGCATATCATTCAATTGTAGGATTGTATATCGGTATATGATAGTAATTCCATTGATTGCTTAACTATCAATGCATACTTTTTAAGAGCCTCCCTTTTTCAGTATTAGGACAACAGGCATGGTACAGAGGCTCATGCTCTCTCAAATATATCTGATATAAGGCAAGTGCACCTATCAGTTCTAATATAGCGGATGTGAGTCCGAGTCGACCCCTCAGAAACTTTGAGTACTAATATTAACCTTAGCTTTATTATCTAACCGGAAAATTATGAAAGTTTGAATTAATTAAAAATACTAAAATTAATAAACTAACTTAATTATAAGACTTGATTAAGCAATTGAAAAAGCGATAAAATTAAGAACGACTTCAAGAAAGTAATAACGTATTTAGAAATTATTTCCCCTAGTGTTTAACATGTGACCGCTTAAAGTATATTCAATTCAATTTCTATTATTCTTGACCAGATGGATTCACAACTAAAGTTAATACCTTTCTCAAGCATATTAACCCTAATCATAAATTATTTACTGGAATCTCTTCACTTAGTAATATAATTTAGAATTGCATTAATGTATAATGAATTCCCACACAAATAATTAACATTCCAGAAGAAACATGTATCTTATCTCTAAGTATACATGTAATTCTCTCTAATTATGTAAAGATCTAATTATACATGTAATTTCTCAATCAACATGTATAATATCATATATTGATATTCTAGAAATATCATATATTGATATTCTAGAAATATCAATTAACAATTAAACGACATAATTGAATCAAGCAAAGATAGAAACTTTATTGAGAATTATAAATCAACCCAAGAGTCACATGAAACCCAAGAGTCACATGAAACCCTAGGTTCCATAATCCTAAATACACGAATTCTAAGCTATCATAATGAAACTAAAAACGAGTTCCATCAAAAACATAAAATAAAACATGAAAAACCCTTTTGATTCATGAAAAATCTCTCCGATCTTGAAGTCGGTGTTGCTTTTGCCTTTTTCTTCTCCTTCTCCTTAAGTCTCTTCTCTTCTCTAATGTCTCTTCTGTCTTGTGAAAACCTAATATGTCTTTTTATACTGTATTATAAGGTTTTCATTTTCTTTAATAGACATGACCTGGGACATGACCGTATCCCTAGGTCGTGTAACTTTCTGCCCCTGGCCAATTTCCCTACATGGACACAGCCTGGGGACATGGTCATGTCCCAGACTGTATAACTTCAGAACTTCTTCGTTTGAACTCCGAATTGAGTGAAACTTGATTCCTTTTCTTCGTTTTCGATCCAAAAATGCGTTCAAACCTTGAAATCAAAATTTTACTCAATTAAGTATCAATTTCTTTAAAAAAAACAAAAAATGTAAGGAAAATATTATAAAATCACCATTTGAAATATGTTTAAAATCAGAGTTATCAAATTTCCCCATACTTGGGCATTTGCTTATCCTCAAGCAAATAAATCAAAACAAAACTTCGGGATAAGAAATGCTAAATAAAATTTATCACTATTTAGGAAACCGGTGAATCAATACACTTGACCCATAGAAAAGTAAGAAAATCATTCTTAATAACTAGTAATAATAAAGTCAACCAATTTCATCTGACCATATTCGAATGTTCCAACAATACTTAATACTATAGTTTACTAGTTAATTTATGAAAATCAAAGTTTACTCGAGTCATTTAACTAAGGATTTTTAAACTAAAAATTAGATTTAATATCTCGCCAACCGAGAAAGAGTCATAAAAATTTTATCCATTTGATTAAAGTGTATACAATTCTCTCTTCGATCTCACCAAGCACCATAATCTAAAACAAACACATTTTACATCCACTCATCTTCTGATCATCCCCTTAGTTCATGCTTTTGTTGAGAGGTCTTTTAAATTTACCTTATTTAAGCACAATTGTGTTGGTAGAGGGAAAGAATCTCGCTCTTCTGACGGACCAAGACCGATCCATACCAACTTATTCCTTATATTGATAGCAGGAAAGAACCTTACTCTTCTGACGGACTAAGGCCGATCTATATCAATTTTTTTCATTAGAATTGGCATTGGGACTCAATCTCACTCTTCTGACGGACCAAGACGAATCCTTACCAATTTTTTCTATTCATACACTAGTTATTACTTTTGACCTCCAATCGTTGTGATTTTTCAAGGGTTTCTCAAAAGAAGAATTTCATTTGTTTGTTTGCTAAAAATTATAGGACTCTTAAAAATTTCTAAGAGAAAGGTATACATAACAGTAAATTTAAAAAATAATCATGACTAACTCTCAACTAGTGATGTTGCTCCAATCTCAAGTCTTAAAGTCCTAAGCTAAATAACCCGTAACTTTGCCTTCCAAAAATTTGACTAATCAATTCTAGTAAAGTATAATAAGATCAATAATAATCAAGATGATACAATTAATTTGGCTCGACACTTGTTAATCACCTATTACAAGTTAACTTAAAAATTAATTAGATCAAATGTTAATAATTGGTATCCTAAACAGTAACAAATTCATATATATCCCTTCCCCACACTTAATAATGTACATTGTCCCCAATGTACGACTAAGAAAGCACAATAGCAAGATATCAAACAAGAAAAAACATCATAGGGAAAAAGGGAATACATGTATTGAAAAAGAAACTAATACTTCCCTGCCTTGAAGCATAAAATACTCTAGTGGAGAAAGAGTTGCTAGTAGCTTGACAATAGTGCCCTAATGAGTGGAAGATGGTGTAATAGATTTGGACCTCCTTTGAACAATCTACTTTTCACGAGTTTCCATTGATTACTTAGATCAAGAATGTGGGGAGAAGATGAAGAGAAGAGAAAAGGAATATGTATTAATGTTTGGAAGTGTTTGAGAGGGTATGTGTGTGTTTGAATAAATAGGGTGTGTGCCGAATCGTGTGGGTTTTAGGCAGACACGGGTTGGGACACGACCGTGTCCCACGCCCATGTAACTTTCTGTATTCGGGGCCTTACCTGGGCAGGCACTAGCTGGGACACGACTGTATCTCACGCCTGTGTAACTCTCTGTGTTCAGGCATGAATTCTGGACCCACACGGGCTGGGACACGACCGTGTCCCATGCCCGTATAACTTTTTGTTTGCGTAGAGGATAACTAGGCGGACACGGGCGTAGGACATGACCGTGTCCCACACCCGTATAACTTTCTGTGAGCGTAGCAGATGAAAGGGGCCTGGATGGACATGGGCCGAGACATGACTGTGTCCCATGCCTGTATAACTTTCTGTTCTGTTTTTTTTTTTTTATAATCATGAATTTAATTTAAAAATAAAGGAAACTTAAAGAAATAAAAGTAATTAAACTAAAAAAGAAAACTAAAGAGAAGAATAAAAATGAAATTAAAAGGGAAAAGCCTATGACTAAAATTGAAACAAATAAAAGAAGCAAGGCAAAGCTACATAAAAGAAAAATAAAATGAAATAAACTTAAAGAACTAAAGTGTAAGCAAAATTAGACATGGGTTGCCTATAGCTTGACGGGATACATCTTATAATTCATGATTCTTCATCCAGGTGGAGATAGAACTTCTCTTGTATCTCGCTTTCGAACTCTCCATACAAGTGTAAATTTACCCTCCGGCCATCGACCTTGCCAATCCCATTTCATTGGTGCATAACTTCCATAGTTTCTCTTCTTATCATGCTACTTATCAAATTCATGTAACCTAAACTTCTTCATTTTATCCACTTTTAGCTTAGATTCGGTTGTCATTGGAAGTTTTGAACTTTTCACCGCAAAGTCATGTTCCAAATGATTTCTTGATAGTTTTGGTTCCAAAATTGGTGGCTTCTCTTTGAAAGATTTTAATCTAAGATCTTTTGGCTTGTGGAGTGGATCAATCCCCTTCTTGTCTACAATGGATTCATGGACTTCTATTTGAGCTGCCACTTCTGCACAATTGGGGTTAGCCACCAAATTTTCATCTCCCTTTTGCAAGCAATAGCTTGGGGAATCCTTAGCAAGAGTTTCCTGCACACATGTAGATATAACGACATTAGTGGCATTAACATTGTGAATTATGTCATCTGAGTGAATAAATTTGTTCGTTGCCTCTAGAGTTTTAAAAACTATTTCATCATCCCCGACCCGTAATATCAACTTATGCTCCCTAACATCAAAAACAGCCTTAGCAGTGGCTAGGAAGGGTCGACCTAAAATTATTGGTACCTCAATATCTTCATCTATATCAAGTATAACAAAATCCACGGGAAAGATGAATTTGTCTACTTGCACTAAAACATCCTCTATGATGCCTCTAGGGTATGTGATAGACCTATCGGCTAATTGAAGACTCATGCCCGTTAATTTAGGTTCTCCTAACCCTAGCTTTTTGAACAATTTATATGACATCAAATTTATACTAGCTCCTAAGTCTGCCAAAGCATTATCTACCAACAAATTGCCAAGTATACAAGGAATAGTGAAACTCCCTGGATCTTTTAATTTTTGTGGCAGCCTTTTTTGGAGAAGTGTCGAGCATTCCTCGTTCAATGTGACGGTTGTAAGCTCCTCCAACTTCTTCTTGTTTAATAGAAGATCTTTTAGAAATTTCTCATACTTTAGCATCTACAAGATGACATCAACAAGAGGTAAGTTAATGTGTAATTGTTTGAAAACATCAATTAATTTACCGAATTCCTTATTCTGATCAGTGTAACTTTGCTTAAGGCGCTGCGGGTAAGGGATAGGAGGCTTGTACTCCTTCACTTTCGGTGATTCCATACTTTCTTTTGATTTTAGTGCCTTTGCATCTTCCTTATGGTTGACTTCTACTTCTTTCTTAACTACTTCCCCACCATCCTTCTTCTCTACTTGCAGTTTTCTACCACTTCTCAAGGTCACTACATTAACATGTTCCCTAGGATTGACCTCGGTATTCCTTGGGAGTGTCCCTTGTTGCCTCTCAGAGATCATTTTTGCAAGTTGACCAATTTGATTCTCAAGATTGCGATTGGAAGCCTCTTGATTTCTTAACGATGATTCAATGTCGGATAGCTGAGCCTCATTACCTTGAATATATTTAGTGAGAAGTTCTTCTACATTGGACTTCTTTTCTTGAGGAAGAGGAGGTAGGAATGGTCTTTGAAATCCAGGTGGGCCAAAGTTAGTCTTTTACTGGCCTTGGTTTTGATTTCCCCATGAGAAATTGGGGTGATTCCTCCAGCCTGGATTATAAGTATTGCTGTAGGGGTTATTTTGTTGCTTGGGTGAATTTCCTAGATAATCTACCTGTTCCAATTGTTCTTGTGCTCCATACCTTTGCATACTAAAGTCACTTACATCCGATTACACTTGTTGAGGTCCAACAGAGAGTGCATCAATCTTCTTACTCAATAGGTCCACATTGGCTGCCAGAGCAGTGGTCAAATCCACATCATAAATTCCCATAGCCTTTTGCTTGGCTCTAGTGCTTTCCCACTGATAATTGTTCATCGCTATTCCTTCAATCAGGTTTTGTGCTTACTCAGGTGTCTTTGTGTTCAAAGTACCTCCTGCGGATGCATCAATCATCTGTCTCGTAGATAAATTGAGACCATTATAGAAGGTCTGAATCTGTATCCATAATGGAAGGCCTTGATGTGGGCACCTCTTAAGCAAGTCCTTGAATTGCTCCCAAGTGTCATATAGAGTCTCCACTTCCAATTGAGCAAAACAAGAAATATCATTCCGAAGTTTAACGGTCTTTGCAGGTAGGAAATACTTCTCCAAAAATTTCTCTACCAATTCATTCCAAGTCGTGATTGAATTTCGTGGTAGAGAGTTTAACCACTGTTTTGCTCTCCCCCTCAGGGAGAAAGGAAATAGCCGCAGTCGAATGACATCATCCGTGGCTCGGTTGATTTTAAAAGTATCACAAATCTCTAGAAAGCTAGAGATGTAGGCATTAGGATCTTCATCTTGGAGACTGTCAAACTGAACATATTGTTGCACCATTTGTATAATGTTAGGTGCAATTTGGAAGTTGTTAGCAGCGACGGTTGGCCTTGCAATGTTACAGTCAGCTCCAATAAGTGTAGACCTTGAATAATTGGATACGGTCCAAGCTTCATTACCGTTGTTAGCCATGTGTGGTGGATCTTATTGCTCAATGAATTGAGTGTTGGTCTCTTCACCCTCTTCCTTAATCTCAACCATTGACTCGTCTTCTATGGTAGCCACAATTTGTCTAGGTCGCACTCTCAAATTTTAAAGGGCAGTTCTTTCAATTTCAGGATCAAAATCTACCAAATCTTCTAGGTTACTTCGAGTCATGTACTGCAAGGGTAAGAAATATAGAATCAAACGCAGCTCTAGCTAATAAAAATAAACAATGAAAACAAAAGAAAAAGAAATGGTCAAAGTAATAAAGCAACTAGTGTTCTTAATATCGAAAATCCCCGGCAGCGGTGCCAAAAACTTAATATCAGGCAAGTGCACCATCAGTTTTAATATAACGGATGTGAGTCCAAGCCGATCCCTCAGAGACTTTGGGTACTAATATTAACCTTCGCTTTATTATCTAACCAAAAAATTATGAAAGTTTGAATTAATTAAAAATACTAAAATTAACAAACTAACTTAATTATAAGACTTGATTAAGCAATTGAAAAAGCGATAAAATTAAGAACGACTTCAAGAAAGTAATAACGTATTTAGGGATTATTTCCCCTAGTGTTTAACATGTGACCGCTTAAAGTATATTCAATTCAATTTCTATTATTCTTGACCGGATGGATTCACAACTAAAGTTAATACCTTTCTCAAGCATATTAACCCTAATCCTAAATTATTTACTGGAATCTCTTCACTTAGTAATATAATTTAGAATTGCATTAATGTATAATGAATTCCCACACAAATAATTAACATTCCAGAAGAAACATGTATCTTATCTCTAAGTATACATGTAATTCTCTCTAATTATGTAAAGATCTAATTATACATGTAATTTCTCAATCAACATGTATAATATCATATATTGATATTCTAGAAATATCAATTAACAATTAAACGACATAATTGAATCAAGCAAAGATAGAAACTTTATTGAGAATTATAAATCAACCCAAGAGTCACATGAAACCCTAGGTTCCATAATCCTAAATACACGAATTCTAAGCTATCATAATGAAACTAAAAACGAGTTCCATCAAAAACATAAAATAAAACATGAAAAACCCCTTTGATTCATGAAAAATCTCTCTGATCTTGAAGTTGGTGTTGCTTTTGCCTTTTTCTTCTCCTTCTCCTCAAGTCTCTTCTCTTCTCTAATGTCTCTTCTATCTTGTGAAAACCTAATATGTCTTTTTATACTGTATTATAAGGTTTTCGTTTTTTTTTATCAGACATGACTTGAGACATGACTGTGTCCCTAGGTTATGTAATTTTCTACCCCTGGCCAATTTTCCTGCATGGACACAGCCTGGGGACATGGTCATGTCCTAGACTATGTAACTTCAAAACTTCTTCATTTGAACTCCGAATTGAGTGAAACTTGATTCCTTTTCTTCGTTTTTTATCCAAGAACGCGTTCAAACCTTGAAATCAAAATTTTACTCAATTAAGTATCAATTTCTTTAAAGAAAACAAAAAATGTAAGGAAAATACTATAAAATCACCATTTGAAATATATTTAAAATTAGAGTTATCAATATCCGTATTCAATCAACTCAACAATTTGTTTCTTCAGCTCAACTACTTACTCAAAATTGAGCCTGTAAGCTAGTCGGTTAGACAAGGAAATTCCTAGTTAGAGGTTGATGCAATGCTCTAATTTTCTAACAAGGGTAAACCTCTCGGCAACTCGTCAGGGAATAAGATGACATATTCCTAGAGTAATGTCTACACCTTTACAGGTAAGGCTCTAAATTCCTTCAACCCTAATAGTCTTTTGATCAATAAGAGTATACATTCTTCCATCTTAATATCTCTGGAAAATTAGGCTCAAGAAATCACTAAGGAATTCCTCTAAAGTGATTTGGTAATCTTTTCTTTGTGACTCTTGAACTTCTTTAGGGCTTATTGAGGTCAATATAACCTTCTTCCCATCCTTTTAGAACATATAAGTATTTTTGTATCCATTATACAACACCTTTAAATCAAATAGCCAAGGTCGAGCAAGTAATATGTGTGAAGCATACATTGGTAGGACGTCGCACAACACCTCGTCCTTATATCCATCATCAATAATAATTGGCATTTTGACTTACTCAACAATAAGTAGACCTCCCTTTTCATTTAGTTAGTGAATCTTATAGGGCTTAAGGTAAAGGTAGGTCAGTAATTTCAAGGCCTTCACCACTTCTAGAGCGAAAACAATGGTTCAACTTCTTCCGTGGATGATCAAGGCATATAATTTGCCATTTACTCGACAGTTCATATAGAAGAGGTTCTCTCTCTACTCGTTCTCATCAGTGACAAAGTTATTGGATATCTTTGTACAACCATATAGTAGTCTCCCATTTTAGGTTAGGTCATAACATTTGAGTCTTCATGAAATTCCTCTAGTAATTGATCAATTCTTATTTCTCCTTGACCTTCACTTGCACTCTCCACCTCAAATTAGGGCTTGTCTCCCTTAATAATTATGATACATCGATTCAGGCACTAACTAATCACATGTCTAAAACCAAGGCACTTAAAACATTTTATCTTTAAGCTCTTTCTCCCTAAGCTCTGACCTTCATCCTTCTTGACCTCAGGCTCCTTGACCTTACTCTTACCTTGACCATCATGAAGTTTACTCAACACTTGACCTGGGCGATCTACCTCTAAACTATATTAAGCTCAGTCATATCGTGGTCACTTGGCATACCCTTTTGCTTAGCAAGCTAGGTTGACTACTTGGTATTTGGTTGAGCTAATTTCTCCTCTACCATTCTACTATTTGGGCTACTCAAATAGCTTCATCCAAACTCCCTGAAATTCTCAAACATACTCGTCTATTGATCAATTACCTTGTCTTAGGTCTTAAAGACATGGTAAAGTGTTTTATTCATAGTATTAGGGAATAAACCTATTCCTCAAAACTCTCTTCATCTAGTTCTACATTTAAATATCATATCAGGCTCTATGACATATATATTGTAATTTCTTCCACCATATTGCTACATACCTAAATAATTATAATGCAGTTAATCGAATTCACATTGAGTCTTTGTAATAATAAAAGTCTAATATCTTTTCAATCTTCTTCTCTCAATCTAAGTAGTCATTAACACTATTAGAACCATTAAAGCTCAAAATATGTACTTTAAGATGCTCGACTCCTTTAAGAGCACAAAACTTGCATTCTTCTAACCTATTGTACTGCTCTTTCTCCTCATACTCCTCAAGTTCATCTAACTCAAGTCTCCTTCTCACAACCCTTTCAGCATAATGGGGTAGAGTTGGGTATACGTTCATAACTTTAGGTGCTCAATGTTCGCCCAATTGTCTTCTCAACCTTTCTCTTACTTCTCAGCCCTATTCAATAATAACTCTCCTTTAGGGCTTATTCTCTACTATCCTTTGTATAGAAATAGCTAGATTGGCCACAATAGCAGTAAAGTCTTATATTCGCTTGTTAGTAGCTTATAAGGTCTACTAAGTAACATGATCGCAACTAAGAGCATCACTCTCAGTATTATTAATCTCTCCTTGAACACTAAGATTTGACATTTCTTAATGCAAAACTTGCAAAGGTCCATTACTCAATAGAAGATTACACACAACTTTCAAAATAAGATACATATAGTGACTAAAGAACTTGCTATGTTCTTCTACTAATGAAATAGAGTATAATAGAACACACGTATAGTACAAGAAATACTTCAACACTAGGCTCATGGTCATAACCTCAAGCTTTAATATCAAGATTATATAATGTGTCTAGGGCCTCAATAATTAATAGGACTTACCATAGGGAGCAGTAACCAAGCAGGTCCTTTAAGATATCGAAGAAGATGGAATGGAAAAGTTGTCTACATAGTAGCTTTTATAAAGCTACTCGAAAGATATGATACACCAATGAATACAACATGACTTAACACTTTACCCAATATGACTCACAAGCTAATACTAGGGTTCACTTACTCGGCAAGATTAGATAAAATTATAAATAAGCTATACTTAGAGAAGGGTATCTCATAAGAATAAGTATATTCAATATCATAAAAGATGTAAGATGCCTTGTGGCTATAGTGAAAAGACTATTTATAATAAGTCTTTTAGGGCAACAAAATAAATAACAAAAATTACATAAAAGATGATGTAAGGAAGAGATACTTAGTATGCATGAAAAGGGTAAATGAGATGAAGAACAAAAAGGAATATAGTACAAGTGTTAGAAAAAGTAGGGATAAGTGGTAACTTGTTAATAGCTTTGTATTTAGGAAACTAGGGGCATTATGGATGTTCTGAATGGATGTTGGAGCTGCTGTTGGGGAGATTTGTTAGGAGTTGCCAAGGCAATTAAAGGTTGTTGTAGTTTAATAGGTTGGAAGACTAGAGCTTAGTGTATGATTACTTTGGCCTTGGCACTTGGTGGGTCAGTTTTGGTACTCAGTCGCTCTATATGTTAGAAGAGAAGGGCTTAATATGTACTAGTCTTAGACCTAATGCTCGGTAGATCGTCCTCGATACTAGGTAAGTTGGTGACTGGGCAGGGGTCCGAACAAAGTAGATTGTGTTCGAGCTAGGACTTAAGAGAGTTCATCCATAGTTCTTTCACATACAAGAGCATGTCTTTGACGGGTTGATAAGAGATAATCCTTTTGGTGAGAGATTAGAGGCTTCAAAGATAAGCAAGGCTGAGGGGTTCGGAGGTCAGCAATCCATCATAAAAAAATTTCTAAATTTAAAGAGAAAAACATTATAAATTTAAAGACTAGAGGTCAACACCTTGTAGTTTAGCTCCAAACCACAACTAGCTCGGCATAGTTGATTTTGAACTCGGAGGTGACCCACTATGGTCTAATAAGTGCTATGTGGATCCAATCCAAACACATGTTCTCGACTGTTCCCTATTAGATCTACCAGAAAAAGAAAAAAAAAAGGAAGAATGAACAAGCTAAGGAGACAAAGGCTACCATGGGGTGTAAATATAAGGTATGGAGAAAAAAAAAAGGAGAAAGAGGAGAGATAAAAAGAGAGATGAAGAGGGAAGAGAGAGAAATGGAAAGAAATAAAGAAAAGATGAAAAATAGAATTGTTAAATAAGTGAGTGATGAGAAAAATGAGAGCAAAAAGTAAAGTAAGTAGTTGTTGTTGTTGAGTGATTTGGTATGGAATTTTGGTCATACAAAAGTACAAAAGAAAGGCTAAGGTAATGTTAGGGCTAGTCCACCATAGCTACTCCACTGCCTAAGTAAGTGTTTGAGTAGAAAAATAAGTGAATAAGTAGGCAAAGTATCAAAGAGCGTAGAAAGTTCTTACAATACTCTCTTTCCCTTATTTATAAGCGAATATTGGATGTTTATAATAATAGATAATCATTGGTTGTTAACTATGTAACAGCTACATAATTGAGCACATGCCTAAAGAACAAGAGTAATGGAGGCTTATGTAATGAGATTGTATAAGACCATAACTATCCACGCCACTTTTCAAATTCAAACTGAATATATAAATAAGCTAGGTCCTAAGGCCCATTAGATGAGCCGAGTCATCGAGGGCCTTTATTGAAAATAGTCTTAGTCGGCAGTTTAATAGCTGAGGTGCAAAGCAACATGTCAGGGTGAAATTCTGCTATTAACAGTAATGACATGTGAAATTTTAAACATTGTGAATTGTAAGTGAACATTTTATAATGTTTGTAAAGGAACAATATATATACTTCTCATTCCATAACAAATTCATTCGCTTCATCTTCAATAAAAATCTCATTCATACATACTACTCAACAAATTCGTTGTAAGAACTCTCCTTAATTTCATTTCCTACATACTTAACTCTTGGAAATTTTCTTTGAAAAATCTATACTTTGCCATAGACATATTATTTGCTTACTAATGTTCCATTTTCTTTTCCCCTTATAATTTCATTTGTGTAGTTAATGTATCCTTTTTTTTTTTATAGTCTCATATCTATTAGTGGTAAAAACAAATAAATCTTCATAGTAACAATTATAATTTTTGCACTAACATTTTTTACAATAGGGAAAATTACAATTTTAGTCCTCAAACTTTACCATTTTTTTCTATTGAGTCCTTGAATTTTTATTTCTTCTATTTTAGTCCTCAAACTTTCCAAAATTTTGTAAAAGAGTCATTTGTTAGTGAACCGTTAGTTTTTCCATTAATGAAGTGGTAAAGTGGTAAAATTCGAGGACTCAACTAGAAAATATAGTAAAGTTCGAGGACTAAAAGTATAATTTTTCTTTTTTTTTTTCTTTTTCATCCTTTGTTAATTTTTGTAGAAAAAAAATTACAACTTAATGAATCAGAATAATTGATTGTGTTCTTAAATAAAATATTGATGAAAATTTATTTATCTTATCATAAATATAATCATTATTTATATGTTTATATTTACAAATGTATAATGATATTCTAACTAACTTTACATAACATCATTAAATTAAATATGATAATTATTTGTGATCTCTATTATTTATATAATTTAATAATTAGAGTAAGTATCAAATAATTTATATAGTTACTTTGGTAATGCTAGTCTCTCAAAGAAATAGATATAATTTGAATTCCTCATCCCTAAATTGTTGTAATATGTAATGTGGTTTGCGAGAAAAAGAAAAACTATTGTTATATGTAAATTTAAAAAAATTATAAACTTAAATGTGATTTGATTCTATTAAGAATATCAAATCGGATAATTGATTATTTGAAGTATTTATTAATCAAAATAGAAAAAGACCATCGAAAAGACAAAATTTTTTTTTTCCTATCTTTTCATTTTAGGATTTTATATTTTTATTTTTTCTCCATTTCAAAACCTAAATTCTTAACAATAAACCAAACTATTTTTTTTTTTTTACATTATAAATATCATTAAAAATCATATCATAAAAGAAGAAATATGTATGTATATATATATAAAAGCATAAGTTGTAAATTAAAACACAAATAAATATATAGATCTTAAAAAAAAAGATTAAATTTATTTTTTTATACTTTTAGTCCTCGAACTTTGCTATTTTTTCTAATTAAGTCCTTAAACTTTCATTTTTTCTATTTCAGTCCTCAAATTTTTCAAAAGTTTACAAAAGAGTCATTTCTTAATGGAAAAACTAACAGAGGAATTTTTTGTAAACTTTTGAAAAGTTTGATGACTGAAATAAAAAAAAAATAAAAGTTCGAGAACTCAATTTAAAAAAGTGATAAAGTTCCAGGACTAAATGTGTAGTTTTCCCTTTAGAATATAAATTCTTTCTCTTTTTGTATAAAATTATTATTTTATAATGGCAAGTAATATCTAAGGTAGATCTACCTCTAGCAAAAAGTCAAGGTTTAGCAAAGATAAGGGAAAAGCCAATGAAATAGAGCATTCCCCCATGACTATTATGACTTCATCAATGGGTGAGTAAAGAATGTAATAGGCTCTCTTTCATGTAGGACAAGATGCTTCTTTTATTCCCTATGTAAGAGTTATAGGTGATGACTCACAAGTAATACAATTTGCACCAATAGAGGTGCAAGAAGAGGAACATCTTTAAACATATGAAGAAAAGAAGGTAGAAATCTAGCAACTTGACGAAGGTGGCATTGGTGAAAGGCCACCGAGACCAATTGAATTTGAATTTTTTATTAAACATTTCTATAAAGCTTCTAGATGGGAAGATCCACCATGTTGTAGCTATTGCACGAGAAGTTACAATTGGAAAAATGTGATGGATACAAAACTTTCAACAAGTACCTGTAGTAGAAGCACACAATCAAATTTAGAGTAGAGAAGTCTCAACAACAAATCTCTAGGTCAACCACTACTTAACCTTTCACATTATTGCTATTTTGACAAAAAGTAAATAAAATATGTAAAATGATAGTAGGTGCACAATTGTATACAAGTAATAATTTTGACTTTATAGAATATGCGCAAAATTGTTTAAATCCTTATGCTTCTGTGTTTTTCACTAAAACCATGCATTGAACTACTATTCAACTTTACCATCTTGAAAAGAAGAAGATATTCGATAGGTAACATACATCACGTATTATGTACATATGATGTATAAATATTAACAAGAAATCAATATATATAATGTATGCAAATCACATGTGATAATTAATTTGCTAATTATTCCTTCCATTATAATTGGTGTCAATATCTTATTGGCATTTATATATCACATGTACATAACATGTGACGTGTAATACCTATTAAATTTTTTTCCTTGAAAAGTGAAAGCTTACAACTAAGTTTAGTGTACTAGATACACAAGTTTTCATCTATACTAATATATGGAAGAACAAGTGGAACAAAAACTTCTATACAAGAATAACTTGTCACTACATAAACTATAAATGGATTTTGCATAAAAGATTATTAGTACTTATAAAATTTAGTAAAAGGCACATAGTACAAAATGTATTCAAAACTATAAGTATTATTTT
This sequence comes from Lumnitzera racemosa, assembly GCA_024138005.1. Taxonomy (NCBI): domain Eukaryota; kingdom Viridiplantae; phylum Streptophyta; class Magnoliopsida; order Myrtales; family Combretaceae; genus Lumnitzera; species Lumnitzera racemosa. Next base: position 25,373,095 of record JAMXBC010000011.1, read on the forward strand.
TAATAAAGATGCATTCAATAGATGACATATAACAAACACCATTTTACTTTTAATGTCCCAGTATTTTGCTAACCCACACTTGTTCTTCCATGTACATTATGCCTGCTACATTCTAAATATGTGTATTAAGGATGGTATGGCCACACTTCTTAAAGTGGTAATAGATTATGTGCTTGGCCATCTTTTCGTAAATAACTTATGGCAAAGATCTTATATAAACAATCAGTTTAGAATGTTAAAATTTAAAAGGGATGTGCAACATATGTGGAATTCCACTAATGAGCTTTCGTAATGCATGCTTAATTACAAGCACGTATTGTATAATTTTACAATGCTCTATGCCCCTATTATACCATCAAACCCAAATGATTGGGATGTATATATGCATAAGGCTTTTGCAAATGCTTAAAATTTTTTATAATTGTATGTAAGCCTTTTAATTGGTTTACTGACCCAACATTCATTTATTTATTTTAGAAACCACTAACGTACCTGCTACGTTGCATGAAGCATAAGGCACATTGTCATGCTATAGGTTAATGTTATTAATGTGAGTACATAGTGATTAATCTATTATAAGAATATTCCTTAATTCATCTTGTTGCTATGGTGTTAAACCATCACTATAAAATAGAGCGGTCTGGTGATTATTTAAATTTACATTATAAATATGTTGATAGATTTTCGAACATACAAGATGTTTATGAAATTATGTAGCACATGTGATCTGACATGTAACTCATACCATTAATGAATTAGTTTTCTAGTTTTCATTTATGTATGGTAGTCAAATTTTGGTAAGTCCTTAATTGTTGTCACACCTCACCCTTAGTTGACTATTGTACAAAGTGGCATCCTCAATAGTCCCTTATTGCCAATGTTTTTATGACAAAAAGATTAAAAGAATGTAAGGATGGTGTAATGGACACAATGGTGAATATAGAAATTGACCTCTACTTAAGCACTACTTTTGATTATAATGACAGTATTAATATTCACAACTTTAACATCTTGGATTTGTGAAGTAGCCATATAAAGGCTTTCTTAATCCTCTATCGCATAGCTTAATAAGTTCTAGCAACTCTAGCAATTGCTGCAAAGCACACATTTAGCATGTTGAGGACCATAAGGCGTCTCTATTGGTCATGTCAATTGAGAAGTTTGCTTGCCTTGAAGATTGGCACAAAGTAAAGAGGTGAAAAGTAGAAGCGTTCTGCATATCTAGCTTTAAAGATGAGTACTTCAATAATTTCAACATGTGAAGTGGAAGCATGGTAGGCTCAACTCTCGAGGAATGCAAGTTGACAAAGATTGAATGCTTTCTATTATACTGTTGTTTTTCTTGTTCAAACAATTTATATAAGGACAATAGCATTGCCTTATTAATTTTCTACACTTGCTTGGCAATTATTTGCAAGGGCAGTGATACTCCCTTATTATTTTCCTCGCTTAAAACTTGATCCCATGCAATAGGGTAATGTTTCATGTCCTCTTCTTATATTTGTACCCTTAATTTTATAATAGTAAAGTAATTTTATATTAATAAAACTTTAGGGTTGCTCCCTACCCTACCTACAAGGTTTTACTAATGATGTATATTTTTAATAATATATTTCCAAATATCAATTGATCTCCCAATAGTAATTATAGATGTATAATAAAAGTTTGTATAAAAAATATATGTAACTTAGAAATAAAATCATAATATACAAATTAGGGGAAAAATTGGAATATTAAAAAAATTTGTTGCTTCACGGTACATGGGTCCAGGATTCGAAACATGAAGCAGCAGGTGCTTAGACTTACCCTATAGCCAGCCTACCCTAGGTTGGTTCCAATTCTCCAATTTAGAGAATCGAGAACCGAACTCATGTCAAGGTTAACAACAAACTTTTCCATTACAAGAAGAGGTGTGTTTATTAGATTTGGGGAAAAAATTCACTAACCATTAATGAAACCGAATTGAACCAAAAAATTATTCTTTTGTGTTTTTTTTTTTTTTCAAACTGTTTGAGTCACAATTCAATTTGACTATATATAAATAATTCGGATTTAGTTTGAGGAAGCGAACTAAATCGAATTATTTCGAATCAAATTATCTAGTTAAAAAAAAAGAAGAATAATGCATATAATTGCTTCACACTTCCTTTTTTTTATCAGTCTTCATGGGTTTTATAAAATTTTTCATATATTGTTTTTTTTTTATTTTTAGGTTAATTATTAAGGTTAAATTAAGTGAGTTCTATTTGAAATTTGATTTGTAGAAATTATCCAAGTCTCTTATCTTCATCCAATCAAGTTGGATTTATTAAAATATCGTACAACTTTTTACCGAGTATTATTACATATGATAAATGTTTGAAAAATTAACTAAAAATATATAAAAGTTTAATGGAAAAAATATATATTATTAAAAATAAATATTTAATAAATATTTGATATAAACAATTTGAACCATAAATCAAACCAGTTTTAGTTAAGTTTGAAAAATTCATAAACCAAATTTGATTTAAAAATAATAATAAACTGCTATATTAAGCTTGATTTGATTCGATATAAGAAGTAAACTATATTGAACCAAATCACGTCCAACCCTAGCGTTTATCCTCTTTCTAATACTTTTTACTTTTTTCCTTTAAGGTCGTCTCTTAGAATCAATTCTAGAATGAAAAATGTTCATGACAATGTGCCACTGGAAAGTTTCATAAATGTCATCCTAATTTTGGTGAGTAAACCATGATGTATCAAGACTGGCTGGTGCTGAAGTTAATACAAAATGTTTGGATAATTGACCATCATTACTTGAAATTTGGGAAAACTACACAGGAGAATATCGAAATTTGGGGTATATAGAAATAGGGGATTGGCGATTTTAAAAAGGTCAAATATGGGATCTATGTAGCATTTGCTAATTCAAATATGGGATTCCCTCGGTTAAAATGATGTTAAATTAGCTGACGTGACCGTTATCTTACACGTGGTGACGATATAACGTAAAAATAGTCTGCTTGTAATTTTTTGGCAAATAAAAAAAAAATTAACATATAAAATTATAAAAAATGAAAAAAGATATATGAAATCAAAAAAATTGAAAAAAAAAAAAGGATGCAAAAGTTATAATCAACTATAAACATAATTACAGTATAATTTATTTAATGAATTAAAACATTAGAAATCAATAAAATTCATAGAAAAGGATAAAAAAAAAAAAGAAAAAAACAAACTAAAGAAAAACCACCTAAGGCTACGGGATAGCGAACAATCACTTGGGAAGGTTTATGCCACCTTAACTAGGTGCTTAGATTGACCACTCCGGCACTGGAGATTACAACCTACTTATAAAAGTAAGCTGTTTCACCTACCAATAGCTTAGGCTGGCCATCTTATCCCATGACCCTCATAGCATAATGGAGCCTCAGCTTTTTAAAAACAAAAAAAATTAAGAAATATTCCTTCTCTTTCTTTTTTCAAGTGGGTGCTTCAGTTGATGCATGGTAAGGGCAAGTGGATATTTGTTCAACCGAATAAGTTTTAAGTAGACATTGAGAATCGAAGAATAGATATTAGTTATTAATATTTCTACTCCTATAAGGCAAGATATAAGTATAGTGTTTTCATATTATGTACCTATTTTAGAACCTATACTTCAAAATATAGTACAAATTCTAATTTACTTTATATTTGCTCTTTAAAATTTCTCGAATAGTATAATACATATAATGAATGAAAAGAACCTTATATGTTCTTTGGTTAAGAAAATAAAAAATAAAAACAATATTATATTGATATTCAAAAGAAACAAATAAAAATCTATATAAATTTTAATCCTTAAACAATATCAAAACCTATAAATGATAACCTTATATTTCAAGTAGCAATATTTGTTGTTAATTTTAAAGAATTTCTAATAAGCCTTCTCAAATTATTTGACTGAGCGCACTAATCTTGCAACTGTGCTCTGATTAAAATATCTCCTTAAGTCCCTCTTATTCATACACTTACAGGTAACACTCTCTCTCTCTTCTTTACTTTTACTTTCCTCTCTCCTGAATATTCTCTGCAATTTTCGTACTATAGACTTCTAGGGTTTGAATCCTTTCGCTTTGATTTATGTTTATGAGAAAAAGGATTATAGATTTCTATTCTATATGATTGGATCTATGATTTGATATACTAATATTGTTTTGGTAATTGTTGTTTTACTAGGTACAATGAAAGAAAAGAACATATCAATCACCGGTCTTCAAGCCTTAGCAAACTCCTTACAAAGTTACACTTGTTAAGATGAAAAAGATGCCTCTATTCTTCCTATTCTACTATTTATATGTATGTTCTATTTAGTTAAAATCCATTTCAAACCCCAACTGCATAAATGTTTCTTTTTATTCATGTATAATGTAATATTTGCAACTCCTTTTTATATATATATAACTCTTAAAATTTTATATATGATCTCTAAATCTATTGGGCCATTTTGTTATTTGCTTTGGTCTTCTAATGTTCGTAACAATTTCTATGTTCTTTTATTTTGTGCACGCACCTCATTCATCTACTATTTAATTAATTTGTTAGTAGAAATTCATTTAATATTCAAATTCCATGTCATGTTTGAGAAGAACTATTTTAGTAAGGAAAAAGAAATATAAGTAGAATTTGTTGTAAGAATACTAATGAAGTTAAAATTCATAGGAAGAAAAGAAATAATAATTTATAAGTTTCATAAGGTACTTTATACCCTATAAGTTTTATAATATACAAGTTTTAAGGTGGTTTTAAGGTATCTAGGGTACATTCCAATTCCAAAACTTTTGGAAACTATATGTACAGGGTAGGGTATGGATAAAGTCTGATGCCCTATCTACCTTGTATGTGCTTATCTCTAATGGGTGATCACCTAAGTTATGGGTCACCCAAATGACCCATTTTTCTAAAATATTAATTCTCTTATTTAAACTTGCTCCCAAATGTTAATATCATCTTATGTAATTCTTTCCTTAAACTTTTTATAGGTTTTTATTAGATACTTCTTTGTTTTTGGAGATTGCAAAACTAAGTTCTCATTGGTCATTCAATTGTTGACCTATACCAACTTTACATGTCCATCATCCAAAGTCCATTATGCATAAATTTTTACCATCAAAACTAAGTCTCCTTTAAGAATTGTGTGAAATCAAATTGTACTCGACATAAACTTTTAGCATTTGTTTGTGAGAGACTTGGATTTCCGATTTCTCAACTATTTCAATCCAGTGACTAATTTAAGGACTTCTTAGGAAAAGTATATATATTATAATTGGTAGGGACTTATGAAGTGCAACAAGAGCTCAAAAAATTATCCAATCATATTAATTATTTTATTTTATTTTATTTTAAGAGGTTTGGGTATGAAGGCGGGGGTGGGCTTTAATGATATCTTCTCCTTGGCCTATGTCTCTTGATATTGATTGGAAAAAAAGAAAAAAAAAATCTTGTCATATATAAATAAGAATTTTTAAATATGTCACTATAGATGAGAGGATTTGGGTGAAGTAGTACTCATGTGAATTTGATGCTGCACATGAAGTGATATAAAGATGACAAATAATAAGATGACTTAGAGAGAATAAAAGGAATGAGGAATATACAATCTTAATATTTCAAATGTATAAGTAATAAATAAATAACTTAAAGAGTCCAAGGTTTTGACCTTATAGTTCTTAAGCAATTAGATTGATATTCATCTAAATTGCTTATTTGATTCTTAAGAGCAAAGATCATATAGGGAAACACTATTTTCCCTTATCTCTTTCTAAGATTTTGTCAAATGAGGAATCTTTACTGGATAGTTATGGAGCTGTAAACCTGATGATATTCATTAAATTACCATGATGATCATCACATTAGATGAGGTTTACTCGTTTTAGAGTCATCTAATGAGCTTGCTATTGGCTTGATGCTGATAGCCTCCCTTAAGAGTACATGAGTCTATTTGGGAGAGTGCAAAGGTGGATCAAATCAATCTAACGATCCATATTTTAAACCCATGAAGACAAATCTCTAGAAACCATCTAAAAAAAGGATTGAACTCCTTATACTTGATCACCTAATCAAAAAAGTCAATTCAAATTAATAATAAGAGTAGCTTAGCATTTTAGTATAATAGTTTTAGCGTGCTACAATCATCTAAATAATCAACTTAAAGATCATCAATTATTTTATGAGTTTTCTTGTGCAAAACTTTAAACCATGCTCAAAAGTATGTGTCACTTCCAAAGCTACACCTACCAAAAAAGCAATAGATAATGAATTTGGAATAGGAACTTCAAACTATTTTTTATTGGAAATGGATTTTTTAAAGTGCAATAAATAAAGTTACAAATCTAATAGTTGAAATTATGCAAAATTTTTAAATATTTTTTTATATCACCATGACATCATTGTTTATAGTTTATTCTCAATTATTAGTTACAAATGACAATATCTTAAGAGGATAATTTTATGATACTTTTAATAAAATAACTTTAAAAGACACATATCCATATCCATTTCTATATATATATATATATATTGTTTTTCATTCTTGGGACCCTAAAACCAAGGTAGAGCCTCCACCATCATGGAAGCCTACGGGAGTGTTTTCCAAAAATAGAATTCAAGTCCTTTTATTTTCTTTTCCTTTTTTGTGGCTATGTGCCTTTTAACCCTCTTCAGAAGATTTAGCACTATCCAAAGATAATTACACAAGTCCAGGGGAGACATGCATTCCTATAATTAAAATATTCATAATACCTTGTGGTAACTAAACAAAAACAAATCCGACCCTATTGGACTTTACTAGAATAAGCCATAGCATCTGCAATGTTGGTCAATTGTCAACTCCTAATAGCAGTGCCGATGGAGCCATGTATCTTTGGGAGAAATAGAAAAAGAAAATAACTACACAGTGAAGTCGAGCATCTGGCTGTTCATTACCGTGTCCCGTTTGTTTCTAGGAAAATATTTTCTCAAAAACACATTCCTTATATATTTTAAAAGCTAAAAAAAAAAAAAATCTTTAAATAGGAAGCTTTTACCCCGAAATTTTTTTTCCTGTTATAGAGAAAATTTTAGCATTTTCTAGGAAAATAAAAGTTAGGCTTTTTAAAACAAGAAATTATAATTTTTGCTGGGCAAGGATGTCATATTCACATGCATATCTGATTGTAATTCTATACACACAATTCATACACAAAAAGTTAATGTCTGGTCATATCTACCAATTACACATCCACTAATTTCTTGGCTTGTAAGGACATGAGCATATACTTGGTGCCAGGCACAGCGAGTTCAGAGAATAATTGCACTGTGAAATTAAAAAGAATAAAAAAACAAATTAAAAACTCCAATTTGGCATGCGAAAACTAATCGAGTTTTGCAATATGGGCAACGCTTACAACTTTTTTATAGTAATTGCCATACTCAAAATATGCATCTGGTTCCTCATAACCAATCAAGTGTAACATATGGATTATAAAATTGAAAAGATTTTAATATATACAAGACTTAGATTGACAAAGATAGAAAAAGAATATAAAAAAACAAATGAAATTTCATAAACGTTTGCTATATGTTATTTATTTATTTTTCTGTTATTATTATTTTTTTGGTTAATTTGAAGATGCTAAAATCATCCTATACTCACCGTTCAGAAAATCAGCTAGAGATATATATACATTAGAGAAATAGGCATCCATGATGCATGTTTCCTAAAAAAAAAATTAAAATATCAATGATTATATAACTTTGCAATTACAAAAAAATTTACACCTCCTACATTCTCTATATAAGCTCCGTATAAGGTTGAATAGAGATTTTTTTTCTAATGAATACACATCTTTAGGTGATTAATTAAGAGAATGAGAATGGATAATTAGAAGTATATATATCTCAAATGCAAAAAAGGAAAAAAAAATGAAAATAAAAAGTTCCCAAATAAGAGTGAATCTCTTTCTTAGTGATAGACATAGGCTAATGAAATATTGAACTAAATGCACCTTTTTCTCGATCTATCCCAACGAATTTTCCAATATAATGCATGATGTATCAAATTTTTATTTACTATTATTTATCACATTAAGTTAAGATGTACTATAAGGTAGTTATTTTTGGAATAAAAAAAGATTTAATAAATATTATATATTATATATTATATATATAGTTTATAAATATCAATAAAATATTAATAAAAAATAATTTTTAAATTAATTATTATATATAATTTATATACACGTATAATATATAATATATAATGGTACCAACAATATTAACAAGACTCTTGACCAGAAACAACCAGCAAGCTCAAGGCATCATCATAGGACAGTAAACCTGCAAAGTGCAAAGACAAATACTGTACGGGGAGCGTGAATTTCGATGAAAAATTCAGGATACGGTATGAATCTATTCATCATTTGAGGCACTGTCAGTTTTGTCAGTGATACAGGAAATAGGACGTCCCCAGAAACACTTTGAGAGAACGGTTTGTATGTAAAACCAGTGGGGTATCGTCATCTTTATGCATTTAATTTTTGGGAAGTTTCTCGTTCCAAGTAGAACTTTAAGATTCAAATGTCAATATATTTTCGACAATCTCAATGCAATCAGGGCCCGCCTGATCCGATCAGGAGTCCTTGGAATGCCACCGTCAATAATGGGTCTAACATGTACCGTTATGTTGCTCGGTTTGCTTAGGATTCCGACTTGAAGCTGAACCGCATTTTAATAGTTTCAGTCGATTTACAAGCCAGTAATAATAAACCAAGACCTAGGACGAATCAGCAAATAACTAGTTTAAATTAGGCACGCGATATTTATGTCTTCATTTAATTTTAATGCTGGCTTGTCTAATCTCTACTTATAAATACAGAACATGCGAATCCAATCCAATCATCAGCATCTTCAAGCCCTTAAGCTAGCTTTCTTACAATTACACACGCCAAACGTATCAACGACAAAAGTTCTGAATTTCCACTATTGCATTAATACACTATTATTACATGGGTATTCGTTTACATGAACGAATGGGCTTTCAAGCATAACATACCTTTCGCTCACGTTCTTCTACTTCAAAAAGTCATGTTTCGTGTGCAATGCCAACACTACATGTCCGAAAGGGCCATTTTGTGGCACATGTAGGAGATGATGATGAACTGCGGTTCATGGTACCGATTTCATACCTTAAAAAATCCATCGTTTCAAGAACTTTTGAGTCAAGCAGAAAAAGAGTACGGTTTTCATTACCATATGGGTGGCTTAACAGTTCCTAGTACTGAAAAAGAGTTCATCCATCTTACTTCTTCCTTGAAAGGCTTATGATAATTATGTACTATAATATATTATAATTTTTGTGTATTTACTTCTTTTTCATGTTGTATAAATTATTGTAGATACTTTTCAGCTACTTTGGTACTTTATAGTGTGATTCTCCTTCATCCAATTATTTTGGTGATTAATATTTAAATGTTTCTTACTTCATGTATTAAAATAAACAAATCTAAATAAGCATAATTAACTTAGAGTCGAAAACAATGGAGTCTCACCTCAAGCGTAGTTTTAGATAAAAATTGTAAACTCAACCAAATAAAAATCAAATTCGAGTTTAATACTACATTGTTTTAACTGAACTCATTTACACACTATTTTATATATATTTCTTAACTTAGTTTGATTTAAACAAAGTCAATGAGATGGCTCTAATCTTAGCTATTAAATGCTAATTCTTATGACGAGCAAAGGTTCCTACAGCCACATATCTTTGGATAACCATGTCTTGATATAGTATAGCTTGGAGTGAGGTAAACACATACGGAAGGTTTTGTTAATAAATATTTGTAGCTACTTGCATAAAAGAATTGAACTTGAGAACATTGTCCAATAAAAATGGTGCAAATCGCATTGACAATCTGATTGATGATCCATGGGAAAAGGAATTGCGTTCATATCAAATAGTGGACAACAACCGGCACTAGAGAAGTAGGACAGAGAGAACAGCAGCAGCATTATATCAAGTACTTAACCTAAAGTAATTACGCGAGTAGATAGGAGTACAAATGATTGACATTCACCAGCAAGCTGTTCGAATTCGGTTACTAGAATTTTACCCGACGGTAATGGAGCAAAGCTGGATAACAAGCTATATCTATATTAATATTTTAAGAAAACCTAAATTTTTAGTCCTCGAATTTTTTCATTTTTTTTAATTAAGCCCCTCAAACTTTTATTTTTTCTATTATAGTACTTAAATTATCCAAAAGTTTGCAAAAGAATTATCTATTCATGAACTATTAGTTTTTCCGTTAAAAGATGATTTTTTTACAAATTTTTGAAAAGTTTGAGAATTAAAATAAAAAAAATAAAAGTTTGAAGACTTAATTAGAAATATGTCAAATTTTGAGAACTAAAAGTATAAAATATAAATTTCCTCTTTCTTCCTTTTAGGATTTATATATTCATTTGTATTTAAATTTACAACTTATTCTTATATATATACATATATATACTTATAAATATATTTGTTCCTTTAGGAAATAATTTTTAACAATATTTACCAAGTAGAAAAATGAAAATGCTAATTTTATTCATTTTTAAGAATTTAGGTGTTAAAATGAAGTAAAAATAAAAATATAAAATCCTAAAATGAAAAGATAGGAAAAAAATTTTGGTCATTTTAATATACTTTTTTCATTTTGGTTTGCAAATACTTTAAACAATCAATTATTTGATTTGATATTCTTAATAGAATTAAATCACATTTAATTTTATAATATTTTTAAAATTTACTTATAATAATAGTTTTGTTCCCTTACCAACTACATTACATGTTGCAATAATTTAAGGGGAAAGGAATTTAAATCAAGTCTATCTCTTTGAGATACTAGTATTAGCAAAGTAACTATATAAATTATTTGATACTTATTTTAGTTATTAAATTATATAAACAATAGCGATCACACGTAATTATCATATTTAATTTAATGATACTATTTAAAAATAGTTCAAATATCATTATACATTTGTAAATAGAAAAATATAAATAATTATTATATTTATGATAATATAAATATTTTTTTACCAATATTTTATCTAACATCACAATCAACTATTATGATTCATCAAGTTGTAACCCTTTTGTTTTTTTTTTAAAGAAAAATTAACAAAGGATGAAAAAGAAGAAAAATGAAAAATTATACTTTTACTCCTCGAACTGTATCACTTTTTCTAATTGAGTCTATGAATTTTTATTTTTTCTATTTCGATCCTTCAATTTTTCAAAAGTTTGCAAAAGCTTTTTTCGTTAACGAAAAAACTAATAATTCATTAATGAAGGACTTTTTTACAATATTTTTGAAAGTTTGAAAATTGAAATTAAAAAAAAAATAAAAGTTCGAGGACTCATTAAAAAGAAAAAATAGTAAGGTTATTAGAGTAAAAGTGTAGTTTTCCCAATGTTTTATTGAGGTTGGTTTGAATTTCATAATGTTTTGCTTGTTTAGCTTGCAAGTTAATTAAGTTAGAAGTAACATGAAGCATTAATCGGAATTGAGTTATGTTTTGATATTAATATTATTTTATTTAAAAAACTAAACATTTTTAAAATAAATTTAATCTAAATGATGTTAATTCAGTTAAGTTAAACTTATTATACACATCACTTTTAATTCTATCTGGAGCTGAAACCGGATGTGGTTTGAACACAACATTATTATACTGTCTCCACCCATTACATATCTAAAATCTGTCGGTTGATATAAATAAAATAAAGTAAAAAAACTCAGAAATCTGTGCCTTATTTTTCTCACTGTTGTAGTACCAATATTCTGCGTGCGGCAGCTGGTTTTTCGAGCTCATTATGAACAATTCTCTCTCTCTCTCTCTCTCCTCCATGCAAGTGGAAGCATGGAACATTTTACATAACAGGATAGGCCTGATAAATGGAGATTTGAAGATATGAATGGGCAGAGCCACGTGAAAGAGAAAACATTATTGTCCATTTTCGGGGCCTTACTTGTAGGAAAGGCAACATATAATGGAGCCTTTATATGTTATAATTACATCAATGATATTTCCAGTTATTCAACTAAAACTAATAAATGAAAAAAGGCGGGTGATATTAACTAACTGTATAAATGGATAGGATTTATATATTTTTTATGATTTAACTCATCCAATATTGCAGGGATGGGCTTTTAATCTATGTTAAATCGAAAAAGTCCCAACGGTGTGGTTGCTTCGTGGAGGATGCTCTTAAACCTTTTGATATACGGTATAATTAAAATTGTATAACTATTAAATATTATCATTGTAGTCTCAAAATGATGAAAATATCTATGTCTATTAGGAGTAAGTAAGGAGGAAGCAGATGACAGTGGTTAGCCATATATACTAATGATTATAATAATAAAAATGGTTTTCTTATTTTATTATTTTCCATTGATTAATTTCAAGGAAGTCAACCAGAATCATGAGTCATCAACTACCAGCTCTGTTTTATATCATCATTTTCAATTAAAAATTATTAATATCTATTATTTCTTGAAATTACTATAATAACATTTGACAACCATTATAATAAAAATATGAAAAGGAAAGTTTGTAGAACATTTCCGGCATGACAACACGTTGAAGTGTAGCTAAGAAAGTTTCAATCCACTAGACATCTTGCCAATCAAACAATTTACACAATTTAGGGTAAGGCATGGTTGTTTCTTTGACAGTTTTAGTAGCTATATTTTCATTATCACTATAGGAAATTGCAAAAAGGAAAAAAAAAAAAAAAAAAAAAACGAAAGGGAAAAAACAAAAATCCAAGCACGGCCCCGAAAAGATAACATTCATATGGTGTGCTTATTTTTGGTAATGAACCTTATACAATTTGTACAATTAAGTACCATAGCATTACTGCATAGACCCCAAATGCTTTCCAGATCAGGGCACAAATTGTCAAAAGACTCTGTTTAGCAGACCCCAATGTTCTTACAACATGTCGGACACTACTCCTAATTATTTTTCTTATGGTCTGTTTCTAGAAATAATATGCAGATTTTATTGGTGCATGGTGCCGCATGTAGGGACGTTAAGTTTGGAGAGAGAGCTATATAATTAAGAGCACCATGGTAGACTACATTGGTCTGGTCTGATCAAGTTGTTAATGTGGTTAAACTTCTAGGTCTTGTACTATATATTACGACGTTCCATTTATATAATATGTACAATCCACTTGTTTCTAACGTTGAAATGTCATCCAAATCCACATGTTTGCTTGGATTATTTATTTATTTATTTATTTTCCAAATAACTATCGGAGATCAAACCTGGTCGAACTCATAAAAAAAACGGGTATTCATGTCCGACCTTTAGCTTCCTCTGATTATTTAAAAGCTTTTTTCTTTCTCTATATTTTTGGAATTTATGTGCCATACCCTTAATATTGGGAAAGAGGAAGTAAAAAGGATATTGAACCGAAGATCGTCTTGTTTTAAGTTTTAACACGCTGTCTGCATCTATACGTTATTATGGAGTGCAAGCTCAAAAGCGTAAGGTGGATTGACACAAATACACCATGGATCTCGTCTATTTATATATACTTACTTAGCAGTTTTGCATCAGCTAAACGTCATTTTGTTTTGCGTTCATTCTAACCAAAATGGATTAGGACAATAATAGTAATAATAATAACAATAATAATAAAGAAAAAGATAGAGAGAGGACAATTGCAAATGCTTCCCCTACATTATAAGTTAAGAACAAATAAACCCCTATATTTTTAAAGTTTGATTTCACCTTTCAATTATTTTTTATAATTTGCCAGAATAATTTACAAAGTTTAGTAGAATTCTAAAACTATCATAAATAACCATACTTTTGGAGCTTCATAAAACTTTAGGATATTTATGCATATTTTTAAAATTTTAGAAAAGAAAAAGTTATACTCGAGGAGTTTAGAAGATGTATAATATTTAATCTATAATTTAAAAAGTATATTTACAGGTTTATCTTTTCTTTCTTTCTTTCTTTTTTTTTCTTAAGAAAACATTATTAACCGAAATATAACAAGTGGGTCTTTTATTTTTATTTATTTATTTGTTTGTTTATTTTTTTTATTTATATATATATATTCAATCATTGTATCAAGAATGATGGAGAAAGAGCACCAGAGAAAGAAATAGCCAACGCAAGATCATGTGAGGTGGGTCCTATTTAGTACTATCGACAGCCAATTCAATCCATCGGCATCCGAGTCTTTCAGATAAATAATAACACACACTTCGCCAAGTACTTCACACTAATACTCAAAAGCTTTCCAGCATCACTTCCCATATACCAGCCCAAATCAATTCTAAGATTGTAAACGAAACATCACAAACAGTAACTAATTCCAACCTAAATTTCAGTACTAAACATGGGTGTTCTATTGCAATCGATGATCGCAAACGCGAAACATGCTTTCAAGTTGCAGTCCTTGATCACCAGAAACAATAAATCGGAGGTTCCCAGAGGGCATATTGCAGTCTATGTTGGAGATCAAGTTCAGAGGAAGAGATTTACAGTGCCGATATCTTTCTTGAACCATCCTTCATTCCAAGACTTGCTTGCCCGGGCCGAAGAAGAGTTTGGTTATGATCATCCAATGGGTGGTCTCACAATACCCTGCAAAGAAGAAGCATTCATTGACATCACTTCCCGACTCCATTCCTCTTGAAGAGTCCAGGATCTTAACTAGGAAATGATAAGATCCAGTTTTGATGAATTACTATTCCTTCTAGTATTCACATTATGATCAATCATGTATTATAAACAATGTATATTGACCTAGAGATAATAACACAATGATTTTGGCTACTTATTATTTTCTTTTTCTTTTTTCTTTTTTCCCTTTTTCCTTAGAAGTGCTCCAGCTTCTTGCTCTGGTTGTTTTATTCTGCAGAAAACATTTTTCAGATCTTTTTCAATACTAGTTCTAGTCGATGGTTTATAATTATCAAATAGTATTATTGTAATCTTAATTTGGTGGGAGGCAAAAGTGTTAGCCAGTCCCCAACGATGATGATATGCACAGATAAAATGACAATTGAATCTTAAAAAAAAAAAGAAGAATGTAGTCCTTTTTGTTTTTCTTTTATTATTGTTCTTGATGATGACTATTCTATCACTAGTTATTAGGGTAAACGAATAGACGGTGAGTCATATATAATGTTGTCCAATATAAGGTTTTATCTGAATCTTGTGAAATGTTTGGAAAGAGGAGAGAGACTACTAGACCTTGAGAAATATGAGACCTTGAGAAATATAAGAGAAAGGTAACTTTAGATTTAAGATTGTATCTTATGGTGTAGTCCTCTCTTTTTCATTTTAGTAAAATATTTCTTGATCGAAAATATATAGTATTATTATTTATCTTTCATTTATTTATGTTATTTGCTAATTTTTATAAGGTGAGTATTAAATGCCTTAAAACCTATACTTCTATGTACCTTAAAGAATAAGTTTTAAGGTTAGTAGAGATTATAAATACATTATATTTATGTTCTATTCTTTGAGAGTAGATTATAAAAAATTATTACTCAAAGCTTATATTATGATCTTGAATACTTACTCAAAACTTATCTTATAATCCGTAATACTTATTTGAAACCTATTCAATTAAAAAAAGTATGGATGTATACTTTGTATGATTGGGTTATGCACTTATCGGTACTACTTAGTACAATAAGGCATGTTTGTAACTTTTTATCTTATTATACTATGATAATATTAGAAATTATCACTGATATAAGAAAAAATTAGGGCCACTTTTCCCACCAAAGAAAAGGAAAACCAACTTCATTTACCTTTCTTATATTTGGAACTCGTAACGAGCAACCTTCAAGAGGTTTATTTTTACATATAAAAATGGCATCGACTTTCCTAGAAGTTTATTTATACGTATTAAAATGGCATACCACTTGGTATGTTTAGTTATAAATAAAAGGTAATAAAGGTTTAGTACATAAACTAGTCATTGGTAGCTTTTTCAAGTATCATACATGTCTCATAAGTTAGCCTTTACCTCCAATCATCATTTTAAAAAGTTTATTGCAACTATCGATCTTTTTCTAATACTTAAATCCAGAGGTTGCTGCTCTAAAACTACATATATCTACGTATAGTTAATTACGCATCCAACGTTCTCCCTTAAATTCTTAGGCTTTAAATTTGTTTCTTCAATATAAAAAATGTGGTAGAAAATCATCATTGAAAAATGTAAACAGTAATGTTTTGTTTTGAAAGGCATAACCGAGTTAAATATAGAGAAACAAATTGTTTTATTGATGCCTAATAATTGGAAGATATGAAGCTGTCTTATTAAACCATGTCATACATATAGTAATGAATTTCGAAATGATCTTCCCCGAGTTTCTTTGCTCAATCATTATATATATTAACTGTAATATAATAGACACGAAAACCCACTACCAGAAGATAAAAGGGTATACGAATGAAATACAAGAGCAAACAAGAGCACATGGGCAGTTTGGTTGGGCCATACCACAGATACACCAATAGAGAAAAAGAGTTAAGATGAGGAAAACCGTAACCCTCGACATTTGAAAGTTAGATCTACTTGTACAGGTGATGCGGCTGGAAGTACATGTAATCTAGGTTGTAGCTTTGCACTTACGATAACTGGCACAAGCTAGACACCCTGGAATAGTCTAGATTTTCTCTAAATAAACGTGAAGCTATTTCCGGCTCGGCAGACTTAATTTAGGAGAAGTAGATGCACTTTGGTCCTCCTCACCTACGCCAATTTCTCGCCAAGTCTTATCACAGAACCAATAATATTTGCCCGCCGAGCCCCATTATTGAACCTTCAAATTTTTACATCCATAATTATGCCCTATCAGGCACATATCTAGGCTTACTTCGGCCGCCCTATAGACATTCAATTTTTGTCTATAATAGTTGTGGTTGTAGTTTTTTTAATAGGGTCTAAACTAAAAAACAATAAAAATAAAAAATAATAATAATAAATGATCAATAATAAAAATGACAAAAAAAATAAGAAAAGAAAAATTATAAAGATTTTTTAAGAAGTAAATTATTTTAAAAACAAATAATTTTAATTTTAGTTTAGTTCAAATAATTATTTTAGAGAATCGCGTATTTTAAGTATAATTTAATTGTACTAAAAATTAAAAAAAAAAGGTTAATGGCCTAATGGATAAGTATTAAAATATATGGTATGAAGTTAATTTAAGATTATATGTTCAAATCTTGTTAGACATTTGTGTGTTTTTTTTTTTCTTTTTTATCTTTCTTTTTTATCTTTCTTTTTTACAAAAAAGTTAGATGAATAAGTAAAATCATATCTAATCAAATCTTATTCGTTCGGATTTGAATCGCTAGAAAATATTCGAATTTAGTTTGATTTTTATTAAATTAATTTAAATTAATATAAATAATTTGAATCTAGTTTAATTTTTATCAAATTACATATAATGGATGCGATTTGATACAATTTGGTTTAGGTTTATAAATATACACATGCCTAAAAAGAAAAAAAGAGATCTTTTGTCCATCCACTATGCGAAATTAAACAAAACACACATCAAGCTAGGGTGTATGGTCAGAAACACAACTCCACCATCCACACTCACACGGAATGAGCTTCCCAACCGCACACTTCACTGATCAGTCACTACACTAACCAGAGAATCGCACTTCACTAGCCATACAATCTAAGTCAACTCTAACTGCTATAGTACAAACCAACGCTAACAGCAATTCCAGGTGGACAAAATCATGCCATCTCCTTGTCCAAGAACAGCTATGGCTTGCCAGTTTGCGTCCATAGCAGCACAACTCTACTGTAGTTTACGCCAACAGCAATTTTTGTCACACTGTAGCCACCACAGCCTCTTTGTCGATGAACAGCCCCAAACCGCATCCTCATCCAAACAACACTTCACTGAATCACTCGTCTAGAGCATCACTCGACTAAACAACCAACACGTTATTACTACTCACTACTGCAATGCCTACTGTTGTCATCACCCACACAGATAGCAGCAGAACTACCAAAACCGCAGTACACCATCCTCAACCCCTAATCCACTCGAACCTTCGCACGATTAGACCTAACTTAACATACGTGACCTGTGACCGACCCAAATAACCCCAAACCTGAGTGTAACAACATACAACCACTCAACCACCATAGTGTTGTGACGCTAGTCATACTCACATCAACCCTTCGACTAGTTACCTATATGCAATAGCAAGCCCACCATCGCTGCATTGCTGATAGTCAATGATTCCCCGTATATTCGATAGTAGCTGATCAACGCGCCTACTTTACCCCCACTGACCGCATAGATACGTTGCGATATGCGTCCTGAGTAGTGACTGGACCAAGCCCTAACGCGTCATCTCCAATACTGTAACCCCCTGATCAGCAACACCAAAACAGCCTTCTCCTTCATATGCGATTCCCACGTCTCATCCAAACTGTATGCCTGATTGAGACGCTACTCTACCGACAGTAAATCTAGTCAACCTTGCAGCAGCTGTCCTATAGTACATGCCAACAAATGTACTCTACAAATTGACTGCACTATATTCCCTTCGTCCATTCACACATAATCGAAAGTTCAGGTGCAATTCCTCAAATTTTTTTTGTTTAATTATTATATTATTGTGGTATTAATTCCTTAGTTATTTAATGGTATATATATAAAAATATTAGTTTAGGAAACATTTAATATTAGTTTTTTATATTAAGTATATCTCCTGATATTGTTAATTTACTTAAGTAGATGATTGATTAGTAGTAATAGTATAGATATATACCTATATATGTATATATATGTATGTACGTATTGTTAGGATTGGTTTTTTTTTTTTTTAAGGATTAGGTTTTATTTTATGATTCATCACATAAAAAGTCATTTTTCTTTAAATAAAAATTAATAAAAGACCCTTTTAAAAAAAAATAGGATTTTTAGAGTATTTCTTTATAAAATAAAAACACTCAAGAGTTAGGACCCTGTTAAATTCTTTTTTTTTTTGAATAAATTGAATCGGTTAAACACATAAATCCAATCGGTTTTCAAAATTAAAACCAACTAACACACTAAAGATTTTTCGAAAAGAACTATGATCGTTTGATCTTAGTTAATTGGTACATAGACACCTTCAAGACGACGATAAAATCTGTAGAAACTTAAGTTATTTCTTTTGGTTTTTGTTTCCTTTTCTCAAAGATATTAAAAAAAAAAAGAAAGATAATATATAAGAATAATCCTAATTTTGGTAAATAGATAATAATACCCATTTGAATTTAATAGGTTAGCCCTTGAATTCAAAATCCTTTAGTTCTTCATTCAAATTGTAATAAAAAACTGGTAGCCAAATCATAATCAATCCACTCAATTGATTATGATTTTTTTTTCCCGATTTCAGTTAGGTGGTGACTCTAAAATTTTTTTAAATAAAAAAATAGAATTTCCTAAATTCTTTAGTCGATGATTGATATTAAATAGGTTAGGATTTAATATTAATCAGAAATTGAAAAATTGAATTAAATTTATAGAAAACCAAAATTCAAACTCGACAGTTTAGCGACTCCACTAAATATCGCTAAAGGGTTAGCTACTAGAATTTACTGAACATAAGATTAATTTAAAAAAAATAAAAAGAAAAAAAAATAAAAAAAGTAAAGAAAAGGAACACTTCGGTGTATTATTTTATTTATTTATTTGTTTATTTTATTTCTTTTTTATTAACATTTTTTGTTACAGTTTATTTAGCAAGGTAGTTTTGGGGGTTTACTTTATTCTTATTCTATTTTTCTGCATCATAAATGCATGGCAGATATGGTCAGAACCAGTCTATTTTAAGACCTCAGAAGGGGGGTCATTGTGTAAGTTTCGAATGTTGTGAGGTAACCACCTTCTAAGACCAATCAGGCTATCATACTCAAGTTCAAATATGACCATAGAATCATTGCTTTGAAAAAAAAAAAAGGTGGTAGTTATAGAACTTGAGAATTTTTAAAACCCACCTTTTACATTATACAAAAACTTTTTTTTCAAAAAAAATCATAAGAACCTATGATGTAGTAGACCTAAATGGATAAGGGCAATTGTAAAGTTGTCATCGTAATATTTCTCTATAAATAATTTGTAATAATTCTGTATAAAGATTATAATAGGTTATAGTTGTAACTTTGATTTTTTTTTTTTTTTTTTTTTACATAGGCATGGCTAGATCAAGTCAAGAGCCCTTTGAAGAAATTCATGTCCACTCACTACATTGGCCTCAAAGACTACTTCAAATGTGGTTTCAACTCTTTAGTCTAAATAAGCAAGAGTTTATTAAGAACAAGATTAGGCCTATCCTCTCTCTGTAAAAAGATCCTCGTGAACATTACTCTAGTGTGGGCCTTAGTCTACCTATGAGAGCCCGAATCTGTCAGTTTATGTATGGGCCCATATCAGCTAATCCTAACTTAGGAAGAATACTCCCAATTGTTGTAGGTCTCTACTATCACAGATGAGGTCTACGTCGCAGATTAGAAGTTGCAGCACTAAAGATCTTCAACAAGTTGTTAAGAGTTAGAAAAATCGAGATAAACTGGGTTTTAAATCAAGGAAAGGCCATTCCGTTATAAGATGTCGTGGATTGGTTTTCTACTGAACTGAAGCATAGAGACAATTGAGAGGTTTTTTGTGTAAACTTAGCAGCATGGCACCAGTACCGAGTCACGCTTTTATATTAGTAGTCTTCAATACTATCTTATTCCCTAATGATAGATGCTGGGTTAACCCAATTTCTTGAAGGGAAATCATATGTCCTAGCCTTCCTTACTGAGCAAATTCGGTCACTAAATCATCTTAAGAAAAAGAAACGAGGAGATTTGAAGACCAACATGGTTCTACTCACAGTTTAGTTTGTTAGCCATATGAGAAGTTGCCAACTTAATTTCAACCAAGCTGAGTTTACCCAGCAATATGATCTCATTAAGTCTTTTAAGGAAAGAATTGAGTTGCCAAAAAATGTAGCTACCTGCTATTAGGTTTAGTACTTTCAAATTATGAAGGCAGAAGAATTATTGTTGATGCCTAGGTGGTTTGCAAGTAAGGAAATGATAAGAAGATGTGAAGATTTCAAGGCGGTACCCCTAATCGACTTCAACCTCTACATCGGATATGTCCCAACCAATGCACTCATTGAAGACATGATCCCCAAACCTTCATTAGAAGCTATCTCACTAGACTTTGATAACCTTAACACGTTGGTGGCTGACAAGGTAGCCAAGCTCCTAAGCATTCGAACTCTTTGGTGCACAAGAAAGACCACCCTTACCACTAAGAGGATAGTAGGCAGAAGCCAGATAACCAAAGGACTTCCTTATGGCCAGTTGAAGAAACTGAAAGATATGGAAGACAGCGAGGAGAAGGGAGAAGTCTAAGTTGAAGCTAAGCTTGAGAAAACAAGTAAAAAAGAGTGGGAGTTGGAGAATCGTTGAGGGGAGCATCACTAGAAGATAAAGGCATTGGAAGCATAATTAAAGAGGACTAAGGGCAAGGAAGAGGAGGCTCCCAAGATCTAAAAGAGGAAAAAGACACAAGATGAGCCTACTAGCCATAGGATGATTATAATTTAAATTTTTACGCTCTTTTAATATTTTCTTTAGAATTTTTTCTGGAACATAATAAGTAATGTGAAACTTCACAATTGCAAAAATTAATAAAGATTAGTTAGGCTTTGTCACTTCAAAGGTATCTTGCCAATTCTTAATTTTTCATTGCATTCATGTGCTACGCATCTTGCATTTATACATTCAATGACTTTCTTTCCTTTGAAAAATGTACTACATGCTAACTCTTTGCTAAGCTTTTCAATTAAAATCTTAAGATAGCTCCTAAACGTCAAGTCTTTTAGAGAAGTTTGATTAGAACCCGTTTTCTACATACAACATCATATCATACCCCGAGAAGTTTAAGGTATCAAAGTTCGAAAATCATAATAGGATAGGCAGCCCCAAGCTCCATACTAAGTTGTACGTTAGGAAGATAGGTAAATTTGTTTAGTATGATTCACTGATGGTATGGATGTTTTACGATAGTTGAATGAGACTGGCCTTAACTTGGTATGCCTAACTTGATCTGAATTAGATAAATACATGGGAGAAACTTGCTAAAGCATTTTATGAACAATATAAGTTCAGCGTAGAAGTAACTCCGACTATGATGGATTTAGTTGCCCCACAAAAGAAGAATAATGAATCATTTGAAGAATATGCTTAAAGGTGGAGGTTTTTAGCTACGAGAATCTCTACTCCTACTACTGAGAAGGAGCTCACATCAGCTTCCATTAACACCTTAGAAAGGCCTTACTTCTCCCATCTCATCGGGCATGCCTCGTCTAGTTTTGCTGAAGTGGTAGCAGCAAGTGTAGGATTGAAAGTGTCGTCTCTTTTGGTAAGCTTCAAGAGCCAGTAGATAGAAGAATACTAGTATCATCATTTGGTCCTAAACCAGCTGGTACCAAGCCTAAAGAGTCTACCGTCGGCATGGTAAACTCAAATGTTAGACCAAATGCTCAAGTCACTTTTAGGACGAATCTTCCTTCAACTCAACAATAGTTCAGGGACCAGCCTCAAGCTAACAGGACTTTTAGATGATTTACCAAGATATCAATCCCCTTAAGTCAAGTTTTCGCGAAGATGTGAAAGGATAATTTGATATGGTACAAACTGCCTAGTGATCGGTACCGACTAGGAATCTTTTACCTTATAGTAAAGTGTGAATACCATTGTGGGCAAGTAGGGCATTTAATTGATGCATGCTAGAGGCTAAGGAACAAAATTCAGGACTTGATCGATGAAGAGACAGTGTAATTAGATTTTGTAGAAGCCCCAACTCCTAAAGTTAACAATAATCCCCTATCTAACCACGTGCTAATGATTAGTATGGTTTTTGATAATTGTACCATCAACATCATTAATTCAGATAAGAAGCCTAAGGTTTTTGAGTTCCATACTAGCGAGTAAGTTCCAAAAGCGAAGAGGTATAAATCACATGTACCATTAGCACCAGAAAATTACATGGCTGTCCCATTTAACTATCACCTGGTAAATCCGGAGAAATTAGGTCTTCTAGTAGAGGGAATTACTCGATCGGGAAAGATCTACCACCTAAGAGAAGACATGAAAGAAAGACTACACTGTGGGAGTATGAGATCATAGAACAACTCAGTAAGACTCTTGCACAAATATCGTCGATGAGCTTATTGATCACATCTGAACTGCATAGGGAAGCTTTGTTTTGTACTTTAAAGGAGGTGAAGGTCCCTCGTAAAATTCCAATTAAGAAGATGGGACTGGTTGCTAATTTCGTCCTCGCCATAGATTAAATTTCTTTTTCAGTTGAAGAATTAGGCAAAGAAGGGAACAAGCATACAAAACCACTCTTCATCATGGTAAGGAGTAACGATATAGTCATTACCAAAGTACTCATTGACAACGGATCATCACTAAATATCTATCCACTTGCCACTTTGGATTTGCTAGGCATCAACACATTTGCAATTAGGCCTTTTTCCACAATAGTTAGGGCTTTTGATGGTTCTAAAATAGAGATTATAGGGGAGATAGATTTATCTATGAGTATTGGACCTCAGCACTTCACTATTCGATTCTAAGTCATGCACATTCTAAGATATTTCAACTTATTCTTGGGAAGACCTTGGATTCATACAGTATGGGCCATACCTTTGAGCTTGCACCAAAAGCTAAAGTTTATCTTAAATGGCCAAGTGATTACAATTCTGGGAGATCAAGATTATGAAATTTATAAGGAAATGGCCATCCCCTATATAGAAAGTGAAGGGCAAGAAGAGTTAAGCTTACAAATGTTTGAAGAAGTAAGCATAAATACTAGTCCCAAAAGAGAAGAAGACAAAAGAATAGAATTTAAGGAAGGCCAAATTGGCACCTATGGTCTTGGTTACAACCCCACCTCGGTAGAAGAATTCCAAAAGAAATAAGAGAAGGGCAAGAGAGGTGACAAATTATATCATGCCTCGATAACCTTTTTGCCGCTAGTTGAGACATTTATACGAGTAGAGACTCAAGCCCTGAAATTTGCCAATGAAGGATCAAAAAGCTTGCCTAAGTCCCAACGCCATTTGAATAATTGGTTCTCCATCTTGGTGAATGACAATAGGTCTTCCTTAGGGTAAAAGGTGACCCATAGTTAGTATTTTTTGAATTTTTATTTTCAATAGTCATCATTTCGAATGTATCGTCAATCCTTTCATTCAAAAAATTAGTTAGGCCTTCACTTCATTCATGATTCACTTCCATTCATTCAATAAAATCTTAGTTTATTTCTATCATTTGTTGTGTTTCAATTCTCTTTTGCTTACATACACTATTCTTTATGCACTTTGCCTAGATCTAATAAATTGAGTGAAAACCGGGAATACCTCGCGTAAGTAGAAAATGAGAATATCGATGTCTCTTCCGGCCTTACTGGGTTAGTTGTCGGGAGCAATGTTGATGATCACAGTAATATACAAGATGAATGGTAAAAACATGAACTGAGTAGAATTACTATCAATGAACTAATTGAAACAGTCAATGTGGGGGATGAAAATAATCTTAAGAATTTAAAAATCGAAGGGAATCTAAAAAAGAAACAAAAAACAGAAATGATTACATTATTGGCTGAATATCAAGACGTATTCACTTGGTCGTATGAGGATATGCCAAGGTTGGACCTGTAAATGATAATCCATTATTTAACCACACAGGAAGACACCAAACCAAAAAAGCAAAAGTTAAGGAGATTTTGACCGACATCTTGTTGAAAATCAAGAAAGAGGTTAAGAAACTACTGAAAGTTAGATTCATTGAGGTGTCAGATTACTCAGAATGGGTAGCCAATATTATTCCAGTAATAAAGAAGAATGGGAAGGTTAGAGTATGTGTAGACTTTCAAGATCTCAACTAGGCAATGCCTAAAGACAATTTTCCATTACCTCACATTGATGTCTTGGTGGATAATACGGCCAGAAATCATCTATTCTCATTTACGAATGGTTTTTTGAGGTACAATCAGATCCAAATGTCCGAAGAGGATAAGGTTAAGACGACTTTTGTTACAACTTGGGAAACGTTTTGCTATAAAGTAATGCCGTTTGGGCTCAAGAATGTAGGGGCAATGTATCAAAGGGTCATGGTTGTGATCTTTCATGATATGATACATAAAGAGATAGAAGTATATGTTGATGATATGATTGCAAAATCCAGGGAAGAGGAAGATCACTTAAAAAACCTGAGGAAGTTGTTTAACAGATTTAGGAAGTTCCAGTTGAAGTTGAATTTGGAGAAGTGTACTTTTAAAGTGACATCAGGAAAATTGTTAGGTTTCATAATTAGCCAAAGAAGTATTGAAGTCGTTCCTAATAAAGCCAAGGCTATAATTGATATGCCTCCTCAACACACACTCAAGGAAGTATAAAGATTATTGAGGTGTTTAAATTACATAGCTCGATTCGTATCGCAGTTGACAGACTAATGTTGCCCTCTTTTCAAGCTATTAAAGAAGAACGTAAGGATTGACTGGGATGAGGAATGTGAAGAGGCTTTCACAAAAATTATAGAGTACCTCATGAAACTTCGAGTATTAGTAGCTCTTAAGCTTAGAAAGCCATTGATTTTGTACCTAACCATAATGACCGAATCCATAGGATCCATGCTTGGTTAGATGGATGAAGAAGGGAAAGAGTAGGTTGTTTACTATTTGAGCAAGAAGTTCACAAAAAGGGAGCAAAAATACTTAGAAGCTGAAAGAACCTATTATACATTGGTCTGGATCATGCATTGGCTCAGACAAGATACATTTTACTGTCAAATTGAGTTGATAACACAACACAATCCTTTGAAGTACTTAGTAGAAAAATTAACTCTCATCGGTAGAGTTTCCAAGTGGCAGATGTTGCTAACAAAATTTGTCATCAAATATGTAAGCCAAAGTTAAGTTAAGGGGTAAGCCTTGGTATATCAGTTAGCGGAGAATCTCTTTAAGGTTACCCCTCAAGAAGCACGAGTTGAGTTTCCTGATAAAAGTATCTTTGCAATAGAAAATGATTCTGATAATGAAGTAATTGAGAAGCCCTCAAGGTGGAAAATGTTCTTTAACGGAGCAGTTAATGTGTTTGGATGTAGAGTTGGGGCAATTCTGGTATCTCTGAAGGTACACAATTTCCAGTGGCTATGAGATTGGCTTTCCCATATACCAATAATATTGCAGAATATGAGGCATGTATTTTGGGACTCAAATTGTTTAAGGAGATACGAGAAGTAGAGGTGTATGGAGATTCCTCATTGATTGTAGGCTAAGCTCAGGGTGAGTATAAGATGAAAGACCCCAAATTAATACCTTACTACCAACACTTAGCCGAGTTGATAGCTAAGTTCGAAAAGATTACATTCGCATACATACCAAGGGTTCAGAAAATATTCGCTAATGCTCTCACTACTTTGGCATCCATGATCCAGATATCGTGAGGAGTAGAGATTTAACCACTTAAGATCGAAATTGAAGAAAGGTGTACTTTTTGTTTGTTAATGGAAAGTTCACGTGACAAAAAGCCTTAGTATTATGATATCAAAACATTCTTGCAACATGGAACGTACCCTAAAGAGGCCGAGAAGAAGGATAAGAAAATAATCAGAAGATTAGCTACTCGATACTTGATAAGCGAGTCTACGTTGTACCGACGATCGTTTAACGGTAAACTTTTACGTTATGTAGATGAGAAAGAGGCAGAGGTGCTAATGAAAGAAGTGTACAAAGGAATATGTGGCCCCCACATAAATGGTTACATGCTCACTAAGAAGATCTTAAGGATAGGATATTATTGGTTGGCTATAAAAGCAGATTGCATCAAACATGTTAGATACTGTCATTTTTGCTAGATCTATGCGAACAAGATAAATGCTCCGCCTCAAGAATTGCATACAATATCTATACCATGGCCTTTTTCGATATAGGGGATAGACATCATTAGCCCAATCACTCCAAAAGCCTCTAGTGGGCATCGATTTATACTGGAAGCTATTAATTATTTCACTAAGTGGGTTAAAGCCTCATCCTACTCTAGTATGACAAAGGGAGTAGTGGTCAAGTTCATTAAGAGAGACATATTGGCTCGATACGGTACACCAGAGACAATTATTATCGATAATGGTATAAACCTGAACTATAAATTAATGTTGGAGTTGTGTTGGCAGATCAAGATCATTCATAGAAATTCCACTCCTTATTGACCTCAGATGAATAGAGTAGTAGAAGTGGCTAACAAGAATACTAAAAGAATTATTAAGAAGATGGTTGCCACATATCGACATTGGCATGAGATGTTACCATTTACACTGATGGCCTATCGAATTTCTATCAAAACATCAACAGGAGAAACCTCCTACTCATTGGTATATGGGATGGAGGCTGTATTGCCAATCGAAGTCAAAATCCCATCTCTTAAGGTATTGTTAAATCCCAATTGGACGAGGTTGATTGGATCATAAAACGAATTAAGTAGTTGAATCTGATTGATGAGAAGAGATTGGTAGCTTCATGCTATAACATCTACTATCAGTGATGATGGGAATCAAGCTACGGGGCCCTGACAAATAGCTAGACTTGAGAACTAGAGGAGCTGGCACGACGAATCCTTATATTCTAACCAACCCCTGCCGAGGCCAAGTACCTCCTTACCGAGTCACCTCTAATGCCGTCTCATATGACCACCCATTGTTGTGTAGTATGCCGACTTAACGATTACTATCTGTTGCCGAGTCAACCAATTATTTGGCTTCTTCCTTATCGAGAAGCCGAAGGAGGAAGCTGGACCGATTAGGCCATCCCTGCTTTGACAAACTCATGTGTCTGTACTTTTTTTCTGCATCTCTTAATGACCTTACTAATACCGCATCGCCACATGTACAGTATCACATGTACAATCTGTAGCACCAATTATTATTTTCCTTGTATATTCATTTTTGCCCCTTTGTAACATATACATTGCCCTCCTTAGGAAATGTCCTTTTTGTCTTTTCCCTTTTGGGCAAGTTGTCCTAGTTTACGGGTATAAATACCCTTATACATGTAGTTGTAAGAGATCGAATAATTTTTAATACACTTTTGAGTACCTTCTTCTCTAACTAAATGCTATTGTTTACTCTCGGCATCACTCTTATCTTTTCCCTTAAGCAAGGTTAAGTTGTAAGTAACCTCATTAGACTAATTCATTCGTTACATTGAATTATACCGTAAGTCCTTGAAAGTTCTATTGGTGCGTCATATCCTCTAAAGCTATTCATGGTTTTGCTTACTATTTTCATCCTTCATTTTCACCCTTTCATACCTTTCCCCATTGACTCTTTTCAAGCTTTTTGCAAGCTCGGACCCATTTAGTGACCGACCTTGCCTATTCTTGGATACGGTTCGCATCATCTTGGTATCAGAGCGAAGGTTTTATGTAAACTATAGTTAACTCTTCTTAGATTTCTATTATACTCTGTTTTTGCCTGTTTGAAACAAAGTTAGTTAGTAAGTTCATTTGATTGCGATATTATTAGTTATTTAGTTTCTAAAATGTTTGTTTAAATTCTGAATCTGTGAGGAAAAATGATAGACTTAAATATGAATGTTGGTACCGGTGATGATAGTGGATTTGTCTACCATAGGCGTCAGTTTCAGGGAACTCCCAAAAGTATTGGTGAGAGACTTGATGAGGTAGCTGACCTCCTTATAGATTTGACCCGAGTTGTTCATATACTGTCTTATCGACCCACTAAGGCTACGCAAAACACTCCACAAGCTACTCAACCTATAGGAGGTCAGAGTCTATCTCAACCATTTCGAGGTGGAGGAGTTGGCGGACGAGTAAGGCAAATTATAGACTTGAGATAGCTAGATGAGGAGGAAGAAGAGTATTTTGAAGACGAACGTGTACGAGTCCCTAGAGCATCTAACCATATGAAGCTTCAAATTCAGAGTTTCAATGAATATGAGAATGTCAACGAGTACCTGGATTAGGAAGAGAAAGTGGAGCATGTGTTTAATTATTACCAGCATAAGGATTACAAGAAAGTGATGACTGCTGCTGTTGAATTTTCTAGATATGCTGCCATGTGTTGGAAGAATTTTCAAGCCATAAGAAGAAGAAAGGGGTATTGAGAGATTAATACTTGGCCTAAAATGAAGAGGATGCTCAGTATCAGATTCGTGTTGAAAACATATCTCCAAGATACTTTCATATAGCTTCAAGAGCTGAGACAAGTAGGCCGAACTGTTGATGAATATGTTCAAGAATTCCAAATGCTTATGATAAGATGCAAAGTGGAGGAACCATCTACCCGAACAGTTTCAAGGTTTGTCACTGAGTTGAGAGGAGACATCTGAGACATTGTGGAACTCCAACGATTTGATACAATGGATGAAGCTGTTAGGATTACCCAATGGGTAAAGAGGCAAAGAAGAAGCCTAGTAGCGACCTAAGTACCGATTAGTCATCTATGACAGGCAAATAACTGGATACTACCTAGTACTAAGCCAAGAAATAGGATAGATGTCAAAGCCAAGTAGAAAAGCCGGTCAAAAGATCTAGTGCCGACCTAAACATATGAGAAAGGGCAAGGGTCTAGCAAGAAAACTAGCCAGATCAAATACTTCAAGTGCCAGAGGTTTAAATATATGGCTGCTTAGTACCCGTACCGAAGGACAATGGTCATTAAGGGAGACACCTTGAAGTTAGACGTAGAGAGTATGGATAAGGAACCCGAAGAGGAGAAGGTTCCTACCGAGAATAAAAATGCTAAGAAAGAGTTGATCGAGGAAGATGTGTATACTGAGGACTTGGACCAGCTACTCATGGTTGTTTGACGCACTATGAGTACATAGCCCTTATGAGAGGAGGAGGAAAGAGAAAACTTATTTCATATCACCTGCAAGATAAATGAATAGACATGGGCCCTCATCGTGGTTAGTAGGAGCTGTACCAATGTAGCATCAACTGAACTCTTCTCAAAACTGAGGTTGCCGTATAAGTTGTAATAGTTAAGTGACAAGGGAGCATTATATGTCACTCGATAAGTACTACTACCAATCACTATCGGTAATTACTTTTACTAGATTCTCTGTGACATACTGCCCATGTATGCTTCTCACATATTGCTAGGAAGACTGTGGCTGTTTGATAGGAAAGTCATCCACAATAGTTATAGGAATACTTACATGTTTAAGAAGGATGATTGGAAGATTACGCTAAATTCGATGCCACTAAGAGAGGTTCACAAGTTACAGATGAAACTTGTTCACGGATCGAAGAAGGCTCTGGTGATGAGTAAAGCCGAGCTTTGAGAGGCCATTAACACCAATGAGTAGACCTTCCTATTGGTCAAGCGACTACTGGAAATGAAAGAGTGGAATGATTTACCCCAAGAGGTAAAGGAACTGTTGGATGAATATACTAACCTGTTCCTAGAACAGTTGCCAGTAGGGTTGCCCCTGACCTAAGGCATAGAACACTACATTGACTTAATACTTAGTGTTGTACTATCGAACAATCTAGCTTATCGCATGAATCCTAAGCAAGCTTTTGAGCTTCAAAGTCAAGTCAATGAATTACTAGAAAGAGGATACATGAGAGAGAGTCTCGACCCTTGTGTTGTACCTACACTTCTAATGCCGAAGAAGGATGGAACCTAGCAAAAGTGTGTTGACAAACGAGCTATGAACAAAATCACGATTAAATATAGGTATCCAATCTCGATACTTGAAGACATGTTGGATCAACTAAGTAGAGCCAAAATTTTCAATAAGATTGATTTCAATTTTGGTTACCATCACATCCGCATGAAGCTAGGAAACGAGTGGAAGACTGCATTCAAAACTCGATATGGGCTTTACGAGTGGATGGTCATACCCTTCGACTTGTCGAATGCCTCGAGTACCTTCATGAGGCTTATGAACCATGTGCTGAGAGATCTCATTAGGAAGTGTATCGTAGTATACTTCGACGACATCTTGATCTATAGTGCCAACATGCTAAGTCACTATGAATACATTAGAGCAATCTTAGATATTCTCCTTACTAAAAGATTATTCGATAACCTAAAGAAATGTTATTTTTGCCAGCATGAAGTGGTATTCTTGGGTTATGTAGTCAATGCAGAAGGCTTGTGAGTCGATGATGAGAAAATTCGAGCAAGATGACTCCTGCTACTTATGTCAACATGAGAAGTTTCCATGGACTGACTTCGTTTTACTGATGGTTCATCAAGAACTTTAGTACCCTTGCTACACCACTTATTGAATTAATGAGGAAAAACACCGATTTCCGATGAGGAGGGAAGATAGGAGTTCGCTGAGGTAAAGGAAAAGTTGACCTTTGCCTTAGTGTTAGTACTCCCTAACTTCGACAAAATTTTTTAGTTAGAGTGTGATGTGTCAAGCATTGGAATAGGTGCTATCTTGATGTAAGAAAGACAACCAATTGCCTTCCATAATGAGAAGCTTTAAAGACCCCAGTTAAATTACTTCATATATGACAAAGAACTCTTAGCACTAATCCGAACACTGCAAGTATGGCAGCACTATCTACTACCGAGAGAATTTTTCATATATACTGATCATGAGTCATTGCAGTACCTCTGAAGTCAAACCAGACTATCCAAGTGGCAGGCGAGATGGGTTGAATTCCTTGAAGGATTCAATTTTGTGATCAAATACAAGCAAGGAAGAGTAATGTAGTTATAGATACTCTATCAAGGAAGCATGCGCTCTTATTAGAACTACAGGCTAGACTATTTGGTTTTGCCAGTATCAAAGAACAAGACTCCGAGCATCCATACTTTGGACCAATAATTTTGAGATAGGTAGATGGGAGAACAATAGACGAGTGTTATGTATAGGATGGCTATCTGTTCCGAAGAGGAAAATTGTGCGTGTTGTCTTGTTCCCTACTATAATTATTATTTAGAGAAGCTCACGGCAGAGGACTCTCCGGACATTATTGAGAGAGAAAGACCTGTGAACTAGTGAATAGCTAATTCTTTTGGTCGAGAATGCGAAGAGATGTATACCTAGTAGTCGAAAACTATGCCATGTGCAAAAAGGCCAAGTGTTAAGTTGAACAAGAGAAGGCAATGCCCCTACCTATTTCAATGAGGCCATAGATTGAACTAAGCATAGACTTTGTTCTTGGACTACCGAGAACTATCCAAAGAAAAGATTCTGTGATGGTCGTTGTGGATCAGTTCAGTAAGATGGCACACTTCGTGCCCTGTACCAAAATTAACGACGCTTCAGCTATTGCTTCTCTTTTCTTACATGAGATTATGCAGATACACGGTATACCAAAGAGTATAGTCTTTGACAAAGACCCAAAGTTCTTAAGTCATTTCTAGAGAACCTTGTAGCATTAGTTGGGAACTAAATTATTCTTCAGTACCTCCTGTCATCCTCAAACCGATGGCCAAACAAAGGTGGTTAATCATACTTTAGGTTCACTACTCTAAGCTGCAGTCAGAAAGAACTTGGTTGATTGGGATGTTTGCTTGCCGATGATCGAATTTGCTTACAATTGAACCATACATGACACCATTAAGCAGACTCCCTTTAAAGTGGTTTATGGATTCAATCCTGAGTTGCCCCTCGACCATGCCCTTGTACTTGCACCTGTACAAGAAGACCCCGACGCCTCGACTAAGGCATAATCCCTTCAACATATCTATGATAAGGTCACTTAACATATCAACTAGGCTGCTAGAAAAATGCGTAAAAAGACCAAGGGTTGGTCAACAAAATAGTTTTAGCTAGGAGACTTAGTATAGCTATACTTCTGGAAGGAATGGTTCCTGAACAAAAGGAGAAACAAATTATCTACAAGAGTGGAAGGACCTTTCAAAATCCTCTATTTATCAACAACAACACCTACAAGTTGGAATTGCTTAAGGACTATGGGGTTTTTTACGCTTCAACATTTCCAACCTCAGTCTATATCACCCTGATGGAGAATTGAGCGAACACCATCCAAATTTGATCCCAAATCCAAAACAACCCAGATGGAATGATAAGAATCAAGCTATGGGGCCCCTAACTTATAGCCAGGCTTAAGGACTAAAGGGGCTAGCACAACAACTCCTCATATTCCAACTAACTCTTGCTGAGCTACTTCTAATGTCGTGCTATATAACTACCCATTGTTGTATGGTATGCCGAGTTAACGATTACTATTTGTTGCCAAGTCGACCAATTTCTCAACCTTTTCCTTGCCGAGAAGTTGAGAGAAAAAGCCAAACTAATTAGGCTATCCTTACTCGGATAAACCCATGCGTCCGTGCTTTTTTTCTACATCTCCTAACTATGTAGAATTTGTAGCACTAATGATTATTTTCCTTGTATATTTATTTTTGCCCCTTTTTAACATGTACATTGCCTTCCTTAGAAAATGTCCTTTTTTTCTTTTCCCTTTTGGGCAAGTTGCCCCAGTTTACAGGTATGAATACCCTTATACTTATAGTTATAAGAGATCAGATAATCTTCAATACACTTTTGAGTACCTTCTTCCTTACGTAAATACTGTTGTTTACTCTTAGCATCGCTCTTATCCTTTCCCTTAAGCAAGGTTAGGTGGTGAGTAACCTCATTGGACCAATTCGTACATCACATTGAATTGTGTCGTAAGTCCTTGGAAGTTCCATTGGTGCATCATATCCTCTGAAGCTATTCATGAGTTTTTCTTACTGTTTTTATCCTTTATTTTCACCCTTTCATACCTTTGCTCATTGACTCTTTTTGAGCTTTTTACAAGCTCGGACCCATTCAGTGACCGGCTTTATTTGTTCTTAGTCACGATTCGCATCAAGCAACAAATGGCTAAGGCTTTCAATAAGAAAGTGTGACCCCGAAGTTTTGAGCAAGGAGACATGGTGCTAAGGAAGACTTTACGTAATATACATGATTCAAAAGGGAAGTTTGCTCCAAATTATAGAAGGTCTTACATTGTGAAGAAAGTACTACCTAGGGGAGCTGTAATCCTAACTCAAATGAATGGTCCGAACTTGAAAGACCTAGTAAATGCTAACTCATTAAAGATGTACTACCCTTGAAAAATCAATAGAATTTTTGCTCATATTATGAAATGAAAGAAATCTTAGTATTATTGTGGTCTCATTTTCATTTTCTACATGCAAAATTGGTATTCTTAGTGGTTGCTGACATTGGGTAATATCTTTAAGCCCTTTCTCGTTCCACTAAAAGTTCCCACTTCTCACTCTATCCAAATAAACCTTATACACAAGAAACACAAGAAAAAATAAACACTTAACTCAGAACGATGTCTATTGATAAAAATTCATTTAATACTTTATTATGGTTCACTCCCCAAAAAGGGCACATATGTAAAAACTCACTTGAGAATAGAGGTTTACATAAAAACTCGATGAAGTTGGATCAGAAATTCAAGATGTGACATCTTTGCTCAAGAGATGAAGATGCTTCATTTGTTAAAGTCTCCTTCTTGAAGACATCTTTAAGTATGGCGTACGTGTATTAATTTCAGACTTAAATTGCTTTCCAAAAAGAAAAAAAAAAGAGAAAAATGAAAATAAGAAAAAATATTAGATGGAAAAGAGATAGAAGAAGATAGAAGAAGAAGAGCAAGAACAAAGAGAGGAAAAGGAAAGGGTCAAAATCGTTTGTTCTAATCAGATTGATCAAGAAAACATTTGACTGTTTATGAACTATTGCTAGAGCCAGGTAAGTGGTTCTAAGCTTTATAAATCATTGCATTTGCATTTGGTCTCCTCTTAAGGAGGATAGTTTGATTTCTAAAAACATTTAATTCTTAAAGAAAAACTCTTAGGATAGCTGGCTCCTAGAGCACAACCCAATTCATATTTTCAATTAAGGATTTAGTTAGCCCTTAGAGCACAATCCCAATTCATAGTTTCTTAGGCTTCCAGCCGGCTCATAGAGCCTTACTTAGATTTATATTCTCTTTTAGGGATCTAGCTAGCTCATGGAGAGCTATCCCAATACAAGTTTCTTTATCTTTAGATCTTAGCTAGCTCAAAGGGTGCTTTGACTGCTTTGGTTAGTCAACTCATTAGGGCACGACCAAGTTTCCTCATCTTTAGGTCTTTACTAACTCAAAGGGCACTTTGACTACCTTAGTTAGTCAACTCATTAGGGCATGACCAAGTTTTCTCATCTTTACGTCTTTGTAAGCTCAAAGGGCACTTTGACTACCTTAGTTAGTCAACTCATTAGGGTACAACTATCTTTCTTTATCTTTAGGTCTTAGCTAGCTCAAAGGGCGTTTTGACCACCTTGGTTAGTCAGCTCATTAAGGCACGACCAAGTTTCCTTATCTTTAGGTCTTAGCTAGCTCAAGGAGCGCTTTGATCGCCTTGGTTAGTTAGCTCATTAGGGCAAGACTAAGTTATCTCATCTTTAGATCTCATCCAACTCTAAGAACACTTTAACCACCTTGGTTAGATAGCTCATTAAGGTATAACCAAGTTTTATCAATCCATTTTAGGTCTTAGCCAGCTTAAGGAATGCTTTGATCTCCTTGGTTAGTCAACTCATTAGGGCACAACCAAGTTCCTCATCTTTAGGTCTAAGCCAACTAAATGGGTGCTTTAAATTCCTTAGTTAGTCAACTCATTAAGACATGACTAAGTTTCCTCATTTTTAGGTCTTAGCCAGCTCAAAGGGTGCTTTGACCGTTTTAATTAGTCAATTCATTAGGCCATGACCAAGTTTCCATGTTTTTACGCCTTAGCCAACTCAAAGGGTACTTTGACCGCCTTGGTTAGTTAGCTCATTAGGGTACGACCAAGCTTTCTCAACTCATTCTTAGGCTTTAGATGCTTTGACCACCTTGGTTAGTCAACTAATTAAGGTATGACCAAGTTTCTTTATTTTTAAGTCTTAGCCAACTCAAAAGGCGCTTTCACCGCCTTGGTTAGTCAGCTCATTAGAAGTTATCTCATTTTGTTAGGGTAAGTTAACTCTAGGAGCACTTACCCATTTCATCCAGTTTAGGGCTTTAGTCAGCTCAAGAAGTGCTTCGTCCACCTTAGTTAGTCAACCCATAAAGGGCACGACCAAATTGTCATTATTCTTTTTAGGGATTCTTGTTAGCCCACAAGGGTGCTACCTTTGCTATTCTTTGTTTCAAACTTATCGTCATTAAACGTCTTAGCATTCCATAGGATAGAGTCGTCTCAAGGTAAAAACGGTATCTCTTTTATCTTTATGGTAAAGTTTTACTCAAACTTCACAACAAAGAGGGGCAGCTGTAGATACTCTATTTTTGCCTCTAGTAGTTACAGTTTTAAGTTTTTTAAATAGGGTCCTAACTCAAAAATAATAAAAAAAGTAATAAAAATTAATAATAATAATTGACAAATGATGAAAATACCAAAAAAAAATGAGAAAAGAAAAATTTTAAAAATTTTTTTAGGAAGTAAATTATTTTATGGACAAATAATTTTAGTTTTAGCTTAGTTCTAATAATTATTTTAGAAAATCACATGTTTTTAGTACAATTCAATTATATTGAAAATTAAGACACAGGCCAATAGCCTAATGGATAAGTATTAGAGTATGTGATATGGAGTTATTTTGATATTATAGGTTCAAATCTCGCTAGACACTTATGTGTCTTTTATTTATTTATTTTCTTTTTTATCTTTATTTTTTACAAAAAAGTGAGATGAATAAGCAGAATCATATCTAATAAAATCTTCTTCGTTTGGATTTGAATCGTTAGAGAATATTCGAATCTAATTTGATTTTTATTAAATCATATTTGAATTAATATAAATAATTCGGATCTAATTTAATTTTTATCAAATTAGATATAACAGATATGATCCGATATGATTTGGCTCAGGTTTATAAATACACTCACGCCCAAAAAGAAAAAAAGAGATCTTTTGTCCATCCACTGTGCGAAAGTAAGCAATTCCAAAACACACATCAAGCAAAGGTGTGCGATCAGACATACAACTCCACCATACATGCTCACACGGAATTAGCTTCCCAATTGCACACTTCACTGATCAATCACTATACTAACTAGAGAACCGCACTTCACTAGCCATACAATCTAAGTCAACTCTAACTGGTGTAGTACAAAACAACGCTAACAACAATTCCAGGTGGACAAAATTACGCCATCACCTCGTCCGAGAATAGCTACGGCTTGTTACTTCACGTCCATAGCAGCATAACTCCACTATAGATTACGCCAACAGCAATTTCTGTCACACACTACAACCGCCACAATCTCTTCATCGAAAAACAGCCCCGAACCGCATCCTTATCCAAATTACACTTCACTGCAATCCCCTGATCAGCAACATCGAAACAACCTTCTCCTTCATCTACGATTCCTATGTCTCATCGAAATCGCACGCCTGACTGAGACACTCCTCTACCAACAGCAAACCCAATCAACCTTGCAGCAATTGTCCCATAGTACACGCCAACGAACATACTCCGCAAACCAACTGCACTATACTCCCTTCATCCATTCACACATAACCGGAAGTTTAGGTGCAATTCCTTAAATTTTTTTTTTAATTATTATATTATTGCGTTATTAATTCCTTAGTTATTTAACGGTATATATATATATATATATATATATATATAAACATATTAGTTTAGGAAACATTCAGTATTAGTTTTTTATATTAAGTATATCTCATGATATTGTTAATTCACTTAAGTAGATGATCGATTAGTAGTAATAGTATAGATATATACCTATATATATATATATATGTATGTATTGTCAGGATTTTTTTTTTTAAGGATTAGGTTTTATTTTGGGATTCATCACATAAAAAGTCATTTTTCTCTAAATAAAAATTAATAAAAACCCTTTTAAAAAAAAGATTTTTAGAGTATTTCTTTATAAAAAAAAACACTAAAGAGTTAGGACTTTTTAAAATTTTTTTAATAAATTAAATCAGTTAAACACGTAAATCCAATTGGTTTTCGAAATTAAAATCAACCAACACACTAAAGATCTTTCAGAAAGAACTACGATTATTTGACCCCGATGAGTTGATATATGTAAGCTCCAAAACTAGTTATTCGAGGTTTTGATCGGTTAAAAGACCCGATCGAGCCTAAATTATAAAGTAAAACTAGAAATATTAGTAAAATGATCCCGTAAGTTTGAATTTAAGAAAATAAGTAATAAAATAAAAAAATATAAAAATTTCAAATTTTAAGTATATAACTCGTTATTTATCGAAAATGCATAAAATGCATTCCGATAATTAACAAATCGCTAGAGATAAATTATATGTATACTAACAATCATAAAAATGATCTAAATCATATTTAGGAATATTTATTTGTATTATATATGAATTTACATGTATGTAGGAATACGCGTAATTACTTAAAATACGCAAAATGTATTAAAATAATAAGAAATAATTATTAAAAATTCATAATTAATTAAGAAAAAATCAGGAAAAATATATAAAAATAAGGAAAAGTCTAGAAGTGGGGCATGGCAATCTGATATTGAAGAAAAAAAAAATCAACTAATTAAAATGCAATAGATAGAAAGTGGAAAAAAGAAGAGATAAAGCAATTGTCTTGTCTCATTAATGCACAATAATTTCCCTAAAGCCCTATAAATAGTAAGAAAAATTCAAAAGCTCATTTGGACAGTTAGAAATTAGAGAAAATTAGAGAGAGGCAACAATTGAGAGAAAAATTAGGGTTAGAAAAAAATAGGAAAAACTATACAAGTAGGGCCTTTACAAGGAACTCACACCAGATGAGTAGTTACGAGTAGACGACCACCACTACCACACGGTGGTAGCAGTGCCCAGACCGGCCGATAAGGCCACGGCAACCGATGGTGGCCGGAGCCACCCAGATCGGTGAGTTTAATTTCCAGCCCGATTTTATGTAATTTTTTAAAAAATAGTAAATATTCTTATAAAATTATGAATTTTGTTATTTTAGAATGTTTTTGTATGTAGTTTTAGGAAAAATATTATTTTGATGAAAATATGTCCTGTAATATATAGTCCTTAAGAAATCATGCAAAACCAAGCATGTTTTGGTTTAGAAATAAATAACCTTAGGAGTGTAGTTTTGAACCCAAAATTTTTGTATAGATTACTTAGATGATATAGAACATTGCTATAAAGCCTGTTTTGAAAAATTAATTTTTGAAATTTTTAGATAATTTTTAGGCCTTAAAATGAGGCATAAAATGGGTAATTTAGGGTTAATAAAGTAATTAAATGGTTAATTACTGATTTAGTGAATAAGTATATGTTTTAGGATGTTGAAATCTGATAGAGTATGATACTTGTAGCATTTAGGGTATTAGATGTAATTATTTGGTTAATTATGTACTAAATAAGTAATATGGAAAAATAGTACATTTTAAGTTAATTTTGTAAATTAAGGTAATTAGGTGTAAAATCTGATTTAGGATGAATTTAGATATTTTTAAATGATAATTAATGTTGGAAGATAGTAATTAGAGTGATAAAAATATTAGATGTGTATCATGCACATAATAAGTAATTGTAAATAATACACAATTATTGGAAATATAATAAATAGAAAATATTAGGATAAAAATTGATATTATATAAATAATAGGGATATATAATAAAACTGATAGAAAACTTAAATTTATGTAATTATATGAAAGATATAAAAATTTCTCACATTAGGAATAAATTTGGTACACTAATAAGGATTTAAGCGTATCGGGTGAAATAAAATACTAATTAGAGGTAATGATGGTATTTAGAAGATCAGGAAGTAATGCAATTAATTTCACATTATGAATTGAAACGAATTTTTAGGGTTTGAGTATAAAATAAT
This sequence comes from Lumnitzera racemosa, assembly GCA_024138005.1. Classification (NCBI taxonomy): domain Eukaryota; kingdom Viridiplantae; phylum Streptophyta; class Magnoliopsida; order Myrtales; family Combretaceae; genus Lumnitzera; species Lumnitzera racemosa. Next base: position 25,413,051 of record JAMXBC010000011.1, read on the forward strand.
ACTTAGAAATCGAACTAAAACCTAATTTAGAAATCGATCCGGAAACCGAACCGAGCCTAACCCCAAACCTAGAATAATTATAAAAGACTTAAAACCTAGATAATTAGGCATATTAAACTCTAAACAAAACATAACAATAAATGTTATAGGATAAAACGAACCTATAATAGTTATATGAAAAACTGAAACCATGTTTGTATTATAGGGATGATCGGTGATGGCCTGAGCAAGTCGGACCTCGAGTGAGTGAGCGAGGAGTCAAGGTAAGTTGAGATTAATACATTGCTGTATTTTAGAGGCTTAAGATTATGCTTGGTTGTGCTTATTAGATAGTTGGATGTGTGCATGTATTTGATTATGAGTGATGCTATGATTCTGTCTGTTGTCCTGGCTTGTATTGTATGGTTTGTATGAAATGATTGATCACCCTAAACTGGACCTAATCAAATATACGGCCAATAATCATAATCGGACCTACATGGCAACCCATTAGGAGAACTTAGGACTCTCTGGCCAAATACTGACCCCTTCGAAAGGGATAGCGTAGGATTGCATAATGGTCCCTTCTTCATCCTTAGTCGAACTAAGTGACAGGTGAGGAGGTCGTGGCAAGGGTAAAGTCAATGGTTCGAAGGTAATTGCGGGAGGAGCGAGGTCTCCATTGCACAAGCCTAGGTTTGGTCGTGAGCTGTTGCATTAATGGTAACTCCTTAACCCGGATTAGAGCCGGCAAAATTTCTCTAATCTTACGACGGGCCAGACAACATCGTACGATGGCATTTGCTTGAACATGCATTGCACCTAATAAGTTGATTGAAAAACTTATTGTGTTTATGGTATAGTTTTAAGTCCTCCATCTTAACTTACTGAGTTTTGATTGCTCACATCCCTATAAATGTCGTACAAGTGTTGGCTAAGAAGCGGCAAACAACTACTTTGAAGCTAGCAACTGTTGGATCCTGGGGAGTGAGGAAAAACATTAGAAGAATAAACACATATTTTTAAGGTTTAAGCTTTTACTTTAGAATTTCTCATTTCTAAATAATATAATAACTAGGAAATATATTACAGAGAAATATTGTAAACGATACTTGTACTAACTAAATTATAGTGTATATATATATTTCCCCACTTTCTTAGGTAAATGATTTATTTAAATTACAACTGTTTACTTCAAAGCGGGTTAGTTGTGGATGCCTTGTGTAGATCAGGTCTAAGATAGCGGTTGTAAGGCCAACTTCTATCTTAGAATGGTTTACACGGTGGAGCTATTACGACTCTATCGCTTCGGAGCATGACAATATATAGGCACCATCAAGGTAACGATAAAATCTATAGAAACTTAGGTATTTTTATCTTTTGGTTTTTCTTTTCCTTTTCTCAAAGGTATTAAAAGAAAGATAATATATAAAAATAATCCTAATTTCGGTAAATAGATAGTGACACCCGTTTGCCTTTAATAGGTTAGCTACCAAATTCGAAATTGTTTGGTTCTTCATTCAAATTGCAATTAAAGATCAATAGGCAAATCATAATCAATCTACCCAATTGATTATGATTTTATTTTTTTTTTCCTGGCTTCAATTGAGTGGCAACTCCAATTTTTTTTTAAATAAAAAATTGGAATTTCCCAATTTCTTTAATCGAAGATTAATATAAAATGGGTTAGGGTCTAATATTAATCGAAAATTAGAAAATTGAATTAAATTAATGGAAAACCAAAATTCAAACTTGATAACCCCAAAGTTTGACGGATTTCGTTTTACCCCCTTTGGGTACTATGCTTTATCTCTCTACTTTTAAAACTGTGTGCATTTAAAACTTCTTGAATCTTTTTAAAATTAGATAGCGCTATTGATACATATACGTAATTTATTTAGGCACATACCATATTAAAAGTATTGAATTTTTTTCCCTTTTGAGAAATTTGCCCTAAAAAATAATAAGAAGTATGTAACACCTACGAAAATTCAAAAAAGGTACAAATAAAATAGAGAAAGCTTGTAACAGAAAAGTCAAGATAGTAAGGTAATTAAATAATTTTAATAAAAGGTACTTTGGGGATTGAAAATACTAGGGTTACACAGCTTAACCTAGTTTTAAAAAACCTTTCTTCTCATGAGACTTATTAATCTTTGATTATGTTATAGAATAAGGATTCTCTCATAGCATACCTCTCAAATCCTAAAGGTAAGACATGAATCCCTACAACTCTATTGGTTTGATGACTAACAAAATTAATCGTGACTTTTATTGGTAGTGTAAGAGAAAGGCTTTGGTGGAGGAGTTAACGCACAATACTAGACGCAAACCTAAAATTCCCAATGGTAAGTAGCTATAATAAAGCATAGGATTGAATCCGAAAGCTTGATTTTGATTTTCAAGATGTTAAACAATTGATTAGATTAGAAGGTTGCAAAGGATCTCTCTCTTTCTATGGTTTTCACGAATATTAAGGTGATTTCTTCCCTCCCTTGCAATCTTAATCCTTTTGAGAATTTATTAAATTTGACTGTTATGAGAAGTTGTTAAGTTAAGAAATTCTATTTTAGCGAAGGAAATTGTATCGTTGTAGGTTAAGTATTTTATTAAAGGTTGAATTTAGGGTTAAGGAATGTTGTTCTTAGAGAAAAGAGAGAAAAAGAATCATAGGGCATGAACATGGTTGGAAACATGAACATGGCCAAGACCATAAGTGAGGTCCTAAACCGTGTTTTCTCTTGTAAAAGTTGAAATACAAGAAAATTTTGAGCAAATTCAAGATGAGGAGATGACTACCAAGGTCTACTGGACTTCCCAATTATAAGAGTGGAGGTTTGTCAATTAAGCTATATCTTCCTAAGCTAAGTGGAGCATGCATAAAAGTGTCAGATGCTTCTTCTATTCCTTTCTTTCCTTAGTGTAGTTAGGTCACTTGGACTTGAACTAGAGACTTCGCTAATCGTGGTGATGAGCACGATCTAAATTATTGGTTCTTATTTGGGTTGATGGGCATGAACCCTAACTGTAGTCCTTTTTATTGTTCCATTCCTTCTTCTTAACCTAAGTTTAGTCTAATCGGGCCTAAGGTTATAGTTTAAAACCTTTAGAAAACCTATAATAAGCTGTAGATTTTCAATAAAACAACTTTTACTGTTCTTTTTACGACAGATTACACTTCTAAGTTAAAATCAGTCAAGTTCTTTTATTGTACTCTACATATGTGACACTTGTGGGTTACTTATGCTTGTTAGGTTAGTTTATATACTCGTATAAGAACTCAAATGGGCTAATAACTTATTTGGCTTAAATTTAACTTATTGCTTGTATGTGGCTCAACTTAGGGACTCAAAATGGCAAATTCCTAAGGAGTAATCCCAATGATCCTTATGATATGTTTTCCCTTGTGGCATCTCATTTGGAAATTATTTGGGATAAATCTAAGTTGTTTAAATGGGGCCCAAAGTGACATGCTCAATGTATGATTAGAAGGGCCTGAAGAGGCACAGCTACTATAGGATTGTAGAGGGGCTTGCCTTCCATAAAATTGTAGAGGAGCTCAAAGAGGCATACCCATTACTAGGATGTTGAGTTGGTTCATGTTGTAACGAGGGTTATGAGGACCTCTAATGTGATATGGTGCTTTGTTAATTTAAAGATAATTAAAATAATGTGTGTACTTTACCTGTTTGCATTTAAATGCATGTGTTTATGTTATTTATGATTGCTCACTCACATATACTTGTATGTTATGTACTGAGTTTTGATTCACTCCTTATATTTTCCTAGATGCAAGAATTGTAGTGCACTGATTGACTTTAGCAAATTATAGAGATGCTTGTTATTACTTTTAGGATGGGAAGTGCAATGATTACGTATGATAAAGAAAAATGTCCTAAGAGATTTGATAAATATAATCTTGAACTTTATGTGGTATTAACTATTGTTTAGTAATTTATTGTTCTTATTTAGAAGGAATTAAAATTTAATTTAAGGAATTTAAATTTATGAAAAAAAAATTAGATACTATTATTGAAATATCTTTGGAGAATGTAGTTGATTATAAAATTGATGTGTTATTAAAGGATTAGGGATGCATAGCAGTCTATGGCATCTTAGGTTTTGCGACATTACAAGATAAATTGAAAAAAAAAAGAAAATAAAGGATTAAAACCTTAAGGTTTGCAGTAACTACTTAGAAGGGGGTAGGGATATAAGCAAGCTAATTCTTATAGAATATGTGATCCACCTAACTAGATAATTATCCTATAAGATTTTAAGATGGATTTTAGGTCTTGTCATAAGATCTTATAAGGTTTCTCATAAGATTTTGGACTATAATAGAACATTGTAGGATACGAACCTAAAAAGATAAAAATATAAGTTAATGCTAATGTTCGCAATATGTATATGGATGTAAGCAAGGAATCCCTATAAGGTATTTGACATGACAATTACACTATGAGGTAATTTCCTGTAGGGTTATGGGATAAGTTTCGAGTATAGAATAAAAAATCTTATGGATTTTTCTCAAGTTTTGGGAAAACTTATAAAGTATTGAGGTAAGTTTAGGTTATATAAACCCATCTCAAACTCGCCTTAATTATCACCTTAGTTACATGCCTAAGAGGGTACCACTACGAATCATCCCTTAGGGTAGTTAGATAGATCTTATAAGACCATGTACAACAGAGTTTCTTAGTGCGTCTCCCTAGGTCACAAGACACGCTTAGTCTATTGCTTGCCTCTAGAGCAAGTTTCTTTCTACGTAAACGTTCCTCTATGCAAGAACGTGTATGTTGTTGTTTTTTTTTTTTTTAGGTTTTGATTGATTTCTTTTTCTTTTTTAGGAGACCTATATAAATTAAAAATATATATATTAAGGAACTTTTGTGAATAAACTTACGAATAAAGTAGCAAGTTTCTTAAGAAGAGAGTTTCTTAATATATTGACGTAATATCTTAGAATATGAAATGAGTTTCTAACGAATACACATGATCTAATACACCAAATAGTGTAATTGAAACTCCACCTTCCTTAGTACTCCCATAGTCCATTACAAGTCACAATTGCAACTAGGTTAAGATATTGAATGGTTGGCCACCATTATGAAATTATAATTTAAAAAGTAAGACATTAAAAATAAATTGAGCCATGTGGTTAAAAATTAGGTGGTAGTAGTCAATGATCTACCAATCTATGTAGGTCATGGACACCTATCATCCCCCATGGATTATAGGACCTACTCTTAAAAGTAGGTTGCTATTAGGAAATATTGAGTGACAATCATGTAACAACCTTATGAAGTATTAAGAAGTTATATTGGTTTGTTAAGTTCAAGATAGTTATTATCACCTCAACACAAAGTTTTTTAACTAATGGAAGGGAATAAGAAAGCTCATTACTCATAGCATTGCTATAGGCTATCTTTTGGTAGGAAAGTAGCAAATAGTATTAAAGTTAAGCAAACAAGTGATTGATGGCCTTTTTATCTACTGATAGTTTAGCTTACATCTAATATTGACCTAATATTTACTACCTTTACCTTATAAATCACTACAATTTCTCTTTCACAATCCAATGAGAGCTACTCTTTATTGTTCACTTTTACTCTCACTTGTGGTTTCATAATCTTCTCTTAAACATGCAAGATTTTAATTGTGGGATACCATACAATTGAATATAGCCCCTTTCTCTCTTTTTAGTGTGTAATTAAATTCATTCATGCCTCTTTAAAGTTTCACCATTTTAGAGGCTTGCTTCACCTCACTTAGCCCTTGCCTTACCCTATAATCTCTCCCATATTACATCACCTCTTTACATCAAATCGTTATAATCCACTAGCTTATATGTCGGTTCATCCCTTATTAAAAAATCTATTGGTAGAGTTTAGCTTTAATATCATTATATCACAATGTTAATCAATATTCAAATAAGAAAATATGATTTTGTGCTTTCTATTCTCTTGACTTAAAAGTTCTTAACTAGTATTAACTTAATATTTACTACCCTAATTTTTTAAATTATTTCCATTTCTCCTTTCGAATTACATTTGTAACTTGCAACTCTATCAATCACTTCCATTGTCACTTGTCGTTTCAAAAGAATCTATCATTTAAAGTGGCTCACAAAAGCTACTTTGGTTACTGCAATCTCCCTAGCTACCTCATCGATGGGTAATGCAACTTTGAAAGGAACAATATAAAGCATTATGCAAAGACACATTTCTTATTGCTAAGGCAAGTCCTATATTTTCAAAATTTTTAACAATATCATTGGCGTCCATGTCATAACAATTGTAAATTAAAGTTGTTTCATTATCATCTCACATTAGTTAAAAACTAATGCCTCTTAAGGATAAGTACAGAAAATAAAGAGAGCATACCACTACAGACATACGTATGAGCGCACGTGTACACACACATATTTACATATGTTAATTGTATGTTTTATTCCATAAGCATATGGAAATTAGACTTATAATAACATTTGTATTTTTTTTCCTCATTTTTTATAGTCATCTTATATGTACTTATCTTTAATGTTGTGTAAGAGACTAGATTTATTGTAGTAAGTTTTAACATACCAAATCATAACTTTATTAAGAGATAATCAATTTTTTTCATCTTAAGTATTCTTTATTTTATTTTCGCCTTATCTTCATCCCATTATATTTAAGTTTTCGAAACAATTTTCATTTGGATTATTTGGCTAACTTAGTAACTATAGTTAATGTAGAAGATTTGCACGAAATTTGTGATGTTTTGTGACTTCTTTTGGTGCTAAATAATTTGTGCATGTTTTAGAATATGTTTCTAAGGATAACAAGTGGAATTATAAGTTTAAAGCACTAAGAAAAGATGCTTAAAAAGATTTATGGTCAAAATCATGCTCGTGACATAGACCGTGAACCTTCAAGAGCAAAGGGAGATAAAAAAAAAAAAAAAAATTAGAGAGTTCACATGTAACAAATACGGTTGGGAATCAACTCGTGAGCTAGACCATCAATTCATGTTTCTCATCCCTTTACACAGTGCACTCAACGTGATCTCTTTCCTTCATCCACGTTTTAATTGCATATATCTAGTGAACTTTATTTTCTATTTGATTTGCAAATTGCATGCATAAACATAAGCATCTAATTGTTTTATAAGACATGAAGTATTTAAAAGTGGCATAGCATATTTATATGTGTTTTCATAGTCTCAGAATTTTTTGCAAATTTTTGCACACTTTGAATGTTCTTTCATGTCTTTTTCAATATGAAGTATGTTGAGATAAAATTTATTTAGGATCCTTGAGTTGACTTAATCCTTATTATTTTCACATTCTATGATAATGAAATTAGAGATTAATTGGTTATATTATAATTTTGTGCTTGATTATAAGTTATTAGTTTCTAATTGTGCTTTGTTTAGTGCTATGTTTTGATTTATATTTTATTCTTCACACTTACATTGTCTTGTTTATTGTTATATTTTAAGTAAAGGAGAGATGTCCTTTAAAATATAAACTTATGTGTTTCCTATTTTTCAAAAACATGCTAAAAGAGCCAAAGGTAGAGAGAAGATTTGCAAGATGTGCTTGCATGATTCGGTTTGCTAACTTAGTTTTCTTTGATATTGATATATTTTTCAGTTAGTAAAATATTTTTCCTGTTAATTTTATGCTGCTTTGTAATAAACTTTCTTGTTTGCAAGTGGAATAGTTCAAGAGTTGTTTACGAGTATTTTTAGTTTTTATTTTTCTTTAATCCATTTGACTTTTTCTTTGGTTTATTTTGTTTGTTTTGTAAGGCTTTAGAACTTTAGATGTTATGTACAAAATTTAAAGGCTTCAACGGTGATTTCAGAATTTAGTATAGAGCATAAAGTAATGGAGTTTCAATATCCCTTTATCTTTTTCTTTTATTTTTCCCTCTTGATTTTATGCTTTTATTGTTTATTTGTCCATTGAAGACAAGGTATAAGATGAGTGTGGAAGAGGAATAGAGTGATATAATAGTAGGAAATCTTATATAGAATTTGAACTGAGTTGATTATATCCTTACATTTAGGAATTTTTGAAGAGATACATTCACCATTAATTTTTCATCTAAAGAAAGAACTTTTTGGGATATTTTTTTTCAATTGCTCAATCATTATGACCTTTTTTATACAATGCTAGAATTAAATAATGAAATATGTATTAAATGTAGAGTTTCTTATTATTTAGGCTTAGATTTAGACTTAAAATTATGGTGAACATTGCTAATTAGGAACTAATTATTTATATTTTACTGTATACTTACTTCTTATGAACCTTGAGAACTTTGTACTTTTTAACAAATGAATAAATAATATCTATCTCTTAAAAGTTTCTTGAAAGATCAAAGTGGTTCAAGGATAAATAAATAAAATAAATTGAATAAAAAAAAAGTTCAAGTTAAGCCTAAAATTGGAAATTGAATGAATTGAAAGTGCTAAAATATTAAAGAGTTTAGTTATAGGCCTCGTTGACCCAAGTATTAAAGCCTGTAAGGTGCCTCCTTCATGTAGAATAATGTCTCTCAACTTAGGTGACGAGTTTAAGATCATTGATTGAAAGCTCACTACATGAGTTAAGAGAAAAGTCCATATGAAGGTTAAATTCATATAAAAATAAAAAGATTAAAATTAAATGGAGTAAGTGAATGGCTCTAAGGAGAGTTTTAATGCCTAATAGTATAAGATCATTTAGTTTAAGACTTACTAACCAAGTGAAACTGCTCTATCTCAATTGAAAAATAAGAGAGAGAGAGAGAAACCTCTAACGAAAATAAATACTATAGAAACATTAAGGGACCAATTGATGTAACATGCATTTATTTTTAATTATTGTACTTAGAGAGGTGAAAGAGAGGAGTGTATAACATTTAGTTTATAAAATGTGGATAGCTCATTCTTAATTAAGTTTATGTTTATTCTAATTTTTATTTTAATATTTGTTTAAATGATGTAGCTTAACTCCAATTGATATGTATTAATTTTTAAATTCTAGTATGGATTTCAGTAGCCAATACATGTATTTTATAGTTGTGTTTTAAGGGCATGTGGATATATTAAGTGTAATTATATAGAGTAAAAGTCGCTGGAGTTTTGAAATTAATGTTAAAAAGATGAAAATTTTATGGAAGTGTATCGACTTTTGTTTTAAATTGACTATATGCAATAGTAAAATTGATTCTATAAATTGAAAGCGTTCATTGGTATTTTTTCCTTAAAAGTTTTCATTGACTGATTTATTTTGCTAAAAGATAATAAAAGACTTTAAATGTAGGGGTATTTCATGAGTGTATAAATATATATGTTTTATAGTTGATTTTATAACGCTTTAATAAGATTTTATAGGTGTTTATATTGAATTTGATATTTATTTGGTTTATATTTTAATTTTAGGTTTTATGTGATTGATTTGATGATATACCTCAAGTAGATGCACACATGCAAGCTATCAAACAAACTAAAAGATGGATCCTAACTGCAAGATGTTTACAAGCATAAATGGTAGCTAATGGATGAGATGGGTCTAATGCATAGACATTAGGATATTATGTACTGAGTGTCTTACATGAACATAGGAGTTGGTTTGATATGATGCACAAACCTATGTCCTCAGGTTACTCACCGTTATTCTTTAGTTTAGAGGAATAGATAAGAGTAACTTTAGATTTGGTTGTGAACAAGCTTACATAAGCACAAGAAAGAAGGGAATGGGAAATGTCTCAGCATTCATTAGCTAATCTACAACTTAATACAAATGAGACTTTTATAATTGCCAATTAGGGCAACTTTACAATCTTATACATTTATAAAATTGAATAAAATACTAAAGAAGGAATTTACAGTGCTTCATAAGGGTAAAATGAATAAAACATGGGTGGTGTACTATCTGAGGACATGTGGTACACTATGAAAGGGGCTTTGATGCAAAGGATTAAAGTTGTGTTGAGTTTATAAAATTGTATATGTAGTTAGGAGTCAGTAAGCTTGTTGTCAACCTCTATGTTATATCATTGAGCTTGGCATTGGTGGGAGCTAAGTACTCAAATAGGACGATACAAAGGCGTTCAATCTCATTCTTGGTGAGTTGCTACTCAAGAGGTTAGCGGACCATAGTGGTTAGTTCACAAGCTTCTAACTATATTATAGGACCCCTATTTGTATCATTTTAGGTCATGGATTTATAAGATATGCTAGGTAATACTTAAACCCATTAAGGAAAATTGGGATCGGCCAATCAATTATCATAAATCTTATTTCATGCCCACCTATCCAAAACTCTCTTGATCTTTTCAAAATTAGATCTAATTATTTGAATATTCTTATATATCTCAATAATTAGCCATACATAGATTGTGGTAGGGCTTAAGCCATTTAATACAGGATTATCTTCACATATCTGCTAGTACGAAAGGTATACTGCAAAGAAATTTGATGTTCGTTTCTTATAGTATGCTTTCAAAGCCATAAACGGCTTTGATATTTATCGATTAACAAATTTTAGCAACAGTACAGCAAACATCTAAGTATATATAATAGACAAAATTCCTAGAAATGACTCGATGCATCCTTTGTTTTGGTACATGTAGGGACAGAGAAGAGGGATAAAACTTTCGTAATCATGCAAATTGTTCAATACACTTGTTACAACCTGTTGTTTTGGTTCCACCACCATTTATATCATCTTGACATGAACCCTAATTCACTAGCAATTAAATATTGTTGAATATCTTACTTATGTTAGCCTTCCACATTTCTGGTATTAGTATACTGTTTTTAGAATGAAGAGGATATGGCAGAAGCCGACGGTAATGCACAACATGTTTGACTGTCTTCAAATGATAGTGTTTTCCTCTTAATTATGTTTCCTTGGCCATATGTATTGTCACATTCTAAGTAAAAGTCAAATGGAAGAGCCTGCTGCCTCCATTTATCAAATGTTGACTTAATCGGTACTTATCACTTGTACCATTACTTTTACATTTCTATATATTATTTTCATCATTTATAACTTTTTGTATTAATTTATAAATCTTTATTATTAATAACTTTTGCGTATTGACGGTTTCTTCTTCTTTTTTTTTTTTTTTTATGGTTATGTGTCTTACAAACATGTCATTTATATATGCATATAATGGTATTTATAAAGGAGTTGAAACAAACTAGAATTAACTGACAAATATTCTTCTAACTCGATACAATAATTTAAATTTTGGTTACAAGAATCGATACCCCTTTCTAGATGGCATATTGTTTCATATGAATGTGGAAAGACTTTCATCAATCATGTAATGGTATAATATGTAGGATATTTTGTAAAGGTAATAACATCGTAATAAAATCACATTTGAAATGTGATATATAAATAACTATAAATTATTAATTTAGTTTCAATAATCTGTTTTAATAAATTAATTATATCAGTTAAATATATTTTAAACCAAAATTAGGGCATAGAAAATGACTAACTATTACTATATATATACAATGGGAATCACTAAAAATTGCTCCTATGACGCCTTTGCTAATACACAATAAATGAAAAATCTTTAAAATTTCACTACTTTTTCATAAAGTGTGCCATCTCGGTGCTAAACCGGTTTCGCTGGTACTGACTAACAAAGTACACAAAATTCTCAATCATGGACGTGTACCCCTTCCAACTCCCCATAAATCTACGTGATAGACTAAATAAGATAAAATTTATATCAGGCTTTCAAGCGTCTTAACTTGATTACCCGGAGTACCATCGATTAAGAAAAATTGACACAGTAAATGTCCTTCCAAAATTGTAACAAACTAATGGAGATTGGAGATAGAGATCGACGGACAACTTGCTTCGCATTAATGATATACCCTTTGTTTTTCCCGCCCCACCTTTTCTTCTCTTGTATATTATGGTCCAAACCAACAGGAAAAGGATGATAAGAACAAGCCTGCCGTAAAGATAAAATTTTATGTGCGGGTCCGGTTAGCGCGAAAAGTCGCATGCTAAATTTTCCTGCTCTTAAATGATATGTCTATCCATGTCCCAACAATCATATATCACTACATATAAAAAAAATCTATAATAACTATTTCACATTTTTTCTTTTCTGACATATATAATAATATTGTATGTTATTGAAGGGAATACAAGCAACTATTTGAGAAAACTGAAACATATTCAGGGCACTACCCATTAGGTTTTATTCACACACAAGACATTATCATTATCCATACACCTATAAAGAAGGGCATGTTGCAAAAAGCTTCACATTCAAACTCCAAACGCCATCACCTATAGCACCAACTCAATTCCTTACACACCAGAAAGCTAAAATCAACAACCTATATACCGCCTTTTTGCTAAGCTTTAGTACTATCATGGGAAGTAGATTACATCAAGTGATTGCGAATGCCAAACACGCCCTCAAATTTAATTCTCTGATGACCAGAAAAGAATCAGAAGTTCCTAGAGGGCATGTTGCAGTTTATGTAGGGGAGGTACAAAAGAAGCGGTTTCTGGTTCCACTTTCTTTCTTGAACCATCCTTCCTTCCAGGGCTTGCTCGACAGAGCAGCAGAAGAATTCGGATATAGTCATCCAATGGGAGGGCTCACGCTCCCGTGCAAAGAAGAAGCCTTCCTTGATATCACTTCTAGATTGTGCACTTCGTGAATGTGAGAAGAAGAAAGAGAAATCGATTTTGTCAAGCCTCCTTTATGTCTTAATGCTTTGCCTGTCTGAGCAAGCATCTGTACATAGGCTGAATAAAACTGCAAATACTTATTTAATTTAGCCTATTGCGAGTGAAATTTAACTTCTTTTCACTCTTATTAGAATGTTCATTTTTGTGCAGTCCTAGACAAAGGCTCTTGCTAGAAGCTGACTTTTTACTAAGCAAATATCAACTGTTTCATGATGACACCCTTTAAAAGTGTCAAACAAGAGGAATTTTTCAATTTTTTTTACATTTTTTTTGTTTAAGTGTGTAATAAATATTGAAAAATGTAAAACATTTCTTGATTATGCACTTAAGAAAAATTTGAGTGGATCATGCCAACAGTGAATGAGGGCTTTTGAAATAGTTAAATGGCATAGGAATTCAAGAGAGACCTAGTAAATAGGGGCTATGCTCAGATATTCATAATACATTCTAGTGAATACTTGAACCCTATTGAAAAAGATAGGCACTAGGCTCATTGGTCCTAGTTAAACTTATTATTCCATATCCATCTATCGAAAAATCTTTAAATTATCCTAAAATTAGGTCTAACGTTGTTATATATCCTAATAATCAATCATACTTAAAAGAAATTTGATGTTATTTTCTTATGTGCATTTAAATTTTAAAGCCGGTACAGGGCTTTAATATTTATAAATGAACAAAATTTAGTAAGAATACTGCAAACAACCAAATATATATGATAAACAAAATTCCTAGAAATGAGTCGATGCATCCTTTCTTTTCTCACAGGTAGTGAGAGGCTTTGATAATTATTCAAATTTTGATACATTAGTTACGTACTGTTTTTTGGTTCCACCACTCCATCTCTAATCCATAAAACCCCATTTAAATTATCTAAGCCCAAAGTCAATATCTTGAAATCTTTTTTATTTAAGGGCATCTCCATTTTATCTTTTAGACTCTGGAATAGAGGTTTTAAAAAATTATTTATATTATTAATGAGACCTAATTACAACTTTAAAGAAAGCCGATATTAAAAGGAAAAATAATATAAAATAATGGTAGCTTTTTGCAGCAATAATTTTAAGTACTATCGTTTACATAGGGATTCGTCAAAAATTGCTCTTATGGTACTTGTTGATATAGGGCAAAAGAAAACCTTCAAAATTTCACAGCTTTCTCAATAAAATATACCTTCTTGACGCATATAGAAATTGTATTTATGTTTCCTCCTTAGATAAATTAATGAGGTTTTCCAAACACTTGTTAGCAAAACCATACACAAAATTCTCAATGATGGGTTTGGACCCTTCCAGCTCCTCACAAATCCATATGTAATACTTATTATTATTATTATTCTTTTAGCCAATTATAGATTACAACTCGAGGAGGGGAGGAATTAGAGCATTTTCCATCCATAAGAAAAACGGTATTCAAACCAACTAAATGATAAGATTTTATCCTAAGTGATAGATTAAACAAGATAAAATACGTATATTACTCTTTTCTAAGTGTCCTACATACAGGCCGGAGTACCACGGTATAAGGAAAATTGAGACAGTAATTAATATCCTTCCAAATACGTAATGGAATACTAGAGATAGGGATAGACAGAAAACTTGTTTCATAGTAATTATATACCCTTTGTTTTCCTGCTTCTTTTATCTTGTACTACAAGGTGCAAACCAACAAGGAACACAAATCATTAGATAGAGTGATAAGAACAAGCTGAATCGTAAAGATAAAATTTGTACGTGGGTTCTCTTAGCCTATTCACCACTGAAAAATCACTAACTAAATTTTGCTTCTTTAAAATTACATATCTATTTGAAACCCCTACAATTATATACCATCATGCATTAAAAAATCTATAGTGTCATCCCATTTTTTCTTTTCTCTTTTTCCTTTTTTAAAATCTATATATTAGAGTAAAAAAAATCTATATATTAGAGTAATTGAAGGAAATACGAGTAACAACACTATTAGAAATATGTTGGAAATGTGTCGGACTCAATCCAAGTATCACGAGAGTATTGGTTGGTGTAATTCAAAAAATGGCTTTTTCTCATAGATTATTTGTGTTAAATGACTTAAGCCCATTTAATTTCACAACCATCACATTATAAAACTGTCTCTTTCTCATTTTTTAACCAACATGGGACTTTTCTTTTATCATCTTTAATTAATAAAAGAGAGAGTGAGAGAGAGAAACCATATTCTGAGCACTACCCATTTGGTTTCATTATTCACACACAGGATATAAGCATTAACCATACACCCATAAATAAGTGCATGTTGCAAAGAACATCACATTCAAACTTTAAGCACCATCACCTATAGCACCAACTCAATTCCTTACACACCAGAAAGCTAGAATCAACAAGCTATATACGCCCTTCTCAGCGAGATTTAGTTACTGTCATGGGAAGTAGATTGCACCAAGCGATCGCTAATGCCAAACAAGCCCTCAAGTTTCATTTATTGATGACTAGAAAAGAATCAGAAGTTCCTAGAGGGCATGTTGCAGTTTATGTAGGGGAGGTATAAAAGAAATGATTTCTGGTTCCACTATCTTTCTTGAACCATCCTTCCTTCCAGGACTTGCTCTATAGATCAGAAGAAGAATTCGGATATAGTCATCCAATGGGAGGGCTCACGATCCTGTGCAAAGGAGAAGCTTTCCTGGATATCGTTTCTAGATTATGCACTTCGTAAATGTGAGCTCTGAGAAGAGGGGTAGATTCGATTTTGTCGAGCTTCTCTATGTCCTAATGCATTGGCTATCTAGAACAAGCATTTGTACATAGGCTGAATAAAAAACTGCAAATACCTCTTTAAATTAGCCTATTGCAAGTGAAACTTGAGTTTTGCAAAGCCACCATGCCCTAACTTTTCGCTCTGTTAGTATGTTCATTTTTGTGCAATCCTAGGACAAGAGTTCTTGCTACAAGTTGAATTTT
The DNA here is from genome assembly GCA_024138005.1 of Lumnitzera racemosa. NCBI lineage: Eukaryota > Viridiplantae > Streptophyta > Magnoliopsida > Myrtales > Combretaceae > Lumnitzera > Lumnitzera racemosa. The sequence goes on from JAMXBC010000011.1 coordinate 25,428,681, forward strand.
CCCAGGCAAATGTCAACGTTTTCATTATGAAACTTGTTAAACCGTCAAACAAAAGAACTTTCAAACTTTCGACGCACCAGATTTGTTTAAAATGTGAAGTCACTATTGGAAAGTGTAAACATTTTCTTTATTATTCCACAAACTTGTAATAAGTGCTTCAAAGAAACCCATTAAAAGGATCCTACTTCCTAATCCAAAAAGGGTAGCGAAAGTGCATCTTCTTTGCCATTTATTAGCAAGATTATTACTCAACTTGAGATCAACTACATAGTTTCATTTTCTAGGTTTGGCAGTTGTGTCTATTTTTCTTTATGTGGAGAGCTACATTTGATTCATGAGCTTCAAGCCTAATAATTGAAGTGAAATTGACACTTTAGATTAAAGTAACAGGGTTTAAGGAGTCAAACCGATGAATACTCGAGATGATCAAGAAAGACTTGGTATAGTAGGTTTGGAGTAGAGCCTGTTGGATCGATTTACCTAATCCAACTTTTCTTGATTTGGCTTACACTAAAAGATAATAATGCTCTTTATTTCGACCTAAACTCATTAAGAAAAAAAAAAAAAAAAAAAGAAGCCTATTTGAGATCCATTTATAAAAGACTGCAATCTTAGCCATTGATCAACCTTATGATTTAAGGATATCCACTTACCATCTTCTATAAATACTCCTTTCACTTCCTCATTTGGAGAAGAGATAAATTCTAACTAATACTGTTACTCTACTAGAGCCTTATCTCAAATATTAAACACTTGAACATCCCACGAACACTACCTCGTTCTTCATCAATTGTGGAAGTTGATACCATTATGCTCCTCTACTTATCACCTAACAAAACTTACTGATACTACCTACTCATCTTCCCTATCTTAACTCACTTGATCATCCCATACGTATAAGTTAGATCATTTCCTTAGTTACGTATAGCACAATCAATCACGTAATCACGCAGCATGTACGTAACCTCTTATACTTTGAGCCTACACATTTTTTAGCAACTCCATTAGAGAGTAAAGATTTGACATTCACGTTATGGTACCTCCACAAAGAAACCTATTGATCCTACAAATAGTAATGATCAAGAACAAGAACAAGATGGTACTATGGTAACCAATAATCAAAATGTACCTCCAATGGGTGGTACAAATTAACGAGAGGGTACTCAAGAAGTTGTTCCTAACAATGTGCAACTAATGCAAGAGTTGGGACAAACTAATCAGAATCTGAATGAGCTTAGAGTGATATTTGCCCAATGTATACCTATTTTGACTACTTTCGCTGTTGTGCAATAATGGGTAATTGATGTGGGTCCCTCTAATGTGATGCAATAATATGTTACACAAACTTCTTAGTCACTTAATTCTTTGATTACAAGTGAGCAAGATGTTTTTAAAGTTGAGGAGCAGCCTCTTACAGTAGAACTTGTACCTACATTACATACCCCGCCCGAACTAATAAATTAGGGAATTCATATAGGAGGTTCGTTGTCTTCATGTGTCACTTCACAAATTGCAATCGTTGAATTTGTGCATCTTACCCCTATGAATTCAGCTCCATCGAATTCTATTCCAATAAATTTCACTAACCCTGCTCCTGTAATGCCTATAAGGATAGAAACATATACTTAAAGGGCTTCATTTGTAACTAAAGGGAATTTGGATGTGTACATGAGAGAAAAATGAGCGGAGTCCACATCAACTGTGTTAGAATTGAAGCTCCCATACCATTCATGCATCGCTTTCAAGCCATATCCAAAAGACTTCATGAGTCCAAAGTTTATGTTATTTACTAGGAAGAAAGGGAGAGAACGAATACCTATTGAAATTTATTGAAACTTTAGAAATCTACGACTTAGATAATGATCTTAAATTGAAGGAATTCTTAAAATCCTCATAGAAAAAGCCTATACTTGGTATGTCAATCTCCTACTTAGATCAATCGATTCATGGGATGGAACGTGTATAATGTTTTTTTAAAAAAAAAATTCTCTACTGAAGAAAGGGTGACTCTCATTAACATTGGACGAATTCGCTAGAGGTCTAAAGAGGATCTCATAGACTATATTAAGCACTTTAGAGAACGTTCTTTAAATATACAAGACATCTATTATGAAAGAGAGTTGGTTAAGATTTATATTCAAGGAATGTTTCTTAAGTACAAGGTCTATCTCGAAAATCTTTCATTGGTTTCATTTGCAGCATTAGTCAAAAACGCGCGAAGGACCAATAACTCAAAGGTGCAACAAAAAAAAATGAAATTATAAGATTTAACAAGCATACACCTTCGGTGAATTTAGCCTAAGAGGAGAATTCTAAAGGAGTAAAGAAATCTAGAAGTGAAAAGCTGGTAAACACTAGACCATCTTTGGTATACCCATGCTCAATAGGAAAAATTGCATATTTTACTTGAACAATAGTTATAAGATGGAAACATCAAACTTCCTAAGGTTAAACGCTTATTGACGGATGAGGAAGAAAATGACCCTAAGTTTTGTAGATTCCATAGGAGTGTATGACACTCAACAAAAGATTGTTGGACATTAAAAAAAAAATTTAATGAACTTATTCAAAATGGAGAATTGATTATTGAAGATAATGATGTTAAGAATAATTCACTCCTAGCTCACAACAATAGATGTAGTGTTATGAATGTTATCACTTATGACCCCACTAAGATGGAAGGTATGGACATAGAACCAGTTGAGATGCATGAAGTTAAGCTTGGGGGATTTAAGGTCACGATAAGTAAAGATGACAGTGCTGTCTTTACTTTGTTAAAAATTGCTAATGTTAGGAATTTCTTTAATCTCATTGACTTTCATGAGAATACTTAGTTTAAGGCAATGACCATACTCATGAGGATTACGCAGAGTCAATACAAGAAGCATATTATAGGACATCTTATAGAGGGAATGGTTTCAATAAATGAAAATGCAATTATATTTACCAATGCTGACATGCGTACAAGGAATCCTAATCACAATCTCCCTTGATATGTGGAAAGCATACTCAATGGTTATCCTATCAAGAAGACTTTCGTCGACAATGGATCTTCACTCAATGTTATGCTAATGTCTACTTTCAAAGCTATAAAGATAGACATAGTAGACATTCAACACTTAGTAAAACAAGTTATCCTATTGAACAGCTTCTATAAATCTTCCATGAATACAACAAGATGCGTCAAAATAGACTTTAATGTTAGATCTATCCATAGTCCCATATGGTTCCATGTGATCGATGCACCTCCATTCTACCACGTGCTTATAGGAAGGACATAGCTGCATAATCACAATATGATACCATCAACATGGCATCAATGCATAAAAGGGTTATTGGGATGAGGAGGATGTCTTTATTTCTGCAACATAGGACCTATTTACACATAATGAACTATACTTTGCAAAAGCATCCTTCTTTGATGGACATGAAGAGCCAACGTTGCAAAATGTAGAAGAACTCCAAACATATTGCTATCTATAAGGGAAGAAGCTTATGCTCGAGCATCTAAGAAGAAAAAGATGTACAATTGTCGTGGAGATGCAAAGAAACACAAGCGAACAAATAATATTATAGAAACCAAAGATGCTTCATAAAAAGAGGTAAGAAAACTATAAAGAGCAAATGATGACCTTACTAGTTTTCACTTTTCTCTTTTCTTGATACATGTAAATGAAGTGATAGTCACTTATTATCAGCGAAAGAAGTTTCATTCCCTATCACTAATATTATTATCTTATAAAACATGATTATGTCTATTTGTATCTATTTATTGTCATTGTTGCTGCCAAGTAAAAGACTTATCTCCTAAGTACGTAAGGCTAATCCTATAGACTAATTTACATCCATTGGAAGCATTTAGACCCTTTTGATTATTTAAAAGGAAAGTGATAGTGAACATGACATCTAGTTTATACATTGTTGCTGGCTAATAAGAGCTTGACTCATAAGCGTATGATGATGAACTTAGCTTATAGGTGTAGCCTAGTAAGAACATTGTCTCGCAAATGCAAACAAGCTACAATAATCTTGTATACTTACTATGTAGCCTAGTTGAGTCGAATGTTTCTTACGGTCAAGTAATGGATACAATCATATTGATGAACACATTAACATATTGACACTTCAGTCCAAGTGATACCTTAGTAAGCTATATTATATAGTCGAGTAGTAGGAAATAACCCCTTAACAAATAAGAAAAGAATTATTGATTAAGGCAATTAATGGCATTATCACTACATATGCATGATTAAATACTTCTTAAAGGGGATCCTTTAGTTATTATCATTTGCAAGCAAAAGGATTACCTCATTACATGGGATAATGATGTATCTAGGAGCTCAGTAATCACTAAGTCTTGTCGTAAAAAATCGAATGGGTCTTTCGAGATATCAAAGAAAGGAAAATGGGATTAGATTTAGTGAATTCGCGAGTTGTCCATGAGGATATAACATGCGAAAATGAATACTACATGACCTATTCTTTACTTTAATATTACACATAAAATATTAATTAAGGTTGCTCACCACAATTTTTGCTAAAGGGATTGATAAGAGTTGGATAAAAGAGCTTTCACGTAAATATACTTAAAAGGGTTTTCCATTAATATCATAAGTATGTTATGTCTAAAACCCTATAACATGAGCTATTTATATATAGTGCTAACTATGTTAATAAAATAAAGTAAAGAATGCCTTAGTGGTAATGCAATAAATACAAAGTAAAATATAAGGGTAATCTAATAAAGAAAACATTAGTAATCATGAAGCCCAACATCACCCCTCTCTTGAAAATGTTTTAACCCAAAACTTAGCATCCACTTACTCCAAAATCCACTTAAGTCAAATACCAACCTACAAAAACCAAATAGAGTGATATAGAGATAGCTCAAGTCTAAGGTTAGTGCTGGAATCATCTTTAGCTCCTTCTACTAGTCATGGGTATGGTCAACTAAACTCTTTCTTAAGTACCGTTCCTTCTTTTCATATTCAACTCGTACTTCTTTTCCTTCCATTTCTGCCCCTTCAACATTCTTTAGATGAGTAAATCTTTGTTGTTTTCTTCCTTCTCTAATCTCCTTGAGCTCAACAAGTATAATCTCCAATTATTCCTGCACTCTAGAGTTATTAACTTCATAGTTGGATTTTTTCTCATACATTTTGTCTTGATAATCTCGGGGCATGAATTCTCTTCGAATCAAATGTCTTATCTCTTCCCATGTAATAGGTGTAAGATTCCCTTCCTCAATTATTTGACCTATCGTATGTTGCCACCAAGTCACCGTAAAGCCACTCAACAAACTCCTGACTAACCTTAATTTTTCATACTTTGGATAAGAATAATTTTTAGAAGCTTAACTAACATGAAATTCCTAATTGAAATATTCATACAGAGTGCCATATTCATCAAATTTTGGTAATTCCAATCTCAAGTCTTCATAATTATAGACATGGCTATATCTAACTTTACCCTCAATGAATTTTGAGCTATCACACTTAAGTATGCATATGTCCATAGCATGGCTTCTAGTTTGGTGACCAAATAGCTCAGTAATTAGCGTATAACGGCTTCAAAGTTGGCTCACATGCAGCACCTCAATATGTTAATCTCTACAACAGCACTTACACTTATATTCCTTAGCACATACACATGTTTAGCTCAGAAATGCAGCTCTTCACAGGTGGGCAGTAGCCTCAGTCCTTATTAGTTGGTTGCTTGGATCTTCACGACAAAACTATAGTTCTAAGGTCAAACTTAGCAGCACAATTACTTCTACTCGAACACGTCAGTTTTAGCTTAAACTTTATGAAATATGTCAACCTGGAAACACAATCAGTTGCGCAACTCAATTCAGCTTGGTACAATTGCAGTCAACAAAAAAGCTTGAAATTTTTTAAAAGAAAAATCAGCTCTATCAAGTAACAGCGACAGCTCGACATTCCTTAAATTGCAGCAGCTCGAAACCTTAAGTTCAGCTCGGCAATCTTCTTTATAAAGGAATAGAACAACTCAGCGTCACTCCTGCTCTTCAATTCAGCTCCGTTCCTTGCACATCCAATCTAGCTCAGTCATTTCTCAAAGAAAGAAAAGATCAACTTGGTAGTTTGGATGTAGCAGCTCAACTATTAAGTTCACATCAGCTCGATTCAACTTTCAACTGCCTGATGCGAAATGCTTTTAACATGGAAGACCCGTGCACTTTACACAACAGTTCGAACAACAAAGCAGCTCGGACTTCAAACGATCAAAAAGCTCGGAAATTGGCTCGCACGCAACTAGATTAGCCAAATTACTAGACAATTATCAAGAGCTCGATACTGCACTTTTACTCACTACAGCTTAGATACTATAGAGCACAACCATTCGGCAACAATTATATAGGTAGCATGATATGTCTTCAATTGCACACTCACAGCTATTTAGCAACTTAGTGAAGGATAGATCTGTTCAGCACGTGATCAGCCACACACAACAATAAGCTCGGCTGCTTGGCGATCTTTAGGGGATAGCAGTTCGGCATACATAAAACAATTCACACTGGGACAGTTCGGAATATTCATTCTCCAACAAGGTTAGCTCAACGCTACACAAGTAGTTTGGGGCTCCCCTATAATAAACAATTCGGCATGCGGATCGTAGTAGCTCAGTAATTGGCTCATGTACTTAAAAATAGCACGACTAGCATAGTAACACTACTCAGCTCAACAGCGATTATGCATTAACAGTCGCAGCACTCTATTGGATAACACGCTTACAACAATTCAGTACGACATCACTTCAGCACTCGAAATTTTATGCACATTAATATTTATCCACGATAGAATTCTAAAGAACACTGCAGTCAATAGCTTGGCAAGAACAAGTTGGTAAAGTACACTTCAGCACACAATTGGTAGCTTCGACAAGTACTTGGTCACAACAGCAAATTACAGAATAATACAGCACCAATTTTATAATGCAGCTCAGCACTTGACAGTTTGGCTAGTCAATTGAGAGCTCTGCCTTGAAGCTCAATTTCATACACACTGCAACTTCTCGAACTATAAATAGTGCACACACACAATCCTAACAGCCACCAACCGCTAAACACAGCTACTAACTACCATTTACCTACCAACAAGCCAACACCCTGCAGCTAGATTCTCAAACACACAATTCGCTACTGCACTTCCTCAAACATACACGTTGCGCAACTACAAACCCGAACACACGCATATACTACACAAATGACTGACACAGCACCAATCACCAAACACACATCTACTTGCCGCAATTTTATACACTAGCAACAGACATGAATCGAATTTGTACAACCCAAATCGCAACACCAAAGTGTCTATTACACAACTCAAGCCCAACACACGATACTTTACGATTACAATGTCGCACAACTCAAGACCCAAATACTAATACCTAGTATAGCAACGTGTGAATTCTAGTGACCTAGTACTCTACACAAACAACCACAGTATCCTCAACAACCATGGCTTGCAAGTCTTACAATTTTCCATGGGTTTAAGTAAGAAAAATCCCCAATTCAGTTTGCCTTATCGCAACTCTCTCGCTCTCCTTTATATATATATATATATATATATATATATATATATATATAAAACCTACTATCTAAAACTTCAAACTACAATTAAAGCGCGATTTCAAACACAAAACCCTTTAGTTAATTCTTCTTTTCTTTGTTTTCTTTCTTTCTATTTTTTTTTTATTTCATAATATTCAAAACTTCAAGCCACCATCTGGACTCGAATTGAACTTAGAGCATACATTCATTAGCATGACTACTTTCAATGGTTGGAAAAGTAACAATAGAAACCATCAGCAAAACCAATATTCTAAATAGTAAACTCCTTAAACATTATGAACAGCAAGTAAATTCTACTTCCTTCATCGAACCTCTTTTCTACACATTGAAAACAATACCTAATCGAAACTCGAGAAACTCTTGGCCCTATTCAAAACCTTGAACTTTAATACAAAGAATATATGATGTACATAGGAGCTTAATTGATAGGAATTACGCTATTGGGCTTTTAACTAACAGTTGAGGCCCAAGGACTAGAAGGCCTAGCAAGGTAAATTCTTCTACTACAGTCAACTCCTACTAAAGCTGAGTACTTCTTTACCGAATTACTCTTTATGCCAAGCTGAATGACCACCTATCTCTCTATAGTACTCCAAATTGTAGATTACTCACTTGCATTCGAACTGACTAATGACTCGGTATCTCCCTTACTAAGAAGTCAAGATAGAGGAACTCCAAATTGACCAAGCTACCCTTACTCAAACATGCAAAGTTGACCATACTTTTTTGTCTGCATCTTTTAATGACATCACCGATACGGTATCACCAATGATTGTTACACTAATGCTGCATCACTACATGTATAGAATCATGTATAGACTCCGTTACGCCAATGATTGTTTTTCTTGAATATTCATTTTTACCTTTTAGTATCTTGTATATTACTTCCTTAAAAATGGCATTTTTATCTTTTCCCTTTTAAGCGAGTTTCCCTAACTTATGGATATAAATATCGTTGTGATTATAGCTGTAAGAAGCAAATTACCATTAATACACTGGATATTCTTCCTTCGTGTAAACACTGTGCTTGTTTACTCTTATTTCACTCTTATAATATCCCTTAAGCAAGGTTAGGTTGTGAGTAACCTCACCAAACTAACTCATGCGTCATATTGAACTATGCTATGATTCATTGAAAGTTCTATTAAAGCTGTTCATGGGTTTTGCTTACTTTTTCATTTATTAGTTGTTCTTTCGCGGCATTCCCCATTAACTCTTCCAAGCTTTATTCAGCAACCGACTTTATCTGTTCTTGATCATGGTTTACATAATCTAAGTATTAAAGCGAAGGTTTCGTGCAAGCTGTAGTTGGTTTTTGACGTTCCATTATATTTTGTTTTACGTATGTGAAACAGAAGGCTACCATTTATCCTAGCTACTGTAATTGCTGACTATTTAGTTTCTATTTTGGAGAAATGATAGATCTAAGTGTAAATGTTGGTGCTGGAGTTGACAACAGTAGAGTTATCTACCATGGCCAACAGTCTCAAGGAACCCCTAAGAAGCACTGACGAGAGACTTAATGAAGTGACTAATCTCTTGGTAGATTTAACTTAAGCTATTCATGTATTGGCTTACCAACCCACTAAAGCTACGTAAAACACCTCACAAGCTACTCAACTTATTAGAAGTCAAAACCAAGCTCGACAAGTTCAAAATAGAGGAGTAAGTGAATGAGTGAGATGAAGGATAGACCTAAGGAAACTGGATAAAGAGGACGAAGAAGAGGAAGAGTATTTTGAAGAGGAGAAAGTTCAAGTCCCGAGAGCATCCTACCATGTGAAGTTTTGGATTCCTAGCTTCATTAGATCTAGGAATGCTAATGAATATTTAGAGTGGGAAGAGAAAGTAGAGCGTGTTTTTACTATTATCAATATGAAGATTATGAAAAAGTGAGAATAGCTGCTGTTAAGTTCTTCGGATATGTCGTTATGTGGTGAAAAGATTTTCAAGCTATGAGGAGGTGAGAGGGATACTAAGAGATTAATATATGGCCTGAGATGAAGAGAATGCTAAGGAATAGGATCATACCAAATACTTATCTACAGGACATTTTCACTCAGCTTCAAGAGCTAAGACAAGGAGGTCGAACAGTTGATGAGTATATTCAAGAATTCTAGATGCTCATGATCCGATGCAAAGTGGAGGAATCACCAACACGAATAATCTCTAGGTTCCTTACTGGGGTGGTGACATCTGAGACATTATGGAGCCCTAACGTTTCATTGTAATGAATGAAGCTATTAGAATAGCCCAACAAGTAGAGAGATAGAGAAGGAGCTAAGTACTACCTATATTTTCGATTAGTTGACTAGGTCAGGGAAGCCATTGAGCTTAGTCAAGTGTCGAGCAGATCCAGAAGATGGATGTTTGAGCTAAGCAAAAAGGCCAACCTAATGGAGATTTGCCAAGCCGACCTTATAAGAAAAGGTAAGGCTTTGATAGAAAGACAAGCTAGATCAAGTGCTTTAAGTGCCAAGGGTTTGAACATATGGTTACTCAATGCCTAAACCAATGGACAATGTTGATCAAGAGAGACATCTTGAATCTAGAGGTAGATAGCATTGATAAGGAACCTAAGGAGGAGGAGAACCATGCCAAGAAAGAACTGATTGAAGAAGATGTATCTACTGAGGACTTAGACCAATTGGCCTTAGTTATTTGACGCGCAATGAACGTCGAACCCTCACGAGAAGAGGAGTAGAGGGAGAATTTGTTTCATACCACTATATAATAAACAATCATGTGAGCATACTAATGGCTAATAATAAGAGTTGTACCAATGTGGCATCGACCGATCAGGTCATAAGGTTGAAATTGCCAACTATTGCTAACTCGAGGCCGTATAAACTGCATTGGTTAAGTAAGAAGGGAGCACTACATGTCACTTAGCAAGTACTACTATCAATTAGCATCAAACATTACTCCGATAAGATTCTATGTAACATGCTGCCTATGTATGCTTCACACGTACTGCTTAGTTAACCATGGTAATTTGATAGAAGGATTATCTATGATGGGTATAAGAACATATATATGTTCAAGAAGGATGGTCGAAAGATTACAATGAACTTGATGTCACTAAGAGAAGTTAACAAACTGCAAACTAAACTTGCTTGCGGATCGAAGAAAGCTCTAGTAATGAGTAGAGTCGAGCTCTAAGAAGCCATCAATGCTGTCGAGCCGACCCTAATGTTGATCAAGTGCCTACTAGAGATGAGGGAATAGGGTGAACTACCCCAAGATGTAAGAGCACTATTGGACGAATATGTTGATTAGTTCCCAAAAGAGTTACTTGAAGCGTTACCTCCACTATGAGGCATAAAATACTACATTGACTTAATACTTGGTGCTACCTTACCAAATAAGCCTACCTACCAAATGAGTCCCAAACAGGCTTTTAAACTCCAACGATAAGTCAATGAACTACTGGAGAAAGGTTATGTTAAAAAAAGTCTCAACCTTTTTGTTGTACCAATGCTTCTAGTGCCAAAAAAGAATGGAACCTAGCAGATTATGTAGACAATGGAGCCGTAAATAAGATTACTATCAAGTATAAGTATCCTATTGTTAGAAGATATGCTGGATGACCTGAATAAAGCAAAGGTCTTTAGCAAGATTGATCTAATATCCAGCTACCATCAAATCCGCATAAGATTAGGCAATGCATGGAAAACTGCGTTCAAGACTCGACATGGATTATATGAATGGATGATCTTGCCGTTTAGCTTAATGAATGCCTCGAACACTTTCATGAGACTGATGAACCATGTAGTGAGACATTTGATAGGGAAGTGTATCGTAGTGTACTTTGACGACATCCTATTCTATAGTACCAACATATAGAGTCATTATAAACACTTATGTGCTCTATTGAATGTCCTCCGTACTAAGAGACTATTCAATAATCTCGACAAATGTTGCTTTTGCTAGGAGGAAGTGATATTCGTAGGTTATGTAGTTAGTGGAGGAGGCTTACGAATGGATGACGAAAAGATCCGGGCTATTATTGAGTGGTCAACTCCTACTAACTGTATTGACTTAAGAAGTTTCCTTAAATTGCCTTCATTCTACAAAAGATTCATTAGGAATTGTAGTACCCTCACTGCACCACTTACTAAGCTGACGAAAAAAAATACCTACTTCAAATGGGGAGAAAGGGAGGAGAGGAACTTTGCCAAGATAAAAGAAAGATTGACCTTCACCCCGGTATTAGTTCTGCTTGACTTCAAGAAAATATGTAAGTTGGAATGCGACGCATCAAACATTGGAATAGGCATTATCCTAATATAGGAAAGCTGACCAATTGCCTTCCACAGTGAGAAACTCAGAGGACCTTAGTTAAATTACTCTGTGTATGACAAAAAACTCTTAACATTGATTTGAAAACTACAAGTATGGCAGCATTATCTATTGCTGAGAGAGTTTGTGATCTACACTGACCATGAGTCTCTAAAATATCTCTGAAGCCAAATAAAGTTATCTAAGCAGCAGTCGAGATGGGCTGAATTCCTTGAAGGATTCAATTTTGTAATAAAGTATAAATAAGGAAAAAGCAATGTAGTTACCAATGCTTTTTCAAAAAGACATATGCGTCCGAATGAATTGTAAACTAGACTATTTTGGGTTTGTGAATATCAAGGAGCAACATTCTAAGGATCCATACTTTAGACCCATAGTTACACGATGCGTCGATGGAAAAATAGTAAATGAGTATCATGTAGAAGATGGCTACTTGTTGCGAAGAGGAAAATTATGCATGTTAACTTATTCATTGCAGGAGCAACTAATCAGGGAAGCCTACAGTGGAGGATTATCCAAACATTTTAGGGAGAAAAGGATGTATGAGTTGTTTAGTGGTTGATTCTTTTGGTTGAGAATAAGGCAAGATGTGCACCAAATTGTTGAAAGTAATGTCATATGCAAAAGGCCTAAGTACCAAGCCAAAAAAGGGAAAGCAATGCCTTTGCTTATTCCAACAAAACCATGGACTAAGTTGATCATAGACTTTGTCCTTGGATTACCATAAACTGCCTAAAGCAAGGATTCTATAATGGTTATGGTGGATCGGTTTAGCAAGATGGCGCACTTTATGCCTTGTGCCAAAACTAATGATACTTTGGCTATTACTTCTCTTCTCTTGTAAGAGATTGTACAGTTACATGGTGTACCAAAAAGTATAGTCTCCATTAGAGACCTAAAGTTCTTGAGCCATTTCTAGAGGATCTATGGTGTCAAATGGGAATTAAACTATTGTTTAGTACTTCCTATTACCCCTAGACTGATGGCAAAACAGAGGTAGTTAATCATATTTTGGGATCACTGTTCTAAGCTATAGTAGGTAAGAACTTGGTTGATTGAAACGTCTACTTACCAATAGTCAAATTTGCTTCTAACCTAACAGTGCATGACACTACTAAGCAAACTTCCTTTGATGTGGTTTATGGTTTTAATCTCAAGTTATCCTTCAATCACACCCCTATACCTGTACCCGCATAAGAAGACTCAGATGCAAGAGCTAGAGCACAATTCCTTTAGCACATCTACAATAAAGTCACTTGGCACATCACTAAGCTGCTAGAAGAATGTGAGAAAAGGCCAAAGGTAGGACAACTAAACAATTCTAGTAAGGAGACTTGGTATGGATGTACCTTAGCAAGGAATGGTTCTCGAACAAGTAGAGGAACAAATTATCTGCAAGAGCTAAAGGACCTTTTGGAATCCTTTAGAAGATCAATGATAACGCCTATAAACTAGAGCTACCCGAAGACTATGGGGTTTCTAATACCTTCAACATTACCAACCTTAGTCCATATCACCTTAATGGAGAACTGATCGAAGACCATTCAGATTTGATCCTAAATCCAAATCAACTTAGAAGGAATAATAGGAATTAGGCTACTAGGCCTTTGACCCACAATTAAGCCTAAGGATTGGAAGTCCTAGTAAGGTGAATTCTCCTACTCTAGCCAACTCCTACCGAAGCCAAGTACTCCTTTACCAAATCACTTTTTATGCTGAGCCAAATAACGACCCATCTCTTTATAGTATACTAAGTTGTAGATTACTCACTCATATTCGAGCCGACCAATGACTCGGCATCTCCCTTGTCGAGAAGCTGAGATAAAGAAACTCCAAACTAACTAAGCTATCCTTGCTCAGATAAGCAAAGTTGACCGTACTTTTTTGTCCACATCTTCCAATGGCATCACCAATGTAACATCACCACATGTACAGAATCATATGTAAAATCCGTTACACCAATTATTGTTTTTCTTAGATATTCATTTTTATTCTTTTGTATGCTATACATTACGTCCTTAGAAATATCCTTTTTTTTCTTTTTCTTTTTAAGCGAGTTCCCTTAACTTATGGGTATAAATAACCTTGTGATTATAGCTATAAGAAGCAAATTACCATTAATACACTGGATATTCTTCCTTTGCGTAAACACTGTGCTTATTTACTTTCATTTTACTCTTATCCTATCCTTTAAGCAAGGTTAGATTATGAGTAACCTCACCAGACTAACTTGTGCATCATATCGAACTATACCTTAAGTTATCGAAAGTTCCATCGATGCGTCACATCCATTGGAGTTTTTCATAAGTTTTGCTTACTTTTTCATTGGTCAATTGTTTTTTCATGCCATTCCCTATAAACTCTTTCAAGCTTTCAGCAAGCTTGAACTCGTTCAACAACCAGCCTTATCTATTCTTGGTTATGGTCTGTATCATCAATAATCACTAAGTCTTATCGTAGAAAATCAAGTGTGTCCTCTAAGATATCGAAGAAAGGAAAATGAGATCAAATTTAGCAAATTCGTGAGCTATCCATGAAAATATGATGTACCAAAATGAACACTACATGACCTAATCTCTGCTCTGATATTACACACAAAGTATTGGTTAGGATTGCTTGCCACAATTCTTGTTAAAGGGATTGATAAGAGGGACATAAAAGAACTTTTACAAGGAAATACTCAAAAGGGTTTTTTATTAATTTCATAAGTATGTTATGTCTAAAACCTTACAACATGAGCTATTTATACATAGTGATAATTATGTAAATAAAATAAAGTAAAGGATGCCCTAATGGCAATCTAATAAATATAAAGTAAAATATAAGGGTAATCTAGTAAAAAAAAAAACATTAGTAACCTTGGAGCCTAATAGATGGCATAAGAGATCCCTTAGATCATTAAGTCTAAGTAGTCTTGAATTTAATGTAAGGGATCTCTTAGATTATTAAGTCTAAGCAATCTCACAATTGTGTCTATTTTACATGAGATCCCTTAGATCAAAGATCATTTAAGTTCATGCTATTTAACATTAGTGTAACTAGGTTGAGACTTTGCTCTCTACTGCACGTGTCATTTTTTTTCAAAAGAAAGAGATAACAAGATAATCTTACTACTTTACACTAGACAACATCCCTGCTTAGTTAATGCATTGCTCCTAAGCACATTAAGTCTTCAAGAATAGAGTATGCTCAGAATTAAGTGAATGCCTTCTTTAGCAATTTATCCTTTATCATATTACCATTAATAGATGTTCCTTATAGTTTGTCAAGATTATAGGTTGCTAAGGGTATCAAAGTAATCCTACTACGTTACTTTCCATTATGCTATTACTAAGTGAAGAGCTATCTCATTTATGAGCATATGATGACAAGACATCTTCATAGAAAGTAAGTGGAAGTACCAAAGAAATAGGAGAACACGAAGGTCAATAAATTGATTTCATTACTATTGATTCTCTATATTCAATCATAACTCGTGCTTACAAGAAGATAGAGTTATGATTATGTGATTAAGAAAATTACAATTGACAATTTAAGACAGCATCTACTAGTACAAGTGGTCATCTACAAGTGTACATAAGTGCTCTTATGCAAGCGAAATGTCACCATGAAGTTAAAGCAATATGATCCATGAAAGCTATTACTGCTCCTAAAGATCAAGGTATTGTAATACAACCTTGGATTTCTAATAATATCATAAAGAAAAGAGGAACACTGATGTTTATTGGTCTGCTCCATTGCTACGTATTAAAAATTGGGAAAGGAAATTCATAGATGGATATGATGTCTAAGGAAGCTATCTTGTATGATTATTACTGCTCATGCCATCTGCTTCATCTAACACTCCTTATACATAATGCTCGGTTAGCTAGCACGCACACAAGGCTTTCCTTATAGGAAACACTTAATGCACGTATGTATACGAGACTTGATGTGCTTATGCTCGCTATGCTTAATATGCACGTACATAGATGCTCAGTACATCCACATATGCTTGGACAACTTGAAGTGTCAATACTTGTGATGCCCAATATGCTATACTTGTGTATGATGCTCTCGTATATAATTTGAAGGACAACAATGCTAGAGTTTTTCATTACATGAGACTACTCTTGTAATGCCATGCCACATCCTCACATAGTCCATATTATATTTAACATTTTGGCTAGATCCACACTACATGTTAATTGCTTTACATAACACTCTTAAGCAATTTCACATGGTTTCTACATGATACTCACAATGGTGAAATCACTTTGCATTTACTTATAGTGGTTTAAGTAACTGTCAACTTTTGAAAAGGATATTAGTAATCCTTGAACACGATTTCTACCATTTGGGAAAGAGAAGAAGAATGAATTAGATAGGTGATTACACTACTGACAAAATGTGGAAACTAAAAGTGAGTTGATGCCATGAGGAAGTTATGAGATGAAATGAAGTCCATGTAGTGGATATAATATATTTATGCATGAGGCATCCTATTGTATGGGGTATTTAATCATGTATGCTGAAATAGGAAAATTAGTAGAATGAAGCACCCTTGGTGAATATTACACATATTTATGTAAAATGGATAACATTGATGACAACAAATAGCATAGAAGTAAGAGGAATTAATTCTCGTATTACGTATACTATTCGATGTTTCAACTATGAAAGGAAAATCCAAAAAGATGGTTTATAGTTTATCGTTAGCATGTTTAGAGAAGGCTTGTCTTTATATTTGATTGTCCTCCAACAAATTCATTTCCTTCTAAGATAGACATGGCCATGCTAAATCTATGTCTATAGGCATATATTAATGGTCATGAATATTTTCAGTCCTTGTCTCCATTAATCCCATGAAACCCTTTCTAGGGTAAACCTAAAAATTTTTAAGATGCCACATTAAGAAAACTTTTAAGCTATATTGTTCACTCAAAAGAAGTCATCATAATCTCTATGCCAATGTGTCCAATTATATTTCACAACTTACTACATATATCAACCATCAAATAGTTTCCCAAATTAAAGTGTTAGTGCCTATTGCACGAACCTCAATATTTAGAGTAAGCTCCACATCTCAACCTACCAAATGTGTGTTAAAGGAGCTTCATTTACAATCTCTCTCTCTCTCTTTACCTCGTCAAGTCTACCCTACACAACATACACTTACTCTCTCTCTCTCTCCTCTCTCTCTCTCTCTCTCTCTCTCTCTCTCTCTCTCTCTCTCTCTCTCTTATATGGTGATTTCTAAGTATCAGGATAGTTTTTAATGATGTCAACATATTTTTCGAGCTATGAAAGGGAGAATATGATAATATTTTAGATAGAATACTTAAGCCTACTCTATTAAATGCTCACTTTCAAGTATCAAGTATCGATTGTGGGGTTCCGTTATGAAAAGTGGGTTTAGATGAATGTACTGCAGGTGTTCGTTAAATTACTAAGAAAAACATGGTTATGGTTTCGAGTTACTTAAAACCTATGTAATCTTAGAGTACAAATGTCTTTGTGAAAGCTAGGAGTCGTGCTAAGTGCTTAGCGTAGATGATTTAAGGGTTTATTGAAAGTGCTTGATGAAATTTCCTAAGGGATTGAAGCCATGGTGTTGAGTTATTCTGTTTGACAATTTTGGGTTCATTAAAAATGTTTAATAAGAAGCACAATCCTTTGGTTTCTCTATTCTTGCTAACTGTTGGTCTTTAATCCCATGTTGGCATTTAAGCTCCGATGGTTCTTCTTTATAATATGCTTCAATAACAAGGAAAAGTCCTTCCTCGACTTTCTTTGGGCTTCAGTCTTTAAATGATCTTTGACATTTGGGGTTTCTTCAAGAGCTATTATGAACTTCAAATTATAGTCTTCAACTTAATAGCTTCTTCAACGATTTAGTAGAACTTTTGTTCCATTGCCAATCTTACTCTTCAAATTTCTTTGACAAAGATATTGGGCTTAAACATGTTGATTTTAGTGACTAGTTTAGTCTTTAGATTTCTCTTCAATCTTTGGGCTTTGATCTTCAATGCTTCTTTATTGATTCTTCTTCTTCTTCAAGTTCTGCAGTTTTAAGGCTTCGATCTCCTCTAATGGTTTTATCCAAAGGAGTGCTGCTATATTTAAGAACTTCTGTGTTATCTTTTGTCTCTGGAATCTTCAAAACCCTTGCAACTTTAATGGTTTGAATATGTTGTTTTGATGATAAATAATGATTACAATGTTAAGAAAAGAAAAACAAAAAAAAAAAACAAAAAGAAAAGCGAGGGGGGAAGGGGAGAGGAACAAAAGGAATGGAATCAAAAGAGAATATGTATGGTATGGAAGATAGATAAAGACATGCAAGAAAATGTAGGAATATGAAAGTAGGTGAATAAAGGCTTTGTTGAGCCCTACTTCAATTTTCTTTAATTTAATATATATTAAGCTTAGCTCGCTTAATATAAATTACTAGACATAAAATTAAGAAAAAAAAAAAAAATTTTAAATATTTTTAAAAAATCGAAGTCACTAACTAGTTAAACTAGTAAAAAGTTAAATCAGGGTTTTCAAACCCTTATTTATCCACTAGTTTATAGATATTCTAAAAATATAATTTAAAAAAAATTAAACCAAAAAATCTAAATTTGAAGGCTAATCAATTAAGATTGAGTCATCATATAAAAATAACAAAAAAAATAATGGCTTTTATTTTTAATGATTTTTCAAAGAATGACAAAATCTATAAGAAGATGAAAAAATGTAATTAAAATGAATTTTTCATGATTTTTTATTACGAATTTAAAAAAAATATATTTTATTTATTATCCTGAAAGTGCCTATATACTCGCTAGTCAGAATCAAAACAATATAGTTCTGTTTTTTAAAAAGGATTTAGTAAGTTGATTTTTCTAAATAAATCAAGCCAGATTTATATTAGTTATTAAATTATTATTTTTTTCTAAAAAATACCTAAAAATATCTATTTTCATAAATCTATTTAAAAAATCCTGACTAACTAAATCTTTTAAAAACTCTAACTAGGATTTTATTTAAAAAAAAACACTACATGCTAAAGTTGATTTTTTTTTCTAAACCCTAAATGCAAGATATATTAAGATATAATCTAGATTTATGACTTCTTTGAAGCTATGAATCTCAAAAGAAATATATGCAACTTTTTTTCTAAAAAATGCAATTTTGGGTTAAAAAAAAAAAAGAAATTTAACTATAAAAACATGAAATTTATCAAAAAAAAAATCACAATTTATCTAAAAATTACAAAACTCATTAACCTAAAGCCTATTAAAATTTATTTTAAAAAACCTATACTAAAAAAATAAATTAGTAAAACAAAGTGATTAATTAAAAAACAAAATAAATAACTAACTAAAATGATTTACTCAATTACCTACACCAGTCAGATCGTACACATGATCGAACTAGATTGGTCATACGTTATTCATGCATGATCAAACATGAACTACAATGGATTACCATGTAGTGTATATGCTCAACGTACAGGATAGTGAGTTGTACTAGATGCATGGAGTCGTACGTGCTCGTGTGCTGATTGGTGAAGTTTTATGCAATGACTAGTGTGTATTGTGCTTGTGCGACAATGCAGGCATGGCCGATCACGCATATGCTGCTGATCGTAAATTGCTTGTATTGTAGGATATGGATTTCTAACTGTAAGTTGCTGCTACCGTAAGTGTGGGTGATGCATGGACATGTGTGTGAATGTGGCATGTAAAGTAAGGGTCGTATGTGATTGTGAAAGTGGCCGATCATGAGCAAGTGTGATGTGCTTGTGAGTCTTCTACGTGGTTGTAAGTGGAAATTGTGTGCAATAGATGTGTGTATATGACGTAAAGTGACTGTATGAGTGACACTAGAGTTTGGGTGAATGTGGACTTTATGTGTTTGTGAGTTTGGTATAATTGTGAAAGCGTCTAAAAATTTTACAACCAAATTACTTTTTATTAGTCACGCATTTGAATCTTTTAGATCTTTTCAAACATAGATTCAATCGTAACAAATCCAATATTGATAAAATATGATGATATTCGATTTGGATTTATTAAATTCATTGAAGATTTAATCAAGTTTTTAAAACTCTACATTTATTTGGGCTTTCTATCTTAGGCTCGATTTAGTTTGTCTCAATTTAGCTCAAAAAACACGCTAACTCATTTAATAATTGTTAAGTTTATTTAACCCAATATAAATTAGATAAAAATCTGCTTTATATTAGACTAAACTAAAAAATATTTCTAAATGAAGCCCAACTATTCAAGACTCGGAATTAATTAAATTGAATATACATCTTTAATCATCATCCAATTCAACCTTAAACGACTAACTGACTCAACTTGACTCGACACTTTATATTTTTTATTATTTTAATTTTTTCTTATTTTTTAAATTTTTCTTCAAAAATAATAATTTTTAAACTTGACCTAATAAGTCAAAAAGAAAAGAATTCTAAAATAAAGAGTGGAAAAAATGGGTATTTACAACTACCGCACTTTGTAGCGAAATTTGATTAAAATTTTACTACAAAGATAAAAAAGATGCCCATTTTTGTCGAATCCTAGCTTAAATTGACAAGGTAAAGATTACTAACTTAAATGATCAATTGAGTTGTGTTTCATCTTGAATGGATGAGGTAAAAGGATACCAACTTGAAAGGTCGATACAAAGAATAAAAGACTCATCTTGAAAGGATGGAGTAAAAGAAAAAGGTCGTGTCTTGGGGAGGCCTATCTTGAAAGGACAAAGCAAAGAGATTAAGGTGGGTTGTCTTGAAAGGACAAGGAAAAAAAGATAGGGGCTTGTCTTGAAAGAACAAGGAAAAAGGATTAAGGAAGCCTGTCTTAAAAGGATAAGGCAAAGGAATAAAGGGCTTGTCTTAAAAGGACAGGGTAATAAGATTAAAGGGGCCTATTTTAAAAGGACGAGACAAAAGAACAAGGGGCCTGTCTTGAAAGGACAGGACAAAAGGTTAAGGAGCCTATCTTGCAAAGATAAGGCAAAGGAATAGGAGGCTTGTCTTAAAGGGACTGGGCAAAATTAATAAGGGGGCCTATTTTAGAAAGACGAGCCAAAAGGATAGGGGGCCTATCTTGAAAGGATGTGGCAAAAGGCTAAAAGGCATGTCTTGAAAGGATAGGGCGATAAATTAGGAGGCCTATCTTGAAAAGATAAGGTAATAGATTATAATAGTCTATCTTGAAAAGATAGGGCAAAAGATTAAAGGAGCCTATATTAAAAGGATAGGGCAAAAAAACTAGGGGTCAATTGACTCATTTTAGATTAGTGAATGATTCGAAGAGGATAGATCTCTTCAAGATTCGTAAAAAACATCTCAATTCTCCTAAATATCTCTATTAAAGACTTTAAGATGATTTTACCTGGGAATGGAAAATTTCGTAGATAGCAACTAATCGATATACCTCATATTAGCTACCGATATTTACTCATTCAGACAACGAAATGTCACTAAGGTACCTTGTCACTATTGTGTTTTTTCTTAGAATAGGGTCTTCTTCACTTATGGGATCCAATTATGATTGAAACTTTTAGCTGGTAAGTCTTTTAGCCATACCATGCTCATATCTTAATCCTGCTTTTATCATCACCGGTTTTTAATTTCCACCTCTATAATTCCTAAAAAATAAATTTCATTTAGAAAACTAAGATTAAATCATCAAGAGCATTCGATTTCAATTTATTTAGTAATTCAAGTTCATTGGTAAATGTTTGGTGTTTAAGTGCGCGAGGATAAGAAACATGGTATACAAAGACTTATTAGTGAAGTGTTTGTTAGTTAATGATCATCCGAATCTAAGATCATTCATAGATACCAACTTTGCTTGCAAATAATGAAAGATTAACCACAAACAATTCTCAAGAAAAATTGGAATCTTTATTAAACTCAGTATTTCATGAGCAATACAATTTAATAGCATCTGAATTCACAGGACTCCTTAATTCTAAACCATCCATTTCCATTAACACGAATGCACCTCTTAACAATACTCTCTTTACCACATAAGGGCCTTTATAATTCAAAGCAAATTTTTGCCTGGAGTCTTTTACATTCAACAACACTTTCTTCAACACCAAATCTCCTTCCTTGAAGTACCTCAGGCATAGTTTCTTGTTAAAGGCTCAAACCATCCTTCATTGGTAACATTGACCATGAAATACTGTTGCAAGCCTCCTTTCATCTAGGAGGTTCAAATGCTCCATTTGCTTCCTCACTCACTCTGCTTCATTGAGCTAAATTTCTACCAACACTCAAAACGAAGGTATCTTTACTTCCATTAGGAGTATTACTTTAATTCTATATACCAATGAATAAGGTATTGCACCTATAGAGGTTTTGACTGAGGTTTTAACTAAGGTTATGTAAGCCATGACAGCAAAGGGGAGCACCTCATGACAGTCCGTATAAGTGATTGCTATCTTCTCAATGATTCTCCTAATATTCTTATTAGTAGCTTCAACTATGCCATTCATTTGAGGTCAGTACATAGTCAAGTTTCGACGATTGATCTTAAATTGGTTGCATACTTTAGCCGTTAACTTATCATTCATTTTGACTCATTGTCTGTAATAATAGACTTAGGTATATCGTATCTTGCAATGATATCTTTTTTCAGAAATCTAACTACCACTCCTTTTGTCACCTTAGCATATAGCACTGCTTTCACCCACTTTGTAAAATAATATATTGTAACTAGAATAAATCTATGCCCATTTGAAGCCACTAGTGAAATTGGACCAATTATATTTATTCCCCACATTGAGAAAGGCTAAGGAGCCGACAATACATGTAATTCTTAGGGAGGAGTGTTGATTTTATTAGCGTATACCTAACACAGGTGACAATGTCTTAAGTGTTTGATATAGTTTGATTCCATTGTCACCTAAAAATAACCCATCCTCATGATTTTCTTCACTTACATGTACCCATTCATATGAGGACCACAAACCCCTTCATGCACTTCTTTCATTAATTTCTCAACTTGCTCTCCATCTACACATTTTAGCCATGTCGTATTAGGTGATCTTTTGTACAACATAGCTCTACTTAACAAGAAATGGACAATCAATCTCCTTAAATCTTTTCTATTTTTTTTTATTAGCCTCATTAGGGAATGCACCCATTTGAGGTAACGTTTTTATATTATAATGTCAAGGCTTCTTTGGTTCCTTCTCTTCAACAATCAAACAATAAAGTCGATCTTTACTCTACCTCAATCTTCAGGAGCTGAATTTCTATCCCATCTATGACTTTGACCATTGATGTAAATGTGGCTAATGCATCAGCAAATTGATTTTGCATTCTCAAGATATAAGTGAACAAAATTTATTGCAATCTTTCAATTAATTTTCCTAAATGCTCATGATAAGGTATCAACTTCCCATCTTTCATCTTATATTCCCCCAGAATTTGGAAAATTATAAGAGAGGAATCTCCATACACTTCAAGCCTTTGTATTCCCATGTTTAGTGTCATTTTAAGCCCTAAAATGCAAGCTTTGTATTCTGTTATGCTATTTATATATGAAAATGCTAGCATGGCTGCCATAGGGAAATGGTTACCCTCGAGTAATACTGGTACCACCCCTATCTCACATCTAAATACATTAGTTGCTCCATCAAAATACATTCTCCATTCTGGTTTTTCACCACTTAGTTCATTCACTACCATCAAAAAGAGCAGCATCTACCATTTCGATATTCTCCCGATCAATACCGACTTTTCTGCTAAATACCTCAACAGGTTATGTTTTGTCAATAACTCCACTGAGTAATAGAGAATGTACTGCCTAAGCCTATGTATCCTCCATACTAATGCACAACATGTTCTTTCTATCTCTGAGTATTTTTGTTTGCCTTTTGTGAACTTCTTGCTTAGATAATGTATAGGATGCTCTTCTCTATCTGTTACATCTCTTTGCCCCAATATACATCCCATTGATTCAAGGAGGATTGTTAAGTAGAGAATCAATGGCCATCCTCATGTAAGAGTGACCAATACTGGCAAATTCATAAGATACTCTTTGATTTCAACAAACGCTTGATTACATTCTTTGTCCTACTCTATTGCTACATTCTTCCTCAAAAGTTTGAATAACGACTTGCATTTATCAATTAGTTTTGATACAAACTGAGTAATGTAATTCAACCTCCCTAATAGTCCCAAAACTTCTTTTATAATCTTCAGTGCAGGTATATTTAGAATTGCCTTGACTTTATTAGATCCACTTCGATTCCTTTTCTACTAACTACAAAACCCAACAATTTGCCTGAGCTTACTCCAAAGGTGCACTTTTCTGGATTCAGCTTTAGTTGAAACTTCTCAACAACTCTAACAATTTTCACAAAACATTGACATGATTATCATCCTCCTTGCATTTGGCAATCATATTGTTTACATAAACTTCAATTTCCTAATGCATCATGTCATGAAACAAAACAACCATAACGCGATGATAAGTTACCCCAGTATCCTTCAACCTGAAAGGCATTATACGATAACGGAGCGTTCCCTATGTAGTAACGAAGGTGGTTTTGATTTTATCTTCTTCTCCCATCTTGATTGGATTATATCCTCATAAACCATCTATAAATGAGAAAAGATGATTTCCCACCATATTTTCCACTAATACATCAATTTATGGTAAAGGGAAATTATCCTCAGGCGTTACCTAGTTTAAATCACGGAAGTCGACACATACCCTAACTTTCTCATTCTTTTTAAGCATTGGCACTACATTAGCTACCCATTCCAGATAGTCCAACACTTCTATGAACCCAACTTTTAGTAATTTCTTCACTTCTTTTTTAATTTTAAGGAGTATGTTTGGCCTAAACCACCTAAGCTTTTGCCTCTTAGGTTTAATATCATCTCTTATAGGTAACTTGTGAACTATGATTGACAAATCCAAACTGAACATGTCTTCATAGGACCAAGCAAATATATCCAAGTATTCTGATAATAATTGTGATAACTCCTGCTTCTAATCATTTTCCAAATTACCCCTAATTTTCAAGTTTTGTAGATTCTCTTCTATCCCCAAATTAATCACAACTATTAGTTCATCAATAATCATTCTCCTTTATTCAAATTGACACTAACTCTCTTGTATTTTTCTTGGGGTCTTAGTATCATGTCTAACATCTAACCTAACAAGGCCGAAGGTGATATTGGTACTTTCATCATTTACAAATGTGAGATATCCATTATGTTCATTATTTTTATCAAATCTGAAGAGTAAAGGAAAAGGCAAAAGGATAACAAGTAAATAACAAAGAAGAATAATTGAAAGAAAGAAAGGAAATAACTTTATTGAATGAATTCAAATTGTTTGAAAGAAAAGGCCTAACTAATTGGACTAACTATAAAATTGAATGCTCCTAATTGATCTAATGTTGCTTTTCTAAAAACACCTATTAATAAGAAAGGAAAACTAGTTACATAAGGAAACTAGGGTGCCAATATTTTTCTCTTTGTTTGGACTAATGTTGCATTACTAAGCCAAAGTCTTAGTTGAATTAGCTACTTTAAGTTCTTAGATGTAGGCTGATACTCTAAATGTGTAGCGAATGTCTAGAAAATCTATATGAATATGGTATAGCTAATCTCCTCTCTTCCCTCTTGTTTTAGCTTTCATTTCTTGGATTTCTTCTTCAATAGGCTTATATCCAAGACCGAATGTTCCAATCTTCTACTTAGGTTATTCTAAGCGACCTTGTATCCCTTGTCTTGATACCTCAATCATGTTGACTTCGTAAAGAATCTGCAACCTTGGTTCCTCCACTTCTTCACTCCAAATATACAAAATAGCCGTCTCTTTGTAACTCTTGTAGTCCTACTCATGAAGAATAGTGATTAGTTGCCCAATGACTATGAATTTCACCTTCTGATATATACTAGATGGAATTGCCCTTGCTGAGTGAATCCAAAGCCTTTCTAATAGAAGATTGAAGGTTTGCAGTATATCTAGGATATGAAATGGAATAGTGAACATTTGTGGACCAATCTTAAACTACAACCCAATTTCTCTAAGCATCTCCCTCTTTGATCCATCAAAAGCCTTTACTAAAATCGAGCTAGGCTTTATCTCAATTGAATCTACTCCAAGCAAATTAAGTGTCGCTAGAGGACATACATTCAGTAAAGAACCATTATCAATTAGTACCCAAGCAACAATTCTCCATGTACACTTAACCACTATGAAGAGGTGTTTTATGTACTAATCGCCTTCTTCACCTAACTCTTTTGGTAAGAATGAAAGCTAATCCATTGCAAATACTAAATTAACTACTAATCCTAACTTTTCAATGGAAATCCCTTCAGGTACTTTGACATCTTTCAAAATGTTGATTAAGACTTCTTGGTGAGTATCAAATGATAATAGTAATCCCATCAGGGAGATTTGGACTGGTACCTTGGCTAGCTAATCCATAACCTTATATTCACTAGCTTTTATTATCTTCTTAGTAATACTATGACCTTTCTTATTCGTATCCTCAAAGATCCTCTGAGAAGCCTCTTCCACAGTAGTCTTTCACTTGGCCTCCTCATTCTGATCATAGACTTATCCTAAGCAAGTAAGTCTACCAACTATAGGTGGTAAGGACCTAGTTGTTTGATTTACCATTTGGTAATCCAGAGAGGCTGCCTTGCAATCCTCTAAGGCTATTGGGATATTAAAAGCAATTTTCTTAAGTTTACTCAACTCTTCAACTTTCTCATCCTTCTCGTAGTACTCAAAAACCAAAGGTTTAAGCCTATCTCCAATCATTTCAACCATCTTAGCTATCTTCTTAGCTTCTACAATAAGCTTGTTTTCTTCCTCAAATTCAGAACCCCATCCAGTAGGTAGTTCGTCAACATATATTGTAGTTAAACCAGCATAATCAGCTAAGTAGTCAAACTTTCTTGATGGCTCTCCTTAAGTGTCAACTGTCGGATCTATGGCTTCATACCTTTCTCTAAGCTCCTTTTAAGTATATTTCTTTCATAGTTTTGGAATTGTCATAGCCATAAGGTCATCCTTCTTTATCTTCCCATCCTTTAACAATTGATATATTATTGGTCTAGTCCAGGTTTTGTCTCTAAGATTCATATTTTGCAAGTGTCTAACTTACCTCTAATTCTAAGCTACCTCTTCAATAGTGATAGGAAGACTATCTAAAGCAACTTCTAGTTCAAACACTTTAGCAATGATCATACTGATTGAGCATCCATGATCCAATAGAGGATTATTGCGTACATTGGGAGTAAGAGTCTGAACGAAGTCCAATTGCACCAACTTAGCATCAATAAGATCCTAGATCTTGCGTCTAAGTCTCTAACATTTGTCTCTAGAATGTCTTACTTGTCCCAAATGATAATCACGATGAATTTCTAGGTTATAGTCCCTTGGTCTCTATCCTTCCTTCAATATTTCAAACGTCAAGAGAAGCTCTTTCCTTAGTCATGCAAGAACCTGGCTTAGAAGAATGGGGATCTTAGTAAACTGTCTTCTTTATAGGTGATTATTCTAATCTGGATTCAGTAGGGGATTAGAGTTTCTCAACATGGCTACTGGTGCTACAAGTTTGATAAGGTTGCCAATATTGATGATGTTAACAATAGCTTCTTTGGCTTTGTTAGAGAATCTTGCGGGAGGCATCTTCTTCTCAGTTGCTTCAAGATTAGGAAGCTTTCCGGTAGAGACAGCTTCCTCAATTCTATATCCTAAGGCCATAATCTCTATAAAGTTAGAAGCAAGACGACCTACCAGATGTTAATAGTATAGGCTTCTAAGAGTGTTAATAAAGGCAAAGGTTAAATCATTTTCTATTAAGGGAGGAGTTATCCTAGCTGCCATACCCATCCATCTTTGAGCATACTCCTTAAAGTTCTCATTGTCCTTCTTATGCAAATTGTTCAAATCCCACATGAATGGAGCCACCTTGGTATTAAACTTGTACTAGTTGTAAAAAGCCCGAGCTAACTTATCTCATGTATCAATCTCATTCAAGTTTAGTTAGGCTTACCACGTTAAGGTGGGCTTGGTCAAGCTATCTTGAAAGGTTTGGACCATTACTTTATCATACTTCAAGTATTTTCCCATTTTTCTGATGCAGCCAAGTGTAGACCTTCGAGAAGCCAGTCTCATCATACTTCTCAAACTCCGAAACTTTAAACTTTTCCAAGAAGTCATCATCTTCATATGTTAGCAAATTGACCATTCCCATCTGCTTAAGCCTATTAACCATTTCCAGGGCTTTCATCTTCTCAATCAACTTCTACATAAACTTCCTTTCTATCTCTCAATGTTTTTCCTCGATATCTCCTTCCTCCATGTTTCAACCTTAAGGATTGATTCTGTATCTTCCAGTTTAGGGGGAAGGGCTACTTTTGTATTCCAATTTAAGTTGACTTGAGATGCTTAGCGATCATTGAGAATTCCAATAACTTGAGTGAGAGCCTGAATTTGTTCAACCATCTTGATCATGTTTTCCTTTAGGGTTATGACTCTCGGATCAGGCTTAATTTGACTAACGTTTCTACTACCATGAGTTGATATTTTTACTTTAGAACAAGTGAATATCAAGCTTCTAATATAGTTTGCTTGCTTAGGCGCTATATTGAAAACCCTACAAATCCCTAAGTTTAGATGTTTTGTGAATTAAATTTTTTGGTTTTTTTTTATTTTTATTTTATTTTATTTTCCTCTTTTTTTTCTTTTTTTTCTATTTTAAAAGGAAACTATCAAAGGCAAAAAAAAAAAAATGAGAAAAAGGCTACGTAACCAATAAAGACCTTCATTAAATAAAGCTATGAATTTATTAATAATCATAAAATCAAGGCTAAAAAATGGACTAAAAAAAACTCCTAACTAAACTTCCTGAAAAAAATTGAATCCTATATTTATAAAAGTCGGTAGATCTGGCTAAGATGGGCTTCATAGGATTGGTATTACCTTAGCTTTCTATGTTTATAGTACATAAAACATGAAATAACTCAATTATTTACAAAAAAAAAAAAATGAAAACACTAAATTTACAATAAAGCTACAAATGATATTAATAATTTTGCAACTCATTTAAGTCTTTTTAAATTACACATCCTTTTACTCACTAAGAGAGAATGTAAAAAAAAAAAAAACATATAATATATGAAATGAAAATAATTATATTGCAACAAGTGTTATACAAAAAAGTAAATGTAGTATGCCACATATGCATGTAATGTAATAGAGGCTATTATTTAATAAATTTTAGGAATTATTATGAACCTGCAGTCAAAGAATATACTTATATATAAGTGGATCGAAATAAAAAAAAAAGTGAAACTCATGTACACTTATATATAAGGGTATTGATTCTTTTAATTTATTTTTTTTTTAAAAGAAAGCCCAAATCGACTATGGATTATAATAATCAAATTTTTCTTATAATTTAAAAGTGACTACCTTTTAAAGAAAAAATAATGCAAGAGGATGGAGTCTATGGGTCTCAAGCTATAGCCTCAAGGATTTTCAAAAAAAAAAAAATAATCGGCTACATTAAAGTCTAAGTGGGCTCACCTAGCACCACCAGGCAGAGGGTAAAGACCTTACAACCCGAGAGTTACACAATGACAATATGTCCTAAGTTCCTAAAGTGATCTAAGTCCAACCACATCTATGTATACAAATGATTTTTTCTTTAAAGAAAAAACCTTAAATCTCCAATTACAGGCCCATTAGGATAAACATTTCTTAAAGGCTTACATCACTAAAACCTAGTTAATACAACTATATTACAATATATATATATATATATATGAAAAGAAATAAAAAAATAATGCCTATTAATTAATCTTTATTTTTTACATGGTTAGCCTAATAAGTTCCCTAATTAAGTCACCAATTCTATCAAAGCTCATTTCAATTTTCCTTAATATAAATTAATTGACATAAATTAAAAAAATATATTTTTCTTCTAAAAATATTTTTAAAAAATGGAGTCGCTAACCAATTAAATAAGTAAAAAGTTCAAAAACCCTAATTTAGCCACTAACATACAGATGTTCCAAAAATATAATTTTTAGATAATTAAACCATAAAATGTAACTTTAAGAGCTAACCTATTAAGAATAAATCACCATGTAAAAATAACAAAAAAAAAAATAATGGGCTTTTATTTTTTATAATTTTTCTAAGAATGCCAAAATCTATAAGGAGATGCAAAAATATAATTAAAATAAATTTTTTATAATTTTTTTATTACAAATTTTCAAAAACAAAATTTTTTATTTTTTTTTTATGATTGCTTCAAAAGTACCTACATATCTGTTAGTCGAGATTAAACCAACATAATTCTGTTTTTTAGAAAAATTTTAGTAAGTTGATTTTTTTTAATAAATCGAGCTAGATTTACGTTAGTTATCAAATTATTATTTTTTCTTAAAAAAATACCTAAAAAGATATAACTTCGTGAATCTATTTTGAAAAAAAATAAAAAAACTTAACTAACTAAATCTTTTGAAAACTTCAATTAAGATTTTTTCGAAATCCTAAATGTAACATATACTAAAATACAATCTAGACATATATCTTTTTTGAAGATATGAATCTCGAAAAAAAGACATGTAACTTTTTTCTAAAAAATGAAATTTTAGGTAAAAAAAATGCAATTTAACTAAGAAAAACATGAAATTTATCAAAAAAATTACAATTTATCTAAAAATTACAAAACTCATTGACTTATAGTTTATTAAAATTTATTTAAAAAAGACCTGCACTAAATAAAAAGTTAGTAAAATAAAGTGATTAATTAAAAATAAAATAAAATAAATAACTAACTAAAATAATTTACTTAATTACCTATGTAAGTCGGATCGTACACATGATCGAACTAGTTTGATCATACGTTATTCATGCATGATCAGATGTGAATTGCAGGGGATTACCATATAGTGTATATGCTGGACGTACGTGACAGTAGGCTATATTGGACGTGTAGAGTCATGCGTGCTTGTATGCTAATTAGTGAAATTTAGTTCAGTGATTAGTGTGCATTGTGTTTATATGACTATACAGGCATGGCCGATCATGCATGTGCTATTGATTGTAAATTGCTTGTATCGTGGAACGTGGATTTCCGTATGTGAGTTGCTACTGCCATAGGTATGGGTGATGTGTGGACTTATGGGTGAATGTGGTAATGAAGTGAAGGTTGTGTTTGATTGTGAAAGTAGCTGATCATGAGCATGTGTGACGTACTTGTGAGTGTTCTGTGTGACTTTGAGTGGAAATTGCGTATAGTAGATATGTGTATATGACATAAAGTGACTGTATGAGTGACAGTGGAGTTTAGGTGAATGTGGACTTCATATGTTTACCAGTTTGGTATAATTGTGAAAATTTTTTTAAATTTTACAACCAAATTACTATTTATAAGCCATATACTTGAATCTTTTGGATCTTTTAAGACAGATTCAATAGGAATAAATCCAATATTGATAAGATACGACAATACTTGATTTAGATTTATTAAATTTATTATAAATTTAATCAAGTTTCTAGAAATCCTACATTTATTTAAGCTTTCTATCTTGGGCTCAATTCATTCCATCTTAATTTAACTCAGAAAATACGCTAACCTATTTAATAATTCCTAAGTATATTTAATCAAATATAAATTAGATAAAAACCTGCTATATATTGGATTGGACTAAAAAAAATTCTAAATGAAGCCTAACTATTTAAGATTCAAAATTGATTAAATCAAATATACATCTTCAATCATCGTTCGATCCAACCCTAAACGACTGACTCAACTTAACTCGATACTTTATATTTTTTATTATTTTAAGTTTTTCTTCTTTTTTCTTCTTTTTTAAAATTTTTCTCCAAAAATAATATTTTTTAAACCTAACCCAATAAGTAAAAAAAAAAAAGAATTTTAAAATAAAGAATATAAAAAATGGGGTGTCTACAGGCTTAAAGGATTGAATTAAAAAAAAATAAGGAAAAGAAAGAAGGAGCTAAGGAAGAAGTAGTATATAGAGAATAAATGCGAAAAGGAAATAATTGCTGCAAATTATAATTAAAGAAAAAAAGAGAGAGAGATAAAAGAAGATGATTGAGAGCTAGAAGTATGTAAGTAAAAGAAGGCAAGCGTATGGAAATGGAGGTTGTGTATGTATGGAGGTAATTTAATTATAATAGCCTGTTATTTAAAAAGAAGGGTTTTGGCTGTGAGAAAAGTTTTAGTTGTTGATGGTATGTTCACACTAAGCATTAAGGCAAGGAGGAAGCAAAGGTAAATGCTAAATTTGTGACATGCAGCAAATGAAAAAGTATAGAGGGAGAAGGTTGTTACTGAAAATATTCTTTTGTATATTGTGCACAACCAGATTGTGACACTAGCCATTCTCCCATGTACTTATTAGTACAATGGAAAAAGACAACTCATGATGGTACTAAAGAGAATAAAAGAAGATGCTTCAAGGATATTGATGAAGAGGTGTCCCGATGCATCGTTATTTAATTTCCCTAGTTGAAGTGTTTTTCTTTATGATATGGAAAAGTAGAATGCGGCGCCATATAAGGTTATGCAACTAATGTCTTTGACAATACCAAAATACATATAATTCCGTTCCCAAATTGATGTCGATGTAGGTCTTAATAGTGGATGTTGAATTTTAATTAATGGTTTGCTTCTTGTTTGACATGGAGAAAATCAAAATCTTTACACATAATTCTCTAATAACTATCTATGTTAAAGTCAAGAACTCAAAACTCAAGATGTCATCTAAACAATACCTTTAAGACTAGAAAATATTATTCGAGGTGCCTTTTTTCTTTCTATTTTTATATTGTATTCATAGAAGTGTTAAGGCTACTACATAGTGCATCAAAGGGTGAATAAACCAAGGAAGAAATGCTTTAGGAAATTATTAAAGGATAAGGAAATCTTTTGTATAACAGAAGAATGGTCTCCATTACTTGGTGTTCATATTAGCATGTGACACCTCATCAATCTCATGTGCTTCTACAAATGGAGTGTATGCTCTTTTGCAAATAGCAATTGTTATCCATTATGGAGTTACTACCCCTTACTGTTCATGTGCATGATAATGGGGTGCTCTTTGCCTATAGATTTAAACATGAGACATACAACAGCTGAAATTTCAATAAATAAATACAAAGAAAGAGAGGAATATAAAGGAGACAATTCACAAATGATTTAGCTAAGGTCTTCAATCAATGCATATCAAGGTGCATAAAGCTACTTAATCATTGAAGAAACATAATAAGTTCTTATTAAAGGAATTTTCTAAATAGAAATTTGAAAATTCATTTAGCTTCTGAGGCATTACCCTGGAAACCCCGTAAGGGACGCTGTCCCCTTGACCCTTGCCTACTAATTGACTAGTGGAGGCACTATGCTTACCAATCGTAGCACAAGAAGTAAATTTGGTTAACATAAAGCGTTTACGTAACATGTGAAGATCTTACAGGAAGAATGTTTTTATATGAAAAGAAAATCAAGACAATATCGATACATGGGGTTGACCCAATGAGATTGCTAATGTAAACTTAGCATATGAATTCAACTCAATGGAACCAATAACTCATGAAGATCAAATCAAAGAGATGAATCAATTCAGAAATAGATAACTCAAAGAAAATTTATTTCAGAGCATTGTCTTATGGCCAATAAACAACTCAATCAAGCTAAGGCATGACACACAATTAAGTGGTGTTGTGAGCTTACACACTTAAAAAACTCTAAAATGAATTTGGTAAAGACACAACTATAACATGCATGTGCCTAAGTCATCTAAAAGATTCGTTTGATGCCCAAACCCCTTTAACTTTGTCCAAAGGACTTTTGTTAGAGGGAAAAATGTAGAGGAGTAAATCTAACTCATGGGCTTTGAACCTAATAGTTGAAGTGGAATTGACCTTTTAAGCTAAGTTGACAAGCCCAAAGAGTCAAACAGGTGAATATTTGGAATGATCAAGGGAAATTTGACACGATGGGTTAGAAGTAGGGCTAGTTAGATCAGTCTACCCAATCTAACCTTTTTTTTATTTGGCTTACACTAAAAAATAATAATAACATTTATTTGGGCCTAAACTCATGAAAAAAGCCCATTTTAGATCCATTTATAGAAGACTTTAATCCTATCCATTGATCAACATCATGACCTAATGGATGGAATCCTCTTACCATCTTTTATAAATACCCATTTCACTTCTTTATGTGGATGAGAGATAAATCGCAACAAACGCTGTTACTCTACTAGAATCTTATCTTAAAAATTAAACACTTGAACATCCCAAAAAATACTATCCCGTTCTTCATCCATTTTGGAGTTTAATGCAATTGCACTCCTCTACCTGTCACCTAACGAATTACTATCTACTGAGAGTATCTACTCCTTCTCTCTATCCTAACTCACTTGATCATCCTATATGTATAAATCAAGTTATTTCCTTAGTCATGTGTAGCACAATCAATCATGTAGCATACATGCGACCTCTTATAATTTGAACCCACACACTTTACAACAAATTATTAATACTAATATGAGAGGTCTTCAAGTGAAGTGTACACATGTTAATTCATCTTTGTAAAGCAAGTTTCCAAGAAGCTTTCTTAGTCGTGGGACAATTTTATCATTTATAATCTTCATGTATTATTAGATTACTATAAATTCATCGTATTAGACAAAATAAAATTTTTTGTCCTATGCTTGATTTGCGTAATTAGCCATGATAATGGAGAAAATAGGTCTTAAAGTACTAGAAAAAGGCTCCAAACTTTGTATCATATGGTAGCGTTTAATTACTAGAATTGGATATAATAAGGAAAATTGAATAATATAGTATAAGAAATATATGATAGTACAATCCTATTGTACTACTTTTGGTATGTATAGTACTATACATAGATTTTTCTTATTGAAAAATAAACTATAAAATATTTAATTTTTAATAATGTAAAATTATAATAAAGTTCAATATTGTGATTTGAGAATTTCGTTTAAGGTTATTTTTTAAATCTTAGATATATATTTATTTTGTACTTTGTCAAATACATTCTTATACCATAAAATACATAGTACAAAATTTTGAGCCTTTCCAATACTATAGCACCTCTTTTGCCAAGCATTGTAGACAATTATGCAAACCAAATAGTGAATAAAAATTTGTCTAATCTAGTGCTATAAAATTAAAGTAACCAAACAAAACCTATATTTAATATTACAAAAATCTACTTCACATAATATAAAATAAATATATTTAAATTTTCAAAAATAATCTCACACCAAATTCTAAAATCACAATATTGGAATTTATTATAATTTATATTATGAATAATTAAATTTTTATTTTATTTTAATTTTTTAATCACAAAAATCTGTATTTAATACTATGCATACCAATTATGATACAATAGAACTATACAGTAGCAACCAAAAGTTATATGATATTTGATCGTACAAAAATCAATTTCACATAGTATAAAATAAATATATCATTAAAATTCTAAAAATAACTCTATACTAAATTCTTAAACAATAATATTGAGAATTTATTGTATTTTATATTATGAATAATTAAGTTTTTATTTTCTTTTTAACTTCTCAAAGTCAAAAATCCATATTCAATACTTATACACTAAATATGATATAATAGAGTTGCGTCGCCCTATATTTCTTGTACTTTACTCTCCAACTTCTTTTATCCTTTCCAATTTCAGCAACCATATCCTATCTTAATTAAAAAAAAAAAAAAAAAGCATCATAAATAATTAAGGAAAATTGTAACAAAGTTTCTGCAAAGAAAGAGCGAAGCAATATCCTTATGAGATTCGTGATGATGAGATTTCGCAGGCGCAGCTGAAAATTAGACAAATTTACCTCTCTGATTTGAGTTATCAGTTTTTGACCAGTGGACCAAGTTAAGTTGTATCTTCATTCTTAACAATTTGTGCAAAAAGTTAGCTATTCGACAAGCAAGGTCCATCATTATTCCAAGTCCAGCTCCCCGTGGACTTGTAGAATAAGCTACTGGCTGCGCGCAACATGAGCTTAACAAAGCCTAACAAAGTCTGACGATTGTATACGATGGGTCCAAAGGTAAACAAACGAGGGGCTTGTTATTTTGACTTTTGTTATAATTAAATACCTTGGATTTGCTTTCTTAAAGTTTTTCTAATACTATCCCCTTAAAATATAAATATGTGTAATCAATAATTGATATTATAAAAAAAAATGATATTATCTGATAATTCAAAAATTAAGATAATATCAACTATTGAATTTATAACTTTACCTAAAGTATCTTAAGAAGATCCCTTTCCAAAAAGTTTTAATATTAATTTAAGAGATAAGGTTCTTAATGACTTCTAAGGAAAGCTAAGAGTAAGAAGTGAAGATGTTAATCAACGCTTTATAATGGTCACTGCTAGTGGTTAACCATCATTAAAAATATACTAGTAGAAAATATAATTTTCAATTTTAGAAAAATAAGATCGTTTATCTCATGCTCTATTGTATTTATGCATTGCTAAACACTATTGCTAATAATCAATGGCCACTATCTTGACCTTTTGTTATTGTGTATAAACTTAAGGAAGTGTTGGTTTCGACTTGGAAACTAGACCGAAATCAACCTGGCGATTTGTCGACCCAACCTGGAATCGTAAGGGCCGGGTCCAAATCAGAAGCGGACCTGCCGAACCAGGTAAGTCCATACAATTCATACTTGTCGACTTACTTGAACCAGCAAGTCGATGACCCGAGTAATGAACTAACAGTTCAACCCATTGAATCAACTCAAGTCATTAAAAAAAAAAAGGATCAAAAAGTATGTTTGATCGAATTTGATCTTTGTTTGGTCTCTCTTTTGTTAAAAGTTATAATGTATGTTAGACATTTGTTGAAAATGTAAAATTGAAGTCCTTTTCACATTGTGGAAAATTGGTTCAATGTCAAATATTTGTCTGCATGGGACACTTTGAATGCATTTAACAAATGGAATTTGAACACAAACACAGATAGTGAAGGAATTAAATGCTCATAATAACTTTTCAGTATATCAAACAGTATATGGACGAATGAAATTTACAATTACTTTGTCCGTTCTAAAAAGAAGGGAAAATCATTCTGAAAATATGTACGTGTAATAAAAGAACAACAATTGTTCTGACAATAATAGAATAGACATTTTGAAAAGTTGATTCCAAAATTTTAAACTCAAATGCACGAACTATATATTGGAAGCAATACTCATTCATCTCTCACAAAAAAATCATACTACAAATTATACTCATCTCATTCACTTTGCATTAATTTCTTAAGCAATAATATTTTTGGCAATATTTGAAGTTTTCTCTACTGAAGTTTATTTCTTTTCGCTATACTTATTTATAAAAACACGTCTACTCTGAACAATACACTTTATTTCCATTTATAACAATATATTATACTAAACTCTACTAAAAATATTTTTTTTTAAACCATAATTTTCACTACACACAATATAAAAATTTTCAACATATACACACCTAATACTTTGTGCTTTACTTCCCCTCTTTGTTTTTCAGTTATAGCTATATGTGAAACACTAGAAATACGAATGGATCATTTTTTGCATAGATCTTCTTCTAGCAAGAAAGAATCCAGTGAGAAAGGAAAAAAAAAAAACAGAATGAGCAACCCCTTGATGTCGACGACAATAGTGTCTACCACAACATCACTAGTGAACGGATTGAGGATTTATTGGAGTCTCCTACAATTTCTCCTAGTTTTGAGTATCAAACTCCGTACCAGTGGAAAGAACTTGAAAAGGGTGATGATGGTGCAATTACAAGTAGAGATGATGTCGAGGAGTTACCACAAGGCAATCCAGGTAAGCCCTTAAGGCTTGGGAAATCTAACATATTTCTAAAACATTTCACTAAAATTATTGATGAACATAGGAATTCATGTGTGCAATAGAACTATTGTACTGCAAACTACGTGTAGAAAAAGGGCGACAAGTATGGTACATTGATACGGAACTTGTAAAGAAAGTATCTAGGAGAGTATGATCTTAATAAGTCATTGTAGCAAATTGCACGTGATAGTAGTTCTCAATCTGTAATATTGTTCAAGTATGATGTGGAGAAGCAAAAAATGACATTGGCACAACACATCGCCAATGTACATGTCTCTCTTAACTCAGGTAAGTGTAAGTCTCATCTCTGGTATGAACATGAGGCATTAAACCCAAACATACATTTGTTTAATACCAAAATAATGCACAAAGCCAACCAACAGTTGTATCATAAAGGTAAGAGAGAGCTAATCACAATGTTTAGCTCCTTAGATATACAAGTATTAATATGTGTGGCTATATTAACCAATAGGTGGCGAGAAAATTCATATATGGGAGTAACTTATCACTGGATAGATAATAAATGGCAACTAAATAAAAGGTTATTGGCCCTTAGGCTCTTCAATGAACAGCACACAGCACAAGCAATATATAGGATAATATATATTATTCTAGAGGAGTATCATTTGCTACATAAAATATTTTCAATTGGTTTTGATAATGCTAGTGCAAACACTGCATCTATAATTGAACTCCAAAATCTTTTAAACTTATGTATTAAAAAAGGTATAAAAGCTCTAGAATATAAAGTGACTCCAATAAGGTATGCGCTCCATAGAATGCGAAGGGGCTTTTGCATAGAAAATGGTAAAAAGTATAAAAAAAATTTAACAATGATGTAAAATGCCATTGGAATTCATCATATGATATGTTGCAAAGTACAATTACATATAAAGAATTGCTATGTAAGTTTTGCATGCATTATATTCAAGAAGCTGAAATTCATACAAAAGATTGAGATATTTGTGATAAGTTACTACAAATACTCAAAGTTTTTCATGATGCTGCTAATACTTTTTCCAAAGTGTATAGGCCTAGAGTGCATTATTTCATAATGGAGGTTGTCAACATTGTTACAACTTTGCTCGATGTGTGTTAAGGCCCAATATTACAAATGTGTGTCATTGAGATGATGGAGAAGTGGCTACAGTATTTCAAGGAAATTCCCTCTATATACCTTATTGCTACTATTTTAGACCCTCAATGTAGAATAATAGAAGTTCTTCAAGACTTTGGATATGTACTATCAGATTATTGATGGCCTTTCCAATATGCAAGATATATATGCTATAAGTGCAGCAAATGAGCTTCATTGAGCAACAAATGAAATGAACGCGTTGTTCGACCATTTCTCTTATACATATGGTAGGTAAGATGTAGTTACTCCATCTCCTCCCCCAACAACAAGAAACTACTCCTTTATGAGAGAGAAGCTACTAGAACAAAAGTTAAAGTATCATAGGTCTAGAGGACAACAGTTAGAGCTACAACACTATCTAAATGCTGACTTTGAGTTTACTAACAATGTTGGTATCCACAACTTCGACATTCTTAGGTGGTGGAAATTGCGCAGAAAAACACATCTGATTCTATCTCACATAACTTGACTTATTCTTGCCACCTCAACCTCAATAGTAGCAATAGAGTAATCATTTAGTACCACTAGACTTATCCTCGATAACCGTCATACCTCTTTAAGCCCCATCAACGTAGAAGCCATAGCCTGCAATAAGGATTGGTGGAAAATGGCTAATAGAGATCAGAAGCCAAATGGAACTTCCACCGAGGAAGACGAATACTTTAGTGACTTTAACTCCTTCGAAGGAAGTAGTAGGCTAATTACAAAAAAAAAAAATAATTGAAATGGCTAATTACGTAAACATGATGGGTTTTCTCGAATATAATAACTAACCAACAAACTAAATTTTTTTTAGAAAAAATAAAAATTATACTAGAACTACAATGGTTTGATTTCATATAATGGATACATAGGCAACTATTAATACAATACGATAAAAAAAAATAATTTTTTATATCGTTTGAAATATAATAAGCACATACTCATTATATCTCTTGTACAACAAAATTTATCAATGAATGAAACAAGACCAATATATGATGTAATTTTCTACAAATGCTAATTATCACATGCACTTTTTTTTTTTACCTTATTTTAAATTCAGATGGTTTAATATGGAATTTTTTATATATGGATTCATGTGACAACACCGCTCAATAGAGGTGGGGATAAAATAACAAAAGAAAAAAAAAAGGGGTTCATGGCCCAAGGGAAAAAAAAGACAAAAATAAAAGAGGAAAATAAGATGAGAGGAAATAAAAAGAAAAAAAAAAAGTAATTCACGGGCCGAACCAGCCCGAAATTGGCCTTAACTAGACTAGTTCATGTTCAATGGCCCCAGACTCATGACCTGACGAGTCCAAACCAGATCTAACCCAACCTTTGGTTTAATTGTGTACCATCGAATCATTGAAATCTTTTGAGGGATTTACAATAGTAGATTTTTTTTAAGGTAACGTTACCAAGGTGGACGAATACTAAAAGAATAGTAAAATATTTAAAAAAAAAAATCTGAAAACATAATCAGTGTTTTGACACTTTTTTTAACCGACCTATACCTATCTCTTTAACAAACTCATAAACCGTATTAAATCACGATATCCTTCCACTAAATCACTTGAGACAAAGGAAGCTCAATTACAAGGAAAGAGAAAATCTTGTACCGATAATGCAACAATATTCATCTTATAAAACTTGATTTAGGTGTCTCAGGTTATTAGATAAAAGTAATTGGTAGAATCATAATAATGAGGCCCTAACGCAGCCAACATTAAAGAATGCTTGTCGGTGACCATCTCATATACTTGACACAACACACCTGCCTTTTCCCATATATATCTATATATATATATATATATGTATGTATGTGTGTGTGTTCCTTTGAATCCGTTTGTCGTGGAATGTCTTGCTTCTACCATTGAAGCACCAGATTGTATTGGCCCTTTATCAATTCAGAACAAAAGTGGCTACATTTTTATGTAAAACATGTAAACCTTAAGCTAAAAAGTGATAATGGGTACACGTATTGAAATGTTACTCATCGTTGAGGTGTCCATCGCAAAGCATTTTCAATACTCCTGATCCTATGTATGGAAAAAAGGAAAACAATTTCGAACCGTTTTTTTTTTTTTTAAATAAAAATCTACTTAAGTATTCAATATCATTAACATGTATTTAAATATTATTGATATCAGTGAATTAGTATCAATACTAAATTCTTTTTTTCTGATTTATGAGCAAACACTAACATCTTACAAGAAATAATAAAACAAAATAAAATGAGGATGCCCGTCACTTGTTACAGAGAGTAGAGCGGGCCTTGAGGACTTGCATGTCTACTAAATGTTATCAATATTTGCAGTCAAAAGCCACCAAATTTGAAAGCTATCCGGACAGAGGCTTTTCATTACCAAACCCTGGATATTAAATTTCCTAGCTATTACCAACTTTGACAATAATGAAATTGTGTCTTATGCTCGAACTTTCGTATTGGTCAATGTGTCATTTTCAATTCCTTGTGCACGTATAGCTAGAGGCAAGTTTCCATCAGGAAGTTTCTTTTTATTATTTTCACATCATATGAGTTACTACATATATGTCACATTTAATATCTCTGACCTTAAATTTAAATTTATATTGATATGTCTCTTTCTTAGAGGCAACATTCCATACAATCACTCTTCCTAAGAAAGTTGCTATCCAAAACCATTATACCTTAATGATATAAATATTGGTCTTCTAATAAGATAAATCAAATTTATATCTCTCTTCTCTTAAGTTATCATATAGTTTGGGAAAAAAAACAATGTTTCCACAATATAGTTACTAATTCAATTTGAGTATCAATTGTATAGTATACATTCATGAACTTCATGTGATATTAAGTGCTAATGTTGGATAGATTGAATAATTATCAACAAAAAAACCAAAAGTGCCATTCAAAGAGAAATAGGAAGGACAACTAGGTAATCTCTGTAGGTACAAATATTTATGTTAAGTGGAATTAGTGATAGCCAGGCCTATCCCCTTCCTTTTCATAAGCAATACTCAAACACAATCATATATGATGTTTCCATACAAAATTTTATAATGAACTTAATAAAGAGCAAAGTAGCTTAGTAGTCCATAATGGATCTTAGTCAATACTCGAGCCCATTGAAAAATGTTGAAATTGAATCCCATTCCAAAACTCTTTAAGTCATAAAAAAATTAGTCCAATTCTACACAAATAATCCAAAAAATTAACTTTAAAATAATTAATTAGTATTAGGCTTGGCTCATGAACCATAATTTCCCCCATATATTCTCCTGAAGAGAATCTTCCTTTTACTATTTCAAGTGTACACAAAATTGCTTATTTTTTATGATACATTAATTGCTTGTTCACTTTGTCATGATAGCAATTCTATTTTCTCTTTATTCCTCACGAAATTGCTATTATGGCATTTAGTTTAGTTTAGCCTTGAAATAACAATTCCATAAAGAATTGCTATTCCATGAAATGTTAAATTATAATTCTTCACTTGAACTCATGAATTGTAGTTCAATGCAAAAATTACACCATTACCCTCTGTCTTCTTCATATCATCTTTGACCAATAACCCATTATAGTATATGACCCATGTAACTACCACCACAAAACACTACTAGGGACTACCACCATCTTCCACCAACAAACCATTATAGTACATGATCTATGCAACCACTACCTCTAAACACCACCAACAATCACCACCATCGATTTCTCACCTTCTCTCTCTCTTTCTTTTTTTCACATGTTCTTTCTATGTCTTTCTTCCCTTTTTCTCATCAATTTTGTCTATCTCTCTCTTCCTATTTATGATAAAGTTGC
Organism: Lumnitzera racemosa; assembly: GCA_024138005.1. Taxonomy (NCBI): domain Eukaryota; kingdom Viridiplantae; phylum Streptophyta; class Magnoliopsida; order Myrtales; family Combretaceae; genus Lumnitzera; species Lumnitzera racemosa. The sequence continues at coordinate 25,471,424 of JAMXBC010000011.1, forward strand.
CTTCTCTTCACGTTCACAAGCTTATTCTATGTACTCTTCTTAGTCCATTTTCCTTCTAAAAGTGTTATCAACCCCAAGAGCTAAGGAAAAAAGAAAAAAATAAGATCACTTAAAATCATTGCAAAAGGAACTTAGTAAGTGTTAGGGAAAAATTGAAGGGGGGCTTCAAGGTTATGTTGTTTATGCTACCAACTACTTTAGTGAATTGTGTTAGGGGATGGAGAAAAGGGTGACTTATTGGAAAAATATGGAAAACCTAATTTTGAGGTCAAAATAAATGGGTTTAGGTTAAGAATTAGGATCCAATTGTTCAATTTCAAGAGGAAATCAATTTTTTCCTATAAGAGGAAAACTCCAACTACTTTCATATGGGTAATATTTGAACTGACTTGGCTAAAATTTTGCTAATTATTTGGCAATGAACTAAGATTGATGTTTTTGTTATTATGAATAAAGGAACAAGATGAGAGCAATTTACTCATTTATGTTTTATTACGGGTCTATTGCTTAGTTACTTTTCTATCAAACTGAATAATGAAATACACTATTATAGCCTTACTCTGTCCTAATTGTAGACACCTAATTTTTGCCCCTCTATAGTCCTAATTTTTTAATTTTTATTTTTACAAAAAGGGTCCTAATTCAAAAATAAAAATAACAAAAAGTTTAATAAAAGATAAAAATAATAAAAATTTAACAAATAATGAAAATACTAAAAAAAAATAAGAAAAGAAAAAATTATTATAAAGAGTTTTGTAGATTTATTTGGAATAAATAGTTTTAGTTTTAGTTTTAGTTTTAGCTTAGTTAAAAAAATTTATTTTAAGGAATCGGGTGGTTTAAATATAATTTAATTGTACTGAATGTCAAAGTATAGGCCAACGGCCTAACGGATAAGTATCGAAATATTTAGAGTGGATTTAATTTGAGGTTAATAGATACAATAGATATATCCAGATATGATTTGATTTGGCCCTTAAAAACATCCATACACGTAGATATAAAAGAGGAGACACAGCAGAAAAAAGACCACTTTCACTCAGCAGAATTCTTCAGCGACAAAAACATACATCCATCGACTAAAAAAAGTCAATCCCCTACTGACCACCCATCCATTTGCAGCAGCAAAGCAGAAACTCCAAATACAACCAATCAATAATCCACTTTTGGACAACAACAAAACAAAAACTCCATACACACGCGCTACAGATCATGCACGGATCATCAATACTGACCCTCACACCACACCGGTAACATAGCGAACAGAATAGCAGTACATCGGATAGTAGCGAACAAAACAGTAGCACAGTGGACAACAGTGAACAGAACGACTACTGCTGCAAAATTCTACAGCACAACGGATAGCAGCGAACAGGACAGCAACACGGTGGACAACAGCGAACAAGACAGCAGCAAGGCGGATAGTAGCAAATAGGACAGCAGCAAACAAGGTAGATAGCAGCAAAGCGGACAACAGCAAACTGGACAGCAACAAGGCAGACAGTAGCGAAGCAAACTCAAATAATAATCCGACGCCAATAGCCATACGCAACAGTAACCCCGTTATACGCCGGCCATCGTCCTTCATCACGTAATCAAGAATTTAGGTCCCTTTCTTTCCAATTTCGAAATTGTTTGTTTAATTATTATTATTATTATTATTATTATTATTATTATTATTATTATTATTATTATTATTATTATTATTATTATTATTATTATTATTATTATTATTATTATTATTATTATTATTATTTAGATCTTTAGTTATTGAATATAATATATACGAATATGAACATATTAGTTTTAGGAGCTTTTATTTTTAGTCTTTTATATATAGATAATTGTTTAATAACAATAATATATGTATATGTATATATTAATTTATGTATTCTTCTTTTAACATTAGTTTTCTTGATTTGATAAATTAAGTATTGATTTAAGTGAATGTATATTTTATGTTAGTTTAGGAGTTATTAGGACTGGTTATTTTTGTTATGATTTGATCTTGTTTAAGGATTTGTCATATAGAAAGTTGTTTTTTTTTTTAAATAAAAGTTATAAAACAATAACATTCAAGAATTAGTACCTTTTTGTAAAAAATAAAAATAAAAAAGAAAGAAAGAAAGAAAAATGACATATTTGTTAAAAACACACTTGAACTCACTCCTTAGACGAATTCTATAGTTGTGCGCGCAATAGGATTAGGATTGGGGATCCAATCTGTTCTCTTTCATTAGCTTTGCGTGCTTTGCCTTACAGGTACATAATAGTGATTTTTAATTATTATCTATAGCTTATCTTTTTTATTTATTTTTATCTCACTTACTATAAGCGTAGTTATTTTTAAGACTTGTAAAAAATTTTGTTATTAAGTCTTTAATTGCTAGTAATTAGTTATAGCATTAGTGTCTAGTGAACATATGTTAAGTTTTAGTTTATTTCTTTTTTATTATTTTTTTTGTTAGATTTCATATTTTCAAAATGATATTTTTATAAAATCTCATATTTTACAAAATCTTGTTTTTTACATATTGTATTATTTTAGAAAAATTGCATTAGACATGTTAGGGTTTTCTAGATAAAAAAAAATCATTTTGATGTTCATAAAATAAAAAAAAAATCTTTAATTGAATTTTTTTTTTTACGGCGAAACATCTTTTCCATAGTTTAGGCTTGTTTTCCATAGTTTAGATGTCTTTTTCATAATTTAGATGGCTTTTCCATAGTTTAGGTTTCTTTTTTATGATTCAAACATCTTTTCTATAGTTTGAACATCTTTTCTATGGTTTAGACATCTTTTCTATGATTCAGACATCTTTTCTATGATTCAGGCATCATTTCTATGATTCAGATTTTTTTTCTATGATTTAAATAACTTTTTCATAGTTTAAATTTCTTTTCTATGATTCAAATATCTTTTCTATAATTTAGATTTTTTTCTATAGTTTAAACATCATTTTCATAGTTTAAATTTCTTTTCTATGGTTTAGGCATTTTTTCTATGATTAGGCATCTTTTCTATGTTTAGACATTTTGTCTATGGTTAGACATCTTTTCCATAATTTAAGCTTCTTTTCTATAGTTTATGTATCTTTTCCATTATTTAGGTTTCTTTTCCATGATTCAAACGTCTTTCCTATAATTTAGATTTTTTTTTATTTTATGGTTTAAATATCTTTTTCATAGTTTAGATATCTATACTATGGTTTGGACATCTTTTCTATGGTTTGGACATCTTTTCTATGGTTTAAAGTATCTTTTCTATGATTAGGAAATATTTCTCTCTCTTTTTTTTTATGTTTTAAGCATCTTTTCTATATAAAATATTCATCATGTAGAACATTGCATATTTCATAAAAATTGCATATTTCATAAAATCTTTAGGGTTTTTCTTGAAAATAGAAAAAAAAATTATTATCACTTTGTTATTTTTAAATAAAAATTTTAATTTGGGACTTTTCAAAAATTAGGTTTTTAGGTTTTTTTTTTATAATTAGGAATAAAAATTAGGTTTCTAAGGATTTTTCTTAATAAAAATAAAATGGTTAATAAAAACGCAAATTCAACCAATCATTTTTTTATAAAAAGAACCAACACATTAAAGTTTTCGAAAAGAATTACGATCATCTGATCCTAGCGAGTGGGTACGTAGGCACCTTCGGGGCGACGATAAAATATGTAGAAGCTTAAGTTCTTTTTTCTTTTGATTTTATTTATTTATTTTTGTAAATATTATAATTAGAAGAATAATCCCAATTTCGGTAAATCGATAGTGGTACCTGTTAAGCATTTAATAGGTTAGCCCTCGAATTCGGAACCCTTTAGTTCTTCATTTAAAATTGAAATTAAAGACCGGTAGCCAAATTGTAATCAATCCACCCAATTAGTTATAGTTTCTTTTTCTTTTCCAACTTAGCTTGGGTAGCAACTCCAAAAATTATTTTCAATAAAAAAACCAGAATTTCTCAATTTCTTTAGTCGATGATTAATATTAAATGGATTAGGATTTAGTATTAATCAGGAAATGAGAAATTAATTTTCAAATAAAAGAAATTGAAAAATCAAACTCGACACTAATGAATTGTTATGTATGGATTTCATAAAAGGTAGTTGGAAGACTTACAAGAGCACGAAGGGCTTATAGAACAAATCACAATGAGTAAGAATGTTGGGGTTTATCCGAAGGGGAATTTCCATACTTAGGTTAGTTGAGCATTTGAGAGAGAAAGAGTAAACTAAAAAAGTAAGTCAAGTGTATAAATATGAAAGGTAGATCCTTAATAGTAGAGACATACTCTAAATTTTTAAGAGAATAACTAAAGACAATTATCAGGTTACCAATTCTCATAACTATTTCCACATAGTAGAGCTTGAGCTTCATAGACTAAGCTTTGGTCGACCTAGACTTGAAGGCCCAGGTCCTTCAAAAATTGGAGACTTTATAGTGTAATTAAGATCTGAACTAACCTCTTGGGATAGGATAGTAAGGATCCTTCATAGATTGGCTTCAAAGTTGTCAAAGATGTCTTCTTTAAAGAGCTCAGCTCAAAAAGGCAGGTTTAAATAAGCCTATGGAGCTCAACCCATGGCTAGAACATGCCAGTTCGTGACTAAGGGCCGCTATCCAAAATCACCTATCAATAAAATTGAAATTCCATTCTCTCTTATTTCATTCAACAAAGTGAATAGGCCATCAATGTCCTAATACACATCTTAAACATGTATCTTTATAATTGACATTATTGTTAAACATGACATATAAACATATACCAAGTATTTGCATTATTATGAGAATAGAACATATTTATTTGCTACAATTATGTTGCTATTTGTTCTACATATTACAAATATAGTATTAAAGCAATATTTTACTATCTCCTTGTGAGAGTTTTCTCCTTGTCATGGGATACTATTATAATATTATTGTTGTTATCTATTTGAGATTTTCTATTATCCTTTTACTGTAGTCTTGTCTTAAATCTCATATTTCTTTCTATTATTATTTTGTTTGTTTTAAAGTATATCCCTTCCATCTTTATCTCATCTATTCATTACGTCTCTCTTTTCTTTTGTATTATCTTTAGTGTTATCTTTATTGTCTCTTGTGTTTAAGGTCTTAATCTTTCTATCCTCATTTTGATTATTATTTTTTTCATTTTAGAATGGCTTCATCATCCAAGGTTTCCATTATATTAAAAGGCGATTGGGATTTAGAACCTGAATTCATCACCTTAGAATCTAAGCAGTTAGATTCAAATCATTATCTAGTTGGAAGGGTTTTTACAATTAAAATTTTGAATAAGAATGCAATGGTCAAAATGTTAAAGAAGGTGTGGTCTAATTTCGCTATGAAGAATATTGCATTCATCAAACATGATTCTATATTATGTAGCACTAAGCATGGAGAGTCTACTTTGAAGATTATGAATATGTAACCTTAGTTCATTATGGGAATCAACTACTCCTACAAATATGAGATCTTAAACATTTGATAAAAGATTTATCCTTCACTTCTGTTCCATTTTGGATTCAAATTTTGGGATTGCACCTTGGAATATTGACATCAAGTAATGCAAAAAAGATTGCTTCATATTTGGCTACAGTCATGGAAGTTGAAAATTACTCCATTATCTAGAGAAAGTTTTTAAGTGTAAGGTTATGTCTTGATATAAATAAACCTCTATAGAGTGGTAAACGAATTAAAGATCCATCTTGATGCGACTTTGGGGTCAAACACATGGAAAAGCACCATAACAAACAAACTGAAAAGGAAACAAAAAAGAAATTAGCAAAGCTTGAGCAGTTGCCAAATAGATATGACTCATCACTTCATCCTACTTGGCTTACAATTCGTTGAATATGATACACCGATCTAAACTAAAGGGTCGCTCACCACTACTCCTTACTAAAGGGAATAGATAAGAGTTAAGAGATAACGAGAACACTAAGGTTGCTCAAAAATGAATAACTCTGTATTAGAAGTTGAATGAATGCATACAAGGAAAGTAAGGGTTTATATACCCATTCACTAGGGTTGTTTTACATGTATGATAAGACAAAAGGGTATTTTAAACTAGATTATATAAGACATACTAAAAGGGGTAAAAAAGATAAAGAATGTTTAGTATGAAAAAGAAATAATGATTCTAGAATATTGTATTAGAAGATACGTATCGTTCGGTGGCTAGACATTAGGGATATGATACAACATAGGCAGAAGCAGGAATGCATTACAGTTAGGGGCCAACCTGATCTAGATCAGGTCAAGAGCTAATTAACCTAGCAAAAGGTCAATTGTCTTGAAGTCAAACGATAGTAGGTCAGGTTGGTAGCTCAGCTCGATTAGTTTTAGGTTATTTTCTTGATTAGGACTTCGCTGTTGGGTAGAAGCATCTTGGACACATGTGAATATCTAAGTGATAGGTCGGCAGGAGGTCGGATCAAAATAAGTGTCCTTGTCTCGGCTATGGCTTAAAGCTAGTATTTTCCGTATGAGTCCTTAAAGTCCTCTAGCTCTTCTTCTTGTGATCAATCCAAAGGGTTAATTCCTATCATCTACCTAAGGATAAAAATGATTTGTCCTCAAATTTGAATTGGTTTCTGCTCATTCTTCTAGGGCGCTCATAGGGTCTTCTTCTATTGGTTGATGGGGATAAAATCGAACATATTGAAGGTAGAGGAGACACTATAGTCATTAAGCAACTCAATCTGGTAGGCATTCCAGTTGATCTTCTTCAAGACCTTAAATGGGCTATCAGCTCAAAGAGATGGTTTGCTTTGTCTTAAGTACGGGAATCGATCTCAGCTAAGGTAAATCCATACTAAGTCTCCTAGTTGGAAAGATATAGTTTGATTACCTTGGCTGCCAATCTCTTGTTGTCTTTGATTGAATTTGGTAATCTTCCTCGTGATAAACTGGTGTAGCTCATGCAATTCTTAGTCTCAGTCTACTTTAGATTAGCTCTCTTTAATAGCGGCTAGGGTATCAATCATATCCAAGGGAATGGTAGGGTTAAGGCCATAGACTAACTCGAATAGGGTCTTCCCAATGGTGCTATGGATAGTTTGGTTATATGCGAACTCCATGACCGATAGGTACAAATCCCAATCCTCTAAGTTCTTCCCTACAACAGCTTTGAGTAAATTACCTAGTGTCCTATTTACCACTTCAGTCTGGCCATCAGTCTGAAGGTGGTTATTGGAGCTAAACACTAGTTTAGTCGGACAATCTCCTGCAAAAACAAATCAACAATATATAAGGCGTCATTAGTGCGATGGCACGAAATAAAGCATACCATCTTGCTAAAGTGATCCACTACAACAAAGATAAAATCTTTCCTCTGGATGTTCAGGGTAACTCTAAGACAAAGTCCATACTGAGGTCAGCCCATGGTAAGATAGGTGTTGGTAGGGGCCTGTAATCTCCATGGGGTTCTCTCTTCCCCTTAGTACGCTTACACACTTCATAACAACCGATTACCTTATGGACATTCTTAGCTAGACCTAGCTAGTAAAAATTCTCTTTCAACAGGTTAGCTGTCTTGAACTCTCCAAAGTAGCCTGAAAGTCCACCGCTATGACCTACCTGGACCAACAGTTCACATATGGAACAGTTTGGAATACATGACCTATTATCCTTGAATAGATAGCCATCCTTAAGATAATATCGTCTAACAACTAGTCCTTCATGACGCTATTCAACAATAAAACCTCAGTGAAGGTCATTAGCATACTGCTCAGTGATGAATGAGAATCCCAACAGTTTTGTTTGCAAAGTGGTTAGCAAGGTTTGCCATCGTGATAAAGAATTGAAGACCACATTTGTACTTCCCTTCTTATGCCAAATGACGTACGAGAAACCTTCCATGAACTCTAACCACTTAGCTTTTCTTTTCGAAAGCTTATTCTGACACCTAAGATGCTTCAAAGATTCGTGGTCAATGTAAATAACAAACTCTCGTGGTAGCAGGTAGTGTTGCCAAACGATAAGGGCTCAAAAAAGGAAATATAACTCCTTCTCTTACACAAAATAGTTAAAGGCCGGGCTACTCAGTTTCTCATTGTAGTAAGTAATGGGTCATGATTCTTACATTAGGATAGCACCAATTCCAATTCCTAATGCATCACATTCTAACTTAAAGGGCTTGTCAAAATCTGGTGATGATAAGTCAAGTACAGAGGTAAGTTTTTCCTTGATTTCTCTGAAGCTCTATTTAGCTTAGTCATTCCACTTAAATCCTTCACTCTTCTTCGTCAACTCAATTAATGGGGTGACTATTGTACTGAACTCATTAATAAATCACCTACAAAAAGAAGCTAGGCTATAGAAACTTCAAACTTTAGTGACATTCTTTAGCATTGGCCATTCCAAAATAGCTCGGATCTTCTCCTCATCTGCTCGGATTCCTTCCATTGATACTATAAATCTTAGAAAAATCACCTCACTCTAGCAAAATGTACACTTCTTTATATTCTCATACAACTTTTCAACTTACAAAATGTCAAATACATTACGAAGATGTTAAACATGGTCATTCAGGTCAACGTTGTATACTAACATGCCATCAAAGTACACAACCACACATCTTCCAAGTAAAAGGCACATCACATGGTTCATTAACCTCATGGATGTGCTCGGTGCATTTGTAAGTCCAAATGACATAACTAACCATTCGTAGAGTCCGTACTTAGTCTTAAAGGCAATCTTCCATTCATCACCCCGATCTCATACAAATTTGGTGGTAACCACTTCGCAAATCTATCTTTAAAAATATCCTTGCACCATGAAGCTCATCCAACATGTCATCAAGCCTCAATATTAGGTATCTATACTTGACAGTAATTTGATTGATTGCTCGACCATCAATGCACATATGCCATGAATCATCCTTCTTTGGAATGAACAGAGTTGGTGCAGCATAAGGGCTCATGTTCTCCTTCACATATCCTCATTCAATGAGTTTATCCACCTGCTTTTTCAGCTTATCATCCTACTCAAGGTTCATCCTATATGCAAGTTAGTTAAGTAGGGTGGCACCGAGCTATAAATCAATACAGTGCTCTATGCCTCAAACTTGTAGCAATCCTGTAAGCAGTTCTTCATGAAACAAGTCAAAAAACTCATTTAGCAAGCATCGGATTTTTTCTAGGACTTCCTGTAATTCCCTCATCTCTATGTTTAACCAATAAGAAGATCAGTTCATCACTCTTCTTAACAGATTGAAACTCCTTATGGTTCATCACTAGGGCCTTTTTCTTGTTAGCTCGGGTGAGCTGATTATGAGTTTCATTTACTTAGAATAGGGTTAGCAGTTACAATACTATCCTCCTTCCATCCTTAGCAAAGGTATAGGTGTTCTTATATCCATCGTATGTAACACATTAGTTGAATAGTCAAGGTCATCCAAGCAGTAGGTGTGAAGCTCCCATGGGAACGACATCGCACACCACTTTGTCCCTGTATACATTTCCAACAATGAACGGCTCAATCACTTGTTCACTCACATATAAAGTACCTTTATCACAAATCCAATGTAGCTTGTAAGGTCAAGGATGCTTTGAGGTCAACAAACCTAACCTCTACACAAGGAATTATGCAACAACATATGTACAACTTCCTTCATCCTTTATGATTGTGTACAATTGGCCTCTGATGGTACACTTAGTATGAAATAGATTTTCTCTCTGGTCCTCCTTAGAGTTCAATAAGGAACTCAAGACTCACCTTAAGATTAAAGTCATTACTTCTCCTTGGTCAGCATAGACATAGGTCTCCTCCTCCTCTGCAACGTTGAGCTTCCCAACATCTTCTTCGGGCTCACTCTTGTCGATGCTATCCACTACATCTCCTCAAAGCACGACGACGCGTCAGTTCAGACACTCAGCAACCATGTGTTCGAAGCCTAAGGATTTAAAACACTTCACCTCACTAGTCTTCCGTCTGGATGGTTGTCCTTTCTCATAGATTGTCGGGATCGGCCTAGCCTTGGGTCGACTCAACTGTCTTACTCAGCTATGCTAGTCTACTCAGCATTCGTTAGGTTGGTCATTCCTTTCCTCGGCTTGGTATGGCCTCCTTGGTTCGACTTGAATAGGTCGACGCAATATGGGAGCTCGGGAGAATGTTTGTCCAGGTCGGCTTAGAACATTTCTTCTTTGCTTTCCAACCCTCTATGCGATCTCGATTGTCTGCTCTAATGTGTAAAGCCTCTGTACTTCCACAATATTATAAATCTCATACTTGAGCCTTGAAATGAACCTTGATACTATACGAGCCTTTAGTTCTTCAACGTCTACTCTGATCATAAGGATCTAAAATTCTCTAACATAGTCATCGACAAATCGGTTTCCTTGGCGAAGTTCCTACAACTTGGTGAATGTATCTTGTAGATACGTTTCGAGCATAAATCTACCCCTCAACAACTTTTTCATCTCGTCCCAGGTTCTAACACCTTGTCTTCGATCCCTTACTTATGCTGCAATTAAATTTTTCTACCATATTGTTGCATGCCTAGTAAATTCTAATATAGTAAGTCAAACCCTGACAATATTCGTATACCCATAACAATCAAACACCTTCTCGACCTTCTCTTCCCACTCTAAGTATTCATCGGCATATACATTTCTATTAAAGGGAAAAATTTGAACCTTGACATTGTCTAACCCTTGAGGGACTTAGCATCCTTGTCCCTGTGTTTGGTAATAATCAACTTCCTCTTCCTCACTAAAACCTTCAACATTTAGCTCCTCATCATCTTCCATAATTTCCTCTAACTCCAATCTTCATCTAGCAGCTCCTCTAACTCGAGGAGGTCAAACTGGGTGATTGGTTCGATTGACTTCGTCATAGTGTCTCTTAAGGGCGCCATCTTGAGGGTTGTGTTGCTTACACCTTAGGGTTGTTGCCTATTGACTTGCATTGTGATGACTAGACTCTCAACAAGGTTTGTGAGTCTGTTAAGTTTGTCATCAATTAACCTTAGGGTATTACTACCATTATTACTACAACTAGGTCGAGCACCACAACCCTAGTCATCAATAACTCCATGAACACTTAAATTTGACATAATGTAATACTTTTTCAAACAGATTAACAAACTACTAACAACCTTAATACCCAATAGTCACTAAACAAAATAGAAATAGACTTACTTTGTTTTTGTAATGAAAAAAAAAAAAAGTAAGATAGAGCAACAATGAAAACATACTTACAAACACACAAGTACACTATAGTAGCTACGAAAGGAACATAACAGCCATAAACAGTAAGGTGAACAAAAACTTCACTATAACTTTACATACTCTCGGAACTATACTCTGATACTTGTAAAGCTGATGCATCTCCGAGGTTGGACATATAGGGAAGCACCACAATAAATGAATCGAAAAGGAAATAGAAAAGAAACTAGCAAAGCCTAAGCAACTACCAAATGGATATGACTCACCACTCGTTCCTACTAGACCTACAATTTGCTAAATATGACAACAAGAACAATAAGGTTGCTTAAAAATGAATAACTCTGTATTAGAAGCTGAATGAATGTATATAAGGAAAGTAGGGGTTTATATACCTTTTCACTAAGGTTGATTTACATGTATGAAAAGATAAAAGGGTATTTTACACTAAGTTACATAAGACATACTAAAAGGGGTAAAAGAGACAAAGAATATTCAATATGAAAAAGAAAGAATCATTCTAGAGCATTGTGTCAGAAGACACGTATTACTTGGTGATTAGACATCAAGGATATAATACAATGTAGGCAGAAGTAGGAATTTGTTACAATTAGGGGCTGATCTGGATCAAGTCAAGAGCCAATCAGCTTAGCAAAAGGTTAATTGTCTTAAATGTAAGCCCTAAAGCTAAGCCAATTGATTATAGGAATGAAATTAGAACATAAGGTTTTGGGCGATCAGTTAAAGAATCCGATCAAACCCAAATTATAAACTATTAAGAGAAATATTAGTAAAAACGATTCCGTAAACTTGAATTTAAGAAAATAAGCAATAAAATAAAATACTATAAAAATTTCAAATTTTAAGTATATAATGCGTCATTTATCGAAAATGCATAAAATGCATTTCGATAATTGACGAATCGCTAGAGATAAATTATATGTATACTAAAAATCATAAAATGATCTAAATAATATTTAATAATATTTATTTGTACTACATATGAATTTACATGTAAGTATAAATATGCGTAATTACTTAAAATACGCGAACTGTGCTAAAATAATACTAAATACTTAAAGAAAATTCATAATTAATTGAGAAAAAATCAATAAAAATCAGAAAAAAAATCATGAATGATCCAGAATTGGGTCATGGCAACTGGGAAAAATAAAAAAAAAAAATTCGGCCAATTAAATGAAGACAACATAAAAGGCAAAAATTAAGGGATAAGGCAATTGTCTTATCCCATTTAATGCACAATAAATCCCCTAAAGCCCTATAAATAGTAGAAAAAATCATAGAGCTCATTTGGGTAGTTTGGAAAGTAAGAAAAATAGAGAGAGGTGAAAATTGAGAGAAAAATTCGAGTTAGAAAAAAAATAAGAAAAACTGTGCAATTAGGGCTTTTAAAGGGAACCCTCACCAGACGAGCAACTGGAAGTGGACGGCCACCACCACCATATGGTGGTGGAAGCGCCCAAGCCTTCCGACAAAGCCACGGTGGCTAGCGGTGGCCGGAGCCACCAAGATCGGTGAGTCCGATTTCCAGCCCGATTCTTGTGTAATTTTGTAAAAATAGTAAATATTACTATAAAATTATGAATTTTGTTATTCTAGAATATTTTTGTATGTAGTTTTTATGAAAAATATTATTTTGATGAAAATATGTCTCGTAATATAGGGTCCTTAAGAAATCGTGCAAAACCGAGTATAATTCGGTTTAGAAATAAATGACCTTAGGAGTGTAGTTTCAAGCCCAAAATTTTTGTGTAGATTACTTAGATGATATAGAACAGTGTATGAAGCCCGTTTTCAAAAATTAATTTTTGAAATTTTTAGATAATTTTTAGGCCCTAAAATGAGGCATAAAATGGGTAATTTAGGGTTAATTAAGTAATTAAATGATTAATTACTGATTTAGTAAATAATTATATGTTTTAAGATGTTAAAATGTGATGGAGTATGATACTTGTAGCATTTAGGGTGTTAGATGTAATTATTAGGTTAATTATGTAGTAAATGATTAATAAGGAAAAATAGTTAACTTTAAGTTGATTTTGTAAATTAGGGAAATTAAGAGTAAAATCTGATTTAGGATGAATTTAGACATTTTGAAATGATAATTGATGTTTAGGGATGGTAATTAAAGTGATAAAAATATTAGAAATGCATTATGTACATAATAGGCAATAATGCATAATATGTAATTTTAAAAAATATAATAAATAGAAAATATTATAATAAAAATTGATATTTTGAGAATAATAAAAATGTACAATAAATCTGATAGGAAACTTGAATTTATTTAATTATATGAAAAATGTAAAAGTTTCTCACATTATGAGTAAATTCGGTACACTAATATGGATTTAAGTGTACCGGGTAAAATAAATACTATATAGGAGTAATGATGGTATTTAGGAGATCGGGAAGTAATGTAATTAATTTCACATTATACATTATGAGTTGAAATGGATTTCTAAGGTTGGAATCTAAAACATTACTTAGAAATCGAACTAAAAACCTAATTTAGAAATCGATGCGAAAACCGAACCTGAACCTAACCCCAAACCTAGAATAATTGTAAAAAACTTAATACCTAGATAATTAGGCATATTAAACCTTAAACAAAACCTAATAATAAGCGTTATAGGATAAAACGAACCTATAATAGTTATATGAAAAGCTGAAACCACGTTTGTGTTATAGGGATGATCGGCAATGGCCTGAGCAAATCGAACCTCGAGTGAGTGAGCGAGGAGTCGAGGTAAGTTGGAATTAATATGATGCTGTATTTTGGAAGCTTAAGATTATGCTTGGTTGTGCTTGTTAGATAGTTGAATGTGTGCATGTGCTTGATTATGGGTGATGCTATGATTCTGTTTGTTGATTACATACAAATCATATATTGTATGATTTGTATGTAATGATTGATCACCCTAAACTGGACTTAATCAAATATATGACCAGTAATCATAATCTGACATGCATGGCAACCCGTTAGGGGAACTTAGGACTCTCCGGCCAAATACCGACCCCTTCAGAAGGGATAGCACAGGATTGCAAAATGGTCCCTTCTTCATCCTCAGTCGAACTAAGTGACAGGAGAGGAGGTCACGGCGAAGGTGGAGACAGTGGTTCGAAGGTAGTCGCGGAAAGAGCAAGGTCTCCATTACACAAGCCTTGGTTTGGTCGTGAGTTGTTGCATTAACGGTAACTCCTCAACCCGAATTAGAGCGGGCGCAATTTCTCTAATCTCACGACGGGCCGGACAACGTCGTGCGATGGCATTTTCTTGCACATGCATTACACCTAATAAGTGATTGAAAACCTTATTGTGTTTATAGTATATTTTTAAGTCCTCCATTCTAACTTACTGAGCTATGGTTGCTCACATCCCTATAGACGTCATGCAGGTACTGGCTAAGAAGCGGCAAATCACTACTCTGAAGCTAGCAAGTACTGGACCTTGGGGAATGAGGAAAAATATTTGAAGAACAAACATATATTCTTAAGGTCTAAGTTTTTATCGTAGAATTATTTTATTCATTTTTGAATGATGTGATAACTTAATTATAGTATATATATATAGATTTTCTCACTTTCTTAGGTAAATGCTTTATCTAAATTACAAACTGTTTACTTCAAAGCGGGTTAGTCGTAAACGCCTTGTGTAGATCAAGTCTAAGATAGCGTTTGTAAGGCCAACTTCTATCTTAGGATGGTTTACACAGCGGGGTTGTTACGACTCTACTGCTTTGGGGCGTAACATTAAAGTCAAACGCCAATGGGTCAAGTTGGTAGCTCGGCTCAACTGATTCTAGGCTATCTTTTCGATTAAGACTTACACTGTTGGGCAAAAGCATATTGGACATACGTAAGGATCTAAGAGACAGGTCGACAGGAGGTTGAATCGAGATAGGAGTCCCATCTCGGCTATGGCTTAGAGCTAGCATTTTCCATATGAGCCCTTCAAGTCCTCTAGCTCGGCTTCTTATGATTAGTTCAGGGGGTTGATTCCTATCACATCTAGTAAAAGAAGTCTAGTTAAATTTAATTTTGAAAGGTTTTTAGATATCTTTTACTTTTGTAGATGACTAGGCTATAGGGAGACACATTGCCATGTAAAAATCTAGTGATATTTCTAAATTAGAGAAACTTGGTGATTAACTCTATGCGACTTTAGCAAAAAGAATATCCAACTAAACCCTAGTGATATTTCTAAATTGAAGAAACTTGGTGATCAGCTCTATGCAATTCTCGCAAAAAGAATATCTAACTAAACCTTGACAAATGAGGAAGATGATCCAAATAGGAAAGTTAACATAGGAATAGAAAGCAAATCATGTAATAATGTTGTGAGTGGAAATTATAGGAAATCTAATGGGAGTAATAATGTGGTTAGCATGACGAATAAGAACAACAAAATTATTGGGGCAGTCGATGTGCAAATGCAAGTAACATTTGTGATTCCTTAAAGGGATTAAATAAAAAAAGGGACAGTTTAATATCGGATGCATCAAAGGATCAACTCAACCTAAATATAACTCATTATATTGCAGATTCTTCTTAAGGAAGTCTAATAATATGTTTTGGAAACCTATTTTTTAGGTCCTTCTTACAAGTTTAGAGCTTCCTTATAATATGGAGGCCTTTGGGCCCATAGGGAAGATGTCTGACCCATTAACCTATGCTTACCCTCAAGTAAATTAGATGGAATCTTTTGACCTTTTAAAGTCATACACGAAGCCTCACATGTCCTCTGATAAAGCTACTGATTATTACATTGTTTTGAATTTGGTGTCTAGTAAGAGTGTAAATCCCTCTAACGACCCGAACCTATAAAGCCATAGCAAGTATTGTTGTGTATTTGCAAAATAGGCTTTCAACTAAAGCCATTGATGGTAAAACACCATATGAAGCTTAGATTGGTGTTAAGCCATCGATAGCTCATTTAAAAATCTTAGGAAGTATGTATTATGCATGCAATCATAAAATGAAAAGGGATAAACTTGATGAAAGAGTTGAAGTTGATATCTTTGTTAGATATAGCAATATTTCCAAGTCATATAGACTTTTAAATCCCATACTAGTGAGAAAAAGTGTGAAATTTGATGAGAATGTTGCTTGTAATTAGGAAAAGATGGTAGTTGAAACCTTTAGTCAAAGTTTAAATTTTGAGAATCTTCCTTAAGAACAAGATGCTACCCTTGAGGAGGAGAATTCAGATGATCAACACTTTCTTATAAAAGGTACCATATCACTCTAAGATATTTAGAGTAGGTGTTGTATCGTTGTTCTTAAACCTATAAGTATCACTCAAGCCTTAGATTCTCTATAATGAAAAGCTGCCATGGAGAAGGAAATCAACATGATTGTTAAAAATAACACATGGTTCCTTGTTGATAGTCTTGAAAATCAGCGAGTAATAGGAACTAAATAGGTTTTTGGATTGAAACTTAGCTGTGACGGTTCCATCAACAAATATAAAGCAAGACTTGCGATAAAAGGATACTTTTAGAAACAACAAATCGATTTTACATAAACATATTTTCCTACAACTAGATTTGATACTATCAAATCACTTCTTGTTGCTGCTACTCATAAACATTGAAAAATATAGTAACTTGATGTAAAAATCAGCCTTTCCCAATCACATTCTTAAGGAGCAAATTTGTACTAAACAACTAAAGGGATTTGTTACCAAAGAAGTTGGTGATAAAGTGCACTTATTGAAAAAGGCTCTCTATGGATTAAAACAAGCACTAAGGGCTTAGTATGCTAAAATTGATGAGTATCTAGTTGATTTGGGATTTAAAAGAAGTATGAATGAAGCTACATTTTACGTAGAAACTTTAATAGTTTCCATCGATGTTGATGATATTTTTGTCATTGAAAGTGATTTAAACTTTGTTGCTAAAATTAAGAAGCAAATGCATGATTTTTGTAGGATGAATGACCAAGGGTTCATGTGTTATTTCTTGGGAATCGAGGTAACTGTAGCATTTTTATTTCCCAAAAAAGGTATCCAACAGATGTCTTAAAGAAGTTCTCCTTGTCAAGTTGTAAAGCAGTATTGACTCCAACTGTTCAAGAGCAAAAATTGCAAAAAAACAAAAAAAAACAAAAAAAAAATTGATGGCATAAGGTCTATTGATTCCTCTATTTTCAGAATTAGTATGATAGGATTCTTGATGTATTTGTTAAAGATAAGGCCTGGTATATGCCATGAATGTTCTTTTAAGGTTTATGAATATGCTAACTCAAATTTGACCTTAAAGCTATCAAAAGAGTTATTGGGTACATACAAAGTACATACATATGATGTTTTAATTGGTACTTAGCTCCCAAACCAAATGTTAATCACTTTGGTACAATTTATAAATAATGAAAGTTCTAAACTTGGAATTGTTTTCCATTAGCCTACTTATTTCTAATAAATGTTAGACTGCTACATTAAAAGCACCTCAAAAATTTAACCATTATCCCCTCTTAAGGCATTTTATGTTTTATCCTACGCATAATATCCTCCGTAATTCTAGTAACTTCACTGTCTCATATGAACACTAGTTTTTTACATATCTAGTATTTCCATACCTTATTTTTAGGTCCTAATCATGATATTACATTGTTTTAAGATTGTATAGAGCACCAGGAGCCGAAAATTATCTACTATCATTTCATTTGTAGCAACTAATTTTTGTGGTCCCCTTTTTTCATGTATTCTGGGCTAAACCAAAGGACAACAAATTTATCTAATGAGTTAATTTGTTAGATAAAGCAATGAGAAGTAGAGTTTTATAGAGATAATACTTGACCTTGTCATGAGAGATAGGTCCTACTTAGCACTTGAGAATAACTAGTAGTTAGTTATATATTGTCAAAACACAATCCATATAATTGAACTAAAGATAAAACAAAGCACTATCCATGCTTCAACAAATGATTACAAGTTCCAAACAAGTCCTTGAATCACTGTCTTCTCTCTCACCAGGAACGAACTAGCAGTTCTTAGAGGAAATGTTGCAATTTGTCCTCATAAGGTTAGAAGGAAGCATTTTCTAGTTGAAATGATAAGCCAAAATTACACTTAGAGTAGTTAAAGAACATTCTCCAACATTTCCCATCAAATATTGAAATCATCTATTCGGATAAAAACAAGAAAAATCGTTATGTTCATTTTCCACTATGTAAAAGAATTTTAGATACAAGATACAAAGAGATAGAAATAGAAAAATGCAGACACATGATTCCGCTAAAAAGATTAGTCAAGTAGTCAAGATATTATTAAACAACTTGTGTTGGTAAAGGCCAACTCTCATCTATTTATAAGAGTGAAAATAAATGGCATCTTTCTAATTTGATTGTATGTACAGACTAAGAAGTAAAGAGAACCCTCAATGTACTACTTACCAATTTTGTTAACAAATTGCTCATTGTAGCTAACACTACACCCTCTCATCATGATCAATGATCCCTCATTTATCAAGTTCTTGATGATATTATCATATATATGCACATGTTCTACATCGAAGCACGTCTAAATATACATGCTTATTCAAAAATCTCTCCATATTACTACCTAACAACCCCTAATTTCAAGGAGTCTACCAACCAAAAAGGGCTTCATATATAAGCCATGACAAAATGCAATTAAAAAGAAGAAGTTGTGTCCTCTATCTAAGTGATGGAGTAGATGAATGATGAACAAAGAATATAAAACTTGCCATATGAAATGGGTCCATTAAGCTTTCTCAACCACCTTTTCCTATAACCAATACAATAGCCATTTCTTATTTTAAAAAAAAGTTGGAAATTTAGAATTTTACTTATAGGCACACAAGGCCTTATATATGGATGAAGAAACCGAGATACATTCACCCAATCTTCCAATGTCCAATTATATCAACTAATAAATTAGAAAGAAACTAAGTTACCACTCCCAATAATTTTCATTTGACTTCAAGATAAAGTCATTAGTGTTTGCTCGTAATCCATTCTCACTAATGCAAAGAAAGTTCTCAAATTAGAGTCTAGAAATGAATCATATGTACCTAGAGGATTTCATTGCTATATATGTTGAAGAGGTAGAAAGGAAATGCTTTCTATCTACTTCCTATATCTTTTTTTTTTTTTTCAATCACCCTTCATTTCATGAGTTACTTAATCAATCAAAGCAAGAATTTAGGTCTACTCATCTCATGGTGGTCTAATGATTCCATATAGTGATGTCCTTTATTAATATCATATTTCTATATTACACACTTAGGCTATAATTTTAAAAAAAAAAAAGAGCCAATTTTGTTAAACATTTAATTCTTTTCTAATATCTTCATGTTCAAGTTGCATATAACTAGAGAACAAATTTACTTTACTAAAGAGAAGGAAATGACTTTTTTCTCATCCTATATTTTTGGATAATCTGGTTGAAGGACATTAAAGTCTAACCTTTGTTATCTTGTCCATCTAAAACTTATTTAGAATTTACCAACTTTTTTCAAATAAAATTTCGTTCTATACTTTCTAGGTGTTTTATTTAATAGATTCGCATGGAATACATTGCAAACCTTTGTATTTCGTACCATATAATTTGGTAATTTGATTGTAACTTTTAAATTTAGTTCAGGTAAATATTCTTGAAAGTCCAATTTATGTCTTGTCTATTACTTATGTCTATCTACGGCTTTAGGTTCAAGGAAAACAGCAAATCTATTGAATTAAAAGCTCTTGTTAAAGGCCTTGAATTATGTAGATAGTATGATATCACCAAGGTTTGTATAGAAACAAATTCTCTTATTATATCAAGATTGCTAGCAATGACAGTTACAAGATGGGACATTTGGAATGAGACTTCATGGGCTAGGACTCTCCTTAATGAAGTTAAAAGCTATGTTAGTCATGTTCCGAGAGAAAGAAATGTTGTGGCCGATAAGCTGGCTAAACATGTAAGGGATAAGCAATCAGACTTTTTTTTTTTAGTAACCAATCTTAGTTGAACATTAAGCTCAAAAGAATATTGTTATAGGACTCTTGGGGCTTAGTTACTCCTCACCTTGTTTGTTATTTGTTGTTAATTTAATTTTGCTGGTTTGTAATTATGAGATAGGTTATTGTATTTTGGGGTAGTACTCCTCTTTCCCTTATACTTTTATTCTTTATACTGTAAGAGTTTTTTGTAAGGAGAGTGGTACTCCCTTATTTATTTTTATACAATTTACAGGTGTGTTGTATCTATGGGAAGTTAGGTCTATACCTCCTCTCCTTTTATAATATCCTTTTTATTAATAAAATTTAAGGCTACTAGTTACCCTTCACTGCCCTAACCCTACCTCGAGCCCCTGTCCCTAGTGTACTAGGTTTGCTACTAATTAAAATGAAAAACCTTAAACTAGAATGAAATTCTAAATTCTAACCTATAGAGGAAAATTAGATCTGTAGCGTTCTTTTAAACTCTCATAGAAATCTTACATCTATTTATGGATTGTTACTAAATACATAATTACAAATTCCGTAGAAATCATAACCTATTAAGATGACATAAAGACAATTTAAGTGTATAAGGTGTAGACACTTCATCTTTACCTCCTTTATTTTTCAAAATTTTTAGAATAGGGTCCTAAATTAGGAAAAATGCAAAAAATGAGAAAAAAAAAACAAAAAAAAAGTAAAATATTTAGGAAAGAAAGCTAAAAATATATAAAATTTAGAAAAATACAAAAAATAGAAGATTTAAGAAAAGCCAAAAAAAATAAGAAATTAAAAAAACTCATAAAAATATAGAATTTAGAAAAAGACAAAAAAATAAAAGATTTATAAAAAAAAATAAACATTTTAGATAGTTTAGTAGAATATAATAAAATAAAGAAAGGGTCATTAGGCTTAGGCTTAGATTTAAATCTGACCCAAGTTAACCTAGTCCATATTTCATATATAAGTAAGGAAAAACCAATAGCTCATTTGGATAGGCACTCGGATTTGATATTACATATGACTTAGAGATCCTAAGTTTAGTCCATGAAAGGTGCAAAACGCATCTTTTATTTTCTTTTCTCACTCCAACCTGACTTAACTGCTCCAATGCCTAGCTCCAATTTGTACAAACTCCAACTTAGTTTGGCTCTACTTTGGTTTTAATTTATGTTTTGTTCTTTATTTTTTTATTTTTGATATTGTAACTTTTCTTTTCCTTTCTTTCTTTTTCTATTTTTTTTTTGTTGTTGCTACTGTTATTTTTTATGTTATGATTGTATTCTATTTGTAATTGTAAAAAGAAAAGAAAAAGAAAGAGGAAAAGAAAGAAAGAGAAAAAGGATAGTGGCATAGTTTATTTATTTATAGAACAGCAAAAAAATTAAATAAAATAATTATAAAAATAAATAATATAAAAAAAAATTTATCACTTAGAAAAAATCCTTTTTCCAATAAAATAAATTTTTTTAGATTTAGGGCTTCTTATAGAATTTTTTTTTTTCTTTTAGACATGTTTTATATGATCCAGAGTTCTTTTCTACGATTTAGGTTTTTTTTTCTATATTTAAGCATATTTTCCATGATTTAGGCTTCTTTTTTATAATTAAGCTCCTTTTCCATGGTTTAGGTATTTTATATAGTTAGACATGTTAGCCGTGGTAATTATATATTTAATAAAAAGTTGCATTTAAATCTTTTAGGATTTTTCTAATAAGTTTTATCACCTAGACTTTTTTTTTCAAATAAATAAAAATAAATGAACCTTTTTTTATTTTTAAATTTGCCTTTCAAATTAGGATTTTTGAAAGGGCTAACCACTTAAAATACTTTTCGGAATTAAATTTACCTTTCATATTTAGTTATTTGTTTATTTATTTATTTGTATGTTATTGATTTTTTTATTTGTTATTAGCTTCACTGTATATTTCATTTTGATTATCATATTAATTTTACATATAGCACGATTAGGGCATGGGGGGATCATTTGTTGCATCAAAGATATAGGGTAGATACGGTTAGGCCCAAGTTATCTTAGAACCCTAAGAGTGGGACTATTGTGTAAGCTCCAGATGTAGTGGGTAACTACTGCTCGGGGTTGATTAAGCTACCCTACTTAAGCTATAATGTGACCAATGAATGTATTTTCTAAAAACAAGTGAGGTTACAAAGCTTAAGGACCTTTTAGAACCCACCTTAATTATCTATACTCCCCTCCAAGCTTAAGTTAGTACACTACCCTTAAAAATTGCAACCCTATTAGTTGCTTGAGTTTTAATGCAATCAAGTTTTGAAAATAATAGTAGGGTTGCAACTTAAGGAGTAATGTATCAACCCAAATGATCCTAACATCTACATTCTTTTTTCTTTTTTTGCATTGATAACTAATTTTTGTCCGTAAAATGGAAAGTAACCAACAAGAGAATAATCAAAGAGTTAATAAGCTGCTAGATGCCCTAGGAGTGCATGAACAACTACTACAAGCTGAATCTATCTACTAAAAGCAAAAGGCTAGATGCGCAAAGGCTTCTAATTGAATCTTGTTAACTCAAATAAAAAAAAGCAAAAGGACCATGGATTGGGCTTTAAAGATGCTATACAAGATTAAAGCCCAACTACAAGAGTTAGATTAGAAACTTTAAATGTGGTTAAAAGACTTTATATAAAATTTTAAGTTTCATTAAGAATAATTGTTAGGCTCCCTTCCTTTTGTTTTCTATACTCTGATTTTTTAAAATTATAAATTTTCTTTATTTTATCGTTTTTCATTCTTTAGCATTCCTTTCCTTATACTAGTCCTTCAATAGAGCTCACTTAACCATTCATTCTCTCTTATTTAGGGAAATGTAAATAGATCTCACAAATCATAAATAAGTCTTATCCTTATATTCCATTTTTTCCCTTTCTCTTTCTTAAAAAAGAAAATAAAATCAAGAAGTTGCTAATAAGTGAGGATTCTTATCTAAAGTAATGGCCAACAGCAGAAATAATGACAAACTTGATGGCACCAACCTTGCAGAAGTAAGGTTTTGTTCATTAGAGCAAACAGTGGGGAAAATGACTGACCAAATGAATTTTCTAGTTGACAATATCTCCTTACTCATGTCCATAATTTCATCAAATGAAGAACACTTGGGAGCTCAATAGGGGAAATCTATTGAAGCACCTCTTCTTGAAGAGAAAATCCATCCAACTTTCCAACCTAATACTATTCTTTCTAGGTTGACCCAAAGTTGAGTCAAGAAAGTATCGAGGAGTTGGAAAGGAAGCTAACTTACTAGATAATTGAAAAAATAGGAGCACTTGGAAATGATGATGCATTCGAGGAAGTTGGGATCACTGACCCTTCTATATTTGATGTTAAGGCCTACCTAGAAAAATTGAAGATACTAGAGTTTGAAAAGTATGCGAGACCGAATGATTAAAGCTACACACCAAATTACACATCCGTAAGATGGGCAAAAATGTTTTAAAAAATCAACTCATGATATAAGCTTTACAAGATAGTCTGATAGGGCTTACATTAACCTAGTATGCCCCGCTCAACCTCAGTCAAATCAATTCTTATGAGAAATTGGCCTGGGCATTTTATGAGCAATATAAGTTCAACATTGAGATAGGTCCTTTGATTTGGGACTTGTAGACAATGAGAAAAAAGAAAGATGAGTCATTTAAGGAATATACCCAAAGATGGTGGGGCATGGCAGTTAGAATCATTCCTCCTCTCCATGAAAAAGAATTAATATCTATCTTTATTGACTCATTGGAGAAACCATGTTATGGGCACTTATTAGGTAATACAATGGCCAGTTTTGCAAACATTATACTTACTGGGAGCTAAATTGAAGAAGCCATAAGAACAGGGAGGTTAACTAGAAAAAACCAACCCTACCAGATTTAAGGGCATATATAAATATTGCACCAAGCAAAAAAGGGCCAAAAATACCCAAAAGAAAGTTCACTCAAATCCTTACCACGTTATCTCAAGTCTTTGACCAACTAAGAAATAAGGGCATATTGCAACAGAAAGCCCCACTGCTAGGATACAAGCCAAGGAAATATGACCCAAATGCACAATGTGAATATCATATGGTCAATAGAGGCACTCTACTGACAATTGCTGGGAATTGAAAAACAGAATTCAAAACTTAATTGATAAAAGGGTAATCTAATTGGACTTAATTTAAGGATAAGGTCAAATTTCACGCTGTTTGTAAAAAACAAGTGATTCAAAGAAAGTGTTTTGTTTACATTTCTCCTATTTTAAGATATCTCATTAGTTAAAAAGTTTAGAATGAAAAAAGGCAAGATGAATCCCAAAACACCAATCTTGAGACACTTTGAAAGTCAAGTGGTATCATTGTGAGACTATTGGACTCATTTCTTGAAGGAAGTCCATCTTGCATTTAATACCCAAATCAAAACAAAGGTAGGTGATCTTTTCAATATCCTAAACACAAAGTCCTTTGTCAGCTCCATTGGACCTCTTATTAAGGTATTTTCAAAAATTAAACCCTGTCAAGAACCAACCCCGCAATGGAGTAAAAAGGAGGTTAAGAGCATTTATTAGAAGAAGAGTTAAAACTAATTTGTGCTTGCTTTAGTTGCACCAATTCAAAGGTAATTGTTACCATTGATAACTAATTTCCTCTAAAATGAAGAAAGACATCCATTATAAACACTAAAACTACATACGCTTTAAGCTGTAAGCGAAAAGCAAGAATAATCATTTTGTCTTAAAATGAAAAAGAAAAGAAGAAAGAAAAAAAAGAGAAGCAGGAAAAAAGAGGAAAAATGAGTAAGTGTTAAATGAAAAATAAAAAGTATACTTGACACAAACAAGGTAATTGAGTCTAAAGCCCTAAAATCTAAAAGGATAAGGGGTACGAAACCCATTCCTAAATTAAGACCCATGTATTAAAAAAAAAAAAGGCCCTAAAAACATAGTCAAAGCAATTAAGCTCGAAAGAATTCGGGGCAAATACCAAAGTTTTCCCCCAAAAAATTATGATCCCCAAAGAAATTGCAATCAATGCATGGCTCATGGCCTACCTACAATTCTACCATTCCTTTTAATTAAAGGAGATAACTTATCCTTGGTGAAAGTTATGTTTAAAATTGGTGAAGTATAACTTTAGTTTTACCTATAAGGTTCTTAACTTGTAAACCCAGGTTAAAAAGCAATTCTTTCATAAAAAGCCATTTCAATAATATCCATTTCGAAACCGAGGACCAAAAGCCTTTATTATAATCCAAAAAAGACCTAATAGATTGATTAAAAATGTATTACTTATAAGGTGGACCATAATTTTTGGAATCGAAGTTAAGAGAAAGGAGTTTGATGAGATATCCTCTAATAAGAAGAAATTTGAAGAAGTCATAGAAAGTTATTTGCCCTTGAAGGAAAGAAAAGGTTCTCTTAGACCTAGGCAGCTTAAAAGATCAAGTTGTTATGTCACTAAAAACCCTACACACTATTAGGAGAATCTAAACCTAGTAGCAAGTCAAAAAATTGAAATAAATTCAATTCCCTCTCATTTTAGTCCTTTGGACAAGAATCCTCATTTCTTTTTAAAGTCATCTTCTCCAAAGTCAACCCTAGCAATAAGGTTTTGTCATTACCTTAGCAACAATTTTTTTCAAACAAGTTTAGTTCCTATCATCTAAAGTTCAAGGATCTACTCCTACGTAAAAATTGCTCTTAAGTTTGCCTTAAAGGCCAAATTCATCCTCTTTGATATGATCGTCTTCATGGCTGATGTCACCCACCTCTCTTTCTATCGAGGGACTTTATCCTTAGCATCTACTCTATCTTTCACGATTGCCAAATCTGTCTTTTTCAAGTTGGAAGAATTTTTACATGCACTCCTTTTACTTTGGTCCCCATGGATCGTTTGCTCTTTAGAGCACTATCCATGTAGTAAAAACATCAGATCACATGGTCTTGGAGCACTATCCTGACCTTGAAACCCTTAGATCGTATGCTCTTAGAGCATTATCTTGACCTCGAAACCCTTAGATCACGTGCTCTCAAAGCGCTATCCTAAGCCAAACCCTTGGATCACACGCTTTTGGAGCGCTATCCTAACCTTGAAACCCTTGGATTGCATGCTCTCGGAGTGTCATCCTATCCTTGAAATGGTTAGATTA
The DNA here is from genome assembly GCA_024138005.1 of Lumnitzera racemosa. NCBI lineage: Eukaryota > Viridiplantae > Streptophyta > Magnoliopsida > Myrtales > Combretaceae > Lumnitzera > Lumnitzera racemosa. The sequence continues at coordinate 25,497,722 of JAMXBC010000011.1, forward strand.
TATGCTTTTGGAGTGCTATCCTAACCTTGAAATCGTCGAATTCATGCTATTTGAGCACTATCCTAACCTAAGCTAACACCCTTGGATCACATGCTTTCAATGCGCTATCCTAATCCAAACTCTCAAATCCCATGCTCTCGGAGCACTATCCTAACCCAAGTTGAAACTCTAGGATCACATGCTCTCGAAGCGCTATCTTAACCTAAGTTAAAACTCTCGAATTGCATGCTCTTAAAGCACTATCCTGATTTCTTATCTCTCTTTATAAATCCAAAAAGGCATGATCAGGTTCCCTAAATCAATTCTAACTTAAGATTGCTAATTCCCTAAAGACGCTCCTACCTAGATTAGTAAGCCTAAAAAGAGACAACTAAGTTCCCTAAATCAATTCCAGTTTAGGGCTTAGTTAGCTCAAAGAGTGCTTACCCGTTCAAGCATGACCAGGTTTAATTCTTCTTGTAGTCTTAGAACATTACCTCTCTCTCCACCAAATTCTTAGTGAACCGGGCTTAAGATAGATAGCTAACTAGCCGTACCACTTCTTCGGATGAAATCTACACTTAGGGAAAAAATAATGTCTCTTTTGTTTTTATGGTAAAGTTTTGCTCATACTTTACCACAAAAAGGAGCAGCTATAGACATTTTATTTTTTCCCTATTTATTTTTCAAAATTTTTAGAATAGTGTCCTAAATTAGGAAAAAAATGCAAAAATACTTAGAAAAATAAGAAAAGAAAAAACCAAAAACTAAGAAATTTAGAAAAATGCATAAAAAAGTAGAAAATTTAACAAATAAAGCCAAAAAAAAATAAAATTTAGAAAAATACAAAAAATAAAGATTTAAGAAAAGGTAAAAAAAAATAAGAAATTCAAAAAAAATTACAAAAATATAAAATTTAGAAAATACAAAAAAATAGAAGATTTAGAAAAAAAATCTTTTAGATAATTTAGTAAAATATAATAAAATAAAGAGAAGGTTATTAAGCCTAAGCTTAGATTTGAATTTAGCCTACGTTAACCTAGTTCATATATGCAATTTACTACACAACCATAAGGAAAAACCAACAGCCTATCTAGATAAGCACTCAAACTTAATATTGCATACGATTTGGAGATCTTATGTTCAATCTATGGAAGGTGCAAAATATATATTTTTTTTATTTTCTTTTCTCACTTCAATCATCGCTACATCATAGGCCATATCATCACTACATCATTTACCAACTCACTTTTAAGTATAGTAGGAACATTCCTACGCACGTTGGACATACTTCAACACACTCCTATATGCATGACTTTGTATTTAGTAGCATCACATATTGTCTAAGTTCACCTAACCCAAACATGGAAGAAAATCATATTCTATTTAATATTTGTCATCCTTAACTAAACCATAATACTTATAAATAGGGAATTCAATTTTACTACAAAACATCAACTCATCATTCGTAATCACTTAAATTCACGCGCAACGCCACTCTCTCTCTCTACAAGACCCCTTTTTCCCTCTCTAAGATTCAAGCTAGAACAAGTTATGCTAGATACTCCCCATGGCGAGATTTTTCTAACTCGACCTAATCACTCCAATGCCTAGCTCTAACCTGTGCAAACTCCAGCTTGGTCTGGCTCTACTTTAGTGTTGATTTGTGTTTTGTTCTCCATATTTTGTATTTTCTTATGTTGTACTTTTCCCTTTCTTTTTGTTATTATTGTTGTTATGATTGTATTCTATTTACAATTGTAAAAAGAAAAAAAAAGAAAGAGAAAAGAAAGAGAGAAAAAGGATAGAGAAGCATAGTTTATCTATTTATGAAACAACAAATAAATAAATAAAATAATCATTAAAAATAATAAAAACAAAAAGGTTTATCACTTAAAAAAAATTATTTTTCCAATAAAATAAATAAACTCTTTTCAAATTTAGGGCTTCTTATAGAATTTTTTTTCTTTTAGACATGTTTCTATAATTCAAATATGTTTTCTATGATTCAAATATATTTTCTATAATTAGACATCTTTTCTATTATTAGGCATCTTTTCCATAGTTTAGCCTTCTTTTCTATGGCAATTATGTATTTTATGGAAAGTTGTATTTAGATCCTTCAGGATTTTTCTAAAAAAATTTTATCACCTAAAATTATTTTTTCCAAATAAATAAAAATAAATGGGTCCTTTTTCAAAAATTAAGATATTTTAGAATTTTCCAAAATATAAAATCACCAAATTATGACCTCTTTTCTCTTAGGTGTTTTTCTCAAATAAAATAAGATGGCTAAAAGACATAAACTTGGCCACTTTCCAAATTTAAAATCAACCAACTCGTTAATATTTTCAGAACGAACAATGGAAATCTGATCCCGAATAATGGTTACATAGGCACCCATACACACGAGATGACTTCAAATATAAAAAAAAAAATTATTTTTTCCCTTTCAGTAGTTAATTCTTTAAATCCTTTTTTTTTTTTGTAAATAGGCATAATTTCAATTAAAGCTTGAAAATATTATTGGAAACATACTTAAAAAGCAAATTAACTTTAGAAAAGTTGAAAGTGGTACCCGTTTAAGGTTTTATAAGATAGCCCCTAAATTCAAATATTTGATTTTTAAAGATTGTTTTAATAAAAATCGATTTTATCAAAAATCCAGTAGTTAAATTATAATCAATCCACCGAATTGGTTAAAATTTAACTCCTTTTCTCGACTACGATCGAATGGCGACTCCAAACAATTTTCAAAATGAAAACTAATTTTCTTTAAACCCTAATTGAGAATTAGTATTAAATTAGTTAGGTTTAATATTGCTCGGTTTAAAGAAAACTAATTTATAAATATTAAAAGAAAAAAAAAAAAAAGAGGCTCGACATAAGGTTTCCATTTATTCATATTAAGGTTATCTTCGGCTTCAAAAGTTAAATGCTAAGTTTGAAAACCTTATCTTTAAGGATGATTAAGGAAATAAGAATGACTAGTTTTTGAGAATTGAAAGATTCTCATGAAATTATCTCGAATGTTTAAAGCTTCCTCGTAAGGCTATTTAGGATCCTATTCGCAAACCTTGATACGGTAGCAACATGACCATTGATAGATTTAGATTAACAAAAGTTGATATGAATAATAAGCAAATCAAACTGCTGTGTCCAGCACTTAGACTTATTTGAGTACCCATTTATTAAACAGGTTACAGGTCTAATTGAACCCATTTAATGTTAATAAGATTTATATTTTTGATTTATTTTTCCTTCATATGAGCCAATTACAAATTTAGATTAGAGTTTTTTGTTTTTAATTTTCATTTACTTTTCATTTAGCACCGCACAAACATAAGTCTTAATCATCTTTTTCTTCTTCTCATACTCAATTGCTCAAATATCTTTTCTAAAGTTATGAATCTCAAATTCTTAGTTAAAGGTATGACTACGATGATTTACTTTTTAAATCATCTACTCTCTATTTAAGTATCAAGTGAAAATATTTTTCACCACATATGAAGCTCTAAAGATAATAAGCCAATAGATTACCGCATGAGTTAAGAATATTTTATATTAGTCTTATTTTTCCTTTGGATGACATGTTATCTTAGCTACATTAAAATGGTTTCATAAAATTATATACTTAAAGATAGGGAGATAGGTTTTATTTCAAAATTCAAGGGTTGGAAAAATTTTAGAAGAGAAAGATTATCACATGTAAAGGGAGATTCTTAGTCTAAAAGCATCACTATTCCTGATCTATCTCCAAGTCATCTCATCAGTCAAGGAAATTTCATAATTCATTAATAGAAGTTTGTATTTGATCCTATATATGTTTCTTTTAGCGAATGAATTTTTAATTTTTCTATAAATGTGATAATTAAGTGTTTGGTTCTATTCTGAAATTTCTTTTGACTCTATATTAAGATAATCTTTTAGGATGATTGATATAGGATCCTCGTCTAGGTACTCCCGAGGTGTTATATTTGTTATCTTCCATCAAGCGTTACTTCATTTAATTTTTTGTTTGAGTTGTAATTTTATGTTTAGTGTCAAGACTCCATGTCATTTACATTTGTTTTTGTAAGCATTTCATTAATTCATTTACAAGTTTGTAAACAATAAACTGGTCCAACCTAGACTTGAGGCTCGTCAATTTTATAAGTTGGATTATGAGTTCAAATTTTTATATAAGATTAATAAATAGGTCGTGTTACAAGTTAAGGTTTTCTTAAAACAAATCCATTTAGACATGGGTATGAGATATGACATGGTAAGAGGAATTGCTAGCACTACTACCTCCTACTAATTTTAGTATCAAATATAGTATTTTAGACCATCTCATGATCGTTGGTCCAAATGTACTATATGTCACTTTCATCTTTTGTAGTCTTTATTAATGAGCATTTCTAGTGCTACTATTAGCATTTGCAGCCACAAGACAACCTAAAAGTAACTAGGAAGTACTAGCATCCTAAATAGATGTAATAAAATTAGGAACCACTTCATAGCTACACATTGGGATTGGTAAGAGAAGAGAAGTATTACAAGCACAAGAAAAGATGTGTATTTCTTTGTCAATCCTAAGGAAATAATGACTTGTAAGTCAAGAGTAAGTTTATAGAAAAACAAGAAGGATGTGTGAATTCTAAGCTCCTTTTCACTTGTACATCTACAATACTATTCATTTAACCTCCAGCTTGATCTTATTGCTAAAAGATTATACTATTTATTCTTCTAAGCTATAATCACTCGTATCAAATACTTGTCATATCATTGCAAGACACAATTACAACTTGCAATTTAACTACAACAAATGTAGTTACCTATTATAATTGCAATTCCTCCTCTTTAGAGGGATGGCTCTCAGGATTGAGGATTTACTAAGCAAATTGCCTAGAGATATTCTCTACAAACCTATCTTTTTGAGGATGTGGACTAAATTTCACCAAGCATGACTTTTCAGAAAATTTAACATAAAGATATTCATATCTCAATGTTATTTTGAAGCAAGATTATTCCTAAAACTAAAATGCTAATATGCAGTGGGGGAGCACATCTTCCCCATCCTTCATAGAATGAATAATGTAAAAATGAAACTACGATTCTTGAGAATTGGAATAAAGAGTCAATAGTTATTATTTTATTTCATTGCACTTATAATAATACGAGTAATAAATTAGTAATATATCTATGAAAGTATTGCTAACTTCTGGACTAGAGTTTCATTGGTAGAGTATATATATGAAATCTACATGGAAAAAAAAAAAAGCAATAGCTAATCCTTGTACCAAAAACTTACTTGCAGTTCCTTAACTAATAATAGCAGGATTTCTACACGATAGTTGTTTTATAAATTTAATGGTTACATTCCAGAAAACATCAGCTAACATACATAGAAAACTTAATGCAGTTTAAATTTTTTTAAAAGGATAATATAACTGCCTCTATATTCAAAATATTCAAGAAAGAAGAAATTTGCGCAAGTTCTTGGGAGTATTAATATAAAACCATATATTTGTTACAACTATTTTCCTTTATACTGACCATATTTAATTCACAAAAGAATCTACAACAACAAAATTGTTGTTTTTTCTTGTTTTTGTTGCAATGTAGCATTAGATTTCATAGCATAAAGCTAGTTTTTTTCTTTTGTTATGGGTTCTACGAAATTGACAACTTCTAAATCGGTTTCAATTGCTATCGTTCATTATGGAAACATTGGATTGTCTTTGCCAATTGAATGTAACTGTTTTTATTGTAAGGTTGATTTCTTTTTCATTCGAGTCTTCTTCTAACTATTTAACTTTCAAAAGAAGTTCTAATCAACATAGTAGCTTCTAGAGGATGTTTTTGAAAATTGTTACAACCTAGATACAACTGATAATTTACCAATATCATTTTGTATTAAATTAATGCCAATCAATCTAATCATGGATCAAATACCCTTAGGTTGCTTTCATTGTCATATTATACTAAACAAGCAATTTAATGAAATTAGGGATCGTAAATTCAGAATAATTTAAGGCCATTCAGAATTTGCTATAAAAAAGCATTCTATACTGGATGTAACTTTTGATGCGGAAGAGGAAGTAAATATTTTTAAGAAGTTGTATGCACTATTTGAATAACTCATTTAAAAAACATGTCAAACTCCTACTAATTGAAAATGCTAATGTGATGAACATAAACAAAGTTAAATGAGATGGTAGCAATTCTATTGAAAAATTTGATTGATTATTGAAATTAGCATTCAACAAGTTCATGTATTAACTAAAAAATTACCTAGAATTTAGATAACAAACATGATACTATCCTAATGATTGAATGATTAAATAAAGAAATCATAAAATTGTGCATGTGAGTAACACATGTGTGCTTATGCATTAAATATGAAATATAAAGTTTAATTATCATGCATATCTATTGTTGATATGTGTTTAAGAGACCATTTCATGGAAAAAGATAGATTGTTCTAATTTACTAGTATAAAATAATAATAATATGGAATATATAAATAAAACCATTCAAATGAATTTACAAAGGGAAAAGAAACCTTAATTATTTTTACCATTTAGGTCCCTATAGTGCAAAAGTGAGCCAAGGATCATATCCATATGCCGAAGATGTAGGATGCTCCTATTAGGATCTATTGAAAACAATCAATAACAAACGAATGGGAGAAAGGAATCTTGAGTTTATAGAAAAGAATTTTGTACAAATGCATGTTCAAATACAACAACGGAAGAGCTTTTCATTTATATACAGCAACCCATTGTAACTAACTAAATAATAGCTATAGATAAGCTAGTAAACTAATCTGACATGGAAATACTGAGATGTAAAAAATAAATAAAATCATATATGTAAAATCTATCATCACTCCCTTAAGTTGGTGATGCATAAAGAGCCAACTTGGATCAGAGAAAGAGCAGGTAAAGGCAATGATTTAGTATGTATGTTTACAAGTTATAGCTTTGTTGGAACATAATCAACAGCAAGGAACCTAGAGGTGATGTGATCACATACAAAGTGAATGTAAACATCAATATGTTTAATTCTAGCATGATGACAAGGATTTTGAGCAATCAAAATTGTTAATCTATTGTCACATTTGAGGAAAATAGGAAGAGAAACTAAGACATGAAAGTCTTGAAGGATGTATGATGTCTACAGAACTTCTTTGGTTGCTATTGAAAAACTTCTATATTATGCTTCTATTGATGAAGTGGAAACAATATTTTATTTTTTCATTTTTTATTTTTTTTTTCCAAGACACTAGAGCAGAGCTAAGGAAAACACAGTAGCTACTAATTGATTTCCTATCAAGGAGATCTGTAGCCCAATTTGATTTTGAAAAAGCATAGAAAGACAAGTCGTTAGTAGCTAAATAAAACAAGCTATGTAACAATGTACCCTTAAGATATCTAAGGGCGTATGTAGCTGCTTGTAAATGAGGAGTATGTGGCTTTGATAAAACTTGCTAAGGCAGTGAACTGTAAAACTAATAGCAAGTCTAGTTAAAGTAACATAATATAGTTAACCAATAAGTCCTTGAAATGAACTTGGATTATCTAATAATGTACCTTGTTCATTATCTAACTTTAAGCCAACAAGTAAAGGAATTTTAGTAAGTTTATAGGCTGCCATACCCGATTCAATCAAGACATCAACCAAGAACTTATATTGATTAGTAAAGTAACCTCTTTCTATCTTGCAAAACTCAATACCTAAAAAAAGATTTGGTGAATCCCAAGTCCTTAATAGTAAAAGCAGCATGTTAAGCTTTCAAACTATCAATAAAATCAATACTAGACCCTATTATGAGAACATCATCTACGTATAATAACAAATCAACAAAACCAAATTCATATTAAAGAATAAACAATGAAGTATCATGCTTGGATTGTTCTTAGCCAAGTGACAACAAAAATTGAGATATCTCTAAGTTCCACTACTTAGATGCTTGCTTGAGACTATACAAAGACCTTTTAAGCCAATGAACTTGATTAGGTTTAGCTTTTTCGTAACCTTCTAAAGGCAATATGTAAATTTCTTCATCCAAGAAGCCATGCAAAAAAGATTGCTTACATCAATTTGAAGCAAAGGCCATCACTTAGTAACTACAATGGCAATTATAATGCCTACGGTACTCAACTTTGCAATAGGCAAAAATGTATCATAGAAGTCCTCACCTTCAACTTAAGTGTACCCTGTAGCTACTAACTAGGCTTTGTACCTCTCAACACTTCCATCTAGTTTATATTTGATTTTTTAAATCCATTTACAACTTATAGGTCTTTTTTTTTTTTGGACAATTCAGTTAAGTCCCATATATCATTACTCTCAAGTGCACCCAATTCTTTTTCCATAGCATCCACCCACTCCCTATGTTTTATTGCTTGTGAATAATAAGAAGGTTCATTAACAGTCAACATATTGGAAAATGAGATCATATAATCCTTAGGAATATGTGAAAATGAATGAGGATCAAGAAGTGGGTACTGAACAGAATGAGAATGATGACCAACAACAGCAATGGCATTAGCATTAGGTTACAAAGTATGCAATATATATATGCAAAGTCCTTGAGCTAAGAAGGAAGATTTCTAGATGGGCTTGCAAACAGAAATTGCAGCATCAGAAGTTATATCAAGATAGGAAAAATTTCTGACAGCTTCTAACTGATCAGAATTGTTACTAGGATGAATAGAATCACTAACATCATCTTACCCTAAAGAAGAATCAAACTTAATAGTATCTTTAGAATGAATAAAATATGGATTGAGCTCATTTTTTATCAATATGATCTACCTTAGAAGGAAGACATCCTTGAAAAAAACTACATCCCTATTCACTTAAATTTGCTTAGTTTGAAGGTTGTAAATTTATTAGTACCAACACATAAGTATCCCATCAACCTAAGATGGTCTTATTTAGGTAGGTGATCTATCAAACAACATTTAAAAGGGTGTTTTCCAATTAAGAACAAACATGGGTATTAGATTTATAAGAAAAGTAGCAATGAGGATATATCTACCCTAAAAAGAAACAGGCAAATTTGAAAAAAATTGAAGAGCTCTAGATGTTTCCAATAGGTGTCAATGCTTCCTTTCTACCTTACCATTTTATTGGAAGGTAAAAGATTAGTGTGTTGGTGAATTATACCATAACTATGAAACAAGCCTTTACAATGATTAGACATAAATTCCCTCCCTTTATCAGTTGTAGTCACTTCAAGTGTGGTATTAAAATGATTGATGACATACTCAAAGAATCTACCAAGAATAAACTATACTTAGTAATTATAATGCATCAAAAAAGTCTAAGTCACTCTAGAGAAATTATCAATAATAGTAATAAAGTAATTACCACCACAACAAGAAGAAACATGATAAGGACCCTAAACATCTACATGTAGTAGTTCAAAAAAACAGGATGCTTTACTGGGGCTAAGTTGAAAAGAAATTCTATCAAGTTTTGCTTCTTAACGAGTCAAGAAACGTAGTTTATTAAAATCTAAATTTTTACAAAATTCCAAATGTTGTAGATTAGAAATGGATTTATGTCCTAGCGTGTTATGAATTAGACTAACATCCTTATTTTCAAAGACAGATAACTTAGAAGAAAAACAATTTAAACTACTACTAACAGAAGAAAGTTAACTAGATCTAAGCATATATAGTCCATTCAATGCCTTTGCTGATGCCATCACTATATGTGAGATGAGGTCCTAAAAAATGAGGGTTTTTGTTAAAGATTGTTTGTAATGAACATTCATTAAGCAGTTGTCGAACAAATAACAAGTTACATTTGAATTGGCAAATAAACGGAACATGATTAAGAGTAAGTAAAGGAGTAAGTCAAACTAAACCAACTTTTTGTTTCCATTAGGTAACTTAATGAAAACATGAACTATTAACTAACGAACATAAAAAAGGATATCAGAAACGGAGTAATATGATTAGAAGCCCCAGTGTCAACTATCCAAAGACAAGAATTATTATGTACAACACTAAAACATGAAGTTTAAGATGTGGAAAAAGAATTACCAACATGAGCTACACTTGCAATAGCGGATGAAGATTCCTCTTTGTCTTTCATCATCCTAAACATCTCTTCACATATGTCCTGTATCAGTTGCTTATCTAAATGCTTGTGACTACTCTCATGAGAAACATTACTTTCTGATTGTTCATCCAATGGACTATCAGAAACATTTTTACATGCATTAACTAGTGTTATTGCTTGTCACTTGAAAAGACCTTCCTAACTTTATACCACTCTAGGGATCCAACAAGTTGGAAGCAAGAATCAATCAAATGACCCCTACCTTTATAGTATTTGCAAAACAGTCTAATACGAACTCATCGATGAACACACGAACCTAGTATTACGCATAACCAAAAGGGTGGGTCTAAGCCGCAAGATGGCTCGAAAAGTAAATGACAATCGAAGGTGAGCAAGGGTTTCATGCATCAACAATGGATATGACGCACTAACGCTTCACACGAGCTTGGGTCAATGATAACTCTTATTTTAAATACATTTCACATGATGATTTTATAGTATTTCCCTTACAGCTTTGGTTTTCTTTAAAGAAATTGATACTTAATTGAGTAAAATTTTGATTTCAAGGTTTAAGCCTGTTCTTGGATTAAAAACGAAGAAAAAGAATCAAGTTTTACTCAATTTGGAGTTCAAATGAATGAGTTATGAAGTTTTAAAGTTATACAATCTGGGACACAGCTGTGTCCCCAGGCTGTGTTCATCCAAGAAGATATATGCCAAGGTCAAAAAGTTACACGACCTGGGGACACGACTGTATCCCATGCCATGTCTGGTGACGAAAACGAAAACCTTAAAATACATTATAAAAGGACATACTAGGGTTTTGCACACAACATTGGACATTCAAAACAAAAGAGACTTGAGGAAAAAGAGAAGAAAAAGGTGAAAGCAATATTCAACTTCAAGAATGAAGAGATTTATCATCAACAAAAGGGGTTTTTCATGTTTTATTTATTGATTTTGTTGCAATTCGTTTTTAGTTTCATTATGATAGCTTAAGATTCTTATATTTAGGATTATGGAACCTAGGGTTTCATGTGACTATTGGATTGATTGATAATTTTTAATAAAGTTTCTATCTTTTCTTGATTCAATTATGTTATTTAATTGTTAATTGATATTTCTAGAGTATCAATCTATGATATTATGCATGATGATTGAGAAATCACATGTGTAATAAGATCTTGACATAATTGGAGAGAATTACATGTATACTTAGAGATAAGATACATGTTTCTTCCAAAAGTTGTTCTTTTATGTAGAAATTCATTATACATTAATGCGATTCTAAATTATATTATTAAGTGAAGAGATTCCGGTAAATAATTTAGGATTAAGGTTAATATGCTTGAGAAAGATGTTAACTTTAATTGTGAATCCCTCCGGTCAAGAATAATAGAGAATAAATTGAATATATTTTAAGCGGTCACACGTTAAACACTAGGGAAAATAATTCCTAAATACGTTATTTGCCTTCTTAAAGTCGTTCTTAGTTTTATTGCTTTCTAAATTACTTAAATCAAGTCTCATAATTAGGTTAGTTTGTTAATTTTAGTATTTTTAATTCATTCAACTCATCACAATTTTCCGATTAGATAATAGAGCTAAGGTTAATATTAGTACTCGAAGTCTCTAAGGGATCGACTCGAACTCACATCCGCTATATTAAAACTGATAGGTACACTTGCTTGATATCAATCATACTTAATATGACGTACGTATGGCCAGAGGTCACTCGCCACTGGTCCATGCTTGAATAAGCTAGATAAGAGTATTTCAAGAGTAAGTAAGAGGACACATAGTGAAGGATTCGATTCAATACAATGGTTGGTCACCTCAGCAACACCTTAGATAACATGGAGAGTGAAGTAGCTTGATAAATTGAACTGAAATAAGCACTACTCCTTAATGCTTAACTTACCTCGGACAGCTCAACGGACTACCTGACAAAGCCCTCGAGCTTGGAAACATGTAATCGGTCATTGATCCTTACCATCCCCTCCGTGTTGTTTAAGATTTGGTATCAAATCTAGTTCAAGTCCAAGTTACTCATCTTCGGGAGTGTAAGGTTAGAGGTCGAAAATATTGAAGGAGTCTGAGACCCCATATCCATCTAGCAATTCAATGCTATAAGCATTAAGGTTGATCTTTACAAGCACCTTGAAAGGTCTATCGGCCTTAAGAGACTACTTACTCTTCCTCAAGTTTGGAAAAAAGTTCTTTGCTAAGATGTATCCAAACCAAATTGCCTGGTTGAAATTCTCTCTTCCTCTATCCTCGGCTTCGCTTCTCAAGCTTAATATTAGCTCAACCCAGTTGCTCTACAACCTTCTGGTGCATGGCTTTAATGGCTTTAACTCTCTCGATGATCAGCCAATCATCATCAAGCATCGGCTAGGGTACTTGGTTCAATGGCAGCTCAAGGTTAAACCCATAGGCAACTTCAAATAGAGACATGCTTGTTATACTATGGGCGGTCTTATTATAGGCAAACTCAATGACTGGTAAGCACAAATCCCAATTGGCCATGTTTCGTCCAACAATAACCCGCAGCAAAGTTCCTATAATTCTATTAATAACTTCGGTTTATCCATTAATTTGTGGGTAGTAGGACGTGCTATACAGTAGCTTAGTTACCATTCGCCTCCAAAACATCCTCCAAAAGTGGCAAATGAACTTGGGGTCTTGTTCTGTAACAATGGTCTTGGGAATTCCATATAGCTTAATTACTTCTTACAAGAAAAGAAAAGAGATAGCTAAAGCGTCATTAGTTTTGGAATAGGGTATGAAATGTGCCATTTTGCTAAATCAATCCATAACCACCATGATGGACCCCTTCCCTTGGGACGTCTTCGGTAATCCTAACATGAAGTCCATACTCAACTTGGACCATGGTTTGGTCGGGATCGACAAAGGTTGTTAATGTCCTTGCTCAACTCGACTCATCGCTTTTCGGCAAGTCATACACTTTTCCAGCATAGATTGGGCATCTCACTTCATCCTTAGCCAAAAGAATCTGGAGGATAGTACCTCACAAGTTCAGCACTGGCCAAAGTGTCTTGTCAATCCCTTTCCATGTGCCTCACACACTAGTAGTTTTCGCATAGAAAAGGTCAGGATACATAACCTTCTCTTCCTGAATAAGTATCTATCCTCCCTGTAATAGTCATCTAATGTCCATCCTTCTTTACAACGGGTGTAGATAAGAGCAAAGTATGGGTCCATAGCATACAAATTCTTGATGGTGGAAAAACTAAGTAGCTTCATCTGCAGTTCAGTCAAGAGGGTATGTCGTCTCAACAGGGCATCGGCCACTACGTTGTTCTTCCCGTTCTTATATTTTACGACATAAGAAAAACCCTCCATAAACTCAACCTACTTGGCTTATCTACAGGACAACTTTAGTTGGCTCTTTAAATATCTTAAGGATTCATGATCGGTATAGATCACAAACTTCTTGGGCAACAAATAGTATTGCCATACTGTGAGGGCTTGGATTAAGGAGTAGAACTCCTTATTGTAGATAGAATAGTTGAGTGTGGCTCCTCAAAGTTTCTCTCTAAAGTAAGTAATAGGTTGACCTTCTTGCATCAACACAACACTTATGCCTAGTTTAGATGCATCACACTATACTTCAAATACCTTATCAAAGCTCAATAGAGCTAAGATGAAGGTTGTAGTTAGCCTCTCCTTTACATCCTCAAAACCCCTCCTTTCTTTCTCACCCCATCTGAATTCAACATTCTTCTTTGAGAATTCAATGAGTGGGGCTACAATCATACTAAAACTCGTTATAAATCAGTGATAAAATGATACCAGGCCATGGAAACTTCTCACATCAGTAAAACAAGTCGGCTTAAGCTATTTTATGATCGCTCTTATCTTTTCTTCATCAACTCAAATGCCACCTCCGCTTACAACAAAACCTAAGAAGATCACCTCGAAATGGCAAAAGTCACACTTCTTCAAATTGGCGTAAAGCTGTTCAGCTCTAAGTTTTGCAAGCACTTGTCGGAGATGCTCTTAGTAAGTCTCCAGGTCAGGACTGTATACTAGAATTCCATTAAAATAAACTACGTCAAACCTTCCCAGTAATTCTTGGAGCACATGATTCATAAGTTACATGAATGTGCTTGGCACATTGGATAACCCAAATAGCATTACAAGCCATTCATATAAACCATGTCGTGCTTTGAATGTGGTCTTCCACTCATCACCTTTCCGCATTCAAATCTAATGGTACCTAGCCTTAAGGTCGATATTGGAGAACACTCTTGCTCCACTCAATTTGTCCAGCATGTCATCAAGCCCAGGTATGGGATACCTATACTTGATAGTGGTTCAATTGATTACTTAGCTATCTACACACATCCTCCAAGACCCATCTTTCTTCGATACTAATAAGGCCGGTAAAGTGTAGGGGCTTAGGGACTCACACACATACCCCTTCTTCATCAACTCATCTACTTGCCTCTATAATTCAGTGACCTATTCAGGATTCAACTTGTAGGTAGGCTTATTTGGAAACACGGCTCCTAGCTGTAGGTCGATCACATGCTTGATGCCTTGATTTAGGGGCAGACCATTCAACAGCTCTTCTATAAAGAAATCAGCAAATTCCTACAATAGTTTTTTTACTTCTGTCGGCAACTCTTCCTCCTTAGGTCTCATCTCAGTCCCTCCAACTACATTTCTCTTTTCAATCTAGCTCAAGTCAATACCAAAGCCTCCTTCCTTAGGGATCATCTAAGCTAGGATTGCATAACTTTTACTTGCTTGATAGTCATAGGAGTCAATTTTAACCTTCTTCCCCCATGCTCCACAAAACATATATTCCTCCTACCATCATACATAACTGCTTGGTCAAACATCCATCATCATCCAAGTAAGAGGTGGGACGTACTCATAGGTAGCACATCACAAAGCACTTCATCTTGATACTTGCCAATACAGATCGACACAAACACCTGTTTGTCTACTTATAGGGCTCTCTTGTCACTAAGCCAATGAAGCTCATATGGTTTCAGGTAAGGTATAGTCAACAATTTTTGTTGCTGGACCATGAATGCAGAGGTTGCATTGGTGCAACTCCCATTATCAATGATCAACACACATAGTGATTCATTCACCTTACATCTAATATGGAAGAGATTTTCTTTCTACTAGTCTTCAAGCACAGGACTAATACTCATTATCCTCATCAACACTAGAGCGATCAATATAAAGTTGCCTTCCTCACTATAAATAACTCCCTCCTAAGACAACTTAGTCTGTCTATCTTCCTTCAACTCCTCTACTTCCTCATAATATTATCGACCTCAGCGGTCGGCACCTCACTCCTGATCACCATTGTTCTCTAATTTGGACATTAAACGACCATGTGTCCAAATCCTTGGCATTTGAAACACTTGATCTCACTCTTCTTTCTCCCTAAACTCTAGCCTTTCTCAAACTTCCTCAGGGGTTCCTTCTCTTCTACTCGAGTAGTCTGAGTAAGTTGAACCTCAGTAGTCTTGATTTGTTCCATTCACAAAAGTCGACTATTGCCAGGACAGTTGGCGGGTGGTCAGAATCTTCTTATTCAACACCTTTCTATCATCTAGGTGGCTCGGATTGCATCATCAAGTGTTCTAACATCCAAGGTTTCCAAGACATCTTCAATCTCATACTTCAACCCACCAATAAATCAAGATACAATTTGGTCTTTTGGTTCTATGACTTCACATCAAATCATTAACATTTGGAATTCCTTAATGTAAGTGTCTATACTCAATCCTCCTTATCCCAGTTCTTGTAGTCTTTTGAAGGCATCCTGTAAATAATAACTCAGTATAAACCTTCTCCTCATGACTCTTTTCATTTCATCCCAACTTCTAATCTCTCATTCTCCTTCCCTTCTTCTAGTAGCTTACAAGTTCTTCTACCACAAAGCGGCATAACTACTGAACTCTAATACTGCAAGTCTAACCTTTGCATTATCGAGCACTTTGTGGCTTTCAAATTGCTTTTTAATCATATCTACCTAATCTAGGTAGTCTTCAGAATCACCACTTTCAGAAAAACTTGGAATTCGCATTCTCAATCCCTCAACTCTAGGGAATCGTACATTTCTTTCCTGAGGCTTGTAATACTCCTCTACCTCATCATCTCCTTCTACTTTGTCCTCAATCTCTTCGAGCGCTAGCCTTCATCTAGCATCCCTATTAATTCCTTCATCTTGAAGCAGTCAAATTGGGGTGTTAACTCGGCCAAACTGACCATTGCCTCACCCTTGCTATTTGTGTTCCCTAATAGGGCTACTCCTAGCCCGCTATCTATCTTCTTAGATAACAATCACCAAACTAGCTACCAAGTTAGTAAGCCTATCCAAGTGGTCACCCACTGATTAAGGCATAAAGCTTCCTTCCTGTCCTTAACCATGACGAGTGCCACTTTTTTAGTTTCATAAAGTTCCTTAAACGCTAGAATCTAACCTTATTGATTACTTCAAAATGACAATTACACAACAAATGAACAGTCAACCACACTCTATTTTATGTAACGAAAATAGGGGAAGGTAAAGTATAGAACACTTCTTAACTACTAAACTTCAAAGCTAACAATTGAATCGTTATCTTAAGGGAGCAGTAACAAACTACTCAAAGAACACAGTAGCAAAATCCAACTTTAAATGTAACCAAGAGCTATGATAGCAAGATGATATAAACTCATAGATAAACACACGAACCCAATATTACGCGTAACTAAAAGGGTAGGTCTAAGACGTAAGCCCCAAAACTAGTAATCCGAGGTTTCGATCGGTTGAAAGACCCGATTGAGCCTAAATTATAAAGTAAAGCTTGAAATATTAGTAAATTGGTCCCGTAAGTTTGAATTTAAAAAAATAAGTAATAAAATAAGAGACTACAAAATTTTTAAAATTTAAGTATATACCTCGTTATTTATCGAAAATGCGTAAAATGCATTCCGATACTTAACAAATAGCTAGAGATAAATTATTTATATACTAAAAATTATAAAATAACCTAAATAATATTTAAGAATATTTATATGTACTATATATGTATTTACATGTAGGTATAAATACGCGTAATTACTTAAAATATGCCAAATGTGCTAAAATAATACTAAATACTTAAGGAAAATTCGTAATTAATTAATAAAAAATCAAGAAAAATCAGGAAAAATTAAGAATTATCCAAATCAGGTCGTAGTAGGTCAGAATTTACAAAATAAAAATTAACCAATTAAAATTAGACAACACAAAAGCCAAAAATCAAGGAAATTGAGCAAAGTCATGTCTAATTAATGCACAATAATTACACTAAGGATTTATAAATAGTAAGAAAAATTCAGAAACTCATTTGGACAGTTAGAAATCAGAGAAAATTAAGGAGAGGCGAAAATTGAGAGAAAAACTAAAGAAAAAAAAAAGAAAAGGAAAACTGCGCATTTAGGGCCACAAAGGAGAACCCAGGCCCGACGGGAAGCTGGGAGTAGATGGCCACCACCACCACACGGTGGTGGTAGTGCCCAGGCCGGCCGATAAGGCCACGGCGGCCGGCGGTGGCCAGAGCCACCCAGATTGGTTAGTTCGATTTCCAGCCCGATTATTGTGTAATTTTGTAAAAATAGTAAATAGTTTTAGAAAATCATGAAACTTGTTATTCTAAGGTTTTATTGTATGTAGATTTAGGGAAAAATAGTGATTTAGTTTAATCACGTCTGAAAATATACGGTCCTTAAGAAATCGTACAAAATCGAGCATGATTAGAATGGAAAATAAATAGGCTTAGGAGTGTAGTTTGGAGCTTAATTTTCTTTCTATAGGATGCTCATGTGATATAAAACAGTGCTGTGAAGCCATTTTTATAAATTAATTTTTGAAATTTTTAATTTAATTTTTAGCCCTAAAATGATGGAAAAATTGGGTTATTTGAGGTTAATTAGGTGATTAAGATATTAATTACTGATTTAGATAGTAATTAAATGTTTAGAGATGTTAATCTCTGATATGGAATCCTAATGCTAACCTTTGGAGTATTAAGTATGGTTAATTTAGGAAATTAGGTAATTAATATATGAAATTAGTAATATGTGAAATTGTAAATTAATAAATTTAAAAAATTAGGGTGATTTAAATAATATTAGAGTAAAAATCAGAATAATATTAAATCTGAATTCAGATTGAATTTTAGGTAATTATATAAAAAAGTAAGATTTTCTTACATCGGGGATAAATCAAATATCCTAATTAGGACTAGCGTATACCAAATAGCTTAGAATACTAAATTAAGACTTAATAGGATATTTGAATACTTGAGCTTAATGTGATTAATTTCACATTAGGATTCAAACATATTTAGGACTTAGAAATCGAATTAGAATTTAATTTAGAAATCGATGCGAAAACCGAACCCGAACCTAACCCCAAACCTAAAATAATTGTAAAAAACTTAAGACCTAAATAATTAGGCATATTAAACCCTAAACAAAACATAACAATAAGCGTTATAGGATAAAATGAACCTATAATAGTTACACGAAAAACTGAAAGCACGTTTGTGTTATAGGGATGATCGGCGATGGCCTGAGCAAGTCGGACCTCTTGTAAGTAAGCGAGGAGTCGAGATAAGCTAAAATTAATACAATGCTGTATTTTGGGAGGCTTAAGATTATGCTTGGTTGTGCTTGTTAGATAGTTGGATGTGTACATGTGCTTGATTATGGGTGCTGCTATGATTTTGTTTGTTGCTCTAGCATGTATTGTACGATTTGTATGAAATGATTGATCACCCTAAACTGGATTTAATCAAATATACAACCAATAATCATAATCAGACATGCATGGCAACCCATTAGGGGAACTTAGACTCTTCGACCGAATACCAACCCCTTCGAAAGGGATAGCGCAGGATTGCAATTGGTCCCTTCTTTATCCTTAACCAAACTAAGTGACAGGAGAGGAGGTCGCGGCAAAGGTGAAGTCAGTGGTTCGAAGGTAGTCACGGGAGGAGCGAGGTCTCCATTGCACAAGCCTGGGTTTGGTCATAAGCTGTTGCATTAATGGCAACTCTCAACCCGAATTAGAGCGGGCGTAATTTCTCTAATCTCACGACGAGCCAGACAACGTCGTGTAATGACATTTGCTTGCACATGCATTGCACCTAATTAGTTGATTGAAAACCTTATTGTGTTTGTGATATAGTTTTAAGTCCTCCATCCTAACTTACTGAGCTGTGGTTGCCCACATCCCTATAGACGTCGTACAAGTGCTGGCTAAAAAGCGGCAAACAACTACTCTGAAGGTAGCAACTGCTGGATCCTAGGGAATGAGGAAAAATATTGAAGAATCAACACATATGTTATTACTTTTCTTTTCTAATTAATGTAATATCTGAATTATAGTGATTATATTTAACTTTTCTCACTTTCTTAGGTAACAAATTACAAACTGTTTACTTCAAAGCGGGTTAGTCGTTGACGCCTTATGTAGATCAGGTCTAAGATAGCGGCTATAAGGCCAACTTCTATCTTAGGATGGTTTACACGGCAGGGCTGTTACGAATCTGCCGCTTCGGGGCGTGACACAAGCCGCAAGATGACTCGAAAAGTAAATGATAGTCGAGGGTGAGCAAGGATTCTCGTTCATCGACAATGGATATGATGCACTAACACCTTACACAAGCTTGGTTCACACCTGATATGATGCACAAATATGGCAAGAGGTCACTCGCCACTAGTCCACACTCAAATAGGATAGATAAGAGTAGCTCAAGTGTAAGTAAGGGGACACTTAGCCTAAGAGAGGGTAAAAAAAGGTTCAATGTCTTCTTCTGTATATTATCTTGCAGCTGTTACATTATGTAATCATTTACAGTATCCTATTAGGGCAGGTTCTATGTTATAGAAAATTACAAAAATGAAGCCCTATTTGCTAAATAAAAGAAAAATAATTTATAAGGAAAGCTTCAAATCATGTGCAACGAATGTCCTTTACTAGAAAGGACAGTATGGTTGTCAAAAATGACAACATACATATTTTTACTCTACGATTCTAACAATATTGTGAGCCGAGCAGGGGTGGGTCTCTATTTAGGTCTATTCGATATCAGAAGTTCAACACCCTAACTGTTGGGGCTAGATTGGGGTTGGTTCAAGGACAGCCCACAACCGAGTCGACCTCAAATGGTCGGCTCTTGATAGCTATCAACTTGGCTTCGGCTCCATAGAGATTACTGTATTCAAATTTAGTGCGTGAAATAGTACATAGCGGAACGTTTGGTTTAACACGTCAGCTGGTCACCTCGGCAACACCTTAGATACCATAGAAAGCAAAGTAGCTAGGTAGATCAGACTAATCCAAGCACTGCTCCTTAGTGCTTAACTCACCTTGGATAGCTCAACGAACCACCTGAGATAGCCCTCGGGCTCAAAAGTGTGTAATCAATCCTTTATCCTTATCATAGTCCCTCTTTTGACTTCCTTTTATTTACTAAAACTTTGAATCTTGGATTATCTAAACCGAAAATGAAGTATGGACCATTCATAGCTATGTTGTTGTGATTATTCATACTTTGAATTGATTGATATCTACTATCAAAACAAAACAGTGATTTGTTGTAACAAGATGAGAATCACCTGTAAAGATGCTCTAATATCGTGTTCGGATCTAATGAAAAGAATAAATAACAAACAAGAGGGAGAAAGAAAACTTGAGTTTACTAAATAACAGTTGTACATGAGCTAGTAAACTAGTCTAAAATGGAAATGCTAAGATGTACAAAATAAATAAAATCATATCTATAAGATCTATCATAATTGATCAACTCCAAAGTCTAATGGTGCAAATCATGATAGAGATTCTAAGCCATAAATCAAGGTACACGTATAAAGTAGAGTACAATCTACACCACTGTCAATGCAACCATCTTTCTTATCGAATTCCTATGCTTTTTTTTTAGCATTGGTGGCATCATTGCTAAGATAAGGGATGTAAAGAAACAACTAGTGAAATTTTTCTATGATTTTACCCTTATCTTTTACAAGCAAATTAAGTCCTCCATCTTGCCCTTAATTTACATTATTTTAAAATTAGACCACCAACTAATTAGGAATTTAATGATTTAAATTTAAAAGAATACAAATCAATAGTAAAATGGAGAACTAAATTAGTCTTGCCAAAATGAAGAGGGCCACATGACGTAAGTGTAAACATAAGACTTTATCGATGCATCGCTTTCTATGCTTTATGGGATCAATCATATCCTTAATGTGCCTTCTTCTACATATGGCAAGTCCCAATAACACCATCCCACTAGACCATATAAAATACCATATCTGTTTTTTACGTTAAAATTTGTTTGTTAGACTTGCTATGTGTTTATGGATTAATGTATAGTATTTTATTAAATTAACATTGTTGCATATTGAAGTTCAATATGATCACTTTGATTTTTATCTTTATTGATTCTAAAATTTTCAGGTTGTGTAATATATTAAAATATAATTTAATTAAAAATAATAATAATAATTGAGCATGTTCAATTTAACATGTAATTGTAATGCAACATTGCAACGCCTTCATGCAGTAAACTTCTCACAATTGATGAAGTTTCATAGGTAAAAACCTTAATTAACTATATTGGCCAGTGTAGACTAATGGCAAATGGTAATAGCCAAATATGGAAAAATATATTTATAGTGACAATTTTGATTATTATATCAATTATTAAATTAGGCGGTCCTAAATTGAGATGATCACACTATTGTTTAACTTCTTATTTAATTGATTCTATGTAATGGGAATTGAATGTTAGTTTATACTTTTTTACCCTATGGAATAGGAAAGGCTTAAATGATACTAATACACCACATAGATCAGTATAAATTCCAATAAAAATTTGATAACTAAAAACATAGTTAGTAATTTTTTCAAAAGTTACATTTTTTTATTGGTATTTATATATCACTCATCGATCAACGAGACGTATTTGTACCATGAAATCTATTTTTGAAAAAGGATCTTAAGGAATTCAAAATTTTTAATTATCTTCATAGGTTAATGAATGTAAAATCATTCATGATCAGAACATAACTCAAAATTCTCATTTAGTTCATCTCTCTTACTAGAAATTGGGATTATGACCAATTGAAAGCTATGGAGTAACATTTTATTACAAAAGAAAAAGAAAAAAAATAGAATTTTAAATTAGTTAAAATTTTATTCCATAATATAAAAATAACTAGGCAGGCCTTTTTCTAAGTTGTTTCGAAAAACAATCTATTAACAATTATTATTTAAACAGTTGATACCATATGCTAGTATAATTTTTGTGTATTATTGAAGAATATATATGAATTACAATGTGTAAAAATATAGTATTTATAGATGAATTAAGGAAATCTTAAAATAAATACAGTAATTCATGGAAAACTATAAAGTCCCTAAACCCCCTAAATTTCATTAAGAGAGTCAACATGAGATTGAAACAATGGTAAAGAAAGGCTAATGTAGATAGATTCTTGGTGAAGATGTCAACACACTATTGATGAGTTGGAATGTAGCAAATCAAAACCTAACTAATAGCAACCATTTTGCAAAACAAGATAATAGTCAATGTTTACATGTTTGGTTTGATCATGTTAGACTAGATTTGCTAATAGATAAGTTGCTTCAAGGTTGTCATAATATAAGATGATAAGATGCTAAGTAAGGACACTAGTTTCTTAAGTAAGATGGTAGATCTATGTAGATCCTACTATAGCATATGCAAGAGCTATGTATTTAGCCTCAATAGAACTTCAAGACACTGTGGATTTTTTCTTGGACCACTATGAAATAAGGTTTTGACTAAGGTCTATAACGTAGCCTTTCATAGATCAACGTGTATTTGGATATGTAATCTAATCAACATTAGCAAAGGTAATAAGTGAAGTCCTAGATGTATGAATGATTAGAAGGCCAACATAGGTGTGCTACAAAGATATCAAAGAATACTTTTTGTTACCTGCATATGATATATGGTAGGAATGTGTATATATTAACTTAATTGATTCAATATAAAGTTGATATTTGGTTAGGTAATTGTGAGATTTTGTAATACACTAATAAATAATCTCTCAATAAGTAGTAGGGTTGGAAAGTGGAGACAAACCTTAAGTGATAGTAGGTTTAGACTAATTTAGAGAGATACATGTGATGGCATTTAAGGAGATCATGAATGAACTATGATTGACACAAGTGTAGACCTTAAATATGTGAGTAACACAAATGACAAGGAAGATATATATAGGGCCTATATCTTTCATTACAAACTAGTGAGAAAGGAAGGAGATATAGTAGTTGAGAAGTGAAGTACTACTATAAGTGAATATAATGGAATCAACATAGAGGAAGACTAATGTATCAGAGCCGATATGAAATATAAACATAAATGCATTAGCTTTGCTATGATGAAACCCTAAATGTAGGAAAAAGATGCTAAATCAATGAAATTAGGCTTGAGGAGCCTATTTCAGCCATAAAGGGATTTGTATAATTGACATACATGATATAGATAATGAAGGTAGATGAAACTAGGGGGTTGGTTAATAAATATTGTCCCTATAAGGTGGCCATGTAAAATATATTTTTAACATCAAGTTAGTAAAATATCCCAATTGGAAGAGATAGAATAAGATAAGATAAAGTGGATGGTAGCAAGCTTTGATACCTAAGCTAAAAGTTTCAGTGTAGTTAATGCCTTCTTGCTGGGTAAAGCCTTAGGTGGCAAGTCAAAATTTTTAACTCTTAACCTGCCCTTCAGTATTCTATTTTAGTCAGATTTTCTAAAAACTTCCAACAACATTGTGATTTAGATATATAAGAACTAGAACCAAGGTTTTATTTTCTAGAGGGAATTCTAACTCTTCATGCATAGCTATTGTACATTTGGGATCACAAAGAGTCATAGTGCAATGGTGAGGCTTAGAGGTAATTGATAACTCTAATTTTAAACATATTTCATATGGTGATTTTATAGTGTTTTCCTCATATTTTTGGTTTTCTTTAAAGAAATTGATACTTAATTGAGTAAAATTTTGATTTCTAGGTTTGAATGCGTTCTAGGATCGAAAATGAAGAAAAGGAATCAAATTTCACTCAAATCGAAGTTCAAATGAAGAAGTTATGAAATTTTGAAGTTGTGTAGAAAATTTTGCCTTAGTGCAGAAAGCTACATAACCTGGGGACACGGTCATGTCTCAGGTCGTGTCTGGTGACGAAAACAGATCTTTTTGATACACTATAAAAAGACATATTAGGGTTTTAAAAGGCATGAGAGACATTACAGAAACGGAGAGATACAAGAGAAGAGAAAGAGACTTAAGAAGAACATCGAGAAAGAGACTTAAGGAGAACATCAAGAAAGAGGCGGAACAACATCAAGAAAGAAGCGGAACAACATCAATTTCAAGATTAGAGAGATTGTTCATCAATCAAAAGGGGTTTCCATGTTTTATTTTACATTATTGATGAAACTCGTTTTTAGAATCATTATGATAGCTTAGAATTCGAGTATTTAGAATTATGGAACCTAAGGTTTCATGTGATTCTTGGATTGATTTAGAATTCTTAATAAAGTTTCTATCTTTACTTGATTCAATTATGTCGTTAATTATTGATTGATATTTCTAGAATATCAATATATGATATTATGCATGTTAATTGAGAAATTGCATGTATAATTAGATCTTTACATAATTGAAAAGGATTACATGTATACTTAGAGATAAGATACATATTTCTTCCAGAAAGTTAATTAATTGTATGGGAATTCATTATACATTAATGTAATTTTAAATTATATTACTAAGTGAAGAGATTCCGGTAAATAATTTAGGATTAGGGTTAATATGCTTGAGAAAGGTATTAACTTTAGTTGTAAATCCCTCCGGTCAAGAAATATAGAAACCAAATTGAATATATTTTAAGTGATCACATGTTAAACTCTAGGGGAAATAATTCCTAAATACATTATTACTTTCTTGAAGTCGTTATTGATTTTATCGTTTTTTCAATTGCTTAATTAAGTCATTTAATTAAAGTAGTTTGTTAATTTTAGTATTTTTTAATTAATTCAAACTTTCATAATTTTCCAGTTAAATAATAAAGATAAGGTTAATATTAGTACTCGAAGTCTCTGAAGGATCGACTCGGACTCACATCCACTATATTAAAACTGATAGGTGCACTTCCCTCATATCAGTAATGGACTATATGTAAAGGTTAAGGAATGGATAAGGTTTTATGACATTGAATATAGAGTGCATATGATAGGAACATGAAGGATGGTGTGAAGATGCAAATGTAGAAGAGGTAGCAATGGCTAGTAGGAGTAAGGTAGAGGTGGTAAAGGAAACAACCAAGTCATTTGGTGTTGTAGTAGTTGAAGTAGGCAAGGTAGTAAAGGAGTGAGCATGAGATCTAAAGCGATGATAGACAATTTATAATTGGTGCCCCGAATGTCTATAGGTATGGGTGAAGAGGAGATAGGAGTAGGAGGAATTGTGGTTGAAATTACTAAGGTAGAATGATCAATATAGGAATAAGAGAGAGATGTACAAGAGGAGAAAGGAGTAAGAGGAGCATGGGTGTCAAGTGAGGTTCATATAGGTAAGGTAAATGGAGAGGAAGGTAAATTAAAGGCAAAGGTTCAAAATAAACTGATGACTTAGAGGTAAAGGAGAAAGTGGACACAATCCATGTGTAGGGAAAGTCAGATTCATGAAAAACTACATAGCGGCTTATGTAGACCCAACCAACAATGGGGTCAAGACAACGATACCCTTTTGTAGAGAGTAAAGTAGCTAATGAAAATGTAAGGGGTAGAATGAGGTGAGAGTTTATTTTGGGCTTAAAGGATCACATTAAGGAAAAAAGACACCTAAGCGTACAAAGGAACTGCAATTAGGTGGCATGGAGTCAAGGAGTTCAAAAGATGACTTATGATCAAGTAACACATAGGGAAGTTAGTTAATAATATAAACAATTGTTAAGGCAGCATCAACCCAAAAGTATGGAGGTAACATAGAGATGGACAGTATGAGCCAATCAATGGCATGACAATATTTTCATTTAGTAATCCCATTTTTTTTAAGAGTTTAAGGATACAAAAGTTCAAGGTGATGAGTTCTTAATTACACATATTTTACATAGTGATTTTTTATGATTTTCAATGATTTTCCTTGATATTTGAGTTTATTTTTTAGATAATCGTACTTAATTAACTAAAATTTTATTTTCTAGGTTTTGAAATGATTTATGTGATAAAATGAGAAGATAGAAACAAATTTCACGTAAATTAGAGCTAAAATGAGTAAATTATGAAGGTTTTAAGATCAACACAACCAAATGACATGACTATATCGTTTCCAATCTAATTTGGAGCCTATTTTCAATTGTCACAGCTTAATACATGACCAAAAGACATAGTTATATCCCTAGTCGTGTCTTTTCCAACTAAATTTTTTTTTTTTTATCTCTTCCTATATAAAGCTTTCTTAGGGTTTATTTGAAGAGAGAATTTTTTTTAGCACGACTTTTGGAAAGCTTTTTAAGAGGAACAATTGAGTGAGGGACCATCAAGATTTCAAGATTCAATTTTTTGTGTACATTCTATGATTCTTATTTATGATTCTTTCTACTCTTTATTTTTAGATTCTTATTTTATGATGCATAGAGAATAGATCTTTAGTATCTAAGTTTCATATGACATGATTATTATTTGATTAATTTAATTCTTTAGTCTTTTCTTGGTTCAATTATGTTTGCTTCATAATTTAGGTTATTATTTCCATAGGTAATAATCTAAACTTTAATATCTTAAGAGAATCAAGTGATTTCTTATAAGAATAGATATAGGCATAGTTGATGAGAATTATTATAAGATTAGAGATAATTTGCAAGATTTTCCTAGAATTTTGAATTAAAGCGTAAAAAATTTATTGTTCAATAATGTAATCTTAGATCATGCTATTGAAAAGAAACTCTAATAGGTGATTTTAGGGTTAAGTTTAATTAGCTTGAAAAAGTAATTAAATTTAGTAAAGAATTCTCCCAATCAAGAAAGATTAAAGAATAAATTAAATTATCTTTAGGAAAATCACATGTTAGATCTAGGGAAAATAAATATTTAGATATGATTTTGCGAATCTTGAAGTAATTTCTAATTTTATTGCTTTCTTATTTAAGTTCTTAAATGATCCTTAATTAGATGTTAATCTATTAGTTACTACACTTTAAATTAAGTTCTTTAAGTTTCTTAAAATTTAATTTTCTGGTTAAATAATAGTGACCTAGTAAGTATTAGTAATCAGAGTTTTTGAAGGATCAATACTCGAACTTAATCCACTATTATAATTTGATAAGTATACTTACCTATAGTAGAAGGCTAATTCCATGTTCACATAAATAATTAGTTAAGGGCTTATTAACAAATACATTGTCACCATCACTATGAAATGTTTTAATGTGATTAGAACACTTATTTTCAACTAAAGCTTTAAAGGGTTGAAAATGAGACAAAACTTTATTTTAATTATGCATTGGGAAAATCCATGAATATCTTGTCTTAATTGTCTTGAAAAGGACATAATAACAAAAGCCTAGGTTTGATTACCATACATCAAAGTGAATTAGATCAAGAGGGGAATAAGGAGACACTTAGAATTTCCAATGTGACAAAAGTGAGAAGTATTGATCAGCACTAAAGATGACTTGACTTGAATAGCTTGATTCTAAATGAGCCTATGAAAGACTTAATTATGAGGATGACATAAACAGGAATGATAAATTTCTTTAGGGACAACTAATGCAAGGAAAGACTGTAGAGGGTGAGCAAAATGTAAGGTGATCAAATACAATGAACGTTTAACTAGATAATAGAAGAGGAGCTTGCTTGTCTAGAAGTTTTTTTACCTAAAAAGAAAACATATAATTGTTAAAACTAACAGTATAATGATTATCTTGACATAGTTTGATGACTACTAAAATTTACATGTAAGAAAGGGAATAAGTAAGACATTTTTGTAGTGCAGATTAAGACCATGAGTGTAGACAGTGAGACTACGTATGTAAAAGATGTATAATGCATCACCATTACCTACAATAACCTTATAGAACTAACAAAAGGGATAAGTTCAGTGAATATACTACTTCTAAGGTCATATGATGTATAATGCTAGAATTAGATTGCTAGAAAGCATCTATGATTCTTTAAGTGATAGAACGATGAAAGATTCGGGCACATCTACATAGGACTCATCAAATCGATGGTAATACTAAAGGGTAGAATGACTAAGCATAACATAAGTCTAACGAGTAATTCAAGCTTAATGTATGGAGTATGAGGTTGTATCTAGTATAGATGCTCGTCTTTGATTATAAAAGCTATGACTAGATGAATTTAGTTGTTGAGATAGGAATGAAGGAGCCCTCTAGCTACTTGTAGTAAAATGGCCATGCCCCTTAGAATCAAAGGGACTACAATCACAACCTCAACCCTTATGATGAGAAGGGGTAGCATGTGTATAAGGAGCTATAGATATTAGAGGCATGTTTAGTCACTAGTAAAAATACATTTTGAAAATTGATGATTTGGAAAGCTCGTCTTGGCTAACTTTATCAATTGTATGCTATAATAAAAACCGGTGACTACTTACCAAGTTGATCTCATAAGATAGATAGGTAGTAACTAAGTAATAAAAGTAACTTATTACTCCAATCTAAGCTAATCATAATCAGTTTAAACTGAGGAATGTATAACTAAACAATTAACTAACAAAATAAATACAATGCATAAAACTATGGACTTTTGATGCTCTTGTACTCATTTTCATTGTCAAGACAATGAAGTTCACACTCTAAGGAAAACCCTTATTAAGGCAT
Organism: Lumnitzera racemosa; assembly: GCA_024138005.1. Taxonomy (NCBI): domain Eukaryota; kingdom Viridiplantae; phylum Streptophyta; class Magnoliopsida; order Myrtales; family Combretaceae; genus Lumnitzera; species Lumnitzera racemosa. The sequence continues at coordinate 25,526,691 of JAMXBC010000011.1, forward strand.
ATTTTCCTATATTATCAGCTGGATAATCAATTACTTTCACCAACCTAATATCCTAGTTCTAAATGTGGGTCAATTATCAAGTTAGCCTCTTAATTCACATTTAGAATCACATGTGAATTCAAGTGATTTCAATCAACTCGATGGTCACGCAATCAATCAAGAACACTAAAGAGAGTTTTACATCATAAATCCGTAATAAAAGATTTATCTATTCATGTTAAAAATAACAATAAAAACACTAAAGTCTGCATGTTAAATAAACAAGAAACCCATTGACAACATTAATAATAGAGAAATAAAGTTTAGAAATCACTGATGTTGAATACATAAGAAACCTAAATGTAAAACTCGCAAATCTTCAAGTTCCAAAAGGTAAAATGTGTTCTCCAAGCACCCAATGCAAGAGAATTAATAAAAATAAGCTAAAACCTTAATTCTTTATTAAACCTTAACAAAGCTACTATAAGAATGCAGAAAAACAAAAGAAAAAATGAGATCTCTTTTTCTCAACTACGTAATGTAGACTCTTATATTTAGGTGAACCAAACAGACGAGTTAGGAAGAACTGTCGACTAGAAGACACATCTCATGCACTAGTTAAGTAAGGTTTAAGCTACAAAGGGTTTTTAGTCCATGGACCTACTAAACAATTCAAGATTAAGCTAATTGGCTAGTCTACATGAATCTTTTAACTTCTATTGTGACCTTTAATACCTAGCTGGTGGTTAGTAGACCAGTCAAATGGTTCTTCAAATTTCCCATAGCCAGCAAACCAATTTAAGAACAACTAGCCAGTAAGCCCTCTTCACCATTCTATGCCCTATTCTAGAGTTAGCCGATTGAACGATAATAAAGCTACTAGCTAGCATCTTAAGAGCCTGCACAAAATTACAAAACTTAATATTTTTCAGTAATTTCAACATTTTGCATTTAAATCTTGTAGTTTCATGGTATTAGTCCTTTTATGTATAATTTATCAATTTTTCATACTTTTATTTATTATTCCTTATTAAATTACACATGAGTGAAAATATTAAGTTAAAAAATCACGTAATTTGAGTAGTTGCTAGCTACTAATATGGCATCCTCTTTATCATGGCATATAAGTCATTGTTCCTAACTAATCAATTTGATACAAACCAATTTGAATGTGAGTAGAACAGGTGAATAAGTGAGGGTAGCGAATATTGCCTCATATTCACATGAAAGGCCATGAAAAGCATAAGTGATAAGATCATCGAAGCTAGGAGGCCTACTGATAGCAACAATAGTTAGCTAGGTAGGAATTCTACTGGTGGATAGTTAAGAGTTATTATTTTGACGCCATCTCTCAAGCCATGGAATTATTAAAGAAATGTTGTTAGAGTGAATTCCAAACATCATAAGCAACCGGGATGTCATGAACTTCTAAAAGGAGATCAATAGAGATTGTCCAAAGAAGTGATGCACAAACCACATGGTTAATTCGAATCTAGTGAATATATGCAAGATTAGTAAAGGGCTGAACACTAATAAGAACTATGATGTCACGAGATGGTGTAAGAACCATAGCATCAACATATTCATATGGGTCCATAGAGATAAGGAAGGAAGTCATCAAGACTATAACCATTACATATCCAAACACCGTTAGGTGTAAGAGAGGGTCGAGCGGATGGAGTGGTAAGGTCAATATAAAGAGGAGATGGTAGAGGAATGTGTGCGTGTTGTAAAGGGAGAGAGTAATTGGACAATGTGAGGGAGGATAGCTGTTGTGTGGCAATAAAGTGTTTTGGGTTAAGGTTTAGGGGAGTAAGAATGTTTAGAGAAGAGAGATATTGTAAAAGGGAGGAGGCGAGGTAGAGGTTGATGGGAGGTCAAAGGATGAGGAAGTGATGGCTGGTGAAGGGTTAGGATTGAGAACAATAAGGATTAAGGAGGTTGTAAGCAACTAAGGGGTGGAGCTAGGGTATGGATGGGTTTGAATTAAGGTTTTAGTGAAGGGACGCAATAGAGAAAAAAAAAAAAAGAAGAAGAAGCAAAGATAAGTTCAGGGTTGAGTCAGTTTTGGCAAAGAGACACAATAGAGGAAGAGGACAAGAATAAGTTTGATTTAGGGATGAGCATGGGAAGATGTAAAATGCCATTAGTGAAGGGATTCACCACAATAGAGCCGGTAATGGATTAGGACTCCATGTTTGTATGTAGTAGCAATGAAGATGAGGAAGGATGTCGATGGGTGATAATAGAAGTGGTGACTAGAGAAGAAGATGCAACCAATGTAGATGTCAGTAACCATAGAGTGATAATCGAAGAATCTAACCGACATTGAACAAGTAGCAAGTCTAGAGGAAAAAAATTTAATTGCAAATTATGGTTTTTTTTTTTTTTGTTTCTTTTATTGGTTGCTTTGACACCATTTTTGAAAGTATAGTTTTTATGTATTATTGAAGTATATATATGGATTACAATGTGTAAATATACCGTATTTGTACATGAATTACTCTAACCTTAAAAATAAATATGGAAAAGTACAAAGAATCCTTAATATTTCACATTTTTATGAATCAATCCTTAATTTTTTATTTAATTCATTTTAATCCTCAACAATTTATAGTCGCATCAAATAAGTTCTTCCGTCAAATGCTATTAGCTTTTCCATTACTGTAAACATACGTCAACATATAACTTGTTTACATATAATTTTTAAATAAATAATTATAAAAAATGATATATAGAAAAATGATAAAAACATAAAAAATATATAGAAAAAATGAAAAACAAAATAAAAAATCTACAAAATTGAAAAATAATTATATATATTTATATACATATATATATTAACATTTGATTTAACATAAATTAATAAATAATATATATTATTTTTCATATTTTTATATTTATTCTTCTGAATTTTTTTATCATTTTTTGGCGTTTCTTATTATTTTTCTAAATTTTAGTTATATAATATATATTATTAATTTATTTAATTAAATTAATTATTTGAACAAATCCAGTTTTACCACATATCTATATTGAACTAAAAAAACTAATGGAAGAACTTTTTTGTAAATTTATTAAAATGTTAGGGAATAAAATAGACCAAATGAAATATTGAAATCTGATTCATATATATAAATAAACGTTAAGGATTTTTTTATACTTTTCCCAATAAATATAGCAATGCATGTACTTGACGTAAAGTCCCTAAAACATATATAATAATATATTACATATACAGACACGGCTTCATAATTTTCAGTAACATATTATTTATTCAGGAAATGTAGAAGGAAATAAGACACTCCACATTCCCGTCTCACCAAAAATGGCTGTTACACTGCTGCTATCATCAGACAAGGTTGAATCTTTCCGGATACAATATTTTACAAACTCATACACGTATTATTGAACATATTTAATATATTCCTTTATCCTATTCCGGCAAAACTAAACTTCATGCCCTGCAAGGCAACAGATGCAGCTTGTATTTCACATCTCTATACTTTACATGACCAGTGAGATGACAGTTGACAGCCTCCCAGCCTAGCACCTCTGCCATCTTCAGAACTACGTTAATTGCCTGACATCCATATCAATCTGCTGGTGCTTGAAAAACAATCGATATCTTCATAAAAATTCCTTTCTGCAAATAGCATGAATTCCATAACCGTAATGCAAATAGTCACGGTCCCAGATAACTTCGCTTGCTCGAGGGAACATTTTTCATCTCGGTTTCATATATCAACAGGATTCAATACTGAGGCTGCAAAAGATGACACCGTACCATTCTAGGCCTCAATATCTGGGAAAGTGACTACATCAGCTTATATTTGGAAAAGGAAAAGACCTTTTTCAAGAAGATGATGATTCTTAGTTTTGACAAATATGCCCTCAATGGTTCAATCCAAAGACAGGTCTCCTGTTCTGATGTCCCTTTGCTGATTTATGAGCCCTTTCCTTAATCGTGACTGGAATGAACCCAGTTCTCCTGGTTTTCCACTGAAAGGAGAAAGGAGCTTTGGTTGCAGCCATCTTCTCAGAGCAAGCCCACTAATTCTGACTTTTCCATACGATTCATTTCCCTGGTAGGGAAGCCCAAGCCTTCTCAACAATGCTGCAACTGCTTGGGTTATCCTGATATGAAGTAAAACCATTGTGTGCAATCAATCAACATGCAACAAAGAAGGTTTTGATTAACAGGAGTCTGAAGTAAATATAAAACATATGAGAACAATTTTCCCATACAAGGCAAAGGCAACGGCAAGAAAAAAAAAAAAAAAAGAAAAAAGAAAAGAAAAGAAAAAAGAGAACGAAGTTTAGTTGAAAATGAAGATTCTACGCCAAATAAGACTTGCCTAATGGAGCAAGGATTTAAAGAAGAAAATAAACCTATAAGGGGAAATTTTGGAAGAAAATATTGTCATATTTCTAAATTAATGTAATTTTTGTTATGTACCATGAATTAAGTGAATTAAATATCTAAATATTAATTGGAATAATATGATAATCAGAGAACTCTAAAATTGATCAGTTGTATCTATTTACAAGTTTTATTAAAGAACTTTTTCCATAAAACTCCATGGGAAAAATCTTGCAAGTCCTTTTGCAGACTGAATTAGCACAAGGTGCGGTTTTTTATACACAAAGTATCCATGTATTTCCCCACTTTGTTGTACAAAGACAACTCCACATTTGGATTCTTCCACATCTGCACTTCATTGTTTAAATTAAAATAAGCCACAGTATTATTATTCAAGGACTTCATTTTATATTTTATTCTGCATAACATACTGTTGGAAGCTCTACACATTCTGTCCTCCACCTCTTTCCCCCAAGTTGAAGACCTCAGAGTTCTACTTGAATCACTCTTTCCATCCCTAAATAATTTGCCTATTGCCTATGCAGTTTTCATTATACACTAAATCAGATTATGCAATTTGATGCAAAATGATGCTCCTTTAATAACTAGGATTCAACCAGGCCTTTTAGTTTGATGGTTGTGAATTTGTGTATTTTCCTTGTGTGTTTAAATCAATGTCTTATTTAACAAATCATTGTTCACAACCGAGTCACATGTACAGTTGAGCTGATTTATTATACGGATTGAGTCAAAACATACATCAAGAAATCTTTGAGATTAACATTAATCTCTGCTAATCCAAGACTACTTGGATAAAGCATTCATGACAAAAGAAAGTAATGCTGATTGCTGAGAGCTACGCATAACTTGTTAAATCAATCAAATCAGTTCACACGAGCCAAATTCTTTGAGAATATAAAGTTGACAAAAGGATTTATGGTTACGTGGTAGTAACAGAGAAGCAATTGTCACCTTCCTGCAACATTTATTGTTTTCTCCCCATGAGGAGACGCAATCTGTGTCTTCTCAATAGGCAGTAAAATGGTGACATTAGGTAGCTTTGCACCTGAGGAGATTTAAATAATAAGCAAATCAACCCAAAAAGCATAAATCAAGGTATTACACTTCATTTGATACGGTATATATTACAAGATAGTTCTGAGTATAGATGTAATCACTAGTGCATGCAATGAAACACTCTGATCATGCAACTCAGTATGTCCAATCAAAAGCACTTATAGACAATGAAAGAACACAGTGAGTCTGACATTAGTAAAGCACAAGCTATATTTCTTCGAATGCATTCCTCCATAGCCTATGTCGTTGAATCACCCTTGAATGCTATCAAATATTTCAAGAATTTGTTATTCTCTATGTCAAAGTACAGTGATACTCAGCAATCTTGACAATGGAATCTTTTTTTAAAGGTCTGGCTTAGATAATCACTATTCCTCAATTTCATGCACCAAATTAATCAATTTAACCTCCACTGAATTTCACCAACCTACATGGTAATATCAGCACAAAGTCAAGGATGAGCCTTCCTATTCATAGTTGTTAAAAGAGCAAGTTTACTTATATGATTCTATGAATTTACAATTTTATGAGACTTTTCTTCACTAAACGGATGCAAAATCGCTTAGTGAAAAGTCTGTAGAATTATGTGTTCAAGTGATGGGAATCAAGGGTCCTCAAATAGATTTAAAGGTCTAAGAGTGACTACAGCTCAGCCAAGAACGATTCCAGATCCAAAGTCAGAGGAAAAAATAGCTCAAATGCAAGTCCGCATATGCCAACCCACCAGACCAGAGACACCATCCAACCGGCTAAGCTTGCTCTAGCTAACATCTGACTGGCAATCTTTCTCATTCAACCAGTTCTTTGAAGATCTCCAGCCATCCAACTGGCCAGAAACAGCCATCCCACCGGGTCAGTGTCCATCCAAATGGCTATTCTACCCATCCATATGACCAACAAGACTCAACAAATTTTATTCAATTTTTACCCTTTTATTTGTTTTTTGTCTATTTTAACTACTTTCTTCTCACCAGCCCTGTGGTGTCCATTTATAAGCATTCTTTTATTTTATATTGAAACAATTGGACCTTTTTTATCAACTATGTATTTTCTTTTGTGAGAAATCTGAGTCGATATCAAATTATTGCTCATTCTTAAAGATCTTATCAATCAAACCGGTAAATTGATTATAGCTTTCCCATTAAATGGAATTATCAAGAGTCATTGGTATATCTAATCAATTCTCCTTTGATTACTATCAATCGTGAGTGAAATTGATTGGGGCATTTCAAATCAAACCTAGTTCAATTTTTACTATATTTTTTTCTAATTGATAATTGTCAAATCATTATTTCAGTCGTTTCCATTAACACAAGAACAATAAAAGGGCTAAATTTATCTTTCCTCAAAAACTCTGAATTTCTTGTTCCATCTCCTTTTATCAAATTATTATACTCTAAATTGTTTATTAGGGCAAATTCCATACTTGCTTCTTTGATAAGGGTACCCTCTAACAATCATTCTCCTACATAGGCAAAAATGTCTCAAGCAAGATATTTCTTTCCATTTAGAAGAATGATCATAGACAAATTTCTACTTCACTTCATAAATAAATAATTTTGGACTCTCAACAGTGAGAAGTAGCTCTAGAGCCTATAAGAAGAAAGAGAATAGAGGATAAGTCATCATCTTTAGTATTAGTTCTAACTCAATCTTCATCTGAAGTCTTTATATCAACTTATTTAAATCAAAAGGTCAGACAATTGAATAATGCAATTACCAGCAGCAAGCCGATGCTTGAGACCTTTTAGCATGGTCAAGAAGTATACCTGACAAAATCAATAGACAAACAATAAATCATTAAAAGATTCAGCAATCAAATGGGGAACCATAAAGCGGTAAAAGAATGAACTTGCTCTTTCCTATATAAATATAAATAAAAAACGATTCCAATATCAACAAGATTAAACTTCTCCATGACATGGTTAGTGTACCAAATTTGACGAGGTATTTCTGAACTTACCTAAAGGAATTTGACAAGGAATCAAAGGAAGCCCTAGGTTTAAATCCCTACATCATATTTGACTCCCAGTGTAATTAAATCAATGTGAAGGACCTCAATCAATCTCGTCAGTATGTGCGGAGTATTAAAGTATAAAAAACAAACCCCCACCTATTCTACAATTTTAAACTTTTTGACAAGCATGTTGAGAGTATCTATACTGACAAGAGCAAAGAAAAGTTTGAATTATATCACAAATATCATCATGCAATAGTAAAGATTTGTTGGAAGAAATGTAAATAGCTTAAATATATAAATGAAGATAAATCCTAAAGTTTTTATCCTCCAAATTATGGCATGAGGTTGCAAAATGAAATGAAAATGTTGGTGAATGAATCAAGACAATAACAAGTTCCATTAGATTACCTACCAATAAAACATAATTTATTATTCAATTCTATTGCTTCATTACTTAACCAGTAAAAAAGGAAATGCTTATTCTGCAGTTTTTAAAAGGTAATATGATACATACAGCATACCTACTATTTATTTCACTAGAGAAATTGGAAAAAATCTACTAACAGTATACTAGTTTCATTATTTGAAAGCTTGCTAAATAATGAAACTAAATATTAAATCATTCCACAGGAAGTGCCCAATAAAATAAAAATAGCAATTTGTGTACAGTATATACAATCAATTAACAAAAATTTAATTGCTTTTTACACTTAGAAGTTGGTCAATATAAAATGTTGTAGCATATTAAGGACATGGGAGGGGAGGTGGGCAAGATATGGTGCCAGATAAATCTAAAGCAGCAACGGTTGTTTTCATCTTTTATTTCTTTAAAACTCTGGGCAATGGCAGAACAAGATCATTTAACTGGCACCACCTAATGAGAATGAGGCTTAAGTGTTGTATCTATGAGCAACTCAAGTTACTTTCTTAGTAATTTTATCATTTAATATTTTTACATGATTGTGAATATTTATTTAATTTTATTTAAATAAGATCAACACGAAAGTCTTTTTATCGAGGAACAGAAATTCTTGTGGCTCAATTCCTACTAAAGTAATAATCCCAATCTTACTGTTCCTGAATTCAGTAACGGTGACAGTATTGACTTTCTTTTACTGCAGCACTTTCTGGTGATATAACCAGAATCCTGAAAGTTCTTATATGTCAAGGTTGAGAAATCATGAGTGCAACAAAATGCCCATATGATAAATCAACACATTGTAGATTGCCAGAAATAACCGTCAAATAACCAACCTCAGCAATATGAATCGGTAGTGCTCTTGCATCAACAACAACTGGAGTCTCTTTAAATGATATACATGGTACAACTCCAAGTGAAGAAGCCTCCTGCATGAAAGGAAAAAACTTGGAATAATATCCACTCAAGTTTAAAAAGAACGAAGCAAGAAATGAGAAGAAATAAGACAAACCAATTTATTTACCTCAAGTAATGAAAAAGCGCGAGGATCAAATTCACCAAATCCTTCTACCAATGAGCAGATGTCAGAGTATCTTGAGGTGTCTGCATTGACCCCTAAGTTCTCCATCATTTTATCTTTTAGGGATACATCAATTGGAAGCTTGAGGCATCCCATCACTTGAGAAAGAACTTCAATGGTAGGAGTAACACCAGACACAATGCTCTCCCGATATACTGTCAATGCCATAGATGTCCTGAAAGGTGAGAAAAAAGCTTCTAAATTATTGGCAAGCCTCATTAGGTTTTTCCATCTAATCAGCTTTCAAACTTTTTCCTGTTCTCAAACTTATGCAAAAGTTACAACTATATCATGGATGATGGAAGAAAATAAATTGTTCACAGGAAGTACTAGAAAAGCTTCTCTTTTGGGTAAGATGAGATTTTTTTTTATTTCCTAGAAACACTTCAGCACGAAAAGAGGAATGGCAATGGGATAGCCAGAGCAATCATTAGAGACATATAGAGATTGTAAAGTACATTTTCAGTGCCTAAAGAATGTGTATGGCATAAAGGAGAGAGTGCTAGAAGGAAGAAAGAAATTTGCATTCCTGATTTCCAAATATCCCACATAGCATAATTAATCCCTTCAGCCATCTATGTAAAAGTAACTGCAGAAAGCATATGGAACAGAAGCTTCCAACAACAGTAAATAGACATACCACTTATTGTCAATGTGTGACCACCCGGGGCTAAGAGATAAAACAGGCTCACCAAGCTTGCATGCTTTCTGGTATCTACGTAAGCACATGCCTTTAAAGAGATATAAGAGATAATGTGAGTTGTGAGATTCACAGAAAGCCTTAGAGAAGAAAAAATAATGTTGGAAAATGGGTGATATTAAAGCAAAACCAGATAAAGAAATAAGCCCCTGAAACTTTTGGTCACCACCACACAACTTGGCTTCTAAACTTTGTCCAAATATTTTTACGAAAATATGTTTTTATGGTTTGGGGAAATATAAGCGATGTAATTTGTTCAGGCAGCTATTTCTAGAAAATGTATACTTTGTACTGCAAGCAGGAAACATGCTGATTTGAAATATACAATCAACAAGAAAGATCATAGTCCAGAAAGAACAGATATTACAAAAAAACTGTCAGCATAAAGCACAACATATAACTGAATTTCTTTGAATAATCACTGTGAACTCATCACAACAGTCACCGTCCACTGTTTTACAAAACACTTCAGTGAGTGACCAGGCTTTTCATGGTTTTAACACTGGCTGTCTATGACTATACTTAGTTATGGTTCCATAAGATGGCACCATATCAATTCAGTGATACAGTTGATAGTGAAGAAAAACGGCTTCAGGTAAGAAGACAGAAAACATGTCTCATGAAGACCTCATCCATATGTCTTGTGATTGAAGCAGCTTATCACCACCACACAACTGGGCTTCTAAACTTTGTCCAAATATTTTTACGAATACGTTTTTATGGTTTGGTGAAATATAAGCAATGTAATTTGTTCAGGCAGCTATTTCTAGAAAATGTATACTTTGTACTGCAAGCAGGAAACATGTTGATTTGACATATACAAGCAGCAAGAAAGATCATCATCAAGAAAGAACAGATATTACAAAACAACTGTTGGCATAAAGCACAACATATAACTGAATTTCTTTAAAGAATCACTGTGAACTCCTTGTAACAATCACTGTCCACTGTTTTACAAAACACTTCAGTGAGTGACCAGGCATTTCGTGGTTTTAACACTGGCTGTCTATAACTATACTTAGTTATGGTTCCATAAGATGCCACCATATCAATTTGGTGATACAGTTGATAGTGAAGAAAAGCAGCTTCAGGTAAGAAGACAGAAAACATGTCTCATGGAGACCTTGTCCATATGTCTTGTGATTGAAGCAACTTATAACATTATCAAGGTAGGATTTAAAAATTCCACATAGACTATGCTAGCAATGTCAACGCATTACTAGTAAGCTTCACAATAAATATGTTTTCTCAATCAGAAAAAAAAAGAACAGTAGATTCAACAGACTTCAGAGAATATAAACCACATATTAGATAGGGACATCGAAGACAACCTGGATACTAGGAACAATAGGAAAAACAGCTCAGTGTAACTTGTTTAACTTACTGATCATGCAATTGCACATAGTAATATTAGGTGCAACTCCATCTTCTTTAGCCTGAGAAAAAAGTGCAATCCCTACTTCCAAGTCATCTTTTCTACAAAACATAAAGAAATTTCATTATGGATCATTGGCTCCTCTAACTTCATGAACTCCAGAATAGTTTGAGAAGAACAATAAACTTACTTTTCACATGCTACCAGAAGTATGGAATATGTGATTGTGTTTGGGCACAAACCTAGACTCTTCATTTCAGACAAAACCTCTGTAGCCTTTGGCAACTGATCCCCATCACCTGTAGCAAAGTCAGTCTCTTTAGTCTAGGGGAAAACACCACATAAGCTACTGGATGGAATTAGCTTCCAAAAACAAAACAAACAACAAACCAATCTAGGTTTTACAGAAACTCTAGACATCTCTCAGATATATCTGTGAAATGCAGCAGCCATTTATGACATTTCAATCTTTAGTTTATTTTTTGGGCAAACCAATTAAATCTGTATTAAAAAATTAGATTGTACAAGTATCTTTATAGTTTTTTGCAAGAAACTTTCAGATCCAAAACCATCATCTCCATTCCTCTCCCATACATATAGTTCAAAAACTAATTATCGGAATCATACATCCAATGGATTCCTTCAACATGCCCACTACCACATACTCCAGACTTAACCAAATTCTCTAATTCTGATACTGCAACACTGCTGTAGGTCACCAAGATGCACTGGTTGCTTGGCCCAAAGATTCCTGATGATTTTCTCCCTATCCAATCAGAAGTAACCTTGAGTTTCCACTTTCCTCTCATTTATTGTTTCATGCAGCCAGTAGATAAACTGCCCATGCATCATACAACAGAGACACAAGATCCCAAATGGGATGATAATTCATTCATGAAAATACATTTGGCATTACTTTAGCATCATAAATCAGATGTCCAGCACCGACTTACTAACAGATTTTTGTTCCATAAGCTTAAAGGATGGCCTTGCTAGAGTCACAAAACTTCAACTGTGAAAGATTCATCTCAAGAAGGCCAAGAGATGGAATCACAGAAGGATCATTGGAGTATCCTGAGTCTGACCTATTTCTCAGTTAGTATCATTTGTCACTATAAATCAGTGCTTGATGTTGAGATGCATACTTTTTAGGACAAGCCTTGTCTGATCTAAAAGCATTGGCCCAAAAAATTTCAAACAACTGATTCTATTATATCCTAGGGAAAAAATGCTCAGAGGAGCAGTGTCTCTCGAGGGCATTCACTTACACAAGGCAGTGACCAAAGCATTGATAGTTGAAATCGTCAGGCTTAAGTTCATGCACTTCATGTCCTCATAAAGCTCAAGTGCCTTCTCCCATCTTTTCACCTGAGAATAGGAACAAGAAGATTCTTCTATTATCAAGCTATGAAAGCATAATAATGTTACAGCCACTGGAATAAAAGGTCAACAAAGACAGCAAGAACAGAAAATATTTGGCTAAAGAGAGAAATGCTTTTGGATGATAAATGTCAGTAACACTAGTGTAATCCAGGTTGATCATTACAAAAAGCCAGGATGTGTATCATATCTAAACACAAAGGACCCCATGCAAATGCAGAAGAATGAGTAAGGTCTCATAACCTATGTCTGATTTTCCATTATTACATGGCAAAGAGAATTCGTGACTTATCTGTGACCTAGAAACCCATGGACATGAAAACGTGTACACATTGAATGCTTTTTCCCAGCCAATACAATAACATAAAATCAATACCAAACAACCATTAGAATAATAAACTTTATCAAACACGTTAAACCAATGTCTCATGGCAAAAAGCGTACTAAAAGATTCATCTACTCACTTTACTAAAAGCTCCCATCAGAGAGCTGTATGCTACAGTTCTTAGCTGCATTCCTTGGGACCTCGCTTCTTCAACAACTTCAATGGCAGCATCAATGTTCCCAGCATGACCAGCTACATCTATAAGGGCACTGAGAAACATCTACATCCAAAATCAGAAAGGAGAAGAAAAGAATTAGTTCTAGCAACTAGTTTTTGAACATTGCAATAAGGTGATTATGTACTTCGGGAGAGAAGATATCATATGAATATACAGTTCTTGCAACCATGAGATACAGAACCTCTTTAATTTTGCTTTTGTTCATATTTCTTGATTACAAGCGGGTCAAGAACTGAAAAGGGAAGAAAGCTAACAAGTACCTCATCAGGAAGTACCCCTTTACTCATCATTTCACTGTAGACTTTGCATGCAAAATCCCAGTCACCAGTCTGGCTGCAGCAATTGATTGCTATGGTATAAACCTCCGGAGTACCCTTTATGTTGAACTCATGCATCATCTTATAAACTTCTTTTGCCCGGTCAACCTGGAGGCATTGCTTCAGACTACAATAATTACAATTCATGATAATTTGTCCACTTGAAGAATAAATAACCAAGAAGCATATCTGGTAAATCTTAAAAGGATGATCCAGCACACCAGTAATAAGTAATTATACCTGTCTAGCATTGGAACAAGCCTTAATTAGTGCACCAACAGTTATGTGGTCAGGATCTATAGGCTGTGTCTCAGCTCTCATTTCTGCTAACACATCAAAAGCTCGATCAACTGCTCCAGATTGACCGCATGCAGTTATAAGTGCATTAAATACCACTCGATCAGGCTTCACATTCTACTGCATAGAGAATGTAGTAAGTGGAGTTTGTACTCTCATAAAAAAGCCGAAAAACCCACACCTATCTGCAAGCTTAAGGTATTAGACACACGATGTACCAAGTTCAATTCCATAGAATCATTTTAACTCCCAATTTAATGATTTCCATGTGACAGCCTTAGTCAATGTCAAAACCCACGTATGAGGGGTAGTGTTGAAGTATAATATATCAAAACTCATAGATCTATAACACTTAAACTTCTAAATCAATTAGTTATCGAGCTAAATCAAATTACATGATTATATGAATAGGATCATCCACAACAGAGAAGATATAATAATCTTAATGCAATATAATCTTTTACCACTAGTTTTGTCCAACAAACTGCAAATGGAAGAGCCAAAAATCCTTGTAGTAACTAGCAGACATAAAACCATGTTACCACTATCCTACCTTCGATCTCATAATCCCATAAGCACCAAATGCCTTAGCAACCTGTCCAGCTCTTGCACAACCGTCAATAAGTGCTCCATAAGTATGAACATTTGGCTCCACTCCAGAATTCACCATTTTATGGAAAACCTGAATGGACAGTTGTACTAATCAGTATGTCCGGCCACATTTCACAAAACCCTTCACATGCTAATTTTGGGTGGGAAAGAAAAATGAATAGAGAAACCCTTTACTTCAAACATTCTGTCAATTTTTCCGCATTTCGCACAAGTTGAAATGAGAGTGGTGTAAAGTTTGCAATCAGCTTCAAATCCAGCCTCTTGGACAAGTCTCAAAGCCTGGAAAGCTCCTAAATGCAAACCAAAGAACCAATGTGTAATTGATTTTCATCCCAATTAATAAAATGCTGCAGCTCCAATTTTAAAAACCACCATTTTTACATTAATAACAATGTACTTACCATCCAAATCCATAGAATTGGCACATACAGACATCAGCATATTAAATGTGCTCAAGGTTGGACTAGGAATCAATTTGGTGAAACGGAAGGCTTCCTTGACAGCTTTATACCTTTTGCAAGTGCCATAAAACCGAGAATGATATATCTGAATCAAAAAAAAAAAAAGTACATATGTATATGAGTTCGGTTAATGAGACTAAAACCTCAATAACAATAAGAAAGCACTAAATGGCATCCAATGACTATATCACCTTGTTCATATCCAGTAGGCCCATGGTTTCCATATCTTCAAGTAAATTTACACAGTCAGTTAACCTGTAAAGAGTGCCTATAATTAGAAAATAATTGTCAACCAAAAATCCTATTAAGACTGCACGACATCGTTTTATCTTCATCTGGATGTGATTTTTTAAGATGCTTGATATCAATAATGCTCTTCAACAAAAACTGCGAAAAGAAGATAAAGGAAATGATAATAATGACCAAGAAGCCTCACCTCCCTTCATTGAGTAATCTGTTGTAGGCACTTAGCTGCTTCCCCGGGTGTTGCTTGACATTTGGATGATCAGTATTTGGGCGAGAAGGTTGGGAAAGCTCTCCTAGGTTTTTCCACAGCAAGCGTCCCCTGCCTTCATAATTTGAGTACCCCTTGCCAGTTCCCGAGTGTTTTCTTTTTCGCAAAGAGTCATCTTTACAACATGCAAAATATAGATTTCTCTTATGTTTCATTCCATACATGAAACTTACTCCTATTGCACTAGTAGTCCAGCAAACACAAGCATAGGCAGAAAAAGGCAAGAAAATAAGATAACAGCAAAAAATTAAAGAGAAAAAAGTTGAAGGACTTAGAAATATGAGAGCATTGCTGGTAAGACTAATTCAAGACAGTTTGAGTTACTCTTAATAATTTACTAGAGCATGCAAGAGATTTCAGAAATATTTGGACACAGATTAATGACTGTAAGCAATTATTCATAATTAAAGAGTAAAATCATTGCTTAGCAATGGCATCGTAGCACATCTAAAAAGTGGTGGAATAAGTAGAAAAACATTGTTAGACTGACATATTAGCAAAAATGAACAGGGAAATGGACAAAAGGAAGAAACAACAACCTGAAGCAATCAGAGACTCCTTCAGTAGGAGCTTCCGTTGTTTGGGTATTGCATCAGGCATCAATGAAGAATGCCCATTTCCATTGAAAATAGTGGAAGGAGACAGCGATCTTTGAGAATCCAACTTCCTTACAGATTCTACTTCAATCTGCTTGGACTCACAAAGAGTATACAGCTCTGGTCTACTAGATTTTTCATGGATCACAGGAAAAGTGCTAGCTTCATCCAAGAATGTAGGCTCCACCTCAGCGTGTTTGTCCATTTCCCCAGGTATATCATGTATAGGAGATGTGACCAGCTCAGTATCTATTTCCCTTTCCTTTTGAGAAACCTCTGCTGATAAATCTGCTAATTCTGTGGCAAACATGAGTGGCTCAAATGCACCTGATTCATGTAGCTTGGTTGAAAGAGGGAAATCTTCATTTTTAAGTTCCCCAGAAAGTATGGAGTTTCCAAAAGTGGAGGAAATAGTAGATTTAGGATGCTCAGGAACATTCAAACATGTCTTTTCACCTACCAAAGCACTCTCCTCAAAGTGGTGCTGATGTTCTTTTTCGTCAAAATTATGATACTTTTCAGGGGCTTCATATGTTAAAGCTCCATTATCTGTTCCATGCTTCTCCTTAGTGACATATTTAGGCCTAGGATACTCAGATACAGCCACATATGTCTCATTGCTGGTCAGAGCACCCTCCACATATTGATGCTGTGGATCTATTTCATTGGAAGCATGATTTTTTTCCAGGGCTTCATATAGTAAAGCTCTGTCCTCTGTTGTATGCTTTTTCTTAGTAGCATGTTCATGATCCACTGGCCAATGCCACATCAACTGGTTCAACACATGAAAGCCTATTTTGGGTAATGTGTGATACATGGGGCTTGAAACCTATATTACATCCACATGTCAACATTTAATAAAATATAAATTGCAGAAGCTGATGACTAAGGATTGCACTAACTCAAGGCATTCTGGACGCACTGTATTACGTAGCTTAAGAGCAAAACTGAGCAAAATAATTTGCACCTTTAAAGGAAGCTTAAGAGTATCAATTATGTACTAAGGACACTTGAGTATAGAAAGAAGATGGGGCAAAAATCCTGCAACACTGAAAAACTCCACTTCTTCTACTACTGTGTTTTTGCATCCAACATTTTTATGATTTCTTTCCATTTTCCTCAAATTTGCTTCCTTTATATAGGAAAATATTTGTAGTAAACTTACACAGAACCCAGACTAATTCTAAGACATGAATTGGAAAAGATCAAACCTGGCAAGTCATTAACCTTATAATATAAACTGTTCTGATGAACTCTCAAACCATCAACATGACACATGAATTCAGATAATAAGATGCAACTCCAAATGCAAACTGACATAAATAGCTTTAGCAGTTCATTTTTTGCAAAACCCACAAAAAAATTTGAGACAATTGAAACATCCATCAAACCAACTTTTATTATCCCCACCACCATCAACCACTAATATGATAAATTTGGTGCCACATCCAGGTTTTGTCAATCGCATATTACCATATATGATGAATATTTAATGTTAGGCAAGCTTTATAAACTTTTTAATATATTTTCTTTTTGCCAATTTCTTATTCATATACAGAAGCCCGTAATATTTGATACAGGACAAGGAACTGGATACAACCTATGATGAATAATGATGGCCCAACTTTATACACTTTTTATTCATATATAGAAGAACCAAATTGGACTAACACGGACTGGATTGAGACTAGTGGTACTTTTGAGCTGCACTGAGCATTAGCGGCTACTAGTTGAAATGATACTTGTCTCCAAACAAACACACAACTAAGTAGGGCATAAATGAACAAAAAGACTCCCAAGCTGCTTGAATGCAGCTTGATATTCACTGGAGTTAGATTCAGTTGACTAGTTTGTATCGAACTTGAGCTGAATGATATTTTACTCGTTCAGCTATCTAGCATAATCGATCTCGTCTTGAGCATAAGTTTAAGTTCAGTCTGGTTTCAGGTCGATTTATTGCATCAACGAAGACAAATATTAAAATACCTTTTCCTAAATAAATGAGCTGCCAGCTCAATCCTGCGACGTTTCACGTAACAGCCTCTCATGGATACGATTAAGCAGTTACATTGATTATACTATCACCCCACGAATACAACTAAATTGCAAAAAGAACCAAATTTTACTATTCCTATACCTCTTTAGGCCTCTTTTTCCTCTTCTTCGTATACTGATTCAAGTACACCACGGAGATAGCAGAGAAAGTGGCAACAGCAACAACAATGAGTACAGAATTAGAATTCCACGAAGCCCTAATGACAAACCGATTAGGATATTGAACTTGAAGAAGCCCTAACCCCAATTTATCATTTCTACGAGAGCGAATGCCGCGTGATCTCAAGCTGTGTACACTTCCGAGGAAGCGAGTTTTAAAAAAAGGTGAAGTACGTTTGGATGATGGAGAGGAAGGGAGAGAGAGGAGAGAGATGGTTTGTGTGTTGGGAGAAGTAAGAGTTAAGTCCATTGAAGAGAGAGAGGGAGAGGAAGAAGGAGAAAGAGTGGAGGGAGGGAGTGTTGGAGTTCAGTTGTTAGCTGATAATGGATAGAGAGACAGAAAGATGGGGGGATAAAAGATGGGGAACAAGAGATGGTTATGGTTATGGGATGAAGATGACGAAACAAACAATGTGACTTTTTGGGTTGCTGACGTGGCAACGCTGGTCGTTTTTCGTTGTTTTTCTGTTTGCGTATTGAGCAGTGCATGTCAATGAACGTTTAAATGGTAAATATTTCACAAAAAGGAGTTAATGTTTTATTAATTTTTCCAATTCATTACCTAAACTTATAATTAGTTAATCTAATACCTAATTAAACTTTTCTTTATCGCTTTTGTACCTAGCTTGCCTCCGCTTAATGCCGTTAGTTGACATGGACAATCCTAAGTAATATATGGATGATACACATAAAAAAAAAAAATGAAGAAACTCATCCATCAAACACTCTCTCTCTCTTTTGTTTAGATTTTCCTTTTTCTCAAGCAATGTCCAACTCAACTCCAAATCCCTAGCCACTCGTAGAAATAGAAAAAGATGAAACAAGATACGAAGAAATTGATTAGCACTACCAAGAAGAACAATAAGACAAAGAAATCAAATACAGAGACGAAGAAATCAATTATGACGATGAAGAAGGATAAGAAGATGAAGAGTACGAAGAAACTAAATACAAAGACAACGAAACCAATTGCGACAATGAAGAAGAAGAATAAGAAGTACATGATGATGAAAACCATGATGGCTCAATGGAAAAACAAAACATATTGTTTGACAATATACACTAGCTACTCTCCAGTACTATGGTTTCTCGTAGCGATAAAATTATCGATCTAATGCCTCAAGTTCTACTTCGACAGTAACTCTAAAAGAAGACAAGATAAATAACAGGAGAAAGCAATATCATATCCCAAAGCGATAGAATCGTAACAGTTCTGTCGTGTAAATCATTCTAAGATAGAAGTTGACCTTACAATCGTTATTCTAAACTTGATCTACACAAGGCGTCCACGACTAACCCGCTTTAAAGTAAACAATTTATAATTTAAATAAATCATTTATCTAAGAAAGTGGGAAAATATATATATACACTATAATTCAGTTATTACATTATTCAAAAATGAAAAATTCTAAAATAAAAGCTTAGACCTTAAAAGTATATGTTTGTTCTTCAAATGTTTCTCCTCACTCCCTAAGATCTAGCAATTGCTAGCTTTAGAGTAGTTGTATATCGCTTCTTAGCCAGCACCTGCACGACGTCTATAGGGATGTGAGCAACCACAACTCAGTAAGTTAGGATGGAAGACTTAAAATTATACCACAAACATAACAAGGTTATCAATTAACTTATTAGATGTAATGCATGTTCAAGCAAATGCCATCGCACGACGTTGTCCGGCCCATCGTGAGATTAGAAAAATTACGCCCGCTCTAATCTGAATTGAGGAATTGCCGTTAATCCAACAGCTTACAACCAAACCCAAGATTGTGCAATGGAGACATCGCTACTCTCGCAACTATCTTCGAACCATTGACTTCACCCTCGTCAAAACCTCCTCTCATGTCACTTAGTTCGACTAAAAATGAAGAAGGGACTATTATGCAATCCTGAGCTATCCTTTTCGAAGGGGTCGATATGTCCTAATGGGTTGCCATATAGGTCCGATTATAATTATAGGTCTTATATTTGATTAAGTTCAGTTTAGGGTGATCAATCATTTCATACAAATCATATAATACAAGTTAGAACAACAGACAGAATCATAACATCACTCATAATCAAGCACATGCATACAACCAACTATCTACCAAGCATAATCTCAAGCCTCTAAAATATAGTAACGTATTAATCCCAACTTATCTGGACTCCTCGCTCACTCACCCGAGGTTCAACTCACTCAAGTCATCGTCAATCATTTCTATAACACAAATATGGTTTTAGTTTTTTTTTTCATATAACTATTATAAATTGGTTTTATCATATAATGCTTATTGTTATCTTTTGTGTAGTGTTTAATATGTCCAATTATCTAGATTTTCGAATCTTTTACAATTATTATAGGTTTGGGATTAAGTTCGGGTTTCACATCGATTTCTAAATTAGGTTTTTAACTCAATTTTTTGTTAAAGATTTATATGTATATCCTAAAAAATCATTCCAACTCATAATGTGAAATTAATCACATTATCTTCAGATATCCTAAATATCATTTTTAGTCTTTAACTAATGTTCTAATCTATACGGTACACTAAGATTCTAATTTAATCACTGAATTTATCCCCGTTATGAGGAAATCTTACATTTTTTATACAATTAGTTAAAATTAAATTTTTGTTTCAGATTTATTATATTCTGATTTTTATTATTATATTATCTAATTAAACCTAATTTTTCATATTTATTAATTTTCTAATTCTACATATTCCTAACTTTCTACAATTACCACATAATTTCTTCATTAATTACACTTAATACTTCAAAGGCTAGGATTAGGTTTTTACATGAGAGATTAACATCCCTAACCCTCTAATTACTATCTGAATCAGTAATTAATATTTTAATCACCTAATTAACCCAAATTTACCTAATTTTTCTATCATTTTAAGGTTAAAAATTTACTTAAAATTTTCAAAAAATAATTTTAAAAAAATGGCTTCATAGCACTATTCTATATCACTTAAGCATTCTATAGAAAAAAAAAATTGAGCTCCAAACTACATTCCTAAACCTATTTATTTCTAATTCTAATCATGCTCGATTTTGCTTAATTTGTTAAAAATCCTATATTTTTAGACATGATTAAACTAAATCATTATTTTTTCCTAAATCGACATACAATATAACCTCATAATAACAAGTTTCATAATTTTCTAGGCAAAATAACTAATTTTAAGAAATTATACAAAACTAGAGCAGATAAGGGACTCACCCGGTTTGATGCCTTTTGGCCATCCAACTCCGGTCCAAGTGTATTGGCCGGCTTAGACGGTGGGCTTAGAGTGGGGTGGTGGTGGTGCCGGTGGCGGTGGCTCAGTCCCAGGTGGTGGTGGTATGTGGGTTTGGCTCACTAGCCCTAACTACATAGTTTTCCTTTTCTTTTTTTTTTCTCTGGTTTTTCTCTTAAATTTTTAAAGCTCTCTATTTTTCTCTGATTCCTAGCTATCTAAAGGAGTTCTGTGATTTTTTCTCTATTTATGGAGCTTAGTGATAATTAATATACATTAAATTAGATAAGACATTGTCCAAATCCCTTAATTTTTGGCTTTTGTGTTGCTTGATTTTAATTAGCTAATTTTTTTCTTCAGCTCCTAACTTGCCACAACCAGATATTCATCATTCCCTATCCCTCTGATTTTTTTTTTATTTTTCCTCAATTAATTAATAATTTTCTTTAATTATTTACTAAGTTTTTAGCTAATTTAAGTAATTTCGCGTATTTTTATCTACACGTAAATACATGTAGAGTACATGTGAACATTCCTAATATTATTTAGGTCATTTTATGATTTTTAGTATACATATAATTTATCTCTAGCGATCCGTTAATTATCGGAATGCATTTTATGTATTTTCGATAAATAACGAGTTATATACTTAAAATTTTAAATTTTTATATTCTTTTATTTTATTGCTTATTTTCTTAAATTCAAACTTACGAGATCATTTTACTAATATTTCTAACTTTACTTATAATTTAGGTTCGATCGAATCTTTCAGCCGATCGAAACCCTAAGTGACTAGTTATAAGGCTTACAAGCAAGACCAAGAATCATCGCCATCAAGAGGCACTTTTATTAAATCATGTAAGTTGAACCAAAGTGAAATTGATGGGCTATTTTACCCTATTTGTATGGAATCCGAGCGAAATCAATAGGACACAACCGTAATTCATTATTACCAGTACGATGTTGCTTTAATTCTTGGATTTTAAACTTCTCTATTATATTAAAAGAGAAATTCATTCTTGGAGATGACAGTGCTTTCGGGTTTGATGGATGGGTTTCTTTGCTGCTTGTTCCCACACATTAGAATGTGTTGCTTCTTCTTCCTTTTCAATCTTACAAGTGTTTTTTTTTTTTTCCATTCCTATTCTAACTAGACGTCTATGTGGCAGTTGAAGTAGCATATGAAGTGTTTAATTCATTGATTTTCACATGTGTTGTCCATATATTGGTTAGGTCATCCACATTAACCAATGGGTGTTAAGCAGAATTAGGCTAAGTACCAAAAGCGATAAGTTAAAGTTTAATTAAGTATTAAATTGACTAATTATAAGTTTATGTAGTAAATTGAAAAAATAAATAAAGTTGAGGTACCAATTGTGACATTTACCCTTACAAAAATTAAAAACCATATTTTTCTTCTCATTATGGCTGTATTCATTAGTAACTCATGGTTCAATTGCTTTCATATTAGACCTTGATTCATTTTGATTGTACGTTAATTAAAAATGAATTGCATTTAAAATGGTTCAAATTGGATTCTTAATAAATACACTAATTTTAGAGAATAAAGATTCTTACTCAAACCATTTTTAACATGATTAAGCTCAATGTGCTTCAATCTAAACCACTTCCCAAATATATGATTATTCTAATAATATTCTTTTATTGATAATACACATCTATCGCAATAATTTTACTTTTATAATTTGATGTAAGATTTTAAGTAAAAATTTTAACAAATCGACAATGACCATTTATATACATACTAAAAACACAGGAATCATATATTAGTTCCCCAACAACAAGCATGATTTGCTATTCAAACTCATTTTGTAAATTCATTTCTAGATCATTTATATTATATAATAAGCAAGTTAAGAGAAAAAAAAGGACTATGCAACAGTGAAGTTTGCCAGTATGGGACTAAGGAGAGAATAACAGATATAAGTGAGATTATAGAAGTGTAAGGAATTTAGATAAAGATAAGACACGAGAGTGAACTCAATAAATGTGTGAATTGAAAGTAAGAGTCAAGGCTAACATGAAAACTTGCTAACCTAAGAGTGAAATGAAGAATGAGTAGAGGTGGTAAAGATTAAGATTCAATGTCTTTGGTCTAAAGTTAAGTTTCTTTTTCCTTTTCACCATCTTCTAACTCAAGCTACTTCCCCTCTCTCCCCCCTCCCCCAACCAACACTTTCCACGTTTGATCCCTTCACTTTCTCTTCATTTTTCTCTCATTTTTTTTTTCAAAATTCAACCAAATTAAGCATGCATTTGCATTATCAATATAAAATATTTTGAACTAACTTGATTCATCCAATTGAAGGATTGAATAGAGTTTAAAAGTCTAAAAAAAAAAATGAAAAAGGAAACCCACATTTTACCACTTATACAATCAAGCATTTCAAGGAAGAATTGAAGCTTTTAAGCCTCAATTAAGTAAGTCTGCATCTCCCTTAGAATTAATTCAACCTGTAATCTTAATTATTTCCTTCAAAATGGAAAATATCTCAAGCACCTTTCTCCTTACAACCTTGCGCTCAAATTGACCATTTTTATACTTGCCAATCTCAATTTGAGCTTAGCATGTATAAATAAAACCTTATATAATCACTTCTAACATCAAGCTTCACTTGAAACTCACCCCATTGCATTACACACTCAACTTCTCTCTCTGCACACAAAACCCTCAATTTCTCTCTCTAACAACACTACCTTTTAGTCACTTTTGAGCAAAATTACCTACTTTACTAGCTTCCCCGTACTAAAAAATGTAGGAAACCATCCCCTAGCTTAATTCAATCTACTTCCATTTGAGCTTTATCTCAACTTTCTCCTTATAACCCACTCTAACCACCATGTAATACTAGCCAAACCACTTTTTTAGACTAAACTACCACCAATCAACTCCTTAACCTTGAAAACCCTAAGTTAGACACCTTGCTTACCCCCTCTGACCACTATGTATTACTAGCCAAACCACTTTCTCAAACCAAACTACCCCCAATCATCTCCTTTACCTTGAAAACCTCAAGTTGGACACCTTACTTACCCCTTCTGACCACTATGTATTACTAGCCAAACCACTTTTTTCAAATTAAACTGCAACCAATCAACTCCTTAACCTTGAAAACCCTAAGTTGAACACCTCACTTGTTTGGAATGACCATCGAAGCCACTTATTTCAAGGCTATGCCACCACTCCTCTCTTACTATACGTGTGTGCATATGTGACTCATATCCGTGCTTAAGATTTAACTCAAACCCACTTTAAATTGGCACTTCAACTTGTTAATTCAACCTAAGTACCCTTTGCTACTTCATATTTTATTTTATTAATTTTAATATTTATTCTATGTTGTTTTTGTATCAATAAAAAAGGAAATATTTTAGAACTCAAAGTCATTGTGTAGTTTACAATTGTTGAGCCAAAAAATGAAAAATATTATTGAAAACACATTTTATTTTAGAAAAATAAACAATTTTGCAAAAGAAAAATTAATTATTTTCCTTAAAAATGAAACCTTTTTTATTCCCACCTAGCAAAAAAAAATTTAGAAAAGAAAAATAATTTAAGAAAAACAAAAATAAAAGGATAATAACATATTGTCCCACTTAGGAACATCAATAAACTAAAGGAAAATTAAGGTTTTCAAATGGAGAAAAAAAAAAGAATTGTTTTTTTCACTTATAAAAATGTATTTTTCAAAAACAAAATAAAAACAATTAATTAATCATTTTCTAAAATTAGAACAAAATAGGGATTTTTTGAAAATAAATGCAAAAAAAAAAAAAAAAACAAGACCTTTATCCTCAAGATTTTTCTTTAAATGACATAAATGGCTAATTACGTTAACTTAGTCGTTTTTCAAAATTAAGATGAACTAACCTTAAACGTTCTTTTAATGGCAATTGTGTAAGCTTCAAGTATCATAGGATAACCACCACTCAAGGTTAATTAGGCTACCTCAATCAAATTAACATAGTCATAGATCCATTCTTTAGATTGGGGGAGGCTATAATGTTCAAAAACCTTTTAGAATCCACCATAAATGCGTACACCAACCCTAAACATAAAGGTAACCTTATATTCCAATAGGTTACAACTCTAGTAGCACTTGAATATCTTAGAAACTCCTTGTAAATTTTATGGGTGTATCTTATAATCAAATGTTGTATTCCTCCTTTGTAAATATTCTTATAATCATTATTCATGGCATATTATCTTGAAAATATTAAGGCCATTTTGTGAAGACTAAGTATTAGCAGTGTTACAACCTAAGAAGTGTTAACCCAATAGATCTTGCATCCATATGTTTATGTACATTCTCGCATACTATGTTTGCCATATTTTGCATTCATCCTTTCTTATTTGTGTTAACCTTTTTATTTAAAATAATAATAATAATACATAGGTATCAAAAGATTAACCTTCAATCTTTAAGGATTCTTAGATTTATTAATAGACTTTAGCCTTGTTCATTTTCCTTATAAACTATAGCTTATAAATAATAAGCTTTATAGGTCATCCTTCTTCTTTCCCTATAAAATTTTTCTCCTTTAGATTGTTATCGCATGTCATACTTTCTCTAAATATCCTTACTTTTGTTTAAGCTATTATTGCAAGATAGTTACTATTTTGTAAATAGATCTTTTCCCTTGGAGGCTTTCTCCTTTTAAGGTTTTTTTCTTTTAAAAAAAGAAAAAAAAATAAAAAATATTTTACATAGCAATCCCATTTATAGATTAATTTTTTCATATGATTCCTCAAATTTGTAATTATTGTCACACCCCAAGGAGTACTCTAGTTATGGCAATACACTGTATGATGCACAAAGACTCAAGATTAACTCCACTATTAATCAAGAACCTTCAATAAAGCATACAAACCTCTCTACAACATAAAGGTTATACTGATAAGGATCTAGCTTTTAGAGATGACAAAAGCAGCTAACAATAATTTAAGATAATATAACCAAGTTTATAAGATAACAAAGGACATGAGTCTCACCAAATCAAGTATACGGTATCAATAGCATTATAACAAAATAGTAGTCTTTGAAGCTACCAAATAGTAATAATATAACTAAAGTGTCCAAATAAATAATGAGGTGATCATTCATGCTCTTTTCTTCTCTCTAACTCCTAAAAGACCTCAACTACTGACCTTGGGGATCCTTCGACCCTACTCTAGCCATAAGTTAACCTGCATTAATAAACTACTGTGGGGTATAAGCTACAACCAATCTAGTTAATAACCCTCCTATCAAACTGACAATCTTTAGCAAGTAAGTTGTTTAGCAAATAGATGAATGCATGTATAAGCACATGTAATGCATATATGCAGTTGATTGATGACTGCATACAGCATGATTTTTACGCCTACCATTACTCGAGTTAAGGAGTATTTAGGCATGCTAGGGCTTAGGTTTTATCACTCTTTTCCAATCTAAAGTATCTTTCACTTCTCAAGTCCTCAAACTTAGGATCAATTAAGGTATAGTTGTGAGGGTTCACATAATCTCGATCACCTCTAAGTACTTAGTACAACTAGTCCTCAAGTAGATGGTAGTACTCTTTGAAACTTTGTAGATCCTAAAGGTTGAGATAAGGACATGTTGTACAAATAAAGTAGTATGATAATAAATTACAATTTCAATTTATTAATGTGGATCTAAATAGTATGATCTCTTATACTATTATCTAATGTTAACACCTTTTTTATTAGTTATAAAATAGGATGCAACGCATGTTCAATTTAGTTAAATCAAATATATTTAAGTTAGGTTTACAAGTAAGTAACCTATTATATAGCCGACACTTAATAACCTTAGTAGTTTATTAATGTAGTAGTTATAATCATTCCTATATATTAGAGTACCTTCTCAAGCAATACATATAAGAGCATACACAAGCATTCTTACGTAAAACCCCTAGTAAACCAATTATAAGTATATACATTACAAAAGAGGGACTATTCACTCGATCATCACAATTATGTATTGCAATAGTCCTCTAGAAGCTCAATATCTAAGTCTATGTCACTTGATAAAACATGATATTACTAATTATAATGGATATTTTATACTAAGTTACTAACCTAATTTGTTATATTACCTAATTTTTCCTTATTTTGTATTTTAGCCATAACTTCTTCATTTTATGTCTTATTTTCATATTCTTATAGCTGATTTCATACATTTTCTAATGTACATTCATATGGAGAGGTCCATTTGGTAGGTCCTTGCAAATTATGGTTATGGTTAGATTGAATTCTTTGGTCAAAAGGCTCATGTTGACTACATAGGTTTTAAGCCTTATTGTGGGCTTAGTATTAAAACTCCACTAATGAGACACTTTTATCTGTTATTGAGTCTTCATTTAAGTCTTTCAATTAAATTTTTAGAGGACCCACTTAAAGTTTGGCCTAATCCATTCTTTTATATTTATGGGTCAAAATAGGCCTTTTTAGTTAATTTTAGGCCTAACTTGAGCTTGGGGTTTGGTTGGGCTTTCCTATTTAGTTAATGGACTTTGTGGGCTTTTCATTTGGCCTTTAGAATGTTGTTACGGCTGCTGGTCTCTAAGTTTTCATAAGCTTATGTTTCATAAGGCCCCAAAGTGATTTTAAGTCTAATTTAGCACTCAAGCCTCTAGTTTAGTGTCTAATTACAAGGATTAAGTCCCAAATCATCAGTTTCCTTAATTAATCATGTCCTTAACCCAAAAATAAAAAAATTCTAGATTTGGGGGGTCACTAAATTGCATCAATCATAAGGAGGTTTTAGGGATCTTTAACTTGTTTTTATGCAAATCTTATCCTAACCAATTCTAATCACTTCCACATCACTTCCTAAACTAAATTTAACTAAAACTATCAATGAAAACTTGAAATAAATTGGAGTTCTATGGTTACAAGTTTTGGCCAGCATGGGATTTTCGAGCTCCATAATGTTTTCTTTACTTATTTCAAGTATATTCCTATTCGACATCTCAATATCTACATATTATTACTTCCATTCAACTTCAAATTCATTTATCAAGTATCTAAGCTTAGGAGCCTACACTAACCTACTCAAAATCTTCAAGAAGCAACATAATGTTATAGCTTTCTAACATATTTTAACTTCTAGAATACTAAGATAACGTGTTGCAAATCCTTATCTCCTTCTATAGTGTGGTTGGAACCTAGCACATTGATAGAATTCCATTTGTTTTCTCCTTATAATCCTTGCTCCTTTTGATATAGTCGGTATAATGTATGATGGGTAGTAAAAAATGGGAAGAAAAGTGGAGGCTAAAGGTAACATGTATGGTGGTTGAAGTGGTGGTTTACGATGGTAACGTAGGGATTATTTTGGAGAACTAAATGTGTTTTGTTTTCAAGTGAAGCGAGGGTGAGAAAATGAGAAAAAATGGAGTGTGTTTAGGAGCTTGGGGTGGCCAGCATTGAGGGAGTGATATGGGGGGACAAGCCTTTGCCTTTTGGGGAAAAGGTGTAAATTAGCTTTTGGTTAAAAAAAAATGCTTTTAGGATATTTACCATTTATGGAAAGATTTGGCCCCTTAATGTTACAACTCCTTATTAATGCAAGAGATTTATATCAATTAATTTTAGCTTTATCCCACTAATGACATTCACTTGTAGTTAAATAAGATGCACGATTTAATTAATAGATTAAGAGGTGATTAGGATTTTTAATTTTAACTAAGAGTTGTTTGTACCATATAAGGTTAAGTTAAGGTTTGATTTTCTTAATTAGGTTGGTTAACATTATTAATTAATTTTTGTTTAATTTTTTTATATTTAGTAATTAAAATCAATTATTGTTAATTATTTGCATTTAAGAGTATAAATTAGGGCTTAAGGTTGATTAGTTGAATTGTTTAGTAATAGCGGAATATAAATTAATTAGGGGTCTATAGGTAATTTAGGGTTTTTTTTTATCCAATTAAGGTTTTAGATCTCAAGTTAAGATTTTGGAGTCATTTTAGGGTTTCTCATATTCTAGGGCTTCCACTTAGGGTTTTAAGACTAGGGTTTTGATCATTTGATTAAGGTTTATAGTTCAAATTAGGGTTTTTTAATTTATCATTAGGGTTTTCAATCGTAGTATTCAATCTTAAATCAATTTTATCCTTTGTTGGTTTTAAGGAGTACTTGTATTCACATTTTATAGATCTTGAGTCCAATTTCAAAAATTCACAAGGGTTACATAATTTCCTCCTTAAAATAAGTTTTTTCCTTAAAACTTGAATGCATGCATGGTTCCTCAAATAAATAAGGGTATTTATGCTTCACTTCTACTTGAGCCTTTCAAGTTACCTCCTTTCTTTCATAATATCACTACAAGCCATAACATACTCAAGTTCTTTGTTCCAAACCTTCTAAGTCTTACAATCTAATATTTTAATTGTTTGTTCTTCATATGCTAAGTTCTCTCTCAACCTTACTGGTTCTAACTCAATTACCTTGTATGGGTTTGGTACATACTTATGTAAGACCAATACATTAAATACGTCATGCACTCTAGATAAATTATATGATAAAGTTAACTTCTAAGCAAGATTTCCAATTCTTTCTAGAATTTCAAATGGTCCCATGTACCTTAGACTCAACTTACCTTGTACCCTTATTTGATCTATGCTCTTGATTAAGCTTACCTTTAAGTAGAAATTTTCTCCTACTTAAAACCATAAGGACCTCCTCTTAAGATCTACCTAACTCTTCTGATGATTGTGGGCTTCTTTTATCTTTTATTTAATGAAAGTGACCTTATTTATAGCTTTTTGTACTAGGTTTGGCCCTAAAACTAACTTCTCTACTTCATCTAAAATAATGGAAATTTGCATTTTCGTTTACAAAATGCTTCATACAAGGGCATCTAAATCATTTAGTAGTAACTATTGTTATAAGCAAACTCTATTAATGGCAAGTGAGCATCTTAGTTTACTTTAAATACGAATACATGCCTTTAACATGTCTATTAGTGTTTGAATGGTTCTTTTTTACTATCCATCTATTTAGGGTAGTGAGTAATACTAAATTACAACTTAGTCCCTAAAATCTTCTACAAACTTGTCTAAAACATAGATATAAAGCAAGGATCCCTATTGGATATAATACCAGCTAATACTCCATGGAGGTTAACTGTCTCTCTTACATATATCCTTGCTAGCTTTTCTTAAGGATAAGTTATATTGATTGAGAGAAAGTGGGCTGATTTAGTAAGGCTATCCATAACTATGCATATGGAATCTAATCCAACTACTGTCTGAGGTAGTCCACTTGAAAAATCTGCAGTAATCTGTTCTCATTTCCACTCCAAGACTGATAGTGGTTCGAACATTCCTCCTAATCTATTGCTCAGCTTCCACCTTTTGGCATATTTCGCACTTAAGTATAAATTTATCTATGTTTTACTTTATGCCACTCCACCATAAATTTTTCTTAAGATCTTAGCACATCTTGCTTCCTCTCAAGTGGGCTATATGCCTAAAGTAATGTGCCTTAGTTAGGATTTCATTTTGGAGTTTAGCATCATTTGGTATACACAACCTTCCTTTCATTCAAACCACTTCATGCTGATCAACCTCAAGATCTAAGTACTTATCATCTATCCTTTGTCGTCGCACTTGTATTTAGGCTAGGTATTTTTGTTGTGCTTCTCAAATCCTTTCTATCAAGGTAAGCTTAATGATGAAATTCAACAATTCTTCACTAGCTTCATGCCAAGTAAACTCCAAATTGAGTCTCTCAAATTCTCTAATCAACTCTCAATGTTCAATATGGAGGGATGCAACTTCAACATGGTTCTTTCAACTCAAAGCATTTGCAACCGCATTCATCTTTATAGGACAACAATTAATGCTAAGGTCATAATCCTTAATCAATTTTGATTAGTGCCACTGTCTCATATTTAGCTCCTTTTGTGTGAAAAGATACTTAAGACTTTTATAGTTTGTATATATCTCACACCTCTTACCATATGAATAGTATCTATAAGCTTTGTACTTTGGCAAGTAAGATCTGAGTGATCGATTTTAGGTGTCTAACGAAAGTAACCCAATTGAGTTGAGAATATACAAACAGGTTATAAGAGTTATTCAAAGAGATCCTATAGGTATGGAATATGGAAATGGAATAAAATAATAATATAGTTAAAATAGTTAATTTTGTAGCATAATATTCTAATATAGTGGAATCGCTTGAAATGGGCATCGAAAATGAACTCTTAAGGATAAATTATAAGGATTGTAAAATGTTAGAATGATATGAAATAATATTTAAAAGTTACACATGAATATCAAGTGTAATTATTATATATATAAAATATTCTCGCAATTCCTTTAAATATAAGTAAAATAAACTAAAATTATTAATGAAAATTTGTAAATCAAATAATAAATTTATGTGGCGGTAAGAGGAACGATACATAAGGTGTGGCAAATTATGACAAAGGAATCAGGTGTGGATTCCCTTAATTAAGGACACATAATTATATGGAATTTTCTAAAAAATAACACTTATAGGCTATACGAAAATTCACTAAGGACCCATGCATGACTTAAAAATTAAGTTAACCCTACTACAGACCATTTTAGACACTATAGCATCCTAGAAAAATAGTGAGTGCTCGGATTAGTTTGAGAGAAAATTTAGGAAAATTCAAGAAGAAATATAGTGTAAGCTGGGGGTAGAGGAGTTTGCATATTTGGAGAGTTGTTGGAGGCAAACAGGCACTATAGACTAAAGGGAAACACTACACCTTGGTGGGTAGATAAAAATTGGGGTGGTTAACTATAGTCGGAGTAGCAGTTTGCAGTAAGTGATCGATTTTTCTTATTTTTTTTATTAAAATTTGACTGAAAATAGTAAGCAATTTCCAAAAAAACTTGAAACTTAGTTTCTTTGGTATTTTTTCATAAGGATTTTAAAAATTAAACTAAATTTTCCAAATTTTGATTGCAAATATTGGTTCCTTAAAAAAAATGTCTCGCCATTGATTTTCTTTTACATTTTTAAAATTGTAAACAATATAGTTTTGACCTGAATTTTTATGTATAGAATGCTCAAAGGATCTATTTTAACACCATGTAAACATATTTTCAAATTGGTGAAGTTTTCTTTTCAAGAAATTTTGAGATTTTGAAAAACAGCGAGTTAGTAGAGTATTTCCTTAAGAAACCCTTAAATGAACTTAGTATAAAACTACCATATGTTGAGTAAATTATAGTTCTTGATGGTTTTAGTTAAAGAGTCTTTAATTTTCAAGGAACATCTTGGTTTCAAGCTAATTTTGTTGAAAACTAAGCCTAACCTACCTATTTTTACCAAAAATACATGTAATCAAGTGATGAAATTATATTGTGATAGTATTAATAGGTTGGATAATAATAGAACATGATAATTTTTGTGAAGCACATAAGTTTTGCTACTAATCTTGGAGTGAAATGGCAAAAATATAGCGAGATACCAATTAAAGGTGGATAACTTTGATAATACAAGTAAGCATAAGCCATAGTATAACTTAAGAGGTGAAAGAGACTTAAATTTAACATGAAGAATGTAATTAATATGAATTTTGGACATGTTTTATTGCTGTGGAATTGGGCTTGTAATCAATTAGTAAAGATATAGTGAATTTCTTAGAAGAAACTACAAGTTAAAATGTGAGGTAGAAAGTAGTTCAAAAGGTGTTTAGCTTAGAATGGCATGATTATAGAAACTTAGAACGGCATGATTATAGAAACTTAGAACTTACCTCAAAACTTATCTCAAAACATACCTTACTTAGGATACATCGCAGAAACTTGAAACTTACTATAAAGCTATCTCATAAGGTATACCATTTAGGATATATGTTGATAAACAGACCAAGAACTTAAGTCAGAATGTATGATACAAGGATCTTACTTAATATTTGACTTAAATGCTTTAATTAATTAAAGTGGAAAATACGTTTAATCTTTTAATTGGACTCTTTTTCCATGATTCAGTTTAAAAAAAAATAAAGTGAGAATATTGAATATATAAGGCCAATTGAAGCAGATGGAAGCAATTAATATGGTTAACAAACAACAAACATTAAGGTAAGCAGGATCAATGCCTTACAAAATTTAAGAATATTATTTCAGAATACTTAAAGGTTTTAATATGCTCTTGCTTGTGGTTGTAGGTTAGTTGTTTGTATATGAGCCATACATGTGCATGAATGTTGATATGCAACTTTAACAACTGAGATCCATGGTGAGTTTATCTTGTGTTTACTGTATTATATGGATTGTTTGAAATTGGTTGATCACTCTTAAAAAGAATTGATTTAAACTCAATCTAACTTCTAACCTGATATGCATTACAATCCATTAAGAGAAATAATTAGGATTATCAAGCCAAGTATGTACTCTTTGATGATAATAGTTGAAATAGTCATTTCCTTAACCATGGTTGAACTAAATGATAAGAGAAGAAGTCATAGTAAGGTTGATAACTACTTAAAGGTAGTATCAAGCGGAAGGTATTCTGTATTGTACAAGCTTCGATTTGGCTTTGATTCATGAGTATACGATGTTAAACTTCTTAACTTGGATTAGAGCGAGCACAATTTCTCTAATCTCATGACGAACCAAACAACGTCATACAATGGCATATGCTTGCACATGCATTATATTTAACTAACTCGATTGAAAATCTTGATTTTTTTATGCTTAATGCATACTTTTATCTTCGTCCCACTTACTGAGGAAGTCGTAGCTTGTTCCCTTATAGATTTTTTTGCAGATCTAGAGTCATAAATTGAATCCCATCCACTTCTCCAATTACAAGCCAACAGGGTGAAGGAGTAAGGATAAAGAAGATATTCTTAGACTTTTAGTTTTCTTTAGTCATCATTTAAAACTTGTTTGGGAAAACTAATGGGGTCTCCCTAAGTGACTCGGTAGTTTTCGACTCTTAGTCTCAATGTAAATAACTTATGATTTAATTTTTTTTTAAAATATAACTTTTTATGTAAATGAAATCTTGTAATTTTGATTATAAACTTAAGTTTTGTACTATTTTATTGTGAAAGATTATTTTGAAAGATATCACAGGTTTATAACAAATAGATTCTGAACTTGGTGCTTTAAAGTAGTTAAGTCGAGTATGTCTTATGTGGAATGAATTTATGATAGTGATTATAAGGCTAATTTGAATCTTAGGATGGTTTACAAACCAAGATTGTTACGACTCCAACTATTTGGGGCATAATAGTGTCTCCATATCTTCAAGGCAAAAACTTTTGTTGATAATTCCAAGTCATGTGTAGGGTAGTTCTACTCGTGAAGTCTCAATTGTTATAAAGCATATGCTATGACTTTCCCACCTTGCATTAATACACAACCAAGTCTAATCCTTGATGTATCATTGTACATAGTAAAGTTCTCATCGATGTTTGGTAACATAAGAATGGATACTAGCACTAACCTTTGCTTCAACTCTTGAAAGCTTAGCTTTCATTTGTCAATCAATTCATATTTCACATTCTTTTGAGTTTGCTAAGTGAGTGGCTTAGCTATTGTAAACAAGTCCTTAACAAACTTTCTATAATATCCTGCTAAACTAAGGAAGCTTTACACTTTTATGACTGTTTTAGGCCTCTTCCAATCAACTATGGTCTTGATCTTCTTAATGTCAATTGATATTCCACCTCCACATATTACGTATCCAAGAAAAGATCATTTTATTAGCTAGAAATCGCACTTTGATAACTTAATATAAAGCTTGTTCTCTCTCAAGATCTGTAATACCATCTTTAAGTGCTCTTCATGCTATACGAGGGAAGCTAAGTATACTAAGATATCATTTATGAAGACAATCACACATTTATTAGGAAAGGATCTGAATAACTAGTTTGTAAATGTGGCAAGTGCATTTGTCAACCTAAATGGAATCATTAAGAACTTGTAGTGGTCAAATGTAGTACTTAGATGCTTGCTTTTGCTTAAAACAACCACTAAAAGCTTTGATCCTTACTAAAAAGCTTGAGTTACACAAAATTAAGTCAGAGGAAAATATGTGCATTTACATTTTTTTCAATTTTCAAGTCCTATTTTAATCCTCTAATGATTGAATCTAGAACCTTTTTTTTTTTTGGGTACCAATTCATAGTAATCCAAGTAATCTACACGATTTCATAAATTAAATTGGTGCAATCATGAGGCTAAAAATGGCCTCAAACTCAGCTATCTAGTTATGGAGTGTATAGCACCCGCATCTACTAATCATAGGCTGGCACTTCACATTAAGAAGTAAAATCAAACAAAAGGCACAAAGTACCTAGCAATAAAGTCGAACCCTAAACCTTCTCATTCCATACGCACATTCCTTGCCACTAAGCCAATGGCTCTTTCTTGTTTTATATTACAATTCAAACATATTTGTTCTTTGAGTTGGCCTAAATCGACCTTAAATAAAATGGTTGGTTTAAGCCTAAATGAACTAGTTTCCTAATGATTGCAAATACAATGACTTCCATGAGCAGATCTCATATAGATATGTTAAGGTTAATTTTTAAATAGAGTTCAATTTATTAGTTTCACAAGCATAGATTCGATGATCAGACAATTATTTCAATCTCATAACTCAACCAATTCAAATCTAATCGAGGTACTATTTGAAGCTACAATTAACTTAAAGTAATTTCATTTTTATGAACTAAAGATGTCTAAAATCAACCATGGTCCAATATATTACATTTTAAGAAAAACTTAATTATAACTTGAAACTGTCAAATTATGTATATGTATTTTAACTTTGTTCAACCTTTAAAATAAAACGACTCTCTTTGAATGACCTAATGACCCTAAAAATGACCATTACTTAAAATTTTTATTTTCTTAATTTTTTGTGTTTTTAAATTCTTCGTCTTTTTTGGTACTTTTTCTTAATTTTCTTATTTTTTGTTTCTTTTTAATCTTTCATTTTTTTTTTTTGTTATTTTTCAAAATTTTCCATTTTTTTTTTACTTTTCTAAATTATGGCCTTTTCTTTATTTAAGAACTTTAAAATAACAAGGGGGCAAAAATAGGATTTCCACAATGATAAATTAAAGTATGGTTTTTAGGAGCTTATGTAGTGTCTTTCATCCCTAAGCAGTTAGCATAACCTAATCTTAAGTAGAGTGCAGCACTTCCTAAAGCTTCATAGATCCCAAAAGCTGAGGCAAGAACATGTTTTATGAATACGTCATATGAATTACAATTCCATTTCATTAATATGGATCTAAGTGGCATGATTTCCTATAAAACCCTAAGCAAACCAATTATAAGTATATGCATTATTAACATTTGTATTATACTATAAACACAAGCATGGTAATAGAGAAGTAGGAATACTCAATCGATCATTACAACTACATCTTGTAGTCGTCCCATGGAAGCTTAGTATCTAAGTTTAAGTCACTAGATAAACATGATACTAGTAACTATAATGGATATTTTACTAACTTACTAGTCTATTCTGCTATACCCAATTTTTTCCTTATTTTATATTTTAGCCATAGGTTCTTCATTTTAAGTTTGATTTCTGCATTCTTATATTTGACTTATATTTATTTTCGAATGTACTTTCATGTAAACGGATCCATTTGATGGTTTAAGATCCCTCACTTGTAGGTATGGTTATATTTAATTCATCAGTCAAATGGCTCATGTTGGCTTGGTAGGTTTTGGCCATTATTGTGGGTCTAGCCTTAAAATTTAACTAATAGGCTACTTTTATTTTTTATTGGGCTTTCATTTAACAGTCTTAAATTTAAATTTTCAGGGGACCCTCTTATAGTTTGGTCCAATGCATTATTTTATGTTTATGGATTAAAACATGCTTTTCTAACTAGTTTTGGGCCTAAGCTTGAATTTGCGCTAAGGTTAGGCTTTCTTATTCACTTAATAGACTTTGTAGGCTTTTCACTAAGGCTTACACTCATGGTTTTAGGATTAGGGTTTCGATCATTTGATTAAGGTTTGTAGCTCATAGTAGAGTTTTTGAATTTATCGTTGAGGTTTTTCAATTGTAGTACTCAATCTTAAATTGATTTCACCCTTTGTTGGTTTCAAGGAATACTTACAAACACTTCCTATAGATCTTGAATCCAGTTTCGAAAATTCACAGGGCTTAGAATTACTTTATTCCCCTCCTCCCCTAACTTGTAAAATCCTAGAACCATATTCTTATTAGCTTATTTCTCTTGTAAGCAACGCTTAATCTTGCTTTGTCACTTTCTCGTAGGTCATAATTTTAAGTTAATAGTCATAATCCCTTACCCTTTTAAAACTTTTCTCTTATAACCATTCATATTAAACTTATAAATAGTCCACACTCCTTTAGGTTATCTCACAATTTGTAAATCTCCATTCTTCTTGCAATTATATTGAAAACTCATATGGGTTTGTAACATATTTGTCATCACAAGTTTTTGCATTTGTTGATTAATCTCTAAGTTTTCTCGTTTCAAGACAGTTTTTAGGGTTTTTAAATTTGCAATTACCTCCTACTATCTTCTTGTTTGTAAACTTTTTCTAAGATAATCACTTCTCCAACCTTCTTAACTTTTGTAAGGTCTTTCTCGTTGTAAATATCTATTACTCTAGCAAATAGTCAAGAGGGGAAGGGTTGAATTGACTACAACTAAAAATTAAATCTTAAACAATTGTTACTTCTTAATGCTCAAGGCTAATTAGCTATATTACATTTGTTCTTTAATTCCTGACGTATAAGAAAATTGGCTTAGACTAGAGATTTGCATGTGAATTTAAAACCAATTAACTCTTAATTTAATCATTCTTCTAAGATCTAATTATATGATGATACTTCTAATAAATATATAATCAATAATCATGCAAATAGTAAATAAATTTTAAGTAAAGTAAAAAGATAGAGTTAAGAAGATTAAGCATCGATATATAGTAGTTTTGTCTTACGCCTCAGTCCAGTCTTTCGACCTGCAACTAGCGATACCATGCTCTATACTGTAGTTTTACTATTTAAAAGAAACTTGTACATAAAAGTTAACAGTTCCTACAATCTTGCTTTGTTACCAAATCACAAGTTTACAAAATCTCCCTTTAAACTTTTTTCAAATAGTTTCGCCACTAATTTTTCAAAGATTAATATCTTTTTTAGAGGATTGCAATGGATTTAGGATCATCTTATATGCCCAAATTATACACTAATTTTGCAAATTTTACTAAAAATACTTAGCTCTCTCTTCTGATTTCTCTTTATTTTTCCTAGTTGACTAACTGACTAAATGAGTTCTAGTTGAAGTTTAGTGAATTTATAGGGCTGGTTTAGATGTTTCTTTAATTCTCCACTTGCCTAGTGTTTTAGATGTTTCTTTAATTATCCACTTGCCTAGTGTTTCTTATTTTCTTCCATTTTGCTTTCCATGTGTTTTAATTTGATTGGTCAATTTCTTATCTTTCATTCCTAGCATGCTATGTCCATTTCTAGACAATTCCTCACTTTTTGCTATTTTTCCTAATATTTCTTTGATTTTTTTTATAATTTTATTTAATTATTTAGTATTGTTTTAGCTTATTTTAGGTATTTTGAGTAATTTCGGGTATTTTTACCTATATGTATATATATATATATAGTACATGTAAATACTCTTAAATATTATTTATGTTATTTTATGATTTTTAGTGTATATATGATTTATTTCTATTGACTTGCTAGCTATCGAAACTCATTTTATGCATTTGTAAAAAATAACGGGTAATATGCTATTAATTCAATATTATGATGTTTAATTATTTTATTACTTATTTTCCTAAATTCAAACTTGTGAGATTACTTTTACTAATATTTCTAGGTTCATCATATAATTTAGGCTCAATTAGATAACTTACTCGATCGTCCTAAACTTTATGTATCGACTCTGTACTTCTGATTACAAGGCTTATACACTCTTTGATCATATAGTCATCAATGACTAAGGAGAATATGGGATACTTCCATAGGCAAAACATCACACCATAACTCATCTTGAAATCTCTCTCTAATAGATAAGGGAACCCTTACTTGTTTAGCAACTTGAAGCAATCCCTACTCATTCTGCCATTGAATCTTATAATGGTGGGGATATAGAATAGTGTGTAGCTGTAATTGATCTATTATGGAAGCCGCCACCACATTGATGTAGCTACCACCTTCCACAATAAGTGTACATTGCTTACTATGGAACTTTTAGGTAGTACGGAAAAGAATCTCCCTTTACTCATCATTGAGGTTCTGAGAAGTACTCAACAATCGTCTCATAACCAATGTTAGAAAAGGATCATCTTGAAGTGAAAGGTGATGGTGAGACAACTATTGAGTCATATCAATATTCTTATTTAGCCAAACTAATAGCTATAGTTAGTGACGAGTGAACCTTAGCACCTTCTTGTAAGTTATATCAAGATTGGTGTTAGGTTGTTTTAAGTGAGCTACAATGTGCTATATCCATGGCCTATTGGTTTACTGAATTATTACTATCACTTCATCCCACTTCGTTTTCCTTTACTATGGTAAAGGACCCTTTACTATTGTGGTAAGCTATAAAGTGATTATCTAGCTCCTTAGGTACACCACTTTATTATGTATGCATGCTTTAATCAACATCCTACTTACTAAGTTGTGGTTGCTCATATCTTAGTAGACTTCTTATGCAGGTTCTAAAAGATATACCATGGACAACCGAACACCAAGTATAGAGAAGATAAATATAAGGTTCTAAGTGACGATATATAGAAGCTCATCACTTTATTTAGTATATTGTATGGGAGTCCACTGGGTTTCCTGTGTAACCTAGTGTAATTTATAGTGTAGTCTCTATTGAAATCTACATGTAAATTTTCTATATTAATTCCATATAAATAAAGTATTCTCTAAATAACTATAGTTGTAGAATTAGATATGCTCCGGAGTAGCTTAGTCTATCTACCTTATGTATACTAAGTTTATAATAACAGTTGAATGGTTAGCTTCTATTATAGTTGGTGTACATAATTAGATTGTTATGACTCTATTGTTCTTGAAGCATGACAAAAACTAATAGTCAGGCTCTTAAGGATGTATGCAGGGCCAACAGGCTAATCCCTATTATGAAATGCGAGATCAAGACTTCCTTAGGCCATAGCTAATGGTTTGATCCAATAGTAGGAAAAGTCTTCCCTCATGAAATGTGAAACTAGGACTACCCCATCGATAGAATGCTAAGAAGAAAATCCTTGGGCAAAATAGACTTTACTATCCTTCATTGCTCAAGATGCCATTAACCTAAATTTGACTTACACAACGAAAGTGTGCAATACAATAAAGGAAGGAGAAGTAGAAATTAGACCCATAAATTCTTAGAAGAGAATATGGAATATTTGATGTTATGGCTAAACTAACAATGCTAACTACCTATTTATGGGGGCAGTAAGATGTTAGGAAGGTGCATTGCAGTAAATGTAACTAATAGATTAAAGTATCTTCAACTATGATAGAGTCCTTAGAATATCAAGCCAGTCCTAGTTGATATGTGGCATGACTAACAAGACAAAATAGTTTAACAATTACAAACTATTGCGACACCTACCCCCACAACATCACATCTATTAACATGACAAACCCCTTGGGAAGTGTAAGAGGCACTCTTGAAGGGTGGGGAGAAATCAGTCGAATTGATCAGATTACTTTAGAAGGAGGCCTTAATACCTTTGCTCAAATAAAACATGTAGTATCACTTAACCAAAGTTTCCTTAGCTTTACCTGCCCAATCGTAGCTTACCCTTCATACATTCATACTTAAGGAGCACCAAACATAACAAGTTGACATTTCGCTGATTCCTCTTCAGCTACATTAACCTTAAAACTATCCACAACTCATGCTCGCATAGGATACCTATACTAAGTTAAGTTAGTTTAAGCGTAAAGCTACATGAACCTTAGCTTTTCGAGCCGAAGCTCCCAAGTCGTTCAACCAAGATAATTTACTCTCTATATTGACCAATATCTAAAGAGATAGTAGGGGAAAGTATTGTTAGCTAATTTTGGATAATGGGCCTTAGGGCCTAACATGATCGAAGCTTAATAGCTTGACATAGCTGAGCTTAATGGCCTAAGAACAAACACCTTATTCATTAACCTTGTAGCCTAGTAGGGGAAAGTATTGCTTGCTAATTTCGAATAATAGGCCTTAGGTGATGTAAACCGTGACTAAGAAGAAATAAGGCCGATCGCTAAATGGATCTAAGCTTGTCAAAAGCCTAAAAAGGTGATGGGGAAAATATACAAAAGGACAAAATGGATGAAAGAGTAAGCAAAAACCTACGAACAGCTCTAATGGATATGATATACCAATGGAACTTCTGAAAACTCATGGTATAACTTGATATAATATACGAGACGATTCAGTGAGGTTACTCGCCACCTAGCCTTACTTAAGAGTTCTGATAAGAGTGAAATTGATGTAAACAAAGTAGTGTTTACAAGAGAAAAATATCAAATGTATTAAGTTCAATCTTCTGATTACAACTACAAATATAAAGGGTATTTATACTCAAGAATTTAGGGCATCATGCCTAAAAAGGAAAAGACAAAAGGATATCACCTTAAGAAGTAATATACAAGAAAACAAAAGTATAAAAATAACTATTCAAGAAAAGTAATGATTAGTATGGCAGATTCTACATGTAGTCTTATACACGTGGCAGCGATACATTAGCGAGGCCATTAGAGGAAGCGAGAAAAAGTGTACGGTCAGGTTACTTCTTTGAGTAGGGGTGGGTAGGGATCAATCCGATCTCTCTCTCTTGACTTCTTGGCAAGGAAAATGTTGAGTCATTAGTCAGCTTAGGTACGAATAAGTAATCATGAAAGGTTGGACTGTTCTGTTAATAATCTACAACTTAGCACACTTCAGAGAGATAAGTAGTCATTCAGCTCAACATATAGAGTGACTCGGTAAAAAAGTACTCGGCTTCGGTAAGAGTCGGTTAAAGTAGAAGAATCTGCCTTGCCAAACCTTCTAGTCCTCAAGCTTGGCTACAGGTCAATAGCCTGATAGCCTAATTCCTATCATTCCCTTTGAGTTGATTTGGATTTGGGATTAAATCTAAATGGTCTTTGATCATTTCTTCGTCTGAGTGATACAGACTGAGGTTGGCAATGTTGAAGATGTCAAAAACCCCATAGTCCTTAGGTAGCTCCAATCTATAGGTGTTATCAATGATCTTCTAAAGGATTCTGAAAGGTTCTTCAACCCTTGGGGATAGTTTGTCCTCTTCTTACTCAGAAACCTCTCTCTGCTTAGGTGTAGCGACACCAAGTCTCTTGGTTGAAAATGTTTTTTCGTTCTACCCTTGGTCTTTTCTCACATACGTTTGGTAGCTTGATCAATGTGCTGAGTGACTTTGTTGTAGATATGTTGAAGGGATTGTGTCCTAGCTCTTACATTAGGGTCTTTTTGTATGGGCATAGGTGTAAGGGTGTGATCGAGGGGCAACTCGAGATTGAAACCATAGGCAACCTCAAAGGGGGTCTGCTTGGTTGTATCATGTATCGTTCAGTAGTAAGTGAATTCGACTATTGGTAAGAAAACGTCCTAATCAGCCAAATTCTTGCCCATTGTAGCTTAGAGCAATGGTCTCAAAATGTGATTAACCACCTCTATTTGGTCGTTAGTTTAAGGGTGACAGGAAGTACTGAATAGTAGTTTGGTCCCCATCTGACGCCACAAGGTCTTCTAAAAATGGCTTAAGAACTTTGAGTCTCTATAAAAAACTACACTTCTCGATACGCTATATATCTGTACAATCTCTTGCAAGAAAAGAGAAGTAATAGTTGAAGTGTCGTTAGTCTTGGAACAGGGCACGAAGTGTGCTATCTTGTTGAACCTATCTACAATAAACACTATAAAATCTTTTCCTTAGGTAGTTTGTAATAGTCAAAGAACAAAGTTCATGCTCAATTTGGTCTATGGCTTTGTTAGAACAGGCAATAGCATTGCTTTCCCTTTTTTGGCTTGGTACTTCGCCCTTTTGCATACGGTATAACTCTCAACAACTCGGTGTACATCTCGCCTTATTCTCGGCCAAAAGAATTGATCACTCAGCAATGCATATGTTCTTTTATCCCTAAAATGTCTAGACAATCCTCTATTGTAGGTTTCCCTAATTAATAGCTCCGGTAGTGAACAAGTCAGCATGCATAACTCGTCCACTGTTCTTCCATTGATACAGCGCGTAAATGCGAGTATAAAGTGTGGATCCTCATAATACTATTATTTGATACTTGCAAACCTAAACAATCTAGTCTGTAGTTCATTTAGAAGTGCATGCCTTCTCGAAAGAGCATTTGCAACTACGTTGCTCTTCCCTTTTTCGTATTTTATTACAAAATTGAACCCTTCAAGGAATTCAACACATCTTGCTTGTCACTTTGACAACTTGATCTGACTTCAAAGATACCTCAAGGACTCGTAGTCAGTATAGATAAAAAATTCTCTCGATAATAGATAATGTTATTGTACTTATAGTGCTTAGATCAACGCTAAGAGTTCTTTGTCATACAGAGAGTAATTTAGTCGAGGTCTTCTGAGCTTGTCACTATGATAGGCAATTGGTCGGCCTTTCTACATTAGGATAGTGCCTATTCCAATGCTTAATGTGTCACATTCTAACTTAAATATTTTCTCGAAGTTAGCTAATAATAACATCGAGGCGGAGATCAATCTTTCCTTTATCTCAGCAAAACTCCTCTCTTCCTTTTCTCCCCATCGAAAGTCGCTGTTCTTCTTTATTAGCTCAATAAGTGGTGTGGCAAAGGTATCAAAATTCTTGATGAATCTTCTATAGAATGAAGTCAGTCTATGGAAACTTTTTATGTTAGCATAAGTAGTAAGGGTCGACCACTTGATAATTGTTCGGATCTTCTCATTGTCCACTCGTAAGCCTCTTCTACTTACTAGGTAGCCCAAGAATACTATTTCCTTCTAGCAAAAACAACACTTTCTAACATTGCCGAATAATCTCTTAGTATGGAAGATGTTCAATATGGCATGGAGATGTTTATAATGACTTGGCATGTTGGCATTATAGATCTGGATATCATCAAAATACACTATAACACGCTTTCATATCAAATGTCTCAACACATGGTTTATTAATTGCATGAAATT
The DNA here is from genome assembly GCA_024138005.1 of Lumnitzera racemosa. Taxonomy (NCBI): domain Eukaryota; kingdom Viridiplantae; phylum Streptophyta; class Magnoliopsida; order Myrtales; family Combretaceae; genus Lumnitzera; species Lumnitzera racemosa. The sequence continues at coordinate 25,571,014 of JAMXBC010000011.1, forward strand.
GCTCGAGGCATTCGACAATCCAAAGGGCGTGATCATCCATTCATAAAGTCCATGTCGACTTTTAACTACTATTTTCTACTCATCTCCTAGCCTTAAGTGAATTTGATGGTAGCTAGACTTAAGATCAATTTTGCTGAAGATTTGGCTCCACTAAACTCATCCAGCATATCCTCTAACCTTAGCATAGAATACTTGTATTTAATAATAATCTTGTTCATGGATCGACTGTTTATACACATTTGCTAGGTTTCGTCTTTTTTCGGCATTAGAAGTATCGGCATAGCAAAAGGGTTAAGACTTTCCTTAACATACCCTCTCTTCAGTAACCCATTGACTTGACGTTTGACTTGATGTTGAAGCTCAGAAGCCCGTTTGGGAATCATTTGAGGGGCAGACTTATTCGACATGGCGATACTAGGTATTAAGTCAATGCAGTGTTTTATGTCTCGTAATGGGGGTAATCCTCCTAGTAACTCTTCTAGGAACATATTGGCATATTCGTTCAGCAATGCTCTCACCTCCTAGGGTAGTTCACCTTCCTCCCTTATCTCTAGTAAGTGCCTAACTAACATAAGGGTTAGCTCATCAGCATTAATGGTCTCTCAGAGTTCGGCTCTACTCATTACTAGAGTCTTCTTTGATCTACGAACAAGTTTAGTCTACAGTTTGTTAACTTTTTCGGTGACATCAGGTTTAGTATAATCTTTCGGCTATTCTTCTTGAACATATACGTATTTTTATACCCGTCATGGATAACTCTCTTATTGAACAGCCGTAGTTGGCCGAGCAGCATGTGTGAAGCATACATAAGTAACACGTCATAGAAAATTTTGTTGGAGTAATTTCTGATAGTGATCGGCAGTAGTACTTGTCGAGTGACATTTAGTGCCTCTTTTTCACTCAACTAATGCAGCTTGTACAGCCTCGGGTGTCTAATAGTAGGCAGCTTTAACCTCGTGATCAGATCGGTCGAGGCTACATTGGTATAACTTCTACTATCAACAATTAGTGCACTCAACTAATTATTAACTTTATAGGTGGTATGAAATAAGTTCTCTTTTTGCTCTTCTTCTCATGAGGGTTCAATGTTCATTGTGTATCGGACAACTAAGGCTAACTAGTCTAAGTCCTTGGTGAATACATCCTCTTCAATTAGCTCTTTCTTGGCAATTTCTTCTACGACATTGCTCTCCTCATCTAGTTCCCTGTTAGTACTTTTTATCTTTAGCTTTAGGACATCTCTCTTGATAACCACAATTCTTTGATTTAGGTACTAAGCAGCTATATGTCCAAACCCTTAGCACTTAGGATACTTGATCTGGCTCGTCTTCCTACTAAATCCTTGCCCTTTCTCATAAGTTTGGGTTGGCATGTCATTGTCAGGTTGACCTTTTTGCTTGGCTCAGACATCTACCTTTCGAGTCGGCTTAGTACTCAACTAAGTTCAATGACTTATTTGTCCGAGTCGACTAGTTGGCAGTTTGGTTGCTATTCAGCTTGTATTCTACCTCTCTACTCTTTGGGTTATTCTAATAGCTTCATTTATTGTGGTGAATCGTTGGAGTTTCGAATGTCACCTCGCAACCTAATAAGGAACTTAGATGTTGTTCATGCTGGTGGTTTCTCCACTTCACATCAGATTATAAGCATTTGAAATTCTTAGACATACTCGTCAACTATTTAGCCTCCTTATCTCAGCTCCTGAAATCGAGTAAAGGTATCTTACAGATAAGTGTTCGGTATGAACCTATGTTTAAGTATTCTTTATATTTTATGCCAAGTATTAATCTCTCGGTAGCCTTCTTACTTCCTTATGGCTTGGGAATTCTTCTACCTCATGGTCTGAGAATTCTTCTACCTCATGGCCTGAGAATTCTTCCACCACATAGTGGCATATCTAGAGAACTCAACAGCAACAGTCCTCACTTTCTCATAATTTTCATACTGATAATAGTAAGAAATATGCTCCATTTTCTCTTCCCACTCTAAATATTCATTAGTATTCCCAAATTCATTAAAGTTTAGAATCCTTAGCTTCACATGGTATGATGCTTTAGGGACTCGAGCTAGCTCCTCTTCAAAACATTCTTCCTTATCCTCTTCATCCAATTCTTTGAGGTCTATCCTTTATCTTACTCGTCCACCTACTCCTCTATTTTAAACTTGTTAAGCTGGGTTTTGACCTCTAATAGGTTAAGTAGGTTGAAGGGTATTTTACGCGGCCTCAATCGGTTGGTAAGCTAATTTATGAATAGCTCAAGTTAAATCTACCAAGAGGTTAACCACCTCATTAAGTCTTTCGTTGGTGCTCCTAGGGGTTCCTTGAGACCACCGACCATGGTGGACAACTCTATTGTTGTCATCTCCAACATCAACATTTACACTCGAGATTCATCATTTCTCCAAACCAAAAACTAAACAACCAGCAAACATAACAGCTAAGATGAATATAATAACTTGCTCTATCTTGTACATGCAAAACATAGTATAAACAAAACTTCGAAAACCAACTACAGCTTAAATGAAACCTCTACTCCAAAACAAAAATAATGCGAACCATGACTAGGAACAAACAAGACCGGTGATTGAATGGGTCCAAAATTATCGAAAGCTTGAACAGGTGATGGGGAAAATGCGCAAAAGGACAAAACAGATGAAAGAGTAAGTAAAAACCTACGAATAGCTCCAATAGATATGACATACCGATAGAACTTTCGAGGACTCATAGTATTATTCGATATGACGTACGAAATGGTTTAGTGAGGTTATTCGCCACCTAGCCTTGTTTAAGAGTTAATATAAGAGTGAAAAGGATGTAAACAAAGTAGTATTTATGAGAGAAAAATATCAAGTATATTAATATTCAATATTTTGATTACAACTACAAATATAAAGGCCATTTATACTCGAGAATTTAGGGCATCATGCCTAAAAAAGGAAAAGACAAAAAGGGTATTACCCCAAGAAGTAATGTAGAAGAATATAAAAGAGTAAAAATGAATATTCAAGAAAAGTAATAATTAGTGTGACAGATTCTACATGTGGTCCCGTACATATAGTAGTGATACATTAGCGAGGCCATTGGAGGATGTGAGCAAAAGTATATGGTTAGGTTGCTTATTCGAGCAAGGGTGGCTAAGGATTAGTCATCTCTCTCTCTCTCTCGACTTCTCGGTAAGGAAGATGTTGAGTCATTGGTCGACTCTGGTACGAGTGAGTAATCACGAAAGGTTTGGTTGTTCTCTTGGTAATCTACAACTCGGCACACTTTAGAGAGATAGACAGTCATTCGACTTAGTATATAGAGTGACTTGGCAAAAAAGTACTAAACTTCAATAAGAGTCGGTTGGAGTAGAAGAAGACGCCTTGCGAAGCCTTGTAGTCCTTAGGCTCAGCTGCAGGTCAAAGGCGTAATAGCTTAATTCCTATCATTAAGGCCCAACATGATTGAGACCTAATAGCTTAGATTGAGCCCAATAGCCTAAGAACAAACACCTTATCCATTAACCTTACAACCCATCTATAGGGTAATTAGTGTTTAAGTAAAGCCTAATGTCAAAGGGCTATGTACCTAAGGCACATAATGCCTACAATTCATTAAATGAGAATGAACAGGTATGATGCTTAGGGTAATTATACCCTGATTCTATTAGAGGATTACATTAACTCCATACCTTAAAAGGTAGTGAAAGATGTCTTAGGTTGGAGACTATCAACCAATTAGAATTCATGAAATTTGTATATAAATACTTAAGTTTCACCTTCTATAAAGATCATGCTCTTATGTTCTCACATGCTCATACAATAATAGCTTCTATATATTTACATACTCTTTATTTGCTATGACTGACTTAAGCATTAAAGTACTACGCTAGAGTAAACTTTGGTGTCTTTTTAGCTATGTGTTCTTATTGTAGGTTGTTTGAAGTCCATCACCCAGTTAGACGAAAAACATAAGTCAACATTATCATGCTTCAACTAAATATAGATTTTAATAGATTTTTTTTGTTGCATTTAGTTAACATGAAATGCATGTGTTTGATTAATTCAACATTTGCATGTGTATGTGTAGTAAAATATTCGTTAGGTTGTTACCTTAGCCTATTTAGGGATATTAATTAACTTTTAAGTAAATAAAAGGGACAACTACACTTTTAATTCTCGAACTTTGCTACTTTTTTTAATAGAGTTTTTGAATTTTTATTTTTTCTACTTTAGTCCTCAAATTTTTCAAAAGATTACAATTTTTTTTTTTTTTGCTGACGGAGGATTTTGTTGCAAACTTTTAGAATGTTTGAGGACTGAAATAAAAAAAAATAAAAGTTTAAGGACTCAATTAGGAAAAGTTCAAGAATTAAAAGTATAATTTTCCATTTTTTTTCTTTTTCATCCTTTGTTAATTATTTTAGCAACAAGGAAAAAAAAATTATAACTTAATGAATCAAAATAGTTAATTGTATTGTTAAATAAAATTAGTAAAAAAAATTGTTTATCTTATCGTATATATAATCATTATTTATATTTTTATATTTACAATATGTATTGATATTCTAACTAACTTTACATAGTATTATTAAATTACATATGATAATTATTTGTAGTCACTATTATTTATATAATTTAATAATTAAGGTAGGTATCAAATAATTTATATAGTTACTTTGTTAATACTAGTCTCTTAGAGAGACAGACCTAATTCGAATTTCTCCCTTTTAAATTATTTTAATATATAATGTAGTTGGTAGGGAAAAAATATTATTATATGTAAATTAAAAAAAGTTATAAAATTAAATGTAATTTGATTCTATTAAGAATATTAAATTAGATCGTTGATTGTTTAAAGGATTTGTTAATCAAAATAGAAAAAGTATATCTAAAGAACCAAATTTTTTGTTTTCTATTTTTTTTTGTTTTAGGATTTTATATATTCATTTTCCCTCAATTTTAAGACCCAAATTCTTAAAAATGAATAAAACTAGCAATTTTTGTTTTTTGTTTTTACATTATGAATACCATTAAAAATCATGTTCTAAAAGAATAAATATGTATGTATGTATGTATCTATATATGTACATATATATAAGCATAAGTTGTAAATTAAAACACAAATAAATATATAGATCTTAAAAATAAAATATAAAAGATTTATATTTTACATTCTTAGTCCTCAAACTTTGGCATTTTTCTAAATAAGTCCTCAAAATTTTATTTTAGTCTTTAAACTTTCTAAAAGTTTGCAAAAAAGTCTTTTTTTAACGGAAAAATTAGTGGTTCACTAATGAAGGATTTTTTTGCAATCTTTTGAATATTTTAATGGCTAAAATAGAAAAAATAAAAATTTGAGATCTCTATTAGAAAAAGTAGCAAAATTCGAGGATTAAAAATATAGTATTCCCTAAACGAAAATATAGACTTAGAGAATGTAAAAGATGAGTTTTGTATATTCTTATCCAAGTAGTGGACTGTCCATACTTTTAGGTTTAAGACATGACAGGAAAGATGGAAGAAAACATAACTTGAATTTCATGATCATATTGAAATTAAGTAGAAATATGGTTTATGAAGTAGATGGAAGTTGAGAAAGTTGGATTACTAGAAAGTTAGATTGTTTAGTTGAGATTTAAGAATCGATAGGGTATAAATAAATTAGAACATGATACTAAATAACTAGATTTTATATAAAATATATTTTTTTAGAGGAGTATTAGACACTGAGGTTGTTCATCTTTTAATAATATAGATATTACTATAAATTTTGGAAGATATTAGAAATACTCCTCTGAGACTCTTACTTGTCCAAATAACTTCCTTTATCATAACATTTGTTTTTTTTTTTTTTTTCTTTTTGTTTTTTATTTACTTATAACATTGTTATATATATAGAGAGATGCATACAGATATAACATAAATTATTTATTTTTCGGCCCAGAGTATAACGTAGAATATTAGATAGAATAATTACAAAAGTGATTCTCTAATTCCTAAATATGGAAGCTTATAAAACGCGAGTGGTTAAAGTAATACATTACCTGTAACAGTTCTATTGTTACTGATACAGTTAATTTCGTGCTGTTAGCGCGTAGGATCTAACCTTCTCGATAGCTCTCTGTCCTAATTCAATCTGATCCGGTATAACTAATACAATGAAGGACAACATAACACAACACATCTTTAAGAATATACAACAAAATCTTTGCCCTTGATGTGTTTTGATGCAAACATACTTAGGTAGCACCTACAGATGCGGTCTTCCTCAAAAACATACTACCTAAACCTAAGGAAACACGAAAACATCACCAAACTCCAAAATTCCTGGAGTTAACCACTAAACCTCCTTAAAAAACGGTGTCAAATGATGATAATAATAGCTGCCTCAAATATATAACAATTCTAAAGTAAAACCTTTACGCAGGGTGTGTTCCTTGTCCGCGTGGGATGTTTTGTTCCCACGAGACGACCGCGCCTGACCAAATCCTAATTCTTAACCGGGGTTGTACCTACCTACCTCTCGTACATTTAAGGTTCTTCTGCCATGGTGGACTTGGAAAGACAGACCAGTGTTAGGTCTGGGAAAAGCGCGGCCAAGTCCACCGCTGCGTCCAGTGGCAAACGCGACAAGGGGGGACGTCATGTCGCGTTCTCCGACATCATGCCTTACGACAACCAGGACAGCGAGTTATCATCCCAACTTACTCCTCAAAAATGTGCGAGAAAAACAAGACGTGGGTGTTTCGGATGTTGTGCATGGTCATGTTTGATTACGTTCGCCATCCTTTTAGTACTCCTAATCGTATCACTTTTATTCTTGTCGTTTCTCAAGCATTCATTACCCGACGTTCACGTTCAAAGGGTCTCGATCCCTAGACTTTCAGTTGTTTCCAACAGCTCCAAGTCAGACACGACAGTTTTCAGTCTAGATGTAGAATTTCGTCTCAACTTCTCAAACACGAACAGCAAGGTCGAGATTTCATACACAGGTTTATCAGGAAAGGTTGCCTCCGAGGAAAACGTGCTTGCTGAAAAGAAAATCGATCGCGGGTTCTCCCAAAAGCCTAAGTCCATGACATCCTTTAAGGCGGTCTTGGATTCGCAGAAGGCGAAACTTCCAGTGGAGGAAGGAGGGGATTTGAAGACTCGATTAAAAGCTAAGTCTATGGTTTTGGATGTGTATCTAAATGGCTATCTGGGGTATTTGATGGGAGGAATCAACTTGAGTGGATTGCCATTTGCTGTTAAATGCCTCGGTGTAACACAAGCCCAAGTTGATTATGCAGTGGAACCTAAATGTACTATTAAATTATTTGGAATATAGTGGTTGTATATCCAAGCAATACTAGGTGTGCAGATGGACTAACTGGTTCTTCTTCTTTTTTTTTTTTTTTTTTTTATATATTTTGTGATTCTTGTATTTATTTCTATTAGTACTTCTACAGAAAATGTCAATGGTAACATTATATTGGCGAACTTGATCATATTGTTATTATGGGTAGAGCATTAGATTGACTCCCGTCTTGACATGACGATGAATGTATAAAGTCTGGTGTAATTGTCTGTTTTGTAATGCAATCTACTTTATCGTGATTTAGTTCTGAGTAATTTGAATATACCTTCTTATATTTGCTGCGTATACATGAAATCTGAATTGAAATTTGAAGGTTTTGTCTTGCTGGTGATCATGAACACCTGCAAGGAAAGCATCATTTTTTTCTCTTCTTCTTCTGTAAGTGATCTCTATACAAAATCATTTCCATTATTAGGACCAGAACGATTGTACCTTTGAGCCATAGTGATGGAAGCCATGGCTAAGCGAATCACTGTTGGATCCAGGTATGATTTTTTTTTTCAATATTTTAGTTGATTTTTGGTCCACAAAACCAAATTCAATCGAGAGATAGGAGATATTTTTGGCTACAGAGAGAAGGATTTGCAGGATATCTCTAGTGTAAATATGGTTAGAACATCCTACGTGATTCAGAGGGATCGGTTGAAGGATGAAGGGTGAAGTCAAATCAAGAGCCCGAGCAACTTTAAAGGTGCAGGGGAATGCAGTAAGTATGAGTCCATTTATTTTCATAACACTAAGAAGGGCCTCTTCGCATAATCACTTTACGTGCACACGCATATCTTCTATGCTATTTGTTTTCCTATTCCATTATTCTAATGTGGTACTTCTTTACGCATACCTTATTAGAGCAACGTACCTGTAGTATTAGATGCAGTATGGACACTTTGCTCTAATAGATTCCATATAGATGAGGTCAGTAGAAGACATTGGTATTAGAAAACAAATTCATATAAACATACCTTATTTCGATATCCTAAATGCTCTACGGTGACAACACAATGAATATTCCTTATGAAAGGAAGCAGTTGCATTTAACCCTGAAACTATAACATAAAACGTGCTTAGTACTTATATCGAAACAAAATTTTCTCCATGAAATATCAGATGCTTGTGCATCATCAAAGCCGTTGCCATGTCTTTAATCGAGACTAATGATGGAATAAACAAAAATCAATCATTATCTTACAATCCAAGATAGCCATACTATATCCACCTTCTTTCCATTAAGGAGCTATAAAATTTCTAACAAGCAAAGCATTTAATTTTGTAATGCACATCATCGACTCCCATGTCTACGATAACCCTTTCTCCGTGAAAAAAAGTTCACAAATGAGTCGAATTTTGGGTGCTTCTTGTGTAATTCATGCTGTACATCTTTCTTTTGTGCAGTTTCTTGCTGAGGAGGATCTGCTGTGGAAGTTGCATTCCTTCCACTTGTTTTCATACCCTTCTCATTAGATTGATCCAAGATCGGTCTTCCACGATTACTTGATGTTACATCCGGTGATCTTGAAGGCCTTAGTTGGTGATTTTCTATGCTATCGCCAAGTTGTTCCTGCAAGTTAAGCACAAATCTTGATGTCAAGTGCGTTGGTATAAAAGGATATAACTTCTTTCTACTTATATATACCCAATCGTGGCACGGTTGTGGGGCTGCTAGAGAGGAGAAGTTTTGCAAAACTTTGAAGATCCTTGTATGGCCATAAATCATGGCCTTTTGCCACAAAATGTCTGTAACAGCCTCTGCCTTCTTCCTCAAATCCAACAAGTTGCGGTCTATAAGAGTTTCATGTTTCACCAAATACGATCTTAAGAAATTAGTGTAGATGTACTCTGTTCCCTGAAACAATTGGGATGAAATTAGAGCAATTTATGAAAGAGAATGTTAATGGATAAAAGGAAGAAAAAGAATATGGAAGGAATTGCATACATTTGTTCTCGGGTGCCATAGATACACAAGTAATGCCAACTTTGCTGTACTGTAAAATGGTAACCTTTATATATAAAAGGAGATTCAGATTTTTGCTATAAAGCTATAAAATGGAACAATATCAAAATTACTATCAAATTTGTGGGTTTTTTTTTTTTTTTCACTTTTACACCTATAATTTGAAGTTATTACGTGTTTAACTCAATCAAAACCCTTGCTTGTCCAGTTTAGTATCTCAACATGTTTACATTTGTGTCGGTATTTTTCGAAGGGTAACAACTCGTATCAATTGACAAGTAAAAGTTCAAATCAGCATGACATTCTGCAGTTTCAAAATTCAAATAAAAAATTTAACAAGCAAAAGTTCCATTAAGTATGAAAATAGTTCGATCGAGCATGATATTTGACAGTTTCAAAACCTAAATGCAAAATTTGATAAGTAAAAGCTCTACTAAGTATAAAATTTAGTAATTTTAAACTTTGGTTGTAAAATCGAAAAGTCACACAAAAATTTAGGTGGCTTTTTTTTTTTTTTTATATTATCCCCATAAAATTGATAAGTAGATGATAAAAGCTTATGAATGTGACGATGTCAGATGAGAAATATCGACTACATACCAGGATATAAACACATCTCCAACTCGCTCACATACTGTAAGTATAGAGACCAAAGTCCTGCGGAACAAGCATCATTTGGGGGCATCTCTTAGTTTCATACCAGTTTCACTCATTGTCATAAGTAAATGCAACGAGTAGTAATAGAATACGATATCATCATTTAGATATTAATGAAAATATGGTCCACAATAAAATGCAATAAGCGAAATAGGATCTATACAAGATCATAGATGATGGGAATAAGGCTTGAGTCTTCTTGTTGTTTCACTGATTGTTTCAAGGGAATGTAAAAACGTTGTGGAAAATACATACCAATAATGGCACCAAAATTGAAGTTGGTCCTCGTCCCGTCGCACGCGGTTCTCAACGGTCTTGAAGCACTTATATGCAGGGTAAGCATACCCAAAAACCATCCTGCCAAAATGATCAAATTGAGAGTTGCGATTTCTTAATTTGATAGAACATTGTGAAAGAGTGGCATTCAGGATATTTGAAATTTGATTTAGAAAGTAACATACAGAACAGTCCTTGAAAGAAAAGATCCCATCGTTTTCAGGCATGGCATCACAATTCGAGTTCTTCAATTAATGTTTCCTGAAACCTGGGAATATAAAAGAGTCAGCAAGACAATGCAGCCGCTTATTACCTTGAAATGGTTGAGGTTCGAGCGCTTTTCTTGCATCCGTCGGATTTATGGAATCCGCATGTGAAAAGTAAAGTGGCATCGGTACAAAACGCCATAATACAGGGATGTCAATCCCCGTATTCCTAAAAAGAAAATATGCAATGTTTGCAACTCTTTGACTTTATGTTCACCATTCAGTTTCCACTTGCGCATAGACAAAGACAACGATACAGGGATGTTGAGAGTTCTAACGTTATGATAAGCAAAGATTTAATTTGATGTGATTAAAGAGTTTGTACCTTCAAAGAAGCCACGTAAATTTCCAGTCGACGAGCAATCAAGGATTGGGGAAGGCAGGGCGTTGGAGGATGAGTTGTTTGGACGTAGGGCCGTTTTTGTATTTGAACGTGTGCCTCGATGTTGCATTGCGTCTAATTGTATGAAACGACGTGTGTACATGGTTTTTTTTTTTTTTTTTTCATGTCTCATCCTTATTTTAATTTATTTTTCAATATGATAAAAGGAAAAAAACCTAATAGAAACAACTAGTAATACCGGTTGTCCACTTGAAAAAATAATAAATAAATATCATTAAGTTTTGATTACATAACTGAATGGATGGTAGTTTTTTAATTTTTTAAAAATCATCTATTATCAATATTAAGTGTTTTAACGTTTTAGTAATGTGTCACTATTAAGTGTTTAATCTATCTATTATCAATAAATAAACATTTTAGTTTTCTATTAGAATAAATTAAAATTCAAATCCTACTTTTTGTGTTTTTTTTTTTTTTTGTGGTTGAAAAAAAGAAAACGAAAGAAACTTTTTAGTAATATATGCCTACAACTAAAAGAAATCATGATTATATTGTATTTGACTTGTGCTTCATTCCGGTGGTCATGTCTCCAAAGATAACGGTATTCGTAAAATCTGTGTCATGCTTGAAATTACCGCCTAGGCTACGCATTCCAATTCAATAGAGGGTAGACAAGCGACAGCAAAGTGGTCTCGTTTCAGCCTCTCCATTGACTGGACCTTCTTTAGCCCTCCCACCGCCCCAACGTGTCTCTTCCCCAATCAAGATTAGTGTTCAGTGGCTCTCTTGCAAATTTTAGTTGGGAGAAAATTGCAAAAATGTGATGAGCATTTTTATATAAGTGAAATGTGTTTTGATCTTTGATAAATATATAATTTGTGTGCCTTAACTTTGTTTTATTAATGTAGTGAAATTACGTCCCTCTTGATGATGGTTACTAATCATCTTTAACCTTGATAGTTAGGAGTAACTACCGTAATTGTAAAATAACTTTAATTTTCCTTTTTCCTCAAAAAAAATTTTACATCCTTTTCCTTTTCTTTAAATTTTTGCATTTTAAAATTATTTTGATTTATATTATTTACTTAAATCTGTTAAATATTATTATGAACTAATAAAAAATAGTAGCATATTCCTTATACATCATGAACACAAAGTGAAAAAGTAGAGGTCATATATCTATCAAAAATTAAAATATAAGCCACTTAAGTGATAAAAGGACCAAAACATAGATGACTTTTTTATAATTTTCCTTTAACTTATCTTGGAAACAAAGAGATTTTAAAGACATGGTTTACGGTGAATGTAGTCATGTCATGTTAGCTCTTCATTAGGTTTAGAAATTCACATTATTTTAGGTAACAAAATTTACCAAAATCACAAACCATGCATTATAGAATAAAAATTTTAAGTGAGAAAAAAAGAAAAAAAGATGCAATTTAACCGAAGCATATGTTAAATTGTTATGAAATCATTATAATGAAGTATGCCGTTTCAATTTCAAAAAGGGATTGAAACAGCCCAAACAGCAATTTTCTAATGCTATTATAGCGATATTCCTCACGTTTAATTTAAATTTCATTAGTGCTGCAAAGATTTAAATTAAACATTATGTGTTTATTCAATATGCAACACTTAAAGTTTTGGTCAAATCAATAAGACAAGGTATGGATCAATCTGACTGAACCTTTATTTATTCGGCTATACATCTGGCCAAAAATCAATACGTAATAAATAATGCTATTTGTCCGCTGATACACACTTGCCATAAATCCAATCTTTTGTGTTCTTATCATTATGAATCCGGTTTATGAAAATATTTTTCTTAAAATTCAGTCCGGTTCCTTTTTCTCTCTCTCTCTTTTTTTTTTTTTTTTTTTGGGTAAAATGGATGTTAAATATAGAAACTTTTGGTCCTGATGTATATATATATATGTATGTATGTATGTGTGTTCTTTTATAAAAAATGTAATCGACAGAAAGAGACTAAAGAAGTTTATTTCCTTTTTTATTTAGCAAGAAGTCCGACAGAGGCAACTAAGCAAACCCTTACACAAAGTGAAAAGGAGGCCCTTGCCCACCTAGAACGTTTATAAAGACGCTAGCTATAATCCCACAAAACACAATAGCATATAACGTACCCCCACAAACGCACATACCCACGATTATATATTTCAGTAAGAACCTTCAAAGGGAAAAGAAAAACAGAAACTACATAGTATTAGCACGTACTGTCTCCGTCTCAGTGATATCACTATAACAAAACCATGTCTGTGAATAAAGCAACATTGGGCAAGGAGAAAAGTGGAGGCAACAAAAATGGAGAAGTCGTGGATGGTACAGACATAAAGAAGTTGGTGGAAGATGAGAAGGTTTATAGCAACTTCGTGGATCATAAGTTTGAGGAATTAGATAAAGACCATGACGGCAAGCTGTCCATAAAAGAGCTTGAACCTGCTGTTGCTGACATTGGTGCTGCTCTTGGCTTGCCTGCTCGAGGAACTTCTCCTGACTCCGATTTCATTTACTCTGAGGTAACCATGCAAATTTGCTTAAACCATGAAGTATTGTTGGTTCGTGTTTGCTTCATGCTCGTGTTTAATCTTCTTATCTTTAATTAAAGTGTTTAGATAATCAAATCGTAAAAAATATGTTTTAGAACCTATATAACGAAATGCGAACATCATTCGAAAATGGAAGATTGCTCATGTTACTCCATATGACATTGTTGTGTAATACAGAAATCAATTACCAGTTTTATTCCTTGACATCAGTTGATTATTGATCAACTTAAGTTGGTGGCCAGCTTTTACTTGAAAATTTCAATTTTGTCTTTTTCTGATTTAGTCTTACTTATTTATTTAATTTTAATTATCATTAATTAGACATACGATTTGAAACTAACATAGAAGCTCTAGTTCTATTAGTCCGTTGAAGTTAATTTTTTCAATTTTTGGACAGATACTATCTTTCCAAGTACTGATGTCGATTTTTTTTTTTTTAAATAATTTTCGAAATCCAGATTGGCACGGTTTTCTATAATGCATGCAAGTGTATCGGCGGTAGCTATAGAAATTTAATTTTACAGGTTTCATTTAATCGTGGCACTTCAAAAAAATAATAAACAAATTCCTAGCAGAATTATCCCCAACCGTACGAATAGACGTTTTCCTTTACTATTTAAGTATAAAAGTCCTCTTTTTAGGCTATATAAACCGAGGGTACGACAAGTTAGACACGAGATGAGATAGCTGAACTTAATTCGGAAATTCCGAATGAAAGCTCGTTTTGAATTTGTCCTAATTTAAAAATTGAAGCTCGAAATTAATTGACGATCGAGTTTATTAGAATCGTTTAGGCTAAAATATAATTGCTGTCCACACTCAACTTATACGTAAGCTCTAGATGGATTTGTTTAGATTTATAAATATATCGAGTCAAATATTATTTGCTTAAATTTGGTTTAGTAAACTATTCAAGTAACGTCCATTTAAACTTAAAGAAAAAGTAGAAAAAAGTCTTCGATGTTTATCTTATATTTTATTTCAGTCCTCGATTTTTTAAAATTTTTATTTAAGTTCTCAATATTTATAAAAGTTTACAAATAAATATTTTTAACTAACAGCATTAGATTTTAAATTATAAAAGTATAAATTTTTTTAACATTTATTTGTTTTTCTTTTTTAATTCTTAACTTTCAATATTTTCATTCAAATTCTTAGTATTTATAAAAATTTATAGATTAGTCCTTTCAATTGATAACATTAAACTATTATTTATAATTGATATATGGCAGCATTTTATTTGTTTACGTATTTTTTTATATAACTAATATAATAAAATATTAAAAGTAATTAAAAAATTAAACAAAAGTGTTTAAAAAATAACGAAAACTTATCAAAAGATTGGAAAAATGAAGAATAAGAAAAAATCTGCAAAACTAAACTAAGATAATGCATTAAATAATATATATATATATATACTTAGATACATGTATATATTAATATTAATTTTATACTAAATTAATGAAAGTCGCTAACCTCCCTATTCCCTTGGATGGTCAAGTTTATTTTATATATATTTCTATTTTTTGAATTTTTTTATTTTATTAATTTATTTTAAAATTAATATCGATATATATGTATATATTAATTTATCCTAGTATTTTTTTTTCAATTTTACATATGTTTCTTATTTTTCATTTTTGCAATTTTTTTTATAATTTTTCATTATTTCTTAATATATTTTTATAACTTTTTTAATACCTTAATTAATGTTTAATGTTTTATTATATTATTTATTTAAAAGAAACATATGGACCAACGGAATGTTGTTACTTGTCAATGTATAAATGATAGTTTAATATCATCCGTTAAAATGACTATTTTATAAATTTTTGCAAATATTAAAGACTTAAACCAAAACTTTGAAACATTAAGGATTAAGATAGAAAAATAAGTAAACGTTGAGGATATTGTTGTATTATTTTAATTTAAAATTTAACACCGTTAGTTAAAAAGATTTATGTGTAAAATTTTGTAAGTATTAAAGACTAAAATAAAAATTTTAAAATGTTAAGGGCTGAAATAAAAAATAAGGTAAACGTAAATGACCTCTTTTTGTACTTTTTCCTAAACTTAAATAGATTACATATAGATCTAGTTTATTTACACCGAGTATAACTTAATGAAAATGGTTGCAACACAGAAAGTTACATTTTTTTACATAATTTTCTTATATATTGGTATTTTTATATATTAGTAAAGTTTGAAATGATAGATGATAAGTATTAAAAGAAAAAAAAAAAACCTTAAAAACGGTACATCTTTTAAAGAAGGCCTTATAATACCTTATGACTCATGAATCACCATGGATTGTGTATCCTGCAAAATGCCTGTTTTTTCAGGTTTCATGAATCTAAATATTGTAACCATTTGTGTCTAAAATCGTAACCATTGGTAAATCATAAATGATTGTACAACAATTAAAAACATATTCAAATAACGAGCACAATAAAACAAGAAAATATGACAAACTAAGCCATGATACTAATTCAGATAAAGGATATTAGGCATGCCTAAACATCTTACGGAATATTAGGGTAGAATAAAAATTTATGATGCAGTTGAATTGGTTGGAATTTAATTGTACTTATTGAGATTAGCTGTATACATTATCAATATTTGGCGTGTTGAGTATATACAAGGTAGCTTTATAAAAACAAACTTTAAAAATTTAAGATCGAATCTGTCGTATAATATTTTAAGATTTTAAAGCAGACTATAAACTAGCCTCTAATGTCCTAAAACACGCCGTTGGAAGTGAGCACGCATCCCTAACATGACTTTGCCCAGAAACATCGAGGTCCATCCATGGAATCGAATCGATTTTGTCGGTTTAGTGGGGGCACCAAAAGGAAATCGATTCTCCAGGGAATCCATGTTTCTGAATTCGTTGGAAGGAGAAAGCCTTTTGTAGAAGGTGGTACAAAATGTCATTTTGTCATCTGTCTTTACAACTTAAAAAAAAGTTTCCTTCCCTATGCGCTCTCGTTCGAACCAACCCATGACTAACTCAACACTATTAATTAGTGGGCAGCCAAGAAGTCAGAATTCCTCATGAATAAATCCATTTCTGTAGAATGTGCGTTTTTTCCATTTGTCGAGTAAGGTTTAAAATTGCTAAACATTAAACTCAAACAAATTTTAACTTCTGCTCTTTAATCAATGATAGTTTGCTATGATTTCTTTTAATGATTAAGATAAATAATTTATTGAGTAAAAATCTGATTAGACACGACTTAATTACAAGAGAGTTTTTAGTGCACATGAAATGAATAAAAGGTGATGTAATTGCAATTTACTATTTTACCATGACCTAACCTTACACGTATTCGAAAAATATCATCATTATCTGAAATAGCAAAGAATACTAGATTTAAAAAAAAAGAAGAAGAAGAAAATGATAAATCAAGACTAATGGTCTTATATGATTCTGGATGCAACTCTTTGATGGTATATTTGGCTGACTTGATAAAAGTTTTGAATGCACTTCTTTTATGGCATATTTTATTGACTTTATAAAAGTGGAATAGTATAGTCATTTATTCTTTATAGACTTATATTTAGTTGACAGAATAACCATTTCATAAAATTATTAGCCTTGCAAAATGAGAAAACTACAATTCTTTTACAGAAATAAATGGATAGCTATTTTTTAACATTTTTTTTTTAGCATAATTCCATATTTATACATACAATCTAAGGATTATAAGAAATAGTTATTACTTATCTATTTTATTTTATTTTATTCCAAAAACCCAATGTGCCATTAAAGATTGAAGTACTAATCTTGCTTTCAAGATAGAAAAATCACCATATATGAAACAAATATAAAGTCATATATTTATTGTTTATCTAAAAATTTGATAAGTAAAACCTATTGGATATAATATTCAATAACTTGAAGATTTACATACGACATGGTTGTTCTGATATTATGAGAAATTAAAACAACCTGGCCTTTGTTTATTCATGTATTAGCCCAAGATAAGGAGAAATTTTAAGCCTCTGGCAAGGTACATAAGATAAGCCGGACTATCTGTTCCACTGTAGAAGTGATTTGACCCACATAAGTTGAGCATTTTGTCTCAATAGACGAATTGTGCTAGACAGGGTAAATGCAATAAAATGGGCCAAGAGCCCAAAATAATACGATAAATTTCCTTTCAAAAATGGTATAGATCTGAATCTTTTCCTTCTTGTTAAGCTCAGACTGTCGTATAAGATAGTAGGTTAACGTTATTGCATTCGCTTATTATGAAGTAATTTCTTCATAATTTGGATATTTAAGAAAAATTATGATAAGTCTTTATGTAATTTCTAATGATATAATAAATATTTTAACTTGTGAGTTAACGTATAATTTTTCATTTACATCTTTATGGCCCAATATATCATAAGTGCATCACATATAGCAATGTTTTTATATTATATTTGATATTCGGGAATGAAATGAAACATAACCATAATTCTTTGCTTTATTCCTTTTCTTATGTTTAGAAGAAGTATATTTGGAAACTGGAACGATGATTTCGTAAAATCAGCAATTTTAAATTTTAGCTTCACTGAAGAATTTGATAAAATTTTGCCCATTCCATTTCCCCTGCATTTATTATTAGTAGTCAAATTAATTCCATTCCATAATATTCCTCTCCTGTGTATTAAACATTACGTTAATATAATAAAATCATCTTTCGACTTTTGATTGCATGCCAATTGCCACTCATCAGCTCCTTTGAACTTCAGTGGCATCTACTGGGAACCCTCCTTCAATCTTTTACACTTCATACTATGCATACATTTTAAATGGCTGGCCATCTCTTTTCTTGTTCACGAACTGTAGGTTCTCAATGAGTTCACTCATGGAAAGCAAGAAAAAGTGAGCAAGACCGAGTTTAAGGAAGTTCTCACAGATATTCTACTAGGCATGGCTGCTGGTTTGAAAAGGGATCCCGTCACGATACTTCGTATCGATGGAGATGATCTTCTCGATTTCATTAATGGTCCATACTTCGAAATAGACATATCGGCAATAAATTCACGGATTGATTCGCCCGATGGCTCCCTTAAAGATTACATTATCAAGGCTCTAGGAATGCTAAGTGTGGAGCAGGGAATGCCACCATGTTCTGATTCCTTGGTAAGCAACTGCATTCGCATCGAAACTGAGATTAAGAGTAGCTTGTACTCCCATGGCAGATATTCTACATAGTACATAGTTTGTTATTTTCAGGTTTCCTGAGAAATGTTAAAGGACATAGATATTCTCTCAATTGCTATTCTTGGTTTGTCATTGTTTCAGATTCGGTGCCACAATATTCTTGTCATCCATCGCACTCTAACGACCTATTTGTCTCATAAGGCATTACCGAATAAGAAAAAAAAAACACTACACAGCACCGCTCAGAACAGAGAGTTGTCTATTGTTTTGCACGATACTGGATCGCAGAATTTGTTCTATTGGTTTTGAGACTATCAACTTTTCCATATTGTTTGGTTCAATTTTTTGTTCTTAGTGCTAAAGTGCACAGATGGAATTCATGATATAGATAATTATCTCCTGCTAATCTTTGGGTCTGCTTTTCATTGTCTATGCAATCCTTTTTGGTTTTCAGGTGATGAATGACTTCGTACAACCAGCTTTAGACTCAATTCATTTCAACTTTGATTTAGACAAGCCCGCATCTAAGGAGGCATTCTTCATAAGGTTCAGGAAGGTGGCTGAAATTTTGGCTCAACGTCTCAAGGAGCATCCTGTGATTGTTGCTCACACTGAAAATACATTTAATGGAAGTGGTGTGAAAAGATTGTTAGCAAACAAATCCGAGTCAGATGAGGTTAGTTGTCTTAAGCCGATGTTTCTATGCTTCCTGCTCAATTTACAAATCTGCATTCATGTGTTTGATTTAATTTACTGATTAGCATATTCAAACACAGGCACTAAATGCTGCTTTAGATAATATACCGAAAGATCATCATGGCAAGATTTCGACAAAGTTTCTGCTCGTGGCACTAGATACATTGGCCCCATCAGCTGGTTTACCACCTTTTGGTGCTGTTGATGAGGTAAATAGTTACATTGTGGTCCAATTGTACTATTGTTACATTATTTGCAATGTCGAAATCAAGTTTTTCGTGGATAATATAGTTGTAAGCAAGAGGGATTTATTAAGCTTGTGTAATGATGCAGATGGACAAGGTTGTGAATAAGGCATTTAAGATGATGAAGGCTGACAATAAGAAGATGATCAAAGAAGAAGAGTTCAAGAAATTATTGGTTGAAATACTAGGAAGTATAATGCTGCAGCTGGAAGCAAATCCCATTGCAGTTTCTTCGAATTCTGTTGTACACGAATCCCTTCAGTCCACTTCATCGCTTCTGCAGGCACAGGCACAGGCACAGGCTCAGCCTTCCTAGTTCGTGCTACTAAGTTTTACATTCATACTAAGGTAAATAAAAAATTTTAGGATGACAAAGCAAAGAACTACATTTGAGAAGTATATGCTCATTCTATTCCTGGGGACCATATTGAGTATGTTGCAGCGTGGATGGTATCTTGAGTCCAAGGACCGGTACAACACATTATCTGTCTAAACAAAAAGTATGTGTCGATGTTTATGAAATACATGTATATGATTTCTCATACAAATTATAGCTCTTGAGTTCGCACTAGAAATTTAATAAACTCCGATGCTCAATCCCTTCTATGAAATGTATAATCGATAGCTCGAAGAGTCTGTATTCTTTATTAAGTAAAGCTCTTGTTCAAGAATTGTTGCACTCTTAGCAACGATATCAATATCTCGATATAAACAGTGTAGGAAAACAGTTTCATTATGAGGGACTTGCCTTGTATAACGCTGAAAAACGAGCAAGTGCAAATGAAAATTTAATATTTACACCGCCTTGAATGCCATAGAAGCTCTCAAGTTGCCGAATTCTCAGAAAGTGCTTGTCATCTTTGTTTCCTCTTTCCTAATCTGTATTCTTTAAATATAAATCTGAATTGGTAATTTCCTTATTATGTTGTAATTTCAGACTAAGCTGAATCTTTGAAATGAATCCTGGGAGATGGAGCATATAGACTTCTCCATTAAAATGGACGGTATATTTTGATGATAGCATAGATGTAAATAGTAGTTTTTATGCCAATCGAAGATAACGAGTGAACCACCAAAACAAACCACCTATCGCGGATTTGTGCAAGTTGATCTTCCCAAATAACAAAGCCGTGCCACCTTAAAGATTCCATGCTCTTCATCCAGCAAAATCATACCTTTCTTGGGAAAGTTAACAGAAAATGCATAATAGACTAAGCAAGCAAAAAATGGCCCTACCCAAAAGACCCAATGACCATACCATAATGAACCTCCTTGCACCAAAGCGGCTCCTAAGCATCTTGCAGGGTTAAGCCCTACACCAGCATAGTCACGCTGCCCGGTTATTGTTATTGACACAAACACTGACACAGCCATGCCTCCTGCCACCACTGCACAAACAATGACCAAGCCTAGTTCCTCACATTGCTTCCTGTCAAATGCAACTGTCACTCCAACGAAAAGCACAAGAAATGTGCATATGAACTCCAAGAGTAATGCGGTTTCAGGACTTAACCCAGAGCCACTACCTCCTCTACTGATTGAGCACCCACCTAAAGAATATTTCTCTGCAACCTCTTGGTTCATTACATTCTTTAATATGGCAAAACCAATTATTGAGCCAATACATTGCGCGAAAAGATAAATTAAAGCACGCGAGAAAGTGATTTTGCCCTTCAGGACAGCGATGAATGTAAAGACAGGGCTCATGTGGCCTCCTGACAGAGGAACTGTCACAAGAAGTAAGAGGAATGCATTGATGAAAACTGCGATTGGGACTAATAGTTTCGGATCTGGTTCTTTCGAGTCCAAGCATGAAATTATGGAACTGGTGAGACTAATCATTAATGTGGCTGATGCTAATGATTCTACAAGTGCTGATCTCCACATCTGAAATGAAGCAAATTCATCAAAATACACGTTGAAATACTTGAAGGAAAATATTGACTTGGTATTCACTACTTTTAAGTATCAGCAGAAAATTTTAAAAGTTGCAAATTATCTTCTAAACCTTACCTCAGGAGAGAAAAATTCATATTTGCCAAAGATCACATAAAATTTTGCCCATCTAGACGAAATAAATGTTAAATTATGTGCCTGGCGTCGCTCAACCGAACTCGATAATGCCAGGTTATTTCCCTCATTGGAGGCTGTCACAGCCATATCCGTGATCTCCATCCTTACAGGAAATTTTGAAGATAGATTTCAAGAGGTTTCGCATGCAAATCTCAAAAACTTGTGTTATTTTCTGCCTTTGCTTTATAAGAAAAGGCGAGGCCACATAAATTCTCCAAGCAAAGTCAGTCATCTGGATCAGCATCAGCTTCTAAATGTTTCTAAATGGAGGTTTTCCCTAGTGTCCATTTCTACTTGATAGATACATGTTAGCAAATGAAAAAGCGCCAAAATTCAGGCTATAGGATGAAAATACATATAACACATGTTAGCAACGTGAAAATGCGTAAAATCTAAAGCTGTCATAGTTTAATAGAATTAAATGGAATAAGTTCGAATATTTCATTTTCTAAGTTGTAATATAGTGGAAAAAAAAGAAAGAGATATATTTATTATAATTTATCCTGTAATAGGTCAATGGTAGCAAAACATGAGAAGGAATCATCCTATTTCTGGAGAATATCCAAACTCAAACAACGTTTTAATGAATAAAGTTGCATCATATATGCAATATGCATTGGCGGCAGTGGCTAAATGGCAAGAAATAAACAGCCAATCCACATCATCATCGCCGTTAGTATATGTTTTGAAAGCTTAACGTTTTCGTAGACCCCTCAACTCCAATTTAAAATGGCCATAACTAACATACATCCAAAATATGATTGATCACATTAAACAAATTATAGACCTCCAAACCAAACTCTAATCTCTTCCTACAGTTTCATTAAAAGCTCATGTTGTCAGATTTGTTCTAGCAGGTTGACTCGGCGATGTGAAAGATCGAAGAAATCAAAATATAAATTATATTTTAATGATTTTGGATAGGGAAATTATTATGGGAAAACTATTATTATTTCTTCTAATATTACTATATTCGATTAACAAATATAATAGCATGTAACGACAATACGCTATAAAATGGTTATAGGATATCCAAATTGGTGTTATTTTATTATTCACGTCCTTCGGAGCAACACTTACAGCAGGGTATTTTCAATCTCAGGCTTTAGGAATAATAGATGGCAAATATTAACGAGTGCTTGGGATTTTCCTATAAGCTAGTGTATTAAACTCAATCATATTTTATAGTTCCCATTTTTTCCTTATTATATTCGTTAATTAATATACTTGATTAATTGTTCTATTTTGCATGGTCCATTTTATGAGATGACATGCTTTTATTAGGTATGAGATAAGTCCATTATGGGGAATATGCCAAGTACTATATCTTCTGCTCAGAGGAAGCAAACCTCACAAAAGGTTTCAACATGGTAATAATATGATCCTATTTTTAATTTATGTGCTTGTCTCATTTTTTTATTTGCTTCAGTGAATTTGTATGTTTTGGTTTAAATTGCGATTGAAAAAATGAAGTAGAACTTAAAATTGAGACAAGCACGTCAATGGCAGCTTTCTCTAGTGAAATATGGGAACTTCTCAAGGATGATGGACTTCAGAAAATTATGTGAAGGATTGATTCATTTTTACATCCTAAACTGTGTGTACCTTTCAAGTTTTACTCATTATTTTTTGTCATAATTGCGTGATGAAAGTTTGTTGAAAGCTATCCAAAAATCTAAAAGTTCGATAAAACAATGGAATCTGATGCTTTCAAATTAATTCTCCGATAAGGTATCTTGTTCCATACTATACTCATTGATATGGCCTGTACATGTTATTCCGAAGATATTTACATAAATCACAACCAGGGTTTAAGAATGATGGTAAGTGGGTCGAATACACCAACACGAACATGAGCACACTTATTGCTTGTTATAGAATTAAAATTTTTAAGGAATGAAATAAAAATATAATATATATTATTTTGTTTAGTTAGATTTATAAGTAATTTAAGAATAGATATATAATATAATTATAATAACTAAATTATTCCCAGTACATTTTCTTTCTGCAGTAGTTGGCAGTAGTGGCGGCGGTGGCTAGTAGTGGTAATGGTAACGGTGGCTATAATGGTGGTGGTAGCGGTTAAATGGTGGTGGTAGCGGTTAACTAGTGGTGGTAATAATAATGATGGTTATAGCGGTAGCGGCGACGGCAGCGGTAGCAACAGTTGGCGGCGGTGGCGGTGATGGTTATGGTAATGATTGTAGTGGTGGTAGTGGCGGTAGTAGCTGCAACTATAGCAATGATGATAGTAGTGGTAGCAGTTGTAGTGATGGTGGCGACGATAACGATAGCGATGATGGTGGTTGATGGTGATGATGGTAGTGGTGGCAATGGCGGTAGTAGAAGTGATGGCAGTAGTACTAGTAGTGATAGGGTTACAGTGATTGGCGGTGATAGTAGCGGTGATGGTAGCAATAACAGTAATAGTAGTGGTGATAATAGTAGTGGTGGTGATAATAATAACGATGGCTATAGTAGTTAGTGGGGTTAGTGGTGGCGATGGTAGTGACAGTGGCGACGAGGGTAGTAGTGGTAATGGTAATGGTGGCGATGGTGGCAAGGGTAGTGGTGGTAGCAGTTGTAGTAATGATGGTTGGTATCAGTTGTAGTAGCAATAGTAGCAATGACGATGATGGTGATAGTGGAGGCAGGGTTAGTGCGGGTTGCGATGGTAGGTGTAGCGGTGGTTGTTGGTGGTGTGGCAATGGCTGTGGTAATTGTCGTTAAATTGGGATGAGGTTGTTTTTGGAAAAAAATTAAAATTTTTGTAAGGAATTGTGATCTTTTAGTTGAATTAAGGAATATCTGTTACTTAATTTTAAGTAACAGATATTCTTATAAAATTACAATTTAAAGAAAAAATAAATAAATAAATGAACGTGATAATAAAGAATAAAGAGAGAATAAAATTCTAATTTCCTTTAAGTGAACGATCTATTAGACTTATGTTATAGGTTGCTCAGGCATGGACACATGAGAAATGGTAAAAGACATGAGCATGTGTAAGTTTAGGCTTAGGACATGAGCATAGGCAAGCCATACATGAGTATGAAAGCCTCCTTGGGCAGTGTTTGAGTGGCACGTAGGCTTTTTTTTTATGTGAAAATAAAATAAAAATATTATTTTAAGGAGTTTTAATTAAGTGAAATATTTAATTAATTAATTTATTTGTCTAATTAGTTTCAATTTTGTAGAATCATCAATAATTTAAATAGATTATTTACTTTCTTCTTAATTCTTGTTCTTCCTTCATTCTTAATTCTTTCTTCACTTGTTCTTTTAATATAATGTCATATTATATATTATATAGAGTATATATGTGTACATACTATCTATATCATACATAATATATAATATATAAACTATACATATGTATTTATGTAGTACATAAATTATATATATATATACATATTTGTATATAGTATATAAAGTATATATGTATATACTATACTCACATGTATTAATATATATTTCATATGCAACGTATATGAATGTTATATATATATATTTATATATGGTACATAGTATATAGTATAATATATATAGCATATTATAGTATATTATGTATATATTATATATACGTAGTACATATATACTATATATACGTTATATATTTCGTATACATACAAATATATGCTATATTTATGCACATATATGTAAGTATAAACATATCAACATACATGAATATAAGTTTATATACTATGCACTTATACACCTCACAAGATGAATCTATATGATATAAATATATCAATATAATACATGAGTGATTTTATTATATGAGTAGGTTTATCTTTTAAGTATCTAAATAGTCAATATAATATAACATATATATATATATATACATATCTCAAGAATTATTCAAATCTGGTTTTTGAGTATAACTTTTTCATTTTCATAAAATAAATTTTGCCTTAATGAATCTGTAACACCCAATGTCAATAAATAAAGTAATTAAATCAATTAAAGAAAATAAGAGTTTATTTATATGTGGATATCGATATGATATGTAAATAAGCATTAAGTTCTAGGGGTAAAAGGGTTTAAGGGAAAGTTTCAAAACCCCCATTTTCCTACTATATTGTTTCCTTTCCCCCCCCATAACCAAAACATGGTTCTTTTTATGGTAAACCAAAAAACTTAAAGGAGAACTTTCAAGAAAGCCTCTTGGGTCCGGATTTAAGGAGATAGGGGTGTAAATCGAAACAAAATTCAAGATTTTGCAAAAGGATAGTCAAAATTAGGTAAGACATCACTTAAACACCATTGAAATTTGTTTTTCCCTTCAATTGGTGAAGAAAAGTCAAGGAGTTTTGTCTTTACAGAAGAAGAGTGTGGAAATAGCAATTTAGAAGGGGTTCTTACGCCAAGGATCACTTAGTAAGTTGTTTCAAATCTCTAAATTCATTCAAAGTTCTATTCTTGTTGTGTATTCTTAAGTTGAGAGTTGGTTGTGATCGAGGGCTGGGATTTGTGTTTTGATGTTTTAGTGGATGTTGTGGAGTGCTGGAGATGAATTTGTAGTAATGTATAGAAGGGTTCTTTTCCTTTCCTTATCACTTTTCCAACCATTTTTTTCACCCTAAAACCTTTCCAACACAATTTTAAATAAGTTTTCTAAATCAACCTACAACTAAACTTTGTTTTTCCCAAGAATTAGATTGAGCATATTTGTAGCCTAGTTAAGGGGTAAGGGATATAAAGAGTGGATAATGGCTTTTGAGTTAAATTAGGGGATGAGGTGTTGTTTTTATGTTGTATCAAGTTGTAGAGCATCAAGTTACTCATTAAACTCTACTGTGAAATCACGTACATGATACTTGTTTGATAGTTGTTCGTGCTAATCTAGTTTGTAAACCAAACTTAACTAAACTTAGGCTTAATTGATTTTGCTACTTAGGCTTGACTTTGACTATCCACTAGTCGAATCTAGCGGTGTTGGTGAGGTACCTAGCAAACTTTACGTAAAGTTGTCCCTTGTGGAGTCTCGCATTGAAAGGACCTAGGTAGATTTAAGATGGTTATTAGACACTCAAGTGTTGGGGATGACCCAACACTAATACCTATGTAGTATCTATGTATTGCATGTATAGGGGTCATGAGTAATCCTAAGTCTCAAAACGCTGAGTCAATATTATTTATGAGCTTAAATAACAAGATTAAAATGGTTGATTCTTGCATATATGATTATTACTAGTGTATACTTAGCTTGTTCCTTGTGTTTATATGCATATGTGTGGTATCATGTACTAGGCGTTAACTCACCTTATGGGAGTTGTTTTTTAGTTGTGAGTTCAAGGTATGAGGTATGTAATGAGGTCTATGCAGAGGATGCAAGATATGATTATCTGTATTACGATGAGGAGGGAGGCTATTATTATTATGATGATGGAGTAGGGACTTCATAGTTTAGTTTAAGGAGTGAATATTTTAGGACTTATGTTTATTTTCAGTTGTATGTCCATATGACTTATGTTGTATTGGAGTCGTCTGTGACTCCTATTACTAATGCTTAGGAGGTTGACTTTGATTGGTGTTGTGAAACTCTGGGTCTTTGAGTTCTAGGTCTTTCAATTATGACGATTATTTTAGTTATGATATTATATTTGGTTAATGGATATTGAGTGGTTAGTAATCCACTGTTATGATAGATTTGAGGTTATTAATTATGAGTTGGTAGGTATCATGATAATTTGTAGGACATAGACAGGTACATAGATCATGTTATGTCTTAACATGTTTGTTTATAGGGCTGAAACATGGCAGAGTAATGGTGTCTTGAGCTTTAGGCCATTATAGCTTTTGGTGGTATCAAAGCTTAGGTTAAAGATCTTTAAGGAACTAAGTTGATGATTTGTAGGTGTGAGCAATGAGAGGCGTGAGTAGACAAAGGGCTAGGCTTAAATTTGGGAATGGATTGACAAGTGTTTAAGTGTTAACCTTGAGTTGTCTTCACTTCATTTATCATTTGTTGTTTGCCTTATTACCTTCCATTTTCACTTGTCTACCTATCTTCTTACTCTCTCTTAGTTGTTAGTTTCTGACTTCTTTTCTTTAGAATGTTGCGTAGGAGAGCAAATTCCAATTCTTCTCGACCTTGGGACTACCCAAATGAAGGGGAAAATGCTTAAGTTAGTTAGAATGTATAGGAAGGTCAGGGTGTTTAAGGAGTATTTAGGTTACTTGTTGTGTAGGAGGTTATGCAATAGGGGTATAGGCCTATGGAAGTTGATGTTACATAGCTACTAAATGCTATGAATAATTTAATGGGTGCCATAGCAGATTAGATATGATGAGTAAATGATCTAGGCTAATGCTGATGCCTAACGTCAAAAGAGACAAGCAATTTGGCAGCCAAATATGTACTGCTTCTTGAAGGTAGCTAAGGAGTTTGATCTTAAGCTTGATGATGCTATTGTTGTTGAGGAGTGCATTAGATAGACAAAGAAGCCTTTTGCTATAGTTAATGTTCCGAATGACTAGAAGGTAGACTGTACTTCTTTTATGCTAAAAGGTAATGTGTTGAAGTGGTAAGATGGTACCTTACGCATAGAGCTTGATATAGGGGATTGGACTTGGGAGAGGTTTAAGAATAGGTTTTTCGAATGCTTTATCCCCACTAATGTGAGAGAGCAGATGCAGCTAGCTCAGACACTTTAGTAGGGGAATAGGATTGAGGTAGCCTATGGGGAGGCCAATCTTAGGGAAAGTGATGCAAGAGGGTAGAGATAGGCTAGTGGTAGTGCAGCCCAAACTTGTGGTGTTGCCAGTATCAGTTTAGACTAGAGCTTCCACATCGACTGTGAAGTGCACTCACTATTTTGGGCCTTATGATGTTTCAGCTTGTAAGTAGTTAGCGGGGCATGTTTCTTGTGTAGGAAGATTAGGCATATAAGCAAGGATTGCAGAGAGACTACTATTCTACATTAAGGTTTCTGCTATAGATGTAGTCAAAGAGGACATCGTCTGGTAGATTGTAGGGATGCAAGGAGCCAAGTAGCTAGGGGGCACTAATTGTGAGACCCTCTACAGTTCTCAGTGCGATACATCCTTAATAGGCAAGCTTATACTAAGAGGCCTCAACCCAAGTTTTCACACTTCAACACTAAGACACCACCTACAACATAGATACCATGGCAAGTATGCTTTCTCTCATGTTCAATCATGTTTATGCACTTTTTGATATAGGTGCATCCTACTCATGTGTAGCTAAATTATTTGTGCATGTGTGTAGTTTGCATGTTTTCGTCATAGATGCTTGTTTGGCTATGAGTTCACCTTTAGGGAATGGAACGGTTTTGAACCAAATCTATCATAATGTGGAGATAATGGTTGAGAGAAGAGTATTACTAGCAGACTTATTAATGTTAGAGCTATCGGACTTTGACGTCATTTTGGGGATGGATTGGTTGTCAAAGCATCATGCTACGATTAATTGTCATAATAGAGTAGTATCCTTTAAAACCTCGGAAGAAGTACCTTTTAGTTATAGATTAGAAGCTCAAAGGCTAGCTTGTTGTGTTTCATACGAGTTATAGGAAAGGCCTATTATAGCCACCTTAGTAGTAGAGCCAAATAAGGATGAATCAAAGTTAGAGCTAACACCGATAGTTCAAGGGTATTCAGATATGTTTCTAGAAGGTCTACCTGGTATTCTACCAGATCAGGAGGTAGAGTTCAGAATTGGCTTAGTATTAGGAACGAAGTCCATTTTAAAACTAAACTGTCGAATGTCGCTTACTAAATTAGTAGAGTTGAAGAAGTAGTTATAGGAGGTACATGATAAGGGTTTTGTTAGACCCAGCTAATCTCCATAGCTAGCCCAAATACCATTTGTGAAGAAGAAAGATGGAGCTTATGGATGTGTATTAATTACCCAGACCTAAACTATGTTATTATTAATAATAAGTTGATGTGAATCCATGAATACATAACAGATACAAACCATGAATGGGTATTTGATGTTCGAGTGGGATGAAGAATAGGAAGTGGAAAGGGGTTGTAACTGTGAATGTGTATGGATATCATGCATCAAGACATAGATATAATCAGGGATTGAGCTCGAAATAGGGTTCGATATAACTTACAAACACTATATATCACTTGGTTTTCAAAGGAGAGGTTATATGTGACTCACTAACTCACTTAAATGAAGGGGTTCACCATAATCTTAAGGATAAGATTGATAGCAACACAATAAAGATTAAAGAGTCATTTGGCACTCAATAATTTGGAAGAGGCAAGCTCTAAGAACTTAAGAATATCCTTACTAAAAAAGAATGTTCAAGTGTAATCACTATTTGTGTATATTGCCAATTCTGCTTAGCTAATTACAAAAGTTTCTATTTATAGTAAATTCTAAATCCTTAGTGGCAAAATTGTAAATAATATATAAGGCCCTTAAACCTTAAAGAATGGCCTACAATTGAAATAAGGAAAATATTTACAAAGTATGCAAAACTGTGCATTTAACAGAGTAGTCGTTATGTAGTCGTTCGAGCTATTTGGGGGATCAAACCTAAGCAAAGGCTAGTTGTTAGTCGAGTGTTCGAGTTAGGGTGGGAAGTTTGGAAGTCTTATTGTACTTAGCCGAGCTTTGGATGAGGTTGACCCATAATTGCCACACTCATGGATTGCTAGGCGCTAGCTTTCCCGTACTGTGCCGAGTTATTCTTTGGCTTTAAGGCCTTAGCTGTTTAGTCTCTTGCCACCTTGGTAGATTGCAAACTTAATGACAAATGGTTCCTTTTCCTCCTTTCATCCTTCAGTTATCAACTTGGCCTTGGCAAGAGAAGGTCGGTCTCGAGTTAGGACAGGTTGACTTTAGCTTTTGGCAAGTTGGCATTAGCTTTTGACAAGTCAACCTCGACTTGAAGATTGTTGTGGATTGATTCCTATCATCATTGTTGGGTTGAAAAGAAGTTGTCCTCGACTTTAGATTGTGAGCGTGAGCTTAGATGCTGAACAGGCTCCTCTTTCCCTTTCTCTTTACCATGGGTACCAGGCTATTCTGGATCTCTTCAATGTTTATGGGGGTTAAGTAGTAGCTCTTCCCATCCTTTCAAACTATGTAGGTGTTGAGGAAGCCGTCATGGATCACCCTTTAGTTATACTCCCAAGGTTGGTCAAGAAGCAAGTTTGCTGCATTCATAGGCACCACGTCAAAGTCAACCTCGTCCTCATATTGTCGAGCCTTGAATGCTATCTGAGCTCTTTTATGTACATGGATCATGCCCTTATCATTAAACCACTTCAGTCCATATGGTCGGGGATCTAGGTAGGTCGGCAATCTCATCTTCTTTATTAGCTCAGCAGAAATGATGTTGGTGCAACTTCCTCCATTAACTACTAGGGAACAGGTTTTCCCATTCACCAAACATTGGATCTGAAATAAGTTCTCCCTTTAACCTGAGTCTTCCTTCACGTTGATTTGTCTGCTTGTCAAGGCTAAGGGTTCTCCCATCTCAGGGTAGACGCCTATTGCTTCCTTACTCTTAAAGCTCTTACTACTATGGCTTTCTACTTAAGCATCCAATCCTTTGCCTTTCAAAATCATTACCCTCTTGTTCGAGCATTGGGAGGCAATATGTCCGTAACCTAAATATTTGAAGTACTTAACTTCTCAGGCTTTGGTGCTGGGCACTCTTTACTTCTTTACTTTCTTAGTGTTAGCTTGGTCAGGTCTGTTAGACCTTCCTTTCTCTATCCTCTTTTCTAGTCCTTTTCTCTTAGTATACCTCTTAGGCTTGGGGTCGACCTTTGATGCCATCATCTCCTCTATCTCTCTACCTTTAATGGTAAATTGATTAGCTAATCCAATGAGTTGAACTATTGCAATTCAACTACATGAGCAATGTCATCTCAAAGTCCACTTAGGAACCTAGCAATAGTATGATCTTAGGGCTTGGTAATCTCACAATTGGTCATTAAGGTCTCAAATTCTTGTAAGTACTCTTTAACAGTGTTTCGACCTTGCCTTAGGTGCTAGAAAGCATAGATTATCTTTTGCTTGAAGTAGGTCGATACAAAGCGCTAATTCATCAACCACTTCATAAGCCTCCGAGTTCTGATTGGCTCCTTTCCTTCAGCATCTTGCTTAGTGATCAATTTATCCTACCAAAAACTTACGTATTCAACTAGGGCTAACAAGGTTAGCTTGACCTTAGTTCTATCATCATACTCATATCACTCAAACAACTTCTCTACTCAGGGAACCCAGTCAAAGAACTCTTTAGATCAGCTACCACCATTAAAGGTTGGTAGCTTAAGCTTGATGTTGTTAAGTCTTTGACTATGCACTTGGGGTTCATCCCTTACATTCCGAGCTACTCGGCTCACCTCAAATCGGCCACTTTTATTGGAGCTCTGCTCTACTACACTCTCCTTGGCCTTGGTTCTCTTCTTTAGGCTCTTGGGTTCTCAGTGTCGACATTTCTATCATTGCTTCTTCTCGGCTCAGGTTGGTTTCCTTGTCTTCTTGACTTGGTAGCTTTTCTTGGCTGTTATTCATCATTATCAAGCTTGTTGGAACCACTTCTATTAGTAGGTATTCGTTCCCTTCTTTTATCTCAACCAATACGTCTACAACCTCTGACTAAACCAGTAAGCTCCTGGATAGAATCAATGAGATTTTGACTCTGGTATTCTATGTTATCAATATGTCTCCTCAAGCTTTCACTAAGACTGTCTCCACTATTATTGATACTATCTTTTGACATTGTGGTTTGTGCAATAAATTCTAGAGAGAAATTTAACAAATACGTAACACACTCAATTGTACTCGACTTAGAATCACCACTAAGACAATTCCACAAATACTATTGCAATAAAATACAACTAATAGTGACCTAGAAATTACTAATACTTGATTTCTATAGCTACCCATGACTATTAAGCACTTCTACAGCCAGAGATAGCCACTAAAATTATTGTTGCTCAACTTTATAGCCTAGTACAAGAAATACAATACTACGTCTACTGAGAACACGAGCAATGTACTATACTATAGAGTGATGATTAACAAAAATGTTTAAACCACAAATCAAACTTTGAAGAACACTAACATGTGTGTCTTCCTAAAACTCTAATACTACCAAAGCTAATGTGAATCTATGAACATGCAGCGGGCATGAACTACAAATGGGTATTCGACATTCGAGTGGGTTAAGGAATAGGAAGTAGAAGGGGGTTTTCACTGTGATATCACACACCAAAACATAAACACAATCAGGGGTTGAACTTGAAATAAGGTTCGATACAACTCATGAACACTAAATGTCACTTAGTTTTCAAATAAGAGATTAGATGTGACTCACTAACTCGCTCAAATGAAAGGGTTTCACCACAATCTTAAGGATAAGACTGATAAGAACGTAAAAAAGATTAAAGAGTTATTTGGCACTCAATAATCCGAAAGAGGCAAGCTCTAAGAACTTCAAAATATCCTTACTCAAAAGGAATGTTCAAGTGTTATCACTATCTGTATATATTTCTAATTCTAATTGGCTAATTACAAAAGTTACTATTTATAGTAAATCCTAAAACCTTAGTGGAAAAATTTTAAATAATATTTAAGGCCCTTAAACCCTAAAGAATGGCCCACAATTGAAATAAGGAAAATATTTACAAAGTATATAAAAGTACACATTTAATAGAGTGATCAACATGCAGTCATCCAAGCTGTTTGGAGGATCAGACCTGAATAGGGCATGGTTGGCAGTCGGGTGTCCAAGCTGGGGTGGGATGTTTGGAAGTCTTATTGTACTTAGCTAAGCTCCTAGTAAGGTTGACCTACAATTGCCATACTAATGGATTGCTTAGTGCTAGCTTTCTTGTGCTGTGTTGAGCTATTCCTTGGCTTTGAGGCCTCGGTCATTTTGTCTTTTGCCACCTTAGTAGATGACAAACCTGATGCCAAATGGTTCCTTTTCCTCCTTTCGTCCTTTGGTTATCAACTTGACCTCGGCAAGAGCAGGTCTATCTCTAGTTAGGACAAGTTGGCTTCAACTTTTAGAAGGTTGGAATTGGCTTTTGACATGTTGGCCTCGACTTGAGGATTGTTGTAGACTGATTCTTATCATAAGTACCCCCTTTCAAGGATTGATGACCTTTTTGACTTGCTACTAGGTGTACTAATTTTCTCTAAATAGATGGGCTTGGGTTATTACTAGCTGAAGGTTAGAATAGAAGATGTAGAGAAGATAGCTTTCAGGACCTAGTACAGGTTATATGAATTCTTGGTGATGCCTTTTAGCCTTACAAACGCACCAGCAATGTTCATGGATCTCATGAACTAATTATTTAGGAAGTATCTCGATAGGTTTGTTGTTGTTTTTATTAATGACATTGTCAATTACTTTAAGAGCAGAAAAGAAAATGAAGAGCACCTAAGGATTGTTTTGGATAAGTTAAGAGAGGAGAGGTTGTATGTAAAATTCAGTAAACGTGACTTCTAGTTGGAGCAGGTAGTGTTCTTGGGTCACATTGTGAATCAAGATGATATGGCTATAGACCCAAAGAAAATAAAGGCAATCATTGAATAGCCCAAAGCTACCATAGTGTTAGAGGTCAAAAGTTTTATAGGGTTAGTTGGTTATTACCGGAAGATTGTTGAGGGTTTTTCCAAAATTATAGTACCTTTGATCTGGTTGACTTAGAAAGGGGTTAAGTTTAATTGGGATGATAGTTGTGAAGCAAGCTTTCAACAATTGAAGAACAGATTAGGGATAGCTTCGATATTGACCTTACCCCGTAATGGAGAAGAGTTTGTTATTTACGATGATGCCTCCATACAGGGACTAGGGTATGTCCTTATGCAAGAGATAAGGTGATTGCATATGCCTCTCACTAGCTCATACCATATGAGAAGAATTACCTAATACATGATCTAGAGTTGGCAACTCTGGTACATACATTGAAGCTTTGGAGGTACTATTTGGTTAGTGAGAAATTTAAAGTGTACACAGATCATAAGAGCCTCAAGTATTTCTGTACTGAGAGGGACTTAAATATGAGGTAAAGGTCTTAGCTAGAGTTGATTAAAGACCATGACTTAGACATTCAGTACTACTTAGAGAAAGCTAATGTAGTAGTTGAAGCTTTTAGTAGGAAGAGATAAGGGAATTTGGCCAGCTTGATCAATTCACAGAGGTGATTACTTAAGTAGATGCATTGACTTAAGTTAAGGATGTTGACTAAAGATGTAAGTGCTAGGTTAGCAAGCTTGAGGATACAACCCACCCTAATAGATTAAATTAAACCTACACAAGTCAAAGACTAGGGAATCCATGAGAAGAAGGGTAAGATAGAAGCAAGGAAAGCTCCAGATCTTGTCGTTGATGCTAAAGGAGTAATGAGATTTAAGGCTAGATTATGTGTGCTAGCACAGCTTGGGTTGAGAAGTGAGATATTGAAAGAAGCACACTACTTAGCTTATTTTGTTCACATAAGGAGTACGAAAATGTACAAGGACTTGAAAGATCATTACTAATGAAACAATATTAAGAGAGAAATAGCAAAGTATGTGTCCAGGTGTTAGATGTATCAATTGATCAGAATTGAGTATCGGAGATAGGCTAATCAATTGCAACCATTAGCAGCACCCAAGTAGAAATGGGGGCATGTGATTATGGATTTTGTCATTACTTTACCTAAAACTTTGGAGAAGCATAATGCTGTATGTGTACTAATAGACAGGTTAATTAAGTTTGCTCACTTTATTCCTATGAACATCAAGTACCGGTTAGGGAAGCTAGCCAAATTGTATATTTAAGAGGTAGTGAGGTTGCATGGGATATTGGTGTCTATCACATTTGATAGGGACACCTAGTTTATCAATCACTTCTAGAGAAGTTAACATAATGCTTTAGGCATGAAGCTTCGATTTAGCATTGCATTCTACTCATAGAT
The DNA here is from genome assembly GCA_024138005.1 of Lumnitzera racemosa. Classification (NCBI taxonomy): domain Eukaryota; kingdom Viridiplantae; phylum Streptophyta; class Magnoliopsida; order Myrtales; family Combretaceae; genus Lumnitzera; species Lumnitzera racemosa. The sequence continues at coordinate 25,606,496 of JAMXBC010000011.1, forward strand.
AGATAGTCAGTTAGAGAACACTATTCAGATCTTGGAAAACTTCCTGAGAGCATGCTCACTTGACTTTGGTAGTGAGTAAGATAAGCACATACCCTTAATAGGTTCTACCTACAATAATAGCTATTATTCAAATGGCACCATTTGAAGCACTATACGGTTAGAAGTGCGGGTCACCTATTCATTGGGATGGGTAGGTGAGAGATTGTTGGCAGGACCCTATTTAGTATAAGAAGTGATGGATAAGATTAGATTGATTCGTTAGAGGATGCAGACTTCTCATAGCAGATAGAAAAGTTATGCTGATAAGTAGAGTCATCCCTTAGATTTCTAAGTAGGAGAAGAAGTACCATTGAGAGTTTCCCTAGTGAAAGGTGTAGTTAGGTTTGGGTTAAGAAGGAAGTTAAAACCAAGGTATACGAGCCCTTTCAAAGTCATAGAGAGGATGGGTAAGGTGGCCTACAAATTGGAACTCCTACCTTAACTAGAAGGTGTATACAATATGTTTCACATATATGTTCAGGAAATACAAGAAGCCTAGTTTTGATCATAAGCTAAAGCTACATGTACAAATTGTTTATCTGGATTTGCTAGAGTTATAACCCGGTATGTTGGTAGTTGAGCAACCAATAAAGATAGTTGACACTAAGGTTTATAGCTAAGAAGGAGGTTCGTTCCATATGTCAAAGTGAAATGGCTGAATCAGTCAGAACATGATACAACTTAGGAGCTTCAGGAGGAGATCGAAAGAAAGTGTCTAGAGTTGTTTAAGGATTTAGGTATGTAAACTTTCGAGAACAAATGTTTGTTGGGGGGGGGGGGGGAAGCTATAAGACTTGAGGTTAATAAATAAAGTAACTAAAGGAATGAAAGAAAATAAGAGTTTATTTATTTGTAGGCATATGTATGATATGTAAATAGGCATTAAGTGTTAGGGGTAAAAGGGTCTAAGGGAAAGTTTCAAAACACCCATTTTCCTACTATGTTGTTTCCTTCTCCCCTTACTATTCCATAACAAAACACGGTTTTGTTTGTGGCAAACTAGAAAACTTAGAGGAGAACTCTCAAGAAAGCCTCTTGGGTTTAGATTCAAGGAGTTAGGGGGTGAAAATCGAAGCAAAATTCAAGATTTTGCAAAAGGATAGTCAAAATTGGGTAAGACTTCGCTTAAACACCAGTGAAATTCGTTCTTCTCTTGAGTTGGTGAACAAAACTCAATTATTTTTTGTCTTTATAGAAGAAGAGTGTGGAAGTTGTAGTTTAGAAGTGTTCTTATGCCAAGGATCACTAAGTAAGTTGTTTCAAACCTCTAAATTTCTTTAAAGTTCTTTTCTTGCTGTATATTTTTGAGTTGAAGAGTTGGTTGTGACTAAGGGTTAGGATTTGTGTTTTGATGTTTTGGTAAATGTTGTAGAGTGTTAGAGATGAGTTTAGGAATGGGTAAAAGGCCAGGAAGTGGTTTTTAGCATTTAGGTTCGGGAAAGGGTTTGTATAGGGAGGACCCACTTGATACAGTCTGTAGAATTCTATAGATTGTGCCCAGTCTCCGAACACCATAGGGGCTAATGTCTAGAACCTCAAACCCTTAAAAACTCATAGAATGTAAGTTTAAGTTGGCGTCTAGACGTTGGTTGACCTAACATCCAAATGCCTTATTTACAATAGTGTATAGAAAGGTTCTTTTCCTTGTTGCTTTTCCAACCATCTTTTTCATCCTAAAACCTTTCCAACAATGATATTAAATAAGTTTTCTAAATCAACCAACAATCAAACTTTTTTTTTGCCATGAATCGGATTGAGGATACTTATAGAGACTCATAGCCTAATTGAGGGGTTGGGAATGTAAAGAGTAGATAGTGGCCTTTGAGTTGAGTTAAGGGTTGAGGTGTTATTTTCATCTTATGTTAAGTTGTGGAGCATCAAGTTACTCATTAAACTTTACTTTGAAGTTAGGCATGGGATATTTGTTTGATGGTTATGTATGCTAGGATAGTTTGTAAACCGAACTTAACTAAACTTAGGCATAATTGATTTTACTACTTGTGCTTGGCTTCAACTACCCACTAGTTGAGGTTAGTGTTATTGGTAAGACACTTAGTGATCTTTATACAATGCTATCTCTTATGGAATCTTGTATTGAAAGGACCCAGCTAGATTTTGGATGGTTACTGGACACTCGGGTGTTAGGGGAGACCTAGCATCAATACCTATGTAGTATCTAGATATTATGTATGTAGAGGTCATGAATAACCCTAAAACTCAAGAAACTAAAACTATGTTATTTGTAAGTTTAAATAACAAGATTAAAATGGTTGTTGTTGCATTCATGATTGTTACTTGTGTGTGCTTAACTTATTACTTGTGTTCATGCACTTATATGTGGTATCATGTATTGGTCATGATATGTATCAGGCTAAGGACTGACAAGGCCAGTCATGAGGGATAGGTCTAAGCTTATAAAAAGCTCGAAAACAAAGGTAGAATTGTATGAGAACAAATAAACAATCAAGTAAACCCTCAGTCCACTTTAAGGATATTATGTACCTAAGAACTACTAAGAACTCATGGCTCAATTAGATATGATGTACGAGCTGGTCTAATGAGGACACTCATCACTTAACCTTGCTTAAAGGTTAAGATAAGAGTAGAGTAAACAAGCTAATAGATAGCAATGCTTATGAAAAATGAGAAGTATATTCAATATCAGAAGTATGATAATGATGTGGCTACATATTGCAAAGGGTATTTATACCCGAAATATTAGGGTAACAACTATAAATGGAAATGACTAAAAAGGATAAAGTCTTAAATAAGTAATGTACAAAGAATGGAAAAGTGTACAAAGAGAAAATTAAGAAAAGCATTCATCTCGTATGGAAGATTCTATCATATGATTGCTTGGACACGTAGCTGTCAGTAGATGGGTGAATTTCTAGCAGGAATACACAAATTGTACGATTAGGTTAGTAACTATTGAGCAAGGCTGAGGGTTCTTCTGAGGTGAGTTCAACTTAGACGTGTTCAGAGTAGTTTATATATAGATTAACTAGACAAATGGTTGGGTAGGCCGAACTATTGTCTGAGTTTAGTTCGGGTTGATAATTAGAGACCATTGATAAGTACGAGTGGTGATAGGGATCATAGACCAATCATACGCTCCTGAGCTCAAGGACTTGCTCATCTGGTTTACCGGGCTATTCAAAGGGAGTTTAAGTCTAATGAGTAATGCATTCTCTAATTTAACCTACCAAGTTACTCTACTCTCCACCTCATCCAAGAGACTGCCAAGATGACCAGCCTATTACCGAGCTGACCTCTCCAAAATACGTTAGTCAAAGGCCAAGCATTGAACTCGCATATTGCTAACTTGATACATGGCTAAGGCTAAGCTAACCCCAATCCTAAGCTAACCAGCTGAGGTCGACCTAACAATAGATCACATCTTGAATTAGCCTTTCCTCAATTCGATACATCTAAGTTGCTAACCCCACCTAACTCATTCAGAACTTACTATGCTCAACAAATCACATCATTGGGACCACATCATGGACAATTGATACTTACCTTATTTTTCTAACATCCATATTATCCTTTGTAACCGAATATTCCTCTTTTTGTTTGATTATAGCTCTACCTTTGTAAATTATTCCTTTTCCTTTTTCCAATGGGAAGCTTTTTGTAATTTATACTAACCCAAAACTGACCCCAATTGAGTCATATAAATACTTATAAAATTGTAATAATCATAACAGTTAATAAGAGATATTTAGACATATTCTTCCTTTGTGAGTTAAGTGCCCTCACTTACTTTCGACCACTCTTATCTAGCCTACTAAGTGTGAACCAGTGGTAAGTGACCTCTGGCTATATTTGTGCATAATATCAAGTGTGACTTGAGTTGATGTGAAGTGTTGGTGCATCAAATCCATCGTTGGTGCATGAAGACCTCTGCTTAACCTTCGATTATCATTTATTCTTCGGACTGTCTTGAGGTTTGGACCCACCCCTAGGTTATGCATGATATCATGGTTTATGTGTTCACCCACATGCCCACATCATCTTAGTACTAAAGCTTGGCTATGCTTGAGCAATTTTCTAGTACTTTATACTCCATATCATCTTACTGCTTTCGTATGTTTTTAGAAGTTTTGTTTTTTTTCATGAGCATTTGGAAGGTGTATAATGCTAAAGAAATTTAGTGCTTTATTTTCTCCTGTTTCCTGTTTTCAAAACAAAGTGTTAGTATTGGATTGAATTTTTCGTGTGTTAGTTGTAATAGCTGTTGGTGTATTAGATGTTGCTTTGTTGTAGTTTGTGAAAGGAAAATTTTGAGTTGTCTCAATTGTTAATCTACTATAATTTCTTATGATGAATTGTGAAACAAACTAATGACTATTGGTTCTTTACTCCAAAAACACAAAAGACTCAAACTTTGGTGATGGATTCTGTAGTAAAAGAACTAGAAACTAAGGGTATCTATAAACACTTAGAAACACAAAAGACTTAAAGTCTAATGATGAATTTTGAAGTAAAGTAACTAGATACTAAAGGGTATTTGTAGAAATTTGGTGACTTCACAAAAAACTGCTAAAGGCTCAAACTTTATTGATGAATCGTAGAGTAAAGCAATCAAAATCTAAAGGGTATCCATAAAAAATAGAATATGAAATAATGGATATGAAAAAAAAGAGATTAGAGTACAATTATAGTCCCTATAATGCATTAGTTCTTAACTAGCTTGAAATTGAATTGTATTTGAGTTTTTCTTTTTCTTTTAGGTCTCTACGTATATTATGTTACATGGGAATGAAACTAGTCATTCGTACACGGTGGTAATGTTTTGACAAACTTCATGGAAGTAAGAATGCAAAGGACAAAAGATCTTTTGGTTACTTACCCAATACAATTTAGCCTTACATAGCATAGCTAATGAAAAAGAACATCTTTCAATGGTCGTCTACTATTTAACTTTCAAGTGTCATGTCCTACATATTGTTTATTTTGTTTTACCTTCATGGGGTTTAGCTTCATGTGTTATTTCGACAAGTGTAGTCTAGGTTTTGACAGTATCATATGAACATGAAATTTCTAAATTCTAGAACTTACCTACCTTGGACAATAATGTACCTAACCATACAGTCATAATACTATAATTTTTGAAATTCAATCTTAGATGCATTTAATTTTAGAGAATATTCTCTAAAGGTCATTTGGTTCACTATATTTACTAGTTAAATAATTTTGCTATCTCAAATGATATTTTCAAATGATCACAACTCAATGCATTAACAAAAGGGGCAAATTCTCATGGAATAAATTTTTTTTGTTTATGTATTTAACTATGATTGATCATTGTCATTATAATAGTATACTTGAAACAATGAATGTCCTTCCATGGATAAAACATAAGTAATTTGTTAGGAAAAAAAAATCTATTGAAACTTGTTAATAGGAGATTTTAGATATGGGCTTGTTAGGGCCGTTCAAACTTGAAAGGATTATGGACAAACTTGTTGTGACCTATGACCAGCTTATCTAGGTTCTCAGCATAACAACAATGTCTAATTCTAGTGTTAAGGAGCCATTGGTAACCAAGAGAGTGACACTTAAAATAACTAAGGTTAATAAGAAAGTCCTATACCTCAATTTGCAGATGACCGATTAGATCGACTTATTGACTTGGTGGCTAGTTTGGTAACTGCCATAAATGAAGATAGATGAACTAGAAATGATCCCTATTGAGGATGAGCTAATGCCCTGGTTTGACCACACCAAGTTACAGTAGTAGGCAGAGTTGTTAGACGTAGACTTGTGTCAGATAAGATCAAAGAAGAGGATAAGGAAGAAGGTGATGAAGTGGAAGAGTATTATGAACCTAAGGAGAGGAATGCTAAAGCTCATAGAGTGGAAGGGTTGAGGATACATATCCCTAGTTTTTCTAGGAATGGATAGATTGGGTATATAAGATTGATAAGTGGTTTGGATGTCATAAAGTGCTTGATAATGCTAAGGTGAGACTTGTTGTGCTAGAGTTTATTAGCTATGCCTGCCTTATGGCGAAAGAATCTGTAAGCTATCCACAGAGGGGAAGGAGAATAAGAAGTTAGGAGTTAAGATAAGATGAAGAGAGTTACAAGGAGGAGATTTGTTATGAGCTATTATTTATAGGATGTCTTTAAGAGGTTACAAGAGTTAAGACAAGGAATATCAAGTGTTGACGCATATGGGAAGGATTTCTAGATGTTAACGATTCAATCTGAGGTTGTTTAGCTTAAAGACCAAACTATATCCTAATTTATTAGTAGATTGACATATGAGATTGAAGATATTATGGAGCCATGTACATTGGATCACTTGACGAAACTATCTAAGCTATCCAGAGAATTGAAAGGCATTGAATAGGGAGATTCCAAACTCCTGTCAATCGACTTACCACTAACCGACTTATTTCGAGTAGACCTATATGAATGGAACTAAGTAAAGTCATTGACACCCAACTTGCTCAAGCTATCTAAGTAGAGGAGAAGGAGATCTTGAGGAAGTTTGAGAAAGGCTAGAGCTCAAGAGGGAAGATAAGTGAGATCAAGTGTTTCAAGTATCAAGGATTTGGACATATGGCTGCTCAGTGTCCAAATAAAAGAACCAAGGTGATCTAAGGCGAAGCACCAACCATTGAGATAGATAATACTGATGAGGAAGTAGAAGAGGGAGAGGGACTAAATTATCTAGGGAGGAGGAATTCATCTATAGTGAGGAACGTAACTTTATGCCTACTACCTTGTATTAAGGAGAACAACAAGTTTAAGTCCAATGCCCGAGGGCAAACAATGAGAGAATCTGTTCTATATTAGATGTAAGGTGAATGGGTTATTATGTATATTGATTGTTAATAGTGGTAGCTGTACTAATGTAGGATTCGCTTTCATAGTTGAGCAACTGAAGTTGCTAACCAAGCCCTACCCCAAGTCTTATAAACTTCACTAGCTCAATGATAAGGGAGCTTAAAAGTGACTAAGCAAGTAGCTGTGCCAATTAGTATTGGGAACTGTCGAGATGAAATGCTCTACGATGTATTGCTCATGAATGTGTCCCATATTCTTCTTAAACGACCGTGGATGTTTGATAGAAATGTGATATATGATGGAAGGAAGAACACATGTTCCCTAGAGCATGAGGGTAGGAAAGTAAAGTTAAACCCTGTAACTACTAATCAAGTTAAAAACATGCAAACTCAATTGAGCCAAGTTCTGAAGAAGGAAGCTTTGGTGATGACCTTAGTTAAGCTAAAGAGAGAGATGGAGCTTCAAGAGTCGACTTATCTACTAGTTAGAAGGTTACTTAAGATGAGGGGATCAGATGAAGAGTTGCTACTTGATGACGTTAAAACCTTATTGAATGAGTTTGCTGACCTATTTCTAGTAGAATTGCTTGAAGGTATGCTTCCCTTCCGAGGCATTGAACATGCAATTAACTTGCAGCAATGAGCCATACTGCCAAGTAAGTTTGCCTATAGGTTGAACCTTGAATATCCTACCAAGTTGTAGAGATAAGTCAATGAACTGTTGAAGAGAGGGTATGTGCAAAAGTACTTAAGCCTATGTACCATGCTAGCCCTGTTAGTACTAAAGAAAGATGGGACATGGAGGATATGTGCAGATAGTCGAGCAATTAATCATATTAACATCAAGTATAGGTACCTTATACCAAGACTTGATGATACCTGTACTTGATGAGTTGAATAGAGAAAGAGTATTCTCTTTAATTGATCTCAAATCTGAATACCATTAGATCCGAATGTGAGAGGGAGATGAATGGAAGACAATATTCAAAAACTGCCATATATTGTATGAGTGGCTTGTGATGCCATTTGAATTGTCAAATGCCTTGAGTAAGTTCATGCAACCGATGAACCATGTGCTTTAAGAATTGATTGGGAAATTTGTGGTGATATATTTTGATGACATTCTAGTTTATAGCCTTGACTTGGAGACTCATTATGGATACCTTCGAATGGTTTTTTCAAAACTCTAATTTAAGAAGCTTTGTGCTAACCTAAAGAAATGTAACTTCTACTAACCTGAAGTAATCTTTTTGGGATTTATTGTGAGTGGCGGTGGTATATAGGCTGATGATGAGAAGATAAGAGAAATTATTGAATGGCTTATGCTAACCTATTTAGCTGACGTGCAAAGCTTCTATGGCCTAGCATCATTCTATCATCGATTTATAAGGAATTTTAGTACCATTGTGGCCCCATTCATCAAGTTGTCAAAAAAGCATGTTGAGTTCAATTGCGAAGAGAAGGAATAGAAAAGCTTTGAAGAAGTACATAAGAAGTTGACTACCACCCTTATCTTAGCTTTGCTGAGCTTTTACAAAGTGTTTTAAGTAGAGTGTGATGCATTTGAACTAAGTATAGGTGTCATGCCAATGCAAGAAGGTCGACCTATTGCTTACTTCATTAAAAAGCTTCAAGGAGCTACACCTAATTATTCTATTTAGGATAAGAAGTTTTACTTCATAATTTGAGCCCTAATCATATAACAACACTATTTGCTACCCAAAGAATTTATGATCTATACTAATCATGAATCTTTGAGATATCTGAAGAGCCAGCCCAAGTTGTTTTAAAGACAAACCAAGTGGGTTGAGTTTATGGAGTAATTTTCTTGTGTCATGAATTATAAGAATGGAAAGAACAATGTAGTGGCCAATACCCTATTGAGATGACTTTACCTCTTGACTGAATTGTAGACTCAATTATTGGGATTTTCTATAATTAAGGATTTATATGTTGAGGATCCAAATTTTGGTCCCATCTATGTCAAGTGTGAAGAAGGCCGAATACTTAATGACTATTATAGAGAAGATGGATACTTATATAGGAAGAGGAGATTGTGTATCCCCTCTTATTCTATGAGAGAGCTGTTAGTGTACAAGGCGCATGGTAGGGGGATGTCTAGATGTTTTGGCAAGGACCAAACTCATGATGTACTATCTTTGAGATTTTTTTGGCTAGAGATGTTGAGGGATGTCTAAGTTGTATTAGAAAGGTGTGTTACTTGTAGAAAGGCAGAGCCAAGCCAAGTAAGATCATTATTTACCTTTGCTAATCCCAATCGAACCATGGTCTAAGTTGAGCATAGACTTTATGTTAAGGTTGCCACAAATGTCCTAAGGGAAGGACTCCATCATGGTTTTTGTGAACCGATTCAGCAAGATGGCATACTTCATGCCTTGTTCTAAGACTAATGATGCTTTGGCTTTCTCTTTTCTTTTCTTGCAAGAGGTTGTCAAACTTTATGGAGTGCTTAGGACCACTGTTTCAACCTAAGAATGAAAGCTCATGAGCCACTTTTGGAGAATGTTATGGAGACGAATGGAACCAAACTATTATATAGCACATCTTATCATCCACAAACAGATGGATAAACTGAGGTTGTCAATAAGACAATGGGAACTTTACTCTGGGTTGTTGTTGGTCAGACCATGGCCAATTAAGATCTATGTCTACCTATAATTGAGTTTGCCTATAATAGGACCACCTATAATGTCATGAACATGTCATCATTTGAGGTTACTTATGGGTTCAACCCTGAACTCCCATTAGACTAGATACCCTGTCTGAGTTGGGATGATGATCAATTCTAGAGAGATTTGCACCTACAGAGTAATGTACCAGTAGGTCGTAGAACATCTAAGCCGAGCTACTACCAAGCTTAAGAGACAAAGCTAAAGACAAAAGAGTAGACAATTTTAGCTAAGTGATTTAGTCTAGGTTCACCTTAATAAGGAGAAATTCCTAAGTTTAAGGAAGAGCAAGTTATCTCCTAAAGCTGACAGACCATTTAGAGTGCTTAAAAAGATCAATCCAAATGCTTACATGTTTGAACTACCTAAAGAATACGGAGTCTTAAACTCCTTTAACATTGCCGGCCTCCACCCATATACTCTTAAAGACAATCATTGTGGAGCTAAGCCATATTTGATCCCAAATCTTAAATAGCCTAAGGGGGATGATAGGGATCATGGACTAATCATACGCTCCCAAGCTCGAGGGCTTGCTCTGTGGTTTGTCGAGCTATATAAGGGGAGTTTAACTCTAATGAGCAATGCATTCTCTAGTTCGACCTACTAGGTTACTCTACTCTCCACCTCATCCAAGATATTGCTAAGGTAATCAACCTGTTGTTGATCTAACCCCTCCGCAATATGTCAGTTTAAGGCCAAGCATTGAACTTGCATATTATTAACCTAATACATGGCTGAGGTTAAGTTAACCCCGATCTCAAGCTGACTAGCTAAGGTTGACCTGATAATGGATTACTTCTTGAGCTAGCCTTTCCTCAATTTGGAACGTTTGAGCTGTCAACCCTGACCTGACCTATTTAGAGCCTACTCTACTTGACAAACTGCATCATTGGGACCACAAAATGAAAAGTTAACACGCGCCTTATTTTTCTGATATCTATACTATTCTTTGCAACCAAATATTCCTATTTTTGTTTGATTACAACTCTACCCTTATGAATTATTCCTTTTCCTTTTTCCAGTAGGAATCTTTTGTAATTTATACTAACCTAGGATTTATCCTAATTAGATCATGTAAATACCCATAAAATTGTAATAACAGCAACAGTTAATCAAAGATATTCAGACGTATTCTTCCTTCATGAGCTAAGTGCCCTTGCTTACTCTTAACTACACTTATCTAGCCCATTGAGCATCGACCTTCGGCTACACTTATATGTAATATTAAATATGACTTGACCTCGTATAGGCATTGGTGTGTCATATCCACTATTGATGTACGGGGACCCCTACATAACCTTCAACTATCATTTATCCTTCGGATAGTCTTAAGGTTTGGACCAACCCTTAGGTTATGCATGATATTGTGGTTTGTGTGTTTACGTACGTGCCCGTATCAAGTGGGTATAGCTTAAACAAGGTAACAGATTATTAGATTGAAACAGCTTGGACTTATTAGGTGTAGGTCGACATTAAAGAACTTGCTTGACCATACTCTTAAGCCCTTAAGCTTGGGCTTAGTTAGGGGTTTGATGGTTTTATTCCTATCATCCATGCTAGGTTGATTTGGATTTAGGATTTGAGATCAAATCCAGTTGGTCCTCATCCAAGTCTTCCTCAAGTTGGTAGGGACTTAGGTTAGCAACATTGAACACATTAGACACTCCAAAGTGCTTTTATAGCTTTAATTGGTAAGCATTATCATTAATCTATTGGAGTATCTTAAATGGTCCTTTAACTTTAGCAGATAGCTTATTCTTCCTTTTATTAAGAAACCTTGCTTTCTTAAGTACAACCATACTAGGTCACTAGGCTGAAATTGCTTAGTCTTCCTTCCTTTTTCTTTCTCCATTAGTTTTTGCACAGCTCAGTCAATGTGATGGGTAGCTTCTTGGTAGATCTATTGGAAGGATTAAACTCTAGTTCTTACTTCTAGATCTTCTTAGTTAGTAGGTGGCATTGGGGAATGATCATGGGATAACTCGGGATTGAAGCCATAGACAACTTCAAATGGGGCATGCCTAGTGGTAGCATATACTATCCTATTGTAAACAAATTCTACCATAGGTGAACAAACATCCTTATCGGCTAAGTTCTTTCTTATTACAACTAGAAGCAGTGACTCCAAGGTGTGATTAACAACCTTTATCTGGTCATTGTTTCGGGGGTGATAAGATATATTGAAAAATAATTTAGTCCCTATTCAACACTAGAGAGTTCTTACAAAATGGCTTAAGAATTTTGGATCTCTTTCTGACACCGCACTCCTTAGCACTTCGTGCAAGTGAACTATTTGTTACAAAAATAAATAAGCAATCGTCAAAGTATCATTAGTTTTGATGCAAGGCATGAAGTATGCTATCTTACTAAACCTATCCATAATAACCATTACAGAGTCTTTGCCTCGAGTAGTTTAAGGTAATTCAAAGACAAAATCCATACTTAAGTTAGCCTACGGTTTGGTCAGGATGGATAAAGGCATTGCCTTCCCTTTTTCTGCTTAGCTTTTTGCCTTCTCACAGATGGCACATCCCTTAATCACATGATATACATCACACTTCATTTGAGCTTAGTATTTAGAAAGCTTTGATTGGCTTTGCAGATATCTTAAGGATTCATGATCTGTGATATGAAAAATTCATTTGGCAAAAGATAATGTTTCCATATACGCAAAGCTCTAATTAGTGCCCAGAGTTCATTGCCATATACATAATAGTTTAGTTGGGCTCCCTTGAGTTTGTTATTATGATAAGCGATAGGTTAGCCTTCTTATATTAGTATAACTTTAATGCTGACATCGAACTCATCGTATTCAAGCCTAAACACTTTTTCATAGTTTGGTAGAGTCAAGACTGGAGCAAAGGTCAACCTTGATTTTTCCTCAACAAAACTCCTCTCTCAACTTGAACTCTACATTCTTCTTTGGTAACTTAGTTAGAGGTATTACTATGGTACTAAATCCTTGGATAAAGCATTAATAGAATGATGCCAATTCGTGGAAGCTCCTCACTTCCGCACATGAAGTTGGGATTGACTACTTAACAATGGCTCGAACTTTCTCTTCATTAGCTGTTAATCCTCCCTTACTAATTATGTAGCCGAGGAAGGTCATTTTTTTTTTTTTATAGAAACAACATTTTTTATGTTTCTAAATAATCTCTCGACTTAAAGGACATCAAAAGCAACATTGAGAAGATCTATATGACTTTTCAAGTAGGCACTATAGACTAGGATGTCGTCAAAATAGATAACAACAAAATTTCTTATTAGATATCTCAAAACATGATTCATCAATCTCACAAAAGTGCGTGCGGCATTTGATAACCCAAAGGGCATGACTATCCACTTGTACAAGCCATCTTGGTTCTTAAAAGCTGTTTTCTATTCTTCTCCTTACCTTATACAAATCTAGTGGTGATAGGAATCAAGCCCCTAAACCAATCACTCACAGCTAAGCTAAAGGACTCCAAGGACTCGTGTGAAGAATACTAACTCGAGACTAAACCTAAGACTAGAATCCCCATGTCAAACTGATCTCCTGCTGACCTGCCTATTAGATCCTTACATGTATTTGATCTGCTCCTACCCAACAATGATGCCTTGTTCTAGAAGACGGCCCAAGACTATCTAAGTTGAGCTCTTGATTTGACTATAAGCATCCAACCTCGAATCAAACTGACTTCTCTTCAAAAGAAATGATTGGACCCCGACTTGTTCCAAATCAAGTCAGCCCCTAATTGCAAGCATTACTTTATTTTCGTCTACCTTATATCATGTACCTTTTGACATAATATTCCAAAATGATTCTTTCTTTTCTGTATTGAATATTCTTGACCCTTTTTACCCCTTTTAACATGTTTTGTATAACCTAATTATAGAATACCCTTTACTCTTTTCATTCATGTAAAGTAACCTTAGTGGATGGGTATATAAACCCCCCTACTTTCTTATATGCAGACAATATACTAATCAGTATAGAATTATTCACTTCAGCAACCTTAGTATTCTCGTTATCATTTAACTCTTATCTATTTCCTTTAGTAAGGAGTAATGGCGAGTTACCCTTCAATTCAGACTGGTATGTCATATTCGGCGGATTATAGATCGAATAGGATCAAGTGATGTATAATATTCATTTGCTAGCTGCCTAGACTTTGCTAACTTTTTCTCTGTTTGTTTTTTATTCGCTTTATTGTAGTGCTACTCCATACGTTAGACCCTAAAGACGCATCAAGTGGTACCTTAACTTCATGTTGATCTTACTGAACACTCTCGCTCTACTTAGTTCATCTAACATGTCGTCTAGTCTTGAGATGGGGTATTTGTACTTAATTGTAATCTTATTGATAGCTTTGCTATCTATACACATTCGCAATGTGCCATCTTTCTTCGATACAAGCATAGCATAGGAGCTAAGAGTTTCTCTGACATATCCCTTCTCTAGCAATTCATTAGCTTGTCTCTGAAGTTCTGCAGCTTGCTCAGGATTCATTCTATAACCAGGCTTGTTTGGTAATGTGGCGTTAGGTAGCAAGTCAATGTAGTGCTCAATACCTTTAAATGGGGGTAATCCCTTATGTAATTGCTTAGGAAACAGGTCTAAATATTTATTAAGCAACTTCTCAACCTCCTATAGTTGCTTCACTTGTTCCTTCAACTCTAGTAGTCTCCTTACCAATAGGAAGGTTAGCAAGTTAAACGTAATGGTTGCTCAGAGCTCAGCTCTACTAAGTACCCAAGCCTTCTTCGATCCTAGTGCTAATTTAACTTGTAATTTACTTACTTGATTTAAGGTTGTTGCAAATCATGACCAAGAATAGATAAGGCCGGTCGTTGGATAGGTCCAAGCTTGTAGAAAGCTCGAAAAAGGGTTAATGGGGAAAGGTATGAAAAGAGTGACAAAGATGAATGGAATGGTAAGCAAAAACCCATGAATAGTTCTAGAGGATATGACGCACTAAAGGAACTTCCGAGAACTTATGGCACAATTTGATATGACACACGAATTGGTCCAGTAAGGTTGCTCGCCACTTAAACTTGCTTAAGGGAAATGATAAGAGTGATGTTGAGAGTAAATAAGCAATGTTTAAGTAAAGAAGAAAGTACTCAAGTGTATTGAAGGTAATCTGCTTTGTTACAGCTACAAGTATAAGGGTATTTATACTCATGAGTTAGGGCAACTTGCCTAAAGGGGAAAAGAAAATAAGGAAATTTCCTAAAGAAGTAATGTACATGATACAAGAGGGTAAAAATGAATATACAAGGAAATCAATCATTGGTGTTATAGATTCTCCATATGATATTGTATACGTAGCGATGTTGTATTGGCAATGTTGTTAGGGGATGCGAAAAAAAAGTACGGATGAGTGGGCTTGTCCGAGTAGGAATGGCCTAGCAAGTCTGGAGTCTCTATCTCTCGGCCTCTTGGCAAGAATGATGTCAAGTGATTGGTCGGCTCAGCATTAGAGTAGTCATCAGTTTGGCATAACAAAGAATAAAGGGTAGTCATTTGGCATGGCATTAAAGGTGACTCTGTAAGTAAGTACTCGACCTCTACAGGTAAGTAATCGGCCTAGGTAGGGGTTTGTTGGAACATAAGGATTCGTTGTGCCAGCCCTTTTAGTCCTCGAGCTCGGCTGTAAATTGAGGTCCTGTAGCTTGATTCTCATTACTCCCTTCAGGTTGTTTTGGAATTGGGATCAAATTCAAATGGTGTTCGCCTAGTTCTCCGTCAGGGTGATATGGATTGAGGTCAGTAGTGTTGAAGGCATCAGAAACCCCATAGTCCTCAAGCAATTCTAACTTGTAGGAGTTATCATCGATTTTTTTGAGGATTTTAAAAGGTCTTTCTGCTCTTGTAGATAATTTGTTCTTCCTCTTATTCGGGAACCTTTCCCTACTGAGATGTAGCCATACCAAGTCTCCTGGCTAAAATTATTTGCCCAACTTACCCTTAGTTCTTTCTCGCATTCTTCTAGCAGCTTGGTTGATAAGCTGAGTGACCTTGTCATAGATGTGCTGAAGAGATTGCGCTCTAGCCGAGGCATTAGGGTCCCCTTACGTTTACGTTGATGCTGGTATAGGGGTATGGTTGAGGGGCAACTTGGGATTAAATCCACATACTACTTCGAAGGGAGTCTACTTAATGGTATCATGTATAGTTTGGTTATAGGCGAATTTGACCACTGGTAGGTAGATGTCCTAATCAGTTAAGTTCTTGCCAACTATAGCTTAGAGTAGTTATCCCAAAGTACGATTAACCACTTTTGTTTTGCTATTAATTTGGGGGTGACATGAGGTATTGAAGAGTAATTTGGTTCCTAGCTGATGCCATAGGGTCCTTAAGAAATGGCTCAAGAACTTCGAGTCCCTGTCAGAGACTATACTCCTCGGCACGTTGTGTATCCACATAATCTCTTGTAAGAAAATAGAAGTAATAGTTGAAGTGTCGTTAGTTTTGGTACAGGGCACAACGTGTGCCATCTTACTGAACCGATCTACGACGACCATTATAAATCTTTACCTTGGGCAGTTTGTGGTAGTCTAAGAACAAAGTCTATACTTAGTTCAGTCCATAGCCTTGTTGAAACAGGTAGGGGCATTGCTTTTCCTTGTTTGGCTTGGTACTTGGCCTTTTTGCATATTGCATAGCTTTCCATAACTTGGTATACATCTCTTCACATTTTCGGCTAAAAGAATCGGCCATTCAATAGTTCACAAGTCTTCCTTTCTCCAAAGTATCTAAAGAGCCCTTTGTTGTAGGCTTCCTTGACTAATAATTCCCGTAGGGAATAAGTCGGCACACATAGTCTCCCTCTTCAGAATAGATAGCCATACTCCACATAATATTCATCTACTGTCCTCCTTTCTTCGCATCGCGAAATTATTGGTCCAAAGTATAGATCCCCAGAGTATTGTTCTTTGATATTCGCAAAACCAAATAGCATAGTTTGTAGTTCTAATAAAAGTGCATGCCTCCTCGAAAGTCAAAAGAGCATCTGCAACTACGTTGTTCTTTCCTTCCTTGTACTTTATCACAAAATTAAACCCTTTAAGGAATTTAACCCACTTCACTTGTTGCTTTGACAACTTGCTCTAACTTTAGAGGTACCTCAGTGATTCATTGTCAGTATATATGACAAATTCTCTAGGTAGCAAATAATGTTGCCACACTTGCATTGCTTGGATTAGTGCCAAAAGTTCCTTGTTATACATAAAGTAGTTTAGCTGTGGTCCTCGGAGCTTCTCATTGTAGAAGGCAATTAGTTGGCCTTCCTGCATTAGGATAGCGCTTATTTTAACACCCGACGCATCACATTTTAGCTAAAAAATTTTGTTGAAGTTAAGTAGTACTAACATCGAGGTGGAGGTCAACCTTTCTTTTATGTCGGCAAAGCTCCTCTCCTCCTGCTTTCCTTACCGGAAGTCAGTGTGAAGTTCTTAATAAACCTTCTGTAAAATGAAGCCAGTCCGTGGAAACTTCTTACATTGGCACGAATAGTAGGAGTTGACTACTCAACAATTGCTTTGATCTTCTTGTCATTGACTCGCAAGTCTCCTCTACTGACTTCATACCCCAAGAATACTACTTCCTCTTGGTAGAAGCAACATTTCTTTAAGTTTTCGAATAGTCTCTTGGCATGAAGGTATCCAAGACTGCTTTGAGATGTTTAATGTAGCTCGACATGTCAGCACTATAGACCAAGATGTTATAAAAGTATACTATGACACACTTCCCAATGAGATGTCTCAGCACATGGTTCATAAGTCTCATAAATGTGGTCAAGGCACTAGATAAGTCAAAGGGCATGACCATCCATTCGTAAAGTCTATGTCGAGTCTTAAACGCAGTCTTCCACTCGTCTCCTAACCTTATACGAATTTAATGGTAGCTAGACTTAAGATCAATCTTGTTGAAAATCTTGGCTCCACTCAATTCATCCAAAATGTCTTCTAGCCTCGAGATTGGATACCTGTATTTGATCGCAATTTTGTTCACGACTTGGCTGTCAACACTCATCCACCAAGTTCTATCCTTCTTCGGCATTAGAAATGTAGGCATGACACAAGGGCTGAGACTCTTTTAATATAATCTCTCTCTAGCAACTCATTGACTTGACGTTGGGGTTTAGAAGCCTGCTCAGGATTCATTCAATAAGATGGTTTATTCGGTAGTGCAGCTCCAGGTATCAAGTCAATGCAGTGCTTTATGCCTTGAGTTGAGGGTATCCCTCCAGGTAACCATTCTGAGAACAGATCGGCATAGTCATCTAACAACCCCTTGATTTCCTAGGGAACCTCACCCCTCTTTTATTTCCAATAGTTGCCTAACCAATAATAGGGTCGACTCATCAACACTGATGGCTTCTTGAAACTTAGCTCTACTCATCACTAGAGCTTTCTTCGATTTATGAGCGAGTTTCGTTTATAGCTTGTGAACTTCTCTCGGCAGCATTAGATTCAGCATAATCTTCTAGTCATCCTTTTCCAACATATATGTGTTCTTGTAGCCATCATATATACTCCTATCAAACAACCATGGCCTATCCAACAACACGTGGGAAGTACACATAGGTAATACGTCACAGAGGATCTGGTCAGAGTAATTCCTTATAGTGATCTACAGTAGTATTTGCTGAGTGACATGTAATGCTCCTTTCTCACTTAACTTGTGCAACTTATATGGCCTAGGATGTGCAATAGTCAGTAGCTTCAGTTTTAAAACAAGATCAACCAATGCTACATTGGTGTAACTTCCATTATCCATAATGAGAGCACACATTCGATCATTCGCCTTGTAGGTAGTATGAAATAAGTTTTCTTTCTACTCCTCCTCTCATGAGAGTTCCACATTCGTAGTACGTTGGACAACCATGAGTAATTGGTTTAAGTCCTCAAGAAACACATCTTTTTCAATCAGTTCTTTCTCAGCAGAAACCTCTTCCTATTTGGGTTCCTCATCCATACTCTTTACTTTTACTTTCGAAATGTCTCCCTTAATGACCACCGTCCTTCAATTCATTCATTGGGTAGCCATATGTTTAAACCCTTCACACTTGAAGCACTTGATCTGGCTGGTCTTCTTACGAGACCCTTACCCTTTCTCATACATTTGGGTTAGCACTATATCTTTAGGTCGGCCTTTCTGCTCGGCTCTGACATCGACTCTTGTGCTTGGTTCAATATTAGACTAAGCTCGGTGACTTACCTATCACGGTCGGCTAGTCAGCATTTTGGTCGTTACCCGGCTCTTTCTTTACCTTTCCACTTATTGGGCAATTCTAATAGCTTTATTTATTGTGTCAAATTGTTGGAGCTCCATAATGTCTCGAATGTCTCCTCTCAATCTAGTAATAAACCTTAAGACTATTTAGACTGGTGGTTCCTCCACTTCATATCTTATCATAAGCATTTAGAATTCCTGAACATACTCATCAACAACTTGGCCTCCTTGTCTCAACTCCTAAAGCCGAGTGAAAGTATCTTGGAGATACGTTTCTGGCACGAATCTATTTCTGAGCACTTTATTCATCTCGAACCAAGTGTTAATCTCTCAGTATCGCTTTCTTCTTCTCATGTCTTAAAAATTCTTCCACCACATAGCGGCATACTCGGAGAATTTAATAGCAGTAATCCTCATTTTCTCATAATCCTCATATTGATAGTAATCAAATATATGCTTTACCTTTTCTTCCTAATCCAGATATTCGTCAGCATTCCCAAATCTATTAAAACTTGAAATCCGAAGCTTCACATAGTCGGATGCTCTAGAGACTCATACACGCTCCTCTTCAAAATACTCTTCTCCTTCCTCGTTAAGCTCTCTTAAGTCAATCCTTCACTTTACTCGTCTGCCAACTCCTCCACTATAAATTGGTTGAGCTAGGTTTTAACCTCTAATAAGTTGAGCAGCTTGTAGAGTGTTTTGCGTGGCCTTAGTGGATTGGTAAGACAGTGCATGAATAGCTCAGGTCAGATTTACCAAGAGGTTAACTACCTCATCAAGTTTTTCGTCAGTACTTTTGAAAGTTTCTTGAGATTGTCGTCCATGTTGGATAACTCCATTATCACTAGCACTAACATTGATATTTGGGTTTGTCATTTTTTTTTCCTTATAGATTCAAAATTCAGACAAACACTTCAAAAAGTGAATAGCTAATAACACTATAGTTAAATGAACACAATAACTGACTCTATTCTACATACGTAAAACAAAGCACAACAGAACTTTTAGAAGAACTAACTATAGTTCACATAAAACCTTCGCTCTGATATCAAGATGTTACGAATCGTGACCAAGAATAGATAAGACAGGTCATTGGATAGATCCAAGCTTGCAAAAAGCTTGAAAAAGGGTTGATGGGGAAAGGTACAAAAAGAGTGACAAAGATGAATGGAATGGTAAGCAAAAACCTACAAACAGTTCTAAAGGATATAACGCACCAAAGGAACTTTTGAAGACTTAAGGCATAATTCGATATGATGCATGAGTTGGTCCAGTGAGGTTACTCGCCATCTAGCCTTACTTAAGAGAAAGGATAAGAGTGATGGTAAGAGTAAACAAGTAGTATTTACATAAGGAAAAAAGTACTCAAGTGTATTGAAGGTAATATACTCTATTATAGCTATAAGTACAAGGGTATTTCTACTCGTGAGTTAGGGCAACTTGCCCAAAAGGGGGAAAGACAATAAGGACATTTCTTAAAAAAGCAATGTATATGATATAAGAGGATAAAAATGAATATATAAGGAAATCAATCATTGGTGCTACAGATTCTCCATACGATATTGTACACATAGCGATGTTACATTCGCAAGATTGTTAGGGATGCGGACAAAAAGTATAGACGGGTGGGCTTGCCTGAGTTGGAATAGCCTAGTTAGTTTGGATTCTCTATCTTTCAGCCTCTTGACAAGGATGATGTCGAGTGATTGGTCGACTCAGCATTAGAGTAGTCATCAACTCGGCATAACATAGAATAAAGGGTGGTCATTGAACAAGACATTAAAGGTAACTCGACAAGTAAGTACTCGGCCTCAAGTTAGAGGTCTCATAGCTTGATTCACATTAGAGGTCATGGGGTTTAGGGTAATTTTCCTTCCACACTTCTTAAACACATACGTGTTCCTGAAACCATCATAAATAACCCTCTGATAAAAAAGCCAAGGTTTGCTTAGCAATACATGAGATACACACATGGGTAGTACATCACATAGAATTTCATTAAAATAATTTCCATTTAAGATTGATAGCAACACTTGCTGTATGACATGTAGTACTTCCTATTCGTTTAAACAATGCAGTTTATAAGGCCTCCAATGTAGAATAGTTGGCAACGTGAGCTTCTTAATGAGGTCAAAAAATGCTACATTTGGTGCAACTTCTACTTTCCACTATGAGTGTATAAACCTGCTCATTCACTTTGCAAGTGATGTAAAATAAGTTATCTCTCTACTCCTCCTTAGTCAAGGGTTTTATACTCATGCACACTGAACAACAAAGTTTAGTTTGTCCAAATCCTTACGAAACATATCTTCCTCAACCAATTTGTTATTAACCTCAACTTCTTCTTCCACTTCTCTTCTCTTCTCAAGTTCTTCATCTATGCTATCTACTTCAATCTTCGAGGCATCTCCCTTGATGATCATAGTTTATCTATTTGAACATTAGGTGGCCATGTGTCTAAACGCCTAACACTTAAAACACTTGATTTGGCTTGTCTTCCTCCCAGATCCTTATCTCTTCTTGTAAGTTCTCGCCTGTATATCATTATCAATTGATTGGTTCTTCTGTTCAATTCTAATATCTATTCTTTTACTTGTTTCGGCACTTTGCGGAGTTAGATAACTTCTTTAAGTAGGTCGGCTATGTTAGATAAGTTAGCTCATTAGAGGTCAGCTTGACCTATTCCTCCTCTACATCTCTCCTCACTAGGCTATTCTTATAGCATCGTCTAATGTAGTAAGCTGTTGAAGTTTCATAGTATCTTGGATTTCATTTTTCAATCCAATAAGAAATTTGGATATTGTTTAGGTTGATGGTTCATCCACTTCACTTCGAATAATGAGTATTTGGAACTCTTAAGCATATTCATCAACAGTTTGGCTTCCTTGTTGCAACACTTGAAGCTGAGTATACGTATCGTGCAAATAAGTATTCGGCACGAATTTGTTTCTAAGTATCCTCTTCATTTTGGGCTAAGTATTTACTTCCTTATATCCTTCTCGTCTTCTCATAATTTGAAAGTTCTTCAATCACATCGTAGCATAACTTGAGAACCCTTCAACAATAGTTCTTACTTTCTCAAGGTCTTCATATTGGTAATGGTAAAAAACTTGCTTTACCTTCTCTACCTAGTCTAGATAGTTATTAATGTTTCTAAAACCATTGAAGCTCAGAATCTAAAGCTTCACATGGTCGGCAACTCAAGGTGTTCGAGCTCGCTCCTCTTCCTCATTGTATTTTTCTTCTCCTTCTTCATTCAAATCTCCTAAGTCAATCCTTCTCCTTACATACCTTCTTACTACTTTACCTAGATTTATCAAGCTAGGATCTATCCTCTCACAAGTCGAGCAGCTTGTAAAGTATTCTGTATAGCCTTAGCAGATTGAAATAGAAGGCTAAGTATCTCATCAATTTGCTCATAGGCACTTTTAGGGGCATTTTGGGGTTGTCATCTATGGTGGACAATACTGCTATTGTCATCTTTAATACTAATGTTGATATTTAGATGCATCATCCTCTTTGACAAAATTTAGTAAACAAACTTAAAATCTACAATACATAAACATTGTCCTCTTTAACCAAACAATCTCACATACAAACACTCCTTTACGCAAAAGTTCAACTAACTTGCGAACATAACAACTACTCTAAAGAACAACAAACCTAACTGAAACTGGCTCTGTTTTCATATGTTTAAAATAAGGAAAAATAGAATATACAACCACAGAAACTACTACTCCTTCTACTTACTCAAACACTTATAACTAATCTCTTTGTGACTTCAGTACACTATCACAACAAACCTTACTTCACAAGAAAGCTCATATACAACTTACCTAAACAAACATTTGCTTTGATACTAAGATGATACGTACTAGGCCAAAGACTGATTAGGCCAGTTGTAAGGGGTGAGTCCAAGCTTGAAAACAAGGGTGGAATCATATGAGAACAAAGAAATGAACAAGCAAACCTTTAGTTCGCTCCAAGGATATTATGCGCTAGGGAACTACTGAGGACTTATGGCTCAACTCGATGTGATGTACAAGCTAATCAAATGAGGGCACTCATTACCTAACCTTGCTTAAAAGTTAGGATAAGAGTAGAGTAAACAAGCTAATAGAGAGCAATGCCTATGGAAAATGAGAAGTATATTCAATATTAAGAGTAAGATGATGATGTGTCTACATATTACAAATTGAATTTATACTAGAAATATTAGGGGAACAACCATAAATGGAAATGACTAAAAAGAGTAAAGTCCAATGGAAAAGGGTATAAAGGGAAAATCAAGAAAATCGTCAGTCTTGTATGGAGGATTCTATCATATGATTACTTAGACATGTAGCTATCGATGGATGGGTGAATTTCTAGAAAAAATAGACAAATTGTATAACTAAGCTAGTGACTGCCAAGTGGAGGTATCGAATAAGGCTGGGGGTTATTCTAAGGTAAGTTTAGCTCAAACATGCTCAAAGTAGTTCATATTCAAGTTAATCAGACAGATGGTCGAGTGAGCCAAGCTATTGTTCGAGTGTATCTTAGGTTGGCAATCAGAGACCATTCATAAGTACAGGTAGGTTCGACTTAGACAAGGTAGCAAATTAATGGATTAAAGCAACTTGGACTCATCAGGCGTAGGTTGATATTGAAGAACTCACTTGGCCATACATTTAAGTCCTCGAGCTCGGGCTTGGGTCAGGAGTCTGGTGGTTTAATTCCTATCAGGGCATTAGCTCACCTAATAGGGGTTATTGTTTTTAGCTGCTAGTTCAGGATATGAGGCATATGATGAGGTTTATGAAGAAGATTCAGGAAATGATTATTTGTATTATGATGAGGAGGGACACTATTATTATTATGATGATAGAGCAACGACTTCATAGTTTACTTTTACAAGAGAATTCTTGAGGACTTATGTTTATTTTCAATTGTATGCACATATGACTTATGTTATGTTAGAGTCACCTGTGATTCCTGTTACCAATGTTTAATAGGATGACTTTTGTTAGAGTTGTGAGACTCTAGGTTTTTCAGTTTAGTGTTCTTTGAGTTCTAGGTTCTTTCAATTATGATAGTTACTTTAGTTATGATGTTATATTTGGTTGATGGAGATTGAGTGGTTGGTAATCCACTATTGTAACAAATTTGAAGTTATTAATTGTGAGTTGGTAGGTATTATGATAATTCATAGATTATAGACAAGTACATAGATCCTTGTATGCTTTAGCATGTTTGCCCCTAAGGTTGGCATGTGGTAGAGTTGCGGCGTCTCGAGTAATAGGACATTACAAAATCTATATTATAGTATCCTTTAATTTGGAAATTTTTTAAATTTCTTTTAGATTAGTTAAATATACAATAATATGCATGGAAAATGTTGAAAACTGAAAATAACTTGATAGTTTAGTAACTTTCGAGCTCATATAAGGGCATGTGTGTAGCACATAGCTGGCATGAGAATAAATAGGTAGTACACAGGCATGTGGGAGAAAATAGGACATTAGCATATAGGTTATAGGTACGCAAGCATACTGGGTTTAGTACGTAAAAAGCACATACATACTAAACACATAATTTTTAAACACATGGAAATACAAAAATCATATAATTATAATGCCACTTATAATCCAACTCTTTTCCCTATAGACTTTTCCTTCATCATCACATGGCTTTTTTTAGATTGCTTTTCTACTATAACTGTTAATTGTCTTAATTCTATGAGTTGGAATGGCCCACATCTATTAAATCTATATTATATATATAATTTTGAAAACTTTTTTGGTAGTAAAAAACTTTCAATTTTACATGCAAAAGAACAAATAGGTATAATAGTTTATTATATCCTTTTTATTTAGCCTATTTAACTTTCATAACTACTCATTTTACATGTTATTACTATTCATTTTTTTCTTCTTTTCTTGTCCCAATATCATTGTTTCCTAAAACCATCTTAGTCTTCCATTCCTTCATGCTCTCTCATTGATTGTATAAGATAATTGCTACAAAACTATTCGCTTTTCACTATTTCTTGAAAACAAAATTTTCTCATCTCTTCTTCAATGCTTTTATTTATTTATTTTTTTACCAATAATCTTAATTTTTTTATATTAATTGCATGGATTTGCCTACAGATGTACCTTCCAAACCCTCCCCAGTATGATATTAGCAACTAAAGTTAAGGTTTTTCCTCATCCCATATTGTACATATTCGATTTATAATCATCCTTAATATTTACTTTGTCTCCCTAATTTGATGTTGAATTGTTAATATAAAAACATGACTTTTGATAAGTATGAGGAGTCATCTTATCTTACTATTTTCATATTAATATGATCCTAATTACATCTAGTTTGTTGAATAACTACAATATGGATTGTATTTGCATAAAATGTGTTAAATGAGTCTAACTAAATATAGCCTTGTTCATGACTATGCAAAATGATACCACTATTTCTATCGTGTTAAATAAAAATAGTTAACTAAGAGGAAGTAATAAAAATTTTCAAAGAATAGTTGTGTATTGTTCTTAACCATTTGATTATGCTAATAATAATTTTGTAGTATTGTATATTATT
The DNA here is from genome assembly GCA_024138005.1 of Lumnitzera racemosa. NCBI lineage: Eukaryota > Viridiplantae > Streptophyta > Magnoliopsida > Myrtales > Combretaceae > Lumnitzera > Lumnitzera racemosa. The sequence goes on from JAMXBC010000011.1 coordinate 25,631,826, forward strand.
AATACTTTTAGATTGGCTATAATATTTTAATCTATCAATGTTTTTAAGTTTTTGCATTACATCTCAAATAAAGAATGGAGGAAGTCCTTTCCTACAAAGATATTTTAATTATTTATGCATACTATTGGATACATTTTAGCAAAATATTATGTGGATTTTTAAAAAAAATTTTGTTTTTTTTTTCAATAGTTTTAAATGAAACCCAAAAAATGAAAAATTATTTTGATTACAGGTTTATTTCCATTCAAAAGAAAGATAAATAACATGTTGATTTTAAATGAATGTGGGAAAATAATTATTTTTATGTAATTCATTATTACATCAGATGCTAGATATAAAGTTGTGGTATGTAATAGTTTCATAATTGGTAGGGACATGTTCAAGAAAGCAAGTTGAGGACAATAAATATTTGTCTAAAGAATTTTGTGTCTAATGATATAAAGTTTTGCATCTTTATTAAAGAACAAAATGATTTTTTTTAGCATTTCTTAATTTTATTATGTAAATACGATTTACTTTTGTTATCTTGATGTAGTAGTTTGAGATAATGCATTTTATTGCTCCTTTACAAAGGCTCCTCTAAGTTTTTTACTTTTCAAATTCAACTCTTATGTAATATCTATTCAACACTATTAAATCTCATTCAATAAGAAACAAGTGTAATCCCTAGCATGGGTAAACTTGATCAAAACTAAATAGTCAAATCTTCTATAAGGAACTTCTCCTTATGTATTGAATTACCTTTTTACTTACTATACATATTCATTTATAATTAGGGTTAACAATTTGTATTATTATATTGTGTCGAGTGTTTGTATCTAAACAGGTTCTTTTCTGGAAAACCTTAACTTGTGACATAATCTATTTATTAATCGTATCTGAATATCTAAACCTATAACCAACCTGTTCAATAAGCATATCTCGTGTCTAGGTTAGACTGGTTATCAATTAAAAAGTAATAAAAAAACCTATAAGATTCTTGTTGATACAAAAGGTAAATGGATAATAATAATATTAAAATTTTACAAATACAAATGTCATAAGGTTTTAGCACTTAATATAAAATTATAACCTAAATAAAAGTTTTGATGGAATAAATTCTAATTAAATTACAAGAAATCTCAAAATTTAAATTACATAACATCATCTTAATCACCTTACCTATTTTAATATATATCGAAATCTAAACTACCAACATCTTATTGTCACAATTCTAAAATTTGTCATAGAGCATTGTCCACTGGTAGTCAAAGAACAATTAAATTCTTATACATATATATATATATATATATTAAAAAAAAACTATCATCTTCATAATCAATTTCCTCTACATTAAAGATTATTTAAAAAAGCAGTTGTGATATAATACTATTTTATCATCCATAATCTATTTATCTTATAAGAAAAAAATCTAATTGTGGCGTGTTATAAAGAATAGGAAAATAGCAAATCGTACTATTTTCTTATAAGAAATTACAACAAGTTTGTAAATAAAGTTCAATAGTTTAGTACCTTACTATCATGGCATGATGAAAATAGAAAAAAAAAAACTAAGAAGATAAAGATCAAATGTACATTATTTAAAGCAATGAAAACAAAGTTTATATATTTATATAAATTTTACTACTAATTATAAATATATATATATAATTAGTATCTTGTTATGTGGACAAAAAGATTCAAAATTTCATACTTACTTTGATAGTTGAGAAAAGATTTAAACTTTAGAGTTTATGAATGTGGGATCACAATGTGCTTAGTTTGTAACTTAAAGTTAAAAGGAAGGAGAAAGAAAAAGAAGGTAAAGATAGAAGGAAAATTAGTCAATAAAAAATGCTTTGTTTGACTAATTTAACTGCCATATGGAGTGTGAATCAAACTAGACCGTATACATTTTTGCTTTGCTTTTTGTTGGAAATGAAATAAATAAAAAAAACATAAATTTATTTATAGTAGTAATGATGACTCTATAGTTAAAAAGATTTATAACATTATTTATACTTTCTTTCTAAATGGTATATCATTTCGTAGTGGAAACCGTTTGGAATTTACATGATATTGTATTATATTTTATATTTTTTTATATTGAATTTAATAGTAGTAGTTACCTTATAGCTAAAAAAAAAATTATAACTAGTTATTGTTAATATATCATTTTTTATATTTTTCAAGTAAATTTATTACTTTGCTATTTGTAAAAAAAGAGAAAGAAAAGAACTATGGATTTGGCCAAAGGATACATTTTGGTGGAAAAAGGAGTAACTTCTATTCTACTTCTTAAGCATTATAAGGAACTTATCTAATATATATTATTTATTATCTAATATAATAAAGTCAAAATATTTTTTATTATAATACCCATTTGATATTACGTTTTCATGTTATTTAATAACTACTTATTAAGATGTAATGGGTAAGCCAGTAATGATATTACTCTTCACTTCTCCTTTTTTTATCCTTCTTTTAGAAAACTTTTATTGTTTGTACTTTTTCAATAGCAATTAATTTTATTATCTTTATTATCCATACCTTTTAATTTTTGAAGACATATTCTTTATACATAGGACAATATTTGTTGAATAGTTATGACCTTTACATAATTGAACATATAATGATGTAACTCTTGCCACATGGTATTATAATCAAATAGACTACATGTATGCCAAACTTTAAAGAACAAATTATAAAAATACCATCACTAAATTGTATCTTACAAATGTGACAAAAGTGATTTATGAAGAAATCGCACCTATAAGATGTGATTTAGTGTTTCCCATTTCGTTGCTTTCTCGCATTTAAACGACATTAGTACTAATGTGTTACATAGGTCTTACTTTTATACATTTACCTATGTTAGTACTAATGTATTAGTAGAGGTGAGTGGGTAACTCTATTATATAAGATATCTATCTAAACCTTGCTCCATTGAATAGATTTTGTATAAGTATTAAGGATTAATGGATAAGTTTCAAATAGTAATTTCCCAGAATATGTTCCCACAAGATATGATATGGGTGTTAACTCAAGGTATCCAATACCTATCGTAGAACCTGTATTCCAATATATACAGGATATAGGTTACAAGGTACCATATATTCACCTTTTGATAGAATAATATTAATAAATAAATAAATAAAATTTTTTATAATTTTTCAAGCTTAAAAAAATATAGAATACACGTTATTACTATTCCTAAAAAAACAATCTCTCCTTTTACATTCCTTCTTCTACTGTAGCATCTCCTGTTCTACTCCCATTTTTAGTCTCCAGTTTGAAGTTCTTAGTTAGAAATTTTTCTTTTCTCTTCAAGTAATTTCAACTGCTAGCTTCTTTCTTGGTTTTGTTTAATTTACTTTTCTTCTTTGTTGCAATAATGTTTTGTTGATTTTGGTTTAATTTTTATTATATCAAGCCATTGCATGAAACACATAAATTTAGGTTGCTTTTTGGTTGGTTTTTGATCATTTTCATTTTCTTCTTTCTTGTGTTTGCACTTGAGATTATTACTTTAGAACCCTTTGAAATCATAAATCTCCAATAAGGGTATACGGGGATAATACAGGGATAAACCACTACAATAATATTTGGTAGATTTTGGGTTGATTTTTCCTCATTGCTGATGCTTTTTATTTAATTGACTATGTCATGTACATAATGTGATTATAGAAACATTAAGTTTGATAAAACGAGTAACATGCATGTAGAGAAAGAAGAACAAAACTTCACTCGATCATATGCCATCATTTTGCTCTGCCTTATGATAAATTCTAGGTATTCAGTGTTGTATTTTAGATGTACCTTTTACTTTTTCAAAATGAAAGGACAAAGAAAGAGAGAGAGAGAGAGAGAGAAAAAAAGGTGGAAAATGGTAAATTGAAAGAAATGGCTTGAAACTAAACAATTTAAATGGAAAAAGAGACTTGGAATGAGTTTGATTGGCATATGATGGAGAAATTGGCCCATCCTTTATTAGATAATGAATCATTTATTTCTTTAATATATTTTCTAATCTAAATTAGAAAATAACTTGTTGTTGGTACTAAGGTAAGATGAATCCTTGCCATTTATGGTTTTATTAGTTCACATATACCTCTTTTGATGTTTTCTATTAAAAGTTATACTTTATTCATTAATTCCTTAGGCTTATACAACATGTTAATTTATATACTTGTATCGAAAAATATTTGTTGAAGTTTGAATGTAATTGCATAGTATGCTGTTAAAATTAATATAGAGAGGTTGTAAGTTATTTCTATATTTATTTAAAAGAAGCAATGACGTAAAGCATTATCATTTTCCGTCTATCAATTTGGTTTACTAGCATCAAAGTGTACATAATTAATTACTCAATACCATCACTTGCAGGCAAGAGTAAAGAAGTTAGCAGTGATTCTACATTCAGGTAATACAATCATGTGCATAAACAATAAAATAGTATAGCTTTTATACATGATGCAGAAAATGCTCTAAAATTCTTAAGGAATAGGATAAGTAATGATGCTAAATATTTTCTAATCTAAAGATTTTGCTTGATTTTTAGTTTTAAAAAATTTATTGTTCATGCTTTTTTTATTTTCTTGTATTTTTATGTTCTTCAAGGAAAAATGGAAAGTGAAGGGTAGACAAAAAATACTCTAAGTTCAAGCAAGGCAATTCTACATCCCAAGTATGTTGAAAGGACAAAAATTCACCTGCTTAAGAACATTTTACTAAGATTATTGTTATGCATGATCAAAAAAAGAAAATTGTTAAGACAAAGTGCAATTATTATGAGAGTGAGTTATTATATAATGTTGATGGAAAGGTTTAGTTCTCTAAAATGTAGAATTGCTTTCACTATTGACATTTGGAGTTCCATACAAAATCGTAGCTATTTATGTATAACTACACATTTTGTTGATGATTCATAGATATTGCAAAAGAGGATCATCAATTTTATTGTCATGCCTAGTCATAAAGGTAAAGATATTGGTGACATGGTTGAAAAGTGCATACATGAGTGGGTCAGAAGATAAGATTTCTATCATTACTATTGATAATGCTTCTTTAAATGACGCTTCTTTAAATGACGCTTCTTTAAATGACATTGCTTTAAAGTTCCTCAAAGAAAGGTATAAACGTGATGGTGCTCATTTTAAATTGGGATTTCTTTCAAATGAGATGTGTTGCTCATATGTTAAACTTGATTGTGAATGATGGGTTAGCATAAATTCAAGATTTTGTAGATCGAATTAGAAGTGCTGTAAGATATGTGAGAAGTTCACTTGCTAGAGCTCACTAATTTCAATAATGTATTGAGCATGAAAAGATTACTAATAAGGGATCTGCGTGTTTAGATATTTTCATTAGGTGAAACTTTACCTATCTTATGTTAGAAACAACCCTTAAGTTCAAAAAAGCTTTCCAAAGATTAGAAGATGCGTATCCATCTTTTTTTGTTGAGCTTGGTAATGATATCCCCTTGTTTGTTGATTAGGAAAATATTGGAGTCTTGATTAACTTTTTGAGAAAATTTTATGAAACAATAAAAAGGATATCAGGATCAATGAATGTCACATCTAACTCTTACTTTTATGAAGTTGTTAGCATTTTGACAACTTTAAATGAGTGAGAGAATGATTCGAATCCTTCTCTTTAATCAACAGTAGGAAAAATGAGAGACAAGTTCTTCAAATATTATGGAAGTGTTGATAAAATAAATTTGATGGTTTTGGTCACTATTATATTGGATCCTAGATTTAAATTAAAGTTTGTGAAATATTGTTATAAAGAAATTTATAGTGATGATGAAAAAGGTGAGGCAATGCTCAAGGACATGAAGAATGTAATTGTTTGATTGTTTGAGTTTTATGAAAATGCTCCCAAGTATGTTATGGATCGCATGATATAAAAATAGAGGAGGATCAACTTATTATTGATGATGATGCTTGTTTATTGGATGATCCTATTAGAAAAATCGAAAAATGGTTTTGAGAAGTTTATGGAAGCCAAGGAAAGTGATGCATATAAGTCAGAGTTGTATCAATATTTAGAGTAACCATGTGAAAAGAATAGTGATGATTTTGATATTTTAGTTTCGTGGAAAGCTAATAGTTTAAAATTTAAAATTCTTTGTCAAATAGGGAGGGACATTTTGCCTATTCCAGTGTCTATTATTGTATTAGAGTTTACATTTAGCACTTTTGGTTGTGTTCTTGATCAATTTCGTAGCTCTTTAATGCCAATAATTATTCAGTGCTTGGTTTATGCATGAGATTGGTTGAGAAATAGTTCAAAGCCAATTTTCGTGTAAGAATAATGGGGAAATGTTGAAAAATATGAAATACGTAAGCTTCTTATATTTATATTTGTTTTTTTTTTCTTACATCAACTATTCAAGTACATTGCAACATTTTTTTTTTAAATATTTCATACTACTGATTTTATTTTATTTTTTATAAATGCTTTCTTTGTCTTGTAGAGTCAAGTTCTATTAATGAAGATATTGTGGATATTGATTGAAGAGATAAGACAAGTTATAGTGGAGCATCATGTTTGTTAAATTTTGTTTATATATCTTGTATATTGGTTGTTAAAGTTAGGAACTAATGAGAGGGAATACTTTTTTCCCGAAATGTTATGTTTATGTCGTCCTACTTTGCATTCAATTGAATCGTGCAAACAATGAGATGGATGTCTGCTTTTTTTTTTTTTTTTTTAGTCTCCTATTATTGTATTTTAACGAAACATGTATTGTTCAGTATTGCATTATAAATGACATTGTATGGTTTCTATTCCTCGTTTAAGATGTACATTTTAATTAACAACAGGTATTCACAATAGTTAACTAAATTCTCATCGAGATTTTATGATATATATATATATATATTTTGTTTTCAGTGATAAAGGATAAACTGATTATGTATTGATAACACTCGATAACTTAAAGTAAGTGTATTTTATAAGTTCTGTAAGGTTCCTAATACCTTATAAATCTTACAAGGTACGAGATGTAAGGTATCATAGGTATAAGAGTTTAGGATTAGGTACCTACGAGATTGGGGATGGATAGAGCTTCATACTCTACTCAACTTATACTCGCTTACCTTTATGTATCAGTGTTGCATTTTCATACATTTACCTAAGATGTGATATAAGCTTAGTATTTTTTATAAATTTTTTATTTAATTTGTATAATATTTATTAATTTTGATTATAAACATGCAATTTTCTCTATTATAATCTTATAATCCAAAAGATTATAATTTTTTCTATATCATATGATATTTTATATGATTATCAACAGCCACAAAAATTACAATATATATAACTTATAAAATGTTTTTATATAACTAATTACATGTGTTCATGTAATCTTTTAAATATGAATGAATTTATCAGCATATTAATTATTATCGTTTTTTGCATTAATTTTTTTATTTTCATCAATATAAATATATTTTAAAGTAAACCCCCCACGTTGTGCTGAGCATTAAATAGTTATTCCTAATTTTCCATCCATCCATGCCTTCACTCAACTTGGTTAGTGGTCAACGCTCGGTAGACCCGGCCGAGTATCCAAGCTGGCGGTTTGACTGCATGGGCTGTTCAGGTTATTTTGGACTGGCCCGTATTTAATGCTGGTTTCGGTTGAACTGGGCTGACTCGACCGGTTTAGTTCAGGCTTAGCAACAATGTTAAAAACAGACCAACCAGTTGTTGGCTTGATTATTAAATATAATTGGCCTAATACATTACAAATGGTAAAATGGTTGTGAAATTTTGAGAAGAATCAGGAAAAATAAAAAAAAAAAAAAGAAAAGAAAAAAAGATTAAGTAGATATGAGGAATCCAAATGTGACGGAATAATTTCCCAGCATATTTGTAATGAAGATGATGTTACAAAGTTTTGGGCCAACAAAGAAAAGTTTAAATAATAATAATAATAATGAATGAGAAGTTACAAGGAATCCAATTGTGCAGCATATTTCTAATGAAGAAGATGCAACGAATTTTAAGGCGAATAAAAAAAGATTAAAAAGGAAAAAAAGGAATAAAAAGATACAAGAAATTCAATTGTGACGTTTCCCAGGATATTTATAACGAAGAAGATGTTACAAAGTCTTGTGAAAACTTGCGATTTTATGTGTAAAGACAGCTTCTAGTAGAATTAGGTACAGTGAGAAACCTTACTTCATATTGTGGTGAAGTGTAAATTCAAGGAACATAATACTTATATTTTGAATGATTACATGAGCTATTGGCACAAACAAAAAATAAATAAATTCGTAATAACAAGGACAATTCGTTTCTTATGTTAAACTACGTACTACGTCACAAAAACGTTAATGAGGTACATAATTCATTTATGTTTTTCTAGCAGTATATATATATATATGTATTCGATTAATATAAGGATGTATTACATGCTAAAGGCACGTGTACATGAGTAATGGAAGGGCAAAATGAACAGACGCGATCAACAAGCGCTCACAGTCACAGACACAGAATGAACACATACATGAGAAACCGAAAGACAAGAGACAAAGTTTCTATAGAAGTCATACTGACATGAAACAAGATAAACAAACAGAACCATGGCAGACACATCCTAGGCTTTGACAATTCAATGCTCTCTATCAAAAGTGGCCCATGTATCTTCGACCAACATGAGTTGCAGATATTTACTTCTAATATCTCTTATCAAAATCGTTATAATCTAATAATATTAATACATATACTTTCTGTTATTGCATATATGATTATATGTGTACATAAATATATTCCTTTAATATTAATAATAATCAATATTTGACTATATATTGATAACTTGCTAAAATTAAACTTGTGATTGAGAATTAAGGATGGGCATAGATTGGTTTGATTTGGTTTTCTTTCCAAACCAAACTAAATCGAATCATAAAAATACGATTTGGTTTTTTTTTTTTTTTTTTATAGCTTTAAATTAAACCATATGATTCGAATTGGGAATTTTTCCAAATCATAAAATTTCAGTTTGGTTGGATTAGGTTTACGGATTGAACCATATCTTATAATTTAAAAAAGTATATATGTGAAACATGTTATCTCATATAAAAAGTATTGAGTAAAGTAATAAATATTATCATAATAGAGATTGATGAAATTAATATTTACGTAATTAAAACTTTTGAAATATTTGTTAATAACTAATTTCATTTATAAAAATAACATATGGTACAAATTTTGAATCAAGCTATATATGTAATTTATATATTATGGTAAGTAAAAGTTTAATATATATATTTCAATAAATATAAATAAAAAATTGTTTTATATGCTATATTATAATAAAAAAACACTCCTTACTTGAAATAAAATACTATTATGTTTTTTTTTCCTAAAATGGATTAATTTGATTTATCTTTCCAAATGGTTTGGATTATGAATTTTTTAAACCAAATTATAAGAAAAATCATATTCAATTGGATTGATTTGATTTATAAATTGATTTGGTTTGATTAGTTTTTTTACCCACCTCTACTGAGAATTATTGGCTTCATCTTTACAAGCATTTTAAGTAGCAAGCAGCTATATAAAAAATTACTTCATCTATTTATTATCTATTTTTCCCAATCATTATATACATCTTTGTTCCAATATTATAACTTTTTTTGTGTGCAATTTCATTGAAAATATGTATAAAATAAAACATAAAAAGTATAGGCAGCTAAAACCTGCTTAGCACATAGTCGCTATTTTCACAATTGGTATATACACACTGCATTTTCTTATTCCGAACAAGACCCATATTTATAGCATCATCTTTCAAAAGACTAAGTCTGGCGGTGGTTACTCCAATAAAAATTCCAGCGCTTCATCCTTCCAAACCTTAGCTGCTATTGCATCAACAACACGATTCGACTCTCATGACACCATGTTAGAAATCATCCCTTGGATTTGGGAGAACATTCCCCTGCAAATAGTAATAACATTACAATGCTTCAATTTTTGGTTTTTTAAATTCAATAAGCAATGAAGTAGCAATGTAAGTACCTATGCAAATTTGTAGCTTAAGAATATTTACTTTCAATACTAGTCAAAACCCCTAATGAATTCCTTACATCTTGCTAGCAATTATACCAATTTCTCCTAATGATTTTCTAAATCCAAGAATCTACACAAAGTGAGAATCATGAAGAACGCCTCTACTAGAAGCTCTCCCATCGACAAGGACTGAGCCATCGGTGTATAAATTAATTCGAGGGTGCCTTAAGCTAATTTGTTCAAATTTAAACACCTACTTAAGTTTCCTAGCATATACCTAGCACTCATGCATGGTAACAAGAATTTGGCCATGCAAGTGATGGAGATTAGAAAAATTTGAGTTTTGAAAACACTTTTTCTTGCACATCTCTCATAGTTTCCATAAACAAATTGTAAATAGAAAAGTTGTTAGGGGCATAACATGCACAAGCTCTTTTCACTTCACCATGCAATTTGCCTTAAGCCAAGATTTAAAGTTACCCTGCATTGTCATATGACATAGCCATCCCCCAACTTTACAAGAGTTGCCTGGTTAAAAATAGCCTTGCTATGCATTAACTCGTTACCAATAAACAACATGCTTACATTGGTGATGAGGCAGTGGAAAGCATGGCTTGTGCAATCTTGCAATACTCCATCCCCCAACTTTACAAGAGCTGCCTGGTCAAAATAGCCTTGCCATACATTAACTCCTTACCAATAAACAACATGCCTACATTGGTGATGAGGTAGCGGAAAGAATGACTTGTGCAATCTTACAATACTTAGCTTATAAGAGAGAGGCCCAAAGAACCATTTTGTGCTTAAGTTCCCAAAATTGCTTAAGTGCACAAGCTTCATTCTATATGTAAAGATCAATTAAACTAAGGCTACCCTCTTATTTTAGCTTAACAATTTCCCCCTAACTAATCCATTATGCTATGCACTTATCTTGTGTCCCATTTTAGATAACACTCCGAATAATCAAAGTAAGCTTGTCCAAAATCTTGATTGGAAGCCATGCTACTACGTACAATAAGTAGGTAGAAATAAAACTCCAAATAATCAAAGTAAGCTTGTCCAAAATCTTGATTGGAAGCCATGCAACCTACATATAATAAGTAGGTAGAGCTTTCATGACTAATTGAGATGTGCAGTATCAAGAGTTATATTTATCATACAACTTTCTTATATTGTATTTATCATAGCTTTAGTCTTACCTTTATACTATATCCAACCTTCGTATTTTCATACGTTCTTTATAAATGAGTTAAAGTCAGTTAGTTAGTTAGTCTACAAGTAGTATAAATAGGACTTGCACATCTATTATTTGTAACTTTTTACATTCCTTAGGTTTAGTAATAAAAATTGATTTCATTCTTTTCACACAATCAAAAGCTCCTGCCTTTATTTCTATTCATTGCCCTGTTTTGTACTGATGAAGCTAAAACCCTAGATGGTTGATTTGACAACTTGTTCTCTTCTCATGGTATCAGAGCACAAGTGTAGTCAATTTTTGTAAGTTTTTTTTCCTTCTTTGTTGTTATTCCTTTTCCACATTGTTAAGTGATTGCTGAAAGGTTATCATTCAATATCAATTTATTATGTCAAGTCATTCTGGTTATAATGATCCATTATTTCTTTCTTCATCGGATAGTCCGGGTACCATAATTGTGTCTATTGTTCTTAATAACTCCAATTATTTTGGATGGAGTAGATCGGTAAAATTAGCCTTAGTAGCTAAGTCAAAGCTAGGTTTTCTAGATGGTACTTGTGTTAAGCCTGAAGATAAATCTATAGATCTTTAGAGGTTATTATGATGTGATTCAGTGATTTGATGTTGGATCTTGAATTCTATGCAAGAAGATTTATCTGAGGGTTTCTTTTATGTTCAATCATCTAAAGAGTTGTGGGCTAATATAGCACAAAGGTTTAAACAAACTAATGGTCTGCTCATATACTGGCTATAGTATGATATTTCGAATCTAAAGCAAGGACTTAACTCTGTGACAGTGTATTATAGCAAATTGAAGAGACTATAGGATGATTTGTCCAGTTTAAATGGTTTGCTCGATTGTAGTTGTGGTGTTATGGAGAAGTTTATGGAAATCGATAATAGAAATCATCTCATACAATTCTTGATGGGTCTTGATGCTGTGTATGAGACAGTTAGAAATCATATACTTACACTGAATCCTCTACCTAGTGTTAATAAGGCATATTATTTGGTAACTCAAGTAAAAAAGTAGAAGCAGATGTCAAGAGTAGTTTCACTTTTAGACGAGAGTCCTACATTTGCTGTTAAGACTCAATCCAAGTTAAATTCATGTGATAAGAGAGATAGGTAGTTTAAACGAATGTCTTGTACATACTATAAGAAGACAAGTCATGCAATTGAGAATTGTTTTGAATTGATTGGATTTCTAGAGTAGTGTAAGGGTTCTAAAGATAAAAGAGGTGCAAAGTTTGTTGGTTAAGTTAATTCTACAAGAGAGGCTTATGATTCACCTTTTGATGACAAACCATAGACCAACATTGCACATTTTCAAGATACTTTGGCCAATGATACAAATTGGTTGCTAAGGTATGCAGTAAGGTTGTTAGACTCTTGAAGACAAAGTTAACTATTGATGCAAATTTGACTTCATGTTCAAACTTTGCAGGTTAATGCACTACTACTAAATTGGATTCTTTTATTGCTTCATTTAACAAAGTTCATGATAATGTGTGCGATTAGATAGTAGATATAGGAGTTTTGGATCACATTACCCCTCATTTACACATTTTGCATACAAAACATACACTTCACAAGCCCATATTTATCAAATTACCCGATGGTACAATTAAAACAGTTCATTTGGTTAGTAGTGTTCAATTGACTAGCCAAATAGCATTGCACAACGTGCTCCATATACCTGAGTTCAGTTGCAATTTACTCTCAGTCCATCAACTACTTAAACACTCTAATCTAATTGCAACATTTTCACCCTATCTTTGTTTATTTCAAGACCATAAATCATTGGATGTAATAGCTACTACTTAAGTGCAAAGTGGACTGTATGTACTGCATTCATCTTTGTCTTCAAACACTGATTTTGATTCCAAACACAATTCAATTGTTAATAATGTAGCAACTTGTAATAGTAATTTGCTATCTTTTGATTTGTTGCATAGGAGATTAGGACACATTGGTTATTCTAGATTGAAACACATTCCACCCTTTCATGATATTAGTCTTGATGGTTTACATTATGATACTTGCTTACGAGCAAAAGCTTATAGGTTGCCTTTTCCTACTTATACTACTAATTGTTCATCTCCTTTTGAGCTTATACACATAAATCTGTAGGGACCCTATAATATACCTTCAACCTCTTATGAAAAATTCTTTCTTACAATAGTAGATGACATGAGTCATTATACTTATACTTATTTGTTACAATATAAGTCGCAAGCTTTTCCTACCTTGGTCAATTTTGTTTCCTATGTTAAAAATCACTTCCATACTTATCCTAAATACATTTGTTCAAACAATGGTAGAGAATTTATTTCTCTTGATTAACAACAATTCCTTTAAACTCAGGGAATTGTTCATCAAAGGATTATGTCCTATACGTCTCAACAAAATGAGGTAATAGAAAGAACACATCAAACCCTTCTTGACATAACTCGTGCTTTTTGAATACATGCAAACTTACCAAAGAAATTTTAGGGTGAGTGCATATTAGTTGCTACTTTCCTTGTAAACCGTATGCTAATGCAAAATTTTTAGTGGAAAATACCATATGAACTTTTGTTCAAGAAACTAACTTATATAGACCTTAAAACTTTTGGTTGCTTGTGTTATTCCACTACTATAGAAGGTACTAATGACAAATTTGATGTTCAAGGTCGTCATTGTATATTTTTAGGATATCTACCAAATCAAAAAGACTATAGGCTGTATAATTTTAATACAAACACTTTGTTTCTCTGCTGTAATGTTGTTTTCTTTAAGGAGATTTTTCCTTTTTGTCATGGCACTAATTCGACTCTATCTTCTCCTGCTCATGTTTCCCTGTTTCCCCTTGTACAACCCATTAATGTTTCTTTTCAAATTCCTGATGTTGTTCCTATTGATCCTGACATTGTTGCTGATCCTATTTCCTTGTCTCCATCCATACTTCCTCTTGTTCCTAGAAGGTTTGGTTACGTTAGATCTACTCCTTATTGGTTAGAAGACTTTGTTCATAGTGTCTATTGTGCTGTTGCAGAATTGCATATTACATCTAATGATCATTCCCCTTCTTTATATCCTTTGTTCACAAAACATACTTTTGATAACCTACCAAAAGACTGTGATTTCATTAGCAAATGTACTTACTATCCAAGAGCCTCGAAACTTTCTTAAAGCATAAAAGGATCCTAAATGGGTTGATGCTATGCAAAATAAGTTATTAGCTCTTGAGTCTAATCATACATAGAACTCACTTCATTGCCTCTAGGCAAGTAAGCAATTGGTTCTAAAAGGGTTTATAAAATTAAATATAAACCCGATCGCTTTATTGAAAGTTATAAGGTACGGTTAGTAGCTAAAGGATACACCCAAGTTGAGGGTATAGATTATGTTCATACTTTTTCTCCTATAGCTAAATTGACTACTGTACGTATTTTGTTAGCTATAGCAGCTACTAAACAATAATTTATCTATCAATGAGATGTGAATAATGTTTTTTTACATGGTTCTTTTGAGGAAGAGATTTACATGAAGCCTCTAAAAGGTTATTCTTTAGCTTCTCAAGGGCAAGTTTGTAAGCTTTTTAAGTCTTTGTATATACTTAATCAAGCTTCTTGTCGATAGAATTGTGAGCTTACAAATTTTTTGCTTTCTTTGGGCTTTGTTCAATCCCAAAATGATTACTCTTTGCTTACTAGAGTCAATTGTGATGAATTTTTGGTATTATTGGTGTATGTGGACGATATCTTGATTATGGGAAATTCTCTACCAGTTATTCAACAGGTTAAGACATATCTTTATCAAGCCTTTACAATTAAGGATCTTGGTGGAGTGTATTTTTTTCTTGGTATAGAGGTTTATTCAACGAATATAGGTATTTTGCTACATCAGCGTAAATTCTTGCTTGATATTTTGGATAGTGTTGGCTTGACAAGGGCCAAACTAGTGAAACTTCCTTTTTCACAAAATACTCGATTGGGCAATACGTGAAGTGCTGTCTGATCCATCTCTTTATCATCGCTTAGTTGGACATCTTCTTTATCTTGCTATTACTCGTCTTAACATTATGTATGCGATCTAACAAATTAGTCAATTTGTCTCTTGTCTATGCATCCCTCATATGAAGCTGGTGTTTCATCATTTGCAATATTTGAAAGGCACATTCAATATTAGGTTATTCTTTTCTACTGCTAATCTATTAAAATTGTTGGGTTATTGTGATGCTGATTATGGTTCTAAATGTTTAGATTGTAAATCCTTATCTGATTAATATGTGTTTCTTGGAAAATTAAGAAACAAGCTATTGTATCAACATCTTCAGCTAAAGTGAAGTATCATAGCATTGCTACTTTGATTATGGCATTGCTTTGGATTTTGTATATTCTTCAAGACTTGTAGTTGCCTATTTCTTTACTTACTCCATCGTTTACTGATAGTAAAGTTGCTCTTTTAATTGCTAAAAGCCTATGCTTTCATGAGAAGACTAAATACATTGAAGTGGATGTCCATTTCATCTGAGATAATCTTTTCTATAGTTTTCTCCAAGTCTTTCATGTTTCTACTCGCCAACAAGTTGTGGATATCATGACCAAGGCTTTGAATGAATCTCAATTACTACATTTCCATTCCAAGTTAGGACTTCTCCAAAGTCCCACGTGAGGGAGGGTATTAAGATGTGCAGTATCAAGAGTTATATTTATGATACAACTTTCTTGTATTATATTTATCATAGCTTTAATCTTACCTTTATAGCGTATCCAGCTTTTGTATTTTCATACGTATTCTTTACAAATTAGTTAGAGTCAGTTAGTTAGTTAGTCTATAGGTAGTATAAATAAGAGTTACACATCTATTATTTGTAACTTTTACATTCCTCAGGTTTAGTAATAAACATTAATTTCATTTTTTTCATACAATTAAAAACACCTGGCTTTATTTCTGTTCATTGCCTTGTTTTGTACAAATGAAGCTGAAACCTTAAATGGAAGATTTGACAGCTTGTTCTCTTCTCATAATATAGCAAGAACAATCCTGTCGGCCATGCTCAAGTGATGAGCTTTGTAATCACTTAGCTTGGGCTTTCAATGAGAGGCACTAGGCTTATTCCCATTGCTAGTGGATATCCTAGCTATTTTCCAAAATTGCTAATACCTTTGAACTATATAATATCTAAATATCTTCTTTTAATGATTGTAATACATTCTTTAAAAACAAGATAAAAGATTTATCTTTGCTTATCTTTAGGCTAACTACTACTAAATTGATTGAGAACACATTATACTATTATAACATTGTCAATAAAAGCCAGACTTACCAATGTAAGATCATTAGCAAAGAGCAAGTGGGAGATTTTGAGATTTAAAGGAAACAACCTCATCTCAAGAACTTCATTTTCAATCATTCTACTCAATATTTTCATTACCAAAATGAAAATATAAAGGGATAACGGATCTGCTTGCCGAAATCCTTGAGTTGACTTAAAGGTTGGCAGGAAAGAGCCATTTACTAAGATTTCAACAAGGAAGATGAAACACATGACATTACTAACTATATCCACTCCTTAGGGAAGTTTGATACTTCTAAATACCCAACATATAAAGTCCCATTCTTGGCTACTAAAAGCCTTCTCAATGTCTAACTTAAATATCGTTCATCCACTCTTACTCTTCTTCTTATGATAAGTTTAGAGAATCTCGTTAAGCAAGATGATATCATTAGAAGGCTTTCGTCCATGAATGAAATTAGCTAAACAAAGGTGAATAAGATCATCTAAATAGGGCCTCACTCTTCTAACTAGAATTTTTGTAAGGAGTTTGTATACTATAGTGCATAAACTAATATGTCAAGAGATCTTAACATGACTAGCATCCCTTTTCTTTGGGATGAGATATGGGTATAGTTCAATTTCTCTGGAACTTGTTGGGTGAGAGAGATTTGGTTAGTGGGATTTACTATAAGAGTACCAAAAATATTCCTACATTTCTTATAGAAGAAAGCATGAAGCTTATCATATCTAAAAGCCTTCCAAGAAGCTAAGGAATTTAGACTATCAAGAATCCTAGCTTCTTGAAGCTTTCCATTTGAGGCATATTAGACCTCCTTTGACAAGACAAATCTAAGTACAAGGGCAATTGGATTGCATTAAGGACAAAATACCTTTTTTGTTGTGAACAAATCTTGAAAGAACTACTATATAACTTTACGAACGTCCTTTATTTCAAATACCTAATTATTCATATTGTCTTCCAAAGTTAAGATTATGTTTTTTGCTCTTCTAGTTACAACAAGAGAATGATAGTATTTAGCATTCTTATTGCCTTTATAAATGCACTTGGCTCTGGTCTTCATTTTTTTAAAGTCATTCCTCCTTATATAATAAATCATTTAAAGTTTGATATAGAACAAACTCCTTATAAAGTAGCTCATTTATGGGAGCTCAAGTAATGGCCCACTCATTGCCCTTAAGCTCCTTAATATTTATTTTTTTCCTTACATGTAGGAGTTGAAAAACTTACCCATTCCTGGCCTGAAACATTTAGGGCAATCTCTTAATAGTTCTTAATGCATCGTTGGCACTCGTAACCTGAATATTTTGAACAAACGGGATACATGATTTATGCAAGAATCACATGGGTTGAAATAAAAAAGTTTTGTTTTTCATTATACTTTAATAAGAAAATTGAATGAAACTGGAGGAAATAAATAATTTAATAAATTATATTATCCTTGTTTACCTTTAGCTCACTTAGATAATTATGGTATTTTCGTCGATTCAAAAGATTTCCATTCTTTTTCACCACTTTCTCCAAAATTGGAGAGAAATATGGTGGCTTGAAAAGTAGAAACTTTTCCACTCTTTTTTATTCAATTTTTTTTTGGATTTTCACATCTGTTTAAAATTACTGAGCACAAACTTTCTACTGTATTTCATTCTATTTCTACCGATCCAATCACAGTGCAAAATCACACCTGGTACACGATGGAGAATTATGAACTACTTAGCAGAAGTCCCTAAGGACACACTACAAAATGGGAAGGTTAGCAAAGTCAGGTCAAGCGTATATAGCTGAAAAGAAATTCTAGTTCAAGAAACGAACCTTCACCATGACATGTATTTCTTGTTGAGATTGCCTAAGCAACTCCACATCTAGCACACCGGTACTCCACACCATGATTAACCCTCTACTTTGACCCATGGTGAAAGAGTAAAGGAAACCATCTAATTGCTGACGAGAGTTGTTGTGAGTAAATAAATGTGCAGTATCCGCATCCATTATCAGAATGAGGAGGTCTGGCATATACTCCATTACTTCAAGAACCTCGTTTGCTTCCTAGTAGAGTTCTGGCCCCGCAAGTTCCAGGCCATGATTCTAGTATTGCGCTTCGTATGTGGTCTGCTGTCCGCCGTTTGCAAAGCATCAGGTCTTTACCAAATAGGTTCCTCCTCCATGAATAAGGTGCTTTTAACCTCAATGGCAAACTTGGTTGGCGTCCTCTTTATGTCCATCATGACCGGAGACTCCTCTAGATTCTGAAATAGCAAGGACATTGGAATATGTTCCCTCATAATGTAGGAGATCGGAATGAGAATTTGAGGTAGGTGTAATTCCTTTGTCCTGTAAATTTGCGGGACAACTATTTCTAAGGTGCGCACCAACATCTTCATCAATTGATACGGATAGCAAGTGGTGTGAGAATGTGGCACGAGCATGAAAGCTATGAACTCCTTTCTTCCGGTACTATGAGACTTGACTTTGACATCAGAATCGATCCCCCTTCTACTGAAGTCATGAGTCGTATCCATGGCACCTGGTTCGTTGGTGGCAGTGCATCCTCTATGTACCGTGTGTCGTCCAGATGAACCCACACTCTGTCCCAGCTGTGGTTGGGGTCCATGTAGAACAATCTTGTGGCATGGATCGATCTAAGGAAGATCTGTTTCTGATTGAAGGATTCGAATACCAAAAGTAAAAATGACTTCGGTCTCCATGCTTTTTTAAGCTGCCTTACCAATCACTTAATCAAACTGAGTCTGCTTCTTTGTTGGGTAATGGCCGAAGAGGAGGTTCGGAAAATGAAAAGAGAATCAGAATCCTCCTTTTGAATGGTCGCTTTGCCCTCAACAGCATAATTTTCTTTTTCGGGAGGGGTTTCATTTTCCTTTGAAAAATACACAGTTTGAATTAGGGAACTCGGCAGATGGATGGGGTGACGGGGTACAATGGACCCACCTTTGTGCAGGACATCTTACAGATTACAACGCCAAGATTTATTTTATCTAGCCTAGGTAGTGGCGTAGCCTCGTGATTAGGGTCCTGCAGCAATTGTCAATCAACTTTGTTAATTTGACATGCATTTAGCACTTTGGTCATTTCGCCTATTTTGCCGCCTTTTTACTATAATCCATTCATCATACCCAATACATTATAGCTTTAATATACCATATACTACCTATGCATCGGCGACGAGTATTTGACTACCACAGTGTAATCATTTAACCAACATAAACATCAAATTAAGTAGTGGATCAAATAAATAAATGACATCAAATTAAGTAAACAACACATTTGCCTCCTTATTAGCTTACTGAAATATATATGTATAGGCTACTATTCAGAATAGGTAGGTGTATATTGTGGTGATGCTATAGATGTGTCTATATACCTTTTTAACATATATAGTAAAGAACTTCTTTAATTAATTTTCCGCCATCGCAGCAAGCCATATTTGAAACAACACAGATTTTCTACAATCCATCATTATCATCTAAAATCATGCCTAACTTTACTAGAATTTCAATTTGTACATTTCAGTTAATTATTATTGGGGATTCCCCTGTTAGCTCTCTAATTTTCATCCTGTTTTTGTCCAAAATGTTTCTCAAATTTTCCAAGTGTCTTTAGGTGGCTAAAAGTGTTGATTGAAGCTGCTCTATGCTGAATTTATAAGGATTACGGCGGTGAATACTCATTCTGAGCAAGTATTGTAATTTAATTTAATTTATTTATTCGTTCATTCATTTATTACTATATTAAGTTGTTATTACAAAGGCCAAAAGTTGGCCATCATCCTACTCTCATAATTTAATGCCACATCAGGTTAAAGTTGGTGAATTTCCACATAAGTTGTTCCTCTCTCTCTCTCTATATATATCTATATATATAACTATTTTATAGTTTCACAATAGAGCTTATCATATTTTAACTAATATTGTTTATGTTACTATATGGTTATACATTTTATGTACTTGGTATATTTAATAAACAAACATATTCATATGATTTTTCTTTATACTATATTATTAGTTTGAAGTGTATGTTTTCTTTTGCTATTTTACAATTTAGGGTCTAATTTACCCATATTAGGGGTTAGGGGTTTTGGATCAATTTAAGGATATATCTAATACATACGAGGTAAATTTAGGGAGCATGCATATTATCCAAATGTTACCTTATGCCATACTATTTATCTTATCAGTTAAATAATTTGTCTTTAATATTTCGTTACATTTCGAAACTTAGTATATTATTAATTCATTTTTCAAAATCAAAGTTTATTGGCTCATTTCTATTTTCTACCAACTTTTATAGCCTCATTTTAAAATTTGAACTCATTGAATTGCTTTTTTTTCTAAAAGCCCTAAATTTGGGTACTATTGCCCTATTTGTAGCTTTAAGGGCTTATAACAGGTTTGATGAAAACTAGAGTTTTCTATAAACTAAGAGGAAAAGAACAGCAACATGTGTCCTAAAGTGTGTTACCAAGGGTAAGTTTGAGTTTGATGTTAGTAATGTACATTGTACTTCAAGAGTTATTGGTTGGAGAAGTTGTTTCCATCAGTTTGTTGATTAATGGTGTTGGAAGTTGAAGTATTCTTGCACGAAGAGGTTTTAATTGAAGTATGCATTGTCTAATATTCAAGGTTAATGTTTAAATCAAAAGTTCATGAAAAGAGTAGTATGAGATAAAGTGTATTCTTTGGAGGTAAGATTTGCAAATATTTTGGTAGGATAATGATTGAAATGAAAGATAATGGATCCTAGTTTACGAAATGGTAAAGTATTATTAAATTATTAGAGCTTACAGGGGAACACGGCCTTAAGCATGGCCGTGTTGTGAAAAAAATAACATGTTCAAGGAGAAACACAAACATGAACATGAATATGTTCAAGCTCGTTGTCACATCCTAAATCAGAGAATTGTAACGACCTTGCCATATAAATCAACCTAAACTAAAAGCTAGCCACTTTAGTAGCTAACATAAGTATAGTTTACACTAGGCATTTATCACTCCATAACTTCGAGTTATCTAATTCAATATCTATTTGGTATCAACTTATGGTGCAATTTTTTTAAAACAACTTTTAAAAGAGACTTTGTGGTATAAAAGTTTGAGAACAAAACAAATTTTATAAATAACTTCAGAAAAAATGATACATTAAGGATTTATAAAAGTCCATAGGTTTACAGAAGATAATACCTATAACAATAATTGAAAATTAGAGGGTCACTTAAAGAGACCCTATTAGTTTTCAATGGGATTAGTAAAGTTAATCAATAAAATAGAAATCTAACCAATTGGTCTTGAATATCACTCCCTAACCGCATTATCTACGCATTTGGAACTTGAAGTAGTACTGTTATATTTACTAAGAAACTTATAAAATAGCTATAGGAGAACAAGCGACAACTTACTCAGTAACTAAGACAAAGACAATAGCATATATCTATCATCAAACAATCCAGGTTTACAAGTAAAGTAAATTAGATGAAATGCATGTTTAAGCAAAAACCATTATATAACATTGATTGGTTGTTATGAGATTAAAGAAATTACATTTGCTCTAATTCGGGTTTTGATAATTTTCACACCATGCACGCCATGAATCGAAACCAAATTAAGGCTTATACAATGGAGAAACACACTCTACTCATGACTTCACATCGAACCACGATGTCTAACCTTGTTGCAACCTCTTCTTTTGTTACTTAGTTTGACTAAAGGTAGGAAAATGACTATTTCTGCTATCCTTATCAAAGAGTTTATGTTTGGCTCGAGAAATATAATTGTTTCTCTTTATGGGTTGTACTGTAAGTCCAATTAGTAATGAAGTCAATTTTATATTAGATTACTTTTAGGGTGATCAAGTAATTTCAAATAGTCCAAAACTAGTAATATCACTAGGAAATTAGTACATAAATCCAGCATTCAAGATAACCACAACCATATTCAACCATACACATTGTATATGCGCAGACAACCAACTTACATCCACAAATAAGACATATACTAAGGTCTTAAAGTATTCTTAAAAAATACTTCAGAATGTAGTGAAAAACTAATCTCACTTACTAGGAACTTAGTTGCTTACTAACTTGGTTGTTCACTTGTCCTTATGGGTGATCCCTCAATATTTATCTTGATGTAAGACTTTATTCTATATATAAATTAGCAAATATTGCTAATTTACTTGTCTATAATAGAATTAGGTTGATTAATTGTTGGTTTACTAGTCTATTCCATAAGTATTGGAAGTTTAGAGTAGTAATATAAGTTTATGTTATCTTCTAAGATATCCCCTGAGTTAAGATGCCCTTGAAATATTTACTTAAAAAGCTCATAAGATATCCCCTATACCACTTATGCATTTAAGTTCACTACAGATTCAACCTCTGCGTCAATCTCTAAGGTTGATTAATCCCTACGATTTTTGATAAATACCTTTTGAGTTAAGTTACCTTGAAAGTTCTTAAACTAAAAGCTTCTGAGTTATCCCCTAAGTCATATCAAGGTTAACGTATTAGCAAATTTAATCTTTGAATCACCCTCTAAGTCTGATAAATACCTAAAATGTCCTATAGATTATCTTCTAAGCTACGTTCTACATGAAATCAAGTATGAAGCTTTTATGTTAAGAATTCTCTAAATCACCCATGAACCTTACTAGAGTTAGGGTTCATAACAAAACCAACTTCTGAACTACCCTTTCAATTTGATGAGTATTAAAGATTGCTTACGAATTATCCTTTAAAACAACTTCTAGGTGCTTACACTCATATATTTTCATTTTAGGTATCCCTTAAGGTACCTTTTGGACTAACCCTGTAGTTTACTATACTTTTAGATTTTTTTGTAGAACATCCTTTGAACCATCCTCTAAGCCTAGTAAATTTCCAATTTCTTAAGAGTTTGCCCTCTGACTCAATCTCTAAGCCTCCCCTGTCTATACTTCTCTTCACATTTTGCCTCTAACTAAACCTTGAATTAGTATCTTGTAGAACATTTGCCTTTACTTCCTCTAAATTATCCCCTACCTTCATTAAATTCCCTTATAATCAATTATTAATCCATTTTCTTCTAACTTCCAATTAAGACTAACCCAAGTAATACTCCAATCCATATTTCACAACATCATTACATCCAAATTCCTTCTAGAACATATCATCATTCAGCAATTTCTTAAATTCCCATATTACCCAATTTATACACATAAGTGGCATATGCTTGATTTTGTTAACTCTCTAAATAAAACCTCTTCCAATAGCACCTGTACACCATCAAATTTATCAATAACTGGTGGAGCTTAGAATTCAAGTGAAGTATTTAAGAAAAATACAATGGTTTTTACCAAAAACACCATTTTAATCATAGTTTGGGTCTAAAAAATTCATAAAAATTATAGAAAATAATTTTTTGAAAAATATCTTCATAGCATTTTAGCAAAAATATAGGAAAGTTTATAGAAAAATTTCGAAGTCAAAACTACGTTATTAGACTTATTTTTTTCAACATCGAAAAGTATTCGGTTTCATCAATTTCTTAAGCATGTTGCTGTAGCTATCAAATTTTTCTGAAATAATATTTTTCCTACATTCCACATATGAAAATAGTTAGAAATGAACTTTTCTAAAATTTTTCTAGGAAATTTTTATATTTTTAGTAATTTAAAAAAATTCGGCTTGAGAATGGGACCTCATCGGAAATAGGAGCTCCAACCACCATGGGTGCCTGCTACCTTATTGACCAACCGAGACGTAGCCTCCTATATCACCTAGTGGTAGCAGCGGCTAGCTTCCGGTAACTCCTTAACCCATTGCACTCCATCAAGCTAAGATTGCATCCGATTTTGGCATATTTTTCCTTAATTCCTTCTTATGCCTTTTAATCTCCAACTAATTTTCGCTAACTTCCTATTTGTATGTTGATTATGGATGAGAGCTTCCTAGAATTTTTCTGAAGCTTCTGTGTTAGTTTGTGATTTTTCCTTCTCTCTCTTCTTGATGTTAAACATATGTATTTGCATGTTTTGCTTAATTAAATCCCCCATACCTAGCCAAACCAAATTAAAAATTTTTATTAGTGTTATTGAATTTCTTTAGCTTAATTTAGCTTAAAATACAATTATTCAGGTGTTTTAGTTAATTATGGGTTTATATTAATGCACAAAAATCACACTCGATATATGCATAAATACTCTACATGTTATTTTATGTCACATAATATTTTTATTACATATATAATTTATCTCTAAATATTTATTAGCTATCAAAGTTTACTCTATGCAATTTTGATAAATATTATATAATATAGTTAAATAACACTAAATTAGCCATATTATTATTATGTTATTATATTTTTAGTATTCAAGTCTATGGGGTATCTTCAACTAATATTTTGAGTTTACTCATAAATTTCTAGGTTATTTGAGTAAGTTTCACTAATGTCCTAAATTACTTGCTTGAAGTTACTAGATGAAATTATGAGTCTCATATTTCCAAACCTCTTCAAAACAGTTTTGTCCTAAAAAATTTGATGAGCAATCACCTTTATTACTAATTTTGTAATGTTCCAATATCATCAACTACTTTTCATCATAATAAAAGTACTAACAAACCTAATTGTTAAGATATCAATGGGTACCGTTCCTTTATTGTTACCTTACATTTCCAAATCAGTTCCACTTATAATTATCTACTCACTATACTTTCCACATACCTTATCTTTCGATTCCTTAACCTTGTAAATCTATTCATTCTAGTTCTACATAGGTTATTTCTCTATTGTATAACTTTAGTGAGGATTCATTAATTTAATCTTCAATATTACCTTTTGAGTCCTCATGAATTTGCTTAGTATTGCTATATAAGATACTGCATGGTTCCTTACCAAACTTGAGGCAAAGTAAGTTAGACATTTTATATTCAATGTTCCATCTCTTGGTAAGATAACTTAATATCCTCTCCATGCTAAATTTCTATGGTGCTCTTTCTAAGGCATCTTCTAATATTAAATTTATATCATTGAGGTTCATTGTATACTTAATGTCTTCTCTCCATCATATATATTATAAAGGTAAAATAGTTTCATCATGCTACCTAGTTTACCCTCACATTGATAAATTCATAGTCCTATCGAATTCTTTAGTAACTTCTTAATTATCCATATCTCTTGAATCAATCTCCGATACTATGTATTCTCTTTAACTTTTGTTTGTATGCTTTCCAAAACTTAAGTTCTAAATTTTTCTGAATCATGATACCTAAGTATAATGATTATGATTTATCCTCTGATCTTTAATATAGTTAAAATTTCATTTCAAACATTCCTCTATCTGAGCTCAAATTACTAGTGTATATCTTATCTCTTGTCTTTATTCTTCAGCATGCTTTATTACTTTTGAACCAATTATCCAATATGCTGAGAAATTACTTCCTTACCACTATCACTTTAGTTAGATTCCTCCTTGAGTCCACATTGTCTTCATAGTCAAAAGCTTGACATTTCATATACTAAGACATACAATTACACAGTTGAGGTTGGTAAATCTCAATTCTTTTACAAGTTGTACTCAAATGAAATAAAAACTGATAAGTAGATACAATTCAATTGACAGAACCAACGCAATTCTAGAGTGATAAGGACATGGATCATTTTCCAACTTTTTAACTGACATGACATATGTATTTCATGTAAGGAAAAAAGGTTCTTAGAAACGACACAAGACTTGTAACATATAAAGGATTTAGTAGGAGAGAGATAAAAATCACAAATTTGTCATCCTGTTCTTACTTATTCATATGTACTCACTAATATATTATATTACCATCATCTTCCAATCTAGTACATCTACTTATCTCCTATTTGCTTTCATGATTAACATATAGTGTGTAACTTTGCTAATCTTTCCACAATATATCTCTATTGCACCAAAAGTATTATTCTTTTATATTCATACATTACATCAATTTACTTTAAACATTCTTACTCATGTATTCTCTATAACATTCTTTTATTTTCTTCCTACTTCCAGCTTTTTAAGCATAGTTCAATCCATTTTTTTTCCTTTGATCTTAACCTTATATATATGCTAAATCTTTCTCATACTACTTCTAATTAACAATTTCCATAGCCTTTCTAGAATTTTTCTTGTATTATTTACTCGATTTATTAAGTTTCTAGTTATTTCTTTAATTTGTTTCCTTAATAAAGTTTACTTTCCTCTAAATTGATTTTCATTATAAGCCTTTAGTC
Source organism: Lumnitzera racemosa (assembly GCA_024138005.1). NCBI lineage: Eukaryota > Viridiplantae > Streptophyta > Magnoliopsida > Myrtales > Combretaceae > Lumnitzera > Lumnitzera racemosa. The sequence goes on from JAMXBC010000011.1 coordinate 25,658,558, forward strand.
ACTACTTAACTCTATCCTTTACTCATTACTTCCGACTATATTAACTTCCACAAACATCTCATATATTTGCAGTATATACATTACTATTCCTATCTACTCACAAGGTGTGATAAATAGAAGTCTGATGATAAGGAGTATTTTTCTTTTTCTTAAATTAGAACATATATTATCTACTTTCTCAGAGAAATTCATGTCTTAGCCCTAAGCAAGGGAGAGTTTATCTTCGGTATTTGTTTTAGTCTTTTTCTATTCATTTATATTACTTCATATGTCATTCTTCATGCTACCCTAGTAATACCTTCCTTAAGTTTATGTCATAATTTATTGCCCTATTGACCTTTTGAAACTCTTTCACCTTACGTCTTATCATGATCTAGCTTCCATCTTTAAACTTAAGCGCGTCTCTTTGCATTTCTCATGAATTCTAAAAGTTTTCATTTTAGCTTAATTTAATCAGCTTGTCTTGCTTTGTCTTAAGCATCGAATACGAATTCAAGAGGATTATCAATTTCCTATAATTAAAGCTCCTAGTGTTACTTTTTATTGTATTCTTCTTAATGCATTTTCTTCAATCGTTAAATGTTACAATAGCATCCCTATCGCTTGGGTATTTAGTTCAATTTTGTACTATCCAACTTGTGATATATATGTCATTTTTAAGATAATGGGGTTAACGCTTAGCCATTTCTTAAGTATAGCGGTACTTAGAAATGAGTTTACATTTTTCAATCATTTTCCTAGGTTTCTAACTATTGCACTAATTCAATATCTCCCCTTTAAATATGATAGTTTATCCTACATTCCTTTGCACATAATTCGCAATTGGTATACAATTTAATCTCGTTTAATTCTTTTGGGTAAAATTTTCCTATTTTGTTAGTAAAAGTTCCATAATGTATGTCCCATTCATTTCCCCTAATCTCCACATAACATTTTTGGTTAATATGTCTTCTTATAGAAGTACTAATGATGAGATAACTCCTGTATATTACTTATTCATGTATTTCAACAGTTCTAAATTATTCTCTAAGTGATTACTCCTTATTGAATCAAAGTCATGTAATCCTTATCAATATATCTTCCATTAATGTTTCAAAATTCACAAATCATTCATACTAATCACATCTTATGTATATACATAATGATAGAGGAATATCTCTCGTAATACCCAAGTTCTTGCATATAAGAAACTATAGTAGATCAACACTTGTATAAAACATGTTACTTGTATTAATCCCTATAATATAGCATTACCTTCAATCTTGCAGTTTCATAGCGATTTTCAAATAAAAGATACAGGCAAAAAGGTCATCTGTCATGTATCATGCTTATATACCTATTTTAGTAATTGACAGACTTAAGTTGATCTTCATATGCATTTTAAACTTGAAGTCCATTTGATCTCATTCAAGATCATATACTTCCCATCTCCATAGTTTTCATATTTCAATTCCACAACCTGAGAGTATACATCAGAATTTTTATCTTTATATTAGAAACATACTTACATGGGAACTTAACTTTATATCATAGAAAATCACATTAGGAATAAACTTCTCACCATAAAGAACTACATATAATCTTTCATACACATTGAGATATTACTTGTTTACTTTCCTAAGTACATTGCTTGCAAATACTATTTTAGTCAACTATTTATAAGATTATATTTATAATACTTAGATAACCAAACACATCAAAGAATACTAAATACTTTGAAACAACGAGAGCTCATTTCATAAATCTTGGCTTAAACATGTTATTAGTATTCAAGTTTCCTATTTATATTACTATCTAAAGAGATAATCACTAAAAGTTACTTATTCCTACTAACTTTTGACTTTACAAATTATCAATCTCTTTAAGATCAACACAACTTCTCATAAAAATCAATTTTGTGTCCACTCACCTTTGCCTTGTCATTTCTACTTTCAGAAAACAAATTTAATCATCACATATTTTTATATCTCAAGATGTAGCTTCACATATTCTATAATTGTCATTATTATTCTTAACACAAAGTCCCTTCTTTTAATTTTTCTTCATTGGTTTCTACATAACTTTCTATCTAAGTCTTGGTGAAAATTTCTACCTAAGGTTTTATCTAAGAGTTGGTTTCCCCTTGCATTTTATACTCTTTGATTTGCTTATACGTTTGTTTACCCTTGTCTCATCCTTGATTGTTACAGCATCTAACTTAGGGTTAGAGTCTTATTTAGGTTCTCATTCAAATTCATATTATATATCTAGGATATCACCCAAAATATAGAACATCCTCCAATTAACCTTATTATTCCATATGAGTTAGTCTTTAAGTTTACCAGAATCCTCTGAATCACATTATATTGTATCCTCTAAGTCAAATCATGCTCTAATTATTATCATAAGCTTAATCTATCTACAACCTACATTTCTATAAGTAATATAGTAGCAAAATAAATAATTTATTATCACTTGACTCTATTATTGTTAATAAGTCATTAATCTTTATATTCATTAAAACATGAGCACGAGAATCAATTGTCTCAAGTTAATAATGACCATTTAGATATGTGATATAATTATGAAAACTAAACAAACCTTTATCAACTAAGATTCACTAAATGTCCCTACATCATCTAAAATAGGTACATCTCAACCATTTACAACCATCACATTAGAAATTATATCATTGAAATCATCACAATTGTGGACTCCTTATTTATCAAATATCGTTTTCTCCATTGCAGAAATAGTAATACAAATTTCCACCCATCCTTCAATATTACCAATCACCTAACATCTACAAGATGATTCAAGTAATAAGTATATGAATTTCATGTAATTCCAGTAGAAACATCAAACAATACTCAATCAGTTCATCTAAAAACAACTCATATAATTAAACCTTAAAATCCTGGCTCTTTACCATCTATTATAGTCACCTAACATAAATAAGTCAATGGTTTGGAATCCAAAAGTAATCATGACATAAGTTAGATTAACATTATCTATTACTCTATATTGCTTTATATCTTATATGATCTCATACACATATAACTTATATATGACCTTACAAATCTAAGTCTTTTAAGTCCCATTTAATTTCCCCAACCCTCAATGTTCCTAAAGTGTTCGAATTTCTTTTAGTTATGACATCGCAAGGTTGCAAGGTTAGTTCAGAAGAGTCGTGCTTTTAATGGATTATCGACGATCATGCTTTGATACCACCTTAAACTGTCATACCCTAAACCAAATAGTCATAATAGTTTCAACATGTAAACCAACTTAAGTTAGAAATTAGTTGCTTTAGCCGCTAGCATAGGTATAGTTTATACCAGGCCTTTACCACTCCATGGCCTTGAGTTATTTAATTCAATATCTATTTGGCATCAACCTGTGATGAAATTTTTTAAAATAACTTTTGAAAGAGACTCTATGGTATAAAATTTTGAGAATAAAACAATTTTTATGAATAACTTTAGAAAAATGAAATAATAAGGATTTATAAAAGTCTATAGGTTTACTGAACATAATAACAATAACAATAATTGAAAACTAGAAGGTTACTTGAAGAAGCCCTATTAGTTTTCAATGGGATTAGTAAAGTTAATCAATAAAATAGGAATCTAACCAATTGGTCTTAAATCTCACTCCCCGACCCCATTCTCTACACATTTGGAACTTAAAAGCAGTACTAGTATATCTATTAGGAAGCTGGCAAAACAGCTATAAGAGAATAAGCGACAACTTGCTTAGTAAGTAGAATAGAGACAATATCACATATCTATCATAAGAAAAGTTGATTAGATGTAATGCATGTTTAAGCAAAAACCATTGGATGACATTGGCTAATCGTCATGAGATTAGAGAAATTGTACCCATTCTAATCCGAGTTTTGAGGAGTTTTACTCCATGCAATTTCTCTAATTATAATCCTCAATCTTGCCATAATCTCTTCTCATGTCACTTAATATGACTAAAGGTAGGGAAAGGACCACTTTTGCTATCCTCATTGAAGGGTCCATTTTAGCCTGGGAAACCTAGTCGTTTTCCCTAGTGGGTTATGATGCAAGAATATTTAGTAATTAGTACATAAATCTAGTACTCAAGATAACTACAACCATATTTAAGCACACACATTGTATATGCACAAATAACTAACTTTCATCCATAAACAAGATATACTAAGGTCTCCAAGTATTCTTAAACAATACTTCAAAGTATGTGAAACGCTAATCCCACTTATTTAGAACTCAATTGTTTGTTAACTCGGTTATCTACATGTCCATGTGGGTGATCCCTTAATATTTATCTCAATGCAATACTTTATTCTGCAAATAAATTAGGAAATATTACTAATTTACACGTCTATAATAGAATTAAGTTGATTAGTCGTTGGTTTACTAGTTTATGCGATCAGTATTGGAAGTTTAGAATAGTATTATAAGTTTATGTTACCTTCTGAGGTATCCCCTAAGTTAAGATGCCCTTGAAATATTTACCGGAAAAGCTTATGAGATATCCTCTGCACTACTTAGGCATTGAAGTTCACCATAGATTCAACCTTTACATTACTTTCTAAGGTCGACAAATCCCCAAGGTTTTCGATAAATGCCTTCTAAGTTAAGCTTTAAGTTACGTCACCCTTGAAGTTTTTAAACTATAAGCTTTTGAGTTATTCTCTAAGCCATATTAGGTTTAAGGTGTTAACAAGTTTAATCTTTGAATTATTTTCTAAGTTTGATAAGTACCTAAAATGTCCTATCGATTATCCTTTGAGCTAAGTTATGGATGAAATCAGGTAAAGCTTTTATGCTGGGAATCCTCTAAATCACCCCTTGAACCTTACTAGAGTGAGGGTTCATAACAAAACCAAGTTCTAAATCACCCTTTGAATTTGATGAGTATTAAAGATTGCTTATAAATTATCCTCTAAAACAACTTCTGGGTGCTCACACTCATATATTTTCATTTTAGGTATCCCTTAAGGTACCTTTTGAACCAACCCTATACTCTACTTTACTTTTAGATCTTTTGGCTAAACATCCTTTAAACCATCCTTTAAGCTTAATGATTTCTAATTTCTTAAGAGTTTACCCTCTGACTCAATCTCTAAGTCTCCCTTATCTATACTTCTCTTTGAATTTTGCCTTTGATTTAACCTTTGAATTAATATCCAGTAGAACATTTGCCTTCACTTCCTCTATGTTATCCTCTACCTTCATTCAATTCCCTTATAATCAATTTATTAGTCCATTGTTTTCTAACTTCTAATTAATACTAACCTAAGTAATACTCTAATCCATATTTCAGCATCATTACATTCAAATTCCTTATATTAAATATCACCATTCACCAATTTCTCCAATTTCCATACTACCCAATTTATTCACATAAGAGGCACATACTTGATTTTGTGAACTCTCTCAATAAAACCCCTTCCAACAGTACCCATACACCATAAAATACATCAATAACTAGTGGCGCTTAGAATCTAAGTGAGGTCTTTAAGAAAAGTACAATAGTTTTTACCAAAAACATCATTTTAATCATAATTTAAGGCTAAAAATTTCATAAAAATTATAGAAAATAATTTTGTAAAAAATCTCTTCATAGAATTTTAGTATAAATATAGAAAAGTTTGTAGAAAAATTTTAAGGTAAAAACTACATCTTTAGACTAATTTATTTCAACATTGAAAAGTGTTCGATTTCATCGATTTCTTAAGCATGTATACTGTAACTATTAAGTTTTTAAGAAATAATATTTTTTCTTATATTCTATATATGAAAATAGTTAGAAATAAAATTTTCTAGGAAATTTTTATATTTTTAGTACTTTTAAGAAATTTAGCTTGAAAACGGTACCTCATTAAAAATGGGAGCTCTGGTCACTAGTGGTGGCTACCACCTTATCGACTGGCCTAAACGTGACCTCCTTTGTTGCCTAGTGGTAGTGGCATGCCTTAGCAAGTCCTTAACCTATCACACTCCTTCAAGCTCATATTGCATCATATTTTTACATATTTTTCCTTAATTCCATCTTATGTCTTTTAATCTCCAACTAATTTTCCCTAACTTCCTATTTGCATGTTGATTATGGTTGAGAGCTTCCTAAAATTTTTCTGAAGCTTTTGAGTTGGTTTGTGATTTTTCCTTCTCTCTCGCCTTGATGTTAAACATATGTATTTGCATGTTTTTGTTTAATTAAATCCCCAATACTTAGCCAAACCAATTCCACATTCCTATCAAAAGAAATTCTTAGTCATCCTAAGAGTTTTGAAATTTTTTATTAATGTTATTGAATTTCTTTAGCTTAATTTAGCCTAAAATACAATTATTCGGGTGTTTTAGTTAATTATAAGTTTATATTAATGCATAAAAATTACACTTGATGTATACATATATACTCTATATGTTATTTTATGTCACATAATATTTTTATTAGATATATAATTTATCTCTAAATATTTATTAGCTATTAAAGTCTACTCTACACAATTTCAATAAATATTATATAATATAGTTAAATTATACTACGTTAGCTATAGTATTATTATTTTATTATATTTTTAGTATCTGAGTCTATGGAGTGTCTTAAACTAATATTTCGAATTTGCTTGTAAATTTTTAGGTCATTTAGGTTAGTTTCACCAATTCCTTAAATTACCCACTTGAAGCTACTAGATGAAATTGTGATTATCACCCTTATGTACCTTACATATGTGTGGATTAGCAAGTTCAAGGAGATACATGAACATGAACCACCATTGTATTCATGTTCGTGTACCTCATAGGTGTTCAAATGTTCAAGGAAAAAAGAGATAAACGAGTGTAAAGATAGCCATATTACACCTATGTACCTTCTTGTGCACCTTCTTTCCAGATGTTCTAAACTTTAATAAGAAAAACTAATTAGTAGTCTACAAATAATCAATCTAAGGGACGTTGTTAAGGTGGAACTAGAAATAATTTAGGATTATCTTTTGAACTTGAAAATAAGTACTAACATCAATGCACCATGCATTCTAGTTTAGGAATCAGTAGATATTTGATATATCTCAACTTAACTACTTTAGGTACAAGGATACGTTGTTTTCTTCGCGTGTTTGTGTAGGCCTTTTATAGTAACCAATAAACCTAATACATATCTAACTTAATGTATGTATGTACTGAATGTATTTAGTTGTGCCTACGGGACTAAAAGTATAAACAATCTTAGGGTAACAACCTAACGTTCCATATGTGGCATTGTCTCGAGTGGATTTGAATATAAAAAATATCTAGGTAAGTTTAGTATACTAAATTGGACTCTAAGGCATTAGAGAACACCCAACATGTTACTCCCTAAATTTAAGGGTTGATTTTGTTGATCCTATAAGTTGCTTAGTTCAAGGCATGACACAATTTTGTTTCTTATAATCATAGTCTCTTAACTTAGCACACAACTTACTAGATCTTTATAAAGAATAAAATATAAATCAGATGCTTAAAAATATTATGAGGCATCAAATTTCTCATGTGAACCTTTAAGATCACAAAAAATCGATGTCCCCCACCAAACAATAAAATGAGTAGTCAAGTAATTCTAAAGCTATCATTTCTTATGATAACCTACATCTGCATCTTGGCATAGGTCCTCCTATTGGGTATGCATAGACTCTGATGCACTCATGATCTTAATCTATCCAAGGGTTTTAGCTTCATTAACCTATAGAAAACTATAGTAGAATGGGCTAAGGAACCATGGGCTTAGTAAGGAACAAGAGGAATAAAACATATACAAGCTGAGTAAAACATCATAGTTGTTAATTAATTATTAAATGTAATGCATATATAAGCAAATGCCATCCACACGACGATATCCAATTTATCATTGTGAATAGAGAAATTACACTTGCTATAACTTGCGTTAAGAAGTTTTAGTGCAATACAATAGCTTACGATCGAACTCGAGCTTATACAATGGAGACATTCCTCCTCCCTCGACTATCTTCAAACTAGTGACTGCAATCTTATCATGACCTCTTTTTCTATTACTTATTTGACTAAGGGTAAGAAAGACCAATTTATGATACCTCTTTGAAAGGGTCGGAGTTTAGGTAAACAATTCTATTTAGCCCCTAATAGGTTGCAATGTATGTGATTTTAGAGTATTAGATGAAATTTAAGATAGTCAATTTAAGGGGGACTAACCAATTCACAAACACATAATATAAGAGTTAATTACATAGTAGCACATCAACATATATAGCTCAGCTTTCAACCTGCATATCAGTATCCAAGTACAAGCATAGCATGTACATAGCCAACTACTTACAACTACAAACAAGTATGTGCTCTATTTTTCCAAATGAGAAAAGCATTTATATTGCTTACTTGACAATAATTTTAGTCTCACTTCTCTAAGGAAAAATTATTTTCAAAGCTTCAATTTCCCTATATAACATAGTAAAATTTTAAGATTTATAAAACTTACTAAAATGTTATTCAATATAATTCATTTTAACTTATGATTTTGTCGTTGTAGTCGCTCACTAAATCTATTGAGTATTAATAAATCTTATATAATATATTCTATTGAATCCCATCATAATCCAATTGTACTTGAAATATGCACTTATGTAAGAAAATGTGTACATACATGTATATAAATATTGTGTATATTGTTAATTTGTATTTGTAATAGACATACTTCATTTATATAGATACTCAAACACCAATTATGTATAGCTAAGTACATACTTGTGAATATATTAATAAAGTCTATTTATGACTCCAACACGTATATTATTAATACATAGTAGATATACATAGCTAAGGAATATAGATGAGAGTTGGTGACATAGACATATTTATAGATATTGTAATTTGCAACATTAGGAACTTATGACGTCATTTAAAAAAAACAATTAAATAGTACTAACAATTAATTTATAAGTTTAGGAACTCTACGAATAAAGTAGCTTTAGTGGTTTACTTAATAAAATAGATATAACCTTATAGCTTCATACGAGCTACTTAAAAATAAATATGAGGTCCACATGCGTAGTGCAAGTACATGTATATAATGACATCCTATGTTTTACTTATTTTCTTTCTCTCTCTATATATATATATGTATGTATTTTTATAGTTTATAGTATGAGACTTATATCTTCAATGATAAATATATATATATATATATGTATTGGTGGAGTTAGTCAAGTATTATATAAAAGATACCATTATGTTTGTAACAAACCGTATATTATATTTATGAAGTTACATTTAGGTTTAGAACAAAATATCATAGAACATATTTTCTATGATATTATAGAAATAGATTAACAATTTTCTTTTTCTTATTTCATTGTTATAAAAATTAGTTATCCTAACATATTTAGGTTCGTAAACCCTAGGGGTCAGTTCAATACATAAATTCAATATTATTATCGTTAATCTATCCAATGGATACCTATTTTGAAATTCAAAATTTCTAATTCAAGATCATCACTTTACTTTAAGAAATTTATATTTATACCCTTAAGGCATGATGAACTTCCTAAATAGTCTATCTTCATATACTTTTATTATCACATTAACATATACATAATAGGTATTAAAATCAAATTAAATTCTATATACTTACCTTTCCATATTTAATGTGATATCCCTTAATGTTTTATATACATCGTACCATTAAGTAACAAATAAGAATCATATACACATATATATGAATGTTTGTTGTAAAATAATATGTATTCATACATATATATATATATTGATACATATACCATGGATATATATTTTTTTAATTATGTAAATGAAGTTGGTAAGATATGATAATAATTTAGGAGTTATGAACATGAAAAGATTACAAAAATTAAAACTTATGTACCAATAATTTATTCCTCTTTTCTTTTATCTTCTATCTCTCCATCTCTCTCTCTCTCTCTCTCTCTTAGGTTCTTTCTCATGCAAGTTCTCTCCCAATGTCTCTATGAGCCCAAATTTATAACCTTTTTTCACTACTTAAGATAGAAATCAGGCTACTAGACCATTGACCTGGCAACCAAGCCCGAGGATTAAAGGGACTGGTAAGGTGAATCCTCTTATTCCAGCCAACTCCTACCCAGGTTGACTATCTCTTTGTTGACCTACTTTATATGTTGAGTTGAATGACTACCCATCTCTCAAAGATTGTGTGCTAAAATGCACAATGCCAAGATAATAGCCAATTATCGTTCCCTCACTCATGCTTGAGCCTACTACTTGCTCAGCCTTACTCTTACCAAGAGGTTAAGAGACTTACACCAGACTAATCCTCAATCACCTTTGCCCGAATAAGCAATCTACTCGTACTCTTTGTCTACATACTCCAACAACATTGCCAACGTATCATTATTACGTGTATAGGACTACGTGAAGGATATACTATACTAATAATTTCTTTTCTTGAATATTTATTTTTAGTCTTTTGTATTCTTGTACATTACTTCTTTAGGACAATATCATTTTTATCTTTTCCCTTTTAGGCAAATTGCCTTAACTTATTGGGTATTAATACCCCTTATATTTGTAGCTGTAATCATTAGATTACCATTAATAGACTTGATGTTTTTCCTTCTCGTAAACACTAATTGTTTACTTTCATTTCACTCTTATCCTAACCTTAAGAAAGGCTAGGTGGTGAGTAACCTCACTAGACCAATTTGTGCATCATATCGAGTTACATCGTGAGTCCTTGGAAGTTCCATCAGTGTATCATATCCTGTAGAGCTGTTCGTAAGTTTTTGCTTACTTTTCATTCACTCTTTTGTACATTCCCTACCACTCTTTTTAAGCTTTTGGTAAGGTTGGACCCAACCCCACGACCGGCCTTATCTGTCTTTGGCTGTGGTCCATATTAATATAATACTATTGTTTAATTTAGCTTCCCAAGCAACTCTAATATAGATAAGGATGGACATTCATTACCTATGCAATATGAAATTAGTTTTTATGCTTAGAAGGAGAAAACTATTTTATTGATTTGTTTATTTCATTATTAATTGATCTAATTTTGTATAAATTTCTCAATATAGTTTTATCTAGATTCCTTATTCCTTAATAGATGGTAAATGATTCAAATATAATGGTATACCTTTATGTGCAATATCGGGGTAAATAGGGTTGCCAATCTTATACATTTATGGTTTATAAGTAAGGACAGGACTCATTTTAAGAGTCTAATTCCATGTAAATATTTCTTCTAATTTTTAAGATTTCATAGTAAAAAGTTGGTGCATGGTTGGACCCACTAAAAGGTGCAAAGAGAAGGTTTATATAATGTTGTTAAATTAGAAGGAGCTTAGCTAATGATTCTATTTTTCCTTCTACAACCTAGGTGTACATAATTATATTATTAACTTCTTTATTTTTTTTTTTATTTTGGGTTCAAAACTCATATTATTAACTTAATAGTTTTTTATTTTGAAAAAGATGAGTCCATCCTTCCTATTGATGAATCTAATGTTCAAGTGTCATCTTATCAATTTCTTGCATTCGAGTGGAATTTTGAAGTACCATATCTTAATTGACACGTATATATCCAAGATGAAGCAAATAACATAGAACTTTCATTTATTTAGTGAGCAATTTGTTTGTTTCCTTTTTTTTTAATGCACTTTAGTGTCTTTTTTTTTCAATGATACTTTAAGTTAAACTTTACATAGGTAAAGGACTAAAATTGTTATATTAATTATTGGGCTAAGCTTAATATTTATTTGAGCATGACTCCTTAGGCTAGGTGTTAGGGTCTAAGAAGTCAAGTATATATTGAGATGATTTAGGGAGAATTAGTTTGATGGGCTTGGAATAGGGACCGTTGAATTGATTTGTCCATCTCTAACTTTTCTTAAGTAGGCTTATGCACCTATAAAAAACACTATTAGCCTTGGGCCCATTAGCTAGCTCATTCAAGATAAATATGAATTGAGTAAGCTTCATCTCGTCCATTAATCGCCAAGATGATCCAATGGATGTCATCAAGCCTGGAGTCTCTAAATACTCAGCTAATTCCTTCTCATTTGACATAACTCCAAAGATAAAAAAAAAAAATAGTGTTGCACTGTAAAACCTCTACTCTTTAAGATCAAATAACATTCAGGTAAAGAACAGTCTCAATTGCTGAAGAATTGTAAGGTTGATGTTCTAGGTCCCCTAGGCTCCCCTATTTATCACTTATATATTCGAGATTCCGAAATTGTCTTTTCCTCCTTCCTATCATTTTCTCTCTAATTGTCCTATTAAGTGTCATCTTTATGTCATTACTCATGTAACTCATACGTAATTGCTCTAATGCAAACCCCTTCATCTACAACTTATATTTAATAATTATCAAAGGGTTAAGTGACTTTGTTGTTTACTTTCAGTTATTTGACTAATTAGGTATGTTATATATAGATATATATATGTGAATATATATATTGCATTACCTATACCTCATACGTATACATTATCTTGGAATTATTATTTTATATCATTTTTTAAACTTTATTGCATATCTTTAAGGTTTCATTAGTTTATGAAACTCAAATTTTACAATCCTAATAAATTATGAGTTTTACTTCTTATGATACTATTTGGTGCTCTTCAAAACTTTTTATTGGTCCTAAGTTTTGAGAGAAAGGCCTTAAGTATACTTTTGTTAATGTTTTTACTTTATACAATGTATGTAACATACTTGAAATATCAAAGCTTATGGGGTAACTTTACCTTACTTTTGTCATATTATAACAAGTACTAGCCTAAGCTATAGGTTACTACATAACACTATAGAGTTATTTATTATATATTTATAGGTGTATCTTACTCCTAGCTTTCGGACGTTAAAGTTGTATTATAAATGGACTATTCAAACATTTGAAGATATGTTGCGTGCTTATGTCATGGAGTTTAAGGGAAGTTAGGATACTTATTTACCTTTAATAGAATTTGCTTATCATTTGACAATATAAATGCCCCCATATGAATTATTATATGGAAGAAAGTATAGATCTCCCCCATTTTGGGATGAAATAGAGAAGATAACTTTTGGGGCCTGAACTGATATAAGAAACGATAGAAAAAGTAACAGTTATTAAGCAAAGGAGAAGATAGAAAAAAGAGTTGAGCGGACTTAAAATGACAACTCGTAGAATTTGAAGTTGGAGATCATGCATATTTGAAAATAAACCTAATTAAAAGTATCCATCATATAAAGATTCAAGGGAAGCTAAGTTCCTAATATGATGGGTTGCTTAAGATTTTAGAAAGAAATAGAAACCTATCATATCACTTAAGACTACCCCCAAACTTGTCTAGCATCCACAATGTGTTTCACATTTTTGTTCTACGAAAACATGTACTCAATCCAAATCGAATTACGGAATTAAAGGCTATTAAGTTGAAAGAAAATTTAACTTATAAAGAACATCCAGTAAAGATCTTGGATTAAAAACTCAAAAGTTACGAAATAAAGAAATTCATTATATGAAGGTAATTTGGAATAATTGTGGAAAAGAGGAAATTACTTGGGAGGCCGAAGAAGAAACTAGTCGAAGATATCTACATTTATTTAATGAATCAGGTACGGTTTCTAGTTTTCAAGTTTTGAGGACACAACTTTCTTAATTGGGGGAAGGATTTAAACTCCTAAAATTTTTTATATAAGTTTGTAATTGTTATGATATAATTTAGAGATATACTCAAAATAGGTTAAAATCGCTAAAAAGGATTTACAAGATATAGTTTAGACTACTTATAAATTTCATAAGTACTATTAAATATTAACTCTTATAAACTTAAAATAGGACTTTTAGAAATAAAAAACTTTAGTAAGAATTTAAGACCTAAAAGCTTATCATAACCTATGTAAATCTACCCTAAATCTACTATAACCATACTAATTCATCCAAGCTAAAGACCAAAATCTATCAAACAATTGAAAATGGAATGGATGGATGTAAGATCCAAGTGGCATATGGATTTGCTAAGAAAAAGACATTCATTTGTCATCTAAGTATCACTTTCATCATCATCTATCTACTAACTTATCTATACATGTAAGCATAAAAGTGACCTAAAAATGAAACCTAGTCCATGAAGAGTTTTGTTTTCCTAAGTAATCTATCTTCTTATTATTGTCTTATGGATATCTAAAGAGGGGGCCAAGATCTTAGTAGGATACCACTTAGATTTATTTTAAAATCTCTTTAGATAGATAAATAATCTAGAGTCAAAGTTGATCAACATTAGTAAAAAATAATGGCTAAGATTAAGACAAATGAAAAATGCCATTTTAATGACCCAAGACCCATCATATGACTACTTTAATCTTAGATTAACTAAACTAATTAACTAACAACTAAATATTTAAATCAATATCGTATATAAATCCTAAAGAGTTAAGCACTATAAAATCATATCTCAACATTTCTTGCAACGTGTAATGAACAATTTTCAAAACATGTGGAAGAACCCTATCTATTACAAGTGGCATATGGCATGGAAGTAGAGAATTTCAAATTATCTTCCTTATGTCATTTTCATCCAACTCCATTATATTGTCATCTACATAACTAAGTATGAAAATGACATAAGCAAGACATATGATAAAAATGTCCTTATCCTTAAGAGTTTAATTCCTTTAAGCAACTTCTAAATAATATTCAAATAATATCCTAATTTATATAAATAGGGATTCTTTACTACATTTGGGACCACATCTTATCCTTATAGTTCACTACATCCATCTCTCTCATCTTGTCTTCATCCCACAAATCAACCAATATTTCACTTCTTCCACCTAACCTCCAATGTCAACAACAAAGCATAGTAGGTTGTTTTTGAGTTTTTTAAAGCAACTCTTAATTTAAAAAGCAGCAACACTTACTAATAACCTATCTTTGATTCCATAGTCTTTATTTTTTTTTTTCAAGTTAAAAGACTCTTCTAAACTCTTATTACACAAAAAGTTTTTCAAGATTCCCAAATGTATCGAGAATTATTTTAGTAAAGCTATTTTATGAAACTTTCAGGTTTTTTCAAAAATTAATTTCATCTTTACAATTTTCCACTAAAAAACTTTTTCAAACTTTTCACCTACTTCTCTACTTTATGTAAGTTTCAAACTTTTCTTATCAATTAGTTTTCAAAAATGAGTTTTTTTTTTTTATTTTTTATGATAAGATATGTTTTTTATAAAAGGAAATCTTTATCAAAGAGTTCTTTATTTCATTCTTACATTCAATTTGTATACACATCTAAAATATCACGACTAAAAGTTTATATTTCCTTTTCAAAATAACTTGATAAGAAACTTAAAGGAATCAAGTAGATAAATCTATACCTAAATAATGATTCTAAAGTCTCATGTTTAGATTTTTATGACATATATATCTTGGAACCATGATCCTGGAACATATTTAGACATATTGAACTTATTGGACATATGGAAATATGGACATATTCTTTACCTTGACTATTCAGACCGTAATGATTAGACCTATTATAAGGATCAGAACCCAAACATGAGGACTATTGACATGACATGACAGAATGATTCAAACATAACACTAATTAATTAAAAGACTTTATAAAACTATAAGATTATAACCAACAAAGAAATCTTATATGTATAATTGGTATTTACTTCTTATTGTGTTCTTTTAGGTAATTGTACGTTTGAGCTACCCGAAGACTATTACAACGAGTAATAGAAATGATCAGGTGAATATCTACGATGAGTATTACTTACTTATATTTATAGTTAGTAGCACTTTAAATATATTTATCAACCTGTTTGTGTGTAGGGTATCGGGAAAGTGCTTATCTTTGATTTATGTGAATTGCTTGTGAAAATATTATAAGATATTCAACAAAATGCTGTTGATGTTTATGATGTGATGTATTTGTATGCAAGTGTTTGATAATTGGTTGATCACTTATTAATCAACCTTCAACATAATGGAACGTTAATGTGAAATGGTCATGCATAGTATACTGCCTAAATCTATTTCTACCAATACTGCCACATAGGGAATGAAAAGGTTAGAATCTCCTTCATCTTTTACAAACTAAGTGACTTTGAGGATGATCGTGTATTGGATGGGGCTGCATCCATTCTTTTGTTTTTGGTTACATACATTTAGAGGCTGATCAATGATCTGATTAGTTCTTGGTCATTTGGTGGTTAGGGAAGGCATCCTTTTCTTAACATTTCATTTAGGCCTTTTAAGGACCGATCAAGAGACACTTATCTTATGACTTATTTACATGGCTTTTGTGAACATTTCTTTTTTGTTCCTTCAGCTAATTGGAGATCCTTCTTCTTGGGGATTATAGTGGTTTCAAGGTTGAACATTTTGTTGGTTCTCCTAGATAACTGAGAGATTAGCTCTCTCTTGACTTCAAGGAGAATGTTACACATTTGGTTCTCTTAAGACTGATCAAGGTACTTCATCTCTTGATCATTATACTGACATAGGCATTGGTTCAGCTGATAATTGAGATTCTACAACTATTTTGTTATGGTATCTAAGGATGTCGTGCAAAGAGACTTTATTTGCTAAATTTAGACCCTTTGGCATTGGTGGAACTACTAATCCTCAAACTAAGGTCAAGGGAAGGAATAAACTCTAGACTCCATGTTAGATATCGGTTGGCCGTATATATTGCTCATATCATATGCTTGATTAATTAACTACATATCACATGCTTGAAAAGTTGTTTATTGTGCTTGAACGATGGTGTGAGTGGATTTCTCACTAAGTTGACTGTAGCTTACACCCCTATAATTCTAACTTTTTGCAAGAAATTTGCTAGCTGTATCCAAGAAGTTTTAAGCTTTTGGTCAGCTTTAAGAAGATAGAAGTGATCTTTAAGGAAGAGTGTGAAAAGATTATGGAGCTTATAGTTAATATGTTTTAAGTACTTTATTTATAATGGTTTGTAATATTAATTATGATAAAGACTATAACTTTCTAAGTTTTGTACCATCTATTTTAAGTTATAATATGAACCTTTATTATGTATGATTAAATCTGTGATACCTTAAGGATTGATTTAGGAATGACGCTTCATGTACTCTTTTGAAGTAATTAATGGGTATGAAAGTACTAATTAATTACTTTTGATTAGTACATGGTCGTTTGTCACTTCTAGACTATCTTATAGATTGTGATAGATTTTATTGGTATTAGAGAAAAGGTTTTTACATATAAAAAATCCATAATTATACATGAATAAACATTTGAGAGTAGGTAGAAATGGGGTAATATAAAAAATAAATAATTATACATAAATAAACATTTGAGATTGGGTAGAAATGAGGTAAGTATAAGTATTTTATTATTACTAAACTATGCTTTCTATTCTATTCTAATATGACCTTACAACAACAAAAAGCTTTTGGAATGAATTTGTCATAGTTGATGGAGAGCCATTGGTAGAATATCAAAAGTGGTTGCATATACCTTATTCGAAATTTTGAACAAATGGAAGGAAGGACTTAGGGCCAAATGAGCAAGGGTAATGGATGAGTTAGATAAGAGTTTGGTGATCGAAGCTTCACCAATCAAGTATATTTACACGTTGGAAACATATGTTGTTACCAATAGATAATCTGGTAAAGTTGAGGATGCAAAGTTTGTAGTCTCCACCCTTGAGAAATCGAAAACCCCAGATTTCAAAGAATGAATTCCACTAACCTCTATCTTAGCTTATGCTCATGATATAAAAGATAATCATATTAGATTGAAAATAGATACTCTAAGTTGGAGTGATATTTATGAAAGGAGAGTATGGTTAATTAGACCTTGTTTACCTATCCTTAAACCTGACCAACCAAAATCACCTAAAAAATTTTAGAACCCACTTACTTATGCGATAGACATCATGAAAATCAATAAAAATATAATTTCTTACTCTTCCTCTAGCACTTCATACTATTCCTTTAGCATGCCTAGAAACCATAATTGGGAAGAGAATACCAACTAGGGTGTTGGTCTAAGTTGGAATGAATATTCTATTGAAAACTAGTATGAAACCCCACCAAATTTGGATGAGATTCTTCTACCTTATGACACTTGCAAATATTACAACCTTGAACCTATTAATATTTATCCAAAACCCATCTGTTATAATGTTGACCTTAAACTAATCCAAGTAAATTTACACTTGACCCTAGGAAATGAACTTAATAATGCACAAGTTGAAACTTGGCTAACTTATAGAGATCAAGATGATAGTTCAAGTGAACAAACCTAACCTAATTCTTTAACTAAGCTAGAAGATGGTAAAAAACCTAAGGTAGGCAATAAGACAAGCTATAGCTGTACCCACAAGAGGAAGAAGTGTGCTGGATGGCCCTATGAGTAACTAGAAAATGACTTGTAAATAAAGTGTATTGAATAAATGACTATTGTGTTCTTGTTATGACTATGCATGATAAATTTGGTTAAGTACTAAAGGATTTGACTATGTAAAAAGGGTATATAGTGATGTATCTACTTATAAAAGTTTAAATAAAGTGACTACTTTATATGTGTGTTATATAATAGTATCCATAACTGTCTAATTAAGTTATACATATACTTTATGCAGTAGATGACAAAGTTAAAGACTTCACAATATACCCCCTAAGAATCTAGAAAAAAAATAATAATACTTAGCCTCAACAAGATTGGTTTAATGACGTATTAGAAATAATACATCAACAAACTGAAATCTTAAGTAACCTTCCTAAGATAAGACAACAACAACTGGCATTAGCACTTGAACAGCTACCTGTGGCATTTGAAGAGATACCACTTCCTAACATGGAAGTTGTGCTAGCACTGTAGCAAAATAAGAGCATATTGCCTGAATTTATAATATGCAATAAGTATTTGATGGAACATTTGGGAAACCGGATGAAGTAGAAAACTGGATTACATAAATTGAAAGGTCTTTAGAGGCATTTGAAGTACCTCCTCACTTAGGAGTGAGTTATAGTAATTATCTCCTCAAATTAAGGGCTCATACTTGGTGGGAGTCCAAAAGGACATTTTTACCTCAACCCATAACATAGGCAATTTTTAATAGAGAATTCTTGAAAAATTATTTTCCTAGTAGCCTCAAAGAAAAATATCATACTAACTTCCTAAACATCATGCAAGTTGGTTGAAATATAGATCAATATGAAAGTGAATTTAGTAAGCTATTACAATTTGCACCTAAGTCCCATCAAAATAGTGATTAATTGAAGAAGCAAGTATGAATGGATATACTAGAACTAGAAATGTAGAGGAGATTAGAAGAATTTGAAGCTACTACTTTTAATGAGTTAGTGGAAAAAACTCTAGTGCTTGAAAGTGCTAAGAAAAGAGAACAAGAAAGACTTAGAAGGATAGGAATAATATTAGGCTAAAGAAAATTAGAGGATGTACAACCTAAATATAAAGTAAAGAGGCCTATAATGTACCCTACCTAATCAAATGGTAGAAGAGTAGTTAGAAAAGGAGTTGTAAAATGTTGGAAATGCAATGGAAATCATTATCCAAAAGATTGTGTGCAATTAAGAAATAAGTATTATTTCTATAGGGTTGGAGACCATAAAATAATGGATTGCCCTAAGAGAGTCAATAATCCATACTTTATTTGTAAGAAGGTGTGAAACTTCTTAAATAATTGCCTAAAACACTAGAAAACAAGTGTACTTGCTATAAGACAAACTTCTTTAAAGACAAGTCAAAGGAGGAACTCAATCTACCAATTTGGAAGCAACTGTATGGGTTTTCAACATGGAAGGATCATGTGAAGAAGCAAATGAACTGGAAATGGAGCTTGCTACTTTTGATGCTTATGATACCAAAGACATTGAGTTAGTTGCAGGTTAGTAATTTATGATTTTCTTGCAAAAACCATAACATAAAATAACAGCAATTAAAGAAAATATCCTAGAAGATATCTAAAAATATTTTCAAGAAATATTATAATATGTAATACCCTTGTATATACTTTGTTCGACATTGAAGCTACGTATTCTTTTATTTCAAACAAAGTAGTTGAATAAGTAGATTTACCAAAAACTCATTAGCCTTTAGTTTTGGGGTTAAATCACCAACTAGAAGCATAATAGATATAAGTGAGATAGTAAAGTCTTGTTATATTAAGGTATTTGAGCATGAGACTGAAGCAAATATGATAATACTTTTGATTAGAAAGTATGGGGCTATATTAGGTATGAATTGGATGTCATCAGTATAAGCAATTGTTAATTGTCAAAGAAAAGAAATGATGTTTAACTCTTTAGATAGGATTAGAGTTATATTTGTTGGAGAAGCAATGCACTCCAAATAAAAAGAGTTAAGTTTAGTTGAAATAATTGCAAGTAGTGAGCACCTAGCTTGTAATTGGTATTTGGTTTATGTTACGAAAGGAGAAAAGGATAAATAAGACATTAATGAAATCAAGGTGGTAATGGAACTTGCAGGTGTATTTTCAAAAGAATTACCTAGATTACCACCTAAGCGAGAAAAAGATTTTTCAATAGACATGAAGCTTGGCACAGAACCAATTTCATAAGCACCATATAGAATGGCTCTTATTGAACTCAAAGAGCTTAAGAAACAACTATAAGAATTATTGGATCAAGGATTTATATAACCAAGTATATCTCCTTGGGGTGCTCCTGTGTTGTTTGTAAAAAAGAAAGATGGTTCTTTATGACTTTGTATTGATTATAGAGAATTAAATACGATAACCATTAATAATAAGTATCCTTTACCAAGGATAGATGATTTGTTCGATCAATTATAAGGGGAAAGAGTATTTTCTCTTATTGACCTTAGATCGGGATATTATCAGTTATGGATTAAGCTAGAAGATGTACCCAAAATTGCTTTCCATACTCGATATGGTCATTACGAATTTTTGGTGATGCCTTTTGGATTAACAAATGACCCCATAACTTTCATGGATTTGATTAATCGAGTAATCTTATCACTATTGGACAAATGCATGATTGTTTTCATTGATGATATCTTAGTGTATTCCGTCACCCTAGAACAATACGGGAAACATATGAGAATAGTGTTGTCGGCTTTAAGAGATCATAAGTTGTATACCAAATTGTCTAAATGTGACTTTTAGTTAAAGAAAATTTCTTTTCTTAGACATAAGATATCTATTGAAGGAATATCAATAGACCTTAAGAAAGTCAATGTTATTGTTGAGTGGAAAAGGCTAGAAACGATTACTAAAGTAAGGAGTTTTCTTGGTTTAGCAAGGTATTATAGAAAATTTGAGAAGGATTTTTCAAAGATTGCTAAACCACTTACTCGATTAACCTAAAAGAATGAAAAGTTAATTTGGAATGAGAAAAGAGAACAAAGTTTTCAAGAGTTGAAGAGACAATTCGTTTCTGCACCAATACGAGTGTTACCTAACAATCATGAACCCTTTTCAATTTATAGTTTTGCTTCAAGAAATAGATTGGGATGTATGCTAATGCAAAATGGGAAAGTGATAGCTTATGCATCACGTCAATTAAGACCCCATGAGCAAAATTACCTAACTCGTGATTTGGATTTATATGGCTAAAGATGTGAAATATACACCGATCATAAAACTCTCAAGTACTTATTCACACAAAGGGGATTGACTATGGTTGCAATTAATAAAGGACTATAATTATGCGGAAATAGCTTCTTTGCTTACAAGCCAACATGAGCTTATTCGAGAATTTGAAAAAATTAAATTTAGAATTTAGTTGACATGAATCAAATGTGGAGTTAGCAAACTTGATGATTGAACCTACATTAAGAAGTCGAATCAAAGAGGCTTAGAAAGAGGATTCAATTATGCAATCAATTCAATAAAGAAAGGAACAAGGTAAGTATCTTGACTTTGTCATTAAGGAAGATGGAGCAATTTGGAAGAACTAATGATTATGTGTACTACAAAAGGATGAACTTAAGAAAGAAATTTTAAAAGAGGCACACTACTCTGGTTTTATAGTTCACCTCGAAGGTACCATGATGTACCAAGATGCTAAGAAAAATATTTGCTAGGAAGGAATGAAAAGGGATATATTAGAGTATGTAGTAAAGTGTGAAACTTGTCAAAGAATCAAAGCAGAAAATCAAAGGCTTATAAGATTATTGCAACCATTACCAATCCCTAAATGGAAATGGGATCAAATCTCTATGGACTTTGTAAGTTCTTTGCCTAAAACCCCAATAGGACATGATGCCATTTGGGTTGTAATAAACCATTTTAAGATATCAGCTCATTTTCTCCCTTTCAATATAACTTATTTTATAGAAAAGTTAACAAGGATTTATGTTAAGGAAATAGTTCGATCATATGGAATTCTAACTAGAATTGTTTTTTATAGAGATCCTAGATTTGTCTCAAAATTTTGGATGAGTCTATAAAAGGGAAACAGGAACGAAGCTTTATTTTAGTACAACATATCATCTACAGTCAAATGGATAATCTAAACAGACTATTCAAACATTAGAAGATATGTTGTGTGCTTGTGTCATGGAGTTTAAGGGAAGTTATAATACTCATTTACCTTTAATAGAATTTTCTTATAATAACAATTATCATTCAACAATACAAATGCCCCCATATGAAGTGTTCCCGCGCAACCCCAAAGGCCCCCCCCCCCCCCCCCCCCCCCCCAAAAAAAAAAAAAAAATGGAATGAAATAAAGAAGATAACTTTGGGGCCTAAAGTGGTACAAGAAACAATAGAAAAAGTAGCAGCTATTAAGCAAAAGATATGGGAAGCATAAGATAGAAAAAAAAAAGTAGGGTAGACTTAAAATGATGATCGATGGATTTAAAGTTAGATATCATGTGTAATTGAAAATAAACCTAATTAAAAGTATCCATCATGTAAAAACTCAAGGGAAGTTAAGTCCTTGATATGTTAAGCCATTTGAGATCTTAGAAAGAATTGGAAACCTAGCATATTGCTTAGCACTACCCTTGAACTTGTCTAGCATCAACGATGTGTTTCACATTTCTATTCTACGAAAACATGTACTCGATCCAGATCGAATTATGAAATTGGTGATTATTAAGCTGAATGAAAATTTGACTTAAGAAGAACATCCAGCAAAGGTCTTGGATTAAAAAACTCAAAAGTTACCGAACAAAGAAATTCATTATATGAAGGTACTTTAGAATAATCGTGGAAAAAAGGAAATTACCTAGGAGACCAAAGAAGAAACTAGACGAAGATACCCACATTTATTTGATGAATCAGCTATGATTTCAAGTTTTGAGGATAAAACTTTTTTAAAGGGCAGAAGGTTGTAAACCCCTAAAAATTTTAATATAAGTTCGTAATTGCTAAAATATAATTTATAGATATATTTGAAATAAGCTAAAACCACTAATTAAATTTGAGAGATGTAGTCTAAACCACTGATAAACTTCATAAGTACAACTAAATATTAACTCTTATAGACTTAAAATGAAAATTCTAGAAATAAGAGACTTTAGGAAAAATTTAAGACCAAAAAGCCTACCATAACTTATCTAAATCCACCCTAAACCTACCATAACCATGCTAATCCATTTAAGATAAGGACCAAAATCTATCAAACAAGTGGCATAAGGATTTGCAAAGAAAAAGACATCCATTTGTCATCTAAGTGTCACTTTTATCATCTATCTACCAACTTATCTACATATATATGCATGAAAGTGACCTAATGATGAAACCTAATCCAAAAAGAGTTTTGTTTTCTTAAGTAATTTATCATCTTATTATTGTCTTATGGTTATCTAAAAAGGGGACAAGATTTTACTAGGATACCACTTAGATTTATTTTAGAAGCTTTTTGGATAGATAAATAATCAAGAGTCAAAGTTAATCAACATTAGCCAAAATGATGGCTAAGATTGAGACTAATTGAAAATGATATCTTTATGACTAAAGACCCATCATATGACTACTTTAATCTTAGATCAACTAAACTAATTAACTAACAACTAAATATTTAGGTCAATATCATATATAAATCCTAAAAAATTAAGCACCCTAAAATCACATTTCAACATTTCTTCTAACATGAAATGAACAACTTTCAAAACAAGTAGAAGAACCTTATCTAACAAGTCGCATGTGTCATGGAAGGAGAAGGTTCCAAATTGTCTTCCTTATGTCATTTTCATCCAACTCCATTATAATGTCATCTACATGATTAAGCATGAAAAAGAAAGCCCCTAAAAAGCAAAAGATGATAAGACATGTTTTTTTATAAAAGGAAATCTTTATCAAAATGTTCTTTATTTCATTCTTAGATTCAATTTGTATACATCTCTAAAATATCAAGACCAAAAGATTATGTTTCCTTTTCAAAATAACTTGATAAGAAACTCAAAGGAATCAAGTAGATAAATCTATGCTTAAATAATGATGCCAAAGTCTCATGTTTAGATCTTTCTGACATATACATATCTTGGAACCAGGACCCTAGAAGATATATGGACATATTCTTTACCTCGACTATTTGGATTGTAATGATTGGACCAATTATGAGGACTAGAAACCCGAACATAAGGACTATGGGCATGACACAATAAGGATGATTTGGACATAACACAAATTAACTAAAAAACTTTATAAATCTATAAGACTATAACCAACAAAGAAATCTTATATGTATATCTAGTATCTTTTTAGGTGATTATGAGTTTGAGCTACTTAAAGCCTATTATGACAAGTAATAGAAATGATTAGGTGAGTATCCACGATGAGTATCACTTACTTATGTTTGTAGTTAGTGGAACTTTAAACATATTTATCAATTGGTTTGTGTGTGGAGTATTAGGAAAGTGCTTTGTTTTTTTTTTTATTCGTGTGAATTGCTTGCAAAAATATTATAAGATATTCCACATAATCCAATTGATGATTATGATGTGATGTATTCATATGTAAGTGTTTGGTATTTAGTTGATCACTTATTAATCAACCTTAAGCATATCAGAACCTTAATGTAAAATGGTCATACATAGCATATTGCATAAACCTATTTCTGCCAATACTGTTACATAAGGAATGGAAAGGTTAGAATCTTCCTTGTCTTTTACAAACTAAGTGACTTTGAGGATGGTCATGTATTGGATGGGGCTACATCCATTCTTTTGTTTTAGGTCTTATACATCTTGAGGGCGATTAAGGATCTAATCAGTTCTTGATCATTTGGTGGTCAAGAAAGGCATTCATTTCTTAACACTTCATTTAAGCCTTCTTAAGATCAATCAAGAGATCCTTATCTTATGACTTATTTACATGGCTTTTTTGAACATTTCTTTTTTGTTATTTTGGCTAATTGGAAGATCCTTCTTCTTGGGGATTATAGTGGTTTCTAGGTTGAACATTTTGTTGGTTCTCCTAGATAACCTAGAGATTAGTTCTCTCGTGAGGTTAAGAAGAATGTTACTCATTTAGTTCTCTTGGGATCGATCAAGGGGCTTCATCTCTTGATCATTATACTAATATGGGTATTAGTTCAACCGAGAATTGAGAATCTATAGCTATTTTGTTGTGGTGGCTAAGGATGTTATGCTAAAAGACTTTATTTGCTAAATTTGGACACTTGGGCGTTGGTAGAACTACTAATCCTTAACCTAAGGTGAAGGGAAGGAATAAACCCCATACTGCACATTAGATACCAGTTGGCTGCATATATTGCTCATATCATATGCTTGAAAACTTACTTATTGTGCTTGAACGATGATATGAGTAGATTTCTGACTAAGTTGACTGTAGCTTATACCTTTATAGTTTTAACTTTTTGCAAGAACTTTATTGGTTGTATCTAAGAAGGTTGAAGCCTTTGGTGAGCTTTAAGAAGATAGAAGTGAGCTTTAGGGAAGAGTGTGAAAGGATTATGAAGCTTATAATTAATATGTTTTAAGTACTTTATTTATAATGGTTTGTAATATTAATTATGAGATAGACTCCATAGCTTTCTAAGTTCTATACCATCTATTTTTTGTTATAACGTGAACCTTTATTATATTCCATTGAATCTGTAATACTCTATGGACTGATTTAGGAATACGCTTCATGTACTCTTTGTAAGTAATCAATGGATAGGAAAGTACTAATTGATTATTTCTAATTAACACATGACGAATTATCATTACTAGAATATCTTATGGGTTGTGACATTTAATATGCATTGAATCTTTTCTTTATGTGACATTATGTGATCATGCACAACTGCACTTATCTATGTGATATACCTTGTACTTAGCATTTTGCTCACCCTTCAGAGACTTGTTTTTAGATGTAAGTACTTCAAATGAGTTGGATCTCTATTGTTGATAATCGATTTTGACTATAGGAAAACCACATTAGGCCTAGGACCAATCAACTTAACATCTAAGGCCCCTTCTAACCTAAAACGATCTCTTTGGCCTACAGTTCGAGCTGTCTAGACCCTCAAACGGCCTTCCCTAAATCTATGCCCCTTAGTTTGACCGTGAAGAGCAAACATGACCTGTCCTCCTTAAGTCAAGAGTTCCATGAGGATACCTCATTAGTGTTTGTACAACGCTTACATCACATTAGATATGACTCTTAGTGGCTTATCCATTAAAAAGCCTATGTAGGAAGGTTATACAAAGCTGCCAAGCATTTATTAAGAAGCAATAGGCATAAGGCATGGGGTAATCATTCCTTAATACTTTAAGAAGATCCTACCAACTCCAATCCCCCTAAAACTTAGGATGAGATGTCATAGGATGCATACTAAGACTTGATAAGAGCTTAAAGATTCCACATATAAATACTTAACTTCTCTCCATCTCTCAAAAAGGAACGACAAAAACTACGATAGTAGAATGTACATATTTGTAGGTATCTTACTACTCTTAAGCCTCCACTTTCATATAACATAGTTGCATATAAGTATCACTGACTTAGGCATTAAAGTGGCCCTACTAAACAACCCCTTAATTGTTCTACTCACCTTTGTCTATTTTCCACTTGAGCCTTAAGTACCCAAGGCTACTCTAATTCAGGCCATGCAATCATGGAGGGCCATTATACTCTACCAATAGAACTCTAAGATGATAGCTACAATAGCCTAGGCTATAATCTAGTGTATAACTTAGGTGAAGATGCGGAATTTGACTAATATGAGGAGTAAATGTGTTGAACTAGTTAGTTTTGTGTTGGTTGATGGTTTGGTATGTGTTGGATCAAACTCCTTATTTTATCGACTACCTATAAAACTGTTTGGAACATGTTGCCAATTGACCTTAGACTTTGTAGGAGCATGATGGATTCTAGCTTACTATTACATCTTGCCATTGATGTGTGCAGCATGACCTAATAGAGCAGCTTTTGGTGTAACTATGGAGGTACTTTATAGTATATTGTATGTGGTTTGTTTATTATTGATTATGGTTCTTAGATAGGTTCTAAACTTTCATGTGCATGTATTCGGTATTGACATGTAGCGAGCTGTAACATCTTGGGTCTTGGAGTATTACATTATCAAAATTTAAAGTGGTTATTTTCGGTATTTGAAATGTAACAAGTATATTTATACAAAGTTAAGACTTAGAGAGGTTTTCTGCTTTTTTTTTTTTTTCCTTAGAAAAAGGGATAAAGCATCCGGTAAGAAATTTTGGGATTAAAAGTGTAATTTTGTTTTTTTTTTTTTTCGAAAAGCGGAAAATGAACAGCCAATGCACATATTCTTATTAATATGTCTTTATGGCCAACTAAAAGTGGGTGCAATCAACGGTTGGTTCCACTTCAAAAATCGCACCTGCTTTCTTTGCTTTTTATTTTATTTTTATATAATTTATGGGGAAAGTTTTCCCACCAATTCTTTTTAACTATTTTTACTTGGTTCCAGTTTGAGCATAGCAAGAATAACATTCTACGGCCAGTTATTTATTTTTAAACAGAATAACTCACGACTGATTTTTTTTTTCTTGTATTTTTTCGATAATAGTATATCTTATTTGTGGTAATTGTTACCAACTTCTTATAACTTTTTAATAATAATGTATTTTGTTGTAATGTTATAAAAAAATAAATATATTTTTATCACATGAATGAAAGGGGACTGATTTGCAAGTATCCACATTTTAAACCGATCCATTTACCATTAAGTACATGATTGACTAATCAAAACGATTAACAGTCAAATGTTTCTTTGTACCTACACATATCCAAAACGCATATCGTGATTTTGGAGTCAAACTTGAGCTGCAACAAATTTGTCACTTCCTATAGGTTTGAAAATGACATATTCTTAATCCACTATTTCGGAAATGCAAAGAATCATTAGGAAGATGCTAAGAATATTTTGGACAAAATGAATGAAACTAGTAATCCGAATGGGACTAAATAAATGATACGTTTGTTGCGATTTGACTAGCTTCTGAGAAAATAGACGTAATACTTTGATTGATCTTTGCCATAATTAAGAGAACTATAGATATATAATATAGCTAATCTGTCTAAGGATCTACGGTGAGATAAATGTGCCAAAAGCTGAAAAAAAAATAATAAAAATACAAACTAGAATTGTTCTGAGAAATAAATGTTTTAAAGTAATGGACTTTGCTGTATATATCGGAGGAAGTGAGGAACACGTAAATTAAATTGGACCCATTTCTTAAGATCTTATGTGTGTATTTCTTTTTTTTTTTTCTCTCTCTTCTCACTTCCCTTTTGTGCTTTGCTTTGACTTCTATATCATTAAACCACACTAGAATTATTCCCAGTACGAGAAATTATGCTAATGTAAGCATATGTCCCATTCCTATTTGTTATAGCCAGGCCGATATCTAAGGTTGCAATTTCGAAAAACGATTTAATGGGACCGATTCACAATTTATAACGATTAACAGTGGGCAAGAATTAATAAATTATAGTGTTGTGCGGATTTCTATCAATTATTCATTTTCGTTTTTTTCAAAACAATACTGCATATTATTATTAGTTTTTAATCACCGCTCGCTATTCCATGTATCATGTGAGGATGAATTATGAATCAAATCATTTAACCTAGAGGATAAAATCATACCCTTTCCACCAATCTGGATACCTATCCGTCCATAGTCATGTCCACCACAAAATCCGTATTTGTCCAAGGTGCACAACTTATCCATAAACTTTCAGAAGTTAAATTAACCAGCAAACGTAAATTATAGCTAAGAAAAATAGCGATGGTTGAAGAAGCTTCTTGCATTTCCTATTAAGCTTGTCTCGGTACAAATGATTTATAATTTACGTGTAAGATGTTGAAGAAGATATATATATATATATATATATATATATGCAAAATATGTCATCATCAACCGAGTCTCTAGCTAAGTGTATGGCTGAAGCTATATTAACTAATGCAGATAGAGTTGTGTGATCTATAATCTGTCATCTCAGCTCTATCTACTAGACTATAGGGAGGATTCACGCCCATTGAAATGGGAATGCACTTATAACCTGCATGAGCTCTGTAGGTGTAGCAATGTTTTCTTGAAAGTGTTGGCCTCCTCAGGTTCATCCAATTGCTCATGTACTATAGGGAAAATGGGGTAGCTGGGGTGACCATTCTCACCAAGCGTGAGTCATCGGCACTTACCTATAGCCGCAATCTTGAGCCCGTCCCTAGACTTTGCCATGTAATGGTTAGGGAACCGGAAAACATTGCCTGTCTACTCTAGTGCGTTCCCTGAACGATACACTTGCCATTTTTCGCGTCGTTTCATGTGGAAGTACACCTTAAGAAAACCACCATTATCCTCCGCCGAGCCATTTAATTTTCTATTTATAAATTATATAAAACATAGTGTTAAGTCAAATAGACATTTTACGTTATATTAATAATATAATTATAGGTAAACTATGGTGACACCCCTTGAAAACCACTAAAACTATAAAAGTACCATGAATTTCTGAAACATCACATCTATACCTATTCAATTCTGTAAACGTTGGAAAACTTTTCCACCAACACGATACCAAATCGATCATCTTTCATATCGATGTATAATTTTAGTTTTTATTTCGAATTGATTTATCACCTGATTTGACTTGTAACAATTCAAAAGTACAAACTAATTTAATAAAAAATCAATAAAATAAATTTTGAATTGGAAAAATAATTTCACGTGTATGTTTAAGTTAAAGACTAGCTTGCTATTGCATTGCATAAATTTTTCAACGTCAAGTTTCTTCCAGCGGTGTAAGTTTGCATTTTAGAAACTCATGGTTTCTGTAAAATTTTGAAAATTTTTTAAGTGTGATTATACATACACAGGATTAAAGAAAAAAAAAAAACTCAACATGGCATAAAAAGTGATAAAGCTTATCCATGGTTTTTTTTTTAATGAGTCGAGCAGCATTCTAACATTGTGATTCGAATTTTATTTTATTTTACTAACTAGTAGAAGTAAAGAAGCTAGAAAATTCAACACTACATGCAATTATGGAGTTGAAAGTTAATTTTATGATTTTGGAGAAAACTACCAACTATTTATATTGTTAACCATGAAATTCAGTTTTTAGATTTTCTTAACTTGGTTTAAATTAAATTCTATAATTATTTAATTTAAACCCTTGAGGAAAGTTAAGGAAAAAATTGTTTCTTTTTAAATTTATAAATTGGAGTCGCCACTTGGCATCCTGTGAAATTGAGAAAAATGAATAAATTAAAACCAATTAGCTATTGGTCCACATTTTGAAATTTTTTTCAAGAAATTTTCAAGAAACAAGAGAAAATCAAATTTGGGGCTAACCTATTAAAACTTGAAGGTTACCAAATTAAAATATTAAATTAGGCTTAATTTTTGTTTCCAAGATACCCCTTAAACTTAAAAAAAAAAAACTATTTTTTCATTTTTTATTTTTTTTATTTCAAAAAGATTTATTTTCTACTACAGACAAGGGAATATAAAACTTTTTAACATTTTTATTTTCAAAGCTTTTATTTCCTTAATTTTTAAGCTTAAATTTGAACCCATAAACGGATGAATTTGGACAACTTCTTGTGCTTGATTCGAAGCCCTTCATTTCGACATCATAAAAATGTAGTTTTGGCATGATTTTCAACAAAAAAAAATGAAGAAAAATGGCCACTAATATAGGGGTTTGCGCAGGATATTTTTCCTCCCTTTCCAGTATATTTTCGAATTGGGGGAGAAGATGAGTGTTGGGTTACATGGTAGGCATATGTCACACGCTTGGCGTGTGTATACGAAACATTTGCTTGTAAAAAACAAGGGACACAAAGAGCCTCCCCCTGAATCAAACTTTAGACCTCTTGGTTTTCCCTTGCACCAAACCAAATCAGGATTGTTAGGTTGAACTTATTTCTTGGTCAATGTTCGCAAAAAATATATATATATGCTTTCCAAGTCCCTTTTTTTTTTTAATGAAAGGCTTGGTAAACTTCGACCCTTAAAAGTTGGCCTAAGTCTTTTGAGTCCTAAAAAATTAATTTATTCCCTCATACAATTATTTCTTCTATTAAGCATATGTAAAAATTATTTTCAAAATGGATCAATTTTATCTAAGACTTACCTCTTTTGAGTAAATGGTCACTTAAGCTCCCTTTTAATCCCAAACTTTTCCTCGTATAGTTACTAGAGACTAAAACCTAAAGCTCTCACCAGATTTTACACTCAAAGAAGAAGGATTAAGGCAAGTTGTTTTTAGGATTATCTCTAACCAAATTCGAATTTAAGCTTATTATCTCATTTTAGAGAAGTTTTACTTGGACTTTAGCCCTAGATGAACTTGTAACAAATTGTTGTTTTAGTTATTGGTGTTGTTTAGCTCCATTTTGGAGTTTCTCTAAGTGTTTGGCATGATTCAAGTAACTTCTATTTGCTTTCCCTCTTTTTAGTTTTGGGATTTTATTAAGGATTGTTGAAATTTGGTTGTAAGGAATTGATGCTTGTAGCTGAACTTTTGGGTAGAATGTTGAAGTAGGGAATTACCGAAAATCATGTTTCAACTTGTGTTTTGTAGAGTGTTGAAGTTGGGTAAGGGTTTGGAGAAGTTTCAGATGAGAGTCATGTTAAGCTATTATAAAAAAATTGTTTACTGTTAACATTTGAACTCTATGGCAACTAAAATCCAAACTCCATGGTAGCTAGTATCTAGATGCTAGCCTTCTATTCTAACTAGTGTTGTTTACTTTTGTAGAATTCGAACACTAGCTTCAGTAGCATTCGGGTGCCATCTCTTGTAGCATTCGGGTGCCATCTCCTATTTAGATTCCCCTCATTTTCTAAAGTTTTTTCAAATCTTATCCCTTTAACTAAATTTCTACCTAAATTTACTAGTCTAAAAAGGTTTATTCTTTATCTAAAATACTTAAGTTTCTTGGAAATATTGTATAGTTCCCTATTAAGTAAATTGAAGGTGAAGAAGGATTTAAGCAGTTTTTCCTAAGACATTGATAAACTTAGATTTAAAAGAGTAATTAAAGGTTGATTTATGGTCCTATTAGCTAGATTGAATCTAACAGTGAGTTTAAAGTTGTGAAATAAGACCAGTTAGGATCTTTTAGTAGTCTAGATGGTTGTAAAAGATGAAGAAACTAAGTTGACCTTATTACTTCTTTCGGTCATGTACTTAGACTTATTTGCTAGTTAGTATTTAGATTTATTAGTGTATTTAGTGATTTAAGTACGTAGTGCTTGGTTGTTTGGGTGTGCTTGTTAGGTTAGCAATGAACTAATTTGACTAAACTTTACTCAGCCTAATTTAATATTTACTAGTTGTGCTTGACTCACTCATCTTAGGGTCCACAATGGTAGTTCCCTGAGATAGCACCTGCTAATCACATGTAGGGTGTCTCTAGTAGACTTGTACATAGGAAAATGCAACTAAAATTAGGTTTCAAAGCCTTTAGAGTTTAGATGCAAAGGAATCTAAAGGAAAACTTATATGTATGTATGTATGTATGTATGTATGTATGTATGTATGTAAGATCATTGTATGGCAAAGCTACAAGCACCACTTTATTGTTTGCTAGCTTTAAAGTCAATATCATAATTTCTTGTATGTTTCCCATCAATTATGTATGTGTGCATGAATTGGCTTAGCACCCGTAAGCATTTGTACACCTCATACTAGGACTTATCTTACTCTTTCATATTTTTTAGGTATAGGTATTAATGATAATTTTATCTATGAACAACCTTGTGTTGATGATATTCAGGAGGAAGAAGGTGTTGAGTACCTCTCCTTTTATGATGATTAAGGTATAATTGGTTTATGGGAGTTAATGGTAGTTAGTTGATACTTAGAGTTGTTGATGAGATATATTTTGTTGGAGAGCTTGCTTTTACCATTGAGGTTTATGATAGTATTGTGAAGAGATAAACTTTTTGGCTAGTTTATGTTATCTCAATTTGATAATGGGGCTTGTAGACTCATAAGTTGTTATTTTCCGATACTCATGGTTTTAGAAGCATGTTAGACTTCTTTGGGAATTTATGTTTTGATCTTGTGTTAGGAAAGGGATGTGCTCATATGATGGGATGATGACTTATTTTCAGGTTTATGTTGATGTCGAATGAATGATATTTCCCTTTCTATTTGAGAGTTGCCTAAAGATGTGATTGGAATATGATAAAGTAGCAGGTTTTGGTATTTGTGATCTCAGTGCCTTAGCATGTCCTTGGCTAGTGGGGGAATTTGATAGATTGTAATGCTCTTTAGGGTACTGGGGCATTACACTATCAATAGATATGGTAATCTTCTTAAATGTTTTTGTAATGTGAAGGAAAACAATCTAAAACTTAGGTTAATGCACCATGTTAAGGACAGATGAGGATGACCGTATCTCAGAGATGAGTCTAAACTCTTAAAAAGCTTGAAATGAAGGGTGAAATGGGCCAAAAAACAAGCAAAACCCATGATTGGCTCTAAGGATATGTTGCACTTTGGAACCACCAAAGACTCTCAAACTAGCTCGATATAGCGCATGAGTAGTTTAATAAAGGTATTCACCACCTAGCTTTACTTAAGGATTAGAATAAAATTAAGTAAAGAAGTAAGTAAGCAAGCAAGAAATGGCCACAAAGAGAAAATCGAGTATATTTGATAACGTCAAGATGATGATCTCTTATAACTACAAAATATAAGGTTATTTATACTTGTAAATCTAAGGCAATTTACTAAATATGGAAAAGACCAAAAGGGTAATTTCTAAAATGAGTAGAATATAAGGAATGTAAAAGGGTATAAAAGAGAAATCAAGAAAACATATGATTTGTGCCGTAGATTCCACTTTGCAAAAAGGCTTAGGCACATGGCCAATAGCTATGGGCAGGCTTCTATAAGAAATAGACAAAAGTATACAGTTAAGCTAGTTGATGCCAAGCTATGCCATAGATTCTTCTGAAGTAAATTCGGCTTAAATGTGTTTTGAGCAACTTGGAACAAGGTTGGCCGAGTAGTTTAGTGAGTGAGCTGAGCTATTAGCTAAGTGATCCTTCGGTTGGCATTCAGAGACAATTGATAGGCTTAAGAGAGCTTAACTCGGAAGTGGCAATAGATTGGTGGATAGAAGCAACTCGAATTCTTTAAGTGTAGCTTGGGAAGGGAGAATGAACTCCACTAAGCTCTTGAGCCCTCACGCTTGAGTTTGGGTTAGGGGTCCTGTAGCTTAATTCCTATTATTCCTTCTTGGTTGATTTGGATTTAGGATCAAATCTGGCTGGTCTTCATGTCATTCTTCATCTAATTGATATAGGCGAAGGTTAGCAATGTTCAATACATTAGATACTACGAAGTCTTTAAGCAATTCCTCTTAATGGGCATTATTTTTTATCTTTTAGAGTATCTTAAAGGGTCCTTCAACTCGGGCAAACAATTTTTTCCTTTTTTTAATCAAGAACCTTTCTTTGCTCAAATGTATCCACACTAAGTCGTCAGGACGAAATTACTTCGATTTTCTTCCCATCCCTCTTTCTTCCATCTTCTTCACAACTCAATTAATTTGCTAAGCAAGTTTTTGGAAAATCTATTGGAAGGATTGAGCTCTGGTTCTTGCTTTAGGGTCTTCTTGGTTAAATGAGGGCATTGGAGAGTGATCAAGGGGGAGCTTAGGATTAAATTCGTAGATGACTTTGAATGGGCTATATCCAGTGGTGTTATGTATTGTTCTATTGTCAGCAAATTCTATCATAAGTAAGCAGACATCCCAGTTGGTCAAGTTTTTACCTACTATAGCTTAGAGTAGTAAACCTAAAGTGTGGTTGACTATCTCAGTTTAGCCATCGATTTTAGGTTGATAGGAAGTACTGAAAAGCAGTTTGGTTCTCATCCGATGCTAGAGGTTCTTTAGAAATGGCTTAAGAACTTTAGGTCTCAATCTGACAGCACGTGCCTTAGAACTCCATGTAAGTAGACCATTTCCTGAGAAAAAAAAAAGAGAGAGAAAAGTAATAGCTAAAGCATTGCTAATTTTAGTACAGGGCATAAAGTGTTGCTAAATCTATCTACAACGACTAACCAGAATCATTGTCTCGGGTAGTTTAAGATAAACCGAGGATAAAGTACATACTCGAATTAACCTGTAGTTTAGTTGGGACAGGCAAAGGCATAGCTCTCTTTTACTCTGGCATTTTTCCTTCTAGCAGATTATACAACTTTTAACTACATGATCCACATCATGCCTCATCTTAAGCCAAAAGAACCTCACATTCAACAGCTTGTAATTCTCTTGAGGAATAGATATCCATCCTCTACATGATAGTCATCTACCTTTCTTCCTTCTCCATAGCATCTAGTTATGGGACCAAAATGAGGCGTGAGGATATTGCTCCTTGATGCTCACAAATCCTAAAAGTTAAGTCTGTAGCTTAAAAAGAAGAATATGCCTTCTTGACAAGGCATCAGCAACCACATTGGTTTTACCTTATTTATACTTTATCACAAAATTGAATCCTTCCATAAATTTAACCCATCAACCTTACCTCTTTGAAAGCTTAGTTTGACTCTTGAGGTATCTTAAGGACTTATAATCAGTATAAATAACAAACGCTCTTGGTATAAGGTAATGTTGCTATACTTAAAGAGCTTAAATTAGTGCAAGGAGTTCTTTGTCATATAAAAAGTAATTCAACTAGGGCTCTCTCAACTTTTCACTATGATATGCAATAGGTCAGCCTTCTTACATTAGCATTGCTCCTATTCCAACACCTAATACATCATGCTCAAGCTCAAACACCTTCTCGAAGTTAAACAAAGCCAATACGAGTGTAAAGGTCAACTTCTCCTTCACCTCGACAAAACTTCATTCTTCTCTTTCTCCCCACTTGAACTTGACATTCTTCTTTGTCAACTCAATGAGGGGTGCAACAATGGTACTCAAACCTTTGATAAAGCGATGATAAAAGGAAGCTAGTCTATGGAAGCTTCTCAACAATAGCTAGGATCTTCTTAGTATCAACACATAGGCCTCATCCACTCATAACATATCTAAGGAAGACCACTTCTTTAAGTTTACAAAGTTCCTTTCAACTTGGAGTACATTAAATACAACTTAGAGCTGGTTGGTACGATTAGGTAAGTTAGCACTATAAATAAGGATATCATCAAAATAGACTACAACATACTTTGCTATTAAATCTCCTAGCACATGATTCATCAACCTCATGAAAGTGTTCAGGGCATTTGATAAGCCAAAGGGCATCACCATCCATTCATATAAAGCATATCAAGTCTTAATAGCAATCTTCCATACATCTTCTTACCTTATACGAATTTGATGATAACCAAAATTTAGGTCAATCTTACTGAAGATTTTAGCTCCATTTAGTTCATCAAGCATATAATCTAATCCTTAGATAGGATACCTATACTTGATCGTTATCTTGTTCACAACTCTACTATCTACAGATATACATCAAGCACCATCCTTCTTTGGCATAAGCAATGCAGGTACAGCCAGGACTAAGACTCTCTCTCATGTACCCTCGCTTGAATAGTTTGTTGACTTGTCTCTTAAGCTTAACAGCTTACTTATGATTCATTTGATAAGCAAGCTTGTTTGGTAAGGCTGCATTAGATACTAAGTCAATGCAGTACTCAATCCCTCGAAAAGGGGGTAGTCCTTTTTGTAACTTCTTGACAAAAAGGTCAGTATACTCTTCCAATGGTTCTTTGACCTCTCTAAGCAGCATGACTTTCTCCTTCAACTCTATTAGTCTTCTAATTAACAAAAAGATTGGCATATTAGATTTAATGGCCTCTTAGAGCTCGGATCAGCTCAGTACCAATGTCTTCTTGGATCCTTAAACTAATTTAGCCTTAAATTGCTCACTTGGCTTAGGGTCACAAGGTTTAAGGTGATTTTCTTCCCATCCCTTTCACATGTGTAGGTATTCTTAAACCCATCATGAGCGAATCTTTGATCAAATAACCAAGGCCGACCCAATAACACATTGAACACACACATAGGCAGTACATTATAGAGTGTCAAGCCTAGTTTTTCACCTTCCCAGTTGTTTTTAAATTAGGTCTTCTCGAAACCAATCAGTACTAAACTCTTACCCATTTAGTGCTAACCCTTGATTAAGGTTTAAAGAAAACCACTTCTTTTTACATTTTGAAATTACTTTAGAGTCATCACCTGATCGGAGTCGGGAAAAAGAGTTAAGTTATAACCAATTAGGTGGATTGGTTATAACTTAGCTACCAGTCTATCAATTAAACTATTTTATAAGAAAGTTTTTTTGAAAACCAGAGATCTAAATCTGAGGGCTAATTTATTAAACCCTAAATGAGTACCCCTTTTTAACTTTCCGAATTTAACTTTGCTTTTCAAATATACACTTTTTAATTTCTAAACGACTAATCATATAACACATGACTAAATTAGTTAACTTGCACAAATTCTTATAAAGATGGAAAAAATAAAAAACATTTCATATTTTAAGTTGCCCATACATATGTATAAATGCCTATGTACGCGTTATTTGAGATTAAACTTCTATAGTTCATTTACCTAAAACATAGCGGGTTGATTGATTTTAATTTTTGAAAAAATAGTCGGGTTTACATTTTTACCCATTTTGACTTATTTGGTGAAATTTCCTAAAGGGCCCTAAATTTGATTTTAATTTTGAAAACTCTAAATGATCTTAATTTAGAAAATTATAAATTAAAGCTGCTCGGGTTTTCTAGTTTCTTTTCTGTTTCCTTTTCGATTTGTTCATTGTGATACTTCTTCGTATATATGACCCAGAGATGCATTAGCTTCGTTGGTATCAGAGCATGATTTCGTGAGGGAATGTGTAAAGTTATAGTAAAGTTTTTGTTCGCTTTACTATTAGTAGCTATTGTATTCCTTCTATGGCTACTATAGTATGTTGATGTGATAGCAAGCGTGGTTTCATTGTTACTTTATTTTTCATCACGAAAACAGAGCAAGTTCATTTCGTTGGTATCAGAGCATGATTTCGTGAGGGAATGTGTAAAGTTATAGTAAAGTTCTTGTTCGCTTTACTATTAGTAGCTATTGTATTCCTTCCATGGCTACTATAGTATGTTGATGTGATAGCAAGTGTGGTTTCATTGTTACTTTATTTTTCATCACGAAAACAGAGCAAGTTCATTTCTACTCTATTTAGTGATTATTGGATATTAAGGTTGTTAGTAATTTGTTAATTTATTCGAAAAAAGTTTTATGCTATGTCAAATTTAAGTGTTTAGAGAGTTATCGGTGACTAAGGCAGTAGTGCTCAAATTAGTCATGGTCATAATGGTAGTAACACCCCAAGGTCCGTTAATGACAAACTTGACAGGCTTACAAACCTTATTAAGAGTCTAGTCACAGTAATGCTAATAAACAGACAATAACCCTAAGGTATATAGCCGCTTAACCTACAAGAGAATGCCTCTAAGAGACCCCATGGCCAAGGCAATTGAATCAATCACCCAATTCGACCATAATGAGTTGGAGGAGTAACGGGCCAAGCTGCTAGACGAAGATTGTAGTTAAAGGAGATTGAAGAAGAAGATGAGGAATTAGATGTTGAAGAATCTGGGGAGGAAGGAGATGAAGTTGACTATTACCCATTACTAGGACGAGGATGCCAAGCTTCTCGAGAGCTAGATGATGTCAAGGTTCAAATCCCTCCCTTTAGTAGAAGTGGAGATGCTGATGAATACTTAGAATGGGAAGAGAAGGTCAAGAAAGTGTTTGACTGTTACAGATATATGGATAGTGTCAAGGTTTGACTTGCTGCATTGGAGTTTACTAGGTATGCGACAATTTGGTGGAAAAATTTGAATGTAGCCCAAACAAGGGATGGAAGATGAGGTATCAAAACATGGGACGAGATGAAGAGGTTATTAAGGGGTAGATTTGTGCTCGAGACACACCTACAAGATACATTTGCAAAATTGCAAGAGCTCGCTAAGGAAATCGATTTGTTGATGACTATGTTAAAGAGTTTCAGATGTTGACGATCGAAGTTAATGTAGAAGAACCAAAAGCCTACACAATGTCAAGATTCATTTCCAAACTCAAGTATGAGATTCGCAATATCGTTGAAGTACAGAGGTTTTATACTTTAAAAGTGGCGATCAAAATCACGTAGAGGGTCGAAAAGCAGAGGAGAAATGTTTCGAGCCGACCTCAGCAAACATTCTATCGAGCTCTCGTGTTGTGCTAAACTATTTAAGCAGACTCGAGGAGGCCATACCGAGCCAAGGAAAGGAATGACTAACCTAATGAATGCCGAGTAAACCAACATGGCCAAACAGGAGAATCAAGTTGATCGGGGACTAAGTTGACCCCGAGAACCCATGAGTAAGGCTAACCATCCGAATGAAAGACTAGTGAGGTGAAGTGTTTTAAATGCTTAGGCTTCAGACACATGGCTATTGAATGTTCGATGCGGCGTATCATGATACTTCGAGGATACGTAGTAGATAGTATCGACGAGAGCAACCCTGAGGAAGAAAAGAATGTTGGAGAGCCTAAAGTGGAAGAGGAAGAGGAGACTTATGTCTATGTCAACCAGGGAGAAGTGATGACCCTAGTATTGAGATGAGTTTTGAGTTCCTTGTCGAACCCTAAAGAGGATTAGGGAGAGAATTTGCTCTATACCAAATGTACTATCAAAGGCTAACTGTGCACAATTATTGTAGATGGAGGAAGTTGTACTAATGTCGTTGTAGAGTCCTTTGTGGAGAAGTTAGGTCTGCCGACCTTAAAGTATCCTCGACTCTATATGCTACATTGGCTTCATGATAAGGGTGCTTTTTCATGTAACTAAACAAGTGATCATACCGTTTAGTGTTGGGAAAGTGCATAAGGACAAAGTAGTATGCAATGTCATCCCTATGGGAACATTACATCTATCACTTGGATGACCCTGGTTGTTCAATCGACGTGTCACTCAAGATGGGTATAAGAACACCTATGCCTTTATTAAGGATGGAAGGAGAATAATGTTGCAACCACTAAACCAATCCTAAGTAAATGAAACCCATAATTAGCTCACGCAAGCTAGTAAGAAGAAAGCTCTAGTGATAAGTCGTATAGAGCTCCAATTTGTTGAGAAGATTAATGAACCGATGTTCTTATTAGTTAGATGATTAATTGAGATGAGGGAATTGCAAGATGTCCTAGAAGAAATTTGAAGATTGCTAAATGAGTTTTCCAACTTATTTCCAAAAGAATTGCCTGAAGGACTGCTACTAGTCTAAGGCACAGAGCATTGTATTAATCTACAACCAGATGTCACCCTACTGAACTAACTTATGTTCAAGATGAACCTTAAGTAAGCTACCAAACTGAAGAGGCAGGTGGATAAGCTTATTGAGCGAGGATATGTGAAGGAGAGTATGAGCTCTTATGTTGTACCAACTTTGCTTGTTTTGAAGAAGGATGTTTCATGGCACATGTGCATTGATAATCGAGCAATCAACTGAATTATTGTCAAGTAAAGATATCCAATACCGAGGCTTGATGACATGTTGGATGAGATTCATGATGCAAAGATATTTTCAAAGATAGATATATGGAGTGGCTACCACCAAATTTGCATAAGGTTGAGCAATGAATGGAAAACTGCCTTTAAGACTAAGTACAGACTCTACGAATGGTTGGTTATGCCATTTAGACTTATGAATGCGCTGAGCGCATTCATGAGGTTAATGGACCATGTGATGTGCCCTCTACTTGAAAGATGTGTAGTCATGTGCTTTGATGACATATTAGTATATAGTACCAAGCTGAATGACCATGTTCGACATCTTCGTGAAGTATTTGACATTTTACAAGTTGAGAGGTTATATGGGAATATGAAGAAGTGTACATTCTGCTAAAGTGAGGTGATTTCCCTAGGGTTTGTAGTATCAAGGGATGGAATCTGAGTAAATGAGAAGAAGGTTCGAGCTATTCTGGAATAGCCGATGCCAATGAATGTCATTGAAGTTCAAAGTTTCCATAGCTTAGCTTCTTTTTATAGTCAATTTATTGAATACTTCAGCATAATAGCTACCCCATTGACCGAGTTAACAAAGAAGAGTGAAGAATTCGGGTAAAATAACCAAGCTAAACATAGCTTTAGAGAAATCAAGGAAAAACTCACCTCAGCACCTATCTCAACACTGCTTGATTTTGATAAACCCTTCAAATTAGAATGTAATGCATTGAGGATTGGAATTAATGTTGTCTTAATGCAAGAGCGACAACTCATTGCCTACCATAATGAGAAGCTTAATGGTCCTACCTTGAACTATTTTGTGTATAAGGAAGAGTTGTATTCTCCTTATTGAGCCCTTACCATTTGGCAACATTACCTGCTACTACGAGAGTTTGTTATTTATACTAACCACAAATAATTGAACCTTTTAGGGAGTCAGAACAACCTCTAGAAGAGGCAAGCCAAGTGGTTAGAATTCATAGAGGGTTTCTCATACATCATTCAACACAAGAGAGAAAGTGCAAATGTAGTCGCCAACGCTCTCTTATGAAGGCAGACCTTGTTGATCACTTTACAAACTAAATTATTGGGATTTTCACTCGTTATCGAGCAATATGCTCATGACCCTCATTTCGACCCTACCATAAAATAGTGCAAAGATGGAATTGCTGTCAAAGGATATTATCTTAAGGATGGCTACTTATTCAAGGACTAAAGGCTATGCATACTAAACTGCTCTACGCGTAAGCTATTGGTCAGGGAAGCTCATAGTGAAGGGTTATTAGGACATTTTGGGGAAGTCAAGACAACCAAGCTATTGAAGGAGAACTTCGACAGGCTAGTTTTGGCCAGAGATGTCCATAAAGTAATCAGTCGTTGTGATGTATGTAAGTGTGCTAAGGGGAAAAGAGAACCCCCATGGAGAGTACATACTTCTGCCAACGCCTACGTTACCATAGGCCGACCTCAACATGGACTTCGTTCTAAGGTTACCCTAAACATCTAGAGGAAAAAATTCTATCTTTGTTGTAGTGGACCGCTTTAGTAAGCTGGCACACTTCATTCCATGCCATCAGAATAACGATGCTTTATATATCGCTAATTTGTTTTTATAGGAGATTATCCAACTACATGGAGTACCGAAGACTATTATCTTAGATTGAGATACAAAATTTTTGAGCTATTTTTGGAAGAATCTTTGAAGGAGGTTTGG
Source organism: Lumnitzera racemosa (assembly GCA_024138005.1). Lineage (NCBI taxonomy): Eukaryota > Viridiplantae > Streptophyta > Magnoliopsida > Myrtales > Combretaceae > Lumnitzera > Lumnitzera racemosa. The sequence continues at coordinate 25,701,184 of JAMXBC010000011.1, forward strand.
GACTAAACTAGTGTTTAGCTTTAATAGCTACCTTCAAATTGATGGCTAAACCGAAGTGGTGAATAGGACATTAGGCAACCTACTTAAAGCTGTTGTAGGGAAGAACTTGAGGGATTGGGATCTATGCCTACCAGTCGTGGAGTTCACATACAACCGAATTGTCCACAGCACTACAAAGAAGACTTCATTTGAGGTCATCTATGGCCTTAACCCAACCATTCCCCTAGACATGATTAGTACTACAATAGCTATTGAAGAGAGTCAATTCGGAGTTGACCGAGCTTAAGAATTACATGAACTACATCAATCTGTAACAAAGAAGATCACTAAATTCAATTAAAGATAGCAAAAGATTGGTAGCCGAAGTTGCCGAACTCTTTCTTTCCAGCTAAGAGACTTAGTATGGATTCACCTCAATTAAAAGCGATTCTAGTACTTAAGACAAAGCAAACTATCTCCTCAAGCCAATAGCACATTCAAGGTCTTAAAGAAGATCGACTACAATGCCTACCAAATTGAGTTGCTTGATGACTATAGTGTCTCCTCTACCTTTAATGTATTCGATCTGATTCCCTACCAACCATTAGAAGCAGACCCTATGAATGCCCCAGAAGAATAAGTAGAAACTACTTCAGATTTGAGGAAAAATCTTTTTGAACCCCAAGCAAATGATAGGAATCAACCCCTTAGACCGATCATAAGAAGCCCAGCTAGAGGACTTTAAGGGCTCGTACAAAAAACACTAGCTCTAAGCCATAGCCGAAATGGGGACTCCTATCCTGATCCGATTACCTACTAACTTGTCTCTTAGATCCTTACATCTATCTAACATGCTCCTGCCTAATAGTAAAGCCCTAATCCAAAAGATAGCATAAAACTAGCTGAACCAAGCTACCGACTTGACTTATTGGCATCTAACTTCAAGACAGCTAACCTTTTTCTAGGTTGATTGGCTCTCGACCTTATCCAGACTAGGTCAATCCCTAATTGTAATGCATTCCTAATTCTGCCTATGTTGTACCATATCCCAGATGTCCGCCACCAAGCGAGACGTATCTTCTAATACAATGTTCTAGAATGATTCTTTCTTTTCCAACCTATATATTCTTTGTCTCTTTTACCCCTTTTAGTATGTCTTATGTAACCTAATATAGAATACCTTTTTATCTTTTCATACATATAGAATAACCCTAGTGGACAAGTATATAAACCCCTACTTTTCCTTGTATGCAAATGGATATCCTTTTCAATACAGAAATTACTCATTTGAGCAACCTTAGTGTTCTCATCATTTCTTAACTCTTATCTATTCCCTTTAGCAAAGAGTAGTGGTGAATGACCCTTCATTTCGGGTCGGTGTGTCATATGTTGTGAATTGTAGTCTAAGTAAGATCGAGTGGTGAGTCATATCCTTTCGATAGTTGCCCAGGTTTTGCTAGTTTCTTTTTTGTTTCCTTTTTTATTCATTCGTTATGATGTTTCTCCGTATGTAAGACCATGGAGATGCATCAGGTTGGGTTATGCATAGGTAGCTGAAGGAGGTATTTCTAAGGCTATTTCAATCACCAAATCAAACAGGAGACAACGATTTTATGTGAATTGGATTAGGCTTAGGGGGGTTCCGAGAAGCACCATGGGTTTCTATGGAGGTTTAAGTGGTGATCAGTGAGGATGGTAGGTTCGATCGTGTGTATGGAGGGTAGTGTATGTGGTTACTATTTGTAGATGGTGGTGACTAAGAGAGTGGAATGCATGGGTTTTGAGAGAGTATGGGTTGTAGTGGTTATATGTTGTGTCGTAGAGTGTTCGGTTAAAGAGAGAGAATGGCCTGGGTACGAGAGAAAGATTGAGGTTAGTGTATGGCAAGGAAGTTGGCCGTACGAGGGAGTTGGCGTCAGGTCTAATTTTATTCAAGAGAGAGAGAGAGGGGTGATCAAGGGTATGATGGTCTGGGCTATGTGTAGTGAGAAAGGAAGAGATGGTCGCGTAAAGGGAGTTCAAGGAGAGAGAAAACCGAGAGTAAGAGAGAGAGTTTGACTATGGAGAGAGAGAGAGGGAACGTTGAGAAAGAGGGTGAGGTCAAGGAAATTGAGAGAAAGAGAGAGAGAGACCCGGTTCAAAGAGAAGAGAGATGTCTATTTAGAGAAAGGGGGAGGATCTGTTTTCATAGGTCCCTCCTATGTATGTGTAAAATCTAAATGTTCCCCTCGTGTTGTGCATGTGTATGTATATGTTTTTTTTTTAAAAAAAAAAATCAATTCCCCTTCTCCACTTCTCTACTGTTTATGTTTTTGAAAATTCAATCCCCCCTTATGCAAAAATGAGAATGAAGCCTCCCATTCACTATGCGTATCTGTCTTCTTAAAAAGAGAGCGAGAGACAGAGAGACAGAGAGAGGGGGGGGTGGGGGGTGGTGGTGAAGAATAAGGAAAAGGGAGAAAAAAAGGGGGGTAGGGGGGAGGAGAGGAAGAAAGTGTACTATCACAACCAATCATAAAGTACCACGTGTTACAATTAGACATGTGGCCCAATGATGGCTTGACATGTGGCTACGTGCAGATTTTAAGAAAGAAAAAGATATAAAAAAATTTTCATGACTCTAGTGAGTTTCGAACTCTTAATCTCTAACCAAGTCCATGCGCTTAGTCTAAATATTTTACTATTAAGCCGTTGGCTTGTATCTTGTCAATATGTGTAATTAAATTGCATATATAGACTACATCAACCTAAGTTAGATTAAATCTAATTCTAGGTCCAACAATCCCTTATTTTAAATTTATTTAAAAATCTATTCTATTCAAGCTACATAAAAGATTATTTTCTAAATCCCTTATTTTTAAATTTTTTTCTATTATTTTGTGACTTTTCAAATTTCTTATATATTTTTCTAAATTTTTCATTTTTTGTATTTTTTCTAAATTTCTTTTTTTTTGTGTTTTTCCCTATTTTCCTTTTTTTTTTGTATTTTCCTAAACTTCATATTTTTGGGTTTTCTTGTTTTTCTATTTTTTTATATTTTTCCTTAATTTAGGACCCTATAACCTAAAATAAAAATAAAAATAAAAAGGAGAGTAAAAATTAGGTGTCTATAACAGTTCCTCTTGTAGCGAAGTTTAAGTAAAACTTTGCCACAAAAACAAAAGAAATACTATTTTTGCCTCAAAGATGGATTTTTTCTTAAGAAGCGCTATAACTAACTAACTATCTTAGGTCCAATTCATTAAGAATTTGGTGAAGAGAGGGGTGGTACACTAAGAGTTGGCCAAAAGATGGAAAGAAGAAATGAAGTTTGGTCATGCTCTTATGAGCTAACGAACCAAAGTGAAACAAGCGAAGCACTCCTTGAGCTGGCTAAAGACCTAAATTGAATGAGGAAACTTAGTCATACCCCAATGAGCTGACTAACCAAGATGGGCAAAGCACTCTTAGAGCTAGCTAAGATCCTAAAAGACTACAAAAACCTAGTTGTACCCTAATAAGCTAACTAACCAAGGTGAACAAAGCACTCTTAGAGCTGGCTAGGATTCTAATAGAATGCGAAAACCTAGTCGTGCTCTAATAAGCTAACTAACCAAGGTAAGTAAAGCAATCTTAGAGCTAGCTAAAATCCTAAAAAGAATGAGAAAACTTGGTCGTGCTCTAATGAGCTAACTAACCAAGGTGAGCAAAGTACTCCTAGAGTTGGCTAAAACCCTAAATTAGAACCTGGTAGTACCCCATTGAGCTAACTAACCAAAGCGAGAGCGTCTCTCGAGGATTAGCAACCTTAAAATTAGATTGATCTAGAAAACCTGATAATGCTCCGTTAAGCTAACTAACCTAGGTGGGAGCATTTTTTAAGGATTAGCAACCCTAAAATTGAAATGATCAGAAAAACCTGGTAGTACTCCTTTAAGTTGACTAACTTAGGCAGGAGCGTCTTTTGGGGACTAGCAACCCTAAAATTAGATCAATCTAGAAAACCTAGTAGTGCTCCTTTAAGCTAATTAACCTAGGCGAGAGCATCTCTCGATGACTAATAACCCTAAAATTGGATTGGTCTAGAAAACCCGGTAATGCCTCACTAGGCTTACTAACCTAGGTGGGAGCATCTTTCAGGGACTAGCAACCCTAAAATTGGATCGATCTAAAAAACTTGGTAGTGTTCTTTTGGGTTAACTAACGTAGGTGGGAGCATCTCTTGAGGATTAGCAACCATAAAACTAGTTTGATCTGAAACCTAGTTGTGCCTCTTTATGCTCACTAACTTAGGTAGGAGCATCTCTCAAGGACTAGGAACCCTAAAATTGAATCGATTTAGAAAACCTGATAGTTTTCCTTTGAGTTGACCAACCTAGGCGGGAATGTCTCTAGAGGACTAACAACCCTAAAATTAGATCAATCTGGAAGACTTAGTAGTGATCCCTTGAGTTAACCAACCTAGGCCATAGCATCTCTCGAAGACCAATAACCTTAAAATTAGATTGATTTGGAAAACTTGGTAGTGCTCCTTTGAGCTGACTAACCTAAGTGGGACTATCTCTCAGGGACTAGTAACCTTATATTTTGTAATCAATGAAAAGAGGAAGCACCCTTTAGGCTTGTATGGGAAGATTAGTAAAGGAAAGCGCTCTATGGGCTCATTAAAAGGGAGTCGAGTTGGAGAACCACCTTATGGGCTCGCTTAAGAGAAATTGACAAAAGGAAGCATTCTATGGGCTTGTTAAAGGAACAGAAGGGCCCTAAAGGCTAGCTAAAACAATAGAAGCGCCTTATGGGCTTGCTAAGAGAAAGTTGAAAGAAAGCACCCAATGGGCTCCCTAAGAGAAAGTTGATGAAGAGATGTACCCTGTGGGCTCACTTGAGAGGATTTGATGATAAAAAGCACCTAACGAGCTCACTAAGACAAAGTTGATGAGGAGATACACCCTATGGGCTCTCTAGGAGAAAGTTAGTGAGGGAAGCACCCTATGGGCTCACTAAAGACCTTAAAGGAAGATGACTAAAGAGGGGTTAAAAGCTAGCTAATAGCTTAGAAAGATGGGATAGCACACTAAAGGCTAGCAAGATCCTTAAAATGAAAGACAAGATAGCACCCTAAAAGTTGGCTAAATCCTTAAAATGAATAAAAGAAGGGTCAACGCTTTAAGAGCTGGATAAAACCTTAAAAAAATGAGACAACGTCTTAAAGGCTAACTAAGATCCCAAAAGAAAAAGATAGGACAGTACCCTAAAAGTTAGTTGGAACCCTGAAAAGAATTTTAATGAAGGATTGAAGAAGTAAAGTAAGGAAAGCAACCAGTTTTAAAAGACTTCTTGACTTGGAAAAGTATTTACAAAGATATTGTTGAAAAACTATTTATGAAAAAAAAAATGCATTAAGGATAGGCCCCTTGATTTGAAAAAGAGTTAAAGGATATTAAAAACTGCAATTATGGAAGAATGACTTAAACTATTAAGGTTAATTTGAAAAAAAAAAAGGATCTCCTTAAAAAGGAAATAGATGACATGGATTGAAAAGTTGGCTATACGAGTCGACATGGATTGGACAAGAATTTTGTGACAAGCCTTTACTTTCTCTCTCCTATTTTTTTTTCCTTCATTTTTCATCATTCATCTTTTTCTTTTTTTTTTTTGTCTTTGAGAGTTTTGCCAACGAGTATAAATTCTTGTTAAGGAATAATCTTATAACCACCCCTATCTTTGGTAATTATGTGGAGTTTCTTAATACGCCCGACCCTAGGGCTTCTCATAAGGTTTTTGTGATTTCAAGACATTCCTTTCTTAAGGAAAAGGTAACTCAAAATTAGTTTAGTCAAAGAGGTCTTCCTTGCTAGCTCTTGGTCTAGATTCCATTGTCGACTACAATTTCAAAAATTACAGTCGATTTTGCAAATGATATGCCCTAATCAATTTGTTAGGTCTTTTTGGAATCAACCTTATGAATTTAGGCTTTTGTCCAAGGGTTTTTAGAAATGACTAATTAGGAGGCCTATTTTAAAAGAAATGTTTTATTTATCCTGGGTATACAAGTCAAGAACCTTAGGGAAAAAATTAGGAGTATGCTTAGCCTAGTTTTAAAAACAATTTTCACTAAATATAAATTATCTTTTAAGATTGGAAGAGCTTTTACTTATATAAGGGTGGTATTGTGGGTGGGGAGGCTTTGTGTGATTTAATATACGTAAGAGAAGCTTTAGAGTGTCAGAGTGGATATGGAGATTTGGGTTTTCGGGCCTTGGTGCATGATTTAGGGTATTGTGTTTCTTAGGGCTTTTTAAGCTCAAATTCCCTGCCTTTTGATTCAGTTTACTGCCCTTATTAGGATATGACATATCTGTTGGGGCTTTTGTGTTACACCCAGGCCCAATTCTTCGAATTCTTTTTTTTTTCACCTTCTCTTTACTTTACCCTACTATCTCTTGCTATTATTTTCTTTCCTTTTGACTCCAAGAGTGATTATTGCTGAGTTTTTTCTTTTTAAGTGATTCAAGGCCCTAAATCAATGGATTTCTAGTATATGAGCTTGAGGTCTCTAAAAAGGAAATGGGCTCTTCTTCATTTTAAAGAAAAATAATTTATCAAAAATAAAATTTGTTTTTGAATTAATGTTACTTACATATGTATAAACCAATCTTATCCCTATCTTTTAATTAATGACCCTAACCTCTAAATTGCCTCATTGAGGAGTGTTCTCCACAAGATTTAAATTTGAGAATTCTTCGAATGGGTCCAACGTGGTAAACAACAAATGATTATGTTTAAGATTTAGAGGTAAATGCCTAACGTCATTTTAATCTATGTATTACATTCAAAGTAGACTTCCTTTAAGGAATGAGTCTAAAAGTATCCTCACCATTATGTTGCTCAACTCTAAAAGTGTTTTAAGTTGGTATGTAGGATACAACTTGCCTCTTCTCATCCTAAAATTTTCAACAAGTGAGTTACCAATTTCTTAAGGAAAAGTCTATTTTTTATTTGCCCAGGATGAGGATTGGTTTTGCCTACCAATTTCTCAAATCATGCCCTAGTATTTGACTTTGTGTTTTTGTTTAGTTCATGATTAAGCTTGACTTTCTAAACCCTAGCTTGGCTTGGTTACTTTTAAGGGTTGAGGATTATGCTTAGGACGGTTGCCTCAATGGCCTATGGTTTATATTCAGATTAGCTACCTGGCTTAGTGGCTTATGTTTAGGTAGGTCGCTTGAATGAGCCCAAGGTTGGTGTTTAGGTTGAATACTTAGCTAAGCAACCTGTATTTGGGTAGTTTACATGCATGGGTTAAAGGTTGGTGTTTACTAAGTAGATTGTGTTTAGATTAGATGGGACAATGGGCTCATATTAGCTTTTTTAAGGGATCGAAGGATCTAGTGTGGGTTAAAAGCCAAGTGTTTGGGCTTGCTATTTGAGTGGGCCAAATGGGCTTATGTTTGTTAAATGAGCCAAAGGCTTGTGTTGGGGTTGAATGGGCTAAGGGGCTCATGTTTGGCTTCCATAATAGGTCGAAGGAACTTGTGTAGTTTGGAAACCAAGTATTTGGGTTGGTTACTTGAGTAGGCTAAAGGCTTGAGCTTGTATTGGCTCCTTAGACCCATAAGGATTTGTACTTGTTGGTGAGTTTTCTTTTCATTTTTTATATATTTTTGTTTTTCAATTTTTTTAAGAGAGAGAAAGGTAAAGTTTTATTTTTAGAAAATAATTTACAAATAAGGATGGGGATTTTTGGGTTTCTATTTACAAGTCTATGGATTTTATTTACATTTCCTTAAATGAGAATGAATAGCGATTAGATAAATGTTTATTGAAAGACTAGTTACAAAGATAAGAATGTTACAGAATGAAGAACAATGGACTAAATAGAGCTTTATTATTTCAAAAAAAGATCAGAACACAAAAACAAAGGCAAATAACCTAACAATTATTTAGGAAATTGATATTTATTTTAGGCTCTGAATTTGAAAAAAAAAACCCTACATTAAGTCCTGTATATGGCCATCCTTTATCATCTCATAAGTATCCCTAATGACCTGTAGCAGAAGGGACCTTAAGGCCTAGTTATGAGCCTCATAATACTAGAGCTTTTCCTTTAAATAGGCAATCTCATCTCTCAGCATTTGCTCATAAATCCTGGATATGTCTAGTAGGTTATTGTTCACCTGATCATTTGTTTGATTGTCTACCATCCTATGTTTATACATTTTATGGACAAGAATCAGTCATCAATGCAATAAAAGGAAAGAAAAAATGTGAAAATATGCATATGTTAGGGTCATTTAGGTTAATACATTACTCCTTAAGTTGCAACCCTGTTGTAATTTTAAAAAACTTGATTATATTAAAACACTTGAACGATTAGTAGAGTTGAGATTTCTTAAAGGTAGTGTATTAACTCAAGTTTAAAAGGGAGTATATACAATTAGGGTAGGTTGTAAAAGGTCCTTAAGCTTTGTGACCTCACTTGTCTTTAGAAAACACTTTTGTTGGTCACAATGAGCTTAAGTTGGGTAGCCTAATTGGCTCTAAATGGTGGTTACCCCATAACACTTGGAACTTACAAAATACCCCCCCCCCCCCCCCCCTCCTAGGGTCCTAAGACAGCTTGGGTTTAACCACATCTAACCTGCATCTTTGATGCAACGAATGAACCCCCTATGTCCCAGTGTATGCTATTTGCAAAATAAATATGCTAATCAAAACAAAATATATACATGAAGTTAATAACAAATAACCAAATAAATATACAATTAAATAAATAAATAAACAAACAACTAAATAACATGGGTATTTTTTAGAAAGCAATTTAATTTCGAAAAGTTTAAAAATGGTTAGCTTTCTTGATTTCCCAGTAGAGTTGCTAAGCTGTCAAGCTTGGTTTAAATTAGGTTTTCTCTAAACTAATCAATACTAAACCTTTACTCGTTTAGTGCTAACCCTTGATGAGGATTTAAAAAAAAACGATTCTTTTTACATTTTGAAATTACTTTAAAGTTGCCCCTTGACTGGAGTCGGAAAAATGAGTTAAGTTATAACCAATTAGGTGTATTAGTTATAACTTAGCTACCAATATATCGATTAAACTATTTTATAAAATGATTTTTTAAAAAACTAAAGATCCAAATTTAAGGGCTAATTTATTAAATCCTAAACATGTACCACTTTTTAACTTTCTGAATTTAATTTCGCTTTTCAAATATACTCTTTTTAATTTCTAAATGACTAATCATATAACATGTGACTAAATCAGTTAACTTACATAAATTTTTACAAAGATGGAAAAAATAAAAACTTTCCATATTTTAAGCTACCTGTAATTACGTACGGATGCCTATATACTTCCTATACGAAATCAAACTTCCATAGTATATTTACCAAAAACATAGCAAGTTGATTAATTTTAATTTTTGAAAAAAATAGCCGAGTTTACATTTTTACCCATTTTGACTTATTTGATGAAATTTCCTAAAGGGCCTTAAATTAGATTTTAATTTTGAAAATTCTAAATGGTTTTAATTTGGAATATGATAAATTAAATTTATTTATTTAAAAATAAATTAAATAAATAAATTTTTTAAGTGATATGGTGAGTTTATTTTCTTATCATTATTTTATTTTATTATTTATTTATTTACTTTTTTATTGTTAATTTTTTGGTTTTTTTGGTTGAAATTTGAAAATAAAAATAAAATACTTCTTCTTCTTCTTCTTCTTCTTTCTTTTTTTTTCTTTTTTTTCTTCTTATTTTTCGATTTTTCTTTCCTTCTTTTTTGTTTTTATTTACAAGTATTATAATTACATGAAACAAAAAATTGAAAACAATAAATAAAGAAATAAAAATAAATAAAATGAAATAAATGTATCCAAATCACAAGAAGGTAGGACTAAGCTAAATGGATAGGGTTTAGGCATTGTGGTCAAGTCATCGGTTGAATCTGGGGTAAGTATTTAGATGCAGGTCACAGGTCGATTAAAGCTCCACAAGTCAGTTCGGTTGGAGAGTTTAAGTTAGGTCGAGTACAGCTAGCTAAAGGAGGTGTTTTTGAGGCCATTTCGATCACCAAATTGAGCAAGAGACAACAATTTTATGTGAATCATATTAGGCTTAGGGAGTTTTGGAGAAGCGCCTCGGGTTTCTATGGCGGTTTGAGTGGCAGTTAGTGAGGACAGCAGGTTTAGTTCATGGTTCGGTTGTATGTATGTGTAGGGGGTAGTTCGTAGTTCGGTCCTATGTACATAAGGGTAGTTATGTGTGTATAGGGAGCAATGTGCAAAGCTACTGTTCATGGATAGTGGTGGCTAAGAGAGTAGGGTGCATGGGTTTCGAGAAAGAGTAGGCTATAGTGATTGTGCGTTATGTTATAAAGTGTTCAATTAAAGAAAGAGTGGGTTAGGTGCGAGAGAAAGATTGGGGTCAATGTGTGGTAAGGAAGTCAACTGTGTAAAGGAGTTGGCATCAAGTCTAATTTGTCTGAGAGAGAGAGAGAAAGAGGGTAATCGAGGATGCAGTAGTCTGGGCTGTGCGTAGTGAGAGAGGAAGAGAAGGTTATGTAAAGGGGGTTTAAGGAGAGAGAAAACCAAGAGAGAGAGAGAGAGGTAGAGAAGGAGGGATTATCGAAAGAGGGGATAAGTTTAGGGAAATTGAGAGAGAGAGAGAGAGATCGGACAATGAGAGAAAGAGAGAATTATTTTAGAAAGAGAGAGAGAGAGAGAGAGAGAGATGTCTATTTAGAGAGAGAGGGAGGATCTGTTTTCGTAGGTGCCCTGTGTATGTGTGTGAAATCTGAATGTCCCCTTCATGTTGTATGTGCGTGTATTTTTTTTTTAGAAAAAAAAAAATCAATTCCCCCTCTCTACTTCTCCACTATTTGTGTTTTTGAAAATTTAATCCCCCTCCCCCCAAGTGCAAAAATGAGAATGGAGCCCCCCATTCACTATGCATGTTTATCTTCTTAAAAAAAGAAAAGAAAAAGAGCGAAAGAATAAGGAAAAGGGAGAAAAAAAACGAAGGAAAAGAAAGTGCGCTATCACAATCAATCATAAAGTGTCACATGTCGCAACTAGACACATAGCCCAATGACAGCATGTAGATTTTGAGAAAGAAAATGATAAAAAACAATTTTCATGGCTCTAGTGAGTTTCAAACCCTCGATCTCTAACCAAGTCCATACACTTAGTTCAAGTATTTTACCATTAGGCCATTGGCATCAGTCTTGTCTATATGTACAATTAAATTGCATATAGGGACTGTTAGTTTGGGCTAAATTTAAATCTAAACCTAGGTTCAACCATCCCTTATTTTAAATTTATTTAAAAATCTATTCTATTCAAACTACCTAAAAGTTTATTTTCTAAATCCCTTATTTTTAATTTTTTTTCTATTTTTTTGTGACTTTTCAAATTTCTTATATATTTTTCTAAATTTTTCATTTTTTGTATTTTTCTAAATTTATTTTTTTTTTTTGTGTTTTTCCTTATTTTTCTTTTTTCTTGTATTTTCCTGAACTTTCTATTTTTGGGTTTTCTTATTTTTCTATTTTTTTTATTTTTCCTTAATTTAAGGCCCTATAACCTAAAATAAAAATAAAAAGGGGGGCAAAAATTAGCTATCTATGTAGAGAATTTCATCAAAATAGTTCCCAATGGAGATCAATAGTAGGACGTGCTAAGTAGCATATGGTGCTTCCTTCTCATTTAGCCAATATAGCTTGTATGACATTAGATTTGACAAGGTTAGTAACTTAAGCTTCCGAACTAGGTCGGTAGATGCTACATTAGTACAATTCTTACTATCCACTATGAAGGTGTACACTTACTTGTTCACCTTATAGGTGATGTAAAACAAGTTCTCTCATTACTACTCCTCAATAGATGATTCAATGCTCAAGGCTCACTAAACAACTAAAGTTAGCTTTTCCAAGTCATCAGCATACATGTTTTTTTCTATAAGCTCTTCACCATACATGTTGGCTTATTCCTCTAGTTTGGGCATCCCTTTAAGTTCCTCATTATGGCAATCTACTTCAATGGTAGGGAATTTGCCTTTGATTGCTATGGTACATCAATTGGGGCATTAGGTAGCCATATGACTAAAATCTTGGCACTTGAAACATTTAATCTAGCTTATCTTTCATCCTAATCCCTAACTTTTCTCATAAGTTCTCTTCGACAACTCTTAGTCAATAGGGCAACTCTATTGTTCAGAGATGACTTAAATCCTTCTACCAGGTTCAATACTTTATTGAGCAAGGTTGCCAATATGGAAAAGTTTGCTACTTTAAATAAGTCGGCTCAGTTGAGGTCAAATTGGCTTATTCCTCCTATAGACACCCAATTTTTGCCCTGTTGTAGCTTTTGAATTTTTTTTTTTTTAAAATAGGGTAAAAGGGTCCTAATTTAGAAAAAAGCATTAAAAAATTAGAAATTTTAGAAAATTATAAAAAAATTGAAAATTTAAGAAAATCACAAAAGTAGAAAATTTAGAAAATACAAAAAAAAAAGTAACAAATTTGGGGAAAAATAATAAATAGATAAGTAAATATGAAATTTTAGGTAGATTGCATAGATTAAGTTTTTTTCAAGGCCTTTAATAAAAGGAAGGTTTTAGGCCTGAACTTAAAGCTGCTGACCTAGTTCACATGTACAATTTGATTGCTCATATGAATAAAGAAAAAACCATTGGCCTAATGGTAAGGAGCTTGTATTTGGGCAAAGAAGACTTAGGTTTAAATTTTACCAAGGGCACAAAATTCCTTTTTTTTTTTTTCTAAAACCTTACCTACCACATATCAACTCATCATTGGGCCACATGTCTATCACCAACACATGGCACCACTTAGCTGCAACTGCGAGCCGATGTGATGCCATGTCAGCATCACACTGATACATATCAAGCTACGTATCCTAATACATAGCATGATGGCATGTTGGCCACTACCACATGTCGATACATGGCATATCACCTTTAGGTCTCCCAGTTGATGTGGTGCCATCATCCCCTTCCCTTTCTTTCTCTACCTTTCCTGCTCTTTCCCTCAATTTCTCACGTAACATATGCTTGAACAACTTACTTTAGGATCATTTTTGTTTGCGATTTCACAAAATTAATGGTGAAATTGCAAAGTAGACTTAGGGTACAACACAGTAAACTCAACATTACGTCCTTATACCATCATTTAAAGGATTAAAATGAAGCTTGAAAATCAAAGAAAATGTAAATACCCGGATTTTCCTCCCATTTGATTTTGTGCGAATCAAACTCGTTTAATGTAATTTGGAGCTTCTAAAGTATATTTTAAGCAAAAATGATCGTTTTGGGATTACTTTTGACCACTTATTTCAATAGAAATCAAGCAAAATTATATTAAAGTCAGATTAACATGCATCAATCCATTAACTTTTTTATTTGGAATTAAATGACGAATTTGTACTTTCCATGCAAACTTAAAGCTTGATTAGTATAAAATGGGACTTGGGGAACTCATTTGAGCATTAGGAAACAATAAAAATCATCCATATAAGTTCAAATTTCAACTTTATCTCCCTACTACAACTTTTCTCACTCTCTCTAAAATTATGACTTCCACAACCGTTTTCAAAGCAAACAAACTTCATAACAAGCTTCCCCGTGTTCTAAGGAGTTGATAGCCATCAATCTCTTCCTTTGACGTAGCCATAATCAATTGTAACTACCACCTTCTCTCTCTTCCCTTGTTGACCACCGCTTAAAACACCTAGCTTCGCTACTCCCCACTCAAAACCGATCACACCATTGAATTCGTTGCATCCTAAAACCCCAAATAAGACGACCCTTGCATGCCTAACAACCACCATGCGACACTAAGCTTCACCACCACCGGCTACCTATCAGAAACCACCACCAAACTCTACCATATAATGAGGCCCTTCACCTACCCTCCGTATCTCCAATAGGATAGTCATGAAAGCGGTGTTTCCCACTCGATTTAGGTCCTAAATAATCACCTCCTCAACAGACACCTTCTTCTTCTTCTTATTAAGCCATTGGTGCTAAGATCCAACCCAACCTACTCTACGACTTAGATCCACTCCAGTGCCCAAGCCCACATATATCTCTCCTTAGTCTGTTTCTAGTTCTTTGGTTTTGTATTTCATTTTCTTTTGTTGTATTTTTTTTTCTTTTCTTTTCGCTTTTGTTTAACTCAATTGTATAGATTATAATTCAACAAAAAAAAGAAGAAGAAGAAGAAGAAGAAAAGAAGAAAGTAAAAAAGAAAGGAAAGTTCTTTTCTTTTAATTAATTTATTTATTTTTATATTTTAGGCTTCAATTAAAAATAATAAAATAGTAAAAAATAAAAAATATATATAATAATAGAAAAGAGAAAAACAAAAAAACAAATTTATCACTTAGAAAAATCATTTTTGCAATAAACTAAATAAACTCTTTTTAGATTTAGGGCTTCTTATAGAATTTTACATAAGTAAAACACTAATCTAACACCCTTTTTCTTTTAGGCATATTTTCTATGATTTAAACATATTTTCCATAATTTAAGTTTCTTTTTCAAAATTTAGGGTTCTTTTTTATAATTTAAGCATCTTTTCCATAATTTATGTATTTTTTCTATAGTTAGGCATGTTAGTTATGGTAATTTCGTATTTCATCAAAAGTTGCATTTAGGTATTTCAAAAATTTTCTAGAAAGTTTTATCACTTAGAATTTTTTTTCCATATAAATAAAAATAAATGGACCTTTTAAAAAAAAATGGGATATTTTACAATTTTTCTAAAAATAAGACATCAAATTAGGACTTTTTTCTCTTAGGTGTTTTTCTTAAATAAAATTAAATGGCCAAAGAACTTAAAATTGACCATTTTCAAAAGTTAAAAAAAATCAACTCACTTAAATTTTTTCAAAAAGAACTACATACGTCTAATCCCAAACACCGGGTACATAGGTATTTGTATGCATTCGTATGTAAATACAGGGCAACTTAAAATATAGAAAATTTTCTTTTTTTTACATATTTTGTAAATAATTGTTTAATGTAATTAATTTAGTTACATGTGAATGATTTGTAAATAAAGGTATAATGAAAAGTGAAATTAAAATTGGAAAGTTAAAAAGTGGTATTCCTAAGGGTTTAAAAGAGTAGCTCTCGGACTCAATCCTCTAATTTTCAAAAACCTTTTTTTTAGAAGTTGGTCTTTCAAGTGAACTAAGGGCAAGGTTAAATTGGTCCACCCAATCGAACCTGGTTTTTTTCCGATTTTTTAAATTATTCTTCTTTAAACCAATCAATATTAAACCTTACTCATTTAATATTGACCTTTGACTAAGATTTAAAGAAAATCAGTTCTTTTAATTTTAAAAAAAATTAAAGTCGCCATCCAATCGAAGTCAGGAAAGAGAGTTATGTTATAACAAATTCATTGTCATAACCAATTGAGTGAATTAGTTATAACTTAGCTACCAATCTATCAATAAAACTAATTTTTAAAACAGTTTTTAAAACTAAAGATCTAGATCTAGAGGTCATCCTATTAAACCCTAAATAGTACCACCTTTTAACTTTCTAAATTTAATTTTGCTTTCAAATACCCTTCCAATAATGTCTATTTATAAGCGATAATTGAAATTATACCTAAGATAAGAATTTAAAGAAATATCTAATAAATGGGGGAAAATAAAATTTTGGGGAAATTGCATAAACCTCCCCTAAACTTTAACTCAGCTGTAGACCGTCCCCTTAAACCTTCAAAATGTGATTTTTAGACCCTAAACTTTTATAAAATGGTAAATAACGCCCTAAGTTGAGAATAACCCATTAAACTTTGATTTTGGCGTATAAACACCCCTAAATTAGGTGCTGTTTATGGGCTATTTATAAGCCAAAATCAAAGTTTAGGAGATATTTATACCTAAAATCAAAGTTTCAGGAGTATTTACATATTAAAATTAAAATTTATGGGGGTTATTTGCTAATTTATAAAAGTTTAGGAGGCCAAAAAACTATGTTTTGAAAGTTTAAGGGAAAAATCCGTGCCATGTCAAAGTTTATGGGGGTTTTATACATTTTCCTCTAAATTTTTTTCCATATTTTAAGTCACTCCATACATATAAGTGCCTACGTATGCGCTATTCAAAATTAAACTTTCATAGTTCATTCAAGAAAACTTTAGCTGGTGCGTTGATTTTAATTTTTTTTTTTTAAAGATCAGGTTTATATTTTTATCCAGATTAATTTATTTAAGGAAACTTTTCAAAGGGTTCTAAACTAAATTTTATTTATGGAAAGTCTTAAGAAAAAGGTGCTAATTTAGAAAGAGGATTGGTTACTTTTATTTATTTATTTATTTTTTTTTGGAAAATTGACTTTCTAAGTGGTAACAAGATTTCATTTTTTTATTTTATTCTCTTTTCTATTTGTTTTATTCCTTTATTAATTTGTCTATAAAACATTAAAAAAAATTCCTTTCTCTTTCTTCTCTTTTTTTTCGTTTTTGTTTTTCTTCCATTTTTTGGTTTTTTTCTTTTTATCTCCTTTTTTTTAATTTAGAATAAAAATTGTTTTTGACACTTAGAAAAATAAATTTTTAAAAATAAACATAAATAAATTAACCCTTTTCAAATTAGGACTACTTTTAGATTTTTTTTCAAAAATAAAGCTTCTGATTTAAGACCTACCCTTTTTTGAACTTTTTTGAAAAAAAAAAACGAATTGAATTAAAAACGTAAATCCGACGTGTTTTCTAAAATTAAAATTAACATCACCCACTAAAGTTTTGGAAAAAGAACTACATACATCTAATCCTTAATAGCGGGTACGTAGACACCTACAGGCAATGATAAAAATAAACAAAATCTAATTTTCCCTTTTTGTTTAAATTACTTAAGTGATTTAATCAGATGTAAATAATAATCAAGTTTTGTTTTTTAAAATTAAAGGGTGATTTTTAAAATTAAGATTAAATTTGGAAAGTCAATGGTACCTATAAGGGTTTAAAAATCATAACCCCTGGATCTAAATCTCTTGTTTTAAAACCATTTTATAAAAATCAGTTTTTATCTAAAGATTAGTAGTCAAATTGGTTATAACTTAACTATTTTTTCCCAACTTTGGTCAAGTGGTAACTCCAAGACGTTTCTAAAGTATAAAAATCTAGCTTTCTTTAAACCCTAATCAAGAATCAGTATTAAATGGGTAGGGTTTAGTACTGATCAGTTTAAAGAAGGCTTAATTTAAAAAGAATCGGAAAGGTGAAAAACCAGGCTCAACATACCCATCTCTTCTTCTCATGGCTTAAAAGTTTCTTCTCCAAATTGTAGCATAACCTAAAAATTCCACAACAATAGTTTGGACCTTATCATAGTCCTCATATTTGTAACATTCGAAAACTCGCCTGACTTTTTCCTTATAGTCTAGATAATCATTCGCAGTTCCAGAGCCATTAAAGCTTGAAACCTAGAGTTTTATATAGTTAGTAGCTTGTAGTACACAAGCTATATCCTCTTCTTCATAATACTTATCTCTCTTATCCCCGTCTACTTTAACCAAATCTATTCTTCTCCATACATGTCCTCCTACTCTTACTCTAATATCTCAATCTTACTAAGTTGAGAGTTGTCTTCTCATAAGTTGAGCATCTTGAAGAACTTTCCCAACTTTAGAAGTAACTTAGGGAGTATTTTAATGACCTCAAGGATAATGCATGTATAACTCGATTCAAATCTCTTATCAAATTAGCCATTTAGTCGAATTGTTTATTGGAGCTTCTAAGGGTGTTTTATTGACCATAGTGAAGAACACCACTATTGTCATCTCTAATACCAGCATTAACACTAAAATCAGTCATTCTTCACTCATTCCTATGTTATCAACAATAAGTAATAACATATCACCTAGAAACAGTACACAAGCACTTCTAATCTATCAACCCACTAATTTACATAGAAACTAAACCCATAATTCAACTAAGTCTTACTATAGAAATCTAACAACATTGCTAACTTCATCAAACCTAACATAGAAATATGCAACTATTACTTACTATGTTTTCTACAACTCAAAACAAAATATAATAGAGTATTGCGCAACAACCATCACAATAAAGCAAAACCACCACTTCCATTACTTACTCAAACACTAACAGTTAACTTGCACACAACCTCAATAGCTACTTCAGTACTTAACACACATTAACACAAATGGAAATCACCACAACAGAACAATAATACATCATAACAGTGACTTACTAACAAGAACCTCTACTTTGATACCAAGATGATACACCGCACCAAGGGCGGATGAGGAGGCCGTATTTGGGGGATGGGTCCAAGCTCTGAAAAAGCTCAAAATGAAGGATGAAATAAGTGAAAAACAAGCAAAACCAACAATCAATTCTAAGGATATGATGTATTGAGAAATCATCAAGGACTCTCGAACCAAGTTGATATGACATACGAGTAGTTCAAAGAAGGTAGTCACCACCTAGTCTTGCCTAAGGATTAAGACAAGAGTAAGTAAGGAAGCAAGAAATGATCATGAAGAGAAAACTGAATATATTCGATAATGTTAAGGTGATGATCTCTTATGGCTACAAAATACAAGGTTATTAATACTAGTAAATCTAAGGCAACCTACTAAATATGGAAAGGATAAAAAGGGGTAATGTCCAACATGAGTAAAGTATAAGCAATGTAAAAGGGTATAAAAGAGAAATTAGGAAAACATATGATTTGTGCAATAGATTCCAGTTTGTGAAAACATTTAGATACGTAACCAATAGCTATGGGTAGGCTTCTACAAGAAATGGACAAAAGAGTACAATCAAGCTAGTTGATGCCGAGTAACCCTATAGATTCTTCTAAGGTGAATTCAACTTAGATGTGTTGTGGGTAGCTCTAATCAAGGTCGATCGAACGGTTGGGTGAGTGAACCGAGGTGTTAGTTGAGCGATCCTTAAGTTGGCATTTAGAGACAATTGACAAGCTTAGGAGATCTTGACTTAAAAGTAGCAACAAATTGGCAGATATAAACAGCTCTAATTCTTCAGGTGTGGGTTGGGAAATAAGAACGCACTTCACTAAGCTCTCAAGCCCTCATGCTTAGGTTTGGGTTAGGGGTCTTATAGCTTAATTTCTATCATAGGATGTAGTTGTTTAACAAAGAACATTTTCTTTGCTTTTGATACTAATTATAATCAAAATTATACAATCATCAAATGTTGTCATGGAAATTTTAAATTGCCGTACAAATAATGATAGTTTATTTCTAGCAATAAGTAATGATTAAGATAATAGCAAGTCTTTTTTGGCAATGGTTAACAATAAAAAAAAATATAAACTAAAAATGAAGAAAACCCAATACTACTACTTATGCTTTAATTTCTTTTTTATGTTTCTATGTCTCTTAAATCTTCCATTGTCTTCTAGTGATAAACAACATGGTAAAACCAATTGCTAATGGATCCCTTAACTTAATGACAAGTCCATATCTAAAGAAAGGTTCTTCATAAAGTCCATAAAAGTGGCTCCACTTTCGGTTTTAAATCTAAAGGAACATCACATGAGGGTTTCTCTCCATCAAAATTCAATCTTAATAGAAGAAAAATAGGAGATTCGTTATCAAGCAAAGTTAAATTAATCACAATAAGTGTCTTTCCTTAAATGTTGAACTTTCTAGTTGTTAATTTCCACAACCAACAACATATACTTGATGTTCCTTACAAAATTGACAATCATTTACCATATTTGGCTTATTTTTGGATCAAATGTAGGCTTTGAATGGTGGTTTGAACATAATGCCAAAAGATCAACATGGAAAATTATTAAAGTTGTATTTGAACCATGCACCAAGTGGAGTAGCTTTATCTACATGTTTACCATCTACTAAAGGATTTGAAACATTAACAAGTATCTCCTGAAATAATTTTTTTTTTTTTTTAGAGACTAAATGTTAGCATTGGATTGGGGATGGTTGAAAGATTGTTGATGTTTTACTATTCCTATTAACAACTTTGAATTTTTTATCGTACAACTAATATACGTTATGCATAGTTATTTAATGAGGGTAAAGGGTCAAAGGATGGTTATAGAAGATGATTTCAAGAAAGATTGAACTATTGCAAAGGCTTACATTGCAGCTAAACAAGCATTGGACTATAATTTTTGAAAAGTTTTCTGTAATAAAACATCCTAATACCCTCCAAAACCTTCAAAGGCACCTAACTAGTCTATATTTCTAATGATACTTTCTAATCCTTACTAATAGGGACAATAAGGTAAGCAACTACTTTAAGTGTTTTGTCACCTTTTTTTCATTTATTCTTTAGTGTTAGATTATGGGTATTTGAATTTGAAAATATTTGATGCAATTGCTAGGCTTACAATATATGGAGCAAAAGCAAAAGCAGTTAAAGGGAGCATAAGTAAGGACCATTAGAAGTTGCTCAAAGCCTAAGGGTGTACATAACTTTTCACTTATGAAGGGTTAGGAGGCTCATGATATGTTAGTTTAGATTGGTATGAGTCTACTTTGGCTAAAGCAAATTATTTCTTTGTTGTGCTACTTATAAGTCCAAATTTGTATATTTCCACAAGATACCTCGCTATCATGGACTTTATATTAGTTTAGAAGGGTTTATTTTGAGTGATTTAGCTACCTTATTTCTTTGATTTTTATTTTATTCAATTTCCTTATTACACGTAGGGTTTTAGGAATATAAGTATTAACCTTATCAAACAATTTTATCATCATCTTACTAATTATTATAAAGTATATTCTCCATGCATATTATGTTTTGCACCATATGCCATGTCAATAGTGGTTTCATTTGAAATTTCTTTAAAATAAGCCGTATTGTTACTTCATAATTTTGTTTTAATTTAGATATTCTAAGCTTTATTATTTCATCTTTTAGACTAGATTAAATAGCAATAAGGTTAATTAGGTGATGATAGGTGTGAAATGAATCATTGCAAACCAAAAGTTAAGCCTTCTTGATTTACAAGTAGAGTATATTGTAATGTTTTACAAAGTGATGAGATAGTTCTAATGAATAGCAAAATAGGATACTTTGGATACCAATCATTTTAACTAAAATCTCTAAGATGCAACTCTTGAGATAGTGCAATTAGCCCTACTACAAAGCCTTGGCATCTTAAAGATTTTATGCTCTTCATCTAGGAAAATCATACCTTCCTTAGGAAAGTTGACAGAAAATCCATAATAGACCAAGCAAGCAAAAAATGGCCTTACCCAAAAAACCCAATGGCCATACCATAAAGACCCTCCTTGCACCAAAGTGGCTCCAAGACATCTTGCAGGGTTAAGACCTATGCCTGCATAGTTATGTTGCCCGTTTATTGTTATGGAGACAAACACTGACACAGCCATGGCTCCTACTACCACCATATAAACAATGACCATGCTTAGTTCCTTGAATTGCTTGCTAACAAATGCAACTATCACTCCAATGAAAAGCATAAGAAATGTACAAAAGAACTTCAAGAACAATGCAATTCCCAAACTTAATCTAGAATTAGTACCTTCTGCACCTCTTATGCAACACCCACTTAAAGAATATTTCTCAACTGCCTCATGATTCATTGCACTTTTAGTATGCAAAACTAATTATTAAACCAATACATTGTGCCAAAAGATAAATTAAAGAACGTGCAAAAGTTATTTTACCCTTTAGAATAGAAATAAATGTAAAGATAGGGCTCATGTGGCCTCCAGATAGAGGAATTGTAGCCATAGGCAGGAGGAACAGATTGATAAATATGACAATCGGGACTAAAAGTTTTAGATCTGTCTCTTTTGAGTCTAAGCATGAAATTATGGAACTAGTGAGACTGAACATTAAAGACACCAGTGCTACTAATTTTACAAGTGCTGATCTCCACATCTAAAATGAATCAAAGTCATCAAGACATGGTAAAAGCAATGTTTTCTTATTTCGTGATAATAGCTTTCAAAAAGATGCTTGAGTAATAAGCATAATAACTTCATTCCATGCACAAGAGACCTATAATCATATGCAAATAAAGATCTAGCATTGGCATATCGAAAAAGATCATGTAGATGATTTTGCTTCATTACTTTGTTTTCTAATATGAGGGGTAGCACCATATAATGAACATTCTTTCACAAGAATCAAAATGCAATTTAACCTTAAAGACATAAAATCTTAGTTAAAAAAATCAATCATATGCTATTGTGACTACATAGTTCAGTGTCTACAAGAAAACCGTGAATTTGTAATTCATGTACTCAAAAACCTTTAACTCAACTAAAAAAAAATCATGTGTGCCAAAGAACGTATGCGATTTGTCCTTATAGATAAAACCATTGCTGAACTAGGTGCTAGGCATTGTTGAATTGATTGCGAAAACATCATATTAGCATCCTTCTCATGGATAACAACAGCTAAATTTGTTGCCTCCATACTTGAAAGAAATCTTGAAGATAGATTTCAAAAGAATTCTCTACATATAAGTTTTGATGAAATAGCTGTCATGTTCTGTCTGGTCTAGTAGTTCTAAAACAAAATATTTCTAGATCAAGGAAGGTTTCACTAAATGACAATACTTCTATTAAAAGGGTAGTTATATACAATGCAAGTCATCTAATATGAAAAAAGTGGCGATATGTCCAAAGAAAGGAATCCTACAAATTTTTGAAGTAGAATATTCAACTCAATAGCAAGATTGATTGGATGAGGTTTATTAATATGTACAAGGTACATTAGTGTCTAAAAGGCATGGTACTAACTAAATGGAAAAAGTAAGCATAAAACGACAATTCATTATTCTTGTAATTGTATCTTTCAAAAGGTTGAGATTATGACTTTCTAATTTAATCATAAATGGGAAATCACCTACAAGTAGACATGCATGGGGCCAAGTTAGATGGATACCCTAGCTCATGACCCACATCACTAAGTCTAAGACTTGGCTTGGTCCCATTTCTCTGCTTCCATTGCTTATCTATGTAACTGTATTTGTTAAGTTTTGCTACATAGATTTAAAAATATGAGATGAGTTCATGTATTGATTAGCTTGTGTAATTTTTAAACTATTAAGTGGTATTTATGGCTAACATTTTAATTTGATTATTTCTACTTTTTTTTTCTGAATTTAAGATCAACAAATTAAATTTTCATTGTTTTCATATTACTTAAACAATTGTTTTAATGGTAAGAGCCTTGTGAAGACAATTTTTAAATTTACTTAAAATTTATGAGAGGGATCAATGTGTTAGAATACGTGAAATTGTATAAAAGACATTCGTCAATCATGGTTCTAGGCCCCATATATCACAACAAATTGATCTTGGTGCTCTATCTCTTTTTACTTCTATTGTTTCTATTTCTTTTCTTTAGTAGCTATTTTCGTTGGTATCTTTTTGTTTCTAATGCGCCACGCACTTTGCTTTTGTTATCAATATAATAGACTATGGTCCCTCTACGTAGAAAAAATAATATAATTTAAAGAATCCTTATATAATATATATATATAGGAAAAGAAAAGACTTATATATATAATACTATTATGCTTAGTAAATACATATAATAGCATATAATTGTAAATATATAATATTATGGTTTTAGTTTTCACACCAAAAGGAATAATAATTATGGAGGCAACTCACAAGATATCCAAGAAATGGTTAATTTTTAAAATATCTAGAAAAGGAAAAAAATATATATTAAATATTTATTTTAGAGAGTAAAACATAATATAAAATTAGGTATAGCCTAATGGTTAGATGTTTAGTCTTATAAACATGAGATCTTAATTCAAATCCTATAATTGTTGTTTTATTTTTTCTATATGTATATATTGCTTGAATGACACTCGTCTGTTTACATTAATTAATCTTCTTTTTTTTTTCATAATAAGCAATAATATTAATTTCATTAATTGTAGATCATATTTAACTAAATAAATTCTCTAAAATTTAAAATTTTCATTAGTAATACACTATGAACAATGATTACATTATTCATATTACAAATAAGCTCTTCATATCACATAAACTATATTTATAAATAGTACTAATTGTAAGACTTGGTTAAGTAAATTTTCTTTTTTACAATTATTATTATGAAAGTAAATGTGAATTGTTGAATAATTGATTACCTACTTACTTATATCTAAAATAATATTTCTTTTTCTTTTTTTTTGCATTGTCAATAAAACAATTATACAAGATTATCATGAAAAAAAATAGTACAATATTTATATCTATATCAATTTACTCTTTTCACTTTACTAGTAATTTCCTATTCAAATATTTTTCTGATATATTTCCATTAAGAGTAAAACTTACATAGTTTTATATAGTAATATATTCTTCTATAAATTAATAGTTAAATTTTATTTAACACACATGCATAATAAAAAAGGTAAAAAGTTTATTTATTTAACTTCTTATGAAGTGTATTAATTACCCTTAATCTTATTGCATGTTAAATGACTAACAAGATCTTTTACATATGTAAGATGTAATATAATTATTAAGGGGGGTAAGATATGAAATCCTACTCATATCCCATCTTGTGGATACATGTTCCTAAACTTTACTATCAATACCTTATCCTATGACATCCCGAAACCACTTTATACCCTATACCCTATAAATTATACAAGGTATGGTGTGCCATGTAAAACCTATAGATTTTTTTTTCCTTATAACTTTCAATGTGGCTATTTTAAACCTAACTTTTTTTTTTCTCAAAAGCAATTACTCAATTCAGTTAATCTTTTAAATGACAGCAATGAATAAATCATATTAAAGATTATTTCCGATCCATTTTTTTCCTTATATAGGTCTTTAACCATTATTATTTTAGATGAATTTTTACAGAATCATTATACAAAATATTTTGTGTAAATAAAATGTTCATTTTCTAATAATCATATTGCACAAATATTTAAGGGAATAAGCACATTTTTTAAAAAAAATAAAATCAAATAACATCGTACTTAACAAGATATCTATAAAGTTTATTAAAATATAAATAAAACATTCACAAAATTATATAATTCAATAATTATAGCTATGACAATAATATAGAGTCAAAGAATTAACCATGGGAAAATGAAAACATAACATGAAAAATGGAATCAAACATAAATTCAAACTAAAATACTTTTCTTCCTTAAGGTACATGCATGAGTAAAATAATCTTCCTATAATCTAAGAAGATCAAATTTTGCTTTAGTAATAATACCAAATCTTTTATCAAATATAAAATGAAGAAACTATTTCACTATAGAAAACAAGATTTACTAAATGATGAATTTAACAAAGGAGGAAGGAGTGGAAATAAAACAATAAAAATGAAGATAGAGTAAAGACTAAAACAAAAGATAGAAGGGAAAGGAATAACAAGCGTTTAGTTTAAGATTTTCGATAAGCTGGGTTTTATTTTGTTTTGATGAGATAGAATCATTTATTTATTATTTTTATTTAATTACTATTATAGGGTAGGGACCTTGGAACCCATAATCTATATGCTTTAACGCACTGATTTTAGTGTAAGTATAGAATACATTGACTTCTTATCTATAGCCTACCTCATGAGAACAAATTTCAAGAAATTACTACCCTAAACCTACCCTATAGCTTTAAATACTCACCTAGAACCTACCCGATCGAGCAGAGTCTAAGTGAATACCTTATACAATAGGGTTACTCCCTCATCCTTAATAATTATAACAACAAGCATATTTTTTCATATCAATAATTTTAATATTGACTAAACTAAGGTATGTCTACCCTAATTATATGATCTTAGGTTCATCCTTGCTACTCATTAATGTAATAATAGAATATCAGTTCCTAAAGGATATAAAAGGCAACATCCCATAATGACACGTGTAAAGGGAAGGAATCAGTTGTATGGATTGATGCTTATAAGTTATTTTCAAAAGCTATTATCAGCCCCAAAAGCTATAAAGTCATAATAGTCCCACCATATACATCAACTTATGATAAAAACTAACCATTCAGATACCATTGTAGATTTGGTATAAACAAGGTATACATGATTAAACTACTCTAAAATATCACCTATTCATCAATTATAGTTATTTAAAAGATGTTGTACATAATAAGAACATAGATTTACATGAAGTTTTACATATAAAGTTTATAAAAATAAAATGGATTTTATTACATTAGATACCACGAATCCAACTGGGTCACCCAAGAGACCGAACAAATTCTAACAACAAAAGACAAAAAGAGTGCTAAGTAAACTACAATGTGTTCGCTCTAAACCTATACAAGAAAAGTATAGGGGATATGAGCAATTACTACTTAGTAATGAGATAAAGTCAAAAGTATACACAGCACAACAAAGTAAGCAAGGTTGTCAAAAAATTTTGTTAGATGCAATGTCATAGAACATATGCAATTTGCATGACTTTAAGTAATGAGATAAAGTCAGAAGTATACACAGCACAACAAAGTAAGCAAGGTTATCAAAAAATTTTGTTAGATGCAATGTCATAGAACATATGCAATTTGCATGACTTTATCAGATCCATTGTCCAAGTTTGTGCAATTACAGATAATGCTCCTATTCGTACCATATTTGAATAACCTCCTAACCTTACGGCCTCCTTTCCTTACACTTAGTTTGACTAGAGGTGGGGGAAGACCATTTAAGCTATCTCTTTAAAGGATCAGTATTTGCTAAAAAATCCTAATTGTTCCTCTAATGGGTTGCAATACATGTCTATTTATAGTTTAGCTCCACGTTAATCTTAATCCATTTCTCGAGTGATTAGTCAATTGCAAACATTCAATCAAAGAGTATACCATTACAAGACAATCATAGAAAGGAGCTTACAACAACATAACATTGTTTAAAGAAACACATCATATGTATATAACCAACTACTTACAACCACAAACAAGTATAGACTTTATCTTCTAAGTGCTCTTAAATAGTACTCCAAAATGTTATAAAACATTGATCCCATTTACTTCGAATTTCTATTACTAAATCTAATGTGGTTATAAAACTTCACTTTGTCAAATATTCCTATATTATAATCCGCAACTTTAGTTTTCATATAAGTTATGAAAACAACGGTAATTTGATTATTAACTTTGAACTAAGTTTATTGTTATCTGGGCATTCAAGGATTGGGGTCATTTCCATTGATTAGCTCTTATCCAAAAAACCTTCTGATTACCCTCTTAGTTATTTTAGGTTTAGAGTTCCTATCCAAAAGACCTTCTAACTTTTCTTATGACTCGACTATGCACATCATAGACTTACTAAACCCCTACATTTAGCCTACATATCATCATTTCCTCATGAAAACATCTTAATACACAACACTAGTCATTTTCAACTCAAATTAACATTATAATTATACGAAGATACAGTGTAGGTATATAAGATGGAGAAGAATAAGCACCTTCAACTTAGCACAAACTCATAATTGCAAATAAACACTTATTGCTACAATATATAGAAGCATTTATATGTATAATATAGTCATATATGACAATAAATAGTATAGTAAATATGTACTAGTCATATATTTAAAGAATTTAATTTATGAAAAAGAGAACTTTTGGTGCAATTGACCAAATATTATATGAGATAATTAAACTATTATGCTCATTACTAAATGCATACTTTATTCGTAAAGTCACGA
Source organism: Lumnitzera racemosa (assembly GCA_024138005.1). Classification (NCBI taxonomy): domain Eukaryota; kingdom Viridiplantae; phylum Streptophyta; class Magnoliopsida; order Myrtales; family Combretaceae; genus Lumnitzera; species Lumnitzera racemosa. Next base: position 25,728,826 of record JAMXBC010000011.1, read on the forward strand.
TTTCTTTTGGAAAAGTTTTTTATTTGGTTTCACTTTGTATCATGAAAAATAACCTTTTACATACTAAAAGGCTCATTCACTTTTGAAAAATAGTACTTGATAATCTTATTCAATTTCCTCTCCTTCCTTTCTCTCTCTGTTATATTATTATTATTATTAAGCCTAATTCATTTCAACAACCACCAGATTCTCTTATTTATAAATTGAAGAGCAACATCCCACATCAAAAGTAAAGAAGTACTTCTAATAATTCCTCAATTAAAATTTCTATTATCAAACTAAACCATTATACATGTAATTCATGTAATGTAAGGAGAATTAAACGGAGGGGATCAACGTTTAGGGATAAGTTCAAATAAAAAATCAACATTTCAAAAAGTTTAAATATGATATTAACATTCCTTTGTTAATGTTTCACAATATAGTTCAAACAAGGGATTAATGCTAGTTAATCCATAAAAGTGTTTAGACTGCTTTTTAAAACATTAATCCTCTCTATTGTAATTTTCTACGTGTAATATATAACATAAAATATCAAAAGAAATTCCAGAAAAATTATCATAATTGCAATAAATTCATAGTTCATTACAGAAAAATTTTATACATTTAGAAGAGTTCAAGACCTCACTTTTACCACATTATATTTTTGCCCCTGACTATCCATAAATTACATGAATATCTCAACATAATTATGACCAAATAGTATCAATATTATGTTTAAGTTGGAGTTGTAAATGAGTTGAGCTAAACCATAATTTTGAAGAATTAGACTTGATTCATCTAAAAATAATTAAGCTCAATGAGTCGAGCTTTTATCAAGCTTGAAAATTACAGGCTTGTGTTCGAACTCGTTAAGGAATATAAAGCTCAAACTTCGCTCATTTAGATAAGTGAGCTCAAACGTACTTACTTAAGCAAACTTGAGCTCAAGTTAGTTTAGATAAATGAGCTTAGTTCAAGATTGAAATAGATCTCAAAGTTAATTCAAAATGTACCCTTTCATAGTTTTTTAATTATATTATTCTTATCGTTCGTTAATTTTAGTATAGAACTTTGATCCTCCAAAAGTAAGATGAAAAGGCCAAAGGGTATGTTGGCGCTAGTCTGGCATAGGCACTCTGATGCTTAAGTGAGTGAGTGTTTATATGAAACAATAAGTAAGTAAGTGAACTAAGAGTGTTTAAGAGCGTAAGAGAGTCCTTATAGTGCCTTCTTTTTGCTAGTTATAGGCATGTATCAAATAACTATTGTAATAGGTGATCATTAATCATGGACCACATGATAGCTCTTTAATTAAGCACGTACCTAAAAAACAGGAGTAGTAAACAATTATGTAATGAAGATGTGCAAAACCACAACTGTTGACACCATTTTTCAATTTCAAAGCAAGTATTTGGGCAAGCCAAGCCCCTAGGTCCATTAGATGAGCTAAGCCCAATGCAATAACTCATCAAATGGAGTTAAATCAAATGACATTGCTGTGAATAGTACAGCTCGGCAGCTAAAGTGTCAATCAAGATTACTAAGAAAAATTCTCTGTCACTATTTGCTTCCCAACTCCCATAATCGAGAATTTGACTATGGGAGTTAACAGTTAGGGCAATTCTCAACTCTATTGGTCAATAAACAAACCATCTAAGCTTACGCTCTTTTGGAAATTATGAAATGCCTTCTGAGCTGTTTTGCTACATTGTTCTTGGTATTCTCATGCCTAACATCTAAAACATAATGTATTGTGTTTCAAATGAAAGGTCATTACCTTTTAGTTTCTTGCCTATTTGTTTCCTTCAAAAGCACGTGGGACAACTGTCACAATCCTCATCATTACGCTTTAAGGTTTATTAATTATCGACAGTATGATGTCCTTTGAATTTCTAGCTCCGAAGACTTATCAACTATCTATGGTAAGCCATCAAATTGGAATCCAAATCCTAATTAATCCCATATTTAACTTTTAAGAAAGAATTATTAACATACATATATGAAGGTCCTCAAATAGTCTGATATTCTATTTCCTACTCTTTCCTTCATTTCTCTATATTGAAATTTTCCTCTCCAAAATCTCCTTCAACTTTTAAATGACTTTCTTGTGCGGTTGATTTCAACTCATCACCAAGTGTGGTTTAAATCATAATTCACCCTCTAATTTCTATTAATTCTAAGGCTACTCTTTTTTAGGCTACCTTTCCCCCTTAAAAAAGAACCGGTTCAATTTCATCATCTATTAGCTCAGAGGTAGCTCATTCGATAACTCGCATTGAAGCTTTACCTATAGATTAACTTAATGATAAAGAGAATAGATTTGTTGTCAAATACTTATATAACAACGTTGTTTACAGCATCGACTCTCTGGACGAAGTTGTAAGTGGTGCTATTAGGTTTCTCATGTTGAAATATGACAAATATTAGCAAAATGTCCCTAATGAATGGGACATGCATAAGCTGAGAGAGGACGAGAAGGTTTGTTTTCCCATTGTTGTGAGTTCCATTTATATTTGAAATACCTTAATTTTCGGTTACATCTTCCATTTTCTTCTTTTTAAAAATAATTCTTCAATTACTTTAGTGTTGCTACTAGTATGTTCTCTCTAAACATGTATAGACTGCTCCTAACATTCGAGATAATATGTGAGGAACTTAAGGTTAGAGCCACACTAAAGTTGTTTAGATTCTTTTTCACAATAAAGAGGCAACCAGACAGTTGGTTCTATGCAGTAGCTTAGCATGGTTGCATGTTTATGGATGGTTTAGAGTCTAAAATTCATAAGTGACATCCTAAATATATTTCCATTAGGTTAGATGAAGAGTTAGATTTTTGGAATAAATGGATCGAACCCATCAAAACTAAGGACATTGAGTTGTTGCTAAACAATGCTACTGCTACCGAAAAGATTCAAAATAGGGTAATAAAATTTTTTTCTAGGATTCCAAGAGGTTCGTCTCTAAATATGAAAAGGGAAAGCCTATATTCCATGATGATGGAGGTAGGGATTAGTCCACCTTCGATGCTGAGTTGAGATATAGGAGGAAAACTAATCTTGTGACTCATAAGGGAAAGACTTGTTGCCTTTTGAGCTTTGCTTCACACAAATTTGTAAGTCCTCATTTGTTATTTTATAACACTCTCTTTTTTGTATAGGTATAGGTGTAGGAGACATAGATCATAAGAAGTTATTGGCCCAAGCTAAAGCCAAAAGAAGAAATTAGATAAATGCATTGATGCTAAAGTTGCTGCTAGTCAATTAATAGTGCTAAAGAAAGTAGCTAAGGAATAGGTTGTCAAAGAGCTAGCCGTTTAGAAGAAGAAGAAAGAAAGCCCTCGTGCTAATGAGGGTCAATCGATAGAGTAAATGGAGGCTATTGGGACTAAACTTGAAGTGCTTACTACAATCAAAGATACTACTAAGGAGGAGCTGCTAAGAGAACCTAGTTGTGATCATGTTGTTGATGTCAACATGGAGGCTATTCCTCAAGAGGTGGTAAATAGCTCGGTTGATCAACCAAATACTATGCTGAACCCCAAGAAGAGGAGTAGGAAAGAACTTACTAGCCAACCTTTGTCCAAGAAGAGTAAGGGCATAAATGAGAAGACAAAGGAGGTTGCGAAGAATAAGGCCCTCAGCATCAAGTCCATCAAGTTTGTTCCTAATTGTAAGGTAAGTGGATATTTTGTGTTGTGTTAGAAGTATAAGGTTTTAGATATCGATTCTGCCTTTGGTAATAGAACAAATTCCTTAGCCTTAATGGAGGGGATTGTTTTGTACAAGGATAAGGAGAAGACTAAGATGGACACGGATAGAGTTAGTGGTTGTAACAAAGGTTGTATTGCTGCCAAGTTGTACAATGTCAGTTCCTTTGTGATTGGAATTCGCTTTAGTTTGCAATATTGGTTTTGTTATTAACTCCTTGTTGCTATACAAATTAACAGTCATATCTTGATGACCCTAGACGAAGCCAAAGAGCAAATGAAGAAGTTATGTTCAACTTTGCATTATCATGGTTTTAGGGCCGATTAATTTATTTAATGCATTCATTGCAAAAAGTAGAGGAGGCTTACAATTCCTCTAAGGCACAAACTACTAAGGTTGAGAATGCCAGAATAAAGACTAAGATGGAGGCTGAAAAATTGAAGGAAGAACTCTTAGCTAAAAAGTTAGAGCATTCACTAATAACCAATGAAGTCACGAACTTAAAGGTTAAGAACGATAAGCTTTTCAAGAAGGTTGAAGACCTAAAGGAGTAACTTCGCAAGAAGAGAGAGGAGTATTGGGGGTTAGGAAAGATGATTACCACCATGAGCAAGCAGGATAAGTTAAGGGTCTAAATCAAGAACTTGGAGATAAGAACTCTAGACAAGAAGTATGAATTGCCAAGCTAGAGGAGGCTAGAAAAGGAAGTCATCTAACAAGGAAGCTTTATCAATAGTAAACCCTAATCGACACTATGAACGACTGCTTCCCAAAAAGTTCTTACAATAGGTCTAACTGGCCAAGGAGAAGATTCTGAAAGTTCACCCTAACAACGAGTTGTCATGCCTTAACTTTATTAATGGTGATGATGGCGATGCCAACAGTATGGATGATGAAGTAGTTAGTGAAGAAGTGGTCAATGATCAAGAGCAAGGTGACAATGAGTAGGCTAGTATGGATGTCCCTATAGATGTTGAGGAACTATCCTTAAAGGAGACTCCCTATGCCCATAAAGAGACTTCCAGCTCTTCAAATGAAGTCCTTAATGCTAAAAAAGAAATTAACTCTAATAAGGTCTACTTAAGCTTCGTCGATAAAGATCATAATCATGTACAGTTTGAAAGAAAGAATATTTCGGACTCTTAAGGAGTCAATTGATTTATGCTCATTGTCTAATATATCAAATTTTTCTAAACTTCAATTGATTTATCATTATTTGCTAATTGATATTATGCTCATTAACCGATTTTGGTCAAAACTTTCTAAGTAATTATTCGTTTGCCATGTAGTTAGAGCTACATTTATCCGTTAATCGTACTTACATCAGAAATAAAAATGATTATGAGGAAGGATGGTCATGAATTGAAACAAACACTTCAAATTAAACATAACATAAGCTAATGCCTTACATCACTTGAGAGGAAAAAGTAAATGCAAACATAGAAGATTATTGATAATATGAAACAATTATTCAAAATATAACTTCAAATTCTCAATATTCCATGCACGAGGTATAATCTGACCATCTAGCCTTTCTAGCCTATAGGCCCCATCACCTATTACTTCCTAGACCCTTACTAGGTCCTCCCAATTTGCTTCAAGCTTCCCCTAACTATCTCACATGCCAATTGCCTCTAACTTCTTGTAAACCAAGTCTCTAGGTTGAAATACTTTGTACTTCACTTTCTGATTGTAGTACCTTATTGCCTTATGTTGGTAGGCAACAACTCTTACTCTTACAATGTCTCTTATTTCTTCGATTGTGTCCAAATTGGTCATTAGGTCGACCTAATTCATCATGATGTCAAACTTTTTCCTTTGCAAACTAAGAAACTCTAACTCAATTAGAAGAACAACTTTTTATCCAAAAGCGAACCTGAAAGGTGTCTCTCCTATCAAAGTCTTATGAGTGGTCCTATACCCCTATAAATATTGGGCAATTCATTGGCTTACCTACTTTTGACCTTATCAACTCTTCTCTTTAAGCTATACAAAATAGTCTTATTAATGTATTCCACTTGTCCCTTAGTTTAGGGGTATGCCACTGAGGTATAGTTTAGCGAGATGACGTACCTTTCATAGAAAGCTTGGATTTTATCTTTATCAAACCGTGGTCCATTGTTAGTTGTTATCATGAAAGGAACCCTAAACCTTAATGTAATATAGTTGAAAACAAACAACTCAATCTTCTATTCTGTAATCTTTGCTACTGCCTCAGCGTTCACCCATTTGATGAATTAATCCACTACAACTATTATAAATTCCTGTTGAGCAATAGCTCTTGGGAAAGGCCTAAGTATATCTAGCTTCTATTGGGCGAAAGGCTAAAGGTTAGTTAGATTATGTAATTCAACAAAAGGAGCATAGCCTAAGGCCTTATGTTTTTTACATCACGAGGCCTCATGTTTTTTATATTATGAATATTGTCGTACAATAGCCTTGGCGTCTTCTTTCATAGATAACCAACAATAGCTAAGTCTCGATGTGTTGATATATAGGGTTTAGTCTTTGACATGGTTGTTGTAAAGACCTCTGCACAATTGAGAAAGAACTTGTTGAGCGTCTTTCGAAGAAAGACATTAAAGTTAAGGCTGTAAAGGTTGTACTAGTATAACTATTCATCAATCAATGTGTAATTTGTAACTTAATATATCAATCTTTGAGCTTCTTTCTTACCTTTAAGTAGGACACTACCTTCAAATAGTCAATAATTAGATCCATCCAGGACCTCTCTCTTAAGCAAGGAGTTAGATCATAACTTTACCTGATTGTTTCCAAATTTTTGCTGGAGGATATTCAATAAAGAGTTTATCATTTAGGTCAAGAAGTGTTGTACTGGACAATTTTGAAAGTTTATCGACAACAATTCCTGATTCTTAGAATCTTCTCAATTGTAAAAAATTGAAATTCTTCTATGACCATCCGTACTATTATCAAGTACTTGCTCATCACATCTTCCTTTATTGCATAGCTCTCTTTGACATGATTCACAATTAGTTGCAAACCAAAGAAAACCTTAGCTTTCTTAACTCTAACATCCCTTGCTAATTTAAGCCCAGCAACTAGCACTTCATATTCAACCTCATTATTACTGGCTGGAAATTTGAACTTCAATACACAATGAATTTTCACACTATGGGGTCCTTGTAAAATAAGGCCCGCACCATACCTTTCCTTAGTAGAGGAACCATCCACATACAAATTATATGTAGGCTTTTCGTCCATGTCTATGCTATCCTCTTCTTTAGTAAACTCTACTATAAAATGTACCAAAACTTGAGCCTTTAGTGTCATTCTAGGTTTGTATTATACACCATAGGCACTTAGATCTAGAGCCTATTTCATCATTCTCCCTGAAGAATCTGGTCATTGCAAGTCTTGATGTAGAGGATGATTAGTGAAAACTATAATTTAATGGGCTTCAAAATACAGCTCCAACTTCCTCACCGAGATTACCATGGGTAAGACAAATTTCTCAATTTTGTATATCTCTACTCTAGGCATGTAAGACATGACTCATGTAATAAATCAGCTTATGTTCCTTTCCTTCCATATAAACAAGGACAGACGAAAGAGCTCCACCACTGATTGAAAAGTATAAAAACAAATCTTCCTTAAGGATAAGTGTTAAAAGTACTAGTAGTGATGCCAAAAAAACTTTTAACTCTTTAAATGCCACTTTGCATTTGTCAATCCATTGGAACTTGTTTAGATCCTTCAAACTTTGAAAAATTATGCGTACTTAACTGTACTCTTAGATGCAAATCTGCCTAGGGTGGCTACTCGTCTAGTTAATTCTTGAACTTCTTTAATAGTACTTAGAGACTTCATGTTCTATATTGCATCAATCTTCTTAGGATTTGTTTTGATGCTACGTTGGATGACCATATATCCTAAAAACTTACCCAAGGTAGCCCCAAAAATGCATTTCTATTGGTTAAGTTTCATGTTATACCTCCTTAAAGTGTTGAACATCTCTTCAAGGTCAGCAAGGTACTGACCTTCTACCTTACTTGTAACTATCATATCATCGACATAGACTTCAATATTGCGATGAATTTAGGGCTTAAACATTTTGGTCACAAGCCTCTAATAGGTTATACTAACATTCTTTAGCCTAAAAGGCATTACTGTGTGGTAGTAAGTCCTAAAATTCATGACAAACGACGTGTAAACTTCATCATTTTTTCCATCTTGACCTGATTGTAGCTAGAAAATGCATCCGTGAATGAAAGTAAGGAATGTCTAGTAGTCGAGTCAACCATTTAATCAATTCTCAATAGAGGGAAACAATCTTTGGGATAGACCTTATTCAAGTCTATGAAGTCTATGCACATGTGCGACCTATCATTCGACTTCTTAACTAATACACACTTAGCTAGCTAAGTTGGATAAGGCTCTTCTCTTATGAATCATGCCTTTAGTAACTTTTGAACCTCTTCTTCTATGGTTGTTTGCCATTTAGGGGCAAAGTACCTTTTCTTTTGCTAAACTATCTTTGCATTCGAATCAATCTACAGCTTATGCATCATTGCTTCTCTAAGGATACACAGCATATTCAAGGGAGTCCTAGCAAAGACATCGGCATTATCTTTGAGAAACTTGATTAAGTCTCAATGGATGTTTGTTAGCAGGGGCTTCCTATCTTCATTATCTTTTTAAGATTTCTCCCAAGTTGGACTTCCTCTACTTCTTCTTCAGCATTCTCAACACTGTTAGCTTTCTTCTGCAGGTTAGTCTCAATTTGAAGAACTTCTTTGCATCATGGCACTCTCAAATACAACAATTTAGCTAATTGCTAGTCTCCTTACATATTCTGACTTCAGTGGGAGCGGGGAATTTTGCCTTAAGATGTGCAATTGAGGGAACCATGTCAAATAGATGTTGGTAAGGTCAACCCATAATCATATTATAGGAAGACTAGCACTTTACAACAAGGAAATCTACCTTGCCCTTTCTAAAACTCTTGTCATCTCCAATTTAAATTAGAAGGGAAATAACTATAGTAACTCATATCAATTGATTATTAAAAGCATATAGATCATAATTATAAGATCTCAACTATGCCTTGATATTTAGCTTCATTTGGTTGCAGGCGTATTGGAAAATAATGTTTACTGAACTTCCAATGTCAACTACGATCTTTTTTATCTCAAAGTTGGCAATTCTTGCACTAATCATCAGTATGTCATTATGAAGGATTAAAATTATCGACCTTGACTTTCTTACCCAACACATTGTAAACATATTGCATGACATTAGTCGAGCTTGAAGAGCTAGACCAACCTAAGGTGGAAGGTCCACCAAAAATGGTATTTATCATACCATTTGAGGCTTTACTGTTACCTCCATCCATCACCTCCCTCTTAGGTGGAGTAAGGCAATCTGGATTTTCCTGCTCGTCTCTTCATTTTTTAGTAGGCCGCTTAATGTTTTCGGCATCATAAGTAAGGAACTTACCTAAATACCCTTGTTAGATTGCATCCTCAATTGCATTTTTTAATTGAATACACTCTTTAACATTTGTTTGAATTTTTACATGATGGATTCTCTCTCACTCATTTTGGCCGCTACAGTACCCACCTCTGGTTGCGCACTTCCATCAATATATGGAGATCAAATGATTAAGTGGGGTTTGAATAAAGTAAGTCAGGTGGGCTCTTCCTTTCACCATTGCTTCCCTCTTTAAATTGATCATCACGTGTACCAAGTCAATCTCTAGCATTCTTCTTTTTACCATTCTCTCAATCTCCTTTATTCAAATTGGCCTCATGCCAAGCTTTTATGTTGTTCTCCTACCAAATATAAGATGGGCCTTAGCTTTAAATTTAGCAAATGTTTTCAGCTTGTTCTTTGCTACAGATTTAAAGAAATCTCCATGTGGTTTAACTCCATCGATCACCACATTGAGGGCAATGCTCATATCTAATTATGAAATTTGAACCATCTCAACCATAAACTGAGCCAAATAGTCTCTAATGGACTCATTAAATCTTTGCTTTATGGTATTAAGAATGGATGAATCCATCATAGGGAGCTTACTTACAAGGAAGTGATGCAAGAACACTTTTGCTAAATTCTCAAAACATGAAATCGTATTTGGCTTTAGGTGTTTAAACCATACATTGGTAGTATTCCTTAAAGTTGAAGGGAATGCTTAACAAGCCACGACATCACTTAAACCATACAGCTTAGCTAAAGTACAGTAGTATTCAAGATGATATTCATGTTCTTTTATCCCATAATAAGTTTCTTGATATACCATGGTATTACCTCCTCCAAGATCTCTAAGATGAAAGTACTCCTCTTTATCTAGAATTGTCTACTAGTGAAGCAAGGGTGCTAACATGGATGGCCCAACATGGTACGCCTATTGAGGTTGCTTTCCTTTGTCTAGTTTCTTAAGAGCAAGGGTCAAATGTCCAAGTATCACTCCGACCTGCTTTTTAGGTATTTTAGGTAAGTGAACCAAATTATCAGAGTTATCAATACTGCTAGCTCTATGCCCTTGATCTTGATTTGGTAGATTACTCTTACAAATGATGTTTAAAATCTCATCATTTTTCTTATTGAGTTTCTGATTTTCCTTAACTAAATTAGCATAAAGTTATTCTAACCTAGCCAAACATTGCTCATCGGTATACTTAATCCTCCCTCTCCCCCTGAGTACACTAAGGAGAAGTGCCAGTACCTGCACTTTTGGTCATGTGCGTCTTATCTATATGGAAAGTAAGTTTAAAACAAACAGTGCCAAATGTTATCGGTTAATTTTAGTATAAAACTTTGGTCCTGCAAAAGTAAGAAAAAGGGCTAATGGATGTACCAAGGCTAGTCTAACATAGTCACTCTGATGCCTAGTAAATGTTTAGATGAAACAATAAGTAAGTGAACTAAGAGTATAATGAGCGTAAGAGAATCCTTACAGTACTTTCCTTCCCTTATTTATAGGCATGTATTGAATAATTGTTGTAATAGGTGCTCATTAGTCTTAGACTACGTAGCAACTCTTTAATTAAGCACATAACTAAAGAATAGAAGTAATAGACGATTATGTAATGAAGTCATGCAGAACCACAATTGTTTGCGCCATTTTTCAATTTCAAAGCAAGTAAATGGGTAAGCTGGGCACCTAAGCCCATTAGATGAGCCAAGCTTAGCATAGTAGCTCGTCAAATGGAGTTAAATTGAAGGACATTGCAGAAAATAGTACAATTTGGCAACCGAGGTACCGATTAAGATTGCAAAGCGAAATTCTCTAGCAACAATTCTTATTCTTATATTATATTTTTTTCATATAATATATTTCTAATTTAATATATTGGCTCATAAGTCTATTCATGAGCCTACTTATAAATCTGCTTGTAAATCGACTTGTTAACAATATGAATGAGCCTATTACGAGTTGGCTCAAAGTCTAAATATGGGGTTGAATTTAGTTCATTTGTATAAATAAGTTTTATTTTGAGTTCAAGCTCCACTCTTATATGAACAAAGCTCGAACTAAGCCTAAAGCAAACCAAAAGAATTAACAACATGGCCAAGCTTCCAAGATCAAACCCCCAAGTAGTAGTAGTAATTCTAGGAATAACAAAAGCCCTAAGGTACAAACTAGAATGGATGCTTCTTTTTTTTTTTTCACAAGTTGTCTCAAAAGGAGCTCTTAAAATGTTCAAGAAATCATGCTTAAATTCCTCGCAATGATGAAAATGATGTGGAATGATCTTTATGTACGCATAAAACGCCACACATGCAATTGCAAGCCTAGCCCCAAACACCCAACTTCCATTCCATAAATGGCCACCTCTTACAAGCACCGGACCGAAGCACCTCACCGGGTTCATCACAGTACCCGCGTGACCTTTAGTCTCCACGGATGGCAAAGATCATGACGCGGTCCAAGGCCTTTGCTTAGCTGTGGTCGAAGGCGATCCATATGGAGGAGTAAAGAAACATAGACGCACATATTATCTCTAGTCAGAGGGCCTGGCCTGTCTCTGGCCCAACAAAAATAGGCCGGTGAGGCCCAGGAGTGATTATCACATCCTCAATGGTGCTATTCACCATTGCTTTTAATGCTCGTGCACCGAGAACAGCACCACCTCATTGAGCTAACATATATGTGGCAGCTCTTTAAAGGGAAATTATGCCAGTAAGGGCGGCAATGAACGTAATAACCGGGTTGATATGGCCACCCGAGACTGGGCGCGTTGCAGAGAGGCGGATGCTAATTGTGATTGAAATAAGAGTTGATATTATAAGATTTGGAGTATTCGTTTTGGTTTTGAAGGAGGATATATATATATTTGGATGAATGATACTTGAGAAATTATTTATAACCTCTAACGAAAATAATTCCTTCAACCCAAATAAACTCTCCAAGTGAAGTGGTTGCTTTCCTTTCTGCTTCTTCCTTTTACCAATATTCCGACCTACAAGCACAAATGTATACTCAAGGAAGTGAAGGTTAACGTTAACTTGGTTAGTTTAGTAGTACGATGTAATAAGAATCTTGGTAGGTACTCAATTTTGTCGGATACAAAGGTTTGGCCTTCCTGATTTTTCGGAAACTCTCTTGATCCACCACATCTGCAACATTTTGCTGCCATTTCTTTTTCCCTGTCTTGTTAGAGACTAAGATTAGATCCCTGATGTATTCGTTATATATATGTAGTAATAAGAATTATATATCATAAATACAACCGTAAAGCTTAGTGTATACTGGATATAGTATGAATAATAATTAATACAACTTTCAAGCTAGGGTTTTACTTCATTGCTTTTTCCTAGCTAAGATCGGTTGTATTAAATATATCTATCCTGAGTTCTCGGCTCTACACGAACTACGCTGTGGGCACCTACTTGTAAAGGAGCAGCATTTCTTAAATTTTACGGCGTGGACTTGTATCAAAATCACATGGAATAGCCCAATACAACACCCGCTCGATTAGATTTGTTATTCGCGCTAGGAGCTGGACAAGCATATGATTGGATCTATTCTCTCCGGGGTATGAACCAAAAAGCGAACGGAAATCGAGGCTCACAAAATATACTTTCAAAGTTCAAACATGTTTTCATCAAAAACACAATCTTGACACTCAATTGCGCGTATTTTCCAACCAGAGTAGTCGATAGTTCACTGAGCCATTTGAACCAGCAATGTTAAGGCTCGCAATTTGTGTTAATTGGAAGTATTTCTTATTCAGATCTAAAGGAATTCGTATCTAAAAATCTTAATGCATAATAATCAATGTTGTTAGACTCAAACCAAAGGTTATCCTAAAAATGTGAAGGGAATTAAGAGTTAAGTAGTCAAACTAAGATTATATAGGGATTGAACCAGGATCGATAATAAAAGAATAATAATAATCAAAATATAATTGATGTTTTAGTTAGTTTTAACAAATATGTTGAGCTCTCTTCTCTATTGGTTTCGTAATTCTTATTCATCAAACTAGTTTTCAAGGGAAAAACGTTGTACGCATAAACTATATTGTGATGAATAAGGTGATTAATACCTGAAATTTGATTATAAAATCAACTTACATTTTCCTTTTTATTTATTAAAAGTTTCATCTTAGACATATGTTGATACCACAATTAGGACCCCGGCTAACTTTTATGACCACCGCCTAGTCACCTCCAGCACCGGCCATAATCAGCACTCAGCACTCCTTTATGTTTCTTTTCATAAAGAAAGACAAGGCAAATGAGACAATTGAGGTTAAGCGGCCACAACAACAACAATAATCTGGACATGCCAATGGAATAAAGAAAGAAAAAGGTGATCCAATCTCTTCTTCTAGTTTAGGAAAGATGGAAACTGTAGGACGTGATAAGATTGTCCCACATTGGTCCTTGAGTAAACTAAAATCCCACGGGTCACACATCGGCTATCTCTAGGAACCTTTGAGCTAACCATGATCATAGGAGGGTGACAAGCAAATTCAATATACTGTAGTAATAACTATTATGGTATGTGTGAATAGATTTAGAGAAGGATTGGTTTCAAATCACAACTGATATGGAATTAATCCATTGATTCAATAAATCAAAACTGACCTAGCAATGGCATACTTAAATCAACCTAAGATCTATTGATTCATGCGAGTTTAGGCAACGAAACTCATCAACTTGCCTAAACCAGTGGACTTGAAACAATTTTTTTTTTATATATATAATTTACATACACATATTATATGTATTATATATATTAACATATAAAGTATAGTGTATACATATTTCATATTATACACGTATACATTATGTAATATGTGTATTATATATATATATATATATATACATATTTACATAATAGGAATATAGGATATAAATATATATAATATAATATGTATTTATTACATGATTTATATTATACAGTATATTATCTACATACAAATATATTACATAATGTGTATATAAATAATATAATATATGTATATAATGTACATATTTTAAATATATATATATATATAAATTGCAAACCATTAAAAAAAAAAAGGATAAGCTGGTTCACGGGCCTATGAACCAATCTAGAATTGGACCTAGGCAGGCAAGAACATGTTGATAGGCTTTCTACTAGACTTATGCCTAAAAAGGTTTTTTGTTGGTCTAATATTGGCATAGTATGGATCATGCAGGACCTTTGAATTCTACCCACTTCTATGGCTAGTTAGATAAGGTTGAGTAAACTAGCCATTCTAACTTTGATAATATTGCCCATAAGGTCTGCCAAGACCAGTCCAACCCGTTTGAAGAACCAAGGAGTAGGCAATCCTAAGGCAGGTCCATGTGTTGAACCCATGGACCTCCTGGGGCATGGACCAGCAAGAAAAAAAGGGAAAACAAGAAAAATGAAGAAATAAAAAAATTAAGAAGAAATAAAACGAAAAGAAGATAAATAAAATAAAAAAAATTGTAGAACTAATTTTTGTTTATTGAATTTCTTTATAACCTCTCGATATTTTATCTTACATTATTAATTTTACAGGATAGTTTGGATATGGTTATATATAAGAAAGTGCACATTCTCAACAACTACATCATTAAATGGGTGAAAGGTGATATAACAAATTAGCTATTTATATTGGAGGTACCTCAAGTTTGGAAGCTATTGATTATGAATTGGGTATTAGAGATGACGATTTAAGACTACTTAAACAACATTTCTTGCAAGCATAAAACTAAGAACAAAAAAATATTTTTATGTTAGGGATTAAGTCTTTGTCAAGCTTTAACCTTTCAAGCAAAAATCACTTACTCAAATAATTAGTATCAGCTGTCTTAGATTTTTATGGACCTTTTCCTATCACTAAGAAGATTGCAAAGTATGTATATGAATTGCAACTTCCTCCCTATACTCACATTCACAATGTATTCCATGTTTCCTTGTTAAAACCTATACATGGTTCCCCATACCCTCTTTGTCTCAATATAGAGATACCTATCACAATCACCCTCTTTAGACACTACTGGGTATAGTGAACACTCATGTTATTCTAAGAGATGTACAGGAGGTATCCCAAGTATTGGTCTAGTGGGAAGAAGTTCCTCTTGAGGATATTTCTTGGGAAGATTTTCTCACATTCCCATAAATCTATCCTTAATATGACCTTATGGACAAGGTCTTTTTTCAACCAAGGGAAGATAATGTTATAAACAAGATACAAAGATGTAAAAAAACCAATAAGGTTTAATGATTTTGTAACAAATGAAATGTACTAGATTATATATATCAGTTAGCTGTTGTAACAAAATTGCAAATAAACAACCTAATAACAATGTAATAAACAAACATGCGGGAAAAGATATTGTAAAGAAAGAAATAAGAAAAGAAACACTTGTTAGATATACCAACAAGGTAGTATTCCATTCTGATTAAAGAAACAAGGGTTTTTTTAAAATACTCAAGATAGATGGGAGTTCTAAGAGTTAGCTAAGGTTAAAGGGTATTCTATAGTAAAATTAGGTTTATCCTACCTTAGAATGATTGGGCCCTATCATTCGAGAACTAATGGTGTAGGGCTAATTCTCAGTTAGTTTAAACCCATGCCAATGTCTATTTAAGACATTCATTTTTTAATTGTGTTTAAAAATCTAAATTCACAATCCCTTCATTTTGATATGTTAATAACCTATAAGACAATAGCATAAGCATGCCCCAAAGAGGAGGTTTTAACAAGCTCTCATTTTCCAATAATCACCTGGGTTTTGTAGTCATGTTCAAACACAATCATCACTCCTAAAGTTTTGAGCTCAATCTCTAATTTATTCCTTTTGCATTTTTTCTTTTCTTTTTTTCTTTTGTTTCTTTACTAACTTTTAAAAATAATAGAAAAGGAGCAAGGTCATGAGAACTACCTAAACTTGATTTCTTTTTACAATTTTACACATCAACTTTCAACTTATCAAATTGTATATATCCAATCAAAGTTTTAACATATAGTGGTACTACCTATTATTGTTTGGTTTGCATCCATCATATTAGTCACTTTTAGTCGCCAATAACAGGATGACATCTGTTCTTTTCTTTTTAAAATATGCAAATTCAACTTTTTGCTTGACTATGTAAATGTCTATATCACCCATGGATAGATCCAATGGGGAGCTAAAAGGGGCCCTGGCCCTTCCAAACCCAAGAGAAAGTGATTAAGTGAATTTATCAAAAAAGAAAAGAACAAGTATTATATGCACTTTTTTAAGAGCAAAAGTTATTATAGTGATAGACATAAATGAAAAAAGGAAAAATTTGTAAAGATTTTTTAGGAAGTAAATTCTTTTAGAAACCAATAGTTTTAGTTTTAGCTTAGTTGAAATAAATATTTTAGAAAGTCACGTATTTTAAGTAAAATTTAATTGTAATAAAACTCAAAGTATAAGTTAATATCCTAATGGATAAGCACATGGACTTAGTATTGGATTTTAGCTAGCAATTTTGGGTTCGAATCTTATTAGTCACTAATTTAAATTTTATTTGATCTTTATCAAATCAAATTAGAATTAATATGATAAATACGATTCAATATGATCTAACATCTTATTTCGGGCTTTATAAATACGCATCGTGTAAAATTAAAGAAAAAAAAGATAACATCATTGACTCTCTCATCTCCGGCCAAAAAAATTAACAACAAACAAACACTTGACTCCATTTCTCTTGCGACCACACAACAGCACGATGTGGTGCAACTGATCCCCACGCAACAGTAGGCCATCCAACCCTCTCTCACAACCACCGTCTTCATTCCAGTTCACAAACCATTGCTTGAAGCAAACAACACTATCCCCAGCAACAAGTCCACGCCAGTCATTGAAGCCACGAATAGCTATGACATTCAGTTTCATCCTCCATACACACTCACTTACGCAATGACCAAACTCTACACTGCCATATTGCTCTCAACAACTCGGCCAACACCCACACAACACACAAGTTGAATAGGCTAGGTCACATCCCAACAACAACCACACAACCTGACCTGTACACTTCACAATAGCATCCAGCCCACACTCGGCACAAGTTCCTCACTTGACTTCACGATGACGAGTCACAACTACGTACAAGCACCTCCCTTTGTAATCTACAGTACGGCCGTTGCAACAACCACATACATGAATCCACGCTCCAAGTACGTCGCTATCTATAACAGAATAGCAGCTATCCATCCTCTGAACAAGCAGTATGGCAACTTTGCAATAATCCATAGCACATCGCTAACTCCGCTGCTTCGCCTACACCAAGCTCCAGTCAAGATAGCAGCTGCAAAAATCACCACGATACCATGATCAGCACTGATTGCAACTCTACTCTCACTTGAGCAGTACACGCCTAGAGTACAACGACCAACCGCACTACACCGCCAGCCCCAAACAACTGGGCACAAGCACTCCCATCAACCGCACATAATCAGGTAGTTCCATTATTGGTTAGTTTGTGTTCGTTTTTATTTGATTATTATTATATTGTTATAATGTTATTAGTTCATTAGTTATTTAATAGTATATATATTATATATGTAAATGTCTTAGTTTAGGAAACTTTAGTATTAGTTTTCATATTAAGTATGTTTCTTAATATTGTTAATTTATTTAAGTAGATACTTGTTTAGTAGTAATAATGTGTATATATACCTATATATATTAGTCTAAAAATTTTTTAGGATTAGTTTTTTTAGGATTTCTCACTTAAAAAATCAATCTTCTCGCTTAGACAATCAATCTTCTTGAAGTAAAAATTAATACAATTTTTAGAATGTTTTAGAGAGTTTTTTCTTTTATCATTTACGAGTTATGACCCTTTAGATTGTTTTTAAAAATAAATCAAATCAATTAAAACGTAAACTCGACCATTTTTTTTTTCAAAATTAAAATTAACCAACACGCTAAAGTTTTTCAAAAGAATTATGGTCGTATAATCCCAACTAACAGATACACAGATACATAGATACATAGATACATAGATACATAGATACATAGATATTTTCGTAGTGACGATAAAATCTGTAGAAACTTAGGTTTTTTTCCTTCTTTTGGTTTTTATTTTCTTTAAAATATGTAAAAAAACATTATAATTTGAAGAATAAACCTAATTTCGGTAAATAGATAGTAGTACCCGTTAGAGTTTGATAGGCTAACCCCCAAATTCAAAACCTTCTAATTTTTCATTTGAATAGAAATAAAAAATCGGTAGCCAAATTGTAGTCAATCCACCTAATTAATTACGATTTCTTCTCTTTTTCCTAACACAGGTTCGATGGCGACTCCAACGATTTTTTCTAAATAAAAAACCAAAATTTTCTAATTTCTTTAGTCAATTATTAATATTAAATAGATTAGAGGTTAGTATTAATCGAAAAATAGGAAATTAAATTAAAATAAGAAAACCAAATTTCAGGCTTGATAGAGTTTAAGAGTAAAGTTTCATGAAACTATTCTTATTCTAAATAACTCTTATTATGGTTTATTGTTATGTATTGCCGTCTAGATCCAAGGAGTTTGTAACTTATATAAAGATGTATTTTCTACAATGTTGAAGACTCAATGTTATTTGTGAAAGTAATCATAAATATTGATACTTTGTTATCTTAGGTTTGATTTTGATTATTGCTAAATGCAGTTAGACACTTCATCGTTGAGGTGGAAGGACACCTAAAATAAAGTCCTCTCTCCTTGAAAGTACTCATGATAGGTTATCACAATTAGGATATCCTATAGTATGTAACAATAGTTCAATAGGTTTCCCTAGCTTCACTTTTGAAAAATAAAAAAAAAAATGATATAAGAAATGAAGCAAACAAAAAACTTTGAAGTTCCAATTCTTTTTACGTGTTAATGTCATAATTAATTAGGAAGATTGCAAAAACATACACCTGGCTTTAATATTTTACCTTATAAAAACCTTAATAAATTACTTAAGCTTACCCAAGCTTAGTGTATGAGTTTTATGGCTCGTTTACTTCACAGGATTGAATAACGAAGGAATGGAATTGCTATTGCTAAAGAATGGAATAAAGGTGTAATAGGTTTTGAATGTTTATTACGTCATTTAGTTGACTGTAATTGAATTACTATTCTCTTGTTTAGTTCAAAGAGTAGATGGAGAAATAAAGTTTGACTAGCCAATCAAAAGACTAAAATATCCCTAACATATTTATAAGATAATAAAATAAAAAATATGAATCTTTATTTAGACCAATGTGCATCATACCTGTACACTTCTAAAGCTTCATCCCAAAGTTGTAACCTTAACCCATAAAATGTCTAATAAAATGATTGACCCAAATTTAAAATAACAAAAAGACCCAAATCAAAACCATATAATTAACAAAATCAAACTAAGAACAATGTTGTCCCATCCTAAACCCCAACTTTATGACTTTTTTTCTAAATCTTCATCCTTAGGACAAGCACCAATTAGAGCACTATAAGTTAATAAGTTTGTAAAACGTCGAAATGAAATAATAAAAAAAAGAGAGAGAAAGTAAAAAGGAATTGAGAAAATAAAAGGTGAGGCATTGAAAAGCAATTAAGGTTTTATGAGAAGGGTAAGTGAGTCATTTTGACCCAAAAGGGCATGCTTCTAACCTAAGATCTTATTTGCATTATGTCATTGCTACACTCCATAGAACTCACAAGGGTGAGAGTCGGGTAAGGTGTCTCAAGCTAGATTACACTATCTTGATTATTTCATTAGATCCAACGCTAATTCCTAAAGGCATCACAACTATGTAGAGGTGAACAATCTTAGAAAATAAAGAACGGAAGTGGAAAAGAATTGAACAAAATCCAAATTCAGTAAAGGGATCTCGTGATTTTCAATAAGAAAAGAATTGAGTTGTTTGTGACTATGGAATGTGTCCTTTGATGTGTTACGAACAAATCTTGTGAGCATGGCATAAGATAAGGGTTAGAAAACAAGGTAAGTTGTTAATTCTTATTGTTGATTTCATGTTTCAAGAACATCCATTATAGTAAATTGATAAAAAGATCGAATAACTAAAAATTGAGGATTATTAGGTGAATAGGATTGAATCGCGAGAGGTTTGTGGAGTTTGGAACGAAGCAAAAAGTAGAGATCATGAAGCAGAGCTAGCATGGGATTGTACACAATGTACTATAGACCATGTTGACCAGCTCGAGTTAGAGCATGGTTATGCTATTAGGTGTGCCAACCAGCATGGGTAAGAGCATAGCCATGTTATTCCCTATTTTGGGCATGTTTCCCCTCTATATTTTAGTTCTCTTACTTTTCATATTCCCTTTCTTAGCTACCATCCTTAATAAAATACTAGATCTAAATTACCTACGCAAACAAAATATTTATTAAGGACCTGTAAAATATACTCTAGTTTATATCATCTAATATAAGTTAGTGGAAGGATTAGTCAAACTTAAGATTATCAAATTGCGATGTGAAAAATAAATTACTAAAAAAATCATAAATGGAAGTTAACTTAAGTGTCGTTTACACTATTATTGAACCAGGTACGAGATATTTACTTGTTTGTTGTAATTGTTAGGTTTGATATTTAAAATGGGTTAAATAATTATCCAACCTTAATTGTCTTATGATGCATCTACTTAACTAAGCCAAAGGGATCTAAAAGACTAGTGATCTTAGAGTAGTACCCTAATGAGCCTTACACAATGGTGTCCCGAAACGAGTTCTACATGGAAATGATCTAGATAGATTTAAAATATTTATTACTTTCTAGGGTATTATGAAGGACCTAGCACCAATACTATATGATATTATTATATATGTATGTGGGGTCGTAAATACCCTTATGTTGCTTGTTAGATTAAAATAAAGATAATAAAGGGATGATTATTGCATATACACTTGTGTATGTGATTGGAAGATTATACATTTGCACATGTGTACATCATATTCTACATTGTACTTAAGCTTACCTCGGTTTAAATTTTTCAAGTGCAAGTTTGAATAGATTATGTAAGGTTACAGACTTGGATACAATAATCAAGATTTCCATGGTAAGGAGAGGTGAATATAATTTTACTTGTAAGGACGATATTTGAATTTAGATGGTTAGAGTTTCATTATAGAATCTATAAATACTTATTCATAGATTTGTAAAATTTGCTTAGGAGTTTTCCTAAATTATTTGAAGAGTTAAATTTTATTGAAAATATTTGAAGATTACAATAAGTATTATGGAGGTTTTTAGTAAGTGTTATATCTGACATGTCAATAGGTTATATCTAACGTGTCAGTAGATAATAGGGATATATGAGGGGTTGTAATGTTCCAGATTCTTATAGGGTTATTATTTGTCTTTAAGAGAGAAAGAAGGCTTTGTAAAGCTTCTAGCCAAGTGCGTGGATAAGGAGTTAATGAGTCATAAAGGCTTCATAATGCTTTGTAAAGCTTTGCAAGGCTTAGTAAAACTTATCATAAAGCTTCTCATTGGTGAGTTTAAGTTCAAGCTAGAGTCTATGTTAGAGTTTAAGTTAAAGACGAAGATAAGGAGGGGAGCGATAGTAGAGGGACTAGCGGAGAAGTATATTAGAGTTAGATTCATATTCAAGTTTAGAGTAGAGAGAGAAAAAACGGTTAGTGGTGGTGCTAATATTAGTGACGGATGAGAAAGGAAGAGGGATGAGGAGATGATGGGGCGGTAAAGAGAAGTGGTCAAAGATGGGTGGTAAGAGAGATGGAGAGGGAAAGAGGAAAATTAGCAAATTAGGTTTTTTCTTCCTTTTAGTCAATAGTTTAGGGGTTACTTTAAGGGTAATTTTTGGTCATTTTAAAATGTTGATGAGGGAATTTATTAAAAAAAAAAAAGAAAAAAAAAAGGGAGTATATGCCATTACATTCCAATTCAAAGGTGTAGGTGGGGGGGCAATCCTAATTCCTTAATTTTAAGTATTAGGGATCCCTACTAAATGGCTATTACAAGACAATAGATGAACTAAATGGTAGAATAAGGGTTTAATAAGGAATAAGGGAGGAATGAAATAACCATTCCCTCTCAAGTGAATAAGCAATTATAATTATAAGAATGATTAGTTTATATAAGTGAAATTTCATCATAAAATGACATAGGCAGTTATGTCTTCTTTTTTTTTCTCCCCTTCCCTAGTGGCTCTCCTAATGGATTTAAAATTAAGGTTACCAAATTGAGGATATGAGAAGAGACTTGACCTATTTAAATAAATAACATTATTTGATGGGCCTTATCTATCATAGGTTCATATTAGATACTTTGGTTTTACACCAAACCATATAAAAACTTTACTATGATATACAAAGCCAAACCATTACTTTAGTTTTTATATGTAATTATAGTGAGCTTTTATGTATTTTTGCATTCATTTATACATATTTTAATAAAAACTAAGGTTGCAATTAATAGTAGCTTATGATAAAATTTTTCCGACAATTCTTACTTGATTAATTCCTTTCTTTCTCTTTCTATTTTCTTTATGCCTTCTTTCACTAAATATTTTAGTAATTATTTTTCTCCTTTTACTTTATGATCCTATGATATATGTAAGTTTTGACATAGGAGCTAATAACATCAAATTATCGTAAACTCAAGGAGATGATTGCATTGGAAAAGCCTATAATTTTGCCACATTTTCATTTTAGATTTTATGTCTTTTGTTTCTTATTTAAGGAAAAGGAAAAAAATATTAAAGTATTTAAAAATAATCTTAAAAACATAGTCAAATAAAAAATAATCCAAAAATACATCACTTAAAATCTTGTGTTGAAATCGTGTACTCAATACATGATTTTAGTACTATTAAACTCCTACTTTGAAATCAACAATGATACTATACAATTAACTTTTCATGGTCATATCATCATATATGCTCTCTCTATTCTTTTTCTTTTGAATTACTTCCTTTTTCTCTACCCCTTATCTTTCTCTCTCTACCGTAACTCATACCAATGTGCCCTAAATAGAAATGCAATCGGGTAGGTCATAAGAGTATTCCCATTCCACCTAACCTAGTAAAAACCCTATAGAGTATTTCCTGATAGGGTTTTAGGATGGGTTTTGGGATAAGTAATAGGTTTTTTAAACGACCCATTGGGAAACCCACTACTCGGTAAGAAGTAACTGAAATATTATATATTATAGAAGATAAAAACTATTAGTCAAAAAACTACCAAGTTCTTAGATTTCATACTTTTGATTAAGTATGGACATAATATCATTATGTTTGATTATAGTAAATTTCATATAATAAAGCAAAAGGTTGATCCTTTATGTTCACACTACTGTAGAGATACTGCCATATTTTGATATGCAAGCATCAAATTTGGTTTGCCTGTAAAGCGATTGTTTTATTTTTAGCTTATTTATTTATTTCTTTAATTTTTGTCAATAGGAAAGCATTTATCCCCCTCATTGTAAGGTGAAATTATTTGGATGATTATCATAAAAATGTTCATATTATAATGTATGTCATTCTTTTGTTTACATAGTATAAAAGCATTTTTTTTCCCATAGGAAATCAATGGGATTTGATCAAGCAATAATTTTAGAGGTTTTCTTTATTTGTAATAAGAATGATGAGCTTGCTATTTGTTGAAATAAATTATAGGCAATTTCTAGTTCAACATTCCATTACTAATTTATAGTAATACTTTGCATTTGTAGGTTTTTACTGTTTTGCTTTTCCTAATCTTTACATTTCATACCTATTTAATTTGTACAATTACATCTGCATAACCTATCATTAAGGGGGGGAAGCAAAATGGAGGAGAATAGGTTCTGAGTTTGGGAATCAAGTTTCCCAACGAGCCTATCAAATGGGTTTTGAGTAACACCTTCAAAACCCTATAAGGTTTTAGGTAGGTTTTGGGACACCCTACAGGTAATGGGATAGGTACTGGGATTGTCAAACCCATTCCAAACCTGTCCCGATTGCATCCCTAGCCCGAAATCTAAAGGTTGAACTTAGATACAATTTAGCATCACACAACAATATAACAATTATATCTTTTTTGGTTTTTTTTTAATATATGACAATGAAACATAAAAAGGATATAAATAATTATTGATTAGCAATTCAATCAAGAATTAAGTTAGGACATTGAATCCTATTTCAATGCTATTGATAATAACATAAATTAATAAAATATATAATTAGAATGATCGATAATACTTACAAGTGAATCTAATTATGAAAATACACTATAGAAAGTGTTTGTAAAGGATCAGTAAATCTCCCAATTGTAACAAAGGTTTATAACCTTAAAAGATGAATATTCAATATCAAAAAGTAACCAATTGTCTTACAAGGATAAAATAACATTTAAATACCGACCTTAGATGAATGATAAATTTGTAAATAAACTAGGAGTCAAAACATAATTAAATAAAAAGCAGCATCGTGATTATGGGCTATTCATCCTAATGCTAACAACACGTAACATACGAATGCTAAGCCAACATCGGCTAGCATCTGGATGCTAGTACATTTAGCATCTCGATGCTAAACTATTTTTGCTTCTAGTCACTTTTACTCCCCCTAACGTCCAAATGGTAGCTATCATAGCATTTGAACACTAATTGAAAGACTCGTTTCCACTTCTTTTATCCTCTTAATCCTTCCTTAGACTTTTAGCTTAATGCGTAGCTCCACAAATTGCATAATTCCTCCCATAGAAAAGTTCACGAACCTAAAAATCTTCTTAATACTTTATGGAATCTCTTCCTTTCAAACAACTCTTTTGGATGGTTTTTAACTTTCCTCTAATAACCTAAGCCTTCTTTACCTTAATAAGATTCATAGGCAATAATACAATCTCCCTTTCATCGATCATGAAAATATACAAATTTTGGAGCCTATCAAATTTTACTCACTTATCTAACTATCATAGTCTTCCAAATCAAACATCTACTACATCCATAAGTACCATGTCACATGCTATTTCATGTACATATTCCCCTATAGGAAAATGCATCCTTACTCCCTTATTTACCTATACAACACCCTTTGCTCCAAATCAATGTAAGTGATAAAGTCTTGGAAGCTGCTTAACCTTCAATCTAAGGTTATTAGCAAAAGTAACTGAAAATGAATTTACACAACTTCCTCAATCCACTATAAAAGAACATGGCTTGCCATTCACCATCTCTTGAGTATGAAATCAATTCTCACTTTGCCTACGTCCTCTAAAGTTTACGATATCTAGAATTATGATATCCAAACCTTATTGGATCAATAACATTAAGAGCAATACTTTTTCTAGAATCTCCATTAATTTCATCTCTCTCATAATTGTTCCCAATTCTCTTTAGTAACCTCTATAGTTTCTCTAATATATTCATAAACCATCTTATTAACCTTAAGCATTATGTTATAAAGCAAGTGCAGCTATCGATTTATCGTATAGTTCAATAAAAATGAATGTCTTTCCATCAAGGACTACTAATACTAATATTAATTCTTTATTATCTAATTGATAAAATTCAATTACAAGAGATCAAGGATTAAATTCAACTACAATTAATTACTAATCAAGACTCAATTTAAATTAAATAAACAAGAAAGCAATCAAATTAAGAATTAACTTCAATAATGCAACTGCATATCTAAATCTTACTTCCCTTAGAATTAAACATGTAACCTTTACGTAAGATAACCTAATTTCATTTTTAATTTCATTGACTAAGAGAATTCTCTAATAAAATTAATAACTTTCTCAAGTCTATTAACCCTAATCTTTAAATCACTTTTTAAAATTTCTTCTTATTAGCATAATTAAATATTAATAAATTCTCTTAAAGATAACAATCAAAATCTGGCAAAACCATGCAACTTATTTCTAAGATAGAAACAATTTTCATCAATTATTTTTAGATCTAATCATACAAGTATTCTCTCAATTTTCTTGAACAATATCAAATATTAGATCAACACTCTAGACATATTAATCTAATGCAATAAGGAACACATAATTGAATAAATGAAATCAAAGAATTCATTAAATCTAAAGAAACTCAATGTCACATGATAATTATAAATTCCATAAAAACTATATACAATGAATTTAAGCTCTAATCATGGAAAAAAATAATCTTAAATAAAAACAATAAAAAACATGTAAATAAAATACATGAAAATTAAAGAAATCTCCTAAATCTTTTCATATGAAAAAAAAAATGTAACAAAAAACCCTTAAAAGACCTTTTATATTAAATATGCAAATTTCCTTTTTGATGGGCAACAGGGTTAACGACATAGTCATGTCACTTAAATCTTTCCAAATCTCTTTGAATCTTTTTAATATTTATTGGCACTCTTAAGGATACAGTTATGTCACCTCGGTCATATCACTTTTTGTAATTCATCTTCCTTTGGTTTAAAATCTCTTTTACACTGACATAATCATATCATTGCTCATGTCACTTTCAAACTTCATAACTCCTTTATTTTAGCTCCAAATTGAGTACTTGATTTTATTTCTTCTTTTTCTTCCTAAGAACATTTTAAAACTAGGAATTCAAAATTTACTTCATTAAGTATCATATTCTTCAAAATAAGCTAAAATTCCAAGGAAACATACTAAGAATCACTATATTAAATATATGCAATTGAAAGCTCCTCACATTACAACCCTACGATTTATGCACTATATTGTAAGATGTCTATATTCTTGACATTTAAAATATTGAATCTATATGTGTTTTCATTGGGAATTTCCTAAACTTTAGGCTTTTTGATCAACATCACTGATATATTTCCCCTTATCCTCAATTATATCTATATACTTAAAATCAAATGGTTCAACGATTTTGTCTCCCACAATACCTCTATATATAATTATCTTTAAAAGAAACATTATCATAACCCAACAGTATCGTTATCATGGTAGGTCGCCATATACCATACAAAGGTCTACTATCAACTCCCTTGCTGATCGCAAGCCTTTCATATGACACACAAGGTTCCTTCCACTATACGTTACTATCAGGCTTATAAATAAGTAATATAAAGCAATTTAACTAAGATTAGTTCTATGGTATATATTAACTAATCGTATGGACTCGTGAAACCTATACCAAAAGAATATTACAAACAATATGCAGTTCATAAGGGAACTGCAATAGAGATTTTAATCTATGTTATAAACAAAATGTAATAGTAACTAGTTATCTACAAATCTATTACAAAATGTCCTATTTGCTCTCTGATCGCTCCAACCCTCCCTACACAAGACTTACTACAAGCATACCTCAACCCGGATTAGCAAAGAGATTTTCCTACATTAAAAAAAATCTATTGAGGTGTAAGCTTAAGCTTAGTGAGATAAATACCCTCATTAGTACCACATGATAGAAATTGATTAGATGCACAATTATATGAATGCATGAATAATCAGTATGTCACACAACGCATGCAGTGACCTAGGAATTGCATACGACTCAAAATTTTGCCCTCTATAGTTAGGGTTTAAAGATAATTAACCGATCCAAACCAAAATCCGAGTTCTAAACCTTAAGTTTTATTTCATTTGCACTATTGTACTTAGGCCAAAACAAAATTGGAAATATATATTTATATTTGTATATACTTTCTTTATCGAATAACAAAACATACTTTTAAAATCCTAAGTCTAGCGGTGTGGTGGTCCTTATAGTCCACAAACACATGCCCTAAGCAGAAGCCACAAGACTCGGCCCCTCGCCAATGGTTGGCATCTCCCGACACCTAATAAGCCCGTCAACTTAGAATAGAGACTCAAAAAATGATGACATAGCTAATGCTCAATCCTGCAAGAGGCTAGTCTTTCTATGAGTCCCTTCCCATCTTCTGCGTGAAGTGGTAGTCGTTGTTATCCGTATGCAATATGGGAAATGCATCATTCATTTTAATTTCTTAATCGTACAAGTGATTAACTCAATTTTCAAGGTGATTAGATAATTTCATTCCATACAATTACACATATAAATTATTAAAAACAATTCCCATTGTTATATAATTAACAAGCCATCATATTCATCTAAAAATTCATACACATGCATTTTCCATATCCCACAAGCATCCAAATTTATATATATAAGTTTAGGTGCATCTATTCTACAAGCAAAATCAAGTAAAGAGTCATTGAAAATTTACTCACGCCGCCATACAGTCAGTCAAAGTAATCCGAGGCAAGTCGTCTCCGTACGCGGTATCTCCTAATCATCAAAATCATAATATTATAAGGAATTGATATAAACTTAGGATACTAAGCTAAAATCTCTTAAGTTATACTCTTGACTAGTTTTCATATCTTTTCCCAATTTTTACTTAAAAGTTTAATCGCATATAACTTTTTTCGTTTTAAATCCGATTTTTACAATCTTATAGTCAATATTCATCGTTTTTTAGTGTACTTTAATATGGTGAGGTTAGATTTTTGAAATGAGGCACACAAATCTATCCATGGGTCAGAACAATAGCGATCCCTATGTTTTGGAGTGCTTTTGGGTTTTGTTTGGTAAATGGGCTTATTGGTAACTTAAGAAATCCTTTAAGCTTGATCTTAAGATTTTATCCTAAGCTCAAAATACTCCTTGAGATCAGATTTATAACTTTGATTTATACTCCTAAGACTAACAACCACTTCATGAGCTCTTTAGTAGGCTTAAGTTGTTAAATAGGCTTGTTTTTTGTTCAACTCAAAGATGCTCACTTTCTTAGACTTAGAGAGTGTTTTGTGGGCTTCTTGAAAGTCTTAAAACAACTCTTACGGATGTGTCAAGTTGCTGGTCAGAAATTTAAGGGTGGTTCAACTTGACATTTGAGGCCCATTTTAGAAGTTTTAAGCTCAATTTTAAGTTTTAAGCTTAATATACTTATCATACTTGCCTTGATTGGTCTTTTTACTTTTATCATATTTTTAAGTGTCTTTTAAGAATGTTCCAGATCTAGTCGGTTTGTATATGAGGGTTTCCAACTTAGTTTTCCTACTTGTTTTATCATTTCCTTAAGTTTAGGTGATAGATCATAAACTTAAACTACTTGTATTCAAATCTTAACTTGACCTTTCTTCCATGAGATGATTCTTTAGCTCATGCTTTACACGAAAAATAGAAGATCTTATACCTATTACAATATCGATATCATAGCTCATGTCATACAAAGTTGGTTACCTCATAAAAATTTATGTGATAAATTTTTCCTTAACTTAAGTGCAGATTTAAGCATGTTTAGCTTAATGGAAATAAAATCAACATCCAAATGATCTTTAAATCCTTACGTCCAACATGTTCATCTTTCATTCAAGTTCTTGTTTCAAGATTTTCTCAACTTAAAATTTTCCTTTCAAAGTGTTAAACAAGTATTTTTACAAAATACCAATTTTACATACTCATATTTCAACTTCATGCAAGGGTTTCATAAGTTATAACAACTTATAATCATACTCATATCTTTAAGAAATCAAAGTTCCTAACATGAACACCAACCCACTAATCACAAGAAATACTTACTCGTCTTTAAAGCAAAGTATGGTGGTTGTGTACAAAGGTTCCACTTAAGCTCTTAACCTTACTTCCTTCTTTTGTACCTTTTTGGAAACCCAAGTTGTTTGATCCTTTAGACTGAGGTTTGAGGAAGGTTGTAAAAGAGCTTAGATGTTAGAAGAGAAAGACCTAAGAAAAAAAAATAAAAGTACCATGAGTAAAGTTTAGAAAGTGGTAGCAAAGTTAATTTTATGGGATAAGGTTGTTTCTTCTTTTGTGTTGGTTTCAAGTGAGAAAAGGGAAGTGAAAATGAAATTGAAAGTGAGAGAAAGGAGGGAAAGAGTGGTCGGTTGGGAAAAGGAGTGATTATGTGTTTAAGATGTCTTTAAATTGTTGTTTTGTAGCTTATACAAAATTCAACAATTACAACTATTGATGATGTAAGCATTAAGGAGTGAATAGTAGTGTGTAAGAGAAAGTGATTGATAGGTGAAAGATAAGAGCATGCCCCCCCTCTTCTTCTTGTTCAAACCAGCCATGGCGTATCTTTTAAGGCATGGAATTGTCTTGCCTCATTTAATAACGTTAAGTATGTGAAATCTTGTAAAAATTTGTCCATATGTAGTATAAGTAAAGGGGTGATAAGAAAAGTATCTTATCACTAAATTTTGATAAGTTATCAATTAATAAATGATTCCAACTTTCAATTGATAAGTCATCTGAAGTTATTGGTTGGTCTACTTATTTATATGTAAGGCTTAGACATAGAGATAAGGGCATGGTCTTATAGGAAATTGTTTTAGGGTTTTCATCTTGCATTATTTTGTAATTTATGATTTGATTCTTATGAAATTGTGAAATTTTCTAAAGTTGAATAAAATTATTCAAATTAAATTATCGATTAGTCACTCCTAATTGTTTTAAGGTTAGAAGTCCCTAATTGTTTTAGGGTCTTAAGTGACTTTAGAGCTCGCAGTTCTTCAAGCTTAGGTTTTATCGATAATTAGTTTTTGAATTGAAAAAATTTAAGTTGTTTCTAAATGTAAACTTAAGTTCTTAGTTTCTTTGATCCGTGGGAATGTTCAAAAAGTACTCTTAGTCAACTCCTCTAAGCTTTTGTCACTTAACTTTAGTCGCCAATTGGATCACATATTTCAAGGTACCAAATTTGTAGAGTTCAATAATATTACTTATCTTAAGCCTCTATCCAGCTAAAAATTTCTCAATAGTATACTCACTAGACTCAACTAAATCATATCTAATCAATAATATATCAAACTCCTTTATGTACTTCTTAATGCTCACATTACCCTGTCTAATATTCTATAGCTTCATATGTAAATCCTACTTGTAATAATCTAGCACAAACATTCTATATATCATATGTTTTATCTCTTCCCAAGAAGTAACATAGCTTTCTCCATTCTTCCTCCTCCAAGCTATTATATTATACTATAACACAACCTATGAACTTGAATGCTTCCAACCTCGCCTTCATCTCCTCACCATTCTCATAGCACTCAAATAATTTATCAAGCCTATACTCCTAATCAAAGTACTAGTCTATAGTATCCTTGCCATCAAATTCAAGGATTCAAAGCTTAATAGTATCTAAGCCCCAAATCTATTTTTGTTGCCTCACATAGGTTTCGTTTGCATTACCATTTACATCATCATATATAGGATTGTTCACAACCTCCTTTGATGCTCCTAACTCCATCATGCCTAATGTTACATCTATAAGCATTATTAACATTCTTACATTGGTTGGATTTACAACATTTTGCACACCTGCCTTGACTATTAAGGCCTTCATATTCGCATTCTATTAAGCAATCAAATTAGTCATTTAAGTGTTATATTAAGTCAACAACACCGCCATGTGCACATCGATACGATTCTTCTTGTTTAAAAGAGTATGTACAATATCTATTATCTCCCTCATCACCTCTTTAATAATGCCGTAAATTGTATCCTTCAATAGCCTCTACTTTGTTCCCTAACTAGAATTAACAACATCATCTTTCCTAACTTCTTGGGAATTAAATTCATTAATTTTCCCATGTTGCATGTTGCTGTCATCTTCCACATTATATATATATATATATATATATATATATAAAAGACTTTAACCACATGCTATATACTTCAATGATCCCAATAAATTCAAACCTCAACAAACCCGTAATTCTTTAATTTACTAAAAACTCCAAACAAGTAGAGATTTTTTAGACTTACCTAATGTAACGTATCAAACCATAACTTTAATACAACTATGTTGTGCCCTAAATCCAAAAGTTAAATCTAGATATGATTTAGCATCACGCAAAAATATAAAGAAAGTATCTCTTTGGTTATATATATATATATATATATATATATATATATAAGACAATGGAAAATAAAGGGGGGATATGAACAATTATCAATTGCCAATTCAATCAATGATTGTGCCACTCTAATAATAAAAGTCAATGAAAGAAATAATTATATTAAATCTTATTTTGATCTTATTCAAGTTAACAAAAATCAATGAAAGAAACAATTGGAATAATTGATGATACTCATGAATCAATATAATTATGAAAATACACTCTAAGAAGTATTTATAAAGGATCAATAGATCCTTGAATTGTAACAAAGGTTCAGAGTCTTAGAACACGAATATTCAATATCAAAAAGTGACTAATTGTCTTATAAGGAAGAAAATAACTTTTAAATATCAACCATAGATAAATGGCAAAAGTCATAAATAAGGTACACTAATAATAAAAAGTCAAAACATAATTAAATAAAAGCTACATCATGGTTATGGGCTAGCATCTAGATACTAACAACACTTGGTGCCTGGACACTATGCCAATATAAAATGGCATTCAAATGCTAGGTTGTTCTTGCTTCTAATCACTTTTGCTCTTCCTAACGTCTGGATGGTAACTATTATAGCATCCAAATGTTGAGCAAAAGAGCTGGTCCCTCTTCTTTTATCTTCTCCTTAATCTATCCTTAGACTTCTAACTCGATGCATGGCTCTATGAGTTGCACAATTGATGCAACGAAAATGTTCACCACAAATTTTACACATAACACAGCAATTCACATACACAACTCAAGAGAACATTCACGCAAACACAATATTAGAGATGAATATTTTTGGGTTTTTTCTATTCATTGTAAGAATAATCATCTACCATGTATATATACTAAGTGTATGGAGCCTCCCTTAGGCAATAATTAACAATAGAATATTCTAGTTTATAGTAATATTCTATCATGTGACTATGCCACTTCATCTTTAATTAATTTTTTGTATTTTTATATATTAATCTTTTTCTGGTCTATGTATAAACATGAGCTATAGTCAGATATCCAAATATATGGCCCATTTCATGGTCCAAGCCCAAGCTCTTGTAAAATGTTGTTGACTTCCAACTGTAACCCATGAGACTTAGAAACCATGTCTTGTCTGCCTACGTCCACTCGTCTGGATCCTTTTCATCCTTTTTACCAATAGAAACCTTAGCTTGCAATTGCAAGTTGTGTGTATCAATCATACACTATCAAAATGCTCTCTTTCTCTCTCTCTCTCTCCTGTCCCTCTCTCCTTCATTCCTTTCATTCTCTCTCCCCTATCTTGTATTACTTTATTCCCCTCTCTCATCTCCTCTATCTCTTATTTTTTCTCTTTCAATTTATCGAATTAAAAATACAAACTATCATAAGAAATCTTGATTTGCTCACAATTTTAATGATGGTACACAAAGTTGTGGTCTTGAAGTCACATCTCAAACCACCTTGCAATTGTGACTTCAATTCAAGATTTTACGTATTATAACTTTAGGAATAATTTCTAGATGATCATACTTTTGGAAATCTTTAAAAATGGTAAAAGAATATTTTTACATTCTACCCACTCCTTTAAAAGAGTCACCAAAGATAATAAAGGATAGACGCAGAAACATGCAATGAATGAGCTTGACCCCGTCAACGCTTTAGGTCCATCCATAAGGGCATTGTAGCATAATACTGTAACATATCAGCACATGACAAGTTACGTCAGTTATTTTGGAAAATATAGCCTACACAAAATGCGGATGACATATAGCATCGATTGAATGCCATATCAACAAGAGTAACAGCTTGCAATGGAAGAATATACATATGTCCCCAATAGAACTCGCCCTAATATTAGGAATACGATTATAGAATTTCGGAAGCATCTATGTTGTGTTTTCCATTCTAGAAAACATAGCATAACAAGAGTTATAGGAACATGGGATATTCCAGGACATGCTCCACAATTCATTCTCAGCTCATGCTAACGGTACATGCTTCCCAAAAAGGAATATCCTAGGAATTCTGACGCTTTTGTATAATCCAAGTACATGTGGACTTGACAAAGCGTGTAGTTCACTTAAATGAAAACTCTTATTTCAATTGAAATTTCGATCGAGATCTTTCATTATAAAGAAGCTTCTACCTATACTATTTATGAACATCTCGTAGTGTAAGAGTGCATACTGTCACGGTATCAAATGGTTCGCAATTTAACTAATTTCACATCGTAGACCTTAACAAAATATGCATATACAATATATATATATATATATATTTATGAATGATATATCGTTCATATCTAGCATTTTTAATACCATCTAAAGAATAATTGCATATACATATCCTAAATTGAGGGTGTACTTGTTTTGGAGAAAATGTTTTTTTACACTTATTTCAATATTTATTATAATCAAAACCTTATGATTATTAAAATGTTATCGTATAAATAAATTTAAGAGGTTATGATTATAAATGACTTTTAATACCTAGTGATGATTGAAAAACCAAAACACAAGTAATGATGCTTAATCATCACAGAAAATATCAAGCGAAATTAAAGAAAATGAATTTCATCTTAAAAAGTAAACCAAGACGTCGTGGACCATCACCAACTAGTGGTCCATCTCTGCCATCAACTTCTTCGTCAATTTATTATCAAATAGTGAAAGAAGATGAGAAAACTTGTTTCTGCAAAACAAACACATTCTAACGTCTAAAGACTAAAACGCCAAACACCTAAGCTTGAAAACTATAATATGCCCTCTTGTGAACTCAAATTTCTCGCAACCTTTACGTATTATGTTAAGAATTCCAACACATGCACGCTTTTTACATCAAGTTATATTAAGTTGCTCTCCAAATTTTCCGAAAGCGTGATCTGTATACCATAGCTCCAGTTACTTATGATCGTTGCCCTCATTCAATATTGATTCCGAAAAGCTTCTTAGTAAATGAACCATGTGATTGGACTAAATACATATCACTCTTGAATTTCAGTAAGTGCGCAAGTGATTAATTTAATTTAGAGGTGGAAATGCAATTAACTTTGTTTATGCCAAAGTTGACCCTACAAAAAGTTTGATGCAATGTCCTCCTTCAACCCTTTGAACAAAAGTTGGCGAAAGGAAGGAAAACCCATGAACCATCCCAGTTGTCTCCAGTTTGAAAAAACTATGAGATCACCCTTTTGTCTTTTTTTCTTTTGGCATGAAAAGTTGGAACTTCAAAGGAACATGAAGTACTATCAGCTTTCACTTTCAAAGGAGCGACAAAGACTAAGTAGGATTTTTCCTTTTCCTTCGTTTTTTTGGGTCCTAAGACAGGAAGGATTAGGGAATTTAGACCAATTAATGCTTTTAGTACAGCTATCATTCTTTGGGTTTTAACACATGTAGTAAGATAAAAACATGTTTGTATTCTTCTAATATAGGTATTTAGTCTACCTATGTGCCGTTTTTTGATCGAGTCAATTAATATAAATCCCACACAAGACAAGAGACGCCTTCCTGAAGATTTATCTACTGTTGTTTTGTATGTGTGGTACTACCAAGAATCTTCTGCTTGTAATTCCTCCTGACTACAGGCCAAGTGGATGTTGTCTGGTTCATTCTATGCTGAATTTTCCAATGATTCTTGTTTGCTCCAAAAAAGCGCAGAGTCAAAGCCTAAGTTTACACTGAATATAAATACAGCAGTTGATCATCTTCCTTGTCTCATCCTCTTGGATAAACTTCAACCAAGCACAATCTGAATAAAAATGGTATTAATCAATTTTGGGATGTGGCGCTTGATATTATTATTGCTAGCTTTGTGTTATTTATCAGGCACGTATTCTCGCGCTTCTTTACTTTCTTCTTTCCTTGTTCTTGGTCGTAGTAGTTGGTAGATCATAGTATTTATGCTGACCCCTTGTGCAGATTGTTATGACCCCATGGATCCCAATGGAAATATTACAGTTACTTTTGACATAGATAAATGGACAGACGATGGATATGTGGTTAGTATATGAATGCTCTAACGCATAAAGAATTAGAACTTTGTCTTTTTAGCTCAATCATGTTTTGCTTTGATTATGTAAACTAAAGTTGTCTTAGCTCTTGTCTTTCTGCTGCAACTTCAATCAAAGTACGAATAAGTAGCTCTGCATACTTTGCATGATCTCAAATTGGATTTAGTGTGAGTTTTTGAACTCGAGTATGTTCAGCTTAATGCCATGCTATTAGTTTTTGGATTCAGTTAACTAGTGTATATGGGTAATTTGCTGCAAAAAACTGTCAAAAAGAAAATTTGTGCATAGCAATGCATTATTCTTTTCGAAGAAATGTATGATCATTGCCTTAGAAATCAGAACTTGGAGGTCTTCGTTGGCTTGAATCCCTCTTTTTAAGTGGTAACAAAGGACATTAAAACTCATCATGCTCCTAAGAAAATGACTGAATTCATATACTCATTTTACTTCAGCTAAATAATGTGGTCCATATTTGTGATTTGCAAAAGAGGACAAGACCGGAAGTATCTGACAGCTCTTTTTCTGCAATTCGTCGGCATGCAGTTTTTAACCCTCTCTTGTTATGTACTTCTTCAGGTAA
Source organism: Lumnitzera racemosa (assembly GCA_024138005.1). Taxonomy (NCBI): domain Eukaryota; kingdom Viridiplantae; phylum Streptophyta; class Magnoliopsida; order Myrtales; family Combretaceae; genus Lumnitzera; species Lumnitzera racemosa. The sequence continues at coordinate 25,765,369 of JAMXBC010000011.1, forward strand.
GAGTGACGATACAAAATTACTATCAGTATCGCCGTGTCGATGAACCGGGTTGGAAGATAGGGTGGACCTGGTTTAAAGATGAAGTTATTTGGTCCATGTCCGGTGCATTTGCAACCCAACAAGGAAACTGTTCACTTTTCAAGCACCAGATCCCACATTCTTGCAAGAAAAACCCAGTTATTGTTGATCTCATTCCAGAGGCGTCACCTGAAAACAAGTCAGAGGATTGCTGCCATGGGGGAATTCTCTCTGCTTGGGCAGTAAATCCATCAAAATCATTCTCTTCTTTTGAAATTAAAGTAGGAAATTTAGAGAGCAATTCTTCTCATGCCCCCTTGAATCTCACATTAATGGCCCCAGGACCTGGCTATACCTGTGGTCCAGTTTTAGACACCGATCCAACAGTTTCTCTAGTCATTGGAGGAAGAAGAGAAGTTCAAGTTTTCAGTAAGCTTTTCTTTAAATGATAAAACACTTTAGAGTAAGATATAGTTGGCATTTTTTCTATAAATGATCAAATCATGTCTTATTTTTCCGTTAATATTGTGGTGACAGAAACATGGAAATCGACATGCACATACTCTAGTTTTCTGGCTAAGAAAACTCCCTTCTGCTGTGTTTCACTCTCAACATTTTACAGTCCAACTATTACTTCCTGTCCCCAGTGCAGCTGTGGATGTAAAGAGGCAGACGAAACCACAGCTTCATGCATAAGGTAAATTCTCAACCAAAGTTTATCCAACCTACAGGATGCAACTGGATGTTTTTTCAGCTTTTGAGCAGTAAACAGCAATATTTTATGCTTTAACAGCGAAGGAGACCCCTTGATGCGGTTAGGTTCTCTCAGCAATACTGACATAGTTCATTGCACAGACCATATGTGCCCAATTCGGGTTCATTGGCATCTTAAAAACACTTATATTGATCACTGGAGGGTAAAGCTGACAATCTCCAACTACAACTATAGGAGAAACTACTCGGATTGGAATGTGCTGGTACAACATCCTGGCTTCAACCAGTCTGCAACAGCATATAGCTTCAACAGTTCAATACTTCATACACTTGGAATGGAAGGTAGGGCCACCCTTACTTCGCAATACATGCCTGCATAAGACCTAAGTCGCACTTAATTGTCTAGCTTCAAGAAAACCCCATACAGTAAAACGCATCATGTCTAACGTATATTGACCCAAATATATGTTTCTGAAAGGATTCTACAACAATTAATTGTTATACCAAGGACAGACTAACTTGCCACGCCTTGAAATTCATCATGTGAATCTTCAAATGTGGATAGGTGAATCATGGAAAGGTACTATATTGCTACTTTGTTATGAAACTATGACCACCTTCATATTTACAGTCCTGTAAAAGGGATTCCTAACCTGGATTTACATATCTCTAAGAAACATAAGAAAAGATATAAAAAGAAGAAATCATTTCTTTCTTGACGCATCTACATAACTTAAATTCACTGCAGATGACGTTGCTCTTTTTTGGGGAATTGAGTCCTATAATAATGAATTGCTGCAAGCTAGTAAGGAGCAACTGGGATCGGTCTCCACTGAAGTACTCCTAAAGAAGGACCTCAGCTCTTTTACACTAAGCAATGGATGGGCATTTCCCCGGAGAATATATTTCAATGGCGAGAACTGCCAAATGCCTGCTCCGGACACATTCCCGATGCTACCAAACGGCAGCTTTGCTCTGAAACCTGCTCGTAGCAGACTCTTTCTCCTCATATTGCTTCTAATCCTGAAACTATTGGTGGCTTGGTTTTGATAAACTATCCATGCTGATGTAGGTTGACAGTCAATTTTTCACTTATCCTGGCTTGTCTTGACATATATATTTGTACATTTTACTATGGAGTACAGTATTTTTTCCAACTAACTCCATATTCCGCTATCTTACTTTTCAAAAATAGAGATGTTCTTGAAATTACAATAATTGTAACCGAATAAGATGGATGTCAACAAGAAAGTGCTAGCCTCAAGTACTTCTCATTTAATTAAGAATGTGTATACTATTGAAAGGCGGTCTTTTTGTCATTGTTAATGTCGAAATTCCGTGCTTTCTGAGTATATGCTTTTCTTTTTCTTTTTTTTTTTGTCCTATTTCTTACCTCTTGTAATGTTCCTACACAATTCCTCAGTGCCCTTACAATGAAATTGCGAAATTGGTGACAGATGAAATCCATTCCTATCTTCAAGGCTAGATAATAGTTGGCCCTTTTTTGTATTGCTATTAAAAGAGGGCACCCGCTACCTCTAAGCATGTAAAAACCACCCTATAAATGCAGTTGTACAGTGGAAATCCCACATTTATTAAAGTCCTAGACATGAAACTGACTTATGAAGAGGTTCTGCTTCTAGGTCGAATTTTATCTATCAATTAACACTTCGTGAAGCAAAAATCTCAGCATATGCCAAGAAAAGGATCCGACGATCTTTCACTTGGAAGAATACTAATTACCTCTTTTACACATCGGCATTGTATATAAGTTGTTGCAACCAAGACGATTCCGTCAAACAACTACAGCATCTAAAAGGTTAACATGTAGTTCATCCACATCCTATGTTGAACTTGTAAAGTCAAACAAAACTCAAGGAAGAGAAAGCAGTAGTCATCAACCCACAAAAAGAGGATTTGACCAAAGAGAATCGTATTAATAAGCCTCATTAGACATCTGTTCATTCAGAAACTAAGTTTTGTAAGCCCCCATTCAAATAGAATACGAAATGATTAAATGTAAGCATTGAAAAACTTAAAAATGAAAGCTTGGACAGTTTAGCGATTTCTTCGTATTTTCTCTGGAGTATATGTTATAAATTATACTTGAAATTTATTTGAAATTCAGTATCAAGGTAACGTCCTAAACATTGAAAACTAATTTCCATCTATCTGCATTTTATATGTATGTTTCTAGACCTACATGCTTCTCTGTTTTATGAATTCATTGTCGGTTTAACTTGTTCTTCTGCTAATTAACATTAAGATTTTAAGAGATTTGATATCTTGTATTGACTTCATTGGAGATTTCAATAAATTACTCTTACAAGTATTCAAAAATCAACCTTTTTTAAATATTTCTCCTTTAGATCAATTTAGCTTTTCAATTTTTCATTTTTTTCAAGTGTGTAATCAATGTTGGAAAACCTAAAATATTATATTTCCAGGCCCTTAGCAAGTGCCTGAGCCCAAGGATCCCCTAACAAGTCTCGTGTAGTTTACCATGCAAACTTCCATGTAATTATTTTGTGTGTAATTAAAGTTAATTAACCAAATCAGGATGAAAATGGTCAAAATATATTCATATAAATTTCTCAAACATTGAGGTATTTGCATTTATATTTGACTGTGAGTTTAGAATAACTCTTAAGGATCATATACACAGTATGGATCACATGACAACTCTAGTAGGCCAACAGGCGACATACCAGACCTCTACCAACAACATTAAACAAAACATCATCAATGTCTTGCTTCTCAACTAATAAATTCACTCGATATTTCAATAATCCAGTCAGTAACTACCCCAACTAGGTGTTCTCATTGAATCCAAAGCATAAAATGCGACTATATAAATAAGACTCCTTGCCTGCTTCATATCAAGTTCTGCTCAACTTCCAGATCCCCCGTACAAGTGGAAGATTTTCTGCAAACACGCGCACACACTCACGCACATAGGAGCCATGGCAATTGGAGAGATAGCCCAAGGATTTTCACCAAAGACGGCCAACCACGCCACAATACTAGCCCTTGGCAAGGCCTTCCCTCACCAACTTGTCATGCAGGATTTTTTGGTTGATGGGTATTTCAAGAACACAAATTGCGATGATCCTGATCTTAAGCAGAAGCTCACCAGACTCTGTAATATTTCTGTATAGCTTCCATGGTTCATTGTATCTTTATAGTCATTAGTGTCTTGAATCAGTGCAAGCATCATTCATTGTTAAGATGAATAAGAAAAGTCTTTTGGATGACCACGCAGGTAAGACAACTACAGTGAAAACAAGGTATGTTGTCATGTCAGAAGAGATCCTCAAGAAGTACCCAGAGCTCGCAACTGAAGGCCATCCAACAGTGGCTCAGCGGCTGGAAATCTGCAACAATGCCGTGACGCAAATGGCAATTGAAGCTTCGCAAGTTTGCATTAAAAATTGGGGCAGGTCTGCATCAAACATCACACACCTCGTCTATGTATCCTCAAGTGAAGCTCGGCTACCTGGTGGGGACCTCTACTTAGCCAAAGGGCTTGGACTAAGACCTGAAACACAGAGAGTCATGCTCTACTTCTCGGGCTGCTCAGGAGGTGTCGCTGGACTTCGTGTTGCAAAAGATATAGCAGAGAACAATCCTGGAAGCAGAGTTCTGCTAGCAACATCAGAAACCACTATTATTGGCTTTAAGCCACCTAGTGCTGAAAGGCCCTATGATCTTGTAGGAGTTGCACTATTCGGAGATGGTGCTGGGGCAATGATCATTGGTACTGACCCAGATTCAACCTCTGAAAAGCCTCTTTTTGAACTTAACGCAGCTATTCAGCATTTTCTACCAGATACAGAGAAGATCATTGATGGGAGGCTCACAGAAGAGGGAATAAGCTTCAAGCTAGAGAGGGAGCTTCCCCAGATTATCGAAGATAACATAGAGGCTTTCTGTGGAAAGCTAATGGGATCTGTAGGACTGTCAGAAAGGGACTATAACAAAATCTTTTGGGCAGTCCACCCAGGAGGACCTGCAATCTTAAACCGGCTAGAAAAGCGGCTCGTGTTGTTTCCAGATAAATTGAATGCAAGTAGGCGAGCTCTTTCAGATTATGGGAATGCAAGCAGCAATACCATCGTATATGTTCTAGAGTACATGCTGGAAGAGAGCAAGAAGATGAATAAAGAGGAGCAAGACAACAAGTGGGGTTTGATCCTTGCTTTCGGACCTGGTATAACCTTTGAAGGTATACTAGCAAGGAATCTTGCCATCTAAAATAAAAGAAACATGCACACCCCCAGGACAAAATCAGTGTAGTCAAGTGGCATCCCGTGTCCTTCCGCTTTCACTAAATAGATGCCTTTTTGTGTGAGTTTATAGAGAATGGCTATTTTTCCATCCCCATAGATGAAAAATTCCAAGGTTTTGAAATTCACTTTCTATAACTTAATTTATTAAAAATAAAAAATAAAAAAAATCATATACTGCTAATTATCATACCACAGTGAAGATCTTATGGCCATTTCCCACTTTCCATATAAATAACTCAACTTTATCCATGGTATGTAGAATTTTCTTCCAACACCAAGATGAATCCGGGGGAGGATGGTGGTACTTTAACACACCTGGAATTTCTCCCCTTTAGGAGCTCATATTGGACCCAATCTAGAAAGCCTCATACTAAGTTCCTCACATGCCTCAATTGTTCCGCCAAGTCCCAATTTATAACGTTTTGATACCTAGACCACCTTGCTTACATGGTTTACATACTTGGTCATGTGCAACTTCAGCTTTAGGACGGCTCTCTCCATTTCCATTACGTGGAAAGCAGGTTATTTTGTCCAAGCATTCTTTAAGAATTAAATTGGGTAGCACAAAAATCGAGGACCAATACATTTGAATAAAGAATAGGATGCTTTTAAATTTTAATCAGTTGAACCCTCCTTGGAATTAATAAAAATTTGCTGGTCCAATGACATGTAACTGAATATTCTTTGACAGAGAGCCCATGCACGTGTCTTTCGAGTCCAGAGGGGAACCCCTAGGGGCAAACCGTGATTTGTCGGATAATACGTAACTAAAATTTGACAAACCGATACATATACCATGCCTGGAAGAATAAGGTGAAGATTCTATCTATCAATCAACCCAATTGAAACTGCATGCATAAGCGCGCATGCTTTACACTAGATCAAGCTTACAGAAAATCTCTTATAATGGTGGCTGAGGCAGCATAGGCATGCAATGGCTGACTAGGATTAGAGTAAAATAACAGTCTCACATTATTCCTACTGCACAGCATGCTAGCAATACTGCACAAGAAATCAGATAGATAATGTAGACATTATTTGCCTATACCCATTCCATTTCATCGGAAAACAATTTCAGTGCTAGTGTACATAATAACAAGCGGAGAAAATTCTAGTTCCCGATCACAAGGCATCACCATTGCTCGGTTATAGAGGGGTAGAAGCACTTTAAAATTTGGAGTTGTAATTTCACCACGGATATTTTTCTTCTTTCTTCCTTACAATAAGTTAACTTATAAAGCATACTTGAATACAAAAAACATCCAATAAGAGATGCTTGCATCCCCTCTTCTACTATCTTTACAATAATGACAGCCTGCAACGTTTGAAACGCTAAAAATCAAAGGCCACCTTCCAAAATTATGCTAACTTCCATTGGCATCTTGATTTGACAAGCACTCACACTACACCAGAGGGAAGACGAAGGATGAGTTGTCCACCCAGAACACTGCAGAAAAAGCGAATGTTTATTATAACGATCAGTATGATGATAAACACTGATATGCATGAATCCCAAAAATCCATGACTAACCTTCTCACATAATAGTAACAGAAATCTGCTAAGATGAATGTCTGGACAATCTCTGAGATAAGAACCATAGAAGGCCATAATCCATAGCCAAGTGCTACCAGCAAGTGTCCACGGGTGTCCAAAACCTGGTTTTTCAGGAGAGTGGAGAATATTAGATCACAGGTTTTATGTCGTTGAAGCTCATTCCGTACAATTGAAGGGCAGACAGATCAAATCAAAGCTCTATTACAATTTATATCAACAATACTAGTCTACTAGGGATAGTCAGATTCAGTTTGGAGCCTCATACCATTAACCTTGTATATAGCAATTCATGAAGTATAAGGGCTCATCTAGACAAAGAAGCTGCTTGCCACCATCAATAAGCAGTCTAATCATACCAATGAATTTTTTTAAGCACATAATCAAGAGCTATTCCACCAATAAAAGAACACTAATAAGTCATATTAGCACAGAATATGTTACTAACATCACACTCACTCCAAAGAAATCACTAATATAATCACATAACTAATAATGCATGTCAAATCCAAAAAATGTAGTTCGAGACAACAAAAGTTTAGGCAACCTAGCAAGTAATAAGTACGCCAAGCCACAAAACTTTAGGCAACCATCTGAATGCAAGCAAAATATGGTAGACCACAAATTTACCCCTGCAACAAACAAGACTATTCACTTTATAATCATCCCAACTTAAGCTTCCTTCTCTAAACAGACCAGGGACTATCTAAAACCCTTGAAGGATAAGGATTTTCAACTCTGTAAACAGAAATTCCCACAGCAAGCTGCTTTGTTACCTGGACACAGGTACAAGGATCAAGTAAGGAAGTGAGAGTCAGACCTCTAATTTCTAAAAGTAATGATACAGGGATACGGTGGAAAAGGATTTAGAAGTTGGACATGGGTATGCCAACCTGGCTAGGTTATGAAAATTTCTAAAACCATTGCCAGCTTAAAGATTTACTAATGCAGTTTTCAAAAAAGAAAAAGCCTTACAGAAACTCATAAAACAAGTCCTTTTTGACTTTCAACATTAATAAGAATTTGCATTTACATTTAAAAGAACTGGAGGCCTTTATATGACTATTAAAAGATATAAAACAAAAAGAAATAGGGTAAACCACAAAAACATGACCTATATTTTTACACTTTGCAAGTTGCAAACCTGTGTTTTATTTTTTGGCCAATGTATGACCTATGTTATTCTATCTCGTTACAAATAGGGTAAACTACAAAAATGTGGCCTGTATTTTTACACTTTGCAATTTACTAAACTGTCTTTTAGTTTTTGGCAAACATATGACCTCTGTTATTCTATCTTTTTTTTTTTTCCCCTTAATACTATCTTGTTAATCCTCAGTAAAAAATAGCATGTGACTTGCACATGTCCTCCCAACACAGTTGCAAATCATGGATATACTTCACTAAAAAGATTCAAATCAGACAAAATAAACTCCCTTCACCCTCAAGCCCTATTATCAAAATGTGTTGCTTTGTCTTATTCAAAGATCTCTAAGCAAGGTATGTCTGATTTGAATTTTATTGGAGGGATACAAGAATGTCTAACACTATTTTTAACAGAGGACCAAAGATTGCTTAAAAGATAACAACATAAGTCATACATTTATATATTAAATTTTAAAAAATAAAAAAAAAAAAAGGTTGGAAAACTGTAAGGGCACCATGCTTTTTATAATTTCCTAAATAAATAAAAGATAATAATAATTTATGGAATATAAGAAGTGTAGTATAGCTGTCTATTTAATTCACCTACCATCTCTGTTCCCACTTTACAGTGTGCGATCCAATTGGTGTCCAGAATAATGCGCAAAATTAACTAGTCATGCAATAATACATTTAAAAGAACAAAAAAATAAAGTGACAACTGAGAAGACATCTCCTTTTCTTCTCATGCAACCCTGCTCCCGCTTCAACCTGCATTTCAAGGAAAAATCTAAAAATCCAAACACCATCATAATCAACTATTCATTATCATTTTCAAGGATCCATCACAAATCCCATACCCATATCTAGGTCACATCATACAGACCCCGGCATAGCACCAGAACTTTAGGAGTCCTGGTAACAGAGGCAAATGGTACAAATCTTTGGTGAGTTCCTTCTTCATGCAAGAGAATTTTTGATCCTCTAGCAAATAACTGGATGCTTATCTCAAACTAGCACTCTGCCAATCTTGACCCACCACTCTATGCTTATTGCATTCACTCTCAAGCCCAACTCTTCTCTCACTAACTATAACAATTTTGGAATAGAACTATCTCTGGTAGCCCCCAAAATGAAAGTACCTCCACTCCATAGTGAGCATAGAAAACAAAGAGTAAAGCTTCTTTCACCCATCTTCATAAGCAGATTGTGCCACAGTTTGATTGTTAAATTAATATTAGAAATGCCAGCAAGCAAACACTGATAGCTTAAGGGTTCAATCAAGTTTGAGTTTCAAGTCCAAACTCCAGGAGAACTTCTGTTACCAAGACTTGGCCAATACCAATGCCATACCACAGTCAAGCATGAGGAAACCTTGTTAAATGTATGGGATCTGCAGCAGATCCTTTAATGTGAAGCCTAACTCATTGGGCTTTAATCAGCTGATGATGGTGGAAGGTTTTTGGATTTCCAAGTTTTTCCTTGAAATGCATGTTAAAGAAGGAATAAGAATATTGGGAAGAAGAAGATTTAGTTTAAAACTTTTGTCCAAAAACCAAAAAGAAAAAATCATCCAAAAGACTGAGTTTAAACCTTAATTTCTTTTATTATTTAGATGAACTCCATTGCCTGAGTTAATTTTACATATTATTATTTACTGCCCGTACAGAGATGATTGGTGCATTAAATAGACAGCTATGTTGCACTTCTTATAATTCCATGGATATTATTACTTATTTTTGTTTTAATTCTTTTAGTACTCATGATGACCTAGTGGTTCTTTTAAATGTTAAAAACAAATTCTAATTTGACATTGAAATTCAAATAGAATTTTTTTGGGTAAGCAAATTCAAATAGAATTGCTACATTAGTTTCTGAAATACTTCAAAAATAAAAACCACATGCTACATTTTATATAAATCTAGCTTTTGCTAGCAAAAACGTTACAAATTATAACCCAGCCAGATCCCATATCCATGTCCAATTTTCTGATCCTTTTCCACCAAAACCCATATCCTTACTTTTAGAAAATGATGATAGCTTTCACTTTTCAATCCTTACACAAATTGGATCACTGTACCCATGTCCTGATAACAGAGAGGAGAACAACTAAGCAATCTTACTTATCAAAAGAAAAGACATAACAGTACTCCTGCTCAAATTCATTCGAACTCAGATCAAGGTTGATTCAAACTTAAGTCAGACTCTAACCCAATTAGGCTAGCAAGTCTATTGAAGAGAAAAGCTCAAGCTACTCTCCATAAACCTCTCAATAAATGTCTAGCGACCAGGAAGAAAATAAATATAAGCATATATATAAATAAGTTAAAAGAAAAATAATTAATTAAAAAAAAAGTGGCCCAAAGAAAATTTAAATAATAATTAAATTAAAAAAAAAAAAAAAAGCCTAGCCGATCCTGGGTTGACCTGTAGCTTGCTTACACCCAAGTAACATCATTTTGGATATCCACATGGTAGTTGGTTTTACGCAATGTTTAGAAGATAAAATGCTAAGGATTCACTTTAAAAAAAGAAACAAAGGATCAGAAGCACATTAGAGAAATCAAACCTGAAGAACCCAATGGGCACAAGCCAAAAATCTTGCCACTCCCAATGCAAATACATAATGTGCTGTAAAGGGTTCAACAATCTGAAAGGAGATCAGAGAAATAGTCATGTTATGATCTCTTCTTAAGGCTGATAACAATAATCAAAAGATCAAGGATTTTTCTAACCTTAGTATTCTGCATAACCCTCAGCTGTGGTAAGACTGAAATAGCTTCTAGATACACGGTAAATGCCCAGGATATCCTATTCACTAGGTGATGAGACGTCGATGGATGAATAAATAATGCCAACACAGCACAGGGTATCACCTGGATGTCCATCAAAAGACCATATTTTACTCTTCTTGAAATCATATGCTGAATAACTGCATAAAAACTAATTCAATACATCCAATATTTTATATATGAGTTGTTCTGACAAAGATGAACAATCTAAACACAAAAGCAAAAGAAAAAGTAATGCCATAGAGAATCTTTGAATGATTGTCCACGAGCGAGAGAGAGAGAGAGAGAGACCATCTACAATCCAACACACCTCCCGATTTCAGCAAACATCTTTGAGAAATGTGACTAGAGTATGAAGTTCCTTTTTAAAATATCAGCCAACAAAACAATAAAAGACTTCACCCAGGAGATGTTCACTCTAATTCAATAAGTCATACAAAATCTAAACCTTAACATCATAAAATAGTAAAATCCCCACTCATTGCACAAAAGAATTATAAACTTACATCAACACAACACTTACCACATAGTACATGGCAAAGTTGTCCTTGTCTTCCATATAACTAGATCTTAAGCTGAAGCGTATCATATAAATAACCCACAAAGTTGCCACCAGTGTAGATAAATCAAGTAGGGTGTGCATGTCATATTCCATCACAAAACTGCAGTACAATCTAACAGCTAAGAACAGTGCTGTTAGTTCCTGTGTTTTGAGCGAGAGCCCTAGAGAGAAAACATTCAAAATGTTCAAAAAGGGTTTTGCTACATCACAAGAAGAATAATTGATGGACAAATATGGAAAACACAGCAGAAATAATTATTGAAAAATGACATAGAACAACTAACTTTGTAGAGAAGAACTCTTGAGAGCTCAGTAAGCTACTTCCTTCTTTATCGCATGGCTGTCCAGACGAAATGACTAAGCTAAGCCTTTTAATCATGCCCATGTATATTGAAGTGTACTGAGAATAGCATGGTACAAGGGCTTATAGTTTCATCAAAAACTACTTTTCGATTTAAGTCCTCTTAAACATAATATCAAATTTAATTCCATCCAATAGCATTACAAGGAAGGACATTAGGCATTTAAAGATCCTGAAACACATGTTCCCACCATAAAGTCAATTTCACTATTTCTTCCCCCACCCACCCACACGCCACAACGATCAAGCAAACTTCTATAACCATCATACAAAACTACCATTCCACATAGGCATCCCACCACAATAGAAATGTCTTAAAAGACTCCTTCTTAGCATATATACATACAAGGATCTAAATTCAGGACAATTTCAAATTTTCACAGAAATCAACAAATGTAAAGGGAAGGATTAGGTTAGATTGACAGACAGTGTCAAACTTTGTCAATCAACGTGAACATGGATAAGTCAATCCGGCATAGTGCGAATAATTCTTGAGTATTATTGCAATTGTAATCAAATGTGTCATCATATATAAACACAAGGAAATCAAGTTCCACCAAACGCAAAGGCCAACAAACAAATTCAATTCAATTCCATTATCAAATTTCAATCAGACATATCCTCAAGAAACCCTAGCATCACAAACTTCATTCAATCAACAAAACCAGCTCAAAATAAATGACAAGATTCAAACTTTCTTCAACTAAAACAGATAAAAAAGCAACGTCCTTTTCTAAAATTACCAGCACAGGTCTTCTCTTTCGTGAGCTTGTAAATAAGAACACCAATACCGATAGAGTGAACAGCCTCAGCAGCCACGAACAGATTGTCGTGATCATGTACGATGAATCTTAATAATACTAGAGCAGCCATTCCGGAAACGACAGCAAGAAAGGCTTTCACTTTCGGAGGTTGTCTTCTGACCCATGTCGATAGGGCGTGGATCGGCTTCTTATGTGGTCTCATTGGATCTCTTTATGGGGTTAGAGAGAGAGGTGGTGGCTTTCTTTTTGCGTTTCTCAAGAAAGTGATAGAAAGTAGGAGAAAAAGAAGCGGTATTTCGAAGGGGGTGGGGAAGAGAGGAGAAGAGGGACGAGGAATAGAGGGATGGAGAAAGTTGAGAGAAAGGGACGAGACAAAACTAAAAATTCTCCAAAGACTTCTGAGCTCGAAAGTGGAAAGATAACTCGTTTCGGGAGGAAATAGTGGCCGTCGGGGAGTTTTGTTACCCAATGGGCTCATTTTCAAAAAATATTTTGAAAAGAGGCCCACACAAAACATACATATATCATACGCTTTTACTGGGTTTAAAATGGAGACGCGTACCTAGCATGTAACTTCATTTATTTTCTCCTATAACTAAAGGCGCATAATAGAAATGCGCAACCTTCCTTCCATGCGCCTTCTTTTGAACACTCCTCTTCCCCTTCCCTCATTTCAACATATCAAAAATCCTTGATACAAAAATGCAAAAACTAACAACTGTAGAATAAAAATTGAATTCCCATCCAACTACTAGAAATCAACAATTGTACAAAGACAACCCCAAAACAACTTCTCCCCATATGTTTGTCAAAGCCAACAAATTCAAGAAAATATTGGTATTTGAAAATGAAAGAAGTTCATGTCAATTACTTCATCATTGATGTAAAAGTAAAAGTATGATATCTTAATTGATAGAAGTGATGTCTTTTACACAAATAACTTTAATACAATTGTATCAAAATATTTACATCAGTAAATAAACTAATATAAAATTAACCCTATCTTATTTTTTCTTCTTCTAAGTAAAGTGTTTCTTAAAACAGGAAAACAATGAAGTTTGTCTACTCGATGTTCCCTTTGATGGCCGAGGGATGTCTCCTCAAGATCTCTAAGAAGGCATTGGATCAATCTACAATAAGGGCCATTGTTGGGTGACATCCTCCCCTAAAGTAGACTTTGGGTCCATTTAGTACACTGCTTTCAAGGAATCGCTAAGGTCTACTGAAGTTCGCTATCATCATGTGTCGCCAAAGTGCAATAGGAGTTGTGACCAACACTAAATCTCTCACAGACAATGAAGCTGTTGCCAATCTTGCTTAAGTTAATAGAGTGGCACGATCCTAATGGCATCTCCTTATCATGGCCACACCAATCACCTGCCTATCTTGCTCAGTCTTCTCTTATTCATAATCTATCCCTTAGTCATGGCTAAGGAAGGGACACGAGGTCATGTGTAGGTGTAGCCTCTTCCTTGTCATAAGGATACAAAACCGAACCTCCTCGACACTTTCATTTCCCGTACCATTTGGTGATGATGTACATCTGTGACATTGTTAGTGAGAATCTCCGAGCTGACTTAAGATCTACTACATTCTCTACCTCAACACCTTACTCATTAACCTCCCACTCATCTCCCTTAATATCTACCTCGTCATCACTACCAAGACCCATAGGTATTAACTCTTCATCGAGACCATAAGTTGGTTCCTCTTGCAAAATTTGCCCAACATTTTCATCAAGTTATTTTAATTAATATCTTTCTTTACATCTCCTTCATTAGGGATGGGTTCAACCACCAGAGCCATTTCATTTGCTTCATACATTAAATAATCAATCAATGTTGATTGCACTTAAGGTATTGGGTAGTTTCAAGTGTTTCCTCGATATGTGGTCTACTCGAACTACAAACTTGACTTACCATGACTCCTAACATATATCTTCTAAGTGTGATCTTCTTCGACTACTTTAGCTATCTCAATGAAATTCTTAACATCATTGCCATCCCTTATAGCTATCAAAGTATATGAAACTCCTCATTGATAATAACATGGATACCAATGCACAATCTCAACACCTATGGGTTCAATTCCAATAATCCTACATATTCTCTAGACAAAATGATTGCAGTCGGTACCCTTTCTCACCTTCAACTTTTTATCATACTATGGACCTATATTGCCACTCAAAATGTTGTCATATGCATATACAATAATTTTTCACATATCCAACCATTTTTATCCAAGTAATTTAGTGGTTTAAGAATATACTAGAGTCAAGAATACTCAACATATATAATTCAAGACTTCGATAATAACAATTTCATGTAAACCATGGCACCTACACATTTTTTGCTTCTTGACAAGGCATTTCATCAAACACTTTATGTGCATCTTGCCTTAACCAATATACAAGTGCCAAATCACACGACACCTCTAATTTTTCTAGGTTAGTGACACAAATATGTAATGAAAACTAATTTACCAAAACATAACACAAGTTCAACAACCTAGAGTAAAACCCTATATTTTCTACAAACTAGTAAGAAATTATGAATTAGAAAAATAAAATTAAATAATGTGTGAAATAGAATTAACTTGCTGGTAGGTGGAGATTTGAGTATTTTGAGAGTTGGTTTGGTAACATGTTGATAGGTCGCAAATCATCTAAAAGAGTTTAGAGAGCTTAAAGAGAGTTTAAGAGTGAAAAATGATGGCAAGTTATAGACTGAGGGATATTTACACCCGCAAGGAAGGCACATGGCAACTCGATGCCTTTACTTTAATTGGAAGGTGTATGGTAAATGTGCACCTTCTTTTTAAACCCAATAAAGTGTTAAAGGTGCATGCTTTACACCTTCAATATAAAAAACAATGAACATTGAAGACGTGAGAAATATTTTTTAGAAAGGGCTTTATTGAGGAACAAAACCTAGATGTTGGCCATCGATCAAGATTTATGTGGGACTTGCTAATTTGTTCCTTGTATTAGTTTAAGGATTAGATAAAGGGCTTGGAAATTTATAATCAATGTAATGATATAAGAACTTCATAGGATACTTTCTTATGAAAAATAATATAAAATTAGGAATTGATTTTAATATCCTTTAGGATGTAGTCTATGATTGAGATTAGGATTCAATAGCAACAAATGTAACTTGAAGATAGAAGATATATGTAAGCCTCACAACCAGTCACTTAGGATTTTGATTAACTAAAAAATCCGATCAAACCTAAATTATAAGTAAAGTCAGAAATATTAGTAAAAATAATTCCGTAAGTTCGAATTTAAAAAAATAAGTAATAAAATAAAAGAATATAAAAATTTCAAATTTTAAATACATAACTCGTTATTTATCAAAAATGCGTAAAATGCATTCCAATAATTAATGAATCGCTAGAGATAAATTATATGTATACTAAAAATCATAGAATGACTTAAATAATATTTAGGAATATTTATTTTTACTATATATGAATTTACATGTAGGTAGAAATATGCATAATTACTTAAAATACTCAAAATGTGCTAAAATAATACTAAATAATTAAAAAAATTCATAATTAATTAAGGAAAAATAAAGAAAAAAAAAACAAAGAATGATCCAGATTTAGGTCGTGGCAACTGGGGAAAATAAGAAAAAAATTAGCCAATTAAATTAGAACAACACAAAAGTCAAATTGGAAGAAGATAAGATAATTGTCTAATCAAATTAATACACAATAATTTCCTTAAAGCTCTATAAATACTCCAAATTTTTCAGAAGCTCATTTTGGATGTCAGAAAGTTTAAAAAAATAGAGAGAGGTGAAATTGAGAGTAAATTAGAGATTTAGAAAAAATCACAAAAATTCTATATAGTTAGGGCTTCTAAAGAGAACCTAGACCCAATGAGCAGCTGGGAGTGGAAAGCCACTACCACCACATGGTGGTGACAGCGCCCAGGTGGACTGACATACCCATGCCCACCTACGGTGGCTAGAGCCACCCAAATTAATGAGTTCGATTTCTAACTCGATTTTATGTAATTTTGTAAAAATAGTAAATATTCTTAGAAAATTATGAATTTTGTTATTATGGAATATTTTTTTATGTAGTTTTTAGGGAAAATATTATTTTAATAAAAATATGTCCTATGATATATGGTCCTTAAGAAATCATGCAAAACCGAACATGTTTCAATTTAAAAATAAATGACCTTAGGAGTGTAGTTTTGAGCCCAAAATTTTTGTGTAAACTACTTAGATGATATAAAATAGTGCTATGATGTTCATTTTCAAAAATTAATTTTTGAAATTTTTAGATAATTTTTAGGCTTAAAATGAGGCGTAAAATGGGTAATTTAGGGTTAATTAAGTAATTAAATAGTTAATTACTGAGTTAGTGAATAATTATATGTTTTAGGATGTTGAAATCTAATGAAATATGATACTTGTAGCATTTAGGGTGTTAGATGTAATTATTAGGTTAATTATTTAGTAAATAAATAATAGGGAAAAATAGTAAATTTTAAGTTAATTTTGTAAATTAGAGTAATTAGGTGTAAAAATTGATTTAGGATGAATTTAGACATTTTGAAATGATAATTGATGTTGGGAGATGGTAATTAGAATAATAAAAATATTAGCTGTGTATTATGTACATAATAAGTAATAATATATAATACACAATTATTAGAAATATAATAAATAGAAGATATTATAATAAAAATTGATATTATGATAATAATAGAAATATACAATAAATCTAATAGGAAACTTAAAGTAGGGTAATTATATGAAAAATGTAAAATTTTCTCATAACGGGGGTAAATTCGATGATTAAACTAGGATCTGGGTGTACTGCACGGATTAGAACACTAATTAGAGACTAAAAACGATATTTAGAATATCCGAAGATAATGTGATTAATTTCACATTATAGGTCGGAATAATTTCTTAGGATGTACATATAAATCTTTAACCAAAAATTGAGTTAAAAGCCTAATTTAGAAATCGATGCAAAAACTGAAACAGAACTTAACACGATTCAAAAAGAATTGTAAAAGACTTAAGACCTAGATAATTAGGTATATTAAACCCTAAAAAAAAATAAGAATAAGCGTTATAGGATAAAACAAACCTATGATAGTTATATGAAAAACTGAAACTACGTTTGTGTTATAAAAATGATCAGCAATGGCCTGAGCGAGTGAGACCTCGAGTGAGGGAACGAGGAGTCCAGGTAAGTTGGGATTAATACGATGCTGTATTTTGGAGGCTTAAGATTATACTTTGTTGTGCTGGTTAGATAGTTAGTTGTATGTATGTGCTTGATTATGAGTGATGCTATAATTTCGTGTGTTGTTCTAGCTTGTATAATAATTTGTATGAAATGATTAATCACCTTAAACTGGACCTAATCAAATATACAACCTATAATCATAATCGGACCTGCATGGTAACCCATTAGAGGAAATCTAGGATTCTCCGGCCAAATACCGACCTCTTCGAAAAGAATAACACGGGATTATATAATGGTCCCTTCTTCATCCTTAGTCGAACTATGTGACAGAAAAGGAAGTCGCAACAAGGGTGAAGTCAATGGTTCGAAAGTAGTTATAGAAAGAGTAGTGTCTCTATTGCACAAGCTTAGGTTTGGTCGTAAGCTATTGTATTAACGGTAACTCCTTAACCCAGATTAGAGTGGGCGCAATTTCTATAATCTTACGACAGACCGGACAACGTCGTGCGATGACATTTGCTTAAACATGCATTACACCTAATAAGTTGATTGATAATCTTGTTATGTTTATGGTATAGTTTTAAGTTCTCTATCCTAACTTACTAAGCTGTGATTGCTCACATCCCTATAGACGTCACATAAATGCTGACTAAAAAACGGCTTACAACTACTTTGAAGCTAATAACTGCTGGATTTTAAGGAATGAGGAAAAACATTTGAAGAACAAACATATATTTTTAAGGTCTAAGCCTTTATTTTAGAATTTTTCATTTCTAAATAATGTAATAATTAGGAAATAGATTACGGTGAAACATTGTAAATGTTAATTGTAATAATTGAATTACAGTGTATCTATATATTTTCTCACTTTCTTAGTTAAATGATTTATTTAAATTACAAATTGTTTACTTCAAAGCGGGTTAGTCGTGGATGCCTTGTGTAGATCAGGTCTAGGATAGCGATTGTAAGGCCAATTTCTATCTTAGAATAGTTTATACGACAGGGTTATTACAACTCTACCGCTTCGGGGCATAACAATATATTGTTGACTAAAGAAAATAAAAGACATATAATATCTTTAAAATAAAATTTTTAAATCATAAAACAAAGATAATATAATATTTTCCATAAAGTATGAATTTCCATATATTTTAATTAAATATATATTAGTTTGCTAATTTGAATCAGTATCAAGTACCCTATAATGTTATAAGATGATATATAGATATATATTAAAAGGGAAATTGCAAATAATCTCCCTAACCTTTGGTTTAGGTGCAGATGCACCCTTTGAACATTTAAAGTGTGGTTTTTAATCCCCTAAGCTTTAATAAGTTGGTAATATAAAAAGCATTTTCCTTTTTTAGTTAAAAAAGTCACACTATGGTCAAAATTTAGCAAATCTTAAAACACATTTTGATAAGTTTATGGGGTATTTGTATACTAAAATTAAAGTTTAAAAGGGTTATTCTCTATTTATGAAAGTTATTTACCAATTTATCAAAGTTTAAAATATCAAAAACCATACATTAACAATTCATAGAGTTAATATATACTTAAGTTAAAGTTAATGAGGGTTATTTGTAATTTCCCCTATATTAAAACTAGCAAACATGCACCTATGATGCATGTGCAAGAATTGAATACATGAACATAATACGATTAGGAATATAATACAAAATAACTAAGTTAATCGTTGCAAAAAAAAAAATAATAATAAATATAGAAGTTTCTAACAAAAATTTAGAAGTTTCTAACAAGTGGTTCTTATAGAGAAAGATATAATAATATTAGCACTTACCATCAATTTAATTAAACATTTTATGTCATATACTAGGGGGGAAAGGAATTAAATATTGCAAAAAATAAAAGAAAAAATTACAACAATATAGCTTTTTTAAAAATAATCTCAGAAATACAGCAACTAAATTCAGCTTTTGAAAAGCCGATTCTTTCTAAACTAAAACTAACAACCAGACCTTTCTTCTTCATTTGCAAACTTCCCCTTCTCTCTCTCTAATTTGAAACCCTAATGCATATCTCTCAACAATCCTCTCACTTAGCAGCAATTTTGCACCAAATTGAGGTGAAAAATGGCAAGCCCACCACTACGTAGCACTCCAACATTTGGATTTTTGGCAAGTGTTCTAAAAAAATATGTAGGTTTAATTCAATTTTCTCTATCTGTGCACTTAAAGATATTTTTCTTTCCAAATCATCTTTTCTTATAACACATTGTGTGTTATTGGTGATTGAATATTAGGTGTTATAAGTATATAGTATTATATGATTTTTTTTTATATATGTAGTGTAGTACATGTATAATTAGTACTTGTGTGTGTATGTGTAAAATTAGAATGCATATGTGTATTATCTTTTTTTTTTTTAAATTTAAAATGCAATATGTACGTATAATTAGAATGTATATGTATATTGTATTTATTCGTATGTATAATGTAATATACATGTGTAATTAGAATACAACATATGTAGAATGTACTGTATAAGTTAGTTGTATATCTTATAAAAAAATGTATTACATATATAATTACTTCAAGCTAGTTAGACAACTTATAAAAAACTATGTTATATTTATAATTAGTTTTTATCATAATTTATAGATTTTACATGAAATGAACATAAGGTCTGCTAAGGTGATTATGAATGAATAGTAATTAACAATTAAGTAACAATTGCATGGTTGTTCAAAAGCTATCTTCAACAATAGTGTAATGCTAATGTAGGCTTATTTACAAATAATTGTTGACTGTAAACAGGTCAAAAAATGAGTAAAGCATAAGTAATTTGCTATGCAAATAGATACATTGTGAATGAGGAGAATGATGCTTATTATGATAAGCAACCAACAATAGTAGTTGGGGTTCTGTATAGGGTAAGTTATCAATAGTTAATCGGCATTATTTGCAGTTATATTCAGGTTGATTTAATAACCCATCGAGTTAAGTTGATCTATCGGTGTCCTATTATTAAAGTTAATAGGGATTATTTCTATGTTGTATTAGTAAATGACAACTATGTTATTCAACAAATGTTAGCTTCATGTTAGGGATATAGTGAGGTTAATGGGTCTGCTGAGCTATATATTAAAATTCATGAAGTTAATTTTCTTCCTACTGTAGTTACATACATTATACTAAAGGAGAATAATATTAAATGCCAGGTTAAAACTCAAGTGCAATTATCCCAACCTATCCTAACAATTCAAGAAGTAAGTGGGAATCAAGGCCTCCCCAAACCTGATATTGATCATATGAATGAAGCCAACAAGGGGGATGAATATCGAAAACAACATAACATGTGAAGAAGTATCCATGGAATCTGATGACGTGGACTTGGATGACGATAATGGAGGAAAAAAGGATTAGCTTTAGACCCTAGATGAGCCACGTAGGTCTAGGATGAAGAATGATTGGCAAAGTAGATTCTCAAGTAATGTGGATGCAATTAAAAGTTCAAAACCCATGCCATTCTATATTGCTAATGTGGATAGTAGGTATGATTTAGCCGACAATAGCATGAACAATTAGAGCTCTAATCATGAATTCAAGGTCGGTAAGTGGTTTCTCAAAAGGGAGCATCTATAACATGCTGTAAAAATGCACCATGTACTAAACCACCATGACTACATAGTAGTAGAGTCAGAGAAGAAATTATTGTCCATTAAATGTAATGATAGTAATAAGGGTTGTAGGTGGAGTTGCCACGTATGCCATAAAAAGCACGCTAGGTGCTTTGTGATTACGTAGTTTGTAGATCTACACAATTGTAAGCTAAGACCATCCACAATTAGATTTGACCACCTTATCCTAATGTATTATTATAGGGATATAAGAATCTCTAAGTATTAAGATAAAACATCTCTAAGAAACAATCTATAAATAGTTTAGATACACTACACCCTTAAGAGAGTTCAAGAGGCCAAACGTAAAGCCATTAATCAAGTCTGTAGAAAATGGGAGAAGTCATACAAGGTGTTCCCCAAGCTATTGTATACCATTCAAGAAGCCAATCTAAGTACAACGGTTAAGTGAAAATGAATAGAAAGTGACGCTCTAGGCTATTTGTTTTTCAATAGAGTGTTTTAAGCTTTTGGACAATGTGTAGAAACGTTCCTCCACTACAGGTATTTTTATGTATAGTACTCGAGTTACAACACATAACCAATAGTTTTGTTAATGAACAACTCATCTAACAATTTATTTCCTTACTTTCAAGTCAATGCTATCAATTGATGGAACATTTTATACAGAAAGTTTAAACACAAAATTCTCAAAGTAACCAGGGTTAATGGTACAAACCACATTATCCCATTAAGGTTAGCACTTGTAGAGAAGGAGTGTTAGGATAGTTAGAGGTAATTCTTGAAGTATGTGCTGACGTATGTTATAAAGGATTGTACTAATATATGTTTGATCTTGGATGGCCATGCTAGCATAAAGTCTTTTGTAGAAGGTAAAAATGGAGTGTAACCACATGGTTGGCCATGGTGCTAGTACATTCATTGTGTGACAGTTTTAATACTCAAGTAAAGAACAAATAGTATAAGGACTTAATAAAAATGGCAATGTTTTAAGTGCAACCCGTAAGTTTCATAGATACTATAACAAAGCCAAAACAATGAATCTATACTAGACCATACTTCAATGGATTTTACCTAAAGATGTAGACCTTAGCATAAGATGATGGGGCTCGTTTCAGTATAAGAACCAGTAATATTGCTGAAAGTTACAACAATACTTTGAGAGATGTTAAGAATTTTCCTATCATTACACTCATAAAGAAGATATTTTACAATTGTAACGATTACTTCAACAAAAGGTAGATTAAGGTTTCTACTAAAATGGACATGGCTAAAGTGTTGACAATATTTACAAAAAGGAAGTTTGACAAGTAGTGCAAAACAGGTACTAGCCACCATATTGTCATATTTTATTATAACGATTAGATATTCAAAGTTATAACCGCTCCTCAACTAACATTACATGGACAAAAGGGTGAAAACAGTCACACAGTTACACTAAGAATACGTTGGTGCATTTGCAATAAGAGGAAAACTTATAAGATTCCATGTTCTCATGTGATGGTAATAATGGGGAAGATGCAAATGGACTGTACCACTTGCGTTGGTCATTGCTATACATAGCAACATCAGTTGTGAGTTTATGCACGCTCCTTCATGCCTTACATCGACAAGCCTAAATGGCCCTCACTTAATATTCCTATGTGACACTCAATTATTGATCCCCTCACAAATCTCCTCTATAGCCTTTAGTTTAATATTAGATACTTTCCATAAGAGAAAGTTCCGTAAATCCTTTCTAGACACCCTCAACACCCATTTAGAGATGACCTCCAAATCAAGCTCAAGACATAAGCGAAGGGCTCACACAAGTCAACCTCTTTAATAACTTTTCAAATGCACTACTCTTCGAGCTTATCAGATCGAGATAGCTCCCAAATTACACAGCTAGTTCACAATCAGTTAGTGTAACCTTAACTTAATTCTTAAACGGATGAGCAAGATGAGATGCATGCCTACAGGTGCCCCAACAAAAACACCCTTAGATGGACATGTTGATATGTACTTCTTCATTGATTTTGGACAGATACTGTATGTAAATGCACATATATTAGTTAAACTAGTCAAACTTTGGATACTTATTTATTTGGTTGTTCAATCTCTATATTGTTTTGTATTTGTTGGTTGTTTTTGGTTGGGGCTAAAATTTGGTTAAGTAATGGAATTTTCATAGGCATAATGCAGTGGATTTGCGAGTGGAGAAGCTTAGATATATGTTCGGGATATATCATGTAGTAGATGTGTTTATAGGTGTTATAACATATTTATGAGTTGCGTGTATTATGTAGTACATTTGAACTTGAATTCAGGGATACAAAATAAGGTTGAGTTTAGAACTACTGCTGATATAAACGGCTTTTGAAAAGTTAAATTTAACCATTTGAGTTGAATTCAGCTTTGAACTTTATCATCCATAAAAATCAACTTTCTAAAGCTAATTTCGCTAAATTAGTATGGCTTCCTAAAAGTCGATCTTCATGGCAGATGTAAGTTCGACAAGTCGATTATATGTTTTTGCATATAATTAGCTTTCTAAAAGCCGAATTTAAGGATATTAAATTCAATTTTACAAAACCCAAATTTATGTGTTATATTTTTTGAAATATTTTTACAAGAATTGTATTTCTAGATTTTTTTTTATTTCCTGTTCCCATCTATTGGGAGCATAAAAATTGAAGAAATCAATGTTTCTCTTTAAAGTTATTTAATTAACAAAATATTATAAAAATCCATTTGTTTTTGCATTCTTATTGCACTTCTATATTCAATAAAATTTTTGTATCTTATTGCCAACAAAGTACGATGTAAAAGGGTAAAGAAAAGATAAAACTTCAATGTCTATATTGAATGCATTTAACCTATATGCTATGGCAACTTATCGGTAAGCACTTGAGTTTCTTATATAAACATATAGAAGGCCATATAAAGAAGTCAGTATTTTGTCTAATCGTAAATAATGAAAGAAAAAATTCATCATCTCTATTTTTATTATACCTTCTACAAACCATAAACTAAGTTAAGGAGGAATAATTTGCATAAAATTATTGAATATGATATTCCTTGTCCCAATTACTTTATTTTATTGGATTTAGATTATGGTTCTATGCTCCTTGAGGTTTTCTGAATAAAAGTATTATAATTTTTTTTCTTTACATTTCCATATTAAATAAAATATATATGTCTTATTACCAACAAAACATAATGTGAAAGGGTAAAGAAAAAGTATAACTTTAATGTCTCATATTGAAAGCACTTAATATAGATATTGTAGCAACTTATAGGTAAGCGTTTAAGTTTCTTATAAAAACATATAGAAGGTACCATGCCCCAAAGCAACAAAGTCATAATAGTCATACCATGTAAGTCATTCTAAGATAGAAGCTACCTCACAACTGCTATCATAGCTTAATTTACACAAGACATCCATAACTAACCCACTTTAAAGTAAACAATTCACATGATATTAATATTTAACTGTGGAAGTCTTTAAAACATATTTTTATAGCTCAAATTATTAAAATGTTAATTACATAATATAAAACGTAGTTCATTTAGATACTTACATAATTAAGGACCAAAGTTCAAAAGATAAGCATAAAATCTTCAAAAGTCCAACTGTTCTTCAATTTCATATATGGACATTCTGATTCCTAATAGAAACTAACCTTGGGGTAGTTATAACACGACATCCTAATTAACATCTACAAAAAGATCTATAGGGATGCAAGCAAGCAAGCAACCAACCAACTAGTAAGTAGGGACAAAGATATAAGACCATACAACAAGTATAAACAAGGTCATCAAGCAATTAGTCAAATGCAATGCAACAACCAAATGCCTTCACATGACTTCATTCAATTTTTCATCAAATTAGAGAAATTACACCTACTTTAATTCTAGTTTAAGGAGTTTCAATGGATATGCAATGACTTACAATCAAATCCAAGCCTATGAAATAGAAACATCCTTCCTCTTATGACTACCTTCGAACTAACGCCTTCAACCTTGCCATAACCTCTTCTCCTGTTACTTCGTTTGACTATGAGTAAATGAGGGACCATTTTAACTATCCCTTTCAAAAGGGTTGGTATTTGGTCAGACAATCATAGTCATCCCTTAATGGGTTGCATTGTACATTGGATTAAATTTTCAAGTCTAATATAGTTAAGTTCGATTTAAGGCAATCAATCAATTCCATGTAGTTTAATCAATTTCAATCTAGTACAACAAGCAAGTAATATACAAATCAAGCTCAGAGATACACAATTATGCACACAAGCAAGCTACTTACAAGTACAACCAAGTATAACCTTTAGCCTTCAAAATATAATTATGCATTGATCTCAAACTTACCTGGACTTTCCATTTGTTCACTAAGATGCAATTGGTGATATATCTTGACCGCAATTCCTTATGATATAAATAATGTTTTAATGTTTATATACATACTATATATATATATATATATATACTATTGTTCTGTATCTCAATTTATTCACTTAAGTTTATGGTCTTATTATACTCAGATAATCAAATTATTAAGTCATTTATTATTAGTTTGCATTTGGCTAATCTCCAATTCATCCTCTAATTCATCCCCTGTTTGCAATTTATTCAAAAATCCTAGGAATGTCTTTTGACCTATCTTCTAAAGCTTGCCTAACTACATTTCATATATACAAAGTCTTTGGTTTAGTTCCTAAACAACATTCTAATTTTACATTTACATATAGTCCTTTATTGATCCTCTAATTAGTATGCATTCCACATTTTAGCAAATTTTATGTTTACTCCTTACAAGTCAATCTGCCTCTCCTAAATTCATTGTAAGCTCAATCTCTAAATTGGATTTCCACTATAATTGAGAGAATTAACAACTATAATCTACAAACCCATCACTACTATACCTTACAATTTTATCCATACTTAAAGCAATTCAAAATTGTAGTATCCTTTTCTCAAAGTTACAGTGTAAACAGATACTAATTTGTCTCGTTCTCTTATCCTCGACAAAATCATGCAAAACTGTAGTGACATAAATACACTTAAAGCATCCTGAACTTACAATTTTTTCTCAAAAATTGACCTAAATTTCTAAGTATAAGCGAACTTCTTTTTTTTTTTGAAAAAAAAAAAATTCAATGCTTATAAGCGAATGCTCTAAATCAAGAAGAGCTTCCTATCTATTATTATCATTCTCGCTTATTTACTTCTAAACTTGCTCAACTTTTTTTTTTTTTACATAGCCTAAATTCAACATTTAAGTTCCTTAAATCAAGCTAAATTTTGAGCTTTTTTGAATTTGAACATGTTTCTTAAATGAAGCTTGAAATTTGTTCATAGTTCTTCAAGAATGATGTTATAATTCTAAATCATGAAACCTTAAATAGCTTAGAACTCTATTGATTAGATTCAAGGTTGATTCATACGAAAATTTTGGAGAAAAGTGTAATCTTAATCAGCTTAAATGATATGGCATTAAGATCATCTTGATTTTCTTCCACCAAATCTTCTCACAACTTTTTCTAGTTGCTAATTTGAATCGGATGGACAAATATAATCCTATAAAAGCTTAAATATCTCAACAAAACTTGAAGCAATAATCCAAAATTTAAACTTAAAATGCTTTGTGACAAACTTGAATATACCAAACTCTAAGAAAATCTATAAATTTTTTTTTCCAAAAGTTTGTGATAAGATGGTTAAATATATTACCTAAGTATACCTCACTCGAATGATAGAGTTTAAAACTATAAAAATTGGATCTTTGCTAAGCACAAATGTCTAATGTAAATCTAATTTTTCTTACCAAATCTTCTACATTAAGTTCGAGACTTTCTACTTTCAATAGCTTATGTATTTTACAGTTCCACTAGTATATTAATAAACAAATTAGATACTTAATGATATATTTTGCCATAATTAAAACTAACTAGAAGACTTGACACAACCTAAATTCGTTAATTCTTTTGCTTTATGGTCACTTGTAATCTTGCTAACCTTAAGCATGGAATCTTATGATAGTTAACACCATAGATTTTTTTTTTTGGGTAATATTACGATTTACACCTCATCTACACGTTTTTTTTCAAATTGACCATTAATGGCTGTTTCCTTCTTTACTCGAGCTCGGATCTACATGAATAAGCCCATCATGTCCTTGTTTAATCGTTAAACATCATCAATCTCCATTAAAGAACACTTGCTTTAAGGTTCAACCCCTTAAGTTATTTTAATTCCTTTTTTTTCTTTTTCTTTATTTCTTCTTGTATAATAATATGTGTATTTTTTTAACTCCATATTTTAAGATATATAGAAAAGTGTGTTTTTGAAAAAGAGAGAGAGAGAGAGAGAGAGAGAAGAAGAAGAAGAAGAAGAAAAAGAAGAAGAAAAATAAATGAATAATGTTCTATCACATGGAGAAATTTATTTGAAAAAATAAAAAAATAATAATAAACATTTTTTAGGGTTCTCTTTTTACAATTTTCCAAAAAAAAAAAACATTTTAGGGCCCTTTTTAGAATTTTTCTTAAATAAAATTAAATGAATAATAAACTTAAACTCGATTATTCTCCAAAATTAAAATGAACCAATACATTTAAGTTTTACAAGACATAGGCACTTATAGGGTGACTTAAAATAGGGACTTTTTTTATTTTCTATTTTATAAATAATTAAATTTAATTTATTAATTTCTACTTTTTATAAAAAAAAATTAATTATCTTTCTTTCTTGTAAATTTAAATTATTCTTTCATGTGAAAAGGGTATTTTGAAAATAAATTCAAATTTGCAAGGTTAAGGTGGTATCATCATAAGGTTTAATAGGTTAACTCTCAAGCTCACTATATCTAGTTTCTTTCTCTCTCAATTTCTTATTTTATATTCATAGTTTGTATCTAAGTTTCAGCTCCAATAACAAAATTTACAAAGAAAACAATATACTTATTTTATACTATCAATAAATTAAAATGAGTTAAAATATTTGGTTCTTTTTTATTTATGGCTTAAAAAAAAAAGATAAAAATTTAGTTTCAACTCTATTTATCTTTCTTCTATACATGTTAAATTATATATTAAGAATTTTTATAGAAAAAAAATAATTTCTTCATTTTTTTTTATTTCCATCATATATTTCAAGTTTAAAATTTTTAAAGCTATTTTACATAAGTTGTAGAAACTAACATTTCTACATTTTGATTTTATATTCCGATTTTACAGACCTTCTAACAATTTTAGATAGAATCACGAATTTAAGAACCTTGTTAGGGACATCAAGAGGGCTAGCCATTTAAACCTCATGAAGTTAGAATTGTTTTTCAAAATACTTTTTCCATCTTATATTTCTTCTTAGTAAATATATTTTATTCATTAGTATATATCTTTACTAGCCTTAATACAGGCACAATAGGGGCATGTTGAAGGGCTTTTGCATCATTTATGTATATTAGATATGGTTAGAATCAAGTTGTCCTTAAACTTTGGGAGAAGGGGTAGGACCATTATGTAAACTTCGGATATTGTGTAGTAACCACCTTCTAAGGCTAATTAAGCTACCTCACTTAAGTGTCGATGTGAACAGTGAATTGCTTTTCTAAAAGCATGTAAGGTTATAAAGTTTAAAGATCTTTAGATTCTACTCCAATTGCATTCATGAATAATTTCCTGAAATTGGAAAATAAGCATGATGTGGCAAAAAAAAAAATTGTAACCATGAAGTTTTCAAGTTTTTTATTCAGTAAATACTTCTTTTGTAAATTTTTCTTATTTTTTGTAAACTACCAATGTAACTCTCATGTAAATAAGATAGTTTTGATGCCCTCTTTAAGGAAATTCACATCCATCAGCCCTTAGGACCCCAAAGGATACTAAAGAAATGGTTTCAATTTTTCAACCCAACCCATCAAAGGACAATTCAAGATAAGATCGACCTTGTCCTTTTGTTACTTAAGATTCGAGCCAATATCACCATGGTATAGGCTTTAGTCCACTTTTGGGAACCTCATATGCAGTCTTTTTGTGTTGACCCATTTGAACCGAGCTCAACTATTGGAGAATACTCCTATCTATTAAGAGTACCCTCTATCGAAAGTGGATATTATGTTCTAAATATCGCGGCCGGGCTAACAAAGATTTTTAATAAACTATTGAGTCTCCACGAGTCCATAATTTGCAAGATGTGTGAAGATTGCAATAAGAGAGTTATCAGGGTAAACGATATTTTCACCTGGTTTGCAATTACTTCTAATTATAGCTTGGAGCTCTTTTGCACTAATCTTGAAGATTAGCAACAATGCATGATTAATGCATACATCCTAGCAACTTTTGGAGCCATTTTATTTCATAACAAGGTATTTCACATACATCACAAGATTACAGAAATAGTGATCCAATTCCCCAAAGGGAAGTCTTACATCCTAACGTTATTAGCCAAACAAACCGGATCTCTCAACTCCCTTAAGGGGGAAAAAAATCGATACTTGAAAACCAACATGACTTCTCATGGTTTGGTTTATCAGCCATATGTGAGGCAATAGACTTACTTCAAAATATGTTCAAGAGATGAACCCCATTAAAGCTTTCAACATTGTGATCGAGCTTCTTAAAGGTATTATCGAGCTCCATTTTGGTTTTTCTTAGTTTAACTTATACTATGCCTGACCCACTTAATATAGATTACTCAATATTAAATTAAGAAAAGAAAAATGTTTTTGAAGATAATATTTTGGAAAAAGTAAATTAGAGTCATTAACTAGTGAAAATTGGTTAAAAAAAGAAGTAAAATTAGGGTATTTAGGTGGAAAAACCCTAATTGAGCTACTAATCCACAAATTTTCTACAAAAAATAATTTTCAGAAAATTTTTAACTAGAAAACTAAGCTCAAATGCTAACCTATTAAAATAAAAGTCACCATATAAAAATTTAGAAAAAAAAGAAGCTAATGGGCCTTTATTTTTATATTTTTTTCTAAAAGAATGTGAAAACATGTAAAAATGAGAAAATACACAAAAATGAATTTTTTATTACAAATTTTTCCTAAAAATAAAAAACAAAAGGAAAAAATATTTTTCCAATTTTATAGTTACCCCAAAGGTATTTACATATCCACTGATCAAGATCAAACCGACTGTTGTTTTCAGTTTTATAGAAAAGCTTTAGTGGTTTACTTATTTTTTGTTTTTAAATCAAGCTAGATTTATGCTCTTAACCATTTATCATTTTTAAAAGAAAAACCTTAAAATTTTCTAATTTTATTCTTAATTTTGAAAAAAAAAACCCTAAAAATACTAATTCTTGAAAAAAATTACATTAAGATTAAAAAAAAACAAATATGTGATAAAAAATTTCTTTTTAAGAAAAACCTTAAAGACCTAAAAATGTGATTTAAAAAAAAAATTAATGAAATATATAACTCCTACGAAAAAGATGTAAAGATTGGAAAAAGATGTGAATTTTCTAAAAATGCAATATGCCAAATGCAAATTTTATTTTATTTTATAAATGATAATATGCCCAGAAAATTAACTATTAAGAACTGATGCCAAAACCTTAAAAAAAACCCGTGTTAGTACTAATAAATTACCCTAATCATGCGATTTTAATAAAAAATTATTTAATATTATTATTACTCTAAAATAGTAATGGTACACTAAAAACATGAGTTAATAAAAAAAAAAAAAACTAAAGTAGGACTTGTACAAAAAACAAGTTAAGTTAGAATAATAAAAGCTGATATATGAATTAAAGAAATAAATAAACAAGGAAGCAAATAAAAAAAAAAAACAAATACCCACCTACAACGACCAAATCAGATCGAGGGGGAAGTATCAGTACGCAGGTCAGGATCTTGGACCGAATTGAGTCGACTTCAGGTCACGGTCGAGTCGTCTCTTCTCCAACAGCAATTGCTACTCCCACATTGTACGAATCACTTAGAGCACCAAAACGAATGGGGAACTCAACTTGGATGAGGATTTTATTGATGAGAATAGGTTGGTGATGGTGTTTTTTGTTATAGCAATGATTTGATGGTGTTTGGAGTGATGGTTGTCGTAGGTTTGCATTTAGGTTTTGGTTTATGACAGTCTGCAGTCGCATGGGTGGTTCTATGTGTTGTAGTGTGCAAGAGAGAGGGTTAATGGTGGCAGTCATGCAAGGATAAAGTAGGGTTTTGTAGACTATGTGTAAAGTGTGTGCAATAGTGGTTCATGCATAGGATTTAGTTATTATTGGTCATTTGCGATATTAGCGGGTCAAGTGAGATTAAGGATCGGTTAAGGATCTTGTTGCATTGGGGTTATTGGCTAGGGAGAGTAGTCGAGTGAAAGGGGCCGTGCGTGGAGTGTATTCGTATGTGTCATGTTATGTATGGCATTTAGAGGGTATCGATTGTTGTTGGGTTATGGGTTGAGCGCAACTGTGCAAGTGGAGCTATTGTTTGCTGTATGGTGGTGTTGGGTTTAGGGTTGATAGGGAGGTTGGTTGATCGAGCTACTGTATTGCTAGTGTTTAGCGTAGCTGCTATATGTTGCTATTGTAGATACCTCATTTTTGCCATTTTTCATTAGTTATGCCAGTCTAACAAAAAATTAGAAAAATAATAAAAAAAAAGGAAAATTAAAAGAAAAAAAAGGAAAAATGAAAAAAAGAAAAAAGAAAATTGAGTCAAACTGAGTCGAGTCGTATGGAATCGAATTATATCGAATTGAATCGAATTGTGTCATATCAAATCGAGTTAAGTCATATCGTATCAAGTTATGTCGAGCCGAGTCGCATCAGATCGTTTAATATTAAATTGGATAACGATATGTGATCAATTTAATAAATTATTAAGTTATTTGAGGGTTGGGCTTTATTAAAATAATTTTGGCCCAATCAAATTTAAAATAGATTTTTATCTAATTTATATTGGGCCGGAATAGACTTAGGATTTATTAGATAAGTTATTGAGCTATATCTAATTGGATTAGATTGGATCGGATTGGGTCTTGAAAAATAGAAAGCTCGAATTAAGTAGGATTTCTAGAAAACTAGGACAAACCTTTAAAAATTTCAAAATATATCTTCTGTATCTAGAGTTCGTTACCGTATCTAGGATTTGTTGAGATACGAACGATTCAACAAGTGTGTTTATAAACAGGGAATTATTGAAGGAGTTCGGCACATTTTTTTTTTATTCCCATAATTAACATCCAACGAAATCAAAGCCCCTGAAGTCAACTCCAAAGTTTCCAATTTCCAACTTCTACAATCGAAATTCTAGATGAAAGCTCCTGACGTCCTAAGAGTCCATCCCACGATCCAACTTTCCGCAATCCAACGAAGATTAAATTTCTGAAGACGATCGAAATCTAACCACAATTCCAATCCACGAAATCCAAACACAATCGAAATCTAATCTCCAATTCATGCTCCCTGACGAAATCCAATTCCCTATCTGAAGCTGACGAAAGCCGATTTCAATCCACAATCCTAACGAAGTCCAAATCCTTCGCACAATCCAGTAATTACAATCCATGAAGCCTTAACGCCATCACACACCGAAGTCAATATATGGCACACACTAAGATCTACATACAGCTGAACACCAAAGTCTACACAAACACAAACGCAACGATTGCAAGCGACTTGAACGATTTAGGAAAAAATTATTTATTTTATTAGTTAGTTCAAATTTATTTATTTACTAATTTATTTTTCTTAAGTGCAAGTTTATTATTATTTTTCATATTGCATAGTTTTCTAGATAATTCCGAATATTTTTTTTATAAAAGTTACTTAAATTGCGTCTTTTAGAAAAATCATATATTTTTTAAAAGATATACATATCTTGCAATTGAGATACGTATCTTGTGGTTAGAATTTGGAAAAGATATGTATCGAGATATGTATCTAATAGTTAAGATTTGGAAAAGATACGCATGAAGATACATATCTAACCGTATCTTTAATAAATTTTATAATTAGGATTTAGAAAAGATACCTTTCACACGTAGTTGTTTTAAAAATAAAGAATCTTAACCAGGATTTTCAAAAAGATATGGTTAGTTAGGGTTTTCATTAATTCGAGAAAATTAAATTTCTTAGGTTTTTTTAAAAAATAATAAATTGATAAATAAACATAAACTTGGCTTTGTTTTTAAAATAAAAAGAATCCACTTACTAAATATTTTATAAAAAAAAAACTATGGTCAGTTTGATCCTAACTAGCAGGTATGGAGGCACCTTCGATACAACTACATAAAAAATAAAAAATAATTTTTTCCCCTTTTTCTTATAAATTCATAATAAAAAATTCACTTTAGTTATCTTTTGTATATTTAGGTATATTTTAGTATTTTTAGAAAATTATAAAGATAAAAGCCATCATTTTTTTTTAATTTTTATATGGTAACTTAGTCTTAATAGGTTCGGCCTGAACTTGATTTTTTTAGTTTAATTTTCTAAAAATCAAAATTTTTAAAATATCTGTAGATTAGTGGTTAAATTAGATTTTTCCTACCTGAAAACCCTAATTTCATTTTTCACCAGTTAAATTAGTTGGCAACTCTAATTTTTAAATTTTTTAAGAAAAATATTTCCTTAATTTAATGTCGAGTAATATGTATTAAGCGGGTTAGGCTTAATATAGGTCAAATTAAGGAAATAGAAATAAGGCTCAACAGTTGTATTGGGAATCTGTTGTAACAATAGGTATCAAAGGGTCACGTTGGGTACAGTGTCGAGTTAAGGTTGATAGGTGAGAAGGGGTCGATGGGTGAGTTAAGTCGAAAATAGGTGATGGTGGGGTCAAGAATGTTATGCTGATGTAGGGGCTCCAATGTTGGGTATCGTGTGGTGGTGGGTTTGGTTGGTTTAGATGCTGTATGGAGTTGATAGTAGTGGTCAAATGAGGATCCCATTTCTGTAAACTCCTTACCCCCACCACTTCTTATAAATTCATAAGTTAAATCAATTTAAGCTTAGATTAACATGAATCCCCTCATAGATAAGATTTTCTTTAGTCAAATCTATCAAATCTTTATTCATAATTATTGATCTAAATCTATATGATAATTATCAATTTTCTTGATGCTTTTATAGATTTAAACCAACTTTCATGAAAAAATACAAAAGATTTGATAAATTTAGATAATGGTGGGCAGTAGGATCCTTTTTCTTTCCTTTATTTTTTAGCCATGGAAAGATCTTCAAATTGGTTAAGTGCCATGACTACATATGGAGCAAAAATTTTGCAAGTGTTGCCTAAGTAAATCAAACCTTAGTCTCTCTGGTTTCATAACTGTGCTAATGCTTTTTTCTCAAGATGTATTGCATTTAAATTATATTTAAGCCTTCTTGTTAGGCCCACTTTAAATTTGCTCTCAAATTTGAGTTCATTTTAAGGATCATCTAAACACATTTAAATGACTAAAAATATACATGCTAAGGATTTTGCAATACAATTTTAATTTAGTGAATTCCAAGTCTTCTTTTATCCATCTAGTTAAAATTATTTCACATCCAATGAAAGCCCTTTTTTTCACAAATCCAAATTTTATTGGACCTTTCTAAAAATGTTTTTTCCTAATAAAGCTCTATTTTTCAAAACCTTGAAATTTATTAAATTGCATTTATATTTTTACTGTTGCCTGATACAACCCTAAATAACCCATTGACTCGACTTAAACACTTTTTTTTTTCAAAATTTTTTATAGTTTTAAATTTTTTGTGTTTTTCCATTTTTCAATTTTTTCATTTTTTAAAAGACCTAGCCCAAAAGTAAAAAAATACTAAAATTAAAATAAAGGATAACAAAAATAGGGTATCAATAGTTTTCCATTTTTGTAGCGAAATTAAAACTTCGCGACAAAGACAAAAATACATATCCATTTTGTCAAGTCCTGATTTGAATTGAAAAGCCAAGGTACAAGAGGACAAATCTCTGCAAAAATCATATACTTAAGAGGATAGAACTTTTGAAGACAAGATAGGATGACATTCTATTGGAGACAAAATAGGATAGCGCTCTTATGAGCATACGATTTGACAACGGTTAGAATAACGCTCTTATGATCCAACATAGATAAAATGGTGCTCTTGTAAGTAAGCGATCCTTTAAATGACTAGATGATGCTCCAATGAGCATGCGATCCAACTAAAAATAGGTTGATGCTCCTTTGAGAAAATGATTCTAAAATGGACAGGATGGTGTTCTAATGAGTAAGCGATTCAACAAAAGATAAGATAATGCTTTTGTGAGCAAACAATCCTTCAAAGGGAAAGACAATCTAACTAAGGACAAGATAGCACTTTTGATGAGCTGGTGATCCAACCAAGGATAAGATAGCACTCCTTTGAGCAAGCAATCTTAGAAAAAACAAGATGGTGCCGTAATAAGCAAGCGATCCAATAAATGATAGGGTAACACTCCTATGAGCAGGTGATCCTAGAACAGATTGAATAGTACTACACTGAGAGGGCAATTGCATTAAGAAACAGATAGCACACTAAGGGGCAAGCAATTCGAGAATTTTTAAGGACTTCAATGAGTTTTGACAAATTGATATAAACTTATGCTTAAGGGATTTGATGATTCTTTGAAAATTTTAACTTTTTCAAGAAATCTCTTTTAACAACTTTTTGAAAACTCTTCATTTCTCCTTTGAAAAGATTTTTGCAAAAAATTCATAAAAACAAACTCCTTGGTAGAAAATTGCATTGCTGATTATAGACACCTCATTTTTGTCACCCTTGACCATTTTAATTTCAATCCCTTTTTACTTTTGAACTAAGTTTGTAAAAAATTGAAAAATTGAATTAAAAAATAGAAAAATAAATTAAAAAAACGAAAATTGAAAGAAAAATAAAAAATATAAAGTATTAAGTCAAGTTGTTTAGGGTAGAATCGGACAATGGAGATGTATAATCAATTGAATAAACTCTAAGTCGTTAAATAGTCAGACTTCATCAATATTTTTAGACTGATCTATATAAAGAGGATTTTTTTATCTAATTTATATTGAATTATATAGACTTAGGAATTGTTATATGGGCTAGCATGTATTTTTGGCTAAATCAAAATGGACTGAATTGGATCTAAGAAAGATAGCCCAAATAAATAAAAGGTTTCTAAAAACTAGATTAAATCTTCAATGAATCCAAATCGAGTATGATCGTATCATCGTATCTTGGATTTATTAAGATTAAATCTATAATAAAAAATATCCAAGTTGATGGCATATAAATAACGGACAATGGACTATAAAAATACACGTTTTTACAATTCATATTACATACACACCTTATAATCTCCCCACCATTCATATCTATACACTCCATAATTTTCTAATTCACACACTCACCTACACACAGTCCCTCACATCACTCATACTGTCCTCACGTCACTCATACATAGTTGTACTACACGATGCCACACTATTGAAACATACACACACACGACTAGAACACACATCCACTTCATGGTTAGCATAACGCACACGCTTACACTTCACACCACATGCCCATTGTATTGTTCACGAACACAAACAGGACTTAAATGCAACCCATGCATAAACGGATCCGACCCAACCAGTTAGATAGTTTTGGATTCCATTCTCTTTTGGTTTTTTATGATTATTATTATTGTAGTTATTTAGTTGTTTTAATTAGTTTTGTAATATTAGTTCTTTTTATAAATTTGTTTTTACTAACTTTATTTTTTTAATGTAGGTGCTTAGTTTTAGTTTTTTTTTTAAGTTATTATTAACTTCATTAATATTTTGTAATTTTAACATTTAGTATTAATTTTTACAAAGTTGCATAATTGAGATGGTTTATTTACATCAAATAAGTACTAACATGTTTTTTTTAAGTCTTAGCGTTAATTCTCATTAGATTAATTCTGATTAGTTGATTTTTGGCATATCATCATTTTTTAAATAGTAAAATATATTTTTGCATAGATATTACATTTTTAGAAGTGTCACATTTGCATAAAAATTACATATTTTAGCAAGTTGTCATAAAGTTGCATTTTTAGGCTTTTAAGGATATTTCAGGGATAAAAAAATCGTTTTCAATTAGCTTCTTTTCCATAGTCTAGGCATCTTATCTACAATTTAGACATCTTTTTCACGATTTAAGTCTTTTTTTTTTCACGGTTTAAGTCTCTTTTCTATGGTCTAGCCATCTTATCTATAATTTAGATATCTTTTCCATAGTTTAACATCTTTTTTTTTTTATAGTTAGGCAACTTATTCATTGCTTAGGTATCTTTTCCATAGTTTAGGTATCTTTTCTGCGATTCAAACATCTTTTCCATTGTTAGGTATATTGTCAATAGTAATTACAATTTTTTTTCTTAAAACGATACGTCTTCTATGATAATTGCATATTAGCATAATTTATAAAACTTACATCTTTTATTTATTTATTTTTATTTAGGTGTTTTAGGTTTTTTTTTTAAGTTTTGTCGCGTAGCAATTTTTTCCAAAAAAAACTAACTTTTAGTCTTTTTAAAAATTAATCTTTAGGTTTTTTTTTTAATTGGGAACAAAAATTAGGATTTTTTGAAGATTTTTCTTAATAAAAATAAATTGGTAAAAAAACGTAAACTTAGCTCAATTTTCAAATTAAAAAAAAAATCAACCCACTAAATTTTTTCAAAAAAAAGAACTACGTTGATTTGATTCTGACTAGCAAGTATGTAGGTACTTTTACGATAATTGTATAAAAAATTAAAAATTAAATTTTTTTTTTCTTTTTCATGAAAATTTGTAATAAAAAATATTAAAAATTTATCTTTACTACATTTTTGCATACTTATACATATTTTAGCTTTTTTAGAAAAATTATAAGAAAAAAATAAAAAAGCCCATTGGTTTTTTTTTTTTTTATCTTTATATAGTGACTTAATTTTAATAGGTTAGCCCTCAAATTTAGACTTTTTAGTTTAATTTTATTACTAAATAATTTTTTAGAAAATGTATAAACTAGTGGAGAAATTAAGGTTAGGGTTTTCCCATCCGAAAACCTTAATTTCATTTCTTTAATCAGTTTAACTAGTTAGTCACTCCAAGTTATTTTTTTAATATTTTTTTAAGAAAAATGTTTTTCCTTAATTTTATGTCAGGTAACTTATATTAAGCGGGCTGGGTTAAATATAAGTTAAATTAAGAAAAACAAAATAGAGCTTAACACTAATAAGTAAAAGGAATCTCATAAGCTTTAAAGATCACAAATAAGGAGTCAAGTTGTCTGTTGCCTATTAATCACTCATTTCTTGTCTTAACTATGATTCTTCAAGCATCTTTCATGATTTCTGTAATCTCTCAAAGCATTGATTTCAAAACTAGGGGCAAATGATGATTAACATTCTCTACTTAACTAGTTCTTTAATTTTCTATTAAGGGAATAGGTATCATTACTTGAAATGTTTAGTCTAAGAGGACTTCCTTACACTTTCATAGGTTTGTTTTCACTCTTGGCACCAATTCCAAAAATTATAGTCCATCTTACAAATGATACAATCTGGTTGATCAATTAAGTCATTTTTAGGTTTACAATGTAAGGCTTTTAGTCAATAGTTTGAGCAAATGGATATCAATGTGCCTCAGCTACTTTTGAAGAAATGATATACAATCTATGCCTAGTTTACAAGCCAAGGACCTAAGGAAACCAAACATGGGCTTATCCCTAGTTTCATAAGCGAATTTTAGTTAAGATAAGTCAATTTCTCTAGAAAAAAAGTTTCATTAAGGGTAATATAATGGGTGGGCCCATAAAATGAGGGCTTTACTTTTAAGCTTAGGAATTTAAAGTATTTAGCCTTTTTATATCTTTCGAAAAATTGGACCTCGAGCTTATTAGCAATTTGGCTCATCTTTGAAGGTGATCACCTTGCTTATTCTCAATTTTTTTTTATGTTTTTCACTTTTTTTCTGTCTCTTTTCTTTTTCTTTTTTTTTTGGGGGGGGGGGGGGGGGGGGGAGGTCAAGGTAGTCACCTTCCATTGTTGATTTTTCACTTGAGAGGATTCAAGGCCCTAAAACCATGGGTTCAAAGAGTATAAGCTTAGGAGAAGTGTATATGGCTTTAGAGTGTTTAGGAAAAACCCATGGGCACGAGGTATTTGAATGAGTGTATAAACCTGAGTAAGGTATATACAGTCTAAAGCTTTTCTTCACCATAAAGAAATTGAATTATCTATGATCATATTTGCTCATGAATTGACACAAGGCAAGCACAAGTTAGTCTATTCCTTGTCTCTAAATTAATGATCCCAACCTCTTAATTGTCTCAGTGTAGGGTAGTTCTTGATAGGGATAATTTAAGAAAATTCTCCAATAGGTTTTGTAAGGGATAATCATATTTAAGGATGATGAAATGAATGCTTAAAATCATTTTTGACACATGTACTAAATTCAAGATGGACCTCATTTAAAGAATAAACCTAGGTATTTACATTGTGTTGCTCAACTCTCATATGTTTAGGGTTAGTTTTGGGATATAGTTTGCCTCTTTTCATCCTAAAATTTTCAAGTAATGTGTCACCATTCCTTTAGGTAGAAAATTTTAATTTTTGAGTTCAAATTTACTTCATCCATTTTCACTTGCTGTAAATCTACACTAAGTGTTTTATTAGTGAAAGGCCAATGACATGCCTTTGTTGAGTTGAGCTAACTTCATAGCATATGTCACACCCCGAATAAGAGAAGTTATAACAATCCTACAGTGTAAACTAACCTAAGATAGAAGCTGGCCCCATAATTACTATCATAGATATAGTCCACACAAAGCCAACATGACTAAACCAACTTAAAGTATCCAGTCTGACACTTGTTAATAATCAAACATGTGGTATAGCTTTTCAAAATACCTATTTAGTACATCCTGTTGTTTAATAATACAATAGTATTTATATAAGCATTTCTATACATAGAATTATGATTTACATTAAGAGTTCACAAGAGCTACAAGTCTTAAAGTTTATTTACAATAAGATAGGAAACTAGTGGACATCCTAGAAAAATTCTAATTAGTTTCCTCAAAGCTGAACAGAAAAGCCAAAAGCCTAGATTCAGTGGATTCACATTTCCTCACTTTTCTTACCAACTATGTACTAACTTGGGGGTGATGATATCTGTACATCTTGTATATTCATTTTTCACCTGCAATGATTTTATAGGGATGTGAGCATAACTAACTTAATAAGTGAGATGGAGTTAGAAGAGTACTATACAACCACATATAAGGTTATTAATTATAATGAAATGTAATGTAATGAATCACTCGAACTATCATACAATGTTATCCAATTTATCATGAAGTCAGGGAAATTACATCCGCTCCAACTCGAGTTGAAGAGCTCATCATGGCTCAAATCAGGTAAAACCCAAGCTTGTACAATAGAGAACATCCTCCTCCCGTAACCACTTTTAAACTATGACCCCCACCTTTACCACAACCTCCTCACTTACTTCTCAATTCGACTAAGGATTAGGAAAGAACCATTTCAGCTATCCTCATCGAAAGGAGTCAGTATTTGGTCGGACACTCCTACTCATTCCCTTAATGGTTGCTATGCATATTTTGTTACGTTAGCAGTCAAATCACTATTAATTCCATTTAGGGGTGGCCAAACAAATTCACACAATACAAAACTATGTAATCATGTAGTATAACACGTCAAGGAGTTCAACTCGTATCACAAACAAAACACCAATCATATAAGTAGCATACACATAGACTTTAACTACAAGCAGAAGTACTTTTAAGCCCCCATATAATTTAATATAATATCTCAACAAACAGTAAAACTTCAATCCCAACTTACATGTCTTAACGCTCATTGCAAAAGACTTGTATCGTCAACGCTTTGCTTACTAAGAGATCTTATATATACAAAACCTAGATTTAGTTTTCATAAAATTACAAAATCGTTAGGGTTTTATCTATTCTTTTATTTCATTGTGAAGTTATATATATATAAACATACATATATTTAAGGTATATTATTATTTAAATATATATTTATTATAGTTCTATTATATAATTATGTTAAGTATTAAGTATTGATAATATACATAGTTATATTATTACTTATAATATATCATTTTGATCGTATTGAAATGTACTTTTAATCAATTAATTTACGTTTCAATTATAATAAGGTTCTACGGTATGTTAATTCCAGTAAAATTATAGAAATATGGGTTATATTACCTAGAATTATCCAATTTTAATAAAAGTAATTTCATTGGATTGTACGTATTCATACAAATTTGATAATACATACTATGAGTTCTAATTACGAGAGATCACTTCTAAAAGATATTTTCTAATTCTCTATTATACTTATATATTCCTATAATAAGGCTTATCATATTATATACATATAATATAAATAAGCTATATTTTACATAATTTCCTAAAATAGCTTAGTAATATATATAATTTGTAGCCCTAACATGTGTATACCCTAACCTAGGTCATATAATATCATGAAACATGATATGAAATTCCTTCTAATTAGACCTGATTAGCATGTATGTGAGGTTTTATTTCAATATTTATCATATTTTAGTCTATTATTATTAAAAACGTGTCCCGATTAGTAAATTAGGCTATTTTGCTACTAATATTCACAAGAAGTAGCTTGGGTCACTAAATAATTTCCCAAAAATTTCTATAAGCTCCTAAAAATATGAGGAATTCAGTCAATATGTGGTTTCATGCTATCGTGTTTATTACTTATATACATATAATTACATTTTCACCCTTAAATTATGTTTAATTAAACAAATATTATTATTTTTATACAAAATTAATTTTAATATATCCTAGCGTTATTATAAATCACCAAAGCAAGTGGAGATCAATCCCATTCATTAATTTTACAAAAATCAATTTATCTTATAATTTACCTTTTTTTTAGCCATTTTTAGGGTAAAAAAATATAATAAATATAAAAAATACATGAATTAAAAATCAGGTTACACGAAATTAACTACATGTAATATGTATTTTATAGAAAAATTTTAAGCTTAAAACAACATCATTTAGTACATTAATTTTTAATTTAAAAAATTGGATTAATAGTGACTTACTTAAGTAAGTACATAAAATATTCGTAATTTTACAAAAATAAAAATACCACATGAAATCATATCCATAATAACCTAAAATTAATTTTTTTTCAATTTTTTGGATTATTTTAGTATTTTCGAAAAATAAAGGAAAAACGAGATAGAAATTTAGATCTTGTGTTTATCAAAGCTCCAACCACCATTGGTCGATAGGGGTATGTTAGACCAGTGGCACATCAGGTGGACTACTAGGAGCCATCAAGGTTCCACAACAGATTACCTAAGGGTTAGGGAACTGAAGTAAGGCATTGGGTGCTTTGTTTTTGTTATTTTCTTTCTATTTTTCTATCTTTTTTCCCTTGAATTTTCTCTTAGTGATCTAGTTCCTAAAACATTAAGAATGATGTTAGGAGTTATTTATATACTATTTTGGGTTTGAAGAAATCTTCCTTCAAATTTTTGTAATATTTTTTTTTTTTAATTTTGGCCTTTTTGTTTCCCTTTTCCCCAAGCAAGAGTTGTTTGTTCCAAATTGTTTTTACTTTTGGTTCATCCTTTTTTATTGTTTATGGGTTGACACGGTTGGATTCTAGAATTTTCTAAGCATCTGGATAGGACTTGGTGAATTTTTAGATAAAATAGGATTATTTTATGTATTTCATATGATATTTAGTAACTTTATTAATATATGGGTATATTTCTTAAATATACATTACGTATAATGAGTAGTTATGTGCATATAACCATGTCTCTATTATGTC
The DNA here is from genome assembly GCA_024138005.1 of Lumnitzera racemosa. NCBI lineage: Eukaryota > Viridiplantae > Streptophyta > Magnoliopsida > Myrtales > Combretaceae > Lumnitzera > Lumnitzera racemosa. The sequence goes on from JAMXBC010000011.1 coordinate 25,808,214, forward strand.
TTTTATTTTTAAGACATATTTCCTATTTATTTTTATGAGTTCATCACATATTATATATAATTATATAATTTCAGTTTAATTTACGAGTAAATTATTATATATATCGGTTATACTTATAAAAATACGTATATATTCATATGGGATATTATACTATGTTATTTTCTTTTATAGCTTAATTAACTTATCTCTAAATCCTCATCACGTTTCGAACTTAGTTTTAGCAGTTTTGACAAGTTTTACGTTATATTATATAATCACACTTCTAAGGCTAAAATTAGGATTTTGGGTCATTATTTTTACCTTGTAACTTCACTGGGTCACTTCAACTAACTTTCTATCCTAATCGTAAAGTTTGGACTCAATTAGATAAGTTTTCCTCAAAAGTCCTAAATCCAGATACAGTTGCCCTAAAAGTGATTTTAGGGGTTAATAGCATACAAAGACAGAGATGTGCATGAAAATCACTTTATTCAAATAGTTAGTATCCATTGCAAGCTCCAAAGTGAAAGATTATTTTGAAAAGAGATAAATACTAAAACTAAAACTCTTTTCCCCTATTTTTGCAACCCCTTCTAACTTAGCCCATTTAGTTGAACTGATCTCCTAAAGATATACTCAGCTGCTTTAAATGGTGAGCCATTTTCTCAAATGGTAGGAGCCTTCAATATCTAATGTTAGGGGTGTTTATTTGATGCCCTTGGGGAAGGGGTATCACTGCCTATAGACCCTTCAACCTCTAAAAAGTCTAGTTGGATGATCTTAGCATCAATCAAATCTTCCACCTTATGCTTCAATTTCCAGTAGTTCTCTATGGTATGCCCAACTTGGCCCATATGGTATTCATACCTTTTGTTAAGGTCAAGTTCCCTTGGCTTATAATTCTTCATGGAGAGTTCATGAGCTAGCAACCCCACTTCTCTTAGTTGCTTGAATACTTAAGCCATTAGAATCTTGAATTATGTAAGTTGCCTCCTCTTACTATGAACACTCTTGTCTTGATCCTAGGCTTTCCAATTGGTACATTTGTTCCTAACTTCTCTCTCCCTAAATCATCCCCATGATTAGGTTATGACGTCTTACTCGTAATAGGAGTTAAGCGTTTGAGCTACTTAAGTATATAACCCATTGCCATTTGTCTACCCATGAGTCTTTCTTCTAACATTCATCTAGAGTTACAACTCTTTTTTCTAGACCCTAGAACTGACATGCCCCTTAGGCTTAACCATTTAAATCTATTTCTAGCAACTTTTTCAAACCTTGTATCTTATTAAAAGTGCACTCTGTATGGAATTTGGGCCATAGATCCTAAACGAAGTCTAGTTGGACCAATTCTCACCAATCAAATCTTAGACTCTATTCTTTAACTCCCAACAATGATTAACAGCATGGCTCTGCTGACCCATATGGTACTTAAATTGTGCATCGGGGTCACATTTATGAGGTTTGCACCCTAGCATTGGAGTTTTAAGAGGCAATAAACCCTCTTCTCTTATGTAGCAGTAGACTCAGGACACAAGGATCAAAATTTGAGTGAACTTCCTTTTAGGTGTTTTCAAGCCTTGCTTATTTTTCTCGTACTTTTGGCTTAGGGCATTAGACACATGTATAGTCAAATGGGGCATTGTAGTGTTCATAGTAGCCTCGGAATCCAACAAAGGTCATCTCTTCCTTATCAATCTTCCTGCTCTAATGACATGTTCAATGTGACTACCAACTATGACTATGTTTGAAAATGTAGAGGCAATATGGCCCCAAAAGGTGATTATAACAAGGTTTACCTAATGTATAGATGAACATGTTGATTAGTTCATTTTCTAGCAAATGTGCTACAACTTGAGCTACTATAGATCACCATCTCTAGGCATACTCCTTAAATAACTTAGTTGATTTCATTTTCATGCTACTCAAATCCATCAAGGGGGCACTTCTTCATTAAACTTATATTGTTGATAAAAGGCTTAAGTTAGCTTATTCCAAGTATCAAGCTCAACTAAGTTTAGTTAGGCATACCAAATCAATGTTGGCCTAATTATGTTATTTTGGAAATTATAAATCATTAACTTTGTAGAAACCTAATTTTTGCCCTTTTTTATTTTTCAAATTAGATTATAGTGTCCTAACTTAGAAAAAGTTCAAAAAAATAGAAAATTAAAAAAAGCCACCAAAAATGAAGAAATTTAGAAAAATAGGAATTCTAGAAAAACATAAGAAAATAGGAGAATAGGAAAAAAACACAAAAAATAAGAAATTTAGAAAATACAAAAAAAATAAGAAATTATGAAAAAATCACAAAAAATAAAAATAAATAAATAATTTTAGAAAATAACATTTCCTTAGATTAAATTTAGGTTTAGCAGTTGGGCCATTGAACTTGGGCTTAGATTTAAATATGACCCAAGCTGACCGAGTCCATATATGCAATTTAATTGCACATATGGATAAGGCATAGGCCAACGGCCTGACGGTTAAGCATATGGATATAGCACTAGTATTAAGCATAAGATCTTGGGTTCAAAACTTAGCAAAGGTAGGGAGGCCTTTTCCTCATTTTTTTGGTTTTTAATCACATCAGGGATTGCGACATATTAAGGTCTAATTGCGCCACGTGTCCTGATAAGTGACGTCATTGGATTTGTTGACCCGCTGACATGGCGCTACGTAACAAGTGGCATGCCGGGGTTGGTCGGCACGGCTAACGTGGTGCCACGTCAGCCCACTTTTTCTTCCCCCTTCCCTTCTTTTTCCTCTCTTTCCCTCTTTTTCCCTCGACTTTCTCTAGGTTTCCAGCACTTTCCACTTCAAACCACCCACTTCAACATGATTTTTGGACCCTTTCTCGTTGCAATTTCACCAAATTAATGGCGAAATTGCAGAATAGACATAGCCTATTGTGAATCGGTACAAAAAACATTTCTAAATACAGTCAAAGGAGCATTTAATTTAAGCTCCAAAAATTTGAAAAAAGCTGTTTTCTTGGGCATTCTTCATTAATCCGATTCCAACTTTCCTTTGTTTCTGGGTTGGATTTGTGTATAAATTGATGATTATGGGACATAGACAGATACACACAATGAATAGAGTCAATCCCCATACTCTCTCTATCCATTCCCAATCACTTTCTCTCTCTAACCTACTCTTTCTCTCTTCGATTCTCTCTCTTCACTCCGACCTGACTTGAGCCACTACTCTAAGAAGACTACCCACAGCTCAAGCTCTCCAATCCATCTACTTTCGACCTCTGTCGTGACCCCTAACAACTCTACCAAGGCAGCTACCACCAAACCTTGACTACTGCCCCTCTCTCTCTCTCTCCTCGAACCACCACCCTCAGTGTCCTTTAACCGAAACTAATATCACGGCCACTCTCCCTGTACCCTTAAATCCCCGAACCAATACTCCATTCGTGCCCAACTGCCACCACGTCGAAGGAACGAACACCACCGCCGACCGCTACTTTCAAAACTACCCAAAACAAGCTCCATTAACCATGGCATTCCTTAATCCCAATTAGAAATACATAAAAGCCCCTTTTCCCCTTCGATTTGGAGGCTAGATAGGGCTGAATCGTGCCCCGCTGGTATTGGAGAAGAAGAAGCCAAGATCCAACCCGACCCGACCTAATCCAACCTACCCAAGTCTGACCGTGTATCCGAATTCGTCCGATTTTTTTTAAAATATTTTTATTTTTAATTCTTATTTTTTTTGTTTTATTTTATTTGTTGTTTTATTTATTTATTTTTTTTGTTTTATGTAAATGTAATAAAAAATACTAATAATGAAAAAAAATATAAAAACAAAAGAAAAGGAAAAAAGAAGAAAGAAAAGAAAAAGAAAAGAATATGAAGTGTTTTATTTTGGTTTTTATTTTATTTTATTTTCACATTTAAACAAAACAAAAACCATACAAAAAAGCGCTAACTAACAATAAATAAATAATAAAAATAATAAAATAAAAATAGAAAAGTTACTTTTTGACACTAGAAAATCAATTTTAATAAAAATAAAACAGATCCTTCCCAAACTAAAGCATTTTAGGTTTTCCAAAATAAAATCTAACTTAAGACCCCTTATAATCTTTTCTCAAATCAACTCAAAATAGGTAAAAACGTAAGCTCGGCAATTTTTCCAAAAGTTAAAATCAATCAACCCGCTATATTTTCATAAAATGAACTATGGAAATCTAATCTTGAATAGCAAGTACGTAGGTGCCCATATGTAAATATAGGGCGACTTAAAATATGAAAATTTTTATTTTTTCCATTTTTAGATATTTATGTAAATTAATCAATTTAGTCGCATGTATCATAATTAGATGTTTTTAGAAATTAAAAAGGGTATATTTGAAAAGCAAAGTTAAATTCAGAAAGTTAAAAAGTGGTACTTGTTTAGGGTTTAATAAACTAGCCCTCGGACTTAAATTTATGTTTTTCAAAAAAGCCGTTTTATAAATTGTTTTTTTTATTTATTTTCAATCGATAGCCCAGTAGTTAAGTTATAGCCAATCCACCCAATTAGTTATAACTTAACCCTTTTTCCTGACTTCGGTTGGGTGGCGACTCCAATCTCTTTTTAAATTGAAAAAATTGTTTTCTTTAAACCTTAATCAATGGCTAGTATTAAACGGATAAGAGTTTAATACTAGTCAGTTTAGAGAAGACCTAATCTTATAAAAAGAACCAGAAGGGTGAAAAACCAAGCTCGATAACTTGGCAACTCCACTGAGGACCATCAAGAGGGCTCACCACTTAAAAACATTTCGAAATTAAAATAGCTTTTCAAATTACCCGCATTGTTTAGTTATTTATTTATTTCTTTATATATTGATTTGTTTATTTATTGTTTGCTTCGTATATATATTTGTTTTAATTAGCATATTTATTTTGTAAATAGCATACATCGAGGCATGAGATTTATTTTACTACATCATAAATGTATGATAGATACAGTCAAACCTGGGTCATCATAAGACCTTAGGATGGGGAGCCATTGTGTAAAGTCTTAGACGTAGTGGGGCAACCACCATTCGAAGCTGATTAGGCTATCCTACTTAGACTTTGATGTGACCAAACAACCGTTTCTTTGTAAATGTATGAGTTCACAGAGTTTAAGGACCATTAGAACCCACCTGTCTTACATTACACTTCATAGGGTCAACAAATAATTAACAAAATGGCAATGTTACATAGAAAAAGAAAAAAAATGACAAAGATTCTAGAGTTTTTAGTTTTCCTGTATTCTTCATAGAATTGATGTATATATTAGTCTTTGCCATGTAATTTATGCTTTCTTTGTAATATTTCAAAAATGGCCAGCTCATCCAACGCCAGGCTTTTCACTAAAGAGATTAATGTCCACAAACCTGCAAACCCAATGCCCATACTGCCAATGGTTTCAAACCTCCTACCCGAGAGAGCAACAGTTCATTACCAACAAAATTAAACTCATACTCTCACTAGCCAAAGTGAAGGTTAACATCATGCTAGTAAGGGCTTTAGTCCATTTCTGGGAGCCCAAAGAAGTGGCTTTTCAATTTGGATCACATCTAATCATCCCAACTTTAGAGGAGTACACCCAACTGCTCCAAGCTCCTCCTTTAGACGAAATATACGTCCCGGAACTCAGCTTTAGCCTAACATATATCTTCTCAAAATTCTTAGGAATCTGTAAAACTGAGATAATGAGGCCTTAAACGACTGCAATAAATACGCCATTAAGATATGGGATCTAGTCCATTGGTTCCAAAATGAGCCCAGCTCCAACAATCAAGCACTGTTTTTTTTTTTTTTTGGGAATTGGAGAGAAAACTGAATCAAAGCTTATGTGCTAGCTGTGTTCGCCACTATCTTGTTCCTAAGTAGGTCTCTTCTTATACACTTTAAGGTAATAGAGTTAGTAGCTCAATTTTTGGAAGGTAAGTCCTACATTCCTACCCTACTTGCTGAGCAGATAAGGAATCTTAATTTCCTTAAGGAAAGGGGCTGCGGATATCTTAGGTCAAGCATGGCACTATTAATGGTTTGGTTCGTCGGTCACCTTAAGTGCTTTGGGTTGGATTTAATAAGGGGAGCATTCGTGAATAAGGTTAACCTTATTGATTCTTTCACCGATAAGATCAAATTACTAGAAGATATCCCTACCCTTCTCTGGATAGAGGTTCTACAAGATTTTTGAGTAAAAGACATATTGTAGACTGCTAGGTGGAGCAACTACACTAGGGTCATACTGATCTACAAGAATTACCATGCTGTACTACTGATCTGAATGAGCTGGTATATAAGCTACTATCCAAGCAACATGGTAAGACAATTTGGAGGGATCCAGGACATAGTTCACAAACCTTCATTGGAACCATTCATTCTTAATCTCAAAGAGCCTCATTCCACAAAAAAGGTATCCAAACTTCACAAGATCAAAGCTTGGTGGGACACTCGGACCATAAGCCCAAACATCAATCTGAGTGAGTTCATAGGAGAAGTGGACAAACACCGAATCACCAAAGAGTATTTATACAATCAACTTCATAGGTAGGCGTGATGCGATATCAGGTACTAGAAGTCCTTTAAACCTCCCCTATGCGCTCTAACTCTAAAATAGTGACTTATATGGACCAAATGAAAGCATGTGTAGAGATCCTCCATGATGAGAAAGATAAATGGGCGAACCTATGTCGAAAATCTAGACAAAGGTCATACGCCCTAGAACACCAGCTAAAGATGGCTTAGAAGAAAATTCAAGAGTTTGAAGAAGCAGCTAAGCATGACCAAAAGAGGAAGAAAATGTCATTCGGCCCACAGAAAAAAAAAAAGGAAATTAGCATAGATGAATTTGTACTTTTTTCTTTCTTTCATGTAATAAGACTTCAGGAATCTAAAAAAATCAATAACTTACCGTTCTGTTAATCATTTGTCAATCCTCTGCTTTTCATCCATGTGATTCACTTGCTCTTACTCATTTACATCCTTTTTCAAAATATCCCTATGCTAACTTGTTAAGAAGTAGTTTTGTCAAGTCGCTATAATAGCTCCCAAACATTAAGCCTTCCAAAGAAGCCCCATCAAAACTTGTTCTCAAACCAAAATGGCCAACCAAGGAAACAACAACAATAATGGCAACAGCAACCCCGAGGTTATTGACTCTACAAAGTTGAGATTCTGATCTTTGGAATGAACAATGGGAAAGATGGTAGATCAACTAAGCTTCCTTGCTAATAGCATCTCTCTACTCAAGTTAACATCCTCATCAAATGAAGAGCACTCCAAAGCCTGATATAAAAAGAATACTAAGGCCCCACCCCTTGAAACAGAAGAAGCTTTCTCTAATGGCAATTAGGGCTTTGAATCCTTTGAAACTGAAGGGGTATTTCCAAAGGCCAACCCAACCTTTGAGCCGAATACTTACTCGTTCCCAATCAACCCGAAGCTTAAAGTTGACCAAGACAGATTGAAGGAGCTCAAAGAGCGGATAACTCGACAAATCACTGAAAAAAATGAAAACGCTTGAGGGGTATGATGGATTCGAGCACGCTAGAATAACAGACTTCTCTGCCTATGATTATGGAAGCTTCCCAGAAAAATTCAAAGTACCTGACTTTGAAAAATACAATAGGATTGGATGCCCTAAGTTACACACCCAGCCGTATGTATGTAAGATGGGCAAGTATGCACAGTATGATCAACTCATGGTCCAAACCTTTTAGGACAACTTGACAGGCCTTGCATTAACCTGGTATGCCCAGTTGAACTTAAATTAGGTGAATACATGGGAGAAGCTAGCTAAAGCTTTCTATGAGCAATATAGATTTAATGTCGAAGTGGCACCAACAATGATGGATTTGGTTGCCTTAAGGAAAAGGCATAATGAGTCCTTCAAAGAATATGCTTAAAGGTGGAGGTCCCTAGCTGCAAGGGTATCTACTCCTGTGATTGAAAAAGAGTTGACGGTAACTTTCATTAATACTCTTAAGAGGCCCTACTTCGTTCACTTAATTGAACAAGCCTCTTCTAGCTTTGCAGAAATAGTGGCAATAGGGTGCCGAATTGAGAGTGTCATTTCCTCTAGCAAGCTGTAAGAAACAGCAGATAGAAGACTACCTTCTGTTAAACCCACCACCAGCAAGCCTAGAGAAGCTACTGTTAGCATAGTCAACTCGAATGCAACACCTAACTCCTAAGTTTCTTTTAGGATGAATATCCCTCCAGCTTAACTACAGTATAGAAGCCAGCTATAAGCTAACAAGGCCCCAAGACAATTGACTAGAATACTAATCCCACTTAGTCAGGTGCTGGAGAAGTTAAGAAGAGATAATCTGCTACATTCTGAGGCTCCTAGTGAAAGGTACAGGCTAAAGTTCTTTGATCCCAATGCAAGATGTCAATATCATTTAGGGCAAGTAGGCTATTCAACTCATTCATGCTGGAGGTTAAAAAACAAAATTCAAGATTTGATCAATGAAGGTACAGTACAACTGGATTTTGTGGAGGCTCCTACCCCAAACATCAACAACAGCCTACTGCCAAACCATAGACCTGTCATTAATATGATATCTGACCACCCAGAATCTGCCATCAACATGATCAGTCGAAACCAAGAACCAAAGGTTTATAGGTTCTGCAAAAAAGAGGTCCTACAAACTAAAAGGTACACATTCCACGTACCTGTTGCCCCTGAAAATTGTAAAGCTACCCCCTTCAATTACTAAGCAAAAAACCGGGGGCAATCAAGCTCTCTTGTAGGGGGGATCACTCACTCTGGTAGAATTTACAATCTAAAGGAAGACTTAAAAAAGAAAGGCATACAGGAAATGCCAAACACTGAACAAGCTGAACATGAAGAAGGATTAACTGCCTTCACTAAAATGATTAAGTCTAGTGAGCACAAAATAATGGACCAGCTCGCTAAGACTCCGGCACAAATATCCCTCATAAGTCTATTGATGGCATCAAACCCATACCGAGAGGCCTTATTTAGAACACTAAGGGATGTCAAGGTCCCTTGTGAAATCCCGGTTGAAAGGATTGGCTCTGTCATCAACTCCATCCTCATTATAGATCAAATTTTCTTCTCCACTAAGGAACTGGGTGAAGAAGGTACCCAACATACAAAGCCTCTGTTCATAATAGTAAGGATAAATAACATCATCACTACAAGAGTCCTCATCGACAATGGGTTGTCTCTAAATGTTTGTCCTTTAGCCACCCTGGATATATTGGGCATCGATATAACCGCTATCAAACCTAGTTCAACAATGGTAAGAGCTTTTGATGGATCCAGGAGAGAGATAATAGGAGAAGTGGACTTATCAATTGATATTAACCCGTAGAAGTTCAACATCCCATTCCAGGTTTTGAACATTCCAAGGACCTTCAATCTGTTATTGGGAAGGCTTTAGATACATTCAACAGGGGCCATACCATCCACTCTTCACTAGAAAGTTAAGTTCATCTTCAATAGCTAAGTCATCACAATTTTGGGTGACCAAGATTTTGAAATCTATAAAGAGACAACCATACCCTATATTGGTATAGAAGAACAAAAGGACTTTGGACTCCAAATGTTTAATGAGGTGTGCATGATCACCAATTAGTAGAAAGAAGAGAGGTTGAAAGACAAAGAACGCCAATTTGGGTTCTGTGGTTTAGGGTACATTCCAACCCTAACAAAAGAATTGCAAAGAATGCAAGCCAAGGGTAAAAAAGGTGACAGGTTATATCATGCTCCAATGAACTTCCCACCATTGTCAAAAACTTTCGTCAAGACTGAAACCCAAAACTCAAAGCCACTAAAGAAGGCACTTCCAATAAAAATGAAAGGGCTGGCCTAATCAACTAAGCCCATCATTTGAATAATTGGTTCTCCATCCTTGTGAATGACAATAAGTCTTCCTTAGGGTAAAGCATGAATCATGATCCAGTATTTTATAGAATTTTGTAATAAATTGCCTATGTTCTCTAAATGCTTGTACTCAATAGAGAGTTCCCCAAAATAAAATCAGCTTCTTTTCTCTTTATTCCTACCTTACTTATACTCTTCCTTTTGCATACTTTCTTTTTCTTTCCAGATCCAACGACTCGAGATAATTTTCCTTTGCCTCATATCGATGTATTGGTCGATAACACAGCCGGAAACCATGTTTTCTCTTTTATGGATGGATTTTTAAGGTATAACTAGATTCAAATGGCTGAAAAAGATAAAACCAAGACCATGTTCATCACAACTTGGGGCATGTTTTGCTACAAAATAATGCCTTTCAGACTCAAAAACGCTGGGGCAACTTACTAAAGGGCTATAGTACCAATTTTTCATGACATGATGCACAAAGAAGTCGAGGTATATGTCGACGATATGATTGCTAAGTCTAAAGAAGGAGAAAATCATGTGGAAAATCTAAGGCAAATGTTTGATAGGTGTAGACACCTAATTTTTGCCCTTCTATAGTCTTAATTTTTATTTTTACAAAAGGGTCCTAATTAAAAAATAATAATAAAAATAATTAATAAAAATAATAAAAATTAACAAATAATGAAAATACAAAAAAAATTAAGAAAAGGAAAAATCATAAAAATTTTATAGATTTTTAGGAAGTAATTTATATTAGGAATAATTAGTTTTAGTGTTAGTTTTAGTTTAGTTAAAAATTTTATTTTAGGGATTCAAATAGTTTAAATATAATTTAATTGTAATAAATATCAAGATACAGACCAATAGCCTAACGGATAAGTAGCGGAGTATTTGGGTGGATTTAGTTGGAGATCACAAGTTTGAGTCTCAACAGGCACCTATGTCTTTATTTTTCTGTCTTTGCAAAAGCAGGATTTAAAATTGGATTCATATCTAATCAAATCATATGAATATTAGTTAAATCAGATTTGAATTAAATTTGAATCTAATTTAATTAACAAATCAGATATAATTACATATGATATGATATGATATGATATGATTTGATTAGACTATATAAGTACTTCATGTAGAGAGAGAAAAAAAAAAGAAAAACAGCAGAAATAGAAACAGAAATTAAACCTAACAAAAACAGAAACAGCAGCATTTGTCACCCATCTGCAGCCTGCTGTCCAACATCCATACGCCTGCAGCAGCCACCGAAATTAAACCCAACAAAAATAGAAATAGCAGCACAACAGACGACAGCGAACAGAACAACAGCGCAGCGGACGATAGCGAACAGAACAGAAGCGCAGCAGACATCAGCAAACGAGACAGCAGCACAGCGGACATCAGCGAACAAGACAGCAGCACAGCGAACATTAGTGAACAGGACAGCAGCAGAGCGAACATTAGCGAACAAAACAGCGACACCAGACGGACAGCAGCAACACCAGGCGAACAGCAACGCCAGGCGAACAACAGTACATTCTGTACAACAGCATCACAATACACGATTCAGCACTGACAGTTACGTCTCCACGTTCGACGAACCAACACCAACACTTCACCAAACAACCCAAGTCAGGTTCGGTTTTGATTATTTTATTTTATTTATTTATTTGTCTCTTTATTTATCATTATAATTCCATTAGTTATTTAGTTAAGTTTATGACATGATAGGTAAATAGATATATGTGTATATATTTATATGCTTAGGTATATTTTTAGCATTATGACTTTAGGATTTTCTCACTTAAAAGAATTTATTTTGTAAATAAATAAAAGTAAAAAAATAGAAATCCCGTTTTAAAAAATAGGACTTTTAGAGAGTTTTTATAAAATAAAATAGAAGACTTAGTGAATTAGGGCTCTTTTAGAGTTTTCTTTGAAAAACTAAATTGATAATAACGTGAACTCAGTCGGTTTTCAAAATTAAAATCAATCAACGCACTAAAGATTTTTTTTGAAGGAACTACGATCGTCTGATCCCGGCTAGCAGGTACGTAAGCACCTTTAGGGCGACGATAAAATATGTAAAAACTTAGGTTTTTTTCTTTCTTTCTTTTGATTTTATTTATTTATTTTTTTTAATATTATAATTAGAAAAATAATCTTAATTTCGGTAAATAAATAGTAGTCACCGTTAAGGTTTAAGAGGTTAGCTCCCGAATTTGGAACCCTCTAGTCCTTCATTTAAAATTGAAATCAAAGACCGGTAGCCAAATCGTAATCAATCCACCCAATTGGTTACGGTTTCTTTTTTTTTTCCCCAATTTCGGTCGGGTGGCGACTCCAAAAAAACTATTTTTAATAAAAAAATGGAATTTCTCAATTGCTTTAGTTGAGAATTAATATTAAATAGCTTAAGGTTTAGTATTAATCAAGAAATGAGAAATCAATTTTAAAGAAATTGAAAAATCAGACTCAACAATAAGTTAAGAAAATTCCAATTGAAACTCAACCCAGAGAAGTTTGCTTTCAGGGCAACTTCAAGGAAGTTATTAGGTTTCATAATCAGCCAAAGGGGCATTGAATTGGATCCTGATAAAGTTAAAGCAATAGTTGACCTGCTGCCACCACGCATACTTAAAGAAATCAGAGGTTTGTTAAGCTGTTTAAACTATATAACCCGGTTCATATCCCAACTCATAAACAAGTTTCGTCCTTTATTTAAGTTATTAAAAAAGAATGCCAAGATCAACTGGGACTAAGAGTGTAAGCAAGCCTTTACAACAATCAAAGGAAAGCCTTTATTCATATACTTGACAATATTACTAAAGTCCATGGGGTGCATGCTTGGCCAAAAAGATAAAGAAGGAAAGGAACGAGCTGTATACTACTTGAGAAAAAAATTCACCGAAGGGGAGTAGAGATATTTAGAAATTGAAAGAACTTGTTGTGCGTTGGTCTAGGCAATGCATCGACTCAAACAATACATACTCTACTACTAGGTGGAATTATTGACTCAACACAATCCCCCGAAGTATTTGGCAGACAAACCGGCCCTAATTGGCAGAATCTCAAAGTGGCAAGTGTTGCTATCAGAGTTCGACATTACATACTTGAACAGAAATTCAATCAAAGGGCAAGCTTTAGCAAATCAATTAGCAGAAAACCCCTTTGATAGTACTCCCCAAGAAGTACAAGTCAATTTCCTCAATGAGGGTATCTTAATGGTCAGAGGAAACTCTGATAAAGGAAAGGATGATAAGCCACCAAAATGAAAAATGTTCTTCGATGGTGTAGCCAACGTGTCTGGATGGGGAATTGGGGCAATACTAATATCTCCTGAAGGTAATTAGTATCCTGTAGCCATAAGGCTCGTTTTCCCATACACTAATAATATTGTTGAATATGAAGCATGTATCATAGGACTCAAGATGGCCCTAGAGAAAGACATTCAAGAATTAGAAGTGTATGGGGACTCCTCACTCATTATTGGCCAAGCACGAAGAGAGTATAAAACTAAAGATCTTAAGCTGGTGCCTTATCACCGGCATTTGATGGCATTAACAAAAAGTTTTACAGAAGTCACCTTCAATCACATACCAAGGACTTATAATCAATTTGCTGATGCTTTAGCTACGCTAGCATCTATGAGCCAAATATCTGGTAGAGTCGGGATTTAGCCCCTTACTATTGAAATTGAAGACAAGCCTGCCTTCTGCCTAACGATTGAGGGGTATAAACGACCAAATACCGTGGTATCATGATATTAAGATGTTCTTACAACAAGGTGCATACCCTAAAAAGGTCGAGAAAAGACACAAAAAGATGATTAGGAGATTAACCACTCAATTCTTAGTAAGCAAGTCTACCTTATATTGATGCTCATTTGATGGTACACTCTTAAGGTGTGTAGCTGACGAATAGGTTGAGAAGTTAATGAAAGAGGTACATGAAGGAGTATGTAGCCCTCACATGAATGGATACATGTTGTCAAAGAAAATCATGAGGCTAGGGTATTATTGGTCAACAATGGAAAGTGATTGCATCAAACATGTTGGGCGCTATCATTTATGCCAAATTTATGCAAATAAGATAAACGCCCCGCCTCAGGAATTGCATGCCTTCTCAACACCATGGCCTTTCTCAATGTGGGGCATAGATATCATTAGCCCTATCACTCCAAGAGCATCTAATGGGCATTACTTCATATTAGTCGCCATCGACTGCTTCAGCAAATAGGTAGAGGCTTCGTCATACTAAAATGTTACTAAAGGGGTCATAGTTAAGTTTATCAAGAGGGACATCTTAGCTCGGTACGAGACTCCTGAAACAATCATCGTTGATAATGGCACCAATCTCAACAATAAGATTATGACAGAATTATGTCGACAATTTCGAATCATTCACAGGAACTCTACTCCTTATCGACCCTAAATGAATAGAGTTGTTAAAGCAGCAAACAAAAACCTCAAAAGAATCATTGAAAAAATGGCTGTTACATATAAGAACTGGCATGAGATGTTACCCTTCGCACTCATGGCCTATCAGACTTCCATTAGAACGTCGATTGGAGCAACACCATACTCTTTAATATATGGCACTGAAGCAGTGTTACCAATAGAGGTCGAAATCCCATCACTCAAGGTACTATCAGAAATTCATTTGGATGAAGCCAATTAGGTAAAGAAATGCATCGAAAAGCTAAATCTGATTGATGAAAGGAGATTGACAACCCTGTGTCATAATCAATGCTATCAGCAGAGAATGGCTCGAGACTTCAACAAAAGGGTGCGACCTTGTAAACTTAAAGAAAGAGATTTGGTGTTAAGAAAAGTCCTCCCCAATTCACAAGACTTTAGAGAGAAATTCGCCCCCAATTACAAGGGTCATTATGTCATGAAGTGAGTATTATCAGGAGGGGCTTTGATTTTATCCCAAATGGATGGTCTAGATTTGAGAGACCTTGTAAATGCCGACCCTGTAAAATTGTACTATCCATAAGAAATCAATGGGAATTTTGCTCAAAACACAAAAATGCCAATCATATTGAATGTCATTATGGTCCAATTTTCATTATCTACAAGCAAATTTGACATCTTTGGCCATTGTCATCGTTGGAATAATCACCCTCTCCATGGACAAGTCTAATTCCCTTGACTTTATTTAATCAAACCTATATACTACAAACACGAGAGGAGTTAAGGAATGAGATCTAGAACATTGGTAATTAACAAAATTCTTTAAATACTTTATTATGGATTGATCCCCTTCAATAAGGAGTTTTATTGTCTATTTTTTCAGAGGAATGTGAAACTTAAGTAAGCAATCATGGTAGATGGGAATGAAGCTTTTAGGTTCATAAAAGTTCCAAAGAAACAAAAATAGTGGGTGGTTTTCCTGCATCAGGCTAATCTCCATGATTTCTCCAAAAAGAACAAGCAAAGTCTCGAACGTTGTATGTCAAGAACATCTGGGTTAATAACAAGGGACTAAAACAAGAGTCAATAATTTTCCAATGAGGGCTTTTGAAAAAAGATTTGACGGATTGGGTGCTATTGACAAAGATTGGGTAAGTATTTATACATAGTATTAGTACACCAATTTTTTCTTGCATTTAGATCACTTTTACTCCCAACAATCTTTTTTAACCAACCTAGTGGCGTTTACTTTCTACATTTAGTATTTGGCTAACCTATGAAGACATGATCTTAGCTCAGCTCATCCTTCCAAATTTCTTGCAAACAAGCCCCTCTCTTCACTAAGTTCTATAATGCACTTTCTTTCACCAAGTTTCTCTTAACTGACTCGTAAAGCAATTACCTTCATCATCTTCTTAACTAGCTTTTCAAGTTTGCTCATTCTTCTTAGGGTCTTAGCCAGCTCTAGGAGTGCTTTGCCCACCTTGGTTAATCAGCTCATCAGGGCACGACCAAGTTTGCTCATTCTTTTTAGGGTCTTAGCCAGCTCTAGGAGTGCTTTGCCCACCTTGGTTAGTCAGCTCATCAGGGCACGACCAAGTTTGCTCATTCTTTGTAGGGTCTTAGCCAACTCTAGGAGCGCTTTGCCTACCTTGGTTAGTCAGCTCATCAGGGCACGACCAAGTTTGCTCGTTCTTTTTAGGGTCTTAGCCAGCTCTAGGAGCGCTTTGCTCACTTTGGTTAGTCAGCTCATCAAGACATGACCAAGTTTGCTCATTCTTCTTAAGGTCCTAGTCAACTCTAAGAGCGCTTTGTCTGCCTTGGTTAGTCAGCTCATCAAGGCATAACCAAGTTTGCTCATTCTTCTTAAGGTCTTAGCCAACTCTAAGAGCACTTTGCCCCCCTTGGTTAGTCAGCTCATCAGGGCACGACCAAGTTTGCTCATTAGGGCACGACCAAGTTTGCTCATTCTTCGTAGGGTCTTAGCCAGCTTTAAGAGCGTTTTGCCGACCTTGATTAGTCAGCTCATTAGGGTACAACCAAGTTCACTCATCCTTCTTAGGGTCTTAGCCAACTCTAAAAGCGCTTTGCCTGCCTTAGTTAGTTAGCTCATTAGGGCACGACCAAGTTTGCTCATCCTTCTTAGGATCTTAGCCAACTCTAGGAGCGCTTTGCTTGCCTTGGTTAGTCAGCTCATTAGGGTACGACCAAGTTCGCTCATTCTTCTTAGCGTCTTAACTAACTCTAGGAGCGCTTAGCCCACCTTGGTTAGTCAGCTCATCAGGGCATGACCAAGTTTTCTCAACTTAGTTTAGGGTCTTAGCCAGCTCAAGGAACGCTTAGCCCATTTCACTTCACTTTGTCAATTCAAACGAGCATGACCAAACTTCAATTCTTCTTTTTGTCTTTCAGCCATCTCTTAGAGTGCTACCTTTCTCTTCTCAAAATCCCCAATGGATTGGACTTAGGATAGTAAGCTAGCTATAGCGCTTCCTAGCATAAAATCCATTCTTGGGGCAAAAATAGTGTCTGTTTTATTTTTGTGACAAAGATTTATTCAAACTTTACCACAAAGAAAGACAGCTGTAAACACCTAATTTTTGCCCCCTTTTATATTTCAAATTAAGTTATAGGGTCCTAAATTAGAAAAAGTTCAAAAAAATAGAAAAGTAAAAAAAGCCTCAAAAAATGAAGAAATTTAGAAAAATAGGAATTCTAGAAAAACATAAGAAAATAGGAGAAAGGAAAAAAGCACCAAAAATAAGAAATTTAGAGAATACAAAAAAATAAGAAATTATGAAAAAATCACAAAAAATATAAATAAATAAATAATTTTAGAAAATAACATTTTGTTAGATTAAATTTAGGTTTAAAAGTTGGGCTATTGAACCTAGGCTTAAATTTAAATATGGCTCAGGCTGACCGAGTCCATATATGCAATTTAATTGCATATATGGACAAGGCATAGGCCAATGGCCCAACAGTTAAACATATAGATATATTACTAGCATTAAGTATAAGATCTTAGGTTTGAAACTTGGTAAAGGCAGGCAGGCCTTTTCCTCATTTTTTTGGTTTTCAATCACATCAGGGACCGCTACATATCAGGATCTAATTGCGCCACGTGTCTTGACATGTAAAATCATCGGATTTGTTGACTCGCTCACGTGGTGCCACGTCAACTGCCACATGTCACGAAATGACATGTAGCATGTCGAAGTTGGTTGGCATGGCTGACGTGGCGCCACCTCAACCCACTTTTTCTTCCCCCTTCCTTCCTTCCTTTTCCCTTCTTTGTCCTCTCTTTCCCTCTTTTTCCCTCGACTTTCTTTAGGTTTCCAGCACTTTCCACTTCAAACTACCCACTTCAACATGATTTTTAGACCCTTTCTTGTTGTAATTTCACCAAATCAATGGCGAAATTACATAATAGACATAACCTATTGTGAATCGGTACAAAAAAACATGTCTAAATAAAGTCAAAGGAGCATTCAATTTGAGCTCCAAAAATTGGAAAAAAGCTATTTTCCTAGGCATTCTTCATTAATCCGATTCCAACTTTCCTTTGTTTCTGAGTTGGATTTGTATATAAATTGATGATCATGGGATATAGACGGATACACACAACGAACAGAATCAATCCCCACTCTCTCTTTATCTATTCCCGATTACTTTCTCTCTCTAACCCACACTCTCTCTCTCTTCGATTCTCTCTCTTCACTCTTACCCGAGTTGAGCCACCACTCTAAGAAGACTACCCACAGCTCAAGCTCTCCAATCTAGCTACTTTCGACCTCCACCGTAACCCCTAGTAACTCTACTAAGGCAACTACCCTTATGTTGGTCAAGCATCTATTAGAGTTGAAGGAGCAGGGTGAACTATCCCTGGAAATAAGAGAGTTGCTAGATGAATATGCCAATTTGTTTGCAAAACAGTTGCCCAAAGGGTTACCCTCTGTCTGAGGCATAGAACATTGCATTAAGTTAATATTCAGTGCCACCTTGCCAAATAAGCTAGCTTATTGGATGAGTCTTAAACAGGCTTCTAAGCTCCAACAACAAGTCAATGAGCTACTAGAAAGAGGATATGTTAGGGAAAGTCTCAGCCCTTATGTTGCTCTAATGCTCCTAGTACCAAAAAAGGATGGTACCTAATGGAGTTATGTTAAGATCTGAGCTGTGAATAAGATAACGATCAAATATAGGTATTTGATTCCAAGGCCAGAAGATATGCTGGATAAATTAAGTAGAGCTAAAATCTTTAGCAAGATTAATCTAAAGTTTAGCTGCCATCAAATTCGCATAAGGTTGAGAGATGAGTAAAAGACTGCATTCAGAACTCAACATGGACTCTATAAGTTGATGGTTATGCCATTTAGCTTGTCGAATGCCCTGAATACTTTCATGCGACTGATGAACCATAAGCTAAGAAATCTAATGGGAAAGTGTGTTGTGGTGTACTTTGACAACATCCTAGTGTACAGTGCCAACATGCTGAGTCACTATGAACATCTCCGTACCGTATTGAATGTCTTCCGTACCGAAAGATTATTTGACAATCTTAAGAAATGTTGCTTTTGCCAAGAGGAAGTAGTATTCTTAGGCTATGTAGTAAGTAGAGAAGGTTTATGAGTGGACGACGAGAATCGTCAAGTGGTCGACTCCTACTACTTATGCCGAGGTGAGAAGTTTCCATGGACTAGCTTCCTTCCATAGGAGATTCATAAGGAATTTCAGTACCTTTACCGCACCCTTTACTGAGCTAACAAAGAAGAACACTGACTTTAGATGGGGAGAAATGGAGGAGAGAATTTTTGCCGAGGTAAAGGAAAGATTGGCTTTCATACCTATACTATCTTTGCCTAACTTTGAGAAAATATTTGAGTTGGAATGTGACACGTCCAGCATTGGAATAGGCGCTATCCTAGTGTAGGAAGGTTAACCAATTGCCTACCATAGTGAGAAGCTCAGGGTACCTCAACTAAACTACTTCGTATATGATAAAGAACATTTAGCACTAATCCGAGCACTCTAAGTATGGCAGCATTATCTACTACCGAGATAATTTGTCATTTATATTAACCATGAGTATCTGAGGTATATCGGAAGTCAGACCAAGTTGTCGAAGCAGCAAGCAAGGTAAGTTGAGTTCTTTGAGGGATTCGATTCTGTCATTAAGTATAAGTAAGGAAAAAGCAACGTAGTTGCGGATAATCTTTCAAGGAAACATGCGCTTTTGATAAAACTGTAGATTATTTAGGTTTACGAATATCAGGAGCAGTACTCCGAGGATCCACACTTCGGACCCATACTTGGGCATTATGCCGATGGAAGGACAATAGATAAGTATCATATAGAGGATGGATACTCGTTCCGAAGAGGGAAATTATACATGTTGACTTGTTTACTGAGGAAGTTACTAATTAGGGAAGCCCACAGTAGAGGACTCTTTAAACACTTTGGGGAAAGAAAGATATATGAGTTGTTCAGTGGGCATTTCTTTTGGCTGAAAATGAAGCAAGATATATATTGAGTTGTTAAAGGCTGTACCGTGTGCAATAGGGATAAATGCCGAGCCAAACAAGGGAAAGAGATGCTTTTGCCTGTCCCAATGTAACCATGGATTGAGTTGAGTATGGACTTAGTTCTCAGATTACTAAGAATTGCCTATGGTAAAGATTCCATAATTGTCGTCGTTGTTAGATTAAGTAAGATGGCACACTTTATGCCCTGCTCTAAGACTAATGATGCTTCGGTTATTGCTTCTCTTTTCTTAGAGTAAATTGTTCAATTACACGACGTACTGAGAAGTGTAGTATCAGATAAAGATCTAAAGTTCTTGAGCCATTTCTAGAGGACTCTATGGCAATGGATGGGGACCAAACTGCTATTCAGTACTTGCTATCACCCCCAAACGGATGGCCAAACAGAGGTAGTTAATCGTACTTTGAGATCACTACTCCAAGCTATAGTAGACAAGAACTAGACTAGTTGGGACGTCTACTTACTAGTGGTCGAATTCGCTTACAACTAAACAGTACATGACACCACCAAGCAAATCCCCTTTAAAGTTGTCTATGGTTTTAGTCCCGAGTTACCCCTCGATCACACCCCTATACCTGTATTCAAGCAAGAAGACCCCAACGCAAGAGCTTAAGCACAGTCACTTCAACAAATCTACGACAAAGTTACTCAACAGATCAACTAAGCCACTAGATAGATGTGAGAGAAGGCGAAGGGAAAGATGACAAGACAATTTCCGCTTGGAGACTTGGTATGGCTACACTTGAGCGAAGAAAGGTTTCCAAGCAAGAGGAGGAACAAGTTATATGTACGAGTTGATGGACCTTTTAGAATCCTCCAAAAGATCAATTATAACGCCTATAGATTGGAGCTACCCGAAGATTATAGGGTTTTGGACACCTTCAACATTGCTGATCTTAGTCCTTATCACCCTGATGGAGAGCTGAATGAAAACTAGTTGGATTTGATCACAAATCTAAAACAACCTAAAAGGAATGATAAGAATCAAGCTACTAGGCCTTTAACTCATAGCTGAGCTCACGAACTGGAAGGACTAGCAAGGAAAACCCTCCTACTCTAACCGACTTTTAATGAGGTCAAGTTACTCCTTGCTGCTAATTGACTCTCGGTGTTATGCCAAATAATTGTCCATCTTTCAAAAGTTGTATGACAACTAGGAGAATGCCTTGATAGTAGCTAATCTTCGCATGCCTGCTCGGCCATGTCCGATCTGACCACTTGCTCGGCATCATTATTGCCGAGAAGCTATGAGAGTTATCTTACGCTAATCTTTAGCCACTCCTACTCAACTACTCAATCAACTCGTATTGCTTTGTTCACATTCTCTAACAACACCACCAATACATTGTTGCCACCTGTCCGAGACCACTTATAGAGTTTCCTACTCTAATCATTGCTTTTTCCGTGAATATTCATTTTTACCTTTTGTATACTTTATACCTTACTTATTTAAAATAATACCCTTTTTGCCTTTTCCTTTTTAGGTAAGTTGCTCTAAATTCTCAGGTATAAGTATCCCTTATACTGTAGCCGTAGATAAGTAGATTATCATTAATATACTAGATATTTTTCCTCTCATAAACATTGTTTATTTACTCTTATTTCACTCTTATCCTAACCCTTAAATAAGGCTACATGGTAAATACCCTTACCAGATCATCTCATGCATCATATTGAGCTGTATCATGAGTCCTCAGAAGTTCTATTGGTACATCATATCTTTTCAAGCTGTTCGTGGGTTTTTCTTACTTTTTTATTCATTTTTCATCCTTACATGCATTTCCCCATCACCCTTTCAAGCTTTTGGCAAACTTAGACCCATTCCTGCAACCGGCCTTATTTGTCCTTGGTTATGATACACATTAGTGGAGACATACGAGTTGATGATGAGAAGGTGAGGGTGATTACTAAATGGCCCGTACCAACCTATTCTATCAGCATGCGAAGCTTCCACAACTTGGCATCATTTTATCATCGATTTATAGAAAATTTTTAGCACTATTGTGGCCCTACTCACTGAGCTGTCAAAGAAAATTGTTGAATTTAGGTAGAAAGGGAAGGATTAGAAGAGTTTTGAGGATACATAGACAAAGTTGACTATTACCCCTATCTTAGCTCTTCTGAGCTTTAACAAAGTATTTGAAGTAGAGTGTAATGCATCCAGACTGGGCATGGGAACCATCCTAATGCAAGAAGGCCAACCTATTGCTTACTTTAATGAGAAGCTTGGAGGATTCACACTTAACTATTCTATGTATAATAAAGAGTTTTACTCGTTAATCTAAGCTTTAATAGTTTAGAAACATTATTTGCTATGCAAAGAATTTATGATCTACACTGATCATGAATCTTTGAGATATTTGAAGAGCCAGCTAAGTTGTCTAGGAGACAGACCAAGTAGGTTAAGTTTATGGAGGGATTTCCCTCTTAATCGAACGATAAATCAAATTACTCAGATTTTCTATGATGAAGGACTTATATGCTGAGGATCCGTATTTTAGCCATATCTATGCTAAGTGTGAAAATGGTTGAACACTCGACAACTATCACAGGGAGGACAGATACTTATTTAAGCAGAGGAGATTATGTATCCCGACTTGTTTTATGCGAAAGTTGCTAGTACACGACACACATGGTCAAGGGTTATCTAGATATTTTGGCAAGCACTAAACTTTTGAGGTGTTAGCCTTTAGATTCTTTTAGCTAAAAATGATGAAGGATGTCCAAGCTGCGTTGGAAAGGTGTACTACTTGTAGAAGGGCTAAGAGCCGAGCCAAAAAAAAAATAATATCTACTTTTGCCAATCTTAACCAAACCATGGTCCGAGTTGAGTATGGACTTCTTGTAAGGTCTTTAAGGATGTCCTAAGGGAAAGACACCATTACAATCGTCGTAGACTGTTTTAGCAAGATGGAACACTCCGTGCCTTATTCTAAAACTAATGATGCTTTAGCTACCTTTTTTGTTTTCTTGCAAGAGAACACCAAGCTTTATGGAGTGCTCAGAACAAACGTATCCGATTGGGATCCAAAATTTATGAGCCACTTCTGGAGAACCTTATAGAAGCGACTGGGAACCAAGCTACTATTCAGTACATCCTGCTACCCTCAAACGAATGTTGTAAATAGAACATTGGAAACCCTACTCAGAGTCACTATTGGTCGAAACCTAACTGATTGGGATGTATGCCTACCCATAATAGAGTTTGCTTACAATAAGACCACAAATAGCATTAGAAGCAAGTCCCCATTTGAAATTACTTATGGATTCAACCCTAAGCTTCCATTAAACTAGATGCTAAGACCAATTAGTTGTCAATGAGTCAGAGGCCATTAAGGCAATGCACTAGAAGGTCATAAAGCAAATGAGCCGAGCTGACAACAAGCTTAAGATGTAAGGCCGAGGATAGAAGGAAGGAAAATTTATACCTGATGACTTGGTTTAGATCCGTCTAAGTAAAGATTGATTCCCAAGTTTGAAGAAGAGCAAGCTATCTCTAAAGGCTGATGGACCAATCAAAGTACTTAAAAAGATTAACCTAATGCTTACCAGATTGAATTGCCCAAAGATTATAGAGTCTTAAACTCCTTTAACATTGCTGAGCTCCATTCGTATGTTCTCGAAGATGATTAGCAAGAAGCCAAATTGGATTTGATTCTAAATCTCAAATAGCCCAAAAGGAATGATAAGGATCATGGGTCAATCACTCGCTCCTAAGCTTGAGGACTTACCTATATGGTTTGTCAAGCTGTCTTATGGAAGTTGAACCTTAGAGAGCAATGCTTTATCCACCCCAACCTACTGAGCCATCCCATTCCAACCTCTCTCTATCTTATTGCAAGAGCCCTAAAGGTGTTTAAACTATTGCCGAGCTGACCTCTTTATGCCGTACTAGTCTAAAGTCGAGCAATGAATCTACCTGTTGCTGAGTTAACAAACAACCGAGGCCGATCTACCCCACTTCCGAGCTGACCAACCAAGGCCATTCAGAAGAATGGTCGCTTACTAAACTAACCCTTTCTAAGCCTTGAATAGATGATCTATTGAGCTTTTAGTAGCCGACCTAACTTATTCTGCTTAGAATCAACTCTGCTCGGTAAAGTAGTATCATCAGGACCACATAATGGACTATTGACAAATAGCCCATTTCTAACATCTATATTGTCCTCTTTTGTACCCAAATATTCGTTTTGTTTGTTCACAACTTTATCCTTGTAATATATTCCTCTTTCCTTTTCTAGTTGGAATTATTCTTGTAATTTACCTAAACCTAAGACTCACCCTAATTAGGCCATATAAATATTGATAACATATAATAGCTCTAAGAAAGTAACGTTGAATCTTAGCCATTTTCCCTCTTTTACTTCCTTCTTGAGCTTGTGTTTTCTTATTAAAAACTGAGTCCTTGAAGAGTTCTTATCTAGGTCATTAAGCATGGAATAGTGGTGAGCAACTTCGTATCATACTTTTGCATCATATCAAGTATAACTAAAGTTCTTATGAGGCTTTGGTATGTCATATTCATTGTTGGTACATGAAATCCTTGCTCAACCCTCGACTTCCATTTATCTTTTAACCCGTCCTAAGGTTTGAACCTACCCTTGGTTCACGTGATATTAGTAATTGTATGTTAAGCTTCCCGGCGAATCATCTCACTTCACCACAAAAAAAAAGCTATAAATACCTCATTTTTACCCCGTGTATATATATATATATATATATATATATATATATATATATAAGGATTCTAATATAAAAATACATATATATAAAAAATTGAAAAAAAAAAACACAAAAAAATTAAAATCAATAAATCAATGAAAAATATATTTAAAAAAGATTTTAGGAAAATATGAGCCTTAGGTCATTTTTAGGAAGGTTGTTGAAATTAGGAGTCAGTTAATAAGGATTCAATTTTAAGTTGAAACTAAGGGGAAGAATAAAATTTAAGAAAAAAAAAAGAAGAGAGAGAAGAGTGAGGAATTACAAATAAATAGGATCAAGATTAAATAGTATCTTAGTAGTTTTCTAGGAGTTTACTTAGGATTTTTTTTTTTCCATAATTAGGCCTAAATTTTTTTTCCTTAAGTCTAATTTAGTTGCAATAAGTATCAAAGGACATGCCAATAGCCTATCTAGTAAAGTACTTAGTCTTGGCATTACATGAAGTGGATGGTCTGGGTTCAAATCTTATAATAGGCATATTATGCCTTTTTATTTTTCAACAAAGCACAGACACGTATCGTTGGGCCATGTGTCTGTTATATATATGTAGCGCTACCTGATTAGACCAAACATAGACATAGTGCTATGTCAGCATATGTTCCCTCTTTCTCTTTTTTTCTCTCTTTTTCCTGTACGCTTCTCTCTTGGTAAGTTCAATTTAAGGTCATTTTTTACCATCTTTTCTACACTATTTCACCACTACTTGGGACACTACAAATGTAGACCAAATATTAGATGTAATTCCTCCATTTGGCTAGTCGAATCAACCACTCAAATCTATGAAAATCTCCAAATCACACACTTTTGACTCCTTACAATATGTTGAATCTATGCATGAAAGGAAGTTTTCTAAGCTTCCATTCAACTCCTTAGCTCGAATCACTCCTATGTAGTTCACATTATCCTTAAAATCAAGTTTCTTTCCAAGATTTCAAAGATTTCTCAAGCTATATGTTCTTGGTCGAATCTGCCATTAATAGCTATGTCCTTCTTTACTCAAGCTCGAATCTACATAAATAAGTTTATCACGTCTTTGTTTGATCATCAACCTCCATTAAAGAACACTTTCTTTAAGTCTCTCTATCTCTAAGCTTCAAGGTGTAAGTTCCCTCTCTCTCTACAATTAGTAAGAGCTTAGGGCTTCTCAAGCTGAATTAGCATTAGCAATGGGGTCCCCAAGTCACAAGCTTCTTAACACCACCTTTAGCAAATGGAGCAATACCCTCTAATCATTTCAACCAACACCACCATCGCTAAACCTTAACCTCCTTAGCCACCACTTCAAAGATAACCACTACCATTCAACCCTACCCAACATCAAGCATACGACTAAGTTCATGGCCCTAAAAAAGCCCAAGTCATTCCTTTGCTCTACCTTCAATTGCCACCACACAACTTGCACTACACCATCACCAATGGCCCACTTTCCAACTACCTCAAATAGACCACCAAACACAGTAGCACCAACACAAAACCAACATTTTCCAATCCAAAGCATATGAATCCAACACTTCCCGCTAAAAAACCCACCTAAATAGGCCCATAGCACATCGACCACTGCTTAGAGTTGTGATGTGCAAGTTGACCTCCTTACATACCTTGTACGTGATCAAGTTGATTGACCCGATTTCAGCTCGAATTCGATCCAAACCCAAACCCTAACTAGTGTCCATAGCCCTATTAACATTCGACACTTTGGATTATTTTAATTCCTTTGTTTTCTTTTTCTTTTCTTTCATCTTGTACAATAATATATATCATTTTTTAACTCCTTATTTTAAGATATATAGAAAAGTATGTTTTTGAAAAAAGAAAAAGAGAGAAGAAAAAAATAATTAATAATATTTTATCACATAGAGAAAGTTATTTTAAAAATAAAAAATAATAATAAAAATTCCTTAGGGTTCTATTTTTACAATTTTCCAAAAAAAAAAAATTTAGGACCTTTTTTAGAATTTTTCTTAAATAAAATTAAATATTTAATAAACATAAACTCAATCATTTTCTAAAATTAAAATGAACCAACATAGTTAAGTTTTAAAAGAAACAAACTATGGAAAGTCTGATCCTGAATAACGAATACGTGTGTACTTATAGGCAACTACAAGGTAACTTAAAATAGAGAATTTTTTATTTTATTTTCCTTTTTGGAAATAATTAAATTTAATTTCTTAATTTCTACTTTTTGTAAACAAAATTAATTGTCTTTCTTTCTTGTAAATTAAAACTATTCTTTCATGTAAAAAGGATATTTTGAAAATATGATCAAATTCAAAAGGCTAAGATGATACCCGCATAATGTTTAATAGAGTAGCTTGCAAACTCACTATATTTGGTTTCTTAAAAATTTTCAAAAGTTTTAAAAAGGACAACTAGTAGCTAAATTAGAGTCGATTTATCTAATTAGTTCTAATTTAATCACCTTTCCCCGTTTTACTGGTGGACGACTCCTAAGTTTTTCAAAAATAAAGAAACCAAGTTCTTTTTAACTTCAGTTGAGGGTTTAAACTAAATAAATATAGAGTTTAGTTTAAATTAAGCTAAAAAAAAAAATCCAAATTCAGGTTCAACAATACTAATAACACGGTTAAAGTTTACGATTAAATTTATATCTGTTCCATTTATAAATTTACCCATTAAAATCATTTAATTCCTGTGAGTAAAGTTCACACACAAATCAAATGGAAGCGACGGTGCTTTGGCATCGACTATCCCCGTATGCCAATATTATGCTGAGTCCATCTTTGTTGTATTATATTTTCATTTCTCCGTTGGTATTTACTCATAAAAATTATATTTTCCATCACAAAACTCTAAATGTTGGGTGTTGCATTAACATAAGACTTATCAAATATTCAAATCTAATCAATTATACATAAAATTAAAAATATGTTATTAGTCACGGATAAAGGGTGTGTAAAGCCCATTGCCACACTTCCAAACTTCTTCTTTTAAAAAAAAAAAAAAAAAAAATTTGCATCTGAAAATGTAAATATTTTACAATGCACCTCATCATCATCCATAGCTTTGTATTTTTATCTCTGGAAATTTGCTCAACTTTGGCCAATCCAATAATTGGGCTTGAATTTTCTAGGCCTCATTCCTCAGTGAACAAATTATAGCTGCAATGGCCCGTGAATAGGTTTTTTTTTTTTTAATTTTCTATGGTTATATATATATATATATATTTCAAATTTATCTATATTAGTAAAGTCAAAATGATTTTAATAACTACTAATAACTACCAAAATTTGGTGTCTTGCATATTTTAGTAATTATTAACAATTGCCAAAATTTGGTGTTTTACATATTTTAGGAAAATATAATTACTAAAATCTTCACTGCATTTGTTACTAACTACACGTCACTTATTGAATATTTTAATAAATTTTTCTATGATAGTTTTACTAATGCTGATGTTTCTCTCACCAAAGCTAACTCTAACCCATTATTCATGTTGCGCAATTTATAAAAGTTTTCTTGCATTATTATTTCTAAAAAATTATTATCTCTCTTGTCTTTTAAATTAGTAGACAATGGGCTATTCCCTTTTGATTCGCCCTATAATTACATGCTTTTTTTTCAACTATACATATCTATAATCAATATATTTCAACATTTAAATTTATAGTTTTACAAATCTTTAAGATTTGGCTACTAAAATTAAAAAGTTAATCTAATTGAAAAATTCCACAAATTTCTAAAAAATTGAAATTGAAAATTTTATAATTTTATGATAAAACATTAAAAATTCTTCGAGGAATTTAATTTAATTTTTTTTTTAGCATATGTATCAAATTCTCAAATTTTATTATAAAAAATGGATACATATATAAAAAAAAATAGTTATTAATGAAAAAATATACCAATACACACATATATCTTGCATCTACATACACATTTTTTATTAACTTTTTTATTTAAAATAGGGTCAATTAAACTGACGAATCAATTCGCCAGTTCGATAAGTTCATAAAATTGAAACACCTTGACCCACTAAACCCAATAGATCATTAGGCAGTTCAGACCTAACTTAGTAGGGCCTGGTTCGGTATAGTAAACCAATGGACAATTTCAAACTAATTTATAATTTGAAATTAACCCAATCTCAAGCTTAGGTTCTTGTAAAAAATTTATAAATGGAGGAAAATCAAACATAAAGTATTGATAAATGGACGGACATTAAAAAAAAAAAAATCCGATTTGACGTTGTACTTTAGATTATATTAGAATTCCAAAGAAAGGATCCTTAGCCTCTATGATTTTGCCAAATGGTTTCTAAATCATTTGAAATATACACTTAAGTCCTAATATATTCATCAATGCGTGTTCTTAATGTAGAAACATCGTATGTTTTGGTATATTTGGTTTTTTGTTTTTTTTTTTAAAAAAGAACGTGTCTAATCAATTAAAAAATATAATAATTATTTGTTTTAATCTTAATAAGTGCTTTCAAAATACTCTATACTGATTCTTAATGATAAACTACATATCTTTATCTAAAAAATTTGGAACAAATTGGTAGCTAACCATCACAAGCAAAAGCGAAATCCCCAGCTGCAATCCCATGTATAAATAATTCGGTTCTATTCGATAGCTGGCAACCAACCACATAACACACCATTTCTTTTTTTTCTTTTTTTTTTCTAGCAAGCTTACGCTAACAAATATCACATACTCCTCCAACCTCCACGAAATTCAGACTGAAAAACTCCTAAATGGCATATGGAAGAAGAACCACAAGCGACTCAATCTTTGATGCGTTCACACTGAATCCATTACCATATCCAGTTCTGCTTCTACTAGCAGTCATGTTCTTATTTCTTGGAACATCATGGTACTTGGACTATGAGTCCCTATTGGAAGCTGCTGAAGAACAGATGGGTTGGCTCCTTTTGGCCACACCAATTGTGTTATTGATCAGTGTGCACTTACTCTCTTCTATGGAGAACCCGGACGGCTTCTTCGCCTCGTCGCTGTGGGATAGGCGGCGTAGGACGCATCGGCAACCTTCGGAGGGTAGTTCACCATGGGGTGTGGCTGCCCTGATTTTGCTGTTGCTTGTTTTGCTGCAGTACCAGTCTACCTTTCTTGAGGGTTGGTTCGGGTTCGGCTCTTGAGTCTTCACGCTTTTACACTGTAAATATGGCGTGTTTGTTTCGTTTTTCCTATCTGCTTTGAGTTTTTGTTCCTATGGATATGATAACACTTCAGTATAACTGAACTGCATAATTACATGGGTGGTTTTCCACGATGTCATGCCAAATTTAATTTTGCTTACATGATTACAGCGTAGTACATATAAGAACACTTGGTTGGAATGCCCCCCTAATGACATGAATTGAAGGTAAATCAAGTTTATTTTCCTTTATTAGTAGATTTCTTTTTATTTAATAGATATCTAAATCACTTATTAACAACTTATAAGAAGTTTTATATTTTTTAATATTGATTATACATTTTATGAAATAAGTAAATATATTAAAAAAATTTAAACGGATGTATCTAAAACATCCGTTAACATTTTATTTTGATACTTTAATGATAATCAAATGAGTTTAGTAGGATTAACTAGACTTCGCTCTTTCTTCTCCTTCATTAGAAGCTATTCTTTTGTGTTTGATCCCTTAGAAGTAATGAAAATCACCGTAACTTGGTACAGCATGTTGCTTGAAACATGATACGAAGCCATGTAATTTTTTAGGAAAACTTAATTGATTGAATAAATGCTTCTAGATCCTACCTAAAGGTAATATATTATTGTAAAAAGGAAACGCCTTAAAGTTGGTTGATTAAGAGAAATAGGCGAAGGCCAAAATGTTTATAATAGGTAAAAATATGTATTATGTGATAAAATGATCCAACATCCAGCGTTATCATGGTATTTCCATGAAAAACTCTATTATAGTCTCTATAAATAACTATTTTTACCACCAATTTAAGAGATTTACATAGTCTTTCAGGCTTTTATATCAATATAACAAATTACTTTGAGTTCATGGATATCACAGAATGGACTAACATGCACAAGCCTATACAACTGCTTTTCGGATTTGCTTGTTAGAGCAAAATATATGTGCAAACCATTTATATACTATATTCCAGACATAGATTTTCGAAATCATATCGATATCTTCGATTCTTGTTAAATTATATACTTAGTCTTCTCCAATATGTATAAGAACAAACCGCCTAAAAATTATCCGGGGTCTCAATGCACGTAAGAAAACTTATTTGAGGGAGTCCTTGATTTATTTATTTATTTTTTAGTTTTTAGTTTTCAAAGAGCCCAATGTTCTGTAACATGAATATAGGTTTACAATTAAAAAAGGAAAGATATCACTACGATTTCGGGAAGTTTTATGAATCATCATCCACCTAGTTTACTTGTATGCTTTTACAACTATAAAATGATTCTCGCATTGCATAGAAAAGGGTGTAAATTGTAATAGATCTTAATTTTTACTTCTAATTATTGGTTTGAAGACATCATAGCAAACATTCTTATTCAATTCGCATGAAACAACGGAATAGAAAAAACATTTCCCCCATATTGGCCCTTCTTTGTCTCCTGAATATCAGGTTCATGACTTGTCTCATACCCATGTCTTCATTGTGATTTATTAGGCATTGAGATAAATAAATATACATTCAAACTAGTAGGTAAAGATCCTTTTTTTTTTTTCCAAAAAACGATATACTTCCTTTTATCATTTAGAAAAAAAAATTCAAATAACTTTAAACAGTTGTTAAAAACCAAAACAGTCATTGAAATGACCATAAATAGCGGTTATTTTAAAAACTTTAGCAATGGTTATATCACTGAACCTTGTCCAATTTTTTCAATTAACTATTGAAGTATAAAAGTATCATTTTAACACTTAAACTCTATCCATTTTTACAATTAACTACTTAAACCTGGTTCGTTTTTTCAACTAACTACCTAAACTTTAATCTTATTGCAATTAACTACAAATCTAGATATTATAAGTTACCTCAAAATATTTGCAAGTAATAAATTAATCCTTTTAAACTTCAAATAACAAATTATAAAAATAAACAGAATTCAGGTGCTAAATTTAGCATTCTAACTATAAATTTTTTAAGTTATCGAAATGTAAAGATACGACCGTACTTAGCTAACAATTGTCCTTAAGTAAAAGCTTACGACGACAAACTTCCGCTCAACGACTTAAACCTACCAAAACTCGGTGGAACAACGACAGATTGGCAGAGTGAAATGATCGGCTCCACTCTTTCTTTTCTTTGATTAGTAACATTTTTCGTGTTATTAGTAGGTCATGTTTGGTTTCTTGTAAGACATGAAAATCACCACAGCTTGGTACGGCAAGTTGCTTGAAACATGGTGTAAGCCATTTAATTTAATTTTTAAGAAACCTTGATTACTAAATCAAAGCTTCCAGATCCTATACCTAAAAGGTGATTTATTATTGAAACTTCCTTTCCTAGTAAAAGGAAACGTCTAAAGTTGGTTGATCAATAGAAATAAGTGGTTGGTCGGACGATTATTAGAGGCAATGTTGGAATAAATCATCTAATATTCTGCGGTATTACAGTGCTTCCAAGGAAAACACTATTACTATTTATAGTCTCCATAAATAACTTCTTTTCCAACAATAAGAGATTAACCTAGTTGTTAAGGTTATACCTTTAATTTTTTAAATTCTATACTTAGACCCCAACTTCATAAAAAGTACCAGGGATGTCAATGCATGCGCAAAAACTTATTTAAGGGTGTCCATGTATTTTTTGCACTTTTTACAGGATCCAATGTTCTGTAGTATGGATATACGCGTACAATGGGAAAAGTGATGAAGATGTTAATGCTAATTTTAGAAACTTTTATGAATGATCTAGTAATTTACTTTCATATTTCACAACAATTAGAAAATAATTTTCACACTAAATAGAAAAGGGTCAGGTGTAATGAATCTTTAATTATTCCTAGGTTGCATCTCTATGAGATGCCAATTATTGGTTTTAAGACATCATAGCAAACATTCTAATTCAAATCCCATGAAATAACGGATTAGAGAAACATTTCCCCACATATTACATTTACGGCCCTTCTATACCTCCAGAATATCAGGTTCCTAGCTTGTCTCATAGCCATATGTTCATCATGATTTATCATACAATGAGATGAATAAATATTTTGTTAGTATGTAAAATCTTTTCTAAAACTGTTATAATCTAATTACATAAACATTAATTTTTCAACGGAATAGGGGTTAAATTTGATTCTCCTATACACCAAAATTGTAAAATGATCTAGTTAAACAAAAATAAAATAAAATAAAATGATATACTTCTTTGTAATCATTAAAAAGGTGCAAATAACCTCAAAAAAAAAAAAATTGTTAGAAACCAAAAACATTCTTTCAAATAACTATAAATATCAATCGTTTTAGAGACTTTAACAACTCCTTTAGGATTATAGTAAAGATGAAGGTGAGCAAACAAATTTCTAAAGTTATGAACACATTAAACATGCCAAAACTCACCAAACTTGGCCAATAATTTGATGATTTGTCCTTATGTAAGAAATTACGATGATAACTTCATCAATTCAATAACCTAACCTACCAAAACTCAGTGGTCCAATGATGCTTAAGCCCTAACCTAAGAGGGGTCAAAATGCATGTTGAATCTAATGACTCTTGGGGGCCTAACAGCTTGACCTTGTAATGCCATTTTCAATAGCTTTAATAATACTAATAATTCACGGGTTTTAGTACATTTCAATGTCGCTTTCTTCTTCTGTTGTGTATATCTATATAACACTATGGTGTGTGTGACTTTGCAAGCTCCAATTGGCGCACAGGCACGCTTGTTACGTAGGTGATTAGGTGAAGAAATTTCAAAGAACAGGCTAAAGTTACCCCTTGTATTGCAACAATCAAATTGGATAACCTGCTCCTGTTATGCAAAAGCTGGAAAGTGTAAATCCATGCATTCGTTATGACTACCACATACATGTAGCGTGTATACATACATTTTAAATAAATAAATTAAAAAAAAAAGGACTAACTTTTGTAATAGAATAATTCAAAGGAATAAGAATGATAATCTTGAGTGCGTTTATAGAGGTGGAAGAGAAAATTTTCGCAAGCCGATATCGGTGTTATTAGTGATGTGTATGGGGGGAAGGGTTACTTCAAAAAGCTACTCCCTAGGAAATGCGAATGACAATTTACAAAAGTAGGTGGTCCATCATGACCGCATGATCCTTCTAATTATTAACGGACGATATTAAATATAATTTAGTAACTCTAATGGGTATCAGGTGAGAAGAATATAACCCATAGCAGGAACTTCTTCTCTCTTTTTTCTCCCAAATCGTTAAAACCGCTGAGAAAGATTAAAAATACCCAAAACAATTTTAATAAATCCCATCTCCAGTCCATAAAGTAAATCTACCACAAATAGACCTAATTTATTGATCATATCTCTGATCTAAATAATTTGTCTAGACATAAATTTAATTAATTTTAAGATGAGCGAGATCTTCATGCCCTAATAGCATGATGATTATGCACCTAGTAGAGTAGAGTAAGATCCAATTTTGCATCTCTCTTAAAAAATGCAAATATATCTAGTTGGTTGCGAAAAAGATAAATAAATAAACAGATAAAACTAAAAGGAAAAAGTATAACCACATGACTTTGTATTTTCTAAAATCGTGACAACTAATTCTATCTTTAGCCTTAACTTTTCATTTAAATTTCATAAAAGTAATGATAAATGGATCATACATAATTATTTTTCATGGAATAAGGCGAGTGAAGCTCGTAAAAAATCTCTTCGATTTTTTTTATCAATGATTAGTTTATCTATTTATGTATCTATCAATATCAATTAAGTTAAAATTGATTATTCGATTCCACAGTTCATCGTATATGATATTTAAAAAAAAAAATATAAATAATATATAAAAGTGAATAGATATAGAGGGCAATATAACCATTTTTTTATTACCGCATTTTCATTAGAAATATACACATTAAGACATTTTAATATTTTAGAATACAGATATCACGGAAATACATTCCTCTAATACTATTATTAGATGTATTGAATGGCTTAACTACATAGGAAACATATCCCTTGGGTGAGTGGCATCCTCCATTCCCACCGCCAAGAGTTGAAAGGGAAAGATGAGAATTTGAACAAAGCGATTCGAAGGGGGAAGATGAGAAACTGAAGCACTGAGAAATGAGTGGTGATGTTACATTTTTGGACATCCCAAAATTTTAGGGAGCGCCATGGCCGGTTCCTTTGAATTGCAGGGGCAAAAAGAAAGAGGAAATAAAAAATTTTGCACCAGCCGGGAATCGAACCCGGGTCTGTACCGTGGCAGGGTACTATTCTACCACTAGACCACTGGTGCTTGAATTACCATGTCACAAAACTTATTTATTTAAACGCATACATCGTTATTCTCAACATTACCGTCTATGCAGCAACAGCAATGCTCCGGCCTTTCATGGGGCGGTCTGAATGTTATCTCTTATTGTACCGTGTTATGATTTACATTTTCATTAGGTTTAATTAACAAGAGATCTATGTTTAAAGAACTTTCTGTAGTTTCTATATTTATAATTATAAACGAAAAACAAAGATCTAAAATAGTAAAAAATTATTTTATTTGATATCTTAACAGATATTCTCGTACATTTATTTATATTATTGTTTTATTTTTATATCACGTCCTTGCATGACTAAACAGGTGAATCTTGTTTTTCTCATCTTCTCGCTACGCATGCTATTCCAACTTTCTCCGGATGCCATAATTTTTCATCTCATCCCTTTGTAAAATGCACGTCTATAGTAGCATTCCCACCGTTAATGGTCCCGTATGCTAATCACATCCAAATAAAAGTTTTCAAAAAGGAAATAAAAATTCACGCAAGCCATTCCCCTCCTCATGTGTTTCAAATAATTGAAATCTGCATGCTATATATTGTGTTAAGGAAGGAGAAAAGAAAGGCTAGAAGGGAAGGACAGAGGGATCAGTAAAAATGGAAGACAAATTAAAACATCTGCAACTTTGTCATGATAATTTGACCACTATAAAGGAAAGGAAGGATATCAATGTACGTACAAACGTAATGTAGCTATAACCCAATAATGATTTTCATTGTATCATCCATGCTTTCCTACCGGAGACATACATACATACATGCATACATATACACACACCTTTATTCTAAGAAAATGCAAGAAGATTTTGGTATCTTAAATTTTGGCTAAATGGTAAATATATTTCATTATACCTACTTCAAATGTTTATAAAACCCTTCTATTTTTAAAATTGTTTATTTAGACCCTCAAATCTCAAAAAATGGTACATTTTGACTCTTATAAAGCTATATCTTACCTTAGGTTTGAGGTTTTTTTTTTTTTTATTGTCCTTTTATTATTTTATTTAAATGCAAAGTAGCAAATTAGGATCTAAATGCATTCTATTTAAAGATTTAGAGGTCTATTATAATTTTAAAAATAAATGGTTAAGTTGCACATAAAGTAAAATAATAAGGATGTATTTACAATTTATATTACACTTTTAAAAAAGTAAATTAACTAAGTGAATTTAAAAATATATATATTAAAAAAGTGACAACAATTCTGATGAGCTTCAAAGAAATGTTATGTAGAGATAGCATTATTCTTAATAGCTATCTCATTAATGAAAAGTATGATATAATTTTATTTTTTATTTAGAAATTATTAGATATGTAGTTTAATTGGATAACTAAATAAAAATTTAATTTAGATATTTGAAAATATTAGATAGTAGGCCTAGTACGAGTCCGTTATTACATATGAATCGACTTAAAACTACTATGTCGAGCCAAGACCCAAAACTGACCCAACTGGCTAGTTAGACCTAAGTGGGGAACCACTTAGCTTAGACTATAAAGCTAATAATTCCTCGTTTAGGTCTACCAATAAAATTTTAAAAAAAATTGATAAAACAACATACTACAAGTTTACAGCATCATATAGAAAGTACACATACACATACACATACACAAATACAAACATACACATATTGACCCCTCACCTTTCCTCTTCTTTCTTATGAATTTATAAAAAAACAACATGCTTTTACATAAGTACAAAGACACATATGAGCATGAAGTCTATGCTACACAATCTCTATCAAGATGGTTTGTTAATACATTAGTCGTTCCCCTTTAAAGTGTTATCCACATTAATGTTTTCCATATATTATTGAATTTTTATAACTCCTCTATGGGGTGTGCATTACAATAAACATAGTATGTTATCATAAGGTGCTATTTATACCATCCATTCTCTAGGAAATTCTTGACAAATGAAGTTAGTGGTTGGAATGAAAGAGAACATAGAATTCAAAAGTTAGGGAGAGATGAAAACAATAATTCATGTAATATTTCATTCATTTCACTTTCACTAGAATGTGGTATTTCTAAATTTTAAAAATATATGGAATTTTTTTTTTTAGAAAAGTATGTATTGCAACCATTTCTGCTACACTTTAGGATGAGCTATTAGTATAAATTATATATGAGTATGAGCTCGCAATATCCTTAGCTTGTAACGAAATCAAACTCTAGTACTATGACCTGAACATTTATATCACTTAATAAATACTTAACTAATGTTGATGTTTAAGTAAGTGGTTAAACTAAAGCAGATTTGCTAGGTAAGAGTTGACTATAAGTTAAGGATGGAAAAAAAAGACTCGCATAATTCATACAAATGGCTTTCTTAGAGTGACAATAAAAGAACAGAATTAACTATTTTTCTTATAAAATTATCCATATTTATAACCAAAATTAGAAGTATTTTGTTGCATCAGTATTAAAATTAATGAAATATTAAAGAAATTGTCTTCTTCGTCTCCATCTAATTCTTGAACTCAGATATCACTTTTTTTTATAATCCCCTACTTTCATATTAAGATTTTAATAAATACAAGTTATAGAGGTACTTGTAAAGTTTTTTAATATGTGGAAAATATTGATGTCAACAAATGATATTATTATATACATCTTAATTACTTTTGTTCTTTTCTTGTATTATTTTATACGTAATTATAGTTGTAATTATTTGGTTTAAATTTAGACTAATTTGTATTTTGTTGTAAAGGGCATAATAACTTCATCTATCTATGGTATTCGATTAACAATGTAATGGATTTTTTTTTTCCTTTGCACTTAAATGAAATAACTAAAGCTAATTGATTACATATTTACAATATCACATAATATATTTTTTAAACATTACGGAGTAAGGGCCCATTCACTTAAACGCATGAAATAAACAGGGATTGAATCACAATTTAATAGGAATAGTATAGAGCCATAATAAATATATTGGACTTATTTATGTACTTTTATATATTTTACATGTGTACAATAGGATTCATATACAAATAAAGTTTGTATAGTTATAAATACCTAACCTTTACAACTGAAATAATAGATCACAATTACAAATCTCTTTCTCTCGTATCTTTCTCTCTAGACTTTCTCTCTTCTTCTTGCTTACCTCTTCCTATTTCTATATTTTTCCTTCTTTCTCACCTACAATCTAACTTTAACTTAGTATCAGAGCTTTAGTTTCAATCTCTCTTCAATTTATAGTGCAACTTATCTCCATTAGAGGATGTTTCCTCTCCTTATTTCATCAATCACTCCAATAATCGAAATTTGGTTTCAATTTCTCTAGTTTTAACAAGATTGAAATATAATATTTGGAGTTGTTCCTTTTTATTTACATTATCGATAAGGAATAAGGTAAGGTTTGTTGATGGTACAATACCACCACTAGCATAATCCAATTCAATGTTCCAGATTTAGAGTAGATGCAATAATTTAATTGTAGTATGGCTGCTTCGCTCAATTTCCCCTTAAATATTATCCATTGTGATCTACATGACTTCAACAAAAGAGATTTGGGACAAGCTTAAGGTCAGATTCTCACAACCCGATGATGTAAGGATTTATCAATTGTATAATCTTCTTAATTTTATTGTACAAGAAAATAGATCAGTAGATGATTATTTCATTGAATTAAACACTGCTTGGAAGGAGCTTCAAAACTATAGGCCTTGACCGCATTGTTCTTATGGATCATGCAATCAGGATTGCTTTAATAAATTCGTTGAAATGACGTAAAAAGATTATATGTTTAAGTTCCTCAATGGACTTAATGAAAGCTTTGTGGCCTTGAGGTCACAAATCTTGGTTTTAAAACCTTTTCTAACCTTAGATGAGGCTTATTTGGTAAAAACAAATGAATTTCAGAGATCTAATTGGCCTAAGGAGCTTTTGTTGTCAGATGCATCTGCGATGGTCACCTTTCAAGATAACAAAAAGAAAAAGCTTAAGAATGATATTCAGTGTAGCTATTGTTATGAAAGAGGACAATTTAAAAGAGAAGTGATACAAACTTATAAGATTTTCTCCATATTATAAGTTTCCTAAATAA
The DNA here is from genome assembly GCA_024138005.1 of Lumnitzera racemosa. Lineage (NCBI taxonomy): Eukaryota > Viridiplantae > Streptophyta > Magnoliopsida > Myrtales > Combretaceae > Lumnitzera > Lumnitzera racemosa. The sequence goes on from JAMXBC010000011.1 coordinate 25,847,234, forward strand.
AAAACTATTAGTGCTAATCAAGTCATGGTTGACAATGTATGTGATAACACTAATTTGAACAAAGTTTTTTATGATAGATCTTTGTGGGAATCCATAGGAATCAGCGAATATAATGTAACTGCTATTAGTCATCCTAATACTTTGGGTGTTGGTTTGTCAAAGGTTTAAGTTCTTCAACTTTTAAGCCTTCTTAATGTGTCAAATTCTTGCTTGAATAGTTCTTCTAACCCCAAATCCTTATTGTTTATCTTCTAAGCCATTGTTGTGCAAAATGATGTATCTATAGCCAACTTTGTTCACTCGAATGCAATGGTAAGTAACACTTATATAGATTATTCTTTACTTAGATTTTAGACTCTAGAGCTATTAATCATATAATTGGCTCCTTAGACCTTTTTTATTCTTATGTTCCTATACAATATTGCGGTCTTCAATTACCTAATGACCATAAACTTCAAGCTATTAACAAAGGTATTGGTTGTTTCAATTTACAAATTATTCTCAATGATGTTCTTTTCATTTCTACATTTCACTCATTTTGTTCTCCAAATCGATTTCTTTTGATTGTTATAATCTCTTATTCATCAAAGATCATGCTCATATCTAAAATTCTTCCACTCGGAGAGTGATTAGTCAAGCCAAAGCTAAAATTAAGCTATTTCTTTTTAAGCAAACAATTGAGAATAGTAATGGTTTCTTATCCAAATCTCATTATAATACTTTTGTTTCACATATTGTGAATAATTTGCCAAATGCTTTTAACATTTTTCATTTTAGGCTTGGTCATCCATCTTATAACAAAATAAAACTTGTCCATGAGTTCGATGCTTTTGTTAAGTCTAATAAGTTTCATTGTTACATTTGTCCCATAACTAATCAACACAAGTGTTCTTTTCCTATTCATGTTAAGTATACTTCATATGCTTTTGAACTTGTTCACATTAATATATGGGGACCATATGCTACATCTATTTTAAGTGGTCATCGATATCTCTTGACAATAGATGATTTTACAAGAATCACTTAGATTTTCCTTATGGAATCTAAGCACAAAGTTGCTTCTATTATTTCTTCTTTCTATCAACTTGTCTTCACTCGGTTTGATAAAAAGATCAAAATTATTCTCATGGATAATGGCTAAGAGTTTGTTTTGGCTAACTTTTACTCTTCACATGAGATTGTTCATCATTTATCTTGTGTTGAATCTCATCAACAAAATATAGTTGAGAAGAAACATCGACATTTATTATCGGTTGCTCATTTTCTTTTATTTCATTCTTCTTTACCACTTTGCTTTTAAGGAGATGCAACTTTGGTAGCTACTTATATCATTGATCTCCTACCTTCTAATGCACTTAAGGGAACTACTACTCCATTTCACATGTTATACAATAAAGCTCCTTCCTATTCACATATGCAAGTATTTGGCTCCTTGTGTTTTGCTTCAATTCTTAGAAGACATCATACTAAATTTGATTTTCATGCTAATCCTTGTATATTTATAGGATATTCTGTTGGAGTTAAGGTTTACAAGCTTTAAGATTTGGCAAATAAGAAATAATGAGATACATATATTTTTAGCTCATGTTCCATCTCTATTCAGTTTCTTTCTTCTTGTGCTAATGTTTCTACTTCAGGCAATTTAACTTCAAAGATGAGTTTTACTTTTTTTACTCATGTCTTTTCTTAGTGTGATAGTATTGGTTCTATTATCTATGATTCAATTAGTTCTAAATATTAATTGTGGTATTTCTATTATTTCCCCTACTATTCTTTCTAGTATTCTACCTTACTTTTTCAAATGCTTCCACTCCCTTATGTCACATTTCTCACTAAACTAAAATTCCTACTTACTTAGTGGATTATCATCATGATTTACATTTAGCTTTAGCTAATCAATCTCATTGTATCACAAACATGAATCCACATTATTCGTCTTACTCAACTAAATGCCCTATATAGTAATATATTTCGTATAATTCTTTGTTACCCTCATTTCATGCACTTACTATTACTTTTTCCAAACACTTTGAAGCTTCTACTTACAATGAAGTTGTACAATTTGATCCTTAGAGAAAGGTTATGGTAGAAGAACTTGAAACCTTACAAAATAATAACACTTGTAGTATTGTGCCTTTGCCTCTTAGTAAATACACTATCGGTTATAATTGGGTGTACAAAATCAAAATAAAGATAGAGGGACTATTGATAGGTATAAGGCTTGATTGCTAGCGAAGTAGTCAAAAGGCAGGATTTGATTATATGGAGACTTTTACTCTAGTTATTAAACATAACACAGTGTGTTTATTCTTTTGTTTTGTTGTTATTTTCAAATGACATGTGCATTAAATGGGTGTACACAATGCTTTTTTAAATAAGGACTTGTTTGAAGAAGTTTACATGGATTTGCCATAAAGATTATAGGTATCTACTGTTTCTGATTGTACCAATAAGTTAGCTTACAAACATAACAAGTCCTTATATGGCTTGAAGCAAGCTTCTCATTAGTGGAATGCAAAATTGACATTTTGTTTGCTTACTCATAGGTTTAACCATTCTCGTAGTGATTATTCCTTGTTTACTAAAGGCAAAAGAGTTTATTTTCTTATATTTCTAGTTTATTTGAATGATTTAGCCATTGCCAACAAGAACATTCTACTCATTGAAAATTTTGAACACTTTCTACGAACTCAATTTAAAGTCAAAGACCTTAGAGAGCTTAAGTACTTCATTGAGCTTGAACTTATACACTCCAATGATGGTTTTTCCCTCTCACAACGCAAGTTTGCATTAGATCTTCTGACAGAGTATGGTTTTCTTATAACTAAAGCTGTTTCAACTCCAATTGTTTTGAATCACAAGCTTTCCAAACAAGATGATTTCGATTTGGTTAATGTCGCAAGATATAGATAGATTGTGGGCAAGTTGCTTTACGTATCTATTACCCATCTAAATATAGCTTATTCTATTCATTTTTTAAGTCAGTTTAAGGATTTTCCTAGGCTTACACATCAAGAAGTGTTGCATCATGTCCTTTGTTACATTAAGCAATCTATAAGACAAGGCTTATTCTTTTCCGTTAATACAGATTTTACCTTAAGAGCCTATAGTAATAGTGATTAGGTGGGTTATACTGATTCTAGGCCTTTAACCATTGGGTTTTGTGTGTTTTTTTTTATAATTCTTTAATCAGTTGAAAGTCAAAAAAGCAAAACACAATATCTAGAAGTTTTGTTGAATCTAAGTATAGGGCCTTGGCTACTACAACTTGTGAAGTTTTGTAGCTGATTACTTTGTTAAACGAGTTTGGTGTTGATTGTCACAAACCGATTAAATTGTTTTATAATAATCAATCAGCATTACATATAGCTTGCAACCTAGTTTTTCATGAGCAAATAAAACATCTAAAGTAGGATCCATATTTTGTGCATAACAAAGTTCTTGATGATCTCGTTTTACCAATTTATGTTTCAACAAAGCACCAAGTTATTGATTTATTCACTAAGGGTCTCTCATCGAATCTATTCAAGTTTTTGTTTAGTAGTAAGGAAGTAATCCCATGGGGAGTGGATGGGGGGTTGTTATTGAACTTATTTGTGTACTTTGTACATATTTTTAAATATTTTACACATATACAATAAGATTTGTATATAAATAGAGTTTGTACATTATAAATACTAAAGTTTTACAACAAGAATAACATATCACAATTACACATCTCTTTCCCTCTTATCTTTCTTAACTTTCTCTCTTCCTCTTGCTTGCCTCTTCCAGTTTCTGTATTTTTCCTTCTTTCCCGCTTACAACCTAGCTTTAGCAAAGTATTATATGTCTAATACATTATTTAATTAATATAAAAATAACATTGGATGAAAGTGTGATAGTTTCAACATGTCTATTATATCCTTTTTTATTCAAAACCTTATAATCACTTTCTTCTTCTTTTACCTTTAACTACCACATATGTTCAAAAAATTTGCATAAGATAATCATACAAACTAATTAATTACTAATGATACTTAAATGAAGCAATCGAGAATGAGCAAAGAAAACCTATTGAAAATTTAAGCATCATTATAGTGTAAGTGATTGTCTCAAATATGTTAGGGTTCTTGCTTATATATTCTTCCGTTGTCAAAAGGTGAAAATCTCAAGATGCATACTGTAGATACCTAATTTTTGTCCCTCTATAGTACTAATTTTTTTTTTATTTTATAAAAAGGGTCGTAATTTGGAAAATAAAAAAAATGAAAATGATAAAAAAGGCAAAAAATAAAATAAAATAGAAAATTTTTGGAAAAAAAAAAACTAAAAAAGAAAAAAATTCGAAAAAATTAATTCGGTAAATAGATAGTGGTACCCGTTAAGGGTTTAATAGGTTAGCCCCCGAACTTAAAACCCTCTAGTTCTTCATTTAAAATTGAAATCAAAGACTAGTAGCCAAATCATAATCAATCCACCCAATTAGTTACCTTTTCTTTTTCTTTTCCCGACTTCGGTCAGGTAATAACTCCAAAAATTATTTTCAATAAAAAACTAGAATTTTTCAATTTCTTTAGTCAAGGATTAATATTAAATGGGTTAGGGTTTGGTATTAATCAGGAAATGGGAAATTAATTTTTAAATAAAAGAAATCGAAAAAACAGGCTTGACACATACATGCTAAATGGGTTTCTTTTAAGCTTAAATATGTAGAAACTTAGGTTCTTTTTTTTTAATTTTATTTATTTATTTTTTTAAATATTATAATTAGAAGAATAATCTTAATTTCGGTAAATAGATAGTGATACCCGTTAAGGGTTTAATAGGTTAGCTCTCGAACTTAAAACCCTCTATTTTTTCATTTAAAATTGAAATAAAAAACCGGTAGCCAAATCATGATCAATCCACCCAATTAGTTACGGTTTCTTTTTCTTTTCCCGACTTCGGTCGAGTGGCAATTTCAAAAATTATTTTCAATAAAAAACTGAAATTTTTCAATTTCTTTAGTCGAGGATTAATATTAAATGGGTTAGGGTTTAATATTAATCAGGAAATAAGAAATTAATTTTTAAATAAAAAAATCGAAAAATCAGGCTCGACAATTTGGCGACTCCATTGGGGACGCTAGAGGGCTAGCCACTAGAAGTTACCAAAAATAAGATTATTTTTCAAAAAAATAAAAAATAAAAAGATGAAATTTTTTTTTTAAAAAAAAGAACATAGGTATGTTATTTTTTATATTTATTTATTTTTTTTACTAACATTTTTTGTTGCAATTTATTTACGTGGGGTAACTTAGGGGTTTATTTTATTTTTATTCTATTTTTCTACATCATAAATGCATGGTAGATACGGTAAAAACCAAGCCATCTTAAGACCTTTAGAGGGGGACCATTGTGTAAGTTTCGGATGTTGTAAGGCAACCACTTTCTGGGGCTGATCCGGCTACCCCACTCAAGTTCATATGTGACCACAAAACCATTGCTTTGAAAAAACGCAATGGTTGCAGAACTTGAGAACCTTTACAATCCACCCTTTACATCACACAAAAACATTTTAAAAAAAAAATCACAAGAACCTATTATGTGGCGAACTTAAATGGACAAGGGCAGTTGTGAAGTTGCAGTTGTAATATTTCTTCGTAAATAATTTGTAATAATTCTATGTAAAATTTGGAATAGGTGATGATTGTAATTTTGATTTATTCTTTTTTTTTTTTTACAAAACTATGGCTAGATCAAGTCAAGGGGCTTCCAAACAGATCCACCTCTACCTACCTCATTGGCCTTAAAAGATACTCTAGATATGATTCTAACTTTTTAGCCTAAATAAGTAAGAATTTATTAGCAACAAACTTGGGCTCACCTTACCCCTATAAAAGAGCCCTATAAATATTACCTTAGTACGGGCCTTAGTATATTAATGGGAGCCCGAATCTATCGCTTTTTATTTGGGCCTACATCAGCTGATCCTAACCCTCACTGAGTAAATAGAAGACAAAAAATAAAAATAAAAAAGGAAACAAAACGAAAAGAATCAAACCTGTAAAATAATAGATAGTTATCATTTTTCCTAGTATTCTACCAACCAGAAATATTCATTCTTTTAAGTAAATTTAGCATTTTGCAAATAGCCTTCTTCATTTGGAATAAATAAAATTTAGATATTTTCTTTGTTTAGTCTTTTATTCTTCAGAATTCCTTGCTTGTAAATAAACCCTTAGTAATGATAAATTGTATAAGCTTGTATATAGAATTCTATGAAAGCAATCTTCCGTAATTATCCATTTACAATCTCATTACTTAGGCTCTATAACATAAAAGCCCTCACATTTTCTTTCTCTCTTTAAAAGAAAAAAAGAAAAAAAGAAAAGAAAAGAAATTTGCTAATAGTTACAAATCCTTATGAGACTCAGGACAAACACGATCACTTGGCCCATTAAGACAGCTAACCTAAATAAATCCACTTGGCCCAAGAAAATAACCAACCAAACCCGAACCCTAGCCTATCAAGATGATTCAACCAACTCAATGCCCCTGAGCTGTTGAGTCTAAACACTAATCAAGTCAAAACACAAGATTGTGAAATACTATCCTAAGCATGATCCCCAGTATAAACAAAAAGGGGAATTTATTAGACCCTTCGACTTCAAAAGTTGTCAATTCTAACCCATTCAAACTCTAAAGAACCTTACCCAAAATCACATATGGAAGCTCAAGGGCGTTAAGACCTATAAGTCTAAGGCATAGGGCATTTAGTCTTTTAAATTTCACAACTGGGGCATGTTCCAAGGAATTGGGGAGTAAGGTCAATACCCCAAGGTCAATCAATCCCTATGTAAGGAATTAGTAACTCACTTTTAAAATGTTTTGAATGAAAAGAGGTGAGCTATATCCTATACACTAACCCTTAAATACTTTGAGAGTAAAAAGACATCATGGTGAGGATAAATTGGACTCATTCCTTAAAAAAGGTCTATTTTGAATTTGATACCCAGACTGGAATGAAGTTAAGCATTCATTTTCAAATCCCAAACACAATTATCCTTTGATAACCCTGTTGGATTAATCTAGAGTCCTTTCAAATGTAAACCTTGTCAAGAACCACCCCCACAGTGGGGCAATTCGGAGGTTAGGGTCATTGATTAGGAGAGATGGATAACATTGATTTGCGTTTACCCTAGTAATAACATTTAAGGATGATTTTTGTTTTCAATAAATTATTCCCTTTAAAGAAGAGCTAACATTTTTCCAAATACCCCAAAGGTTACACATACCTTACCTAAGCCAATGCACTATGAACCTATGGATTTAGTGTCTTAATTCATCTAGAGACAAAAACTTAACAAATGAGATAGTTATTTTTAGGGAGAGAAAAGAAAGAAATGAAATGAAATGAAAAAAGAAAAAAAAAAGAGAAAAGAAAAAGAAAAAAACCAGTAAAAAGGAAAACGAAGTAATACCTAAATATCATGCTTAAGCAAATCCCCAATCAAAGAAGGCTTAAGTTAGTAAAAAAAAAAAATACAAGGCCTTAAATCGCATTCCTAACCAAAAGCATAAAACCTCATATTCATTCAAAATCATGTTCTCAACTACAAACCAAAAACTCCATATTCAATTCAAAATCACACTCCAAATTACGAACATAAACCCTTTTTATCTACTCGATTCTCAAATACAAGACCTTCCCACCCACAATACCTCCCTACTCAAAGCTCTTCCAATTTTAAGGAATAATTTATCTAAGATAAAAATTATTTTTGAAACTGGGGCAAGCGCACATCTAGTTTATTCCTAAGGGTTCTTGACTTGTACCCCTCGAGTTAGATGAAAGCACTTCTTCAAAAATAGGCCCTCTCAATTAACTTCTTTTGAAACCATTTGACCAAAAGCGAAATTTACAATACTGAACCCAAAAAGACTTAACAGATTGATCAAAGCGTATCACTTGCAAATTGAACTATAATTTTCGAAATAGTGGTCAAGAGCGACGTCTAAACTAAGAGTGCGTAAGGAAGTCCTCTCCAACTAAACTAATCGTGAGTTACCTTTTCCTTACAAAATGAATGTTTAAGGCCTATCTAAGAAGCTCATTGTCCAAGTTACAAACTAGGGTATATATAATATACCCTACAAGATTATAGCATTTGCCTTTTAAATAGGAAATTGTATTTGTTAGCAAACTTTCAAGGAAAAAGAAGGAAAAAAGAAAATGTAAAGACATGAAAAGGAGAGAGAGAAAGAGGAGGCTTGTTACAAGTTTTTCCATTCATTTTCAAGTCCATCTCATCCATAGTGCCCAAATTTTCAATTCATGTTATAAATAGTTTTCACCAAATCCTTCGTTTGTAAATTTCTCAAGTCAAGAGTTTTTTCCAAGTCAACTATGTTTCGTAGGCAGTAGAGTTTAAGCGAGTTTGAAGAGTGCTTACTCTTTATCCATTTTATCAAGGATATAGCCAGCTCATAGAGCACTGTTCCTATCCATATCTTCTTTAGTGCTTCAGCCAATTCAAGGAGCGCTATCCAGATTCATATTCTCATTTAAGGATTTAGCCAGCTCATAGAGCGTAATCCCAATCTAAAGTTTCTTAAGCTTTCGGCCGGCTCCCAAAACATAGTCCCAATTTATAATCTCCTCCCAATCTAAAGTTTCTTAAACTCCCAGTCATCCAACTCACAGAACGTTACCTAACTCAAAATTTCTTCAAGGGATTTAGTAAGCTCAGGAATCACTATCCTAATACAAGTTTCATTATTTTAGGCCTTAGCTAGCTCAAAGGGCGCTTTGACCACCTTGGTTAGTCAACTCATTAGAGCACGACCAAGTTTCCTTGTTTTTAGGTCTTAGCCAGCTCAAAGGGTGCTTTGACCGCCTTGGTTAGTCAGCTCATTAAGGCACGACCAAGTTTTCTTCTTGTCTTTAGGTCTTAGCCAGCTTGAAGGGCGCTTTGACCACCTTGGTTAGTCAGCTCATTAGGGAACGACCGAGTTTCCTTGTTTTTAGGTCTTAGCCAACTCAAAGGGCGCTTTAACCGCCTTAATTAGTTAGCTCATCAGGGCACGACCAAGTTTTTCTCATTGTTAGGTCTCAGCCAGCTCAAAGTGCATTTTGACCGCCTTGATTAGTCAGCTCATTAGAGCACGATCAAGTTTTCTTTATTCTTTAGGTTTTAATCAGCTCAAAGGGTGATAACTCTGATTTTAAATACATTTCATATGGTGATTTTATAGTATTTCCCTTACATCTTTGGTTTTCTTTAAAGAAATTGATACTTAATTGAGTAAAATTTTGATTTCAAGGTTTAAATGCATTCTTGGATAAAAAACGAAGAAAAAGAATCAAGTTTCACTCAATTCGGAGTTAAAATGAATGAGTTTTGAAGTCACACAGTCTAAGACATAGCTGTGTCCCCAGGCTATGTCCATCCAGGAAAATATGCTGAAGTCAGAAAGTTACACGACCTAAGGACACGACTGTATCCCAGGCCGTGTCTAGTGACGAAAACGGAAACCTTTCAATACATTATAAAAGGACATACTAGGGTTTTGCATACATAATTGGACATTAAAAAGAGAAAAGACTTGATGGGAGAGAGGAAAAAGGTGCAAGCAACATTCAACTTCAAGATTGAAGAGATTTATCATAAAAAAAAGGGGGTTTTCATGTTTTATTTATTGATTTTGCTGCAATTTGTTTTTAGTTTCATTATAATAACTTAAGACTCTTGTATTTAGGATTATTAAACCTAAGATTTCATATGACTATTGGATTGATTGATAATTTTCAATAAAGTTTCTATCTTTTATTGATTCAATTATGTTATTTAATTGTTAATTGATATTTCTAGAGTATCAATATATAATATTATGCATGATGATTGAGAAATCACATGAATAATGAAATCTTGACATAATTGGAAAGAATTACATATATATTTAGAGATAGGATATATGTTTCTTTCGGAAAGTTGTTCTTTGTGTAGAAATTCATTATACATTAATACGATTCTAAGTTATATTACTAAGTGAAGAGATTCCAGTAAATAATTTAGGATTAGGGTTAATAGGCTTGAGAAAGGTATTAACTTTAATTGTGAATCCCTCTAGTAAAAAATAGTAGAAATTGAATTAGATATATTTTAAACGGTCACATGTTAAATACTAGGGAAAATAATTCCTAAATACGTTATTTGCATTCTTGAAGTCGTTCTCAATTTTATCACTCTTTCTAAATTGCTTAATCAAGTCTCATAATTAGTTTAGTTCGTCAATTTTAATATTCTTAATTCACTCAACTCATCACAATTTTCTAGTTAGATAATAAAGCTAAGGTTAATATTAGTACTCGAAGTCTTTAAGGGATCAACTCGAACTCACATCCGCTATATTAAAACTGATAGGTACACTTGCCTGATATCAAAGGGCGCTTTGACCGCCTTGGTTAGTCAGCTCATTAGAGCACAACCAAGTTTCTTCATTCTTCAAGTCTTAGCCAGCTCAAAGGGCGCTTTGACCGCCTTGGTTAGTCAACTCATTAGGGTACGACCAAGTTTCCTTGTTTTTAGGTCTAAGCCAGCTCAAAGGTGCTTTGACCGCCTTAGTTAGTCAGCTCAAAGGGCGCTTTGACTGCCTTGGTTAGTCAACTAATTAGGGCATGACTAAATTTTCTTCATTCTTTAGGTCTTAGCCAGCTCAAAGGGCACTTTGACCACCTTGGTTAGTTAGTTCGTTTGGGCACGACCAAGTTTCCTTGTTTTTAGGTCTTAGCTAGCTCAAAGGGCGCTTTGACCACCTTAGTTAGTCAACTCATTAAAGCACGACCAAGTTTTTCTCATTGTTAAGTCTTAGCCAGCACAAAGGGTGCTTTGACCGCCTTGGTTAGTCAGCTTATTAGGGCACGATCAAGTTTCTTCGTTCTTTAGGTCTTAGCCAACTCAAAAAGCACTTTGACTGCCTTAGTTAGTCAGCTCGTTTGGGCACAACCAAGTTTTCTCATTTTTAGGTCTTAGCTAGCTCAAACGGTACTTTGATCGCCTTGGTTAGTCAGATTATTAGGGCACAACTAAGTTTCTTCATTCTTTAGGTCTTAGCTAGCTCAAAGGACGCTTTGACCACCTTGGTTAGTCAGCTCATTAGAGCAAGACCAAGTTTCCTTGTTTTTAGGTCTTAGCCAACTCAAAGGGCGGTTTGACCGCCTTGGTTAGTAAGCTCATTTAGGCACGAGCAAGTTTCCTCATTTTTAAGTCTTAACTAGCTCAAAGGACACTTTGACCGCCTTGGTTAGTCAGCTCATTAGGGCACAAGCAAGTTTCTTCATTCTTCAGGTCTTAACCAGCTTAAAGGGCGCTTTGACTGCCTTAGTTAGTCAGCTCATTAGGGCACAACCGAGTTTCCTCATTTTTAGGTCTTAACTAGCTCAAAGAGCGCTTTGACCACCTTGTTTAGTCAGCTCATTAAGGCACGACCAAGTTTCTTCATTTTTTAGGTCTTAGCCAGCTTGAAGAGTGCTTTGACCACCTTGGTTAGTCAACTCGTTTGGGTACGACCAAGTTTCCTCATTTTTAGGTCTTAGCCAACTCAAATGGCACTTTGACCGCCTTGGTTAGTCAATTAGGGCACGACCAAGTTTCCTCATTTTTAGGTCTTAATCAGCTCAAAGGACGCTTTGACCTCCTTGATTAGTCAACTCATTAGGGTACAACCAAGTTTCTTCATTCTTCAGGTCTTAGCCAACTCAAAGGGTGCTTTGACCGCCTTGGTTAGTCAACTCATTAGGATACAGCCAAGTTTTCCTCATCTTTAGGTCTTAACCAGCTTAAAGGGCGCTTTGACCACCTTGGTTAGTCAGCTTATTAGGGCACAACCATGTTTTCTTATTTTTTAGGTCTTAGCTAGCACAAAGGATACTTTGACCGCCTTGGTTAGTCAGCTCATTAGGGCACGACCAATCTTTCTTCTTATCTTTAGGTCTTAGCCAGCTTAGAGGGCGTTTGGACCACCTTGGTTAAGTAGCTCATTAGGGTGCAACCAAGTTTCCTCATCTTTAGGTCTTAGTCAGCTCAAAAGGCACTTTGACCGCCTTGATTAGTCAGCTCATTAGGGCATAACCAAGATTCTTTATCTTTAGGTCTTAGCCAGCTCAATGGACGCTTTGACCGCCTTGGTTAGTCAACTCATCAGGGCACAATCAAGTTTTCTCATTTTTAGGTCTTAGTTAGCTCAAAGAGCGCTTTGACCGCCTTAGTTAGTCAGCTCATTAGGGCACGACCAAGTTTCCTCATTTTTTAGGACCTTAGTCAACTCAAGGAACGCTTCGCCTCCTTTGATTATTCAACCCATAAGGGGTACGACCAAACTTTCATAATTCCTTTTAAGGATTCTTATCAGCCCACAAGGGCGCCACCTTCGCTATTCTTCGTTCCAAACTTATCGTTATTAAATGTCTTAGCGTTCTTTAGGATAGAGTCGTCCCGAGGCAAAAATGGTGCCTTTTTTGTTTTTATGGTAAAGTTTTCCTCAAACTTCACCATAAAAAGGGGCAGCTGTAGATACCTAATTTTTGCTCCTCTATAGTTTTAATTTTTTTTTAATTTTACAAAAACGATCGTAATTTAGAAAATAATAAAAAAATTAAAATGATAAAAAAGGAAAAAAAACTAAAAAATAAAAAATTCAAAAAAATTAATTTGATAGAATCTTGACTAAATAGTTGTCGAAAAAAAGCAAATTTGATACGATGACATTAAATCTAATAAAAATCAAGATTTATAAGATTCGATTCTATTCAAAATATTTGTTTTCGAGTTTTATAAATAAGGGTTGCATGGTGCGAACCAAAAAAGAGAACAATTACACATTTGTTAAAAACACGCTCGAACCCACTTTTTAGACCAATTCTATAATTGTACGTGCGATAGGACTAGAGATCCAATTTGTTCCCTTTCATCAACTTTGCGTGCTTTGTTTTACAGGTACATAATAGCGGTTTTTAATTATTGTCTATAACCTGTCTTATTTATTTATTTTTATCTCACTTAGTATATGCGTAGTTATTTTTAAGACTAGTACTAATTTTTTTATTTTTATCATGTCTTTAATTAGTTATAGCATTAGTGTCTAATAAACATGTATTAAGTTAAATTTTAGTTTTTTTATTACTTTTTTTAGATTTCATATTTTCAAAATCTCATATTTTACAAAATCTCGTTCTTTGCATATTGTATTAATTTAGAAAAATTACATTAGGCATGTTAGGGTTCTCTACAAAAAAAAAAAAAAAATCATTTTGATGTTCATAAAATTAAAAAAAAAAATTCTTTAACTAACTTCTTTTTTACGGTGAGATATCTTTTCAACAGTTCAGGCTTGTTTTCCATAGTTTGAACATCTTTTTTATAATTTAGACATCTTTTCTATAGTTTAAACATCTTTCTTATAGTTTAGATATCTTTTCTATGGTTAGACATCTTTTCCATAATATAGGCTTCTTTTCTATAGTTTGTGTATCTTTTCCATGATTCAGACATCATTTCCATAATTTAGATTTTTTTCTATAGTTTAAACATATTTTTCATAGTTTAGATATCTTTTCTATGGTTATGCATCTTTTCTATGATGTAGGCATCTTTTCTATGAGTAGAAATTTTTTTTTCCTTTTTTTTTTATGTTTTAAACATTTTTTCCATATAAAAGATTCATCATGTAGAATATTGCATATTTCATAAAAATTGCATATCTCATAAAATCTTTAGGGTTTTTCTTGAAAATAAAAAAAAAATTATTATCACTTAGTTGTTTTTAAATAAAAATCTTAATTTAGGACTTTTCATAAATTTGGCTTTTAGGTTTTTTTATAATTAAGAATAAAAATTAGGCTTCTAGGGATTTTTCTTATTAAAAATAAAATGGTTAATAAAAACGCAAATTCAACCAATTATTTTTTTATAAAAAGAACCAACACATTAAAATTTTCGGAAAAAACTACGATCGTCTAATCTCGGCTAGTAAGCACCTTTGGAGCGACTATAAAATATGTAGAAACTTAGGTTCTTTTTTCTTTTGATTTTATTTTTTTAAAAAATTATAATTAGAAGAATAATCCTAATTTCGGTAAATAGATAGTGGTACCTGTTAAGGGTTTAATAGGGTAGCCCCCGAACTTGAAACCCTCTAGTTCTTCATTTAAAATTGAAATCAAAAACCAGTAGCCAAATCATAATCAATCCACCCAATTAGTTACGGTTACGGTTACGGTTACGGTTACGATTTCTTTTTCTTTTTCCGACTCCGGTCGGATGGCGACTCCAAAAATTATTTTCAATAAAAAACTAGAATTTTTCAATTTCTTTAGTCAAGGCTTAATATTAAATAGGTTAGGGTTTAGTATTAATCAGGAAATGAAAAATTAATTTTTAAATAAAAGAAATCGAAAAAACAAACTCGACACATACATGCTAAATGGGTTTCTTTTAAGCTTAAGGCTTAATGGTTAGACATATTATGTGCATGGGGAAGTGCTGGAATGATGATTTTTCTTTGATACACCAAAAAAAAAAAAAAAAACGGCAAATCTAAAACACAAACGAGAGAAACGGGAAGTCATTGGAGGTAATTAAATTTGTTGGTGATGGAAGGTTACCAAAAGTACTTAGCTTCATCAATGGTAGTCTAGCAAATGGAAGGGCTAGTAGTTGTTGAAACAAATGATGGCATCTTTAAGAACAGAGGTATTTATATGAATAATAAAAGATAGGCCATCGAATAGCAATTCATAAGGGTGAGTGCTACTTCAATATCTTGTGTAATCGTAATTCATACGAAATGGCTATTCAATATCTAAAATAGAACTTAGTACCATAATAGCCATTTTAGATGGAATAAGAAAGAAATGGAATAATATTTCCCCTAGTTAAATATGCAATAAGAGTTTTAGTTAGGTAATGAATTTGGAAAAACTAGAGGTGTTGGGTTACTAGCCAATCCTATTCAACCATTGGCAAACCTACTAGAGATGTAGGGCTACTTGCAAACTGCTCGAACTTAGCTCGCTTTAAAGTCAATTCAATTTAGCCTAAGCTTAATTAGTAGATAAGCTAAGCTTAAGCTCAAAATAAAGCTTAGTTATCTAAATGAGTCAAGTTCGAGCTCCAATTTAGATTCGCAAGTCAGTTTGTTTATGCTCATGAATAAGCCCATTAACTTTATATATATTATTACAAATATTATATATATTTTTAAAATCTAAAAACTAATATTTATATAATATATATAAACATATAATACATTATGAGATAACATATAATATATAATCTAATCCTGATTAATTATTTCCATTAATTTATTTATATGTTTCTTCATTTTATATATTTAGCCTCATGAGTAAGCTCGAGCTAGGACCACTTTAAGCCTAACTCAAGCTCGAGCTCAAACTAATATTTATATAATATATATAAATATATAATATATTATGAGATAATATATAATATATAATCTAATCCTGATTAATTATTTTCATTAATTTATTTATATATTTTTTCATTTTATATATTTAGGTTCGTGAGTAAGTTCAAGTTAGGCCAAGCTCAAGTACAAGTAAAACTTGAGTTTAATATAAAACTTGTCAATCTAAACGAGTTGACCTAAAACTTTAATTTATAGGTTCAATAAAAGCTTAACTCGATCACAAGCTTAATAATTTTATAAATGAATCTAGTTTAAACTTTTAAAAACTCCACTTGTTTGTAGCCCTAAACCAAAACCAGGGATCTGACAATTGGAGGCGGATAAGCCATGCGGGGCACCTTTACCTATGTTTAGGGGTAAGAATGCCTGCTTTTGTGTGCATATGAGCACAACAATTTTTTCCATTGCACTAAAACTGGAACAAGTAAAATTAGATTTCCAAGTTAAGCATACAAATTACTCGTTAAGCCATCTTGAGATTTGCTTAATACTAAAAGTGAAACATCCGTTATAAGTTCGTTTTTCTTTTTCTTTTTCTTTTTTTTTTTATATGTTTGGAATAGATTTCATTTTGAGAGAGTTGAAAAAGCACTATCTCGTTGGAAGGTTCTATACATCTGCCCTTTCTTAATACATTTCTTTAGACAAAAACTCCGTTTTTTTCTCTTTTCGCCAGGTAACGGGTAGAATTAAAGTTTTATTGACTTTTTCTTTTCCTTAATATTTATATTTTTCTTATATGTGCAAGCCCTATTGATAGTATTAATTGTATTAGAAAAAGGGAAATTGAAACCCATTACTTTGTGTTGAGGAATTCTGACTGAAAAAAAAAAATGGAAAGAGGTATATTTACTTACGTAAAAGGACATTGCTCCTGATACAATTACTCGAGTTCTCGACTCCCTAGTTTCAACAATACGCACATAGGTTCCGAATAAGAATTTTAACAAAAAGAGAGTGAAAAAAATAATAATAATAAAAGAAGGATCAAATCCTCCATATTTGAAATATTATGGGCCAGTGCTGCCATCTTGTTGCCATCAGCATTTTCAGAGAAAACCTATTGTTTTAGGATAATTATTTTGAGAAAAACATTTTTTCTTCCTTATATTCCTTTGTTTATTAGATTAAAGAAGTATTTTAATTAGAAAATATTGTTCTCACAACAGCCAATGCTAACCTTTTTCTCAAAAAAAAGTTCACACTTTTTCAAACAGAAAATCATTTTTTGAATGAATCTTTACCATTAATAAAATAGAATAGCTATTCCTTCCCTATAAATCTATTTTTACATATAGTTATTAGAATAGTTATTCTACCAAATTGCAATTATTGTGAAATAAAATATTACAATTCCTATGTAGAGTCAAAAGAGTGGCTATCCTTTAATTCTTTTTCACTATAATTCCATATATATCTAGCAAACATGAAATGAATTATAAGGAATAATGGATATTTCTTCATTCATTCTTTAAAAATTACAATTTTACTTTTACCTAATTCCACTTTGCAAACCAAATGTAGAATCGACTTTATTTGATTTTTCCTCGATATGCTGTATTTTAAGCATCAAAGGATTTTGGTGGCACATACAAAGATTAATGCTGGTTAAATAACTTTTGAAGGTTGTAATCATAAATGTTAAAACATATATTATATAAAAGATGTAAACAATTATTAATGCACAACTATGAGATATATAAAGTTAGCAAGTCAAGCAATGAAAAGCTTTTCCGATTTTGTTTCAAAACCGACCAAATAAATGAAAATATATATTTTTAAAGAAAATATATATTGAAAAAAAAAAAAATAAGGGTTCCGCTACCTACTAAACTAAAGTTAACTGTTTTTACCTAAAAGTATAAATAAATTAAATCAATTTTGCAAACTACTTAAACTCAACTCGAATTTGTAAATACTTGAACTCAACTCGAATTTTAGTCGAATTTGATTTGATGATAATGAAATTAAACTCAAACTTAAATTACTTAAAGTAGTAAATCAAACCAAACTTAAGTTTTAAAATACTAAGCTCGCAATCCCGATTAAACTTAAAATAATTTTTAATTTATTTAAATATAAGCAAATCTAGTATTAATTAGAAAAACTTTACAAAATTTTCAAACTTAATTGTGCTAATCAAATCGAACTCGAGTTTATTATATATATATATATATATTTTTTCAAGTGAAACTGAGGCTAAAAATTTAAAACTCAATCTAAGCTCGAGCTCATGCTTTTTAGTTCAACTCGATTCAATTCCATCCCCACCTTGGCCTTTCCCTTGTTTCAACGTATGGCAGGAAATAAGAATTAAGATACAAGAACTTGGGAAAACCGAAAAATGCAGAGTTTATATTGTAACTTTGTTGTAAAGAAGAGAAAGTCTTATTACTCATACAATTGTCATGCAAGTACCTCGTACCAAACTAGATTTTATAAGGAATCACACCCCGCAACGTAAACAAACAAGATAAATTTATCCTATTGTCCTCCAAAGGGAGAAAATTTGACAACTGAGCAACATTCAGTCGCGCGGAATCAGCTCAATCGGTTACATCATGGAAAAACTAGGCTTCACTGCTAAGTTGATTCCTCATGTCATCTCACTTAAGCACCCATTATTGTTTCGATGCTGGGACGTAATTAACAATTATGCAGCAACCTTTTTAGATGTCACGGAGTTGACGATGGTAGCAAACTCGGGACCCTGTATCCAAATACAGCACGTTAACAGTGATGAAGTCATTCTGAGAAATAATACCATAGTTTTATGTCCAGAATACGGATAGTGGGTCTGGTTTAATTTAACGTTCAGAAAATTAGCAGAAGAATACCTTTAATGAAGCACCGCCCACAAGGAAACCGTCAATGTCCTCTTGTTTAGCAAGCTCAGCACAATTGCCTCCATTTACAGACCCTGTTAGAAGAAAATCATCTATTATTAGATCTTCTGAAGCCATGGTATTATATTGAGATTCAAGCAACAGAATGTTGACTTGCAATTAAAAATCAGAAAATATTGGCCAGAGATATTTTCAACTCCATAAAATGACACAAGTGGAACTGAAGTGGCAAATCCGATCCACTTACTGAACCAATCCAACATCTTAATCAACAGAAATTTTCCACACATTTGTGAACCATACAAGCAGCACGACTCAGCAAGGTTTGAATTCCTTCACTTCCCAGTTTAAGGGATATGACCAAACTATGTCTACTCGATTTTAAGTTTCATAGGAACCTGTTGCACTAAGTTACACCACATTAACCTGAAGTAGATTAATCTGGATGCTTGCATTAAGTGACATGGTAACACTATGTCTATTTCAATAGATTAATCAGGAGACTTGCCAGTTGCACTAAGTTACACCAAAATCCCATAGCAAAATAAGATTTCTTGAAATAAAAATACATAGGCACCGGTACAAGTTTAAACTATAAAAAAAATCATCATCTTTCCAATCAAATTTCACATCCATAATTGATTTTACCTCCATAAATTATGCGCATCTTGGAAGCAACTTCTGGTGACACATTCTTTTTAAGCCAATCACGGCAAGCAACATGAACTTCCTGAGCTTGCACAGGTGTGGCCACTTTACCAGTGCCAATAGCCCATACAGGTTCATATGCCATCACAACATTATCCCAACTAGGTACAGCATCTGCAAAAGGATGAAAGAAATCAGCTTGAAGTCACTACTTCCCAATTCATCCATCATATGAAAATTCTTCTAGAGAGCTTTCATCCACCAAAAAAAAAAAAAAAAAAAAAAAAAAAAGAGGACAACAAATCACCTGCATAGGCCTTCAATTGCTGAAAGCAAACATCAAATGTCTTTCCTGCTTCTCTTTCTTCTAGCAGCTCTCCAATACAGGCAATGACTCCAAGACCCTGGCTCAAGGCATAAGCAGCTTTCTTGCCTATAAACTGGAGTCAGTAGAGAGTTAATACCATGCAAGATATACCCCCAAAAAGATATTCATTCAGCCACAAACATGAATTTCACCTCATCATTTTCACCAATAATGTGCCTCCTTTCTGAATGTCCAAGAATAACCCACTTGCAGCCACTATCTTTAATTTGCTCTGCACTGAAGATTGAAATACATAAGACAAGCTCTTAGAAAATCCATTCCAGTAACCATCATCGAAAATTTTACAAAACAAATTTAAAAGAAATGGTTAGACCAAGTTTTCCTTCTGGCTAGAGAGATTTAATCCCCTAGTCTAAGATCCCCAATGCAATTCATTCAAAAAAACCATCAAGGATTGAACCTACTGCACGGAAATATCAATGAATAGATAATACTTCAGTACCTTAATCTCCATCTAAAATCCATTCCACACCAAAAACTCTCAATATAACATACTGAAGAAAAGACATCTAGAATTTGAGGGAGAGATGCACACCATGACACAAACTAATCCTGACAATATGTGGTTGGTGAACAGAAGATGAGAGCCCTTTATAAGGCTTTCCATGACAAATAACAACACGTGAATGCAGAACTTCCAACTAGGTGACACATCCAATCCCTATGACAGCCAGCGTCACTAACGGTTTTTCTGTGTTTTCCTTCACAAAAGGCCCCTACCCACCAGGAGATGTACTACAAGAAATGAGACAAGTCCGGAGGCTTTCCATTGTAAACAACAGGAGGAGAAGCCAAGAATTAAGAGACAACCAAGCAGCCACTTGATAGCCATTAGTCTCAACTGCATTTTATTCTCCAAGGCAACAAACAACGCATTATGCTTTGGAAGAAAAGCAATCAACAGATACAACACCCTTTCTGCCTCTTGTCATGCAACTGATTTAGTGCTTAAAATGCTCTTAGTAGAAACAGTGCAGTGCTAGTAAGGGATTTGTCAGAAAGATTAATGTATACCATCAAATGTATAATTGGCTGCTTGAGCCAGTGCTGATACCGGCTAAGCAAAAGCTGAGCGATGCAAGAGAGGCTCCAAGATTGCATGCAGAGATCCGATACAGCTACAAGATAATCCACTGATGTTATTGATGAACCAATGCTCTTACAGGCTAATCTACAGAACAGAAGCTTTTCATTTTCTGACATTTTTCAGTAGACTTACGACTTACAAGTGAGTGTACTGGGAATATCTCAACCATGCTATATCTACCATGTGGATGCATGAAAAGTTTGTCTTGCAAGCCAGGTGTCATAGAAGCTTATGAACAAGACATCAGATGTTTGCAGCATAATTGTACCCCCTTAAAGAAAATTATCCTGCAAGACCCTGACTACTAAACAATACGTGCTGCCCAAAATTGGCAGATGGGAGAAGGGACACTGTAGGCCAAGAATGTGTCAACTTTGTTGGTTAATTCATAATCAAACGCACAAAGGTGGATTGCTCACCATGAAGTCAACAAATTCTCTTTCAATACCTATATCAAATCCATATTAATCTAGTGACATGTAATCTCAGTTCAACTTTTCACTGAGAAAGGTGACAACTGATTGTTCATAGATGGACTCAACTCAACTCAAAAGAAGATTACATGCCTAGTTAATTCTGAGGGTATATTTAGATATCAAATGTGCCAAGAGCTCATATTCAACCTTTGCCTGCTAACTCAAAGGGGACAGCAGAGCATACTATTATTTATTAAAATAAAAATAAAATAAAATAAAGACTCCAATCCATGTTCTAGGAGAACCTTAAGAATTAGATAAATACAATAAGATTTATCACCGCAACATGCCCGACGAGGAACAATTAAATACCTGATTTCTCCAGTAAAAGCTCCTCCTTTCCCAATCCAACAATTCTGTGCTGATACCTCTATGCGATCTGTCAATGAACTCTTAACCTGATCGATGTACACAAATGGAGGTGCCACAACAACATCTGTAAAACAAACCAGGAGAGAGAATAACATTAATAAAGTAATTTCAAGCACATGATTTATCCCTTAGATTGCTTAACACAACAAAGCCTGTTGTGAGAACTATTAGACAGCAAATAAACATGAAACATTTAGGTAAAAATAAGCAGATGAAAATAAAAAATCGGGCTATAGAAAAGTACGTGGATGTATAAAAATTAAAACTAAAACTAAAAGAAAAGAAAAAACAAAAGAAATTTCGGTACCACAATCGATAGATGAAACTAATTTATACATTAAGTTTAAAATACTAGCCAATTTCAGATATAACTAACATGAAAGGAAAAAGAAAGCCAATTCTTGCTCAGAGAAGCTTTGTCAATGGCCACATATAGCTAAAAAGAAAATAGATTTAAAGCACACTTTACTTGGACCCTCAAATGTTTTGTGCTTGTATAACCTCTACATGAAAAATTCAAAGAGCAACTAGAAACAAGGGAATTAATTTAAAGTAGTACATGAAACAACCTCTCCATTGGTTCTTGATCACTTTCCCTTTTTTGGTCCTCCCTTTTCATTCCTCCTTTTTCTAATTCCTTTGTTTCCCCTTTTTACATGCCACAGAGCATGGGGTAACAATACAACTCACTGCCTTTGACAAAGTCTAAAAGAGCTATTAATTAACTTCTAAAGCAAGCCACGCGGGAGTTATTCAGATTTTCGGTTTCTTCCTGAATAAGTTGGAGCTTTATGGTATTTCAGGACTGTTTTATCAACTCCTCACAATTTCAAATATGGGCCATATCTCTTGATTCAGCAGAAACTCAAGAGAATTGAGGAAAGGATATTGGTTTCAGCTTTCACTCGATATGGAGAACGAAAAGGGGCAGGAGTGACGAAATCTTAGAGAAGGAAAAGATTAATATGATGCTCTCCACATGTAAGAAGCACATATTACATATATAATCAAAACCATCTCATAAGTTGACTACTAAAGTCACAAAGTCTTCGAAAAACACTAATTATTCAGTCAATTACTCAGAACAAACAAATACCTGCAGACCATATCTAGATCAGAAATGGCACCACAATCAATTAACAAGAATTGAAAAAGCAACCAGTCCAGTATATAATATTAACTTCAAATGACTGATGATTCCTTGACAGTTAAAGTCTAAGAATATATGGACAAAAACAGAAAGAACAAAGAAAAAGCATGTAGAAACTAAATACATTATTTATGTAAAATTTATCTAATCAGCAGAAAAATTTCTTATCTACTCAGAGAAGTTAATTAATATGATACGTACAACTCATAAGTATCCATTGTGTAAAGATACAAGACATCAAAACTAAGCCAGGTCAAAGTTAAATGATCTAAGAGACAGGTCATGACTCACCAACATCAGGCTCCAATGTGGCAGCATTCAGATCAGAAACAAGCTTGCTAATGGAGTCCTTTGTCCCATTCTGGAATGAAATGTAACAATGAGAAAGGTTATTGAAAAGAAAGCTTGCTTATATAATGGAATGAAAAGGTTCCTTCCAGGCAATAGTCATAGCAGCAATGCAAAAGAAAATCTAAGCAATGGTGCACAAGACAAGTATAAGTAACTAAAACTCAATAGCATGACATGCAGAAAGAATACTAAAGAAATATAGGTCAGAGACACAAGAAATACAGCTAAGTGAGGAGGTTAAATTAATTCATTGCTGAGGCAATTACACCAATTTCTTTCCTTGTTTGGGCAATTTCATAACCCAATTTGAATCATAGTAGGGCTTTACGGTCACATAGATTTCTAAAGAAGTACATCAAGCATCTTTTAAGAGTCCAGACAATTTAATAAACAGTTGGAAAAGAAGAAACTTGTGCATGAAGAAATTTCATCAGACAGGCTAGTCTTCTACATAGCTCTATTTCTTTAAGGCTAATGAATGAAGTCTTTATCCTTGGCACCTACCAGTTCCACAGAAGGCACATTAATGATAGCTCTTCAACTCACATATGAACTAAAAGGATGAAATGTTGAGCCACATATGGAATCCATATGTATAAACGTTAATGACATCCGAAAAAATAAAAAGGGAAATAGCCCTTACACACTTCCAGTTTCCTCCGACAAAGAACTGCAACCATAAAAGCAATAAAGAATGATTAGCACCATGACTGTATCCACAAATAACCACTGAACACAATGAACAGTGTATTTTAAAACATGTGGACAGGTAAATGCAAATTGCTCCAACGCATATAATAGTACCATACAGCCAATTGAACATATACAAAATAAGTTAAGCAAAAATTAAAAACCCCAAGAATATCCTGCAAAACTAGTTTCTAGAAAACCTTAGCAAGAAACAGAAACAATAACCCACAACGGCCACATTAGTTTATCTAATTCTTAGATTCGTATGATCACATAAAACCAACTGATACAAACCGATAATCAAGATCTCTATCCACAAAAGATGTCAAAACATAATTGACTTGTATTTCTTTAACCCGGTCCTTTTTATCCTAACTCTAAGTCTTTGAGTTATAATTCAATTAGCCAATCATTGATTAAGCAATCTGAATTTCCAATCCATCCTTAATATACCAAGACACCATTTGGAGGCATAAAACTTTAGCCGTTTTGCCATATATTGTTGAAGTAAGAATTCAATGACCTTGCATTTTTTACCCATTAATTGTACATAAACCACATAATAAAAGAAATAAGAAATCTAGACCAACTTAAATGCAGAATGTCCCGGTACTGCAAAATTCTAAAATGATATTGCTGCAAGTGCATCCTTTTTGCACTATGGCTTCTCAGTTAAAACGCATTACCATATCTACCCTTAATGAAACAAAGAAATATTGCATTTTCATATTTCAAAAGGGAAATGGGTTTGAGAAAGGAAAATGAGTTTACGGGATCTGACCTTCCCAGTACCAGCCATAGCGACGACTGCACGGGGAGGTTTAGGAGACGCACGGAAGCGGAGTTGAGCATTAACGTGGTGGGAGAGAGAGAAAGCAGGAGAGTGATCGAGGTTATTGGATCGGCGGAGGCCGGAGAAGTTCGTGGTGAGAGATGTTGAAACTGCCGCCATAGCTCAACTAGTTAAGAAGAAGAAGAGGAAGAAGAAGAAGAAGAAGAAAAAGAGGCGAAGTAGCAGCAGTAGAAGAGGTAGTTGGTGGTTGCTTTGAGGATTGGATAGTTTTGTGTGTAGTGCGTTTTGGTGGCCACTCGTAAGTATGATGTTTTCTCGACACAAATATCGGCTTCCCTTGTTTTCGGTTCAGTTCAACCGTTGTTCCGGAGCGTGGTCGCCACGCGATGGGCCCCTAGGTGGTAAGTGCGGCTTAATAAAGCCACTTTTTGAATAAGGGTTTCCGGAAATGAAAACCCTACCACCGAATGTCTTGGACAGTTTTATGCCCTAAGCATTACGTTACTCTTTTAATATCTAACCCGGGGATCATGTCCTTGCCCTCTAAAAACATTATAGATGAAATAAACATGGAAACCAAAATTAACAATTCAGACCAGAAACATCCCATAGATACCAATTCCCTATCATATCTTTCACAACAATGGTTTCAAGATCCAAAGGAAAGTGTAACACCGCAAATCGCGTCCCACTTTTTGCTAAACCATCAGCACGTTAATTAACTTCCCTATAGATACGTGTATTATATTTATTAAAGTGTTGGAGGAATTGAGGACATGTAGAAAACACGTACTTAGAGAGTGTATATTTGAAATATAAGAAATGATAAAATCGCCCACGGAAATGAAAGACTTCGTTACGAATGTTGTCGCTTTAGTATCTTTGCACTAAACTCCTTTTAGGGCACAAATTTGCATAAAAATAAAAAAGTGGCAATTTGGACATTGTACTTTACATGTTAGAGAAATTATAAAATCTTAGAGGACTGATATTTTAGCATATAAGATTCCACGTAGGAAACGGAAGTACTAATAATGTATATTAGTTTTCAATGAAATGGATTTGATAAGATTGTTTTCTTTTTAATAGTTGTTAGATGTATAGTTGTTTGAAAAAATAAATGAATAACTAACTTAGTAATAATAAAAATCAAGTACAATATACACTCTTAGACAAAAAAAAAAAAAGGGTACAACACGCATGATCGATAGTTATATACCACTATCCGCATTATGACACTTTTATTTTTAATGAATTTTTAGTACTTATTAGAAGTGAGGGTAATAAAGTGGATAGGGTATAAGTTTAAACTCGTACCCTACCCTATAATTATAGGTTCCTAAACTTTACTATTTGTATCTTACCATGTGGTATCATAAACCTATCATATACCCCGTACCTTGTAAATTATATAAGGTATAAAATATTTTGTAAAACTTATAAATTTCAATATGTCTAATTTTTACTTATTTTTCTTTTCTTTTAATTTTTTTCATTTATTTTTATTTTTAATCATTTTCTTCATCGATCATTATTATACAAACATATCAATTTTAATAAAATTCCGATCTTAACTTTAAATACTAAATAAATAATTACAAAGACAACTCATTTGAGAGCTAACTTATTTTGATAATAAGAATATTTCTAAACTACAAATTACAATCCCTTAAATCATAGTCAGCAACAGCATCCATAATAATGCTCTATGTATCACAATTATAAATCCTAATCTTTCGACTAAATCTTTTTAGACCATAAACCTTAATCTTGGATAAGGAAAAAAAAGGCACAAACATTAATCTCGAATAAATCTTAACTTAAACAATGTTAGATAAATTTATTAGGAGATATTTTTCAAGCCTAATATAAAGAAATTATTGAATCAAAAGAAAATAAGTTAATAATATACATTGTTTAATTGGTTTTACACAGATTCTTTCTTTTTTTTACTACAGTTAAGTTAGATATAGTAAATGAGAAATATAGAGTGGGAAGAAAATGTAATATATAAAATATTAAAAAGGAAAAGACTAATATAAGTATATCAAATTTAATCTAAGATTTCTCGTGGATCGCATTTTGTCTTTTAAAAAAAAAAATCCATACAAATGAAATAATATTATTTTTTATTTATTAATTTTATTTTATTATTATTTTAATGTAAATATAAGATACGTTGAAACATATACCCTATATACCTCATAATACAAGTTCTAGGGAAAGTACAGGATACCCAAAACCTTATGCTCATACCCTATCTTATAGGTATAAATTTCAAAAAATTATTACTCAAAACATACTTTGTGACCTTAAATAGCCACCTAGAACCTACCCAATTGAGCAAGATCGCCCTACTTGTTGTAATAAAAAAGAATGAAAAAAAATAAATTAAACATAAGCAAACTAATTCACTAATATGTCTTTAATTTGTTCTAAATTAAGGATTATGAAAATCTTACAGATATTAAAATACCAATGTGGCTTACTTATTTATGTACATGAACGAGAAGAACACATAATATCCTTTACTATAACTAGCCAAACAATAGAATTTTTTAATACACCTTTTAGGAGCTCCCTTACCTAAAATGGTTACTTTCTTAAAATCAATTATATAGCCAAATTATAGCTACAAATAAATTATATGTCCTCTATCAATCCAATCGATTTATTTTTGATATACAAGATCCTCATATGAGATAAGTATAAAGAATACTTTGAATCTCGAAAAATAAACTTAGCATCTAGATTATTTCTATCTAATAAGATTTAATGAGAAAAAGGGTGTCTTAGAAGGTTAGGTATGTAAAGAGCACAAAATAGTTTAATCTTTTAGAAGGCTAAAGTTTGCCTTACAAATACATTTTTCTTCCCTTTTATAGGGAGAATTGGTACACATATGGATACATACTAATTATGTGATGAATATAAAAGGTTGCTAAGATTCCTAATTATTTGGTAAACAAAGTCAACTTGACACAAATAAAAATTAAAGTCGTTACATGGAATATATTCCTGACATATGGTACTAATTTTATTATAATGCTATAATATTCCTAAAAGACAATAACACATAATACAAACTTTATTCTAAGGCTGCAATATTCCTTATTAAAGCCATTGGATTTCACTAGCCATAGTCTTTTGTGCAATGGCCACCGGTCCACAAATTATTTACATATTGGTTCATGCGAGGGTAACAAATTACTCTCATAAAAGTAATCAAAGACAACTTAGTCAAGATTTTGGCTATAAACAACAAGATATTTTGCCTCCATTCTACTAATATCTTGCTTATGTTATGATAATGCTTACATTATTTGAGGAATTATCTCTTGGTAATCTTTACCATAATCCCATGAAACTTTTGATCCAAAGGGTTTTAGCCAAATCTCCTTTGGGATTGTAAGATTGGCAATGCATAACTTCCTTTGAGTTTCCCTGTACCAAGTATCATCTTATCTTTTTGTCGCAAACGTATCCATCAAGGAAAATTCAAGAAGGAATTAGGTAATTTTGAAGTCATTCAATCTCAACCCATTCTTATTGTAACTATACCAAAACTTTTATGTTTGATGCATTAATGCCTGGATTTCCTCTGGATATTTTATCAATCCATTCTTATATGACATGTTCCTAAACAAATAAGGTTCTAAACCATCCTAACATTTCCATTCACTGAAGTAAATGATTCAATTCTGGAGTACTTTTATTCCTTGTAGAAATCGGAGCGCTTCTAATATTAACATCTAGACAGTTGTGGTGTAATGATGGATTAAATGATGTATGAAGTACCAATAAAACCACTTAAGCTATTATGGAAATTGTGATTCTTGATATGAACTAAAAATATGCGAATGGATAAATGGATACTTTGGATGTAACCGAATGGTCTTAAATTCAACCATCCATATAGTCTAAACACTAAAAATTGATAATCCTAGATTTTTCTCTTTAATTTCTCATCAAATTTGTTTCTTGTTGTAATTTACTTGAACTTGAAGGTCTTATCTCCCAATATCTTCTTGGCCTTGAAGATTGGGATGGTTTTGGATAATTGCACATTGTGATTAAGGAGATTTTAGCCATATATCTTTGTTATATTGAGTTCTTGAGAGGAAATCAACGATAGAATTATTTTCCCCTTTGATAGGTTTGACCCCATAAGAGTACTTTGAGAACCATTTCTACCACCTTAGCAATTGTGGATATGGAACAGTTTTTTGCTTAAATTGTAGCATCCTAGGAAAAGAAATAATGTTCATTTTTATCTTAAAATGTACTCCCATAAGATGATATTCAAACTTCTAAATAGATATTTTACTACAAGTATCTCCTTAAACGTTAAGTGGTAGTGAATTTCCAAATCATTAAACCTGCCACTACCATATCTACATATCTATCTTCCCTTTTCTTCTTACTCCAAAAGAATGACTCCACAATACTTGCCACTTACATCTGTCTATAAAATTAACTACTTTCCTACTGGTATCTTCAAATGTGGAACTTTCTAAAGTTTTTCCTTCAGAAGTCTTATCGCATTCATTTGTTGATCATCCTATGGTAGATGATCTTTTTTCAATGTCTTTGATATTATAGTATACTGCTTAGATATTTTTGGAATAAAATCTCAGAGATAGTTAACTATCCCTAAGAATAGCTGAATTTGTTTTATGTTAAAATACTTATCAGGAAATTTTAGCAATTCTTGGGTAATGGATGACTTAA
This sequence comes from Lumnitzera racemosa, assembly GCA_024138005.1. NCBI lineage: Eukaryota > Viridiplantae > Streptophyta > Magnoliopsida > Myrtales > Combretaceae > Lumnitzera > Lumnitzera racemosa. Next base: position 25,876,215 of record JAMXBC010000011.1, read on the forward strand.
GCTAGTAATAGCTATCTTTAATCCTCATGCCAAGGAATTCTATTTCATTCTTGGCAGTTTTCATCTTCTTTTCTAACAACATTATCACAAATGATATTATTATTTCACAAAATTTCTACAGTAACTCTATATGGGATTCTTCATCTGGATTGTAAAGTAGTATGTCATTTATATAGGCGATAGCACTATTCATAATGGGCTAAAATATCTTTATCATTGCCTTTTGGAATAGTGTCATCTTACCATTGGTAGTGGTGATTAGGTATGCAAACCTTGTTTTATGCCTATCCGTAGACGAATACCTAACTGTTAGAAGCTTGCCTTTAGATCAAACTTTGAGAAAATTCTTACTTAAGCTATATTTTAGAGTAATGTAATCTTATTAGGTGTAGGAAATTTATCATTATGAAGAAAATAATTTAGAAGGTAATAATTGATCACAAGCCTTAACTTCTCTCGAGCATGCTCTACTTGCTAATCAACATAGCAGGCTTGATAAGCCCACTATGAATTTATGCCTCATTTAATTCTCATTAAAGAGGTTCTTGATACTCCTATTCTCCAAGTTGTGCATGTTCAAGTTTTATTCCTAGATGACTTACCTTGGTTGGATTAATCTCTTTCTTCTTCTTAAAATTGAGCATAAAAAAAAATTCCTCATTCTTTCTTAATGGATGATCACACTGCTATAAAAACTTGGTATGGTTTTTTTGCATTTTTTTTTCTTCAATTTCTTAATGATCTCTAGATAGACATTCTAATAATTGCATAGAATCGTGAGATATCAATATAAGATTTGCGATACTTCTTATACTTTATCCCTTCTGAGTAGATTTTTAGCTATGGAAGCCTAGACAGGATATCCTACTCTATCATGATATATTTATTAGGAAAGGGTGAACCTAGGATAGGAGTTATAATATAACATCCAAGAAAGAATTGGATTTTAATTGGTTTGCTTTTCAAATAAACTTTGAATTCCTCATTAGGTGTTGTGACAAAAGTTTTAGTGAATAGACTCCATAATTCCTTAGCTAACACATCAGTGTTCAAGATATGCTCAATAGGCCCTATACCAATGAAGGCAATTACAAGAATTACCTTAGCATATTTGCTTGTAAGAATATGAATGGGGATGTGACATGTTCACGGCATGCTTAGCATATCTTCCTTAAAGGTAAGTCTTCAATGAAGTAAGACACATCTCCTGAATCTAGCCAGTCAGGGCTAGATGTTTAAGAATAAACTTAGAGAAAAAATAGTGTTTATCTGAGATTTCCTCATCTATTGAAAATAATGACTCAATGTCATTTTCTTCACCAATTTGAATGCTTGTCTTTTTAGAAATCACTTAGATCACCTTTTGAGATCCTTTGTTAAGACATTATTTAGCATAATGTCCAAACTTGTTGTAGAGGAAGCAATAGGAACGTTTCCTTCTTTTCTTACTCTTTGTTTCAAAAATACTTCCACTTGGTTAGCTTCCTCCTTGTTTTTCGTTTGTATTGTCTTGCCATCACAAGTCATTGGAAATATTTTTTCTTTATAGAGGAGCATGTGAAATCCCTATTAAAGTATTTGCATTTAATACATAAGTCTGACCTTTTGCAAATTTTCTAAAGGATTTTACTTCCTTGAATGTAGTCTTTTATTGTCTACTTTTTTTCATTCACATCTTCTATGATAATATGTAGAGTTTATTGTATCTCTCTAATGGATACATCAATAGATCTCTAATTCCTCAATTGAAGAATCCTTTCTATGCCTTTAGCCTGCGATTCTAGGATAGAAGATAAGACTACCAGCTTAGAGTGATCTACTCTAAGCTGATAAAGTTATCGGACCATTCTTTTGTAATATAAATCTAGGGCCTTTCTTTTGAAAGAACAACACTTCCGTTTAAAAACCTCCTTTCTCTTGATTTCTTTGCAATCGTCAGGACTCCTTATTAAGAATAGATGCAATGTCTTGATAGTTTGACCAACTCAATTTGATTAAAAAAAGTGAGCTAATCTCTTTCGGGCATTATACTCCACTAATCAAGGATTCCAGTAGACTTGGAGACAAATTTTGAGAAGACTTTAGCATAATTAGGTTAAGATAATGGCCTCGTCGTTAAGCATGAATGAAATTCCTGAAGCTGTTTAAGCCACTTAAAATAATGGATATCATCAATGGTGAACATTAAAGTTCCTTTGGATGGTTTTCTTCCTATGGTTGTTGGCTTAGGATTAGATGTTTTGGATCTCATCTCCTCATCATCATTGCTCCTACCATTAAGAGTGGCAGGTTTTTCATGGATGCTTGAGAGCTTTCACAACTAGAATAATATTGGCTTTCCTAACTTAAGTCTAATCATAGCCAGAGTTTAAATCTAACTCAATTGTTGAAAGGTCATTGATTGACCCCGTTTCTTCTTCAATAGAGCTCCAATTTTTTAAGAAGACTTAAGTGTCACACTTCTTGTACTTTATTTATTATCTAAGTGGGTCTATGCAATCTTAAGAATTGTTTGTTCTTGATATTCTTTAAGAAAAGTCTTAATAGGATCATTTTCTTCCTTTTTCTTAACCATATAAGATCTTGGCTTTAGACCTAAATCATGCATGTCATCATCACTCCCCAGCCTTTAGGTATCATACTGATCTCCTATAGGTGAAGAATGCCCTGACCTTTATCCAAAACTAGAGCTATCATTAGCTTTTTCTCTCTTTCTTTTAGCCACTTCCACATCTTTAATATGGCTTCTCAATTCCACAATAGTCTTCGCAGAAGATCCCTGGCCTCCTTTTGATATTGAAATGGAGGTCTTACGAGGTTTCTACATCCTAGTAGTCATGGAAGGATCAAACTTAGAAGGTAGTCCTCTCTGTTTAGCTTTCAAGATTTCGATTTAGGCCTTCAATTTTCTAATTTCCGCTTGCTTTTGTTCCACAAATTCATTTAAAGTAATCCTAAGACTAAGTACAACTCTTCTAACCTCATTCAATCTTTTTTAGAGGACTACAATCAATTGGGCAATCATCTTCTTTCCTTTCAACAAAAGACGATCGTCACTAGATACCTTCAACATTTAACCCTATTTTTCTTAGCATCTTATTTTGTGCTAAAGCATCATTAGTTTACTAATTCAATACATCTTGCATTGCACTCCTCTTCTTTTAGTTTCCCTAAGTACTAGTTCAATAGGATCTCTTATCATAGGGGCGTGACAATAACCTTCTGTTTGGTATTTTGATAGAAGGAAAAAATTCTTATCTTCATCAGTAGGCTTCATCATAAAAAAAAGGCTTATGAATCTCCTTTCCTTTGGAAGATGTGGTAATACAAAAATAACATATATTATCTATGATTAATTTATACTATTTAAGACCTTAATCAAGTTAATTTTGTGTAATTCTGAGCTTAATTGGTTTAAATTTCATTTTTAGGGACTTTCGAAGCATTTTATGAAGTTTTAAAAATTTTAAGCACTTTTTGGAGTAATTTGAAGCAAAAGCACTAATCATGAAATGAAGTAAAGAAAGTTTGAACACGAATAAAGCAAAGAACAAAGTCCAACTTCATTTGATTTAGGGAGATTGATGATTTTAGATTAAGTTTTGGAAGATTTAAAGATGTTTGGATGAATTTTGAAGTCTTAGAAAGGACCATACTCATGAACAATAAACGTGTATTGAAATCATTAGCAAAGGAGTGAGAAACGAAGCAAAATTGGTATCTAGGAATGACCACGGCCATAGTCATACCCATGGTCACTACAACAAGCAATTTTATTAATTTCAAAGCTTTTGTTTGAAGAATAAGTACATGCCTAGCCATTACAGCTGTGTACCTAAAGCATGGTCATCCTCAAATAAGCGAATTTTTTTATTTTTGCAATGCATCTTCTATTTTAAGACATATAATATTCAATGTATCTTTTATTTTGTCAAGTCTCTTTTTATAAATTTAGCCATGCTCATTATAAATAGATATTTAGGCTAGTGTTTTCAAAGACAGCTTCCTTAGGTAAGTTCTAGTCTAGAATATTGAAGATGTCTCTCAATTTAGTTTTCCTTTCTCTTTTATTATGTTGTTACTCTTTTAATTTACTCTTAGTGAGTCATTGTTGAAATTTAGTTCCTTCTTGCAACAATTATTCTTTCTTTCTATGATGATATAATTATACCGAACGTATTGTCTTCCTTTAGTATTTACCACAGTTGCTAATTGGATGTTTGAGTTTACTATAGAGTCGTGAGGCTTATAGTAAATAGACAAGCATAATTAGCTTGCAGTAAATCGACAAGCATAATTAGAAGAGTTTCAATGCGCTAAGAGATTAGGTATTGGATCTCTTCAAATTAGGGAATCCTAATAGCAAGATTCATATACTTCATATGATCTTGAGATGCTCTATTTAATAGTGATGCGAGTAAAGAGGGTCTTAAGATTAGGAATTAGCCAAAGACGTGAGTTTAGTTAATTTTGAATTCAATTTTTGTAGGAATAGGATTAAAAATCTCTACGGTCCAGAGAATAATTGAGATTAAATAGTTGTACGGAACTAAAGAGTAAGCAATAAATAGTTCACTAAGGATTATGTTCTTTTTATTTTAATTAATTGATGCTTGTTTACTTTAATTAGCTTAGTTTTAATTAGCCTTATTGTTTTATTTGTTCTTGTTTACTTTATTGCTTTTATGTTATCAAGTCTTGTTCTCCTTTCCTAAATAATCACAATTTATTTTATATTGATAAGTTAGGCGATTAGATATTTTAGAAAATTGCCAGAAATTAAGTTCTCAACACGCTAGTTCCTTATCGAATTAACACTTGGACTCTTGTTAGTTTTAACTATACTATAACTTAACTACATACACTTGCTTGCCAGTGACCAAAATGTTGTGGCCTAATTATCTGATTGACTTACTTTTTCTGAGGAATTCTGGATAAAGTTGTCTAGATATTTCTCAACTTAGGTAAAAGAGAGTTCTAACATCCATATTCTCTATTGTGTAAAATACATTGTTTAGATTTGCCTTCTTGTATTTTTATTTAAATCTGTACCGTGAAATGAGTTAAGAGTAGAAGCACTAATGCCTCATCATTCTTCATGAAGATTTATGATATATGTGGCCAATTTATCATTTCTCTTGAAATACAAAAGGCAACGCATTAAAGACACCATAAGCAAGTCTATCCACTTGAATGTTATAGATAACTAGATACCTGCATTTCCTTAAAGTATAGTAAATAATTATATGAAATAAATTATTTCTTTGTATCTATATCGTGCGATATTGAAAAAAAGGTGCTCCTAGTAACATCCCATTTTATTAGTAGTTAACAAAAGCAATTTTATTTGAAATTGCTTTGGTTAGATTAGATACATGTGAATATGACTACAAGTTACTAAAAAAAAGTTCAAGGATATTTTAGTAATATGATTAACATTTCATAGATCAAAAGTATGTAAGATACTAAAGGCTTTACTAATATAGACTATGGTTTATTGGCTTTATTTACTTAATTAAGTTTTAAAAGAATTAAAAAGAGAGAATTACAGTGGAGGGTATCAACATTTAGAAGCAAGTTTAAATAAGAGATCAATGTTTCGATAAATGCAAATAAGGGATTGACATTTCAATGAGTGGTTAAATTAAAAGATTATCACAATAAAACATTGTTGATTCTAGCTAATGTGTTTATTATCTACCATGTAGCACCGATGTGGTATACATGTAGAAGACACTTGGTATTGACATGTACATATTAATAATAAATAAATAAATAAAATAAAAAATACTAATAAATTAAGGAAATTTAAAAACTATAAAAAAAAGGAAACAGATAATAAAAATCTAAAAACAAATATTTTAATATGTCTAATGTATATAATGTATTATATACATATAATGTATTAAAAATAGAAAATCAAAAAAAGAAAAAAAAGAAAAATATTCAAAAAAGAAAAGGCTATCCCCCAACATTAGGGTAACTAGTTCGACCTAAAATAACAGGTGGAGCGACCTACTTAAAAAAGTGGATCGTCATCCCACCAACTAGCCTAATGGACAACTACCCCATGGTCGGATTTTTGAAAAAAGAAATAAAATAGGTTGTAAAACCCAATCAAGTTGCACAACCATATCAGGTTTTATGCATTTTTTTCTTTTTAGATCTAGCCATGAGGCAACTGCATAATTATTTCAAGCCGAACCAGGTACCCCTTAGACTTAAGGTGGTCAATTTCTTTTATTTTATTTTATTTTCTTTTCTTTTTTATTTTCCTCGGATTTTTATTTTTAATTAATTATAAATAATATTATATACATTATACATATTAAAATATTTACTTTTAAATTTTTTATTTTTATTGTTGATTTCCTTTCTTTTTGTTATTTTTAAATTTCCCTAATTTTTTGGTAATTTTTTCATTTTATTTATTTATTTATAACTAATATATACATGTTGTTGTTAATAGAGATCCGCACTTGGTAGTAATTCTAGAAAGAGAAAAACAAGTTAGGCTTTAGAGGGTGCTAAGGCTAGTCTGGTATAACTACTCCGATGTTTAAGTTAGAGTTTTGTTTTGTGTTTAAGGAGTAAGTTTATGAGTAAGTAGTGAGAGAGTGTAAAGTGTTCTTACAATAGTTATGCTCCCATATTTATAGGCATCTATCTCATAACTAAAATTGTAAGCAATTCAATTACCTAAGACACATGGAGACTCCTTAATTTAGTCACATGTCGGATGTCATGGGAAGTGGGTAGTTGTACGGTTGAGGTTAGCAGTTCTTAAACTGTTCGCATCCTTTATTGAACTCAAATGTTTAACTAAGGTAGGTCAAGCTTTCTAACCTACTGGATGACTAAGCCTTAAGTCCTCATGGTCGTTAAACTAAGTCAATAATGCAACTTGTTGGAAACAAGTCTTAAAACTAGGTCAACACAGTACCAAAGAATTGCTAAAGAAGGTGAAAATTCACTAACATCATTTGCATCTCACCTCCTCCACCCCCCTCCCCCCTCCCTTAACTCCCATGGTTGAGGACTCAAGAATGGAAATCAGTAAAAGGCATCTTCAACAAGCGTAAGCAAGTAGGCAATCATGCTTATGCTTTTTTGCCAATTCGTATACTATACGCATACGCATGATAATTGTCAGATTAGCCATCATTACATAACATGCTTTTGTAACTGCATGCTACATCACGTCCATTAGATTCTTGTCAACAAACATGTGGCTTTCATTTGTACTTCACAATCAAATCATGTTTAGATCTCAATAGTTATCTTTAGTTCCCAAGAAAGAAGATTGCATTTAACTAGTGCTTATAAAAACCCTTAAGAGCAAGATGATAAACCGTTACAACTATTCACCATCACAAACCACCATCATGTTATAGTATACTTCTTCTTCTTCTCGCTCTTTTCTTTTCATAGACGCCTCAAAAAAATTTCAAGTTCTTCATAGATTGCAAACTGATCAAGTATGGCCAGAATTAGAATCCGTTCTACCTCCGAGGCTACTCCTTCTCCTAATAAGAAGCCATTGGATTAGCCTTAACACCCAATAGTTCAGCTAATAGTTCAATAGAAAGGTATGAGAAGCTTGTACGCATAAATGCATTACCAATATATATTTACCCTGAGGATGAGACGGTAACTAGGTACCTTTACAATAATATTGTATATGATATCGATTCTCCTGATGGAGTAGAAAGTAGTATCGTTAGGGCAGTCGTAGCTAACTACAATAAGTATTTTGAGAATCTTCTAATAGATTGGAAATTACATAGGCCTAGGAGGGATGAGAGAGTGTGTTTTCCTATTAATCATGAATTTTATGTGTACTTAAAGTATTTTGAGTTTGGTTTGCATTTTCCCTTTTCTGACTTTCAAAAAGCTTCCTTTTTTTTTTTAATTATTTTCAGGTGTCATTGAGCATGTTTTCCCCAAACACTTATAGGATTTTAGTTGCTTTCAAAATAATCGATGAAGAACTTGAGGTCAAGGCTACCGTGCAACTTTTAGATATTTCTTTACGATAAAACACCAGATTAGTGGATAGTTCTATGCAGTTGCTAAGTACAACCTAAAGCTTATTGATGGTTTGGTGTCTAAGATCCATAACTGGCATGATAAGTACATATCGGTTAGGTTGAAAGTAGATTTAGATTTCTAGAGTATATGGTTAGAACCCATTAGGACTAATGATATAAAACTATTAACGAATGATTTTTTTGTCGTAAAGAAGATCCAAGATAGGCGGTGAAACAAGATGTTTCATTGGGACATTGAGAGGATTATCCAGCGTCATTAGAATGGAGAGCCAATATTTTCTGACAAAGAGGAAGGTACGACTCATTCTTCTTATCTTACCGAGCTGAGCCGAGTTAGCAAAGAGGGGTCAATCTAAACAATTCATGGGGAGACCTTTAGCCTTTTAGTTTCACTCAACATGATCTTGTGAGTTTTATGTTTTTAGCATTTTAGAATTCTAATAGTCTCTTTTACTACAAACATGGGTGTAGGCAATGTTGATTTGGGAAAGCTGTTGACCCAAGAAAAGGTTAGGAAAAAGCAACTTAATAAACATGCTACAAAAGCCACTATTAGGCAAGACGAAGTATGGTAAACTAGAGAAAAATAAGTTGCTAAGAAAGAAGTAATCCCACAATAAGAGAATGTTCCCAAAGCTATGTAAGAAAAAAGTGTTGTCTAATGTGAAGAAGACTGTTGTTGAGAAACCAACCAAAGAACCAAACCAAGGTAAATAAAGTGTTTGCTCCCCATCTTATATGTAGCATTGAAAGCCAATTGTTTCATCATTTTATCATTTTCATACAGAAGATTAAGGAGGCCTACAATTCTTCTAAAGCATAAACAATTGTAGTCGTGAATGCAAGGATCAAAGCTAAGATGGAGGCTGAAAAGTTGAATGGGTAACTCAAGTCTAAGTAGAGGGCTCATAAGGAGGTTTTCTGAATAGTTGTTGACTTTGAAAAGTCAAAATTATGAGTTGTTCAAGGAGACTTAGGAATTAAAGGATCAACTCCAAGAAAGAAAGAAGAAGTGTTGGAGCTTAGCACAAACCATTGTCTCAATGAGTGAGGAAGAAGACAACTAAGGGCCCAAATAAAAAATTTGAATATCAAGAATTCCAATCTTGAAGCCTCAGTTACTAAACCAGAGCAGGCTTCAAAGGCAAAATCTTTCATGGAGGAAGCTTTAAAGATCGTCACACCAAGCAAACAATATGAGAAGTTTCTCTAAAGGAAGCTGTTGGAAGGAGTATAGCTTGCTAAGGAGGAAGTGTTGAAAGTCCACCTTGATTATGAACTCTCTTGCCTCAAATTTGCCAATGTTGATAATGAAGAGGGCTATAGTGATGATGAGGAAGAGGTTAGCATTAAGGAAAGAGATAATAATCGAAGGCATGGTGGTAATCCCCCTACGATTGTTGAAAACCTTTTGCCTCCTGACAAGCTTACTCTAAAGGATGTTCCCTCTACTCCAATCGAAGTAATCAATGTTGACCAGGATCCTAACTCAACCAACACTATCAAGGAGAATTTTGCTAATCAATCATCTAGCTGATTATTTGTTTATGATTTAAACTTTTCATCAAGTCGAGATGTTGACCATTCTTATTGTAATTTTTGAACTTATTTCAATTATCTTACCAGTGTATTTGCATGTTTAATTTTAGTACATTTTATTTTATGCACTTGATAATCAAAGTATGCAATTTGCCTAAAAAGGCTTCTAATGAATTGTGTTTAAATCCATGTTTTGATTAGGGTAGTAGTCATTTATCCACTAATCCTTATAGGAGTAAATAGAAGAAGTTCATTAATCATTTTAGATCAAAATTTATTCTAAGTGTTTGAGTTTATTGACCGAACTAGATTAGAGTTTATCAAGATTAGTCGAGTCCATTGACCGTGTTAAGTCAAAACTCATTGAAACCATTTAAGCTCATTGACCATATAATGCTAGGACTTCCTTAACTCGTTAAGCATACTAGGTCAAAACTTTATTAAAACTAACTCGTTTACCATGCAAGCTTGAACTATATTATTCGTTAATCATAACTTGATCAAGATTAATCAGAAACATCAATGCAAAGCTACGCAATAGATTAGAAAACAAACTTTTCATTTTGTCAAAGGGCTATCATCTTACATAGTTTGAAAACAACTTCTGAATGCTAAAACATGAGAACAACACTTTCCAAACAAGAAATTAAACACAACTATTCCAATTACAACTTCAAATTCTTAAAATTACATACCCTTAGAGATTTTAGTAAGGCAAGTTGTTTCCTCTTTTGGTCGGTTTCAAGTGAGAGAAAAAGGAAGTGAAAATGAAATGGAAAGTAAGAGAAAATGATGCAAGAGTAGCCGGTTGGAATGGGAGTGAATGTGTGTTTAAGAAGCTTGAAATTATTGTCTTGTAGCATACACAAAAGTCAATAATTATACGTGATGAAAATTGACTATAAGATCATAAAAATCGAATTTAAAAAAAAAAGTTATACGTGATTGAACTTTTAAGTAAAAACCGAAAAAAGATACGAAAACTAGTCAAGAGTATAACTTAAGGTATTTTAACTTAGTATCCTAAGTTTATATCAATTCCTTATAGTATTATGATTTCGATGATCAGGGAACACAGCGTACAGAGACGACTTGCCTCCAAATTACTTTAACTGACTTTATGGCAAAGTGAGTAAATTCCCGATAACTCTTTACTTGATTTTGCTTATAAAAATAGATGTATCTAAACTTATATATATATATTTGGATGTTTGTGGGATATGGGAAATGCATGCGTTTGGATTTGTGAACTAAATGCTATGACTTATTTATTATATAATAATGGGAATTGTTGTGATAAATTTATACATACGATTGTATTGAATGAAATTGTATGATCACCTTGAAAAATCAGATTAACCATCTATCTGATTAAGAAATAAGATGAATCATGCATTCCCCATATTACATTCAAATAACATTGACTGCCACTTCACGCAAAAGATGGGAAGGGACTTACAGGAGGACAAGCCTCCTGCAGGATTGGGAACTCACTATGTCATCATTTTTATTGAGTCTCTGTCCTAAGCTGATGGGCTTACTAGATGCCGGGAAATGCCAACCGTCAGTGAACGGCCAGGTCTTATGGCTTCTGCTTAGGGAGTATGTTGGTAGATTGCGAAGGCCACTACACTACTAGACTTGGGGTTTTAAAAATATGATTTGTTATTCGATAAAGAAAGTATATACATATATGTATATATATAGTTTTGTTTTGACTTAAGAACAATAGTGCAAATGAAATAAAACCCAAGGTTTAAAACTCAGATTTTGGTTTAGATCAGTTAATTATCTCCAAACCCCAACTACAGGGGCCGTAATTCTAAGTCGTATGCAGTTCTTAAGTCATTGCATGCGTTGTTTAGCATACTGATTGTTCATGCATTCATATGATTGTGCATCTAATAAATTTTTGCCATGTGATATTAGCGAGGATATTTATCTCACTAAGCTTAAGGTTACACCTCGATATATTTCTTTTGTTACAGGAAAATCTCTTTGCTAACATAGGCCGAGGCATGCCCGTGGTAAGTCTCGTGTAGGGACAGGTTAGAGCAATTAGGGAGCGAAGAGGAAATTTTGTAATAGATTTGTAGATAACTAGTTACTTTTATATTTTTGTTTATAACATAAATTAAAATTTCTAATGCAGTTCCCTTATGAACTACATTTGTTTGTAATATTCTTTTGGTGTAGGTCTTACGAATCCACGTGATTAGTTAAATTTACCATGAAAGTAATCTTAGTTAAATTGCTCTATATTACTTATGGGCTTGATGGTAGCGTATAGTGGAAGAAACCTTATGTGTCATATGAAAAGCCTACAATCAGCGAGGGGGTTAATAGTAGACCTTTGTATAATACACAACAACCTACTGCGACAACGATACTGTTAGGTCATGATAGCCATTATATCAAACCTTTGCATATGCAAATTAGGTAATTCTAGCTCAATTAGTAGGACAACCTCTAACCTAAAGGCCAGTTTGAATGAACTTTCTCTTGTTGATGTTCTATTGGTGGTCCTATATCCCCATAAATTATTAGGGAACTCATCAACCCATTTCCCCCTCGCTTGATCAAGTCTTCACTTCAAGCTATATAGTATGGTTTTGTTGACAACTTCTACTTGCCCATTTGTTTGTAGATGAGCCACTGAAGTATAATTTAATTATATGCCATGCTTTTCACAAAAAACTCGGAACTTATCATTATCAAACTAGAGGCCATTGTTAATGAAAATCATGTAAGAGACCTTAAATCTTGCCAAAATAAAGTTTGACATAAATGATTCGATCTTCTATTCAGTTATCTTGATCACTGCTTCAACTTTAGCCCACTTCATAAAATAATCCATTACAACAATTATGAATTGTCGTTGCTTAGTGGCCTTAAGGAAAGATTCGAGTTTGTCTAATCCCCATTGAGCAAAAGGCTAGGGGATAATTAAGCTATGTAGTTCGCTTGACGATGCAAGGCTCAAAACTTCATACTTCTGATATTGTGGGCACTACCAAACTATCCTCTTAATAGCCTCCTTCATAATCGGTCAATAATAGCCAAGCCTTAGCGCTTAAACATACAATGTTTGACCTTTGACGTGGTTATTGCATAATCCTACTTATAAATCAAAGAGAACTTGTTGAGCTTCCTTGGATGCTAGGCAACAAAGATACGATTGACTAAAGCGATACTTATAGAGTTCGTCATCAATCAAGGTATAGTTTGGGGCTTAGTACATAAGTCTCTAAGCTACCTTCTTGTTAAGGGGAAGTGCCCTATTTCTCAGATATTCGATGGTCAAATACATACAAGATCTTTCTTTCAGACGAGGCTGCACTTCACAATATTATTCTGTTGCTTTTAAGCTTTTGTACAGTAGACACTCGATAAAGAGTTTATCGTTCAAGTTTGAGAGCAACGTACTAGTTAACTTTGACAGTTTGTTAGCGGTGATATTATGTACTCTTGAGATCTTCACAATGATAAAAGATTGAAATTTCTCTATGAGTGCTCGTAAAATGGTTAAGTACATACTCATTACTTTCTCTTTTGTCAAATAGTCTCCTTTAAATTGATTAACAATCAATTGTGAATCCTAAAACACTTCAACTTTTTTAGTTCTAACTTGCTTCACCAATTTCAATTAGGCAATTAAAACTTAGTATTAAGCCTCATTGTTGCTCACCGGGAATTCAATTTCCGTACATGTTGGATTTTCAAATTATGTATAAGTCTGCTCTACTACCTTCTCATGTTGAAGAGTCACTACCTATAAATTCCAAACTGGTTTTTCAACTAGCTTAACATTATCTTCTTCTCTAGTGAATTCTACCACAAATTCTGCTAACACTTGTACTTTTAGTGCCATTGTGGGTTTGTGCTAAACACCATAGGCACTCAATTTAAGAGCATATTTCATCGTTCTTCTTGAGGCATCAAGTTGTTGCAAGGCCTGTCATAGTGGTTAAACTATAAGAACTACAATCTGATGAGCTTCAAAATACACTTAAACTTTTTAGTAAATATCACTATGGCCAACACAAACTTTTCAATCTTAATATATCGTTACTTTAGGCCTTGCAATACATGGCTTACATAATAAATTGGTCAATGTTCTTTTCCCTCTATGCTCAACTACTGATAGATAAATACAATAAACCCTGTCTAAGAATAGGTTTCAAAGGCATTGGTAGAAATGATAAGAAATTCTTTAACTCTTTGAATGTAACCTTGCACTCATCAATCCACCTAAACTCCTTTAGGTTTTTCAAACTTTGAAAAACTCAACGCATCTATCTACTCTCTTGGAGATAAATCCATGCAAGGCAGCAATCTAACCTGTTAATTCCTAAACCTCCTTGATCACTCTCGAGGACTTCATATTTTTAATAGCTTCAATCTTCATGGGATTCACCTCAATGCCTCATTGGGTCACCCTGTAACCTAAAAATTTACCTAATGTGGCTCCAAAAATACATTTATGCGAGTTCAACTTCATATTGTACCTCTTCAACACATTAAAGGTTTCACAAAGGTCAGTAAGGTATTAACCTTCTTCCTTGCTCTTAACTATCATGCCATTAGCATACACTTCAATGTTATGGTAGATTTGAGGCTAGGACATCTTTGTGAGCAATCTTTGATAAGTCGCACCAACATTCTATAACCTAAAGGGCAAAACTGTGTAATGATATGTTCCAAAGTTTGTGATAAATAAGGTATGCACGTCATCCTGCTTTTTCATTTTGATTTAATCATATTCAGAAAATGCATCCATGAAGCTGAAAAAAGCATGCCTAATAGTTGACTCTATCATTTGGTCAATCCTCGATAGGAAAAAGCAGTCTTTAGGACATACTTTGTTCAAATCGGTGAAGTCTATGCTTACACGTCACTTCTCGTTTGATTTCTTAACTAGCATACAATTGGCAGCCATGTTGGACAAGGCTCTTTCCGTATAAATCCTACTTTCGACAATTTTTGGACTTCTTCTTTAATTACAACCTACTATTCAGGGGCAAAGTGTCTTTTCTTCTACCGAACAACTTTTGCATTAGGATCTTATGAGTCCCTAAAATCATATTTAGGGTAACCGAACTTAGATTTAAGACCTTTAGGAAAAAGTTATTTGATTGAACCCATACTTTACAATTAAGATAAAAAAAATTAGCTAAAGTGACCTAGTGAAGTTAAAATATGAAAATAATTACGCAAAATCCCAATTTTTCCCTTAGAAGTAGGATTATTCAATGTAGTATAAATGTGATCGAAACGCTTAAAATCAACTTAGAATGCAACGAGAACTTAAAGATAAGTTAATTAAGCTATAAAATAAAATAATATAGTATAATTTACTATATAAAAATGCACGTATTCTTATGAGTATACCTAATATAAATAATAATTATACCCGTAAATTAACCTGAAATTACATAATTATATATAATATGTATTGAATTCATAAAAATAAATAAGAAATATATCTTAAAAATAAAAGATATGTTAGATACATAATCATTTGAGTACAAATATATGTTACATGTGATATGTAACTAGAATATATATACGTATGTAACAAATGAGTAATAAATATTAACATAATATATATATATATATTATTATCAAATTCACTTAAAACTAACCTAAAACATATCCATTTGCAATAAAAAAAAAATTGAAGATTAATCTAGAATAACTTCTAAATCGGCATGACATCTTCCCCAAGGATTTCAAACATGACTCAAAAGGTGATTTTATAAGATGAAGACAGCTCCTACTTGACTTCAAAAGAAAAAAATTAAAGAAAATTCCTTATGGTAGAATCCAACTCCTATAGATAGCAAAGGGCATTAAACATTGAATGATTTAGTAGTTTGAAAGTTAGAATGGCAATAGGAAAAATTCTAAAAATTAGAAAAAATAAATAAAAACAAAGCAAAAACTATACTAGTGTAGTTTCCCAACTCCCTAACATTCTGTTGTGGAACCCTACCGACCTTAAGTAGTCCACCCATTGTCTAGGCAGCCTCCCATCCACCACTGGCCATTGGAGCTCCGATGAATTGAGAAGTGAGACTTCTACTCTATTTTTCAATTATTTTTAAAAAATATCAAATCCATTTAGAAAATTTTGAAAAATTTAATATTTAGATTATTTTAGATATGCTTTCATGTGATATTTTTATTTTTATAAAATTTTAAATATTTAATATACTTACTTAAGAAAGTTGCTATTCACCAAAATTTTTACTTTCAAAATAAATGTATTAAATGATGTTGTTTCTAGCTTGAAATTTTTTTGTAAAATATAAATAATATATAGATAAGTGCTATGTAGCTAGATTTTTTATTTGAGTATTTTTCATATTTATTGTATTTTTAACCTTAAAAATCACTAAAATTAGGATGAAAATGTGAACTTAATTGATGAAATGGACCTATACTGAAGTTTGGTGAATTATAGTGATGTTAGGATATACTGAAAATAATTTTATGTACAAAAGGATAATATTTGGGTAATTAAATGCAATTTAGGGGTATATTTATAATTTTGATTATATAAGCAATAAATTGATAACACGAAACCAAGTGATGACTGAGTTTCACATATTTTCAGGAGTCTATAAAAATTTTTGAAGAATTATTTGATGACCTGAGCTATTTATTATGAACTCATGTTTAATAATAATAGACTAAATATGATAAATAATGAAATTAAAACTACATATATACATACTATTCAGATTTGATAAAAAAAATGATTTTTTAATATATTTAATGATAATTTGACGACTAGAATATGTTGTATACATAATAGGGTTAAATAACACCTATATTATTAAGTTATATTGATAAATTATATAAAATGTAGTTTAATTACATAAAATAAGTATAATACGATAATATGTATTTAAATGCATATAAGTGTGTTAGAAATTTGAACTACCCATTAAAAACCATCTCTATAAATAGAACTTATAATACGTATTGTTAGGTCTATACGAATCTAACGTTACTATTTTTACTAAAATCGGATAATTCTAGATAATATAACCTATATCTTTATAATATTATGAGAATTTACGTATTACGATAACCTTATCATAATTGAAACATAATTTAATCGATTAAAAGTACATTTCAATATGATTGAAACGATATATTATATGTAATAGCATAATTACGTATAATATTAATATTTAATAACTTAACTTAACTCATATAATAAAACTATATCTTATTATATGAGAAAAACGATAATATAATTCAGATATATATATTTATATAAAACCGTATCACATAATACTTTTAACTAAAACTCTAATGTTTCTGTAATCCTTTCAAAAACTAAATCTGAGTTTTGTATATATAGGATCTCCTCGTGATCAAAGCATTAAATACATGAGTCTTCCATATTGTACGCATGTCATGAGTGCGATTGATATTCAGTTGTGACAAAAGTTGAACTCCTTAGTATGCTATTCTACATGATTGTATCACTTCTATATTGTGTAAACTTATTTGGTCACCCCTAATTATAACTAATAATGATTCAACTACGAACTCCCTTTAAAATACGAACTCCCTTTAATGAGGATAGCCGAAATGATCATTTCCCCATCCTTAGTCAAATTAAGTGGCGGGCAAAGACGTTACAGTAAGAGTAGGGGTCGTGGTTGAAGGTAGTCATGGGAGGAGGGTGTTCTCCATTACACATGTCTAGGTTTGGTCTAATTTGAGTCGCGATAAAACTCCTCAATCAGGGTTGGAGCAAATGTAATTTCTCTAACCTCACAATAGACCAGAAAACATTGTACGATGTTTTAAGTGATTGATTGTATTATATTTCGTCATCATTAATAACCTTGCTTGTAATTGTTTGGTACTCTTTTGACTCTGTCCTACTTACTAAACTAGTTATGCTCACATCTCTATAGACTCTTTTGCAGGTGTCAAATAAAGACCAGGATATTCAGATACTACCACCCTTAGGTTAGTGTGTTGTTCATTGGGAAAGTAAGGAACAAGGAATCCATCGAATCTAAGCTTTTGACTTTTCTTTTGAGTTTTGAGGGACATAACTGGGAATTCCTTGTAATGCCCACTAGTTTCCTATCTTATTGTAATTAAACTTTAAACTTGTGGCTTTTGGTAAACTCTGAATGTAAATTATAACTCTAGATATGAAATATTTATGTAAGTACTGTTTTGTTATGAGACAACAAATTATATAGAATAGGCACTTTGTAAAGCTATAACATAGGTTTAATTATTCAAATGTATTAGAACGGATACTTCAAGTTGGTTGAGTCGTGTACGCCTCGTGTAGACTATACCTACAATAGTAACTGTGAAGACAACTTCTATCTTAGGTTAGTTTACATGACGTGACTGTTGCGACTTCTCTTGTTCAGGCTTGATAGATCTATTTTCAATCTATGTGTCATGATTTCTCTCAAGACGTCCGGCATATTCGAGGAGTCCATGCAGACACATTAACATTATTTTGAAGGAACTTTATAAGATCTTATTTGATCTTCATTAGCAAAGGCTTCTTAATCTTAGTAGTTTTATTTTGCTCACTTCTAAGCTGAATTTCCTCAACATCCTCTTCGATGTTTTCTGCACTACTCAACTTACTTTTAGGATTCACCTTAATGTAGAAAACTTCCTTGCACTTGAATACTCTCAGATATAATGACTTAAACAATTGTTGGTCTCCCTTAAAGACTCCAACCCTTGTAGGAGTTGGGAACTTAGCATTTAAGTATGTCGTTGAAGGAACTATGCCGAACAGGTTCTAGCATAGTCGGCCTATGATCATATTATAAGGTGACCAACACTTAATGACAAGGAAGTCCACCTTATCTTCTACCACATTGTCGTAATCTCTAATCTAAATTAAGAGTATGATCGCTCTAATTGCTCGTATGAGCTAGTTGTTGAAGCCATACAGATCATAGTGATAGGATCTTAATTATGCCTTGATATTTAGTTTCATTTGGTCAAAGGCATGCTAGAATATAATATTGGCCGAACTTCCTGTATTAATCAAAATTTTCTTGACTTTGAACTTAGCGATCCTCACACTAATTACTAGCTCATCATCATAAGGCCTTTTTACACCTTCAAAATCTTTTTCTATGAAAGGAATTGAATTGTAAACCTTTATTTTCTTGTCCTGAACATTGCAATCATAATTCATAGCGTTAGTTGAGCTTGAAGAGCAAGACCAGCTTAAATTAAAGGATTTATTGACAATAGTGTTTATAACACCATTTGCAGCCCTATTATTGTTACCTCCTTTTCTCACCTCCCTTCTGGCTCGAGGAGGTCAATCGTCTTGATCTTGCTCATTTCTTCTCCTCTATGTTAGTTACTAGATATTCTTGGCATCATAAGCTAGAAACTTGCTCAAACATCCTCTTCGAATTACATCCTTAATAGCATTTTTGAGTTATATGCACTCATCTATATTATATCCTCAATCACGATGGAAGTCACAATACTTATTAGAATTCCTTCGTGATGAGTTTCCCCTCATACGTTTAGCCCATTGCAATACCCTTTGGTTTCACACTTCCATTGGTATGTCTAGTATTACACAATCAAAGGGGGGTATGAACAGAATAAGCCGAAATCTACGACCTTTTTCTTTCATTGTTACCCCCTTCTAGGTATTGATCATCTCAACCACCAAGTTTGTCTTTCACACTCCTTTTATTCTTGTCATTCTTTCTATCAATTTTGTTTTGGTTGACCTCATACCAGGCTTTTATATTATCTTCTTGTTGAATGTAGGAAGTAGCTTTGGCCTTAAATTCCACAAATATTTTTGGCTTATTTTTACCTAGAGATTTAAAGAAGTCTCTATATGGCTTCACTCCATCGATTACCGCATTCAAAGTGAAGCTTATGTCCAATTCAAGGATTTGAACCATCTCGAACATAAACCAAGCAAGGTATTCCCTAATCAATTCATCAGATCTCCACTTGATAATGGTAGTAACAAAAGAATCCTTAATAGGAAATTTGCTTGCAAGGAAGTGCTGTAGAAATACCTTTGCTAGGTCCTCAAAACGTGTTATGGTGTTTGGCTTCAAGTGCTTAAACCATGTACTTGCAACATTCAATAATGTTGAGGGGAATGCTTAACAAGCCACTGCGTTACTCAAGCCATGCAACTTAGCAAGAGTATAGTAATATTCAAGGTGATCTTCAGGGGCTTTTGTCCCATTATAAGTTTCAAACCGTAGGAGCTTAAGGTCTTGAGGTATTAACTCTTCAAGAATTTTTAGGATTAGCAAACTCTTCATAATAGTAAATTGCTGACTTTAGTTAAAGTAAGAGTGCTTATATGTCAAGGATAAGCATAGTGCGATCGTAGTTGCTTTCCTTTGTTTGCTTTCTTAAGTGCAGGGTCTAGGGTTTCATATTATACTTTAACCTGCTTTCTTATCAATTTAAGAGAATGAACTAAATTACTAGAATCCTCAACACTATTGCTCTAACGCTCATAGTTTTAGTTAGGCAAGCTATTCTTTTGGATCAAATTTAAAATCTCATCATTTTTCTTGGAAAATTCTTGATTTTCTTTAACCAAATTGACGAAGCTGCTCTAATCTAACCAGTCGATCTTCATCAAGGTGGAGCTTACTCCCCCCTAGGCAACCGCTGGGAAGTAGTTCCAGCACCAACACTCTTGGTAAGTCTAGTCTTAGCCATTACGGAAATGGTTCAAAACAGACAATGGCAAAATGTTGTTGGTAGAGATCTATGGTAGAAATTTTTGAAAGAGAGAAACGAGTTATTCTTTAAGGGGTACTGGGTCTAGTCTAATGTAACCACTCTTATGCCTAAGTCAGTGTTTTATCTAAGTGTTTAAGGAGTAAGTTTGTGAGTAAGTAGTGAAAGTGTGTAGAGCATTCTTATAGCAGTTTTGCTCCCATATTTATAGGCGTTTGTTCGATAATTGAAGTGGTAGGCAATTGAACTAGCTAAGACACATGGCAACTCCTTAATTTAGTCACATAACAGATGTCATGAGAAGTAGGTAGTTGCGTGGTTGAGATTAGCAATTGCTAAACTGTCTAGGCCCTTCGTTTGAATTCAAATGTTTAACTAAGGTAGGCCAGGCTTTCTTACCTATTGGATGGCTAGGGAAAAAGTCTTCCTCATCATCAATTAGGTCGGTAATGTGACTTGTTGGAAACAAGTCGATAAACTAGGTCGGCACATCGTCAAACAGTCACTAAAGAAGGTGAAAATTCACTAACATCACATGTCAACATCACGTATGTGTCACGTGTGCGTCGCATTACAAATAAGGACATATAAACTGATACTAACAATGTCATATTGTCAATTCTTTATTTTAACCACTCAATGAACCACCGATCGATTGTTTGCTCGTATTGAAATATTGATCTTTTATTTAAACTTACCTCAAATGTTAATACCTTCTGATGTAATTTTCTTGAATAAATAAATAATGTAAAAGATCATCAAAAACTAACATCAACATCCTAATTTAAACATAGGCATAGAGCAAATTATCTTTGAGTTCCTCAATCATAACTCGGTTCATCAAGTCAACGACTAAAACCCGTCGAGGACCTTAAGGATCCACAAGTTAGGGGTAATCCAAAATTAAGGCTCCTTAACCGAAAAGGGTCTCCATCTGTCCAAATAGCACAAAATTTTTATAGAAAAAATAAGAAATTGAAAATCAAAGCATAAAATAGAAATTATACTAAAAAGTTAAACATTTTTATGTCAGTCAGAAAAATTGTTTTTCCAATTCATAAACTTTAATACATACATACATACATACATACATACATATATATATATAAGCTTTCATTAAAAGGGAGTTTTCCTTTCTTAATGATGTGGGAATGACATTTGATATATGCTTTTTTTATTTATTTACCCCATAATATTTAGTATAATAGTATAGATTGAGCATAGTTTTTCTATTTTTAAATAAAGAACCAAAACCTTTTCAACTTTTATCAAAAGATGGCTAGAATTGCTTCATTCATAAGCTTAAAGTTATTGAGTTTTAAAACATAGGAACAAAAGAAGCATTGGTTTAATGGGTCTATAAAAGGTGAACTAAACCTATTGTAGATTGTTGTATTTAAGGACCTAATACCAAACCGACTACCTAATGAGTAGGATAAAATTTTAAGATGTTATTTTGCAAGGCAAGTACCATAATCGAGGTAAATCAAGATCAAAAGAACCTAGGAGAACCAATGGAAGATCTAAAAGCAAGTCAAGCTGATCAATATTAACTCTCTAAGCTAATCGACTAAGACTGGACCAAAGGTGACCAATTCATGATCAGTTAGTCTAAAATCGATTTATGCCAATCAACCCTCCTAAAAGAGTAGTTTAGAGGTTGAAAACTTTATGTGTTTCATTTGACTAAAACACGTAACAAACTATCATTACCCTTTAAATCTTGGTGCATAACACTTTAATGGTAGTAAATGGCCAATTTCTTGATTACTATGCATCTTATTAGAAATTTTCTAAATCTCCCTTAGATTATTCCTTAAATCATGAGTCTTATCGCTTTTTAGATAACCTAGCCTAAATTTATTTTATAATCGGCAAGTCATATTTGACCATGAAATTGTCCATACCTTTTTGTTTCAAAAGATGGTTTAATGTTGTAGCTGTTTTCTAGCTATCCTAATAACCGGGGTGGTTGACGGCAAGGGTCAAGTGATCCTTTAAGGTAGTCATTGGCTACTTCCTACTCTTAGGGTAGCTGGAGAGCAACATAATAATTTCACGGATCACAGGGTCTCATAATAGACTATTGTAAGTGGCTTGTACTACTCATTCATGGTAGTAAGCAACTATCTACTACCACAAATATATTTAAAAAAAAAAAAAAAAGGGTCACATACCCACTACCTTAAAGAGATGGCAATGTCTATTTATAATAGTAGGTTGCAACATGCTAGATTATTAACTTGTTTTTGGCTATTGTAAGGGGAAGGGTGGTCGGCGGTTACCGTTAAGGGGTCACATAACCTTGTTTGACATGGTGATCAACTACGTCTATAAGATTACTAAAATCACGATTCTACTTAAAATTTAAATATATAGAATCATATGAAATCATATGTAATTGATTTAATTGTAAATTTACAAAGTATTTAAATTTATAATTCTACTAGGTGTTTTTATTTAGATGATCCTTTTAATTAAGAAAAACCTCATAAAATCTTAAACCATAATTAAGTTGCAATTTTAATAACTATACATCTTTACCCTTAGATGGCAAGAGAATGAACATAATGCTTTCTCTCTCTCTTTTCCTAAAATTTTCTGCATTTTTTTTTTCAATTTATGAATTTTTTTTATCAAATCATTCAATTGAATTTATTATTTCATTAAAGAGACTAATAAGAATCTTACAGATATCATTCATTAGCATCTAACATTTAATTTTAACACAAGTCATCTGTCTCATTATTAGGTGCTAATGCTAATTACATGATACAAATTTATTTCTGATGGGTTAATCATAACAATTTTAATAAATAACATTGATAAATTATTTTTAACTAAAAGGTACATTAAAAATAATTCTAAATATTGCAAAAAAAAATAAAATAAGAAGAAAAAATAAAAAAAGGAGGTTAAACCCCCTTACCATTTTCTAGCTCTTCCCTATCTTAGGGTAACTAGAAAATGATCATAATTTATTGTGGGTCATGATTAATTTTTTTTTTAATAGTGTTCCAATCATAACCAATTTACTGCATGAGGCTTAAATGTTATTCGGTTGGGGTTTTTGTCAATCGTTAGATTTTCTCCTCAAAGTAGAGTGAGGAAACATAGATTTTCCTTGCAACAGACTTGCTTCTTTTTTCACTTTCACACTATGTTTGTAAAGGAGGAAAGAATTGAAAAAGAAAGAAAGTAAAAGGAATGATTTAGGAAAAAAAGAAAGCAAATGAAAAATTTTTATTTAGTTAAGAAAGGAAGGGGAGGGAAAGAATTTGAAGGAAAGTTAATTATAAATAATTTTAAATTTGTTGAAATACCAAAAAAAAAACCTTGAAATTTGAAATAATCTCTTTATTTAAAAGGTATTTTAGTAATTTGATTCATTTTTCTTTCCATTCTCTCTAAGTATGCAGAGAACCCTTTAGAACTCTATTACCCAACAAAGACATTGTTATTGGTTGAGATATTTTTTCTAGACTTCCACAAATGAAGATCCATCCAAAAGGCATTAAGTTCGAAAAGCATTGTAAGCCTTATACTAAACTCCTTCAATTTTATTCAATTAAATGAATTAGTATACCAGAGATTGTTTGGGTTTTCCATCATACTCATTTGAGTAAATACATCAACACAACCGCTGACATCCATAATTACTCTCCTCTTCTCTTACAAAAAAGAAATTATTTGGCTTTGATACGAAATGGGGCTCAGTCATACTTAAGATCTAAATTCATATGAACAAAAAGAACAATCTATAGTATCCTCTTCCTATCTCAAGCCTCAACTAGTTCTAATTACGTTTACTATGCTCCTTTTGTGTTTAATGGCGACTTACATGAACTTATCTTTCGGTCTGAGAGTAGACTATAATACCATATTTGTTATTTATATATCAATATGATTCATTTCTAATATATGGGATCCTTATAAGAGATAAGTATAAAGCATACTTTGAATTTTGGAAGATAAACAAAGAATCCAAACAATTTCTTTCTATTAGAATTGGGGGAGATATAGAGTGTTTAGAAAGTCATGAGAGATACAAAGCATATGATATATTATTACAGTAATCTGAAGGCTGTGTTTTGCCTCCTTTGTTACATAAGATGGACTTATATAAGCTTTTGGGGTTACAAACAATAAATAACACATAAATCGTATGATAGACAAACTTTGTTTTTCAGTACAATAATAAGGCTAAACAAAGGACAATGATGAAGGATACGTAAGTAGACAAGGACAATAATTCTTATACTAACAACAAACAAACGACATTATGTGACCATGCTAAGGAATATAACTATAGACACGTAACTATATCTAATACAATGATAACATACAGACACAATGACAAAAGCAAATAAAAGACAATAATTATGGATACATACTTAGACAATAGTGTCTTGATAAGATTCCATTTTAATTCATATCTCCATCCATTCTATTAAGATCTTGCTCATATTCTTCCAAAGCATGACGAATTGTAGGAATAGTATCCTGATAGTCTTCATTGCAATCTCATGGTACTTCTGCTTCAAATGCACCTAGCCATATTTTTCTGGGAATGATTTGATTTGCAATGCACAGTCTTCTTTATGTTCCCTAATACTTCATATCATCTTCTCTAATATCCCTTCAAAGCCATCAACAAAGCTATAAGTGGATAATGGATAAAATCTTCTTAGTAGATATTCCATCCACTGTAACTTTAATTCAATTATAAGCTTAAATTCTAATCAATTTGTTCTTGGAAATTTTTGGCTTAAGTCATTAACCCATGCTACAATAATCTATTCCCATACAGGAAAAGATTTAAACCATTTCATTAAATTTGTTAAATGTGTTAAATGATTTAAACTTAGATTAGTCTTAACTATCTTCAAATATTGCAAAGCTTCATGAGCTGGAAATTAGATGGTTATAGTACAATAATGCTGTAAATACTAGTAGAACCATTTGAGTTCCTTAGGAAACTTATTCTCATAAAATCTCCAAATATGTGGATGAATGAATGAATACCTCAGATGTAATCTAAATGGATTAAGATTTAATCCTTCATATTTCCGAAAGATTAATGTCTAATATTCCCATATCTTTCCTCTGCAAATCTTCCTCTCTCTACCATTTGTCTTAACTTTAGAGGTCCATATTCATAAAAATTTGATAAATTATACCATCTCGAAGGGAAGAAATTAGTAAACCTAAATATAACAATCATTACAAATGCATGAATATCACCTAAAAAGGATTTCTGAAATGAGTGCACTAGAACTCGTTCAATTAAGTCTTTAGAATATTTTTGTGGTTTAGAGAAAAAATCTACTACAGTATTTTTCTTACTTGAGATGTGATTGACCTCATAAGACTATTTAAAAAGCCATTCTTACCATCTTAGCAATTGAGGATGTGGCATAGCTTTTGCTTAAACTTAATCATCTTTGGAAAGTAAGTCATATCCATCTCAATTTTAAAATGAGATCCCATAAGATGATATTCAAATTTTTAAATAACATATATAACTGCGAGAATCTCTTTAAATGTTGAATGATAATGGATCTCAGAGTCCTTGAATTTGCCACGCCTATAACCGTAGATGTATCTACCCTTTTCTCCTTACTCAAAGAGGATAGCTCCCCCAATATTTATCACTGGCATCAATTGAGAAAATAAGTTATCCTCCTAAAGGTATCTTCAATAGTGAAAGCTTCTGCAATTCTTCTTTCAAAAACTTCATTTCTCTTGTCCGCTTCCCTCCACATAATGAATGATTCTTTTTTAGCATTTTTGATAAAGCAAAAGTATACGGAGAAATCTTTGGGACAAAATCTCTTAGATATTTGACTATTCCCAAGAATTGTTGCATTTTCTTGGTATTCAAATCCTTACCTGGGAATTTAACAATTCTTGAGCAATATGGGTTTTGGTTGATAACAACCATTTTTAATCTTTGTCCTATGAAATTCCATTTTTATTTGGGCAACTTTCATTTTCTTTTCTGAAAGCATGACTCCATATAAAGATACCAACTCATAAATTACTGTAAAAGTTTGGTATGAGATAATTCATTTATACTAAAAAGCATGACTCCATATAAATGATTGCACTATTCAAGATAGATTAGAATATTTTGATCATTGCCTTCTAGAATAGTGATGGAGCCATCTTAAGCCTAAAAGGTAAAACCTTCCATTAATAATGGTGGTTTGGAATACATATTCCTATCTTAGATCTTTCATCTAGATGAATACCCAATTGTCAAAATCCTACTTTGAGATCAAACTTAGAAAACACCTTGGCTTAAGCAATGTTTTGAAACAAAGTATTCTTGTAGGAGATTGGAAACTTATCATCTTGAATAAAATAGTTAGGAGGTTGATAATTAATGACAAGCCTTAATTTTCCCCTAACTTACTTAGCTCTTTTATTCACATAGAAGGCTTCACAAGCCTAATGTGAATCTGAAGGTTTTATTAATCTTTGCCGAAGCAAATTTTGACATTCTTCCTCCGTTAATTTAGCGTGTTCAAGATTCATACCTAAATGGGTAGCTTTAATAGGATTGATATCTTCATTCTTTTTAAAATTAATCCTCATAAAGAATCCCTGATTCTACCATAAAGGACTATCACAATTTTTCAAGAATTCAGTATGTTCCTCAACACAAGCCTCTACTTTAAACTATCAACAATCTCTGGTATACCAATTCCCTCGATTGAATAAAATCAAGGGAGTTCAGTATAAGCTTATGATACTTTTTAAACTTAATGCATTCTAGATGGATCTTCATTTGTGGAAGTCTAGAAAGAATATCTTACCCAACAACAATGTCTTTGTTAGATAATGGAGATCTAAGTACTTGAGTAATAATACTACATCCTGGAAAAAATTGAATCTTTATTGGCTTACTCTTGAGATGTATATGAAATTCCCCATTAGATGCTATCACAAAAGTTTTCATGTATGGAACCCAAAAGTCTCGTGGAAAAACTTTAAGATTCAAAATGTTTTCTGTTGCTCCGGTATTAAGGAAGGCAATCACTGGAATGGGTTTGTTATATTTGTTGGTGAAAATAGGAATTGGGACATGAGGTGCATTCATGCTGATAATTTTATCACCAACAACTGATTGCACATTTTGTATTAAATAAGATTCATCCTCTAAATCTTCCCAATTTGAACTAAATGCCTCAAAGTAAACTTGTGAAGAAAAAAATTATTTTTTTTTCTGAGGGTTCATCATCTACTAAGAATAAAGACTCAAGGACTTCAACTTTATCAATAATGCTTTGAATCATTTTCTAAGATCCTTTTTTAGGACATTATTTTACAAAACGCCATGTTTTATTGTAGATATAGCTTCTACTTGATTTCTTTCCCTTTCTACTTTTCTTCCTAAAGTATTTTCAATTTTTTTATAGCGATGGACTACCGACCTCTAGCCCACTCACTCACGTATACCTTCAAGGCCTACAGTCTCTCGCGAAGAGGATACTCTCATGTCAGCCTGCTAAGGACAAACACTTGTATATGTAGGAGTTATGGGTGAACACCCTAAGACCCTAACTTGGACACACTCTGCTCTACTCTAATGCTTATCCAATCACCGACTTGTCGAGTATCGAGGCAAAGCTACTAAATGTCAAGGTCGAGGTGACTCTACGTCAAACTCTACTGTTCCAATCTATGAACATGACAATTGCCAAGGCCAACCTGCTGAGTGCCGAGGTTGAAGCCTCTACACATCGAGGCGTCCCTATTCAGCCTCCTAAACAACTATATCCATCATTTAGCTTGACAATTCCAAATACCATCCATCTACAACAGCTATTACTTCATCAGAGCTCAGCTATTACGTCCCTAAAGTCACTAATATGAACCCATTGATAAGTTGTTGCTCATCCTTACTTTTCTGTCATTTTTACTATATTTCCTTTTCGTTATTTTTCTTATTTACCCTTTTTGTACATACTGGAAATCTCTTTCTTCATTGTCTTTTATGTAATTTTCCTTATTTGTATTGTCACCCTAAATGACTTACTATAGATAGTCCTTTTACTGTAGCCACAAGGCATCATACACCTTTCTTAATATTGAATATACTTATTCTTGTGAGATACCTTTCTCCAAGTACATTTCTTATAGACTCTTATCTAATCTTGTTGAGTAGCTCAAGATTAATGGTCAGTGAACCTTAGTATTAACTTGTGAGTCATATTGAATGAAGTGTTAAGTTGTATTGCGTTTGTTAATGTGTCATATCATCCAAGTAGCTTCATGGGAGCTATTGTGTTTGCGACCTTTCCATCCTATTTTATTCGATATCTCAAAGGATCCGCTTGGTAATTATTCCCTACGATAAGCCTTAATGATTACTAATCTCCTAAGCACATCATATAATCCTAGTATCAAAGCTTCAGGTTATGACCAAAAGCATAGTATTGAAGTATTTCTTGCTAGTGTATGTATTCTATCACACTCTGTTTTCTACCCAAAAAATAGAACAAGTCCTTAAGTCACTGTATGAGTTAGTAATCTCAAAGGTTGTGAGAATTTTCTATGAGTAGGAGATTTCTTGAAGTTTTATATTAAGAATCTCAAATCATAGTATTTAAGGAGAGATTAATAATGCTTAGAGTGATGCTCTTGGTTGTGGTCACGTTACTCAATAGACCCTACGAACTACTAACAAGTAGATACAAGACCTTGCTGCAATTATAATCAATCTGGCTATTACTATGCAAAAGGCCATAGAGATTAGATCGTGAGAGAGAGTTGTTGTTGAATAAGGCCAAGAAGTGAGAGATAGACTGCAAAGACAGATGGGAGAGAATCAAGCACCTGAAGCTATTAACATAAACACAGCTCCATCCCGACATGTCGACAAAGTTGGGAGAAGGAGACTTGAGTTGGATGAAGTTGAAGAGTATGAGGAGGAAGAGCAGTATGATGGAATTAATAAGCGTAAGCTAAGAGATCCCAAAGGAGCTGAGCACCTCAAGGTGCAGTGTAGATCCTTAGTTTTAATGAGTCTGACTACTTGGACTGGGAAGAGAAGATTGAAAAGATATTCTACTTTTATGACTATAAAGATGTTGTTCGTATTTGAGTGGTTGCATTAGAATTTTCAGGTTATGTAGCAATGTTGTGGAAGAAGTTTCAGAATGTACGTTAAAGAGCTTAACGAGAAGTCCTAACATAGAACGAGATAGAGAGAGTTCTAAGGAGTAGGTTTGTTCTCGGACACTACGAGCAAGATACTTTTTGGCATCTAATAGTTTCAGTTACTGATGATCAGATTTGATGTTAACGAACCTGTAGTGAGGACTATATTACCATTCATTTCTAGGCTAAGGACCGAAATTAATAACATTATGGAAATACAAAGACTCAGAACTCTAGATGAGACCGTCCGAGTAGCACAGAATGTCAAAAGGCAAAGGTACAATCAAATTAGCTGAGTACCAAGCAGCTAACCTAGCTTTCCAAGCAAAACTAATATGTCGAGCTAACCTAGATATGACCGAGCTCAATACAATTCCAAGGTGGACCGTCGAGGTTAGTTGCTAAGCCAACCCAATGATGGCCAAGGTAAGAGCGAACCCGAGGTTAAGAAGGACCAAAGCCAAAACTCAGGGAAGAAGACCCAAGGGATTAAGTACTTTAAGTGTCTTGGTTTTAAACACGTGGCTAGCCAGTGCTCAAACAAACGTGTCATTACCATCAAGGGAGACAAGCCCCAATTCGAAGTGGAGAGTACTAGTGAAAGGAGAAGATGAAGTAGGAGTTGATCAACTGCTGGAAGAATTTCAAATTCTGATGCTATAACCTAACCTGAAATAGGAGCCCAGTTCTGTACAATAGTAGAAAGATCTCTCAGTACTTATACATTAGATGAGAATGAGCAAAGGGAAAACCTCTTTTATACAAACTGCCAAGTGAATGGCAAGTTATGTGGTTTGATCATTGATGTAGGAAGTTATACCAACATAATAGCTCAAGGAGTAGTGAAGGCCTTGAAATTGCTGACCTAGCCTCACCCTAAGCCGTACAAAATTCATCAGCTAAATGAGAAGGGAAGTTTACCTATTGCCGAGCAAATTAAAGTGCCCATTGCTCTTGGTAGCAGATATAAGGACAAGGTACTATGCGACATCCTACCCATGTATGCTTCACACATCTTACTTGGCCGACCATGGTTATTTGATTTGAGAGTGTTGTATGATGAATATAAAAGTACTTATATATTCCACAAGGATGAGAATAAGGTTACACTGACCCCAATGAGCCCCAAGGAAGTATAAGAGTTGTAAGAAAAGATTACTTGATCACTATAGCAGAGGTCGATGGTAATTTCTTGAGCCTAATTTTCCACAAACGCCAAGATGAAAGAATGTGTGTCTTGTTAGTTAGGAAACTTCTAAAGTTGAGAAAGGTTGGAGCTCTACCTGCCAAGGAGCAGACTTTACTATAGGAGTATGTCGACTTATTTCCTATTGAAATGCCAAAAAGATTACCACCTATTAGTAGTATAAAGCATTGTATTGACCTTCAACTTGAAGTTTCTCTACTTAACTGACCTACCTATAGGCTCAATCCTAAGCAAGCTGCTAAGTTAAGGAAATAAGTTGATGAGTTGATTGATCACGAATATGTTTGAGAGAGCATGAGCCCCTTATTGTACCAGCTATTCTAGTACCGGAAGGATAGCTCATGGAGAATGTACATTGATAGCCAAGCAATCAACAAAATCACTGTTAAGTACCAATATCTGATCCCATGGTTAGATAATATGCTTGATGAGTTGCATGGTGCCCGAGTCTTTTCAAAGATTGATTTGAAGAGTAGCTACCATCAAATACGAATGAGATTAGAGATGAATGGAAGACTGCTTTCAAAACAACGGATGGTCTGATCAAATGGATGGCAATGCCATTTAGTCTAACAAACGCGCTAAGTACCTTTATACGACTCTTAAACCATGTTTTGAGAACATTGATTAGTAAGTGAGTTGTTATCTACTTTGATGATATCTTGATATATAGTACCAACCTCATCTCTCATGTTACACACTTGAGGTTTATGTTTGATATCCTTCGTACCAAACACTTATTCGACAACTTTAAGAAATGTGTATTCTATCAGAGCGAGGTAATATTCCTTGATTATGTTGTTTCTAAGGGTGGTATCAAAGTTGATGACGAGAAGATTCAAGCTATTCTTGAATAGCCGACGCTAACCAGTGCAACCAAAGTAAGCAGTTTCCACGGTCTAACTTCATGCTATCAAAGATTCATTAGGAGTTGTAGTTCCCTAGTTACCCCACTGACCAAGCTGATCAAGAAGAACTTTGAATTCATTGGTCCGAGAAGGCTTAAAGGAGTTTGATGAGATTAATGCCAAGTTGACTTCTGCCCCAATACCCATCCTACCCAACTTTGAGAAAGTTTTTAAACTAGAATGTAATACATCTAGACTCAGCATTAGAGTTGTTCTTATGTAAGAGCACCAACTAATTGCCTATTTTAGCGAGAAGCTCATAGGAGCCACATTGAATTACTCGACATATGACAAGGATTTTTACACCCTTATCCAATCACTTCGAAACTAACAATACTACTTACTGCCGAGAGAGTTCATCATCTGTATGGATCATAAATTTCTCAAGCATCTCAAAGGGTAGCAAAAACTTTCTCGACATCATGCAAAGTGGGTTGAGTTCCTAGAAACTTTTTACCATGTCATCTGATACAAGAAAAGAAGTACCAATACTGTAGTTGACGCACTCTCTTGTCGACATGTTCTTATTACTACTTTATAGGCTAAGATACCTTACTAAATCAGTATGGGCATGATTCGTATTTTGGGCCCTTAGTAGTCAAATGCAACATAAGAGTAGTAGTATATGGGTTCTATTTGAGCTAAGGGTTTCTGATGAAGGGTAAACAAATTTGTATGCCAAGTGGTTCTGTTAGGGAATTACTTGTCCGAAAAGTCTATGCTAAGCTTAGCTAGCCACTTTGGTGAGAAGAGAACGGCCAAGATTACCCTGGGATGATGAGGGATATGCGCCAAGTTCTTGAACGATACAAGGTGTGCAAAAGTTGCCAAGGGAAGAAAAAATTCATATGGAGAGTACATACCTCTACTCATACCTAAACAGCTATGAATCGATCTGAGCATGGATTTCATACTCGAACTACCCCAAACATCGTGAAGACATGATTCTATTATGGTGGTGGTCGATTGGTTTAACAAGATAAGTTGTTTCATCCCCTACCACAAAACCAAAGACACTTTATTTGTTGCTAACCTCTTCTTATAGAAGATCGTGCAACTGCATGAAGTACCAAGGAGTACTGTGTTTAATTGTAATTTGAAGTTCATGAGCTTCCTTTGGAGAACTCTATGGAAGAAGCTTGGCACTGAGCTCATGTTCAGTACTTCTTGTTACCTACAGACAGATGGTTAGACAAAAGTTATGAACATAACATTAGGCAACCTCCTCCAACCTACTGTTGGAAAGAATCTACATGATTAGGGTCTATGACTATCCATCATTGAATTTGCTTACAATCACTCTACTTATAGCTCAACAGGAAGATCACCTTTTGAGGTTATCTATTGACTTAACCTGAACTTACCCTTGGACATGGTTATTAGCCCTACTACCTAAGGAGAAAGTCAATTTGTAGCACACTGAGGAGTTCCGGAAGTTGCATCAAAAGGTTATCAAGCAACTTGCCAAGACCATAGCCTAACAGATGGAATAAGGAAGCCAAGGAAGGAAACGAGTCATTTATAACCTAAGAGACCTTGTCTATATCCACCTCATCAAGGAGTGTTTTCCAGGGAAGAGGCTAAAGAAGTTATCTCCTAGGTCGGATGGACCTTTTAAGATCCTTTGGCATGTCAATGATGACACCTGTGAGCTTGAACTACCTAAAGGATATGGAGTATCTTCTACTTTCAATGTTGCTGACCTGGTACCTTATGTACCTAAAAAAGAAGAAGACCGAAATTTGAGGGCAAATCTTCAACATGCTCGGGCAACTAATAGACTATCAACCTCTAGCCCCTTCATTCGTGTATGCCTTCCAAGCCTACAGTGTCTCATGAGGAGGATACTCTCACATCAACTTACGGAAGACAAACACTTCTATGTAGAAGAGTTATGGGTAAACTCCCTATGACCCCAACTCAGATGCACTCTGCTCTACTCTATTCTAATCTTTGTCTAGTGGCCAACTTGTCGAGTACCAAGGCCAAGGTGATTGCGCATCAAACTCTACTATTCCAATCTACGAACATGACAAGTGCCAAAGCCGACTTGCTAAGTTTCGCGGCCAATGTTACTACATGCCAAGCCCTCTTCTTTTAGCCCCTTAAATAGCCGCGTCGATCATTTGGCTCAGCAATTCCAAATACTATTCATCTACAACAGCCACAACTTCATCACAGCTCAACCATTATGTCCCAAGAGTTACTAATATGAACCTATTCGTAGGCCACTACCAATCCTTACTTTTCTGACATTTGTATTATATTTTCTTTTTGTCATTTATCTTATTTATCATTTTCATACATACTAAGAATCTCTTTCTTCATTGTCTTTTATGTAATTTTCCTTATTTGTATCGTTGCCTTAAAGGACTTACTATAACTAACCGCAAGGCATCATACATTTTTCTTGATATTGAATATACTTGTTCTTGCGAGATACCTTTCTCCATGCACATTTTCTATACACTCTTATATAATCCTATCGAATAGCTCAAGATTAGTGGCAAGTGAACCTTAGTTTTAGCTTATAAGTTACATCGAATGAAGTACTTAGTCGTGTTGTGTTCACAGGTATGTCATATCCTCCGAATAGCTTCATAAGAGCTACTGTGTTTACCAACCTTTCCATCCTATTTTCTTCCATATCCCAAAGGACCCGTCTGGTCATTATTCCCTATGTTAAGCCCTAGTAATTATTGATCTCCTAAGCACATCAAATAGGAACTTTCTTCCTTCTTTTCCTAAAAGAGCTTCTGTCTTTTATTTTTTTGAAATACTTTTTCTTTCTTCTTAGAGCACATGTGCATTCCTAATTAAACCACTTGCACTTGGTGAATAAATATGGTTTTTTACACATATTATCAAAGACATCACTATCTTAGATATAATCCTTAATTATCTTCCCTTTCTCGCACATATCTTCTATGACAATGTGGAATGTTTGTTGGATTTCTCCAACTAAAACATCAATCACCTTTTGATTCTTCAAAGGAACTAGCTTATCCACTCCCCGAATAGTACTATAAGAATCAGACATCCCCCTTATGATTATACATGCCCCTATAGCATTAATATATTTTAGTTTAGGCATTTGTTCATATAATCTCACTAAAGAAGAAGCCATTTTCATTGTTACTATGATGGCTGTTAAAATTAGGTCTACCTGTCTAAGACTAGATCTTAGTAGTAGTCGATAACAATCAAAGTCGAATCATTAGCCAAGGGTGTTGGAATAAAGGAAAGAAATACTAGCTTGAGTGTATAGTTTGCTCCAAGTTGATAAAAGAGTTAGACCATTTCTTATAATGACGATCCAAATCCTTCTTTTTATAGGAACAACATCTTCTTTCATGAAACTCTTTATTTTGTATTTCTTTCAAATCTTCTGGATTTTTAATCAAGAATTGGTGTATAATTCTTATAGCTTTATCAAAGTTTGTTAAGCCTCAAAAACAAATTTGATCTTATTCAAACACTAAGTTCTACTAATCTTTGAGAATTCCAATAAATCTGCTAACAAATTCTATCAAGATTTCTTTATGAGAAGGTTGAGTCAAATATCTTGTAAACATCTAATAATAGAATTGTTGAAGTCTATCTAGCCATTTTGAATAAGGAATATCATTTAATGTGAATGTCACATTACACTTAGATATTTTCCTTGTGTTTGGCCTTGGATTAAAAGTGTCAAATTTGATAACTTGATAATCTTCATTACTTATAACCATTAAGATGAGCTTTGTAGGACCAGTTGTAGCACTTTCTTTCCTAGAGAAATCAACTACATCCTCAAATTCATCCCTAGAATCCGAATCTGAGATAAGAGTATCTTCATTTGAACATCCCAAATTACTTGAACTATTGAGAATTGAATTATTCTCATCTCCATCTCGAGAAGTTTATGGATTAGTTGTTGTATCATTGCTTTACTCGGTCTCTAAATGGACCATAGCAATCTTAGGTATTGTTTGTTCATGGTATGAGAAAGGCTCTTATAGGGTTATCTCGTTGTTTTACCATGTGGACTGTGGATCTAGGCTCTAGATTATACATCTCATCATCATCATCATCCCTTAATTTTTTAGTTTCATAGAGATCCTCAAAGTTCTATTCTAAACTAGAGATTTCCTTTATCTTTCCCTTCATTTTTTTTCTAAAAGCCTCCATCTATCTAACTTGTTTTCTTAACTCAAAGAGACTTTTCTTCTAAGGCTCTTAAGATTCTGAAAAGGAAATAGAGGTATTTTTAGGTTTGATAATCCTAACAAATATATCTAACTCTGCAAAGGTTGATGATGGAATATATGAAATTCCTCTTTTCTTTGCTTCTAGCATCTCAATTTGATTCCTCAATTTCTTGATTTCCAATTCCTTCTAGTTAATGTATTCTTGGAGACTCATACCAGGTTATGGTACAACCTTTTTTACTTCTTCAAGCCTCTTTTGTAAGAGGGTAATCATCTTAGGACAATCATTTACCCTTTATTTAACAATAGACAACTGTTGTTGAATATTTTCAACATTAGATCCTATCCTCTTTCACACCTTACTTTAGGCTAAGGCATTATCAGTATGCCAATTTAACATAGCTTTTGTTGCACTACTCCTTTTCCGGTTGCTAAGTGCAACTCTTTTTGTAGGATCTCTAACTTTTAGGATATGACGGTAATTTTACACTATACATTCTTCAACAAGTGGAAATACTTCCTTAGCTAGTTACATCATAAAGGAAAGATTAAGTAGGGTCTTTCCTTTAGATTATGATGAAAGGGAATTATTTTTCATGTCTATTTAATTTTGACTCGAGTGTTGGATAACTTTATCAACATACTACTTAGTGTCAGAATATGATGATTCTTAATCACCAATACTCTTTTTTGTTGTGAGGATGATGCCCCATCATCCCTTCTTGTCTTTGGTGGTAGTTGCTCTTTTAGAATCTACCGCAACTGTGATTCTCTATCATGTTGTCTCCAATTCATTCTCCATTTAAGGGGTTCTAGAGTTAAATTAGTCTCAACTTTCTTGGGATCTAATCCAATTTCAAAACTACTGATTCTCTTGTAAATATTATACAAGGATTCCCGTTTAGGTTCTCATCTAACTTTTTCTATAGGAGACTCATCTTCTTTAATCTTTGCTGATGTTTGATTCCTTTGAGAAGGTCCATATACAGCCATTTTCCATAATCTTCTCAAAAATGCCCTACAAT
This sequence comes from Lumnitzera racemosa, assembly GCA_024138005.1. Classification (NCBI taxonomy): domain Eukaryota; kingdom Viridiplantae; phylum Streptophyta; class Magnoliopsida; order Myrtales; family Combretaceae; genus Lumnitzera; species Lumnitzera racemosa. The sequence continues at coordinate 25,913,052 of JAMXBC010000011.1, forward strand.
AAGAAGGTCCATAACTAATCATATACTGTCATTTTCCATAATCTTCTTCAAAAGGTCCTATGATGGGATCACCATCCTAATACCTCTTCTAATAACATCATGAATTTTTCTTTTTCTTTAATCCTACTGGAGGATCATTTGGGTGATTCTTTTTCACATGACAATTGTTACATTGACAATTCTTATCAAAGTAACAATGACCATTAAATGGATCTCTAAAATAATATATAGGTTTATCTTAACTATCAAAGTGTTTGACAATCTACTACAAATGCTTATCAAGCTTTGAGACCCTATAAGCATATGATGGAAATCAGGCTACCAGACCACTAACCCATAGCTGAGCTCAAGGGCTAAAGGGACTAGCAAAGTGAATCCTCTTATTCCAATCGACTCATGTAGAGGCAAGAGTCTACTTAACACTAAAGTGCTAACCCGAACTTATGAGAAGGGGCAAGGGTTTGGTAGGAAGATAAGTCAAATCAAGTACTTCAAGTGCCAAGGGTTCGCATACATGGTTGCTCAGTGCCCAAACTGACAGATGATGGTCATTAAGGGAGACATCTCAAAGTTAGAAGTAGACAACACTGATGAGAAACCTAAAGAAGAGGAGGTCTCTACTGAGAAAGAAAATGCCAAGAAAGAATTGATTAAGGATGACGTATTTGTTGAGGACTTATACCAGTTACTCATGGTTGTCCGACGTACTATGAACATGGAACCCTCACAAAAAAAGGAGTAGAGAGAGAATTTATTTCATACCACCTGTAAGATGAATGATTAGGTATGTACCCTCATTGTGGATAGTAAAAGCTACACTAACGTAACATCAGTCGATCTTATTTCAAAATTGAAGTTGCTAACTGTTGCACATCCGAAGCTGTACAAAATGCACTAGTTGAGCGAGAAAAGAGCATTACATGTTACTCGAAAAATACTACTGTCGATTACTATAGAGAATTACTCAAACTAGATTTTCTACAACGTACTACCCATGTATGCTTCCCACGTATTACTAAGTAGACCATGGCTGTTTGATGAAAGAGTTATCCATAATGGCTACAAGAACACATACATGTTCGAGAAGGATAATCGGAAGATCACACTAAACTCAATGCTACTGAGAGAAGTTAACAAGTTACAAACAAAACTTGCTTGCGAATCAAAAAAGGCTCTAGTGATGAGTAGATACAATATCCGAGAAGCCATCACTGGTAACGAGCCGACCTTCATGTTGGTCATGCACCTATTAGAAATGCAGGAGCGAAGTAAACTACCATAGGAAATCAAATAATTGCTAAACAAGTATATTGATTTGTTCCCAGCATTGTTACTTGAAGGGTTGCCCTCAACTCGAAACGTAAAGCACTATATTGACTTAGTACCCGGCAACGCATTGTCGAATAAGTCCCCTTATCAAATGAATCTCGAACAGGCTGCTAAGCTCCAACAACAAGTTAATGAGTTGCTAGAGAAAGAATATGTGAAGGAAATCCTCGGCCCTTGAGTTGTACCAGCCCTTCTAGTGCCAAAGAAGGATGAAACTTAGCAGATATGTGTAGATAGCCACACCGTGAATAAGATTACTATTAAGTACAGGTATCATATCCCAATGTTAGAAGATATGCTAGATGAATTGAGTGGAGCCAAGATTTTCAATAAAATTGATCTTAAGTCTGGTTACCATCAGATTCGTATGAGGTTGGGAGATAAATGGAAGACTGCATTCAAAACTCGGCATAAACCCTATAAATGGATGGTCATGCCATTTAGTTAGTTGAATGCCCCAAGCACTTTCATGCAATTAATGAACCACGTATTAAGACGTCTGATTGGAAAGTATGTCATGGTATACTTTGACGACATATTGGTCTACAGTGTCGACATGTCGAGTCATTGTTAGTATCTCCGAAAAGTATTAGATATCCTCTGTACTGAGAGACTATTAAACAATCTTAAGAGATGTTCTTTTTGCTAAAAGGAAGTGGTACTCTTGGACTACGTAGTCAGTGGAGGAGGCTTATGAATGGATGACGAGAAGATCCTAGCAATTGTAAAGTGACCGACTCCCATTACTTATGCCAACATAAGAAGTTTCCATGGATTGGATTCATTCTATAGACGATTCATCAAAAATTTTAGTACCCTCGTCGTGTTACTTACTGAGCTCACGAAGAAGAACACCGACTTTCGATGGAGAGAAAAGGAGGAGAGGAGCTTTGCTGAAGTAAAGGAAAGATTAACCTCTGCACCAATGTTGGTTCTACCTGACTTCAAAAAAATATTTGAGATGGAATATGACGACATTAGGCATTGGAATAGGCAATGTCCTAACGCAGGAAGGCCGACTAATTGCCATCCATAGTGAGAAGCTCAGAAGACTATGTTTGAATTACTTTGTGTATGACAAGGAACTCTTGGCACTAATCTAAGCACTAAGAGTATAGCAGCACTATTTGCTACTGAGAGAATTTATCATATATACTGACTATGAATCGCTAAGGTGCTTCTGAAGTCAGACGAAGTTATCGAAGCGGCAAGTGAGATCGGTTGAATTCCTTAAAGGATTTAATTTTTTGATTAAATACAAGTAAGGAAAGAGCAACATAATTGCAGATGCTCTTTCAATGAGACATGCGCTTTTAACTAAACTGCAAACTAAGCTGTTTGGGTTTGTAAGTATCAAAGAGCAATATTCTAAGGATCCATACTTTGGATCCATAATCATATGATGCGTTGATGGAAGAACAGTAGATGAGTATCATGTGGAGGATGGCTACTTGTTTCAAAGTGGAAAATTGTGCATGCCAACCTATTCATTACAGGTTCTATTGATTAGGGAAGCCTACAGCAAAGGACTCTTCGAACATTTTGGATAAAAAAACACCTATGAACTGTTAACTAGTCGCTTCTTCTGGCCGAAAATTAAGAGAGTTGTGCATCAAGTTGTTGAAAGCAGTGCTATGTGCAAGAAGGCTAAATACTGAGCCAAACAAGGGAAAACAATGCCTTTACCTGTTCCAATGAAGCCATTAACTAAATTGAGCATAGACTTTATTCTCAGGCTACCATCAACTGCTCGAGGTAAAGATTCTACAATGGTCATTGTAGATCGGTTTAGCAAAATGGTACACTTCATGCCCTGCTCGAAAACTAACAATGCTTTAGCTATTACTTCTCCTTTCTTATAGGAGATTGTGCAGTTACACGACGTACCGAGAAGTGTAGTCTCCGATAAAGATCTAAAGTTCTTAAGCCACTTTTAGAGGATATTATAGCATCATATAGGGACCAAACTACTATTCAATACTTCCTCTCACCCCTAAACTAAAAATAAAACAGGATCATTCCTCCGAATTGCAGTGGGAAAGAACCTGGCTGATTGGGACACCTGCTTATTAGTGGTCGAGTTCACCTACAACTAGACGGTGCATGACACTACTAAGCAGACTCCCTTCGAAGTAGTCTATGGTTTTAATCTCGAGTTACCCCTCGATCAAACGCCTATACTTGTACCCATGCAAGAGGGCCCTAATACAAGGGCTAGAGCACAATCCCTTTAGCACATCTGTAATAAAGTTACTCAACATATCGACTAAGCAACCAACAGAATACAAAAGAAGACAAAGGGTAGGATAGCTAAACAATTTCAATAAGGAGACTTAGTATGGCTGTACCTTAACAACAAATGGTTCCCAAACAAGATGAGAAACAAATTATATATAAAAGCTTAAGGACCTTTCAAAATCCTCTAGAAAATCAATGACAATACCTATAAATTGGAGTTGCCCGAGGACTATGGGGTTTCTAACGCCTTCAACGTTGCTAACCTCAATCCATATCACCTTAACGGAGACCTAAACAAAGACCATTTGGATTTAATCGTAAATCCAAAACAACTCGGAAGGAATGATGGAAATCAAGCTACCGGACCACTTATCCTAACTGAGCTTAAGGACTAGAGGAATTGACAAGGCAAATCCTCCTATTCTAGCCGACTCATGCGGAGGCTAAGTATCTCCTTACCAACCCATTCTACCTGCTGAGCCGAATGATTACCTATTTCTCACATGTTGTGTACCGAGAAACGAAAGGCCAAGACAACATCCCATCTTCATTCTCACACATGCTTGGCCAATTACTTACTTGGCCGCACTGTTGCCAAGATGTTGAGAGAAAAAGTCTGAACTAACCAAGTCACCGCTGCTCAGATAAGCAAGTTATCCGTACTTTTTGTCTACATCTTCCAACGGCATCACCAATACGGCATCACCACATGTATAGTATCATGTGTAAAATCCATTACACTAATCATTACTTTCTTTATATATTCATTTTTACCTTTTTGTATCTTGTATATTACTTCATTAGAAAACATCATTTTTGCCTTTTTCCTTTTGAGGAAATTGTCTTAACTTATGAGTATAAATACCTTTATAATTATAGCTGTAACGGAACATCATCATATTAATATACTTGAGTATTTTATTCCTTGCGTAAACATTGCTTATTTACTCATATTCTAACCCTTAAGTAAGGCTAAGTAGTGAGTAACCTCACTGAACCGATTCGTGCATCATATCAAATTATGCCATGAGTTATCGGAAGTTCCATTGGTGCGTCACATCCTTTAGAACTGTTCGTAGGTTTTTCTTACTTCGTCATTCATAATTAGCATTCCACACACTCCCCACCACTTCCATTTCAAGCTTTTTGCAAGCTTGGACTCATTTAGCGACCGGCCATATCTGTTCTTAATTACAGTCCGCAACATCATCTGATGGTTAAATCATGAACATACTTGGGAAAATGGATGGACTAGATTTTTGCTCTTCTTGGGGCCTATCAAATTGGATGACTACGGAACCATCTTTCTTTTTTACAAAAGTGGGATCAGTTGATTAGATAAGTACTATATTATAATGACACTTCACTTAGCTTGTCACCCAAGTTGTAGGAAGAATTGTTAAAAGATCTACTCTTGACGTCTGTTTAGAAGCATACATAACTATGGGAATTCTACTGGGATCCATTAAAATAATAAAGGCTTCATTACCTTTTCTCAGTAGAGAGAGATCACAAAAATGATTTTGGACTCGATACACCAATGATTTAAACTTGGAGTTGGAGAGCTTCTAAAAGCTTTAGATTCGCTAAAGTAAGATTGTAATTAAGATACAATGTTATGAATACTGTTCCAACATTAAGAGTTGTTTCTATGGTACTAATACATGCCCATTGGTACTCCAAGAACCTTACATCTAAAAGAGACATCCTAGCTACTATGGGTAAGCCTTTCCATCCATGGAGTGTTAAAGTCAATCTAATTACTCCAAAGTGGATATGAGTGTATCCTTGAAATAACTACTGTTTAGATAACTCAGGAGGTATTTGCAAAGTCATAAACTATTCTTCTTGTAAGGCTCCAATAAGATACTAGTTAAATTTAGAGGATTGAATATACTCCTTGACCTGTTTGGAACTCAGACTTATGAGAGAGCTAAACAAATATTTTTGTGATCTTGCAAAACCAGAAAATGGATTAACTAAGGTTAAGTTAGTTTCATTTATTTTCTCTTGGTCTTCAAAATAGGATATCTTATAAAGATAATCTATTTTATTAGAATGAGTTTTCTTAAAAGGAGTATCTAAACTAAAAGTAATTAGTGAGAGGGTAATAGAAGTAACTGGTGAATCTAAAGTAGTGATCATACTTATGCTTATATTTGTGTTTATTGTATGTGGGTTTTTCATCATATTATAATTACTCTCCTTTTCTCTTAAAAAGGAAAAGTTATTTAGCTTTGATATTAAATAGGGATCATTCATTTTCTATCAAAACCACTTCATCCAGATTCAATAAGGAAAAAATAGTTTTTTTCCCTCGTCAATCCTTCCCTCCATATTCTTTTCCCTTTCCAAACATTATGTTAAAATCAGCCATATAAGTTTTGGCGAACTGGGGCAGTACGTCCTACGCGCCACGGCAGGAGGTGGCGTTGCAAAATGTTCTCTTCTGACACGAGAAATCAAATTGCGCACTTACTGAAACTATAGCGGTCGCTGTCATTCAACGTCTTACATGGTAAACGACGCCGTCGGGAAGGTTAATATGCGTAATTTTGGTCTCAGTTCGTTGTCGCTGGATCTCTGTGCTGTTCCCATCCGCAAGCACTTTCCAATGGCATCTTTTTTGTTGTCATGTGGACCGTCGGATAATCCACAGGGCATTTTTTGCCTTTGCCACGTGGGCCCATGACAAGCCGATGAATATAGGATATGGATAGAATGGTCTGTGAGATCCGTACGCGTGGCAATGCAACTTTGTCTCCATCGTATCACGATAAAAGTCTGTGGTGTGGAAAATATTAATGGAGGATAAAAGATATTTGTAGTTCCGAGAGAAATAATATCAAGATAAATCGGTAAATTGTAAATGCACGAAAATACGTGTTATATTTTACCAACTTTTTTAACAGCCGCTGGGTATGAACGGTTATTTTATAAGTTATGGATCATCTTTAGCAATGTTAAGGCTGCGCGGTTTCAATTTAGACACAGATAGATTAATGGGGGAAAAGAAAAGAAGGAAAAAAAATTTTAAATATCCTAAAAATATACATCTTAAAAAAATAATCTTAAAAAGCTCCTTAAAACACGATTTCAAATTTAAATTGAACTTTTAACACTTTTGGCATAAATTAGTGCTCAAACTAAAATTGCATCTTAAAAATACAACTTTATCATGCTACTCTCTTGAAAAGGAAATTTTAGTTATGACCAAAATCAAAATCACCTTTTAAATTTGAGAATATTTTCTCAAGACTCATGTTTTTGAGATTTTTTTTATTTTTTACAATTTTTTTCCCTTTCCCCTACATTACTCATTGGCTTTGATTTTATATAATTTAAATTTTTCAAATTCGATATAGATGATTTAAGATTTTATTATGAGAATGTATGTTGTAATAATTTTTGTTCAAAGATTAACAATTATTTGACAAAAAATAACATGAATCATGCATTTGAAAATACAAAGACTTATATCAATAATCGAGTTTTTTATCTAATGTAATTCTACGGATTAGCTTAACAGTGTCAATAATAAGGTCTAAAAAACCAAACCCTACTGTCTTAGAAAGATTTTACTTAATAAATTTAGAATACGAATTTGCTAAAACATTTTTTTTTCGATTTTTACCTTATTCAATTATATTACATACAAAAAGTAGACTCAAAAGGTTTTTCTAAGTCCATTTGAGCCTCTTTTCACCTTTGAAATGTTTAACTTAGTGGGCATTCAATTAATGGAAAGTGCAATTCAAAATTTTTATTTATCATAAGGATACTAAATCTTGACTTATATAATATTCATATTTATATACTTATCTTCTAATTTTAAATAATGCATTCAAATCTCTAAAACTTTTCATTAAGGTTAATTTTCTCTAGAACTATAATTGCAAAACTTCTAAATTATTGTCTTTAGTGGTTGTCAGGGGGCTGAGGCTACTTTTCTTTCTTCCATTTTTTAAATAAGAATATAGAGTGTAACTGCACCATACGAAAAGGTCGACGTCGAAGTGTAATTCATACATATCATAATGAATATATATAAATAATAAATACTATCATTATAATTTCAATATATTATAATAAATAAAATATGTTCTTTTATTTTCCCTCTTGTGTCATAATAGCTAAGTCACTAGCTCACACCAACACCATTTACTGTTAAAAGATATATTTACGATCCATTTACTTGGAGTGATAACGAAAAAAATAAAATAATTATTTTCAAAATACTTTATATAACTTTATTTACTTGAAAATTGACCTGAGAATTTTTATTCTCGATATCTAATTGTTACCTTGTGAAGGATGAAACTTTTTATTCCCTATACATTCGGAAATAAAAAAAAATTCAAGTAATGGACAATTATGTTCTTAATCAATGAGAAAAATTAATTAACTTTTAGTTATTTTTTAAAAAGGCTAAATAGAGATATATTAGTATTTTTTATATTCCCAATATAATACTAGAATTAATGAGTGAGATAACTACTAAAATAATTATTCTTTATAATAAAAAATTACACAAAATAAAAGTTTATATATCTAACACATTCCTTATAATCATCTATAATGCTCTAAAACTTAGAATTCTAGCTTGCCACATAGTATCTACCGACGTATCAGGCTTAAATTTTTAATCGAAAATCTCTAAATAATTACGTGTTAACATTTAAATAATTTCATAAAACTTACTTCTCCAATCAATCTCTTAATAAAAACTAAATAAATCTCTTAAATGTTACGGCAAGAACTGTTATCATAAATAAAAGTCCAACTAGCCTATATCAGAAATCATTTTTATAATAGTAAAATTAATTATCACTCCCTCACCTGGTAATCTTAGTAATAGTCTCCAAATTTAATAATTTGTGTAAGTTCCCCTTAAATATGCATCTGAAAAATAGTAGAGTGAGCAAAAGCCCGTTATTGAATACGATAATTACATATGTATGAAAATGCAACCTTCAATTTCACACATGAGTACAAAAGTAATAATGCAACAATCACTATTTAATTATCTTTAATTTTAATTTATCAAGCAACATAGAGATACTCATAACCCTAGAATACCATATAATATTGGTGTTGGGTCTTTCTTAATACCCTAAAAACTAAGAAAACGTCTTAAATCTACCTCGATTATTTCCATTTAAGACTCCACTCGGGATATCATCGTACAAGGATCATTGGGGTACCATCTTAATATCATAGGTCCTCCCAGGTCCTCCCACTCCCTTGGGTTTAGCCAAGCACACACAACACAGTACAGTTAAGACCAAATAATTTGTTTAATCTAATTTAATCACCTAACCTAGCAACTACAAACAAATAAGCATGTATTTCATACCTAGTTCAGCAATGACATGAACAATTATCTAATAAACTCTTGCTTCTCAAGTAATCATACAAAATAATAAGCCTATTAGATTCCTATTCTTAATTCCTACTAAGTTATATTCCTATTCCTACATACTTCTTATTTTACTCTATATTTATGGGTCTAAAAGGTATCTAAGTTGGGAATTGTTAACCAAGGTCTTCTTAGGAAATCTTAGATTATCTTTCAACATATTTAACCAATAAATTAATCTTGCATTTATTTAGTAGCTTTGCTATTATTAGCTTAATAATATTTAGGAAATGAAATTTGGGAAATTTTAATTAACATGTGAGAGTAAGGTTTTGAAACTCCTTCAATAGATGGTGTGTATTGTACACACCTTCAAAGGTACACGAAGTATACTTTTCCATTTGTACAGGACTACTACTACATATAAACGGTGTGTATGTGAGTACATGCCATATATTCCCAACATTTTTGTACATGGCGTGTACATGTTGTTTACGTCTTCCATCCTTTTCTTCTTTTTTTTTTTTTTGATTTGTTCTTGATTAATCTAATACCGATTCACACTTCATCCTTTGCAAGATTAAACCTAAATCATTCTACACATAAACCTTCACAAATTATAAACTTTTAACAATTTTAACAATGGACCAACTCAAGTATGTTCCCAAAACTAAAATTTAACAACAACAATAGGGACCATCAAATATATGAAATCAACATACCTCAACGTTTAGGTCTGGATAGTTGTGAGTTTATACATGCAGCAATTGCCAACACTCTCTTCAAAGATCTTAAGGCATAATTTTGACATTAGATCCTATTAACAAAAATCCTCCATAAGCAAAACGCAACTTACCTTATTGATTATCTTATTTTTGCAATCAACCAACATATACACCAATTTCTCTTACTCTTCCATCCCTCTCAAAAACCTATAATCGGCAATCTCTTGAGATTAGATCTAAGCATGGATTATTTAAAAAAAAATGGAAAATTGACTTACATCTTTATAGGCCTAGGATTTACTTCAAGATTATTGCTAGATCTATTGAGAAGTTTCTAAATTAAGAGGGGAAAACTTTAACTCAATAACTTATCACATGTTTAGAAAAAGAATTTCTAATTAACCTTCGCCTTCCAAAATTGCTCTTGACCTTAATATTTCATTATTTTTATATTCTTGACTTTATAATCTTTTCCTTCCTTTCTTTCTTTCTTTTTTTTTTTTTTAATTTTTAGGTTTCTCATCATCATTCCCACATCATAACTTTTACGTTTGTTATAATTTCAGGAAGTAAATAAGGCGTTATTGTTAATTATTGATGAGGAATGCCCGTCCCTCTGCGACCAGAATGTTTGGTGTCATAATCCACGTACCTCACAGTTATTAACCAGCTGTTTTAATAATAGAATAATGAATAATGGTCGTGATAAGTCGGTGATCCACCTACCACAGTACATGTAGTTCGTTGAGAAAGCCAATAATGGAACAGTTTCTTAAGAAGTTTAGGTGAAATTTGACTCAGTTGCTGTCCATTAGAAGCAACTTCCATTTTTATGATGGTGTCATTTGTAGTATTGTAATAGAAGTTTTTCTCCATGAGTTGGGACAGTATAACTCCATTTACGCTTGGGGTTAGATGTTTAGCTCGGTTGCCCCCAGATCCCAAGCAATTAAAAATGATGTCGGGTTTCGACTCGAATAAGGATATGGAATAAGAGGTCAAATCGGGATAACTCGAGTGATTGAAAATTTATTAGAAATATCATTTGAATCTTGTAGGAAAAGAAGAAAAATAAGTTGCCACTATATACTAATATATTTTAGAAAATAATAGAATACTCAACTTAATTAACAATTTAAGGAAGACTAAAGTTAAATAAGCATATTACTTATCGTGCACTAAACTTGAAGGACGTGACATTTACTGCATATTTCTATATGTGTTTGATAGGAATATGCAATATTTAGAAACACGATACTCAAATTCACAAAAATATATACATTAAGCATATGTATCTATATAAATTTATTTCAAACCTTTCATATTCAAATTTTTCTCATAATTTAAAGACATATATCAAAATTGAACCTATCCGGGAAACATAAAGTTCATTGACTAAGTTAGTCTACAAATATATGGAAAAACTACGATTTCTTATTCAAACATAAAGATATAATAGGTCAAGTCCACTTATGTATTGCAATCATATGGAGTAATGTCATTCCTGCTTCCAAACAATAAGTCATAACCAAGCAATCTTATCTACTGATTTCTTGCATGTCATCACTTAAAATAAAGAATCTCAAAGATAAGTATGCCACAAGCAAAACCGACTAGTGAAACAATGCACAAAACACGGACAAATGAAAGAATTGCATGTATGCCTAAACAATTATTAAAAAAGCACATAAAATTACAAGTAACATCCAGACATCGCTATTATGTTATTTTAAGCAGGGCAAGTGTTGATAGATTATTCCTAGCATGGGCTTTCAAGCTTAGGCTAACCTCATTAGAGCATAGGTTGAGCCCAAAAGCTCACAGCCAACTTATTAAGAGCCTTCACCAAGCTCCTCATAACTTGGTAACCCCATTGCAATTGAGGTTAAGTTGCTAGTATCATAGATGACCTTCCTAAAGCACAAACCAAGCTTCTAGCAATTTGGCCTGCTTAGTCAAAAGATGTCTGTCGAGTACCTATCACATTTGGCATTGTTTTAGTGTTTAGTCCACATCTACCATCGCTAGAAGAAAGCACAATGCTTGTGGGAATCAACAAGATAATATCGATGGAAACGACCGATAGCTTAGCTAACACATTAACACCCACCCTACTATAACAAAACCAAAAGTAAGTACCCCCAACCAATGTTATCGATCTAAAGAATTTCTATCACTTCTTTGATTAAGTTGTACCTTTAGTTTGTTGTTTTCCTCTATTACCACACTACTACTATCACCACCACTAGCCTCAAATAACCCCTTAGTTAGAGGGGCATACAACAATGCTCTACAAAACATAAATCTAGAGTTTGATAAAACATAAAACATAAAATTAGGATCTTAAACATGATAATTTTCACAAAGATAAGATACCTGAAACTGAAGATTAATCCATCTCTTCTAATCACAGTAAAAAGTAGCAATAATCTTTAATGTAAATAATTTCTCTTCCTTGACCCTTTTTATCTTTACATTACAAAACTTTTCATAATTTTTCTATAACCATAATGGGTAGAAAGATAACCTATTTATATCTATTTAATCTTTAATCCGGTATATCCATTGAGTACCCAAATGAATGGATTAAACTTAATATGTTATTAAGTAACAATATATATCTTAAATGATACAATTAAATTATTATTCAATAACAGTCAATTCTATAAATAAGGTAGCTAAACAATCAACTCTAAAAAGTGAAAAAAAAAAAAAATTCTTTAGGCGATATTATTTGAAGAATTTCAAACATTCTCCTAGGCCTAATAATTATTCATCATTAATACTTAATAGCACCATTATAAGCGTGCATAATAAAACTAACTTGTTCATTTAACTTAATTACCTACTACAATACTTTGCTAAATATGAGTTATAGTAGTCATATGCTATTTTATCAACATATTTCCTTCTATCTACTATTACATCTGTAAATTATTTAAAATAGGTCTGTAAGTGACATACATTTGTCATGGTCTTCATAAATTTCCTTTTAATATTTCTTGTTACAAAAATGAAACATCATCTGTATACTACATAATTAATAAAAAATATCAATATATTTCAAAAATACACATTATTGGGCATAAAGTATCTAAATTACCATAAACATCATTCACCAATGCAACTAAGACCATTCTTTATGCATGTTCCTTAAATATATTTAGTCATAGTCCTTTCATTAAATCATCATATCTATCCTAATGTGTTGAATAAACATTATATTTTTTAACACCTCATTAACGGCAAAATAGTTTAATTCCATATGTTTAGCATCTCTTGAATATTTGTTGTTCTTGGAGAAGAAAACTACTAAGAAATTATCACAATAAATTTTCAGCGGCTTGGTAATGGGGTTGTGGTAATGGTGTCTACAACCCCAGGTCCTGAAATAAAGTTTTACAGCCATAATGCATGAATTTTAGCCTCAAAACAAGCTACAATTATGTTGTCACACCCAAAACCAAAGAGTCATAACGGCCCTACCATGTAAATCAACCTAAATTAGAAATTAGCCACTTAATCACTAATGTAAGTATAGCTTACAAAAGGCATTTATCACTTCCTTGCTTTGAGCCATCTAATTTTAAGTCTAATAGATATCAACTTGTGATATAATTTTCCAAGTAACACTAGAAAAATAAACTTGTGGTTCAAATAATCGAGAAAACTATGCTTTAAAAATCATTTAGAGTATAAAATCTCAATTTCAATAAAAATTTCTAAAAGTAAATTGAGTTAAGGAAATATAGCTATTAATAATAGGGCTTCTAAAAGATCACAAGTTAATAAAGCATAGTAACAATATCCATAATTGAAAACTAAAGGGTCGTTAATAGAGACTCTATTAGTTTCGGTACAAGTTAGTAATTTCAACAAATAATTAAGAACACGGTCCATTACAATTAAATCTCACTCCCTAACCCCATTCCCTAATCTTCTTAGGACTTGGAATAATACTAGTAAGTCTATTGAATAACCTGCAAAATAGTTATAAGGGAGTGAGTGATAACTTGCTTAATAAGTAGGACAAAGACAATAACACATCTCAATCATCAAGCAACTAGGATTTTCAAGCAAGGTTAATTAAATGTAATGCATGTTTAAGTAAATGCCATCGCATGATGTTGATCAATTGTCGTGAGATCAGAGAAATTATGCTTACTCTAATCAAAGTTTTGAGGAGTTTCACATTGTGCACTTTGCGAATTAGAACCAAATTAAAGCTTGTGCAATAGAGAAACATACCCCACCGGAAACTACCTTAGAACTACAGTTCTCAACCTTATCGCGATCTCCTCTCCTATTACTTAGTTCAACTAAGAGGAGGGAAATGACCATTTTTGCTATCCTCATCGAAGGGTCCATGTTTGACCCGAGAATCCTAGTTGATTCCTCTAATTGGTTGTTATGCAAGTTAAGTTAGAAGTTAGGTCGAGTTTAAATTAGTTTGCCTCTTAAGGTAACTAAGCAATTTTCACACGATTCAATCAATGCAATATAATAAAGCAACCAATACATAAGGTCCAACACTCCATATCAACGATACAATATCTAAGCACATGCACTGCACACACAGAGACTTATAACTTACAATCACAAATATGACACATAATAAGGTCTCTAAGTATCTTTAAACCATACTCTAAAGTATGGTGAAGTACTGATCTCACTCACTTACACTTATGGATACTCTACTCCTTACCATTGTCTCCTTAATCTTCAAGTGTCCCTAAAATATAGAATAGATTAGTGTTTAAGCTTTGATTCATTAGTTATTAGTTTGTTTTATATGTTTTTGGTTGTCTAGTTTAAAATTTTATAAGTTAATTTCACTTAAAAATCACAACTTCTTGACTAATTAATGATTTTTACAAATTACCTTGATAAGTCAAATCCCCTCAATTATTATCTTAGTGGATTTATAGTTTTTTTTTTTTAGTCTAAATCTTCTCAGCTATGCTTTGAGTAGTATTCTAGTATTTTTCTTTAGTTCAAAAATCCTCTGAGTTTGATTCTGAGTAGATTTACAATAATTTCCTTTAGTCAGAAATCCTTTGAGTTTCCTTTTGAGCTATATAAGGGTTATTCATTATACTGATTTTAACCTTTAAGACATCCTCTAAACTCTTTTAGGGTATGTCCTTATTACAAAATCCTTTGAGCTACCTTCTGACCCTATTATCTATAGAAGTTTTAATAACATCATCATATAATCAACCTCTTCTTTCCCTGTTTTTACTTTTACTTATTAATATTTTGCCCTTGACCTACTCTCTGAGCATCAATTTAATGCATTATTCATTATCAAAATTCTCTGAATCATCCTTTGCCTTTTGTCAATGTCCTATAATTAGTTTATTTTCTAACTTTCTTCAAATTTATAGTTATGAAATCAATTGTTAACCACAAATAACATTTGAACAAACCTTCCTTAACTTCATTTATTCCCCATTCCGATCACAATTCATTAATTGTTTCAAATACACCAAATTAGTTAAATACTAACTTTCATATTTAAGGCCAACTACCAACTTTTCATCACTTCTCTCTTCAACAACCAATCTAACTACTCCAGATTAGTATACACACTTCCAATTTTGAATCAAACTCAGTATCTAAGTAAAATTATGCAAGGAAACACTATATTCTTCACTAAAATACCATTTTAAGCATCATTTTAGTCTCAAAAAATCAAATAAAAATATAAGAATTAGTATTACAAAAAACGTTGACATAACAATTTAGTATTAACTTAGGATAGTTTATAGAAAAAATTTGAGATAGAAACTACATCATTCACCTAATTTATTTCAACTTCGAAAATCATTCGATTTCTCAAGAATGTATATATTAGCTACTAAATTTATACAAATTGATATTTTTCCTAAATTCTATACAAAAAAAATGTAAGATTACATTTTTTTTTAATTATCTAAGCAATCTTGATTTTTTTACAAAATTTTCTAAAATTGGACAAAATTAAGACCTCACTAAAAATCCTAACTCTAGGCACCAGCGATGGCTGCTCTCTTGTCGGCAACTCTAGTCGCTGGCCACTCCTTATAGTGGGGTGATTGATTGACTCTCAGATCCTCTTTACTCCTTGATCAAATTAACTCACTCTAATTTTTCTTAATTCAATACTTGTATGTTTCATATCTTAGAGAGGTTTTTTGGATTTTTTTTAACTAATTAGATATCTAAATGATTTTCTTTCTCTCTCCTCTATGTTATCAACTTAAATACTTTACTCTATTCTTGTACGATCCCTTTGTTGCTCCACTAAACACCTATTATTAGCCTTCCAAATGCCCTAAATTCCAATGCCCAGCTACCCATGATTTTTTTAATCATTTTTTAGCTATTTTTTATTAATTTTCTTAAGTCATTTTATGCTAAATTGCATATATTAAGGTATTTTAGCTAAATACAGCTGAATGTACATACTTAAAAATTACATATGATACATACATATATATTATATATGTTACTTTATGTTACATATAAATTTTATTATATATATAACTTATCTCTAAAAATTTATAAACTAACAAAACATATTTTACGTAATTACGGTAAATAATTCTTAATATAGTTAAATCATATTATTTTACCTATATTATTATCATTTTATTATATTTCTAATATCTAAATCTACAGGATATCCTCATTTAATATCTCAAGTTTACTTGTAAATTTTTAGGTTATTTAGATAAATTTCACTAACGCTCTGAATTACTTGTTTAAATAATTACGTAAAATTATGAAGCTCACATATGTTTCCATAGTAGATAAAGTAATGAGAGGTTGCCTAGCACTTTTCCATGAAATTGGTCCTTTGAATAAAAGAGATAAATAACCAAAAGTGGATTTTCTACTATCCCAACATCCATTAAAGTCTAAATTTGAGTATCCAGTCACTTTAAGTTGATTGGATTTCTTATACATAGGCTTGTAATTCTTTATTCCTTATAGATAGCTCAACACTTTCTTTATGGCTTTCCAATGATCGATTCCTGTATTACTTTAATATCTACCTAACATCCCAATAACAAAATTGATGTTTGCCCTTATACAAGTTTGTACATATATTAAACTGCCCATAATAGGAGCTATAGAATAGATTCCATTGCCTTACATTCTACTTCGTTTTTGGACATTACATAAGATTAAATTTATCTCCATTTTCAATTAAAACAATTCTAGCTAGGTATTTATCCATATGAAATCTATCTATAATCCCTTCAATATAAGCTTCCTGAGATATTCTCAACAATTGTTATGATCTATCATAGAATATTTATATTTATATCACATAAGATACCTCTCCCACATCTTTCATCTTAAAATTCTTAAAGAGAATATCTTTAGTTTTTCATAATATACCCAAATCATTAACAAGAAGTAAAACGTTGTTAGTATATAGGATACACCTGTCAACAATGTCTTCTTGAAAACCAAAAGACGTTATGGTATTATTAAATTTGATATATCATTGTTAGGAGGTTTGCTTCAGTACATATATTGACTTTTTAAGTTTATACACTAATAAATATGTATTTTACATACTTATCTCATAATGAAATTCTACAAATTTTCTGTAATTTACAATGCTTTCATTGATTTATTAGTATAAAATCAATGAATTATATACTTGATAAGTCAACATAATAAAATATTGAAAAATGATCAAAATTATGATTTAAATAACTCACTTTGAGCTTATATGTCATTATTTCAAATAAATGTCTTTTCTTTCATAATTAACTATTGCACTTATGATAGGAAATATATACAAAATCGGATAATATACACATAATTTATTACAAGTATAAAAATAGACAAAGCAGAAGCACTAGTCAAGCTTGCAAGATGGACGCAATTGAAATTCAAGCGCCGTCTTTTTCTTAAATGACGACATCTGGAGCATTTGTTATACAGCGATCACGAGGTCGCATATTTATTTAATTCCCAGATGAGTTTTGAAAAACAATACTTGGAGACAAATTCTCAAGTGAGCATACCATAGGCTATACATATGGGATCACTCCTCCTTATCTTAATTGCAAAGCAACGCCTCAAGAAAAATTTAGAGTGGGTGTGCCATAGTCCAACTATATCGGATTGCACTCCTTTATGCAAATCACGCTCGGATCAAAGCCAATAAGGTGCACCGCAGAGCCAAAAGCACCGAATCACTCCATCCCTCTGTTAATTTCAGCTTGCGCCTGGAAGATGTTGGAATGAAACTCTCGGTGGACCTTTATCCACCCAATCAATTCCTTTTGCAATTGATCTATTGATATTATGTTGTATATGAATGTGGTAGTTTAGCTAGTTCTATAGAGCAATTAGGTATAACTTCAATGTTAGATTAATATCGAGTTAAGTAGCAATTCCCATACAATGGACCTCCTCCCTTATTATCCTAATAGACTCTAATTACTGTAATATGAATAAAAAATCCCAAGTAAAATCTAAAATTCCTAATTTAAATGGATAATTCTTCAAAATTAGGATGCAAATTCTTGTACTCACCCTAAGCAAAAATTGGTTAGGATATGAAATCAATTTTAACATGATTACTTAAGTAGCAACAAGATTTAAATAACAAGTAATTAGTAGAGATGAGAAATTGAAAATACAATACTCCGGCTATATTGTAGGTGTCATAACACAAAAGTAGAGTAAACCTAGTAAGTGTGGTTAAACTCCATTTTAATACCAACATGAATATCTTTAAAACATGGCAATAATGAATTTAAACAATTAATGAAGCACAATCCTACCTTGATTGTTTGTTGAACTTCAACCCATAGTTGCAAGTAGCTACAATTGCATTTAATTTGTTTTAATTTCTTACTATCATCTTAGTCTAGTTGCATATTTCGATTACTAGTTTTTGCATTGCTTAGATTAGAATAGGGCTGATATAGTGTAGTACATAGTTATGAAAAAATATGATCTTTGAGCCTACCTTATGCTACAAATCAACTGATACACTTGCTAATTCTTTGCTAATTCCATAAAATATTTTCTAGAGATTGCAAGCTAGTTCAATTTATTGTATAGCGTTTCTACTATTTTTAGAAGGGGTAAATTTTATATTTGTGTGTAACATTGTGGAAGGCGATCGCAATACCACATACCATGCGATCCTTTCCTTCAACTAAGAAACCCTTAAGCTATTTCATATAAACCTCTTCCTTAAGATCCCCATTAAGAAAGGTTATTTTTACATCCATTTGGTGTAACTCTAAATCATTCAAAACCCATTATTATCCTTAAAGCGTCTTTCTTTGAGACTAGTGAAAAAGTCTCTTTATTATTAATGCCATCCTTTTTAGTATAACCTTTGGTAACAAGTCTAACTTTATATTGTTCGATATTGCCATTTGAGTCATGCTTTGTCTTATAAATGCATTTAAAACCAACTCGTTTACAATTCTTTGGGAACTCAATAAGGTTCTAAACATGGTTTTATTCCACGGATTTAAACTCATCCTTCATAGCACAAATCCATTGATCAAACATAACACTTTCTATGGCTTGTAAAAATGAAACTGGGTCTTCATTAATTCTTATATCAAAATCATATTCTTGTAAATAAACCACATAATCATCTTAAATAGCTAATCTCCTTTCCCTTTGAGAATTTATTAATGGCAATCCTTATGGTTCATTTATATTAGGTGGTTGTGAGTTAGTTTCATCATAGGGTGTTTCATTATTCAATTATTGTTTTGTATTGTCTAATTATTGTTCAACAACTACAACAACACTTGGAGTGTTTATGGATGGAGTACCTAAGTATAGACAAAAATCTACCTTTATCTCTTTGATATCTACAATTTCTCTTTTATTACTCCCACTAACTTCACCACTTTAAATGAATATAACATTACCGAGTTCAATAATTCTTAAATTATGATTAGGGCAATAAAACTTGTACCCTTTGGATTTCTTTAGGTATCCGATAAAATAGCCACTAACTGTTCAAGAATCCAATTATAAATATGTACTTCCCTAAACATAGAGGTGTCTTAAACTAGGTTTCCTTCTAGTTCATAATTTAAAAGAAGTTTTAGAAACTGCCTTACTAGGAACCTTATTGAATTGATACATTGTAGTTTTTAATGCATACATCCACAACGATATGGGTAATGAAGAGTCGCTCATCATACTCCTAACCATATCCATTAGCATTTGATTATCCCTTTCTGCAACACCATTTTGTTGAGATGAGCCTAACATAGTATAGTGTGTACATATGCCATGTTTCTTAAGAAACTTTGCAAATGGACTAGGACATTATCCTATTTCATCATGTTTTCCATGATATTCACCAGGTCATATCTTATGATTTTAAGATTTTTATCTAATTATCTTTTAACTTCCTTAACATATACCTCAAGAGGTTCAACCACTTAAGATTTTTCATTTAGCAAATAAATATAAGCATAATATGAAAAATCATCAATAAAGGTGATAAAATATTTTTTACCACTAAAAGATGAAACATCAAAAGACCCACATATATTAATGCGTATAATTTCAAGAAGCTGGGTACTTCTTATAACACTCTTCTTACTATGTCTAGCTTGCTTATCCTTAATGTATTCCACACATATTCCAAGGTCTGCAAAATTCAAATTTGGAAGGATTTCATCCCTTACTAATCTTTCCAACCTTTCTTTAGAAATATGACCTAAACGTTTCTACCACAAGAAAGTTAAGTTTTCATTCTACATGCTATGTTTAACTCCAACATTATCATAAACAGTATGTAGAGATTCGGCAAAAACATTATCAAGTTTCAATTTGTACAATCCATCACAAAGAATATCTTAACCAATTAAAGTAGTATTCTTAAACAAACCAAAACATCCATGTCCAAATTTAATTGAAAACCTAAAAACATCCAGTTTTGAAAGAGAAATCAAGTTTCTAAAAACTGAAAGGATATAAAGAGTCTGCAATAAATCTAAATAATAACTAGTATCCAGAACCAAATGATAAATCCCTATGCTTTCAATAGGAGCCTTTATATGATTTCCCATTGATAGAAAATTTTCATTTGGGTTTATGGTTTAGATCATAGTAAATCTCCTCATCACATTATATATATGAGATGCAGCACTAGAATCAAGCTACCAAGTATTATTAGGAACTTTAACTAAGTTTGATTAAAAACAAACATAAACATCAATGTTATTTTTATTTTCAAACCATGCCGTACACTTTAGGCAATCCCTTTGATAGTGTTCTGTCTTATCATAGAAATAACACTTGCCTTCTTTTCCTTTTTATTGCCTTGTGAACCTTTAGTAGGCATTTTCTTCTTCTTAAACTTGTTGACTCTCACATTAAGTCCTTCGCCTACCCCTTGACCTACAAGGTTGATAGAATAACTTCCTCCTTTCTCCATTCTCGCTTCCTCCTGAGTGAGCATAATGGACAACTCACTAACATTCCATTTGTCCTTAATGGTGTTATAGTTAATTTGGAATGGTCCATACTCCAGAGGCAACAAGTTAAGAATAAATTGTACTAAAAGAAGTCATCTACAGTCATTCCCAAAGTCTTTAGCCTTACTGTAATATTAGTCATCTCAATGATATGCTCTTGCATACTCTTTGACCTTATGAGATTCATAGTCATGAGTTCTACTATTAAAGTACTAATAAGTGACTTATCTGCATAATGAAATTTTTCTTCCACAAATTTAAGATATTCTTTAGCACTTTCTATTTGTGGAATAGTAGTCTTAATATTGTTGTCAATAGTAATTCACATAAACATTAAACTTAATATGTTAGATTATGTCCATTATTTATGATATAACTATTCTTCTTCACCACTTAAATCCCTCATAGAAATTAGGTTTTCTTCTAGTAGTACCAAGTCAAATCTAATACACTTAAATTAAAGTTGACTTGTTGCACCAATAGTAATAGAAGAAGTGTGCAAATGGAGTGAAATAGCTTCAATTGATACATAACTGCTCATTATATAACACCCTGATTTGTCTTAAGAAAACTAAGACAATTGAAATGATGCAAAAAATCCAACATATAATAGATTCAAATAAACGAATCATTTGAGTATATTATAGTTCTCCTTTGGGTTGAAACTATAATATACTATCATTAAGTTAAATGCCATAAATAACATAATTATGTAATTGAATATTTCAAGTTAAATATATGTGCCATCTTTGGATATACAGATACATCTAACCAAAATACTAATTCACTTGCATTATGTTCATTAATCATAGAATGACATTTTACCTTTAAGTAAAGTCTAAAGTTTTAACAACAAGTGAACGTCAATTTATTGATTTAATTTCGATAATAGGCATTTCATCAATATTATGGATAAATGACAATTTTATACATAATACATACTAATCATCATCATAGTTGACCACTTTAGTGACAACAAACTGTCACGCCTCAAAGCAAAAAAATTGTAATAATCACATTGTACAAACTATTTTATGATAGAAGATGGCTTTACAACCATTATTTAAGCCTTTAATATCGCATTTAGGGTAACTATACCTGAATTTAGGGTCTTCAGGAAAACTTATCTGATTAAGACCAAACTTTATGGCTACATTAGAAACATTAGTTGAAGTATCCTAGTGAAGTTAGATTGTAAAAATAATAACTCAAAATCTCAATTTTAGCCTTAGCAGTGTAATATTATAATATAGAGTAAAACTCATTAGAATCCTTAAAACTGAGCTCGAAATATGATTAGGATTTGGAAATAAGTTAATTGAGCTATAAAAGGAAATAATATAGCATAATATACTATATTTATTTTTATAAATATACCTAGTATGTATAATAATTATACCCATAAATTAACTTAAAATTATATAATTATATATAATAAGTAGTAAATTCACAAAATTTAATAAAATATATATATTAAAAATAAAAGACATGATAGAAATATAATTATACGAATATGTTTATACATTATATGTATCAAATATATGCGTATATGTCGAGCCTTATTTCGTTTTTCTTAATTCAACTTATACTAAGCCAAGCCCGTTTAATGTAAAATACTCGACATTAAATTAAAGAAATGTTTTTCTTTAAAAAATGTTTTAAAAAATATTTTTTAAATATTAAATTCGCCAACCAGTTAAACTGGTAAAAAATGAAATTAAAGTTTTCGAGTAGGAAAACCCTAATTTAGTTACTAATTTGCACATTTTCTTAAAAAATAATTTTAGAAAATTAATCAAAAAAACTAAGTTGAAAAGCTAACCTATTAAGACTAAGTCGTCATACAAAAAAATTTTAAAAAATCAATGGGCTTTATTTTTATAAATTTTCTAAAAATACTAAAATATATACAGATATGTGAAACATAGCTAAAATGATTTTTTAAGGATTTTTTTATTACGAATTTTTAATAAAAAGGAGAATTTTTTTTTTATTTTTTATACAGTTGCCCTGAATGTGTCTATATACCCGCTAGTTAATATCAAACCAACATAATTCTTTTTTAGAAAAGATTAGTTAGTGAATCTTTTTAAATTTAAAAACTAAGCCAGATTTACATTTATTTAACAATTTATTATTTTTAAGAAAAATCCTTAAAAAAGTCACAAATCTATTTTTTTAAAAAAAAAAACTAACTTACTAAATCTTTTTAAAAACTCTAATTAAGATTTGTTGAGATACCTACTTAGATATGCATCTTCTCCGAAGATACAGATCTTAGAGTAAAGATGCATGATTTCTCAAAAATGTGATTTTTGTTAAAAAAGGTGTAATTTAACTAAGTGAATCAAAAAATTAAAATTAGCAAACAAAAAATTAAAAAAAATGCACTAAAGAAAACAAATTAGTAAAATAATTAAATTGACTAATAATAAAAAATAATAATTACTTAAATAAAATAATAATTTTTACCTAAATGAGTAGAGTTACGCGTTGTCGACGTATTCTTGTTAACCGTGTCATGATTGTCTGGATTACATTTGTGTACTCAATGAGGAATTGCTCGTACGCGTGTAGCGATGGATCATGATCGTGTGCAACAACAATGTGTTGTGCTCGTACATGGTACTGGTTATGTGATCGTATGAGTGGCTATGTTTGCTTGTGTGTCAACATCGTATATGTTATGTAGTGAGTGTCAGCTTCAAGCAGCGTATATGGAGTGTTAAACTTTGTACAGCGTATGTAGAGTGATGCAATGAATTCTATATGGTCAAGTGAGGTGTAATCAAGACAAGTGCTTGTGTATATGGGTGTGTGACGTAGGTGTTAGTATGTGGTGAATGTATTGTGGTGTAAAAAACATCTTAAACTTCACCGCTAAATTCCTATTTATAATCCGCACTACTGAATCTTTTTATCTTTTAAAATATAGATTTGATCTCAACAAATCCCAAATATGGAAGATACGATAACAAATCCTAGATACGGAAGATACAATTTAGATTATTTGAAGATTTGACCTAGTTTCTAGAATCCCTATATTGATTTAGGCTTTCCATTTTTGGGCCCGACAAAGTCTAACATGATTTAGCCCAATACATTTAATAAATTCTAAGTCTATTTTAGTCCAATATTAGTTAAATAAAAATCCACTTTATATCGAATTGGACTAAAAAAAATTTAAATGAAGCTCGATCCTTTGACAACTTAGAATTCATTAAATTAAATGTACCCCATTATCCGATTTGACTCTAAACGATGTAACTTGACTTAGTTCGACTTAACTCATTACAACTTGACCCTATACAACTTAACTCCATACTTTATTTTTATTATTTTTCAATTTTTCAATTTTTTATTTATAAAGCCTGGCTTAATAAAAACGGTAAAAATGGAGTATCTGCAGCAAACTTTACTATAAAGACAAAAAAGACATACTTATTTTTGCTTGGTCCTTGCTTGAATTGGCATGGTAAGGACTTTGATTGTTAAACAAATTAAGTCTCGACTTAAAAGGTCAGGTATCCTTAAGAAGATAGATCTCTTTAAGGATCTATTGCTTAAAAGGATAGATCGTTTGAAGATAAGATAAGATGACATTCTATTGAAGAGAAGACAAAATGAGATAACGCTCTCATGAGCAGGTGATCTTTTAAATGACTTATCGGCTGTCCTTTAAGCAAGTAATCCAAAAAGGAATGGGACAACGCTCCTTTGAGTAAGCGATCATAGCAAAGAATAGGAAAGTGCTCTTTTGAGTAAGCAATCCTAGAAAGGAATAATACAGCACTTCTTTGAGTAAGCGATCCTAAAAAGGAACAGATAGGACAACACTCTTATGAGCAAATGATCTTAGAAAGGAATAGGACAACAATCCTAGAAAGGAATAAAACAGCGCTCCTTTGAGCAAGTGATCCTAGTAAAGGACTGGATAGGACAGCGCTCCTATGAGCAAGAGATCCTAGAAAGGAATAGGTTGGCTCTCCTTTGAGTAAGCGATCCTAAAAGGACTAGATGACACTCTTATGAGCAAGTGACCCAATTAAGGATAAAACAGTGCTCCTTTAAGTAAGTGATCCAACTAAGGATAGAGCAGAACTCCTTTAAGCAAGCAATCCTAAAAAGGATTAGAGGGCACTCCTATGAGTAGGCGATCCTGAAAAGGATTAGATGGCACTCCAATGAGTAGGGGATCTTGCAAAGGATTAGATGGCGCTCCAATGAGTAGGCGATCCAACTAAGGAATAGGATGGTACTCCTTTGACCAAGCGATCCAACAAAAGATAGGACAATGCTTAGGACAGTACTCCTTTGAGCAAGTAATCCTAACAAAGATTAAATGATGCTCCATTGAGCAAGTGACTTAACTAAAGAATGGGGTAGCACTCTAACGAGTAAGCAATCCTAAAAAAAAACTAGATGGCACTCCAATGAGTAAGCGATTCATAAATTTTAAGGACTTTGGTGAGTTTTGACAAAATGATCTGAGATTAAGTTTAAGGGATTTTAACATTTCTTTGAAAATTAACTTTTTCTTTTTAAGAAATCTCTCTTGATAGTTTTTTAAAAAGGTTTTGTTTCTCTTTTGAATAGGTTTTCCATTTTTTCTCTTACAAAAAATTAAAAAAAAAAAAACACTTTTTAATGGAAAATTGTGTTGCTAACAAGTAAGAAAGTCTCGAAGATTTTAAAGATCATAAATAAAGGGTTGACTTGCCCTTTGCCCATTAATCACCCATTCTTTCAATCTTATTTCTTAGAGCAAAATTCATGATTTCTAAACTTGTTGAAAATATTGATTTCAAACTTGGGGTTAAGACTATTCATGTTCTTGAGAAAGTACTCAACTATTTTTTAATTTTCCACTAAGGGGATAGATATCATTTCTTAAAATGTTCAATCTAAGTGAACTTCTTTGCACTTTTACAAGTTTATTTTCACTTTCGGCATCAATTTAAAAAATTGTAGCCTATCTTCTAAGTGATACACTTTAGTCAATCAATTAGGTCTTTTCCAAGTTTGCAATGTAAGGCTTTTAGCCAATGGTTTAAGCAAATGGATATCAATGTGCTTTGGTCAATTTTGAAGAAATTATATACCATCTATCCTGGGTTTACAAGCCAAGAACCTAAGAGAGACTAAACAGGGGCTTACCTTAGTTTTATAAGCAAATTTTGCCGAAGATAAGTTGTTTTCTTTAGTCAAAAGAGTTTTATCAAGGGTAGTATAGTGGATAGGATCATAAAGTTAGGGTTATAAAGTTAGGGTTTTGCTTTGAGGCTTGGGAATTTAAATGTTTAGTTTTTGAATACCATCATAAGTTTAGACTTTAGGCTTATTGGCAATTTAACTCATGCTTTGAAGGTGATCACCTTCCTTATTTTTAATCTTTTTTTCTCTTTTTTCTTCCTTCTTTCTCCTTTTTTTTTCTTTTCTATTTCTCTTCTTCTTCTTCTTCTTCTTCTTTTATCAAGGTGGTCACCTTCCAGTGTTGAGTTTTCACTTGATGGGTTTCAAAGCCCTAAAACCATGGGTTCAAAGAATATAAGCTTAGGAGAAGTGTATATAGCATAAATTGTTTAAGAAAATCCATGGGCTTGAGGTGTTTAAATGAGTATATAAGGCTGAGTGAAGCGTATATAGTTTGAAACTCTTCTTCATTCTAAAGAAATTGAATTATCTATAACAATATTCACTCATAAATTGGCAAAACTAAGGTAAGCATAAGTTAGTCTACCCATTTTTTTCTAGATTGATGACTCTAACCTCCTGATTGCCTTAGTGTGGGGTGATTCTCGGCAGGGTTAACTTTAAGAAAAATTTCTTAAAGGCTCAAATGGGTTTTACAAAAAATAATTGTGTTTAGGGATGATGAAATGAATGCCTAATATCATTTTGACACGTATGCCAAGTTCAAGATGAACCTCATTTAAAGAATGAGCTCAAGTGCTCACATTGTAACACTCCTCTCTCATATATGTCTAAGGTTAGTGTTTAAGACATAGTTTACCTCCTTTCATCCTAAACCTTTCAAGTAATGTGTTACCATTCCCTTACATGGAAAATTTTAAGTTCCTAGTTTATGTTTACTTTATCCATTTTCGCTCATTCTAAGTCTTGCTTGAAGTATTTCATTAATGAATGACTAATGACATGCCCTTATCAAGCTTAGCTAAGTGCACATCATAGAAAAACAAAATGCACAAGAAAAACACTTTATTCAAATAAATGTTATCTCTAAAGTGAAAGATTATTCTAAAAAGAAATAAATAGAGGAACTATAACTATTTTCCACTTCTTACCCCCATTTCTATCACTTCATCAAACTTAGCCCATTTACCCATTTAGTTGAATTGATCTTTTGGAAATATGCCCAATTACTTTAAATGGTGAGCCATCTAATCAAATGGTAGTAGTAAACCCTTAATATTCGATGTTGGAGGTTGTCTGTTTAATGTCCATAGGTTAGGGATACTACTGTCTATAGACCCATCAGTTTCTAGAAAATTTAGTTAAATAACCTTGGCATCAATCAAATTTTGCACCCTATGCTTTGATTTCCAGCAATCTTCTATGGTATGCTCCACCTGGCTTACATGATATTTACACCATTTGTTAGGATCGTGATCCTTTGGCTTGTATTTCTTTGTTAGGTTTTCACATGCTAGTAGTCCTACATCTCTCAATTGCTTAAACACTTGGGCTATTAGAATCTTGAACTGTGTAAGTTGCCTCCTCTTATTGTGGACAAGCTTTTCTTGATTCTGGGCTTTCCCAATTGGTGCATTCGTTCCCAACTTCTTTTTCCCTAAATCATCCTCGTGCTTTAATTGTAATGTATTATCCGTATTAGGATGTTGGTTTTCGAGCTGCTTAAGCACATAACTTATTTCCATTTCTGTACCTACGAATCTTTCTTCTAACTTCGCTAACTTTTCTTCTAAGGTTACAACCCTATTTTTCAAATCATGACAATAACATACCCCTTAGGCTTGATCATTCTACCTTGTATTATGTTGATAATAGGCTCAAGAACCTGCAACTCTTTAGACTCCTTTATTTGAGATGGTATGTTAATAGGCCTTTTATGACACGTACAGCGGGCAGTAGATCTCGGAAGGAAGATGATGCAATCTGGGTTCGAGTAAGAACAGGAAATAGAGAGTGAGAATAAGGGGTTTTGAGTGTGAATGTGAATGGATATCATACACCAAGACACAAACATAATCAAAGATTGAGCTTAAAATAGGGTTCGATATGACTCACGAACACTAAATGTCACCCACGATTCAAATGAGAGGTTAGATGCAACTCACTAACTCGCTCAAATGAAGGGTTCACTACAATCTTAAGAATAAGATTGATAAGAACGCAAGAAAGATTAAAAAGTCTAATCAATACTCAATAATCTGACAAACCAAGTTCTAAAAGCTTATGTATGACCTTGCTCGAAAGAGAAAAGTTTCACTGTAAAATATGTTTTTCTTTATTCGCATATTTCTATCTGATATGTTATTACAAATGTTGCTATTTATAACAAGTCTTAAACCTTAGTGGTAAAACTATAAATACCTTAAACCCTAAAGAATTGGGCTTATAAATAAAATAAAGGAAACATGTATAAGAATATGAAACATGTACAATAATACAAAATTGTGCATTTAATAAAAGAAGTCAACATGTAGTCACTCGGCTAATTCTGGAAAGATCAGGATCTGAACTAAACAAGGTTGTCAATTGGATGTTTGGGTCCGAGGAGGAGTCTCTGGAGTCTCGCAGTGTTTGGCTTGGATACTTGAAAGGTCGGCCTACAATTGCCAAGTACTAAGATTAGTCTACTTTAGTCTCTCCATGCCATGCCATGTGTTTCTTTGGTTTCGAGTCTTTAGCTATATGGTTTCTCGGCTTTTCAGTAAACGATAGACTTGATGCCGAATAGCTCTTTTGCCTCCTATCAATCATCTGTTATTGACTCGACATTGGTAAAATCTGTCCAACCTCGACTTTGACCAATTTGGCCTCGGGTTAGAACAAGTCAACTTCAGCCTCAAGCAGGTTAGCTTCAGCTTAGAGAAAGTCATAGGTTGATTCCTATCATTACCATGGGGCCAAAAAGAAGTCACCTCCAATGCTAAACATTGAGCACAAGTTGGGGTA
Organism: Lumnitzera racemosa; assembly: GCA_024138005.1. Taxonomy (NCBI): domain Eukaryota; kingdom Viridiplantae; phylum Streptophyta; class Magnoliopsida; order Myrtales; family Combretaceae; genus Lumnitzera; species Lumnitzera racemosa. The sequence continues at coordinate 25,942,334 of JAMXBC010000011.1, forward strand.
CCGAACAAACTTCTCTTCACCATGGGTGTCAAGTTACTTTAGATTTCCTCAACACTCATTGGGGTCAAGCAATAGCACTTCCCATCCTTCTGGACATTCATGGATCACCTTCCAGTCATACTCCTATGGTTGGCAAAGAAGTAAATTCGCAGCATTCAAAGGGACCAAGTCGAATTCAATCTCATCCTCATATTGCCCTGTCGTAAATGTTATTCGAGCTCTTTTATGCACATGGACCATACCCTTATCATAAAACTACTTCAATCCATAAGGTCGAGGATGTAGGTAGGTTAGTAATTTCATCTTCTCTACTAACTCAGAAAAGATGATGTTGGTGCAACTTCCTCCATCAATAACTAAGGAATAGGTCTTCCCATTCACTAAACATCAAATATAAAATAAAATTTCCCTTTGTCCGGGGTTTGCCTTTAGGTCAGCTCATGTCACCATGGCTAAGAGTTCATTGAGATTTTCAACATAGACATTTTCTTCTATCAACCCGTCTTCCAAACTCTTGTCACTCTGACTCTCTACTTAAGCATTCAATCCTTTGCCTTTCAAGACCATGACCCTCTTATTCGAGCATTGGGAGGCAATATGTCCGTAGCTTAAGTATTTGAAGCACTTCACTTCTCGAACATTATTGTCGGATGCCTTTTCTTTCTTGGCATGAATTAGTTGGCTAAGCTCTCCTTTCTCCATCTTCTTCTCTAACCCTTTTCTCTCAGCATACCTCTTAAGGTCAAGGCTACCTTATTGACGTCGGCTAATCGACCTCTGATGCGTTCTTTTCCTTTACTCTCCACCCTTAATGCCAGATTGATCAATTCATTCAAAGAGTTAAACGGCTGTAATTCAACTATGTCAGCAATGTCATTTCGGAGTCCACTCAAGAACCTACAAATGGTGCAGTCTTGTGGCTTAACAATCTTACATATCGTCATCAAGGTCTCAAACTCCTGTAAGTACTCTTCAACAGTGTTTCAACCTTGCCTTGGGTATTGGAAGGCATGGAGCATCTCTTGCTTAAAGTAAGTTGACACAAAACACTAATTCATCAATGGCTTCGTAAGCCTCCAAGTTCTAATTAACTCTTCTCCTACGGCATCTCGCTTGGCAACCAACTTATCCCATCAAAGGCTTGCATATTCAACAAGGGATAATGAAGCTAGCTTAACATTTGTTCGATTATCACAATCGTAGCACTTGAACAACTTCTCGACTCAGGGAACCCAATTAAGGAATTCTTTAGGTCAGCTACTTCCATTGAAGGTTGGCAGTTTAAGCTTAATATTATCACGTCCTCGGCCAAGTGCTCGAGGTTCATCCCTTGTCTTTCGAGTTGGCCGATTCACCTTGGAGTGGCCACTTTTGTTGGAGCTTTGCTAAGCCACATCTCTTTTTAGCTACGGCTCTCTTCTCCAAGCTTCTTGATTTGCTTCAAAGTCAACACTCTTTTCATTTCTTCTTCTTGGAACAAGTTAGTTTTCTCTCCTTCTCAACTTGGTAGCTCTTATCGACTATCGCTCATCGTTGTCAGGTTCATTTGAAGCACTTCTACTAGTGAGTGTTCATTCCCTTCTTTTTTCTCGACCATCACATCTACAGCCTTGACTAAATTAGTGAGTTCTTAGATAGAATCAATGAGATTCTGAATCTAATAATCTAAATTATTAATATGTCTCCTTAAGCTTTCGCGAAGACTATCACAACTATTGTTGACACTATCTTCAAACATTCTCATTTATACAGCAATTTCCAGAGAAAATTGAACAAATAACAAAACACAATTATAGTAACCCATAAACAACCACGATTCAGTTTCCTATAGCTACCACTACTGACAAACACTTGAATCAACTACTGAAATGAATGTTACTAGACTTAACTGCAGCACAATACCATGACTACTAATATATGAACAATACACTACGCTACAGAACAACAACTAATAAACATCCAAACCATGAATTAACTTTGAAAAACACTAACACACGTATTTAACAATTTATTATTTAACAATCTTTCGAAAAAGATTTAGTGAGTGGATCTTTTCACATTTGAAAACCGAGCTAGATTTACATTTATTTAACAATTTATTATTTTAAGAAAAATCCTAAAAAAACCTAATTTCATGTATCTATTTAAAAAAAAAAACCTAATTAACTAAATCTTTTTAAAAACTCCAGTTGAGATTTTTTATTAAGAAAATCATTATGTGTCAAAAAAATATTTTTTCTAAATCCTAGATGTAAAATATGCTGAGATACGTATCTTCTCCAAAGATACGGATCTCAAAGAAAAGATATGCGATTTCTCAAAAATGCGATTTTTGTTAAAAAAGTGTAATTTAACTAAATGAATCAAAAAATTGAAATTAGCAAATGAAAAATTAAAAAAAAAATCCACACTAAAGAAAACAATTTAGTAAAACAATTAAATTGACTAATAATAAAAAATAATTAAATAAAATAATAATTTGTACCTAAATGAATCGAGTCGCGCATTGTTGACGTGTTCTTATTGACTATGCTGTGATTGTTTGGACTACGTTCATGTGTTCGGTGAGGAATTACTCGTGCACATGCAGCGATGGATTATGATCATGCCTGGTAGCAATGCATCATGCTCATGCGTGGCTATGTTTGCTTATGGGTCAGCGTCGTATGTGCCGTATAGTGAAGCTCGACTTCGTACAACATGTGTATAGTGTTTGACTTCATACAACATATATGGAGTAATACGGTGAATTCTGTGTAGTTAGGTGAGTGTGATCAGGTCAAGTGTTAACTTATGTGGGCGTGTGACGTGGGTATCAGTATGTGGTGAATGTGTTGTAGCGTAAAAAAGGCCTTAAACTTTACTGTCAAATTCTTATTTATAAACCACACTACTGAATCTTTTTTATCTTTTTATATATAGATTTGATCTTAACAAACCCTAGATACGAAAGATATGATAACAAATCCCGTATACAATTTAGATTATTTTAAGACTCAACCTAGTTTCTATAAACCCTATATTGATTTAGGCTTCTAATTTTCGGGCCTGACTCTTTCCAACTTGATTTAGTCCAATACATTTAATAAATTCTAAGTTTATTTTAGCCCAATATAAGTTAAATAAAAATTTTCTTTATATCAGACTAGACTAAAAAAACATTTTAATGAAGCTCGATCCTTTAACGACTTAAAATTCATTAAATTGAACGTACCCCGTTATCCAATTCGACCCTAAACGACTCAACTTAAATTGCTATAACTTGACCCGATTCCACTTAACTCGATTCGACTTGACTCGATACTTTATTTTTATTATTTTTCAATTATTTATTTATTTATTATTATTTATTTGTAAAACCTGGCCTAATAAAAATACTAAAATAAAAACAGAAAAAATGAGATGTCTATAATATATTAACAACACTATAAAATATTAATATATTATACTAAAAAATATACTAAAATATTAATTAAATTTAACAAAATCACTTGGAAATTTCTAGACTTTACGATGGCAATTCAGGAGCAAGTTAGATGATGAATCAAAAAGCAAATCAAAGGGAGAACTACACCTCATGCTTAGATAAATGAGAAAGAATTGAAGGAAAAAAATTTTAAGAAAAAAAGAGAGAAAGAAGAAGTCGGTCGCCCAATTCAATATAAAAAAACTTTAGGATTACACTTTAGATACTTTAGATCTTAGATCACTTGAAAGGAAATTTGGAAAAAATTTAAGAAAATTAGAAAAAAAAAATAGAAAAATTGAGTAATACACGTCCTATGTAAACCTTACAAATCAAGCCTTTTGAGTATATAATTAAACTCATATATTGTAGATGATTTCCTTAAGTTAATAGAGCTAGTAAAATTTAAAACCGATTAAAATTTCAATTCGAAACCTAAAGCGAATATGAAAAACCCTAACTTATTAATTAAACTTCTAATTGCATACAAAAAACCTTAAATCTTAAATATATCTAACTGTAAGAGATTAACCCCGAATTTGATAAAAACCTTAATCGCGTATGAAAACTTTAAATTCTGTCCGTGCATACATATGAGAAATCAAACCCAAACCTCATCAAAACCCTAAAACTAAAACTTTAAGATTATACATACACCAAATTGCTACGAAGGCAACAAACCTTAATTGAGTATAAATATTTAATGATGTGCTAAATCATGTAAAATTACTAACCAACGATTAAAGATAACTCTTAAATGCATAAGAATATGCATGTACTAAATTCATTTATAAGAAACTATAATATTATTTTAATAGTAATATTAACTTTATAATTATACAAATAAGCTAGTGATATATAAGTTTAAGTATTTAGTTGGAATTCAAATCGTATAAAGTGATTATTAGTATTATAAATCATATTTTTTATGATAGATACCTTAATTATGGTATTAAATATTATCTATATTATTATGAATGAGGTTCAATTAACTGTTTTACAATTTATCTCATATATTTCCTTATTTTTCCTCTTTTCTTAATTTTTCTTATAATTACGTTCGTTTCTAAAGATATATGGAATAATTACATGTAAATGGCAAGAGTTGACCAAGTCAACATTTGACTTAGGTCAAAATGTTAACTAAGTCAAACATGTTCTTTTCACCTAGAATCATCTTTCATTTTCTATGGATTTCTTTTCTTTTCTTTTGATTTTTTTTTCCACTTTATTTTCTCCCTTTACCGTCCATTTGTCCCCTTCTAGAACCCTCTTCCTTTTTCTTTTCTTACACATTTAAGATACAACATAACACTCTTTTGTCTCCTTCGTCCAAAACCGTGACCTGTCTTCTCTTTCCCTTTCTTCTAATTTTCTATTTTTACTTCTATATCACCAGCAACTCACTTACCAATTACTATATTATTTACTTGCACTCCTCTTCCATATTTACAAAAAGAAAGAGGTATATTTTCATTTCATCTTCTACTTTAATAAGTGATTAGTTTGTTTACCTTATGTTAATATTAAGATTCTTGTATAATATGTATATATATCTTAGTGCATATGGGAAACCTTATTCCCATACATATAAGTGTAGAAATACCTATATACATATGGTATATGGATACACATGAAGTGTGTATGTACAACTTTAGAAGGATACATAATATAAATATACATCTACATAGACAAAATCAAGAGAACATAAGTATATGTAGGGAAGATGTACATAAAGATTCTAGTAAAAACATAAAGTATAAATATATGTACATATGTTTGGGTATTCTTATGAAAGAGTATTCTTTATGTACATAATAAAAAATAATGAAAATACTAAGTATATATACACATAGCATACTAACTAAACCCATAGACATGCATATATATGAATTATATGAGAAATTTTGTAAAATTATACTATGGAAATATGAAAATATGTATAAAATACTTATATAACCGTATGTACATACGTATGTAAATATACATATAATAGTACTATACACATAGTATATGTACAAGTACATGTATTAATAAACTAAAAGTATATATACATAAACATACACATAAGATGTTTAGGCACATAAGTATAAAATTATTACATATGCATATTATAAAGCAAATATTTAATATAAGATAATATAATATAATATAATATAATAATTACATCTATGTATATATGTATGTATGGCCGAAACCCATAATAGGTCCATAATACATATATTAATTCATATTAACCTTATATGAGTGTATGTAATAATAATAATAATAATAGTAATAATAGTTCAAATTATAAGAATATAAAAATTTAGAAGTTAATTAGATTATACATTAACAAAAAGGAAACTCAAAATTTATAAACAAAAACATTTAAACTAAAATAAAAAAAATTATTTTAAACCCACATCGTAAAACACAGGTCTTAATGTCCAAAACGAACCTTACCATGTAAACGTACATTCGAAAACAAAGAAAACCGACTATAAGTTTATATATATAAAAAATAAAACGAAAAAGTTATATACGGTTAGCAATAAGGTTCAACCAAATGAAAACTAATAGGAACCTAAATAGAAATAGATGATCAAATACCTAAAATAACTAATTCATTCAATTACTTACTATCGTTTTTATCTTTTAATAATTAAGTGATCTTGATGAGGGTTAGGATTTTCTTGAGGACCACTACGATTAATGGAGACGTCATAGCCAGGTGAGTACTCTCGATGACTCTATACTTGTTTTGTGCTTATAGTTAGTATACTTAAATTAAATATTAATAACTTGATACATAGGGGTTCAGAATATACATGTGCTTGATATTGATTGATTAATGTGAAAAATATTGTTAAATACAATAATTGAAGACTTTATTGTATGATTGATTATTACATAATTTAGATGGTTTGCTGATATTGATTGATCACTACCTAATTTAATTTAATTATATTTGGCTTATCTTAAATTAAAAATGGTCATGCATTAACCATGTATTGTATTTCTTATTTCAGCCATCACTTTACGCTGAGGTAAAGAGAGGCCACGTAGAGATTGTTTATATACATTGAATTAAAGTGTTTAGTACAGTGTACTTGTACAACATAACCTTACCCTAACCTACGGGCTTATTAGGTGCTAGAGATACCAACCATATGGCTGAAGGTCGAGTTTGGAGACCTCCGCTTTAGGGTATAAGCATAGATTAGGGGAGCTATCTCACCACTAGACTTGGGGTTTTATGTATTGTTAGATTTCTTAAAAATGGAAATGTATTTTGTGAAATTCAAAATTCAAATTACGGTTAAAAACCTAAGTGTTAGAGCCCGGTTGGGATTGGTGCCGATGTATCTCCAACCCTTACCTCGGAGGGTGTTACAATCCGATGTTATATGTAACACTGGTCAACTGTATTGTTGTTTGGCATACTACATGTATATACATTCATATGGTTGTAATAATTTATTTGATAACTACTTATTAGTATAGTATGAGAGATAACTCACAAAGCTTTTATAGCTTGCTTCCCAATAGTTTTTCTTTTACAGGTTGATAGATAAGCAGGCATGGGTTAAGAGCCGAGCATTAAGGGCAAGTATCGGGATGTTTTAGAGGTTAGAATTGGAGAAAGATTGTATAGCTCATTTGAGACTTTAAATGAAACTACCACTTATATATTTTGAATTAGTACCCCGGTAAGTTTGAATTTTCAATTTATATAACTTTATCTTATCGTTTGGTGGGGGATACCAATTCTCTATAGTTCTGAAGAACTGTAGAATATTGGATATCCATAGTTATTTATATTTTATAATATGTTAATTAATTAGCAATTCAAAAACCTTAGTGATAAATTATTTAGAGTTTTGTAATTTCTAACTTGTAAGGTGATTTTCATATCATGGGTACACATAGGATATGGAAATTTTAAACAATCCTACTAAGCCTCTATACGGTCCTAACATCTTAGCTTGGTTCCCCAACCCCTCGGTATTATGCTATTAAGCCTCACTGTCCCCTAGTAAAGCTACCTCCATGTAAGTTGATTGACAGCCACCAATCAGCCAAAGGTAACCGAAGTATCGATGAATAGGTCGATTATTTTTTGTCATTTTTTTTATAATTTCTAAAAATATTAAATCAATCTAAAAAATTATGAAAAAAATTTTATTTAGGTTATTTTAGATGTACTTTTATGCTATATTTTTATTTTTGTAAAATTTTTAATATTTTATGTACTTACATAACAAATACAATATTCATTTGAAATTTAAAATTAAAAATAAATATATCAAATGATATTTTTTGAAGTGAAAATTTTTCTGTAGAATACATGTTATATAAAGATTATTATTGTGTAGCCAGATTTTTAATTTAAGTATGTTTAATATTTATTGTAATTTTTTACCTTAAAAATGGTTATGAATAAGGAAATTGTGACATAAATTTATTTTTGTAAAATTAATTGATGAAATTGATGTCCACTAACTTTTGGTATTTTATAATAATGTTAGGATATGTTAAAAGTAATTTTGTATACAAATGATAACATTTATTTAATTAAATGCAATTTAGGAGTAAAAATATAATTATAGGTATATAGGTGATAAACCCGATAGCATGAAACCACTTATTGACTAAATTCCCTGTATTTTTAGGAATCTATAGAAATTTTCAAGAAATTATCTGGTAACCCAAACTATTTATTATGAATTTATCTAGTTAAATAGCTTAATTTACTAACCCGGGCACATTTTTAGTAATAATAGACTAAAACATAATAAACATTAGAATAAAACCTACAAATGTACATATTACTCATATCTGGTTAGAATGAATTTTCAACATATTAATGATAATTACATGATTGGGCTATAATATACACGTGTTAGGATTAGATATTACTTATATTATTAAGTTATTTTAGGAAATTATATAAAATATAGCTTATTTATATAATATGAGTATAATATCCTAAAGATTTCAATAAGGACATATAGGTATATTAAAAACTAAAAATATCCTATAGAATTCATCTCTTGAAATAGAACCCATAAAATATATTGTTAAGTTCGTACGAGCCCAATAACATCACTTTTACTAAAATTGGATAATCCTAGGTAAAATAACACATATTCCTATAATATTATGAAACTTTATGTATTACAATAAATTTATTGTAATTAAAACGTAACTTAACTGATTAAAAGTACATTTCGATATAATTAGAACGATATACTATAAATAATAATATAACTATGTATATTATCGCTACTTGATGACTTGACATAACTTATATAATAGAATTATAATAAATAATAATTTACTATAAATATATATATTTTTTATACATATAAATTCATAATGATATAAAATTAGATAAAACTCTTAACGTTTTTATAACTCTTATGAAAACTAAATCTGGATTTTGTATACATATAGGGTCTCCCAGTAAGTAGAACGTCGATAATACGGGCTTACCATAGTGAGCATCAGAATAAGTAAGTTAGAATTGTGACTTTACCGCTTGTTAAGATACTGTATCAAAGTATTTGGAGACTTATGAATACTTTTGCTTATAGTTGTAAATTAGCTATCTGTGTACATGCTATGTATGTGATTAGTATTATGATTGTAACAGAAGTTAAACTCCTTAGCATGCTGTTTTGCATAATTTCATAATATTGTATTGTGTGAACTTGTTTGGTCACCTCTAATGGAACTAATAGTGATTTAATTACTATCATAACTAGACATGCATAGCAACTGTTAGGGAAACCGTTAGGAGTATTAGACCAAAAACTAACTCCCTTCAATGAGGATAATTGAAATGGTCCTTTACCCATCCTTAGTTGAACTAAGTAACAAACGAGGAGATGACAATAAGGGCGGGGGATGTAATTCGAAAGTGGTCATGAGAGGATGGTATTCTTCATTACACAAGTTTGGGTTTAGTCTGATATTAAGTTGCAATAAACTCCTCAATTCATGTTAAAGTGGATATAATTTCTCTAATCTCATAATAGACTAGATGACATTGTACAATGTTTCAAGTGATTGATTGTATTGCATTTCATTATAATTAATAACCTTGTTTGTGACTATTTAGTACTCATTTAACTCCATCTCGCTTACTGAGCTAATTGAACTCACATTCCTATAGATTCTTTTGTAGATGACCCAGTAAAAGACCAGGTGTACAGATATCACTACCCCTAGATTAGTGCGCAGTTGGCTAAGAAAGTAAGAAAAGAAGAATCAACCGAATCTAGGCTTTTGAGTTTTCTTTCTAATTTTGAGGAAACTAAATGAGAATTCCTTAGGATGCCCACCAGTTTACCATCTTATTGTAAAAAAACTTTAAGACCTGTGGCTTTTGTGAACTCTTAATATAAATTATAACTCTATGCATAGAAATGCTCATATAAATACCATTATGTTCTTAGACAATAGGATGTATTGAAAAGGTATTTTGAAAAGCCATACTACAGGTTTGATTATTGATAAGTGTTAGACTGGATGCTTCAAGATGGTTAAATTGTGTTCGCCTTATATAGACTATATCTACGATAGCAGTTATAATGTTAGCTTCTATCTTAGGTTAGTTCACACGACATGACTGTTATGACTTCTCTTGTACGGAGCATGACACGTTATCTTAAACTTGATTTGTATAAGGTATCTACAACTAACCTACTTTAAAGTAAATAGTTTACAAATTAGACATATTATTTACCTACTAAAATATGAAAAATAAAAACTAAGATTTAAGTATCTCGAATAATGTTTACAAAATTTAGTAACCTAATCTTAGTTTACTTAAGTAATGCATAAATTGTTATTAAAAGATTCAAAGATAAGATTCAAACTTCAAGAGTATAACTAATCCTTAATTTTATATCCTCACTCCCTGAGATCTAATAGTTGCTAGCTTTAGGTTAGTTATAAAGCCGCTTCCTGGCTTTCATCTACAACATCTATAGGGATATGAGCAATTAATTGCTCAGTAAATTGGGATGGGGACATAAGAATTCACATTAAGTACAAGTAGGGTTATTGGCCAGTTATTTAAATGTAATGCAACAAATAAATAACATTGTATGACGTTTTTTGGTTCATTGTAAGATTAGAAAAATTACACCCGCTCTAATCTAAGTTGATGAGTTTAGCATACATTTCAATAGCTTATAATCAAACCCAAGCTTGTTCTACAGAGACACCCTTCCTCTTACGACTACCTTTGAACTATTGTCTTCACCCTTGCTATGATCTTCTCTCTTGTCACTTAGTTTGATTAATGATGAAGGAAGTATGTCAAGACCCTAAAGGGGGCCTAGTAGGATTACCTAAAATTTCCATAACATGTGTGTACCCATGTTATGAAAACCGCCTTGCAAGTCAGAGATTACAAGACTTTAAACGATTAATCACTAAGGTTACTGATTTTTAAGTAATTGATTTACTGTAGAATACAAATATAAGTAACTATGGGTGTCCAATATCCCACAGCTCCTTAAAACCGCAGAGAATCGGTATTCCCTACCAAATAATAAGACAAGATATACTAGCATTATATACAAAAAATAGATACAAGAAAAATTATATTATAGTAAGTTTTAATAAATAAATATTTTCTACAAAAGGATGTCTATGTATCATCTAAAAAGTACTCAGCTACTTCTAATACTAATGTACATATCTTCATCTAGCACTCAACATTCAAGACATATCCCAATCCCATCGTAAGTAAACCTGTAAAGGAAACTAAGGGGGAATGAGCATAAAACAGCTCAGTGAGTTCGTTCCTCACCACTACCGGTCAGCAACTTTTCATACATTATTATCACACATGCAAGCAAGCTATCTACATACATAATGAATGCAGGCGTGACGAATGCAAGCAACACATCCATAGGAGTCCGAAACTATGGAAGGTGTAGAATTACGTCGTCTACACTTCGATTATCCTCTGTACTTACCCGTACAGGGCACTTCAGTTTACCCGCATGAGGCTACCTAGGGACACCACCCCACTAGGCAAAACTCGACTATTACCCTAGCCGAGAAAAGAGTTTCAATCCAAATAGGGAGAGTCCAAACTAGGACTATCCACCCTCCAAGGCCCCTTGGGTACAAACATGTGAGTCATCTCATAACCAAAAGTAACCAAGGCCTTACAGGCACAATAAAGCGAGTCCTCTCGCTATCAAGTGGAGAACTCATGATAGCTTTGCCTTAAAGTTAAAAATATTATTTATAGCTCCACAAGCTCTTACAAAGATCATGCAAAAATTTGTTTAAGGATAGAAAAGTTTTTTCCAAAAAGACTTTTCTTAAGATTTTTCAAAGACTAGCACTCTCCATTCATACCTTTACCAAGTCATAGACATGTGATGAGTAGAACCGGTTATTTGGGTCAGATATTTATTTTTATCAATTTAAAAAGGTAATCACACAGATGATAGCATACAAGCAGAACGAGCATATAAACAGAACAGTCATTCAAATATACAAGAAATAGTAGGCAGCAAAACATAATATAAGTAATACGCACAAGCAAGTAGCAGGTCATTAGAACTCCTTCACCTGGATTATTGCTCATTCTCCAAGCCTTTAGGGTTTCCAAGACTCGATATCGAATGCCTAAATCAAAATGATAAAACTTATAAGTGTTCTAAGAAGTCAGACTCCTTAGTCAACTAAAAGTCTATTATAGTTTATCTAGTTTCCCCCAATATAACCCGAGTAGAGTATGTATAGGGTTACCATACTCAATGAGATTAATAGTAACTATTTTCTTATATAAGTAAGGTATGAGACTTCTTTTACGTATTTTGTAACTTGTTCATTCTGATTCCAATATTTGCAAACTTATAGTCGTTTTTAATTATTTTCGGACACACATTCACACTGTGATGTCTGTTTTGGACATTAAGACCTGTGTTTTATGATATGGGCTAACTTTATTGAAATTTTATCTTATTAAAGTTTAATTATTCCTATTGGATAGTTTTATGTTCCATTTTAGTAGCTAATGATTTAATTAGCCATTTATTCTTATACTTACGGACTTTTACATTGGTATTACTAATTTATGTCCTTGATTAAGGTTGATTCAATTTAGGAAGGGTATTAGGGTTTAAAGTTTTGGATCCTAAGTACATGTACATATTTATGTTCTTCTTTTATAAGCTTATGCTTATATCATCACTTATGTCATCAATCGCTTGTGTTATTGCTTATGTCATGGCTTATGTAATCTTTTGATTATGTCATGGCTTATGTAATTCTTTGATGACATTATTCTTTGCTTACCTAAGCCTTTTCTCATGATTATGTGTTTTATGTATATTTATGTACACTTATACATAATATACATATACTTATACCTTTCCTCTACTTATATGTATATTAGCATACTTATATATATACTTATACTTATACCGTATTTATACTTGTACATATATCCATATACACATACGGTGGCATACGTATTTTTTATACGTATTTTCATATGCCTTATTTACCCTCTTAAGAACTCTTCACAATTTCATTCTTTTTGTATTTTAAGGGTATATTTAACATGGTATATGTATGTATAGTTAATAGATGTCCTAATTTAGGTTATGTACATAATGAATACTTATGTACAGAGGTATTTATACATGTATATCTCTAGCATACCCTTATGTACACCTATTCAAAGAAATGTACACATGCATCTTCTTCCATTGCCTAAAGGATTCTACACTTCCATATGTAAAGATTGAAACTTTAAGCCTAAATCAACATATATACAAATACAACACATAACCTAACCTTTTCTCCTTCTAACTAATAAAGAGGATAAAGTAAGACATAAGAACCTAATAACATATCTTAAGTTGCCCTTGACTATGGATGAAATGGTTGAAAGGTTGAAAAGAAAAGAAAAGTGAAAGAAGAAGGGGAAGATTCGGTTGGGAAGGAGAAGAAGAAAGGGATTTTATTTTGTGTTATTTTGTTTTTGAAAAGGAAAAGAAGTGGGGTCTAGGAGGAGGAAGTAGTGGACGGCATAAAAAGAAAAAGAAGGGAAAAACTAAAAGAAAAGAAAAGAAATCATGAGAAGGAAGATATTTTTTTTTTCCAAATGAAAGAGACACTTTTGTTGACTTTTCTAAATGTTGACTTTAGTCATCATGTATTGACTTGGTCAACATTTTGACCTTGGTTAACATGTGTTAACTTGGTCAACTTTCAAAAAACTAAAGACCCTTTTGTGTACATAATAGACTAATTAAGAAAAATTTGGAGAAAGATTAAGGAAATGAAAGGAAATAAGAAATTTAGTGAATTGATTAGTAAAAATAGATAATGAGGTCTTCCATTAGGCATTTATATCCTATATACACCATTTGGTAAGCTACTTAGTATAATTAAGATGAAAACTATCATTTAGGGTATTAAGGTTTACTACATTTAACCTAAGTCTCAACTAAACCTTTAACTCTATATAATACTAACCTAGTTATATACTTAGAAGATAAATGTGATCTAGAATACAATATCTTATTTTCTAAGGGATCGCTTAAGTATTTTAAATGTTTATGCATGATTAAGGGTTATCTTTAGTCGTTTATCGATGAAATGGTAAAATATGGAGGATATATTATCACTTAGGGTTTTAGGGTAAATTATGGTGAATTAGTGCTTTTATATCCTTAAAATTATAGTTTTAGGGTTTTTATTACTTTAGGGCACAATCTCTAATGTTTTTACACATTTAGGGTTTCATATATTCTTACGCGATTAAATCTTCAATTGTTATCTTAGGGTTTTGATGAGGTTCGAGGTTTTAGGGTCTTCATATGCAGTTAGAGGTTCAATTGATGATTTAAGGTTTTTTTTTTTGTATTCACTTTAGGTTTTGGATTGGGATTTTAATCGGTTTTAAGTCTTACTAGCTCTATTAATTTCAGGAAATCATCTACAGTTTAGATGTTTATTTCTATACTTAGAAAGCTAAATTCATGGGGTTTACAAAGGACCATTATGCTACAGCACTATCCCTTTCGAAATGGTTAATATTTGGTCGAAGAACTCTAAATGCTTCTCCTAATGGGTTGCAATATGTGTCCAATTTAAATTTATAAGTCATATATTTAATAAACTCCAATTTAAGATATTCAATCATTTTACACAAAAACAAATAGTTACGGTCTACAATATCAAGCCAAAATCATACAATCAAACTAAAAAACACACATAAATAGGCATACGCACAATCAATCTATCTAACAAACACAACTAAGTATAATCTTAAGACTTTAAGTACTATAAAATAGTACTCCGAAATATAGTAACGTATTGATCCCGAACTTGCTTAGACTTTTCGCTTACTCACTTAAAGTGCGACTTACTATAGGCCTTCGTTGATGGTTCCTATAATACAAATATTATTTTAGTGTTCATATAACTATTATTTATATATAAACTTTATTCTGTAATTAAGATTATTATCTTTAGTTGAAGATTTTACCATATCTAATTATTTAAGTTTTTAAGTCTCTTACAATTAATCTCATTTTGAGCTAGGTTTTAATTCAACTTCTAATTCAATTTCTAATGCAACTTTTGTTTATAGTTTTATTCACAAGCCTTAAACCATCCATTAATCCATCCTCTAGCTTATCCAACTACATTATAGGTATAAGAGTTTCTGAATTATATACTAGTCCTATTCTTATTCACTCTATACACCCAACTTTTAATCGATCTTCTGATTTAGCTCTTGGTTTCATTTTACGCTCAAATCTTATAGCTGCTTTCTACTTTATTTCACAGGGTTTAACTAACTTTAATTCAAATGAATATAGTGTTTGATTAGTTTTTTATTAACTCCCCAATTTGCTAGTATTCACCTTAGTTCAGATTTTGCTTCTGAATCAATCTCTAATTCAACTTCTAATCATGGTTCTTTTATGTAAACCCTAAGAATTATTTCAAAACAAAAATTTGAAATTCATCTAACTATATTTAACTATCTTAAATCTCCTATTTAATTCCTAACCAGTATTCTGATATGTACAGTGCACTTTACTCTTAATTTAACTATTGAATTTATTCTCGATATGAAAATAACTTACATTTTTCACATAATTTCCTAAATACATATTCCATATCAATTTATATGATGTTTTTAATATTATAATATTATCAATTTAACCTAATATATCTTATTTATTTAATTTCTTATATACACATATTATACATTATTACATAATGTACATTTAAAACATATATCTAACATCATTATCACTACAAATATCATCTTTCAACACCAAATAACATACCAAGATGCCTAATTACACCTTAAATCATAAGTTATACCAAATTAATCCTAAATCAGAAAATTAACTTAAAATATACCCTTTTATCTATTATTTCTTTATATACGTTTATTACATAATATGCATAATACATATATCCAACACCTCCAACTCCACAAATACCATCCTACATTAGTAACTAACATCCAAAGATATGTAATTACATATTAAATCAGAATTTTTACCAAATTAACATTAAAGTACAAAATTAAGCCCAAATATTACCTTTTATGAATGATTTTAAAGACTAAAAATAAATTAAAATTTTATAAAATTAATTTTTAGAAAATCTCTTCATAGCATTGATATATGTATCCTAAATAGTCTATACAAAAATTTTGAAGTCGAAACTACATCATTAAGGTCATTTAAATCAAAATCGAAAATTAGCTCGAATTTAGTGATTTTGTAAGGGCAATATATCTTAGGACCTAATTTTGTCAAATTGTTATTTTTTTCCTAAATCTACATACAAAAATATCTTAGAATACTGAGTTTTATAATTTTCTACATTTATTTGATATTTTTAACAAATTAGACAAAATCAAAATCAAATTTGGAACTCAAGGCATTGCTAGCTTTGGCCATTGCCAACCACCTTGCCCTTATCGATCAATTTGGGTGCCAGTGGTGGTAATTTTTCACTTTCGGTGGTCGTCAAACATGCATTTACCTTATAAGCCCTATTTACACACTAATTTATCTATTTTTTGTAAAATTGTTTTCTCCTCTCTTCTTAATCTCTCTCTAATTTTATAAAGCTCACAACTGACTAAAATGACTTCCAGTGAGTGTCTTCTATATTTATAGATATGTTTGGAAATTTTTCTTGAATTTTTGGATGCTAAGTGTCCCTTATCCTCCTTCTTTTTCACTTTTTAATTGTCCCAATCTTATTGGCTAATTTTTTTTTTCTTTTATTGTTGCCATGCCATGCCTTGGATCCAAATTTTTTTTATACTTTCCTTAATTTTTCTTTATTTTTAATTAATTTTTCTTAATTAATTAGTATTATTTTAACATATTTCAAGTATTTTAAGTAATTTCGGATATTATTACTTACACATAAATACATATATAATACAAATAAATACTCCTACATATTATTTATATTATTTTATGATTTTTAGTATGTATATAATTTATCTGTAGTAATTTGTTAACTATCAAAACTCATTTTATATGTTTTCGATAAATAATAAGTAAAATACATATAACTTAATATTATAATATTTAATTATTTATTTTCCTAAATCTAAACTCACTGGATTACTTTTATTAATATTCATAACTTTGTCATAAATTTTGAGTTTGATTAGATAATTTATGCAATCGCCTTAAAATTTACAAGCCATTTTCGAACCAATTGATTATGAGTTGATCACCATTTTTTTTAAGACCTCACACAAACTATAAACATTTCATGCAAATCTTTAACCTAATGTCCATATATTTCATAAATAAACTAAATAATAAATATTACTTTAGTAGCATATTTATTTCAATTTATCTTGAAATACCAGATATGATTTGCAAAACAAAACTAAAAAATAAGCAAGTACTATTATCTCATAAATATCAATATTTAAATAATACAACAAAGAAACAATAATATTTTATAAATTTGTCAAGTATGTATCTTGATTGCATTTATGAATTTTCCCATCTAATAATTAAGTTTAATCGACAACTCACCAATATTATAGATAAACATCATGGAGAATGTTGAAATGATATAAAACTAACTAAGGTTATGAAAGGACTATTCACATAATCCTTAAAATATAGAGCATGCATGATATAAAACACTGAAAAGAACCTATAAACAATTACAAAAAAAAGGAAAAAAAATCACATTCCTAGTATGCATTTACTTCACAAACCCAAACAATTCCCTCAATAAAAGAAAACAATTAAGCGATGCAACATCCAATTAGTGAAATAAGGACACAAATAAATATAATTTTTTAAAGAACCATACGATGATGATTTAATCAACATGTCTATATTACGTATACAAGAGGCATTTATTCTTTCATTTGAACTCTGTAACATCAAGTGGTTGACAAACAATAGGCAATAATTTTAATATAAAATCGAATCATTGCATGACATCAATATTTTTCATTACGATAAATCTCAATCTTTTATTGCAAGGAATATTACATGTTATTTATGCTTTTCCTTAATCCCTAATCCTTAAGATTAGAAAAATTACATGATCAAAACGTATGATGTGATTCCACATGTAAAAGATAAATCAAGAGTTTGTAAAACATAAAATTAGGATCTTGAACATGATAAATATTCATAACATAACATACCTAAAGCTCAAGATTGATCTATCTCTTCTAATTATAAGAAAGCAACAATAATCTTTAGTAAAAATGGTTTATCTTTCTTAACCTTTTTTATCTTTACATTATGAAACATTTAATGGATAATTTTTCTATAACCATAATGGGTAGAAAGAGATCTATTTATATCTACTTAACCTATAATCCGGTACATTCATTAAGTAGCCAAATGAATTGATTAGACTTAATGTGTCATTAAGTAATAATATATATCTCAAAGGATATAATTAAATTGTTATTTTATAATAGTCAATTCTATAAATAAGGCAGCTAAACAATTATAAAGAAGCTAAATAATCGATTCTAAAAAATTAAAATATATATATATATATCTTCATATTATTATGCCATATTATTTGAAGAATTTCTAACATGTTCCAATACCAATAGTTGTATACAGCAATGCTTTAGCATCAAATTGAAACAACCATCGCACCCTATTAGAGGCCAATTCCCATCACTTCTTGGCTAGGAAGAACTTATACTAAATCAAGGAGTATATTCAAGTTCTAATCGATTAAAGAGACTCCAAGAAAAATGAGGCTAATAGTAAATTCATTATTAGACAATTTCCCTTCACCGGGGAAATTCAAAATGAGTTGTTGCCCTAACATATCAAGCTCCTACCCTTCAAATCCCATGATGGTTCAAGAGATCTTAACAGTCATTTATCCTATTATAAGACAATGTTGAATAAATATATTGTAGTGATGCAATTGCGTGCAAAGATTTCTCAAACATGCTTAGGAAACAGCCTGGATGTAGTTCAACACATTAAAGCCAAATTCCATTTCAAGCTTCCAAAAGTTTGACTCTCGATTCTGTATTACTTCATTACGAACAAGATGCCTATTAAAAGCTCTACCACTCTTAACTTCATAAGGTAGTAGTTAAACTTAGGGAATGAGCCAAACCAACCTAGAACTACTAGGTACCAGTTTCCCAATAGGGTGAATCCTAGGGTCAGTTACGAGCTATTTCACCTTAGCCTATAGGTTAATTAACTGGTTCAAGGGCCCGTGAAATGGGCTTCTCCAATTTTTATTTTTGTTCATTTTTCTATTGCTTTATTCTTACTCGAAAAATTTTAAAAAAATTATTATATATGATATACATATATTATGTCGTATTACAATGTATATTATGTACATATATGACTTGTAAATAGTGCACTTTATAGCACGGTATACATTTTGTAAATACGTAATGTATATATATGATGATAGGATATATGTAAATTATATACATATTACATAATATGTATATGTATAATAAAATATATGTTTATAATATACTATACATATTTTACATATATATGTTAATATGTATATATAAATTGTAAAATTAAAAAAAAAAGGACAATCTGGTTCAAGCGGGTTGGTAGGCTTGAATTGCCAAGACTAACATGAACCGATGGGTCTTAGGTCGATTCAGGCCTACCCTAAAGCGTTGGTTCACAGTTCTAAAAAATACCTTTGCTAGTCTAGCGATGGTTGCATGAGCCTACAAGGGATTACCTAGTCCACTTCAAAGTCGCTATGCGAAATACCAATTGTAGATACCTAAGTTTTTTCTCCTTTTCATTTTTTTTTTTTGTAAGGTTTACAAAGAAATAAAAAGAACAAAAAGTTTGAAAAATGCTAAAAAAAAAGGTGGAAAAATCAAAAGGAATAAAAGAAATTGGAAAACAAAAAGTTGTCAAAGTTTGGTCAATGTGTCATTTGAGGTCAAAAGGGAAATTTTACTATCAATGATGTATATGCAATTTGATCATTTTGAAGCTTTTGTTAAAAATACTAACTTTATAGAAAAGAAATATTTTTAACTAAATTTTAGGAATAATATTTTTGAAACCACAAAATATATTCAATTTAAATTAATAGTAACTCCAAAGATGCTTCGATTGAATTTAAATTGAATGTTTTCATGAAGAATTGAGTTTTAAGTTAAGTGGACAGTAAATGGACTAAGGCTTAGAAATTTGACAAATTAACTTTACATATACATTTTTTATTATCTTAGGTATATTTCAATTATATCAAGAATCAGTTGAACCAAACTCGATTTAGATTTGAAATTGTAAAATCAGTATCAAGTTATTGTTTGCGCAATATAGTAAGAAAGAGGCAGTAATCAAGTAATTCAAGGCTTGGTTGATCATGTTTCAGCATTTCAGGTCATGGGTTCGAGATCTAGTCCTCGGTTACGTACAATGCACATTTCTCCTTGAAAATCAAACATACAAATGAATGTTGGTAACCTTCAGACAACAACAGTGAGAAATCCAAAAAGCTAAATTGAATTGAATCTCAACAAATCCTCGCCATTTTTAATGGATTTTAATGCAAATTTGTCAAAATCTTATCAAAAATTCATGATATCTAATAAATTTGCATTAATTATCTTGAATCAAAGATTCGATTATTTTGAGTTGAAAATTCTATTTCTCTCTTTTATTAACCTAAGTTATATTGATTCCGACTCACTCAACTTAGATCTCTCTACCAGATCAAGAAATCTTTTAATTTTAGGAAAACGATTCTAAAAGAAGAGTCGCTACCTGACCGTAGTTAGGAAGAGTGAAATTAAAGTCCTAGGTAGATGAACCATAATTTTAATTAACGATTTATGGTTTTCTAAAAGCTATTTCAAAAAAAAAAAAAGGTCAAATGAGCACATGGGTTAACATATTTAAAACCTTAACAGTTTTCATAAAAAAAAGTCAATAAAGTATTTAAATGAGCCTTTAACATTACTACAAAAGGGAATTTTTTAGAATAAAATGAGCTTTTATTTATTGGAAAAGAAGGGAAAAAAAAGGAATTTTATATATCCAGGGCTACCATAAGTGTCTACATGTCAGTTAATGGAGTGGAATCAAACTCATGTAGTTCTCATCTTGTAAAGTTTTAGTTTGTAGGATTGTTGTTACTTTGAAGACTCTCACACTCTAAATTTTCACATGAAAACCATTTTTATGTGTGAGAAAAACTTTTCAAAAGGCAACTTCCTTTTATTTGAAAAATTCATGTATTCATGAACATATAATAAACCATAATCATGCCAACAATCATGCAAACATGCTAATAAATATACGTAAAAGTGTCATAACAAACATGTTACATACAATCATGCTATTCATGACATAACCAAACAACTAATTACACAAACCAATGTTATCATATTGAAACATGTAAATTACTCCAACTATCATTATCCGAGTTATATTATTCATGTAAACATATTATTATTATAACCATAGAATCACACAAACAGCACATGCTACAAAAGATATGCAAAGATTATAAAAACATGTAAATTAACCATACTAGTCATGCTAACATGCTAATTAGCAACACCATAGCAAATATGTGACATAACCCAATTAACCGATTATTTGACTAAATTGATTATCATGCAAACAAACAAATTAATATAACACAAACCATGCAAATTAATTACTTAACATGCAATGTTATTAAGTCATGCAAGCAAACCAAGTATTGATATGACACTATTATTAACAAACTACCTATTGTCATGACAAATCAACCAAATAAACTAACAAGCTTATACTATTAACACTAATCATGCAAACTCCTATAAACCAATCTAAAAATATCATAACTAATATTATTCGTATATTATTCACAAAATACAATGATGTCATATTATTCATGCATACATTATAGAACTAACAACACATACTATTTATGCAAAATGGCAAAATACATTATTCATATAAAATTAATCATCCCATGCATGGCAACTAAAGCTCTACATATACATATTATTTTTATATAATTTCATTTTTTTCCAAAAATCAAATGAAAATAAGGGAGCAAAAAACACTTACCTTGTTAGATAGTAAACTCATGGCCAGTTTAAAGGTGATTCGACTAGTTCTTGACATGGGACTGGTATCTCTTGATTCTGGAGAGTGTATTCTATAAGACCCCTAAGTCAATTTTTGGAAAACCTAAACTTATTCCCTCCAGCTTCAACAAAAACCTCAAGTTATTGATGATCAAACCTTAAAAACTCTACTCTTGATTCAAATATGAACCGACATGATTCAAGCTTTGTTGCATGCAACCATTTATTAGGCCTTAGTCAATGAAGAATGAGAAATCTCTTACTACTTTTAATTTCTTAGTATCTTTATTTTCTAAGCATGGAGAAAGAAAAAGCATAATTTTTGGAAATTTTAATGCCTACAATGCTTAGGATTGCTGGAGCAGTATCTTCATTTTCTAAGCCTAGAAAGAGAAAGAGTATAATTATTGAGATTCTATTGCTTACAATGCTTAAGATTGGTAGTAGAAGGGGATCCTATTTATAGTCTCAAGTCAAAATTATGGCCCAAGAAATATCTAATTTGAAAAAAGATCAAATCTTGCATAAATGGATATTTTTAGATGCAATTTAGTTTTCTTGTAATTTGAGCATGATTTCTTTTATTTTTTAGGAAATTGATGATGTAACATGTTCTAAGAAATGTTCTTGCTTCTTCCAATGATAATTTTGTGACATATTCACAAGGAAATTCTCTATTTTACCAAATTAAACTCAAGTACAAAATACGCACACATATATATATCTTACCCGATTTTCCTAATACTTTTGTGGAAATTTACCTTAATAAAAATTTAAAATAATGGAGTTATTCTAAGAATATTCCTTGTGCTCTCTTTAATTATCATTATTTTCAAGATTTTTCGTGTTCAAGAAGCCCGTGAAATCAGGTTAAAAATTGTAAAGAGGTCATCTTGTCTTTTTTTCAGTTTCGTATTGTGTTCTAAGAGTAAAACTTCAAAGGGTAAGAGAAGATTACGAATAAAACCACATGTGCATGATTCAAATCAAGGGGGTACATTTTTTAGCCCTTACTTTATTTTTTTCCTTCATGCTATGTAGAGCATTTTGATCATGCCACTTAGTAATGCGTTACTTACGTAGCTGCAATGTAACGTCATATGTCACCCATGTAGTATGGCATGGGTCAAACACCTTTTTATTTTTCTTTCAAAACTTCTTTTTTTTTTAACATTTTTCATATTTTCCCCATTTTTGTATTTTTTAGGTTTATCCTTTTTCTTTTTGTATTTTCAAATTTATCAATTTTTTTTTACAATTTTTTTTCAAATTTTTGTATTTGTCATGTTTTTCATTTGTTTTTTGTATTTATCATTTTTTTATTTGTTAAATTTATTAGTTTTTTTCTCCAGACAGGGTTCCTAAACTAAAGATGAAATTAAAGTAGGAAAAAATGGGGCATCTACAAATTAAATTTAAAAAGCTTGAACATTATTTTTGTACCAACTAAGTATGATTCAACTTTATTCTTGTCATAACCTAATGGGGCGGTTAAGTGGTGGCAGTATGGTCATGTATTATGGGGAGTGTCCAAAATCAAGTACCATTCTTAATCAGGAACCTTTAGCACACTATACAAGGCATCACACAATCTTGACTCCCACTCAGAGACTAGTATTTAGTAATAACGAAGTATTTAATATTAATAAAACCATAATATCTAAAGAGAAAATTACAACTAAGGGGATGAAAGTTTGGGGTTTAGTTTAAATAGGGGATCAACATTTTGAAAAGTTCAAATAAGGGATGAACATTTCATAAAGTGATTAAAATAAGGGATAAACGTTTCGAAAAATTTAAATAAGTGATCAATGTTTCACAAAGTGGTTCAAATGAAGGATTCATAATAACACCACTTTGTGAAACATTAATCCCTTGGTTGAACCACTTTGTAAAACATTTGTCTCTTATTTAAACTTTTTAAAACGTTGATCCCCTATTTAAACTAAACCTCAAACATTCATCCCCTCCATTGTAATTCTCCCAATATCTAAACCCAACATAAAGTAAAAATGAGGTTAAATGTTTCCCCTAACTTAAGTCATAAAGATCCCAAAATAAAATAGTACTAGTAATATATACTACTTAACATATAAAAGATGTAAATAAGCCTAGAGAGTCTAAATAACATATAAGTGACTACTCGTACTCTTTTTTTCTCACTAATAATCCCCATGCTAATAGTACTAACCTTGGGCATCCCGTGGCTCAACACCAACAAAAAATTTTGCTATAACAACAAACTATAACAGGGTAAGCTACAATAGCTCAGTGAGTAACCTTCCTATCTTACTAACAAACAAGTTATAAGCAAGTGAATTAATACGTATATGCAATGTAGATAAGCATGTCGGTAACTGTGCAAAGCATGATATTATGCTCACTATTGCTCGGGTTAAGAAATATTTAAGCATGCCAAATTTCAAGTCTCTACATCTATTGCCCGAGCATATCCATCTCTTTTTCAGTAGACTCAAAGCAGCGGATACGGCTTGGCCTCAAGTAAAGGGCAACATTCTCTAGAGCTAAGTAAATCCCAAAAGTCGAGGCAATAATATATCACACGAGTACATTGTACAATCAATAATGCACATAATTATAATAGATCTAAAATGCATGATCTCTTGCTCTACTGTATAATGCTAACACCCTATACAGTTAATGCATGGTAGATTTTTATTATGATTAAGTAGTTATTATCTCAATTCGTAGGTAACCAACCAAACATATATGACAAACAATCTAAGACCTTATTTACTAATGCAACGTCCAATCCATGATTCAATTATATTATTATCTCTTGATAAGTAAGTACATCTAAATCAAGCATATGCATATAATCCTAATCTTAAGCATATTCATTTCTTGCATATATATAATTAAATGGTGCTCTATACTACAACCATAAGCAAAATAAGACAAGGGTTGATATACTCACTTTGCTGTGGAATTTAATAGTCCCAATAATCCTCGAATGCATCGAACTTAGGGTCCTCATCACTTGAAGGATACATTTAAAGTATATAAGTATTCTACTTGTATTAACTATCTGTGCTTTCTTACCTTAGATTCCCATTTTAATTGTTTTCATATTTTAGGCATAGTTTCTTCGTTTTAATTCCCTTTTTTTGTGATCTTATAGTCATTTTCATCATTTTCGAGTGTTCTTTCATTTAGTGAGCTCATTTTTACGCTTTTAGGTTAATAAGATTTCGTTTTGGGTCTTATAAGTTCGTAACCCCAAAGTATGAGTTTACTTACTTTAGGGCTTAGGCTTAGTTTTTAGCTTTGGGCTTAGTTTTGATCTTGAGCCTTACACTTAATATTTTGGATTTCCTTTTAAGTATGTTAAGTTAACTGTTTTTGCCTAACTAATAAGAATCAACTCCTCGGGTCAATTACATGTATCCAAGCTAAAGGATTACAAAGACTTGCATGAAGAATACTAGCTCAAAACCCCATTCAAGGTAACGACTCCTATCCCAACATCCACCTTTCACATTTCTTCAAACTGGAATACCGAGCTTTAGTATGGACTGACACAATTCCTAAGCTCCTAAGCAGAAGCATCGACCTGCTAAGCAACCCCCATCCATTACTGGTGTACTTAGGAACTCAATTATTACTAGGACTTATCGCAACAGATTGAACTAAAATGAGTCCTTCGAGATATCGAAGAAAATTGAGAGAAATGGTCCACAACCGAACAAGAGTAGCTGACATGAAGCTACTTAGAGGATGTGACTCACCAACGAATACAACATGACTTAACACCATACTTGATATGACGCACAAGTTAATGTTAAAGTCCACCCGCTACTAATCCTGAGCTACTCGGTAAGATTAGATAAAAGTGTATGAAATATGGACTCAAAGAGGGTTGTCTCACAAAAAAAAAATATTCGATATTAAAATGTAAGTTATCTATGGCTTACAAAAGAAAATGACTATTTATAATAAGTCCCTAGAGCAGCATTACCAATAATACAATTACAAGAAAGTATATACAAAAAAATGATTCCTAGTATATATCAAAAAGGGTAAAAAAGGCAAAAGACCAAAAATGAAAAGTAGTATAATGGTAGACAAGGTAGATAGGTGGCAATACAACATTGGTCCCATACAAATATTCTCTAAGCACAACAGGCAAGAGGGTCAAAATGTTATGACAATAAAGCAGCTGGGATAAGAGAGATGGTGGCATGCTAAGAGAAAACTATTCGGCCGTTTAAGTGAGTCTCTTATCACTCAATAGGAACTTCTCGATAGTAGTTGGTCGAATTACTCGACATAGGGTCCTCGGTAAGGGAATGGTCGGCATCATACTACCGAGTGTACAGATCAACGTATGATAATTAGGAGAGCTCAAGGAGTTTAGCTACATTTTTTCTGCGTAAATTTTCTCGTCATCAGTAGGTTGTTGAGAGAGAATTCATCGGGTGAGAGATTAGAGGCCTTGGAGCCCTGCACGAGTAATGGAGCGTTGGTCGATAGTTCATCAATTACCAAGCTCATATCATGATCTAGTTAGTTTCCGAGATGACTAGCGTTAGACCTCTGTCTAAGCTGAACTATGAGTTACCTAACCTATAGAGGAATCTGAACATCCTCTAGTGACTGAGTTCTGACTTAAACCAGATCAGGTTGACTCCTTTCTTGACTTCATCCGAATTGCATTATATTAAGGCCAAGCCACCTCAAGATACGCTCCAATAAAGATCAACTACATCCCAGATCACCAAGCACTATGTAACATGTGTCTTCTAGCATAATATTTCAAAAAGATTCCTTACTTTTTTATACAAAATATTCTTTGTTCCTTTTACCCTTTTTAATATGTTTCACGTATTCCATTTGTAAATCACTCTTTTATCTTTTCCTTCTGTACCTTGTAACCTTAGTGGGGTTGGTATATAAACCCCATTTATTTGTGTTCTCATTTATCTCGTGACTCTTATCTATTCCTTTTAGTGAGGAGTAGTGACGAGTAACCCTATTGTTTGGACCGATGAATTATAGGTCAAGTAGGTGTCATGCTTTGAAGCAATAGAGTCATAATAGTCCCGCTATGTAAACCATTTTAGGATAGAAGCCAATCTTATAGCGGTTATTTTAGACCTGTTTACATAAAGCATCTATGACTAACCCACTTTAAAGTAAATAGGTCATAAATTAAACATATTATTTTATTATGTAATTATGAAAAATACATATTTACACTAAATAATTTGAGTACGTTTATAAGATTTAGTAACCTGGTCATAATTTACTTGAGTAATACATAAATTAATACTAAAAATTTTAAAGACAAAATCCAAACTTGAAAGTATAATTGCTCCTCGGGTTATTATTCTCGCTCACCTAGGATCTAACAGTTGCTAACTTCAGGGTAAGTATAAGTCGCTTCCTAGCTAGCTCCTGCAACAACATCTATAAGGATGCAAGTAATCAACAGTTTAGTAAGTTGGGACAGAGACTTAAAACTATACCTCAAATACAAACAAGGCTATCAATCAAATCAGTTGGATGCATTGCATGACGTCGTCCGGTTTGTTGCAAGATTAGAGAAATTATACTCGCTTTAATTCGGGTCAAGGAGTTTCCATTTAGTATAACAACTCACGACTAAATCTAGACTTATATAATGGAAACACCACTCTTCCCGCAACTACCATCAAACCATTGCCTTTACCCTTGCTGTAACCTTCTCACTTATCGTTTAGTTTAACTAAGGATGAAAAAGGGACCAATTATGTTATCCAGTGCTATCCCTTTCAAAGGGATCGGTACTTGGCCGAAGAACCCTATGTTTCCCCCAGTGGGTTGCGATGCAAGTCCGATTTATAATTTCAAATCATATATTTGATTAAATTTGGTTTAAGGTGTTCAACCATTTCAAACAAATCAGATAAATACAAGCCAGAGCAGTAAATCATAATCACATTATCAAGCTCAGAAATGAGCACATACAGGTATACGTACAGTCAACTATCTAAGAACCATATCTAAATATAATCTCAAGCCTCTAAGTACTACAAATTAGTACTCCAAAATATAGTAACGTATTAATCTCAACTTATTTGGATTCCTCGATTGCTCACTCAAGATGTGACTCACACAAGCCATCGTCGCTAGTATCTATAATGCAAATGTTGTTTCAATTTTCACATAACTATTATAAATAGGTTTTGTTCTGAAATTCATATTATTACCTTCAGTTTAAGGTTATATTATACCAAATTGTCTAGGTATTTAAGTCTTTTACAATTATTCTTGATTTAAACTAAGTTTTGATTCAATTTCCGAATCAATTTCTAATTTAAGTTCCAATTCAGTTTCTGAGTATGGTTTTATATGCGAACCCTAGAAATTTATTTTGACTCATAATGTGAAATTAATCACATTATTTTTTGTTATCCTAAATATCATATTTAATTCCTAACCGATATTTTAGTTCGTATGGTATACCCTATATCTTAACTTAACTACCAAGTTTTTTTCCAATATGAGAAAGTTTTACATTTGTCATATAACTATCTAAATTTAGATTTTCTACCAAATTTGTTATATATTAATATTATTATGATATTATCTTATTTAACATAATTTTTCATATTTATAGTAATCCCAATTTTACATATTACTAAAATTATATATATTTACTACATAATACTCATAATAATTACATCTAACACCCTAAATGACACATGTATCATATTGCTACATCAAATATTAGCATTCTTAAATACCTAATTATACACTAAATCAGTAATTATCCATTTAATTACCTAATTAGTCCAAAACACCTATTTTATCCATCATCTTAAGGCCTAAAAATCATCTAGAATTTTCGAAAACCCATTTCTAAAAAAGGGCTACATAGTGCTATTTTACATCATCTAAATAGCCTATACAAAAATTTTGAGCTCAAAACTATACTCTTAAGATCATTTATTTTTAAATCGAACAAAACTTGAGTTTACAAGATTTTTTAAGGACAATATATTTTCATATATATTAATTCATCAAAATAAAAATTTTCCCTAAATCTACATACTTAAAAACCTCAAAAATACTAAATTTCATAATTTTCTACAACTATCTAATATTTTTAATAAAATAACTAAAATCGAAAGGAAAATCAAATTCACTTGCATTGGTGGCTTCAGCCACTATAGCCTTGTCAGCCAGTCTAGATGCTACCACCACAGTGTAGTAGTGGTGACCGTTTACTCTTAGGTTGTCATTGGGTGGTGATTCACTTCTAAAGCCTTAATTGCACACTAATTTTTTGTAAAATTATTCTCTCCTCTCGTATTGTTCTCTCCTTAATTTTTTCGAATCCTAAACTGACCAAATGAGGTTTTAATGGTAGGTTTTTGAATTTATAGGGTTGGTTTAAGGTTTTCTTTAATTTCTCTCTTGACAAGTGGCCATTATCCTCTTTTAATTTCACTTTTTGTTTAGCTAATTATTATTGGTTAATTTCCTTCTTGAATTTTCAGGTTGTCATACCTCACTTCTATACATTTTCTCATTTTTCCACATTTTTCTTTAATTATTCAGTATTATTTTAGCATATTTTGGGTATTTTAAGTAATTCTGCATATTTTTACCTATATGTAAATACATATAAGGTATAAATAAATACTCATATATATCATTTATGTTATTTTATGATTTTTTAGTATGCATATAATTTATCTATATCAATTCATTAGTTATCGAAACTCGTTTTACATGTTTTTGATAAATAATGGGCTATTTACATAAAACTCAATATTATAATAATTTATTATTTTATTCTTTATTTTTTCTAAATTTAAACTTACGAAATCATTTTCACTATAATTCTAACTTCGTCGTAAAATTTAAGCTGATCGGACAACTTGCTTGATCACCTTAAATTCTAAGAACTGAATCTCGAGTACTTGATTGCGGGGCTAACAATAGGGCTGATTGGTGTGTCATATCTAATTTGTAGCTACCTAAATTTGCTAAACCCTATTTTGTTTTCTTTCATTCCCTTTCATTGTAGTACTTCTCCATGTGTACAACCCCGAATATACATCACTAACACTTTAAATTTCTATCTTGTGCTTTGATGTTACTCTTATGAGCTTAAACGGGCTCTTTTCTTATGTTTAAGTCTTTAACTTATTAAGGAACCTGTAATGAATGTTTTAAATGTGCCTTCAAGTTTAGGGCCTCTTGAATATCTTATTTTGAACCTTTTAAGGTTGGGTCCAAGTCTAGTCACACAACTATTAGGCATTAATCTTAGGTCCTCTAGGGCTTTTTGGGTCCATCTTGCAATTTAAGCCTTTAAGCTTAATCTTACTTGTCTTTTTAGGCTTAAAATCGTCCTTAATTCTAAGTTTAGTCCATTTTTCGTAAGGTTACAAATCTAGTCACGATCATTAATATGGCTCTTAATACCATTGTTAAGTTTTTAATCACTGACTAAGCTAATTTAAGGCCCTAACTCTTTATTACCCTACTTAATTTGGTTAACCTAGTCCTAAATCATAATTAGCACTAAATAATCATGTCATTAAGTTATTATATCAAAATTTGCAAACTTGAACCCTTCAATTATGTGGCATCCAAGATGGGGTTTTAGGGGTTTCCATTATACATCACATACACTACATGTTTTAGTACTTTTTCTTCCACCCTAGTTATATTTTCTACTAACACAAGTTGTGATGCGAACCATGACCAAGAACAGACAAGGTCAATCATTGAATGGGTCCAAGTTTACAGAAAACTCGAAAAGGATTAATGGAGAAAAGTACAAAAAGGGTAAGAAATGAAGAATGAAAACAGCAAACAAACCTACGAACAGCTCCAAAGGATATCATACACCAATGGGACTTTCGAGGACTCATAGCACAATTCGATATGATGCACGAATTGGTCTAATGAAGTTACTCACCACCTAACCTTGCTTAAGGGAAAGGATAAAAATGATGCTTAGAGTAAACAAGCAGTGTTTACGCAAGGAAGAAAGTACTTAAGTGTATTGAAAGTAATCTGATATGTTACAACTACAAGTACAAGGGTATTTATACCCGTAAACTAGGGCAACTTGCCTAAAAGGGAAAAGACAAAAATGACATTTCCTAAGGAGGCAATGTACATGTCATAAAGGGGCAATGTAGATGTCATAAATGGGCAAAAATGAATACACAAGAAAAATAATCATTGGTGCTACAGGTGCTACAGATTCTACATGTGATACTGTATACATAGCGATGCGGCATTTGCGAAGTCGTTAGGAGATGCGGACAAAAAGTATGGATAGATGGGCTTATTCAAGCAAGGATGGATTAATCAATCCGGATTCTCTCTCTCGGCTTCTCAACAAGGATGATGTCGAGTGACTGGATGGCTTGACACTAAAGGTTACTCATCTACTCAGCAAACCACAGAATAATGGTCTATCATATGGTACGGCAATAAAGGTGACTTGGTAAGGAAGTATTTGACCTTAGTAGGGGTTGGTTGGAATATAAGGATTCAACATACCGGTCCCTCTAGTCCTCAGACTCGACTGCAAGTCAAAGGTCCCGTAGCTTTCTTCCCATCAAGTTATGTATTTATCAAATATGAAGAAAATGCATTGGGAATACCCTACGGAAAGTCACAGCATGTACATAAAATAAGGTTATGGGGATCCTTTTGATTATTCATCACTAAAGCTTACTAGCTATCAACTTACACTACATATTGATGTTAGTACTTAAATTATTTAGTCTAGTTCATGCATTATTCTAACCTGACTTTCATTATTTTCCCTTAAAACACTAAGTTATGCTTATATATAGAAATGTAAGGGTATAAAATATAAAGAACTATCATGAATCCTAAGGAACAATTTCAACTGGTCACTTACCAGAGTTGGGTGTGAATGGCCTCCTTTAAATGTATGTACTGTGAGTTTTTATGTGTGTGTGTGTGTAGTAGGTTAGTCAGGTGTGTATAAGTGGCGTGTGACTTAGTATTTTGTGATTTGGCAAAGTGGTGGTGGTATAATGGTGTTTGGCAGTGATGGACGGTGCAAAGGGTGGCCAATAGTGGTTTTCTAGAAGGTATTTTAGAGCTGGTTTTTAGAGAGGGTTTTGAGAGAGATTTGTAAAGAGTTTTGTGTGAGGAAAATGAAAATAAAATGAGGGTAAGGGGGTATGTTTAGCCGACACAATAGAGAGAGAGAGAGAGAGAGGTGGGGTGGAGGGGGGAGGGTTGGAACAATTTGGGGTAGAGATTATATGGTCTCATATGTACTCTTGTACCGTGTTTGTTTTTTGCCATTTTAGGTAATGTTTTGTCCCCTCAAATGACATTGTCCTTGATTACTTTAACTAAACATATTGTCTTTTCTTCTTAATTGAACTTATCTTGTTTCTAATTAAGATGTAATGAAGCTTGGTTAGGGTTTAGGATGTAATTAAGGTAATTAATCATAATTTAGCCTAATTAAGTGTATTAAGCATAATTAAGGGAATTCTATGGTACTTACGTCAAATTGCCATATCATTTGATATTTTTTCACTTCAGCATTATTAATTCCCAAGCTTTACTTGTGCCCTTAGGGTTTTCCTAGAGTTTGATTTTTTTTATAGTTAATCAACTCGCGTATGTGCTCGAAACTTAGGGTTTTAGGTGATTAGCGAATTCAATTACTTTTAATGATTGATCTAACCTTATGATTATGGTTTCTTTGTTGTGTTAGGATATTTGGTCATTTAATCGGGGCTTAGCAATCTTTTTAGGGTTTTGTTATCTTTCTAAAATTTCTCGAGTATTAGGGTTTTACTCGTATAGCTAGGGTTTCAAGGTCTTGCTTCCTTTAGGGTTTTGGCTTAACATTTAGGGTTCATTTCTTTTATTTTGGATTTCCATTATTATGTTTGAGTGGTTCTAGGGACTATCAAGAAACTTTCTTATCCAATTTTACTTTTAGTTACTAAAAACTTGTAGGGTTTACAATTCATGGCCCTAAACACAATTTAGATTGCATTATTATAAATAAGTGAGTCCAAAGAATTAAAAAACATATTCAATTTTGCAAAAGCTCACATGAATCAAGAGTTAACATCACTTTTTCTCTCTAAATGCACATCTACCATAGCTCTACCATCTCTCTAAATTCTTTCACACTATATGGAAAATCAAGGTGTACTTTAAGTTCCAGTAGATCCTAAGACATGTATAGATTAGGAGAAAACCAAAATTTAGCTTCAACCCTTCTCTAGTCCATCGAATTTAAACATGAATTTCAACCCCCTTTAAGACTCTACTAACCACCACTCATTGTTTTTCTTAGATATAAATCATCACTAGCATTATGTTCCCCACATTCAAAAAGCCTAGCCCGACGCATCCGCATAACTTAATGGCTATAAGAGACACTCTAACGAAGCTCGTGCAACTACTTTATCTCTCCCCCTCTCTCTCTTAGTCTCTCATTCACATGCATGGCATGTCGTAACTTGATTCCCACGGAGCTCCATTGACTTGTAGTCGAACTGACTTAAACCTAAATAGTCAACCCGTGCGTTGACTAGCATTGTTGATTGGTTAAGTTTTCCTAACTTTATTTTATTTATTGGTTTTATATATAAAAAGGGAAGATAAAACGAAAAAAAGAATAAATATATACATAAATAAAAAAAATTCAAAACTTTTTGTAAAATGTTAGTAAAGATTATTGTTCATTTCATTTATTTTCTTCTTTTAATATTGTTATAAAACTTAAGATGGGGCACCATTGTCTAAACTTCAAATGTTGCAGTTTGACTATAGCTCATGGATAGTTAGGTCCTATATTAGATGTCCTTTAAAAGAGAAACTGCGAAAAAAATAAAAAATGAAAAGGTAGAAAAAAAAAAAGAGCTTTGGCCATGAAGAACAATGATTTATCAAATTCAAAAGACAATTTAGAGGATTTGTTAAAACTATTTTGTCACTGAGAAAAGGACCTTTCTTGAATAATTAAATCTCAACAGGCTATTTCTGAGTTAAGGCGCATCTTAGGTTTCTTGTTAAAATGAACAAATAAAACTTAAGTTTTCTTAAGATTTTTCTAAAATAAAAATCAATTGAATAATAACGTAAACATGACAGTTTTTTAAAGATAAAACTTAATAGCAAATTAAAGCTTTCTAAAAAAAGTTTTATTCTAACTAATGGATATTTAAGCAACTATGAAAAGAAGAAAATATTTATTTTCCTAAGAATCCATAAAAATTGAAAAATGAAAAAAAAAAAAAAAATCCATTGTACTTATTTGTGTTTCTTTTTATTTTGAATAAATGAGGGAAATTTTAGAGTAAGGTCTCTTAATCTTTTTTTTTTAATGAAAAAACCAATATGGTAATCTTAGGTTTTTAATGGTTTAGCCCCCCAAACCATATTTTATTTAGTTAACTTTTCTAAAAATTATTTTTAAAAAATTTTGTAAACTAGTAGCTAAAATTAAGATTAATCTATTCGATTAGTGATAATTACTCCATTTTATAACTTAAGTTGATGATGGCTTCAATTTTAAAAAATGTTTCAAAAAAATTAATTTTTTCGTTGATTTTACTATTGAATAATTTATATTAAGTGGATTGAGCTTAGTATATGTTAAATTAAGAAAAAATAACCAGATTAGAGCTTTACATAAATGTTGACATGGGTATTGCTCTATATGCTACGATTAACAACATTAAGTCATCCAGCCCTTTCTTTTTTACTCTAGCTAAGAAGGTACTAAATTTTTTTTAAGAATTCAAAGAAAGGGTGATAGGAATCAAACTCGAGGTCTCCTCACCCGTGCTTAAGCTAGGGACTTATAAGCATAGCACAAAGGATCATCTCCCTCTTATCAAGCTTAATCAAGCTTAAAAGAAGGTGATAGGAATCAAACTCGAGGTCTCCTCACGACTTTGAGCATAACACGATGGATCATTTCCTCCGATTGAGCCTAGAAGAGTCTTCCTTGCTTACTGAACTTGAGCTGTTCAATCTTCCGAGCTTAACTGTACCCTTTTTTTGTGTTGTAGCTAAATGATGTTGATATCTGCCAACGGGGCCTCAGCTCAACCTACTCGGCTAACAGCTCAACAAACCTAACCAATGGCTCAGCTATCGTGTTTCTATGCTTCTTGTACCTGGTAAACTATCGACTTTCTCGTTTATCGACCTGCATTAGAACAACACATGTTAGACATCAACATGACACATATACTAACCTCCCTCCAGCTTGACTAACTATCGACCTACCTTCAATTCAATCCAAGGCCATTATACCTTACCCAATTCCATCTCAACCAACAATGACACATTTCCCTAAGCTTTATCCACATTGTATTGTGTTGTTAGAATTTTTTTTTTTGTCTTTTCTTATTTTTTCCCCTTCTCTTTTGTACATTATGTTGGATTTCCCTTTAAAGGTAACATACCCCATTTTGTAATTGCCATGTGTAAAGGGCTCTCCTAAAGAAGGGGATATAAATACCCTCATTTGTACATCCACATCATTATGTTATCACTAATATAGTGAATATTCTTCATTTTATCCTCCATCATTATTCTTAAGTTAGCTGTAACTACTAAATCCAACTCAAGCTCTTATTAGCCCTTTAGCAAGGATTGCGACGAACAACCTTACTCATCACTTTGTGAATCATATAAAAGTAGTGGATTATACTTATGTGGTGTTTGTTTGGTGCGTAATATCTATGCAAGTAGCTTACGAGTTAGCTAACCCTCATTGAACGTGTTGTTATTTTGACTATAGCTAGTTAGACTCACACCCAATATAGCCATGCTTATTAGCTCTTTTTGTGGCATATTAGAGCTGTGGTGTTCATCAAAGTTGAAGACATACTAAAGGCCCAATGTAAGTCCAACCAAGCTAAGTCGAACTAAAGAAAAGATAAGGACTACGACTTGGTCAAAGATTACATTAGTCCTAAAGATGAAAGGGGTTCATCTTATGATAGAGATAAAGGGTAGAGTAGGAATACAATACCCTTTTATTGGGACCATAACTCCCCTCAATAGACCCTAAGGGCAAATACTCTTGGAGATAAAGAACAAATATATCTTTCCCTAGCACAAGAAGATGAAAGGTAACCCCTTTAAACATGATCCAAATACGTATTCTGACTTGTATAAGGATAAGGGGTAAGATACAAATAAATGTTGCAAGCTGAAGAATGCTATTGGGAATGACTAGTAAAAGAGGAGGGGCACCTTAGCCAACACAATCGCACTAAGTAGCAGGGTTGTCATATAACCTCCAATGCCAACAATAATAACAAAGACCTTCATTGTGTTATTGATTATGCCATGATTCAAAATCATTTGCAATCAACGAATTGTTAATGAAAATATAATCCTTCTAAATCTCTTTTTCCTCCTTGTCGAGAATTCACAATATTATGTTTGCACCACCCACTTGACCTTCATTAAGCTTAGCCTCATCCAAGGTAAGCGGCTTACAGTCCTACCTACTCCAAGGGTAAACAAATAACATGCTCAAAGACTACCTCCATATGACTAAAGCATCAAACCTCTTCAAGTCCCATATTCTAAGACCACCTCTAGGTGACCAAAGCATATGACCTCTTTAAGTCCCCTACTCTAAGACTACCTTCGAATGATCATAGCATCTAATCTTTTTTGGTCTTGCACTCCAAGACCATCCTTAGGTTAATAAAGCAATCAACTTCTTCATGTCATGTCGATAGTTATCCAGAACCTTAAAAATTGGGATACCATTATCCAACCAAACTAAGGTCTAAAATTTGAGGTACACCCGACAAGGCATTTTGTCCCTAGTCACTATCGTTTAAACAAGAGTTAACCATTATTTGATCTGGCTGAAAGGATCTCTTCCTCAAGTTACTTGCAACCTCCTATTAATCCAACCATAATCTACTTTTGTCTAATAGACTTCCCTCAAGTGAAAGCTCGGTAATGATCTACTTTAGTCTAACAAGCCGCCCTTACTAAGTGTTTACCTATGATTAGCTTCGATCCAACGAACTCCCTCTTATGCATATTTGATCACAATTCGTGATCAAAGCTACACTTTTAAGCACCGCGGGTTATAACCATGAAAAATAGTGCTAAAGTCAAAGGAAGTGACAAAGGGTATTATAATTACGCATAAACATAAGAAAAAGAACAACTAGACAATCAAGTGCATTAATAGCAAAAGAGCATAAATACTTAGATAAGATTTCACTTTCATTTTACTAACTAGCTAAAACTTACAAATTTTCAAGCTGACATCCCGACTACTACTATACAAAAATCAATTAAAGATGAATAAACAAAGTAAAAGAGCAAAGGGTTGTCCTTCATTTCTTAGGAACTTAGGGCTCTTAGATATATAACTCATCTAAACTAGATCTAAAGGAAGTGGTAGGCATTACTATGAAACCTTTTAGCATGATCTGCTCTAGGTGCTTTGACACTTCAAAGGGAAAAGAGCAAAGCATAGGAGGAGTGTCAGCAGAAGTATTAGTTTGGATAAGGCCTCCCCAATAAACATGATCAATCTCATGCACTATATCGATGCCTTCTTAACAAACCATCTCTGGGTCTTCCACATTTGCAAGGATAGTATCAAGATAGGCTTAGAAGTGGAGGTCAAGATTAAGATGATGCTTCCTAACCTCTTCCATCACTGCTATGGTCAACTTCACAGATACCCTCCATAGAAGTTCATCGAGCTATCCAAAATCTTTTTAAAGACTTTGTGATAAATGTCTTTAGGGATCTCATCACCTTTGTCCATTAGTTTGCTTATATATACCTAATGGCATCCTAACTCTTCCTCCAATCAATGATTCATTGCCTTAAGCTCTCTTCTATCCCTTTCATAGCACTCCATAGCAATCTTCATCATGGTGAATTTGCCCTACACATATATCAGCTCAATCTCTATGTTTGATAACTTGGACTGAAGGCCCTCCACCTCCTCTTCTAGCTCTCTATTATGCTACATGGTAGCTAAGAATTGCCTTTAAAGCTCAGTAATCCTTTTAGCCCCTTAATAAATTTGTTCTTGCAAATACTTTGCCTCAGCTTAAGCCTTTTTCAACCAATCGCCAACTTTTGTACCCCTCTACAAAGCCTTATCCTTGCTTGTCTCATATTATTATCTACATCATGTGCCCTCTGCAACAAAACATTAACTTTAGAGCGCCACTAGTCATTCCTTCTATATATAGTGTCATGTTTAGTAGCAACATGTAGTACCTTTTATAAATCAGCCCTCTATAAGTTAAACATTTTGACAACATACAAACCTGTCTGCAATGATAGTGAAGAAGTCACCAACGTTGTAATGTTATAATCAAGATGTCAAGTCCATCTCACAAGGATGCTTACAACGTATAACTTCTCATAGATTAGATCTTCATTTCAATTGGGGTCAAGCCTTTTATTGATAGGAATCAACCTCTTGGATTGATCACACGTAGTCGAGTTAGAGAACTCTAGGGACTCACTCGAAGAATATTATCTTGGAGCCTCATCCAAGATGGGAATTCCTACCTTGACCTATATGTTTCCCACTATTGCTGACCTGACTACCAAGCTGTCACGTGCACCAAACCTGTCAAACAGTTGTGCCATGACATGACAACAAAGCAAACAACTTCCAAAGACTATCTGAGTTGAGTTCCCAAGCTTCCCACCAACATCTAACGCCAACCCAAGTTGAGTACTCATTAGCAAATGACTAACCAAGCTTCGATTTAATCCAAATCACCCCTAACTGCAAAGTCCCTTTTGTTCTTCATTTCATCCAATTTGTACTACAATTCAGAATGGCCAACTACCATGAAATACATGTCTTCTAGCACAATATTTTAGAAGGATTTTTTACTTTTTTCGTACAAGATATTTGTTATCTCTTTTTCCTTTTTTAGTATGTTTTATGTATCCTATTTATGGAATATCTTTTTATCTTTCATACATGTAAAGTAACCCTCATGGGATAAGTATACAAAACCCCACTTAATGTACACAGACAATAACTTTATTATCAAAATTTATACAAGTTTTCCTTTAAGCAACCATGGTGTTTTCATTACCCTTTAACTCTTATCTATTCTTTTTAGTAAGGAGAAATGGCGAGTGACCTTTTAGTTCAAACCGATGAGTCATATCCGGCGAATTGTAAGCTAAATAGGATCAATTGGTGTGTCATATCCAGTTGGTAGCTACTCAAACTTTGGTAGCTTTTCTTTATTTCCTTTTGTTCTCTCTTTGTTGTAGTGTTTCTCTAAGTATCTGACTCCAAAGACACATCACTTGCGGTCTCCTCAATCATAGGCTTACTTTTGTGCAAGGTAAGCCCCTTGATTAGCTCATCACATACCTCACAAACCTCAACATTTCACTTAGGATAGGATATTAACCTTTGAGCTTTAAGGGTAGGAATGCAGGATAAGTACCCTGAAGCATTGACATTTTTAGGCCTCTTCCATTTTAGCTCAACTAAGTTATGCTTCTCCTTCCTTTGGCATATATTTTGGAAGGATTGTCCTTACTTATGCTGATGATATCTTCCTTACAAGCTGTTTTAGAGCCTTGCTAGACTTTATGATTACTTGGGCACTTCTTCTTTTGCCTAGAATTCTAATCTACTATTGGCTTCAATTTCAACTTAAAGTTTAAACTATAATCTTCATTAGGATATCTGGACTTAGTTCCCTTGGGCTCATTAGTAAGCACTATCTTTTCCATCAAAGGTGATGGCACCTTTTTCTAAGCTTAGACATGCCTACCTCCTATGGCCTTAGTGGCCCTTATGCTAGCTACTTTGAGGATAGAAATATCAATTTATCTTAACCTTACAAAGTGAACAACAGAAAATTAGAAAAGTAGTAATGGGGTAGAGAACAACAAGGCACCATACCAAGCATGAGGCTTCAAATGATCTTATTCCCCCAACTTTATTAAATGAGCAGCATCCCTACAATAAGAAGACCTTAACATGGCAAAAAGTCCTAGGTGCCTCTTGGGCTCCATCTTCCTTCTTTGTCTCCCCTTCATCATGAATAAATTCT
Organism: Lumnitzera racemosa; assembly: GCA_024138005.1. Lineage (NCBI taxonomy): Eukaryota > Viridiplantae > Streptophyta > Magnoliopsida > Myrtales > Combretaceae > Lumnitzera > Lumnitzera racemosa. Next base: position 25,982,478 of record JAMXBC010000011.1, read on the forward strand.
ATGCTAAGGAATTAGTGTACCTCTTTCTCTATGTTAAAAGTTGGCCCCTTTTTTTAACTTACTTATAATGCACTTGGTTGCCTCATTGTCATATACTATCAAAGTAATGATGTTCATCATAATTAGCTTTGGCCATTATGTCTAAAAGTCACCTTAACTTTTGATTCAAACATGAAGAACTTCTCCTTCCAGCTACGGATGGGTAAAGTTGAGCCATAAAAAAGCTTTCATGTGAGATTAGCTTATCAGATGATATCATTTATCATTTAACTTTTTCAACTTGTAAAAGTAATAATTAAGGAGTTGCTCTCTAAACTAGCCTTTGGTATTAACCTTCAAAATGACAATAATGCAATAGGGTTCGAGTTGAGTTGCTGCTGACTTATTCTATGATTATTGAAAAAATATTTCATAAAAACATCAAAAGAGACCCAACTCACATTTGAAGTGCCAATAATACAAGCAAAATGTCCTTACCACAATTAGTACAACTTGAACATTCATCCTGGGCCTCTTTAACACCCAACTGGGAAGTAATGGGTCAAAGTATGCACAATTGCTATCAAACTTCGCATCAGATAACTCACTGCAAATTCCATTAGGGGCATTGAGTAAGGAGCAGTTTTCACAGGCTTTGCATCTTCCCCATCATTTGGATATACATCCCTTGGTATCCCTTTAATTTCCACTAACCTTCAAAATTGAAAAGCATGTTTAAACTTCTTCTTCTTCTTCTTCTTCTTCTTCTTCTTCTTTTTTATTGCCATGTAGCATGCTACATTAGTAAAAGCAATTTCATATATATATAATATATATATTTGCAGAAAACATAAAAATATACCTTTAAGATGTCATTAACCGCATGCATGAATAAGGGAGGAATTAAATTGTAATTCAATAGGGATGGAATAGAAACTAAAAATCATTACATTTTTCTCATATTATTTACTTAACATAAAAAAGTAAGGAATTAAATTGGAATATTATCAAAATATCAATTATACTATTATATGGTAGTGGTGAATTAATGTATCTCAGGGTATTATTGTAAAAGGGTACTTATGGTGAAAATAATAAATAAAACACTGAATAGCAATTCACGAAGGTTGAGACATAAATTGCTATTAAATATTTTCCATAAAAGCAATTTATAATGAATAGTTATTCGGTGTCTAAAATTCAAGTACATTATAATAGTAACTTTATATAGAATAATAGGGGAATGGAATAGTTATTTAATCTAAGTGAATATGCAGTAAGTAAATTGTAAATATTAAAGGTATATAAGTAGGTTAGATGGGTCATCCCAACCCACTTTTACCCACAGGTTAAACAGGTTAGGGTCATTTAACTTACTTTTTAAACCCCGGCTCTAACCCATTTGAAAAGCAGGTTAAACGGACGAACCTACTCGCTAAAGGTATAAATGTAGTAAATAAGAACTAAAATTGACCCACTTAAGCCTATAGGTTAAATAGGTTGGATTTATTTAGTTTGTTTTTTTAAGCAGACCAATAAACCTCGATCTAAATCTACTTAAAAAGTAGGTTAAACAGACTAACTTGCATATTAAAATCCATTTGCACACCTTTTACAAATATATCCAATTATGTTTTTGTTTATACATTCAATGGTTTCTATTTTTGAAATTGAATATTCAAACCCTCAAGCTTTATATTGGTAAATGTGATGTGTGTATGCAATCCTTGATCTTTTATATATATATATATATATCTTTTTTCTTTAATTCATCATTATATGTATAATTTTGTTTAGTAACCAATTTATATCTTTCTTCTTAAATCACTTATTATGTATAAATTTGATGAGTAGATTATGAAAATTTTGAAAATTATATAGACTCGCAACATTTTAAAAGTAACACTTGTCCCATTGAAGTAGACGTGTCATTTACACAAATATTTTAAAAGTATTTAATTAATTGTTGTAACAAAAACTAAAAAAATGCAGGAAACCAGAAAAGTAAAGAAAAGAAAAAACATAAATTAAGAAAAGGTAAATTTACCAAGAGCGGGGGGTAATTCTTCAGCTTCTCTTTATAAGAATGCCTGGATAGCTCTGTTTACTATTTAGTATCTACTTTTTGTTTTGCATCGTGATTACTAATTAGGGTATGCTTTCTCCTTCTCGACCAATAAACCAAACCGCTTTTATCCGGTCCATTTCCCTGTGCATTCGACTCCTCTGTTCGATTCCTCGAATCAAAACCCAAACCGTCATCGATCGATATATTCCACCGCCACGGATCAAACCGAACCTCTCTTACTCCATCTCGTCACTTCATCCGTGCTTTCTCTTCGCCGGTTCAAATCAAATCCTAACCATTAGAATTCCGATCACAAGAGCTGCTACTTACTGAAAAAAGAGGAGGAGGAAGGAGGAGGAGGATGGCGGGTATGGGAGATGGGTACGTGGGTACGGCCCAAGACGCTGTCAGAATTCGACGTCTCGAGAAGCAAAGAGAAGCTGAACGGCGTAAAATCCAAGAGCTTAAAACTAAATCCGCCTCCGCTAAGGGCCAACCTGGTCTCCTTCAATTCGGCTCTAGTAGTTCCGAGGTGGGGTTAGGGTTTCGTGTCATCGAAATTCTTTCTTTTTTTCAATTTATATGTTCGTACATTGATCCGGGGTTTAATTCTGTTTCATTTTGTGTTAGTAAATTTTAGATTTTGGAGACTGCATTTAAAAAGGAAACCATCGGACTCGTCACTAGAGAGCAGTACGTTGAGAAGGTAATTGAATTAGACCTTACTATTTCATTGATCGTATTTTCGAGCTGGGGGGCTAATGTTGGATGTTCTTTTAACTGGATATAATAGCAATTCTTATATAAATGACCTGCAGCTAAATTCACTCTGCACGTTCCATCTAGCCGATGCTTGAACTATGGATCAGTAGCAGACCCAGAATTTTACCGGGAAAGTTATTATAAGCAGAAAAGTAGGGATGGCAAAACCATTTTTCGTTGACAAATCTTTTATCTACATTTATATAAAATTTTCGAAATATTAAAGCTTATTTGGAAAATTTGGAATCTCGGGGGCATTACTTGGTGTAGCCCCTCTTGGTCCACCGTTGATAGATTTTATATGATAATTGATTTAGATTCTAGAGCTAACCGGTCCAATTGGAGGATATCTTTTGTCAAAATGAATAAAGTCATTTCTGATTGATTTTTCTTAACCAGTTCAGCTTAGTGGCCAATCACATATATTCTAGGGAGGGATCTATCTTGCTCCCCAATTGAAAGTGCAGCAACTCATTATATTTGACAAAGTCAATAACTTTGTTTTTCTTTTCCCTACCCGTATAGAGGGTGAATATAAGGAACAAAATCGAGGAAGAAGAGAAAGAGAAGCTTCAAAAGTTACAACAAGAGTGAGTATCCTTGTGGCATGTTTTTGTTTCCTTTTTAAGTTATTTTTCAGATGTTCATTGTTGATTTTTCACACTCTTGCTATGTTTAGTTTTGTTATGTTATTATTCTGATTTTATGATAATTATGTGATATAGGGAGGAAGAACTTCAATTGCAGAAGCGGAAAAAGCGCAAAATAAAGGGTAGTTCACGGCTGTCCTTTGCGGATGAAATGGAGAATGGAAGTGAAGAGGAGGATGGCGGGGAAAGTAAGAACCTTTTTACTTCTCTATTTTCTGCTTTGTGATTGAGGTGAACTACCTCAACTGGAGATATGTGATGAAATGTCCAATTTTTTATATGAAGAGAGTTTTTGAAATAGAAAAAAGCATGTGCTGAGCAAAGCTTTGAAAGAAATAAGCTGAGTAGGAAAATGCTTCTAACACACCTTAAATAGGCTAAAGGAGAGAGTAAGTTGTCCAGGTTCTGAAGAAGGGCTGAAGAAATTAAGCCACGCAGGGAACAGACTAGTTTGTAATTACTATTTCAAGTGAAAATATGGAGTCCATATGCAATTTGTATCAAGAGTTGTTCCTAATAAGGGCTTAAACCAACACAAGCTGTGCTAACCGTACAGGTGTATTTGTCTTGGTTTCATCAGAGTAGGTTAGAAAACCTTGTGATTGGCCTCTGGTTGATATTATCTTATTTATTTATTCGCTTGCTCTGGTTGATATTCTCTTGTTTAATCCATGGGAGTTTTTAGCAATTTGGCAGCGAGCCACATGGGTCAGCTTGTTGTGTTCTATTCCAACGCATTTTCTTTTTATTGAGCTAATTACCTTGACATATCCTTTCTAAATAGAATTTTAGGTATGGAGCATGCAGTGCATAAATTCTGCCTCTGGTCCATGTTTCTAGAGGAAATTCATAGACCTTACTGTCACTTGTAGCCTTTATCTCTTCTGATAATCTTAAAAATAATGGGTTCACTATTTTATCCATCGCAATTATCCCAAATTATGAAACAGTTGGGTTATAAGATATGTTTGCCATAAGTAGCATATTGTTGCGTTTTGATCATGTTCTGTCCTCTTTGGAATTTCTTGTTGTAGACCACATATGTCTAAGGAATACATGCTCTAAGTATTCTAGCTTCTTTCTGAGCGATCACACTACTCACTCCAAGAAACAGCATAGCACTTGTTAAGGTCTCTTATTTCGTTCTAGATATTTTTCTGGAACAAACTGACTTCCAGCTTAACTTTTGGAATTTTCTGAATGTTCACTGATAGAATTCCTTCTTCTTCTTCTTTTTTTTTTTTTTGTGTAATTCAGAAATTATATTGATATAGTTAAGGTATGGGTATAAGGTATTTCCTTATCCTGTACAAAACTTCTGTACTTGGTTGATGGGGGCCAAAAAAAAACAAAAGGAAGTTTCTTGGTTATTTTTCACTAAGCAGTAAAAAATAATTTGTTGATGGCCTTTTCAGATACCCAAGAGCCTAAGAAGTTGACACATGGGAAATTTGGGAAAGATCCTACAGTTGAGACTAGCTTTCTTCCTGACAGGTGACTCCTTCACTCCCTCCATTTCTCTCCCTCACACTTTTGTACTGTATCTTGCTGCCTGTTTCTTGGTGGTGCATGTACACACTTGTATATGGATGTATGCATATGCATTGTAGTTTGTCTTGCTAACACTCAAGCTTAGGGGTGCTAAGATGATGGCTTTTCAGTGAACGGGAGGCTGAGGAGCAAGCTGAACGGGAAAGGTTGCGAAAACAGTGGCTTTGCGAGCAGGAGCAAATACGAAGTAATACTCTCTCCAAATTTAATGAGAGTGCATGGTTTTGTGTAATTATGGTGTTTGTCTATGTAATAGTTTTTGCTAAACATGGTTTTCTGTTCTACAGATGAGCCCCTTGAAATCACCTACAGCTATTGGGATGGGGCAGGGCATAGGAGAGTGATTCAGGCTAGTGGATTTCATTGCTCACTTAATTTATATTTTGTGTTTATCATAGAGAAGCTTTTTGTTTTTTTTGGGTGGGGGGGGCTATGGCATTCTAACTTTTGGCCTCAATCATGGCAATTAGTTAACCTTCCTATTTTCAGGTTCGAAAAGGTGATACAATTGGAGAGTTTCTTCGAGCTGTTCAGCAGCAACTTGCACCTGAGTTTAGAGAAATTAGAACCACCTCGGTAGAGAATTTGCTTTATGTAAAAGAAGATCTCATTATTCCACATGTGAGATTAATTTGAATCATAGTTATTATGCTTTTATCCCTTTCTCTTGAATCTGGATATACTGATTTTTCTCCCCAAATCTCAATCTGGAACTTCAGCAACACAGTTTCTATGAGCTGATTGTCAACAAAGCTAGAGGCAAAAGTGGACCGGTAATTTTCATCTTTCATTCTTTTGTATATTTATAGAGAGTTTGATTGCCTGCTTTTGTTCATGTCCTGTTGCAATATGAAACCAAACTACTGAACTAAGATTGCTTTCTTCTCTCATAAGACTGTAAAGAATGAGTTTTTTTATAACTCGAATACATCCATATAGAATATGAAAAAAAAAAAAGAAAGAAAGATTATGTATGTCCAAATTGAATCCATTTTAATTGAGTCCTCGTTATTGCTCAAAGGAGAAGTAATAGGTAGGGATGATAGGATTTGAACCGAAAACATTTTGCACCCAAAACAATGCGCTACTAAGCTGCGCTACATCCCTTTCAATTGGTCTAAAGTGTTATTGTAGAGAATCCTCATCTTGTTTTTCAAATCCTTAGTTTTTCATTGATATACACAATTTATCTTTCTATTTCTTTTTTGGTTTCATATATAGCATATAATAATAGTAGTGGGCTTATATACATATGTATGAAAGTCATTGTAAAAAAGAACTAAAAAAATAACTATTTTTGGAAATGCTTGGACGGAAAGGGATGTATTTTTCGGTTTTTAGAAAAGTTAAATCAGTTTCAATTCGAAATCCCGTAAATACAAGCAGTCCTTAACTACTTAGATTTTCATATCTGTAAAAAGGAAATATTTTAATTAGATACTATGTATGATTGTTATTTACTCAAATATAGCAGCTGTGTAATCTTATAGATATATTACTTGGGTTGCTTTTGTGCATTATTGATATCAGATATGGGCCAAAAGACATGACTCAATGTGAAAGGAGACAAGTCTTAGAGGAGCTGTTACCCTTTAATTATACTCATGTAAATAGAAATCTTTTTTGCACATATTGGCAAAAGTTAAAATAAAATCATGGACATGAATTCAAGAGGCATGACTTTGCAAAAGAACACAACTCTTGGAGGAGATGTCCTCGTATGTAAACATTTTATAACTTAATCAGTGTTATATTATTATTATTATTATATTTTTTTACTTATAGTGGTGCTTTGCTGGTGTGATTCTCTAGTTTCTGATTGAATCATAAGATGTCTAATACATATGGACGAAATTTAAATGTGACAGCTCCTCTAGGGGCTGGATTCTTTTACATTATCTCATTATTTTCGTTTTTGCCTTTGTATAAAATGTATACATAGGTGTCAGTCAAAGTCTACAATTACCCATAGTTGCTTTCATTTACATTAATCATGCCTTGTAGACATATAGTTAGTATAGACAAGCTTTCAAGATTATACATATAAAAGATTTCCAGACATTTCATAAATTAGTGGGTGAATGGTCCATGGTTACAATCTGTTCTTGAAACATCAAGGATCTGCTTTCTTAAAGTTCCCACTGGCTATCATATATTGATAGAAATGGTACAATGTGTGCTAACATGTATGCTTAAGTAATTTAAATTATGTTTCTTTATGCAGCTCTTTCACTTTGATGTGCACGAAGATGTACGTACCATTGCAGATGCTACAATTGAGAAGGATGAGGTACTATTCTGTTCTTGATTGATCATCACTTTTCGCAACCACTGTTGATTTTGTGACGATTATCACGTTGGTTGTAAAACTAATGTTCTTTGCTTTTACTCGTGCGGCTAGCTCTTTTAGTGTGTTGCTAGGAATTAGTGTTTCTGAGTGTGCTTGAGCCAAGCTGAGGCCTGAGGACAGCTTCAACCTATTATATGTAGGGTTGAGGCTTTCTTTTTTAGCCAATTGTATCTCCAGTTTTATATACCAATGTGGTCGCTTATATAGATCGATATCCTAATGACTCTGAAGTAATCACGTTCTTACATGGTATATGTAGTAACTGAACTGAATGAATCTGTCTATTTGAAAGCCAAATTCATCAAGGGACCTCTTATTTATACAAAGTGATTTTTATGCCCATGTGCATGGTATTCTTAAGTTTATCCATCTGCATCCTGCAACATATATTGAAGATACAATCTCTTTGTCAAGAGAGCACTCTACCTTCTTACTGGCAAGATTGCTTGATTCTTGTACGTGAAAAAAGAAATGCTTGTTGAGCTCCTTTTGGCAATTGCTTTCTTACCTGTTTTGCTTTATCATGTATTTTTAGTCGCATGCGGGCAAGGTGGTAGAGCGGCACTGGTATGAGAAGAACAAGCATATCTTTCCTGCTTCCAGATGGGAGGTATTCTCTTTCCACATCTGTGGTTTACATGATAGCATTCATTCTGTGTGCTTGAAGTGCATTTTTGTTCTCAAATAGTGGAAAATGTTAAAAAAGAGAGAATAACATCTAATGAGACGGGAAAAATGGGATCTCAACTAATTGGTTCAATGGTTATGACACTAATTGGTACCAGAAAGTTGATCTTCATGCTCCCCTGAAATTGCAGATATACGATCCAACAAAGAAATGGGAACGTTATACCATTCACGGCGACTGATACAAGGAAAGGCGATGGTGTGGCTTCATTTTTATAGATTTCTTTAAGTTATTCTTGGTCCTTGTTCTCGTGACTACTTAGTCCAGATTTTGTGTAGCCTTTATATATTTATTAGCATAGGCAGAGGATCTTCATGCCGGTTGTATCTCATTGAGGATCTCATAAATTAATTGGAAGGTGATTGCTGATGGCATCTTCATAGTAGCAGAAGGGCCTAGGTAGGTATCTGCATAGACTGAAATGGTAATGTCAGGGTAAATCTTTCACATGGATTGTATTCGATGCCTAGCTGTGATTGATCCTTCCACAATGTTTCTCTGAATTCTTTGAATGCATTATTAGATGTAGATACCTAATGGATTGTAGTGATAAATGATATTGATAATTGTTGAACTTGGGAGCAAAATGGAGTAGAGTCCACAAAATAAACCTTTTTAGAGATGCACTTAAATTCCCGAATCTTTTTGGGGCTTCTCATTGAAATCTCGAACCTTATTTGAAGGCAAAAGTCAATTGAATTTTACATTATACTAAACAATATTAGAGAAGATGCTTACTAGCAATTATATGATGGTGATAAATATAGATGAACTCTAAAAGTTTCAAGGAACTAATACGCCAAATGAATCTTTCTTCGTCAATTTAAGGTATGGAAGGGTACTTTTCCTTTGTCAAGACTAAATGGAAGTTTCGCAGTGGCAGCAATCAAAAGTAGTAGCTAAGCATGTGCTGTGCTTTAGTTGGCGTTAATTGCTGTCTTTCTGTAAGGATGGCATGAATTTGTATGAGGTAGTAATTTTTAACACCGTAAACTCATATGCCTTATGTCTCGATTATTTTGATATCCATTATGATTAGAGATAAACAAGTGTAGACATTTTTTTTTTTTTTTAAAACAAACGAGTCTGGACATTTGAACCATTGAAGCAGAACTCCTAACTCCACATATGAAGTTGTGAGTTATGAGTGTGTTTATTCCATAAGTGGAATCTTGACAAGTATACCAACTACAATAAAAATAGTTGTAGATAGCTTATTTTTATTGTTTTATTTTAGTATTTTATTAAGTTAGGTTAAAGAAAAAGAAAAAGAAATAATAAATAATAACAATAAAAAAACGAAAACTAAAAAAAAAAATTAAAAAAAATGTCAAATCGTATTGAATTCAGTCTTATTGAGTTCAATCGTATCAAGTTAAAGTCGGATTCAAGTCAACTCGAATAATAGTAAGTGCTCAATTTAATAAATTCTAAAATCATTAGAAGATTTTGATCCATTCCAATACAAAGTATATTTTTTATCTAAATTATATTAGGTTAGAGTAGACTTAGGATTTATTAAGTGAATTATTAAGTTAAATCGAATTGGGCTAAATTGAGTTCAAAAAATAGAAAGCCTAAATAAAGGTAAGGTTTTTAGAAACTAACTTGAATCTTTAAAGAATCTAAATAATATCTTTTGTATCTAAGTTCATTATAGTCTCTTTTGATACGGAAGATTCAATAGTAGATATTATAAATAGGAATTTGGTGGTGGACTTGGGAAAGTTTTTCACAATCCCTTAACATGTAAGCCTATATTCATCTACATACTGTTACACTCAACACACAACATAACACTCGACCACGTACCTGACTTCACAAAACAAACTCACACACGTTTAACTTCACAAAATATTTAACACACATACCCTGATTTCACATACACGATAGCCCCTAACATCGCACTACACTAACTCACACAACACCCAATAGCCCTCTTAACACGCTACTTAGCACTTGGCTTTTACACATGACCCATACACTTTGACACATAACACACACATACACTAAAGTCTACCCCCCTGACACACACAGACATAGCTCACGCTACTTGGACATAGCACTCACGTCCCTTGCACGACATGGCGTACACCAAAACATTGCACACTACACAGCACCTGACACTCATTAGCTATACTTATACGTCCACTACTTTAAGACGGCACAACACTTGATCCACACAACCGCACCAAATACATTATTGCATATACCGCCCCGCACGAGCATGATGTACATCGTACACGAACACGCCAATCATGCGCGACTTAACTGGTTTAGGTAAAAAAATATATTATTTTATTTTATTAGTTAAATAAATTATTTTTATTAATTTATTTTTTTAAAGTGCAATTTTTTTGTTATTTTTAATTGTCATATCTTTTGCTATTTTGTTAGATATTTTTCAATTTTAGATAATTTAGCTAGATAACATTTTTTAAGAAAAGTTGTATATCTTTTCTCCGATATCCGTATCTTTAGAGAAGATATGCATTTAAATACATATATTGTATATAAGATTTAGAAAAGATCGATTTTGGCACATAGTAAGTTTTAAAAAAATAAAATAAAAAAATCTTAACCAGTTTTTCAAAAAGATTTAGTTAGGTTTTTAAAATAGATTTGTTAAAATAGAGTTTTTAGGTTTTTTTAAATAATAAATAATTAAATAAACGTAAATTTAACTCAATTTTCAAAAATAAAAAATCCACCCACTAAATATTTTATAAAAAAAAAAATATGTTAGTTTGATCCTGACTAATGCATACATAGGTACGTTCGAGGCAATTGTATAAAAAATAAAAAAATAAAAACTTTTTTCCTTTTTCTTGAAAAATTTGTAATAAAAAATTCATTTTTAGTTATATTTTGTATATCGTTACATACCTTAGTATTTTTTAAAAAAATTATAAAAATAAAGCCTGTTATTTTTTTTATTTTTACATAGTAACTTAATCTTAATAGGTTAGCCCCTGAATTTAGTTTTTCTAGTTATTTTTTAAAAATTAGTTTTTTAAAAAAAAAATACCTAGATCAGTTTCATTTTTTTTTATCAATTTAACTGGTTAGCGACTCCAATTTTAAAAAATATTTTTTTTCAAAACGTTTTTTAAGAAAAATGTTTCATTAATTTAATGCCAAGTAATTTATATTTGGGGGGGGGGTAAGTTTAATATAAATTAAATTAAAGAAAACAAATTAAGGCTTGATAGATTTAGCGACTCCACTGAGGATGCCTAATGGGCTAACCATGTAAAATAAAAATTAATTAATGAGCTTTTTGTATTATTTTTCTTTATTGTATTATAGTTGTACTAATTAGTTTTTAGTCATATAAGCCTTAAGAAAAAAACCCGACCCAATAGGCCCGTATTAAGGATTTAAGAGAGTTTTATTTTAATAATCATTTACATACTTAGAAGTGATTGGACTTAAGCTACCTTAAGAACTTAGGACAAACTGTTATTGTGTAACCCTTAGGTCGCTAAAGTCTTTATCCCTGCCTAGCAGTAATAAATGAGTTTACTCAGGTTTCAATATAGCCCACTAAGACTTTCTCTAGAAAGTCTTAGAGCTATAAAGCTTAAGACTCGTAAACCTGTAGACTCTATTCTCTTACATTATTTTTTTCGAAAAAGGGATAGTTATTTCTAAATTGTAGGAAAAACCTGATTATTTCGCGATCAGTTCGTTGTTCTTTTTCAAAAAAGGGGAAATTAAGAAATCAATAACCTTTATATATAAGTATTCACGAGATTCATTTCTTTTTAAATTTTATTTTGATTATACTTATATATAAGGGTACTCTCCAACCACGGGGTTCATAATAATTCTTATAATTTATTAATTACCAGCCCCTTTTGCATTATATGCGTGTGTAGTGTACTCCATTTTTTTATATATATATTTGATTTTATTTTTGCTATTGCTTATTTCCATGTAATTATTATTTTTTATTTTCTTATATTATATGTATTTAGTTTTTATTGTCTCTTAGTAAGTCAAAGGATGTGTAATTTAAAAAAAAAATTGAAAATTGAAGAAGCTGTTAAGTTATTAATATCATATCCAGCTTTATTGTAGATTTAGTGGTCTTATTGTAAATAATTACATCATTTCATATTTTATGTAATATAGATATGAAAAGTTAGGGTAATGTCAGTCCCATACCTGTCCATATGGTTCAGTTAGATAAGTACTCTTTCCCTAAGGCCATTTTGAAAGACTAGTTAAATCAGCTTTTGCCCATCAAGCAAGATCACATTCGTAGGAAGATTGAGCCAGTCATAATCTTATTGCAAGTCCAACTCCACTAACCTCTAATTTGAGCCCTTATCCATTCCAGAATTTGTAACTTTAAAGTTCGGCCCAGATGTGTTAACACCCATTTTAGAAGAATACTCGCAATTACTTAGTACTCCACTTCTCGAAGCAGGCATAACAGTCTTAGATCTCAGAGTCCAGGCCGAGAAAGCCTTCATGACTTTATTGCGAGTAAAAAAGGTAGCCCTAGCATCTTTTTTATCTTTAGAGGGTAAGAAATGTCTCAGTATCTTAAGGTTAGTAGAATGATTTTCAAGCTTAGATGCTTATAAAAAATATTGTCAAATAAATCTTTCGTGGAGACATGAATCGTAGGTCGAAAAGATGGTAAATGGCTTTATCATAGCAGTATTTAGGATAGTGCTATTTCCCGTCAAATACAATCAAGTTCATTATAAGGTAGTTGAGTTAGTAACCTAATTCTTAGTTGATAAATCCTATATATTGGCATTATTGGCAGAGCAATTTAGGACATTCACCCACTTGAGGAAGCAGGGGCATGTATACTTCACCGCTAACCTTATAGTCCTTACCGTATGGTTTCTTAGTCACATACAAGGATATGGAGGGAATCTTCTTAGAGCATCCCCGACTAAAAATGTAAATTTAATAGAAGACTTTAGCCGTCACCTTAAGGTACCAAGAGAAGCTTAGTTTTAGGGATAAGTATCAGTAATAAGCAAGATGCAACCAGTGGATTTTATGAGGACAACTTGGTAGAGCAATTGCACTCGAGCCATCTTAGGGTACGTAGTATTTCCTAGCCTGTGTCACTAGACAGCTAGTCCTACTTCAAGAGATAGCATATAGAGACTCCTTAGACGATGTCACATTAGGCAGTCAAGATCCTTATTTACCTACTGCTACTTTGATTCAACGATTGACAAAACTTGTAAAGTTATAGGAATAGAGGGAATTTAAGAAGGTAGTCAAGGTGGGAACTTTGAGAGGCAAATTCAAAGAATACCGAGCTACTAAGCAGTTTATCTATGATCAGTTGGAAAAGACTGGAAAAATACAATATAAAGCTCTAGACGTATTCAGACATAAGCTAGAGTCAAAATGCCTTTTGCTTACCGAACAGGCTTAGTGAGATACCATACGAGCCAAAGTTAAAGGCCAATTCCAAGAATGCAAAAGAATCATTGAGTAATTAAAGATAGAGAATGGGAAATTGTTGGAAGAAAATCAATTCTAGAAGACTAAGATTTGAGAAAGAGAAGTTACAGTTCAAAAGCTGATGAGAGAAGTCAATGAAGCTCATCCCAGCTAGATCTGTCGACTTTTATAAATATAGGATTTGATTTTTTTTTCTTCTTTTAAGAAAGATTAGTTAGGAATTTGTTTCTTTTTCTCTTAGTTTACTATATGGGTTAGATTTTGCGATTATTAACAAATTTGCAACTTCATTAAATGTGCTCATTTTTTTTTTATATGGTTGCCCTTTAAATAAAAAAATCAAAATTCAAAAAAAAAAGGCAAACAAGCAATAAAAAAATGAAAAAAAGAAACAAAAAAATTTTAGTTCACAAAGATGTTTAAAACTTAAGTTTTCGTTTAAGATTTTTAAGATAATGCTCAAGCAAGCAGACTTGACTAGAAGCTCAATATTTACTCATTCCAAGGTAAGAATGTAAACTCAGAGTATTGGAAATGTCAATCAAACCGAACCCGACCCGAGAATTGTAACCTTAGAAGAAAACATGAATAAGATGCCCGAACAAATACAGACTCTTACTCGAGTTATTGGAATTCTTAATGATAGGCAAGCATCTCAAGTCAACCCGAATTGGAATGCAAAAGTGACCCCTCCCCTTGAATCGAAATATGTAGAATTAGTCCCTAATGTCGAGACGTAGAGGAAGGAGATCGAGGAAAAACACCAAGAGATGGAAATGAAGTTTACGCAAAAGTTGACCAAGAAGATGAAAACCCTAGAAATGGTAAACAGGCTTGAGCAAATGGGAATGATCAATTTGCTGACATACGAAGATAATGATTTCCTAAAAAAGTTTAACATTTCAGATTTGAGAAATACGATGGGACCAGTTGCTTAAAGCTCCACACTAGGCTGTACATAAAAACAAATGGGAAATATACGAAGTATGATAAAGTGATGGTCCAAATCTTTCAAGATAGCTTAACTGGGCACGCCTTAACTTAGTATGCCCAACTAGACTTGATTGAGATAGATATATGGGATAAGTTAACTCGGGCTTTCTACAACTAGTATAAGTTCAATATCGAGGTAGCCTTATCAATGTGGGATTTGAATAATCTACGAAAGAAGGCTAATGAAAGCTTTAAGGAGTATGCTCAAAGATGAAGGGGCATGGTAGCTAAGATGACTCTATCCTTAACAAAGAAGGATCTGACTTTTGCCTTCATCAATACTCTCGAAAACCCATATTACCAACATTTGGTAGTATACCCTGCTTCTAATTTTGTTGAGATTGTAGCCTCAAGGTACCGAATCAACGAAGCTATTGCTACTAAAAGGCTTCTTAATCTCGAAGCAGTTGAGAAGAAGACACCTTTCGCGAGATTTTCCAATAAAACTAAAGAAGCTACTGTAAGCGTTGTTAATACTGGCAACCTTATCAGACCGACAGCCCTAGTAGCCATGTCAGGAGGATCTAATCCCTCACCAAATCTGAATTAGAATAACCACCCATAAAGGAGATAGTTTACTCATATCCCATTCCTTTAAGCTAGGTTCTTTCTCAACTAAGGAAGGATAATCTCTTAACATTTTAAATACCAAGGGAGGGACAAAGACCGAGAGACTATAACCCAAAGCTCCGTTGCGATTATCATTTAGGGTAAGTAGGGCATTCTATGGACCAATGTTGGAGACTTAGACATAAGATCTAGAATCTCATTGATGCTAAATTGGTTCAATTGGACTTCAGTCAGACTCTCGCTCTCAACATGGGTAATAATCCTTTACCATATCATGGGCACTTAATTAACATGATCATCGCTGAAGTGACTGAACCAAAAGTTGATTTAGATAGTTTCCCCATCACTATTAAAGAGGTAGCTTGGAATTTAAGGCAGGCCAAACACTTGCAAAAAATGAATCTCAGAGATAAAACCCAAACTAGACCAATAATATATCAATTGTTGAAGGATGGAAAGATAAAGAAAGTTGACATTATGGCTATGACGATCCCAAAACCACGAAACAGATGTACCCAAAAGGAGATTAGAGAAAGGTATGAAGTTGGAGATTCGATAGTTGACACTTTGGGAGAGCCATCAGGAAAATTTGAGTATTTGGTCGATTACGCTAGTTCACCCGTAGTATATGCTGATGAACTACCCACTGTATGGGGTTCCGAATTTGAGAAAGAAGACAAATTTATTGCAAAAGCCAAGAAGACAACCGAGATGGTTGGAATGATTGAAGGTGGGCCTAAACCTTTGGTTTTGAGTACTACAGGAAGAATGAGAAGGGTAAAGAATTGGGTAAGCCTAAGAAAACTACTTTTAATATCCCAATAGCCCCGGAGAATTACAAAGCAATCCCTCCGAATTACTAAATGGTTAATCAGACAACCAAGTCCTCGTTATCTATGGTCAATAGGCTTATTCACTTTAGACGAGTCTATGACCAGAATGAATAAGCCAAGAGGAAGACTACTATAGAGAAAACTTCTTGAAAGATCTTTGAAAAATAAAAATGAGAAAGATCAAAATGTTGTAAAGAAGATAGTGAAAGCTAGTGAGTACAAGATTATGGATCAGCTAGCCAAGGTACCGACTTAAATCTCCTTAATAGGCCTACTATTGTTATTAGATACTTACCGGGAAGCTTTAATCAAAATTTAAAAGAAGTTAAAGTATCTGAAGGGATTTCCACTGAAAAGCTGGGATTGGTGGTTAATTCAATATTTGTAATGGATCGGATTTCATTTTTATCGGATGAACTAAGCGAAGAAGACGACTAGCATATGAAGCCCCCTTTCATAGTGGTCAATTATGCAAGGACAGTGGTCGTTTCAGTATTGATAGATAATGAGTCTTCACTAAATGTATGTCCACTAGCGATACTAAATTTACTTAAAGTAAATTTAGCTGAGATAAAATCTAGTTCAATTTCAGTACAGGCTTTTGATAGATTAAAGAGAGAGATACTTAGAGAAACTGGGTTACAAGTCGAGATCGGTCTATAGATGTTCACTATTCCATTTTAAGTCCTAAATATACTGCAAACTTTCAATCTTTTATTGGGGAGGTCATTGATTCACTCAGTAAGGCCAATTCTGTCTAGTCTACATCAAAAGGTGAAATTCATAGCTGATGGGTAGTTGGTTATTATTCTTGGGGAGTAAGATTACAAGATTTACAAGGAGATGGTAATTCCGTATATCAGGAGTGAAGAATTGGAAGAACCGGGATTGTAGATTTTTTTATGAGGTCAGCATGATTGAAGTGTCAAGACAGGGGGCACGGGGTCATTCGAAACAACCTAAGTAGCAGATTGGAATGTTTGGGCTTGGATATGAGCCTATTGGAGAAGAGATCTAAGAAATGAAGGTCAAAACTAGAGGAAAGAGAGGAAATCAGATGTACCATGCTCACATGGACTTTTTAAACATCCATCAAACATTCCTAATACCGGTATGTGTTCAAGAACCCTAAGTACCCAGTTTATCAAAGACTTTGGCTTAGCAATATAGCATCAATTTAGCAAGAAGAAAGATATTGGCATCTTAGTTTCCTTATGCAACTAGTTTTATGTTCTTGTTAATAGGTCTCTTTAGAAAAGCAATATTAGATCAATTAGGAGCATTTGATTTCATTAATTAGTCTAATTAGTTAGGCCCTTTTCTTTCAAATAATTTGAATTCATTCAATAAAATTAGTTCCTTTCTTTCTATTAATTCTTCTTTGTTATTTATTTGTTATCTTTTTTTTTTCCTTTACTCTTCAAATCTAATAAAAACGATGAACATAACGGATATCTTACGCCTGTAAACGATAAAAATACAAATATTACCTTCGGCCTGCTGAGCTGGACATCGAAGATGATATTGAGACTCCAAGCGAAATACAAGAGAGATGGCGTCAATTTGAATATGGGAGAGTGGTTATTAATGAACCGATAGTTGTGATTAATTTAGGGATGGAAGATAATTTGCAAAACTTGCAAATTGGGGGTAATATAACAGATAATTAAAAACAGGAGTTGTCACGATTGTTATTGGAATACTTAGACATATTCGCTTAGTCCAATGAAGACATAGCTAGTTTAGAGTCATCAATCGTAGTTCATAAGTTGCCAACAAGGGAAGATATTAAATCGAAAAGGAAAAAGCTTAGGCCATTTAAGCTAGATATACTCCTTAAGATAAAAGAAGAAGTAAAGAAATTACTAGAAGTTAGGTTCATAGAAATGTCGAATTACCTTAAATGGGTAGCCAATGTGGTGCCAATACTAAAGAAAAATGGGAAAGTTAAGGTATGTGTAGACTTTCATGATTTGAACCAAGCGACATCTAAGGATAACTTCCCTTTACCACACATTAACGTATTGGTGGATAATACAACTATAAATCATCTTTTCTCGTTCATAGATAGTGTCTCAGGATATAATTAGATCAAGATAACAGAAGAAGATAAAATCAAAACTACCTTCGTTATCACTTGGGGAACGTTTTATTATCGCATGATGCCTTTCAGGTTGAAGAACGCTAGGTCAACTTATCAGTGTGCTATGGTAGCCCTGTTCCATGACATGATGCATCAGGAAATCAAAATTTATGTAGATGATATGATTACCAAATCCAAGAAGGATGAGAATCATGTTGATGTTTTGTATAAACTGTTTAAGCAGTTAAGAAAGTTTCAATTGAAATTGAACCTAAAAAAGTGTCCTTTTGGAGTAACCTTAAGCAAATTGTTGGGTTTCGTAGTTAGTAGAAAAAGAATTAAAGTAGACCTAGACAAATTCAAGGCAATCGCAAACATGCCTGTACCGAAGACTGTAAAATAAGTATAGGGATTGTTGGGGAGGTTGAATTACATTGCTCGATTTATATCATAGCTAACCGATAAATGCTATCCGTTATTCAAACTTTTGAGGAAGAATGTAGTATAGAATGATATGAAGAGTGTAAGTAAGCATTTGCTAAAATTAAGGAGAATCTGATGAATCCGCCAATACTAGTCACTCCTACACTAGAACATTCATCAATTCTTTACTTGACGATTCTTCTTAAATTGATGGGATGTATCTAGGGTAGAAAGATGAAACAAGCAGAAAGGAGTATCCTATATACTACCTAAGGAAGAAGTTCACAAAAGGTGAAAAAAAATACTCAAAAGTGGAAAGAACGCATTATGCCTTAGTATGGGTAATGTATAGGCTTAGATAGTATACTCTCTATTATTCAGTAAAGTTGCTGAAAAAACATGACCTATTAAGGTATTTAACAGAAAAGTCGGCATTGATTGGGAGAATATTGAAGTGGTAGACGTTGCTCTTTGAGTTTGATATCAAATACATAACTTAAAGTTTAGTCAAAGGGCAGGTAGTGGCTGATCAATTAGAAAAATACTCATTAGAAGATGAAGATAAAGATGATGGTTTGGCAGCTCGGTTTGTTGATGAAAATATGATGGTGACAAATGAACTGAGTGGTGAGAAATCGGAATGGAAAATGTATTTTGATGGGGTAACTAATATGTTTGGATATAGGATAGGAGCAGTACTGGTGTCACCTAAGGGTAATCATTTCTCAGTGACAACGAAGTTAGCATTTCCATATACAAACAATATAGTAGAATATAAAGCTTGCATTTTGGGGCTCAAAATTGAGCTAGATATGGGAATACAAAAGCTTGAAGTGTATAGAGATTCTTCTCTTGTAATTCTCTAGATCCTAGGAGAATATAAGATGAAAGACAAAAAATTTATACCTTATCACAAGCATTTAAGTAAGCTGGTTGAAAGATTTTAAGAAATTTCATTCACTTACATTCTAAAAACCTAAAGTCAATTTGCTAATACACTAGGCACATTAGCATCAATGGTGAAAGTCATAGATGGGATAAAAATTCAACCCCTGAAGATTAAGGTTGAGGAAAAACCAGCTTTTTGTTTGATAGTTGAAGAGAAACAACTGGAGAAGCCTTAGTATAATGTATCAAAAAGTTACTTCAAACGGGTGAGTTCCCTGATGAGACTAATAGAAAAGATAGAAAAGCCTTAAGAAGATTAGCTGCTCATTTTTTGTTAAGTGGAGCATCATTGTATAAAAGATCACTAGATACAACATTGTTAAGGTATATAGATGAAGAAGAAGCAAAGAAATTAATGAAAGAAGTGCATGAGAGAGTTTGTGGTCCTCATATGAATGGATTATATTAGCTAGGAAAATCATAAGGATGTGATATTTTTTAATGACAATGAAAGGCATTGTTATCTGTGTCAAGTATACGTTAATAAAATCAATACTCTTCCCTAAGAATTACATGTGTTTTCGTCTCCCTAACCTTTCTCAATGCGGGGAATGGATATAATCGGTCCAATTTCGCCAACAGCTTCCAATGGGCACAGATTCATTCTAATTGCAATCAATTATTGTACTAAGGGTGGAAGTAGCACATATGCTATGATGACTAAAGGAGTGGTAGTCAGGCTCTTGAAAAGAGAGTTTATTGCAAAATACGATGCACCCGAGTTTATTATTATAGATAATGGGTTAAATTTGAACAATAAGCTAATGGTTGAATTATGTAACCAATTTAAGATCAATCACAAAAACTCAACTCCATATCGGTCTCAAATGAACGAGGCAGTTGAAACCACTAATAAAAATATCAAGAGATAGAGATTGGCATGAGATGCTTCCTTTTACTCTTATGGCTTACAGAAGCTCAGTTAAAACCTTTATAGGTGCAATACTTTATTCATTGGTATATGGAACCGAAATAGTATTATCGGTGGAAGTAGAAATACTTTTGTTCCGAGTGTTGGTAGAAATTCATCTCAATAAAACATAATGGGTAAAGAAGCGAATGAAACATTTGAATCTGTTAAATGAGAGGAGGCTTGTTGTGATATGTCATGGTCAATGTTATCAACAAAGGATAATCCAAGCCTTTAATAAGAAAGTTTGCCTGAAGAACTTCAAGGGAGGAAACTTGGTGTTGAAGAAAGTATTGCCAAATGTAAAAGATTTTAAGGGCAAATTTGCTCCAAATTATGAAGGCCTTTATATGGTGAAAATGGTATTATCGGGAGGTGCATTAGTGTTGACAGAAATAGATAGTCCGGAATTAAGGGTACCCGTAAATTTACATGCAGTCAAATTGTATTATCCATGAAAACTGAGTTCAATAAAGGTTTCAATTTTTCTTGAGAATTGCTTATGGTTAATCTTTCATCGTTTACTAGTAAAGTTGATATCTACGAATGTTCTTGAATTCGGATGATCATCGACCAACAAACACTGTGCCAATAAATACTTGTATACCATGTTTCTTAGCCTTATACACTTAAATACCAAACACTTACCAATGAATTTGAGTCACCAAATAAATTGAGATCGAATGTTCTTAATGATTTAATCTTGTTTCTTTTGAAAAGAAGAAATTTATCTTTCAGGAATCATAGAGAGGTGAAAATTGAGACTTGGTGATGATAAAAGAAAAATCAAGGCATGAGCATAGTACGACTAAAAGATTCATCAATAGGGTTTCAATCATGAATGAGACCTTATTCCAAGAAAAAAAAAAGAGAGAGAAGAAGAAACATGCATAATCATTTGGTGATATTCTGCTGATTGAATGAATGAATATCGAGAGTCAACAAGAGATAAGTCAATTGGTTGCTATCCACAAAATTCTCCATTCCCAAGTAAAATGATCCTAAAAGTCCTTGAAAGAGATATTTAGGAAAATTTAAAATTTTTGGAAATCTTGTAAAGATCCATTCTCTTCGAATTTTCTACTAAACCAAAACAAGTTAATTTCACCCTTAGTGGTTTTTGCCTTATCCTTTTAAGATAGATGCCTTTAAACTTTTGCTTTATCCTTTTAAGATAGGTACTTGAAAACTTTTGCCCTATCTTTCTAAGATAAACACCTTAAAATTTTTACCCTATCCTTTCAATATAAACACTCTTAATCCTTAAGCATTATCCTTTCAAAATAGGTACTTTTAAGCCCTATCATTTCATGATAAGCACCCTTAAGCTCTATCCTTCCAAGATGGGTGCCCATGACCTTTTGCCATATCCTTTCAAGACAGGTTTTTTCTTTTTTCTTTTTCCTTGTCCTTTCAAGATGGACCTCCTAATCAACCTAAATCTTTAGCCTTATCACTAAGATGAGTTTCCCATTCCTTTGCCCTATCCTTTCAAAACGGACAGTTTATTTTTTATATTGACATTTTAAGTCGATATCCTTCTTAAAGATAAGACACAACTCAGTTGACTATTCAATTCAATAATCTTCGGGGCAAAAATTGGTATCTTTTTTGTTTTTGTAGCAAAATTCTAATCAAACTTCACTATTAAGAAGGGCAGTCGTAAACACCTCATTTTTGTCGTTTTATTTTAGTTTCTTGTTGAGCCAAGTTAAAGAAGAAGAAAAAGAAAAAAGAAAGAAAGAAAAAAAGGAAAAAAATGAAAATTGAAAAAAAAAGAAGAAGTGTCAAGTCGTATCGAGTCAAAGTCGAATTTGAGTCGAGTTGTTTAAGGTTAAGTTGAATAATGGTAAGTGCTTAATTTAATAAATTCTAAAGTCATTGAAGGATCGGGTTTTTTTTAAATATTTTAGTTCAGTTTGATATAAAATAGATTTTTTATCTAAATTATATTGGGATAGAGTAGACTTAGGATTTATTAAGTGAATTATTGGGTTAAATCAAATTAAAATGAATTGAGCTCGGAAAATAGAAAGCCCAAATAAATATAGGGTTTTTAGAAATTAGATTGAATTTTAAAAAAATCTAAATCATATCTTTCATATCTAAGTTCATTATTGTATCTTTCGATATAAAAATTCAATTATAGGTATTATAAATAGGAATTTGGTGGTGGACTTGAGAAAGTTTTTCACAATTCCCTAACATGCAAGCCTATATTCATCCATACACCGCTAAACTCGACACAAAGCACAACATCCAACCATATGCTTGACTACACGAAACATTAAACACATATATCATAATTTAATATTAAGTAATTTATATTAAATGAGTTGGATTTAATATAAGTTAAATTGAAAAAAAATAAAATAGAGTTACAAAATAATATAATTAATTTATAATTGTAGAGATGAGGATGCGGGAATCCAACTGCTGATACACAACAAAACGGATGCATGAACACAATGTAGGACTGAAAGAAGCAAGGGATAATGTCCCTAAGCAACCAACCTTATTCTTCAAGATAATCTGCATTCTATTGCTGTCTGAGTATATGAGATTAGTTAGTACTATTAAAGATTGCAGCATCTATTGTGCTTTCTGATCAAACAACTTGTCACAACAGAGAAGTATCGGACAGACGCTACTTCAGCCTCGGATGACGTGCGAAACAATGAGGATCGTGGATGCGCTTAGTGAATAAGAATCAAGATTGCATTCCTCGGTTGATAGGACTTAGATCATAATTTATAAAAAACATGTTTCTAAATTTCCTATAAAGGTTATTACAGTTGAAAGATATAAGTATTGATTTTCAAACGAAAATGGATTTAAATTAGTTTCTTTTCTTCTCACAGTTGTAATATAAATATTAGTTATAAAAACCTTATTCTACTATTTTATTTTTAATAAAATAATAAAAGTAAAAGAAAATAAACGTTCGATTTACCTTTACAATTTTCCCATAAATTTAACAATTCCACTATAATCGAGTCATCCTCCAGTAGCATAATCGCCATGGGCGCCATTTCTTGATTTCCCCAAAAACAAATTAACATACCCGAACTTTTCCCGGTTGCACCGAAAAGCAAGCGCTTAGGTCCGAGTAACATTTCCACATTTTCACATTACAAAAACAAAACCCCCCAAACCATAAAAACCAAACACACATTGACTCTGTTTCTGTTGTGTGGAGTTGGTGTTCTTCCATTATGGCGATGAACCAAATTAGGGTTTTCATTCTCTCTCTTCTCCTTCTCGCCTCTCCTTTCCTGCAAGGTTTTCCTCCATCCATATATTTCCTTCCATCTTTCGATTTCAGATCCCACTCTTGCATTAATACCACGTTACATGTATAAGAATTGTTCCGTAATTTCTCTGTTTTGGCTCGTGCATGTATGCCTGCTTTCGATTCGATGGCAAACTTTGAATCTTTCTGCGTTTTTCTTGTCTGGATTCTTCGTACATGCATGTGTAGATGCATGTGTAGTTGATTAATTAATGATGTGATCCGATATGGATTGGTGTAATTCTTGCATGATTTCTTCGTTTTACGATCTAGGCCCTTTTTCGTTTTATGATTATTTGAGTTTGTTGTAAGGTTTCGGTTATTTGGAACCAGTAGATGTTGTACATACGTGTAGATTGTTAAATTGGTTTTCTTTTAGATTTGATCTTTGTATAAATGACCCAAGATTTTTGTCTCCGTCCCGTACGTGTTCCCATCTATGTCTTGCTAAGTAAGTGCTATGCATGCTATTGTCATGTTAGTGTTTCACCATGATCATTAGGTCAACCCCTATCAGGTAGATCTCGGTAATATATAATAAGGGCTTGTGAGATAAAGTTGTGTGAATGGTGAACTGCATGTATTGTGGATTTATTGTTTTCTTGAATTGAGAATATCATTTTTATTGGCCATGGAATGTTTGGGATTAAAACTGCATTATCATTACTATGGCTGGTAATTTTGGAGACCAAAATTTGGAAACAAATTTTTGTGTCAGACATGTGTCTCGTATTTAATTTCATTGAGATTTCACATGCTCTATTAGATTGCATATCTCGGATGCCAGACGGAATACATCTGACATCATTCTTCCTTTTCTTTGTCCTGATACTCTGTTCTTTTTTCAGTTGCCTTGTGTCAATTGGATGCTGAACCTGATGTGGAAGAAGGGGGTGAAGTTGGAGTCGTTGGTGAAGATGAAGATGTAGAACCTTTTATGGTTAATAGCTTTGGTCCAGCTCCTGGAGTTGACACTGTTTGTGTTTTCCCCAAAAATGGTGCACGATGTAAGAAAACCTTTGTGTTTGCTTGTGAACTGTATCTTTTTCATTGATTTTAGGACAATGCCTGCTTAATATGACCTCAATTATGTTTTGCAGTGGTGCCAGCTGGGGAAGAGTCTGAACTACTTGTTGGAATGAAAAATGATGGTAACACATCAAGTTTTCTCTTGTTAAATTGGCTTGTCTTTGTAATCAATTGTCTTATTTGTTACTTCTTATTGTGTTTGTCCATCTTATCTGGATTATACAATGAATGACACGCTCTTAATGCTTGTATGGTTTAATTTTTAATGCTGTGTTGTATTCAAAATGTCACGTGCATCATCATTGCAGGAGAGTCAAATTTGAATATTATCGCAATCAAGGCCAGCGTTCATCTGCCAATGGATCACCACTATTTGATTCAAAATCTTACTGCTCAGGTAATTTTAGACTTAAGATTAATACCAAGAAGCTTTTGTGGAACTCTTTAGTGATACTTCAGTTTCCTTATCTTTTGGTTGGTCAAATTAAAGCTATCATTTTGTGGGTGACTTTGTGAGAAACATGTATGTTTATTGGTTCACATTGTATCAGTACATAGTCCCTTTGTGCTGAGTTTGTATAAGAAACAAGCTCCTATGAGTACATGAGATTATCTGCAGCTTGTCATGGTTGCATGTTGGAATGCCCAAATCCATTGGGGTATTTGGTTGTATCCTTGAAATGGATGACACTTGCATTACAGATGGAAATCCATCTTTTTGTCCATGACAGTTCAGTACAAATCAGTTCTATATTGTGATAGTTAATGCACAAATCCATTTATTTTTCCTGTCAAAAAGGAGGGAAAAAAAAAAGTCCTGACGTTCATTGACTTGCTATCAATGTCTGGCAAGTTGGGACCCTTTTGTCTGAGAACTATTCTTGTACATTAGAATTTCAAGTGAGTGAAAGCAAAATGGTCTTTATGGTCACACGATTCCCTTATCTTTCTCATTGGCCTTGTTAATCTGGAAATCTTGAATCTGTATCAAAAGTGAAAGACTGAGCAAAGAAAAGCATCCTTGAGCCATCTGCATACTCTTTTATGGATCTTTTTTTTTTGAAGCAAAATCGAAAGGAAAAATAGAAAAAAGAGATAGATAGAGAGAGAGAGAGAGCTAGCTGCTCTAATGGAGTTGTTTCTTAATCTAAATTGATTAGTAAAAAATATATATATGTTATGACTGCAGGGTTTCAACAATGCATCTGTGCCACCTTCTACTCAGGCTACTTTCCCCTACATATTTGCTGTCAGCAGATACTTGCAGGTATTTTTCAGTGATATGCTTTAGTATCTTTTGTTATGTATCCATGAATTAATCGTTTTGCTGCCCTCCAGCAGAAACATGAATGATTTAGCTATGGTATCTTTCTATGCAGCCTGGAAACTTTGATATTGTTGGCACCGTAATTTACGAGGTTGACCAGAAACCATATCAAAGCATTTTCTTCAATGGTACAATTGAAGTTGTTGAGGCTGGTGGTTTTCTCAGCATTGAGTCTGTTTTTCTTGTTACCCTGGGGATTGCTCTTCTCATCTTGCTTGGCTTATGGGTTCATGGCCGTCTTCAACAACTCTCTAAGGTATTCAATGCATTAACTTCAGCTTTGGTGGAAAAAGAAAAATTAGAAAAAAAAAAAAAAGTTGACTTGAAAAACATGCATTGCCTCTCCACCTGCCTTGACATCGCATATAAGTAGGATTATTGTTTAACATCCTACTGTGAGATTTCTTTGTATCATTTTCCCATGGAAAAGTTGCTGCTTAAATTACACAATTGTATGGTATTCTATGACACCCAATCTTTCCTAGTGAGATTAGGGCTTGAGTGTTATCGTTTTCTATGATATGCCAAGAATGTTCAGGCTGACATAATTATCATTCTGGGCTTTCTGAAAATGGTATTTGATTCTTCAACTTTCTTTCTTTCTTAGAATAACACCGTGCAGTAGTTAGTTGTTTCACTGGATAGGTGATGTCATGACGCAAGCTTTAATTGCTTTCACACAAAGATTTTGTGCATTTGTCAGCAGAGCTTAGCTTCTACTTCAGCCTATATTATGCTGTTTATTTAACAGTTTCCCCACTTTTTGGCATTCAGCTGATTATTGTTTTATCTACTTTATTTATTTTGGTTAGAAAACAAAGAAGGCAGCGAAGGTTGAACTTGGGACTCGGTCTATTGATTCCAACTTGGATGAGTGGTTACAGGTACGCGCTTGTGTTCTGATTTCTCACCATCTAGTACACTGGTGTATTTCCCTGAAAAAAGCTTATGGAACTAGTAACTTTTCTGGCTCTATCAAACATTCATGTATCTTTTGCTAATCATGACGTATTGGGCATGTTTTCTTTCTTTCTTCCTTCCTCTTCTACTTCTTCTTAATTGAACCAATTTGAATATTGGTGCAATTGATGCATTCTTACTTATGGTCCTTTGGCTTAGAGAGTTGGGTTGAATTTTCTGAGCTCTCTTTCCAAATCACATCCCTCTCCACCCCCACCCCACAAAAAAAGAGAGAGAGAGAGAGAGCTCCATTGTCTGTGCTGTAGTCATATTCATATGCATATACATGTTACCTTGACTCATGTATTCGATCTCACGGTTGATCTATTCATCCAGTTCTCATTTATCTCTATATGAATTTTAGCATTGATATTGGCTGTGGCTTATTTGTTGAGCAGGGAACTGCTTTCACTCAATCAAATGCCACCAATAAGTCAAAGAAGAAGAAGTAGACTGCTTTTTTTTTTTCTCGTTTGGCTGATCATGGAAGACAACAAAATTCGAATACAAATGCTTGCGTGGACACTTGGAGAGTTTAAGATAGGCAGGAATTTTCAGTAGCTTTCAGAGATTCAGAGAAATGGCCTTAGAGTTGTAGCATGTGAGCACAATTTTTTTTTTTTTTTTTTTAGAATTTATCATCTTATTGATTTTAAGAACTGAGGCTTTTTGGAAACAAACTAAATGAGGATTAAGCAATGGGGTATTGAGTTAGTTGACATTGAAAGTTTTACTGGGATCCCATGTGAATTCGGTTACATGATATTTCACTTTGATCGAATATGTTACTTTGGGTATTTGGCTCTATGTTGGCTTTCAAGTTGGGTTCCGGTTCTCCATCTAACGTGATTAAGCTGTCGTGTTGCACATCCATAATGTTATTATCTGGAAAAGTTTGGTCCTTTTTTTTTTATTGATTGTAAATGCTTCGCTTGTTGCGGATTTCTATTCTATAAATAAGAAATGCTGGAGGCTACAGCTATTCTGCGTGCTATGCTAGATGAACTAACCCGGGCGACCGGTAGTACCTGTTCCACACAGATGCTCGATTAATACTTTTGTATCGTAATTCTTAAATCTAGAATCATTTTTCTATACTTATTTAACTGATTTTAGGCCCATCAATGACATAAAGGGCCACTGGAGAGATTGGACCTTCCAAAGTTGACAAAGCAAGAAAGCGCAGATTGCCCTTGTTGGGGGCCTTTATTCCTTCTCAAATTAACATTAGTTGAACCTATGGTTTTAGTGTTTTTGGTGAGCATTCCCAATTTTGAAAAAAAAATTATGATCGAAAAAGATTTAATTTCCATCACTTCTTAGGGTTTGTGTCAATGTCATGATCAAAGTTTAATTTTTATGCCTTCTTAACACCATTACTTCCAAATTAATAATTCTTACTTGTCAATTAATATTCATCATGCTATCACTTGTTCATAATCCATAGTCACAAATTAATTCCATTAATTCCTTATTCTACATATTGAACATTGATATTGAGTGATCTTAAGATTTTAGGCAATCTTCTAATTGATCATGTGTAATAAAAGATCGAAATAGGACCTTAATTATTTACCGTTTTAAGAACTCTTATTTATGACGGAATCCTTCGTTACACGATCCACGACCTATTCCCTTCCTAAAAAAGCAAAATCGTTACTAGGTTTTAATTAGGGGGGTTGTAATTAATAAAGAATATCTACTGTTAATTTGCCATCCTCCCCGTGTTCCTTACTATCCTTATAATTTCATTTGGCTACCTAATCAAGGAATTGGGATTGGAACCCATTAATCTCTTTTAACAGCAAACCCCGTTGAAGTTCTTGTAAAGAAATAACGGTATTACTCTTCCAATCGTTTGAATCATTTCTAATAAAAAGTATCGATTCTTTAGTGCGAGTGAAGAATCAACCACAGCATCTTTTCGTATTAGGGTGCAAGTAGTGGCAGGGAGCAGGGTGAAGGTTAAGGTTCTGTTTTTGGTTGAGGAGGAAAACCTATATATAATGAATTAAGAGAGAATGGGTTTGACACTACTTCACCGAATGTGATAAACTTCATATTCATTATGAATTGAATGAACGCTTAATAACTTATTATGCTGTTTAGTTAGAAAAAGAAAATATGCAGGATAGATTACTTATATAAAGAATAAGTAATAAAGAGGAAATAAAATTACTATTCTTCTCAGATGAATGTTATGGTTCTAAGTATAACTTATTAATATATTTATTCCTTTATCCCTTAACTTTGATATATTTATTCGAAGCTTTCATAGATATTTAAACTTAATGTCTATTTTTAATTTAATAATTTTTAAAATTAATCTATTGTTTGTAGATTTGACAATAATCATTAATATTATTTAGTTGATATGTTTAATTTATTCTTACTTAAAAGTAATATAGAATTCATAGGAACAAAAATGGCCTAATATTATCATAAAATCATCTTGCAGAATACATACTACAAAATATACTCAAGATTTTAAAATACAATCAACGTATCAACAAATTAAACAAAATCTATTTAAATTGTTTGGATGGGTGATCTCTAATAACCCATAAAATTCAGTACTCGGGACACCTACTCTAGAAATAAAAACCCAATATTCTCAAAATTAAGTCGAAGCATATGATAGGTTGATAAAATTAACAAAAATAATTATGTAGCTTTAGTTTCTCATGTTAAGCTCATTTATAGGTAATTTTCTTATAATTATTAAGTTTATCGGATCTAATCATTATTTAATTTGTAAAATTGGTTTCATATTTGCATTCTAGGGTAAAATTTGCTAGAATAGAATTTTTGAGAATTAATTATGAAGGTTTAATGATTTTAATAAATTAAGCAGTATTACCAAAATGGAGTGATGGCCGTCGGCAGTGCGTGGTGGCGGTCTCTGGTGGTGTGCATGTGTTGGTGCGGTAGAGGGGAGGAAGAGGATATATCAGATCAAAGTTTCATGATTTTTGGATGTGTGGTTTAAATTATTTAATTATGTATAGCAGTATCTTTTTTTTTAATTATTTAATTATAAATTAAAATTAATTGTTGTAGCCTTCCCAGCCTTCACGTGTCATCTAGAACATGTGGCAATTGTTGGGCTGATAAGTAAATTTAATATATTTTTTTATATTATTATACATAATTATCTAAATATTTAGAGTATTCCCAATTCAACCGTCAGCATACGTACTTTACAATTGCATCACAGCGACAATTCTTTCTTGTCCGTCTATTGCGATTTGGAGTAAGTTTTCACATAATTATTAATAAAAATGTTATTATATAATATATAGAAATATTTTTACGGTATTATTCATTATTTCTACGAGATTGATATCACCATTTATCGCACTATTAATTTAATATTTATTATATTTGAGTCATTAAACCGATTGTATCATCAATTGTCTGGATCTAACGGATATTAAATAAATGATGAGATGAATAGTTGGATTGATTCCGTTAAAATAACGAACGAGACTATAAAAATTCCTAATATATAGAAAGGCTCTATTAATTATATGTGAATTATTCAAATACATCTCGTGTGTAAATTTACTCATTAATATCAATTATTAGGATTTCTAGTTAATTCTAAAATATTTACTATAAGTTATAACTCAAATTATGGAATTTTATTTTATGGGGCATATGAAGTCCTTCTTTATATCTCTGCTTATGTAGTAATTCGATAAAATTGTTAGAACCAACAAATATCGTTGTTTTGACTTTATTTTCTTATGAAACCCACTTATTATGATTATTTTACAATCATGAATTTTATTTTGATAAATAAAACTCTGGTAATTATCAAAAATATTTTTTCACTTTTCTGCTAGCTGTTTTATTGGATAAATTTGATTTTTCAATTAATAACCAACCAAAAATTAATAAGGACATTTATAAAGGTTACATATGATATTATTAACAAGTTATTTCAATAATGTATTATCATTTAGGTAATTTTTGATAATTTAGGGGCTAAGTTGCAATATGGAAAAAATAGCAAACAGAATAATTAATTGGCCAAACTTTATAGGATCGAAATATATAATTTTTAGAGTACAGAAAAATTTCCTCGAAATTTGGGGTAGTATGCTAATTATTCCAAACTTCATAACGTTTGCCCAAAAAAAAAATGGTTAAAATATTTGTAATTGCAAATTAATAATTCTAAACTTATTTTTAATTATTGTAAAATTATATTTTTATATTTGGACATATTTTAGTGTTGATTTGAGTTAGATAATGTGGAATGCACAATTATTTTTCAAATGAATAACTGATTTCAAGCTAAAATGCAATTTCTATAATTTATGGGTAATGATTAATATGTTCTATTTGTAATCCTAACTTTTGATATTATTATGTATATCATGTATTTTTATTGAATTCAAGTAAGTTTAAATAGAATTATTTATATAATTATTTATTTATAAGGGTAAAAAAGTAATTTGATATGTTATTTGTCATAAGCATCATAATGTGAACTAGACTCGCACTTATGCTATGGATTTTCCTTATAGTTTGATTTATATTACTCTTCCTAAAGGGATACAAGGCTAATATTGTCCATTGCAATCATTTTGAATTCCATATATGTTTGCCAACGAAAATTACTTTTCAATACGAACCTAATGGCATATCATGAAATTTTTGGATTACTATACCAAAAATTACTTAAATCACAATATCTTAAGGATATTTTGGTCATTTATTAAAATATCAAAATTTTACCTTTATGATTATGTTATGAAGCATGCTCTCAAGCAAATTTGCTTCAATTTGTTTCCAACATTTAATGTTTATTTTTTTTTTCTGAAAATTTACGATGTTTTACTAACTCAATCTACATTCATATTTGGAAAGAAAAAAGAAAAAATCTACATTTATATTTGTCAAAGAAATTTCCCATTTAATGGCATAATTTATTTTTCTCCCTTTATTTGCAATTTGGATTGAAAATTGCAAAACTTACTCATGTGTTATTATATGTTAATCTATGTTTACTAAACATAAGTAAACATATTAATGCTCATTTACTTTGATCGTGTATCTATTGTAGTTTAACTATATAGGATTACTACTATATTTTAACGCGCATTATTATACTTTAACTATATAAGGATATAATTACTTTTCATACATTATGTATTTACTATAATTTGATTATATAGGTTATCAATGTAAGTAATATTAATTATTGCTAATATATTTTAATGAGTGTTTAATGTAGTCTGACCATAAGAAGACAAAGGTAAGTAATAGGAGAGAGAAAAATATTCTAGAACTTTATCTTTATCTTTAGTTTATATTCTTTATAGTTTTTAAATATTATTTAGATAAATGGCACTTTAGTAAAGACAACCTTTTCTGGAGAAGTTTCATAAAAGTGTAAAATTAAAATGGAAATATTTGATTATTATAATAGATGATTCTTTTCGTGATAACCATGACTAACTTATGATTTATTTAAGAATTATTAAATATTAATAGATTGTTTTGTAAAAATAAAAATTCATGAGGATAAATAAGACGCCAAAGTCAAGTCTCCCACTTTAATATTACAGAATAATCTGGCATTAGACACATTTCTACTGATCCTATAAAAAAATTACATAAATATGAATCACATAAAAATAAATATACATATACCGTTGCTATATCACATCTTAAATACACAATTTTAAAAGTTATAAAGAAATCACATCTACAAGATGCAACTTCAACAACCTTTTCTCATGGCAAAGTCACATGTTGAAAGTGTGAGTTCACTGTTACATGAATGTCACAAGTTAGAAATACAACGTTGTAATTTTTCCATCACAATAGGTGTTGTACTTTTAAAGTGCCACTTAAATATATATATATATATATATAATTGTGTTTTCACATGTGATTTAGTAATGGTAATTTTATAATTTCTTTTATATAATTGATATTTATATAATTTTTTTATTGGATCCATAAACATGCAAAAATCTTGAATAATTTGTTATATTAAGCGTATACATTCCCTTTTTCATTTCATACCTTAAGAATTAATTCTTCGCTACTTGTATTCCAAGAGTTAACCCTTAAACTAAAAGCATTTTCTTATCTCACAAATATTTAAGAGTAAAATCCTATAATATTGAATGAATTTTTTTTTTTTGGTAAATTTGATTTAGCTTTCTAAAGTAAGAAACTATGAATTAATTGCATCTTTTTAAGTAAATCATGTAATACCCCACCTCTCATGATGTCTGCTTGTACATTTTTATCAACTTATAGTACCTAAGAAATGGCTTGTTATTCCATCTCTGTGTTAAGGGTAAGGTTAAATTAGCAATCAATCTATCAAACTAACATAACAAATATGTAAGATTTCTAAAACTTCTCAATTAACACAACAAATCACAGTAGAAATTTTTACAATAGTGGACCATACCGAGATTATCACATTTCAACTTTGTTGTATTGTAGCTACTCCAATAAGAAGAGTACAATTTTACATTTAGAACCTTTACATTGAAAATATACAAGATAATATGGCGATCCTCCCATAAAGTCACCTTAAAGATCTTGATATCGAATCTTGTAGCTATACACTCTCAATTGTCCATCCCAACTTCTAGAGCCTAACTTGCTTGTCTTTAATAACTAAGCTTAGGTAAGCTAACCCCTTAGCTTGAGTTTTGAGCTAAGTGAGCATAAACTAAAACTATAACACTAAATAATATAATCAAGTAAATTGAAAAATATAATTAGAAACGTAATATATAAAATCATATATCAAACAATCACAACATCATCATTAGCCTAGCACATTTGAATATCATACTGACATCAAGCACAAATGCAACAATTTAGGCATCACATAAATGCCATGTTATTGCATATGACGTACATAGGTAATAGTAACCTTGTCCACATCTAGATAGTCGACATCCCTGGGAATCTACATATAAAGTCTAGGAAACTAAATAGTAACAAGGAATTACCCAAGAGTAAGACTCCTCAAATCTTAGTCTTAATTAGACTATAAGGAGTGGTCAAGTTGCTTAAGCATATACAATTCTATATGCTATAAAACCAAGTTGTTTCCTTAAAGAAAACTTAGCTTTCAAAGTAAAACCTAATCGGAAGGTCCTTTTTGTATTATACCATGAATACAATGAATTAACAAGCCAAGTTTAATTTTTGAGTTAGACACGTTAAGCTTAATATCTTAGTTAGTCAAGCTAAGTAAAGTTTCTAATTCAAGCACCAAAAGCAATAGCATCCTAATTCAGTTTTCAACACAATAATGTCATAGCATAGTTCAATAGGCATGATTTAGGATTTAAAAGGTAACACAAATCTAGTCATCTTAACATCCATGTACATCATCTGAGATTCACCTGGTCATAAATAGAATATGAACAATCAAACTATAAGAGTAAATGTTCCATTAACCAAACCTAGTTACATCACCAAGTACAACCAAGTCATACTTTAGTATATCTCAATTTATCATCCAAACACAAATTACATTCATTTATATTCTTAGTTAAGAACTCGTTAAGCAATATCAACTCGTAAAATAAAAATCTAAAGCCATAATATTCACTTAAATGAATCTCACAATTACACACAACACATAAGCAAGTGGACTACATGAGATCACCGTGTAATCATAAAACAACCAAGCAAAGGTACTCACCTGGGTCATGGCTTATTTATAGTATTTTGACATAGCTACCTTCACCTATAATATCTTCTATTTTATGCTCTAAGTGAGTTAGAGATAGAGTTCCTAATGAAGGTATCTTCTAAATCCTCTAATTTACCTCTAAGGCAATTTAGGTTTAAAGTTTTTATCCAAGAACTTTTTGAATTATCCTTTGAGTGAATACAAATAAAAAGTTACTGTCTAGACAACCTCTAACTCACCTTCTAAGTAAGTTCAAGTTTAAGGTTTTTGTCTAAAATCCCTCTGACTTATCTTCTAATGCAACTCTAACTCATCTCTTAATTCAATTATATACTTAGACTTAAGCTTGCATTTCATTCCTTTTTCATACCCAATCAATTTAGTACACAACCCTAAATGCCAATTCTCGATTCAAATTAATATGATCAAGCTATGGTTTTAGTCTTCTAGCTAGATAATCATTTTAATTAAACCATTTTGACTCTTAGTTGTCTAAAATTTGCAATTAGCCAAAATTCCTCTTGGAGATCAGTTTTATACTAACTCTTCATATGTAATTTAAACTGATCAACATAGTATATTAATCAAATCATCATGTTCATATCATGACCATATCGTAACTACTATTAATTTGAATACAATTTACTAATTAGGCTTAAATATAGCTAAACACTTGTTGTTTACACGATAACAGTATACTAACCCGATTAATATCTAACGAGCTTAATTAACTATGAAAGTTAGTATTTTACGGATCTTTTATGTGTAGATCAATGTAATAATTTTGATTTAATGAAATTATTAGGGGAAATATATGATCTTTAAGAAATAGCTCTGTTATAGTAAATTTTATAGTAATTTTTAAAAATAGTAAGCCATGTTTTGCTTTTAAGCTAATTTTGGTTAAAGATTCCTCATATGCTATATTTAATTTATATAAAATGAGTTTTTGATAAACTAAAAATTGAGGTTAAATGTTCCATGTTTTTTAAATTAAGAAGGTAATGGGTTTTTAAGCGAAGTTCTTAATGGATCAAAGGAATTAAAAGAGGAGTCATAATAAGGTTAATTTCCTAAAATAAAGTTATATTTAATTTCAATAAAATATATTTTTATTAGAACCATTTTATAATTATCAGAAACTTAAAATTTGAGTTCTGGAACGTAACCAACCCTTATAAATAAATTATTTGACTTATAAAAATATTATTTTGGAGTCAAATAGTATATAGTGTAATTATATAATCATACTTTACGCGTCATATATACATCTTATATACCCAATATGTATATATATTAACATAATATATCAAATAATAACTAAAAATTATATTAAATTATTAAAAAAAAAGGAACCAACTTGTAACAATCTACAATATGGCGTTGCAACTAGCTAGAGCTTTGAAAATATTAGAAGTGAGCTATCCATGAAATATTATATTTAATCAACTAACTATTACACTTAACAATATAGAGAAGTGACACTTGGATTAGCTTTTTCACTTTTCTATCATCTGGAACCTTATATAAGTAGATATAGGATCAATCTTGAGTCACTTTAGCAGATCAAAATCAAGGAAACCTATCAAACAAATTAGTTTAATATTTGTAGATGTGGGGGTTTGATTGGAGTGGCCACGTATGTGCAACATGAGTAGTGTACTACACGTGACTTCAAAGAAATGACGCGAGATTGTCACTTAAAGGGATGATTAGGTGAGAATAAGGTAGGGAGGAGGAATAGGTAATCTCAGTGTTTCAAATGCATAAGTGATAGACAAGATAGCCTTAGGGGACCTTAGGCGTTTACCTTGTAGCTTGAGCGAATGAGATCAATTTTTTGTCTAAACGCTATTTGATCTTAGAGAGCAGAGTTTTCACAGTGGAACATCATTTTTTCAATCTCTATCTTAGTGTTCCAAATGATGAGGAAATGCTGCTTGATCATCTAGGTGATCAACGGATGAGATAGAGCTTGTTTGATTCAGGGTTATCCAGAATAAGTTAGCTATGGGCCCAAAGCCAGTAGCTTTCCTTATAAGTGCATGAGTCTGCCTGAGAAAGGTGGGAGACGGACGGACCGGTCTAATGATCTTTGTTCCAAGCCCACTAAGCCAAATCTCCCTAAATTATCCCAATATGAATTGGACTATTTAGGAACCCAAGGAGTCAAGCCTAAGTAAATAATGGGCTTATTCCAATAGCTAATATAACAATTTTTTAGCTCTCTACATTTTTCCCCTTGACCAAAAGTTCCTTGGACATATTTAAGGGGGCTTTGGGTATTTCTAAAAGTTATTTCTTCAACTGTTCTGAAGACGCACTAAATGTTGACTTCCAATATCTATGAAATTTACGCTTTTTTTTTTTTATCACTAGCAAGTTGAGCATGATATACCAATAATATACTATTGACTTATTGCTCCTATGAGATTAATTTACCAAATAATGTGTATCTCATTCATACTGGTAAATGGGATAGCGTTGTCGTAAAGTGGTGCAGAGCTCCAGAATGTTGCGAAACGAAATGACAACATATGCTCCCTTGCAAAGATTGCAAGAGTTACATTGCTCTGTGTAGAGACAGTGTAGGGATGCAGGGGCAACGCCCCTGGGCATGGTACAGTATTTATATATTTATTATTATTTTTTTGTAAAACATCCATATTTCTATATATCCATGCCTAGATTAAAAGAAAATTGTGTAGCAAAGGAAAATACCATCTAATATTTTCTACTTCTCCACACAATACATGAAATCTCCTTTAAATCTTTTCCACGGTAACGGATAATATTCTTATAATATCTTATCTCCAAAACCAAATATCAACAAAACCATTTAAATTTATCAAATCCCACTTAAATCTCCAAAACATATCCTCACACAATACAATCACATTGGCAGCAACATATATTTATACATGTTCACAGCCACTTGTTAAATCTTGATATTAACAAGGTAAGACATTACTTGTTCTAACTTACCTGCTGCTACGTTTTTATAGATTGGTGGAAACCAAAAAAAAAAAAAAACAATCAACAACAAGAAGTCAGCAACAAAAAGAAAGGTGCAATATTTCTTCTCTTCTATTTTTCTTTGACTTTTCCCCGTTTTCTTTTTTAACTACTTGTTTTAACCCATAGCTTGTAGCTTTCATGATTTTTCCTACAAAAATGTAGTAAGCATGTCATCAGTGAAGATAATCTCGACAATTATCAATCATCATAAAAGGTATTTTTTTAAATTTTTTTATGATTATTATTATTTAAATGATAGATTCTTTGCCATGCTATACCCTTTGTATAAGAATCGTTAATTTCTTTTAGAAAGCAAACTTCATTCCTATCATACTTTCAAAACCATATGACCCATCCATGTTTTGCATAATTTCTTCAATTGAAAGGTGCTATCTTTTCGTATATTCCATGAATTAAAAGATGCTATCTAGATTGATATATATATATGTATATATAATGTCTCCTTGCTAAATTAGATTCCCTTTATATTCATACTTTAGAGCATGACTGAATACTTTTTGCCCTTGTAACGAATATCTCTATGTGGAATATTTCATCCCTTATGTATTATCAGACTATCGTCCTCCCTTATCCTTTTAAATATATATATATATATATATATATGATGAAACATCGAATTTGACATAGGATAAAGATGCTTTGACAAACCACCCATAATTGACCTGTGGCACAACTTCTATTGGATTTACTATGTAACATTCCTTGATCAACCCTTTTTTTAATTTTATTTATTTATTAATTTTAATCGATATCCACTTTTCTCTCCTGTCAAGCTATATATTACAGTATAATAATCAATTGAATGGATCACTATTCACCAATATAAATACTAACTTAAGAAACCATAGAACTTTATCCCCAAGAAGTATACAGCTAAAAGATAGTAAAATGGGTAAGAATACAAGGATTCCATTATAAGGGTTGATTGTCATTGGATTTTGTGTAATCATTAAAAGGAGAAGAAAAAATGGGAAAGTAAATTTTTTTTTTAAATTTTCATCTGGATGTAGGCATGCTTTTTTGACTTTCAAAGTATCCAAATTTCAGTAAATTAGTAAATGTTCCATAAAATTACAAATGACGAAAGAAAAAAAAATCAATAATACTAAGATGTCATATAAATTGATAAGTAGCGTATAAATATCTATAAAAAATTAATATAAAAAATGTACCTTTTATTTTATTATTATTATTATTATTATTTTAATATATATTTAAATAGCTCTAATGAGACTAAATAATGAGCCTTTCTTTATTGTCAAAGAAACTTGTTGAGTATTGATTTCTTGACTTGGAAAATATATTAATTTTGTGTTCTCGTAGGAAAAGAAATGGAGACTAATTCAAGTCAAACTATAGAAGTAGTGAAGATGAAGGACTTATTGTGCATTAAGACAAATGTTCACCACCCATCTCGTGTCCTTGGGATAAGTAGTTGGATGAGACTATCTCTGAAGATACGTTCTAGGACAAAGCTAAGCGTCAAGAAGCATGTGCAACACCTCGTACTAATGGTGGTCTCCAGTTTATTGAGCGTGAGCCTCGTGTTGATTCTAGAGACACCATCAGGAGAGATTCAGTGTTGCACTATAGAAATGAAAAGAGAGAGCTACCTTTTTCCAACACCCAATTCTCATTCCTGAAGGAGTCACCTTCTGGATGGAATGATTAGGTAGTATATATTATAGAGAAACCAGAATACATGACTTTATTGAAGAAGGCTAAAGTCCTCCGTACTATTGCCGCTTCTACTTGGTTGTGGTTCCCACAAACAAGTGGAATGGAAGTATGGTGGGCAATCATCTTGCGTTGGAGTATTCAAACCCACACGTTTATCACTTGGTAGGGGGAGAAAACTCCAACATTAGAAGACGTAACTGTATTGTTGAATCTACGTAGCTTCAAATGAGCGAACCTTATTGCCACAACATCCTCTGATAAAGAGTACAATTTTCAAACATCACTAATAGGTGTTTTGCAAGCTACCATACTAAGAAGAAAAAGCCATGTTTTGCTTCTTGCCTCGCATACTTCTTTGAGGAGTGAAGGAAAGACAAGCCTCAAGTTCTAGGCCCAAGTTGTAAGAAACAATAAGTACCTTCATATTCTCCTTTTCCATCTTTACAAGTATGAACGATGTCATAATTAATCACCCCCAGTCAACCTTAAAAATTTACCTCAAGAATTAGCATAGGTTAGCTAGTTCCTCCTATAAGGAGCTACCTTTTACAAGCAAGCTTCAAGCACATTAGGCCTTAAGCAAGCATGCCTTAAGAACATCGGCCTTTATATAAAGGAGCCCTAAGCAAGAGAGCCTCAAGTGCAACAAGCCCTAGCAAGCTTCAAGCGCAGTGAGCATCTTGCTCAGCAATCTTAAAATGAAGAAGGTCCTAGTAGGCATCAAGCACAACGAGATTCATATACGGCAAGCCTTAATAAGGTTCACGCACTGTAAGCTTGTTCTACAACGAGTCTTGGCGGGACTATAGGATCAACATCATTATGTCAATGTTCTAATTTTAGAATCAAGAAAGAGTTGCCTTTCTCTCATCCCTTATTTTCCTTCGTATACAACTTAGATGGGTGCACAAGTGGATCATATTACCATAAAGCTATAGCATATGGTTCTTCTTAAAGAAGACTAAGATCTTTGCTACCATCACTACTTTCACTCAATTGTGGTTCCCATATAAGTAAGATGAAAGCATGGTAAGCTAGGATCTATTAGTACATCACTTCTTGAATAGTTCTTGCATAAGTGCCAGATGTCAAAGCATTGCCTTAGGCTTAAGGCATAAAGGCTAAGATGCCAGGGCTTTGCCTAGACTTAAGGCATGGAAGCCAAAATGCTAGGCATTGCCTAGGCTTTAACCATGAGAGCCGAGATGCTAGCACGTCACTTGGGCTCAAGGCATGCAAGCCGAGATGTTAAGGTGTTGCCTAGGCTTAAAGTGTAGAAGCGAAGATGCTAGAGCGTCGCCTGGGCTTTAGGCGTAAGAGCCAAGATGCAAGGGCACTACTTGGGCTTGAGGTCTGGGAGTCGAGATGCTAGGGCATTGCTTGGGCTTTAGGCATAGGATCCAAGATGCTAGGGCGTTGCCTGGGCTTAAGGCATAGGAGTTAAGACGCCAAGGCATTGCCTGGGCTTAAGGCGTGGGAGCCAAGATGCCAGGACGTTGCTTGGGTTTAAGAGAATAAGATATAATATTCAAAGATGAGTAAGATAATAAAAGTTTTATTATTGAGTAGTGAAAGTTGTTCTTTATTTACAAAAGTAATGTCATAGCTTAAACCCTTTTTTTTTTTCAATACCTAACGAATCATTAATCACATTCAAAACACTCATGTGCTATCACATAGGTATCATAGCTTAGAAGCAGGTTGTTGCGAATGTCGTTATCTTTGATGACAAGCTCCCTGTTTTGAATTCTTTCATGAAATATCTTTCTTAAGCTTCAGCAATCCTTAGTATAATGATTTACCGTTCTATGAAACCAACAATATTTAGGATTTCTTCTCTTGTTCTCTGTAGGTTAGCACTCAACTCTTGGCAACTTGATAGCTTCATCTTACAGCCAACGATCAAGGATGGCATGTACCTTACTCATCAGGTATGGAAACAGAAGAGTTTCTATATCTTTCTTAGGCCTCTTACTAGCATTAAAGTCTTCACTCCCAGTCGAGGATACGAATGCTATTCATTTGTTAAGCTTGCTACTTT
The DNA here is from genome assembly GCA_024138005.1 of Lumnitzera racemosa. Taxonomy (NCBI): domain Eukaryota; kingdom Viridiplantae; phylum Streptophyta; class Magnoliopsida; order Myrtales; family Combretaceae; genus Lumnitzera; species Lumnitzera racemosa. The sequence goes on from JAMXBC010000011.1 coordinate 26,023,780, forward strand.
CTTTTCGTTACCTCATAACAGAGTTGTTTGTCCTTTATGCATGCTCAACGAGTGTAGCAAAAAAATACAGGGAAAGGTTCTCTAAATGTACAGCATATTCAGAGAGCATCCCTTGGATACAGATCTTCACTGGTTCTCTTTCATCACAAATATCTTGAATGTCTAGAGTGCGTTCTCTAAAGTGTTCTATATAATCCATCAAATCTTCCTCTTGGTTTTGTTGTATTCTTCCCATATTTGTAATCATGACTCGCTTTTGAGTAGAGAAAAATTTCTTCGAGAAAAGTTTGCACATAGTCCCCCATGAATCAACTGATCCCGAGGGGAGGTTAACATACCCGGTGTAAGCCTTCCCTGTCAATGATTTATAAAATCCTCTAAGCTTTAGGTCATCATCAAGCCTATAAGGCTCGAATGTTTCAATAAATTTCAAGAAGTGTTCCTTCGCACTCTCTTTTTTGCCATTGAATAGCATGAATTTAGGACTTACATAGTCCTTAGGATATGGTTTTGCTGCAATGCGTTAGCGATATGGGAGCTTTAACTCTGGTACTCCCATAAACAACTTAGCTTGTATTTCTCTCATATAAACGTTCAAGTCTTCCTTTGTTATAAAGGAAGTCTTTAGAACAGAAGCTATAGACACAGGTAGCGGAGCAGGGGCCAGATTGGGATGAAAAGTAAATCCTCCCAAGATTGAAATGGTAGGATTGGATGAAGGAGCAAACACCTGTGAAGATGAAGAGCCGCCTAGATTAACTCTTACATTCTTTGGTGCAAGAGTTGATTGTCGTGCAAGTTCTGGCGAGAGGGTTTCATCGCCTCCTCTTTGATGGAGATCCTCCTCAATGGTTAGAGAATTAATGGTTAAGCTAAGGTAGTAGCACTTGGTTGTGCAGCAACCATAAGCTTTGGCAAAGCCATACCTTGTTGCGCAACAACAGTGACAGCCATCCCAGTAAGGATAGGTTAGAATATAGCCATGAGTTGATTTAAAGCCTTGGTGGCTTCCTACATTGTCTGCATCGTCTATGAGGATCTAGAGGAGCCTCGGGCGCTGAATAGTCCTGGCTAGTATTCTCAAGCGGTGGGAGTGGATTTTGTTCAATACGCTTAACATTAGTGTCGAGCTCTTGAGATATGGTATCATACATACCGGTTGTTTTCTTCCTAAGAGGTGCCATGTCTCTGCAATCACTCTTCCCTAGTGGAGTTGCTAAAATGTAGACATGGGGGTTTGATTAAAGTGGTCACGTACGTGTTACGTTAGTAGCGTACTGCACTTAGCTTTAAAGAAATGATGCGAGATTGTTACCTGAAGGGAAGATTAGGTGAGAATAAGGCAGGAAGAAGAAATAGGCAATCTAAATATCTCAAATGCACAAGTAATAGATAAGGCAGCCTTAGGGGACCTTAGACATTTACCTTATAGCCTAAGTAAATGAGATCAATTCTTTACCTAAACGCTATTTGATCTTAGAGAGCAGAGTTTTCACAATGGAACGCCGTTTTTGCAATCTCTCCCCTAGTGTTCTAAATAATGAGGAAATTCTGGGTATTTATAGGCTCTTGGGCATGGTGGCATCCGTTGAATTATCTAAGTGATCAACGGATGAGATGGAACTTGCTCAATTCATGGTTATCCAGAATGAGCTAATTAATGGGCCTAAAGCTAGTAATTTTCCTTATAAGTGCATGAGCCTACTTGAAAAATGTTGGAGACGGATGGACTAGTCAACGATCCTTGTTTCGAGCCTACCTAGCCAAATTTTCTTAAATCATCCTAATACAGACTGGATTCCTTAAGCCCTATCACTTGGCCGAAGGAGTCAAGCCTAAATAAATAATAGGCTCATCCCAATCGCTAATATAACAATTTTTTAGCCCTTTATAGTATTTAAATAAAAAATAGCAAAATAATAAGAAAAATAAGGGAATATAGGGCCATATGCCTCCATGCAACCTAACATCAAGCCACTTAGGGGTTAAGCATCTAGGGATGAGGGAAGTTGGACTAACAAGAAGCAGTAGCCAGAGGGTAGTTAAAAAGTCATCTACTGGCGAGTGTTTTTCGTTGATCCGAAATTCATTTAGTTTCTAAAAATAGGAAATTAAGTTAAAAAATCTAGAAAAATGTTTCTAGAAGTTATGTGACATGTACTTTAATGTTATAATTTTATTTATTGAAATATTGACGATTTATAGTACTTTCTGAAGAAAGTGCTATGTTATTATGAATTTTTAATTAATTTTTTAAAATATCAAATGATGTTGTTTCAAGCAAAAAAATTTTGCGTAACATACTTATATTATATATTAAATTGTAGCATCAAGAATTTTTGAAAATACTATTTATTATAATTTATTTTGTTTAAGTTGGCAATTTTATTAATTAAAGGAAATAAAGGGTTTTTAAGCAAATATTTGAATAAGATTTGAATGTAAAGAGTTTTGGTAAATGATAATATTAGAATAAGTGTTCATTTTTGTTCCTAAGGATAAATGTGGGTGTTTATTTATTTTATGATATTTTTTAGTAGATTCGGGACTAAAATAACATTTTTGGAAAACTTATATAATATGTTAAGTTGATATTTTTTATTATCATAACCTAAAGTATATAATTTTGTGAGCCTAAAGTATTTTTCATCAAATTAATTAGCTATATATACTAGTTATTAGGTAAATTTCCACTATATACTTATATTTTGAGTAATATGAAAATTAAGTAACTTGTAATAATTCTAGTATTATGGAAATAATACTTGATAGCTTGATTCTAATATATAAACCCCTTTACCAATATTAATTTAATACGAGCAATAAGAAGTAGCAATTTTATAAGTAATAAAATAGTTTGGCATAACTAGAGAATAAATCAAATGTAAGATCAGATGATATGGTTAGTAGTATCTCTATAAGGAAGGTTTAGCACTAAATCAAAATGTATGACTAAGTTTCCTTACTAATAGGGATTGAGGATATATATGAATAACATTTGTTTAAGGCTTCTAGAATTAGCTTAATTAAGAGGATAAATAAGAGAATAGTTTAGAGAATAAATTATAAGCTAGATCAAAGGATGGATGAGACGATACTATATTAAATACGAACTTTGACCCCTAAACCCTAGCTGTAAATAAAGTCTTATTTGATATGTAGTTGACTATGGTACCATATGCATATGTCTTAAGTGATATAGTCAAATGGGAATGCAGTCTCAATACGTAGACTTGAGATCATTACTAAAACCAAGTAAGTGGATTTAACCCATGCTTAGAGTAGATTTATGTCTACTCATAACACCATTTGTTATTTGATGTATATGTTGATTGAATCCAACTATGAATCTTGTTGGACCATTGTGATGTATTATTTGTTATTGATGTGGTGCTTGTTAAACGTCATGTCAACTCGGAGAGGAAAGTGGCAACTAACACGATCTTCTGAGTGTTCACTTAAGTGCACCCTAAGTAAGATAATAGATTTTACTAAGGAGAGAACAAAAACTAGATTTGGATATTTGAACTAAATAAATCTTAAAGTGGATGTAGTGAATAATATACTTGGTTATTGTTGCATACATAGCATGGCATGGCACAGTATAGCATAGTACGGCACAGTATGATATAAAAAGAGACCTATGAGTCAAGATTTTCAAAGTCAGATGTTTTTGATAATTAAGAAAACATTGGTTTTATAAACTTGGTTTGGAAAACACATAGATTTGCATTGCTCAAGCAACCACTACTCTTTGTATTCTAAATTAATAGCATTAGGATTGTAGGTCCTACTCTCAAATTGCTTCTTGTGGTCTCTAGGTTCTAGATGCCTCAGTATGGTGATTAACCGAAAGTATGAGTTAGGTAAGTTTAGGATATCGATACCGATACATGTTATGTACATGAATATAGCATATTGCATTACTAGCATGAGATAGCTGGCTTAGCAACTTAGTTTGCTACTTATGTATGTGCTATATGAATTATGGTTTCTACCAGTATTGTATTGTTTACCATTCACTATCACTCAGCTTCAGAAGTTGAGGAGATACAATATTTTATCCTTAAGTTAAACAAGAACTTGGAGGGGCCCAACGCTAAGGGGATGCATTTTGAGAGCGTTAGTTGGAGTCATTAACCTTTGGGAAGAATCTGCACTAAGTTAGAAGTCTACTATTATGAATATAGGAAACAAAAAAATTCATGTTTTGTTGTAAATAGTGAAATGTACATATAAGTTGTAAACTAAGGTCAAGCGAAACTCTGATGTAGCATCCTATTGTCATATAAATGAAGTTATCTCTTGCTATGTAAACAGACTAAGACTTGAGAAGTTACATTCTATGTTATGTCGGGATGTAACATCCTTTATATGGTATCGGAGCATTAGTTAGAAATCACAATCTTTAGGCATATGTGAGATGTGTAGGTTAGCTAGGTAACAAAGTGTCATAGTTTACTAAAAGAGCGTCATGTGGTATTTATTTATAAAAATGTCTCAAAGGTGACATGGAAGACCACCATTGAATTGGGTACCAGAGGAACCACTATAACAGCTTCAACCCATTCATATTCAACCACAACAGATGGTGGAAATGGCACAACAATCTGCAACTACGTTGGTAAGAGTTAGTGGAGATACAGACAAGTTAGCTCTGGTGTAGCAAATAACGAAACCATCTGATTAGAAGAGCATTAATCCTCTGGTGGTAGAAGAATGGATTGACTCTATGGAGGAAAATAAGAAAGTTAAGATAGTTGCTATTTTGTTAAACGAAGGTGCAAATAACAAGTAGATAGGCAAGAAGCAAGCCATACCAGACAGAGCCTATAAGTTAGGTTGCATTAAGGGATGCTTTTATGGAACAATATTTTCTTGAGTGTATAAGCAAGTAAATGTGTGAAGAGTACTATAAAGTAAAGTAGTAGGGTAGGACAATTAAAGAATATGAGAGAGAATTCAATAGGTTACTGAAATTTTCTTTTAAAGCTATACAGAATAATAAGGTCACTAAAGTTAAGCGGTTCAAGGCTAAGTTTGATCCTTATTACTAAGCAGAGTTAAAAAGAACCAAGTTAGTGTGATATGAAAATATTGTTAATAAAACTCATCTGATCAAGCAAGCTCATGGCGTTCGACAAGCTACTAATGAGATTGAGAATAAGAAAAAAAAGTTAGATGTTGGTTCCAACAGTAGAGGTAACTTAGCTAAAGGGAAGAAGCTTACTCGATCTATAGGGGGAAACAAAAAGCCTCTCTCATAGATATAGCCTTTCTGGAAGTGTAATGGCAAGCATTGAGCTAAGGAATGCCCTGAATTGCAATGGAAGTGTTACTAGTACAGGGAAGCTAGGCATTTGGCTAAGCAATGTCAAAACCTTGATCCTAAGGGCATATACTACTACTAAAGTCATTAATAAGGAGGACCAATTTAACCTCAAAATCAATCTACTAGACAAGGGCCTGTGAATAGAAATAACTTACCTAAAGGAGGACCTAGGCTTAAAGTCTAAGGTAAGGAGTATGCTGTTTAGTGCGAAGAAGCTATGAATGACCAGGTTGTAGTATGTATGATCTCTGAACTTGATAAACTGTGTAATTGATAGCTGATAGTTGATAAATAAGAAGTGCTCAAATATAGTAATATAATTATAATAAATTGTTTTAAGACTAATATGTATAAGAGATAGTTATGCCCATACTCTATGAGATATTGGAGTAACTCAATTGTATGTTTTGAAGGAGTACGTTGATAGAAATAAACTTCCTATAGAGACCTTGACATATGAACTAATAGTCATAATCCTATATGGAGGAAAACAAGTTGTACAATATAAATTAAAAGATGGGAGTGTATGTCTAGATACTCACGAGATGCCTACAGAGTTTGTTGTTCTAGATATGAAAGGATTTGATGTAATACTAGGGATGAATTGGATGACTAAGTATAGAGCAAATGTTCATTGTAAAGGAAGGACAATAGTATTTAAGTGGCCTAGTGGGAAGCAGTTTCATTTTAAAGGAAGTTTCAATGAGGCAACTCCTTTGTTAATTTCAACTAGTTAGGCACCAAAGTTGGTATGTAAGCATAACATAAGTTACTTAGCTTCCATAGTAAATATGTAGGCTAAAAAACCAAATTAGAAGACATACTCGTAGTATGTGAGTATCCTAAAGTTTTCCCTAAAGATCTACCTAAGTTACCACTAGATAAGGAGATTTAGTTTACCATAGATTTAGTTCTAAGAACTATACCAATTTCTAAAAACCCCTATCATATGGCATCAACTAAACTGGTGGAATTGAAGAAGCAAATCCAAGAACTATTTGGATAAATGATTTATTAGACCAAGTACATCACCATAGGATGCACCCATACTCTTTGTTAAGAAGAAAAATGGAAGTTTATGGACATGTATAGATGATTAAAAGTTGAATTAGATAATAGTTAAGAATAAGTACCCATTCATTCGGATGGAAGATTTGTTCAATCAATTGAAGGGAGCTACTGTTTTCTCAAAGATAAACCTGCAAATAGGATATCATCAATTGAAGATTAAAGAAGAGGATGTGCCTAAAACAACTTTTTTCAAATAGTAATATAGGCATTACAAGTTTTTTATGATGCCATTTGGCCTAACAAATGCATTGATAGCTTTCATAGATACATTGATTTGTATGTTTAGAAAATATTTAGATGAATTTGTAGTTGTATTCATAAATGATACCCTGATATACTCAAAAGATAAGGAAAAGCACGCTAAGCATCTAAGGAAGGTACTACAAACTCTAAAAGAAAATCAACTTTATGTGAAGTTGATGAAATGCAAGTTTTGGTTGGAGCGAATAGAATTCCTTAGACATATTGCTCTAGTGCTGGAATAGCTATTGACCTCGCAAAAGTAAAAGGAATAATAGATTGGGTGAGACTAAATACAATGATGGAAGTTAGAAGTTTTTTGGGAATAGTTGGTTATTGAAAGAGATTCATACTAGATTTTTCTAAGATCGTTATGCAATTGACATGCAAAGGAGTCAAATTTGAGTGGAACAATAAGTGTGAATAAAGTTTATAGGAACTCAAAGAGATTAGTAACAGGCCAATTATTAACAATACCCAATGGAATGGGAGAGTACGCAATTTATTTTGATGCATGGAGAAATGGTTTAGGTTGTGTATTAATACATAATGATAAAATAATCGCTAATGCATCAAAACGGCTTAGACCACATGAACGAAATTATCCGACTCATGATTTGGAATTAGCTACAATAGTATTTGCTTTAAAGATCAGGAGGCACTATCTATATGGTGTAAGGTGTATATTGACCATAAAAGCCTTAAGTTCATCTTTACCCAAAAGGAATTAAACTTAAGGCAGAGAAGATGGTTAGAGTTGTCAAAGGACTATGATCTTTCTATTCACTACCTCCCGAGAAAGGTAAATGTGGTAGCAGATGCCTTAAGTAGAAAATAAGTTTAGTAGTGCTATAATGCTAATAACGAATAAGCGAGAGCTGATTAAAGAAATGGAGAAGTTGCGTTTGGTGGTGTTGATTAAAGGAAGCAAATCCATATTGGCAGACCTAAAGATGCAAACTACACTTCTTGAATGTGTAAGGGAAGCTTAAAGGGAAGATATGAAGTTGCAAAAGATTCGAAACAATATGGAGAAACACCCTGACTTTGGGAAATAACAGAGGAAGGGTATGTATACCAAAGGATGCAAAAGTTAGTAAGGTGATTTTAGAGGAAGCTCATGATACGAGATATTCCATACATCTTGTAAACAACAAAATGTATAAGGATCCAAAACAAAAGTTTTGGTGGAATGGTATGAAAAGGGACATAGTGAATTGCCTATCACAATGTGTAACTTGTCAGAAAAAGAAAGCGAAACACCAAAAGGTAGGTGGGTTACTACAACTTCTTCCCATACCTAAATAAAAATGGGTTATGGTAGATAAACTTACCAAATCAATGCATTTCCTAGTAATGGAGCAAACTATGATTGTACCCTAGTTGGTGGAAGTATATGTTAAGAAAATAATTCATTTGCATGAAGTATCAATCCCACTAATTTTCGATCGTTACAAATAGAAATGGGAACTAAGTTGAACTTCAGCATCATATATCACCCACAAAGTGATGAGTAGTTGGAACGGACCATACAAATTCAAAAAGATATGCTCAACGTGTATGTGTTAGATTTTATAGGAACTTGGGATGATCACTTACCATCAGTAGAATTTTCCTACAACAATAGCTACCACAACACTATTCAAATGGCTCTATATGAAGCATTGTACGAGTACAAGTGTAGATCTTTAGTCTACTAAAATGAAGTAGGGAATAAACAAACAATTAAGCAAACCATGTTACAAGATCTCAAAGAAAAAGTACAAATGATACAGGAACAAATTTGTACAATCCAAAGTCCATAGAAAATATATGCTAATGCAAGAAGGAAGTTGTTGAATTTTAAGTGGGTGATTAGGTATTTTTGAAGGTTTCTCCAATGAAAGGTTTGCAATGCAACTTAGGAGTAATCAGATCGCATGAGAGCTCAGTACCTTAAGTTGTTTACCCAAGGTTAATATTCTATTTATTAAGTAATAACATATAGTAAGAAAGTGTCTTAAACACTTACAAACCCTTTATTACATACGTAAGTTTTGAGAACAGAACTTTTTTATAGTGGGGATAGAATGTGAAACCCTAACTATTCAATATCCATGCAAGTTATGGCATCTGATATGATTTGAAGCTTTCAAAAAATGTTATATGAATTGAGTTAAACTTCAATATAAGGTCACAAAAATTAGAAGAAGAGTCTTAGCAAGATTAATTTCCCACAATAAAGTTTATAGAATATTTAACTTCAATAAAATGCACTTTTATCTAAACCGTTCGATAATTATCCAGAAATTAAAATTTGAATCTCAAATCGTAATAAGCCTTTAGAGATAAATTATTTGATTTATAAAAATATTATTTTGGAGTCAAATAACATATAGTGTAATTATATAATCATAGTATATACGTTATATATAGTCAATACGTATATATATTAATAAAATATATTGAATAATAACTTAAAATTGTATTGATAAAAAAATTATAATAAAGGAACCAACTTGCAACCATCTAGAATATAGCATAGCACCTAGCTGAAGCTTAAAAAATATTAAAAGTGAGCTATCTATGAAATATTATATTTAATCAACCAATTATTACACCTAATCATATAGAGGAGTGACACTTAGGTTAGCTTTTTCATTTTCCACCACTAGGAACCTTATATAAGGAGATGTAAGATCAATCTTGAGTTGTTTTAGCATATCAAAATCAAGGAAACCCTCTCAAAAGAATTAGTTTAGTATTTAAACAAAAAAAATAGTAAAATAATAGGAAAAATAGGGCAAAACATGGTTCATATAGCTTTAAACAACTTGATATGAAGCCATTAAGGGGTTAAGCATTTGGGGGTGAGGGAAGTTAGACCAACAAGGAGTGGTGGTCGGATGGTGGTCAGGTTGTTTACCAATGAGTGTCTTTCTTTGGTTCAAAATTCATTTAATTTCTAAAAGTAGTAAATTAAATTGGAAAAATCTAGAAAAATGTTGACTGGAGCTATTTTACACATATTTTAACATAGTAATTTTATTTTATTGAAATATTATGATTTATAGTACTTTGCTGAAGAAAATGCTACATTATTATTAATTTTTTCTTAATTTTTCAAAATATCAAATGATGTTATTTCAAGTTGAAATTTTTTTATAACAAACTTATATTATGTATTAAATTGTAGTATCAATAATTTTTGAAAATATTTATGTTTATTATTTATTATAATTTATTTTGATTAAGCTTACAGTTTTCTTAATTAAAGAAAATAAAAGGTTTTTAAGCAAATCTTTGAATAAGATTTATAAGTAAGGAGTTCTAGTAAATGATGATGTTAAAATAAGTGTTCAATTCTATTCCTAAGGACAAATATGGGGATTTGCTTAATTTATGATAATTTTTAGTAAATTTGGGCCTAAAGTAGCATTTTCGAAAAACTTATATAATATGTTAATTTGATATTTTCTATTATCATAACCTAAAGTATATAATTTTGTGAGCTCAAAACATTTTTTGTCAAATTGATTGGCTACATATACTAGTTATTAGGTAATTTTCCTCTATATACTTATATCTTGAGTAATATGAAAATTAGGTAACTTGTAACAATTCTACTATTGTGGAAATAATACTAGATAGCTTTATTCTAATATATAAACCTTCCTACTGATCTTAATTTAATATGAGTAGTAAGAAGTAGCAGTTGTACAAGTAATATAATAGTTTGGTATAGTTAGAGAATAAATCAAAGGTAAGATTAGGGGATACAGTTAGTAGTATCCATATTAGTAAGGTTTAACACTGAATTGGAAAGTATGACTAAGTTTTTTAACTAATAGGAATTGAGGATCTATGTGATGTGAATAAGATTGTCTAAGGGTTTTAAAATTAGCTCAATTCAAAAGATAAATCAAATGACAGTTTAGAAGATAGATCAAAAGCCAGATTAGATGGCTGAGACGAATACTATTTTAAATACGAACCTTAACCCTTAAACCTTAGCAGTAAATGAACTCCTATTTGATTTATAGTTGACTGTAGTATTATGTGCATATCTCTTAAGTAATATAGCTAAATGGGAATGTGGTCTTAATGCATAGAGTCGAGATCATTGCTGAAACTAGGTAATTGGATTTAACCTATGCTTACAGTAGATTTATGTCTATGGACACGATCTAAACTTTTATGTAGTCACTCCGAGTGGCTAATTCAAAGCATATGTGTCAATATTTTACAAGTAAGTTTTAAGATTTAGTCGAGAATATACCATTGGCTTAAAATATAAAAAAATAATAAATTAATATTATAATTAAAAATAGTTAATTTTACAATATTACTATATTATATTACATGTACCAAAAATGCATGGCTTAGGTAACGAAAATTAACTAAGGCTTAGAGATAAATTATTTAGACTATAAAGTTTTTGAATTGTATAAAATAATATGTAAAAGCAGTGTATGCGGTTTGGAAATAATTACAATCTATAAATAAATACTTGAAATCTCCTAAAGTACCCCAAAACATGTAAAATTAGCTAAAAATTAATGGAAAATAGTACAAAATTTATTGAAAATTAACTAAGGCAGCAAGTTTTAAGTTGGAAAGGCATGACCAACTAAGGGGATACTTGTCAAAGTAAATCATCTAAGTTAAGACACTTAACAAAGCTAATGGAGATGTACATAAGGTATTTCGAGAGAGAAAGTAAGCCATTTCCACTCCATGCAAATTTGAAATTTTCACTAAGGCTCTCTATAGACTTTCTTAGTATCTTAGGGCTCTTCAAAATTTAGGGAAAGGAGAAGAAGAAAATTAAAGGAAAATTTTGGGAAAAATAAGAAGGAAATGTACGTGAATAGAGCAAATTTGTAGAGTAAAGTCATAAGGAGTTTCTAGGTATGAACCACCACCATCAGCTAATAGTAGAGGAGGTACCTAGTGTGGTCAACAAGGTGGTCTTGGCCAGACGGCCAAGTTTTCTGTGAGTTCAAATTTTCACCCGATTTTCCTTAATTTTCTTAACGTACCAAATTAAATCTGAAAGTTTTGAAAGAATTTATCCTGGAATATTTTTGCATGTACTATTTGTGAAAAATACCAGTTTATGAAAATTTTAAGTTGATATATAATATCCTGAAGAAATCGCCTAAACCCACATCAATTTTGAAGTTATTTTAAATAACCTTATTATTGTAGTTTCAAACCCAAAATTTTTCTAAAACATCCCTAAATTATATATAAGAGTGCTATGAAAAAAATTCATACAAAAATAGTTTATATGATTTTTATCAATTTTTAAGCCTTTAAATTAAGAGAAAAACTCTTTTTTTTTTTCAAATTTTTTATGTAATATTTTTTTAGGAAAGTAATTTGCACATGTTCTAGAGTTAATTTAAGTTATATTTTACTGTAATAAATGATTTGGAGTTACGTAGATTCAATGAAAGTTAATATATGTTAAAATTTTCCAGTTTTAGATTTAAGGCATTAGAAGGAAGATATGGGAGTTAAGAAGTTTTAGTAAAATTGTGTTAATAAGGATAGCAAACAAGTTCTATAGCTATATATTAATGTGCTTGTAATTGGAAGTCAGGTACGAGTTGCTTAGTGTAAAGATGCAATGTTAATGTGATTAGAGGGTTTGCTAGAAAGTTTATCAGAAGGTTCCTTAAAGGGTTGATTTGGAGAAAGAGGGACTTTTTCCTAGAGTCAAAGACTGATTCCTAAGGTTGATTGGTAAAGGGAACTTAACTATAAACATGTCAGAGGCTTGTCCAAAAGGTTATTTGGTGAAGGAAACTTAATTGAAATAGTTTTAGAGACTCGATCGGAAGATTAGTTGGTGTAGAAAGCTTAAATGAAAAAACTTTAGAAACTTATTTAGAGAGTTGGTTGGTATAAGAAGCAAGGCTAAAATAACAATAAAGACTTGGTTTAAGATTACTAATACAGGGAAACTTATGTTAGAGACTTCATTAGAAGGTTCCTAAACCAAAACTTAGTATTATGCCAACTCTCAAACCTCGTTCAAAGACTTCAATATTAAGTTAATACCTAATATAAAGCTTACTAAACTCGCTTAAGATAAGTAAGAACCATACTTAAACTATTAAAATGAACTTGTATATTTTATATTTAGTAAAACTAAAGTAATTACATTGAATATTTGGGAGTAAATCTAAGCGGATGAAACCAACGTACAAGATCATCAAGTGTCATATGTCAAAGTAAGTGGGATCAATTCTTCACTATATTTTAAAGTATTATTAAGAACACTTAGAGGCTTTAGTATATATTTGCTTATGATTGTAAGTTGGCTGATTATGCATGTACAGCGTATATGCCTGAATAATGTTATGCTATTTTAGATTTCATGCTTGATGTATTACTTGCTCTATGACTTCTACTTAGACTAAATTATTCGAAAATGGCTGATCACCCTAAAAATAAACTAACTCCAACTTGACCTAACTTCTAATCAAATATGCATCACAATCTACTAGGGGAGATGATTAGCATTTTCAAGCCAAACACGAATCCTTCAATGGAGATAGCTGAAATGATCATTCTCCCATCCTTAGTCAAACTAAGTGATAAGAGAAGAGGTCACGATAAGGTTAAGGACTGTAATTGAAAGGTAGTTTTGAGTGGAGAGTGTTTTTCATTGCATAAGTCCTTATTTGGTTTTGATTCGTGTGTAAGACATCAAATTTCTCAACCCGAATTAAAGCAGACACAATTTCTCTAATCTTACAGCAGACTAGATAACGTCAAGCGATTACACTTACTTGAAGATACATTATATTTAACTAAATTGTTTGAAAACCCGGTTACTCTGTCTTAGATACAGACTTCTATCTCCATTCCACTTACGGAGTAAGTTATCACTTATACTTTTATAGTTGTTTTGCAGGTTCAAAGTAGATTTACTATTACATCACCTAATTTTAGAAAATTAGAAAATGAAGTCGAGGAGTGAGGTTTAAGATAAATTGCCTAAATTTTTAATTTATTTGTTGGCATTATTAACTTTTAGAAAAACCAATAGGGTCTGCTTAAGTGGCTCTCTAGTTTTCAACTATTGCTGTGCATTATAAGTTTAGTAAATTTGTAAACTTCTACGAATTCTCTTTTGCATTGGTTATCTTTTCATTTAAATATAATTTTCAAATTACTTATCAGTTTCTAAGTTTTGCACACCATATTGTAAGCCCCTAAAATTTTTTATCTAGCTTTTGAAATAGACTCGAGTATGTTAGATAATTTAGGAATTGACAAGATTAATGAAAGTGAAAATCCTAAAAGAACTAATCAATCGTGTATGTAAACACTAAAGATTCCATTCAGAAGTGATATGAGTATTAATTCATCATAATATACCCTAAAACCCTAATTGATAATATAACCTTCATATTTTGCCAAATCATTAGTGAAAGATTAGAGATGACTTTAAACCATGCATATATATTTAGAACCCTTAAGTAATCTTTTAGAAACTAAGATAATGAATAATAGATTATATTTATCTTCTAAGTATATGATTAAGATAATATTACATAGAGTTAGGGGTATAGTTGAAGCTTAAGTTAAATGTAGTGAATATTAATACCCTAATTAGTACTTTTCATACTAGTTACACTAAGTATCTTACCAAATGATGTATATAGGATATAAATACCTAAAGTGAGATCTCATCGTCTATTTTTACTAATCAATTCACCAAATGCCTCGTTTCCTTTCATTTTCTTAACTTTCCTTAATTACTACATTATGTATACTAAATAGCATATGCTTATGGAAAGTTGACCAAGTCAACACATGTTGACTAAAGTCAACAATTAGAAAAATCAACAAAAGCCACTAATGCATAAGAAAATATCTATCCATCTCATGATTTCTTTCCTTTTCTTTTCCCTTCTCCTTCTTAATTGTCGTTCACTTCTTTTCTTCTAGACCCTGCCATCTTCTTCATTCCAAAAGCAAAACAAAACAAAAAGAAACAAAGCAAACCCCACCTTCATTGCCGTGACACTTCCTTTCCCCTTTCACTTTCAAAACTTTCCACTTTATCTCCATAATTCAAACACAAATTAAGGTATGTGATCATATTATTATATTTTGCTTTATATTACTTATTAGTTTGGTGATGAGGTAGATTAGATAAGTAGATATATGTTATGTGTGATTTTGTACAATAAGGCATAAAGTTTCCACCTTTAAGTGTAGAAGGATAGGAATCATGATGAAGAGGAAAGAAATACATGTGTATATGCCCTTAAGTATATGTACACAAAGATATACTAGAAGAATACAGATATGGAGATCTTTGTACATAAGTATTTACTATGTACATAACCTAAACTAAGACAAATCCTAACTATACATACCTATACTATACTAAATATACACTTAAAAACACAAAAGAATGAAATTAGGAAGGTTTTCTTAAGAGGAAAATTTGGCATACGAAATTTGTATAAAAATACGTATATAACCGTATAGGTATATAAGTATATGTACAAGTATAAATACAGTATAAGTATAAGTATATGTATAAGTATAAGTATACTAGTATACATATAAGTATAGTAAGAGTATAAGTATATAGTAGTTTATGTGAAGTGTAAATAAGACTTATAGGTATGACATAAGCATAAGGTAAGACATATGTAATTAAATGATGAGGTAAGCGATGATGTAATTAAATGATGAGGTAAGCCATAACATAAGCAAGTGATGACATAAGCGATTGATTATGTAAGCGATGACATAAGCATAGGTTTATAGAAAAAGAAATAAGAAGAGTGCATAATAATTAGGTATATAAATTAGTAAACCCTAATACACTTCCCAAATTGGATTACACTTAATTAAGTACATGAATTAGTGATAACAAAGTAAAATTCTCTAAATATAAGAATTTAAGGGTTAACTAAATCATTAAGTATAAATAAAGGATATAAATATAAGCAATAAGAATAATTAAGTTTTCATAGTTAAAATTTCTATAAATTTAATTCATATCGTAAAACATGGGCCTTAACATCCAAAACGGACATCACTATGTGAATATACATTCGAAAACGATGAAAAGCGACTATAAATTGATAAATATTAGAAATAGAACAAAAAAGTTACATACGATTAATAATAAAGTCTAACCGAATAAAAGTTGATAGTAATTTAAGTAGAATTAGGTAAATAGATATTTAGAGTTATTAGTTAATTCAATTACTTACTAGCGTTATTATATCATAATGATTAAGTGAACCCGAGGTGAGCGAGAATCTCCCGATTAATTACTACAACTAGAACAAGTTGTCATGACCGAGTGAGTATTTACCCTATAATTCCATGCTTGTCTGTGATTGTAGATAGTGAACTTAAATATTATTGTTAATTGACTACTATGTGAGGTCGGGAAACGCTTATGTATGTTATTGTATGTTGAGTTGTGAACTTACCTTTAGTACAAATAATGCCTTGTTTATTGCATGGTAGTATAGAAAATAATTGTGCGTACTATTGGATGGTCACAGCATAATCCGAACTTAATTATACTTAGCTTATAAAAAGAAACTGGTATATGCATTAACATGCATTGTATAGACACAATTCCGACAATCACATCATACAGAGGTAAAGAGAAGCCATTTGGGGATTGTTATTATTAATTTATTGGTTCTGTACGGTGCACTCGTATAAAATGACCTTACCCTAACCTGCGAGAAAAGTAGGCGTTGGAGGTGCCAACCGCCTGACTAAGGGTCGAGTCTAGAGGCCTCCGTTTAGGGGTAAGTGTGAACTGCGGGGGCCCACTTACGATTATACTAGAACTTGGTTTTATGAAAATAAAAAACTTATTTGATTTAAATGCGAAGCGTAAAGTTCCGTAGTAAAGTAAGTTATAGTATAATACCCAAATCTAATTGGTGTCGTGTATACTCCAACCCTAACTTCGGAGGGCGTTAAATCTGAGTTATGTATATGAACTAGTTAACCGTATGTATTGTTTGACATTCTGTTTGATCATTCATTCATATGCATGAATATAATGTATTTATAACTTGCTTGTGGTGTAGCTAAGGGTTTTGCTCACTAAGCTTAGGCTTACACCTTCTTAAACTTTTGCTGCAGGATAACTTGTTTGTAGAGGCTGGTCGGGGGATGCCACAGGTTAGCTTGGGGACTTAGGCAAGAGTAAGTTGTCATATGTATTGAGAGATAACAGTTTATGTAGACTCTTACTCATGTACTTTAGTATTACTAGTATTCCTGTATGTTCTTGAGAAACTAGTGGTTGTAGAGCCTTGTATATTGTGTGAAGAGTTCGTGATTAGAAGGGTAACCAATCAGGGGTTTTTCGTACAGTATACGACATCTGGCACGACTAAGCTGTCCTCAATTTGTGACACATATTGTATATAAAACTCGAATCTTCTCAGAAAATTTAAACATAAGTTCATTTTTAACAGTTATTTTAAAATATTTTACCTTAGGTTTATATTAAACGGGTATAGAATTGTATATTTAAAGCGGTTGAGTTAAGTACGCCTAATGTAGACTATGTCTAGGATAGCAACTATAAGGTCAACTTATATCTTAAGATAGTTTATATGGCAGAATTGTTATGACTTCATCTCTTTAGGGCATGACACTACCCATAACATTATATACTGTTTGATATATGTATTGATTAAATACAACTATGAGTCTTCGTTGGACCATAGTGATGTATTGTTTGTTATTGATGTGATGCTTGTTAAATGTCATGTTAACTCAAATAGGAAAGTAGGAACTAACATTATCTTCTAGGTATTCACCTAAGTGAACCTTAAGTAAGATAATAGATTTTACTACGGAGAGAATGAAAACTAAACTTAGATATCTAAACTAAATAAATCTTGAAGTAGATGTGGTGAATCATATATATGGTTATTATTGTATACATAGCATGGCATGGCATGACATAACACGATGTGACACCACATGAAAAGACACCTATAGGTCAGGATTTTCAAAGTAATAAGTTTTTGATAATTAAGAAAACATTAGTTTTATAAACTTAGTTTTGAAAACACATAGATTTGCATTGCTTAAGCGACTCAACTACTCTCTATAGTCTAAATTAGTAGAACTAGGGTTAAGGGTCCTATGCTTAGACTACTCCTTGTAATCTTTAGGTTTCTTGACATTGTATTCAAATGCTCATGTATGTCAACTAACTAGAAGCGTAAACTAGGTAAGCTTAAGATATCGATATCCATACCAATACATGCTACATGCATGAGTATAGCATATTGCATTAATAGCATGAGATACTTAGCTTGGCTATTATATGAATACAAATTGAGTTTGTAGCATATGTATGTGCTATATGAATTATGGTTTTTGCTTGTATTATATATTTTATTCCATTCATTGGTACTCAGCTTCTGAAGCTGAGGGGATAAAATATTTTATCTTTACGTAAAATAAGAACTTAGAGGGGCCTAACACTAAGGGGATACATTTTGAGAACATTAGTTAGAGTCAGCATCTTTTAGGAGAAATCTACATTAAGCTAGAGAATTACTACTATGAAGATGAAAAAATAAAATAAAATAAAAAAGTTTCATGTTTTATTGTAAATAGTGAAATGTACACATAAGTTGTAAACTTAGGTCAAACTAAACTCCAATGTAGCATCCTTTTATCATATAAATAAAGTTATTTTTTACTATGTAAACAAGTTAACATTTGAAATGATACATTTTATGCTATGCTGAGATGTGACAATATCATACTCTATAATTTTTCCTAGCTTTCAAAATATGAAACTAATTCCATTTTCCTTAGATCCACTGGCTGATTTTTCTAGTCTTCATTCTTTCCAAAAATAGTGTAATTGGGCCATCATATTGCCCTTATAATGGTTTGATCAGTAAAAGAAGGGAATAAGTCTAAAATACACTTTCTGAAGGTCATTTGCTCACTATTTCAAAATTTGGAAAATTAAATTCAAATAAAGGATCAATATTTCAAAAAGCTCAAATAAGAAATCAAAGTTTCAACAAGTGATTAAAATAATGAATTACCACTATAACATTGCTAATATTAGCATATGTGTCCATTATCTATCACATGACACTTATGTGGCACACGTGTAGCAAACACATGGCAATGACATTTACTTCAAAATATAAATTATTGGAAAAAAAAAAGCTAAAAAATGTAAAATTACTTAAAAATGATAAAAATTGAAGAAAAATATTAAAAGGAAATAGGAAAAAATTTTAACAGTCAGAAAAGTTAGAAAGAAATAGTTTAATATAATTATAATATATCATAATAACATTAATTAAAATTAAAAAATCAAAATTTTTGTTAAAAATAAAAATGTTCAAAAATTAAAGAAAAAAATGAAACTAGCCACTTAAGAAGGCTCGTGTGACCACTTTCAAGTTATTACCAACCGTTCCCTAAGCTCAAGGTGGTCAGTTCTACCTTATTCTAGTTGGTGGGCCATGACCCATTTAAAAATGTGGCTTGTTGGCTCGTAAGCCCCTTCTTCTTGATGGTGGGCAACTATCCTAAGGGCAAATGTTTAAAATAAATGAAAAAAAAAATGCTTCTAAATCTGATCAAAGTCTCATAACTCAATTGCAAGTCAAATCGAGTTAACAAGCATTTTTCCTTTTCTTTTTTTTTTTTTAATTTCATGATGGTAAGCGATCACCCCACTATATTCAATGGATCACCCTAAGGCCAAGGGTCGATCTTAACTATTTTTTTTTTCATATTTATTTATATTTTTGTTTTGCTTTAAATTAATTATATTTATGTTTTCAAAAAATTAATTATATATAAAAATATAATATTTAATTATATTATAAAGCTTTGCTAATAGGCCTTTATTTCCTTTTTAAATTTTTTCAAATATTTGATTTTTGTAATTATATATATATATATTTTCTATTTTTCTATATTTACATATCATGTAAATACCATATAAGTGCCAATCAACTTAACATGTGTGCCATGTGATAAATAATTGTCACGTCACTTAAAATCAGCACTATTACAATGGTAATCCCTTATTCTAACCATTTGCTGACATATTAATATTTTATTTGAACTTTTTTAAGCGTTAATCTCCTATTTTAATTTATTCTCAAGTATTAATATCCTCCGATATAATTTTCCTTTTCAAAATTTTCAATATGTTAAGTGTTTATGCTTGGTTCACTTCATTTGATGACTCATCCTAGCTCCATGTTTGGCTGATACCACACCCAACAACAACAAAATTTTGTTAATTAAAAGTGCTATTTGTTGACGACTTTTGGTAATCTAAAGTAATTAGTATTGTATTTAATTATATATGCTAATATATGTGTATATATACACTTAGTAACATGTATATTTAGTGAGTATAGATGTCAAAAAGTTATTTTACATCACTGTATTATTTTTATGGATCAAATAATTTATCTCTAATATTCCATGATATGCCAAAACTTGTCATTCAAGTTACCCATAATGGGTTGATATTATTACTTATATAACACCCTAAAACCTGAAACGTAACAACCCACCCCTAACTTCTATTGACAAATCAGGCAACCTATTTAAATTCCACAATTAAATACAAATCTGTCAACTCTCATAATAAATAATCTTCTCAATTTATAACTACAAGCGGTATAACAAACCACTCAATCCACCAACCACAATAAATACTCGACATAAAATGTATGATTAGAATAAAGAGCTCACAGCTCAACATAACGTAGGCCTAGCATTTATGTGTATCTCGACCCACCATCAAAGTAGTAATAGTCCTCATCTTCAATTAATGGTCGTATCCCACATCATCAATAATATCTAAACCTATAGCTAAAAAAAAAAAAAATCTATATAAAGTAAGTTAATGCCTAATATAGGATACTATACATAGAGGTGTGCAAACGGGTTAAATGGGTCAATTTAGCTCGACCTACGTATTAAACGAGCCAAAAAACCTTTACTCAAACTCGTTTAAAAAACAGGCTAAATAAATCAACCTATCGGCCAAAGGTATAAATATACTAAACGAGCCAATCTAAATCGACCCATTTTAACTCGTGGATTAAATGGGTCAAGTTTATTTGGCCAGTTTTTAAATAGGTAAAAAAATCTTAATCCAAACTTATTTAAAAAATAAGTTAAACAAACTGACTCGTAGGGTAAAGCCTGCTTGCATGCCCCCATACATATGCATATGATCATACATGTAATAAGTCAAATACACACATGATCATACATGCACTTCATCTTGATTAAGGAATTGCATAGAGTCCAAGAGAACAATATCTTTCAAGGATTGTTTCAGTAAGAGTCTCTCATCTTTATTAATAAGTGATATAGTGGTTTTTAGCATATATTAATATTATTATGTAAGACTTGTATATAATGCAATTTGCTTTTCTCACACTCGTGCAACTGCTAAAGATTATGGATTTTAATTCTCCCTGAAGATAACTAATTATAATTTCTCTATTATGCATATTTTTAACTTTATCTTAAAGAACTTCCATGGTTTCATATGTGCCTAACTATTAACCGAGACACAATTTTTCCTACATTATTACCTTACCTATATTATTAAGAAAATAGTCTTTTATTTGATTCCACACTACTTTTTATTAAACTTAAGTTTAGTACAATAGAAAATTGGGTTCTCAAAACACGTTCTCAACTATGGTAATTTTGGATTATTTTCAAAAGAGCTATTTCACGGATTATTTTTTAAAAAATATAATCTTTTCTTCTTTTCCCTTCGGTGATAACTCTAGTCTATATATATATATATATATATATATAATTAAGGGAATAGTTGTTTTTTGGACTCCACAATTACTTGAAATATTAGTATATGTGGAATCAAATCAATTTGTCCTATTTTCAGTCTTAGTTAATCTTAACCAACCCATCAAATACTCCCAGAAATATATAGGTAAGGAGATAATCAGCATTCTCTTCATATTCCCCGCCTACTCTCCCTCATTTTTTTCATCCAAGAGAACAGATTTAGTATGTAATACACTATCTATATATATGTATAAATAATGTGTAACTTTCAATTATATTCAAAATATAAATTTGATTATAGTGAGTCATTCATTTTTGAGATCTTGAATGGTGAATTTATTTTCAAAAGCTAGAATAAATTTGAGTGATGAATTCGCTATTTCCTTAAATAATTATCATCACTTCCTTCACTTGCATTTGCATCCGAGGTTCTAATACAGAAAAATGCACCCGCTCAAAAAAAAATAAAATAAAATAAAATAAAATGGTTACCCCCATTCAGTTTCTGCTAGTGAAGTAAACTGACGTCCGGTGATAAATTGCTAGTTGCAGAGAAGGTGATGGCCTGCCCCTCTAGATTGAAAGAAATTCCTATTAGAGAGTGCAGGTACTTCAAATGCAGAGAAAAAAAATGAAAGGACATGATTTCATACTTCCAAGGAATGAAAAGAAAATTCGCTAAAGTTAACAAGCACCTGTAGTAAAAGACTAATGGATATAAAATTACCTCCAACCGAAAACTGGACTTTCTTCAGGCGGTCTATTTTGATTCTACATGAGATGCCAGCACCACATTTGTATCACTGCAACCAATCACTGGTTTCAGTTGATTCACATGTGCATTGAATGGGTTGAAACTTTCACCTAAAGTGCTGGAAATAGTGCCTGAAAGAGAAGGCGGCGTAACTGATGCATCGTCATGGGTTTCTTCAACAGAAGAGATTGTGATTTTTGATTGCAAAATGAGTTCCTCTATCGCATGAACTTTACCCAAATAAGGTGCATCTTGAGACTTCATAGGATCTAATGCTGAACCCGTGCACACCTGAAACCCGTCTTGTGGGGGCAACTGCACGTCGGGGCCTAAGATCTTTCAACTGTGTTGATCCTGCGAGTTCAATGGTGATATTAACGCATGCAGAAAAATGTTCAAATACCTAACAATGGATAACTTACATGGTACATGTCATAGTTTGAACCCTCAATCAAACAAAAATAAAATAATGCTTTTGGATAAGATCATAAGAACCATGATTATATGTGATGAGGCATTAATAACAATGCTTAAACCTTAATCACCCGAGATGAGGTGGGCTCCATGGATACTACATTATCCTCTGTGCTCCATTATAAACCATATGATTATATCCTCGTCAATACCTAAATATGTCTTCTTCTTCTTTTTTTTTATAATTATTTCAATGCAAATCCAGAGCTCTAGCCCATTGCCTATACAAAAACAAATCTGTGCAGCTCTTCATGCAGTTAAATAATCCTGTCTAGTATAAACCATCAGTTTCTCGAGGAGAAATCAGATGAAGACATTTGTGCCTTTCTAGTATTCCCAGCATGGCCCGGGTGCCCAATAATTTTTGCCCCGTTGGCAACTACAATAGAATAATAGATCCATATTGCGATTTCCCAATTACTAATTGTATGAAAAGCATAAAAGCTACTGGTTGAATGGATAATTAAAATTTTTGAGCCCCTATTTTTGTGTCCAGCACTCTGTTCGTGTACTCTCCTTATAAAAATAAGCTAAACTCACGTGGTAATTGCCTAATTTTTTATAAAATGAAATTTCATTTCCTTTCCATTTTTTTCCGTAATTAACAAGAAAATTAACAAAAATTACATAATTATAAATTGTACAAAATATTACAAAAATACAAATGCTATGTCGTATGCAACATAAGTATTTGTATATGTGTCATGTCTTAAAGATGCAACATTCTTAAAAATGCATTTAAACCTATGTCGCATTTTTAAGATGCAATATTAGTATTTGTATATATATCGTATTTTTAAAATGCGATATTATTTTTAGTGGATGTGACGTAACATTGCTATTTTGGTAATTTTTTTTGTACAATTTGTAATTGTGTAATATTTTTTTTAAATATCAATAGAAATATATTGCACCTAGTAATTGACAAACTAAAAGATGTACTTTTGATTTTGGTAGTTAATCCAATCTAATGCTTCAATAGCTATAATTACAAAAACTAAATTGAACTGGAAACCCTAACTTTTGACATATAGTGATCAAAAAATTAATTCTATGATCAAATCAAGAAGCTTCAACAAGAGCAAAATAGAAAGAGAGGGAGAGGTACCAAGAGGACGTATTGCTTGAAGGCAGCGGGAACATGGCGGAGTGATCCCGATGGTGTAGAAGTTAAATGAAGAAGAAGAAGTGGAAGTGATGATTGTAGGATTGAGATTTATGAGTGGAAGCAAAAATGGATGTTTAGGCTCAACCTCCCCATCCATGGTAGAAGGAAATCAACCTCATTTCCATTTAACATTTACAACCATCAAACTTCTCCTACTTTTGATTAAAAAAAAGAAAAAAAAAAAAACTACTCCTACTACTACACCATGTAGGATGATTTGAATGAAGACTTGTTTTTTAAGGTCGGCTTTATGGTTCTATTTTGTGTTTGTTAATCATCCTACGACCCAAACCGAATTGGTTTTGACTTGATGAAAGCCATATGGTTGGACCTAAAGGTCTTTAATATATGTCAATGGACCTCACAATGCTTCTCAAGATAAATATAGATAAAAAACTCAAAATATTAAGGCAAAATTGCAAAAAAAAAAAGCTTCTTTAAACTTTGACTTAAGTGCGAATTGACTATCTGAACTTTCAAAATGAGGTTTTTGACTTCTTGAACTTTAATAAATTGGCCAAACAACCTCTATAATACTTAAACTTTGATTTTGGTGTGTAAACACCTCTTAAATTTTAATTTTAGTGCATAAATACTCTCTAAGAGATTATTACGTACCAAAATCAAAATTTAAGTGGTGTTAATGCACTAAAATTAAAGTTTAAGTGCCATAGGAGTTGTTTTGCCAATTTATCAAAGTTTAGAAGGTAAAAAATCTCACTTTAAAAATTCAGAAGGTCAATCTGTTCCTAAGTGAAAGTTTAAGGAGGGTCTTTTGCATTTTCCTCAAATATTAATAAGGATAAATTATATTGACCACCGTAAAGTTTGTAAACAATACGAATACCTCACTTTTTAAAATACAACACTTACACCCTTGCACTTGCCACTAGGTTATTGATGTGGCACAAGTAATTGCATATTATCGTCATGCCATTGCCTCATTAGCATTATTAATAATTTTTTTTATTTAGGATTTTTGAACAGGAGTTGGAGAGGAAATATTGAATGCACAAACAAATTTTGATTTAGATTTGTTTGATATTTTTTTCTTGTAAAAATTCACGAGAGAGATAATCATGAAAAGAGTTTGATTCTCATTTGATAAATTTAATTTTGAAATCAAATGCCAACAAAATTTCCTGCCATCTAACAAAAATTTGCTTTGAGACTAAATTCTTTATGTCCTTAAGTAAAATTTCTTTAGCAGATTTACAATATACTCTAATCAAAATGTTTTTACCAAAAAGAATTTTCTTGAAACTTTGATATACATAAAATGATTGATAAAATTTCCTTTTTAATTGTAGAATAAATAATTTGATATGCATAGAACAATTGATGAACTTGCTTGCCATCTAGCAAAATTTTGCTTTAAGGCTAAATTCTTTATATGTTTGAGTAAAATTTCTTTAATAGATTTACAATCTACTCCAATCAAAATGTTTTTACCAAAAAGAATCATCTTGAAGCTTTGATATGCATAGAAGGATTGATAAAATTTTCTTTTTAATTGTAGAATAAATAATTTGATATGCATAGAATGATTAACAAACTTACTTGCCATCTAAGGGTGAGTAGGTGATCTTATTGTACTCAATCCCCACCTACAACCTGTTCGATCGTATAAGTTCCAAGTGAGTATTTAAGGTCACACAGTAAGTTTTGGATAATAATCTCCCAAAACCTATACTTAGAGAGTAAGATATATGTATGAGGTCATAGTATCATCTCCCCATCCTAGAACTTGTATTTTGAAGTATATATGATACATGTTTTAGGATACCTTATACACATCATGTAATAATAATGAAATAAAATTAATGAATAAAAAAGGATACCATTTTGTTTGTAAAAGCTTAGAAAAAAAAAAAAAGCTCATGAGTTCCTTAAACTAAACCTTATGTCCTCATGTTAGTCTCTTCCTCTCTAGTATTTTCTTTATTGTATTTTTTTTTCCATTCCATCTTCCTCATTTATTAAATTCAACTCTCTTAGAGTTAAAAAAGAAAGAATTGGCGTGAATCTACAATAAGATTATTACAAAATGAATGCTTTATTAGCATAAAGAATGTTTAATATAATACTTATGTAAAAATTCTTTCATAATAATAATAATTAAAAAACCATCTAAGGAATAAAAATTTGCTGGAAATAAACCTCAATGGACTCCATTCATTACATCATTTGAAAGATTAGTTAAATTAAGCAATTGATTTTGAAAAAAATAAAAAGGTTAAGTTTGTTTTATATTTTGTAAAAATAGCCGTATTAAAATTTATGAGAGAAAAAAATCCATAAGCTCTATAGGAATCTACAAGATACAAGGTACAAGATGATTCTAGGATACAACAAGATGAAGTACGAGTAGTAAAGTTTTAGAACTTATACCTATATAATAGGGTATGGGTATGGCTCATACCATACTCACCTTGTACTCGCTCATCCCTATTGTCATCTAGCAAAAATTTGCTTTAAGCCTAAATTCTTTATCTTTAAGTGAAATTTCTTTGGCAGATTTACTGTTTACTCCAATCAGAATTTTTTTACCAAAAAGAATTATCTTGAAACTTTAATATGCGTAGAATAATTGATAAAATTTCCTTTTTAATTATAGAATACATAATTTAATCATTTTGCCAAATTCTTGAATAACATCTTATTATTTATTTTTTATTATTAGCTTTTTGCTTTAAAATGCCACCAAAGCTTATATCATAAGTGTAAATCCCTAGAAATTTGAAATCAAATTTTAAATTAAGTGTTGATTTAGTAGCTTAAGTAGATTTTGAAAAATCAACTAATTGTAGGTTAATTCAAATAATTAGATTCAAAAGGATTAGATAGGAAACCCAAAAATTATTAATGGAGGATTAATTTATAAAGTTAGGATTAGTGTAAGATCCTAATTAAATTTCACTTCTTATATATGGTGCAAATTGAAAAAAATGATTATTATATTGCAATGTTAGCTAAGAGAAGTAACCATAATATTGATGCTTCTATTTAATAAGTATAGAATAAAGTAAAGAAGACAAGAAATAAAATAGGAAATTTTCCACCTTGTTGCTGTCACAAAAACGTGGGGAAATTGGAGGAAGGAAAAGTCAAACATTACTTTGAAGAGTAAGTTGCTAAAGTATCTAAGTTTCCAACTTCTTCTCCAAGTTAATAACCTTGTACAAGAAGCTTAACCGAGTAGGACACCCTTGCATTAAAAAGGCTAGATTACCTAACTTTCCAATCTTTTACACATTTGAATTTTTATTTTCATACCAACAAGTGGTCCCTTTCTCTTCATTTGTTGTCTTCACTCCAAGGTCTCCATTCCCTACTCTTCATTCCATTTTTGTTTCTCAAAATCCAACACATTTAACAATTATATTGGACTTATTTGGCACTTTGCAAGATTTTGGGCCCGTGGAAGTGCACAATCAAAAAGAAAAATAAAGGTAACAAGCAAGTTGAAAATAGGAAATTAACCTGCAAGTTATGTACATATGCTTATGTTTTTTTAAATATGATGTAAACCCTTAGTAATCATACTAAAAGTTAGTTATTTATAATGATTAATCAAGGATTTAATGTCCAATGATTTCTCTTAGGTTGGCACCACTTAAGGATATCTTGTATACTTAATTTCTTTCTTACGCAAATAACCATAACTTACATGTTGCAACAAGTACATATGGAATCCACTAGTTTTAATAGTTGAAACTTTTTTGGCCAACATATAAAAGATAGGGGATTGTAAGTTTGTCATGCATCATTCAATGATAATATTAGTCAATAATAAAGTTTAAGAAGTGATGTTGACTTTTATGGTAGAATTAATAAAAGTTTAAAAATTATTAGGATCATGATTAAGAGACTAATTAAAAATTATTATTATGGCATTAGTATAAATAACTTATCGAGGAAAAAGTAACAATTAAGGTTAATAAGTTAAAAATAGTGCCAATTACACGATAAGAAGGAATGAAAAGTCAATAATGAGAAAGTGGGATCATATATACGTAACACTTAAAAGGTGTTTATTTGTGGCATATGTATGTTAATAAGAGACTATTATAAGTAAATTAGGATCAATTCTTATGATATTATAAAGAAAAAAAAAAGAATACGATTGATAACATAGCAAAATACGAAGTATAAGCTTTTAAAGTGCACCACGTATAAAAAGTGGAATAATGAGTTATTTCCAATATTATCGTAAAAAGGAATTAGAGATTTAAATAGTATTAGTATCTAATATCTTTATTTTACTGTTACTTATTTCTTTATAAATGGTGTTAAGGACTCATTGGATTATCCCGAAGATTGTTTTGACTAGACCAAATGGATAAGTGAGTACCTTTAATGATTATTATCTTGTTTGTACGTATACTATAGTTGTATTAAATTGTACGTAATAATTGGTTATGGGTAGGGTTGTGGGTAAATGCATGTGATTAATTGATTTGACATTGTGTTGAAGAAAATACTAAATTGACAATGAAAAGTGAGTTTCTTGCTGCATGTAACTGTAGTTGTTTGGAGTATCTGATAGATTTGATTAGTCACTTAGAAGAAATAAAAATAAGCATATCGAAACATAATTTAAAGCGGTCATGCATGGCACTTTGCATTTCATCTTTAATTGCTACCAATGTTACAAACATAATGAAAGAATATCCCAAGTCGGAGTTCACTTATTTAATTAGAGACTAAGTAGCTTTGAGGATGGTCATCTGATTAAATGAGCCATATTCATTATGATGTTCTGGGCTTGTGTATATCTGGAGGTGTTAGTAGTTAGAGAATTTGTTTTATTTCATTCCTGAGGTGTCTTCTTAAACAAATTATAATAAGCAAAGATACGTACCAAGAGATGAATTATTCATGTTGGATTAACCTGACATTTGGTGGAATTACTAATCTAAAACCCTATGTCAAAAGGGAGCATAAATCTTCGTTTTCATGTAGTTTTCGATTAACTACATATGATGTTACATTCACATGATCGTTCACGCATTGATACAATTGAAAACTTGTTTACTTTTGTTTCTTGATAATATGAGATTGACTCACTAAGATAGATGTAGCTTATACCTTTATAACATTTTGTAGCACCTGTATTGAGTGACACCAAGGCAATCAATGCTGTAGGTATTCCATATTAAAGTTGGTTGCTAGGTTGGGTTCGAGAATATTGGAAGGAAAATGAAGATCGAATTTTAAACTTTAGTGATATAAATTATTTTGGAATCTTATGTAATTAAATAGACTTTTAGTTTCGTATGGTTACTTATGAGGAAGTAGCACTATGAAGTAAGATGAAATACAACTAGAATATATACATAAGTTCTTACGGGTTTCTCACTATTACCAATAAATATTGTATGTACCCTTTAAAGTAGTTAAGTAACAAAGTCTCGTACATTATGGTAAGCTTTTGGAGCAATAGGAGCATTGTTCATTAGCTTCTAAGTAACATATAGAGTTTTATCGCGCTCAAACTACTTTATCAAGGCATGACAAAAGGCATCTATTTTTACTACTTATTCCAACGCTGTTAAAGTATCATCATCTGCCTCTTTGTCTAATTATCATATCAATTATCCCATATTCAACTTAATTGGCTCATATTTAAATCAAGGAATATTACTTGAAAAAACATTCTCAAGAGCTTTTTCCTTTAGAATTTGAAATCTCTAAAAACTTTTCAAAGAAATCCCCATATGAATTTGTTTAAAAAAAATTTTCTAAAGACTTTCGTTTCTAACCCAGTGATCCTAAAAAGAATCGAGCGTTTTATGAATTTACTGTTGTATACATGAACAGTATTGAACTTACTCATTAAGGAGAAGGAAAAGACATTTACTATTTAAGATACAAAATCAAGAAGGTTTTAATAGCTAAAAGATGGAATTAGTATCCATCCTTAGATTGCAAAGATGTTTTCTCAAAAGTTTCTACCTTAAGTATAAGACTATGATGATTACATCAAGGCTTATGAAAATATGTTTTTATAAAAAATTATTCCCTCTCGCGGTTTATCCAATTCAAGACAACTTAAAAATAATTTCTAATATGGTTTGCAAACGGGTTCGATTACATTGGACCAGTTGAAAAAATTCGCCAATGTAAATACACAAAGGATTTCAACTATATTGCAAACATAATGATCGATTGAACTTTTCCAAGTCATTAGATTTTTCAGCAATCTTCAACCTAAGATAGATTATGACTTGGAAATATTCAATAGAAGAAGGACCACATAATCAACTGTTTATTAAAAGAGTATTTAGAGTTAAATGGTGAGAGAAAACACCTCTCTTATAGACGTAAGAACAACTCAAAGCTATCTTGATAAAAAGAAAATGAGTTTTTTTTTTTATAAAGAAAAAAGCCAAATTTAAATTAATTTTGCCAAAAATTTGATCTAGTTGAGTATAAGAAAAAGACACTTCAATTAGCCTCAAAATTTTCAGATGAAGAAAGCTCTAACAACCTTACACTTGAAGATGAATTTAACCAAAATGAGAATAACTGTTATGGCATTCATGCTTCTCAAAATGAATGAATTTCTCAAAATTTTTATCAAAACAAAAATATGAAATCAAAATAATGAGGGCTTAATCCATAAGTGAGAAGAGTATATGAGGGCTTATTCAAAATGAAAGTAGAGTTTATAAAATTATATGCAGAATTATTTCAAAAGAAAAATTACTTTATCAAAAGGAAATTCTGCTAAGATATCAGGATATACTACTTTATCAAAAGGAGATTCCACTAATACATCAAGACACACCACTTTATTAGAAGGAGATTCCCTCAACACATCAAGACACACCACTTTATCGAAAGAGGATTCCACCAATACATCAAGATACATAATATCAACAACAATAAAGATGCTACTTTATTTGGAAGTATTCATTTTACTCAAATTTAAAAGGAGAGCTTATATAAGAAAGAGGGACAGAACAATCTTCCATCTTTCACTTGCACCATTTATATCCCTTTTACTTGCATTATTTGTATCCCTTTCACTTGTCTCTTCAATCCTATGTTCATTTCCTTATAAGCAGCAATGCTTTAATCCCAACTCTTCAATTTCTACAAAGATTCTCCTTTAAAAGTTAGCAAGTTTCTATTATATAAGACTTCTAAATTTTATTTTCAATAATTATTAGTTATTATTAATATTATTTCTATTTTTCCAATGTCATACCAATGAAGCTATTAAAGAATTAAATAAGTTCTCAAAAGAAAATCATGAAGCGTCTACAGAGTCAACATAATCATATAATTTTTGAACTTCAATATTTAAAAGACTTTTTAGAAATTTCAAAGAATTAAGATATCAAAGAAGTTTTTTGCACAAATCTATTTACGGTTTATTGTAAACAAGAGAGATTATTTATTAAAAATAGACTTATTAAAAAATATAGATACATCATAATAAGATATGTTGCTAAAGAAAATTTGATTCTGTAAAAGAAAAATGGTATCAAAACCAGCAACCTTAGGCGAGAATTAAACAGATCTTCGATCCTTTTTTTAGAGGCAAGGAAATATTGTTTAGCTAATTTGATCATTTAATATACACTGTTTCTAGTAGTCTATTCATTGATAAGCCATATTAGTGGTCCTAATAGTAAGTCTTAGGTGGCGAACCCATCCGTTAACGAGGTGTTTCCACAATGACAAGAGACTAAACAAGTTATTAAACAAATTAAAAAAATCCAGGCCAAATGAATATATTTAGAAGATCTATGTTTTCTTCAAGTAAAAGGTTAAAGAGAAGTTCATTTTAATATTGGAAGCAGTATTGTTAATCAAGACAATTTCAATCAATCTAAAATCAAAATTTTTTAAATTGAACAAGATTTACATGGTTGGTCAATTCCTAAAGAAAAAAGTAAAGCAATATATGAGATAGGAAGCTTTTTGTCTCAAGCATGATTTTGTAATTAAGACTATAGAAACAACTATTTCTTTGTCAAACAAACATGAAGTTATCAAATTACTCTCCAAATCATCTATTCAAAAACACAAAGAAAAATATAAATATCTACATATAGGATTTATTCAAATTTTGATTAAACCATTACATAGGTTAAGGATTAATTATCTTATACTAGTCTAGCTTAAAGATGCTATGAATACAGATTTCAATGAAATCACTTTATCATTATTCTAGATTAATTTACAAAAAGACATTGGTTTACTCAATGCTTTCCAAATTGTAACATAGGTCTAGATGATCTAAAAGTATTAACAATTTGATTCTTTATATCTAATCACAAAATCATAATTTTGAACAAGGAACAAAGTTTATAGCCTTAAATTAAGAACTATTCTTAATTCCTTTAGAAGATAACAATAAAGATTTATTAATTTTTACTCGAAAAACTTTTAAGTTGGATGAGGTTTCTCTTCTAGAAAAATAGATTATGGAAGAAGTACTTCTACCTAGACTAAGCTTAAGTGGAACAAAACCAACACATGTTCAAAGATTTGATAACAAAAGTATCAAAATAGTCTTCTAGAACAAATGATAAAAGACTTTCAATGGTTAGAGTAGAAGGTGCATTCAAAAGATTTAACCCAAAAGAAATGTCTTTTAATCAAACATTCAATCAAGAAAAGGAGCCAAAGAGTTCTAAACCCGAAATCAAATCCATCAACCTTTAAGGAGTAGATTTTAACCACAAATACTAGAACTGATCTATCAACCCAACTCTCCAACATATTCTCCGATAAATGAATTAAATATAACAAGCTCAAAAGAACCCTTTAAGCTTAACAAAGAATTTTAAGACAATATTTCTATTCAGATAAAAACTTGAAAAATGGAAAGAAATTTTTCAAAAGGTATACCTAAGATAAAACTTATTCAATTAAAGTTATGTAGTACCATGACATGTAATATAGGCTAAGAAGAAATGGATCGTCTCTCCAGTGGTTTTCTAAAAAATTTGGTCAAAGAAAGTTATATTTTATTCAAACCTTTAATAAACCAACTCAAAAGGTTCTACTACAAGAACTCATCCATCTCTTCAAAAAGTCAATATAAAAATCTAAGAAAAGACCATAAAAGCCTCACCCTTCAAATTAACCTCAAGAGATTATCAAGAATTCAATAATATCAAAGCTTAAAATAATAATACTAACCAAGTTTTGCATACAATTAGTCAACAAACAAATAAGATAGAAAACATGTTAGTAGAACATCAAGAAAAGGGGAAATCTTTAAATAAAGATATTTGCTCATCCTCAAAAGTATCTAAACAAATTTATCTACATATAATCATTTCAAATATTCAAAATTTTAAATTCAAGAAAAGCAATAATTTATTAGAAGAAATATCTAACAGATTAAGTAAACCACAATTAAAAAGTAAAGATAAAATCAATTTAATAATTAAGAGATCGAAGATTTAGTTGATCAATTCTCTCAAAAGGTCAGCATCAATAAGATTAATGATCCTTTAAAACTTAGAACCACATCTAACCAAAGAGCATGGTATTCAGAACCCTCTTTAGTTTATACTATGTATAAAGAAAAACCATATGTAAAACTCATTAAATACGAAGGAGAAGGAACTAATGAACAAAATATTAATGGCCTAGCTAAATATCAAATTTTAGACATATTAAATCAAATGGTTATAGCACCAAATTCTTATGAACAACAAGGAAATATTGATCATCAAATAGCGGCCATTCTAGCATTAGCATTCATCGGAATGCTCAAAGGATGGTGAGAAAACAACCTACAAGAAGTAAAAAGAATATATTTTTAATTAAAAAAAAGAGAGTTGATGATCAATAATTCAATAGTCTTAATTGAAGATGGTATTCCAACCTTAGTTTATGCCATTACGAAACATTTTGTAGGAGATCCTACAAGAGTTTGAGAGAAAAACGGTGAAATCCTTCGAAATTTGAAGTATCCAAGCGTTAATGACTTTAGATGATATAAGAATGTATTCCTTACTAAAGTCTTTTCAAGAAAAGATTGCCAATATAGTTCTTGGAAAGAGAGATTTATTGTTGGTTTGCCAAAGTTATTTTCTTAGAAACAATTTCAAGAGAATTTAATAGTGTATTAGATTACTTAAGTATTACTTTTGGCAAAGTCATGGTACAATTAATTTGGAAGGACTTAGTTTATGTAATGATCTTAAGCTCAAATCTAAAATTTAAAAGGAAAAGAGAAATCTCAAGAGGGAATCAAAAGATTTTGTTATCAATATAGATTAGAAGAGGTTCAAGCTCCCTCAGCAAAAGTGAAAAGGAAGTAAAGGAAACTTAAAAAATATAAAACCTATAGAAAGAACAACTTTGAAGGATGTGAAAAACATAAACAAAAAAAGAAGACATTCAAAAGGGAGGTCAAGTGCTATAAGTGTGAAATAACATGATACACAGCCCCAAAATGTTCAAAAGTAAAGAAAATAAATAATTTAGAGATAGAAGACAATATTAAAAATAAATTGCTTTAAATTATTAATGAAAGTAGTACAAATGATAGTAGTGAAGAAGGTTAAGAAGAATATGATTATATCCAAGAAATAGATAGCAATTATGATTCTTCAATAAGTGAAGACTTGAATTATTGTTATGCTATTCATGTAAGCAACTAAATGTAATTATTACAAAAGAAAATATTTTGTTAGGTATGATTGATCAGATTAAAGATTTAGAAAAATAAAGAGAATGCCTACTTAAAAATTAGGGAAATGTTTTATCAAAAGGAAAATCAAGAAAAAAGTGAAATTTATTCATTACAAAAGTTTCATAATATATGATATCCCACAAATTAGCAATCAGGACATAGAACATCTGAATATTAGGACATAGCCATATTATTGTATGATTAAGGTCAACAGTTGATTTAGGATATTTATGAACCTAACTCGATTAGGCTAGAAACTTATGAGAAACATGATAATCCTAATCAGTGAATTCTCATATGTTTGGAAGTAAAAAATATAATAAGATATTAAGAATACAATCAAAGTAATAATGATTTACTTTATATGAGCCGCTAAAGTTGTATTTAAGACAATCGTGTAAAAATTTAGAGCTTTTGGAAAAACATATCTAATCGAGCCCAAATTTTACGATTAAGTTAAAAAAGTTAGTTAAAGTAACCCAGTAAAGTTAGATTTTAAAGATAACATCCTAAAGACCCAATTTTAGTCTTAAAAGTACAATTATTTAAAATAGCATAAAACTCATTGAAACTTTTAAAATCGAGCCTAAAATACAGCGATGACTTAGAAATAAGTTATTTAAGCTATAAGAAGAAATAGTATCGCACAATTTACAATATGAATATACTTAGTATAGATAATAAATATACCCATAGATTAACCCGAAATTATATAATCATAATAAGCGATAAATTTGCAAAATTAAATAGGAAAAATATCTTAAAAAAAAAGACATTCTAGAAACATGATTATACATATATAAATACTCATTGCTAAAAAATATTAAATTAATTAATAAAAATTTAAAAAATTATTCTTAAGTTATTTCTAAAATACTTTCATGGGCATTTTTATGTTTGTAAAATTATGATTCCTTAAGAAATATACTATTCAATCGAATTTTCAAATTAAAAATAAATATATTAAATGATGTTGTCTTAAGCCTAAAATATTTCTATAGAATATATATCATATGTAGTTTATTTCTATGTAGCCCGATTTTGATTTTATATGTAGTTAGTAATTATTTCATTTTTAGGTCCTAAAAATAGGGTAATTTAGGAGATAAATTGATTTTTTGTAAAATTAATTGATGAAATTGATGTCCAATGAATTTTGGAGACTTGTGATAATGTCATAACATATTAGAAATAATTTGGTATTAAAATGATATTATTTACTTAATTAATCGCAAATTAAGGGTAAAAACATAAGTATACATATATAGGCGATAAGTCTGATACCAAGTAACCATTTGTTGACTGAATTCCTTATATTTTTTTTAGTCTACAAAAATTTTCTTGGATTTATTTGGTCATCTTAGCTATTTATCATGAATTTTTCTTGTTAAGTCGCTTAATTTACAAATCGAGATACGTTTTTAGCAATATTAAAATAAAGGGCAATAATTAATTGAATAAATCCTAAATATATATAATTTAGTAAGGTATGATTAGTAACTATGATGTTTTATAATATTATATGACCCGGGCTTTGATATACAAGTATTAGAGATAGGAAGGTACTGGTTTTATCATGTTTTACTTTAAAGTTTTATAAAAATATACTTTGTTTGGGTGATATGATATTAATGCGATATTATTTATGGTATGAGTACATATGTGAATTAAAGTTAAAAATATCACTTAAAAGCTGTCTTTTTAAAATAGAATATATATTACGTACTGTTGAGTTTATATGAATCCAATTATACTAATTTTACCAAGATTAGCTAATTCTAGGTAATAAAGTAGGTATTTTATAATATTACGAAAACATATCATCCTATGACAATCTTTCCATAATTAAAACGTAACCTGATTAATAAAAAATACGTTTTGATACAATCAAAACGATATAATATAAGTAATAATAAAACTATGTACGTTAGATAATGTTAAATAAATTGCTATAACTTAGATTATAAAACAAAATACTTAAAGTATATGTGTATATATATAACATGTATGTATATAAATAGATATACACAACCCTACTCAATAACTATATAAATAATATCTTAATTAACTACTAAATAAAATCCTGATGTTTTCATAAATATTACGAAAATTAAATATGAGCCTCGATATATATGGGACTTCTAAATGAGTGAAGCCATCATGTTCCAGATCTATCGAAGTGAGCTTCAGTACAAGTAATGGGATTGATGCTTCACAACATTTTGGGGTATTATTTCAAAATATCTGAAGACTTTGGTATTATTTGCTTGTGATTGTAGTTAGCTGTTTGTGTATTTGCAACGCTTATTTTCTAGATGCGATTTGCTGTTATGAGAGCTCAGCTGAGCTCCATGTTGTGGTTGTCATGTGAATTTTAGCACGCTTAAATTGTTTGGGCTTAGTTGATCACTTTAAAAATGAACCAACTCAAACTCGTTTTAACATCTAACTTAATATGCGTCACAACCCACTACAGAAAACGATTAAGATTCTTGAGCTAAACACGAATTTCCTTCGATAAGAATAGCTAAAATGATCGTTTCCCCATCCTTAATTGAACTAAACGACAGATAAAGAGGTCGTAGCAAAGTTGAAGGCTATGGTTCAAAGTTAGTCTCGAGAGAAAAGTATTCTCTATTGCACAAGCCTCGATTTGGTTTCAATTCATGAGTGTACTACGTCAAACTCCTTAACTTAGATTAGAGCATAAGCAATTTTTTTGATCTCACGATGGACTAAAAAACGTCGTAAAATGGCATTTGCTTATACACATACTACATCTAAATAACTTAGTTGAAAACCCTGCTTATAATGTGATAAATGCATACTTCTGTCCTCACCTCTCTTACTGAGCAAGTTGTCACTTATTTCCTTATAGTTTGTTTTATAAATTCCAAATGGATTACAAAAGTACTTACCTAGAATCAGAGCATTAGCAACTGAGACAAGAAGTGAGGTGTAACAAAAATGTGGTTGGTTATTGATCTTAGTATTGACTTTCTTAACTTTTAAGGAAAACTACACAAGACTCCTTAAGGGGCTTAATAGTTTTCAATATTCTAGTCTGTATATGAAAGATAGATATTTGTGGAATTTACTACGACTCTTTTGCAAAGTCAAGTTATAAGTTTGTTTTTAATAAATTATTTAAAAGGATTACTCCACAAGTTTATATTAAACAGGTATCAAATTGGATACTTCAAAAGGGTATAGTCGAGTATACCTAATGTAATCTAGGTGTAAGATAGTAGTTATAAGGACAGTTTTTATCTTAGAATAGCTCACACGATAGGACTATTACAATTTCACCTTTTCAAAGTACGATATAATATATTTTCTAGAAAGGAACAACCGATTAGAGTCAAGAGCCTTCAAGGAGAAGTGAATATTATGACAAAGGAGATAAAGGAATTAAAAATAAAATCCGAATATTTAGAAGGAAAAATATAAGAAAGGGAGAAATTTGAAGATTCAAAATACGAGGAACAAGAAGAAGAAGAAGTTTTAGGAAATGTTTAAGAAAATAAATAATATATTAATCTAATCAATAGGATAAATATTTAAAAATAGTGTGTTAATGTAACATTATCAGTAGAAGGTGGCTTTAATCTAGAAGTCACTTATTAAACTCAAGGACAAATCAAAATCATATTTGAGAAAAATTAATCCTAACAAGATTTTATGAAAAAACACCAGAAAAGTTAGTATCTACTAATGGTAATAGATTAAATGTTAATTATAAACTTCCCAATGCCAAATTGTTCACGAAGAATAAATTTCATGACATAATTTATTTTGGTTAAAAACACTAATAATTTAATGACTTTAGTAATTCCCTTTTTTACTATGCTTTATCCATTTCAAATTACTGTAGAAGGTTTAACTACTAATGTCAAAGGTAAAAAGGTACTTTTCAAATATATATATCCAATTACAAAAAAGGAAGTTAATTTATTACAAGAAAATAAGATAAATTTAATAGAGAGAAAATTGAAGCACCTAAGCTTTGTTAAAGAAGAAATTAAGAATGAAAATATCAATCAACAACAAAATCAAAAGGTAGTTCTAGACAAGATAAAAGTCTTACAAGAAAAAAATTGAAAAAGAAATGTGTTCAAGTATTCCTATTGCTTTTGGGGAAAGAAAAAGGAATGAGGTAAAATTATCTTATGTAGAAAGTTTTACTAAAGATAAAATTCTCACTAGAGCAGGACTTATTTAGATGAATCAAGAATTATTAAAGTTTTGCAAAAAAGAAATTTAAGATTTACTAGACAAAAATTAATTAGAAAATCCTAATCACTTCGGTCTTGTTCAAATGGATTTGGTATCCCATACCAAATAAAAAAGATTTACTCAGTAGGTTGAATGGTGCTTTTAGCAAATTCGATATCAAGTCAAGATTTTGGTAAATTTAAATTGTAAAATAAGACAAATACAAAACTACTTTTACAATTCCATTTGGTCATTATGAATAGAATGTAATGTCTTGGACTCAAAAACACTCCTTCAGAATTTCAAAATATCGCAAGTGAAATTTTCAATCCCTATTCAACTTTTTCAATTGTCTATATAGACGACATGTTAATTTTTTCAAAGATGTTAGAAAAACATTTCAAACATTCAAATATATTTTTTAATGCTATTAAGAGAAACGAGTTGGTATTTTCTGTAAGAAAAATAAAATTATTTCAAACAAAGGTTAGATTTTTAGGATATGAAATTAACAAAGGAATAATGAAACTTCAATATAATTTGGTATTAATTTTCTTGATGAAATTTAAGATAAGGAATGGCTTTAAAGGTTCTTAGGATATTTAAATTATGTTTCAGATTTTATTCCAAAATTTTGCTAATTCAATCCCATAACCAAACAATAACAAACTATAGTTTTATTCTATATGCCAACACATACAACCCACAATCATAATTTTCTTTTATTAATCAACAACAATAACAATTTCCAAATCAATTTCACAACACAATAGGTCCACAACTCCAATCAATGGAACAATGCTCCACCTTGACAAACCCTAAATCTTCTAATAACAATAATAAAATTTATAATTCTAACTTTATTCGAAGCATGTCACTCCACAGTTCTAATACCAAAAATATAATGTGCCTAGATTTATAAGAGATTCTGGACATGATCTATTGTTTAAGCATAGCAATTTGTGAATATGGCATATGAGTATTTTGGGTGTTTTAGGATTTTTAGGACAACAAAAACAAATCAAACAACGAGATATAAATGATCATTGAAAATAATTTCAATAACCGAACTAAGTTTTGTTGAAGTTCCCTAATCAAGGCACTCCTTAAGGATTAATCCCTGTCACCTTTAAGACAAAAGCTAATCAAGACGAACTTAGATCAACGAATCCCCCTTTAACACATCAACACATTTTCATATGATTCTATGGAGAAAATTTAAAGGCACAAGTTAAATCCAGCTCAAATAACCAACTTACTTGAAAGGGTTGACCTAAGCGGTCTACTACACCTTACGAACAGTATAGCACAAGTTTGTTCCATGTTGGAAGACCTGGCTGCTTAGTTACTCCACCTCAATTGAAATATTAACTTAAGATTCCATGATCAAGTGAGAACACCCAAGAAAACTCATCCACTAATCACGGATCATCTAAGGCATACAGTTGCTCAATTTGAAGCCTTAGAGGTCTAAATGGAACTCTAGTCTCATTGCTAACCTATCATCAATGAGTTAAGGGAGAAAAGGTGCAAGTGTCAATAGTTTATTTCGAACATGGGCGTCCAAACTCATGCTAACATCTTTAGGCCATGGATTAAGCTCTTTAAGGCCTAAGTCAACCTCCTCACAACTCAAAAGAGCAAGATAAGATGTAAGTCAACCTTTTTGATACAACTCCAAGAGAATAGTATGATCTTTATGCTCTACAAGTAAAAAACCTCTCGATATAACTTAATTATATCTAGCTCAGTACATTTATGATCAAGTATTTAATACGACATGTAAAAGCTCGAACTAATAAAGACAATCTACAATCAACAACACATTAATGAGGGTGCCATTCAATAATACTTTACATAAAACAGAGTTTAGTTTTTTGAAAATGTACATATAGCCAAA
Source organism: Lumnitzera racemosa (assembly GCA_024138005.1). Taxonomy (NCBI): domain Eukaryota; kingdom Viridiplantae; phylum Streptophyta; class Magnoliopsida; order Myrtales; family Combretaceae; genus Lumnitzera; species Lumnitzera racemosa. Next base: position 26,064,429 of record JAMXBC010000011.1, read on the forward strand.
TATAGACCACACCTAAAATCGAGTTAAGTACATTAATTTCCTTCTAAATTATCTTGATAGCTGCCCCTAAATACAATGCAAAATCTCTTTATAAGTGGTCTTGAACCCTTACTCTTTTATGTACTTTACATACTCTCTCTCTTTCTTAAACATATCACTAACTTAAACATTAGAGAGGTTGCCATAGAGCAACTTCTGGCTACCCTTTGAGTTTAGTTTACTCGTTTTACAAGTTGCCTTTAACCTCGACCAACTACCTAGTGTTGAATGTCAACAATACCCTTTTTTTCTCTATGTTATTAATGTAGGTGAACCATTTTTGCATCTACGTCACTTTGTTAAAAAGTTGCATATATAGCTTTTAAAATATTAAATTATTAAATGTAATTAAAATAAACTCTCTCTTCTTCTGAGAGGTGGTTATATTACAATTTTCTCTCTCTTCATCTACTAAACTAGTTTCATTATATGGGAAAGTAGTTATATTTATATAAATGAATAAAATAAAACTCCCCCTTTTTAAAACTAGCAAAAGTATACGTGTCATATGGGGAAAAAGTAAAATTAATGATACATGAAGTTAAGAACATAGAAGAATTACTAAGCCAAATTATATGCATGACTAATGAGTAAAGAAAGACCAAAGAAGAAATAATGCTTGAATGGTGCTGAAAAAGGTGCAAAACGAAAATCTACAACCATAATAATATATTATATATGTCTTTGTTAAATAGATTAAACAAATATTGCTAATTATAATTAATTTCATTCATCAAAGAAATCACCATGAAAATCCCTAACTATATCAGTCCACCATATCGATATAACCATCTAAGTGCTAAAAGTTGTGTACACTCGTTTCATGCATATCCTCATATGGGAAAAACAGTATTCATCACTTATAACAATTAAACTTTACAATCAAAGATTTCTTTAAATAGATGAAAATGTGAAAAGATCTCTCACTATAGAGAGACGTACTTATTCACATGAATAAGTTCATTATTTTCACTTTATTGTAAAATTCACCAAAATAAGAATTAAAAACAAATAATTGACACATGATGTATACTATGTAATATGAAAAATGGAATACAATGAAAGAATCAATGAAGGATTATTTATAATTGTAGGAATATAAGGAAATGAAAAAAAAAATTCCTAAAAGAATTCCAAAAAACACGATCGCATAAAAAAATAATTTTAGGAATATGGTAGTTTAAATTATGTCCCGAAGATACAATTTTAAATTGAACTAAAATTGTGTCTTCAAGACACAACTTTATCACCCAATATGAAATCATGTCTTAAAGACACAATTTCAGGATGTACTCACACCATTTCCACCTCTTGCTACACCTACAATTAACGCCAAATATTACATTTACTTGTAATCAAACCAAAGTATAACATATATACCAAATTAGTAACTTATATGGTCAATTCTTGAACACAACCACTCCTAAATGATGCTCATAACCTAAAATCTTGAATTCCATCCTCGCAACCTAAACTCCTCAACCTCATTAAGATTTACAATAGAGTATACACATACTATACATGCTATAATCTCAAAGTCTTCAATCAATCCATGAACATTAGAATCTCCCTAGAGCAATATAGTAAATGAATATAAATTTAGAATAAAAAAGGGAAGGAGAATAGTTTAGCATATATTTAATGAATCGTGTCGAATAACAACTAAAAGTACAAATATATAGACAGATGGTGGCTACATTGGAAAACTAGATAGAGAAGTGTCTCCAATAACAACTTATAGTCTAAGACTGTGGTTTATGATGTTCACTAAATCCTTCCAGCTGTTGTGTACTAGGATAAGGGCTAAGTTATGGTGAAACTAGCTGCTTGTGATCCAACTAAGTAACTTGAGTACCATCCCAACTTGTATGAGGTAAGCTAAGGGAAGGACATGTATGCATTGGTGCAGGATTTAGATCAACTTATGTAAGCCCCTCACCTATGCCATTTGCCTATAGTCCATCTTACTACTTTAGTGGAGTTAAAACATATGTGTTAGAGCTCTCACCTATAATGAAGGTCTAGAATGGATCAAATATAAGAATAGATGGACTAGCCTCAAAATGTTAAGTTGTAGATGGAGCAATGGATGTAAGTAAAGAACTGATGATGAGGGGATAACTCATCCATGATGTCCTTATGACCACATCTATGGCTTCTCCCTCTACCTTGTCTATGGCTCAATACCCTTCAACATCCTCCTCAAGGTTACTATGGTAGTGGTGAGTTGCCATAGCCAATGCAACAAGTGATGGAGCTCATGAGTTATTCAGGGTGATACCTATGAAACTATGTATGGTACGTGGCACCTCTGATATCTCATTAAGGAGTTTATTACATAATGTTTGTGGAATGTTATCAGTGAAATGAACTTGCATTATAAAAGAAACTCTATGGTTAAAAGTACAAAGTAAGAATGAAGAAGAAAGGAAGTACTAACAGCAAATGATATACAAATCGCATACCATAGCATAGCCGAAGACTGACCAATGTAAAGTTGGGTGATTGACCTATACTAAACATCATACTCTAAGGTTGTATCATCATCGAGTGGCTCCAGCTAAATAATAGAAACTTGACGGGCATCCCATTAAGCTACTCAAGAAGCATTAGCAGTTGACTGGTTTGTCTTAGTCATACCCCATTGGTCAACCTTATGTAGTTACTTCCTGGTTTCTATTAACTCAGGTGTCCTCTGTATTCCCTTAAATTATCAGGTGATGCAATTAGGTATATGAAGCTATACAAAGTGAAAGTAAATGAAAGCTACCCATGCAAACCAAATCTTGCTACCATTATACTAGTAAGGGTATAATATAGAAATATCCCCTTACCTATATGGTCGCCAAATGACTTAAAAAGTAACAAGTTATGATATATTCAATAAAAAACCACAAAGTTTACAATGACATATTGCTTAAGTAAGTTAAGCACTTAGGTAGGGGGGTACCAATCAAAAGCCTCTAGATATTCTGTAGCCACATGCGTAAGATGCTAAATGATGTCAAAATCAGCCTACCCCCCTAACCTCACCCCCATTGATAGATAAGTGGTCTATCTCAAACTGCTATTACAATTTGACACTTTAGGGAAGCAATATGGGGAAAGTGGTCCCATGCCTACGCTTTAAGGTTGACGGAGGAGCCTCCAATCTCCACCGTATTAACATGTGTAGCAAGATAAAGCTAACAATAAAGCAAGGCTAAGCATGTTGTATTACATGCAAAGCAACCCACTGTATGGGACTGGACAGGAGAGGAAGGAACTTCAAATGAACCAAGTTTTTGGATTTTTCTATAAATATTGTCCCCCCATTAACTCAAGTAGATCACTAAAATTGTCTTTTAGCTAAGAAAATTTCAAGTAGAAGCCATTTATGTGCTGGGATGGAGGATAAGCACTAAACAAATGCTTAGAAATGTCTACTTAGCCTTGACGAGTGCTACCTATCACCATATCCCCATCCATTAGGAGACCTATGAATGCTACAATATCTTGTGGTATGACTGTGAGCTTACTAGTAAGAAAGTGGAAGGTATGCGTCTTTAGCATCCATCGCTCAACTAGGGCAATAATAAAATGCCATTCTAAATGAACGAATGACATATGACTTGTCCTAGGAACCCTGATATTTCCAAGTAAGGAACAATTCATTAATCTACCTCAAAGTCATATCCCTCCTCTCACTGTAGATGTACCTTTCATCACAAGCATGTCAACATAAAAGTCACCCATACATTACCTTATAAGTCTAAAGCCATAAACCAACCAAAAAAATGCTACTAACTATGGAGCTACAGTGGTTGCCTAGCCACTCTAGTCATGCTCTGACCTATGATGTGGTTGCATCCACAACAAATAATAATCCGATGGTCCTAGATACGAGCAACATGTTGGATGCACCAATGTTATGGCCATCCACATGGCAATATTACATTCTCAGCATCTACTACTTTCTTTCTGCCAACATATTAGTCGAATATGAGGCAAACAGGGCCTTCGCGATTCCTTATCACATGAACAAGCACCCATCTCTATAACCAACACCAAGTGTCCTCTACCTCTTCATCAATTAATAAATGCTAAAGGCATAATATAACCATTTATATCGGTCGCTATTAGTAGCTTGTGCTTATACTTTCCATAGAAAAAGGTCACATCAACTATGATTACTAGCTTGCAAAAAAAAAAAAAAAGAATTTGATTAATATAATGCAAGACTTATGATGAGTTGATCAATATTAGTCTTTACAAAATTTGATGCCTATAATTGCAATGAATGATTGCCTCAATGCATAATCCAAAAACCAAAAAAACTTTACTAAGAAACCCATGGCTTGGTTTGTTGAACTTTACACATCTCCATTCAACTAGGGTACCCTGATTAACCTCTTTTATTGCATTTGAGAAACCTAGTAGCACCTTATATAATTCTTCTTGAGTGCCATATATCTACTAAATGGCCTTACACTTCACTCCACAGAATTTCTTTAGATGAACAATATAACCAAAATTCTTGCATATTACTGTTTGGAGCTCTTTTATCTCTTCCATTATAATAAATTAAGCCAACATGGTTGAGTCCAATTGAGGGTGATCTTGGTTTACCATGTGATTTTAAACTATTTATGTGGACCATTAAATTTTATTATTAGAAAGCATCCCCTGCTTCTTCAAGCTTACTCAAAGTCTCTACATACATCCAAAGTAGCTTAATAAATATTTTACGGATTATACCTATGGGTCTAACTTAACTATAATGTAATTACAATGGTTAAGAATTTGATGCATCTTTACTACCAAAATCAAATGCTCCTTCTTCTCAAAGCGCATGTTGACCTTGAATTCATCACTGAAACTCCAACCATGATTGTCATTCTCTCTAAATCCCATATATCCACTATAGCTGCTTTCTTTAAAGAATTGAACAAGCTTTGAACTCCTACCTATAACTGTAAGGTCGAAAATGAACGGTGCCAATCATTATTCCTTTATAACCCGTGAGGCTCTTCTAGTGTCTACAACTAATCTTCCCCTCCTTCACCATCATTATCATCACTATTTTCTAAAGAGTCGTTGGTATATACTACATAACCTACATCATCTCCATTGCCACTTTCAACTTCACAAGTGCCTTCTTCATTCATTGAAATATTGGTCTCTATATGATGACTACTACTTACTTCTTGAGTTAGACTAATTTGTTGGGATTCATTACCTGCAATTCAACTGAATCACAACAACAAGTGTTTTGTCAATAATCATTTCCTTATCTAATGTCCAATTCATGTATCTTTACCGACACCTCTGTCAAGTAACTTTCCCTACCCTTATCCCTTACTTTAGAAGATAGCATCACTTATACATCATCATCATCACATGCAAGCACAATGCTTAACATACTTAGCATCCTCCATTACATGGGTACATGTGGATTAACTCAACCTAAAGGGTTATTTAATGAATTCGAAGTTGATCATAAATAATTCCAATTAATTGCTCGTAATTTGCATTACTTTGGTACCTTAATCACTACCACTGGATGCTTATCATAGTTTATCTTATAGTCTCCATCAACAATATTACTAAGAGCATAGCAAACTACCCTAATGAGAGATGTTTCCACATAAGCATGTCCATCATATGACAAAAACACTAGCTATAGTCACAACACCTAAACTAAAATATGTGCATATCATGATTCATGTCGTATCATGCTTACCACATCAATATTCTCCTTTTACCCAAATGAAAACGCTATGTGTTACAACTAACATTCCAACGAACATAATTTGGTTAACCAATTTGGCATACCACATGTACACCTACATATATTTATACAACTCAAACTATATTACCATAGTTACATGCATATATGTAATAGATAAATGCCTGAATTCCCCTAATCTTGTAAATGAATCTAGTTAAGCTCCTAAACAAGTTCAATTGGTAAATAAAATTCCCCAATTCAGCTAAAATATTTTGGTTAACCAATAAACATATCACCATTAACACATTTCCTCAAACATGTGGCACACGTCTCAAGTTTTCTATTAAATCCATACTACACTAAACAAAAATGCAACATAGGTATATAATAGCAACAACAACAGTAATTACACAAGGTATATTATTCATAAATTGATGGGAAAAAAAAAAAGCAAACTTACTTTAGCTACAATATAAGTTAGGGGTTTTTATTGGAGATTGCACTCCATGAAATCCAACTATGTAATGGAGATAAACCTATAAAACGTGAAAAAAAAAAGTTGAACTTTTCATTTCATTATTTCGAATGAAGACAGAGTTTAGCAGCGTAGGAATTAGGTTCAGCTCCCTCTCTACCTCTATTACTTTTTTAGGAGAGAAATGGGGTTTGTGTGAAATGATGAGCAAAAGAACAGTGATTTATTTTAGCTTAGTAAAATTGTATGATGAAAACATGTCTTGAAGACATAATTTTAGCTTAATCTAAAATTGCTTGTTCAAGTCCATGTTCCTAGAACTATTTTTTATGTAGGAGTATTTTTGAAATTTTTCTAAAAAAAGCGATTTTTTCTCTTTTCTTGAGGAATATACATAAGCAAAAATTTATTATTTGAATAAATTACACCAAAATATTAAAAAAAATTAAAACATAATATTTACATAGGAGATATCAGGCCTAGTCATGGTGACATACACTAAGCACCCAATTATGCACCTGTAAGCGGTAGGATCTTCTAACAAGTCGCTTAAATTACAATCAAGCTAAAGTCCTATTTGCATTGGAAACTTAGAAAGACGTCAACCAAACAATCCAGCATTAGAAAGTAAATCAACAATAACCTTTGTTGATTTATCAAAGTACCCAGAAGATGTCCTATACAACTCCAAACCCAAAAAAAATGGGGCAAAGCCAAGGTCTTTTATTGTAAATACAACGTCTAACTTGCTTTTAATATTAGAAATGAAGGCAAAGTAAGACCTTATCAATAACATATCATCCACATACAATCAATAGATATTAAGCCTACCAAACCTTAATGAGTGAAAAGAGAGTAGTCGTGTTTTGATTGAACAAAATCATAAGAGAATTGAATAAATAACTCTAGATTCCATTACCTTGAAGCTTGATTAAGACCATAAAGTGACATTTTAAGCTTGTAAACTTGATTAGGCAAGGCTTTAGTATACCCTTCCGATGGATGCATGTAGATCTCTTCATCTAAATATCTATAAAGAAATGCATTATTAATATCTATCACATATATGGCCCAATTTTCTCGTAGAAGCAACGGTAATAAGAACATATGTACTTCTCCATTTTGCTATGGGAGAAAATGTATCATGATAATCTTCATATTCCCTTTTAGTGTAACCTATAATTACTAACCTAGCCTCATATCATTCTATTGTCCCATCTGGTCCATATTGACCTTATAGACCCATTGACAACCATTAGCTTCTTTCCTTTAGGTAAAGAAACCATCTCTTACATGTCATTACATTCTAAGGCATCAAGTTCCTTTTCTAAGGCATCTACCTAATCTTTTTATTTAATTGCTTACAAATAACTATGTAGCTTAAGAATAGTTAACACATTGGCAACAGATACAATGTAATCATAGGGAAGGTTAGCAAAAGAATTTTGGTCAAATAAAGGATATAGGTAGGTGGTAAATGTATGAGTATTAATAGAACCTACAACTGTAATACTACAGGATTTCGAGCCAATTCAATTACCTTAAGATCCGAGCCCCTAAATTTAAGGAGCCAGACTAAATTATTCATTTTATTTCAAACTTTACAATAAAGTTAAAAAAGTTAGGCGAAGTAATTTAAGTAAAGCCAATTTCTCAAAATAAGCTATATAAAAATATTAATTTAAAAAAAAATTAATTTGTCAACAAAACCGATAATCATAAAATTCAAGATTTTAAATATAGCGAGATATTAGAAATAAGTTAATTAACTTTCAAAAATAATAAATAAAGTTGAATTATACATAATATATATGTATTTATATGTGATATACATTATATGTATTAAATATATACATATAATAATAATTAATTATCAAAATTAGGTAAAATAATAGAAAATTAATAAAAAATTGAATGGATGAGTCACTAAATATTGTATCAACCTAGGATTAATTAGAAATAATGAGTCAACACTAGATTATTTAGAGAATGACACATGACACCTAGGGAAAAGGGAAAAAATGACATATGTAATTTTACTTTTTTACATACAAAATCCTAAAGCCTATAAATAGAAGTCCAAACCTCATTTGCAATATTTTAGAAACCTAAAAACATAAGAACATAATTTTAGAAAATCGAAAAAAATTAGGAGAAAAATAAAATAAAAATAGAACAAGAAATAGGGTCAGAATTGGATTGGGGCGGTTCAATAAGTTATCCACAACTTGACTTGGTGGAGCTTGGAGGTCTAATAGAGGGTGGCCAGAAAAGCTCTTCTAATAAGGTTCGACAGCCAGGTGGTGGTCCGAAGCGGTTGGTTCAAGTGAACCAATTTTTTGCCTGTAATTTATTTAATTTGCTCAAAATATAAAATGTTGTCAATTAATTATGAAATTTGGTTTTCTGAGATTATTTTAGGTTTGTATTAATGTAATAATTTTATTTTAATTAAATAATTGGTGAAAATATGGGTTCCTTAAGAAAATTCCTTATTTGGGTAAAAATTGAATAAATTTTTATAAATATTAGATGATGTTGTTTCAAGCTCAATTTTTATATGTAGTATACCTAATATATATATATATATATTTAATTGTGGTAACAACAATTTTTGGAATTAAGCATGTTTACTATTTTTTATAATTATCTGGAATAAAATTGCTAATTTTACTGAATTGTTGAAATAATTAGCTTTTGATGAAATTAATGAATAAGCCCTACATGTTTAGACTTCTAGATGTTTATAATGATATTTGAAATATTTAATTTTTATCTCATATATAAATTTTTTTATTTTCCTTAATTTTTCATAATTTCGAGCTAAAATTGTTATTTTTGTAGAAATTGATAATAGCTTGTTTAATATAATTGATGATTGATAATTAAACTACATATTTTTGTAAGTCTATAGGATTTTTTGTGAAATTAATCAGACTCGTATACTATTTATTACATATTTTCCTAATATAAACTTATATATTGGCTTAATATGTAATATAGTAACTAGTACTAATAAGATATTTGTCAAATTTATGTAAAATGAACACATTGAGGTATATTAAGGGTTACTAGATAAGTTTGTAAAGTGTGATTTTAAGGTTTTTAGTTCAGTACTAAAACTTATTCGGGTCAATTACAAAGTTAGGATAACGTATAGTAGAGTCGTAATGAGAAAATGATATTTTTGGACCTTTATAATATTGATAAACTTGATTCTTAAGATATCTTAATAATCATAGAAATAATGGCCATAACGATATCAAATTTACTAAAATCAGATAAGGAATGAGTAAGATATGGTCAAATGAAGTTTAAAGACACGATAGGGATAGTTTATGAGAATTTGGGTTCAATCGATAGCTGACTTGGAAACCATGTTTATATTTTTATAAGTATGATAAGTAAGGAAGGACCACATAGCAAAGTTTAGGATATTGCACTATTACTAAGCCTAGGTAAGTGGATCTAATCTATGCTTAGATAGATATATTGCTACTCATAACACTACGTACTGTTTGATGTTATGTTAATTGAATATGAATATATCTTGAGTAAACTAATATACTATTATAGTGGATTCTGATGTGGAGATTTTGAGCGACAATAACTGTATGTTAGTTAAATTGTTATGTAGTTATGTTGGATGATGAATTGTGTTTACGAATAATTGTACTAACCAGAGAAGTTGAGTGATTGCTAACTGAATCTTCTAAATGTTCATCTAAGTGAACCCTAAGTAAGATATTAGAATTTTACTACGGAGAGTTCGAAAACTAGAATAAAATCACTAGGTTGAATAAAACTGAAAGACTGGTTGTGTTAAGTGACATACTTGAGTTGTTATTGCATATCATGGCATGACGTGACATAAAAAGGGACCTACGAGTAAGAATTTTCAGAATGAGGCTTCTAAGTGATTATAGAAAAAACATAACTTTATGAACTCAATTTTAGAAGCATATAGATCGCATTATCCGAACATTGTGACTATTTTATAGTTAGATTTGGTAGACTACAGTATGTTGTCTAATTTTGTAAAACAAAGTTAGGGGTCCTACTCTCTGGCAGCTCCTTGTTACCCTTTTTTTTTAAATGGTAAACTATAGTATATAGTCCGATTTGGTAGGGATCCTACTCTTAGGCAGCTTGTTGCCCATAGGTTTCTGGACATTATATCCAGATGTCCGATTATGTCAACTAACCGGAAGAAGATTGGAAAGGTATAGGATATCAATACTAATGCATGCCACATGTGTGAGCATAGCATGCTGCATTGCTAATAGTAAATGCCTGGTTAGGTGAATGCATATATGAAATTGAACCTGCGGATTGTGATTGAAATGTTTCAGTTATGATATGTAATATTACCTATATTATGTTGTTTGTTATCTATTCTCACTCAGCTTCAATAGCTAAGGAGATAAAATATTTTATCCTCAGGTTAATTGCATCGTAAAAGACTTATGAGCCCTTGAAGTTACGTTTAGAACAACTAAGCCTAAATTTAGAGCTTTTAAGGATATTTATCTAATTGAACCCAAAATTTACAACTAAAATAAAAAAAATTAGTCGAAGTGAGTTAGTGAAGTTAGATTTTGAAAATAGTAACCCAAAATCCCAATCTTGCTAATAGAAGTATGATTATTTAATATAGTACCAAATTATTTGGAATCTCTAAGAACGAGCTCAAAATGTAACGAGAACTTATAGATAAGTTAATCAAGCTATAAAATGAGATAATATAGTATAATTTACTATATGAATATACACGTATTTTTATGAGTATACCTAGTATAAATAATAATTATATTCGTAAATTAACCTTAAATTACTTAATTATATATATGTATTGAATTCATGAAAATAACTAAGAAATATATCTTAAAAATAAAAGAAAAGTTAGAATCATAATTATACAAGTATAGTTATATATTACACATTATATATACATAGGATATATATACTCATATATTAATAAAATAATTAAATATTAATATAATAATAATATTTAACTAAAATATCTGTAAAAGCCTATCCAAGTAGCTTCAAAAAGGCTAGAAATTGCTAGATTGGTTAGAGAATTTATGTGGCTTCCTCTTATGGGTTTAGCAAGCTAAATCAAACAGTAATTGCCTAAGGATAAGGTACCTCCACCTTAGATAATAGGATGAAAAAGGATGAGAAAAAAAAAAATATATTACAATCGACCCAAAGTGCTATAAAAATGTAAATGACTCCAGACGTGCAATATTTTACAACCTAAAAACTTAGGGAATGATAGAAAGCTTTGGGGAATTAAGAAAATAAAAAATATATATACATACGAGGGGAACCCTCTGTGCCCTACCTGTACCTGACCCAGATGACAACTTGACAACCAACTCGACTAGCCACCACCATTCCATGCTATGCCTAGCCAGTTTGACACCACCCTACCCCACAACCACCAAAGCACTTAAGAACACAAAGGTCCAAATTCTACCATGTTTTTTGATAAATTTCAAAAAATAGTAAATCTACCTAGAAAAATTCAAAAAAATTTATATTTAGGTTATTTCATACATGCTTTCGTATGATTTTTTTTTTTGAAAAATTTATAATATTTAATATACTTGCTTTAAAAAGTTATTATTCATCCGAGTTTTGACTTTCAAAATAAATGTATCAAATGATGTTATTTGTAGCTCAAAATTTTTGTGTAGAATGTGCATGATATATAGATAATTGATATATAGTCCGAATTTTTATTTGAATATTTTTAATATTTATTGTATTTTTTCAACTTAAAAATAGGTTGAAATCGTGAAATAAATAGAAAATTAAGAAATTAAATGATATAATGAACCTATACTGATTTCTAATAAAGTATAATAATGTTGAGATAGGTTAAAATCAATTTTGTGCAAAAAGAATCATAATTGGGTATTTTAGTATAATAGAGGTAAAATCATAATTTTGAATATATAGACAATAAATCAAAACACTGAAACTAAGTGATGAATGGATTCTTTATATTTTTAGGAGTTTATAAAAATTTTCAGGGAATCATTTGGTGACCCGAGCTAATTACTACGAATTTACGTAGTAAAATAGCTTACTTTACAAATCTGGACATATTTCAAGTAATAAGAGGTTAAATATGATAAATAATACAATAAAAACTACCTATACATGTCTTGTTTGGGTTTGATAAAAAAAAAGGTATATTTTTAATATATTAATGATATTTTAATTACCGGGATACACTATAAGGATATTAGGTTAGACAATACATATATTATAGGGTTATATTGACAAATTAGGCAAAATACAGTTTAATAATATAAAATACATATAATACGATAATATTTATTTAGATACGTATAACTGTAGTAAAAACTCAAACTACCCGTTAAAAGTCATCTCTAGAAATAGGATTCGTAATACGTATCGTTAGGTCTGTACAAACCCAATAATATTATTTTTACTAATATCGGACTATCCTAGGTAATATAATCTATAACTCTATAGTATTACTAAAATTTAGGTATTATGATAACCTTACTAGAATTAAAATGTAACTTAACCAATCAAAAGTATATTTCGATATGATAGAAATGATATATAATACGTAATAGTATAAATTATGTATATCATTAATAATTAAAACTTAACTCGATATATATATAATAAAACTACATATTATGGTGATAATATATTCTTATATATATAACTGTTTTAGATAAAACCCTAATATTTTCGTAACTATTACGAAAACTAAATTTGGATTTTATGTATATAGGATTCTTCGATGGTCAAACTATTGATAACCCGAATCTTCCGTAGTGAGCTTCTAAACAGGTAAGTTGGGATTATAGCTTTACTGCTTGTTAGAATACTATATTAAAGTATCTGGAGACTTAAGAGTACTTCTATTTATGTTTGTAATTAGTTATTTGTGTACGTGCCATATGTATCTGTGATATTTAATTGTGACAAGAGTTGAACTCCTTGGTGTGTTATTATGCATGTTTGCATTATTTCTATATTGTATGAACTTGTTTAGTCATCCCTAATTACAACTAATGATTATTTGACTATAACAAAACTAGAAATGTATAACACCCGTTAAGAGAAACAATTAGGAGTGCCAGGCTAAATATCGACTTTCTTCGATTAGAATAGCTGAAATGACCCTTTCCTTATCCCTAGTTAAACTAAGTGATAGGCGAAGAGGTTATGACAAGGGTAAGGGCCGTAGTTCGAAGGCGGTCACAAGAGGAGAGTATTATCCATTGCACAAGCTTAGGTTTAGTCTAGTTTGAGTCGCGATAAAACTTCTCAGTTCAGGTTGGAGCGGATATAATTTCTCCAACCTCACAATGAACCGAATAACATTGTGCAATGTTTCATATGATTGACTATATTGCGTTTCATCATAATTAATAACTTTACTTGTGATTGTTCAGTACTCTTTTGACTCTATCCCGCTTACTAAGCTAGTTATGTCCACATCCCCATAGATTGTTTTATAGGTACTAAGTAAAAACTAAGATATTCAGATACTGCTACCCTCAGGTTAGTATGCTATTAACTAGGAAAGTGAGGAACAAAGAATAAACTGAACCTGGGCTTTTAACCTTTCTTTTTACTTTTCTTTTGAGTTTTTAGGAAACTAACTAGAAATCCCCTAGGATACCCACTAATTTCCTAACTTATTGTAATTAATCTGCAAAACTTGTAGTTTTTAATAAACTCTTATTGTACATTATAACTCTGGATACAAGACATTTATGTAAGTATTATTGTGTTACGAAATGACAGGTTATATAGAACAAGTATTTTGTAAAGCTATACCATAAATTTGCTTATTCAGAGGGATCAGAACGGATATTTTAAGCTGATTGAGTTATGCACGCCTTGTGTAGACTACATCTACGATAGCAGCTGTGAGGTCACCTTCGATCTTAGGTTGGTTTACATGACGAAATTGTTATAACTTCTCTTGTTTGGAATGTGACAAGGCTTAACAATAAGGGAGGATATATATATTGAGAACATGAATCAGAGTCAACGACTTTTGTATGGAACTTGTACTAATTCAGGAATCTTATTATTGTGAAGTTGACAAAGGAAAAAGCTGGTTCATATTTTAATGTAAATATTATGTTGTACACATAAGATGGAATAGAATATCCAGCTGAACTTCGATGTAGCAATCCTTTTATCATGTAAACAAAGTTATCTTCTGATAAATGAGCAGGTAAGTTTACAATAGGTATTCCTATATGATGGTACATTCCATGCTAAGCCGAGATATGACAACAACAAAACAATTCCTAATATGAACAACATATATAAAGTCATTCAACCATTAAAATTGTTTTCGAATTTTAGCTAATTTTCTTAGAGCTAGAGACTCAAAAGGATTATGATAAAGTGTATAAGGATTAGAAGATAAAAATTGTTGATCGATGATTGATTAGCAAGTGCACTTGTCAAATTATAATATAGTAGACTAGCAAAGTCCAAGTTGTCAACCTCTCAAGGACTATACACACAACTTACTCTCGCTCTACTATTTTACTTACAAAGAAATATCAAACTTTCAATTGCAAAACAAAACAATTAAACTCTAATGATTAAAGGAGAAATAAAATTAAATAATGATCGATTAAGAATGCAATAAACAAAATATGAAACCATAAACAATTATATGGATATGTAGAATTTACTTCACCAAGAAATTAACATACGATAATTCAAAAGATTTCTAATTTTTTCCCTACTCTTATTAACCAAGAAAATTCAATTAATGAGTTAATAGGAATAGCTTCACTTATTTACTCCTAACTCTAATTATACTTTATAGGAATCGCTTCTGCAATACAGTAAATTCATATAGCACTAAGAGATGGAATTTCCTTAACAAATATTATAGTAAAATCCAAAAGAATCATATAACTTATCGCTAAGAATATAGAAAGTTGTCTTCAATTGCAATAGATGTTATTATACACCGGGGTCTCACGACCTCAATGTACAATATCAAATAATTAGATTGAAACTCTAGAAATAACAACATAATTCAATGAAAAACACATGATTGAATTAACAAGAAATAGGGAATTTCATCAGAATAAAACAAAGTACGCATGTTACATGTTAATTTAAGGATTCACAAGTTTAGATATTTACAACTTACGCTATAATCATGTTAAAAAGATAATTATGCAATAAAATCACGAAATCTAAAAATGAAAATCCTTAAGAACAATAACCCCTCTTCTCATTTTCTATATCTTCCTTCCCTCCCTTGAATGAGTATTTGACTTCCTCTTTAAAAGGTATAAAAATGACTCAAATATGGAAGTTTCTAAATGTTACGGTATGACTACGAATTAGGAACACCAGCATAAACATAGGCATATACTTTAAACATGTTCTCCTTGTAATAATTTTTAAAGAATCCCATGAAAATTCTTGATGAGAGGATCATAGCCATAAAATATAGGTGTGTTCTTAGGCGTAATCTTCTCTCGAATCTGATCTTTAACAAAATCTTCTTCTGAAGATTGCTATCTCTAATGGGTTCTTCAAAATAAGTGAAATTCTTCTTAAAACTTAGATGATTTTCATTTTTTTCACTTCAGTAACTCTTCTAAGTTCTAAAATCAACAAATTACTCATCTAAGTATCAAAATCACTTAAAACCACATGAAAATTGAAGAAAATCGGTATAAAATACAACAATAAATATATGTAAATTCACACCTATCAAATCTCCCTAAACTTAAAAATTTTCTCATCGCCAAGTGAATCAATCAATCATTCCTTATCAAGGAAAGAAAATTGGACAAAGAATATTAGCTCAACTTATTACCATTCAAGATATAATTGAAAAAAAATCACATTTAACCTGAAGTAAATTAAGGATCAAATCTTCATAAGTCCATGTACCCTTGTAAAGCTTCACCGAGTACTTCTAGCTATTTGCATAATTTATTTCCATTCACTTGATTAATATACAAAAGATACAAATATCGAATTTGATAGCTAATCAATATAAATCAAAGTTTATCTACACTATTTAACCAAGGATTCATCCTTTAATTAATTATTTTTCATGTGATTGGGCAAAAACCATGCACGAACCATTTACACTTAGCTAGTATGTATACAAGCCTCTCATTAATCTTGCCAAGCATTATAATGAAGAGCCAACATATTTTGTATCTACTCATCTCTCGCTCATTCCCCTGGTATGTAATGTTGTTAGAAAGCTTTTAATTCAATTTTAATTCCTTTAATATAGCACAATTATATTGGCAACAGGAAAGAACCTTACTCTTCTAACGAACTAAGGTCGATCCTTACCATTTTGTTCTTACGTTAATAGCGTAAGAGAACATTGCTCCTCTAATGGACTAAGGTAAACCCTTATTAACTTAGCCAATTTCTTTTGATTTTTCAAAGAAATACAAAAGACAAGTTTCATCTACTTACTTGCTCAAGATTATAGAGCTATAATGATAGGGATTACGAACCAATCACCTGCTCTCGAGCTTGAAGACTCACCCATATGGTTTGTCAAGCTGTCCAAGGAGAGTTGAACTCAAAAGATTGATCCTATCTCCAGTCCGACGTGTCGAATTACTTTTCTCTCCAACTCGTTAAGGAGAATCCTAAAGTAACTAACCTATTGTCGAGCCAACCCCTTTGCAACACCAATCCAAAGTTAAGCATCAAACTTGCCTGCTACAAACTTGATACATTATCGAGGAAAAGCTTTCGTGAACTCGAGCTAACTAACTAAGGCCAACTAGGCAATGGGCCATCTTTAGAACCAATCTTTCCTCAATCCGGAACATCTTAGCTGCTAAGCATCCAAGCTTAACCTAATCTACTCAGAACCTATTCTACTCAGCAAACAGCATCATTAAGACCATATAATGGATAGTTAACATCCCCCTTTTTCTTACAACCGTCCCAAATATCCTTTCTTTTTTTTTTTTTTGTCCAACTACAACTCTAGCCTTGTAATTTATTCATTTTTCCTTTTTTTGTAAGAATCCTTTTTGGTAATTTACATGTACCTAGGACTTACCCTACTTTGTATCAATAGCAATAGTGAATGACAATTGAATTTTAAATATCCCTTTCTTATGTGAGCTAAGTATCTTTGCTTACTCTTGTTTGCTCTTATATAGTCCACTGTGAGCATGGATTTGTGTTGAGTACCCTTCGGTTACACTTGTGTATCATATTAAGTGTGACTTGAGCTTGTATAAGGCGTTGGTGCATCATTTCCACCATCAATGTAAGAGGACCCCACTCAACCTTCAACTACTATTTAGTTTTCAGACCATCTTGTGGTTCGAACCTATACCCTCGCGGCTTACATGATATTAGACATCGCGTTTTCCCTTCCCAACGATCTATATTATCTTGCTATCAGAACTTGGCTACGTTTAAGAAAGTTTCTATTATTTATACTCTGAGTGGTTTACTACTGCTAAAGGTATTTTTTAAGAATCTATTTATTATTGTTGTGAGTATCTAAAGAGTATTTAGAGTTTAAGAAACTTTGTGCTTTATTTTCCCCTATTTCTTGCTTGCAAAACAGAATGTGTGCACATTTTGCTTGGTTCTTTGTGTGTTGGGTTCTAATAGCTATAATGTTATGTTGTTTTGTTGTTTCTTGAAGAGAGAGGAATTTTGTGTTGTATTTCAGCTATTAGTAAACAATAATGTCTAATTCTAGTGATTAAGAAACCCTAGAAAACCAACAGAGTGGTGCTCAAAATAGCCAAAGTCAATAAGAATGCTTTACATCTCAATTTGTAAGTGACCAAATGGATAGACTTACTCACCCGGTGGCTAGTTTGGTGACTACCATAAATGAAGATAAACAACGGACCAGAAATGAACCCTACAAAGGACAAGCCAATAAACAACCTAAGAGACACAATGGCTGTTACATTCAAGTTAATGCCCCTGTTTAACCACACTGAGCTAAAGGAGTAGGTCAAGTTGTTGTACTCTGAATAGTGTTAAAAGAAATCAAAGAGGAAGATGAGGAAGTAAGTGATGAAGAGGATGAGTATTATGAACTTGAGGAAAGGAATATCCAAGCTCCTAGAGTGGAAAGGCAAATAATGCATATCCTTAGTTTTTTTAGAAGTGGTGATATCGAGGACTACCTAAACTAAATAGATAAGATTGAGAAGCAGTTAAGTGCCATGAGGTACCTGACAATGCTAAGGTCAGACTTATTACACTAGAGTTTAATAGTTATGCTACTCTATGGTTAAAAAATTTGTAAGCCACTCAAAGAAGAGAAGGGGAACAAATAGTTAGGAATTGAGATGAAATAAAGAGAGTTATGAGAAGAAGATTTGTTTCTTGCTACTACTTGCAGGATACATTCAAAAGTTATGAGAGTTAAGGTAAGAAGGATTGATGCACACATGAAGGAATTCTAGATTTTAATGACCCGATGCGAAGTTGTTGAGTCCAAAGACCGAACTATATCCCAATTCATTAATAGGCTAAAGTATGAGATTGGAGATATTCTAGAGACCATGGATGTTTATTCACTTGATGAAGCTATACAAGCTGCACAAAGAATCGAAAGGTGCCGAATAGGAAGATTCTAAGCTCCTATTAGCTGACCTACTACTAGTCAACCTGTTCCAAGCAGTGGAACCAAACAAGATTACTAAGGTCCAACCTGCTTAAACCATCCAAGCTAAGGAGAAAGAGATCCTAAGGAAATTTGAGAAAGGATAGGGCTTATGAAGAAAGACTAGTGAGATCACATGCTTCAAGTATTAAGGGATTAGACACATGGCCGTACAATATCTAAATAGACGAGTAATGGTGATTAAGGGAAAGATATCGACCATTGAAGTCGACAATACTAATGAAGAGATTGAGGGCCCCAAAGAATCTATACACCTAGAGTAGTCTGAAGAAGAAGAGATCATTTATAGTGAAGAAGGTAATGTTATGCCTACAACCTTGGTGTTGAGGAGAACGGTGAGTATGAGTCTTGTACCTAAAGATGAACAGCAAGAAAATTTATTCCACATTGGTTATGAAGTAAATGGGTTGTTATGTGCCTTAATTATCAATAGTGACAGCTGCACCAACACAACATCTGCTTTCATGGTCTAGCAATTAAAGTTGTTGACCAAGCCATACCTTAAGCCTTATAAACTATATTAGCTTTGTAACAAGGGAGCCCTACAAGTAAATAAACAAGTGACTGTATTGATCAACATTAGAAACTATCGAGATGAAGTGCTCTGTGATGTTGATAACTCTGATTTTAAACATACTTCACATGGTGATTTTATAGTATTTCCCATATATTTTTGGTTTTCTTTAAAGAAATTGATACTTAATTGAGTAAAATTTTGATTTTAAGGTTTAAACGCGTTCTAGGATTGAAAACGAATAAAATGAATCAAGTTTCACTCAATTTGGAGTTCAAATAAAGAAGTTATGAAGTTTTGAAGTTACACAGTCTGAGACATGACCATATCTCCAGGCTGTGTCCATGCAAGAAAATTTGCTAGGGTCAGAAAGTTACATGACCTGGGGACACGGCCATGTACTAGGCCGTGTCTGGTAATGAAAATGAAAACCTTTCAATATACTATAAAAGAACATATTAGGGTTTCACAAGACATATGAGACATTAGAGAAGAGAAGAGAAGAGACTTGAGGAGAAGGAGAAGAAAAAGGCGAGAGCAAAACCAACTTCAAGATCGGAGAGATTTTTCATCAATCAAAGGGGTTTTTCATGTTTATTTTATGTTTTTGATGGAACTCGTTTTTAGTTTCATTATGATAGCTAAGGATTCGTGTATTTAGGATTATGGAACCTAGGGTTTCATATGACTCTTGAGTTGATTTATAATTCACAATAAAGTTTCTATCTTTGCTTGCTTTCAATTATGTTGTTTAATTGTTAATTGATATTTCTAGAATATCAATTTATGATATTATGCATGTTGATTGAGAAATTACATGTGTAATTAGATCTTTACATAATTAGAGAGAATTACATGTATACTTAGAAATAAGATACATGTTTCTTCCGGAAAGTTAATTATTTGTGTTGGAATTCATTATACATTAAATTAATTATAAATTATATTACTAAGTGAAGAGATTCTGGTAAATAATTTAGGATTAGGGTTAATATGCTTGAGAAAGGTATTAATTTTAATTGTGAATCCGTCCGGTCAAGAATAATAGAAATTGAATTGAATATATTAAAAGCGGTCACATGTTAAACACTAGAGGAAATAATTCCTAAATACATTATCGTATACTTGAAGTCGTTCTTAGTTTTATTGCTTTCTAAATTGCTTAATTAAGTCCCATAATTAGTTTAGTTTGTTAATTTCAATATTTTTAATTCATTCAACTCATCACAATTTTCTAATTAGATAATAGAGCTAAGGTTAATATTAGTACTCAAAGTCTCTGAGGGATCGACTCGGACTCACATCCGCTATATTAATACTGATAGGTGTACTTGCCTGATATCAAGTTTTTAACGCGGTTGCCGGGGATTTTCGATATTAAGAACACTAGTTGCTTTATTACTTTGACCATTTCTTTTTCTTTTGTTTTCATTGTTTATTTTCATTAGCTAGAGCTTGAATTGATTCTATATTTCTTACCCTTGTAGTGCATGACTCGAAGCAACCCGGAAGATTTGGTAAAACCTGATCCTGAAATTAAGAGAACTGCCCTTCAAAATTTGAGAGTGTGACCTAGACAAATTGAAGCTACCATAGAAGACGAGTTAATCGTTGAGATTAAGGAAGAGGGTGAAGAGGCCAACGCTCAATTCATTGAGCAAGAAGATCCACTGCACGTGGCTAAGAATGGTAATGAAGCTCGGACCATGTCCGCCTATTCAAGGCCTACACTTATTGGAGCTGACTCTAGCATTGCACGGCCAACCGTCGCGACTAACAACTTCTAAATTGTACCTAACATCATATAAATGGTGCAACAATATGTTCAGTTCGACGGTCTCCAATATAAAGATCCTAATGCCCAAATCTCTCGCTTTCTAGGGATTTGTGATACATTTAAAATCAACGAAGCCACGGATGATGCCATCCGACTGCGGTTATTTCCTTTTTCCTTGAGGGGTAGAGCAAAGCAGTAGTTGAACTCCTTACCACAAAATTCAATCACAACTTGGAATGAATTGGTAAAGAAATTTTTAGAGAAGTACTTCCCACCTACGAAGACCGTCAAACTTCGAAACAACATTTCTTGTTTTGCTCAATTCGAAGCGGAGACTCTATATGACACTTGGGAGCTATTCAAGGACTTGCTCAAGAGGTGCCCACATCATGGCCTTCCACTATGGATGCAGATTCAGACCTTCTATAATGGTCTCAATTTATCTACGAGACAGATGATTGATGCATCCACAGGAGATACTTTGAACAAAAAGACACCTGAGCAAGCACAAAACCTGATTGAAGGAATAGCGATGAACAATTATCAGTAGGAAAGCACTAGAGCCAAGAAAAAGGCTATGGGAATTTATGATGTGGACTTGACCACTGCTCTGGCAACCAAGGTGGACCTATTGAGTAAGAAGATTGATGCACTCTTTGTTCGACCTCAACAAGTGCAATCAGATGTAAGTAACTTTAGTATGCAGAGGTATGGAGCACAAGAACAATTAGAACAGGTAAATTATCTAGGAAATCCACCCAAGCAACAAAATAACCCCTACAACAATACCTATAATCCCGGATGGAGGAATCACCCCAATTTCTCATGGGGAAATCAAAACCAAGGCCAATAGAAGACTAACTATGGCCCACCTGGATTTCAGAGACCATTCCCACCTCCTCTTCCTCAAGAAAAGAAGTTCAGTATGGAAGAACTTCTCGTAAAATATATTCAAGGCAATGAGGCTCGCTTATCCAACGTTGAATCATCACTAAGGAATCAAGAGGCTTCAAATCGCAACCTTGAGAACCAAATTGGTCAACTTAAGAAGCTAATCTCTGAAAGACCGCAGGGAACGCTACTGGGGAATACAGAACCTAATCCAAAGGAACATGTCAAGGCAGTGACACTTCGAAGTGGGAAGGAGATGCAAACTGAGAGGAAGGTTAGCGAGGAGACTAGTAAGAGTAAGGAGGGGACGAAAGCAACAGAAGACGTAAAGTCATCAAAGGTGAAGGAATACAACCACCTATCCCATATCCCCAAAGACTCAAGCAAGATCGCAATGACCAACAATTTAGTAAGTTCCTTGACCTCTTTAAATAATTGCATATTAACTTACCTCTTATTGATGCCCTGTCACAGATGCTGAAGTACGCTAAGTTCTTGAAAGATTTGTTATCCAATAAGAGGAAGCTTGAGGAGCTTTCTACAGTCATCTTAGGTGGAGAGTATTCAGCGATCGTGCAAAACAAGTTGCCCAAGAAGCTAAAAGACCCAGGAAATTTTACAATTCCTTGTCATATTGGTAACTTGTTAATTGACAAAGCTTTAGCTGATTTAGGCGCTAGCATCAATTTAATGCCTTATAAATTTTTCAAGAAACTAGGATTAGGGGAACCCAAGCCCACACGCATGAGCTTGTAATTAGCTGATAGATTTGTAACGTATCCTAGAGGTATTATTGAGGATGTATTAGTCCAAGTGGGTAAATTTATTTTTCCACTTGATTTTGTGATATTGGATATGGATGAAGATTTTGAGTTGCCCCTTATCTTAGGTAGACTATTCTTAGCTACCGCTGGGGCTATCATTTATGTTAATGATGGCAAGCTCATTCTTAGAGTAGGAAATGAAGAGATCATGTTTAAAATTTCGGAGGCTATGAAAAAGTTTGTTGATCAGGATGATACTTGCTACCTTTTGGATGTTACTAACACTTTTGTTTCGAGTTATATGCAACAGGTTCTTTTTAAGGATCCGCTGGAGAGTTGCTTGCAATTAGGCATGGAAGAAGCTTCAGAAAATCCTATCAAATTCGAGGTAATAGCCCAATTGAAGGCAAACAAACCTACCTCTATAGAGAAAGGGTTTGAAGAGATTGAAAAAATGAAGGAAGCACAGTCAAAAACTTCGATTGAGGAGCCACCAGTGTTGGAGTTAAAGTAATTACCTGACCATTCGGAATATTCCTTCTTAGAGAAGGAATCCAAATTACTGGTAATTATAGCATCTAACCTAGAAGAAGAGCATAGAGTAAGGTTGCTGAAAGTATTCAAAGAGCATAAGAGGGCCATTGCTTGGAAAATATCCGATATGCGAGGTATCGATCCTTCCTTTTGTACTCATAAAATTTTGATGGAAGAAGACCATAAGCCGGCTGCACAGCCTCAGAGACGCTTGAATCCGAACATGAAAGAGGTAGTCAAAAAGGAAGTTATCAAACTCCTTGATGTAGGTATGATATACCCTATCTCTGATAGTTCATGGGTGAGTCCAGTGCAAGTAGTTCCAAAAAGAGGTGGGATGACAGTAGTCCCTAAAAGAGGTGGGATGACAGTAGTCCCTAATGAGAGGAATGAATTGATCCCAATGAGAATGGTAACAGGTTGGCATGTATGTATCGATTATAGAAAGTTAAATGACGCTACGCATAAGGACCATTTACCCTTACCTTTTATTGATCAAATGATAGAACGACTAGCTGAACATATGTTTTATTGTTTTCTAGATGGCTTATCTGGTTATTTTCAGATACCTATTGCACCGGAAGATCAAGAGAAGACCACTTTCACTTGTCCTTATGGAACCTTTGCTTACCAGAGAATGCCTTTTGGTCTTTGCAATGCACCTGCTACATTCCAGCGATGCATGTTAGCTATTTTTGATGATTTCATTGAGGACATAATGGAGGTATTTATGGATAATTTTTCAGTTTTTGGCAACTCATTTGACCTTTGTTTGAATAATTTGGACAGGGTACTTACCAAGTGTGAAGAGACCAATCTTGTCCTCAACTGGGAGAAGTGCCACTTCATGGTACAAAAGGGTATTGTGCTGGGCCATAAGATCTCACATCAAGGAATTGAAGTGGATACTGCCAAAGTGGATGCGATTGCAAGACTCCCATCTCCAACTTCGGTTAAGGCCATAAGAAGCTTTTTAGGGCATGCAGGTTTTTATAGGGGATTTATCAAGGACTTCTCGAAAATTGCTTGCCTTTTGACTAAGTTATTAGAGAAGGATGTGCCTTATGTTTTATCTCAGGAGTGTTTGAAAGCTTTCAATATCCTTAAAGAGAAACTTATCAATGCTCTAATCACGGTAATACCTAATTGGGCACTTCCCTTTGAACTTATGTATGATGCAAGTGATCACGCAATCGGGGCAGTGCTGGGGCAAAAGCGAGACAAGCACTTTCAACCAATTCACTATGCTAGCAAAACTCTTACTAATGCTTAGGAGAACTACACTACTACAGAAAAAGAGTTGCTAGTAGTTGTTTTTGCCTTTGATAAGTTTCGCTCTTATTTGCTTCTATCTAAAGTGATTGTTTATACTGATCATTCTACCCTTAGGTACTTATTAGCAAAATTAGATGAAAAACCAAAATTGATTAGGTGGATCTTGTTGCTACTAGAGTTTGATTTGAAGATCAAAGATAAAAAAGGCGCTGAGAATTTAGCAGCAGATCACCTATCTCGATTGGAGAATCCAAACTTGGAAATGCTCGACGAGAATGAGATCAAAGATGAGTTCCCTGAGGAGCGACTCTATGCCATCGCCCAGGTAAGTGATATGAAAATTCCTTGGTTCGCAGATATCGCTAATTTTTTAGCTACTAGGATTATACCGAAGGGACTCCCACACCAGCAAAAGAAGAAATTTTTTTCTGATGTAAAACATTATTTTTGGGATGATCCTTACCTGTTTAATGTATGTACAGATCATGTCATTCGAAGGTGTGTACCACACCTCAAAGGATGGAGAATTTTGAGCCACTGTCATTCGGGGCCTACAGGTGGGCATCATAATGCCAATAGGACAGCTCATAAGGTCCTAGAGGCTGGATTTTATTAGCCTACCTTATTCAAAGATTCCTAGAAATACGTTGAGATTTGTGATCATTGTCAACGAGTGGGGAATATATCTCGTAGGGATGAAATGCCACAAAAACCCATCATCGAGGTCGAGGTATTCGATGTGTGGAGGATCGATTTCATAGGTCCTTTCCCGAACTCTAATGGAAATAAATATATCCTAGTAGCTATTGACTATGTCTTTAAGTAGGTGGAAGCTAAAGCCCTACCTACTAATGATGCTAGGGTAGTAAAAAAATTCTTGAAAGGCCTATTTTCTCGATTTGGCACCCCTAAGACAATTATAAGTGATAGGGGAACACACTTTTGTAATGCTCAACTCGACCAAGTATTGAAACGTTATGGGGTTACACGTAGAATAGCCACCCCGTACCACCCCCAAAGTAGTGGCCAAGTGGAAGTTGCTAATCGCGATCTTAAGCAAATTCTTGAAAAAACTATAGAGTATCATAGGAGAGTTTGGTCAGAAAAGTTGGATGATGCTCTATGGGCATACAGATTTGCTTACAAAACCCACTAGGGACCATACCCTACCGACTTGTATATGGAAAAGCTTGTCATTTACTAGTAGAGATTGAACATAAGGCTTATTGGGCAATTAGGAGTGCTAATGTTGATTTTGAGCATGCAGGTTCTCACAGGAAACTTCAATTGAATGAGCTAGAGGAATGGCGAGCAAATGCATATGAGAACTCCAAATTATACAAAGAAAGGGCCAAAAAGTACCACGATCAGCGAATCAAACAAGGTCGACAATTTAAAGAAGGCGATCATATTCTTTTGTATAATTCTCACCTTCGTTTATTCCTGGGTAAGTTGAAATCTAGGTGGTCTGGACCATTTACAATTACACAAGTTTTCCCGTATGGGACTGTTGAAGTTACACACCTGAAGAAAGGCACATCTAAGGTAAATGGGCAACGGTTGAAGTTATACTTGAGTGGAAACTTGGAGCATGTTGGATGAGAGGAGTTTTATCTCCACCCGACAGAACCATCATGAGAAGACATATCCCGTCGAGCTATCGACGTTAACTATAACGCTTCTTGGGAGGCAACCCATGTTTAACTTTGCTTACACTATTAGTTCTTTAAGTTTATTTCATTTTATTTTTCTTTTATCTAACTTTGCTTTGCTTTGCTTCTTTTATTTGTTTCAATTTTAGTCATAGGCTTTTCCCTTTTAATTTCACTTTTATTCTTCTCTTTAGTTTTCTTTTTTTAGTTTAATTATTTTTCTTTCTTTAAGTTTCCTTTATTTTTAAATTAAATTCATGAATTTAGGATTCAATAAAAAAAAATAATAGAAAGTTGCACGGGCATGGGACACGGTCATGTCCCAGCCCCCATGTCCATCCAGGCCCCTTTAATCTGCCACACCCATAGAAAGTTACATGAGCGTGGGACACAATCGTGTCCCAACCCGTGTCCATCTAATTTTAACACGCGCCAATAGAAAGTTACACGGGCGTGGGACACGGTTATGTCCCAGCCCGTGTGCGTCTAGAATTCACGCACGAACACAGAGAGTTACACGGGCGTGGGACATGATCGTGTCCCAGCCCGTGTCCGTCCAAGTAAGACACTACCACGACAGGAAGTTACACGGGCATGGGATACGGTCGTTTCCCAGCCCGTGTCTGCCCAAGCCCTACACGATTCAACACACGCCCGATTTATTTAAACACACACATACTCTCTCACACACTTCCATACATCAACACATATTTCATGTTCTCTCTTCTCTCTTCTCTCCCTCTTCTCCTCACGATTCTTGACATTACGATTCCAGATCCAAGTAAGTTCTCCTTATTGCTTTTGGTCTATCTTCCTCATGGTTTAAGCAGTTTAGCTACTAGAAATTTCGGTCTAGGGTGCATTGGTTTTTGCATTTAGTCTGCAAATTTATTTTTTCCTTTCATAAACGCCATGCACCATTGCCTTGTGTTTCTTGATTTTAATGCCTTTATGATGCCTCATCTAGTTAGATATTCATGTATGCTCTCTCAATTCCGAATTTTGTTTGCTAATTTGCTAATCATTATTTATGCTAGTTAGGGTTAGCAGTATGAGAAAACAATTCTGGGTCATTTAGCGTCTTTTATTATGTGTTGGGACGTCTGTGTTTCAAACTAATTATAGTGTAGTGGGTCTATTGTAGAATTAGTTGGATGCATTTGCTAGCTATTTCTTTTCTACCGACTAGTTTTCCAGCTGCACTCTACATGTTTGTTTAAATGTCCCAATGAGAATTCTGTTAATATTCTTTACTGTTAATCTTATCTCCCTCTATCTTCTTGAACTACGTGTGGCAAGGATGCACGTTTTTTATTTGGTTTGTTGTTTCTTTTCAGGTATTCAATGGTGAATCATGTAAAGCTTACCGTTCGACAGAAATCTAAATTTGCGGCATCCTCTTCATCGCAAGCAGGAGAAATTGTTGAACCATTAGCCACTCTCCCTCCGATGGAGCACCCAATGCTTCAATTTAAGGAAGATTACCAGGCACAACGCTATAGTTTACTTAGGAATAAGCCTTTCAGCGAGACCTTTCATTTAGATTGGGATCTTCTTGCTCAATTGGAGCTTACCACAAAAATGAAGGAGCTCTTGGACGGTACCATTTAGGAGCATTTTTTATCTCTTGAAGCTCCAGTTTATAAAGAGCTGACCTTGGAGTTTTATGTACTTACAAACTCGATAAAGAGAGTGCTACTAGAATGGGCCCCAAACGCAAACTACATTTCACTTTGAATGGCCACCCATTCCACATGACCATAGCTCAATTGGGCAGATATCTCAGTCTCTATGAAGATAGATATACACGGACAGAAGAATTCCAACGTATCTCATGTCGTTTTCCCCATGGAGTAAAAGCAGGGATGTTTTGGAACGAGATTACTGTTGGTGATGCGTATGATCCAGCAAGGAGTAAGGCTTCTCAATTGGTCAAGCCTGAATATTGGGTTCTTCATTGGCTCTTTGCGCATACATTGACTGGCAAAGGCCTTAGCACCGGTGTGGTTTCCAACAAAGATTTCCTCTATCTGTACAGTGTTATTCATCAACATCCCATTAATCTCGCCATTAAGCTCACTGAACTTTTCAACCACCACTACACGAAAAAAAAAGGGCATATTTGTTGTGGACCCTACATTACCTTACTCGTGCAGGCCATGAGGACTAAGGTTGTCGTTTGGCCCTCACTTACCTTAGTCAATCAAGATACAACTATGCGCCTTAATTCATTCCGACAAATGAACTTATTACCAACAAGACGACAAGGTCGACACTCTCGTAGCAGCACATCTTGAGGCCAGACATCTTCAACAAGCTTTGAAGACAAATTTGATATGTTGATGTCTGAGGTTCGTTATATCAGAGAGTGAAGAAGAGGATGGTGAGGAAGAGGATGATGAGGCTAATAAGGAAGAAGCGGCTGGAGATAGTGAAGAGGATGTTGAGGGCAATGACGACGACGATGATGCCACGATGGCTAAGGCACCGTCTGATGAGGAGGATGAAGAGACAGATTCCGATCCCTCTTCTTAGTTCATATTTTTTTGTGTTCTCTTTCATTAGCCAAGGCATGTGAACTTCAATATGTAATGATGATGCTTCATCGTTTTGAACTTCTTCCCCTAATTTTCGATTGGCAGGGAAGTATTAGTTTCTTTTTCAGTACATATATTTCCTTTTTCCCTATGCAGATTTTTCTTGTTTTATTTCTTGCTGTTATGTTTTATTTTTTAGTCGTACACTGAAGACACTGTACGTTATTAAGTGTGGGGAAGGGATATATATGAATTTGTTACTGTTTAGGATACCAATTATTCACATTTGACCCAATTAATTTTTAAGTTAACTTGCAATAGGTGATTAACAAGTGTTAAGCCAAATCAACTGTGTCATCTTGATCGTTATTGATCTTATTATACTTTACTAGAATTGATTAGTCAAATCTGTGGAGGGCAAAGTTACGGGTTATTTAGCTTAGGACTTTGAGACTTGAGATTGGAGCAACATCACTAGTTGAGAGTTAGTCATGGTTATTTTTAAAATTTACTTTTATATATACCTTTCTATTAGAAATTTTTAAGAGTCCTATAATTTTTAGCAAACAAACAAATGAAATTCTTCTTTTGAGAAACCCCTGAAAAATCACAATGATTGGAGATTAAAAGTAATAACAAGTGTATGAATAGAAAAAATTAGTAAGGATTTGTCTTGGTCCGTCAGAAGAACGAGATTGAGTACCAATGCCAATTCAAATGAAAAAAAAAATTGATATGGATCAACCTTGGTCCGTAAGAAGAGCAAAGTTCTTTCCCGCTATCAATATAAGGAATAAGTTGGTATGGATCGGTCTTGGTCCGTCAGAAGAGCGAGATTCTTTCCCTCTACCAACACAATTGTGCTTAAATAAGGTAAATTTAAAAGACCTCTCAACAAAAGCATGAACTAAGGGGATGATCAGAGGATGAGTGGATGTAAAATGTGTTTGTTTTAGATTAAGGTGTATGGTGAGATGGAAGAGAGAATTGTATACACTTTAATCAAATGGACAAAATTTGTATAACTCTTTCTCGATTGGCGAGATGTTAAATCCAATTTTTAGCTTAAGAATCCTTGGTTAAATGGCTCTGGTAAACTTTGATTTTCATAAATTAACTAGTGAACTCTAGTATTAAGTATTGTTGGAGCATTCGAAAATGGTCAGATGAAATTGGTTAACTTTATTATTGCAAGTTAGTTGAGAATGATTTCCTTACTTTTCTACTGGTTAAGTGTATTCGTTTACCGATTTCCTAAATAGTGATAAATTTTGTTAAACGTTTCTTGTCCCGAAAGTTTTGTTTTCATTTATTTGCTTGAGGACAAGCAAAATGCTCAAGTGTGGGGAAATTCAAAAACTTGATATCAGGCAAGTGCACCTATCAGTTTTAATATAGCGAATGTGAGTCCGAGTCGATCCCTCAGAGACTTCGAGTACTAATATTAACCTTAGCTCTATTATCTAACCAGAAAATTGCAATGAGTTGAATGAATTAAACATACTGAAATTAACAAACTAAACTAATTATGGGACTTGATTAAGCAATTTAGAAAGCAATAAAACTAAGAACGACTTCAAGTATGCAATAATATATTTAGGAATTATTTCCCCTAGTGTTTAACATGTGACCGCTTTTAATATATTCAATTCAATTTCTATTATTCTTGATCGGACGGATTCACAATTAAAGTTAATACCTTTCTCAAGCATATTAACCCTAATCCTAAATTATTTGCCGAAATCTCTTCACTTAGTAATATAATTTAGAATTTCATTAATGTATAATGAATTCCCATACAAATAATTAACTTTCCGGAAGAAACATGTATCTTATCTCTAAGTATACATATAATTCTCTCCAATTATGTAAAAATCTAATTACATATGTAATTTCTCAATCAACATACATAATATCATAAATTGATATTTCAAAAATATTAACTAACAATTAAACAATATAATTGAAATCAAGCAAAGATAGAAACTTTATTGAGAATTATAAATTAACTCAAGAGTCACATGAAACCTTAGGTTCCATAATTCTAAATATACGAATTCTAAGCTATCATAATGAAACTAAAAACGAGTTCCATCAAAAACATAAAATAAAACATGAAAAACCCCTTTGATTGATGAAAAATCTCTCCAATCTTGAAGTTGGTGTTGCTCTCGCCTTTTTCTTCTCCTTCTCTTCAAGTCTCTTCTCTTCTCCAATGTCTCATATGTCATGTAAAACCCTAATATGTCCTTTTATAGCGTATTGAAAGGTTTTCATTTTCGTTACCAAACACGGTCTGAGACATGGCCGTATCCCCAGGTCGTGTAACTTTTGAACCCTGGCAAATTTTCCTGTATGGATACAGCCTGGGGACATGGTCATGTCCCAGACCGTGTCTGGTAATGAAAACAAAAACCTTTCAATACGCTATAAAAGGACATATTAGGGTTTTATATGACATATGAGACATTAGAGAAGAAAAGAGACTTGAAGAGAAGGAGAAGAAAACGGCGAGAGCAACACCAACTTCAAGATCAGAGAGATTTTTCATCAATCAAAGGGGTTTTTTATGTTTTATTTTATTTTTTTGATGGAACTCGTTTTTAGTTTCATTATGATAGCTTAGAATTCGTGTATTTAGGATTATGGAATCTAGGGTTTCATGTGACTCTTGATTTAATTTATAATTCTCAATAAAGTTTTTATCTTTGCTTGATTTCAATTATGTTATTTAATTGTTAGTTGATATTTTTGGACTATCAATTTATAATATTATGTATATTGATTGAGAAATTACATATGTAATTAGATTTTTACATAATTAGAGAGAATTACATGTATACTTAGAGATAAGATACATGTTTTTTCTAGAAAGTTAATTATTTGTATGGGAATTCATTGTACATTAATGAAATTCTAAATTATATTACTAAGTGAAGAGATTCCGGCAAATAATTTAGGATTAGGGTTAATATGCTTGAGAAAGGTATTAACTTTAATTGTGAATCCGCCCGATCAAGAATAATAGAAATTGAATTGAATATATTAAAAGCGGTCACATGTTAAACACTAGGGGAAATAATTCCTAAATATATTATTGCATACTTGAAGTCGTTCTTAGTTTTATTGCTTTCTAAATTGCTTAATCAAGTCCCATAATTAGTTTAGTTTGTTAATTTCAGTATGTTTAATTCATTCAACTCATTGCAATTTTTCGGTTAGATAATAGAGCTAAGGTTAATATTAGTACTCGAAGTCTCTGAGGGATCGACTCGGACTCACATCCGCTATATTAAAACTGATAGGTGCACTTGCCTGATATCAAATGTGTTGCCCATAAGTGCATCTTATATTCTGCTTGGACAACTATGGATGTTTGACTAAAGTGTGATATACAATAGGAGAAAGAACACATGTTCCTCGGAGCATAAAGGTAGAAAGGTGAAGTTGAGCCCTATGACTGTTGAACAAGTTAAAAGCATGTAAGCTTAATTTTCTAAGTTTTGAAAAAAGAGGCTTTAGTGATGACCTAAGCTGAGTTGAAAAGAGAAATGAAGCTTAAAGAGTCAACTTATCTGCTAGTCAAAAGGTTACTTGAGATGAGAGGATTAAAGGAGGAGCTGCAACTTGCCGAAGTGAGAACCTTATTGGATGAGTTTGTCAACATGTTCCCATGTAAGCTTCCAAAAGGTCTGCCTCTTATCTGAGGCATTAAGCATGCAATTAACTTACAGCCAAGAGTTATACTACCAAACAAGCCTACTTATAAGTTGAATCCTAAATAAGCTGCTAAGCTACAATAGCAAGTAGATGAGCTGACTGAGATAGTGTACGTACAAAAGTCCTTTAGCCTCTGTGTCATACTAGCTTTGTTAGTACTGAAAAAAGATGGGACATGGAGAATGTACGTAAATAGCTAAGTAATCAATCACATTACCTTCAAATATCGGTACCCCATTCCAAGGCTTGATGAGCTTAATGGAGCAAGAGAATTCTCTAAGATTGATCTCAAATCTAAATACCATCAAATCCAAATGCGAGAAGGAGATGAGTGGAAAACTACTTTTAAAACCTGCCATAGATTATATGAATAGCTTGTGATACCATTCGACCTATCAAATGCCTCAAGCATATTCATGAGGCTAATGGACCATGTGCTCCGAGAATTTGTTGAAAAGCTTGTTGTTTTTCTATTTCAATGACATGCTTATTTATAATCCTGATTTGGAAACTTACTGTAAGTACCTCTGAATAGTCTTTTCCAAACTTTGAGTTGAGAAGCTTTATGGCAACTTGAGGAAATGTGACTTCCATTGACCCGAAGTAATCTTTGTAGGATTTGTAGTAAGTGGTGATGGTATAAGAGTGATTACTGAATAGCCCATGCCAACCTGTTCAGCTAATGTGCGAAGCTTCCATAGCCTAGCATCATTTTATCATCAATTTATAAGGAATTTTAGTACAATTGTGGCCCCAATCACTAAGTTATCCAAGAAGATTGTTAAGTTTAGGTTGGTAGAGAAGGAGTATAGGAGTTTTGAAGAGGGAAAGGAAAAGCTAATTACCACCCTATCTTAGCTCTATTGAGCTTTGACAAAGTGGTTGAAGTAAAGTGTAATACATCTAGACTAAGCATAGGTGTTGTACTGATGTAGGATGGCCAATCTATTTCCTACTTCAATGAAAAGCTTAGAAGAGCTACACTCGATTATTTTGTATATGATAAGGAGTTTTACTCCTTGATCCAAGCCTTGACTATATGGCAACACTATCCTACCCAAAGAATTTGTGATCTACATTGATCATGAATCTTTAAAATATCTAAAAAGCCAGCCCAAGTTGTCTTGAAGATAAGCTAAGTTGGTAGAATTTATGGAGGGATTTTCATATGTCCTAAAGTACAAGAACGGTAAGAATAATATAGTGGTTGATGTCCTATTGAGACGATATTCCTTCTTTATCGAACTACAGATCTGATTACTGTTGTTTTCTATGATTAAGGGTTTATATGTTAAGGAATCGCACTT
The DNA here is from genome assembly GCA_024138005.1 of Lumnitzera racemosa. Classification (NCBI taxonomy): domain Eukaryota; kingdom Viridiplantae; phylum Streptophyta; class Magnoliopsida; order Myrtales; family Combretaceae; genus Lumnitzera; species Lumnitzera racemosa. The sequence goes on from JAMXBC010000011.1 coordinate 26,098,312, forward strand.
TGGATCCATTTATGCACAATGTGAAGATGGTTAATCACTTGATGATCCATCCTCTAGATTCGTTTGGCTAAAGGTGAAGAAGGATGTCCAAGCTGCAGTAGAAAGGTGTGCTACCTGCAAAAAGGCAAACAACCAAGCCAAGCAAGGACAATTTTACCATCGCTAATCCTAACTAAACTATGATCTAAGTTGAACATAGACTTTATATTAGGATTGCCAAGGACATCTCGAGGGAAGGACTTCATCATGGTGATCGTGGACTGATTTAGTAAGATGGTACACTTCATGCTCTACTCTAAGACTAACAACACTTCAACTATCTCTTTTCTTTTCCTATAAGAGGTCATCAAACTTTATGGAGTGCTTAGAGCCATTGTTTTAGATCGAGACTCGAAATTCATGAGCTATTTCTAAGGACCCTATGGAAGTGAATGGGAACCAAACTGTTGTTCAGCACATCCTATCATCCATAGACAAACAGACAAACCGAAGCTATTAACAAAACCGTAGCAACTTTACTTTGAGTTGTTGTTAGTTCGAACATGGCCAATTAGGACCTGTGCTTACTTATAATTGAGTTCTCCTACAACAAGACCACTTACAATGTCACGAGTATGTCACCATTTGAGATTGCCCATAGGTTCAACCCTAAACTTCCACTAAACCAGGCACCCCTTCCAAGCTAGGATGATTATCAACTAGCTATAACATTTAAGTTGAGCTGTTACGAAGCTCAAGAGACGAAGCCAAGGATGAAAGAACAGAGAATTTCAATTAGGTGACTAGATTTAGATCCACCTCTAATGGGTTCCAAGAGACTAATCGAATAAGCATGAACTCTCACATTGTCCACTTTATTTGTTCTGCCCTGCTGCATTACTTTGCTCACTCTATTATGTTGTTCTCTTCTATTACATCTTACTCTACCTTGCTCTACCGTATTATGTTTGCTTAGCCAAGTTAAGTTGGTTCGGTCGGGTCATGTCTACTCAGCCAGGTCAATCTGCTCAGCCAACTTAGATCAGCTTAGCTAGGTTATGTCTACTTAACCAAGTTATGTTGGCTCGGTCAAGTCAGGTCAACTCAACCAGTTTAGATTGGCTCGACCAGGTCAGGTCAACTCGATTAGGTCAAGTCAACTTGGCTAGGTTAACTTAGCTCAGCCAGTTTAGGTTGGCTTGATTAAGTCAAGTCGATTCGATCATGTCAGGTCAGCTCAACTAGGTTTGCACGTCTAAGATGGTGGACTTTAAAATTACTTATTTATGTTTTATTTACTAAATTACCGTTATATTTTATTTTGTATTTACTGGACTACGACTAGCGCATCCTTTACTTTATTTTATTTACGTAATTGTTACTATGTATAAATAGTCCATACTTGTAGGGTTTTAAAGACTTATCACACTTATAACATTTCAATGAAAAACCCTTTGAATATTTCCTTGTGAAAGCTCTCCTATCTCATTCTTATTAATCCTTTTAGTAAAGATTGTGGCAAACAATTCCAATTTATACTTTGTACATAATATCAAGGTAGAGATTAGGTCATGTAGTGTTCATTTGGTGCGTCATATCCTCACGGGTAGCTCGTGAATTCGCTAAACTTGATCTCATTTTCCTTTCCTTGATATTTCAAAGGACCTACTTAATTTTCTACATTAAGACTTACTGATAACTAAGCTCTTAGGCACATCAACCTCGGTAAAGAATGATTCCCAGGTATGAAGGAAAATAAGTTATCTCCTAGAGTCGATAGACCCTTTAAGGTGCTTGAAAATATCAATTCTAATGCGTACATGATTGAATTACTTGAGGACTATGGGGTCTCAAACTCTATCAACGTTGTCGACCTCCATCCGTATGTTCTCAAAGAAGAGCAACAAGTACTCAAGCCAGATTTAATCCTAAATCTCAAATAACCCGAAAGGGATGATAGGGATCACAAACCAATCACTTGCTCTTAAGCCCGAAGACTTGTCCACATGGTTTGCTAAGCTATTTAATAAACTTAGAAGAGCGATCCTATCTCCAATCTAACATGCCAAATTACTTTGCTCTCCACCTCATTAAGGAGACTCCTAAGGTGACCGACCTGTTGCTAAGCCTATCCTTTTGCAACACTAATCTAAAATCAAGCACCAAACTTACTTTCTACCAAATATATACATTATTGAAGCTGAGCTTCCCTAAACCCAAGCTGACTAGCTGAGGCTAACTAAGCAATGGGTCATCTCTAGAACCAATCCTTCCTCAATCTAGAACATCCAAGCTGCCGAGCATCTAACCCCAACTTGATCTGCTTAAAACTTGTTCAGCTCGGCAAATAGCATCATTGGGACCACATAATAGACAGTTGATACGTACACCCTTTTTTTTTTACATCTGTACTGTCCTTTTGTACCCAAATATCCCTTTTTTTTAATCTAATTACAACTCTACTCTTGTAATTTATTCATTTTTCCTTTTCTAGTAGGAATCTTTTTTGTAATTTACATATACCTAAAACTTGTCTTAATTAAGCCATATAAATACTTGTAATTTGTATCAACCGCAATAGTGAATGACAATTGAATTTCGAATATCCCTTTCTTGCGTGAGCTTAGTATATTTGCTTACTTTTGTTTGCTTTTATCTAGTCCATTGTAAGCTTGGATTAGTGGCAAATACCTTCTGGTCACACTTATGCGTCATATCAAGTATAACCTAAGCTCGTGTGAGGTGTTAATGCATCATATCTATTGTCAATGCATAAGACTCCTACTCAACCTTCAATTAACATTTAGTTTTTAAACCATCTCATAGTTTGGACCCACCCGCTTGCGGTTTGTATGATGTTAGATGTCATGTGTTACTTTCTAGGTGATCCGTATCATCTAAAGACAAAAACAAATAAAGGACAATCATACATCCAAACAAGCACTATTTAGACATCATGTTGCTGATCAAAATTAGGTTGTAAATTAAAATAATTAAGGGGTTAAAAAGAACGTGATTGGTTTCCTAAATGGCAATGAGCAATATACTTACATGCTATACCTCTTCCCTACACATAATTTAGTACATCGTTCCCAATGTGCTTACAATAAAGCGTACTAAGGATATGTATTACAATAAAAGCATAATAGGAAAAAGTATGGGAGAGAAATGAAACTCCCTTAGGATAAGTGTAAATGGTGAGTTTATAGTCCATGTAAGTCGTCATTGGAGAAAGTCATTGATTGAATATTTAAGAAATCTAAAAGAGGCTAACAAAAGAAAGAAAAGTGTACAACAGAAAAGAAAATTTATTATTTCATTAGTGATAACAAACTAAAGACAAGAAAGGAAAGACTACAACTAAAAGGGAACATGGACAAAATTAAAAACTATAAACAAGGGAAATTAAAGGAGATAATTCAACTTAAACAAAAGAACAATCAAAAGAAATCTAAGTCATCCTCTTTAGTAATGTCGGCTTTCGCTTCAACCTCGTTTTCATCACTAGAATCTACATTAGTAGTATCCTTCTTTTGAAGGTCTTGTTCATCTTCCTTGTTCTTATCCTTCAAATTCATTCTCTTAGCCACATCAATCAAGTCTTCTTCCATAAGTAGATGGATCTTGATTTTGACTTAGTTGGCTAAGATGCTACAAAAGTTTATTAACTGAGTTTGTCTTCAAAATAACCTCTTCAAAGATTGCTCGAAGCTTTCTTGAGATTTCACTATACCATTTAATTATTAATACCATTTAATTAATAATATCATCTTAAATACTCTTACTGATCATTATATTGATTTTATGACATAGGCTTAGTAATAACATTTTATAGTTCCCCTTTTTCAAAATCCTTCCCTAAAAATGGTACTTTTTTGAACTAGCATAGCTGTAATATATCTGATCTTGAGGGCTAGCATATTTAAGACCAAAATAGCTATATGAAGATTTTTTCTATATTTTTTTTATGTTAAAGAACAGTTAGTACCACAGTCAAATTAGGTTACTAAACTTGTATGCAACCTTATGTGTATTTTTTCACCCTTTAATTTCTTAACATGGTAGGCTAAACTCTCTTGGGTAGTAGAAGTGTCATGGTCCTTTCCATTGGATGTTTCCTTATTGGAATCATCCGTGAGAAGCCCATCGATGAATAGTAGACATCAACAAAGGGGTGACATCCTTCACTACTGTCAATTGGGAATTATCGACCAAGAGTTTCAATTTCTTCGACAAGACCGTAATATATGGCCCACATCCAATATGTTTAACTCTAGCACCAGTGGCGTAGTATCACATATAGAATGTTGAAGTGATAACTAATTTGATCGGGTGTCCCTCTACAAAACTATAAAGATAGAATGCCTTATGTATCACAACCACTACAATGCTTTTTCCTCCCCTACTAAATAAGTAATCAATGAAGGATCTGATGTATGGGATTTTTCAGGCGGGATCCTCTAGCAAATTTAGGATTGTAGTTCTTTTCTCCAATCAACTTTTGCTAATAGTTTGTGGAGGTAACTCCATAAGAGAATTTACAATGTAATGTGCAGAACTTGGGGGATTGAACATATTCCTTGTCGTAGAGTCTCATGAACATCCCCAATTCGACTATGGAAAGTGTGAAGGTGCTTCTCATATGGAAGGAGAGAAAGTTTTAAGCTCCATAAGGTAGTTGGTCATGTTCCATTGTTAGGGTAGTAAAGAATTCTAGGGTAAGTTCTTTGTAAACCAATTCTTGGATACTTAAGAGTTTGTCCCATCCCCTTATCTTAACCATAACTCTAATCTTAGTTTCTATACTTGCTTGTTTAATGTTTTCCCAATCTAAGAAGCTAGATCTTAAAAAGCCCTTCTTGCTTACAATGTTAAACCTTGCTTGGTACTGGGGTATCTAGAACTTAAGCATGTTTTGGGTTACACTGGTAAAATGGCTAGCGGATCTTCTTTTAATATAGATTGTGAAGAAGCCCTTTTAAGGTTGCGATAGGTGTTTTGAGGTCTTGAGGGAGCTATGGTTGAGAATAAAAATTTTTCCCTACACTTAAAATCTTAGATAAAGTGATGAGAAAGTATTAAAGAGGATGATAATTCATGCATAACAATGAGTATATGTATAAATAGAAGCGTACGTGTTGTTGATCCACAAAAAGGAAACATGTTCTTTGACAAAGAAGGTAAGTGAAAAATCACTAAAACAAGTAGCTACTAGGATTAAAAATATATATTTTAGTTTTAGGAATAGCTTAAAGAAGCATGTAATAAAAGAAAAAAGTGAACTTGAAAGAGAAGTGAGCCAAATTTGGAAAGTTTTGAGCAATAAAATCAAGGAAAATTCAAATAAGAGTATTCATAGGTAGGATCGTGGGCATAATCCCTAGGCGTAAACAACATTTTATGAATTAAACATGAATACAAGGAAGATTATGAATGTAATCTTGGCATTTGTTTATCCTTAATCACATGTACCTAACTCCAAAGAAATTTACACCCAGATCATTGGTGTGATCTAGGGGTTGTGTTTCTCTCTGACTTTTTAGCCAAATTTTATACGTACCTAGGAACTCAGTAATCACTAGAGCTTACCTTCGAGAATAGCAACCAAATGAGTTTTTTGAGATATCAAAGAAAAGGGAATGGATAATCGGTCAAACACAATAGCTTCCATGAGTTGCTCAAAAGATATGATGCACCGATGAATACATATGACTTAGTACTTCACTTAATATGATGCACAAGCTAATACTAAGGTCTACTCACCACTATCCTTAAGCTACTCAGCAAGATTAGATAAGAATGTAAGAGAAAATGTACTTAGAGGGGGATATTTCACAAGAATAACAATGTTTAAAAGATGTAAGGTATATCATGATTTTGGCTACAAGGAAAAAAGACCATTTATAGTAAGTCTTTAAGACAATAAGGAAACCAAAGCAATTATAAAATGGGTAATATAAAAATATTATTATAGTACATTACCAAAAGGGTAAAAGGGATAAATAGAATAAAGACAATGTCAAAAAAAGGAATGATAGGTGGCATGTTGCGATTAAGTCTACATTTCGGAGTCTTAGGACTTTGTGGTTAAGCTATACTGACGTTAAGGATGTTACTAACGAATGGTATTTGGAGTTGTCGAGATGAATAAAGGACACAGTTGTGCGATTGGCTAATGATAACTCTTATTTTAAATACATTTCACATGATGATTTTTATAGTATTTCCCTTACATCTTTGGTTTTCTTTAAAGAAATTGATACTTAATTGAGTAAAAATTTAATTTCAAGGTTTGAACGTGTTCTTAGATCGAAAACAAAGAAAAGGAATCAAGTTTCACTCAATTCGGAGTTCAAATGAAAGAGTTATGAAGTTTTGAAGTTACACAGTCTGGGACACAACTGTGTCCCCAGGCTGTATCCATCCAGGAAAATATGCCGAGGTCAGAAAGTTACACGACCTGGGGACACGACTGTGTCCCAAGCCGTATCTGGTGATGAAAATGGAAACCTTACAATATATTATAAAAGGACATACTAGGGTTTTGCACATATGATTAGACATTAAAAAGAGAAGAGACTTGAAGAGAAAGAGAAAGAAAAGGCGAAAGCAACATCCAACTTTAAGATTGAAGAGATTTATCATCAACAAAAGGGGTTTTCCATGTTTTATTTATTGATTTTGTTGCAATTCATTTTTAGTTTCATTATGATAGCTTAAAATTCGTGTATTTAGGATTATGAAACCTAAGATTTCATGCGACTATTGGATTGATTGATAATTTTCAATAAAGTTTCTATCTTTTCTTGATTCAATTATGTTATTTAATTGTTAATTGATATTTCTAGAGTATCAATATATGATATTATGCATGATGATTGAGAAATCACATGTGTAATGAGATCTTGACATAATTGGAGAGAATTACATATATATTAGAGATAAGATATATGTTTCTTCCGGAAAGTTGTTCTTTGTGTAAGAATTCATCATACATTAATGCGATTCTAAATTATATTACTAAGTAAAGAGATTCCGGTAAATAATTTAGGATTAGGGTTAATATACTTGAGAAAGGTATTAACTTTAATTGTGAATCCTCCGGTCAAGAATAATAGAAATTGAATTGGATATATTTTAAATGGTCACATGTTAAACACTAGGGGAAATAATTCCTAAATAAGTTATTTGCATTCTTGAAGTCGTTCTTAGTTTTATCGCTTTCTAAATTGCTTAATGAAGTCTCATAATTAGTTTAGTTTGTTAATTTTAGTATTTTTAATTCACTCAACCCATTACAATTTTCCGGTTAGATAATAAAGCTAAGGTTAAAATTAGTATTCGAAGTCTCGAGGGATCGACTCAGACTCACATCCGCTATATTAAAACTGATAAGTGCACTTACCTGATATCAATTACTAAGTGAAGAGATTTTGATAAATAATTTAGGATTAAGGTTAATATGCTTGAGAAAAGTATTAACTTTAATTGTGAATCCCTCCGGTAAAAAATAATAGAAATTGAATTAGATATATTTTTAGCGGTCACATGTTAAATACTAGGGGAAATAATTCCTAAATACATTATTACCTTCTTGAAGTCGTTCTTAGTTTTATCACTTTCTAAATTACTTAATCAAGTCTCATAATTAGGTTAGTTTGTTAATCTTAGTATTTTTAATTCATTCAACTCATCACAATTTTCCGGTTAGATAATAAATCTAAGGTTAATATTAATACTCGAAGTCTCTGAGGGATCGACTCGGACTCACATCCGCTATATTAAAACTGATAGGTGCACTTGCCTGATATCAAGTTTCTGGTGCCATTGCCGAGGATTTTCGATATTAAGAACACTAGTTGCTTTATTACTTTGACCATTTTTTTCTTTCTCTTTTGTTTTTATTGTTTATTTTTATTACCTAGAGCTACAATTTATTCTATATTTCTTGCCCCTGTAGTGCATGATCCAAAGCAACCTAGAAGATTTGGTAGAACTTGATCCTGAAATTGAGAGAACTACCCTTCAAAATTTGAGATTGCGACCTAGACAAACTGTGGCTACCATAGAAGATGAGTCAATCATTGAGATCAAGGAAGAGGGTGAAGAGGCCAACACTCAATTCATCGATCAAGAAGATCCACCACACATGACTAACAATGGTAATGAAGCAAATCGGACCATGTCCGACTATTCAAGGCCTACACTTATTGGAGCTAACTCTAGTATCACAAGGCCAACCGTCGCGGCTAATAACTTCCAAATTGCACCTAACATCATACAAATGGTGCAATAATATGTTCAATTTGACGGTCTCTAAGATGAAGATCCTAATGGCTACATCTTTAGCTTCCTAAAGATTTGCAATACCTCTAAAATCAACGGAGCCATGGATGATGCCATCCGACTACGGCTATTTCCTTTTTCCTTGAGGAGTAGAGTAAAGTAGTGGTTGAACTCTCTACCACGAAATTCAATTACAACTTGGAATGAATTGGTAGAGAAATTTTTGGAGAAGTATTTCCCACCTGTGAAGACCGCTAAACTTCGAAACGACATTTCTTGTTTTGCCCAATTAGAAGCGGAGACTTTATATAACACTTGAGAGAAGTTTAAGGACTTGCTCAAGAGGTGCCCACATCATGGCCTCCCACTATGGATGCAGATTCAGACCTTCTATAATGGTCTCAATTTATCCACGAAACAGATGGTTGATGCATCCACAGGAGGTACTTTGAACACAAAGACACCCGAGAAAACACAAAACCTAATTGAAGGAATAGCGATGAACAATTATCAGTGGGAAAGCACTAAAGCCAAGCAAAAAGTTATGGGAATTTATGATGTGAACTTGACCTCTTCTCTAGCAGCCAAGGTAGACTTATTGAGTAAGAAGATTGATGCACTCTCTGTTGGCCCTCAACAAGTACAATCGGATGTAAGTGACTTTAGTATACAGGGTTATGGAGCACAAGAACAACTGGAACAGGTATATTATCTAGGAAATCCACCCAAGCAACAAAATAACCCCTGCAGCAACAATTATAATCCTAGATGGAGGAATCACCTCAATTTTTCTTAGGGAAATCAAAACCAAGGCCAGTAGAAGACCAACTTTGGCCCACCTAGATTTCAAAGACTATTCCTACCTCCTATTTCTTAAGAAAAGAAGTCCAGTATGGAAGAATTTCTCACAAAATATATTCAAGGCAATGAGGCTCGCTTATCTAACATTGAATCATCGTTAAGGAATCAAGAGGCGTCTAATCGCAACCTTGAGAACTAAATTAGTCAACTTGCGAAGCTAATCTCTGAAAGACTACAGGGAACACTATCGAGAAATACAGAAACCAATCCAAAGGAACATGTCAAGGCAGTGACACTTCGAAGTGGGAAGGAGTTGCATGTTGAGAGGAAGGTTAGCGAGGAGACTAATAAGAGCAATAGGGGGATGAAAGCAACGGAAGAAATAGAGTCATCTAAGGCGAAGTAATATCAACCACCCATCCCATATCCCCAAAGACTCAAGCAAGCTCGCAATGACCAACAATTCAGTAAGTTCCTTAACCTCTTTAAATAACTGCATATTAACTTACCTCTCGTTGATGCCTTGTCACAGATGCCTAATTACGCTAAGTCCTTAAAAGATTTGTTATCCAACAAGAGGAAGCTTAAGGAGCTTTCTACACTTATATTAGGTGAAGAATGTTTAGCAATCGTGCAAAACAAATTGCCCAAGAGGCTAAAAGACCCAAGAAGTTTTACAATTCCTTGTCATATTGGTAACTTGTTAATTGAAAAAGCTTTAGCTGATTTGGGTGCTAGCATCAATTTAATGCCTTGTAAATTTTTCAAGAAACTAGGATTAGGGGAACCTAACCCCACACGCATGTGCTTACAATTAGCTGATAGATCTGTGACGTATCCTAGAGGCAATATTGAGGATGTATTAGTCCAAGTGGGTAAATTTATTTTTCCAGTTAACTTTGTGATATTGGACATAGATGAAGATTTTAAGTTGCCCCTTATCCTAGGTAGACCATTCTTAACTACTGCTAGGGCTATCATTGATGTTAGTGATGGCAAACTCATTCTTAGAGTAGTAAATGAAGAGATCATGTTTAAAATTTCGGAGGCTATGAGAAAGTCTGTTGATCAGGATGATACTTGCTACCTTTTGGATGATACTAACACTTTTGTTTCGAGTTATATGCAGGAAGTTCTTTTTAAGGATTCGCTGGAGAGTTGCTTGCAATTAGGCCCGAAAGAAGCTTTGGAAGATCTTATCAAATCCGAGGTAGTAGCCCAATTGGAGGCAAACAAACCTACCTCTATCGAAAAAGGGTTTGAAGAGATTGAAAAAATGAAGGAAGTACAGTCAAAACCTTCGATCGAGGAGCCACCAGTATTAGAGTTAAAGCAATTACCTGACCACTTGGAATATGCCTTCTTAGAGAAGAAATCCAAATTACTAGTAATTATAGCATCCAATCTAGAAGAAGAACAGAGAGAAAGGTTACTGAAAGTACTTAAAGAGCATAAGAGGGCCATTGCTTGGAAAATATCTGATATTCTAAGTATCAATCCCTCTTTTTGTACTCATAAGATTTTGATGGAAGAAGACTATAAGCCGGTTGCACAGCCTCAGAGACGCTTGAATCCGAACATGAAAGAGGTAGTTAAAAAGGAAGTTATCAAACTCCTTGATGCAGGTATGATATATCCTATCTCTGATAGTTCATGGGTGAGTCCAGTGCAAGTAATTCCAAAAAAAGGTGGGATGACAATAGTCCCTAATGAGAGGAATGAATTGATCCCAATGAGAACGGTAACAGGTTGGCGTGTATGTATTGATTATAGAAAGTTAAATGATGCTACATGTAAAGACCATTTTCCCTTACCCTTTGTTGATCAAATGATAGAACGACTAGCTGGACATATGTTTTACTGTTTTCTAGATGGCTTATCCGGTTATTTTCAGATACCTATTGCACCGGAAGATTTAGAGAAGACCACTTTCACTTGTCCTTATAGCACCTATGCTTACCGCAGAATGCCTTTTGGTCTTTGCAATGCACTTGCTGCATTCCAGCGATGCATGTTAGCCATTTTTTATGATTTAATTGAGGACATAATGGAGGTATTTATGGATGATTTTTCAGTTTTTAGCAACTTATTTGACCACTGTTTAAATAATTTGGATAGGGTACTTACTAGGTGTAAGGAGACCAATCTTGTACTCAACTAGGAGAAGTACCACTTCATGGTACAAGAGGGTATTGTGCTGAGCCATAAGATCTCATATCAAGGAATTAAGGTTGATACTACCAAAGCGAACACGATTGCAAGACTCCCATCTCCAACTTCGGTTAAGGCCATAAGAAGCTTTTTAGGGCATGCAGGTTTTTATAGGCAATTTATTAAGGACTTCTCGAAAATTGCCCGCCCTTTGACTAAATTATTAGAGAAGGATATACCTTATGTTTTCTCCCAGGAGTGTTTGAAAGCTTTCACTATCCTTAAAGAGAAACTTGCCAATGCCCTAATTATGGCAATACCTAATTGGGCACTTCCCTTTGAACTTATGTATGACGCAAGTGATTACGCAGTCAGGACAGTACTAGGGCAAAGACGAGACAAGCATTTTCAACCAATTCACTATGCTAGCAAAACTCTTACTAATGCTCAAGAGAACTACACTACTATAGTAAAAGAGTTGCTAACAATTGTTTTTGCCTTTGATAAGTTTCGCTCTTATTTGCTTTTATCTAAAGTAATTGTTTACACTGATGATTCTGCCCTTAGGTACTTGTTTGCAAAACTAGATGTAAAGCCAAGACTAATTAGGTGGATCTTGTTGCTACAAGAGTTTAATGTGGAGATCAAAGACAAAAAAACCGCTAAGAATTTAGTAGCAGATCACCTATCTCGATTGGAGAATCCAAACTTGGAAATGCTCGACGAGAATGAGATCAAAGATGAGTTCCCTGAAGAGTGACTCTATGCCATCGACTAGGTAAGTGATATGGAAATTCCTTAATTTATGGATATCGCCAATTTTTTAGCTATTAGGATCATACCGAAAGGACTTCCACACCAGCAAAAGAAGAAATTTTTTTTTATGTGAAACATTATTTTTGGGATGATCCTTACTTGTTTAAAGTATGTGCAGTATGTACTGCACCTCAAAGGATGGAGAATTTTGAGCCACTGTCATTCGGGGCCTACGGGTGGGCATCATAATGCCAATAGGACAGCTCATAAGGTCCTAGAGGCTGAATTTTATTGGCCTACCTTATTCAAAGATTCCTAGAATTACGTTGAGATTTGTTATCGTTGTCAACGAGCGGGGAATATATCTCGTAGGGATGAAATGCCACAAAACCCCATCATCAAGGTCGAGGTATTCGATGTATGGGGGATCGATTTTATGGGTCCTTTCCCGAACTCTAATGGAAATAAATATATCTTAGTAGCTATTGACTACGTCTCTAAGTGGGTAGAAGCTAAAACCCTACCTCTAATGATGTTGGGGTAGTAAAAAATTTCTTGAAAGACCTATTTTCTCTATTTGGCACCCCTAGGACAATTATAAGTAATAGGGGAACACACTTTTGTAATGCCCAACTCGACCAAGTGTTGAAACGTTACGGTGTTATAAATAAAATAGCCACCCCGTACCACCCCCAAAGTAGTGGCTAAGTGGAAGTTGCTAATCACGATCTTAAGCGAATTCTTGAAAAAACTGTAGAGTATCATAGGAGAATTTGGTCAGAAAAGTTGGATGATGCTCTATGGGCACACAAAACCGCTTACAAAACCCCACTAGGGACCACACCCTATCGACTTGTATATGGAAAAGCTTGTCATTTACTAGTAAAGATTGAACATAAGGCTTATTGGGTAATTAGGAGTACTAATGTTGATTTTGAGCGTATAGGTTCTCATAGGAAGCTTTAATTGAATGAGCTAGAGGAATGGCGAGCGACAGCATATGAAAACTCCAAATTATACAAAGGAAGGGCCAAAAAGTACCACGATCAACGAATCAAACAAGGTCGACAATTTAAAGAAGGTGATCATGTCCTTTTGTATAATTCTCGCCTTCGTTTATTCCCAGGTAAGTTGAAATCTAGGTGGTCTGGACCATTTACAATTACACAAGTTTTCCTGTATGGGACTGTTGAAGTTACACACCCGGAGAAAGGCACATTTAAGGTAAATGGGCAACGATTGAAGTTATACTTGAGTGGAAATTTAAAGCATGTTAGACAAGAGGAGTTTTATCTCCACCCGACAGAAAAATCATAAGCTACAATCGTATCCCGTTGAGTTATCGACATTAACTATTTCGCTTCTTGGGAGGCAACCCATGTCTAACTTTGCTCTCACTCTAATTCTTTTAGTTTATTCCATTTTATTTTTTCTTTGATTTAGTTTTACTTTGCTTCTTTTATTTGTTTCAATTTTAGTCATAGGCTTTTCTTTTTAGTTTCATTTTTTTTTTCTCTTTAGTTTTCTTTGTCTTATTTTTCTAGTTTAAGTACTTTTATTTCTTTAAGTTTCTTTTATTTTTAAATTTATCAATTTAGGCTAAAATTAAAAAAAAAAGAATAAAAAGTTACACGGGTATGGGACACGGCCGTGTCCCAGCCCGTGTCCATCCAGGGCCCTTCAATGACATGTTACTACAGAAAGTTACAAGGGCGTGAGACACGGTTGTGTCCCAACTCGTGTGCGTCCAGCCATATGCCGTCAAAACAGAAAATTACACGGGCGTGGGACACAGTTGTGTCCCAGCCCGTGTGCACCCAGCTTTAATACATCCCCTGACAGAAAGTTACATGGGCGTAGGACACGGTTGTGTCCCAACCCGTGTTCGCCCAGGTAAGACATCAAACACAGAGAGTTACACGGGCGTGGGACATGGTCGTGTCCCAGCTCGCATCTGCCCAAACCCACATGGTTTAATAACGCACTACACAATATTTTCAAAACACGAACACACCCTTTCAAACACTTACAAACATCCACACAAATTCATTTCACCTTTCATCTTCTCTCAACCTTCTCCTCACGTTCCCGATCCAAGTAAGTTCTTCTTCTAATTTTTTGTTTTTTCTGCCCTCTCTTGTTCATGCTTTGTTTTCATCATTGTTTAGGCATGCTTCAGTAACCGAAATTTAGGTCTTTTGTGAATTGGTCAATGAATTTTGTCTGAGAATTTACTTGGTTTTTATTCTTTCACAATAGACATGCATATTTGCCTTGTATTGATAGATTTACATGCTTTTACGATGCTCGTTATAGCTAGATATTACTTTATCATCTATCAAACACGAATTTTGTTTACCAATTTGATGATCACTATTCAATTACGCCAGTTAGGGTTCAAATTGTGAGAGTGATGTTGGGACATTTAGAGTCGTTAACGTGTTGGGACGCTTTCTTTTCAAGCTGATTATAATGTAATGTGTCTAATGTATAATTAGTTGGATGAATTTGCTAACCATTTCTTTTACACCGGCTAGTTTTGTGGATACACTCTACATGTTTGTTTAAATGTCCCAATAAGAATTCTTTCAATATTCTTCACTTTTCCTCCTTTATAACTCTATCTGTGTTTGAACTAAGTGTAGCAAGGATGCGCGTTTTGATTTGGTTTGGTGTTTCTTCTTAAGTAGTCAATGGAAAATCGCACAAAGCTTACCGTTCAAAGAAAATCTAAGTATGCAGCATCATCTTCAATGCAGGAAGGTATCGTTGTTGAACCATTGGCCACTCTCCCTCCAATAGAGCACCCTATGCTTCAATTCAAAGAGGAATACCAGTCGAAACGCTATAATTTACTTAAGAACAAACCCTTAAGTCATACCCTTCGTTTGGATTGGGATATTCTTGCTCAATTGGAGCTCACAACGGAAATGAAGGAACTATTGGAAAGAACCATTTAGGAGCGATTTTTATCTCTTGAAGCTCCGGTTTATAAGGAGCTAACATTGGAGTTTTTATGCACATATAAACTCGATAAAGAGAGTATTAGTGGCATGGGCCCCAAACGCAAACTCCATTTCACTTTGAGTGGCCAGCCTTTCCACATGACAATAACTCAATTGGGCAAATATCTTGATCTTTATGAGGATAAACTCACTCAGACAAAAGAGTTGCAACGTTTAACATGTCGTTTTCCACGTGGAGTAACACCAGGAACGTTTTGAAATGAAATTATTGTTGGTGATGCTTATGACCTAGCAAAGAGTAAGGCTTCTCAATTGGTTAAACCTGAATATCGTGTTCTTCATTAGCTCTTTGCACATACATTGACCGACCGAAGCCTAAGCACCAGTGTGGTTTCCAATAAGGATTGCCTCTACTTATATAGTGTTATTCATAAACACCCAATCAATCTAGCCATTGAGTTAACTGAACTTTTCAACCACCAAGCAACCACTACAAGGAACAAAGGGCATATTTGTTGTAGCCCCTACATTACCTTACTAGTTCAAGCCATGCGGACTAAGGTTGTAGTTTGGCTCTCGCTTACCTTTGTTACTCAAGTCACTCCTATGCGACTTAATTGATTCCGACTCATGAACCTTTTACCGACGAGATGTCAAGGTCAACACTCACGAACCACCTCTAGAGGCCAGATGTCTTCAGTAAGCTTTGAGGACAAAGTTGATATTTTGATGACTGAGGTTCATTATATCCGAGAAAGTGTGGATAAACTTCATATCCGCCAAGACAAATTGGAAAAATTTCTCAAGATGAAAGAGTCGGATACAAATGATAAAGACAGTGAAAGAGAGGAAGAGGACGATGAGGGTAATGTAGAGGCAGTTAGGGGTAGTGATGAGGATGATGAAGGTAGTGAAGAAGACGATGATGAAACCATGGCGGATGCACCATCTGATGAGGATGATGGAGAGACGGATTCCGGTCCCTCCTCTTAGTTCATTTTTTTTTTTGTTATTGTTTTTAGTTGGCCAAGGCACGTGCAATCAAACCTGTAATGATGATGGCTTCCTAGTTATGGTCTTCTTCACATTATTTTCGACTGGCAGGGAAATATTAGTTTCTTTTTCAATACATGTATTTCCTTTTTCCCTATGATGTTTTTTCTTGTTTGATATCTTGCTATTATGCTTTCTTAGTCGTACATTAATGATAATGTACGTTATTAAGTGTGGGGAAAGGATATATATGAATTTGTTAATATTTAAGAGACCAATTATTCATATTTGGCCCAATTAATTTTTAAGTTAACTTGCAATAGGTGATTAACAAGTGTTGGGCCGAATCAACTATGTCATCTTGATCATTATTGATCTTATTATACTTTACTAGAATTGATTAGTCAAATCGGTGAAGGGCAAAGTTACGAGTTATTTAGCTTAGGACTCTAGGACTTGAGATTAGAACAACATCACTAGTTCATAATTAGTCATGGTTATTTTTAAACTTACTTTTATGTATACCTTTCTCTTAGAAATTTTTAGAGCCCTATAATTTTTAGCAAACAAATAAATGAAATTATTCTTTTGAGAAACCTCTGAAAAATCACAATGATTGGAGGTAAAAAAGTAATAACAAGTGCATGAATAGAAAAAATTGGTAAGGATTCGTCTTAGTCCGTCAGAAGTGTGAGATTGAGTCCCAATGCCAATACTAATGGATAAGTTGATATGGATTGGCCTTAGTTCGTAAGAAGAGTAAGGTTCTTTCTCGCTATCAATATAAGGGATAAGTTGGTATGGATCGGTCTTAGTCCGTCAGAAGAGCAAGGTTCTTTCCCTCTACCAACACAATTATGCTTAAATAAAGAAAATTTAAAAAACCTCCCAACAAAAGCATGAACTAAGGGGATGATTAGAGGATGAGTAGATGTAAAATGTGTTTGTTTTAGATTATGGCGCTTGGTGAGATTGAAGAGAGAATTGTATACACTTTAATCAAATGGACAAAATTTTTATAACTCTTTCCCAGTTAGCGAAATGTTAAATCCAATTTTTAGTTTAAAAATCCTTGGTTAAATGACTCGGGTAAACTTCAACTTCCATAAATTAACTAATGAACTGTAGTATTAAGTATTGTTGGAGCATTTGAATATGGTCAGGTGAAATTATGACATTGATAAGGGTGAAATTGCTTGACTTTATTATTGTAAGTTAATTGAAAATGAGTTTCCTACCTTTCTTCCGTTCAAGTGTATTCGTTTACCGGTTTCCTAAGTAGTGAGAAATTTTGTTTAGCATTTCTTGTCCCAAAATTTTTGTTTTGATTTATTTGCTTGAGGACAAGCAAATGCTCAGGTGCGGGGAAGTTTGATAACTCTTATTTTAAATACATTTCACATAATGATTTTATAGTATTTCCCTTACATCTTTGGTTTTCTTTAAAGAAATTGATACTTAATTGAGTAAAAATTTGATTCAAGGTTTGAACGCATTCTTGGATTGAAAACGAAGAAAAAGAATCAAGTTTCACTCAATTTGCAGTTCAGATGAATGAATTATGAAGTTTTGAAATACATAATTTGGAACACAACTGTATCCTCAGGCTATGTCCATCTAGAAAGATATGCCAAAGTCAGAAAGTTATACGACCTGGGGATACAACTGTGTCCCAGGCTGTGTCTGATGACGAAAACAGAAACCTTACAATACATTATAAAAGGACATACTAAGATTTCACATACAAGATTGGACATTCAAAAGAGAAGAGACTTGAGGAGAAGGAGAAGAAAAAGGTGAAAGCAACATTCAACTTCAAGATTGAAGAGATTTATCATCAACAAAAGGGGTTTTCCATGTTTTATTTATTGATTTTATTGCAATTCGTTTTTAGTTTCATTATGATAGCTTAAGACTCTTGTATTTAGAATTTTGGAATCTAGGGTTTCATGTGACTATTAGATTGATTGACAATTTTCAATAAAGTTTCTATCTTTTCTTGATTCAATTATGTTATTTAATTGTTAATTGATATTTCTAGAGTATCAATCTATGATATTATGCATGATGATTGAGAAATCGCATGAATAATGAGATCTTGACATAATTGGAGAGAATTACATGTGTACTTAGAAATAAGATATATGTTTCTTCCGGAAAATTGTTCTTTTGTGCGGGAATTCATTATACATTAATGTGATTCTAAATTATATTACTAAGTGAAGAGATTCTGGTAAATAATTTAGGATTAGAGTTAATATGCTTGAGAAAGGTGTTAACTTTAATTGTGAATCCCTCCGGTCAAGAATAATAGAAATTGAATTGGATATATTTTAAGCGGTCACATGTTAAATACTAGGGGAAATAATTCCTAAATACGTTATTACCTTCTTAAAGTCGTTCTTAGTTTTATCGCTTTCTAAATTGCTTAATCAAGTCTCATAATTAGGTTAGTTTGTTAATCTTAGTATTTTTAATTCATTCAACTCATCACAATTTTTCGGTTAGATAATAAATCTCAGGTTAATATAAGTACTCGAAGTCTCTGAGGGATCAACTCAAACTCACATCCGCTATATTAAAACTGATAGGTGTACTTGCTTGATATCAGCTAAATAAGTAGAGCTTGACATATAGGGAACTCGACCTTAGCACTTATTAGGTTGGCCTTAGCATATAGCTACTTGGCTTCGACAGTTGATAGTTCAGTATGTTGGAAGAGAAGAGTTCGGCGTGTAGTCGCCTTGGCTTTGGCACTTGACAAATTGTTAATTGGGCAGGAGTCGGGGCAAAGTAGGGTGTATCTAAGCTGGGACTTCTAAGAGTTCGCCTACTGTTCTTTCAGATACCGGTGCTCACCTTCAGCGGGCTAACCAGAGATAATCCTTCTAACGAAAGACTGTAGGTCTCAGAGACAGGCGTAAGTGAGAGTTCCAAAGGTCAGTAATCTATCATATGCAAGGGAAACACATAGAGGATTACAGTCGTGATCCTTGGCTGTTGTCCTCGGCTATGGTCCTCTCTGGATCTCTTTTAATCCTCCACTTTGACGTGGATCACGTCCCGAATCATGATCATGATCTTAACTTTGTTCTCCTTGCCATATTCAATCTCTTCTTAAGTTTCCTAAACTCAAAATACTTAAATAGATTATTTAAAGTAAGGTGTGTTGAACTATAAAACAACAAAAGTTAAAATATTAATGATTAAACAAAAGAAAAGTAGCTTGGGTTGCCTGTTAAGAAGCGCTTTTGTTTAACGTTGTTTGCTCGATGGATTAAGATAGAGACTACCTGTTTCTTTGAACTGGGATGGTCTTCTTGATTAAAACCTCCTCCTAATTGCAACTTGAGTTGATGACTATTTACCATAAATGCCCCTTATTTGAGGTATGAAATCCCCATTGCTCCGTACAAGAATATTTGAGTCACTTTGTAAGGTCCAAACCATTGTAATTTAACTTTACTTAGGAAAAGTTGCAATAAGGATTGGTATAAGAGGACCTTACCCCTAACTTGAAATTGTTTTCCTTACTTTATTTGACTATTGTAGTATTGCTTTGCTTGTTCCTTGAATAGTCTTGAGTTCTCATAGGCTATGTTGTACTATTCCTTTAACTCATTAAGCTGAAGTTTGCTATATTGACGTAGACACTCAAGATCAAGGTTAACACACTTTATAGCCCGATGAGCCCTATGTTCAATTTCCATAGGTAAGTGATATGCTTTTCCATACGTAAGCCAGTCTGGAGTAGTGCCTATAAGTCTCTTGTATGTTGTTCGATATGCCCATAGGTTACTGTCGAGCCTTTCTAACCAATCTCGTCTATTTTGCTTGACCGTCTTTATCAAAATCCTTTTTAAGTTCCTATTTACAACTTCTACTTATCCACTCATTTATGGATGGTAGGGTATGGCAATTATGTGAGTAACGCCATATTGCTTAAAATCTTTCTCAAGTTGAACATTATAAAAGTAGGTCCCTCGAACACTAATAATTGCTTTAGGTGCACTTAATTGAGAAAACGGACTTTTAAGGAATCATTTCACTACCATAGTATCATTTGTCGGTAGAAGTTCAGGTAGAGTTTGAACTTTAACCCATTTGGATATATAATCCATTATTACTAGGATATATTTGTTTACATTAGAATTTGAAAACGACCCCATGAATTTAATACCTCATATATCGAAGACTTCATAGATTAAGATTGGATTCTAAAGCATTTTGTCTCTTTTAGAAATATTACTTGCTCTTTGACACCTATCACATAATTCCATAAATTTCTAAACATCCCTAAATAGTGTTGGCTAGGAGAATGTGGACTTAAGGACCTTGTGCTATTCTATTTACATTAAGATGCCTTCTAATTAATCCTCGGTAACAGTGACCCAAAATCTACCAATCTACTAGGTGAGATAGACATCAACGAATCATTTGATCTCCACAAATTTTAAATAGATATAGGTCTTTGAAAAAGTAAATTTTCATGTCATAGAAAAATTTCTTCTTTTGTCGATAATCCGGTTCTTCAAGAAGAATGTTACTAGCTAAATAATTTGCTATGTTAACAAACCAAGGAACTACTCAAGGACTTACTTGGTAGAATCGCTCCTTTGTGAATTTGTCATTGATATCTTGTTCCTCTAACTTCTCTAAAGAAGGGTTCGCCAAACGAGATAGGTAATCTGTAGCCAAATTCTCCGCTCCCTTCTTATCTCGAATCTCCAACTTGAATTCTTAAAGCAACAATATCCACCTGACCAATTTAGGCTTGGCATATATTTTATTCAGCAAATAATGCAAAGTAAAATGGTCAATACAGATAATAACCTTATAAAGAATTGAATATGACATGAATTTGTCACGTGCAAAGACCATCTAGTAGCTCCTTTTTTCTGTGGTAGTGTAGTTCTCTTGAGCTTTTGCGAGGGTTATGCTAGCATAGTATATTAGCTAGAAGTATTTCTTTTACCTTTGTCTTAAAACTGTACTCACAGTACAGTCACTTGCATCGTATATGAGTTCAAATGACAAACTCCAATCCAATGCTACCATCATAAGGGCATATATCAGCTTATTGTTGAGACTATTAAACATCTC
Organism: Lumnitzera racemosa; assembly: GCA_024138005.1. Classification (NCBI taxonomy): domain Eukaryota; kingdom Viridiplantae; phylum Streptophyta; class Magnoliopsida; order Myrtales; family Combretaceae; genus Lumnitzera; species Lumnitzera racemosa. Next base: position 26,119,347 of record JAMXBC010000011.1, read on the forward strand.
CAAACATTCCTTTGAAAATTAGAATGGAGTGCCTTCCTCATATAGTTGAGTCAAAGGTCTAGCAATTTTCAAAAAAATCTTTAATAAATCTCCTATAAAATCCTGCATAGCCTAAGAAACCATGCATGACTTTGATTAAAGTGGGAGGAGGTAACTTTCTAATAATGTAAATTTTTGCATTATCTATTTCAATACCTCTCCAAGATACTTGATGCCTTAGTACCATGCATTCTTGCATCATTAAATGGCACTTCTCCTAATTTAACACCACATTTGTCTCATTACATCTAGTTAACACTTTGATCAAAAGAGTTCTTAAAAATTGAGAAATCATTTATAAACACTTCCATTATGTTTTCAATGAAATCTGTAAAGATTGCCATCATGCATCACTAAAATGTGGTGGGTACATTATAGAGGCTAAACGACATCCTCTGATAAGTAAAGGCATCATAAGGACATGTAAATGCCGTCTTCTCTTGGTCCTCTAAGTAATTGGAATCTGAAAATAATCAGAAAGGCCATCTAAAAAGCAATAATACAGATGACCCTATAAGTGTTTTGGCATTTGATCAATGAACAATAGAGGGAAATGATCTTTTCTTGTCGCATCATTGAGTTTCCTATTAGTTTATGCAAACTCTCTACCCTGTTACTGCTCACATAGGAATCAACTTATTCCATTTGTTCAAAACCATTATTATTCCTCCTTTCTTTACAACCTTCTACTTTAGTAGCCAGGCTTCGTGCCTTAACCTTGGCTGCTAAAGCTATGGTAACATCTAAATTACATATGCTTGAACTCTTTTTGTTTACTTCGGTGTTTTCCTAATAATAGCTATTCATTGCTAGTCTATTAATCAAAACTTAAGCTTCTTCCAGCATTTTCATATTCAATGTCTCTTCTGTAGCTAAATCAATTGATTGTTTAGTAGAAAAATTTAAATTACTATAGAAGGTTTGTATCTGCATCCAAAGTGGAAGGTCGTGATGTAGATATCTTATAAGCAACTCCTTGAAATGCTCCTAAGCATCGTAAAGAGTTTTAAAGTTAGACTAAATGAAGGATGAAATATCACTTTGAAGTTTGGTTGTTCTGGCAAGAGGAAAATAATTTTCTAAATTTATCAATTAACTCTTCCCTTGAGAATTTTAGAGGTGGCACATATCTCCAAAAAATTAGCAATATGAGTATACGAGTCTTCTTTTGGTGAACCTTCAAAATTTAGTTGTTGTTAGACCATCTAAATTATTATTGGCGATATCACAAACTGATTAATAGTTATTATAGGCTTTACTTTACTAGAGTTGGCTTCACCAATAAAGGGTCTAATATAATCGAATATGGTCTTTGATACTCCCCCGTTGTAAGCCATTACTCTAAATTCATCGAACGCAAAAAGAGAAAACAAATTAAAAGTAATTAAAATTAAAAAATAATTGGAAAAAATAAACAATGAGCTTTCTTGATTCACAATCCCTGATAACAGTGCTAAAAACTTGATTAGCTGATAGATGCACCTATCAAGTTATGATATAGTGGACCAACAAAGTCTAGGTTGTCGATCTCTTAAGAACTACACGCCACTCACTCTTACTCTATTATTTTACTTACGAACAAATATTAAGCATTAATTGCAAAACAAAACAATTAAACTCTAATTATTAAAGGAGAAATGAAATTAAATAACGATTAATTAAGAAACGCAATAAACAAAATAAGAGACCCTAAAAACAATCATATGGATATCCAGGCTCTACTTCACCAAGAAATTAACATCCAATAATTCACAAGCTTTCTAATCTGTTCACAATTCTTATTAATCAAGAGAATTCAATTAATGAGTCAATAAGAATCACTTCACTTATTAACTCGTAACCCTAACTATACTTTATCTGAATTGCTTCACTAGAAGCAATTTAGATAGCATTAAGAATAGGAATTTCTTTTACAAATATTATAATAAAATTTGAAAGAATCCTATAACTTGTAGTTAAGATGATAGAAAATTCTTTTTATTGTGATAGATCTAATTATATATTAAGTCTTATAACCTTAATATACAATATCAAATAGTTAGATTGAGACTCTACAAATAACAACCTAATTCAATGAAAAACACATAATCATATTAACAAGAAATAGAGAATTTCATTAGAAGAAAACAAGTACACACATTACATGTTAATTTAATGATTCACAAGTCTAGGTATCTATAACTTACGCTACAATTAAGCTAAAAAGATAATCTTGCAATAAAATCATGAATCTAAAAATGAAAATCCTTAAGAACAACAGTCTCTCTTCTCTTTTCACTCTCTTCCTTTCCTCCTTTGAACAAGTATCTAACTTCTTATTTATAAGAATGTATAAAAATAACTTAAATATGGAAGGTTTTAAATGTTACGACACTACTATGCCTTAGGAACACAGGCATGTACATGGGCGTGTAGTTCAAGCATGTTCTCTTTGCAAAAATCTTTCAAGAAATCCATGAAAAGGATTACAACTAGTGAATACAGGCATATTCTTTGATGTAATCTTTTTTAGACTTCGATCTTTAACAAAATCTTCTTATAAAGCTTGGTATCATTGATGGGTTCTTCAAAATAAGTGATATTTTTCTCAAAACTTAAACAATTTTCATTTGTTTCACTTTAATAACTCTTCCAAGTCCTAAAATTAACAAATTACTCATATAAGTATCAAAATAATTAAAAAAAAACATATAAAAATAGAAGCAAATCACTATAAAATACTACAATAAACACATGTAAATTCATACTTATCAATCAGATTATGTCACTAAGAAAAAAAACTAATCATGACATTGAATGATTTGATGCCTAAAAGCAAAGGGTTGATCAGAAGATTAAGTATCAAAATCATTAAAAACCATGTAAAAATAAAAGCAAATCACTATAAAATACTACAATAAATATATGTAAATTCACACTTATTAATTAGATTGTGTCACCAAGAAAGGAAACTAATCAGGACATTAAATGATTTGATGCTTAGAAGTGAAGGATTGATTAAAAGATGGCATGGACTCAAACAAGACATATTGATTTACAATAGACTCAGAATGAGAAGGAACTCAAGTAGTATCACTTTGAAAATGAGAAGAACGTTCAACACATCTCTTGATACTAATAGCTTCTTTTGTGTCAAATCATATACCTCTTACCCTTTTGTCTATGTGTATATTTAAAGAAAACACATTTAGTGCCTTTTAGCTTCAAACTAGTCCCTTGACTTTGGTTATGTTATAATATAGCATAAACATCTCATGACTTTTAACCTTTTATAATCAAAAGTTGCTTTAAACAACTTCCTATATGGAGTCTTCCATTGAGTTGTTCAATTGACATCCTATTTATCAACTATGTAGTTGTAAGAATATATTTACCTCGAAAACTCTTTGGTAAGTTTACATGTATCTGTAATGCCCTTGAAACATCTAAAAGATAGCAATGTTTTCTTTCTATTTTATCATTTTGTTGTGGAATATACACAACATTTCCTTGATGAATTATCTCTAAGCCTTAAAATATGGATTTGCATACATTAGACAAAAATTCAGAATCATTATCAGTTCTCACAGATATAGGTACTATAGAAAAGTAGTTGTGGATATGAGAAAATAAGTGAATAAGAACATAAGACACTTGTTATGACTTGTTAAATGAGTTCGAGTAGATCTTGTAAAGTCATTCACTATAGTTAAAAATATCGAACACTTAAGTGAGATTCAAATGTTATATGGACCTGAAACATTAATGTACAACAAGTGAAAAGGAAATTAAACTTGTTAGATTTTCTTTGAAAGGATAAGTGAAGAAATTTTAATTGTTGCCATGCATCACATACAAACTCATCATGCTTGAAATTCTTACAAGCATTCAACTATTTCAATTTTGATGAGGAAATATGACCCATTCGTTCATGAAACAAATGAACAAAATCAGTATATGAAGTATTTGTATTGAACAAGGCAACATTTGAATCATAAGCAAAATAATTAACAAAGGCTGTCGAATTACAACTCGTAGTGGCATCTAATTGAAATCATACAACCCTCCTATCAAATCAATTGTTGTAACCGATACTCTGGTTCTTAGGTTATGAAATATAAACTTGAATTTTAGGAACTAAAAGTAAGGAATGAGAAAAACTTGAAACGAAAAGAACACAATGAATAACTAGATAAGTTATAATATTAATAGAACCATATTTGCTAACAAGTAAGATCCCATCATTTGGTAATTTTATATGTATAGGCTTATCTAATTCATGAATGTTGTGAAGAATGGAAAGATTAGATGTCATGTGGTTTGTAATACTCGTGTCTACTATCTATGAAGACATATTATTATTAGTATAACTAAATTAAAAGGTAAGAGAAAACTCACTAGTGATCAACATCATGTTGGCCAAGGATTTTCTTTCAAACTCTTCTATTTCATCACTTCTTGGAAACTAGAATTGATAAGTTATTTGTCTATACTAGTACCACTTTTCCTTGTACTATCTGATATACTATCATGAACTCTGTCTCTTATTGTTAACGAGGAGCTTACATATACACATTGTTTTTGTTTTGAGTAACAAAAACATTAGCCTTGGCCCTTACAACTCTTTTCCCTTTGAATCAATCTGAATAACCTAGTAGTTGAAAACAATTTTCTATGAGATGACCTTTTGATTTGTAATATTTACAAGACAACTTTCTCTTCGCTCTTCATCTTTCAATGGAATTATTAATTAGATCTTCTATTGCGATTTATTCATATAATATAAAGAATTATCAATATCAGAAGACAAAATTGAACTGACCTACCTTTATTTTTCAATTTGTTAAACTAGATAAAAGGTACGATTCACTATTGGTAAAGGTTCTGTGGAGAAGATTTGGTTTCTAACAACATTAGAAACTTCATTTAAGCCAATTAAAAATTGCATTAGTTGAATTTGAAACTCATATTCAATTATTATTGCTTTTTATCCACACGTACAAAAATCAAATCCACCATATGTACACATGGGACATGCATGAAGTTGATATGATTCATCTAACATTTCTTGAGCTTATTATAATAGATAGCCACACTTTGATTATTTTGTGTCAAATTATTTATCTCAAACTGTAATTGAAACACTAAAGGTTAATCTACAATCCCATGTTGTTTAGAAATTTCGGCCCACAAATTACGTGTTGATTTTTTTAAGTCTCATAATTGGTTTTAATGATAACAAAACATATGATAAGTTATTACTAATATGGTAATGAAGTGCGTAGATATATCGTGATATAATAGTAATGCATTTTAAAAGAAAGATAGTGGGAAAAGCATAAGTATATGGACTATATTGAAAAATTTAGCTAAGTTAGAATGAAGGTCAAAAGAGGAGTCAGAAAGTATATCAGATACAAATTGCAGAAAAATAAATGCCAACATTCAGAAAGTGATTCCAAAAGTGGGATAAATCGAGGACAGTAGCTTGAAGATCAAATAATTAATATTATTCTCGATGTTATAAGTTGAATGAATCGATGTAAAGGCCCAACTCTACTTTATTGAGTGTATTAGGAAAGTATATTTAATTATGTTCCACTTGAGTTGGTTTAAAACCTATGGAGATTTTTAAGGAAGATTAAATTATGGATGTAGAATGAAGTTATGGATATTGAAGGAGATAATTATCAAAGAGTTTATTTTATAAATAATTCATTCGATAAATTATCAAGTACAGGAAGACATCAAGCTCTTCACGTATTGAATAAATATTAAGCTCTTGTATATAAAGAAGTCTTAGTTTAAGTTGTATTATTACATTGGAATTTATCTTCTAAGCTTTCAAAAGTTTTCAGCATTTTTTATTTAATGGGATATCATCATAGAGAGAATAGCTTTTTGGTTTCTAAGCACGTCATTGATATATGTGATTATGGCAAGTATAATCTCCATTAACATGTGCACGTGTTCTAATGCGATTTTCAACCAGTTACTTGGATATTCGAAAAATGTGATTACTTAGTTTATGGCTTAGAAATTGTTTTTGACATAAATTTTAAAGTTAATCATCATGTAATAAAGGGCTTCATTTGTATCACATTTCCAAGCATGGTTAACATACACACACATACATACATACATACATACATATATATATATATATATATATATATCCAGCATCCTTAGTTGTAATGTAGCATTCATCGAGGATTTTATCTTTAGTATAAGATGATATGGTCAACTACATATTAATATTGATTTCATTTGTTCAATATTTACCAGCCATTTTCAAAGTTTATGTTAACAAGCAAGCAACACCTATCATCACGTTAAAAAGGAGTACGTAGGTAGGCCTACGTGATTAATCCTAAGACCAATAACGACAATCTATTTACAAGTCAAATGAAATAAACATGATTTTCTTTCAGGTCGATATCATCTAACAGCGGTAAATATATCCTGAATTAATATGAGTCGAAGTATTTAGGATATTTTTATTAGGTGGTATTTGAATCTTCAAATTTAAATAAGGAAGATAAAGATAGGGATATATTCGAGGAGATATGAATGAGATATGAATTAAGCTTAGAGACATATCTTGAATTAAAATTCAAATATGAGAAGACAAAGATATAGATAAAGATAGATGCATAATTTTTGGAGATCTTTTATTCGAATTCAAATTGTGAAGATATGGTGGAGATTTACAAGGGATTTCAACTTCAAAATAAGTAGTATATATCTATCTACGGAAAAAACATGTTTTAAGTACATATTTAGGATTTTTGATGGAGTTTATCGAGTGAAAAATACAACAGATATTTTTGGATAATTTTTTTTTAAGGATATACGAGATGATATATATTTTCCCCATTTTATGAAGTTTATCACTAAAGTAGAATTTAAATTAACAAGAGGATCACCAACTATTGTTTAGAATTCAAATTCAAATTTTAAGGATAATTGTATGAGAGATTCTCTCTACTTGGTTATAAAGTGCTTGGTCAAGATTACAAAAAATAAAAATATCTCCATATTAGTTTCAACTAGCCCTTATTTCAAGATTATATCAATATATTTTTGTGCAACATGATTAGAACAAAAGATTAAGAGAGAAAATAAGAATTTTTTGGAGAAATTCGTGATCAAAAATAGCACTGGAAAACTACTTCAGAAATTGTGCACAATAAATATTTTCGTTTTATTGTCTTTCTATTTGTGCTAATCAAATCGAGGGGATTAAAACTTTGTATTTCCTCATTTATTTGTAATTACTTGCAAAGGTTTGTGCTTGTGCTTGAGCTTGAGAGAGGTTTAAGGGGTTCTCTATAGGAAGTAGCTTAGGAACAAGCTTATGAAATATGGTTGGCTTCCTTGCAATGGAGTTAGAAGAGAGTAATGAGCATAGGGTTGAAGCTCTTTAAATCGCTCACCTAATTTCCTTTTCCCTATCTCTATTTACTTTCCTGCATATTATTGTTTGTGTTGCTCTTTTTGCGCCAATAGTTAACATTCAATTGACAACTATTTATACTCCATTCTAAGTTTTTTTAGGTAAGACTCCATTCTAAGTTATTAAGAGGAGATTTTGTTTGAAAAATTAGAAAGTTTAATTTTTACTAAACACATTAATTCACCCCTTCGTAATATCTTATGTGGGACCTACAATTTTGTGTACATAAAACTTTGAGTAAGATCACTTTTCATTGAGTTAATGATCTAACTTTGGACCATGTAATCACTCCTCATCCACTTTACTAAATTTAGCAAATAATTGGCCGATTTTTCAATAGATTCATTAATGAATCCAAGTTTTAACTTAGCTCCAAAAGCCATTTTAATAGCCTTATTCCATGCAAGATAGTTATTTATACTAAAAACCAAAGTATTAATGGTCATCCTAGGTTTATCCAAACCAAAAATATAGTTAGGATCAATAGTTAACATATCATTCACTATTAGAGCTTTATCAATATTATTCGCCATGATCGAATCAAGGTACAATTGTTCTTATTAAAGACATCAACTTTCAAACAAAAAAAAAAAAGGCACGGTAATTACCTAAGATGCCTACTTTGATGCCATGTAAAGAATCTACCAATGAGATTAGCGATGAAAGTTAAATTGAAGTATCGATTAAGAAGATCTAAGTAGAAGAAGTTTATGTTGTACTCGTAACTATTTGTGGGAGTGAAAAATAAAATTTTCTTTATTTATAATTAGCTCTATTATATTTATAATAACGACGACAAAGCAAACTAATTAAGTAACTCTAACCAATACTAATAAGACAAATGTAAAGTAATTAATTATATGTTTGCCACATCAGCAATTTAGACGACGTCGTAAATTAGTTATTTTATAATATTTTTTATGTGAGTAGATTTAACACATAAGCTGCTACATGATTAAAAAAACAAGAGAATCCACAACTACTTTTTCTAGAGTAAGTGCTCAATTTTAAAAACGATGGATGCCTATATAATTATAATAGATTTAAGAGATGGATCACATAATTTATTTTTGAAAAAAACTAACAGATGATATATCTGCATTGCATGTGTAAAAAATATAAAAAAAGTTTAGACTCCATATATATTAATAAAATCAAAATTGAAATAGAAATTTCAAAAATAATAAAAAAGTAGCAAATGTTGGTTAAATAAAAAATATAATGAATTTTCCAAATAATGGTAATGTTGAACAATTAAAATAATGAATAAGTAAAACAATAACAACCTTTAAAGTAGAGTTGTGTTCCTCTAAAAAAACAAAAAGGTTGAGTGAGAAAATATTATGTCTGAAGGGATGTGAAAGCGCCTTTTGGAAACTTGCATTTAGCTTTTGCAAAATTAATAGTGAAGATGCTTTTTCAAAAGGCCCCTTCTTTGTTTTTATTATAAGAAGAAGATGACTTTCCAAAAAGCACCTTTAGTATTTTTTATTACTGCCATAAGTGCCTTTTAGAAAAGGTGCAAATGCACCCTCTTTGCAAATTACCTACAATGAAAAACCAATAACAAAAAACAACCTATGAAATATAAAATAAAGCAAAACTAGCAATTAAAATGCAATCGAAAGGGGGAAACTCACATGCTCACCTTCGAACACCTAGCTTAACTATAATGTCATTCATTACTTCATATCCAACTCACATACCTGAAACCTAAAGTCATCCATTACTACTATAATGTAAAAAGTAAAATATAAAGCATGTAAGATATAAAAACAAACATAAAGAAGTTAATTTGATATTAAGTTCTCCATAAATATAAATGTTTAGAAGTTTAGTGAATAACATATATAATCACATCTTCTCTTAAAGCTAATGGAAACTTTAGATACTTTAGACTCCAAACTCTCTTCACACCTCCTTTCCTCTGGAATCAATGGAGCCTATGACTCTTGTGCCTATAGCAGTTGTTGGGGGGACTCCAAAAATTGCAATAGATTGATGGTAACTATATAAGAAGAACTTTCTCCCTGAGAATTGATGGACCTCCTCCTTCTTTTAAGAGGTGTTGGCGGTGTGAAAGGAGGTTTGTTTTGCATATTTAAAGCTAGAGTCTTAAATATGCTACCTTTGCGTATAACTTCAAACATCTCTTCCCTAAGAGGTAGAGCTGTACTATTACTACCACGATGACCCTATCCTCGATGCCTTTTACCTCGCTTCGTCCCAATTTATTTGCTTCTCCTGGAAGGATCTAGTGGATCATGTTTTGGTTGGATGTCTTTGTTCGACTCTTACACCTCAACTTGAGTCAAATGTGGAGGGGAAAGAGTGATCGGAAGATGATCGTGTAACAACTAAATCCTATACTCGATAAAGGATCAAGCTACTTGGTAATCAGCCCTATCAAGAGAAATCCTAATTTGTTAGAACTCTTTAGCCTACAAAAGAGAAGATCATTATGATAATGCAGAGCAAAGTAAATATAAAAAATAATCGTAGTTGAAAGTCATCTTACCAACCATTCAAGTAATGTTCCGATTTGACATACGTACCGATGAGTGATCCTCCTATACCATTGTTGGCACTCATGCTCTACTCCTTTAGGACCGTCAATCTGAACAAACAGAGTACGCTTATCATTCCATGTGGTGATACAAGGCAAATGTTATGTGATCTAATAGATATCCATTTGGCTACACAATTTGATATAGTGTAAAGCCTCCTTTATATCATATGCTAGTGGAATCCTTTGTAATCCATGAAATTATCGTACCCCATGCTCGGGTAAGTGTCATTCAATAATGTAAAAACATGTAAGTGGCACTTAAGTTGTCCAAATGTAGCGACTACGATGGTAGAAGTCTGGTATGATCTCTAGAAGCTCATTTGGATATGGATGCCAAATGACTTAGATGACCATCTTGTTATAATTAATATCAAAGCAAAGCATTAAAATAGATAGTAATGAAAGTGTGGAAAATACGTACCTGATTTGGAATTTGTTTGTTAAATGCATCTTGGTGGGTGGTCACTACATTAGTTCGGTGCATCTTTGTGTCTCAATTAGTTATCCATTCAATAGGTAATGGTCTCTTACTATCTACATTTGTGCCATGTCTGGATAGGTAACTATGTATGGGAATCTATCTCATGCCAACACTTGATGCGGAATTGCTGTGCTACTTATCTCACGGGCAATCTTTAAAGAGGAGTCACATAGCTGTCTATACAGCCATGCAAGGCATGCAAACCTTTGGTTATATTGTTTGGCTCACTTGAAGTCCTCCAACATAAGGAGGAACATGACATGCATCAGGTTGTCAGATTTGTGAGTAAACATAAACTCTCTTAGCATCTATAAGATAAAAGTTCTAGTTTACCGTTTAACTTGCATGTAGGTATGGAACCAAAGTAGTTAGTGAGCCAACCCATACATAGACGTATATGTAATTCTAGGGTTTCAATTGTGGGAATTAAAAAACAACTAAGATTGATGGAAAGAATTCATGAAAATGAAGTAGATTGATGTTTTGAGATGTTTACCTTTGATTGTAGGTTGAGATTTCGAAAAAAAAAAAATGTTGAAAGAGAGGAATTGAGCTTATGGATGTGTTAGGTTGAGAGAGGTAGAGAAAATAAGTGTTTGAGATTAGAAAATAAATGAATTTGTCGTGCTTTAGCGTAAATATATGATTAGGGAAGGTGCCTTTTTCTTATAATAAAAACAAATAAATTACTATTTTTTTTAAAAAGTGTACCTTTTTGAAAGAGGTCTTCGTAGTCTCCCGGACTTAATAATTTTTAGCCCAACCCAACCTCTAAGTAAGTATGATGAAAAATGATAATTATATAGTTGGAAAGATTTGTAAACAATGCATGTTAGTTAAGAAGATTGTGAGATGGATTTAAATTTTTTTAATAATTATTATAATTAAAACTATAAGATATCTTATAGGTACTTTATAATATTTTTTTTGATAATAAATAATTTTTTTAGGGCCAGAAAGGAAAAAGTTAACAATTGAAACCCCATTTTCTCTTGGCCCATATTCGTAAGTTTCTTCAGTGAGCGCTCACACTAACTCGATTCTTCATTTCAATTTCCCCGACAAAACCTTCTTTAAGCCGCGGAAACTCAGCTGGTCCCTCACCTCTCCAACCATCACAAGTCATAAACGAAAAAGCGCCAAAAAGAAAAGTTGAAAACAAAACCCTCTGATTTCTTCATGTAACTGTCCGTTGAATTGAATTTGATTCTAGGGTTTTTCAAAATCTCTCTCAAAGCAAACTCCGAATGGCAACCACCACCACCACCACCACCACCGCCACCGTCGACGCTTCTCTCTGGTGGAACTCCTTCTCTTCCCTCCTCTCCAACCTCTATAACTTCTCTCTCTCCTCCGATCTCCCTCCTCACCTCGTAAGCTCATTTCTCTCTCCTCTCTCATCTTCTTTTTCTAGATACATATACACTACTTTGCTCGTGTCTTTGCTGATCAGGTAAAGAAGTTGGAGGAGAATCGACCTTGGTTCGTGGACACGGTCTCTCTCTTCAAACCTCCGAATGACAAGTCGAAACAAGCTTTAAACTCTTACAAAATTAAAATCGGAAGTCATGAACTCACCGTCGTGCCTGAACTTAAAGATAAGGCTTTGGAAATTAGTTCTTATTTGGTAAAGCATTGGTCTCCTTTATGCAATTAATGTGTGTGTTTATTTATTTAATGTTCAATTGAAGTTTGTGCTTAAATTCGGTTGCACCTTCTTAACTGTTATAGGGTTTAGATGAGGTGCAGTCCTATATTCTAGTCGAAAGGTCAAGCCAGAAACGTGGCGCTGGTATAGATTCCATAGTGCCGGAGTTTTGTCATGCGGTTAGTATTTTGAATCGAATTATTTTTCTTTCACCAGGCTGTTACGTGGATATAAAAATGTATGGATGATTGAATATATGCAAGATTTGAGATGTGTGCAGTATGTTAAATTTCTGTAAAGTGTAAGTAGTTTATGGCCTGCTCGGTAATGCAGCTCTTTATGCATTTCCTGTGTGTTTGATCCTCTATGCTATTGTGCAAAAATAGCGATATCTGAGCAACAGGATCTATAGAATTTTGGTGGGAAGTGGATGCTGTTAAATGAATCTTGAAAATTCGTTAAGCTAATGCAGCTTGTCAGTCAAATGATGGTGGATCTCACTGCAGTCTGTAAAGTTAACAATACCACGGTTACTATTTGTCCTACTACAAAAAAGAATGTTTTTCAATCAGTGAGGAGACAAGAGGCATGCAGGATTGTCCTATTTATGAGAAAATGGTTACCTGTATCATAACACAATAACCACTATGTTCTTTCCTTCTTTCCACTGGAAACTGTTTCCAGCCTATTTCTTTTGTGTCCTTCATTTTAATCTCTCAATTCTGTAGCTAATTCTGTAGCAAGATGAAATGGGGTATCTTTTATGCTTGCTTCTTAGGAAGTGATTACTGACCCCTATTTTTGATGTAAGTGGTGATGATCCATACGTGTTGATTTGCAGACGCTACTTCAGTATTACACTGAGAGGCAATGCTTGCTCAAATGCACAAGGTGGATTCTTATGAATGCTCGTATGTCATCTGCTGCTGTTTAATTTGCCTTACTTTTTCCTGTGAATTCATATTTGAGATATGCACACTTGATTAATGATATTATATTGAGACAGAATTTAATAGGATGGTTATTCATCTTTTATCTTCTTGATTGATAACTTTGCTGCTTTTTATGCAGTATGTGTCGAGAATGGTAGCTCCAAAGAAAGGAATACTCTTGGAGGGGAGGCGCTAAAACTTGTTTCTGCTGGATTGGAGAATAAACTAATTTTTTTATTAGATGAACTTCTCTCTTCAACTTACCCTGAGCAGATGGTTGGTTTATTATGTTTATGTTATGTTGCATCCTGTACCAGATTATAGGTGGTATCTGTATGAGAGAATTGCGGATAACATAATTGTCTTTACCAGTTCGTATATTTTGTAGCTGTTTGTTATTTATATGCCAATACATACTTTTCTTCCCCCTTTCAAAGGTATAGGAATTACCTAGGCAGATAGCATTTATTTGAAATTCGTATCTGGATGTTGTTGTACTTTCTGTAATATCCTAGAGTAATATTTGTCATTTGATGAACTCTAGGCTTAGCAAGTGAATGAAAAGTGTATCACAAAATAAAGTATTTTTGGTATCCTATACCCATTTATCTCTTCTTATCAAGAGGTGAATGATAATTAATTTCACAGGGTAAAGCATCTCTAACAACTGGATCTTCAGTCATTTATCTGTTTTATTGGAAGAAGCAAATGGTAAATAATTCACATGTTAACACTTTTCTAGTAACTGATCTTAATTTGAGCTAGTTTATTTTTGAAATATAAAGAGCTATTCTCTTAGGTTGATTGGTGTTGTAAAATCCTTCATCAAAATTTATGTATGGAAAATACACGTTTTAGAGTTAGTTTTCATTTAATTATTATCTTCTTTTGGTTAATTTATTAAATTAATTTTTGTTGCGTTTTTATTCTAGAAATAATGAACAGGCCATAAGCTTTTAAAAAATTAGTCTTAGTAACTCAGGTGTAGCTGGATTCCGGAAGATCGCATGCCAAGAAGAAGAAAAAAAGCAGACATTGGTCTAGTTACTAGCTTGTGACTGTTTGTTTTTCCTTTATTTTTTAGGGTCTTTGCTTAGGATTTCTTCTCCTTTAGCTGTGTTTTCTTTTTGAATGTCACTATTTATTATTTAGGGGGACTTCCACTGCCAGTCCCCTTCCTCTGCCTCCTCTTGCACCCTGGGTAGTTCCTGAGTTCATTTTTTTGAATGAGTCCTCAAAAGCCCGATGCCAGGCATTCAGCCTAATCACGTCCCATGACTGGATATAAACCTAGGCCAGTAACACTTGGTCTCTTTCAGGAGTCTTCTTTTCTACTGCATCACATCATGCAGTAGTTATGAGGTTTTTTCTGTATGTGAAAATGAAATTCAAATTTGTTACTATGGAATGACATTGTAGGTGCCTATGGTAATCTGCTAATCTTAGGTTTTTTTTTTTTTTTTAGATTTATGTCGTGTTAGTAAACTCCATGCTTTCTTTTGGGTAAGGAACTTCATGCTCTCTATTAGTGCATATGTTCAATTTTGTGCCATCCTTCATGTGTATTCTTTCCAGTGTTTCTGAAGAATCTTAGCTGTAAGTTTTCATTTTTATGGTTATTCTTTTTAGGATGTTGACCTCTTCACTCTTTGGGCTGAGGAAACACTTGCTGAAGAAAATCTGGTGTTGGACATATTATTCCTTGCATATTACGAGTCTCTCTGCAGATGCGATGGGGAAAATTGGAAGAAGTTATGTTTACTCTATAAGGTACCTTGTCATTCTTGTAGAGGTAGAAGTTTGAAAGGATTTCTCCCTATTATGATCCTCACTTGAAATGAATTACTGCAACAGGGAATTTTGTTTGGTTCTTGTAACTTGGAAAAGTTGGCTGTTTCTGAAGAAGCTTTACATTCTTCTTCCCATGCCAGGGTTCAGCTACTACTTATCCTCATAGAAGCCTTGGATTTGGAAAGTCTCCTTCAAATGGTTCATGATGAAAATCCTTTCAGGTTAGTGGCTATATGTCAGTCTTCACACTTGAAGTTAAGGTTCTAAATAATTTCTTATTAAAAACAAAACCTACAAGGGTTTGACCACCCTTTTTCTTTGTCATGTAAATATTATAGACTGGATTCCATATGGCACAGGATTCTATTGCTAACTGTCCCTTGCTTTTGCTTCTTGATACATTTATGATAGCAAATATCTTGGTTGATGTATTGGTTTATAGTTGGCATGTCTATTCATTACTTTTTCTTATATTAGGAAGTCTGGTTTGATTTACCTGTTAGGTACTGGATATAGTTAGCAGTTTATTTGTATTGTTAAAATTAGTATTAGATATGTTTGATAGAGTTTTCCATGTGGCACGCAAATTGACTAATATAAATAGAGCTGGGTAATAATGATACATTGATGGTCATTCTCTTATTTTCTCTAATAGAGTGTGTAAGGAGTGCACTATGTTTAATAGTAGTTTTGTTTTGGAGTTGTGTATCTTTTGTCTTATATTCAATATAATTAATATTTTAATTTCCATGTTTTTATTATTTGGTTTGAGTTGCTAGATTCATTGCGAGGGAGAGAAAAGCAATTAAAGCATTGTAAAATAAAGGAAAAGAAGAAAGGATAGACCAAAATTGAAAGAGCATAGAGGGGGAGAATTATCAAAGAACCAAAAGAAGAGATAGAAAATCTCGACTTCCTTTTTCCCCATAGATGTAAGAAATACTCACAAGACTCAGGTTTATGTTGGAGGAGAGTGAAACTACGACAAATCATATCCTTCGACCCATGTTAGATCATGCACATGTTACAAAATCGAATTAAAATAAATTTTTGGGCTTGTTATAGAGAGAACCCAACGATTTCATGGTTAGTGTTTGTTAAGTGAGAATCCTATGATTTCACGACGCACTCAATTATAGGGAGAATCTTAGATCTTTTTAGATATAAAATTTGATTTTTTAAATAGATAGTAGGAAGCTTGATTCCTATCTATTTTGTGTCTTTTGAAAGGTAGTGTTTTAATATTCAATGGACATATTGATTGATGTCCTTGTCTAATTTATTTATATTTGTTTATAAGTTGAAGTAGGCATAAACTAAACAATGAAATGGAGAAAAGAAAACAAAAGCAAGTAGGCTTGTTTAATAGGGTATATTATAAAAGTGTCTTAAACATATCCTGGGAGATTTTCAATGCATGTTTTCTTCTTTATAGAGGAAGTACTTCTGGCCAAGTGGCTGTGGTCTTGGTTCTCTTCCAGTGTTTACGTTCTCTTTGTTTTCACATTCTTGTGTCTATTTATACTCTCATTTTATGTAGTTCCCCTTCTAAGGTGTTTCTTATTCAGGCAGGGCGCATTGGCTTTTTCTTTGACTGATGTCCAGGAAATGGATGCTATAGTTTCTAGTTTCAATACACTAGAAGTGAAAGAGGCAGGTCCGTTGATTCTTACTTGGGCTGTATTTCTTTGCCTAATCACATCACTGCCTGGAAAGGAGGACAATAATATGCTAATGGTACGTTTACTGTCAATTTTTTTAGTACTATACTGGATAATGTGCAATTATTATCCTTTGGCTTTTGACAAATGCATCATATGTCTTCTTACACACTTGTATTTATTATTTTTTGGTTTTCAATAACATACCTTGATTCCCAACATTCTTACTTGCAAGCTGTCTTTATGTCTTTCAAGGAAATTGACCACATTGGCTATGTGCGACAAGCTTTTGAAGTTGCATCATTGAATTACTTTCTTGAAATTCTGCAGAGTGACTTATTGAGAGAGTCCAATGTAAGCACTTTCTGTTGATTATTTGACTCTCTAGTGGAGTTGGTTCCTATTTTATCCACGAATTTGAAGTGCTATTATCAAATTCGTTTTGATATCATGCCCCTATATGCCTATAGGGGTTGTTCCATTTTAATTTTTCTAGTGCTCCCTCTTTCAATATTCTCTTTTATATTTACCTTCACACCATCTTTAGGGACCTGTTGCTGGTTATAAAAGTGTCTTGAGAACTTTTATATCTGCTTTTATTGCATCCTATGAAGTCAATAATCAGGTAAGCTTCCTTCTTGCTTTAGTAAGGTTTTTTTCATATTAAGTTCCCAAAAAAGAATGCTATGGATACTATTTACTTTCGTTTTCATGTATATTGCAGGTTGAGGACAGCACTGTCAGCTTGATATTAAATATACTATGCAGAATTTATCGTGGAGAGGTTTGTATGTCGACCTCTTGATACTGGACAAGTGATTGTTATAAAATATTGGTAGATGACACTAATAAGTTCATTATGTTTTGCAGGAATCACTTTGTATACAGTTCTGGGACAAAGAAAGTTTCATTGATGGTCCTGTTCGGTGTTTTCTTTGCAACATAGAGGGAGAATTCCCATTTAGGACTGTTGAACTTGTTCGATTTCTTTCATGTCTTTGTGAAGGAAAGTGGCCTGCAGAATGTGTGTGAGTATTATTAATATGATGTCTTTATTTGTTTTGTCTAAAAAATGAATTGTTTTGACATAAATAAGCTTGATGGAGTTCTGACACTTGGAAGTTTAAAAATATTCCCAAAATCACGTTTTTTTGGAGGACAGCATTCTGAGATTGCTCTCTTAGCTTTTTTAAGGGTTAGCTTTCCTTTTGGCAGATTCACTTTGCACATTTAAACCAACATAATTTTGGGGTGTTTTTGATCTTTCTTGGAAGCACTGTTGAGTTTTAGGGCCATTTTATTGATATCGACCAAGGCATCCTTTTGTTTCTTGATGCTTTTGCCGATTTTGTAGGTTTCTAGTGTGCTTCCTTTTTGTATTCTTTTCTTTATATATTGAAATCAAACAATCTCATTTTATCCACAAAAAGGGGAAACAAAAATTTTGGGGTGCTATAATGCCATTATATTATAATGGGTCCACCTTTTTAGTGCATTTGCCTACAGTAAATGAGCGTGGATTGGATAATATGTACTGCTGGGGATTAGATTCTAGAATAATAAAATTAGGAAGTAAGAAGATTTATTCTAATCTCATTATTTTGTTTTTCCTCATTTACTGTTATCTTTAGGAGATGTTATTGTTATCTTTTATGTTTGACAAGTTAGGTCACATGGCTTGTATATGTATACTATTCTAAAACAAACCAGAAAATACCTGTTTTTATTTTCCAGTTTGTGAGATCGAAGAGTTTTCTCTTAATGAACGTTTGACCTTAACCTTACTTTCTCCATGGTTATTTTTTTTTTCCCCCTTAAATCAAATAAAAAGAAGGTAAAAACTCCTGCACATCTATACAGAGTAACACCAAGAGACTAATAGATTAGGACAAGGATAGATGCACCTAGAAACAAAAGGGCATATCTATCCGTTTTCCAACTTATACAAGTCAATCTAAATCTGTAGGTGTTGAAGTACAAAAAATAACCCTTTGAAGGATACTAATTGTAGGTTCAGCCAAGAAAGGTTGGAATCTAAGCTTTAGCCATTATCATTGATATTTTCATTGATCGCATCTTGACTAGATGGATTTGAATGAGCAACTGGCTTGCTTTTATGCAAGAAATTCATATAGAGAGAAAGATCGAGTGGAGAAGGAAGTAGAAGAGTAGCAACTGCTGCTGGTTGTATGCATGATGAGATGGTGCGCTTGCTCCCAGAGCTTCAATTGGGAGCAACAACCTACCATATTGACGACTTAGATCTGGACTTATCCAGATCCATCATGCGATGTTTGTGGCTAGGGTTTCCATGCATTGAAGTGTGCAGACAGCCACTACTTGTGGTGGCATGCATGGAGGCTTGCTCCTGATGGCAATGCAAGGTGACCCATGACTTGAAACCATAGTTATTTCTCGCTATAGTTGGCTATAATGTTTTCTTTTGATGGTGCTAGAGATCCCCCTGTTTGAATAAGTCCTCAACTATGGAACATTGGAGATCAATTGGGTTGTGTGGTTTCATTTCATGTTGTGGCTGAGGCATACTTGTGGAATTACAAGGTTGCACAAGAAACGTAGTTGACATGGGCAAATTTTAAGTAACTTGTAATTTGAGATTTGGACCACCGGTGAGGTGTGACTTCTTAGGCGAGTTAGTGAAATTGAACTAAAATGGGTGGGTAAAGGATTACCAAAGAAAATTTTAAAAGTTGCTATCATGGGTTCCTTTTGTGATTGCTGTGCAACATTCTCCATATTCATAGGCAGGATTAAATTAGGCAATTAGAGTTGATGTGAAGATCTAAAATCCGTTTAGCTTAGGAATTGTTGTGAGTTTGGCATGTCTTAGGGAGGTACAAATATTAAAAGGAGTGATTTTGGAGTAGCAGAGTGAAAAAACAGATGTAATCTCCTTGAAACAGCCCGTTCAATAATGCTTGCAAACACTGTCCCACATCGTTTCTGGGGAGAAGCATTATTGACTGCAGTGTACTTCATTAATCGTCTCTGATCTAAGGTGCTTAACTTCCACACTCCAATAAATACCTTACATGGCTTTTATTCTAAGACTTGTATATTCAATAATATATCTTCTAGGATCGTTGATTGTGCTGTTTTTATTTTAGGATCCGTTTAGTTCTTTTTTTTTTTTTTTTCTATCTTATTAGTGTCCTATTCTTGTGTACTTGAATTTTCATATTTAGTAAGAATAAGATACCAAAATGATGAAAAAATATATTTTTAAAAATACTAATTAAAATAGTAATTTTCAATGTATGAAATATATATTTTTATTTTTTTTTAAAAGTATGTTAATTTTCATTTTTTAATTCTAACAATTCAATCACTATATTTATCATAATTATGAAATAAAAATAGAAACAAAAAGAGATAAGATATGGATAAGACAGTTTTTTAAATACCAATTTTCAAATAGATACAAATAAGATATATATGAGATATAGATGAAGAAAAGATAATACAAATAGGAACTTAAACTCTTCTTACAAACACAAACTTGAAGAAAGGGCCCTAAAGTGTATTTTTGTGGGGTACTAATCCACAGAAAAGGGTTACAAATGCTACCATTTTCTTAGCAAGTGGTTCTTTGTTACCTTGGATACTATTTTCTTTGAAGAAAAACTGTACTATAGCACTTCTCTTCCGGGGGAGACACAACCTGAAGAAGAGAAGTTGTGCTTTTCAGGGGCAGATTTATTTTACCCATTTTCTTGTATTCAACCAAATGGGGGTTTTGCCGTGTGCACTTCCAATGAGTCTGGTTGTTCTAAAAAATCTGGGTCTGATCAGTTTGATTTGGGTTGTTTTAAGTGTCCAGATTCTTCTGGTTCCTAGGTTTGGTTGAATCATCTGCTGTAGGCACTTTGGGTCTAAGTGATTCTGGTTGTTTTTGTTCAAGTGAGTCTTCCATGTCCAAGCAAATTGAATTGGCACAGAAATCTGAATTATGATCAGCCTCTAAAGTAATAACTCCTAGCATTGATAAGCCAAAGGCTATACTAATCTTAGATGTCATTCTAGAGAATCAACCCCTCTGGGCTTATGCAAGGAGCAAATCCCTTAACAAGGCCGGTTGTCTAAACTAAAGCAATCAATCTTGCAAGTTGATGAAGAGTTGTTACGGGCTGATGAGGGAAAGAAGGAGATATTGAATCTGCTGATTGCCTTGAGGAAGGAAAAAAGAACTTGTGCTAGATACCCTATTGCAAATTATATACATTATACCAGGCTTTCACCTCGTTTTTGTACTTTTATAACACAGGTTGATAAAGCTTTAGTTCCCAAAAATATTCAAAAGGCCTTAGCAAGTTATAATTGGAGAGAGGACGTTCTTGATGAAATGAAGGCTTAATGTTAGAACAATGCTTGAGAGATAGTAGATCATCCAAAAGATAAGAAAGCTATTGGAAGTAAATGTGTTTTTAAGATCAAGCATAATTTGGATGAGAGCATTGCATGATACAAAGCATGGTTGGGTAGATTAGGGTTATATCTAAACATATGGTATTGATTATGAGAAAACTTTTGCTTTAGTTGCAAAGCTGAATTCGATCAGTCATCTTGATGTGCCTAGGAGACGTATAATTACTACTGCTTCAAATATTGAAGAAGCAAGTAATGAAAGAATCAAAGCGGCTAACTTGTAAAGCAACCATTGTGGATACGACCTACTGCAATGAACCTGCACTACTTAGTCTTAGCTCGATATGACTTACAAGCGAAGAATTAAGGTTTACCCACCGTACACACTTATTGGTAGGGTGTAATGAGAGTGTAGGTTACTTAGAGGAACAACTCGCAAGCAGAGATACAAGGGTATATTTAGTATATTTGATGATGATTATGTTGCGGCCTACAAGAAACAGCCTTATTTATATGTACTATTTAGGATAACTTGCTAAAGAAAGAAAAGACAAAATAGTAACGTTAAATAGGAGATAGAACACGTTCAAATTTGGGACAAAAACAGAAAAATAGAAAGAGAGTCTTCATTAAACTGTATGCATTAGTGGTTTGCCAGTCTATGTCATGTTGTCATTGGATGATCTCTCTAGTAGAAGTCGACAAATTATTATGGTTGGTGCTTCTATAATTGTGATGGGGAGAGGTCTTTAGACAGGTTGAAAGCGAGCCCAAATTGATAAGATAAATGTTAGGCAGCCAACTGAATTGATGTGCCTCACTATTTAGATTCTCTATCTAGGTTGACATGATATTTGTGTACAAGCTTAATGGCTCAAACACATGCTTGGACAATCAGGTAAGTTGGTAATTGGTGAAGGAGTGCACTTTGTAAGTTAGCAGTTTGTCCTTTGTTGCTTTTTATTAATGATACTCTTTGTAAGGCTTTCTGTACTCTCTTGCTGGGACCTAAGGTTGGAACCGACATGTAAGAGGCCAAAGTCCGATATGGTTCCTTATGGTGTAGGAGATTTGGCCTCAAATCAAGGTCTTTGACCTCTATGTCGTCTAGAGTATAGGAGTTTAGGTTGGCAACATTAAAGGTTAGGGACACATCATATCCTTCGGCAGTTTGAGTTCATATGCATTGCTATTGATCTTACGCATGAGTGTGAACGGTCCATCAACCTTGGGAGATAACATGTTAGTTTTTTTGTTAGGGAAGCGTTTGTTGGTTATATGTACCTACATTAAGTACCCCTCGTTGAAGTGCATCATCTTCCTTCTTCGGCTCCTAAGCTCTTGTTTTCTAGTGATAGTTTGGTTGAGGCATTTGAAGATCCATTGATGTAGCTTTTGCAACTTCTGTACTTGGTTTGTAGTTTTCGCATTGTCATCATTTGAGGTCAATGAAGTGATCATGCCCATTTGTAAGGTTTGGTTGGGGTTGGTCCTATGGACGACCTTAAAAGGAGAGTTAACAATGAAACTATGTGTGGATCTTATTGTAAGCAAACTTGATAATAAGAAGACACCCAGTAGATAGTGTTTTTACCAACGGCAACTCGGAATGTGCCTAAAGTTTGGTTTATGAACTCAGTTTAGCTATTGGTTCGAGGGTAGCAAGATGTGTTGAACATTAATTCCATGTTGAGTTTCCTCTACAAGGTCTTTCAGGAGAAGTTTGTAAAATCTATATCTTGATTGGAGACTTATGTGGGCCATTTCGTGTAGGTGCATGATTTCTTGCACAAAAAGATTAGCAATGAGTATAACATTATTTGTCTTATGGCATAGAATAAAGTGAGTTATCTTGCTAACCAATCTCCGACCACCATAATATTGTCATGCTTTCAAGCTGTTCTTGGCAGTTCAAGTATGAAGTTTATGCTTAGGTCGGTTTAGGGTTGCTTAGCTAGGGAAAGTGTTGTATATTTTCCATAAGGTTCCTTTCTTCCTTTGGTTCTCTTGTAAACTTTGCATTGTTCTATCATGCAATGCACATCCTTCATGATTTTTGGCTAAAAGAAATGTTCTTTTAATAGCTTGTAGGTCCTTTCCTTTCAAAAGTGACTAGCTAATCCTCTTGTGTGCACTTCTTGGACCAATAACTCGTGTATTGAGCTGTTTGATACATAATGTCGATCTTTTCGGATAGGTACCATTGGTCTTCATAATAGCTGTCAACCATAACTCCCGTTCTATAATTGGTCACAATGAACCTGGAGAAATCATCATGCTCCTATTGTCTTGACATCATTCCAAATCTAGGAACTTGTGCTTGCATTGTGGTGATTAAGGCATGCCTTTTGGATTAGGCACCCATGGCTTTGTTAGTATTTGCCTTCTTGCGTTTGATTAGATATGAATTCTCCAGGAATTCCATCCATTGGGCTTGTTGGCTTTTGTTGGCATCGTAAATACTTCAAAACTTGATGATTTGTATGGATCACAAATTCTCTGGGTATGAGAGAATGCTATTGGATTGTAAGAGCGTAGATTAAGGCATAAAATTCCTTGTCATAGGCTAAGTAGTTCAACGTTGCTATACTAAGCTTTTCACTAAAATAGGCAACAGGTTGTTACTCTTGCATCAAAATAGTTACAATCCTTACACTTGATGTGTCATATTCTTGCTCCATTACCTTATCGAAGTTAGGTAGGACCAATATAGTAGGGTCAACGGTAACTTTTTTTTGGTTTCTTAAAAGCTCCATTGTGTTCTTAGTACATTGGAATTTAACATTCTACTTGGTTAGCTCGATTAGGGGTGTTGCAATGGTGTTGAAGTTGTGGATAAACCTTCTATAGAATGAAGCAAGACTGTAGAAGCTTTGTACTTTTGAATTGCTCAGTGGGGTTTACTCTTGTTATCAACCCATATTCCATTACCTAATACTACGTATTTGAGGAATATCACTCTTTTTGACAAAAAATACACTTCTTAAGGTTGTTGAACAATAGTTCAGCTTGAAGGATGTTAAAAACTTCTCGCAAATGTTTTATGTGAATGTGTAGGCCGATACTGTAAATAAGGATGTAGTCAAAATAGATGAATATACACTTGCTGATCAAAGGCCTCAAGACATGGTTAATTAATAGCATGAAGGTACTTGATGCATTTGTAAGGTTGAAGGGTGTAACTAGCTGCTTGTAAAAACCGTGTTTAGTCTTTAAGGTAGTCTTCTATTAATCTCTTAGCCTGTGTTAGCAACCCTTTAGATCAATCTTTGAGAATATGCATGCACCAAAGAGTTTGTTTAGTATGTTTGTTGAATGAGGTATTAGGTATTTGTATTTGATGGTGATCTTGTTAATTGCTTGGTTGTCAATATGCGTTTGTCAATCTCTGTCCTTTCGAATGAGCAAAGTAGGCATGGTGTACGAGTTTATTGGACATAACCCTCTCAACAAGCCTGTTCACTTGTCATTTAATTTTTGTCACCTATTCAGGATTAAGTTTATAAGTTGGTCTATTAGCAGGGGTGGCTTTAGGTTCAAATCAATACAATGCTTAAATTCCTTTAGCAGCTTTTGAACTTCTTTAGGCTAGGAATCAGTTTCTCTTAACTCTATTGACCTCTAAATCAGCAAGAACGTGGGTGCTTCCGACCATATGACTTTAGCAAATTTTGCTTTGGTTAGCACTAGGGATATCTTTTGATAGCTTATGAGAATTGTGCGAGGGCCCTTTGGACTTCTTTAGGCTCATGGGTGATCGGATAACCTTCTTCCCATCTTTATAAGACCTATAGGTGTTTATCACTCGTAGATCAAAGAGTCAAGATCAGCTTAGAATGATATATGATGTACACATCTGGAGAATGTTAGATAACACCTCATCCTTATATCTATCTCCTATGGAGATTAGTATGCAATGTGTTTGGTGACATGTAAGGCTCTTTTTATTTCGGCTAATGAATTTTATAAGGTTGGGGTTATGGGGTCATTGGTTTCTCTAATGCTTTGACTAAGCATTGGGTAGCTACATTAGTGAAGCTACCTCCTGTCCATGATTAAGGCACAAAGGCGTCACTTTACTTTACAATTCATGTAGAAAAGATTTTCTCTTTGTTCATTCTCATTAGAGGGAGTGGTATTGAGCACTTGCCTTACTACCATGCTTAAATATTATCCTTATTTAGTTTGGACAATGGCCTCAGAGGCATCTTGAATAGCTTGCTCATCTACTCATCCATGGGGAGGGCCTCGATAGGTTGGGCATCCATTAATCTTTGCATAGTTACAATTAAATTGGCTACTATAGTTGTCAGATCCTAGATTTGCTTATATGTCATTTGTGGAGTTTGTTGACCTTATCATCCATAGCTAGGGGTGTCACTATCAACATCACCAATACCACCATGTACTTTAGGATTCGACATCTTTTCTATCATAACCACTATTTCTTAGATGTAACAACAGTTACTCAACCTAGAACACCACTATTGATACAATACGTTCACTACAACCCGGAAACGCCACCACTAATTGGGCATAACTACCATAACATTGTAATGTTGTTTTAGCTTCTATTTAGATACTTCACACATCTCTAGCATATCGGCACACAACACTACTTCAAACACTGCATCAATAACCCAAACACCAACAACACTACTTTAATCATAACTACAACCACTCGAAACACTCAAATATAGTAGAGCACACTCGAAGCTCTCTTGGGTAAAACCTTAAGTTTTGATATTAAGTTTACTTGATATGCCTAGGAGACATGTAATCACTAGGGTTTACCGCGAAAGGGAGAGGCTCCTTCAAATATTGAAGAAGCAAGTAATGAAACAACTAAAGTAGCTAACCTATGAAGCAACTATTGTGGCTATGACCCACCACAATGATCCTACACAACTTAGTCTTAGCTTGATACAACTCACAAGCTAAGAACTAAGATCTACTTGCCACACACTCTTGCTACTAGGGAGTAATAAGAGTATAGGTCACTTAGAGGGACCACTTGCAAGCAGATATACAAGGGTTTATTTAGGAAAAAGCTTGCTATTAAGAAAAATGAGTGTCAAAGTTTGAAGGCCTTGTTAAATGCAGATTGGAGTTGATGCTGTATAGGTGTTTGTGATAATAAATCGGCTCTTAACATTGTAAAGAAACCAGTTGAACATGATGGGATGAAGCATGTTTGATTTGATTGCTAATTTATAAAGTTAGAGATCGAGAATGGAAGTATCATGATGCAGTATGTTCCTTCTAGGAATCAAGAAACAGATGTTCTGACCAAATCTTTGTCAAAACAGCAGTTAATAGAGAATATTGGCTAGCTAGGACTGATAAATATCTTTTTCTTAACTTAAGGGGAAGTAAAGAAGAATCTTGTTCTATTTTATGTTTGTAGTTCGGTTTATGGTTTTAGCCAGTTTGTTTTATTTTTCTGGTTATTAATGTATTTGGTTGGATATGTTGTTAGTTAGGAAGATGGACAATGGGGAGTCAGGACATAAGGTGATGCATGATCGCTAAGTAGAACCAAGATCGGTAAGGATCAAGAGATGCAGACCTTGACTCGTTGTAGAAAACCATTATAGAACCAGAGGTGTTATTAAATGCGACCGTAACATTTAGTATCTCAAGAACCTTAGTATCAATTAATGGAAAGACCTCAACCCTGTGATTGAGCAAATTCATGAACTTTAAAGACACAATCCATTGAATAATGCTAATCAAATAAGCTTGATATAGTGAAGAACGCAAATTCTTGATGAGTTAAAAAATTCTTAAGAGAACAAAAGAAAGGAGATAATATGATCTCTCAATAAAATTCAATGTTGTCAAAAGTTGTCTATTTCTTTGATTACAATGAAAGGCATATTTATAGGCTTAAAATAATATCTAAGTAAGCAACGAAATGAAATAATACCTTAACAAACTAAGATAATACCAAATAATAGTAACTATAAAGTAAAAAATAAATATCTTAATACTAAGGGGAAAAGGAGCATCTTTTCTCTATACAAGTCTACTGGTCTTCCATTTTTGTCCTTCTTATGCTGGTTCTTACTCAAATTGAAACAAAATTGAAGTGTTTTATTTTTGGAATGGAAACGAAGGTTTTAGGGCTAAAGCTAAAATAAGGTGGAAGAATATTTGCAAGTCTAAAAAGGAAGGTGAATTGGGAATTATAGACATCAAACTTTGGAGCAAGGTGGCACAACTAAAGCATATTTGAATGTTGTGCATGCATGATTGATCTTCCCTATGGTTTAGTTAGATAAAAATTAAAATTCTTAAAAATAGGAATTTTTGGCATATGAAATTCCTTAATGATGCTTCTTGTTCTTGGACAAAAATATTACAGTTTAGATCCCAATCTAGATAGCTCCTCAAATGGAAGATCGAAGATGTACTTGTATTTCTTTCTGGTATGATAATTGGCACCCTAATGGATCTCTAATTGATTGGATGGGAGAAGAAGCAAGTGTCACTTTGGGATACCCTGAGGATACTCTCTTAAGCACATTCATTTTGAGTGGAGAATGGAGAGGGCCCCCTAGAGATAGGTGGCAAATTGTTACTAGAGATCTAAGCAACCTTAGTCCTTTTTTAAACTCTTCAGATTTTCTGTTCTGGAGGGAGGTACCAATGAAAAGCTTATCCATCAACAATGCTTACTCCTTAGCAAGAAGTAATGGAACTTGTGTGGATTGGTACTCTCTTGTGTGGTACAAATGCATCATGCTTAGACGTTCGTTGATTTTATGGCTTATTGTGTAAAGGAGACTATTAACCATGGATAATTTGTATGATTGGGGCTTAGTTGACACAAATTGCTGCTACTTGGGTTTGGATGGAGTAGAGAATCACGAGCATATGTTTTTGCGATATCTTTATGCACAGAATTTTGGGAAGAATATTGAAGATGCAACTGCATGATTGGGTTACAAACCATCGGAAGCTTTTGGATTGGAAAACTTCCTACATGCTGTTGGTAATAGATGGATGAATGCAACCCACAGAAAAGCGTTTGCTTCTGGTTGCTATTTCCTATGGTGAGAAAGGAATAGAAGAAGAGTGGAAGAATCTACAATTTCTTTTGAAATAGCTATACGTATTACTTTATGTTGTTGTCTTCATTAACAAAGAGCACGTAGCATTTATTGGTCATTTTATCGAACAAAGTCTCCTTTGGTTTTGTTGATACTTAGTTTGATTTTATAGGTTTCTTGGTGCGATCATTTTGTAGATTTTTTGTGTACATTAAGGAATGAAATATATCTCACATTACCCAAAAAAGATTCAGCTGAATAAATTTTCAATTGTTGTGTTTTTTTTTTTTGGACTCATCGTCATGCATGCCTCATAAGGCATATATGCATAAGGTATTGGTTTGAGGAAGTAAACTATGCTAGAATGTGATTGTCTATTTTACAGCGTACTGGATTAAAGCATTGTTCTTGTGAGCCCTTCATCCTAACCCATTTTCACCATAGGTTTTGTCTGGGAAGGTTAGGTTCTAAATAAAGGTGAAATCGTTATTGGCAATTTTACTGTTTATCACCCTTTAACTATACTCCAAACCTGGGCCCACAACATGCACTTCTTGGCTTTACTTTCTAGGCCATTTTGCCTGTATAACTTGGGTGTACATTTCCTGACAACAATTGTTAGATTCTTTGTGATGTCAGTCTTTCAAAGTTCATTATGGCACCTCTGATTAACATGGCTGTGTAATTTATGCCCTTTCATGCTAGAGTGTTCTTTTTGCACTGTTATGTCAATGGTTCTTGTAAGTTATGTGGACAAAGAGTTTCTCCTATCCTGTTTTCCCACGGTAGCTTTTTAAGACACAAGATCAAACATTCTTCTGAAAGCTCGCAACGGAGCTGACAGAACTTTTTTTTTTGAGTTTTTTTTTTATACACCATCTCATTGTTCCTTGAGTAAAAGTTTCTCTTATCATGTTCCTCCCAATGACAGGTTCAACTTCCTGGACAAATCTGTGGGTGTTTCATCTCTCTTTGAGATTGATGATTCATCAATGTATGACACATCTCTGACTGTTGAGACTCAGGCACCATTGCATGTTCCTGGTGTTGAAACACTGATGATTCCAGGAAAGACCCGTGGTCACATATTAAGAGTAGTCAGTGGAAACACTGTGCTCGTGCGTTGGGAAGTAAGTAATTATCTTGTTCTTTTACCATTCTACAATCAGGTCTTGATTAACCAGCATATGCTTTGCATTTTGGAGTACCAATAGCAATTAAGCTGGGTACCATATATGCTACATCTGTAGTTTTTACTTTAGCTCTCAGTGTTTGATTGTGCTGAAATAAATGATATTTCGCTTTAGAATGTGAAACTCTCTTTCCTTTCTCTCTTTTTTATTTTATTTGGGCTTTGCCTATAATGTTTTCAGCAAACAGCCAGGTTTTTGTCCTATAAAAAGAGAATTTCAAACTCTGCTGCTTAATTAGTTAACATAGTAAGTCCGACAGTTAGCGGATTAAGTTATTGTCAGAACTATAATATACTACTAGGTCCATGTTAGAATGAGGATATCAATCTTACTTTAATGCACACACGTTTGGCTTTCATTTCATGTGAAGTACAACATATTACCTAGCTACTGGACCTTTTCAGCTTGTTATTTGTAAATATGTAAGCCTACTATGTGGATTCCATTTCCAATTGAAATGTACAATTATGTGATTTTTTCCCCGAATTTTTGGGTAATGTAAAGAAGGAAAGAATACAAAGAAGAAGTGTTTTTTGGGGGGTGCAAGGTGTGGGGTGTATGAACCCACTGTACAAAAAATGGTAGAAGCCCTAGGATACCTCCGGCTAAAAAAAAAAAGAAAAACTGAAAGGGTGAAGTGATTGATATTTGAACTAAAAACTCAAAGATCTATCCTTTTGCATAAGAATCCTCCTAGCTGAAACTTTATAAGAAAGAGAGCTAAAACCTAGATGTCTTTTATTTCTTTCTTTCTGTACATGATAGACTAAAAGATCATGAAGTTTCCTCCAAGCTAGGCTTAAAATTTTCCAAAACAAGGCGAAGATTTGTGAAATAGAGAAGTGTCCATACTTGTTCAAATGCACCATATGTGTTTATAATTTGCTGCTTTTATTCATGAGATAAGATCAATAATACCTAAACCTCGTTCCTCCTTGGGCCTACATGCATCATCCCAATGCGCTTCTGCTCAAGGAATTTTTTTGGAAGGATAAAAATCAATGACCAATACACTTTTGGAGAGCAGAGAAGAATACCATCGATAAACTCTGTACAACCAACACAAGAGAGGAGTTCTGAGGAGCAAAGATTGGTTTGAGCTGAAATTTTCTCGACAAGTCTGCTATGCGTTGTCTTAGATGGCTTTGTGGCTTTTCAAAAGCTAAGGGAATCGGAATGAGAGCTAGAGCTTCTTCCTCCTCTAATTTAAATAGATGGGACAGCAATACACCAAGATATTTCACTGTAAGTTTATGTACCCATGGAAAATCCTAAAGAAGCAACGATTTGTTGGATATTCCAGTTAGAATACAAGGCTCCTAGGTTACTGGCTTAAAAAGCCGATAGGACATAAAATTCCTTCAGATTCTCCTTAATGAGAGAAATAGGGGAGATGTTACCCTTAGGAAATTTTATAAGATCATGAGGAAGACACAAGTGGTTTATTCTTCTTCTTATAGCTCCAATGAAAATTGAAGCTGTCTTTATGACCTATCTTTCTCATAATACTTGACTGCGAATTCTCACATTGTATACGGCATAGTGTGATCTCTGCACTAGGTAGCTCATCTTAGCTTGTCTCTTGGCAGGGTGTGATTTCCTGCCATTCCAATAGCTCTACTGCAAATTCATCCATCTCCTGGCCTACCGTGCTTGTCACTGCTGCCTATTGCATTGGAGAGTTTAGATTGGGGAAAAACCTTCCAAGCGATGATTTTGTAACTAGAAAATTTTGAATTACATAGGTGTATCCAGTTAGGGCTGTTCTTTTTGAGTGGTTTGATCTAGTCTCTATTTTTTGTAAAGCCTTGCTTTTGGGGTTATTCCCTTTCCCGCTATACACGGTTGTACATCCTTTTTTTATTGATGTAATTATTCAATTACATGCCCCACCCACAACCACAAAAAAAAAAAAAAAAAAAAAAATCTCCATAACTAACACAAAAAGATAGTGGGAAGTTGGATTCCCTTTGTGAAGACCACAAGAGCTAGGAAAATACTCAAACTCACACTCCATTCATTTTTAATGAAAATCCTGGAGAAGAAGCATGTTGTGAAATCCAGTGGGTGAATTGAGGAGGAAAATCTGTAACTCTTAGAACTTGTTCAAGGAATCACCATGATACATTATCATAGGGTTTCATAATGTCAGCTTTAGTAGCTCATCTAGGATCAGGAGCATCTCTTTGGTAACCTAGAAGTTCTTGAGCTACAAGAATGTTATCCATAGTCCTTCACCCTTTTATAAAGGCCATTTGCTCTTTCCCTACAAGATATGAAATCAACGTATTGAGATGCTTAGTCATAATCTTAGAAATATATATGGACATTTGGACAAGTATTACAACATGCTACAGGACGATAATCCCCTAGGGATGGAGGATTGTCAACTTTAGGAATGAGTGATGCAAATGTAGAATTAATTGACTTATGAAGCTGACCACAAGCAAAGAAATCCTTAATGGCTAAACATTCCTCCGATTCAACAATGCCTAAATGTTCCTGAGAAATTGACATTATCTCTATCTGGACCTGGCTAAAAGAACTTCCTCATTACAAGCAGGTTTCACAAGCATTTCCCAGTGGTCTTGATGAATCCTTTTGCTGAGCAACTCCTGCAGTCTGTGGAACAAGTGAGCAAGAGGTCTAGGGTCCTTGAACATATTCTCAAAATAACTAATATGGTGGGACTTACTTTCGTCCAATGAATTGAGATGTTGCCTTTCTTCATTGACAAGTGAGGGAATGCAGTGATTTTTCTGTTTCTAAGAATGAAAAAAAAAAACCTTGTGTTATGATCACCTAGCTTGAGCCAATTCATTCTTGCATTTTGACTGACAAAGGACTGTTCAGCTGCATTCAGAAGGTAAAGCTCCTTAAACAACTTTTTCTCTTCTATGCAATTTGCATTGGATGGATGCATACACTGACTTCTTGACAATGAAGAAGTTTTTCTCTTGCTGAGGAGTTTGCATAATGAATGGAATTCAACTTCCTGAGTTCTTTTTCTAGAACTTCAGCATGGTAAACAACTTCAAATATAGGAGTGCCTTCCATGTGAGACTTCTAGACTTTATTCATAGTTGATTTGGAATTGGGGGTGCTTATTCCAAAATTTAAAGACTCGAAAGGTTTTTTTTAGTACTTAACTGCAAATCTAGATGCACCAAAGGCCAAGAATGATCTGATATTCCAGGCCTGAGAAATTGAAGTTTTGAGCCTGGAAAATCCATCGGCCACTCTAGAGTTACCAGTGCTTTGTCAGGTTGATGGAGAATGGAGTTGAGTTGCTGCTGTTCGTTCATGTATGAGACATGCCAACAGTGCGTTGCTTGTCAACTTCAACCTCTAGGTAAAAGTCATTAAAACATTATGTACTCTTTGAGAAAACCTCATTTCACCTAAATTCTTCATCCATCCTTTGACATTAATTAAAATCATCTAGAATAATCTAGGGTGACAGGACGGACTGTTTAAGTCCCAAGAGATTAACCTAAAGAGAATCCCTCACCCATTTGTGTAAGAACCATAAGCAAAAGAGATGAGACAAGACTTATTTAAACTGATTGGTCTATGAGCACAATGAATCAAGTTATCATGGGACTCAAGAATTTGCACATCCCAGCTTTGAGGGTTCCAACACACCTAAATTCCATCATTAGATGTGGTTCAAAACACTAAGGAAGAAAAAAATGACCTCACATTGTAGATGCATTTATTGATTGAATGTTAGTCTCCTTAATACCCAAAAGGTTAAGTTCTTCCATACTCAAATTCTCACTTCTTTATGTTTAGGGTCATTTTTTTTTTGCCAACAAAGAAAGCTTATATTGCAGAAACCAAAGCTACCCTGAATAAAACTCGAGGGGCCGAAATAAAGATCCTTGGACTGATGGGGGTTCACAATTTCTAAAGCAAAAATTCAGGCCTATTCTACCTTGGGATGCAGTCCAATTTACACAAAAGTTTGCTGTTCTTTTTTTGGGTAAGTTGAGACTTTTTATATATAAGAAGGAACGGGGATGTACAAATGATAGACTAAGCTGGGAATCCGCAATTACAAAAATATAGGAATTTGTGGATGGTGCGCTCGGTCACTGGTGTAGCTCACTAATTAAAAATCAAAATAAGACAATAATCTTAACTAAAACAGTCGCAGGAGTTAGATGCACCCTAATCCGTCTTGCATTCCTTTCTCACCAAACATGATGGACAACAACTGTTGGGATTTTCCTCCATTTGCTAGGGTAACTCAATTTAAAATCTTCAATAAAGGCGGGCAGGGTGTTGTGTGAGAGGTTGCTTGGAGGGATAGGAACTTAGAAGTAATGGAGGACTTCCCAGATTGATCTTGTGAATTGACATCTACTAAAGAAATGTATATGATCTTCTTCTGATATCGAGCATAGGGGGCAACAATTTGTAGATATGATGTCCCATTGCATCAGTGAATTTGATCTTGGGTTAATTGTGGGGGGGGGGGGGTTAAGAATGGACGACACCGCACTCCAAGTTCCTTCCTCTTGCTACATCCAACTACTATCCCTAATGAGTTGATTTATTTTGGCCTCCTTAGCGTAACCTATCAAATATCTCGATCTTTCACTAAGCCACTCCATTAGTGGACCGTTATGATGCTAGTTGTCGTACCATAAGGAAATCGTCCCCTATGTGCCAACCAAAGAGACGTCGTACCTAGCTTCTTGCTTAGAGAATTTTGCGCCAAGACTAGGAGCCTTGGGATGGGTTAGGAACAGCTAAAAAATTCCTATCCTTCAATAGCTCACCCCTTACCTAGCTAGGCCAAAGGCTTGACGTATTTACCATTAGATGCCACACATGTTTCAACTGAGCTACTCTATTCCATAGAGTGATATCCATAATACCTAAACCACCTTTATTTTTCAGAAAGCAAATATCTTCTCATGATATCTTAACTTTGGCCTTGGATTCATCTGAGCCATTCTAGAGAAAGCATCTCATCTTCATGGTGAGCTCCTTGAGAATGCTCTTCAGAAGGATAAATGTAGAAGGCCAATAAACTTGTAAGGAGAATATAACACTCTTAATAAGCTGGGCACGACCTGCATTTGATAGGTACCTGAAAGTCCAGCTGTCAATTTTGGAAGCAAACCTATCACCTAAGATTTGACAGTAGTCCTTTGATAGGCGAGAGGGGACTAGGGGAACTCCTAGATTTCATGGGTAGAGTTGCTTCTTGAAAACCCACCAATGCTATAATATTGGTATGCATCTCTAGTTTGACACCATTGAAGAAAATTTGACTCTTAGGAGGGTTGCCTTTTAGCCTCGAGAGAGAGAAAAACTCATGTAAGCACTGGTTTATGAGAGTAACTGACTGGATTTCCCTTTTGGAGAAGATAAGGAGATTATCCGCAAAAATGAGGTGATTGATCTTAGCTCTCTTGCAATGCCAATGGTGCTTAAAGTCATTTCGAAGGTTGAGCTTCTTGAGAGAGCAAGATAGTACCTTCATAACCAAGACAAAAAGATAGGGGAGTATAGGATCTCCTTGCCTTAGGCTTTGGGAGCTAGCAAAATAGCCCACTAATTCTTCATTCAAGTTGATTGAGAATTTTGGTGAGGACATGCATTCCATTATCCATTGGACAAACATAGCTGGAAAGTTAATAGCACATAGGAGATTCTCAAGAAAAGGCCAATTGACATGGTCGTAGGCTTTCATGATATCAATTTTCATTGCACATCTTACTCTATGAGAGTTCTTATGGTAGCTTTGCATAAGTTCTTTGGCTATTAGTATATTATCTGCTATTCTCCTCCCCTTGATGAAAATTGATTTTTTCTGTCCTACCAGCTTAGGTAGCACCCTTTGTATTTGAGAAGCAATAATCTTTGAGATACATTTATATAGTACATTACAGCAAGAAATCGGCCTGAAGTCCGCAAAGGTAGAAGGGGTGCTTTTCTTGGGGACTAGAGCCAAATAGGTGGAGTTGACGACCCTTAAGAGCTTACCTGAAGCAAAAAAATCCTTTATGGTCATGCATACATCCTCCCTTACAACATGCTATGCTACCTTAAAGAAATTTGCATTAAAACCATTAGGGCCTGTAGCTTTGTTCTTGTTAATGGACCATAAAGCTTCCTTAATTTCTTGGTTGTGCATTAAGCTAACCAAAAGAGGCCAATTTTTTGTTGAGATTTTCTTTTCTACCATAGATGAAAGGGAATCCAGACTTGAGGGATAGGATGGGGGAGGACCCAAACGATTTCGAAAATAAGAGACTGTTGCTTCCTTGATGTTTTGAGTATTTGAGGTGTTGTATCCATCTTCTAGTGAGATAGACTGAATACCATCTTTGTGGAGTTTTTGTCTTAAGGATGTGTGGAAAAAAGCCGAGTTACGGTCCTCCAACTTTAACCATGTTTGCTTTGATTTCTACCTAAGGAAGGATTCTTTGGCTGCTAGAATGTAGTAGTAGTCCTTAAATTTCTTCCTTTCCAACTCCCAGTCCACATTATTCGGCTCTTGGCGGTTCTGGAGTTGGGTGTGTGCTAGGGACTCATGTGTTGTTGCTACTTTCCTTGAAATGCCGGAATAGTTCCTCTTATTCAATTGTTCAACTCTTTGCTTGAGCAAATTTAGCTTGGAATTTACTACGAACATAGGGGTACCAGAAATCTTAGGCTGTTACGCCCTCTCCACAATCTTAAACTAAAGTGGGTCAGAACACCAAAAATCGTAGAAATGAAAGGGGGTCCTCCTTTCTAGAACCTCGGCATGAAAGTTTGCGATGAGGGGGTAGTGGTCCGAGATGCCTGGAGGTCTTACCGACACATCCATTCTAGGGAAGGCCTGTAACTAATCAAAATTTATTCGCATCCTATCAAGCCTTTGCATCAAGAGATCGGTATCACTTCTATTTGACTAGGTGTGGAGTAGGCCATTGGTTCTTGCTTCCTCTATTTCCGCTTCTAAGTAAAAATTGTTGAAATCTTCCATTCTAGGAGTAATAAATTCATTGCCTCCTAGTTTCTCTTCCACAAAGTGGCACTCATTAAAGTCCTCGCCTACTAACCATGGCCCTTAGATGGAGGATTTAATGTTTACCAACTCAGCTTACGGTGTCTTTTGGTCCTTAGGAGAGTTTGCACCATAGACACATGAGAGCCAGAACCAGGCATCATCGGTAACCTTTTGGCATCAGTAGTGGATGAATTGTGAATTAGAGCGACAATTGTTCACACGTTACATCGAAGGGTTCCAAGCAATCCAAATGCGCCCATTAGCATGGTGTTCTAATTTCCAATATGAGAATATCCTAGACCAGATGGGGGATGCTTTATTTGCCTTTACTTTAGTCTTAACTAAACCCAACAAGGAAATATGGTTGGATTCGCACAAAACTCTCACTGCTTTTGCTTTTTTAAGATCATTAAGATCCTTAATATTCCAAATGACTAACATAATTAACTAGATACGAAGGAAAAATCAAGAAAACAAAAGAAAACTTGGTTAAGATGCAGACAAACCAGAGCTCCCTTCCACTCCCTCCTTCCTTTTCCTCCTTGACTTTTTCTTCCTTACCAAATTCCATTGAGAATTATTTACAACAGATTCCTTCTCTTGCTCATCTTGTGTTTCAGGGACTTTGGTTGTAAATGTTTCAATTGTCTTGTTGGGGTGAGAGTCACTCTTATCTACTTCTTTAACATAAGGTAAATCCATTGCAAGCTCTCTTAGGGCAACATGGGAGCAATCCCCTTCTTGAAAAGGTGGAACCGTAGAAGAGTTATCGGAGGAACCCGGATCCTCTTTAGCATGTTTGTCTTGTTATTTACTTAGGGTTGTCCTCGAGCTGAAAAGTTAAGGTCTCGGTCCTCTTTTGTCATCATTGCTAGGTTGAGTTTTCCATTTTCTCCTTGATTCACTTTTGGCCTCATTGCAGTACTATGCTTATCGTTATCCCCTGTTTATCTAAATCGGTACCATATCCATCCTTTTTGCCTTCACATTGACTAGATGAGTAGCCAAACACCCTACAAAAAAAGCAGCGAGTTGGCACATGTTGGTACTTTACATCTACGATGGTTAGCTTCCCATTTGATCTTCTTACTGTGAATGAAAGGGAGAAGGTTGAGTTTACTTCTATTTCCATTGACGCCCTTACAAACTTGATTCTTTCATTCTTTGCTAAGACCAAATCCACCCGTAGAGGGCATCCAAAAGCACTTGCTATGTGTCCAATGCCATTCCTATGCAGGAATTCCATTGGCACACCGCATAATCTTACCTAAATAGGTAAACTTTTTGGTAAGACCTTATCATAGTCTATTGTTAAGGACCACTGCTCTAGAATAATTTGTTGATTGGCAAACAACCAAGGTTGATTTAAGACATGAGACAATGCAGTTTCTTCCTTGAACTTGAAGAAAAGAACCCCTATCCATTTGCTAACATTTCTGTTGTCTTATAATCTTTACATAAGCTAGTTGCTAATTTTTGGACAGATAAGAAGGAAAGGCCCCTACTTAGGAAATATCCTACGATGGTGTTTTTCTAGATATTTTCCCCTTAAAGAGAGATGGAGATAGGAGGTTGCACACAGATGAGGTTACCATGTTTCGATGGAGGGTAGTAGTTGAGAGAGACATCAATTGAGCTGGAAGGGGTAAAAGGAATGTTTTGTGAAACTGCTTGAGTGAATGATAGTGGTTTTGGAGAGTTGGCAGTGTTCGCAGCAACTTTTTTGGCTTGGATAGTAGAAAATACAACTTCATTAACTTTCGACTTAGCCCCGATAGTAGAGTTAGAGGTAGAGCTTTGACTATTGACCAAAGTGGTAATTTTTTCCTTGTCTTTTCTCCTTAGGAGGCGATACAGAATTAGGAATGGCAATCTTGATTTGACCCTTAGTTGGCACCTCTGGTAACTTTTCCTTGGTCACGAGTAGTCGCATCATCAGTCTGCCTCTTAGGGTTTGAACCCATACTAGATTTGTTCCTATTGATATCAGAAACCACTACACCTTTACCGCCTTAAGCGTCACAAGGAGCTACCGAAGAAGAACCTTTCTTCTTCCTAAGCTTACCTTTCTGAGCTTTGGTCACTGGAGGTTTGACCAAGGATGTGGCTGTAACTACTTCAAAAGAGACTTTTTTATTCCTGCGCATATATGTCCTCATAATTGAACCCTAGGTTGTGATAGAACCAGGGAACTAGAACCCGTACAGGAATGGATAGGGTGACAATAGGGAAGAGGTGGGAAGAGGAGAGGGAAAGGTCGCTTTATGACATTGAATGATTGATAGATTAGAAAGAACAGAGGGGAGGTTGGAAAAGGTAAGGGAAGGAGGGGAGGAGGGTAGAAACCGGGGCGGAGAGAGAGTGGGGCAGTAGATGGGCTAAGGAATGGAACAACAGGGAATGGAGGGGATTTTCTCTCTCTACATTATGAAGAGAGAGAACTTCAAATAAGTTAACTAAAAATTTGCTGTCCTATACATGCAAGAAATGGAAAAGAAATCAAAAGAGGGAATGAGAGAAAGACATTCATTAACAACATGTGAAATAGACTAGTAAGGTTGGGGCTCCTTAATAGCCGAGAAAACAACAGAAGAGTCTGCCTCCAACACAATTTTATTCCAACCCTTTAAAATAGCCAGCTTCAAACCTTCTTGCCGCACGAGATTCTGTACCCTTCACTCCAAGTGAAGGTACTTGCATGCAGCAGCGTACTAACAGACATCCATAAGAGTCATGTGCAATAATGCCAATGCCTGTAGTGTTATTTGCTGGGTTCTATACACCATTAGTGTTGATTTTCACTATCCCTTCAGCAGAGGCTGTCCATCTGCGGTCAACAGGAAGAGGTTGGTGTTGTGGGGCTCTTCTCGCCTCTCCATCGGCAGCTGAAGTGAATTCCAGCAAATGAGCTTCAATGGCATTAATAGTTGTCTCAAGTGTAGACATGTGACCAGCAAAAATATTCTTGCATTGACTTTTCCAAATAAACCGTATGCAGGTTGCAAAATTTGCTACCAATTGTTTGGGATCTTGATTATTATTACTAGCTTCCTCGTACAACTTCATCAGCCACAAATCCTATTTTTGAAGTTGGTTTTCTTCCACTCTAAGCCCCATCACATCAAGCCAAATTGGTTTTGTCCAATCACATAGAAAAAGGAGATGTTATGAAGATTCCTCTTTTTGACAAAAATCACAAAGAGGGCTATTCCTTATTCTCCTCTTAAATAAGTTCCCATTTGAGCTGACAGCATAATCACATATGTGCCATAGAAAATGTTTAATTTTCAGAATCACATCAATAAACCAAATTAATTTCCAAGGAGTAGCATTAGATTGCAGCTGATTAAGAAGATTCATACCTTCAACTTATAATTGATCGTTCATGATTTTTCAGTAGCTACTTCTGATCGAATACTCCTCGTCCTTTTCCAAAGGCCAAATAATTTTATCTTCAGCTTTGGGGCTTCCCAACGGAATTTTCAGAATGCATCCTGCAGTAGCCTCATCAAAGAAATTCTTCAATAAATCAATATTCCAACTAGCAGAATTCCTATCAATAAGCAAATCCACTCTACATTGCACATCAACATAATAATTTAAATCAGATATAGGGACTTTCCTGTCACTCTAAACAACCCATGAATCTTGGAAACATTTGATCTTCCTCCCATTAGCTACTTGCTACACCAAGCTGTCCTTAATTATGTCTCTTACCTTTAAGATACTCTGCCAAATCCAAGAAGTGCTGCTACCTCCTTTTGCTTCCAAGAAACTACTGTTAGGGTAGTAAACACATTTCAGCACATGAGCCCACAAAGAATTTGTATTGGACGCCATTCTCCATGCTAGTTTCCTTAGCATTGTATCATCGAAGCTCTCCAAGTCCTTAAAACCAATACCTCCTTGACCCTTTGGAAGTTGCAACATACTTCATTTTTTCTAGTGAATTTTTCGCGTATCTTTATCACCTCCCCACCAGAACCTGCTAATTATGGAGGATACCTCTTAACACCACCTCTTTGGGAATTTAAAAACTGCCATGGAATAAGTTGGTAAGGCATCAGCAACTGTTTTGACCATCACTTCTTTCCCTCCATAGGATAGAAGGGAACTCTGCTATCCTTGTAATTTCTTAGCAATCTTGTCTTTGATTGTATCTAAGGCCGATGATTTAGACCTACCCCACACAGTAGGTAGTCCTAAATATCTTCTAGGGTCACGCATTGCTTTGATTCTCATACCATCACAAAGAAGGGTTTTCAGATCCTTTGGCAAATTCCTGCAGAAAAACATATTTGGCTTTTGCAGGTTTATAGCTTGCCCTGAAGCATGACAATAGGCATGTAAAATTGCCTTCAAGTTCATCAAATTCGATTGGTTTTCCTCCTTAAATAGCAAGGAGTCATCTGCGAATAACAAGTGGGTTAGCTGTGGATTTCTTTTCCTCAGTTTAATCCCATCTAATGCTTTTGAGCTCACTGCATCCATCAACAATCTTGAAAGTACATCAGAGACTAAGAAAAAGATAGGGGGATGAAGGATTCCCTTGACGAATTCCCCTATTAGGGTGCATATTACCAATCTTTTCACCAT
The DNA here is from genome assembly GCA_024138005.1 of Lumnitzera racemosa. NCBI lineage: Eukaryota > Viridiplantae > Streptophyta > Magnoliopsida > Myrtales > Combretaceae > Lumnitzera > Lumnitzera racemosa. The sequence goes on from JAMXBC010000011.1 coordinate 26,160,145, forward strand.
TCACCACTAGATTATAAGTTACAGATTCCACATAAGTCATAATCCACTCAATCCATTTGTTATGGAAACCCAATTTAGTCAAAGTTTTTCGGAGGAACCCCAATTGACTCTATCATAAGCTTTAGTCAAATCAAGCTTCACAGCACGATATGGTTTCTTGCGTTTTCTTTTTAATTTTAGGAAATGGAAAATCTCGTGGGCTATCATTACATTGTTATGGATTAATCTGTTTGAAATGAAAGCACTTGGAAAAAGGGCTAATAATTTCATTAAGGAACAGTTTCAGCTGATTTGCCAAAACTTTTGCTAAGATTTTATACGAAAAATTACACTAACTAATCGGCCTGAAATGACTCAGAAGAGGGGGATTATTATTTTTAGGAATAAGAATGAGATCTGTATCATTGAAGTGTGTAGGAAAGATACCCGTTTCCATGAAATTTGAGATGGCCTCAAAGACAGAATTACCCACCACACTCCAGAAGGATTGATAGAGAGCACCAGTGTACCCATTTGGACTAGGGGCTTTGTTAGAACCTAACTGGAATGCTGCAATTCTTACTTCATCTGCTGTCACTTTCTCGGTTAGTTTGTTGTTCATGTTGCTAGTTATCAGAACTGGAATCCTTTCCAATATTTCATCCACACCACTTACTCTTTCTTCTGAATAGATATTTTTGTAATACTCCCACAAAGTTGTCCTTGATCCAATGCACATTCTCTCCCTTTATTCTCCTGATCTTATTTCTTGACCTTCTGGTCATGGCCAGATGGAAAAATTTTGTATTTCGGTTGCCCAGCTTCAACCAACTCACCCTCAACTTTTGTTTCCAATAAATCTCCTCATTCTCCATAGCTCTCTCCAACTGACACAGAAGTTCCTCCTCATCCCTCGCATTGTATTCTTCCACCCTCTTATTTTGTAACTCAGCTAGCCAAGAGAGCAAAGCATCAACCACTTTACCAAAATTCGGAACTTGCTTTCTGCTCCACTTGATTAACTGTTTCGTTCAAATTTCCAAATAACTCATCAACATCTGGAAATTTACCTGTGACTCTGGCATGTTCCAAGCTTGTTCTACAACCTCCTTACATCCATCAGTCCGCAACCACACTTGATTGAAGCAAACATATAGAAAATAACAATGTGGAAATATGTGATATTAGAACTCAACAGAAATGGGAGAGCTGGTTTGAGTGCTAGCCTTTTTCCTCTCCCTCTTCTTCCTCAACTTATTTTTCTTCATGGTATCCCACTCATCCTCATCTCTGCCTGGTACTTCAAGAGGACCTGAACCAGCTACCAAAGATTGGGTCTATGCCATGAAGGAGGGCGAACATGAAATATTATCTAACTGCAAGGAACCAGAGCAGTCCCTCAGGGCACCGGGGATCACAAGTAGAGCCTGGGGGTGCCTATGTCTTAGAAAAACTAGATTCCGCATAATTAATGAAAGAAATAAACACAATTGGCGAACTAGCTGAAGTAGACAGATAAGGGTAAGTCATCTTCGATTTGCCTTACCTAGGCATGAACAGGTCATTGCTCTTTTTGCAGAGTAGTGGGGAAAAACATACTTAACAAAAATACCGTTCTCCTTGCAAGGAACTTCCTTCGAAACATGCATGTTAGGAGACATGACCTGCTCCACATGCTAGTTGATGTGTATGAGGGAGCCACTGGTTTGAGTGGGTTGATTGTATGTTAAACTGAGAATTTTTATTATTTCCACGAGTGTTGGAAAGCCACTTTGAAAACGAAAGGTGTTAAACTGTTATTCCCCATGTAGCTTTATCCTCCTGCCATTATTCCTTCAGCTTGGTTATATAGCTGGTTTTAGTCTCTCTTTCTTTCTATTGCGATTTGTTTTTGGGATCATTTTTAATATTAGTGATTGTCTTGTACTTTCTCTGCCTTCCCCTGCTGATTTAGCTTCCATAGATGAGCTTATCAATGTATAATATTTTTGTTCTATTCCATTAGCCTAGCCTGCACATGACACCACGTGAATTTATAACATTGGATTTCCATGTTGCTTTTTATTGTTCACATGCACATTCTTTGATGCAGTATACGCAATCGGGAGTATTCTTGCTGCTTTTACGTTTGGCCCAAGGGTTACAAATAGAAAATAGTGACGAAAGTTTTCTTATTCTTGACCTTCTAAATCGAATGGTCTCCTTCAACACGGTAATTTCTTTCTGCACATTGTTTTTCTCGGTTCCCTTATTTTTACCTAAGGATAAACATTTACCTCTCTAGTTTATTGCAGTTTTTATCTAGAAATTCCTGTGTGTGAACATGAGAACAAATCTAGTCATGGGTCAATGAACAATTAAATCATCCCTTATAGCAGATTTACCACCTCATACACATCTAGGAAGCACCAAATGAGAGATAATAATTTGACTTTCTTTATTCCTTGCAAAAGCACTGTATTTATACATGCCTTCCAACCTTTAACTTTTGGAAAGTAAAAGGTATCAACTTTCCTAAAATATCTCACAAAATCTTCTCAAACAATTAAAAAGAAATTGGAAAGGCATAACAAAATGAATATCTATTTTCCCTTGATGAAATTCCTAACAGAGTGTTTGAATTCTAGGTTGTATTAAAATAAACTTTGGGAAGCTTTACAGAAACTATAACCTAGAGATGAGTTGACCATTCTCCATGTCAGTGGGGTAAGGAGAGGTCAGAGAGCAATTTTGACAGTGAGAAAGCTGGAATATGTCATCATTCTATTGAGTATTAGAGCTGTTGAGATGAAAGATTTTGGATAAATTAGTCTAGTTGGCTGCTGTTGCAAGACTGTTAACCAAGTAATTAAATCTAACTCTTGGAAAGCTTTCTCATACCTTGCCAACATTTATGTCTAAGGTGATCTGGAATGACACAGTAGAGTTTTCCATAATACAGAGACCTCTTTTCATAAAAGTAGGTTGGTAATTGGCCACAGTTTCCTGCTGAGAATTTGTTTTATTACCCTTTTCTCTGTCTTGTAAATAGTCATGAGTTGGTCAACTTAAGCATTTTAGTATACCTTACGTTTTTCCTTTCACATAGTTGAATGCTACTTTCCAGGGCCTGTGTTTTGCTTTGATGGACATCAATAACATAAACTGTGAGCATTCCCCTACAAGATATACACAGATGGAAAAAAAGACATGGTACATCATTAGTGGAGTTTATTCATTTTCTCCTTTAATAGCATCTTGCTTCCACCAATATACTAACTTGTTTTCTTTTTGGGCATAAAAATCTGCTTCTATCTGTGCAGGGCAGTTGAAGTGATTTCTTATGTGGTCAGAAATCTGTATCCTAGTTCGGCTACAGCTCCATTAACTTCCTTGTGTTTGAATATCTTAGCAAAGATGGTGGCATGGTATCTTCTGTCTATACTTATTTTTGTTTTTACTATCTTATGTACCAGTCCAAGGGCTAGCTTGGGTTTTTTGATCTCTTAGTCCTTCTGGAAAATTAGATCTCACCTTTCTTGACTTTTACTGGTAATACGTGTATCCTTAATCTGATGATCTGTTTCTCTGTTCCTTTCTTTGGTCTGGCAGTTACCCAACTTGTGTTGCTGCAGTAGCTCTAAAGACAGATATATTTGATGTGGCTACGGGGAATAACTTTTATGATGGAGGCTTTGATTTTCCATCGAGGTAATCACTAGAAAGCAAATCATTAGTTGCAACATAGAAATGACATAATTCTATAGGCAAGGTGTTGATTGATTGTACCAATGCAATGTTTGAGATTGAGTCAAAGCTACTCAGTGTAGGCATGGTATGTCAAACAAACTTTAAGATACGATGATGGTTTCTCTTGTTATGCCTATTGAAATAGATTAAAGAAGCCTTCATTGCACTTGGCAGCTTTTAATAAGTTGTTTGTGATTCCAAATTCTTAAGGATGTTTTAAATTTAACAAAAAAAGATAAAAGAAATTTAATGGGCGGTGGAGAGAAAGTGGGAGGGGATGAAACCAAACTGAATAGTGGACTGGGAGGAATTGCAAATTGAGAAGAGGCTGCTTGTTGGAGATGAGTTGCAGTGTTCTCGTTTGTAATTGTAAATAATTCTATTAATAAGGAAAACCAATGGGTTTCAACAGAAAGCCACTATACAAAATTTCTGACTTTAGAGATGTAATCCCACAGATGGTATCTTGAAGTAGCCATAATCAATAACTAACTACATCAGGTATTTAGCAAGCGTAAGTCCTAGTCATCCAGCTGTAAAGGTTTAAATTTACTCATCATATTACATTTCTAGCAGTATGTAAGGTACTTTTACTAATATCAGAAGCTTGCCTTGATTTTCCCTGCATAGCTTTTATTGGTTCCTGCAATGTGTAGTTAGGCTGAGGCTGCAAAATTAACTGCTGGCACTCCCGGGGAATGATGAGGCACTCACACTAGCCTTGAAATGGGTCGTATGATTAGGGAGAGCTACTTTTCTCTTATGAAAATGCTAACCAAAGAAAATGAGAAGATGCTAAACCTGTAGTGAAGTTGTCTTTGACGTTTATGGTAAGGGGTCCAACACCGTAACAATTATTAATTAATTTTGTCTCCAATACTGTGCGGGAGTAGTAGTAAGTTATTTAAGTAGTGCTTTCTACCAATTATGTAATTATTATTCCAACCTTTTAAGTCTCTGAGAAAAGACATTTTTCATGTAAATGTTTATCTTTTCATTTTTTCTTTTTAACTATTCTGTAGGCAAGGTGTTGATTTATCTTATCAATGTTGTGTCCAACAAGCTTTTAAAGTATGTAAGCATGGTGTGTCCAAATCCTACAAACTTTAAAAATAGGTTTTAGTTTCTCTTGTCATGCATACCACAGTGAAATATAAATGAAGAAAAATTTTCTTGGAGTAATCAAGTAATTTGATTTAAAAGGAAAGCAACTGTACAAAGATGGTGAAAGGTTAAAAAAAAATCTCAAAGATGAAGGCACAAACTGGATGACTCACAGAGGATAAGGAAATGTGCAAACTTGAGAAAGTGTGCATTCCACACCCGCAACATGAGATACTTCACCGAGTATAATACACACTTTAGGGCCTCAACCCTAACATGGTAAGCTTTGTCTAGATAATAAATAATAGATGCTGATACTGGTTACCTCAACTGTTTGTTCATTCCAAATGAAATGAACCGATGCAACAGTGGCCAATTCTCATTGAGGAGCGTCAGATCCCATTGATCACATTGCACCATGATATAGATTCTTATTTTTATTTACTTTTTTAAAATAAATTAACGACAGAAAGTCTTTCAAAGAAAAATCCCATTTATCAACTTTCCTTAAGCCTCTTTGGATGATACATGGTTAAAAAACAAATGTTCATGGTATATGATATTTGAAGTTTGAAGTATATGACTAGTTGTCCCATGTTTTGGAGATTAATAAATAACTTGTTCTGTTGTGCTTATGCTCTCTCTCTCTCTCTCTCTCTCTCTCTATATATATATATATATATATATATATATATTCTTGCATTGTAATTAATTTGTTGACATTTCATACTCTTTTTACACACAACCTAGTGGATCGTGGTTATTCTCTGGAAGACTCGCGAAGATTCTCTTAGTTGACTGTGAACAAAATGATTATGAAATCCCGCTTACAGTATCAGGTAGATTTCGAAGATTTTATAATTCATTTGTTTGTCTACAATGTTCTGAAGAATTTTTCTCTCTTTGCTTTGCAACTTTTGTCACGCCTTTTCAACTGCTTTCATCTTGCCTACCTTCATTTTCTCACTTTTTGAATCTGTTCGGGGAAATAAGCTAAATGTAATGCTATCTCAATGTTTTTTTGTGAACATGAAAATTTCATGATATCTATTGTCTTGGATTTTAATTGAAATCTTCCCTCTTTTCATCTTATTTTCCCCTCTATGCATGTGTAAGTAGACTTGTTCCTGTAGGATCCTTTCAAAGAATTCAAATTGAAAAGGTTTGTACATGAGATATAGGATAGGAGATATACTTTAATGGTTGTCAAGGATTGATATGTGAAGCCCTGCTAGTGGAATAAAGCAGCAACCATGTAATCTTAATTGCCTTGATGATTTTATTAGGTTTAGTTCAACATATAGCAAGTTCTAATTTACTTTTGTGATCTTTGAAAGTTGGTTTTACTCTTACACTAAATGTATGGCTTTTAGTTATTTGTTAGCTATTAGTTTTAGTTCCCCCATGACACTGTATAAGAGAAATTTTCCTCTAGCTGTATAGTGCTGGACGTCTACATTCAAACTGTATTTCTTTTAATTTGTTCTTGTGATTGTATGACTGCTTTGGTGTTTCTTGTTCCCTCCCTGTATGATTTTCTGGTGTCATATAGACTTTTGCTTCCCTTATGCTATAACTCAAGATAAACTGTTCTCATAGCTTTAAGGTACTGCTTTTTCAATACACATTAATTTTTCCTGCTCTTATTTTCTCTATCATCTTCTGGTATTGAACTTTGTTTGACTTTTTGGAACTTTGAGGCACTTTGCTAGCACGTATCTCATGTAAATGTGGAGAATGGAGTGCCTTTTGATAGGGGCTGCCTTCTACTTTCCTATAGCAGTTCAATCAAAGTTGAGTCAGTTAAGTCCTTCTGAGTCAATTCAATCAAAGTTTCAGTCCATTTTTTTTGTTATGTCTACCTTTGATGTACGTTTAGGTCATCCTAACTTTTTTTTTTCTTGCATCGATTATATCTTCATTTATTTATAATGAAAAACAGATGTTTCACTATGAACATTGCATTATAAGATGTAAGAATTTTTATCATACACACTTCTATAGATCACAACTCTTCTATAGAACACTGCTTGTGTTCTTAGCTTATTCAGGGAAGGTGGGTCATTACATTTATGATGACCACATACATGTTTGTTGAATTTATCCAATGAAAGAGAAGTCTGATTTTTGTGAACTCTTAAAAACTTTGATAAGTACACTGAAAATATTTTTCAAATGCCTTTTCATATTCTTTGTTTAGATAATGGGAATGGATATTTCTCAAAAAATCTAACAAAATGTTTGATTGGTAATGGTATATTCCATCAAAGTTCATGTGCTTTTACTCCATAACAAAATGGAGTGTTTGAGTGGAAGAATCATCATATCTTGGAGGTTGTTCGGTTAATATTTTAAAGTTCCGTTCTCGGTTTTTCTTTATTTGATATTTTTTTTGGGAGGAGAAGCTACTCTATTGCAGCTTATCTTATAAATTGCCCATTGCCTATGACATTAGTTCCACACTCCCATTAATGTTTTGTTAAAACCTTACCCACAAGTTTGTCTTCTCAATTCTCTCTCCGAGGGTATTTGGTTGTACGGTTTATGGTTTAAAAGAAAAATAAAATTGAAGCAAACTAGATGCTAAGGTTGTTAATTGTGTATTCATAGGGTGCTCCCTGACTTAGAAGGGATATAAGTATTATCATCATTCATCGTGAAGGTTCTTTTATTTTTGTGATTTCCACTTTCTTGGAAGTGAAAATTTTTATGTGAACTCTTCCAAGGGGAGAATCAAATGGTAAGAGTTTAAATCAGTTATGATTGTTATTATTACCCTTGTTCTCACAGTTCTTGCCATCTTCAACATCTCCTTCATCTTAGACTCTTCCTCACTTGAGTGACTCTTTTCCCATGTCCTTTGAATTCCCTTGTTAGCATGAAGCACATTGGAATTCTTCGCTTCTACAGCAAGACTTGATTTCTAGATTTAATTTCGAACTATTCAACCAGGTGTTTAGTATAAGAACAAAGAATTTTGCATAGCCAATCATCACCTAGAAGAATGTGCACGAACCAATTCATAGTGAGATTGAGGAGATTTTTGAACTGGTTAATAGTGAGATTCAAGAGGAAGCCATGGAGGACTCTTTTGATGAAGAAGTTGAAGATATTGAATTGAAAGGATTTATGGTGTTTCAAAAGTGGAGGAAAATGGGGAAATGTCAATTGCCTCGCAAAAGGGAAAGAGGTCATTTGTAAGGTATACTAATTTAGGTCATTTAAATATATAACAAGTTGTTGCAATTATTTCAAGCTTCCTCGAGTGAAATTGATGAAGTGAGTATTCCTAAAAATGCTCATGAAGCATTGAAGGTTATTGGATGGCAAGAAACTGTTATGGAGGAAATGAAAGTTTTACATTAAAAGTGCATTTGGGAATTGATTTATTTGTCCAATGGAAAGAGAGTTTTAGGTAGCCACGGATGGTTATTTAGTGTTATAGAACATGAATGTGCATATTAGAATTAAATTGTATTATTTCTTTTTATCTTCTTTCCTATTTTAGAGCCTAGGTTGTGTATATATAAACTTGTACACTATTGAATCAAATGATGAGAAAATTCTTTCTCATTCTTACATTTAGTTACATGGTATCAGACCTATAATTTCTAGGGTTTTGAGAAATCATCATTCTTTATTCCAAAATTTGTGGTAAATTTAGATAAGTGTTTTCAACTTGATCTTTTGTTGATACAGCCTACGTAAGAGGAAGCTCCATCCACTGAGTGGTGGATTTGGAATTTGGCAGCCAAAAGTGCATTGCGTGAACCACACGTGTTGACACAAGCTTCGTCTCTTGCTTTGCACACTGGTGCGTTAGACTTTAGAAACCCTTTCTGCTGGCATCGCTTGTCTCTCTTTGTTCTACTCCAATGCATTTGTATGGTGGCCTTGGTCATTATTTGTTTGGGTTTGTGACTTTCTTAAGAATAGGGATCATTCGATTCCTCTAGGTTTGTGGTTCCTTTTGTCTAGGCTGGGATTGAGGCTTTTGATCTTATAGTGAGGGAGAATTTGCTTGTGGTCTTGATGTTGGGTTAATTTCTATTCTGAAGTTTGGGGTCAGACTTGGGGTTTTTAGTTGCAGGGCTTTGTGGTTTAACTTGGGTGTCCATGGGCAAAGAACAAAAAATTACTGTATCTGTTATATGGATTCTAAGAGTGTGAATAGGGATCCTTTCTTTGGGAGGAAATATGTTCGCAGGAATAAATAAATATGCTAGGAACTTATTTAGGATTATGATGTGATGTTTCTGTTCTTATGTTTCTAAGTGTTTGATGTTTCTGTTATTATTTTGTACGTATTTAGCCTCATAGATGATGTGTCAGGTGTTGTGAGAAGTTAGTTATTTATGTGTGTTGTGTGATCCGATTTTATAGGACAACAGTTTCTGTATGTAATTTCCATATAAGGGACTCTTGTCCTGGTACTGTAGTTTATGAAAAAAAGTTTTAGAAACTTGGGTCTTTGAAATAAGGTCTTTTGGTTCTCTTTACCATTAACAAGCCCATTATATCAAGCAATCATAGGTAGAAAAGGTAGAAAAAGTTCACAATCAAACTCCTCTGATTATGATTCTGTGTTATATGGTCCCATAACTAGATCCATCGCTCAAGGAACACAACGTTTGGTATCAAAGCCAAGCGTTATGGGAGACCATAATTTCCAGGAACAATTTGAGGATTTCTTGAAGATGTATCAGGAGGATTGTGCACGGGATCAGGCTAATGCGAAATTGGAAGAACTATCCATGGATCTTGTGCAGTTTAAGATTTCAACCCAAGAGGTTGGAGAAGGTAGTAACACGCCTGTGAGTGGGTGACATGTTGTAAGGAATAACCATGGTTTGGAGCATGCAGAAGGTAGTGGTTATGTTCCCAAATATTCAAAATTGATTTTCCGCTCTAAAATGGCAGTGAAGATCCACTGGTTTGGATTAACCGCTGTGAACGCTTCTTTCGACATCAGTGATCACCAGAGGATGAGAATGTGGGCCTGGCATCTTTTCATTTAGAAGGGGATGCCTAGTTATGGTTCATGAAATTGGAGAGAGACCAACCTGCTCTTACTTGGAACATTGAGAAGGAACAATGCCATCTTCGTTTTAGCCCTCCAATCTGAAGTAATAAGTTGGGAGAATTAGTGAAATTACGACAAGTAAGTTCAGTGGAAGAATATCAAAGGCATTTTAAGCAACTTGCAGCTTGTGCAAGTTCTTTAACAGCGGAGCAAGAAGTGGAATTATTTCTTAGTAGATTACAAGATTACATTGCAGTGGAGGTGGAGTTATATCACCCACTGGATTTGACTACTGCTATGTGTCTTGCATGACCATATGAGTGGAAATTGGGTTGGTGACATTCTAGCCCTTCTCCAAGGCCAGTTATAACCACGGTGGTGCTAATGCGGACCAACGGCTAATTAGACGTTTGAATCGGGCATAATTAGAGGAAAGGAGAGTCAAAGGATTATGCTTCAACTATGATGATCCATTTTTTCCAAGGCATAAGTGTAAGCGTTTGTCTTGGATTTAAGTAGTTGAAGATCTGACAGCATCTGAACTAATAACTGAAGACAGACAGAATGAAGAGCCGTTGGAATTAAATGAACCAGAAATTTCCCTTAATGCCTTAACTGGTGTACAGACTTCTCAAACAATGAAGGTACAAGGCGAATTATTATAATTTTCCATAAATGTGTTGATGGAATCTGGTAGTACCCACTGTTTTATTGATGAAGGGGTGGTATCCCAATCGCAATTACCTGTGGAGAGGAAGAATGGGATGCGTGTAAAGGTCGCCAATGGGGAAACGGTGCAAAGTGTGGGTAAGCGTAAAAATCTTTTACTGCAATTGGGCACTGCGAAATTCTGTTTAGATTTTTATATATTACCTTTCAGGGGATTTTAGGCAGTGTTGGGTGTTAATTGGTTAAGGACTCTGGGTCCTATTGTTTGAGACTTCTCTGAAATGAAAATGTCTTATGTAGATGGGAGAAAAAGAATAGAGTTAGCAGGGCTGAAAAATTCTGTACCAGTTTCTAATCCTGCACATGTGGCACATTGGTTGAAGTAGACAAACAGATTGTCATTGAAATTTCAGCTTTTGTTTTTAGAACCAGAACAGTTACCCCCAAGGCAGGATCATGACCATCGCATCATTTTAATGAAAGGTACAGACCCGGTTGTTGTTTGCCCTTACAAGTACCCTCATGCACAGAAGGATGAAATTGAAAGACAATGTGCAAACATGTTGCCTAGAGGAATAATTCACCATAGCCAATCCCCTTTTTCTTCAACAGTAATATTGGTTAAGAAAGCTGATAATTCATGGAGGTTTTGTGCTGATTATAGACCCTTAATGTGAAAATTATGAAAGATAAGTTTCCAATTGCTGTGATCAATAAATTATTAGAAGTATTCCATGCAGCTAGTTTTTTCTCTAAATTGGATCTTCGATTGGGTTATTATCAAATCAGGATGCATCCTAATGATGTGGAAAAAACAGTTCATACTCATCATAGACATTTTGAATTCCTAGTAATGCTGTTTGGCTTATGTAATGCACCATCTACTTTTCAAGTTGTGATGAACAAGGTATTCCAACCATTTTTACGAAAACTTGTCATGGTGTTTTTTGATGACAATCTAATTTCTAGTCCTATATGGGAGGAACTCTTATTGCATTTGCGTTTGGTATTCAATGTGTTGAGAGAAAACTCTTTTTACCTTAATTGTTCTAAGTGTTCCTTCCTTAGTCACATGTAGCTTATATGGGATATGTAATTTCAAATCATGGAGTGGCAACAGATGAACAAAAAATCTCAGCTATGTAAGATTGGCCTAAATTGATTACTGTGAAAGGGTTAAGAGGATTCCTGGGGTTGACAGGCTATTATCGCAAATTTGTCGAAAATTATGGAATTATTGCTGCTCCATTGATAGCTATGTTGAAGAAGAATTCGTTTGTTTGGATAGCAGAGTCACTGACTGCTTTTGAAAAATTAAAGCAAGCTATGATGACTACACCGATTTTATCATTACCTAATTTTTCTGTGTGTTTTGTGATTGATTGAGATGCTTCCAACTTTGGGATTGGGGCTGTCCTAGAACCAGAGGGAAAATCAATTGCATTTTTCAGTCATCTCTTAGCCAAATGACATCATAAACTTCCTGCCTATGAAAAAGAGTTGATTGGATTAACAAAGGCAGTCCGTCATTGGAGACCTTATCTGTGGGGATAGCAATTCTTGATTCAAACCGATCACTATAGTTTGAAATTTCTTCTTGAGCAGCGCATTTTCACTCCTCCTCAACATCGGTTGAGTAAATTGATGGGTTTCAACTTTACTGTGGAATATCAAACTGGTAAAAAGAATTCAATGGCTGATGCTTTATCATGCTGTGATGAAGATGTGGGATGTGTTAATGCTCTATTGATGCTTGCCTTAGGATTATATGAGGAGATACGAGCTGAAGTTGTTCACTCAAGAGAGTTCCAGTATCTAGTACAGAAGGTAAATGCGGGAGAAACAGCACATTGGACTTTCCAAGATGGCTTACTGTTTTATAAGAGAAGACTCTATCTTCCATCTCTTTCCCCTCTTTACTCAAGCCATCGTCTCAACCTTGCACAACCAGACACATGAAGGATTTTACAAGACTTATCATAGAGTGAGTGCAGATTTTTATTGGGTTGCAATGAAAGCACAAATCCTTGATTATGTTAAAGCTTGCCCTATTTGTCAGAAAAATAAGGCTGATCATCTCCAACCCAGTGGATACCTGCAACCTTTACGGATTCTACAGCAAATTTGGGTCGATATCTCCACGGATTTCATTGAAGGACTACCATGGTCGTGTGGTAAAGATGTTGTGTTAGTGGTGGTGGATCGTTTCTCCAAATATGTGCATTTTATTCCTCTTTCCCACCCTTATAATGCTGTCCCGGTAGTGAGAATATTCTTTTATCATATTTCCAAGCTACATGGTTTGACTGAGTCCATTGTTAGTGATCAGGATGCAACTTTTACAAGTTTTTTTTTGGCGGGAACTATTTAAATGCAGTGGATGTTAACTTTATCATCCTTAATTAGATGGACAAAGTGAAGTAATCAATAAAATAGTGGAGATGTATCTTAGGTGCTTTTCAAGCGACCGTTCGAAAAAAGGGGTAGAATGGCTTGCTTAGGCAGAATTTTGTTACAATATAAGTTACCATTCTTCTCTTAAAGCTACTCCTGAATTGGTCTATGGAAGGAAACCTCCTGCACTCTTAACTTTCTGCCCTGGGCTTTCATGAGTTGAAGTCATTGATTTAGCCTTAAAGGCAAGAAGATCAAGTTCTAACTTATCTTAGAGAACAGCTTCATCATGCCCAGAACACGATGAAATCTCACTATGACAAATTTAGACACGACCAACAGTTTCATGTAGGTGATATGGTCTTATTGAAGCTCCAACCTTATTGTCACCTTTCCTTGATGGGTTGCCACAATCAAAAGCTTTCTCCCAAATATTATGGCCCCTTCAAAGTTCTGGCTAAAGTGGTTTTGTTGCCTACAAATTGGATTTGCCTCTTGACTCTCGCCTACATCCTATTTTTGATGATTCTAAGCTCAAATCATTCCATGGAGACCAGGATCATATTGAACCATAGCTGCCTCCAATGTCAGAAAGTGGAGAACTCCATCCTCAACCATTAGCTGTGCTGGACTACCGTAAGCAACATGGTATTGCCAAAGCTCTTATTCATTGGAATGGTCTCTCACCAGCAGAAGCCACTTACGAAGAAATTGCAGGGCTGCAACAACGTTTTCCAGATTTCACGCTTGAGGACAAGCGTGCTTTGGAGGAGTGGACTAATGTTATGGATTCTAAGAGTGCGAAGAAGGATCCTTTCTTTGGAAGGAAATTTGTTCGCAGTAATAAGTAAATATGCTAGGAACTTATTTAGGATTATGATATGATGTTTCTGTTTTTATATTTGTATGTGTTTGATGTTTCTGTTGTTATTTTCTATGTATTTAGCCTCATAGATGATGTGTCAGGCATTGTTAGGCAGTTAGCAGTTAGTTATTTATGTGTGTCGTGTGGTCCTATTTTATAGGACAGCAGTTTCTGCATATAACTTCCATACAAGGGACTCACCCTGGTACTGCAATTTATGAAAAAAATGTTTCAGAAACTTTGGTCTCTGAAATGAGGTCTTTAGGTTCCCTTTACCCTTAATAAGCCCATTATATTGAGCAATCATAGGTAGAAAAGGCAGAAAAAGTTTACAACCAAACTTCTCTAATTATAATTCTGTGTTATATCGTCCCATAACTAGATCCATTGCTCAAGGAACACGACAATCTGCTTAAGTACGAAGAAATTTTGAAGAATTTGGCTTACATTATTGCTACTATTGCTAGGTCAGGTAATCCAAATAAATGTCTTGTTTCCTCCATCTTGGAATGAGTCATTGACTCAGGCGGTACTAATCATATGATGGGTAATCCTGGCCTTTTCACAACTTATAAAGCATACACCTATTCTTTCGCAGTGACTTTAGCCGATGGTTCTACGTTATCTATTATTGGTTTGGCATTGTTTGTCCACTCCATTACTTTCTCTATCATCGGTCTTGTGTCTTTTAGATTTCTCTTTTAATTTAATGTTCGTTGGCATGATTATTTGTGCTTTAAACCATTGTATCTTATTCTTTCCTGATTATTGCCTATTTTAGGATTTTATAATGAAGAAGATTATTTGTAAAAGATATGTTTTAGAAGGTCTCTATGTATTAGATACTTAAGTAAGTGTACCCAAGTCTTTTGTTAGCTCAAGTGCATTAACTCCTTAGGATGCTTATTGTTGATTGGGATATCATTCTCTCTCTGCCTTAAAGACATTGTGTCGCCAATTCTAAAGTGTATTGTCTTTGGAGTTTGAATCATGTTTGTTTTCAAACTACCATCATCAGTCCTATGCTCCCCATGTTGATCAAAGAGCAAGTGCTTTTTTTGAGTTAGTACATTTAGATGTTTGGGGTCCTTATTTAGTTATGTCTAAAATTAGATCTCATTATTTTGTTTCATTTTTTGATGATTTTTCTCGAATAACTTGGTTTTATTTGATGAAAAATCGTTTTGTGTTGTCTTCTTATTTTACTATCTTTTGTGTTGAAATTTAAACTTAGTTTAATGCTCTTGTATGAATTTTAAGAAGTGAAAATGCTAAAGAATATTTATCTAAGGCATTTAAAACTTATATGACTAAATAGGGTATTATTTATTTAACTTCATGTTAGATACATCATTTTAAAATAATGTGACTGAAAGAAAAAATAGATATTTTCTTAAGATAGCGAGAGTACTTTTATTTCAAACTCATGTTTCTAAACACTTAGGTTGAAGTTGTTTCAATTGCTTATGCCTTCATTAGTTCTTCTATGTAGGGTTCCTTTTATCATACTTGTTCCTGCAAAACATATATTTCCTATTGAACCTCATATATTTGTTAGTACATGCTTTGCTTGAGATGTTTGTCTTAAAGCCACCTAATTTGATCTTAAATATGTAAAATGTGTTTTCTTTGGATATTTTTGTTTATCAAAAGTTATATTTTAACGACCTAGTCTTTACAAATTCTTTATGTCTGTTAATTTCACCTTTATAAAGTATTGTCCTTTCCTTTTTGCTTCTTTTGAGTCCCTTGATAGTAAGGGGGGGAGTGATGATTTATTGATCTATCACATTACCTATCAATCACCTAATGTGGTATCTACAGCACCACCATCACCTCAAGCACCATTAGCTCTAGTACCACCACCTCCTCCATCATTTCATCATGTGTATAGCAGACGTTGGAATTGTCCCATGATATGTTCTATGCTAGCTTCTTTGGCATTGAATCCACATGATAATGATTTTAACTTACCCTTTGCACTTTGTAAAAGTAAGTGACGGTGTATTTATCCTATTTCATCATTTGTGTCATATGATCAATTATTTGCTTCATGTTCATTTGTTGCCTTCATGGATACTATGTCCATTCTTAAAACTCCTCATGAGGCCTTATCTCATCTTGACTGGCTTATGGTAATGATAGAGGAGATGAATGCATTAGATGCTAATAATACTTGGGATTTGGTAAGTTTATCTACATGAAAAAAGGCTAATGAGTGTTAACAGTCAAGGTTAATCTTGATGGGGTTATAGCTCAACTTAAAGCTTTTGTCCTTGTTAAGTGCTATGCTTAGACTTATGATGTGCATTATGCTTATGCTTTCTCACTTATTGCTAAATTGACATTTGTTCGTTTGTTCTTATCAATGGCAGCTACTTATGATTAGTGAGAAAAAGGTGAGTTTGCACTTGTGGGCAAATTATTTCCTAAAAAAGGGTTTTGACCAAACTAACTATGAAATACCATAGTGAAATTGCTTTTTGTACATGTAATTTAGTTGTTGAATTTTACAAAAAATGATGCAAATATTGGCATGATAATTTACAAATCACATGTTGGTTAAGCGAATTTCAAAATCACATGATGGTTGTGCAATTTCTAAAATCACATTACTCAAATGCAATTTCCTTGCTTCGTACAACTCAACTTAAGTTGTAGTTGGTCTCATCTCTTAGCATGTTTGACACTTGTACTCCATTATGGTAGGGGTAGAGATAACTTGATGCAAGAGAGTTCCATTTGAGTAATGTTATTCTACTTTATAGGTCAAAGTTTTGCATTAGTTGTTGGAATATTATTAATGAATCTCTCTACTAGTCTTTGCATAATTGTCTTGCGATTTGTAAATAACAACATTAACATGTGATTTCTTAGTGCTTCACACTCCATTTCTTGGCCATTGGTTAGATGAATTTTGTAAATCGCATCTTTAAAATGTGATTTATGGGTAAATTGGATCAATTTCTTTTAGTTGCTAACTAATGTTTATTGAAAAATGAGAAAAGATTATTGTATTTTTGTAAATATTTTGGCTGTAACTCCCTTTTAAGAAATAGTTTGCCTACAACTGGTAAACTCACATTTTTCTCCATGATTGGCCATTGAATCAGTCAGATATAGAGAATGCATTTTTACATGGTGATCTACAGAAGGAAGTTTATATGGAGTAACCACTTAGGTTTGTTGCTCAGGGAGAGAATGGGAAAGCTTGTCATTTTTGGAAATGCTTATGTGGTTTGAAGCATGGTCTTTGAGCTTGGTTTAGGAAGTTTAGTTAGGCAATTCATAGGTTTGGTATGACCATTATTTAGTGTTTTATAAACTTTTCTGGTCTGGTATTATTATTCTTGTTGTGTATGTAGATGATATCATTATTATTGAAAGTGATGCTATAGGAATATCTTCTTTGAAGACTTTTATCTAGAGCTAATTCCGTATGAAGGATTTGATGCCTTTGAAGTACTTTTTGAGAGTTGAGTTGATGAGGAGGGAAGAAAGGTAGTCTTATCTCAAAGGAAATATGTAATTGATTTGCTCAAAGAGACAGGAAAGTTAGGAGTAAAACAATGTAGTACTCCATTGCTATCTAACATACAACTTACTAAGGATGGAAATTTATTTGGTGATCCTGAGAGGTATAGGAGATTGGTGGGAAAGTAGAATTATCTTACAGTAACTCATCTTAATATTGCATATTCTGTTAGTATTGTAAGACAATTTATGTCTTCTCCAACGATTCATTACTAAGCTAGTTATTTGAAGGGTGCTTCTGGACGAGATGTATTATATAAGAGTCATGGTCACTCTTGTATGAAATGTTTTTCTCATGTGGACTGGGGCAAGATCTAAGGCTGATTGGAAATTCACTATTGGTTATTGTGTTTATTTTTGACTAAATCTGGTTTCTTGGAAGTGGAAAAAACAAGATGTTATGTCTAGATTTAGTGTAGAATCAGAATATACGCTTAGTTTATAAGTGAAATGTTGTGGTTATACTAGCAAAATTCTGTTGTGCTAACCATGCTACTCTTAATATTACGTTACACTCTGGTTTTTCTAAGCAAACTAAACACATTAAGATTGATTACCATTTTGTTTGAGAGAAGGTGCAACAGAATTTGATATTTACAGGATATGTGAGTGCTATGGAGCAACTAGGAGATCTTTTTACGAAAGTGGAACTTGGGTTGATTACCTTCGTAACAAGCTGGGCATGATTAATATTTATGCTCCAACTTGAGGGAGAGTGCTATATAGTAGGAATGTGCATAGTAGAATTAAATGGTATCATTTTCTTTTATTTTCTTTTCGATTTCAAAGCCTAAGTTATATATATATAAACTTTTACACTATTGAATCAAATGATAAGAAAATTCTATCTCAATCTTACATTTAGTTACAAGTGTTAAGCATAGATTAGATGGCAGTATAGGGAGGTTTAGGACTCGTGTAGTGGCACAAGCATATAGAATTGTTGCTAAGTATAACTCTATTTGTGAATTATTATCCTTGGTAGCAAATTTAGATTGGCCACTTCATTAACTTGACGTGAAAAATACCTTTCTCAATGGAGATTAATAAGAAGAAAT
Organism: Lumnitzera racemosa; assembly: GCA_024138005.1. Classification (NCBI taxonomy): domain Eukaryota; kingdom Viridiplantae; phylum Streptophyta; class Magnoliopsida; order Myrtales; family Combretaceae; genus Lumnitzera; species Lumnitzera racemosa. Next base: position 26,178,500 of record JAMXBC010000011.1, read on the forward strand.
CTACATGAAGATTACTCTAGGGTTTAAAGTTGAAGTTGAAGAAGGAAAGGTCTATTGCTTAAAAAATAGCAATATGGGTCAAGCAATCTCCTAAAGCTTTGTTTCAGAAATTCAGTAACATAATGAGTCAATGTGGCTTTGTTAAATCACAAGCTGATCGTTCTTTGTTCATAAAGCTTATTGAGGGAGGTAAGAGAGTGATTCTCATTGTTTATGTTGTTGTTATGATTATCATTGGAGATGATGATGGAGAAATTGAATAGCTAAAAGGGAAAATTGAATTTGAATGTGAAGGAATTAGAAAGGATGTAAGTATTCCTTGGAATGGAGGATGAAGTCAGATTGGGATTTTTATCTCCTAAAGAAAATATGTTTTAGATTTCTTGAAAGAAAGAAAAATGCCAGCATGTAAGCAGGTGGTAGCACCACTTGAAAAGAATTGGAAGAGTGAACTTATAAAATTAGACACTCCTATAGATCGCGTGCAATACAAAGGTTTAGTGGGACACTTGATTTATCTCTCACTCATAAGGCTTATCATTGCTTGTGTTGTTAGTCAAGCAATGCATGCTCCTATTAAACAACATCTGGATACCTTGTACCGAATAATTAAGTACCTTAAGGGGTCACTAGGAAAAGGCATATAGTTTCACTGGTCTACAAATACTACTTCAAGCTATTGCATGAAGGTTAGTAAATTTTTGGTGACATGGCTATGTAAGAAGCAAATAGTGGTAGTTGGAAGTAATGCAAAAGCAGAATCTCAAGCTATTTTCACAAGGCATTTGTGAAATAATTTGGCTTAAGAGACTAGTAGAAGATATGCGAACACCTTATTTCAAGATTACTCAAGTATACAATGATAGTCATCTGCTATTTGTATTTTCACAAGGCATTTGTGAAATAATTTGGCTTTAGAGACTAGTAGAAGATATGTAAACACCTTATTTCAAGATTACTCAAGTATACAATGATAGTCAATGTGCTATTTGTATTGTTAAGAATTCAATTGAGTAAGATAGAATGAAGCATGTGCGTATTGATAACAAATTTTATTAAGTTAGAGATTGAGGATGGAGGAATTAATCAAGCATATATTCATTCTCAACATCAGAAAGCAAATATCGTGAAAAAGTCTCAACCTAAAGCATTGTTTGAAGCTATCCTAAGCGAGCTAAGAATGATGTGAGCTTGAGAGGGAGTATTGGAAGGTCTTAAATTTGAAAGAAATTATGTAAGTTGGTAGAATTAATATTGGTAGGTAGGGTTTGTGCCTTAATAATTGTTGCTACCAACCATATTAAGATCATTTGTAAATATATCCTCTTACATAGAATTATTTGTATGATTAAAAGATAATTTTACTGCATATTTTTCAATTATTACTAGCAGACAATGCATTTACATTGCGTATGCAAAAAATACAATAAAAACTTAGATTTAAAAATATAGAAGAACACCGATAATATATTTTAGTAAATCCAAAATTGTAATAATTTTTTTTTTTAAAAAAGAAGTCTTTATAAATTTTGATCAAATAAAAAGTATAATGAATTTTTCAAATAATAGTAATGTTAGACAATTAAATAATGGACAAATAAAAGAATAGCAATGTAAAATTAAATGTGATAAATTATGATAATTATATAGTTGAATGTGGCTGTTGAGAATTTTGTGAAATGAGCTTGATTCATTTTAGTTACTACCTTTTGAATATATTTAATGATTAAAATTATAAGACATCAAATTGTTAGTTATAGATAGTTAAAAAAAAACTTTCTCTTTAATATAATAGATAATGCAAGTTGCATTTTCGAGGGGACATATGACATACAAACTCAAACTTTACTCTTCTTTGATGAAATGCCTATTGCCTATCCATCTCAATGTGTTCCATCCTATCATTTAGGATTGAGAGCAATTGCCCTAAATTCTGATTTTGTAATTGATCTAGTTACAATATTCTGCTTCTTACTCCTCCATGTTACCATATTTCCTCCAAAAAGTGTACAGTAGCCCAAAGTTGACTTTCTACTCACTATTCTCTCTACTTGTGATTTGAATCCTCATGAGTTTAGTGAACCTACCAAACCATGCTTTAGAAGATTGTTTTACTCCATATTCGGGATTTGGCATGCCTCTTAGTGCCAAGTTCCACTTCATTTAAATCCCTTAAGGTTGGAATAACCTGCCAGGAAGAAATCTGGAGGAAAATAGCACTTTTAGCCCCATATACTAGCTATGGACTCAATACTACGGGATAAACTCATCTGGAAGCTCAAACCTGCAAGTTCTTTATTGTGCTGGCTTATAACTCTCATTAGAGGCCTGAGTGCACTGTTGATTGGTTCCATTGTGTTTGTTTCAAAGGTAAGTTCCAAGCGATGCATTCATCCTGTAAATGGCTTTATGAGGAAGGCTATTACGATTGATAAACTGTTGCAATGGGGAGTTTGGGTCAAATAGCTGTTCCCCATGCTAAAGGGAATAGAAGAGCAATGACCGATTATTTTTTCAATGCACTTAATTGAGATTTGGAGAATTGTTTTTAAACACTTCTCTTGCACAGTGAAATTTGTAGATTTAGATATTGAGTTTTGGATCAAATATCTGTTCCCTATGCCAAAGGGAATAGGACCAATTATTTTTTGAATGCACTTACTCAATTGAGATTTGGAGAACTGTTGTTAAACACTTCTAAGGCTATGGTTTTATGCAATGTTGTCTCAATTGCATACATCAATGCCCGTTGCAGTGAATCTCTTTTTTTTTTTTTCCTCTTCTGCATATATTTTATGTTTTTGAGTGTGTTCTTCTGTAAAAGGGAAGCGTGGCTTAGTGTTATTATTAGAGCTTCAATATCAGCTTCTAAGACTTATTAAAAGAAATCAGTTAGGACCTATCTCTTGGCAGTTGTGCTTTCTGTTTTGCAGCTCCTCTCACAGACTGATTCTCATTATCCTGATGCTCCTGCAAACTTTTGCAGTGCTGGAATTTACTATGCAGCTCCTTGAAAGTGGATTAGAGAGTGATTATGTTCTTGTATTAATCATTTTTGCCCTACGGTACATCCTAGTCAGTCATGAGTACTGGAAATACAAGGTGAAATGTGTTCGTTGGGCTGTAACAAATAAGGTCAGTGCAGCCAACTTTTTTCTTTTCTTTTTATTTTTTCTCCCTTTTTTTTTGTTGTGGGTGTTTTTTTTTGGGGGGGGGGGGGGGGGGTGTGTTTGTAATTACTTTCCTTTTACCAATATCATTTCTGAAGACACCATCAGTTTTAATACTCAGAAAAAGACATTTTTTGTGAGTCTAAATTAAAGGAGTAGAAGAGTAAATGACGGTAGATACTTTATTTTTAGGGTTCTAGCAGATTGTATCATATCGTAGCAGTGTATGTTTGAGTATTTTCTGGTATAAAAATTAGCTCTCTAACCTTATCTGTTCCATTTTCATCCTAATCCTAGAGTCAAATGTTTCTACATAAGAACATGTAATGTGATATTTAGATTATGTGAAATAAAATGACCTATATCCACGTATATCATGTGTCACTCTGGACTGGGTTGCATATTTTGTGCTTATCTAAAATATACTCTTTCCTAAACAACTACGAAAGTACAAAAAAGTGCTTGGAATATGCTTTTCGAACGATTTTATTCCATGCCATTAGGAAAGGGCACCATTAAGCATTATAATGCCCATTGTGTTATGAGCCCAAGTTTTGAACCATACTTTGCCCTTTTTATTTTTTGGGTTTATTTTTGATGATAAGGGGTTGCTATGGGCCAGTAATGGATTTCTTTGTAGGAGATTTACTCAAAACAAGGTTGAGTAGTTATCAAAGAAAGCCTTGTAAGTCTAATTGAGAGAATATGGTGAGACTTTCTATTTGTTTGTTGACAATGGAATCACTCATTATATAAGCTTATAACCCCTACCTCCCTAAATATAAACTAATGGCATATCTAAATATAGCTCTTAATAGATGCATAAATAAAGATTAAATAACGTGATAATCTTTTAGTATAATTTTCTTCAAAATCTCTAAAATCAAGTTGTTATCAGCTTGGCAAAGTTCTTAAGTCACGGGAGATTTACTCAAAACAATTTAGAGACTTGTCAAAGAGAATTCTTCAATCTCTTAATATTGTGGACTGGTTAGGGAGAACATGCTGGACTTATGAAGGACGCTAACTGAGAATTATAAAAGTATTTGAGAGAATAATATAATAATTTCTGTGTGTTTATCAATGTTATGGATTGACATGTTTATGCAAGCTCTTCATCCCTGTCTTCCCTAAACAAAAGACATCGCTAATTCTGTTTATAATTCCTAAAAGATGTTGAAATGAAAAATATATAGCAACACGAGTTATTTTTTCTGTCACTAATACAAGCCTTCCTTGTTCTTTCAGTCTACGAATGTGCTTCCATGACACTTTAGCCTGTCCTTTTCCTCTTCATTGCCTTTCCATAAAAATAAACTATCTTTGTTTAGATCTCTTTAGGAATTTGCATGGCAACATAAAGGATTTTTGCTGAATAAACTTGAATTAAAAGGAGGATAATTATGCAAGCTCTTCATAATGTGCTTCCATAACACTTTAGCCTGTCCTTATCCTCTTCATTGCCTTTCCATAAAAAAGAGCCATCTTTGTTTAGATTTCTTTAGGAATTTGCGTGGCAACATAAAGGATCTTTGTTGAATAGACTTGAATTGAATGGAGGATACTTTTGGTGACCTTTTGATTTAGTAGCCTCAACTTATTATATTTAATGTTAGTGGAGTCATGATGGGCCTGGTCCAGATACCATGAGAAAGTGTTTGTATGCATTGAAAAATGGGTTTTTTTTAATGCAAAGGTTGCTTTATGTTAAAATAATCTAAGTCAATTTAACTTTACAATCCATCACATTATAGGGTCATCTCCTTTTCCATTTTTAACCAATGTAAGACTTTTTTTTAATCACTTTCAACACCCCCCTTAAGTCGAACTGGCCTAGCCTAATCGTGACTTGCCTTTATATGCTTAAGCTTGTATTCTTTGAGTCTCAAAGGCCTTAGGTCTCTTTTTCCTTTTCTTTGCTTGGGCTTGTACTCTTGAACCTCAGAGGCTACAGGTCTAAGCTTTGCATGGGTCTTTCTCACTTGGCCTTCTTTGAATTTGTGTTCTTCGGCTTCAAGTCTTGGGTCATGGGACTTCAATATCATCCTTTTGGGTCTAGTCTTTTTCTTTGTATTTTTGCTAACTCAGTCCTCCAAGGTATGAGCCTCCTTTTAGGCTTCTGTTCTTTTTCTTTTTTCTTTTTTCTTTTTTCTTTGGTTTTTTTTTTTTTCAATTCTTTTTTTTTCCTTCATTTTCTTGGACCTTGGATCTTTATCATGGGTTGTTAGGCTTTTAGAGCTTTGATACCATGAAGAATTTTTGGAGAAAATGCCTCTTATTTTGTCCACATCTGAAGTAAGCAATAAATACAAGAGTGGTGCCTAACAAAAGACTAATCCCTGATATTCTGTGAAGAGATCAGGTACATATCTAACCAAAGAAACAAATAACAACAAATATATCCTATCCTATTCCAGATGTAAGAAATAACAATATATATATATATATATATATATATATATATATATATCTAACAGAATTTGAGTGAATGGCTCCTTTTCATTGAAGGGAAATTTTATACAGCCTATTTTCAGTAAGACTATAGATAGTGAATACATTGGTTACCAATTTTCTATAATAGATAAGAAAATAAATCTTTACAGCCATGATAATAAACAGTAATTAAAACAAACATAGCCACAGTAATTTCTGCTGTAATGTCTCTAAATGATGTCTATAGCTTCTGTGATTAACAGTCCATAATCTCTGCCTTTAATACTGTGAAACTTGTGGAGCAAGAAACTCTGTTGTTATATTCAATTATTCATCAATTTCCCTAATGCCAGCCTCCCCTAGTGGCATTCTTCGTGCTTCAGTGGTAATAATGGGTTGGATCTTTTGGGGCCAGGGTGGTGGATTGGTTGGGCTTTCGGATCTTTTTAGTTTGGATTGGATGGTGGTTTTGGATTGGCAGTTTTGAGTCTGATTTGCGGAGAGAGGTGGTTTTGAGTTTGATTTTTGTGATTGAGGTCTTCTTTCTCCTGGTTGAGGAAATGGATGAAGACATTGATTTCAGGGAGATGGATTTTGACAATAAAGGGGTCCTTGCTGCCTTCTGAAATATGTATAGAAGCATGGTTTTCAACTTGGTTTTGTTTGTGGATAGAGCTAGGATAAATAATTTAAACAGATGATTTGTCACTTTGGTCAGTTGGTTGATAACTGATTTACTTGCTTGTAATAAATATTTGTCAAAAAAAAAAAAAAAACAAAAAGAATGAAGGTAAAAGTTCTTATCAAGGTAAAAGGCCATCCCATCCATCAACAATGTCTCACTCATGAAATGAGTGTTTGTCCATATATATGCTTTCAACTTGTGAATTTGTGAGATAATAGCTCTACATTGATCATGGGTAGAGTTTCATCATTTGTATACTTGCAAAGGACTGCAACTTGTTAATTTTGGAGCTGGATTGGCTGTCACCAAAACTTACATTGCCCATGTTTTTAATGAATGGTTACATTGTACATGTTATTTAGGAGCTGCCTCGTGCCATTGTATTAATAATTTGAACTAATTATTAGGTTCTAAACTTGGTGAGAAGATGCATCGACTTGATATCCTATTCGAAGAGATTAGGTGATGTTGTCCAGGACTTGCTGCTTTCTGATTCTTCAATCCATGGTATGCTTTCTCGAGTTATTTGTACAACCAAACGAACTTTAGAGGTGAGGGGAAATGGATTTGGGATTTTCTTTTATTATTTGGAAAACAGCTATGAAGTATGTTAACTCAAAAAGAAGCTCTCATTTTTGGGCAGCATCTTTATGTTAGCCGCTCTTTTGAAGTGTCTGAGATTGAAGGATTGGAACTGGCCATATGTTCTGCTTTAGATGTTATTTACGAGATGATTTCCAAGTTCCCATTGGTATGCTTATCTTTTTCTTGTTATTTTTTGGCTTGTTATAATGGTTGTGTTGCACTAGCTTTTAAAATGATTTATTTGTGAAGAAGACAGGAAGCAAAAAGGTGCAATATTATGAAGTGAATTAGATTGATACGTGCCTTCCCTCTATGAAAACAATATCCATAGTGGCAAGTTAGAAAGACTGTAAAATATTCCGTTCTATCTAAGTTTGTTGTCTAGTTACGTAAATTTGTAGTCATGATGGTTGTATGTGGCAGTTCTTCAGTTCCTTATTTACCTTATTTTCCTTTATCAACATGGACTATTTTCTAGTTCTCCATTTTTGTTGTTTTGATAATCTCTGTTATTTGCCTTGTCTGTCTAATAGTATTGAAGTTTGATTTAGTTTTTGAAGCTTCTTAGAGACTTCTGAGGGAGTTATGATTGTCCAAGTCCAGAGTAAGTGCACAAACATGAAGTTAAAAGGGCACTTCTGCAGTTTACTGAAGAATGTCTTTTAAGCTTGTAGTAATGATAAATAGTAAATGATATGACAAAGCTATTGGTTTTAATTATTATATATTCATTTGTACCATTACATATACATAAAATCTTGACAATTGCAATTATATGAGTAGTGCTCAATTGATTTTGTTTATTGTGGAAATAATTATGGTTAATCTAATGAAGCATGCTTGAACATATAAGGTGCAGGATGCTTCGCCCTTCTCTAGGACAATAGAAAACTGAAATACTGTGTTTAAGATAGATAGCAAAAGGAGAAAATTTTGAGAAAGGCTATTTGTTTTATTCTTATCACCTGCATTCTTTACTTAAATGTATGCCAAAACTTCTTCAGTTGAATGAAAATTCACTCTGCTATCTCTTATATTGCATGCATGTAGCAACTAAGTTTCCTCTTACCTGGCTTACAAGATGATGTTTTCTTACAACACCTTGGGCATTGTGACTATGTAAAGAGAATAATAGAGGATACTTGTTACATTGGATGATCGTCTTCGGATATTTTTCCTCAATTTTTTCTTTCCTTTTTTTTCCCCCTTTTGCCTGTTCTAGATTACACTTATGCTTTCCTTCAATTTATTTGTCTTATCAGTTGTCATGGTCAATCTTACTTTTTAGACTTTTCCTATTGAATGTTCTGACTTGGTGCTTTGTTCTTCAGGATGCTTCTTCTAGTGTTCCTATCCTTCACCGAGCTTTGATGTCATCTACAACAAAACCTGTTCCTGTTCCTGCAGCTGTTTTGTCTTTGACATCATACTTTCGTAACTCTGTATGAACTTGATAAGCAACTCAGATTTCTCTCATTATTTGCAGTACTCTGCTTTACCATCTTAGGTTGGCTAGATGGCTTTGTTGTCTGCCTTTTATTGATATATGCTTTTGCTATGAGTGTACTGATGATTTCTTTATAGGTGTCTACTTCTGATCAGCATTTGTTACAACTTATTGTAAATTGAATTGATTTAATCCAAAAAGGTGACTTACAAACCCTAATTGACACTTCTATACCTAAATCAGGGCTGTAAGTTTCTAATCTTCAGAGCTATAAGCTCCTACATTTAACTCTTTTGCTCCTAACTCTTAGAGTTGAAAGTAAAAACTCAGTTGCAAGATTTCTCTTTCCTCTGGATTCCTCTTTATAGTGCCAAATCTCCAAAGTAACCACTAGATATATAAAGCAACCAGTCTAATGACTCTAGATGCATCACTAATTCCAACCATAATGGTCTTGTTGTGCAATAAACCATATAAAGTATCGATGGTGCTTCTGTTTGATCTGTACAAATCTAGGAGAAAACTTAATCATTCATCTTGACACACATATCACCTGCACAAATATTTTGTTCCATTCATGATTCATCTTGACACACACATCGCCTGCATAAATATTGTCTATCGTAAAATTGTATGGTACTCTGCACTTTTAGATTTTCTATTGAAAAGAGCGAGTCAAAACTATGAAATGTTCTCTCATAGCATTACCTGGCCATAAATGGTGGATCTTTTGGTTGATCTGTAAAGTATCCCTGCCAAATTATTATGTGGTTGTTGTCATCTTGGAGCAGAGCTACATTCACATCAATTAAAGGTAATTAAGATTATCAGGGATTGGCTTACTGGTTAAAACATGGGAATTATTGACACAAATTCTGTGAGGTTCTTCTCTCATATCACCATGGCCATTTATTGGGGCTAATACATACTAAAAGTTGTACTTAACTGATGCTTTGGGTTAAAGGATGATTCATGTGCCTAGAAGTAGTTGATCCAAATGAAAATTTCACCCTTAGCCAGAAAAAAAGTAATTAAGATAATTCCTTCAAGTTTTGTCAATGAGGAAATATAGACATTGCGACTGAGTTTACTTTCTGGTAGTGCTTTACAAGTCTTATATTCGGAGACATGCCTTGGTGTACATTCGTGATAAATTTCACTTGTTTTCTTAACAAGAACATAATGCTTTTGTTTGAATTTACTAACTACATTCTTGTACTTGTGCAGGCCATACAAATAGCCTCTTTTCGCGTGTTATCAGTGATATTTGTAATAGCAGATCATTTTGAGGCATATTTCTCTGGTCTTGCATTTCTGAGTCTTGATGATAAACAGGTTTGTGTTTGATGTTCTTTTTGTTTCTCTTGTTTTTCCTTTCTGAATCTGGTTCCCTTTTTTCTTAAAATTAAAAACAATTTGGATAAGTAAAAGGCAAAATTTCTGAAGGTAAAAACATTTTTTTTATCTCTGAATCTGATCCATCATTTCAGATTTGACTCTTTTAATTACCTGATTTAGATAACGGAGGTCAGACACACTGTTCATCAGATTCTTTTGGATCAATCAGTCTGGGATGAGGACCTTTTCTATGCAGTGCTCGAACTCCTCATTTCTGCAGCGCGTTCTCAGGTTGGTTATGTTTTCTGGTTTTCACACATTGACTTACAAAAGAATTTTCCCAATTTAAGCATTAAACTAATGCTTACAATGTTTTATGCCTTGGAGAAATGGAATGGTATATCAATCAAAAACAGCTATCATCTGCTATTCTCAATCTGAGTATTTGAAACTGGCATCTTCATGTATGTCTTGGCTATAATTTTCACATCAAGTTTATCCTGTGTTCTAATACATTTTTCTTGTCAAGCCTGCTTTTGTTCTGGCGATATTTTCTATCAGCGATGGAGATGTCCAGCAAAAGGATGCTGAAGCTGCAAAAAAGCCTGTAAATGAAAATTCGTCATCTGGAACTGGAAAATCATGTATGTTGAATGCCCTGCTGCATTATATTGTCAGGTCCAATGAGCTCATCACAAGGTAATTTCCACAGGAGCTGCTTTCTTGTGTTATTGTCCTTTCACTTTATAGGCCTTATGACAAATCCTTCACTTTTGCTGTCATACTTTTTTTTTATTTTACATCAATATAGAACTGTGGATTCATAGCTTTTGTTTTGATTGCACAGCAACCCACGCATCTTACTGGCTGTATTGGACTTCCTGAAAGCTTTGTGGGAGGGGGCAGGTCAATATGTTACAATTTTGGAGCACATAAATAACTCTGAGAAATTCTGGAAAAATTTGTCCAACTGCATATTGGTGCTAGTGGGCAGTGATACTCAACAACTCGATACTTCTGAAAGGAAGGCTCAAATGTCAGCAACCAGCTATAATTGCCAATCTGCAATTTTGGAGATAATGGCGTATGACATGTTCCTGCAGAAAAAGTTGTCACATGCCAAATCTCTTCTGGAGAAAACATCTGAACCAACACCAGATGGGGAGCCTACAGGTGCTTTGACTTCAAAGAGAACAAGTCAAAAGGCTACTAATGACATCATGCTCACATGGTGTGATAGTGGTGTTTTGCACAGCCTAGTGAAGATGTATGCTTCATGTAAATATGACATTGAGACATGCTCCAAAGCCAAGGTTTACTCCATGCCAATTTGATCTTGTTTAATTTCAATCAGAGCTGTCTCTGCTTATTTCCCATTTCTCACCCCCCTCACTGCTAATGGGTTTGTTTTTCTTCAGAGTCTGACAAAATTGCAGAATTTTGTTCCATGAGGATAGAGTTGCTTATGTTTGAATTTCTATCGAAAATCTTCTATTCTAGGTTTCTGAATAATGGTTCCATTGAACTCTTCAGGTTGCCATCAGTTTATTTCTTGTGGATATGATGGGTAAAGTATCTGCTGGTGGTGCAGTATGTGTATCTTCATCATTAATTGAAAGGATTCATGCAATTTATAAGCAGGTTTGTTTCTCTCTGTTATTGCTGTGATGAAGTTTAAATGGCTTGTGGAAATATAAATTTCCTTTTCCATTCCAACTCACATTTTGACTGTCAATTTTAATTTTTTCAATGCATTTTACACTGAATAGAAATTTTGGTCCATGCTGGTGTTTTGGTTCTCTCTTTTGCATATTATATAGCTTAAAAAATTGACACTTGAATATTTCTGCACATATGGTATTTATTGCAGATATGCAGTCTGCCTGCCTTTTGTGAATTGGTAGCCCAATATTCTAAACATGGCTACAGGTATGAATCTGCAATCATAGCCTGTCACTGCTTAATCATGCATCATTAGGGAAAAGTATGAGCTTACCTAGGCAGCTGTCTCTCTCTTCCCTCTTTTTTTGGTGATAAAAAATTGTCACCCTGCTGTTATTCACATCTTCTTCACAAACAAAGAGTGCATAATTGTATAAGTATGTGTACATGCAACATGGATTTGCTGATATAAGGTCTTTGTTTGAGGAAAGCATGCTTATATGATCATCAAGTTTTGCTTTTCAACTCAAGAAGGAAATAGAGTTACTGAAGGCAGGTCATATTATTTCAAACTAGACATGCTTGATGGTTGGAAGTTATCCAGCCTATAAACCTTTGGCTTTGTGGTGGTGATCGCTCTTAAGTTGCCTATTCACATGGAATGTTTGGGAATCAAATCTTTGGTAACCTTCAGTGAAGCTTTCCTTAGCAAATAGCAGTGGAGAATTATGGAGAAGCATGCTTTCCCATGGTGTAGGTTTATTTCAACTAAGTCAGATTAGAGTTTTGTCCACTCTTTCAACTTCATTTGGTTGTAATTTGTGGAGATAAAGCTATTTTTTGGTGAAAAATACTCATTTTACTCTCAATATGTCCTCGCTTTTCTATGAGTTCTCCATATTTTCAAACTTTTACATGAAAAAAGGACTTGACATCAGCTTTGTTATGTTTTCTAGCCATCCTTGATACGTATGGGCTTCTAATTAACCTACAATAATTAATTAAATAAAATAATCTTTAATTACATAATAAAATAAAAAATGTTAGTAGCACATAAAATTTAAAAAAAATATAGAAAAAAGTTGCAAAAAAATTATGCAAACCAAGCTACTTTGATCTGTCACCTTAAGGCCAAGTAGAAGTTATACATGTCAAGGGTTGATAGAAAATTCAAATAAGTTAGAAGTCCTATTTTTGTTAAAGTTACATAAAAAAATAGGCAACTATGTGCCCTTACCTTAATTATTGATATGGGATATATGGTTTAGCACAAGTTCTTATATCTAACGTTTGATATGCATGAATGATAGAATGGAATGAAATGAAATTAAAACTAGATTGATAAATCTATTCCTATGTTTGGAAGTTTTTATGGAAGGGAAGGAAGTGGAATGGAATGCGATATGTTTATAATAGTACTTTTAAAAAATATTCTTAATTATTAGATATTATAATTAGCTTGAAGATTAAATAAGTAATTTTAATTAATGACAATTGATGAGGGAATAGTAATGGAATCACGGTTCTACTCCTCTCTCAAAAGCGGAATTGAATTGAAGTTGGAATTAGTGATTGTAAGGAATTGTGATTCCATCTTGTAAAAGTATTTCCAAATATGGAAAAGAGGATAAAATATGGAATTGCAATTTCATTCTAGATTCATTCTCGTATACCAAACGTAACATTAGAGGATACACTTTTAGATATGTTCCAAGTGGCTAGGGAAAAAACATCTTCACCTGTTCTCATATGAGTTTCATGGTGATGAGATATCCTAGACAATTGATTTATCCATTGTCCACATAAGATTGGAAGTAGAAATCTTTTGTATGCTTTTGTGATGTTTTGTGCAATGTCTTCATAGAGAGAGAAAGTGCAGATAAACTGGTTTGGAATCTAGCCAGGAAGAAAAATTCTTTGGTAAAGTCTACTACTTTGCATAATAGTCAAAGGTCCACAATTATTAACCTTTACAGAGATCATTTAGAAGTCCAAGCTTATTGTTGAGTTGGTAATATACTTAGGAAGCAGCCTGGGCTAAGATTTTATCTCTGGATAATCATCAAAAGTTGGGTCATTGTTGGGTTGATAGATCCTTTTTGGGCAAAAGAGATGATGAAACAGTTATTTCCATCTTTTCCGTTGTCTATGTACTAGATTGATATGGACAGTAGTTAAACTTTTCAATGTGTATCAGCTGGGTTTGGATGAGGACAGGGATAGCAATACTGAGTTGGCATGGACATTGTGCTAGTCTTTGAGATAGGATAATTTTCCTCCTTTTCCTTTTTCCATTTTTTAGTATTGTTTAATGTGAGAGAAATAGATGGATGGGTGATTGAAACTGTAGAAAAAATGTAGTAGAATTATTTCAAGTTATACTTCATTTGTACACAAGATGACTGGTGACAACAATTATTACTACACTAACCCATAACATTAATTCTACCAGCCTACTACATTAATTTAACTGCTAACTTTAATGCTAGATCTATCAATAGAACTAAGATTAAGGATCGAGCTTTTTGTTAATACAAGAACACATTATCTATTTATTAAAGAGAGGTTTCTAGCTTTTAAAAAGTCATGGCATAGAACATGAGCTTTTGTGAATTTTGGGGGAGCATTAAGCCTTTTTGCAAATTATTCTATTACCTGTTTGTACCCTTGCTACCTTTGAAATGAAAATCTGTATTAAGAAAAGTGTTATTTTGTATTAGGGTTGAGAATAACTTTGATGAGGTTGTTTTGCCGAAGTTTTCAAATAAATTGGCCGTGACTTAGCTCTTGTTAGGTGTTGTGATACTTTCAAGACTAATTACATAAAATGAGAGTAAGGGAGATCAAAAAAGGTGTGAAAAGAAGCATTGCAAATTGATATAACATATTTTAATATTAATGAAGACGTGGTTCATTGTCGAGTTGTAGAGGAACTGGATCCATATAGCCAAGCCCACAGCATGAGAGCTCTTGATATTAAATGTAACATAATGATGTATCCAAGGTGTCAAGGACCGAGCTAAGGGTTCAAGAGTGGGTCAAGGAATTTACAGATTAGTATATTGAAGAAGGCTGGGAAGTTGTTTACCGATTGACCTGCAAGAAGTACCACAGTCCGGCTGCCAGCATGCGAGGGAGCTGTTGTAGTGAACTCCAGTTCGGATTAGTCACCAAGTTTATTCCCATGTGGACACGGGACAATATTCATAGTACCATCCAATCAGTAATACAAAGTCTCATGTGGCCGGTTGCCCATAATCAACTCGAGTTGTTTTACGTTATTTGTCCATTTGATTTATATTTTTATATTTATCCTTTTGCTATTTTTATGTTATTACAAGTTTTATTAGACCTTATGGTTTTTACTTAAATCTTTCTTTTCATTGCAACAGAAGTAGTCAGTTTATTTGTCTTATCCATATTAGTGAGACTCTTTTCAATATCATTGAAAATGCTTGCTCTTTCTACCAATCTTATCAATCAAGATTTCTTTGATTGTGGTGATCATTTAATTAGAATACTTGTGTGCCATATCAAGTCTTCTAATTAAATCCCATTGTGTCTTGTAATCATGGGTAATATTGATTACAAGAATTCAATACTAACCAGTTAAATTATTATTTGAATCTTTTAGTTAATAATTGTCTATGTCCCACTTTTGATATTCAATTCATCTTAATAAAAGCATCAAAAACATATATTTTCGACCTTGTCTTTACATAAACCCTAAAAATATAAAGTTCCGATTTGGGTGTCTGTTTTAGTGGAGATTGTGTTCTTGGAATCCTGTCAAGGATATGGGGCACATCACATAAGCTACACGATTTGAGTGATTGAGCTATTAAATATAATACAGACAATATTACTCAGTTCATTTCATTGAGTGGGCTGGAATTTATTGTGACTGAATGTGGGCAAATTTGATTATTCCATCAACCATATCATGCACATACTGCTTATGATATGTTTACAAGGGCTCTTCTCCTTGAATATTGCAATTGCTATTCTTTTCACTTGGTTGACCTCTATGCTCTTCGTGACTTCATTTTCAGCGAGGGAAAGGAATTGCAAAGTTTAATACTCAACGATCTCTATTACCATGTTCAAGGAGAGTTTGAAGGTCGTCAAATCAGTCCTGGACTATTCAAGGAATTGTTCATCTACCTGGTTGAATCAAAATTTTTGGAGCATTATCGACAAAAGTCCGCTGGTTGTCTTTTGGAATACACTGCAGAAAGTTACTTGTATGACACAGCACGTGTTCAAAGTGATATCAAACTAGATTTATGGGACTATTCAGACCTAAAATCGTCTAAAGTGATTGCTGAAACAATGTTGGAATGCATCAAGAAGTTAAATTCCATGCTTGTGCTCTCAAGTTCGAAGATATGTGCATTGAAGTCATTGTTGACTCTTTTAACTATATACCAGGATGTTGTAAGTTTGCATAATTTTAATTTTTCTTTTTATTGGTATATAAATTTATCATTATTGAAGGCAAAAGGGATTTAAAATGGCCTCTTGTCATATATTTGGAGCATTGCGAGACATATATTCAGAGAAATCATTTGCATTTCTCTTGGGAAAATTCTTTCAGTTTCACATTGTTTTCTGTATTTATTTTTGCAGTCACCAGATGTGGAAACAACAAATGGAAAGAAGATACCTGACAAAGTTTCTTTGTCTTGCATAGACTATGTATGTCAATGTTTCCATTCTTCTTTGGATTCCTTTAATGCACATCTTGAAGCTCATGAAGATATCCTTGAGCTTCTTGCTACCCAAGCCGAGTTTGTTAATTATTTTGCAAGAAATGTGAAGAATAATCTATCTTTACATACTTGTATTAGCATTATGAGAACGTTTGGTTCCGCCCTCAAAGTGTTAGGTGACGTCAAGCTAGCAGCTTCAGTGGTTACAACACAGAAATTTTCCCTCATGTTGCTTATCTCAGTAATGGAGTGTAGTAGTTGTTTTCGGGAATTGGGTAGTCTCTTAGATGAGGAAAGTGTTGAAGAGAGAGCTGAATTCTCTAATCTCTGTGTGGGGCAATTACCTATTCTTTGTCATTGCATTAAAATGCCTGAGCTATGTGTCCTTTCTCTTACTGCATTGGACTTGATGTTAAGAAATATTTTGATGCCCAAGACTTGGTTTCCAATTATACGAGAACATCTCCATTTGCATTATGTTCTTGTGAAGCTTCAAGATAAAAGTTCACCTGTATATCGTCATACGATACTGAAGTTCTTTTTGACTCTTGCACGTGTGAGAGGAGGAGCAGAGATGCTTCTTAATTCAGGCTTCTTTACAACTCTTAAAGTATTGTTCTCCACCATAACTGAAGGGCAGCCACTCTCAGCAATTAACAATGAGAAGAGTATTTCTAGTTCAACTGGCAATGTTGAATATGAAAACTCTGAACATGTATGGGGACTTGGATTAGCTGTTGTTGCTGCTATGCTTCATTCTTTAGGGGACAGCTCTTCATATGCTGATATTATAACTAATGAGATTCCCTACTTCTTTTCAGAGAAAGGGTATCTTGTTTCTTTTTATCTTGGTGCTCCGGACTTTCCATCAGATGATCAAGACAGAAAGAGACCTCGGGCTCGGAAGACTCTGACTTCTCTTACTGCCCTTAAAGGAACTGAGCATACCCTCATGTTAATGTGTGGGGTAGCAAAGAAATGGAATTCGTGGATTAGGACCATGAAAGAAATAGATTCTCAGCTACGGGAGAAAAGTATTCACTTGTTAGCCTTTATTAGTAGAGGCAGTCAACATCTTGGAGGATCTTCCAGCCGTAATGCCCCTCTCGTGTGTCCTCCTGTCCTCAAAGCGGAGTCTGACTCCTGCAGGGAACCATCATTTATAAACAGCAAAAATGGATGGTTTGCCCTCTCACCACTTGGTTGTGCCGTTAAATCTAACTTCTCTGCTGTTTCAAGCACAATAACTGCACTTATTGCCAAAGATCGGACAACGGAGAACTCGGAAAGAGTTTTGGCGACACATTTCTCCGATATTGTTGCCTTGCAGATCTACAGAATTGCATTTCTTTTGTTGAAGTTTCTCTGTCTGCAAGCTAAGGGTGCAGCTAAAAGGGCAGAAGATATGGGATTCATTGATCTTGCTCATTTTCCTGAGCTTCCAATGCCAGAGATTTTACATGGACTGCAGGTTAGCGAAATTTGCCACACAATCATATTTTTGATCCTCTGCTGTTTGAAGTTTTTATGTGGCCAGACAAATTTGATAGATGGAAATTGGAAAGTTGAGAGTGAGCAGAGCAAGTAGACAATGGAGTGTTTTATGCTGTCGCTTTTGTGACATAACTATGTGTTGGCTCTCTCACCAGTAAGTTTTTTGCATTTCTGATCTATTCTTTGACTTGCCGATTCAGGATCAAGCAATTTCAATTGTTACTGAACTTAGTGGGGCCCATCAGTTGAAGCCAATGCAACCGGAAGTCCAAAATGTTTGTTTCCTGCTGTTACAAGTAATGGAGATGGCTTTATACTTGGAACTCTGTGTTTTACAAATCTGTGGAATAAGACCTGTACTTGGGCGCATGGACGATTTCTCCAAGGAACTTGAAGCATTTATTAAAGGTAATTGTTATACTGAATCTGCTTTGGACTTGATAATATGTTGCATTTTTGTCAAAAAGGTGCTCTATTTTTGTTTCTATTTCAGCAACTGAAGCAAACGGCTGCCTTAAAGCATCATTGATTCCCTTAAAACGGATAATTTCCCTTGTTTATCCGGGATTGTTACAGGCGGAGGGCTTATCATGAGTACAAGCATCTAAATTGGGTAAAATCGTTCCCATAGTGTTGAACATCAGGAGTTACCATGCTAATTTTGTAAAATCGTTCCCAAAGTGTTGAACATCAGGAGTTACCATGCTAATTTTCCCCTTCCTCAGCCGAGGTGACATATGGCTTACTTGGGTGCATCCGTTTTCAACAGGTCTAAGGATGTCAAGACTTATTGTTGCCACATTTTTTTCAAGTGGTGACAGGACTGATGATTGGAGGCACCCAGGTTAATATAGCCCTTTGTTCTGAAGTATGTAAATGTTGTTTATTCTTCCTTAATGTAATGAGATGTGTTCTGTAGCTGATGATGTTAGCGTTGCTAAGTTCCATTTGACATTCAACACAATCAGGATATTGCCATGACTGTCCAGGCTTTTTGCTTCCTGCCATTATAATATTTGTAGTCATCTCACCTCATGAGAAGAGATTCTGGCAGGGGGGTGGAGAAGGATGAATGATGTGGAAGAAAGATTTTGTGCTCATAAGACAAAGTTGGTATTCGATAAATATCATAGTTGATTTCACTGAGGTGTTTTTCTTTTGATAATATGATGCCGTGGTTCAAGTAAATCTGGTGGTGCGCATTCCATAAAATAGATTGTGAAATAAACACGTAATGCATGTATTTCGGCTAATGTCACTGAATTATGTGGGAGGCGTTTTTGTATGCATCCCCTTTTTGTCGTTTTTGTATCTACACGCTTCATACATGGTGACAAAAAGTTAAATTCATTGTATTTATATTCTTTTGTTGCCTAGTGAATATTCCAATATTTGTCCCTTTTTATCTGTGTCTTAGTTGTAAAATCATGCGTGCAGAGGCACGTGAATATCTTAGGAAATGGTCAATAATATTAAGTCATATTGAACCGTGTTAGTCGTAATGTATATAGATATGTCAATGATAAAGAGAGGGATATGAAGAGAAAATTGTAATTAAAATTTCAAGTTGAGTTTTATGTGTGTGTATATATTAATTTTTAAATTTGAAGATGATAATGAAATAAAAGGAATTTGGTTTCTAAGATACTGGAATATAGTCACTTTAGAGATATTCCATAGGTTTTATTCCCGTTGTTGTGGTTGGTTTTTTCTTTTTTTTTTTTTTTTTTAACTTCAGGGTAATAGACGTGCCCTAAAAATTCCATGGTAACTTTCCGCTTTGGGTATTTGTGTTTTTGTCCTTTTCCATTTTAAATACTCGTGTTTAATTTTTTACATTTAAGGTAATAGTTTCATAAAGTTGGAAAACCAAAATGTCCTCTGCATCCGATGGTTTTGAAACATACCAAGCAAAGATGATGGTTCTCTTTGACCCTTCCTTTGTTTATCAATATGTACTATGGAATATGGAATACGATTCCCTATTCTTGCTCGAATAACTGTGTAACTGGAGTAACTATATAACAAAAATGCAAAAATCTCATTTCATCCAATCTCATTGGTCTTTTAATTTTAAGACTTTAATATACAAAGGGATAGTTGAGGGGAAAAAAGGAGACTTTTCTATCTATTCTCTTGGCTTGTTTTAAAACTAACATAATGGATCTTGGGGTTTTTTTAATTAGATAAATTGTAAATACATCTCCTTATGCTTGCTTTATGTGCATTTGGCTCTTTTATCTTGAAATTATGTGCTTAGGACTATATGTTTATTTTATGTGTAATTGATTCTCTTATCTTTGACTTTGTGTGTTTGGATTCACATATAATTACTTCAAGTACACTTAACTCTCTTATCTTTGAAATCATGCAGCCAAACTTCAAAATCATTAGTAAAAAGTGTATTTAAACCCTTAAAAATAGTCAAAATGTATATTTCTAAAAGATTTGAAAGTTTAAGCGAATGATTTCAAATATTAGGGATCTAAATGCACCTGAAGCAAATATGATGGGTGATTACAATTTGACATTTTCTTTTTCAATTTTAGAGAGGAAAAATCACAATTAAAACAAAAAAGAAGAAAAGTGACGAATAAATAAATAAGTAGAAAAAGTATAACTCACTTTTTAATCAAACTCAAAATAGCATGGCTTTATGAGAGATATTGCTTAATGGAAGAAATATCTACTTTCTTAATCTTTACAAAAAATATTGTTGATAAAAATTAGTTAAATAAAAAAGTAAGCAAAATTGAACTGGGAAAATTATAACATTTGACTATATATAAATAGAAAAAAATTTTCTAAATTTTTTTTTTGTGAGATATTCCACTTACATTCAGCAAAAAAGTAATTTTTTAATTGAGCAAATATTTATTAAATTATTTATTTATTTTTTACTCAATGACCTCTTTTTTTTCTAGTTTTGATCTATCATTCCGAAAATTAAAAAGAAAAATTATAGATTCACTCCTTTACATTATTTTATGTGCACTTAGTTTCATAATCTTTGAAATTGTGTGTTTAGACCTCCTTAATATTATAAAAATGTGCATTTGAGTACTTTTAGGAGTCTAAATGTACATCTTTTTAGAGATTGGGGGGTCTAAGTGCACAATTTAAAAAATGAGGTGGCTAAGAGCATATGAACTAAACATATGGGGTCCAAATGCACAAATTTGAAAATAAGGAGGTTAAGTGTATATGAAGTAAATATATGAGGGTCTAAATGGATAATTTCAAAAATAAGGAGGCTAAGTGCACATAAAACAAATATAAAGGATTATCTTTACAATTTTTCTTTTTTAATTTTACAAAACACGAGTACTCAAATATATAAAAGAAAATGCTGGTATTTAGAATAAACAAGAGGTGTACCCAAAATTTTATCATGTTTCTATTTAATTCTTCATTTTTTCTTTCCTAATTTGAGTGACTTAAATAAATGTCAACTGAAAGCAGTGTATCAGTATTGTCAATTAACAAGGGGACGATATAACATCTTGTTACTTGTCCAAAGCGAAAAATAAAAAATTTGATAAACCACCCCATACCCTTCATAACCCTTTAACGGTTCCCTATCCCATCTACTTATACCAACTTCTTTTTATCATCTTTTCATGACTTTATGATGGACAAAGGCAGAGCAATAGGAGTAAAAATGGAATAGTAGTGGAAAACACATCCTGCCTTGATTTTATAGGTCATGTACTCCGTTCTTGGATTTCCATGCAATATAGTTTAGCCTTACGCATACTTGAACTCACCAGTAATAATTAAATAAATAAGATATTACAATCAGAAAAGTTACTTGGGAGTAGTTAAAAGGAGATCAGGTAATTTGTACAAATGAAATATGGAAAAGTTATTTTGAGAAATTTTATAGAGACATATATTTATTCTTTTTTTGATAAATGATAATTGCTACATAAAAATTTATAATTTTTTTTCAAATGATCTCATATATAAATGATCTATTTTCATAATTAACTATTTATTAACATCCGTAATTAAGACTGGGTTGTAAATGAATTGAGTGGAGACGATGTAGTGCTGAACTTGAACTTAAGCTAGATTCAAAAATTTGAAGCTCGAGCTCGATTGGAACTCGATTGAGCTTAGAATCTTAAGCCCGAGCTCAATTCAATTAAGCTCGATTTATTTAAAAACATATTTTTTCTAATTATAATAATATTAGAGTTCAAAATTAACTCGAACTCGATTGATATTCATATCTATCTTGAGCTTGATTAGGCTCACAAGCTAGTCGAGTTAAGGTTTATAAAGCTCAAGCTTAACTCGATTAACTATTCGAGTATCTTAAGTTCAAGCTCAACTTGATTTTTCTCAAATCAAATTCCAATAAATATCAAGCTGAATTAGATTAGCTCACAAGACTCCTACTTTCAATATCCCATATGGATACTACTTCGGACTGTCTTAATAACCATAATTTAGCTTTTTATTTCAAGAATTAAAACATAGTTTTTTCATTAATGGAACTCCAACTAACGGAAATTTTTCACTTGTGTGAACTCCCTACAGTAAGAAAGGATATTATTAAATTTCAATCTTATTCTAAACACACTATCCTTTGAAACATACTCATCAAGGATAATATTAAAATGACTTATGTCATTAAGAAGAATTTTATATAATAGGTTGTGTCATCTTAAGGTTCTTGCCGATAGTCTTTAGAATGCTACACATAATGGGGCCGCAAAACAGTACATAATGAGGGGATGCCGATGGATTGTTTAGCGTGATCATTCTAATGTTTAAGTTAGCAATGGGGCTTGAGAGTATAGAATATTGAAGGTAATATGCAAGCTTAGTATTTAGAGTATAGAAAGATTTACCATTGGGGAGTGACTTGGTATTTACAGTGGAGTAGAGTCGGTAGTTGGAGGTTAGTTGGCGGAAGAGATCTTCTCTCGCAAGTGTAGGAGATTGAGGTTGTTGTGTCTGACGTGTCCCACTTATTCAGGATATGGCCGTTTCATCCTTATCTTGTATGTTATAGCCATTATAGGGCTTACTGAGCTTGGTCCATTCAGACTTAAGGCTTAGGCTACAGGGGTGAACCCTAGGCCATGAGACACGTTGGATTCGGTTGGGCTTGAGAGGCTTATGTCTAAAGTGTCATATCAACACTTGTCCCTCCGCAGTCTCATTATCGAAGCGAAGGCAAGGAGAAGGGATGAATAAGCTACTCAAGTGTGACCGATCTAACTCAAAGGAATCTAACTTAGCATTATGGGGCTGACGTGAAGGGCACAGGAGGTTTGGACTGGAAGGTGGCCGAGGTGGAGGTATTTAAGGTAGTAGATACTTTGGTCAAGAATATCTAAGGCGAGATGAGTAAGAGTGGTGAGGAATTCTGAGGCTGAGTGCTGGAACCCCAAGTGAGACTTAGGTTGGGGCATCAGAGTGGGACACCCTTGCAACTTATTGGGTAGGCGCTTCATGGTTATAAACCGGTCTATCTGAATAGTGTTCGACGAGGGTTGAGCAGAAGCGACTGCATCATATCTTTATCATGCCAACTAGGTGGAAGTTGGATAGCCCTTAAAGAAGCTTTGTGTTGAAAGAACTTTTTGAAAATGTGACTTTTCCCTACCAGTATTCCGTGCACTAAATGTGACACGACAGGTGTTGTGTTGTGTTGTAGCATACTAGTGTACAGCTACATGTCTTTTTTCCTTTCAAAGGTGGTTGTTTGATTAAAATGCCTTCCATGTGTCTGCTATGCAGTATTCTAAGGGATTTATGTTTATATGGATCCCTATAACTGTCTATACGACTTCTTAGGCAATTTGCCTATAAATAAGAGGATCCCAATGAGAAAGCACTTTTCTACAATCTCTTTATTCTACGATTATTAGACTCCAAACTTTCTTTGAAATCGTTCAAACTTTCTCAAAGTTTTTTTTTTTTTTTCTTGAAGAAGTATTACTGCCATATTAACCAATAGAAGTGTGACTAGTTCCTCTTTGTCGCCGTAACTCTCTAGTTTAGATTCTACAAGAAATGATCCCCCTCAAGCATGAGAAGGTGAGGTCGGTCACTAGCACAACTCGACCAACTTATGAAGATGGCCATGGAGGCATTGGATAGGGCCAGAATTATCAATGTTATCTCTAAGGATGTATATGCGGACATTCCTTTATTCCCTACGAAGGATTTGTTTGATTCTCCTAATACAGGAAAAGGGGTTTAATAGTTGTGTGAGTAAAAGTAGGTAATCTATCTCCAGTTGGATCATTAGCAACTTTCTTGTAAGGGCAATCCCTAGGTGGCAGATTTGGTTATCGAACAAAGACAAACGGGTGGCCCTGTTGTTTGGGAGGTGCTTCATAGTTTTTGAGAAGTGCCTAGAGTTTGGGCAGTACCTCTTTGTTAGTCGCTTTGAGAAGGAGTTCTTCAACTACCACTGCTGCAGTCTGTTACAGGTCCCTCCCAATAGGTGGAAGGTACTGAAGGCTTTTCAAGTGCTCTGTGAATACCTGGTAATAAGGGCTATTCTTGAGCTCTTTTATCACTTCTACATATGGAAGAGCATTAGCGGGTGGCCTTACCTCTAGTTGCCTTCTGGGAAGAAGCTGTTCTTAGCCTTGTAGACTCGGTAAAAGGCTATTAGGACGAGTATGTGGTGGTTGAATTGCCCAAGGAGGCGGATTTCTAAACCTGGATGGTTCATACTGGAGGTGAGAAGGGGCACAGTCCCAGTGACACCGAGGCCATGCAGGAGATCCTGACCTTTATGGCACTGAGAGATGGCTAGGAGATTAATGCTACGGAGACTATGGAGAGGTACTTCTGACTCCCAATCTCCGAGCTCTTCCCCAACATAAAGAAATTTGTGGTAGAGAAGTGGGCTGAAGGTACAAGTTTGTTCTTACGTGCCTACGATTGTTGTGCTAATGTCGAGGTGCTTTATCTGACACTTATCGAGCTTGAACCAAGGCAAACCTACCAAAAGTGAAGGCAATAAGGCCAAAGCTAGGGCTTAGCTAGACCAGTAAGGTACGGTCAAGGTCTGTTCCTTAGGGGATTCCCCTTGGCATCCAATATGAGCTTGTGGATGTAGAGCCTTTGGGTGTATCTTTGCCTGCTCTTGCCCTCACCCCCCTTTATCAAGCCAATTGTCTTAGGCGATGAAGGTGCTAAAGAGGAGGATCCGATGTGCGTGTGCTTTTCCCTCTAAGGGTCGAGGGTAGGGGAAGAGAATAAGCAAGTGGCCACCCATTCTGAAGCTGCTGGCTAGAAGCGTAAGGCTTTGGAGACGGTCGAGGAGCCTAGTCTTGGAGTGAAGAAGTAAAGGCCCCTGGTGAGGGCACCTTTGAACAAGGGGAAGTGGAATGAGTGGTCGATGGCTGTTGAGCCTTGATTTTCACCCTTCCGGTTCTTTTTTATAGAATTAAGTTTTCTTTAAATTGATCCATACTAAACCCTACCTATTTAATACCAATCCTCGGTTAGGGTCTAAAGAAAACCATTCTTTCAATTTGAAAAGGTATTGGAGTTGCCACCTGACTGAAGTTAGAAAAAAGAGTTAAGTTATAATTAATTAGGCAGATTGGTTATAACTTAGCTACCGGTCTATTGATTAAAAAACCAATTTATAAATTTTTTTTTTTAAATTAGATATTTAGGTTTAGGGGCTAATTTATTAAACTCTAAATGGGTACCACTTTTTTAACTTCCCAAATTTAAATTCGCTTTTCAAATATCCCTTTTTTAATTTCTAAAATAACTAATCATGTTATATGTAACTAAATTAATTAATTTGCACAAATATTTAAAAAATGGAAAAGAATGAAACTTGACATATTTTAAGTCGCCTCATACTTGCGTATGGGTGTCTACATACCCACTATTCGGGATTAAACTTTTGTAGTTCATTTATTAAAAATATAACGAGTTGATTGATTTTAATTTTTGAAAAAACAGCTGGGTTTACGTTTTTACCCATTTTGATTCATTTGAAGAAAATTTCCTAAGGGTCTTAAAGTGATTTGATTAATAGAAATTCTAAAGCATCCTAATTTTAGGAAAAGGAATCCATTTATTTTTATTTTTGAAAATTTATTTTTCCTAAGTGATAAAATGAATTTTCTTTACTCAATTATTTTATTTTATTTATTATTTAATTTTTACCTTCTTTTTATTTTATTTTATCTTAAATAAAAAAACAAATAAATAAACTACTTTTTTCTTTTTTTTTTTCTCTTCATTTTTTTATTTTTTAAAATTACATTTACTTTACAAATAAATAAAATGATAAAAAACAAATAAATAAAATAATACAACACTAAAAACCAAAATGGGAAATGGACCAAATTGTGCGCAGGTTAGTGGGTATAGCTTGGATTTGATTCAAGTCCGGACTTCAGGTTGGCTAGCGGGTTACGGGTCGAACTTAGGGGCTCTAGATTGGGTTTCGATTCAAGTCAGTTTGGTTTAGATTAGCAGCGTAGTGAGGGTAGCTTCAGCTAGCTCTAAACACCTAAATGATTGGGCGAATTTTGTTTTGTGAGTTTTTTTTTTTTTTTGGGTTAGGAAGTATAGGAGGGATGCTGTAAACTAAATCGGCCGTTAGTGGTGGTTGGTGGTGTTTCTTGTCGTGGTGGGTTGCGCGAGAGGGAGAGAGAGGGGTGATTAAAGGTGTAATGGTCTGGGCTGTACGTATGTGTAGTGTCATGTGTGGTTGAGGATGGATGAAGAGAGGGCATCGAGTCTAATTTTGTCCAAGAGAGAGGGTAATGAGAGAAAGAGTTCGAGAGAGAGAGAGGGGATTGGTTGAGAGAGAGCATGTGTATCTGGTTTGTTGGGTCGTATATGTATGAGAGTGGGTTTGGGTTTCGCTGGGTTAACGACAAGGAGTTAGTATGGTGTTTGTTGGCCGAGAGTAAGGGTATATGTGTGGGGGTTTGATTGGTTGGCATATGGATTGGTGGTGTTTGTGAATAGTGAGTAACAGGTGTGGTGTCCAATGAGTGGTTGAGAGAGAGAGAGATCAGATGCAGTGGCTATATGGTATAGTATGTATACGAGTGGGTGAGGGTTGGTCAAGGTACAGTTGGTTACTGTATAATGGGTGTGTATGTGTTTGGTTGAGGGAGAAAGAGAGTAGAAAGAAAGAGTGTGTGTGTGTGTGTCAGTTAGTCGCCAAAGACGGTTCGTATGGGAGAGAGAGAGCAGCTGAGTGAGAGAGAGAGAGAGAGAGAGATCTGAGTGTCCTTTTCCCAATGGACCCTTACTTATTGTATGTGTGTGTTTTTCTCTTTTTGAAAAATCCAATTCCCCTACCATTCTCTGTGTGTGTGTTAATGGAAATTTTTTGAAAAACAAATCCCCCTATGCGTGCTACGAATGTCCCTCCCTTCTTTAATTGTTTATTTGTTCATTTAAAAAGAAAGTGAAGGGAAGAAAAGGAAAGGGGAGAAGAAAATGGGGGGAAGGAAAATTTGTTGTCATGGCCAATCCTAAAGCACCACGTGTCGCAATTAGATACGTAGCCCAATGATGGCCTGACATGTGGCCACGCGTGGAGCTTGAGAAAGAAAAAAGATAAAAAAAAAAAAATCATTATGCCTCTAGTGAGTCTCGAATCCCTGACTTAAACCAAACCCCAATGCCATGTCTACAAGCTTATTTGTTAGATCGTTGGCCTATGCCTTATTCATATGTATAAAGGATTAGGTCAGCCTGAGTTAAATTCAAATCTAAACCTAGATTTAACGGTCCCTTATTAAAAAAATCTATTCTATTCAAACTAAAAAAAGATTATTTTCTAATTCCTTATTTTTTAATTTTTTCAAAATTTTCAAAATTTTTCCACTTTTCTTGTGTTTTTTTCCAAATTTCTTATTTTTTTGGAATTTCCCTAAACTTCATATTTTTGGGTTTTCTTATTTTTGGGGTTTTTTTTATTTTCTATTTTTTTGTATTTTTTTTTTAATTTAGGACCTTATAACCTATTTTGAAAAATAAAGAGGAGGAGGCGGGGGGAGGGGTGGTGTGGAGGATGGGATTAGGTATCTATAATGGCCCATCCCTATCAGAACGTCGACGACATAGGCGGCGCATTCTTTGAAGTCCTTAATAACTTTAAACTGATGGGATGAGGCCAGACTCATTCGAAGAAGTGTCGTACACTTCCTGAGATGACGAACTATTAAGAGGAGCCCTTAAGTTGGAGATGAAGAGGGTCCGCAGGAAGCTCTTTAGGCTGAAGTGGGAGGTTCATGCCAACGATCTGATGCTACGACACCGAATGCTCAGTTACCCAGTTTCGATGGGGTCTTATACCCCCGGTGACTAAGCTATCATTGAAGGGCTCTCCTAAGAGGGTAAGGATAACCCCATATAGATGGCGTGACACTTAAGTACGCTAATGTGGCGGGTAAGTTTTTGTTGCTCTTGTGTTATCTTGCTTTTTATTTATCAGTTGTATTAATGGGGAGCACGGTTTTCGATTTGCAGTACCACACGCATCTGCTGCTTCAATTGAACAAATCTGACGCTACCCTGAGAGAGGTAAAGGGCTTTTAGGAGGTGTCGCATCGGTACGAGAAGTACCTGTTGGAGGCAAAGACTTCTATTAAGAGGTACTTAAAAAAGTTCACCAAGGTTAATAGGCACTTACACCGCTCTATTGTGTAGGTGGTAAGGCTTAAAGCAAGGCTCAAGGATGCAGAGCGGGAGAGGGATAAAGTTGAGAAGGCAGTCCAGAAGGCTGATGACTTGAAGGCTCGGTTGGAGAACGAGTAGAAGACAAAGGCTCGTCTCTCTTAGAGGGTAAAGCCAGGGCTTGACTCGAAAGAGAGAAGATCGAGTTGAAGGCGTTCATGGCCATGTTGCAAACTGAGCTGGCAATGAAGGCATTTGAATGTGAAGGCATTAGGGCCACTTCACTGGAGCTATTAGGTTTGAGGATCGGTTTAGAGCAGTAGGTCGGGGAACTACGGGATAGAGTTTCGGAGATTGAAGAGATCATCTCTAAGATAAAGAGAAGGAAGGTACTTAGTGATGTCGTCGCTAAGAAGGCGGTTGCCGACTACCGGAACACTGAGGAGTGGTTAGAGGAATTGGAGGACTATCTACTGACTCCACCAGTTACACTTGGAGGGAGGTTCTCTCCCATTATCCGAACCTGGACTTAAGCTTCCTTGACTTTTTGGACTCCTCGATGTTTAACGAAAAGAAGGAAGCCTTAGCGTGGGAAAGGGAGGCCGCCCAGGTAGTTGATGATGATGCAGGCGCTCCTTCTGTTGTTGGGGTAGGGCAAGGCGCTTTTACATCCACTTCCACCGTAGCAGCCTAGCAGGGGGCCACCCTCGAAGCAATTCTTGAAGATCAATCATCTTAGGGCGATCTTCCTCTTATTCCTAGTTCGCATCACTTAGGCCCTGCTCTAAGTTAAGGCTTGTTGCCTCAAGCAGTAATGGATCATTGCTCCGAGCAAATAGATGCCTTGGATTTTTCTAAGTTACCAGAGTTAGTTGATCCTAGGAGATAGTAGATTTCTCTTTCTTTCTTCTTTTTTTGAAATCAATGTAAGTCAGGTTGGGATGCTAGCCTTTGCTGTGTAATTAAACAATTCATGAATGACTAGGTGAATGTTTTTAAGATGTCCTTTCCTGTTTTCTCTGTCTTTGAATATGTCTACTTAGGTTAACAGTTGGTGGAGTTCCTTTATGCAAGGGGTGTTTCCCCTTACTAGGGTTACCTTAATGAGGATTAAGTTGGTAGTGTTCTGACCTACCCAGCATTGGGGAGTTCCTCTGTGCAAGGGGTGTTTCCCCTTACCGAGGTTACCCTAGGGGGGCTAGGTCGGTGGTATTTTAACTTACCTAGTGTGGAGGAGTTTCTCTGTGTAAAGGATGTTTCCCCTTATTGAGATTACGCTAGGCGGCTAGGTCGATGGCATTTCGACCTCCCTAGTATGGGGGAGTTCCTCTGTACAAGGGGTGTTTCCCTTTGCTGAGGTTATCCTAGGGGAGCAAGTTGGTAGCATTCTATCACGCCCCGAAGCGGCAGAGTTATAACAGTCCCGCCGTGTAAACCATCCTAAGATAGAAGTTGGCCTTACAACCGCTATCTTAGACCTGATCTACACAAGGCGTCCACAACTAACCCGCTTTGAAGTAGACAGTTTGTAATTTAAATAAATCATTTACCTATAAAAGTGAGGAATTATATATACGTTATAATTCAGTTATTGCAGTTAAAGTTTACAATATTTTTCTATAGTATTTTCCTATATCATTATATCATTCGGGAATGAAAAATAATAAAAACTTAGACCTTAAAAATATGTGTTTATTCTTCAATATTTTTTCTCACTCCCCAGGATCCAGCAGTTGCTAGCTTCAGAGTAGTTGTTACCGCTTCTTAGCCAACACCTGCACGACGTCTATAGGGATGTGAGTAACCACAGCTCAGTAAGTTAGGACGGAGGACTTAAAACTATACCATACACACAACAAGGTTTTCAATCACTTATTAGGTGCAATGCATGTGCAAGCAAATGCCATCGCACGACGTTGTCCGGCCCGTCGTGAAATTAAAGAAATTACGCCCGCTCTAATCCGGGTTGAGGAGTTGCCGTTAATGCAACAGCTCACGACCAAACCCAGGCTTGTGTAATAGAGACCTTGCTCTTCTCGTGACTACCTTCGAACCACTGTCTTCACCCTCGCTGCGACCTCCTCTCCTGTTACTTAGTTCGACTGAGGATGAAGAAGGGACCTTTTTGCAATCCCGCGCTATCCCTTTCAAAGGGGTCGGTATTTGGCCGGAGAGTCCTAAGTTCCCCTAACGGGTTGCCATGCATGTCCGATTATGCTTATTAGTCAGATATTTAATTAAGTCCAGTTTAGGGTGATCAATCCTTTCATACAAGTCATACAATATGTGCCAGAGCAACAAACAGAATCATAGCATCACCCATAATCAAGCACATGCACACATTCTCTATCTAACAAGCACAACCAAGCATAATCTTAAGCCTCCAAAATACAGCATCGTATTAATCCCAACTTACCTCGACTCCTCGCTCACTCACTTGAGGTTCGCTTTGCTCAGGCCATGATCATCCCTATAACACGAACGTGGTTTCAGTATTTCATATAATATTATAAGTTCATTTTATCCGATAATGCTTATTGTTAGGTTTTGTTTAAGGTTAAATATACCTAATTATCTAGGTATTAAGTCTTTTATAATCATTTTAGGTTTGGGGTTAGGTTCAGGTTCGATTTTCGTATCGATTTCTAAATTAGGTTTTTAGTTCGATTCCTAAGTAATGTTTTAGATTCCAACCCTAGAAATCCGTTTCAACCCATAATGTGAAATTAATCACATTACTTCCTGATCTCCTAAATACGATTACTACCCTTGATCAGCATTTTATTCCATCCGGTACACTTAAATCCGTATTAGTGTACCGAATTTATTCATGTTGTGAGAAATTTTTACATTTTTCATATAATTACCTAAAATTGAATTTTGTTTTAGATTTGTTATGTTCTGATTTTCATTATTTTATTATCTAATTAAACCTAATTTTTCCATATTTATAAATTTTTAATTCTACATATTCCTAATTTTCTACATTTACCACATAACACCTTCATTACTTATACTTAACACTCCATACACTAGGATCAGGTTTCCACATCAGAGATTAACATCCCTAAACATCTAATTACTATCTAAATCAGTAATTAATGTCCTAATCACCTAATTAACTCCAAATTACCCAATTTTTTCATCATTTTAGGGCTAAAAATTAACTTAAAAATTTCGAAAATTAAATTTAAAAAAATGGCTTCATAGCACTATTCTATATCTTATGAGCATCCTACAGAAAAAAATTGAGCTCCAAACTACACTCTTAAGGTCATTTATTTCTAAATCGAAATGTGCTCGGTTTTGCATGATTTCTTAAGGACCATATATTACGGGGCATGTTTTCATCAAACTAATATTTTTCCTACAAAATACATACAAAAATATCTCAGAATAACAAAATTCATAATTTTCTAATAATATTTACTACTTTTAAAAAATTACATAAAATTGGGCTGGAAATCGGACTCACCGATTTGGGTAGCTCCGGCCACCGCCGGTCGCCTTGGCCTTATCGTCCGGCCTAGGCGCTGCCACCACCGTGTGGTGGTGGTGGCCGTCCACTCCCAGCTCCTCATCTGGTGTGGGTTCCCTTTGAAAGCCCTAATTGCACAGTTTTTCTAATTTTTTTTCTAAACCGAATTTTTCTCTCAATTTTCATCTCTCCTTAATTTTTTCTGATTTCTAATTGTCCAAATGAGTTCCTCAATTTTTCCTGCTGTTTATAGGGCTTTAGGGGATTTATTGTGCATTAAATGGGACAAGACAATTGCCTTATCCCTTGATTTTTGGCTTTTATGTTGGCTTATTCTAATTGGCCGAATTTTTTCTTATTTTTCCCAGCTGCCACGACCCAATTCTAGATGATTCATGATTTTTCCTGATTTTTATTGATTTTTCCTTAATTAATTTATAATTTTCTTTAATTATTTAGTATAATTTTAGCACATTTCGCGTATTTTAAGTAATTACGCGTATTTATACCTACATGTAAATTCATATATAGTACAAATAAATATTCCTAAATATTATTTAGGTTATTTTATAATTTTTAGTATACATATAATTTATCTCTAGCTATTCGTTAAGTACCGGAATACCTTTTACGCATTTTCGATAAATAGCGAGTTATATACTTAAAATTTGAAAATTTTGTAGCCTCCTATTTTATTACTTATTTTCTTAAATTCAAACTTACGGGATCAGTTTACTAATATTTTTAGCTTTACTTTATAATTTAGGCTCGATCGGATTGTTCAACCGATCGAAACCTCGGATTGCTTAGTTGTGGGGCTTACACATTCCAACTTACTCGGTTGACTATCTATATGCCTCTTCGAAGGCTCGGTGGTAGGAAAAAAAAAGAAGAAAGAGAGCAAGAGAGAGAGATAATCAATTATGAAACTTTTATTTGGTCATGGTAGAAAGAAAAACTTGTACATAATGGAGTTCTAATCAAAATAAATTTCGAGATTATTAGCGTTCCATGTGTGCGGGATGAGCTCGCCATCCAATTTTTCTAGCCTGTATGCTCTATTGCCCAATCTCTCCTTGACTTTGACCAAATATTCCCAATTGGGGGCTAACTTGCCTTATCCTTCATGTGAACCTGTGGCTTTTAGTTTTCAGCACACTAGGTTGCCGACCTTAAATTCCTTGTGTCTAACTTTCTGATCGTAATATTGGGTGGCTCGATGTTGGTACGCAGTCACCCGAGTAATAGTAAAGTCTCTGATTTCCTTGATTGTGTCAACGCTTGCCTACAGCAATGAGTCAACAAAAGCAATGTCAAAACTTCGAGTCTGGATATTAGGGAGCTTAAGTTTAATGGGGAGGACTGTTTTTGACCCGAAAGCCAGGTGAAAGGGGGTTTCGCTTATGGAAGTATGGTGTGTGGTCTTGTACCTCCCACAAGATATTGGGTAACTTATCGGCCTAGGCATCTTGAGCTCGGTCCACGCGCTTCTTTAAGCTATCTAAAATGACCAGATTGGTTGCCTCCATCTATCCATTTGATTGGGGGTGGGCAATCGGAGTGACGTGCGGGGTGATATGGTGCTTAGCGTAAAACTCTCTGAACTTAGGTTATCGAACTGTCGGCCATTGTCTGTAATGAGGGAATAGGGGACTCCGAACTAGGAGAGAATGTTGTCCCTAACAAACAAATTAACACTTCTCTTCATGATGCCGGCCATTGCCTTGGCTTCTACCCATTTCATGAAGTAATCGACGGTGACAATTATGAACTATCATCCTCCTGAAGCTT
This sequence comes from Lumnitzera racemosa, assembly GCA_024138005.1. Taxonomy (NCBI): domain Eukaryota; kingdom Viridiplantae; phylum Streptophyta; class Magnoliopsida; order Myrtales; family Combretaceae; genus Lumnitzera; species Lumnitzera racemosa. The sequence goes on from JAMXBC010000011.1 coordinate 26,211,930, forward strand.
TTGAGATGACACCGAGGATATCAATCCCCCATGTGCAAAAGGCCATGGGCTAGTTAGGGGCTGGAGGGCAATGTTAGGCGCATGACTAATTGGAGCATGCTTCTATCATTGTGAGCACTCCTAGACTATAGCCTTTTTGTCTTACCTTATAGTCAGCCAGTAATACTGAGCCATAGAACCTGTAGGTAAAGGGCTTGCGACTGAATGTGATTACTGTACACTTCGGTGTATAAGTCTTCATGATGCACAGCCTTTCCCTTTCTCGGAGGCATTAGAGTAGGGGGAGGCTAACTCCTTGGTTATACAAGATGCCGTCGACCAATGTGTAATTGGTGTAATGGTACTGGAGCTTCTTTACCTCCTTCTTGTCTTCTAGCAGTGTGTCTTGCTCCAAATAACTCTGGATAGGATTCATCCAGCTAGGCTCTAGTGCTGCTGCAGTTAGTTCCAAACCCTCAGTCGAGCCCGGGCTTATGCTTTTTTCTAGTAGGTTCTCAATAAAGATCTTACTGTCCTTCACCTCAAGCTTCCGCATACCTGTTGAGGTGAGCTTGGACAGCCAGTCAACCATGAAATTTTCCATTTGGGGGATTTTCTTAATGTCCCAAGAAGGGAATTCAACTAGGACCTCTCACCTTTTCTAAGTACCTCACCATAATGCTGTCCTTAGTCTCATATTCACTTCGGACTTATTGGATAATGAGCATGGAGTTTGAGAATATCCGCAACTGTTTGATGCCAATCTCCTTGGCTAGCTTAAGACTGACGATAAGCGCTTCATATTTGGATTCATTGTTGTTGGAATCAAAATTGAATTTGAGGGCGTAGCAGATGGTAACCTTATGTGGGCTGGTTAGAATAAGGCCCGCACTTCTACCACCAGAGGTGGATGATCCATCGATGTAGAGAGTCCACACCAGTTTATCATCACCTAGTGGTGTTTCCTCTTCTTAGGTATATTTTATCATGAAGCCAGCTAGGACCTATGCCTTATAGGCCGTTTGTGGTTGCAACTGGATTCCGTACGCGCTTAGTTCCTTTGCGTACTTCATCATCCGTCTAGACGCATCAAGTTTCTACAGCATGATGCATAGTGGTTGATTTGTTAGTACGATTACTTGGTGCACCTAGAAGTAGCGTCTTAGCCGTTGGGCTTTGATGACAATGGTTAAGGTGAATTTTTTTGCTTAAGTATACCTAACCACAGGCCTATGCAGTATGTGGTTGATGTAATATATTGGCCTGTGTTCTCTTCCCATTACTCTAACTAGTAAAGAAGAGAGTACCCAGTCGCTTATGGCCAGGTACAAGAACAGGTCCTTCCTTGGGACAGGCTTAGAGAAGATCGGTGGATGAGCAAGGAAGTCCTGGAGCTGCTAAAAACTGGTAGTGTACTCTGGAGTCCATTGAAACCCCTTTAGATTTTTTAGGATTTGGAAAACTTAGTGCACTTGTCAACACTCTTTAAGATGAATTTGCTTAGGGCAGCCACCATGCCAGTGAGCTTCTATATGTCTCAAACTAAAGTTGGAGGCTTCATTCCCTTGATGGCCATGATCTTCTCGAGGTTAGCCTCAATATCTCTCTAGGTGACCAGAAATCCGAGGAAGTTGCTAGAGTCGATGTCGAAGATGCACTTCTGGGGTATAGCTTTAATGTTGTTCATGTGCATTCGGTCAAAGGCTTCTTGGAGATCCTTAACATGATCAATTGGCTTCTGGCTCTTGATGATCATGTCATCGACGTACACCTCCATATTACGCTCAATCTGGGGCTTGAACAATTTTGTCACCATTTATTGGTATGTGGCCTCGGCGTTTTTCAGTCTTAATGGCATCAAGTGTAGTAGTATGTACCGTAGTTGGTGACGAAGGGGGTATGGACTTCGTCCTTCAGGTTCATCTTAATCTGGTTGTACCTCGAGAAGGAGTCCATAAAGCTCAGTAAGGCGTATCTGATGTAGAATCGATAAGCTGGTCGATCTTAGGGAGAGGGAAACATTCTTTAAGGTAGGCTTTGTTGAGATCGATATAATCGACACATATGCGCTACTTCTGATTCTTCTTTTTTTACCAGTACCATGTTTGCTAGCTATGTCAAGTACTTTTCCTTCCTCATGAAGCTCACTTTAAGCAACTTCTGCACTTCTTCCTTGATTACAGCCTGTCGTTCTGGGGAAAAATGCCTCTTTTTTTTGTTTGACAGGTTGCGCTATGGTGTCCATGTTGATGCTGTGCGTAGCCAGGTCGGGGGAAATTTTGGGCATGTCTAATGCTGAGTAGGTGAACCTATCTAAATTTGCCTAGAGGAGGGCAATGATTTCATCCTTCACCTCGGCTGGAGTCTCAATCTTGACTCTCGTCATCTGGTCAGGTGAAGTTCCGATCTAAACATCCTCTATTTTTTCTTTAGGCTTGTCCCTTTCAACCAGCTTCTCTTGTAGGCCAATTTCCAGGGTGAAGCCGCCATCCCTTTTGGTCGCCTTGACATATATCTCCCATGAGAGCTTCTGATTACATCTACAAACTCCCACCTTAATTAGGGTTAGGAATTTAGCCTTCAAGTGAAGGGAAGATGCGATCATCTTAAGCGTGTTGAGGCTTGGTTTTCCTAAGAGTACCTTGTAAGGAGAAGGGCAATTGATTACAATGAACTCTCAGGTTGTTGTGCTACGTGGTTGTCATTGCCAAATTCTATGTCTAATGTGATGATGCCCTTGGTTTGGACCATGCTTTCATTGTAGCCGATTAAATTGTGGTGGTATGACTTCATCTTTACTGGCAACTTGTTCCTCATCCTCTCATATGTATAGAGGAAGAGTATATCAGTGGAACTGCCAGTGTCTATCGTAATCTTTAGGACCTCAAATTTTGAGATCCTTGCCCCAATCACCAGGGCGTCTTGATGGAGCATGTCAACTCCTTAAAGGTCGTCATCGAAGAAGGAGATGGAAGTATTTAACTTCTGTCTCTTCTCCCTTACTGCAAGTAACTCCGATGGGACATTAACCGACTTGCTAGTACTTGTCTAGCTCCCAGGGTACGATCCCCCGATGATTATGTTTATGATGCCATTGGGGGCACGATCATTGCAGTGGTCGTTATTTTACTCTACGTGGGCATCCTCGGTCCATTGCCTTTGAGGTGCCCTGTCTCTGTCATTGTTCGAGTGGTCGTTGTTCGTTTGATGAGCCACATATTTGTTGAACAAGTTGTGTTGAATGGCATATTCATTAGCGTTCTTCAACTGGAAGCACTCTTCGAAAATATGGTCGTCGTCATGTAGCCAAACGAGCTTACACTCCCTGTAAGTTGGCTTCTTGATCGTTGCCAACCAAAGCTCAGTTGCGAGTAGCCATAAACGTTGTTGGCTACTGATTTAACAGTAGATCAGGTTGTTGATCCCTTCCATTCTGCTGCTGTTATTGGATGTTATTTTTCTCGGTGTAGGCATCTGAAGCTTCGGGGTGGTGAGTTTGCGTGCTGCTTTGCCTCATCTAGGCGAGCTTGGAGTAGCTTATTCTGTGCAGCATACTCTTCCATCAAATGTTCCATGTACTTTAAGCGCTCCTCTAGAATAGCTCTTAGGAGGGGCTGATTCGCCTTAGGTAGGTTGTTTACCAACTGTTGATTTTCTTGCTTGTCGCGTTGAGACATGATGTTAAAAGGATTGTTTGCGGGGTATGTGTTTGAGGTGTTTAAGGTTTTAGGTGTAGGAATTCAGCTTCTTCCCATAGACGGCACCAAATTTTATCTCAAGTGTCTTGCTAATAGTCTTTAGGATGCTGTACGTAATGGACCTGCAAAACAGTACACAGTGAGGGGACTTTAGAGGGTTGTCTGGCATGGTCACTCTGATACTTAAGTTTGCAGTGGGGCTTAAGAGGATAGAATACTGAGGGTAATACACAGGCTTAGTATGTAGAATGTAGAGAGATTTACCATTGGGTAGTGACCTGGTATTTATAATAGAGTGGAGCTAGTAGTTGGAGGTTAATTAGCGAAAGAGATCTTCTCCCGCAAGTGTAGGAGAGTAGGGTTATTATGCCTGATGTATCCCACTTATTTAGGACGTAGTCGTTTCATCCTTATCTTGTACATTATAGCCATTGCAAGGCTTACTAGGCTTAGTCTATTCAAGCCTAGAGCTCAGGCCTACATGGGTGATTTCCCAAGCTCAGTTTACTTGAGAACTCAAGGCCGAGGACTATGTGCTCCTTTTAGTTAGGAGATTCTTAGAGGTTAGAGAAGCCGAGAACTTACTTGTCAAAGTGCAATAGCTACTTTAGTAATTTGCTGACCTATTCCTTACTGAGATATCGAGAGGATTACCACCTTTGAGAGGTATCTAGCATTGTATTGACCTCCAACCAGGGGCTGCCTTACTAAACTAATCCGCTTATAGGCTTAATCTAGAGCAGGCAACTGAAATGAAGAAATAAGTGGATGAGTAAATGGATCGCGGATATGTCCATGAAAGCATGAGTCCTTATGCTATACCCGCTGTGCACGTGTTGAAAAAGGATGAGACGTGGCAAATGTGCATTGATAGTCAAGCTATCAATAGGATCACTATCAAATACCAATACTCGGTTCCACAGAGCTTGATGAGTTACATGGTGCCTACATCTTTTCTAAGATTGAATTAAAGAGTAGTTATCACCAGATACGGATGAGACCTGAGGATGAATGGAAGACGACCTTCAAGACAAAGGATGGTTTGTTCATATAATTACATGGCACATCATATAATTTTTCTTAGTATCAGCGCTTAAGGTTGAGACCGAGAGTTGTGTAGTGATAGTCAGTTTACTGTTCGAGGTATTTGTATGTGTGTTGAAAGCATTTGAGCGAAGTATCTTTACTAAAGCTTTGTGTTGAGAATGTTGAACCTTAATGTATAGGGAGAGATTCACGATGTCGAGAGTGATGCTCATGGTTATGGTCGAGTTACCTAATAAACACTATGTACTACTGATGAGCAGATATAAGATTTTGCTGCTATTGTAGCCAACTTAGCTGTCTCAGTAAATAAGGTCTTAGAGACTGGACCGCTTGAGAGAGTTATTGAGTAGGGCCGAGAAATGAGAGATAGCCGAAGAGATAGATGAACGAGCGAGCTTTAGAAGCCTTTCCAGTAAACCAAGCACCATTACGACATACCGATAGAGTTGTGAGAACGAGGTTGGAGTTGGACGAAGTGGAAGAGTATGAAGAAGGATAAGACCAATATGATGGGATTAATGAGCGTGAGTTTAGAGCACCAAGAGGTTTTGAACATCTTAAGGTACAGATTCTGAGCTTCAACGAGTCTGGTAGTGTTGATGACTACCTGGACTGGGAAGAAAAGATCAAAAAAATATTTGAATTTTACGATTATGAAGATACTGTCCACATTAGAGTGGCTACATTAGAGTTTTATGTATATGTGGAAAAGTGGTGGAAGAAGCTACAGAATGTTCACTTGAGGACTCGACGCGAGGTTCGAACATGAAATGAGATGAGGAGAGTTCTAAGAAGTAGGCTCGTTCCCAAATATTGTGAACAAGACACTTTCCGACGACTCCAAGACTTAAGGCAAGGTAATAGATCCGTAGACGACTATGTATGAGAGTTTCAGTTGCTTATGATATGATGTAATGTCAACGAGCTTGAGACCCAAACTATAGCATGGTTCATCTCTAGACTATAGGATGAGATTGGTAACATTGTGGAACTGTAAAGCCTCATAACTTTGGATGAAACCATTTGTGTAGCCTATAGAGTTGAAATGCAACGGCGGAACCAAGTTAGCCGAATGTTGAGTAGCTGAACACTGATGCCGAATAGGAGTGGCCTACCAAGTTGACCAATGGATGATAGAGTTTCAAACAATTCTAAGGTAGAATACCGAGGTCACATGTTGAGCTGACCAGATGAAGGTCGGTGTAAGGGTAAGACCGAAGAGCCTAAGTTTGAAGAGACTAGGGTCAGAGTTTAAGGAGGAAAACCCAAGAAATCAAATGTTTTAAATGCCTTGGCTCTGGATACGTAGCTAGTCAATGTTCGAACCACCAAGTCATGACCATAAAGAGAGACAAGCCTAGATTTGAAGTAAAAAGTGTGAGTGAAAGAGAAGAAGAAGTGGCAACTGATCAGGTGCTGGAAGAATTTTAGGAAGACTCTGATGTTAAGTTATCTCCTGAGAGCAGAACCGAGTATTGCTTTATTGTTCAACACACTCTTTGTACTTTTGTGGTTGATGAGAATGAGTAAAGAGAGAACTTCTTTCATACGAATTGCAAGGTGAATGGCAAGTTATGTACTGTGATCATTAACGGAGGGAGCTATACCAGTGTCATTACGTAAGGGGTAATTAAGGCCATGAAATTGCCAATTCTTCTACACCCAAGCTGTACAAAATTCACTAGCTGAATGAGAAAGGAAGACTATACGTTTCCAAGCAAGTTGGAGTCCCGATTACCATTGGTGATAGGTACAGGGACGAGGTGTTGTGCGATGTCCTTCCTATGTGTGCATCTCACATATTACTCGTTTGATTGTAGCTATTTGACTTGAGAGTGTTACACGATGAGTATAGAAACACTTACATGTTTTAGAGGGATAGGAAGAAAATTCTATTGACACTTATGAGTCCTAAGGAAGTATACAAGAAAAGGTTGTTAGATCTTTATAGCGAAAGGCCTTGCTGATTTCTCGAGTTCAGTTTACCTAAAAACTTAAGGCCGAGGACTATGTGCTCCTTTTATTAAGGAGTTTCTTAAAGGTTAGAGAAGCCAAGAACTTACCTATCAAAGTGCAGCAACTACTTCAGGAATTTGCCGACTTATTCCCTATTGAGATGCCGAAAGGATTACCTCTCTTGAGAGGTATCGAGCATTGCATCGACCTTCAATTAGGGGTTGCCTTACTAAACCAACCTGCTTACAAGCTCAATCTAAAGCAAGCAGCTGAACTGAAGAAATAGGTAGATAAGTTAATGGATCTTGGATACGTCTGTGAAAGTATGAGTCTTTATGTTGTACCTACTGTACTTGTGCCGAAAAAGGATGGGATGTGGTAAATGTGCATTGATAGCCGAGCTATCAATTGGATCATTATCAAATACCGGTGCTCGATTCCATAGCTTGATGATATGCTTGACGAGTAACATGGTGCTCACATCTTTTCTAAGATTGACTTGAAGGGTAGATACCGCTAAATACAGATGAGACTTGGGGATGAATGGAAGACTACCTTCAAGACAGGGAATAGTCTGTTAGAGCGGTTGGTTATGCCATTTGGATTAACTAATGCACCGAGTACATTTATGTAGCTGATGAATCATGCACTAAGATTATTGATCGGCAAATGCATTGTGATATATTTTGATAATATTCTGGTTTACAATACCGACCTCCTCATTCATGTCAAACATTTGAGATTGATGTTTAACATACTTTGCGTCGAGAAACTATTCAATAACTAGAAGAAATGCACATTCTGTCAAAGCAAGGTTGTGTTCCTCAGATATATCGTTTCTAGGAGTGGAGTTCGAGTTCATGAGGAAAAACTCAGAGCTATTAATGAGTGGCCTACGCTGACTAGTGCTATCGAAGTTAGGAGCTTCCATGGTCTAGCTTCGTTTTATCAAAGATTTATCTGAAACTTCAACTCCATAACTACGCTGTTAACTGAATTGACCAAAAAGGATGTTGAGTTTAGATGGATAAAAAAAGGCTTAAAGGAGTTTTGAAGATGTGAAGTCTAAGTTGACGTCCGCTTCAGTACTTACCCTGCCAGATTTCGAGAAGGTTTTCGAGGTTAAATATGATGCGTCTGTTGTTGGCGTTGGTGCTATCCTTATGTAGGAGCACCGACCCATTGCTTACTTCAATGAAAAACTCTGAGGTATCGCCCTGAATTACTCAGCCTACGATAAGGAGTTCTATGCCCTTGTCTATACACTTTAGAACTAGTAGTATTATTTGTTGCTGAAAGAATTCATCATCTATTTGGATCACCTTTTAAGCATCTGCGTAGGCAGTAGAAGCTTTCTTGGCATCACGCTAAGTAGGTCGTTTTCTTGGAGATCTTTTGCTATGTCATCAGATATAAGAAGGGAAGCACTAACACAGTAGTTGATGCACTTTCTCGCCGTTATACCTTCATCACAATGTTGTAAGCTAAGGTGCTTAGATTTAGCACTTTACTTGATCAGTATGAGCATGGCCCACATTTTGGACCCTTGGTAGCCAGGTGCAGTGCTAAAGGAGTTGCGGAAGGGTTTTGCTTAAGTGAGGGGTTCTTGATGAACAATAAGCAGATTTGCGTGCCGAGTGGTTCTGTAAGGGAACTACTGGTTTGAGAAGCTCATGTCGGGGGTTTCGCTGGCCATTTTAGGGAAAAGAGGACAATTGAGATATTGAAGGAGCACTTTTACTGGCTTGGGATGTTGAAGGTTGTGCATTGAATACTTGAGAGGTGCAAGGTGTGTAAGTATGCAAAAGGGAGGAGAGAGCCCTATGGAGAATATACACCCCTACCAATTCTCGAGTGGTCGTGGACCGATCTAAACATAGATTTCATGTTCAGCCTTTTGCACATGTTAAGAAAATACGATTCAATCATAGTAGTGTTCGGTCAATTTAACAAGATGGGCTACTTCATTCCCTTCCACAAAATGATGCTTTATTCATCATTAACCTCTTTTTGCAGGAAATTGTACGATTATACGTAGTGCTGAGAAGTATTGTATCCAACCATAATTCGAAATTCACGAGCTTCTTTTGGAAGACCTTATGGAGGAAACTTTGCACTAAACTCCTATTCAGTACCTCTTGCCACCCCTAGACAGATGGGCAAAGTGAAGTAGTTAACAGAACTGTCGGTAACCTCCTATAGGCTACTATTGGAAAGAACTCTTGTGACTAGGATTTATGCTTACCAAACATCGAATTTGCCTATAATCGCTTAACTCATAGCTCAACCGTAACATCACCATTTGAGGTTGTTTATGGACTTAACCCGAACCTCCATTGGATTTAATTAATAGCCCGACTATACAAGGGGAAATTCAATCTGGCTTACAGCGTGTTGAGGAGTTCCAAAGGTTACATCAAAAGATTGCCGAGCAATTGGCCAAAACTATAGCCCGATAGAAGGAAGTGGGAAACCGCGGAAGGAAGTCAGTTGTTTATACCGTTAGGGACCTTATCTAGGTTTATCTTAGCAAGGAATGCTTCCCTAGTAGAATGACCAATAAACTATCTCCTAAGATGGATGGACCCTATAGGATCCTAAGGCACATTAATGATAATGCCTATGAGATTGACCTAACCGAATGTTTCGGCGTATCTGCTTCCTTGAACATCATCGATTTGACACCCTATGTGTCTAATGATGATGAAGACCAAGATTTGAGGGCAAATTTTCAGCAACCCTAGGGAACTAATGAACTGTCGACTAACAGTCCCATTACTTGCGCACGGCTCCGAGGACTCTAATCCCTCACCTAAAGAATTTTCTTTCGATAACTTGCTGATAACGAGAAAGTTTACAATGATAGAGGTAGCTAAACTCCTTGAGCTCCCCGCATTGTCACATGATGATCTATACACTTGATAATGATGATGTCGACCATTCCCTTGCTAAGGACCCTGTGTTGAGTAATTCGACCAACTTTTACCAAGAGGTTCTTGCCGAGTGACGAGAGACTCACTTACCAATTGAGTAGTTTTCTCTTGGCATGTTACCATCTCTTTCGTTCCAGCCCCTTTATTGCTGCAATATCTTGCTTCCTCTCGCCTGTTGTGCTCAGATAATATTCGTATTGGACCAATGTTGTATTACTACTTGTCCACCTCATCTGACATTGTATTACTTTTCCATTTTTGTTTTTTGTCCTTTTTACCCTTTTTTGTCCTTTTTACCTTTTTTTTATGTACTAGGAATCCTCTTTTTGTATATACTTTCTTATAATTTCTTTATTTGTAATGTTACCTTAGGGATTTACTATAAATAGTCCCTTTCTCTTGTAAGCCGAAGATAACTTACATTTAAGACTGAATATTCCGTTTATGTGAGATAACCTCTTTAAGGATATTTTGTATATACTCTTATCTAATCTTGCTGAGTAGTTTAGGATTAGTGGCGGGTCGATTTTGACATCAACTTGTGTGTCATATCAAGTGAGGTGTCAAGTCGTGTTGTATTTGTTGGTGAGTTATATCCTTTAGGTGGCTTCACGTCAGCTATTTTTTTTCGCTTTTAGACCATTTCCCTCTAATTTTCTCCAATACTTTGGAGGACCCATTTTAGTCAGATTTTCCACGGTAAGTCCTAGTGATAATTAAGCTTTTATGCACATTAGGTGAGCCCTAGGCTACGAGGCGTATTAGATCTAGCTAAGCCTGAAGGGCTCATGTCTAAAGTGCCTTGTCACATGGTTTAACCACCTCCCTCGCATTTCTACCAGTAAAAGACATGTAGCTACACGCTAATCTATTATAGCACGACAGTTGTCACATCGCAACTAATGCATGGAATACTGGTGGTGAAAAGTCACATTTTCAAATGGTTCCTTCGACAAGAAGCTTCTTTAGGGCCCATCTAACTTTTACCTAGTTAGCATGATAAAGATATGATGCAGTCACTTTTGCTCGACCTTCGTTGAGCATTGTTTGGACATATTGGTTTGTAACCTTGAAGCGCCAGCTTAATGACTTGCAAGGGTACCCTGCTTTAATGCCCTAACCAAAGTCTCGCTTGGGGTTCCAACACTATACCTCGGAACTCTTCACCACTCCTGTTCATCTCGCCTCGAATGTTCTCAACTCGGGTATTTACTACCTCGACTAACTTCGAGTTCGAACCTCTCGTACCCATCACATCGGCCCCTCAATGTTAGGTCGGATTCCTTTAAGTCAGATTGGTCACACTTAAGTAGCTCATGTATCTTTTCTCCTTACTTTTGCCTCAGCAACAAGACTATAGGGGGCAAGTGTTGACAGGGCACTTTGGACATGACCCCTCGGGCCCGACCGAATCCGAGGCTTACCCCTATGGGTTTAAGCCCTAGGCTTAAATGGACCAAGCCTAGTAAGCCCTATAACGGCTATAATGTATAAGATAAGGATGAAATTACCATGTCTTGAATAAGTGGGACACATTGGGCACTCTCCTATACTTGCGGGAGAAGATCTCTCCCATTAACTAACCTTCAATTGTCGGCTTCGCTCCACTATAAATACCAGGTCACTCCCCAACGGTAAATCTCTCTATATTCTACATACTAAGCTTGCGTACTGCCTTTAATATTCTATACTCTCAAGCCTTACTGCTAACTTAAGTATTGGAGTGGCCACATTGGATAATCTCCCGGCTTCCCCTTACTGTGTATTGTTCTGTGGGCCCATTACATGTAGCATCCTAAAGGCTATTGGCAAGAACCTTGAGACGATAGGCTAAAAGCTACATAGTTGCAAAGAAATAAAGAGAGACAAATGCATGCATACATCTCTTTATTAAGTCAAACAAGGAGATTGTATGATAACTAATTAGGGAACTCAAAATAACAAGCTATTAGTGCAGGATAAGACTATAAATGAGTCAAGTCGAGTTGGTATAGTACTGAGCTCAATCTCAACTTAAAAATTTGTAGCTCAAGCTTGACTCGAACTCGATTGAGCTTAGAATCTTAATCTCAAGCTCAATTTGAAATAGCATTAAATAAGTTCAAGTTTAACTTGATTAAGCTTATTTAAGTTAGATTCATTTAAAAACACATTTTTTTTCTCATTATAATAATATTAGTGTTCAAAATCGACTCGAACTCAATTGATATTCATATGTAACTCAAGTTCGATTAGGGTCGCGAGTTAGTCGAGTTAAATATTATGAAGCTCAAGCTCAACTCAATTAACTACTTAAGTAGCTCGGGCTTAAGCTGGAGCTGGAGCTTAACTTTGATTCGATTGTTCTCAAATCAAACTCGAGTAAATATCGAGCTAAACTTGAGTAGCTCAAAAGTAATTTAACTTGTTTATACTCCTAACTAAAACCAACAATTTAACATTCAACTGCCAACCTAGACTCCATATAACTCAATTATAAATGGGTTTATATATGTAAAACTCAACATGATTAATAAATGAGCTAGACTCGTTTGAATCCATTCATAAACGTGATCATATGTAGTTTCATCACCTAAATCCATTATCAAATAGGCTTCATAACATATCTTTGGCCTTGACATGCAAACCTATTTAGGATTGAAATTTCTAATAATTAAAAATTATTTTATATTTTCCTCTCTACTTACTCTAATCTCTTCCTTAGTGTTTGTAGTACTCTTTCTCCCTTTTTCTTACATCATCCGATGCTGCTTTGTCATTATCATTCATTTCATGTTCGGTGCTAAAATATAAATATATATATATATATATATATATATATATACTCTTTAACTTTTGATTTTTGTGTGCACTCTAAATTTTAACATTTTATATATGAATAATTTTAAGTACGTTTTTTTACATAAATCTATTTATGAGGCTATGTTATTTAAATTCCAACTTCATTAGTGAGGCCCCTTAATATAGTTCATAAATACTAGATTGGATGTATGAATTAGCTTTTATTTAAGTAAAGTGAGAATATGCTATGCATTGACCTAACATAACAAACAATCATATCATAAGTTTTTATTTGATGTATTTACATATCGCACTTAAATTCAAATCAATAGTTTAATTCCTAAACTATTATGTTTTCATTGAAGTTATCTATACATTTAGCCCCAAAATAGAAAAATATCTTTACAAGTAGTTTTATAGTTTTTAATATAGTTTTCATTATAAGTATTTTGCAAATTGATGATAATATAAAAATTATTTTATAGTAGACACACTTTCTTCTTATAATATTTTAACTTTCACTTTCTTTTAGTCCTAATATGAAATTCTTAAAGGTGGTCGGTTGCATTTATTGACTGTGGTAATAATAAATTGTGTTTTAAAAATAAGAAAATGAATTGGATAAATTATAATGCTTGAATTTTCTTTTTCGTTATTGTAAACATGCTTTTGGAATATAAACTACTTAATTGAGACATATTTATTTTAAAACCTTTTTATTTGATAAATATTAAACTTATTGAGTTATCGATTTTAGTTTTTATGCACCATTAATAGATGAATAACATTATTGATGGAGACTTTTTAGATGGAAATCCATTCAGCTTCCGATGCAAAAGAAATTGTTGACACCATCGTACATGTGTGTATATATAATTATATATGAGATTCACTCTTTTGTTTTTACTTCTCGGGCAGCGGATTGGCATGATGCACGTGCCAATGCAATAATTATCATAGATAGTAGATGGGACATTAGATACGTGTAAGGTTAAATCCCTTTCCCTTTCACGGGTGCTGCATCCATGACTAACTAACAACAAAAAATTAAAAAAAAAAAAAAAAAGACAGAAAAAAAATAAAAGAAGGGGCATGGCTCATGGTTTAGGTAACCGGTCACGTCACTATCATTTTTGAATGAGATTCTATTTGTATTTTCTCTTTAAATTTTTCAACTACTTGTCTGATATTTCTGTATTTTATCTATCTGCCTGTTTAATTTTCAAAATAATCAAAGCTGCTGCTTTATTCGAGCTATGTTTTCCAAAATCTGTATTGGTTGCCGAGTAGGGACCGTATGGTCCTCTCTTTCTTCCTCCATTGTCACCCACTGCTACCGTCCGCACGAATGGCCGCTCCCCTCCCTCAAAAGGAGGACCATCACCAGAAAAATCAAACCCATAAAGATCTTCAGGCCATCTTTATTTAGGATCTTTTAGTAGAAGGACTTAATAAAAACTTCGGGAAAAAAAAGTTAACAACTCTTGTTATAAACCTAAATGTAAGTGGAAATGTCCTTAAAAACAGAAAAACTTTTAAGATATTAATACGGTACTATAATAATGAAAATGATCCTAAAAACCTCTTAATTTTATTTTTACCCTTTCATAACTTATCTGGTTAAGAATATCTAACTATTCCATAGATAGTTAACGCATAATGGACCTTCTTTTTTGAAAATTATTTGTTCGGTAATTAAATGCTTCTTAAAGAGAATTTCTTGACATCATACGTTATTAATATTGTTACTTTTAGTGGTTCTTCGATATTATTTCAGTGATAATGATAAGAAATTATATTAAAATGAATGCTGAAAATTACCTACATAGATTATTAAATTTTAATATACTAATATTATTAAATCTAATTAAAAGTAGAATTCCTTGTAATCGAAATGGCAATGCCATTGCTCATGGATGAAACTAGAAAGACAACTATTTAATGTAAACATTAGTTGAAGTACCACCATGACTTTAGAGTATAGAAGATAGTAAGATTGTTTATATCATATATATATATATATATTCATGATACGAAAACTATTTTATAAATTAGAGATTTTATAAATTAGAAATTGTAAAACTTTAATTAATTAGTCATTAGAATTTTTTATTTTTAAGTTATTAATTCATCGTAAAATATAAATAATTATGGATATCTGATATTTTATAATTTCTCAGATTGCAGAGAATCGGTATCATATACCAAATAATAAGATAGGGCAAATTAATTTTATAAGTTACAAAAAGTACTAAATGATTCATAACCCTAACATATACATGCATTCTACATAGGATAATTCTATACTAGCTATATGTTTCTTAATTAACTCTAACTTTGTCTTATATGACTTCAATTTGCACTCTGCACTCGAAATTTATCTCAATCCTAGCTTAAATAAACTTGGAAAATGAACTATTAGGTAGTAAGCTACATGAGTTTAGTGAGATATTCTTCTTATTATACTGTCAAGTAGGTTATCAAACAATTAAATAGCAGACATATGAATGTATAAACAAATAGTATGCCAAACAATATATGCAGTCGACCAGATATTGTATACAACATCGGATTTAATGTCTTCTAAGGTAAGGATTAGAGATCCATCGTATTAATCACAACTGAGTTCTAATACTTGAGTTTTTTTTTTTTAATCATAATTTGAAATTCTGTATTTCCAAAATCCAGTGGTAGATAAATTTCCAAGTTTAGCGGTGAGGTGGCCCTATAGTCCACCCTCATGCCCTATAGTCCACCCTATAGTGATGGTCTTTAGACTCGACCTTCAGTCACTCATGGTTAGTTTCTTCGGCACTAGGTAAGCCCGTGAGCCAAGAGTAATGTTTTGTTGCATAAGTATTCTTGCACCATACTAATTATAAATAATTAAATCACATGGGATTCCTATTCCTATAAGACCTTTCATCACTATTTGTGTGAGGTGATGATTAGAACAGTAAATGTAATATTCGTACTTATGTATGAGCAGTTTAATTTAAGATAAGTTTAATATAATTAAGTCAAATTACTTAGTGGTCAACCAATATTAGTAAACCATTTAAATCATGCAATGGCCAATCATTCAACCAATTCTTTAGTTATTATATTTAATAATGTTGAGCACCATTAACAATTAGTATTAAGCATATGCATATCCTTAACCCTAAGCATAAATTTATTAATATATAAAATTTAAGTATACTAACTGTAAGCACAAAACAAGTATAGAGTTATCGAGAGTACTTATTTGACTATAGTAAACCTCAAGGATCATAATAGTTGGTTGGGAGATTACTATCATCGTCAGGATCACTTGATAATTGGGAAATATGAAAGATAATAAGTATCTAAGTGATATAATTATCTTATGTAAGTATTTATCTAAAAATCTATCTAAATTTTTTATTTATCTTACATAATTTCCCGATTCGAGCTTTTTCTTCAATTCGTGTAACTTTCTTGTTTTGACTTCGATTTTTAAGATTTTATAGTTAATTTTTATCATTTTCGGACGTACTTTCACGTAGTAGGATCTATTTTAAATGTTAAAACCTGTATTTTTCATTATGGGCCTGAAATATTATGAATTTTGTTATTTTGGCTTGAGTATTTTTATTTATCAGTTTAAGTTTTCTTTTATTGTTTAATGAATTAATTAATTTCTAAATTTTATGTTTTTAAAATATTCTATTTTTGAGTCAATTTTATAACAATTTCTTTATTTCACTATTCTAAGCTCAAATTACTAATTATATTACTTTTTGTTATAATTGTAATTTTATAATTAATTAATGATTATTATTTTCTTATTATTTTTGTAATTTGTGGTTTCAATTAGAAAATTAGGAAAGCTGATGTGGTGACTTCCTATTAGTCTATGTCACAATTTCCTTTATTCTTTCAATTTTTATATTTTACAATTTATATTATTAATATTTATACTTATATATATTATTATAATTTACTAAATATTGTAAAATAACTCCTAGTCCTCCTTTAAAGATCATGCGCCACATATGTACATATATATATATATATCTTTACTTATTAACTTATTTTAAGGAATTAAGGTATTATTGTTCATATACTTGTATTTTTAGGTATGTACATGTACTTATATTATATATATACTTATTTAAATCTTAATAAAATAAAATAGTATATATATATATATATCCATGTAGGCGTATACATATATATATATATATGATAAAGTGAATATACTTAAAATTGTACATATGTACATGTATTATATATATATATAAATCTAAATCGTATGTGTGTATGTATGTATACATATAGTTAAATAGATTCAAGTATATATATATATAATATATATATATATATACAAATACATACACGTAAAGGAAACAAATTATACATTTAATCAATTACATGTGCATAACGTTCTATTATAAAAGATAATAAACACTACATCTAACTCCTATTACATATAATACTAAATACACATGAACATAAGAAAGAAAAAACACAAACTTAAATTACAAAAATTAGAATACATTAAAGGAAATATTTGTTTACTTTGATCTTGGAGTGCTTAGGTTGAAGTTTTTTAATCCTTTTTGAAATTGATATTAAGATGATGGTGGAATGTGAAATAATTTGTGAAAGTATAGTGGAATGGTAGTTGGCAAAAATTAAGAAGAAAAAACCAAAGAAAGAAAGTGAGAAAGGAAAGAGAAAGTGTTGGTCTAAATTAAGAAGAAGAGTCTTGATTTTGTGATCACATTATGAAGAAAAAAGAAAGAAAATTATCAAATGTTCTAGGGGCACAAGTGGCTTAACATGAGGAAGAATGGGAAAAGAAAAAGAAAAGAAGGATAAAAAGGTGAAAGTGACATGTTGACTTTAATTTAAAAATTTCAAATGTGTTTATTACATGTACATATTTCAATCGAAATTTGGAAAGGGGAAAGAGAAGAAAAGAAAATAAAAAGAAAAAAGAAAAAGAAATAAAGACAATTTAACTCTTTGACTCTTCCAAATGTATTTTCCATTTTATATAATGTTTAGAATGAAATATAATATAATTATGAAAGGAAATATAAGATGTCAAATTAATATATATTATATAATACATAAACATAAAATATGTACTAAAATTAAATTAATATAACACTAACGTACATATGTATATACATACATGAAGTCACAATAATCATATGATAATATTTGTAATTTTGTTAATTTAATTAATTTATTTGTGAGTTTTCATATTTATAAATATTTAGGAGTTATCTCTATACGTTCGTTAGTGATTTTACGTGATTACACATATCAATTGATAATTGTACCTAATTAGGGCTGTAACACTATTAGGATAAATCTATATGTTTTGTAACCTTAAAGTGTTAGTTTTAGAGTTTTTTATCAAGTTTAGCTTTTACCTCATGTGTTTACGTGTACATAGGGTTTAGGGTTTTTGTACGTAATTAAGGTTTCGATTAATATATTACGGTTTTTCGTATTCGTTTTATGTTTCGAATTTAAAATTTTAATCAGTTTTAAATTTATAGGTTTTATTGACTTAAGGAAATTACCTTCAATACTTGAGTTTGACTATATACTCAAAAAGCTAAATTTATGAGGTTTACAAGTACATAGTTAGAACTAGAGGCAAAAAAAAAAAAAACACAAAAAACTAATATATCATTATAATTTTTTATTTTAGGGAAAAGTACAAAAAAGTCTTTAATATTTACCTGTATATATGAATTAATTTTTAATCTTTCATTCAGTCCATTTTAATTCTCAACATTTTAATAAATTTCTAAAAGAGTTCTTTTGTTAGTTTTTTCGTTAATAATAGATACATTAAAGACTAAAATAAACTAAATGAAAAAGGTTAAGTATTGATTCGTATATACAAGTAAACATTAAGGACTGATTTGTATATATAAGTAAACGTTAATATTTTTTTTTTTATATTTACATGGACCAATTATATGTTGACACGTATTCAAAGTAATAGAAAATTTAATAGAGTTAACATAGAAACTTATTTGATATGACTTGAAAATGTTGAGGATTAAAATGGATTAAATGAAAGGTTAAGGATTGATTCATATAAATATGAAACGTTAAGGATTTTTTTGTACTTTTCTCTTTATTTTAACGATTGAATATCAACTTGTAAATTCAGGTTCCTATTAATCAAGTCATTCTGTAGCTAATGGTATTTCACTTTATCAAGAAAACCATTGTTTGTGATGTACATCACATATTCCATAATATGATTGTAAGAGGTGTGAGGTGTTGAATCATTAGTGTCCATCAATCCATAATCTAGAAAGTGAATATCAAAGTTGTAGTCATCCCATTTAGGGTTGTTTATCAAACTGAACCAAAATCCGAATCGAACCGCAAAATGCAGTTCTTTTATATTTCAGCTTAGTTTGCGGTACGGTTTAAAAGAGGTTCAAACAGTTTGTTGTTTGATTTAGGAGGTTAAACCGAATCGAATGGCTTCTTATTTGACAATAAAAGACAATTTTTACTTTTAACCATATTAACATTTCATTTTAATCTTATTTACATTTTTGTATATTGTCTCTCTTATCACACTCCGCTTCTATTATGCATTCCTTTTTTTTTTTTTCACTATCATTTTTATTCTCTCAAACAAATTTTCATACTTTAACTATTACTTAAGATACTATATTGCTATGACATAATACTATTTAACTTTAACTCTTGTACAATGTTCCTTATTTTAAACATCAATATTTGGTTAAATTTTTTCAATAATTATTAGTATTATCAAATATAATGAAGTACTTTTTAAAGTGGTTTAAACAAAACTGAACTAAACCAAAGTAATTTGGTTTAGAACCCCGAACCATTAGAAGCAATTTGGTTATTAAGAATTTGAACCAAATCATTTCAAATGCGATTCGGTTTAGTTTGGCCTTTGAATCAAACCGAATTGTGAACACCTCTAATCTCATTTATCTTCAATAAATATATTATCTAAATGTATGTTTGATCTCATAGATTTTCCTACAACCTCTTATCTTAAAAAAGCTAAGAGTTATGTTCTTAAATTTTATGACATCCTTTGAGATTTCATTTATTGAAATTTGTATTATTACCATGTTTGATTCTATAGAATGATACCTCTATGAAGCCATTATTTTATCAAACATTCATGGCGTATATGAATAGGCTTTCTATAGAGAACCCCTAACTTGGAGTATATTAACCCTAATGTATACGAAGAAATGGAAAGTGAAGAAGGCAACTAGGATGGTTATCTAACACTCAAGTATGAGAACTATTTCTTTCTATAAGACGAAAATGGAGTTAATTAAGGCCCAATGGCGGGACATAACCATTATCAAAATCATTGGTCATAACATGGACTTTAACCTCTATCTACGATGCTTTGTAATCTCTAAAAGGCCAAAGGTGGTCTTAGCATACTTAATACTAGCTTGATTCTCTATATGGTTTCTTTGCACTCAAAGATTGATGTACAATGTAAGGGTAGGGAAAAAATGGATCAAATTAAACTAATTCGTATATTGAACCAAACTAAACTAAAAATATAGTTTTTTTTTTTTAACAACTTGGTTTAGAAAATTCCCAAATCTGAACTAAATCGAAAATTTATGGTTAGTTTGAAAGAATAAACCGAACTAAACCGAACTAAACCGTTTTATAAAAAATATGGCAATATTTTACTTGAAACTAAAGAATTTATTTTACCATAATATAGCACTTAAAGGAATTTTAATTTATATTTATTGAAATGTATATGAACTTCTAATTACCATAATGTATAAATTATATATAAAATTTAACTTAGAGTTTATACTATATGTTATTTTTACAAATAAAATTAGCTAATAATCAACATTTGAAATTTTTTAGTCACATGAATATTAACTCCATAAATCTCTATTATGATATTAATATTATTATTATAAAAAGAAT
This sequence comes from Lumnitzera racemosa, assembly GCA_024138005.1. NCBI lineage: Eukaryota > Viridiplantae > Streptophyta > Magnoliopsida > Myrtales > Combretaceae > Lumnitzera > Lumnitzera racemosa. Next base: position 26,232,280 of record JAMXBC010000011.1, read on the forward strand.
TCAATATTTTCATATAAGATTATATATTATGTAAATATACTTTTCTAAACTAGAAGATATGGTTCAATCTATAAACAAAATCAAAATTTTATAGTTCGAAAAAATTCTTAATTCGAATCTTGTGGTTTGGTTCAGAATTATAAAAAAACAAACCTTATTTTTATGAGTTTGATTGGTTTAAAGGGAAAACCAAACCAAACTAAACTGTACCTACCCCCTAGTACAATGGATCATCATGAAAGATTCATGCTATGTCACTAGTAACTCCTATTATCTTAAGTTAGTTTTGAAGAACTTGCTTGCTAATAATTTGAGATGTCCCTTTAGATTACTAGTATTAAGATATGGTATGTAAACTATAGAGGCTAAAGAGGGGATTTATGAGGATTTATGTTTAGGTAAACCTTGATCTTCTTGTTTTCCCCTATGTTCATACCATTCTTATTGAAGACAAGCAATATGAAGTATAATATTTTGCCCCACCCCCACTCTAAAAAGTCTAATATGAAGATCTTCTAAATTAGGTCCTGAGGAAGATCACTAATAAAACCTACTAGATCGAGCTGCCCAATGACCATGGTGTCTCCTTTATATTCATGTATCTGACCTGATTTCTCTCTAAACTAAAGGAGAAATGGTTGAAGAAGACTCTCTAGATTTAAGGTCAAATCTTCATGACCTAAGAGAGAATGATAGGAATAAGTCTTTGGACTTATTATCTAGAGTAAAGCTAGAGGCCAATAAGGCCTATCCTGAATATCCTAACATAAGAGCCAATAAGGGATGAAGATTCCTACCAAGTCTAAAGCTTAAGTTATTTCCTTTAAGCTTGGTACCATATGACCATCCAAGCAAGGATAAACCCCGACTTGATTTTGACCCTTTCAAGCTTTTCATAACTACACTCAAGAAAGATGCCAAACCTCTCAAGATCTATCCTCTGGATCTAACATATTTGAAGTCGACCAATCTAACTTCCTTGATGTTCTCATCTTTCTCAAACTCTCCAAGTAGGTTGTCAAGTTGTTTAAGGTCTAAAGGATTATTTCCACCTAGAGACAGATTGTAAATTCCTTTTTGTGCTTTTTGTTAAAGTACCCCATACAAGACCAACACATGTCCTAATGCATAGACTATAAGGTTGATTTTTTGACATTTATTCCCTTTTTTCTTTTATTTACTTTGCCCCCTTTTAATGTATACTAAGATATGCATTTTTGTCTTATGTAAGGATTTACCGTTCTCTTAATTTCTCATCCGTAAACTAACCCCAAATAGGTTAAGTATATAAACCCCTCTTACGTAATAGCTAGAATCATCCTCTTGTTTAGAATATTGAATACATTGGTTTCTCTTAAGCTTACTTTTATCTAACTCCTATAGAAAGAGTTAGTGGCAAGTGCCCTTAGGCTAGCTCTCATGCATAGTATCAAGTGTTAGTTTAGGCCATCGAGGATTCGTTAGTGCATAATATCTGACAAGTAGCTCACGGATTTGCTAAACCTTCTTTTTTTTTTGTTTTGTTTTGTTTGAGCATTTATTTGATACCTCTCGTATGTCTTAACCCTAAAGCATATTAGTACAATGGAAAATTCATCCTCAAATGGATGACTGGCTAAAATTCTCTTTATGAATTCCGAAGCCCTCGTGTTCTTTCCCTTTTGAGTGGACCTTGGATTCCTTTCAGAATAAGCTAGAGGAACATGTTAAAGAGAATCTAAGAGTAGTTGTTCTAAAACATGAAGTTATGTTTTCTTATAAAAGCATTACCTCGAACAAGACTCTTGGTGTAGTGGTTTTCATGTGAAATTTACCTTACATGTTAGGAGTGGTAGATGATAATTGAAGATATAATGGAAAGGGCCTCTAGAGATAGATCGGTGTACCTTAAGTTGAATAAGATACCTATCTTACTAATCCCAAATAATTAAGGGGAAAATAACCTCAAAAACTATCCACCACAATTTGTAAGATTATCACCAAAAATATGATAAATAGATTACGGATGCACTAGAGCAATCATATTGGCATAACCTAAACTAACTCTATTCTAGGTAAGTGTGACAGACAATATAAGAAATTATGCACACTTTTGATCTTGAAAGAGATAGAAAGCGATTAATGATGCTAAAATTTGATATTGAACAAGTGTTAAGTCACATGAAATGAGATTTTATTTAGTGGGTTTAGAAAGTTTCCTGATTGGTGGATGGAACTAATTAACTATTAATTATCTATGGTTAATATGCAGTGTTACTAAATGGAGCCTAAACACGAATTCCCAACCTTATATAGACCAAGATATCATTACTCATTATTTTGCCAATGGAAATGCTTAATCGTTTGATTCATGGCTATATGGAATCGGTTCGGTAGAAGGTAATAAAAATTTTTAGAATGGATCTCCTTAGTTCTAATATCTTCTTTTGGGCGATCTCTTACTTAAGGGAGAAGTGTCAATCTAGAATGTAAAGACTAATAGATTTAATGAGTTATTTTAAATATTTATTAGGGAAAAAATTTTACCTCAGTATTCACTAAGTTTTTCATGGGAGAAAAATGATTGTCCTACATGTTGGAGAAAATGAAGGCCAAACTAGATAAGGGCTAAAAAATTTTAAGTATGAAGAGTTTTCAAGTTCTAACTAAGTTAACCCCATAAAGCACCATAAATTATTACAAATAGGGCTCCCCCATCTTCAGAAGCATTCTTTCAAAGTTGAAAATATTAATAGAGACTTTTCTTTAGATTCTTTTTAAAGTAAATATAAAAAGATTCTCTTAATAGTCTAAGACAAAATCACTAAACCTAAATAATTGAGAGGATTGGGCCTTTGTAATCTTCTAAAGAAATATCGGGCATGCATGGAAAATTTTGCCTAGAAACTTAGACACAAACCCTGTGTGCTCTTAGCTCCTAATAAAGAAATACAAAGAAAAAAAGAAAAAAAAATAATGATCAACAAAAAAGCTAAAAAAAAAAAAACCTTATACAAGAAAATTGCAAAATCATGGAAATGGATCGAGGAAAATTTTTTGGTAGGAACAAGAAACGAAAAATATATGAGTTTCCAATTTATGGACATGATTATCAAGGGCTCTCTAAGATCTTTACTTGTTACTCTTATCTACAAGGACCATTGGAGTTTTACTCTAAATGAAGTTTAGGCAGGTTTCAATAAGTGGAAAGACGATTTGGATGGCTACTCAATTGAAAACCATATTATTGACTTGCTCAACAACATCTTCCTCATCTATTCGAAGAATGATCCTGATTATATCTATTAGGAATGGAGTAATAGTGGTAAGATTGCTATTAAATCTACCTATGAATTTCTTGTTAATAATTAGCCCATTTACATTTAGTTATGTAGTACGGTGGAATTGATATCTACTTGCAACAAGTTAGGAAAGAGGTTGAAGTGTCTAGGAACAATTTGTTATAGTTTGATAAGCCAAAGGCGCTACAAACAAAAAAATTTGGTTGATTTACCAATTTGTTGGAGTAACTGGAATTGATTAGAATCTTTGTCTTAGGAACAAGTCCATAAGGACTAGTTTACTCTAGGTAACTTAGGCAATTCACCATAATCCATTGTACAAAGGTGGATTAATAAAAATTATTCCCATTGGTTGCCACATAAACAAAATAATGATGAAAAAGTTCTCTAGGTTAAAAATCGCTCAAGAGAGGCTTTCTCTCTCTTTTACATGAATTTTTAGTAAAATAAACTCATATTTATTTATTTTTTATGATTATTACAAACAAAATTTACTCATTTATAATGCAATAGATGAACATACATTATTATAGAACAAATATAAGAAGTCACCCTTCTAACATGTCTCTTAAAGCTTTTGCTAACTTTTAAATAACACAAAAAGTACATATTAAACTCCTTTAGAGTAATATAAAAGGGAAAGACAACAAAACTATAATTTTTTGGCTCTAAATTGGTACTTTTGTAAATACCTATAAACTTGTGAAAGTATCAAACCTTTTGGTGACTCTCTGCACTATGTTGCTTTGATAAGGGAAGCTTCAAAGCGTGTAGTAAAGGGTTTGGACTATTTGTTAAATTGCAATGAATCATTATAGAATGCAAACTTGCTTTAACACAAACTTCAATGTACTCTTGCTTTTTAAAACATTTCTTTTGATACAATTTAACTTCACTACATAACTCAAATTCAATTCTCTTGCTATTGGATCATCCTTGGATTCAGAATTTATGTCCTAAATCACATCAACCAAGATCTTCTTACTAGCTAAATTGGAAAATCCATGCAAATCATAAAACATGACTTTTTATTTCAAAATATTGTAATCTAGCCCTTTCTACAAACAATAACCTTGTTAAGGGGCATCAATTTAGATGATAGATATAATTTCTGTGATTTGGAATAGGATACAACCATGCATATCATGAAAAAGGTGCAATCAGAGCATAGATGCCTAGAATAAAGTAAATAACTCCCAAATCCATCATTTGTTGAATACTTTATATATAGGATTAAAGAGAATTGCAAGCTTGAAAAGGGATAGAAGAGAAGCCCACAGAGGTCTTGCCAGTGTACTTTTCTCTATGTTCTTTCAAGCATATGAAAGGAGCAAAGTGAATGCTTATTCAATCCAAGCAAATCTAAACTAGTCAGAATCTTATTTAGCAGCTACCATTGAATTTTGGACACAAAGAGGGGAAAAAAATGAACACCACTAATAACGCTGAAGTACCTAAATGAACTCCCCAACCTATAGGATAGATAAAACTAAATTGTAAGATTAGGAGAGTTGATTAGAGACCACAAATGGGTGGTTTCTTAATGGTTGTGCCCAAAAAGCTATACTCTTTTTAAAAAAAATTGAAGACCTTACTTCAACTATTTTTTTTGTGACTTTAGTTTACATGAAAGAGAAAATGTCCCTTTATTAAGTAACTTTGGTCTTGTACTTGTATTAGACTAAGTTTATGAAATGCTCTATGTAATTTTTTTTTTTATTGAACAGGCCAATCTTATTGAAAAAAATGGCTCTATCAAGAGAGATAGATTAATTTATTTTTTTGTTTATTTCTTAAAATCTAGTTAATTGAGCAAAAAAGTCAATATATAAACTTTAAGTAATAAAAAGAGAGACAATTGCACTAAAATTATCCCTACAATAATTAAAACTTTAACTCATTTTCCAATGTACCATTATGTCTTGTACTTTAAAAGCATATGTTGTTTCTTTGTTTCTTTTTTCTCCTTTTAATTCTATTCTTAAAATATGTTATGCAGTACATTCAAGAATTAGGAAGATGGCCAAATGTTATTACGATACTCCCCATTGCATGTAGAATAATTATGATTTCATTTAGTTATACTTTTATAGACATAATTACTATTTTATACAAAAAAAAAGAACCACATTTTATAAAGCTTAAAAAAAGTTATTATTTATCAATCCATTCCTAACAAAATTATTTATTTATTTAGTCCATAACCTCTTTAGCTACCACCTAACCACTACTACTAATGCCATCAACTTAAATGTTACGTTTGGTATACGTTTGATAAGAAAGTAATGATTTAAGATGGAATAGATTAGAATTTGATGGAACGAAACGCGAAATAAGAAATCCTTTCTTGTGTTTGGAAATATCTATGAAATGGAATGACATTTAATGCACAGAAAACATTATTTGTCAAAATGCCCTTAATTATTGCATATCATAATTTGTTTGAAGGTTAAATAAATAATTCTAGTTAATTCTAATTAATAAAGGATGGGTAGAATCGCAATTTCACCTTGAGAAGGCAGGATTGAATTCTTGCTTAAAGCCAGAATCTTGATTCTATCTTTTAAATGTACTTCTAAATATTGCGAAGGCAAATGGAACTTGAAATTGTGATTCCATTTTAATCCATTCATGCATACCAAATATGACATAACAACTATCGTGAAACTAGATAATTCTGATGAACCATCAAGCCTCATCAATTGAATAGGTTGCTCCTAAGTGGTATGGCCCAACATAAGATACCTATTGTATTTATAGATGGTCATTAGTTATAATAAGGTCAATGTCTATATTATCACCATCTCGTGTTAGCAAAAGGTATCGTAATTTTCTTGTAAAACTTGTACGACTCTATCTATGTATAGTCATACATTGCCTTATGATTAAAGGTTCATCTAACATATTCCCCTTGAACCTCTGATATGAATTAAGTCCCAGGATTGATCACTAAGAGTTGAGCTACGGGGTTACAAGGTCTTACCCAACAGATCTTATCTCAAGAACCAGTGTAGAATGACGATTCCTACCTTATCTGAGGTTTGTTGCACTTTGATTGTATTGAGTATAGAATATTGATCAAGACTAAGGTAATTGATTGCCTGATCTTAAGCAAGTTGGATGACATCAGTATGACTTGACGTCATTATAACCCTCCTAAATGCTACATTAGCTAGAGGCTAAGCCGAGTTATCTGTCCACTCAACCTGACACGAGTTAGGTTGGTTGATCCAACCCATTAGAGCTCTTGTCCATGCTGAGTTGTTTATCTAGGTTACTGAGCTATTTGATGACTTAAGCATCAGTTCAGCCAGAGACTGGCAGGATACTTTCTTCTCTCCTCTAGTTTGTCAAACTTGGCATTATGGCACAAATTCTAATAAGATTCCTTTAGTATTCTGACATATTCCATTTTGTCTTTTCTTTAATTTGTCTTGGGAATGCATGCTAAGAATTCTCATTGTAATATTGTTGCATTTCCCCCTTTTAATCATTTTTCTCTTTGTGGAGAACTAATAAGAATCAGCCCCCTGGACTAATCATACGTAGCTAAGCTAGAGGACTCTAAGGACTTGCGTAAAGAACATTAGCTTGAAGCCATATCTGAGACGTGGATTTCTATTCCAAGCTAATCTCCTACTAACTTAGCTATAAGATCCTCACGTATGTTAGATTTACTCTTGCCTAACAGCGATGCTTTATTCTAGAAGATAGCCCAAGACTAGTTGAGTCAAGCTCTCAAATCGACCACAAACATCTGAATCCAATTTAACTGACTTCTTTACAAGACTGATTTGCTCCCGACCTGATCCAGATCAAGTCGGCCTTTGACTGTAACGCTTTTCTGCTTTTACCTACTTTGTATCATATTTCTAATGTCCAGCGACTAAGTAATACATGTCTTTTGAGACAACATTTGAGAACAATTCTTTCTTTTTCTGTATTGAATATTTTTTTGTCTCTTTTATTCCTTTTGGAATATCTTATGTAACCTAATTGTAAGAATACCTTTTTGTCTTTTCATACATGTAAAGTAGCCATAGTAGATAGGTATATAAACCCCCACTTGCTTGTATGCAAACAACCACTCATCAATACAGAAATTATTCACGTCTTCTTTGAGCAACCTTAGTGTTTTAATTATTTTTCAACTCTTATCTATTTCCTTTAGTAAAGAGTAGTGGTGAGTGACCCTATAGTTTGAACCAGTGTGTCATATCTGGTGAATTGTAGGCCCAATAGGATCGAGTGGTGTATCATGTCCATTCGATACCTGCCCCAATTTTGCTAGCTTTTCTTTTATTCCTTTTTAGTTCACTTTGTTGTAGTACCTCTCCATGTATCTGACTCTAAAGAGGCATAAGCTTTATTAGTATCAAAGCATGATTCTAAGAGGGAGTGTGTGAAATTGTAGTAAAGTTTAGTTCACCTTATTATTATGGTTACTGTGTTCCTTCCGGTAGTTGATGCAGTGTGTTCATGTAGAGTAAGTTTGGTGTGTGAGCTGTGTAGTGAAGATTTGTGTACGGTAAGCTTGATTCCATTATTACACTGTACTCACTTTGTTTTTCACGCCAAAAACAAAGCAAGTCATTTTTTTTGTCCTATTTAAGTCATTATTGGATATTAAAGCTGTTAGTATGTTAGTTGAAGTTTTTAGGTAGTAAGGAAGCGTTATTTTCTATTTATTGTATTGTTAATCTATTTGAGAAGCATTGTATTATGTCCGATTTGAGTGTTCAAGGTGTTATCAAAGACTAGAGTAGTGGTGCCTAACTTGGTTGTGGTAATAATGGTAGTAACACTGATATGGACTTGTGGATAAAGACGTGAACCCAATATCACATGTAACCAAAAGGGGTAGGTCTAAGCCGTAAGATGGCTTGAAATGTAAATGATAGTCGAAGGAGAGTAGTGCACCAACGATGGATATGATGCACCAACGCCTCACACGAGCTTAGGTCGCACTTGATATGATGCATAAGTGTGACCGGAGTTCACTTGCCACTAGTGCACGCTTGAATGGGTAGAGAAGTGTAAGCAGGAGGATACTTAGCTTAAGAGAAAAAAAAAACATTCAGTATATTCTTCTGTATGTCTATCTCTTTGGCCGTTACATTATGTGACTATTTATAGTACCTTGTTAGGGTAAGTTCTATGTTATAGATAATTACAAAAAGAAATTCCTATTTACTCGATAAAAAGGAAAGCAGTGTATAAGGAGACACAAAATCGGGTGTAGCGAATGTCGTTTGTTAGAAAGGATAGTATAGTTGTCAATAAGGATAGTGTACACATGTTTTTACTATGATTTTGACAGTATTGTGGTCTAAGTAGGGGTGGACCTTTGTTCAGGCCTGCTCGGCGTTATAAGGGGTTAGACTAAGGTAGGTTCAGTGACGGCTCACATTGGGGTTAGCTTTGGATGGTCGGCTCTTGACAGTTATGCTTGGCCTTGGCATAGTGGAGATTACTGCATTCTGATTTGGTGCTGGGACTACAGTTAGTAGGGTTCGGCTCGACATGCTGGGTCTCAGCTCTGTACATTCCTAGTTTTTCTTTCTTTTGATCACTTCGACAACATCTTGGATGGTATGGAGAGCAAAGTAGCTCGGCAGATCAGATTGGGACAAGCGTTATTCCTCGACATTTAACTTACCTTGGACAACTCGGCGGACCACCTGAGAGAGCCCTTAGGCTTAGGAATGTGTAATCAATCCTTAATCCCTATCATCCCCTAGGGTCAATTGATGACAAACTTAACAGACTCATTGACCTTGTTAAGAGTCTAGTTATATCCATGCAAGTTAATAAACAACATCCCTAGGGTATGCCACCACAAAATTTACCTGAAAAATGTTTAAGAGTAAGGTTATGGCTAGGGTGGCCGAGCCCGTTGCTTAGTTCGACCCCCTCGAGCTAGAAGAGTTGCAAAATGAGCTACTAGACGAAGACTAGAGTTAAAGGAAATTGAAGAGGATAATGAGGAGATTGATGTTGAGGAGTATGGAGAGAAAGAAGAAGAAGTTGGTTATTACCGAGCACAAGAGCAAGGACCCTGAGCTCCTCCAGGGTTAGACAATGTCAAGGTCTAAATCCCGTCTTTCAATGGAAGTAGAGATGCCGATGAATATTTGGAGTAGGAAGAGGAGGTGTTTGACTGTTAGAGATATACAGAAGTTGTAAAGGTCCAACTTGTTGTACTTGAGTTCTTTAGATACGCCACTATGTGGTGGAAAAATCTAAATGTAGTCAGAGTAAGGGATGGAAGACGAGGAGTAAGGACTTGGGATAAGATGAAAATGTTGTTAAGGGGTAGATTCGTACCCAAGACCTATTTACAGGATACGTTTGTAAGGTTGCAAGAACTTTGCCACGAAGGCCGAATAGTTGATGATTATGTGAGGGGGTTCCAAATGCTTATGATCCGGGCTAATGTGGACGAACTTGAGGCTCGTATAGTATTGCGGTTTATTTCTGGACTCAGATTCAAGATTCGCAACATTGTGGAAGTGTAAAGGTTGTATACCTTGGAAGAGACGATCAAGATTGCATAGAGGGTGGAAAAGCAGAGGAGAAATGCTTTAAGTTGACCTAGACCAACATTCTCTTGGACCCCAGCTCCGTGTTAGCCTGTTCAAGCCGAACCGAGGAAGGCATATCGAGTTGAGGATAGGAATGATTGACTTGATGAAAGCCAAGCAAGCTAGAAGGGCCGAGCAGGTCAATAGGGCTGAGCAAGTCAACTAGGCCGAACTAAAGCTGGGTCGACCCCGAGGACGTATGAGAAGGGATAAACTTTCAGATGGAAGACTAGAGAGGTAAAGTGCTTTAAATGATTAGGCTTCAGATACATGGCCACTAAGTGTCAGAATCGATGTGTCATGGTGCTTCGAAGAGATGTAGAGTGAGCCTAAGGAGGAGAAAGATGTTCGAGAAGCAAAAGTTGAGGAAGAAGAGGAAACATGTATCGATGTTGACTAGGGAGAAGTGATGACCTTAGTTCTGAGATGAGTATTAAGTTCCCTATCAAGCTCTAAGGAAGACTAGAAAGAAAATTTTTTCCATACTAATTGTACTATAAAGGGACAATTATGCACCATAATAGTGGATGGAGGGAGTTGTACTAATATTGTTGGATAGTCCTTTGTGTAGAGGTTAGGACTGTCGACCTCAAAACATTTCCAACCTTATAAATTGCATTGGCTTTACGATAAGGGTGCTTTGTACATTACTGAACAAGTAACTGTACTGTTCAATGTAAGGAACGTATATAGGGATGAAGTAATTTGCGATGTCATCTTCAAAGGAGCTTCACACCTATTACTTAGACGACCATGGTTGTTCGATTGACATGTTACCCACGATGGATACAGGAACACCTATGCCTTTGTTAAGGATGGAAAGAGGATTGTATTGCAATCTATGAACTCGTCCTAAGTAAATGAGTCCTATCATTAACTCACCTAAGCCAGCAAGAAGAAGATCTTAATTATGAGCGGAAGAGAGCTTCAAGTTGTTGAAAAAGCTAAAGAACCTATGTTTCTATTGATCAGAGGACTGTTGGAGATGAGAGATTTAGAGGATATTCTTGATGAAATTTGAAGCCTGCTAAATGAGTTTTTTGACATGTTTCTTGAAAAACTACCTAGAGGATTGCCTTCGGCTTGAGACATTAAGCACTATATCTACATCCAGGTGTTACTTTACTAAACCGACTTGCATACAGAATGAACCCTAAGCAGGTGATTGACCTAAAGAGAAGGATGGATGAGTACATAGAGCAAGGATGTGTGAGGGAGAGCATGAGCACTTATACAGTACTAGCTCTACTCATTTCAAAGAAATATGGTTCATGGTGTACATATATAGATAATCGAACAATCAACCAAATTATTGTCAAGTACAGATACCCAATACTAAGGCTCAATGACACGTTAGATGAGCTTTATGGTGCAAAAATATTCTCGAAGATTGATTTACGAAGTAGCTGTTACGCCCTAAAATTACAAAGTAGCAACAGTCCCGCCGTGTAAACCATTCTATGATAATAGCTGGCCTTACAGTACCTATCATAGACATGATCTACATAAGGCGTCCATGACTCCTCACTTTGAAGTAAACAGTCCCATTTAAGTATTTAACTACAAATATAGTAATTATCACAAATTTTTAATAAGCATACATAATTATATATAAAGTCCACAAAAATTTCCAAGAAACTCTACATAAACATAACGGTTCACTAATTTACATAACAACTAGCAGTCTTTCAGTCTTAAACTACAAAGGACACACTAGCTACATATCCACTGCTAAGCAAATTGATCCTCACACCCTTGGCTTCAAAAAAACTAACCTTTGGGTAATTGTAAGGTGGCATAATACTTGAAGTAATCAGAAATCAGGATTTGCAAAAGGATCTATAAGGGTACAAGCAACTACAGCTCAGTAAGTTGAATTGGAGTCTCATGAAAGTATACAAGCGTAAACAAGATTATCAAGTAATTATTTTCATGCAATGCAATAATCAAGTGTCATCACACAATGTAGTCCGATCCGTTGCAAAATCAGAGAAATGTCACTCGCTCTAATCCGGGTTGAGGAGTTTTCATGTTATGCAGCAAATCACAAACAAACTTAGGCTTGTGCAATGGAGACACCGCTTTTCCCTTGACTACCTTCGAACCATTGACTTCACCCTCGCTGTGACCTTCTCTCTTGTCACTTAGTTTGATTAAGGATGAAGAAGGGACCATTATGCAATCTTGCGCTATCCCTTTCGAAGGGGTTGGTATTTGGTTGGAGAATCTTAATAATCCCTTAACGGTTTGCAATGCATGATATTTTAAGTCATTAGAGTCGAATAAGATTAAATTTCATTTAGGGTGTTCAAACGCATGCGTAAACTACTTACAATCACAACGATATACAATCTTAAGTCTCCGAGTACCATAAAACAGTACTCTAATATAGTAAGTAATAACCCAACTTACTTGGAATTTCTCAATCGCCCAATCACTTAATTGCAAGCGGATTCGTCTCTAGATATTTTATAATACAAATAGGTCTTTTTAGTACTTGTACTTTAATGATTCATATTCTATGTTATAATTTAACTCATTTTTCCATGTATACCTATTATTTATTAATTATTCATTTTACTCTATTTTCGGGATTCGGTTCCTAGTTTTGATTCTAGTTTTGATTCTAGAATCTTAAATATGGGGTAATCCTAATTGGCGTACCGGATTTATTCCTGATGTGAGAAACTCTTATATTTTTTATACAATTACCTAAAATTAATTTTTTTTCAGATTTATTATATTCTGATTTTTATTATTATATTATCTTAAATCTAATTTTTCATATTTATTAATTTTCCAATTCTACATATTCCTAATTTTCTACAATTACCACATAATTCCTTCATTAATTACACTTAATACTCCAAAGGCTAGAATTAGGTTTCCACATAACAGATTAATATCCCTAACCATCTATTTACTATCTAAATCAATAATTAATGTCTTAATCACCTAATTAACCTAAAATTATCCAATTTTTCTATCATTTTAGGCTAAAAATTTACCTAAAAATTTTGAAAATTAAATTTAAAAAAAAAAATGGCTTCATAGCAATGTTCTATATCACTTAAGCATTCTACAGAAAAAATTTGAGCTCCAAACTACACTCCTGAACTTATTTATTTCTAACCTTAATCATGCTTAGTTTTGCTTAATTTCTTAAGAACCCTATATTTTCAGACGTGATTACACTTAATCACTATTTTTACCTAAATCTACATACAATAAAACCTCAGAATAATAAATTTCATAATTTTTTGGGAAAAATAAATAATTTTACAAAATTATACAAAATCAGAGTAAATAAGAGACTCACCTGGTTTGATGACTTTTGGCCTTCCAACACCGGTCTAGATGTGTTGACTAGTCCAGGCGGTGGGTTTAAAATGGGGTGGTGGTGGTAGTTCGGTCCCAGGTAGTGTAGGCGTGTGGGTTTGGCTAGTTAGCTCCTACTGTACATATTTCCTTCTTTTTTTTTATCCTAATTTTTCTCTTGAATTTTTGATGCACTCTATTTTTTTTCTGATTTCTAACTGTCTAAAGGAGTTCTATAATTTTTTTTCTCTATTTATAGAGTTTTGTGGTAATTAATGTGTATTTAATTAGACAAGACATTGCTTAAATTCCTTAATTTTTGCCTTTTGTATTGCTTGATTTTAATTGGGTAATTTTTATTCTTCACTTCCTGACTTGCCACAACCAAATACACCTCATTTCTGATTCCTTTGATTTTTTTTTTTCTGATTTTTTCTTATTTAATTAATAATTTTCTTTAATTATTTAATAAGTTTTTAGACAATTTAAGAAATTTCGCGTATTTTTATCTATACATAAATACATGTAGGGTACATGTGAACATTCCTAATTATTATTTAGGTCATTCTATAATTTTTAGTATACATATAATCTATCTCTAGTAATTTATTAGTTATTAGATTATACTTTTTGTTTTTTCGATAATTAACAATTATTATACTTAAAATTTGAAAATTTTATAGTCTCCTATTTTATTATTTATTTTCTTAAATTTAAGTTTACGGGGTCATTTTTACTAATATTTCTATCCATAGTTTATAATTTGGGTTTAATCAGATCCTTTAATCGATCGCCCTAAATTTTGTGTTTTAAGTTCAATTCTACAGTCACTTGTCTTAACTTTATGGTTTACAGTGGCTACCACCAAATTTGTATGAGATCGAATGATGAGTGGAAGACTGCCTTTAAGACTAGGCATAGTCTCTACAAATGGTTGGTTATACTATTTGGACTTACTAATGCATTGAGTACATTCATGAGGTTAATGAATCATGTGATACGCCCCTTAATTAGAAGATGTGTGGTTGTGTACTTTGATGACATACTAGTATACAGTGCTGACCTAAACAACCATATTTAACATCTCTATAAAGTATTTGACATTCTGCGAACTGAGAAGTTATATGTATTAATGTTCAAATTTCACTCACTTGGCTACTCGGCTGCTGACAGGTCGAGTAACTCCATTCTTAGCTAACGCCGAGTAATATAGATCCATATCTAATTTAAATTCAAGGAGAGTGGTGTGAAAAGTTATCGCTTGGCACGGTTATATTACCTAGCTATCTACTATTCCTACATTTTAGGAATACACTTGATCAAGAGGCCTCCATGTATCCCGATAATCACTCCATTAACTACTGTTTTAGACACAACATTAGCCTATAAATAGGAAGAAGAAATGCTGTAAGACTCTCTAACAACTCTTGACGACTTATTCAGTCCCTTTCTACACTTATTTACTAACTTAGCCATCGGAGTGGTTGCATTGGACTAGCCCCAATACCAAAAGTTTGCTCTTTCTTTGTTGGATGAAAGTTCTAATCCAAAATCACCTAATGACATTTGGTGCTGCCTATTTTTTCTTACCCATCTACATGGCAAGAACCAGATTAATTAGGAGTGCAGGTGTTGGTACTTTATCCTACCACCTTGAGGGGGGAAGTAGGCACACTAACAAGCAACGTTTGGTTAAGTTAAAGTTGCTTTGCCTTAACTCGGCTAAAGAAAACCAAGAATTAAGCAAAAAACATGAAGAGATCCTTAATCTCCTTTACAGTAATGCCTATCCAAATCAACACAAGGAGCATGGCGATCACAATGCTGAGAATAGTGATGTTTCAATCTATTCACCCGAATTGCCAAAAAAGTAAGCTAAAGTTACAATGAGACCTTAAGTTCCTGTGCTCAAGAAAGTCAATAAGGGTAAGTAACCACAGTAAGTACACTATGCTGGACCTTCGCAGTTTAGTAGCCTTGTTGCTACGAGTAAACAATTCCAAATTAAGAAGAGTCCTTTCATCCTTGAGATTTTGGAGGAGATTATACCATAGCACATCAAGTTGCTACAGTTTGAAACTTATGATGAAATGAAAGATCTTAAGGATCATTTAGAATATTACCGTACTTTGGCCAAGTTGGATGGCTTGAGTGATGTCATGGCTAGCTAAGCTTTTCCCTCAACATTGAGGAATACGGCAAGTACGTAGTTCAAACACCTAAAACTAAACATTATTTCGTATTTCGAAGAACTAGCGGAAGTATTCCTTCAGTACTTGTTTGCAAGTAAGCATCTTGTTAAGAATTCTTCAATCCCTAATATAATAAAATGGAGATTAGACAAGTCTATTAGAGATTATTTAGCCAGGTTTATGGTTGAGATGGTCCAAATTCTAAAATTAGACATGAGTGTAGCCTTCAATGCTGTCATTGATGGAGTCAAGCCCCACGGAGACTTTTTTAGGTCTCTCACTAAGAATAAGCCGATAACTTTTGCTAAGTTCAAAGCCAAGGCTACATCCTAAATTTGACAAGAAGATAATATAAAGGTTCGGCGAGAAGCAGATCAAAATAGAGGAGACAGGAAAAGTGACAAGAAGAGAAGTGCAAAAGATTGATTTAAGATGGACGGCAATCAAAGTCCCAATGCCAAGAGAAAAAGATGATGAATTCCAACATATTTGTCTTACACTCTAGTTAATCATCTAATTTCGGACATATTGATAGAGGTACATGGGCAAAGAGGCGTGTTGTAGTGGCCAGAGAGGATGAGGGGAAACCCCTTAAGGTGAAATTTCAACAAATACTAAGATTTCCATCACGACAAAGGCCATAATATAGACGAATGCATCCAACTCAAGATTGCGGTTGACGATGCAATTCAGTAAAGGTATTTGCAGAAGTTTCTTGTGCATGATGCTGAGAGTATCGAAAGACCATCCTAAAGGAGATGTAAAGACTAAGAAAATGTCACTCGACTAACTATTAGTGAGAAAGATGAAAGAGATGGGAATACCAATAAAGCGCCTAATGGGATAATCAATACTATTGTCGGTGGACCTTCTGCTATAGACCAGTTAAGCTCTTCGAGTTTGACTAACACCATAAATTATGTTTACAATATTTAAGGTAAGAAAGTCAAAATTGATAATACGATTTCTTTTACGGAGGAAGATTTTCAAGGCATCTAAAGGCCACATGATAATGCACTTATCATTAGTGCGAGAATTGCTAACTTCAAGGTTAAGAAAATTCTTATGGATACTAGAAGTTTGGCATATATTATTTTTTAGCATGCTTTTGATCAAATGAGATCCAAGATTAAAGCACAATAGAGAACTTACAACTATGACTTGTGTGCCTTCAACAATCAACCCATTCGGGTAACTGGAGTAATCTCTTTACCTATCTAAATTGGAGATGATGAGCATGTTGTAGAAGATAAAGTGGATTTTCTTGCTATCAAATGTTGGTCTCCATATAATATGATCATGTGTCGATTGTGTCAACAATTATTTAGCCTCATCCCTTCAACTGCTCATCTTAAAGCCAAATTCCTCACCCCCATGGGAGTCGGTGTATGTAAAGGGGATCAACAGTTGGTAAGGTCTTTATACATAAAGGCTTTAAGGCATGAAGAAGTTTTTCAAGTAGAGACTTGTCCAGAAGGAACATTAGTTGGCATAGACAATGTCAATAATGAAATAGAGAAACTTTCTTTGGAAAGTAACCCTGACAAAACAATTGAGATAGGGAAGCCCTTGCTAGTACATATTTGTTAAAGTTTAATCAACTTCTTGGAAGACTATGCTGATGTATTTGTATGGTCCCCTTCGGACATGTCGGCTATCCTTAGAGACGTTGTAGCACACAAGCTCTAGATTGATCAAAGTGCGAAAGTGATCCTATAGAAAAAAGCCATTTTTCCCTTAAAAGGTAGGAGGCCATAGAAGAAGTTCAGAAACTTTTAAAGGCGGGATTTATTCAAGACTATGCTGATGTATTTGTATGGTCCCCTTCGGACATGCCGGCTATCCCTAGAGACGTTATAGCACATAAGCTCTAGATTGATCAAAGTGCGAAAGTAATCCTATAGAAAAAAGCCATTTTTCCCTTAAAAGGTAGGAGGCCATAGAAGAAGTTCAGAAACTTTTAAAGGCGGGATTTATTCAAGACTATGCTGATGTATTTGTATGGTCCCCTTCGGACATGCCGGCTATCCCTAGAGACGTTATAGCACACAAGCTCTAGATTGATTAAAGTGCGAAAGTGATCCTATAGAAAAAAGCCATTTTTCCCTTAAAAGGTAGGAGGCCATAGAAGAAGTTTAGAAACTTTTGAAGGCGGGATTTATTCAAGAAAAGCCTTACCCAACTTGGATAGCCAATTATGTGCTAGTCAAGAAGTCTAATGGCAAATGGCGCATATGCATAGACTTCACAGATCTTAACAAGGCATATCTTAAGGATTGGTTTCCGCTACCGAAAATTGACTAGATGGTTGATTCAACTACTGAAGATGTGTTGCTTTCTTTTATGGATGCTCTTTCTGACTATAAGCAAATCAAAATGAACAAGGAAGATGAAGTTCACACGTCATTCATTACTAATTTCGAGACATATTGTTATACGGTGATACCCTTTAGGCTAAAAGGGTTGGTGCAACCTATTAAACACTTGTCACTATGATGTTTAAACCCCAAATCCATCACAATGTTGAGGTATATGTTAACGACATGATTGTGAAAAGCTTAACGGAGGATCAGCATCTTGCTAATCTTGAGGAGACATTCACTACTTTGAGGAAATATAACATGAAGCTCAATCCACAAAGTATGTCTTTGGTGCTACTTCGGGGGAGTTTTTAGGGGATATGGTCACATGACTAGGCATTGAAGCCAATTTAAGAAAGATTGATGTGATAATAAACATGAAATTTCCTCATACTGTCAAGGAGGTACAGGAACTCACTAGACAAACAGTCACCCTTAATTGGTTTGTATCGAGAAGTGTGAATAAGTAAGTATAATTCTTTAAATTTTAAAGAATCCGAAAGAGTTCAAATGGACAGATGATTGTGAGGGGGCATTCAATGAACTTAAAGAATTGCTTGTGCTACCCTTGATATTTTCGACACCTATCTCAAAAGAGAATTTGTATTTATACTTATTAGTTAGCTACCAAGTACTTTCTTTTGTATTGGTTTGAATTGATGGCAAGGTGCATCGACTAGTTTATTACATAAGTCATGTCCTGCAAGGATTGAAGCATTGATACACAAAAATTGAGAAGTTTGTATTAGTAGGGTTCTCTCGGTAATGAAACAGAAACCGTATTTTGAAGCTCATCAAATCGTAGTCATCACTAATCAATCTTTACGGTAGGCATTGTAATGACCAGACTCTTCTGGGAGGATGATGAAATATGCCTTGGAGCTGAGTGCCTATGGTGTACAATACAAACCTAAAACAGCATTAAAAGCTTAAGTTCTGATGGATTTCTTGGTCGAGTTCACCAGTAAAGAAGACAGTATAAAGATTATCGAGAAACCCATATGGTATCTTTATATAGATGGTTCTTCCATTAGAGAGGAAAGTGGTGCGAGCCTTTTCTGTAAGGGCCCCATAATGCCAAGGTTAATTATACCTTGAAATTCAGATTCTCAGCCAGCAATAATGAAGTGGAATATGAAGCTTTGATACCCGAACTCAAGCTTGCGAAGAAAGTTGGTATTGAGAAACTCGAAGTCTTCTCTAATTCACAACTTGTTGTGAATGAAGTTAAAGGAAGTTATGTGGTGAAGGAAGAGGAAATGAGCAAGTACTTGTTGATAGTATAAACGCTCACAGAAGAATTTCAGTCCTTTTCAATCTACAAATACCAAAGAGTAATAACATTGTTGCCGACAAACTATTAAAATTGGCTAGTATGGCATTCCTTAATCTAAGTGATAAACTCTTTGTTGATTTTTTCTTGCACAAGAGTTTATCAATTGTCTCACAGGGCTGCAAATTGGCCTTTTGCCCAAGAGAGAAGTCTTGGAGAAATCCCTTCGTAGATTAGTTGAGAGATGGTATCCTCCTTGATGATAAGAAAGATAGATTAGTTTATCAAGTTGCAAATGACACATTGATAGATGATCAGCTGTACAAATGCAGTGTATCCCAACCTTACCTTTGATGCCTTCCTCCAAAAGATGCCCAACAAGTGTTATTAGAACTACAGGGTAGTGTATGTAGCAACCACGTGAAGGTATAAATTTTGTATATCTGTGTATTGTGACTTGGTTATTACTGCCCGACCATGAAAGAAGATGCATGAACTGCTATTTGGAACTATTCGCAATACCAAAAGCATGAAGCATCGAGTCATGCGCCTTTTACTGAATTATGTTGCTTATCCAGTTCTTAGCCCTTTACCCAGTGGGGATTAGACATACTTAGACCCTTTCCGAAGTCTACAGCCTAACGACAATGTCATTGTTGCTGTAGATTATTTTATGAAATGGGCGGAGGTTGAGGTATTGGCAAGGATCACCGAACAAAAAGTTAGGGCATTCATTTTCAATTCTTTAATATCAAGGTTTGGAGTCATGTTTATGATAATCATGGATAATAGACCACAGTTTGATAACAACAAATTCTGAGTATTTTGTGAGAAAAACGACATTTGCTTGAATTACATGTTTGTAGCTCACCCCCAAACTAACGGACAAGTCAAAGTTGTCAACAAGATTATCTTATATTAATTTAGGAGGAAGGTTAATCAAATTAAAGGAAAATGGGCTAACGAATTATCAGATGTCTTATGGGGGTACTAGACTACCTATAGAACCGCAACAGGGGAAACCCCCTTTAGGTTAGCATATGGTACGGAAGTAGTTTTGTTGATGGAGTTAGATTTACCAAATCCACGCATATAAAATTTTGATGTGATGATCAATCACATTGGTCTAACGGCAAATCTAGATACAATTGAAGAGATCAGAGATGTCACAAGAGCAAGGGTTACGGCATATCAACATAAGGTAGCAAAATATTATAATCAGAAGGTAAAGTGTAAGGTTTTTTAGCCTAGAGATTTGGTTTGCCAAAAATTAGAGGTGATTGGCGTGCGAAAGAAACAAGGGAAGCTTGGTGCAATTTGGAAGGATCCAGTTAGGGTCTGGGAAGTCGTTGGCGAGGGGGCCTATCAACTAGAAAGGTTGGATGGTATATTCATCCCTCGTGTATGGAATGCAAGAACATGAAGCTTTACTTTAATTAATTTCTTCAATGCTATGCATTTTTGTTTGTTTTGTAGGACAACAACCTACTTGCTTTGAAGGACGATAGTACTCAAAGTTAAAGCTTTAATTTATATCTTGATCTTTTTATGATTGATAAATTAATAAGTTCAAATTGCACAGTGAATGAACTAGTGTAAGTTCAAGCGTAACGCGGTCAACAAACTTCCAAATAAATCGACTATTCCACATCACAAACGACTAATGGATAATGTTTATTAGATGTTTTAATTAGGTGTGTAAAATAAAACATGCTGAAAAATAAGAGCATATGAAATAAAACATGCCTAGAACCATAGGTACGTGAGATAAAATGTGACTAAGTTACATAAGGAAATGAGTAAGACTCATCACAAATACAATTACAAATATTCAGCCATTTAGCTCAATACAGTCCATACAAAAGATAAGCTAACAAAACAATCCTATGACTTATTCTCGAACTGAGTAAAGGCATTCTGTTGATAAGAAGGTGGAGCCTTATCGGTGCTTGGGGATTGGGAACATGTAGATTGCTCATAAGGGATTTCTTTTGATAAATAATCCTCGTTATCTTCAAGATCTTTGATATGAGCCTTGTTATTACCTTGCATATTATTCTCGGCACCTGAATCCTTGTTGCCTTTGTTGTAGCTGCTGACTTTATCATCAATGTCGGCGAAGTTTAAGCATGAGAGATCATAATCAGGATGAAACTTGAGAATCTCTTCTCATACTGCTGGAACCTCCTCCAACAACTTTTTTCTGTAATAATCTCTCGTATTGCCAACTAAGAGTGACTATTTCTAGTGCCTCTTCAACAGAGGGTCCTTTCCTTAAAGGCTCTTCTAACTTGGCAACATGGCTTTATAGCCTAGAGTTGTTGGTCTCTGATTTCTTTATTTGCATCCTGAGCTTATCTTCCTTATCACTCCTTAAGTAGAGTGTTTGGCCCAAACCCCAGCACTCTTCCTTCTTTTTGTATAGCTCCTCCTTCAGATCTTCAATCTCCTTATACTATTCATCAACTTTGGTCTTAAGGCCTGAGACTTTATCAGCAACTAAAGAATTTGCTAACTTCTCAGCAGCGAGTTCATCCTGATACTTCTTAGCCTCCATCTCAGCCCTTATTCTTGTGTTCTCAATAGCCACGGTTTGAGCTTTTAAGGAGTTGTATGTGACCTTAATTTTCTATAACAAGTCGATATGGAATGTTGAATTTTCCAAACTACCTAAAGAATATATGAAGGATTATTATTATTATACTTTTCATTTCTCTATTGGCTTCATTTAAGGTTATCAGAACATGGTTGTCGATCTGTAAACAAATAGGAGTATTTGCAACCAAACATGCCTAACGGTTGAAAGGATACAATTGATACTTACATCATATAGCTTGACTGCAATATGCACCTTATTACAATCGTTGACCCTATTGACATCTTTCTTTGCAATCTCTTTGTCCTTTGGAAGAATAACGCTTTCCAATAAGGCCAAGGATTTTATCCTATTACATACGGTTGAGTCGATATGTAAGATGTTGTGGCTCCAACATGGAACAAAGTAATTGTTGACCTTCGTATTAGGGACGAATTTGGTACTATTGATGTCAAGAGCTTTGTTGCGCATAGCCTCCTTCACCTTCTCATCTAATTCCTTAGACCTTTTAGCAGGGAGTTGGCCAACGAGCTCCTTCCCATTCCTTTTGTTTGCATTCGGTACAACCTCTATTAGGAGTGATGAGACTCTGGCGGCATCCAAATTGCTCACTTTAGCCTCATTTCGAGATTCAATTTCTTTGTTACCCTCCCTCGGCTCCATGGCAGGAGGAATACTTTTGGCACATGGGATTTCAACTCGCACAGCCTTGATTAACCTAGGTTTCTCACTCCCTTGCCTTTTCTCGGTAGGACGAGATGTCTTTTGGGTCGCCACTTGTTGGCCACTCCTTCCTTTACTACCTTCTTGATGGCAATTGGTTGAATGGCTACAACTGTGGAGGTTGGACGTTTATTGGCTTTTGATTTTTTGGGCTAACAACTTAATAAGGTTCACCTCACTTATACCTATATCTGTAATAGAAAGTAGATGCATTAATACTAAAGCCAGGAGTAAGAAAGAACTTACATTTTCTGTGTCAAGCAAGGCTAAAGGCAACAATTCCTCCCTCAGGACACGAGAACAGTTTTCCTCCTCTCTTGAATTTTCCTTGCTGTACTAGCATCATTTGGCATCAGTTCATCAGTTCAATATACTTTGTGAGAATTGGTTCAATATACTAAGTCCAGAAATATCACTCTTCATTTGAACAATAGACACGAACTTGTCGTGCCATTTGTGGATCTCGGACTCCAACCCATCCATGAACTTTCACTCATGCCTAGCAACTGTAAAGTACTAGCTGTCAGGTTGCCTCCTAATCATAAGAAATACTGAAATAATTGAGGCATAGCCCTAACCTCAACTTCTTCATAACTTATCTCGAATGCTGTGAGAAGTTAATAGGTGTTTGGTGAGAACATAATTGGCACAACTTGGAAATAATTGAAGAATTACTTGACAAAAGTTGAGAATGAGAAGGCCAGTCTAAAGTCAAGATATTTTAAGTAGATGTGGAACTCATGCTCTCTTGGAAGCTCTCTCCTCCTCTCTCGGCCTCCTAAGATTCCATATTTTCGAAAGGTCTTTCTAGATTTATTATATTTTGAACCAGAATTCTGTCGGTAGCACTGGCCACTCCATCTAGCAAGTCACTAAAGTAAATCGTATTGTTATACAACAACCTTGCTATAGATCTTCCTTCTTTATCTTTCGGATAAGTATCTATTGCAGGAGAGTTAATTAAAGCAAGTTTATCCCACTACTCTATAGCACTATGGGCTGAGCTACTTGAGGAATATGCCATCTTACTCTTATTTTATTATTTTTTTTTTGGGGAGGGGAGGGGGTGTTGTTGTTGGTAGAGAAGTAACCTCAGTCTTAGTGGCTTTTGAATCCGAAAGGACAAGTTGACGAATCACATTACAAACCATACCTGCTTTCAACTTTAATAGATTTCACATAATTTTTTGAAGGTTAAGGGGAAATGCCATAAATGAACGACAAATTTTGAATGCAAACGAAGTTGAAGTGAAATTTGTTTTCAATGTTGGAAAATTTCTTAAATATGAATGATTTACCCTTATAACTACAACATGTTTCTGATGAAGTAATGATGCACTGATAGATGATAGCTTGGATTAATGATATGTATTTTATGATAGAGATCTAACTATTATTAAGACCTGATAGTTATTACATTTATGGCGTAATTATGACCAATGTGATAGCTGTCATGCTTTCTACTGTTTGATCTTTTGACAGGCAGGAAGATTTAAAATTGTGACCTTTTAGATAGGATGCGATTCATTTTCCTAAATGGGAATTAAGGAACTTCTCACCATACTCAATGTTTGGGAAACAATTGCCCACTCAACCCCTTTAAAGAATATTAAAATATTTACTCTCTTAGTCGAATCCTTAAATATAGGAGTTGAGGGGCAAATGTTGATGGTCGAATTTCACTTACTCAGCCACTCGGCTGCTAACAGGCTGAGTAACTCCATTCTTGGCTAATGCTGAGTAATATGGATTCGTATTTGATTTGAATTCAAGGAGAGTGGCATGAATAGTTATTACTTCGCATGGTTATATTACACAACTGCTTACTATTTCTATATTGAAAGAATGCACTTGATCAAGAGGCCTCTACATATCCCAATTATCGCTCCATTAACTGTTGTTTCAAACACAACATTAACCTATAAATAGGAAGAAGAAACACTTTAAGACTTTCTAATAACTCTTGACAACTTATTCAGTCTTCCCACACTCATTTATTGACTTAGGTATCAAAGTGTTGCATTGGATTGGCCTTGGTACTGAAAGCTTTCTCTTTCTTTACAGGATGAAAGTTCTAATCCAAAATCACCTAACAATAACATGGGAATTTGAAAAAATGTTTATTCTACTAAGATGAAGTGATTTTTCTTAGGTTTATAGTGTCAGGGGAAGGAATCTGAGTAGATGAGGAGAAGATCTGAGCTGTTCTGGAATGGTCGACATCAAAGAATGTCACTGAGATTTGAAGTTTTCATGGCCTAGCTTCTTTCTATAAGTGATTTATTAAGGACTTAAATACAATAGCCGCCCCCTTGACTGAGCTGACAAAGAAGGGTGATGGATTTTGGTGGAATGAATAGGCTGAACAAAGCTTTGGGGAGATTAAGGCGAAGCTCACCTTGGCGCCTGTCCTATCATTACCAAACTTTAACAAACCTTAAACACTTCAAGTTAGAATGTGATGCATTGGGAGTTGGAATTGGTGCTATCCTGATGCAGGAGTGACAACCAGTCACTTGTCATAGCGAGAAGCTTAATGGTCTTGCCGTGAACTATTTTATATATGAAAAGGAGTTATACTCTCTATACTAAGCCCTTACAATTTGGTAACACTATTTGCTACCATGAGAGTTTGTTATTTATACAGACCATAAGTCTCTAAAGCATCATATGAGTCATAACAAACTCTTGAAATGATAAGCCAAGTGGTTAGAGTTTATCGAAGGGTTCTCGTCTATCATTCAGCACAAGAAAGGAAGAGCAAATGTGGTCATTAATGCTCTGTCACAACAGTAAACTTTGTTGACCACTTTGTAGACAAAATTATTAGGATTCTCACTCATCACTGAGTAGTAAGCTCATGACTCTCATTTCGGCCCTATCATAGAATAGTGTAAAGATGGAATTGCTGTTAAGGGATATTATCTGTTCAAGGATCGAAGGCTATGCATACCAAATTTTTCTATGCGTGAGCTATTGATTAGGGAAACTCATAGAGGTAGATTATCAAGTCACTTTGGGGAGACCAAGACAACCAATTTGTTAAAGGAGAACTTTTGTTGACCAGGTTTGGTCAAGATATCTATAAGGTAGTTGGTAATTGTGAAGTGTGCAAGCGTGCTAAGGGGAAGAGAGAACCCCATGGAGAATATTTACCTTTGCCTTTGCCTTTGTCGATGCCAACCTTACCTTAGGCCAACCTTAGCATAGAATATGTCCTATGGTTGCCCTGGACATTTAGAGGGAAAGATTTTATATTTGTCATAGTGGACCGCTTTAACAAGATGGTTCACTTTATTCCGTACCATTGGACTAATAATGCTTTATATATTGCTGATTTGTTTTTGAAAGAAGTTGTCTAACTACATGGAGTACCGAAGACTATTGTTTCAAATAGAGACATAGAATTCTTGAGCTATTTTTGGAAGACTCTTTAGAGAAAACTTAGAATTAAACTTGTGTTCAGCTCAAGTAGCCATTTTCAGATGGATGGCTAAACTGAAGTAGTGAACAAGATGCTAGGCAACTTACTTAGAGCTACTGTGGGAAAGAACTTGAGGGACTAAGATCTGTGCCTACCAATTGAGGAGTTTACATACAATCGGATTGTCTATAGCACCACTAGGAAGACTCCATTTGAGGTAATCTATGGCCTTAGTCTGATAATTCCCTTGTACATGATCATCACCCCAATAGCTGCTGAAGATAGTCAATCCGGAGTTGATTAAGCCCAAGAATTACAAGAGCTACACTAATCTATAACTAGGAAGATTGCCAAGTTCAATTAGAAACAACATGAGATTGGTAGCCAAGGCTGTTAAATTGTCACTTTCCAGCCAGGAGACTTGGTATGGATTCACTTTTGTTGAGAACGATTCCCGCACTTGAGACAAAGCAAACTATCTCCTTGAGTTAATGGTCCATTCAAGGTCCTAAAGAAGATCAACCACAATGCCTACTAGATCGAGTTACTTGATGACTATGGTATCTCCTCCACTATCAATGTATTTGATCTGATCCTTCAATAAACAGTAGAAGAAGACCCTACAAGCACCTCAGGAGAAGAAGCAGAAATCACATTAGATTTGAGGGCAAATCTTTCTGACCCCCAAGCAAATGATAGGAATTAGCCCCCTTGGACCAATTACACATAGCTAAGTTAGAGGACTTTAAGGATTCGTGTAGAGAACATTAGATTGAAGCTATATCTAAGACAGGGATTTCTATTCCAAGTTGATCTCCTATCGAACTGGCTATTAGATCTTCAAGTATGTCAGATTTGCTCCTGCCTAGTATCGATGCTTTATTCCAAAAGATAACCTAGGATTAGCCAAGCCGAGTTCTTGAACTGACTATAGAATCTGACTCTTATTCAGCTGACTTCTTTATAGGACTGATTAGCTCCTGACTAGATTAAGATCAAGTTGGCCACTGACTGCAACGCTTTTCTGCTTCTGCCTACTTTGTATCATATTTCTAACATCTAGCCACTAAGTAACATGTATCTTCTGACATAACATTCTAGAATAATTCTTTCTTTTTCTGTACTGAATATTCTCTGTCTCTTTTACCCCTTTTGGAATATCCCATATAACCTAATTGTCATAATACCTTTTTGTCTTTTCATACATGCAAAGTAGCCATAATGGATGGGTATATAAACCCCCACTTGCTTGTACGCTGACAATCACTCATTAATACAAAAATTATTTACGTCTCCTTTGAGTAACCTTAGTATTCTCATTATTTTTCAACTCTTTTATATTCCCTTTAGTAAGGAGTAGTAGTAACTGACTCTTTAACTCGGACCGGTATATCATACTTGGTGAATTGTAGGCCGAGTATGATTGAGTAATACGTCATATCCATTCAGTAGTTGTCCGGATTTTGCTAGCTTTTCTTTTGTTCCTCTTTGGTTCTTTTCATTGTAGTGCCTCTCCGTATGTCTGACTCCAAAGACACATCAAGAACCTTAGTAGCTAAGTATAAAAGCAATTCTTATATGCTTAGCCAAAAGAAAATCTTTTGTTAATAGAATACAATTCATTTTGAGAACTTTCCTCTTGAAATCATTTTCACTTTTATCTACTCCTTTAGTAAGAGAAGTGGCGAGTAACCTTTACATTCATTTATGCATCATATCAAACAAGTGTTAGACCGTGTTGACTTATTGGTGAGTTATATTTAGTAGGTTACATTCGAGTTTGCTAACATTTTTAGTTCTATTTGCTTTCCTATTTGATAATCTTCATGTGCTCTTACCCCAAGGCATATTAGTTTTGTTGGTAGTAGAGCATATTCTGATGAGGACATGTGAGATATAATGAAATTCCATTGTTTTGAATGTTGAGTTTCTATCATAGTTGTTGTGTTGTGCTCGTAGTTGTTGGTGTGTGGCTATATCGAAGTTACATGTTATAGTAGATGGTAATTGAGCTATCGGAGTAGGTTTCTTAATAGCAACTATGAAGTAAGAGGTGTTGGTGTAGTTATTGGCTTTGCAAAGGTAATAAAGGCATTAAGTCTCTATTGGAATAGTAATTGTTATGGGATTCAAAGTTACTGGGTATTGAGGTTAGCCATCAAATTGTGGTTGTAGGCTGTTGAAGTGGTTTTAGTCTTTATTGTAGTAATGATTCTATAGTTGCCGATGTGAAGTTGCTAGGATCATAGAGTAGTTGTTGGTATTGTTTGAAGTACTTTGTTGTGGAAAAATGATAAACTCTAGTATTTATTCCTTAGTGGAAGATAATGTGAAGCGCTTGGCTAAGAAAAGCAGGATAACCAAACTCCTAGATTAATTGATGATAAGCTAGATCATCTCATTAACCTAATGGAAGGTATGCTTATGGTTATGCGAAATAACGAAAGAACTGATAGAGTTACTAAGGAAAATAGTCAAGCTAATATGGTACGAGATAACAAGATTTCCAGGGAAATTAACCTAATTACCTAGTTCGAAATGCTTAAGTTAAAGGAGTAGGGATCAAGTTTGAAGAAGAATCATTCTTGATGAAGTCGAAGAGGAAGATGAGATAGATGATGCAGAGTATTTTATGATAAAGGAGTATGGTGTCTAAGCTCCTTGAGGTCTTGATAATGTTAAGATCTAAATCCCAACCTTCTCTGGAATTGGTGCTACAAACGAATACTTAGAAAGAGAAGAAAAGGTAGAGAAGGTATTTGATTGTTATCAGGTCGAAGCGTGAAGGTCCTTTTTACCTTGCCAGAGTTCTTTAAGTATGCAGCAATATAGTAGAAGAACTCGATGGTTGCACGGAGAAGGGATGGTCGAATGGAGTTAGGAAAGGGGATGAGATGAAGAGGGTACTATGAGGTAGATTCATCCATGAGTCCTACCCATAGGACATTTTTTTAGATGTTGCAAGAGCTTAGATAAGGGAGCAAAGCAATAAATAAGTTTGTTGAAGAATTTCATATGCTAATGATTCGTTATGACATCGATAAGCCTAAGCCTTGAACTATTTCAATTTTTAGACTAAGGTATGAAATAAGGAATGTAGTTAAGAGCAAATATTTACTTTGGAGGAAGCTATTAAGATCACTCAAAGGGTCGAGAAGCAAGGAAGAACAATTCACTCTAACCTAATCTAAGCTGACCTATTTAGTCTAGTCAAGCTATTCAACCTAAGTATAAAAGGCTGACAAGAATCGACTTTAAGAGGAAGAAGAGTTTGTGATTCGAGCTGTTGAAGGAAAGACTAAGCTAAAGAGCTGACTTATTGAGAGGCTACTAAGAGAAAGTTTGAGCATAGTCAGTCTTCTTGTAGGAAGACACAAGTGAGATTAAATGTTTTAAGTGTCTTGGATATGGATACATGGCCACCTAGGTCATGTCATGATCATAAGGGGAATGAAGTTGATAGTGCTGATGAAGATAAATTGGTTTAGTAAGAACCTAAGTCGGGGCTTGAGAAGGACCCAGAAGAAAGACCAATGCCTATGTCAACTAGGGGAAGCACTTAGTTTGGTTCTTAGGAGAGTGATGACAACTATGTTAAGCTTCAAAGAAGAGTAGTACGGGATCTTATTTCACACCATGTACATGATTCAAAGGTAGATCTATACTATTATTTGGACAGTAGTAGTTATACCAATTTAGTTACATAGTCCCTTATGAGAAACTAGGTTTGTCAACTTCAAAGCATCTAAAGACCTAAAGGCTACATTAGCTCTACAGTAAGGGTGCACTCTATGTCACCAAGCAGGAGAAAGTGTTGCACACTATTGGGAACTTAGACAAGGATGAAATGCAGTGTGATGCTGGTCCCATGCATTGCTAGGGTGATCTTGGTTATTCAATTGACATATTATGCATGTTGATTATAGGAATACCTATGCCTTCACTAGGAATAGGAAGATCATTATGTTGCATCCTATGACTTCAAGTCAGATTAATGAGATTCATAGTTAGATTACTTGAGCTTCTAAGAAGAAGGTGTTGATCCGTTCCTAAGGTGAGCTAGAAGAGGCTATGAAGGTTGATGGGCCCATATTTTTATTGGTTCACAAATTACTAAAGTTAAGGGACTTAGAGTTTGTCCCTGAAGTTGTTAAGAAGTTGATTGAATAATTTATTGACTTATTCCCCAAAGAATTGCCTAAAGGACTACCACTAGTTTGGGGAATAAAACACTATATTGATCCTTAGCTCATTGCCTCCCTACCTAACTATCTTGCTTACAGAATGAACCCAGAGTAGGCCATCAAGCTGAAGAAGCAAGTAGACTAGCTAATAGAGCATGTATATGTTCAAGAGAGTATGAACCTGTGTGATGTACCTATTTTACTCATACCTAAGAAGGATGGTTCATAGTGCATGTCTATCGACAATTAAGCTATCAATCGCATTGCTATCAAGTATAGGTACTCAATACCTATGCTTAATGACATGTTGGACAAGCTTCATGGTGCTAGAGTGTTTTCAAAGATACACCAAAGGAATGGCTACCATTTGATCTATATAAGGTTAGGAGATGAATGGAAGATAGCTTTTAAAATTAGGCATTGCCTTTATGAGTGGTTAATTATGCCTTTTAGCTTGATAAATGCACCAAGAACTTTCATGAGACTCATGAAATACATGATACAACATCTAATCTAGAAGCATGTGGTTGTATACTTCAATGATATTTTGGTTTATAGTACTAACCTATCTGACCATGTAGAGGAACTTCAACTTGTTTTTGGCATATTCCATGTTGAGAAGTCATTCAAGAAGTTGAAGAAGCACACGTTTTGCTAGCATGATGTTGTTTTGCTTAGCTTTGTAGTATCTGGAGATAGAATCTAAGTTGATGTAGAGAAGGTTAGGGTTATCTTAGAGTGGCCGACCCCAAAGAATGTCATCTAGGTAAAGAACCTCCATGGAATCGACTTATTTTATAAGTGATTCATTAGCAAACAATACTGTTAAACTTGGGTTGACCCACTTGGTTTGACCTAACTCCTCCATAATTATGGTTTAAGTCACCCCTTTGACCCTTATTGATAGTAACCTCGATTTGATGTAATTAACCCAATCGGTCCAACTTTGTTCCTTTAAGAAACCATTGTTTTTTTCTAGGTTAAAATATACTATTTTCTCTCGTACTTTCTAGAAAATACACTAATTTTCTATAACAAATGTAGATTAAATAAAAACGAAAAAGATAAGTTGTAAAAAAACTCTCAGCTTTCAATTCTTAAGGATATAGGTAATTTTTATTAATTTATAAATAAATATGAATTACATATTTTTGTTGACCTTGGTTCAATTCCCGTCTGACCTCGATCGACCCTCTCAACCCTTAATCCCTTCTCACTCTGGAGTCAACCTTCCGATTTGAATTTGACAACATTGTTAGAAACTTCAATACCATAGTAGTCCCCTTGACCGAGCTGACTAAGATAGGAGATGGACTCTACTAGAATGATCAGGCCTTTAAAAGTTTTCAAGAGGTTAGAGAGAAGTTGACCTTAGTCTTTTACTTAACCATTCCTGACTTTGAGAAACCCTTTAAATTAGAATGTAATACCTCAAGCATAGGAATTGGTGTCATCCTAAAGTAAGAAAGGTGACCCATGGCTTATCATTGTGAACAACTAAATAATGCCACCCTAAACTATTCAATATACAAGAAAGAGCTTTACTCCTTATTCTAAGCTCTTATAGTTTTGTAGCATTACTTATTGGTGAGAGAGTTTGTGATCTATACGAACCATAAGTCCTTAAATTATCTTAGTAACTAGAGTAGGTGCTCAAGGAGGTAAGCTAAGTGGCTTGAATTTATGGAAGCATTCTCTTTTATGGTAACAACATGATATTCATTATATTATTAATAGTTCCATTTCTCATCATACATATTGTCTTAATATACATACATAAATAAACTTTTCATTTTAGACCTCTAATTTTCATAAGTTAAAGTTCAAATCTATATTTACATTTACAAAATTTTGTAGATGATTGAGACTCTATGGAAGCCAATGGACTCTCGGGCGCTATTGCTACCACAGGTATGTATTGCATTATTGTCAAATATGATAAATACCATATTTACTTGTTTTTGTATGTTTATAGATTAAACTCACTACTCATTAATATCATTCATTAGACTTGTATATTGATACGGTAATAATAATACAGCTAAGGACTTCTATGAATCTTCAAGGTATCAATTATTACATCTTGTTTCTAATATGACATGTCAATTTTTGTGGTGCTCGATTATTTCAACATAAGACATCCTAAATGTATTGTTTAAAAGGATGCATTGTTCTACCAATGGTTTCAACCCTACCTGCTCATCCCCTCCCCCGAACTCCTTGAACCTTTTGATGCACAAAACAGTCTTGAAAGACATTTTATACAACACATTTGATTGTACAACCATATTTTTTATTTATTTCCATGGGTGTTCATATGGACAAAAGCATACTAGCTAGGAACCATGGAATTTACACATTTTCCTGCCTAATGTTTTATATATCACAAGATCATTAGTCCCTTACCTGATACATAAGAAAGGTTGAGGTTTCTACATATACATATGTATGATAAAGACTATGAAATTGAAAATCGTATCCATGAAGATCTATCATTGAGTATGGAGATTGTTGAAAAACTAACTTCAATTTTGAATTCTCACAACCTTTTGTCCATCGAGTCTAACAATCGTCTACACTTGATTATAATGAAGAGTATTGACTAATCAGTCATGAATAACTTGTTGGTAAACGTTAATATTCTCTTCCAATAGCTTTTCAAGTCCCAATTATAATAGTTAGAGGTAAAGAAATAAGCAACTTAAAATTATCACAACATCATCATATAATCACATTTTGAAGACCTCAATAACATTGATGATACTATTGGTTATTATGACCCCTTCAATACTCATTACTGTTGCCATATGGAGCATATGGACGGGATGTGAACATTAGATCAATAAATGGCAACATTGTAGCATGTTGCAAATTTTATGCATATAATGCGCAAGTAATAATATACAAATGTTAAATGTATTTATATTTCACCTTATAAGTTGTGACATCAAACATTTGAAATCTTTTATTTTTAGATACGTGAACATAAACAATCTCTCTTCTTAGAGGCGATCAATTCTTAAAACATAATGCTTAGTGGACAATATTGTCAAAATTGAAATTCAAAGGCTAAGATAGTTATGTCATAACCAAGAAACAATTCATTGAAAGTTTTACCAAGGACTGTAAGATTCCTTTATTGATAGAGAAACTGATGCAAGTGATTTTTCTTTAAAAAAAAATTGTTTTCTCTAATTATGTTATGTAAACCTAAGATTAACAAAATATAAATACCATATAGGGAATGTTAGTCAAAGAATTATATTTCCTTCCTCATTTATTGGAAGTCCACATGATATGTGTCAAAAATATCAAGAAGAAATGACTTTAGTTTAGCAATTCAAAAGACCAAATTCATTCATTACTATCACATGCAGTCCATCTTTGCTTGAGATTCAACATATATTAATCTTGAGACAAATGGAACAAAATTGATTGGATATACTTTCACTTCTTCCACTCATGGTATAAGCAATTCAAGAAGGATAATGTTAAAAAATGTATGCTAAGAAAGGTAATTGCTTATTTTTATGTCATTGAATTTAAAAAAGATGCCTACCACATGTGCATATGCTGCTCATTTTAGACTGCAATGACAAACTAAATACACCAGATGATTATGATATTGTCGTCAAAGTTAAAATTTCAGATCAACGAGAAGAACCCTAACTTTTTCCTATCATTCCTAAGCATATAATTCATGTTCCATATATAGTATATAATGCATTCATGTTGCATATGAAATAAGGACCCTATAAGTGTTTTTTCCCTAAACCATTTGCAAATGCTGCTTCTCAAGGGAACAACTCTTACCCATTATATAAGTGAAGAAATAATGACAATGTCCCACTACCTAATTGTCCTAATGTTAATATTGGCAATAGTTAGGTCATCCATTCCAATACTTAGTTGCTTCTCAAGTATGAATATCGCATTAATGTGGAGGTTTATGCAAGTGACAATGTTAATTACTTACATAAGTACATCCATAAGGGTTTAGATAAAATTTTCATGGAGGCACATATTGGATCTAATAATGATGAAATCCAGTAATTCATTGATGTACGTTGAATATGTGTGCCTAAGGCTATATGGAGATTGATGAAATTTGCAATGAATTGGATATATTCTTATGTTATGAGATTACAAATGCATCTTTTTAACATGTGTATACTCACCTTCTAGGACAACCAATTTGTAAGTTCTGTTTTGTCTATTAACCCAGTTCTTTAAACAATGTTTATGGAATTCTTTTGTACAAATTGTATGCATTTAGTGGCAATACACTATCCATATAATGAATTTCCATAGTATTACAAAGGACCAAATTCTACATGATAATGGAGAAGTAGGAATATAAAGGTTATTGGAAGAATTTATATTATTCACCTAATGGACTTTGAGCAATTTTACTTATGTGTTTTGCTTAATCATGATCGTTATCTTACTTTGCTCAACTATCTCTTAACATATAATGGGATAACATAGGATACATTTTAAAAGACTACAAAGAGTAGACATCTTCTTGAGGCAAATGATAGCATATAGTAATACTTAGTTGAAATAACATCTTTCCAAATGCCATTGGCCCTTGGGAGATTAGTTACAACTATTTTGGTATATTGTTAACCCATTGTTGTTGATTGTTATGAATTTCACCAAAGTATGTTGTAGGATTACACTTCATCTTCATCTATATCTCTTATTCATAAAATATTAGGTATCCTTAAGGTATTGCTCATACACAATAAGAAAAGTTTATTAGATTATGACTTCTTACGTTTGTAGAACAATTTAGAAGACTATAACAACATATTAGGGATTATTGAAGATGAGTTGTCAATTCCTATAATTGATGATGATATAAATGTATCTTCTTGCTTAAATAGTGAATAAGGTATGTAGTTGATTCGATAAAGTCTAATATTAAGCAAGATGAACATGCCATATTTCTTGTAGATGGTTCAAATGGAAATGGGAAAACATATTTTTATCGTACTATTTTGGCATTTATTCGAAGTGTGGGTCAGATCACATTAGCTATAATAACTTATGCAATTGTCATAACTATAATACCTAAAGCTAGAATAGCTTACTTGAGATTCAAGATTCCCTTAAACCTAATACAACTTCCATTTGTTCAATAAGCAAACAATTTGGATTAGCTAAAACTATTGAAGATTTGCAAAGCCATTTTTGTAGGTTGAAGCTTCTATGGCTAATAGGTTGCTTTTGAAGCTCTTGATAGAATATTAAG
The DNA here is from genome assembly GCA_024138005.1 of Lumnitzera racemosa. Lineage (NCBI taxonomy): Eukaryota > Viridiplantae > Streptophyta > Magnoliopsida > Myrtales > Combretaceae > Lumnitzera > Lumnitzera racemosa. Next base: position 26,267,472 of record JAMXBC010000011.1, read on the forward strand.
AGATATCATGGAAGTTGATTTATCATTTGCTAGAAAAATTACAATATTGAGAGGAGATTTCAAACTAGTTCTTCCCATGGTCAGAAAAGGGACAAAGCATCAAATGATAAATATATGCTTAAACAAATCATTTTTGTGGAAAAGCATACGTATTTCGCGTTTAATCTAAAATATGAGATATATCAATGATAAAGTTTTCCTGAATTTCATCTTGAGGGTTGGGGATGAAGTCAAATGTACAAGAAATGATGACTTCATACATAGAATATTAATAATAAGCGTATCGTGGATGGGTGAACAATCAATCCAAGACCTAATTAATGCAACCTTTAACTATTTTATGAGTTGTGCAATTCTACGCCTTATAAAAACAAAGGTTGACAAGTTAAATGATAGAATCATTTAATCATTTTTAGGGAAGGCCTATACCTATTTCTCATTTAATTTAGTTTTGATGATATGGGAAATTTGTACTAGCAAGAATATGTAAATTCTATCTCTTCGGGTAAAATGCCTTCTAATTAGGCTGCAAGCATCGAGCAAGTGCACTTAGTTAAGTTATAATATAGATTAAAATGAACGTGATTCCGAGTGTTGTTCCCATAGTGAATTGTGAGTCCCATGGTTTTACGTAGTTATTATGAGTTAATAATTTAAGGCATATATAAGAAGTCAACTGATTAGGGTAAGATTTCACGTGTGAGTTCTAAGAGTTAGACAATAGCACATTGTGAGCTCAGAATAGTGAAATATAATAAAATAATAGAATTATAGCTAAAAAAAAGATAATTTTACTAAATTACATTATATTATATTTTACCCCACATAAATGTGTAAAATAAGTAACGAAAAAAAAAGCAAACATTATAAATAAACTATTTAGATACAAAATAATATATAGATATAATATGTATACCCCGGTATAGTTATTATATATATTTATAGGAAATGCTTAAAACACCTTAAAATAAGTATAATTAACCAAATAATTGGGGGAAAATTATAAAAAATTTCTTAAAAAATCACAAAACACTACATTTACCTATGTTGAGGCATAGACAACTTAGTAACCAATCGTTGAATGGTTTGTTAGCTTTAAGACACATAGCATGCAAGATTTTGGAGGTTTAAAGACCTTTAAGAGAGAGAAAATAAACATTCCACACTATGCACACCTAGAAAATTCCACCAAAAACTCTTTGCATCTTCTTAAGGATATGAAGAATTTTGGAAAAATTGGATGAAGGAATGGGAGCAAGTAGACAATTCTAGAAAAATTTGAGAAGCAGAAGTGCGTAAACATAGCTAATTCAAGGAACCTATGTATGGGGGATATTTGGAACCAAACCACCATCACGACTTAATAGTGGTAGCCACACCTAGCTTGGCTGACAACTAAGGAGTGGTTGTTGGTGGCCAAATGACCACCATTTCGGTGGGTCCACATTTATACTCGATTTTTCATAAATTTATAAAAGTATTAATTTAGCTTTGAAAATTATGAAAAAAAAGACATATTTGGACATATTTATATATATAATTTTAAAGAAAAATATCAGATTATAAAATTTGTAAATAGATATAAGATCTCCTTAAGAACTCATGCAAAATCGAGTAAATTTCAAAATTATTTTAAATAACCCAATCATTGTTGTTTTAAAACAAAAAAAAATTCTAGAACTTCTCTATATTGCAAGTTTGGATCCTATGAAAAGATTTTAGCCAAAAATATTTCCATAATTTTTAGTGATTTTTTAGCCTCTAAATTTGATTAAAAAAATGTTATTTTCGAACATTTTATACAATTAAATCTAAAGAAACCTAAGTTTTCGAGCTTGTTGGTGTTATATAGTGCTAAGGTAAGTGATTTGGAGTTTGTTAGATTGAACGGAAGTTGAGGTATACACAAGCCAATGGTTATGGCTTATGTGCATTAAGGTATGGATATGTAGATTTTGAAGATTAAGTGTTATGGTGAGTATGGGCATGATGAACCTATTGTATAATTATGTTTTATCATGCTTGTAAAGTGAAATAGGATAATGGGGCGATTTGCTTGGAGTAAACTAGTAAAATGAGTTTGTTTAGAGAATTCTTTAGATGATTGAACTAATAGAACGGGGACTTAATTCTTGGTTCAACTAAGGAATCAGAAAGCTAGCCAGTAATAGGATCTTAATTATAACTATGTTGGAGCCTTCTTTGAAAAGTTATTTGGTAAAAGAAATGTGGTTATATAGACTCTGAAGACATGTTTGGAAGCATAGCGGATGAAAGAATTCTAACTCTAAATATGTTAGGGCTTCGTTTAGGAAGTCATTTGGTGAAAGAATTGTGATTGTAATGATTTCAGAGACTTGACCAGAGGGTTGGATGGTTTAGAAGGCTTAGGTGAAATCACTTGGAAGACATATTCATAGGGTTGGTCTGTAAAGAGGGAACCTAATCTCTAGTTTAGAGAGTTGAATGGAAAGTTGGATACTAAGAGGGACTTATCTATACACCCATCATAAACTTGTTTGGGAAGTTTTTGGTAAGAGGAATGCAATTGAAATGGCTGCGAGGACTTCATCAAGGATTGAATAGTATGGAATGCTCAGAGAAAATGACTTAAGAAGCTTGTTCAGATAGGAGAGTTGAGTAAGCAGTATAATTGGGATAATATAGAGACTTAGATGGAAGGTTACTAATCTATAGACACACATCCAGAGACTTCATCAAAAGGTTTCGAGACCAAAACTTAATACTAGGTAAGCTTTTAGAATCTTGTTTAAAGGCTTTAATAACAAGTTGAAACTCAATATCAACCTGACATGACTTTCTAAAGATAAGTCTTAACCACACTTAAACTATTTACATGAATTCATTTACCTTATATTAAGTAAAACTAAAGTTATTGTATTGAATATTTAAGGGAAAATTAAAGCGGACGAAATTAACCATCAGGACTGTCAAGTGTTACATGTCTAGGTAAGTGGGATTAGTGCCTTACTACAATTTGAAGTATTATTAAGGATATTTGGAAACCTTAGTATATGTCTTGGTTAATGCCTGTATGTTTGCAATGTGTATGCTTGAATAACATCTTGCTCTTTGAAATGCTAGATTTTATGTATTGGTTATGATGTTACTAGATTGAATTGTTTGAAATTGCTTGGTTACCTCCATAAAGCAGTCTAACTAAAGCTTAGCTTAACTTCTAATTGAACTTGCATCACAACCCACTAAGGGAAACAATTAGGTTTCTTGGGCCAAATACGAAGCCTTTGATAAGGATAGCAGAATGGTCCTTTCCCTACTCTTACTTGAACTAAGTGACAGAAAAGGAGGTTACGGTAAGGTTACGGTCTGTATTCAAAGGTAATTTCAAGCAGAATGTGTTTCTCCATTACACAAAGGCATCAAACTCCTCAAAACTTGGATTAAAGTGGGTGTAATCTTTTTGATCTCATGATGATCGGTAACGGGAATTAGGCTACCAGACCATTGACCCATAACCGAGCTTGAGGACTAAAGGGACTGTCAAGACGAATCCTTCTGTTCTAGCCAACTCATACGGAGGCCGAGTATCTCTTTATCAATCCCTTTAGCTTGTCGAGCTAAATGACCATCTATTTCTTGCATGTTGTGTATCGAGAAGTGGAAGGTCGATATAACAGCTCATCTTCATTCTCATACATGCTTGGCCAACTACTTACTTAGTCGCACTTTTATCGAGATGCCAAGAGAAAAAGTCTAGATTGATCAAGCCACCCATGCTCAAACAAGCAAGTTGTCCATACTTTTTGTCCATATCTTCCAATAACATCACTAATACAATATCACTACCTGCACAGTATCATGTGTAGAATCCGTTGCACCTATGATTATTTTCCTTATATATTCATTTTTATCTTTTTATATCTTATACATTACTTCCATAAGAAATGTCCTTTTAGTCGTTTCCCTTTTAGGCAAGTTACCCTAACTTATGGGTATAAATATCCCTGTACTTATAGTTGTAACAATTAGAATTAGATTATCCTTAATACACTTGAATATTTTCTTCCTTGCGTAAACACTACTTATTTAGTTTTGGCATCACTCTTATCCTAACCCTCGAGCAAGGTTAAGTGGTGAGTAACCTTACTAGAATAATTTATACATCATATCGAAGTGTGCCATGAGTCCTTAAAAGTTTTATTGGTACGTCATATCCTTCAGAGCTATTTGTAGGTTTTTGCTTACCCTTTATTCGCATTTGTCCTTTCATACATACCCCATCACTTTTCTTTTTAACTTTCTACAAGCTCGGACCCATTTAGCAACCGGCCTTGTCTGTTCTTGGTCATGGTTCGGATCAATCGGTTAATGTCATGCAATGACATTTACTTGAACATGCATTACATCTAATTAACCTTACTTAAAAACCTTGGTTGCTTAGTATTAGATGTGTGCTATTGTCTCTATCTCACTTACTGAGTAAGTTTTCGCTCGTTTTCCTATAGTTGCTTTGTAAGTTTCCTAACATCCCAGCAGTTACACCGATACTTCTCTAAGTTCCAAAATTATAGAGAATGGGTTTAGGGAGTGAGATTCATGACCAATTAGTTAGATTCCTATATTGTTTGCTAACTTTACTAACCTTTAGAAAAACTAATAGGGTCTCCTTAGGTGACCTTCTGGTTTTCAACTATTATTGCCAGTATTATTTTTTGTAAACCGTGGACTTTTATAAATCCTTATTATGTCGTTTTTCTGGAGTTGTTTATAAAACTTGTTTTCTTCTCAAGTGTTTGTACCACATATTCTCTTTCAAAAGTTATTTTAGAAAATAGCATTACAGGTTGATATAAAATAGGCATTGAATTGGATGACTCAAAATTATAGAGTGGTAAAAGCCTAGTGTAAACTATACCTATATTAGTGGCTAAAGTGGCTAGCTTTTAGCTTAGGTCGGTTTATACAGTGGGGCTGTTATAACTCCCTAGTTGGAGGCGTAACAAGAACCATGTGGTAAGAACCTAAATTAATAGCAATTTACCCTAGATATCCAATTATCTAATTTTACAATATAGGGATAATTGTGATTAATAAAGATGATTGAATAAGGAACAATAAAATAAATAAGAACAAAATTAAAATAAAACAAGTATGGATCAATTAAAAGGAATAACTTATAATCCTTAGTAAATTATTGTTATTTACTCACAAGTTCTATGTAACTATTCAATCTTAATTATTTCATGGACTATGGAGATGCTTAATCTTAATCTTATTCTTATGGAATTTAGACTCTAAATTGGCCCAACTCACATCTTTAGCCTCTTCCTAATCCTACGACTTTGTCTACTCGAATCATTTCTAAATAGAGTGTTGTAGGATCGCATTAAGAACTAGGATCCTGCTATTAGGTTAGTCACTCTTGGTTATCTTAATTCGGAGAAATTCAGTACCTAATCTCTTAGCATTCCCGATCCCTTATAATTGCACTTATTCATTCAATTGCAAGACTTGCGTCTCTAAGCAAACTCATACATCAATTTAGCAACTTGGGCAAATACAATCAATGACAATAAGATTGGTGTTATTAGATCATCAAAGAGTAAAATTATACATAGAATAATAAATTGTTGTAAGAAGAAATAGATTTCAATAACAATTTGCTAAGAATATCAAAAGAATGACATAAATTAAAGAAAGGAAGAAGTAATTTCTGAAATCCCCAATACTAGTTTAGCTTGTAACTCTACCTAAGGGAGCTTTCTTTTAAAACCTAAGCCGAAGAGTCTATTTATAAGGAGTGGGGCTACGTTTATAAAGAGAACTTAACAAAAATAGAAGATTCGCTTGTCATAGAATGTATGTGCTAAAGGTACACGACTATAGAATATGGGCGTGTACTTACACTTCACGTGAATCTAGAAAATTGATGAAATTGCAAGACAATGGAACATAAGTGGGGACTATGGCCGTGATCCCAGACCGTACTCTTCATTGGGCCTCATTTTTTGCTCGATTCTCATCCACTTCAATCCTTGATCAATGCTTATGTCCAAATTAAGTTTGAAATTGTGATAAAAATCTTTAAAATTCATCAAATACCTTTTGAATCCTTCAAAATGAAAATTAAACCGATTAAACTCAAAATATCATAAAATTAACCAAATTAACATTCAAAATAGCATGAAATAACTACAAAAAATATATGTTAAATTCTCATTATCAAATACCTTTACACTTAAGCTTTTGCTTGTTCTTAAGCAAAATAATGAAAATTAAAGTAAAAATATCTTTAGGACAAAATGATTATAACCAATCTTAGAATATTAACTTCATAATTTATTTAGAATATTTGCATAATAATAACTTCAAGAATTTATTGAATTTCAATGATCAATCTAAATACCTCAGAGTCAGCCACATCACTTAAGCAAAAATTAAACTAGAGAATAAGGCAAACATAAATTAATCAAGACAAAATTATATAGATTTTTATCATCTGATTGTCCCTCTATTTCTTTCAATTTTATTGGGAGGTTTGTTAATTCAAATTGATTTTCTTATTGAGGTTTTATTAGCATTGGGAAAGTACTTTTCTTACTAAGGGACTAAAGCCAAAGCTTACTAATTTAGGTTATTTAATTGTTTTGGTAGTTGTCAGTGGAAGCCGATCCTTACTAACTTTTTATCATCCGATTATTCCTCTATTCCTTTCAATTTTTATTGGGAGGCTTGTTAATTCAAATTCATTTTCTTATTGAGGCTTTATTAGCATTGGGAAAGTACTTTTCTTACTAAGGGACTGAAGCCGAACCTTACTAATTTAGGTTATTTAATTGTTTTGGTAGTTGTCAGCGGGAGGCCGATCCTTACTAACTTTAATTAATTTTACTTTTGTAATTGGTAGCAAGAAAGAGTTTTACGCTTTTGAGGAACCAAGATCGATCCTTACTAATGTTTAATGATTACTTTATCAATTCAATTCAATTATTCAATTTGTATGCGACTTTCAAAGGACAAATCTCCTTTGTTTATCTAATCTAAAAATTTTGAAAAATAGGTATGGATACTATTCTATAGAATCAAAGAAATCAAAATAACTAATCCATAACCTATTCATATCTATCATAACCCCGAGTCTAAGTTTAAGCTTACATGACGGGAAACTCTGAATGCTAAAGATTTAATCACTTAAATTTAGAAAAGCACTCTAAATTAATAAAGGATATTTGGCAAATTGGAAAAAAAAATTATGCTTGCCTAATATATATAAGGTATGTAAATTTCTAAGATTTTAAAGAAAAATTGTCAAAAAGCTTAAGTGAGTCTCTAAAAATATTAACATACATAATCTAACCTTCCTTCTACACTTAAGTTGGACATTATCCTCAATGAACATAATACAATTGCAAATCAAAATTCAAGTGGGAGAAAAATAATAATTAAAATAATAAAGGAAACAAAGCTAAGACTTCTATGGTTTTTGGCACTGATTCTGAAAAATGTGAAGTCTGAAGTTGAGTTTTATTAACCAATTATGCATATGAAGTTTTCTTAGCATTAAAAACAAACTAACTAAGAGAAGAAAAGAAAAAGTTAAACTGAATAAATTAAAATAAAATTACTACTAATTTAAGTATTAAAGGGTTAGTACCCAACAAACTTACAAAATATAAAATTAAAAATAGTTATCTAAAAACTACAATAGGGAACAAGTTAAAAGTACAGTCATCCAAAATAAAAATCAAATCGATTCTTTTAGAAACATAAAAATGCAAGAAAAGTTCATTCTTCATTTTCATTGTCATCCTCTTCCTCAATTTCATACTCTCCCTCTAACTCCTCATTTAAGTCAGGCTTTAGCTTAGGAGGTGGTGATGGTGGTTGCATCTGTATGTGCGCTATGATCGCCTCCTGTCTCTTCAGAAGATGAGCCATGTCATTGTTGTGAAGATGAGGATGTAGCCTTACTAGCTAGCTCAGGTAGAATTTCAGGTCATGGAGGGAGTTGCATTACCTTAATTACGTCACATGGGATAGGAACAGGAGGACCAATGATTGCATATGCGGTACATTACAAAAGCTAAGAAAATTTATCACTAGGCGAGTTATAAAGAGACCTGCAAAAAACATACTTAGAATGCCCATCAATGGCTTGGTTCCAAGGAACCAAACTATCCGAATTGCTAAGTCGATGGGTCGTCTGTTAGTGATGCTATGCAGATACAATATATCTCTTTCATTCACAACCCCTTAGCTATTTCCTTTACCCATAAATACCTTAGTCAACACATAATGGATCAATCTCAAAGCAGGATCAGTTAAATTGGAGACTTTTGACTTCCCTAGGTATAAGCTCTGGTACCTCCTCCAGTCAAATCACTCCACACAAATGATTCGGGAACTCCCTAAGGTAATGTATAAGGTAATTCCACATACTCCTGCATCATGATATAATCAACTGAATATAATCCCATATGGATGGCTATATCATCAATCAACATGCTTACTTCATGACCAAAACATTGAAAATGGATTGTGTTTTGCTTACCTAAGAGAGATTATCGATGCCTAACCTAAAGGTATCGAGGAGTTCTAAGGTTAGCTCTTTATATACCGACTCGTTGATGGTCAGTAGTTGGTCCCATCCTCCAAACTTAACCAATTGTTTGATTTTGGCTTCATAGTCCGCTTGGTCTAATGCCTTCCAATTCAGGTATGTAGTCAAGTAAAACTCCTTTTTTGATAAATGGGAGTATCTTAACTATTACCATGAGAGGCAAAATTGCAAGATCGGATGCATAGGGATTAGGTTTAAGTTCTTATGACATGTATGCTTTTCTCTCATCATTTTCTACATGCAAAAAGAAAGAGGAATTCAATTGTAATTAAACAAAATGGAACAATTCATGTTATAATAACTAAATCAAGAATCCAATGAAACTTAAATGTCATTTCAAGTCTATTGCTAATTTTGCTAATCTAAGCAACATAGCCAAAAATTGAATTAGCAAAAAAATTATATAGTATAATGCTAATTGACTACGTCATGAATTAAAGTAATTCTAGAATTATTTCAAGATCAAATCCTATTTCTATGCATAGTTTCTATTGGCATAAGTATTAGCATTTAGCATATACAAATTTATGAAACTTTGCTCAATATAAGAAATTCTTGAAATAGCATCGTAACATATATTGAAATGTTAACTTCTCAAGACATAGGTTAATGAAATTAATAGGTTAATGAGACACTAATTTTCAATCTTTAAATAAAACCTATAATTTCATACTCTTAGTTTGCAATGAACATTAGCATTCAACATACAATCAATTGAAAATTTATTCTTCACAATTCAATTGTGTAATTATTAACAACAAATTTGCTAATTCTAGCATGAATTTAGGATACGTGTTAAAATAAATCCATATCAAAAGATTCTAAGAATTCATTGATTTTCTAATTACACAAGAATTTCAAATAAAAAAGTTTCTAAATTTTAATCATGAATTGTGTACATCATCCTACAAGAATGATATCCACATCAATTTCCATCACTTTAGTTCACTTTCTCTCGTTTTCCTTAACTTTCTCTCACTTTCCCGTTTACAATCCTTAACAAGCATGCATTTTTTATGGAGTTTCTAGTAAATGATGAACGAAAAGCATATTTCATCACATAAATTTTCCTAAATCACTCTTGGAAATCGAGATCTCTATACATGCATTCAAGGATGTTCTTCATGAAACTCTCATCAAAAATCAAATTTTCATGCAATCTAACTACAAAGCTAAGAAAATAACTAAAGAAAGATGATGCATGTACCTTAATTTCGTAGTGTGCAATGTTGGATTATCAAATTTTGTGAAGATTTAGAGAGTAAGTAGTGAGATAAATGGGAGAAGATAGGAGTTTAAAGAGAGAGCGTATGTTTTAGAATAGATTTTAAATATTTGTCCCATGGTCTTTGAATTTGTATCAAACTGTAGGTACGGTCCATGACTATATAGTGCGGCTGTGGTCCATGTTGTTTTATTTCTTTTGCGTACCTGGCGCGACCACAAGTGAGGTTTATGGGTGTGGTCGTTACCTATGGTTCTCTCATCTACAAATTATTTTGAAAATTCTCTTTGCAACAATTATGTAAGGAACATAGGCTAAGTCTACAAGCATGGACTTTGGTCAAGTTCTTGCTTCAATTGTTGGAATTGTGCAAAATTAACTCCCTTGACTTAATTCTTGCAATTGCCTTAACAAATTCAATATTAGAATGAATTGAAGCATAAAAAAAGATCAAGTAACACTTTCAATTGGATGATAACTTAAATTTTACTATTGCTTAAGTAAATCAATAATTATCTTTAGATGAAATCAGATCATTCAAAGTAAGGCAAGATTAAATATTCAAAATTCGATACTTGAATTAACTCATGACAAAATAACAAAATAAGTGACAGGCTAAAAAAAATTGAAATTGAAATAAACCAAACCAAACTTGGGTTGTGTCTCAAGGAGTGTTGTTGTTTTACATTGTTGACTTGATGGTTGAATCCTTCCCTTTACATAGTTCCCTAGTTAATATCTGCACACTTAATCGGTTAAAAAGCATGATAATAAAGAAAACACCAAAGGAAGCAATAGAGAAGATTGATTACAAATATGTTAAAACAATTGGAAATTAGGGAATTTTCTAATTCTAACTAAGTTACTCTTTTAGTTTCCTAATAACGACGCTAAAAACTTAATTATGTTGTAAGCGTTAGGTAAGTATACTTGGTTAAGTTATATTATAAATTAAAATGAACGTGAGTTTGAGTATCAATCTTATAGGGAATCATGTGTTTAAGAACTTAAATTAATAATAATTTAACCTAAAGTATCCCATTATCTAACTTTACAATATAGGAATAATTGTAATTAATAAAGATGATTGAATAGGGAACGATAATCTAATTAAGAACAATAAAATAAATAAGAACAAGACTAAATAAAGAAAATTAAAATAAAACAAGTGTGAATCAATTAAAAGGAATAACGTAATCCTTAGTTAATTGGTGTTATTTAATCCTTAATTCTATGCAACCATTAAATTTCAATTATTCCTTGGACTGTGGAGATGCTTAACCCCATTCCTATGGAATTTGAACTCTGAATTGGCTAGATTCGCGTCTCTATAATCTTCTTAATCTTGGAACTCTCTTTACTTAAATTGCTTCTAAATAGAGCGTTGTAGGATCGCATTAAGAACTTAGATCTCACTATTAGGTTCGCCACCTTGGTTACTCTAATTTGGAGAAATTCATTACTTAAACTCTTAGCATACTGAATCCCTTCTAATTACACTTGTCCATTCAACTGCAGGACTCGCACATTTATAAAAAACTCATATATCAATTTAGAAATCTAAGTAAATATTAATTGATGGCAATAAGATCTATGTAATTAGATCATCAAAGAATAAAATCATAGGTAGAATAATAAATTGTTGCAAGAAGAACTAGATTTCAATAACAATTTACTAAGAATATCAAAAGAATGGCATGAATTAAAAAAAAAGAAGAAGCAATTTGAGAAATACCCAACACAATTTTAGCCTACAACTCTAGCAAGGGGGGGCTCTCTTTTAAAACCTAAGCTAATAGGGATCAAAGACCAATTATATGTTCTCAAGCCAGAAGGCTCTCTCAGATGGTTTGTCAAGCTATTCGAGGTGAATTAAGTGCCAATGAGCAGTGCTTGCCTTAGTCTGATTTGTCGAGCTACTTTGCTTTCCATGTCATCTAAAGTATTACTGAGGTGACCAGCCGACGTGCTGAACCAAACCCTTCGCTATGCATTAGTTCGAGCACCAAATTTGAATACAGCAATCTTCATGGTGCTAAGGCTAAGTTGACAATTGTCAAGAGTAGACCATCTGAGGTTGACTCGATTGTGAGGCATCCTGAGCTAGCCCCAGTCTTGCCCCAACAATCAAGGTACTAAACTTCTGACTCTGAATTTACTTGAACAAAGGCTTACCCCTGCTCAGCTCACTATACTATCAGAATCACAGAGTAAAACACACGTCTGCTGTCCTTTCTAACAGCCATACTACATTTGTTGCACACGATTTTGTATTTTCCTTGTAAATTATTTTCCTTCTTTTTAGCAAATAAGGATCCATTTTCTTAATTTTGTATAACGTAGAACTTACCCTAACATGGTACTATAAATAATCAAATGATATAATTGCTACAAGAAGAACATATACAGAAGAATACATTGAACTTTTTACCCGTTCTTGAGCTAAGTGTTCTCGAGCTAAGTGTTCTCTTGCTTACTCTTGAGCCACTCTTATCTAGTTCATTCGAGCGTGGACTAATAACAAATGACCACTGGCTATATTTGTGCATCATATTAAGTGTGACCTGAGCTTGTGTAAGGCATTAGTGTGTTATATCAGTCATCGGTGCATGATACTCCCTGCTTACCTTCGACTATCATTTACTCTTTAGGTTATCTTGTGGCTTGGACTCACTCCTTTGGTTACGTATGGTATTGGGTTCATGTGTTGATTACGAATTCGTACCACTTCATACCAACCTATTCTGCTGATGTGAGAAGTTTCCATAGCTTGCTGTTATTCTATTGCTAATTCATCAAGAACTTCAGTACGATTGTGGCCCCACTCACCAAACTTTCAAAGAAGAATATCGAATTTAGATGGAGTGAGAAAGAGAGGAGGAGTTTTGAGGATGTGAAGAAAAAGCTAACTACAGCCCTCGTCTTAACTCTGTCGAGCTTCGATAAGGTATTTGAAGTAAAGTGTAATACGTTTGGACTAGGCATAGGTGCTGTGCTGATGCAAGAAGGTTAACCTATTGCTTACTTTAGTAAGAAACTTTAAGGAGCCACACTCAACTACTCCGTCTACAATAAGGAGTTCTACTCCTTAATCCGAGCCCTAATGGTATGCCAATACTATCAGCTGCCCAAGGAATTTGTGATCTATAACGATCATGAATCCTTGAGATATCTAAAGAGCTAACTGAAATTGTCTCAGAGACAAGCTAAGTGGGTTGAATTCATGGAAGGTTTTTCTTATGTCGTAAAATACAAGAACGAAAAGAAAAATGTAATAGCTGATACCCTATCGAGACGACATACCCTCCTAACCGAGCTATAGACAAGGTTACTAGGTTTTTCTACCATCAAGAATTTGTATGCTGAGGACCCATACTTTAGTCATATCTACGCTCGTTGTGAGAAAGGATGGATATTAAATGATTATCACAAAGAGGATGGATACTTATTCAGGAAGAGAAGGCTATGTATTCCAACTTGTTTCACTCAAGAACTGCTAGTTCACGAAACTCTTGGAGGGGGATTGATAGGACACTTTGGCCAACATCGAACTTATGAGGTATTATCCTCCAAATTCTTTTAGCCAAGGATGAATAGAGATGTCCAATCTATGCTGGAAAAGTATGTGAACTCTTGAAAAGCAAAGAGTTGAGTCAAGGTAGGATACTACCAACCTTTGACAATCTTGACCAAACCGTGGTTTGAGCTGAGTATGAATTTCATGTTAGGATTGCTAAGGACATCCTAAGGGAAGGACTCCATCATGGTGGTTGTGGAACGATTTAGCAAGATGGCACATTTCGTACCCTGTTCCAAAACTAATGATGCTTCGGCTATCTTTTTTCTTTTCTTAAAAGAAGTAATCAAGTTACACGGAATTCCTAAGACCATTGTTTCAGATCGAGACCCTAAGTTCATGAGCTACTTTTAGAGAACGTTATGGAGGTGAATGAGAACCAAGCTGTTGTACAGCACGTCCTACTGCCTACAGACTGATGGATAGACTGAAGTTATCAACAGAATTGTGGGAACTTTGCTACAGGTTGCTATCAGATGAAACATGGCAAATTGGGATCTGTACTTACTAATCATCAAGTTCACATACAACAAGACCACCTATAGTGTAACAAGCATGTCTTTATTCGAGGTTGCTTATGAGTTTGACCCTAAGCTTCCATTAAACCAAGTACCCCAATCGATACTTGATGATGACCTGCTAACCGTTGAGAGAGTTAAGGCCATCAAAGCCGTGTACCAGAAGGTTGTAGAGTAACTAGGTCAAGCTAATATTAAGCTTGAGAAGCGAAGCCGAAGATGGAGGAAGAGAGAATTTCAACCAGGTGATTTGGTCTGGATACACTTCAGCAAGGAACGATTCTCAAACTTGAGAAAGAGCAAGTTGTCTCTTAGGGCCAATGGATCTTTGAAAGTGCTTGAAAAGATCAACCCTAATGCTTATAGGATTGAATTACTTGAAGTATATGGGGTCTTGGACTCCTTTAACATTGCCAACCTCCAACCTTATACTCCTGAAGACGAGTAACCTAGAACTAAACTAGATTTAATCCTAAATCTCAAACAACCCTAAGGGGACGATAGAGATCAAGGATCGATTATACACTCTTGAGCTTGAGGGCTCTCTCAGGTGGTTCATCGAGCTGTCCAAGGTAAGTTAAGCACCGGGGAGTGTGCATTAGTCATCGAGGTAAGTTAAGCACCGAGGTGATTAGCTGACGTGCCGAATCGAACTCTTTGCTATGCATTAGTCCGAGTACTAAATCTGAATGCAGCAATCTCCATGGTGCCAAGGCCAAGTTGACAACTGTCAAGAGCAGACCATCTAAGGCCCACTTAATTGTAAGCCACCTTAAGCTAACCCCAGTCTTGCCTCAGCAATCAGGGTGGTGAACTTCTGATGTCAAATATACTTGAACAAAGGCCTACCCCTATTTGGCTCACTATACTGTTAGAATTGTAGAGTCAAACACGTGCGTGTTATCCTTTTTAACAATCGTATTGTCCTTTTTGACAGAGGATATTCACTGCGCATGATTTCGTATTTTCCCTATAAATTATTTTCCTTCTTTTTAGTAAATAAGGATCCATTTTTGTAATTTTCTATAACGTAGAAATTACCCTAACAGGGTACTATAAATAATCACGTAATGTAATTACTGCAAGAAGAACATATATAGAAGAATACATTAAACTTTTTATCCTCTCTTGAGCTAAGTGTCCTATTACTTACTCTTGAGCTACTTTTATCTAGTCTATTTGCGCGTGAACTAGTTGCGAGTGACCTCTGGCTATACTTGTACGTCATATCAAGTGTGACATGATCTCGAATGAGGCGTTGGTACATTATATCCATTGTTGATGCATGAGAATCCCTACTCACCTTCGACTATTATTTACTCTTCAGGCCATCTTACGGCTTAGACCCATCCCTTTGGTTACGCGTGATATTAGGTTCGTGTATTCATCCACGGATCCGTACCATAAGCCTAATAGTCTATTTATAAGGAGTGAGGTGAGGTTTTTAAAGAGAACGTAGCAAAAATAGAATATGTCATTGGATGTCCATGTCCTAGGTACATGGCTATAGAGTATCGTTGTGTACTTACACTTTGCATGAAATTTTGAAAATTGATGAAATTGCAAGACAAATGGAACATAGGTAGGGACTACAGCTGTAATCCCTGACCATAGTCTTCATTGGGCCTCATGCTTTGCTTAATTCTCGTTTGCTTCAATTCTTGATTAATGCTCGTGTCCAAATTAAGTTTGAAAATGTGATAAAAACCTTTTAAATTCATCAAATGCCTCTCAAAGTCCTTGAAAATGAAAATTAAATTGATTAAGCAATTTCATAAAATTAACTAAATTAAATTCAAAATAACATGAAATAATTGTAGAAAATGTATGCTAAATTCTCGTTATGACCTTCACCCATATTAACCCTTAAAAAGGGAGACTGGATCATGCATTTACAAAACTTAGAACCTAAGGTGGTGGTATCAATTGATTTGCATTGACTTTTTAAGGAATGTAATCTAAGTTGAGGTTTTGCTCAGCCAATCAAAGGGATTAGGAGTTTTTATTCTGGAAATCTCTTTGAAAACCACTTGCAACTTACATACCCCATTTGATATGATAAGAAAACAGTTTATAGTAAGGGTAATATTACAGTTTATACCTCAATTTTCTCAATTTTTGCAATTATACATCTAAAGTTTCAACTTATGTAATTATACACCCAATTAAAGATTTAGATATCATGGTCTACACTTCAATTAATTTTAATTCACATCTTAGTCCAATCAGCACGATTTGCTAAAGGGATGGTTACCTATAGCCTTAAGGGGTTCATGCAATTCCTATAGAGTTGTAGACTGCTGCTAATAGGTCACATAACTTGCATTTTTTAAGTGGGTCGCAACTTACAGTTTTGCAAAGAGTAGTCAACTGCTATCTATGGAAGGTCAGGTAAGCTCCCTAAGGTTGGAGGTAGCCATCCTGATGGCTAATCGTACTAAATGGATTAATGATATGAATTTGAGTTAATTGAAATATAAATAGTGATAATTAAATCTTCAATTGAGTATATAACTAGACAAGTTGAAACTTTAGGTATATAATTGTAAAAAGTGGTAAAATTAAGATGTAAATCATAACATTGACTCGTTTCTAGTATGTTTGAATTTTGCTTTAACAGTTAATGAAGTCGAAGGCCGAGGGTTAAAGAACACATAATGTAAGTGTCTATCTTTTCGAACATATGCATGGACAACTCTGCATAGCCTTTTCGAGAGGGGTTTTAAAGGAATCAATGAAAGTGTTAATAAAAAAAGGGTAAAATATATAGAGCAGAAAGCATATATACACAGAACATTGTCTATAAAAGTGAATAATTGTAATAAAGGAAATATTGCCTCATGAATTATGCATTCACATTTTTTGTTATCACATACGTACCTATCTATTTTTGGTTTTTTTTTTTTTAACTTAAATAGAGCTTTTCCTTATAATTATTGTTACGTCAAATCTCAATAACATTAAGACTACATTGACAAAGGGGTTTAAGAAGAGGCATATTAATCTCCACTAGGTACATGTAATTCACATTTTATATTATTGTACAAATAATAAGAATTTCACTTTAAAAAAAAATTCACAAAATTTAACATATAATAAAGCATCGATGTTCCAAATTTAAGAATTTTGTACTACTATAAGCCTTAAAGATACTTGGTTTGATTGTTTAGAAATTTCTACTACATGTCTACATAGTCACCCCATACTACTACTTGTACAGTAATTGTTTCTTTTGAATATATTCTTCTTTTATAAGCCTTTACGGATAAAAGAAATGCAAAGAATAACGCATGATTTAACTCTTTTATAGAAAATCACTTAAGGATCTATAGTTTTGATTGGGGATGCTCTATCGAAGTTGATAAAATGAACCTTCAATAAGATGATTATATGAGAGATTACAAAATCCAGACAACATATCCAATTTGAGAAGAATGATAAGCCTAATTAGGATATCAAGCTTTACTGTTACTATAGTAAAATCACATCTTAAACATTTCATTTTGTTCCAACAAAATTTTGATTTACTTTTGTAAATTCAAGGCTTACATTTGTATCCATTTTCATCTTATTAAGGTTTCAAATTGTTATTATTATTTTTTTAAAATTTCATAAGTATCATATCTTTATTTGATTTTTCATATGTAGTTTTTTAGCATAAAAAAGTTTCATTAATGAAGTGATGCATAAGGAGGTTAATAACGTAATGACTAAATAATATTTGTTTATATAGTGATGCTTCATGCTATGTATCGAGTTCCCTTAATTAATGTTTTCTTCATTGTTTAGTAGGAAAATGAGACCTTCTAGAAAGATGCAACTTAACATTTGAATAGCAAAATTTTATGTACTTTAACAAAAATATTCATAACATTACCGTTATCATTTTTCTTCTATTCTTTGCGGTTTCCAGTATATTACTAGTATTGTTTTTCCTTCTTTCTTTCTTTTTTTTTTTAGTTTAATAGAATTCCAAATCATTTATACCTTTTTTTTCCTTATATCACTCCATTTAATTTTTGCACAAATGACATAGATGCATCAATTGCTTATCACATATTAACCAAATTTCCTCTTTCTCCTCATATTATGCTATATTATTTCATTTAATTTTATGGGTGCTTATGCTTATTTCATATGGATTTAACCTTTTTATTTGAAAACCAAATTTTTTAACGGGACACATTAGAACTCTCGTAAAATCATTTTACTCTTAACTTAATTTATTTACTCTAGTTTGTTATTATTTATTTAAAAATGGAGCAATGAAAAGGATCCTAAAACATCTTTTTTTGAGATATAAAGATTTAAACGTTAAACTTCAAACATAAGAGAATAAGTATACATAAAATAAATGTAAGGAGTATATTTATAATTTACGCAGTCTTATTCAATAGATGTATTATTACTTAGAGTTTGAAGAAAATAAAAGTGAATGAATTTCCTAAATATTTCCTATTGTATCATTTCTTGTGCATGAATCCCGGTCAACTAATAATATCATTAATGGTAAAAAAATAATAATAATAATATCACGCTATGCTACCATGATATCAATGACACACAAACATGAATCCGTGATATTTTTCTTATTTGTTTTTATTTATTTAAGAATATTAAATTGATTTGACACATTAGTCAAGACATTATCCACGTCGTTTGGCACCAGCAAATACAAATGTACGAGCATATACCGAACAGCTTGGCCTCGGATCCTACGATTAACCCTGATTAAGATCTAACTCAACCCTAGTTATTCTGTCCTTCATTAAGATTTCTCCACGTATAATAATCTAACGGCCAAGACTAAACCTCAGCAGATGTTAACTCATTCCAACCCCTATTTAAACTCACTTGTAAATATCACCAAACCCGCACATCTTCTCAAGGTAAACCCTATCTATTTTCTCGAAAACACAGGAAAAACCTCATGGCAAACCCTAGGGTCTTCTTTGACATGGCGATCGGCGGCCAACCTGCTGGCCGGATCATAATGGAACTCTATGCTGATACCACTCCTCGCACCGCTGAGAACTTCCGTGCTCTCTGCACTGGTGAGAAAGGTGTTGGGCGCTCTGGCAAGCCGCTCCACTACAAGGGATCAACCTTCCACCGTGTGATCCCTGGATTCATGTGTCAAGGAGGTGATTTCACTGCCGGAAATGGTACAGGTGGTGAATCTATCTACGGAGCAAAATTCGCCGACGAGAACTTCATCAAGAAGCACACCGGTCCTGGTGTTCTCTCCATGGCTAATGCTGGGCCTGGAACAAACGGCTCACAGTTCTTCATCTGTACGGCCAAGACTGAGTGGCTGGATGGAAAGCACGTGGTGTTTGGACAGATTGTGGAGGGAATGGATGTTGTGAAGGGGATTGAGAAAGTCGGATCCAGCTCCGGCAGGACCTCAAAGCCGGTTGTGATCGCTGATTGTGGTCAGCTTTAGATCTAGGGTTAGGGTTAGCGTTTCAAAGACCGGTGGGGGTGGTGGTGGTGGATCTGTTGTGTCTAGGTTTTAATTTGGTTGTGTGTTTAGGGTTATGAGGGACTTTTAATTCCGCTTTTATTTTATTTTTCTCTTCTTATCTTAATGTTATGATGGTGGATAATATTGTGTCCATGATAGTTATGGGGGCCATGTGATGTGTCCAGTTGAGCTACTGCTACCTTTTTAACTATTTGAGAAATAAATGAGGATGTTAGAGAGTCATTATGATGGTGATGATCATCATATATCGTACTCTTGTGAATTCTGGTTTTCTGTCCCTTTATTCCTCTTTTTAAAAGAACTTATATTAGTCTGTTCTGTAATGCTTTGCGTGGACTTGACATTAAATAAATTTAATTTTTTAAAAATGGTTTGTGGCTACATTAATTCAACTATATACATTTTCTAATGCCATATTAGTTACGTGATAAGCCCCTTTGGTCTGGAACGTTGATATTACGTTGCAATATGTGATGTTGAATCTAATAGCAGTGCATACGCAAGATGTACTTCGAAAATAAATATGATGAAAATAAATCATCGAGACATTTTCCCTCTGGGAAGGGGAGTGGGAGGAGATGATTTAGGAGATTTTTTTTTTTTTTTTTTTGGGCTATCATCTTTTTCAGAATAATATATAATAGGTTAAAATATATTTAAATATTATCTTAAAAGATATGTTTTAAGATATCTTCTTCTTTTTTTCCTTTTTTTTTTTTTTTGTCAATACCGCTCTTAGCCAATTCTCTTTCTCTCACAAAGGATTTAAATGCGATCTTTCAATAGTCTTGCATACATAATATTATATATTTGTCTCCTACTATACTCTTTTACTTGTCTTATGGTCTTGAGATCATAAAATAGATTTCTTTGTTATATACCTTTACTCTGAGTTTCCAAGAACTTTCCAGGTTTCATGGTTTAAATCGGAGTAATGCTGAGTCACTTGACCTCAATCAGACGAAGATAATGTTAAATAAATATGAAAGGAGTGATGGTAATTAGCCGCATTTGAGACGTGAAAAGAGGTTTTTGGGCTTTAATGTTATGGGCTTGTGGAACTTAGTGTGGAAAGGTTTAAATTTTAGAATGGTGGAACCTTATAGGCACGAGTATCATCTTAAGAGGAATGGTGGGAAGGATTATTAATGAAGGAATTTCCAGGATGTAACCGTTTATGGACCAAAATTGTATATTGTTCCTTGGAGTCTTTTCCTGCCCTATCATATCAAGCCGATATTTCACGCTATTTATTTCTAGGTTTTGAAAGCCCTGCACTCCAGGAAGATTGTACGGCCGCTTTAAGGTAGAAGAATAGTTTCTCACGTTTTATACACTTGATTTCTTTAAATAAAATTTCACCGGTTTCATTTTTATACCTTTAATACTCTCATAGGCATCCATTAAAACATTCCTTTTTCCATGATATATTTTTAGTACCTTTAAAAATGAAGCTAGAACCTAGAACCTAGAATCGGTCTATTGAATTGGGAATTGGAAACGGTTTCTGGAATCGGATCTTGCTATGGAAATCACTGGTATATAGTTGCTTGGTCGTTCTACCTCCTCATATCATGAAACCAGCAATTCCATAATCGATTCTATTAATATCGTTGTTAACTCCTTTTATATTTTTATATGCCATATTAATATATTAAATAATTTTATTCTTAAAAAAACTGATAGTTTCTTACGGAACTTCTTTAATAATTTTTTTAAAGCCTTTGTAGGAACTGATATAAATATTCAACGAATAGTTGCTTCACCGAGCAACTTGAATTCGCCAAGCAACTCCAAAATTCACTTTATCATTGGAGAAATGCTACACGTGTGACTTTGCTTGAGAAATTGTGCTTCGTAAGACGCGTTGAGGATGCTTTAATAAAACCTAAAATTATAGAAAAGGAAAAAAAGAGAAGAAAACAAGATGCAACATGCTCTACACACACATTCATTCCTATAAATTCACACATGCTTGCATAATTTTACACTACCACAAAAACAAAAAAGCACACGTATATGCATGAACACGCGCACATAATAATATGCTTCAGTCTCTCAAAGTAATTAGTGCCTTTTTGTGGTTTTAAAATTCTTGACACATGAAACAATATGAAGTTTAAAAGGGAGATGAAGACAGGAACTCTTATAACATTTTCTTCATTTCTTTATACAATAATTCTAAACCTTTTAAAATACATGAATCTTTTTTTGAGAAAAACATGAATTGTAATCATACTTACTAACGGTTTGAGTTTAAAATGAGCTATTATCTATTACGTAAGCTCCCGATAACTTTTACTTGCAATAAGTTATTTTCTACTTAAGCGGACTTTAGTGCTACAATTTGTTTGAAATTTATATAATTTAAGAAAGATTTGACTAATATCAAAGTTCACATAAATAGTTATATTAGAGCTAATAGTTATCAGATAGTTCATTATAGATTGAGATTATCAAGAATTGTTATATAGGATGTAATATATATGTTTAATTTGGATAAACTTATATGATGTTGTAGGGGGACAAGTATCCCATCTACTCATAGGATAGAAGAAATGATGTAACAAAGTTACTTTGCACTAGAACGAGATAAAATATACTCAACATTATTGACATTTTATCTTTAGGCAATGAATGTGCAACGCAAGGAATGTGGACAAATTTGTTCTGAAAAGATAATAAAAGTGGGGTGGGATGCGGTTGGTGGTGGTGGTGTGGAAATAAAATCAAACGTAACCCCAATGTAACGAAATAGTGTTGAGGAATCAATCCCAATCTGTCATTTTTGCATATTTCGAACAGCGGATTTTGGCTAGTTCAGGTTGGGTCGAGACCCATGCTTAGCTTAGTTTGATCAGTGAAGTGGATGACATGGCATATGCTTTCAAATTTAAAGAAAATGGGTCTACACCCAGGTCTTATAATACTAATTTTAGGATAAATCCATCAAAAGTCTCTTATTTAGTGTAAAAATTCAATCGATGCTCCTATATTATAGATCAACTATTAAATGCTCTATGTTTATATTGAAATTCAATCAAGTCATTAATGTCTAAATATTTGTACAGGCAAATCACAGGATACCGCTTGAAAAATTTTAAAATTGTATTAATTTCCTACTTTTTTTAAAAATCAGGACTCATTGAAATAGTTATTGAAATACTTTTTTTATAAGAAAATATAGATAACACTCTTAAATTTTTATCGAGATATGAATTTATTAGATAAATTTTTGTATTTTGTAAATTTATTATTTTAAATTTTGATAAATTAGTAAATAACTTTTAGAAATTCTAAACGACTCTTCTAAACTTTCACCTTGATGTAGAAATAGTATTTGGATTTATCAAAATGTACTTTAAGATTTTCTAAACTTTAACTATGACGTGAGTTCTTTTAACTAAAAATGGAAATATTTTTTATATTATCAATTTATCAAAGTTTAAAAGGGTAATTTGAATATTTAAAAGTGTAAGAGGTGAATTAGTTTAGAGGAGTTATTTACAATTTCTTTTATATATATATATATATATGTTGCTGTCTATGTGTATTTTCTTGCTAACATGGATAATTTAATTAATAGATTTAACAAATGTTAAAAAAGGAAAAAAAAATAGACAATAAAAGGTAGGATATATTGCAGGAAAACTAAAAAATGGAGGATTTTTTAAAAGAAAAAATCTATGTGGCTACACATTAGTTTGGTCGCGCTCTTCCTTCCCCTCCTATTCGTATTTGATCCTCAAATTCCCATTTCAGTTCCATAGTAAGAATGGGAATAAGAAGATTTGTTCCGCAAATGTCTCAGTCTCATGCCTTTAGACGTCCTTTCTTTTCTTTTCTTCCTTTTTCTTTTTTATGGAATGAGATTGAAAAGAAAGGGGTCGTTTCCTCTTTTCTGATTGATAAGTTTGCTATCTCTCTCTTTTCACTTCCTGTAATGAAAGTAAGAAACTATTGATGAAGAGCAACAAAGAAGATTTTCATTATTAATGAATTCAGCAACATCCACCTCTTAACTCAAATCTCATTATTTATTACCTACTATGCCTGAGTTATCAAGCTTAGATGTTAATCTATACTTTTTTCTTTACAAATCGGACTTCTCACTTTTTTTTTTCTTTGTTTCTTTTTACATTTGTCCATTAGTTATTTTAATTTAATTTTCCATATCAGTACCAAAATAAACACAGCTAGTCGACACATAAAGAAACTGGATCTTGTAACTATTTTAGGGGTTTAGGTACTAACTTTTAAAAAAGTGGGGTTCATACAATTTTAGAAATTTTTAAGAGATGTCCATATCATTAATCCTATTTATGTAATATAATTCTTTTATGTAGATGATTATATCATGTGAAATATTAAAATACAATTTTTTTTAACTGTTATACACAATTTTAAAGAAATACGGAATCGAACCTAGTCCATTCCATTTAAAAGATTAATATTTATGTCATTAAATTATAATAATTTTATATATTAAAATAGTAATTTAATTGATATGATTGGATACATAAAGTACACATATGATTTAAAATAAATGATTAAATTTAATTTTGGTAGAAAATTTAAAACTTAAACCACTTAAGTAAAACATAGAAAACTTAATGCTATTGATAAATGTAAATCGTAGGTTGGGGACTTAAAATCATGTTTTATAAAAATGTGAATCTATCTTTTTGTACTTATTTGTAGTATTGTAAATTTTATGGTCATATCTAAGTGATACTTACCAACTTTTTGTTACTTATCAACATTTTATAACCTATTAATATTTTGTAATTTGTGGTATAATATATTTTTTGAATATGTTATAAAACATTATGTGTTTTTAAGACTTATTTTTTAAGACACCGTAGGTGATTAGGGTGTAGTAGCTTTCAAAACTTCAGATGTTTATAGATTTACAAGATGTATCTTGAAGAAGTATATTTAAGAAAGTTAAAATAAAGCCAAATTTTATGGTAAAGATGTACTTTTGAATATGAATATGGAAATGAAAATTAAAATAAGAAAGATGCTTCTGCTTTTTCACTTTAGGCGATGAGGACGCTTTTGTTTTTGTAACTCCATCATTGACGGGAAGTGGAGATCCCGAATCGTGAGGGATTTTATTAAATCCTTTTCCAGTCTCAATACTTGGCACGTGTAGTCGCTGTGACCACGCCTTAGTTAGATATTTGGCGCGGCGTAGCGCTTTGTATTTTGTTTGTAGTGTCTATCACAATTCGCCACATAATTGGGGAAAATAGAAAATTTATGGATACTCAATATGAACTATAAATAAATAGTAATTATTTTTCATGGTAGTGATACTGAGTGGTTTCTAGAAAAAATTACTACATACATAATATTTTGTTAATACTGTTACCAAAAATGTTGTATGTATATAAACTTGGTATGTATTAACCCGTAAAATGATTAGTGTATTTCGTTCTATTTCAACAACCTGTAAACATTAGAGTACGTAAAATTAGATCAACCAAGTGCCGTAGGTTGTGTATATGATATCACCCACTCCGAAAAGTGAAAAAAATCTGTACAAATATACAGATTTTATTATTTCACAATAGGGACGAAGGTATATAAAAATTAATTCCAGAGGGTGGTGTTGCGTGTGAAATCTTGCCTTTCGCCCTTTTTCTATTATGCATACCTACATTGTTTTCTTTTCGTTTTTTTTTTTCCTCTTCTTCTTTTTCTACCAGTGATAACTTTAATTTTGTATCTTTATCATTTTGCAATTACATCCTTTTTTTTTTTCTTTTTTCTTTAAAGTCATATATCTTGATAAGGATTAATGATAATATTATTAAACTATAAGGTTTTAACTTCCTATATATACCATAGTTTTTTTTTTTTTAACACCATTTCACTTTTTATACTTATATTACTGTTTTTTAGTTGTATAAAAACTAATTAAATCTAGATATCATTAGATTCTTTTTGTGCTTCCTAATACACTCTTTTTCTTTTTTTGCCCCCTCTTCTATAGTAAAGTAATGTTTCTAGTAAGGAGTTGGGGGAAGAAAAAAACATAGCGAAAAATGAAAGAGAATATGAAAATATAACTAAAAAGGATAACACAAGTATGCAAAGTAAATAAGTATAAAAACTTAGCATATATATTTTTGTTTCAACCCTTTATGAAATTGTCCATGTAACGTGGATGTTGTTGCCAATGGGCATGGGATGGCTGTAGGCGGTTAGTTGTCCAAGGGATGGTAGGCGAAGACGGTTAAATGATTGTCTGTTCATTGTCATTTATCGATTAGTGCCGTTTGTCCTGCATTCACAGTCCTTCTAAGCATATAAGCAACGCATTTGTCTGGATTCTGTATCCAAACATAGATATGCCTGTGTTCTGGCGGATTTCATATCCCTTGAATGGAACTTGACACCGACGCATTTACTTTCGTATCAAGCTTACCCTTTGTGTAGATAAAGGTGATAGTAATGAGCTACGGCCTTCCATTGTTTCGTTTTACCCCACTTCCATAAGACCTTTTGTTCAATTGACACATTTCCCCCATGCAAGATAGATTATCAATGCTCAAGTTCAATGAAAAGCGAACAAAATTAAGCTCAAAGTTTACGGAAATTTTATGGGAACGAATTAGATAAAATTCTTTATTCAATATTTAGTTTGTAATTTTAACTTGATGATAGGATAAAATAAAGATCTAAAAGATTGGAGAAAATGTTTAAAATTTATCTTATCTAAAATATTATATAAAAGTGAACTTCAATGGACAAAAAACACAAGTAATGAGGATATATACGTAATTAAATAAATATTAGATAAAATTTAAAATTTTCAATAAATAAATAATAATATAAAAATATAATTAAATAAATATAAGCAAATACATGTACAATAAAAAAATACTTAATAATATTTATTGTGAAAAATAAAAAAGTATGAAACAAAGTTATTAATAATATTTTAAAGACTAAGTCTTATGTTGAAGGAGAAAAACTTATTTGGGCTTTTATAATTATCCATAGAAGAAGCTTTAATGGCATTTTAACTCATGATTTCTTATTATATAGATAATAATACCAATCATCGGTTGATTACTTCATTAATGTTATAGGTGGGAAGAGGAAATTCCCCTAAAAATCTTAATCAACCTTGTTGGAAAAAAAAAATAGTTCTTATTATTCTAGGGGCAAGTGATTGAATAATGTGAGTAAAATAATATTTCGTAAACTGTTGAGTTCAATATTCATAGTGTCAACATAGATATAAATGGACAAAACACTAAATTAAATGCAAATAAACATGGCTATTATTTTAATCAATAATAATCATGAAAATTTAAAAATAATAATGATTGTGGTAGATGTAAATGATATTATATATAAAAGTAATTATTTTCAATGTAAAGAGTAAGTTAAGATAATTAATTTTTATATCCCTAGTAATATAACATATTTTAAAATTACAAATAGTAAATAATTTGAAATATTGATATTATAAAAAAGCGATATAAGAAAATAGGAGAAGAAATTGAAGGTTACTCTCTTTTGCTAAGAGGGACAGGGGCAAGTTATTCCATGCATAGGGCTAGGAAGATACGCTTGAGAAAAGTGCCTTCTTAAAAAATATAATTTAAGAAGAAGGTGCATTTCAAAAGAGTGCTTTCTTCATGATATCCTAAAGAAAAAGGATAGGAGGCACCTTCTTCATGAATTATACTTCTAAAAAAAAGAAGGCTTTTCTCAAGCGCACCTTCATTGTCCCGCAATTATATACCCCTTCCATGATCATTTAATAGATGCGATTCCAAAACAAACACTCTCCTCTCTCTTTTCCTTTCGTCTAAGTTACACAGATCTTGTAACTCTAATATCCTTTACTAATTTTTTTGCAAAATTTTCATTGAAAATTTGAGGTAAACAACTCTGTACTTTGATTATATCAATTTTTTATACGAATCATTGAAAGTTATGCAAATGACACAAAATCTACCTTAGGTTTTGATGTCTTTGCATATGTGTGATTTCATCATTTTGATTTTTTCTTTTCATGTGTAAATGTTAGTATTACAATGCATATTTGCACGATTTGCTTGTAAATTGTACATTGGCACTAGTCATAGTAGAATTGAAATTTGAGTGTGTAGCACTTTGTACATCATATGTTCGATGAAATGCCTCTTAGAGAAATGTTTAAATAAGGTTAAGGTAATGGCATAAGGATGAAACACATTGTGCACAAACCATACTGTGCTAATTGATATTTTCCTCTTGATGTGCATAGGTTAGAAATGGTAAGCACAGTGAAATTTATGGTTTATACCGATAGAAATACTATGAGAGGAAATTTGAGATCGGAGTACAATCAAGACTCGATGAAAATATTGAAAGTGAGAATGAATGGGAACTTCTCTAAACTGTTGCAAAGGGTTTGCTAGTGTGTTGGATTGATGCTAATACTACAGGATTGAGATTTTGTATAGACATCTAAACGCTAATTCGGGAGTTGTGTCCTATTCCTTCATTGTTATCAAGGATGACGATAATATTGAAAACTTCTTTGAGATGGTAAAAGCATTTAGGCAAACCTACATTCACTACTTGTATGTGAAGACTGGTGAAGTGGAAGAAGCCCCCTTAGTGCAGGTAGCACATGTACCACTTGCTGAGTTCAGCAAGCTGGTTGCATATGAATATGAGCCACTACTCATGTTTGCCCTTACGTGGGATGATGATACCAAGTAATTGGATTGGTATTTCAAAAGGAAGTTTCACACGACCATGTGGTTTAACATATGGGAGACTTAGTTGACAAAGAAGACGATAATGATGATGGCAGTTATAAGCAGATGAAGATGAAGAGGATAATGATGATAATGGTGACGAGGATACTGAAACCAAGATATCTCCTGCACATCCATCCTAAAATGTTTCATGGACATCCTCACGCCTTGGGCTTAAGCTCAATGGAGCCTATCTTAGCACTGAGTCATCTTTTGAAGGTTCAGACAATCGAATCAGCTGTTAAGGATGCGATTCTATTCTTTAACAAGCATGGAGATGATGTCTATGTACCATTTGAGAGAGACGTTAACTAGGAGCTCAGTAACTTACATGCTGGTGAAGACCTTTGCATAAGTATGAGATTCAGTATTAAGGATGAACTTATAACATCTGTGAATCACTACTACGTTAATCATCATATGGAATTCAAATCGATGGAATCTAAAATAAGAAAGTATTCTATTGTGGTATTAGGCACGAGGATAGATGCAAGTGGAAACTAAGGGTATGTAAGAAGAAGTTAGAGGTATGTTTGTGATAACAAGGTTAGTAAGACCTCATATATGTGTAAATCCAATCGTAAGTTAAGACCATACACAGTTAGATTCTAATACGATGGCAAGGGAGTTTCTTAATATCATTAGATAAGATCCCGATATAAAAATTTCTTAATTGTACAGTATTATCAACAAACAATTGAGGTATACGGTGACTAACAAAGGATGTGGGCTGGTAAGATAAAAGCTATAGAAGTCGTTTATGGTAACTGGGAGAGATCATAGGACAATCTTCCAAGACTCCTTAATGCCATATAGATGAGTAATCTTACGACGATGGTTGGGTGGACGTATAAGGATGAGAGGCCTTAGTTGATAGCAGCGATGAGGCTAACCAGATCATGACACTATAGGGCCATTCGATGCCCTAACAGCTATCAACTGTCCTAACGTAAGGAGCGTGTCAAGCTTTCCATTAAATTCCTTTAAAACTTCACCATTACAGATGCAACTTTATCCTTCCTTTACACTACTAACTTCATGTCGAGTTCTATTTCGTTTTTCTTAATTTATTTTATAATAAGCTTAGCTTACTTAATTTAAGTTACTTGACAAAAAATTAAGTTATAAAAAATGTCTTTAAAAAATTTCTAGAAAAATTGTAGCTACTAACCAGTTACACTAGTCACAAGTGAAATTAAGGTTTTGGGTAGCCACTAGTTTATAAATATTCTAAAAATGATTAAAAAAAATTAAACTAGAAAAATTAAGCTCGAAGGCTAATCCTATCAAGACTAGGTCACAATGTAAAGATAAAAAAAAAATAATAGATTTTATTTTTTATAATTTTTCTAAAAGTGCTAAGATATGTACAGATATGCAAAAAATGTAACTAAAATGAAATTTTTATGACCCTTTTATTGCAATTTTTCAATGAATTTTTTAAAATTTTTTTATGGTTATCTCAGAGGTATCTACACACTTGTTAATTTGGATCAAATCAATGTAGTTCTTTTAAAAAACTTTAGTGTTTTGTTTTATTTTAATTTCTAAAGACCAATCAAGTTTATGTTTTTAATTTATTTGATTTTTTCAAAGAAAATTCTAAAAGGGCATTAATTCTCAAGTATTTTTATAGAAAAATCTCTACAACATTCTAGTTTTTTTTTTATTTTTATTTCTAAAAAAAATAATTTTTCTAAATGAGAAGTCCTAGAAAAACAATAAAAAAAACTAATACTAAAAAAATTTCCTCACCTACATATATTTCATCTTTTTATACTTTAAAACAATTACTAAAATAGATCAAGACAAATAATAATAATAATAATAATCAAAGCCGAACCTAAATTAATGTTGTGCGATTGAAGGAGGTGTTTAGTGTGTACTGGAGCTGCTACGCGAGGATGAATTGTCGATGGCTGTCGTGTGCAGTTGTAGGGCATTGTTAGTGCGGTGTAGCAGTGTAAGCTCTAAAGCCAAGCCAAGTAACTGTAGGGTTGAACTTAGAACCCAAGGTTTAGGGCGATCGGTTAAAGGATCCGATCAAACCCAAATTATAAACTATTGAGAGGAATATTAGTAAAACTGACCCCGTAAACTTGAATTTAAGAAAATAAGTAATAAAATAATAGACTATAAAATTTTCAAATTTTAAGCATAATAGGTATTAATTATCGAAAATGCGAAAAGTGTAATGAAATAACTAATAAATTACTAGAGATAAATTATATGTATACTAAAAATTTTAGAATGACCAAAATAATATTTAGGAATGTTCACGTGTACCTCACATGTATTTACGTGTAGATAAAAATACGCGTAATTACCTAAATTAACCTAAAACTAAGCAAATAATTAAAGAAAAATACAAAATAATTATAGAAAAATTAGAAAAAATCAGAAGAGGATAAGCTGCAACAAGATTAGGTCGTGGTCAGCAAGAAAAAAAAAATAACCAATAAGAATTTGACAAACAAAAAGCCAAAAATCAAGGAATTGAGGCAAAATCCCATCAAATTAATGCACCTTAATTTCTACAATTATCTACAAATAGGGGAAAAAAAATTCCAGAAATCATTTGGTCAGTTTAGGATCAGAGAAAAATCAAAACACTGAAAAAATCGAGAGAAAATCCAAAAAAAAAAGAAAGAAAACTGTGCAGATTAGGCAAGTAAGCTAAACCCACCACTCACCACCACTTGGGATCGAACCACCACCACCACCCTATACTAGAACCAGCGCCTGGACCGGCCGACAACCTTGGACCGGGCTTGGATGGCCAGAAAGCTTTGGACCGGTTAGTCTCTTCAATGACCCGATTTTGAATAATTTTGTAAAATTAGTTATTTTACCCAGGAAATTATGAAACTTGTTATTCTGAGGTTTTATTGTATGTAGATTAAGGGAAAAATAGTGATTTAGTTTAATTAAATCTGTAATTATAGGGTCCCTAACAAATTGCTCAAAACCGAGCATGACTAAACTAGAAAATAAATATGCTTAGAGGTGTAGTTTGGAGTTCAAAAATTTTCTGTAGGATGCTCATATGATATAGAACAGTGCTATGAAGCTATATTTTTAAAATTAATTTTTGAATTAGCCTTATAATGATGGAAAAATTGGGTGATTTAGGGTTAATTAGGTGATTAGGATGTTAATTTCTGATTAGGATATTAATTATATGTTTAAAGATGTTAATTTCTGAAGTGGAATCCTAATCCTAACCTTTAGGTATTAAGTATGGTTAATTAGGGAAATTAAGTAAGTAATATAAGAAATTAGTAATATGTGATATTGTAAATTAATAAATCTAAAAAAATAGAGTTATTTAGATAATAATATAATAGAAATCATAAAAATAATAAATTTGAAAATAATAAATAATCTTAAGAAAAAGTCTCAAAATGTAAGATTTTACACATCGGGAATAAATCCAATACCGCGATTAGGGTTAGCGTGTACCAAATAGATTAAAATACCAAATTACGACCCAATAGGATATTTGGACACTCGAGCTTAATGTGATTAATTTCACATTAGGATTCGAGCATATTTTAGGCTTAGAAATCAAAGTTTAAAACCTCATTTAGGATTTGGACACAAAAATAGAGTACACGAATCATTAGGACGTAATGGGAATACACGAAAAAAAATGAATTAAAATATAACTTAAAATATGAAACCGTAAATTTTAAGTACTAAAAAGACCTATTTGTATTATAGGACATCCAGAGATAAAATCGGCTTGCGATTAAGGGATCAAGCGATCGAGCAAATCCAAGTAAGTTGGGTTATTGCTTATTGTAATAGAGTACTAATTTTGTAGTACTAAGAGACTTAGGCTTGTATATGATTGTGATTGTAAATAGTTTACGCATGTGTTTGATGTATCTGGATTCGTGTTGAATTTGTATTGTGAGTGATTTTCTGACTGATTGAATTGGTATGAAATTGTTTGAACACCCTAAACGGAATTTAATATCAGTCAACCCCGAATAATAAATAATGTCATACATTGCAACCCGTTAGGGGATTATAGGATTCTCCAACCAAATATCGACCCCTTCGAAAGGGATAGCGCAGGATTGCAAAATGGTCCTTTCTTCATCCTTAGTCGAACTAAGTGACAGGAGAGGAGGTCGCGGCGAGGGTGAAGTCAATGGTTCGAAGGTAGTCATGGGAGGAGCGAGGTCTCCATTGCACAAGCCTGGGTTTGGTTGTGAGCTGCTGCATAACATCGAACTCCTTAACCCGGATTGGAGCGGGTGAAATTTCTTTGATTTCACAACGGACCGGATTACATTGTGCGATGACACTTGATTATTGCATTGCATAAAAATAATTGTCTGATGACCCTATTTGTGATTGTATGCATTCATGAGTCTCTAATTCAACTTACTGGGCTGTAGTTGCTCATACCCTTATAGATCTTTTTGCAGGTTCTGATTTCTGAACACTCAAAGCACTATGCCGCCCTACAATTACCCAGAGGTTAGTCTGTTGGAAGCTAGGGGTGTGAGGATCAAGTTACTTAGTATAGTGTTTAACTAGAGTGACCATGTAGTTAAGAATGAAAGACTGGTAGTTATTCTGTAATCTAGTAAACTGTTCTATTATGTAAAACTTCCTGGGAAGCTTTATGGACATATATATATATATATATATATATAATATTGTACATGTTATTAGAAATTTACACTATTTATCATAATTGTAGTTTAATTGTTAATCGGGCTGTTTACTTCAAAGCGAGGAGTCGTCGATGCCTTGTGTAGGTCATGTCTATGGTAGGTACTGTGAGGCCAGTTACTATCATAGAATGGTTTACACGGCGGGACTGTTGCGACTCTACGACTTTGGGGCGTAACAGTAGTATTCAGGTTAAGCTGCTGGTTTAGGTTGAGCAATTGGCATATACGGATGATGAAGGGTATTGGGGATTAGTCATCGGTGTTAATCAAAGTCACAGTTGCTGTTGGTGAAGCTACATGTGAGGAGTGCTCAGTGCTGTTAATGATGGAGCAGTGGCTTACATGTTTGTGGGAGGCTATAATTAGAGTAGTTGTGGCATTAGTTAATGATTAGTGGTTAGGTTTGTGGCTAAAGTTTATTACTCTTTATAAGTGACAGTAGTGTGCGCAAGTGGCTTCGATTGTACTAAAGGGGGCTAGTCGGTGCTGAAGGAGGATGAGGACGACGTCACTATAAGACCCACAATTAACTACCCAAAATTTGACTCATAGAATTGAGGGCGATCGATTTAAAGATCCGATGAAGCTTAAATTATCAAATAAAGTTAGAAATATTAATAAAAGTGATCCGGTAAGTTTGAACTTAAGAAAATAAGCAATGAAATAAAAGAACATAAAATTTCCAAATTTTAAGTATATAACTCATTATTTAACGAAAATGCATTCCAATAATTAACGAATTGCTAAAAATAAATTATATGTATACTAAAAATCATAGAATGACCTAAATAATAATTATGAATATTTATTTGTACTATATATGAATTTATATATAGATAGAAATACATGTAATTACTTAAAATACGTGAATGTGCTAAAATAATGATAAATAATTAAAAAAATTTCATAATTAATTAAGAAAAAATCAATAAAAATCATAAGAAATGAGGAAAAATCTAAAATCGAGGCGTGACAATTTGGAATTGAAAAAACAAAAACAACCATAAAATGCAACAAATAGAAAGTGAAAAAAAGAATAGATAAGACAATTGTCTTGTTTAATTAATGCACAATAATTATCTAACACTTTATAAATAAAGAAAATTTCAGAAGCTCATTTGTTAGTTTGGAGAGTGAGAAATATAGAGATGATCGAAATGGTAAGTGTTTGGACTAATTACACAAAAATTACTCAAATTTGTGTAATTAGGGCCTTAGAGGGAAACCAACACCAGACAAGTACCTGAGAGTGGACGGTCACTACCACCATACGGTGGTGGTAGTGCTTAGACTAGTTGAGAAGGCCACAACAGCTGACGGTGGCTAGAGCTACCTACACAGATGAATCCGATTTTCAGCCCGATTTTGTGTAATTTTATAAAAATAATAAATATTCTTAGAAAACTATAAATTTTGTTATTTTGAAATATTTTGTATGTAATTTTTAGGAAAAAGATTATTTTGATGAAAATATGTCCTATGATATACAATCCTTAAGAAATCATGCAAAACTAAGCATGTTTTAATTTAGAAATAAATTACCTTAGAAGTATAGTTTTGAGCCCAAAATTTTTGTATAGACTACTTAGGTGATAAAGAATAGTGCCAAGAAGTCCTTTTTGAAAAATAAAATTTCAAAAAATTTAGATAATTTTTAGGTCTTAAAATGAGGCATAAAATGGGTAATTTAGGGTTAATTAAGTAATTAAATGAGTAATTACAGATTTGATATACAATTATATGTTTTAGGATGTTAAAATCTAATGAAGTATGATACTTGTAGTATTTAAGGTGTTAGATGTAATTATTGGGGTGATTATATAGTAAATAAATAATAGGGAAAAATAATACATTTTAATTTAATTTAGTAATTTAGGGTAATTAGGTTCAAATCTGATTTGGGATGAATTTAGATATTTTGAAACGTTAATCGACATTGGAAGATGGTAATTTGATTGATAGAAATATTATATGTGTAATATATACATAATAGGTTATAATACATAATATGCAATTATTGAAAATAATAAATGGAAGATATTAGAATAAAGAGTGATATTATACTAATAATAGGAATATATAATAAATCAGATAGAAAACTTAAATTTATGCAATTATATGAAAAATGTAAAAAATTTTTACATCGAGAGTAAATTTGGTATACTAATAAGGATTTAAGTATATCAGGTGGAATAAAATACTAACTAAGGTAATTATGGTATTTAGTATACTCGAAAATAATATGATTAATTTCATATTATGGGTTGAAACAAGTTTCTAGGGTTCGTGTATAAAACTATACTTAGAAACTAAACTAGAGCTTACTTTAGAAATTGATGTAGATACTGAACTAGAACTTAGCCACAAACCCAGAATAATTGTAAAAGATTTGAGAACCTAGATAATTGGACATATTAAACCCTAAGCTAAAGATAACAATAAGCGTTATAGGATAAAACCAACCTATAATAGTTATATGAAAAACTGAAACTACGTTTGTGTTATAGGGATTATCGGCAATGGCCTGAACGAGTCGAACCTTGAGTGAGTGAGCGAGGAGTCCAGGTAAGTTGGGATTAATACGTTGCTGTATTTTGGAAGCTTGAGATTATACTTGATTGTGTTTGTTAGATAGTTGGCTGTGTACATGTGCTTAATTATGAGTGATGCTATGATTTTGTTTGTTGTTCTAGCTTGTATTGTATAAAGTAATCGATCACCTTAAACTGAACTTAACAAAGATATGACTTATAATTATAAATCGGACTTGCATAGCAACCTATTAGGGGAAACCTAAGATTCTTTAGCCAAATACTGACCCCTTCAAAAGGGATAGTGTTGGATAGCACAATAGGTCCCTTCTTCATTCTTAGTCGAATTAAGTGACAGGTGAGAATGTTGTGGTAAAGGTGAATTCAATAGTTCGAAGGTAGTCGCGAGAGAGTAATGTCTCCATTGCACAAGTTTGGATTTGGTCGTGAGTTGTTGCATTAACGGTAACTCCTCAACCCGGATTAGAGTAGGCGTAATTTCTCTAATCCCACAATGAGCCAGACAATGTCGTGCGATAGCATTTACTTGAACATAGATTACACCTAATGATTTGGTTGATAACCTTGTCTGTGTTTGTGGTATAGTTTTAAGTTCTCCATCTCAACTTACTGACCTGTGGTTGCTCACATTCCTATAAACATCGTTGCAGGTGCTGGCTAAAAAGCGACTTCAACTACTCTGAAGCTAGCAACTGTTGGATCCTAGGGAATGAGGAAAAACATTTGAAGAATAGACACATATTTTTAAGGTCTAAGCTCTTATCTTAGAATTTTTTATTTCTGAATAATATATTAACTAGGAAATAGATTACGGTGAAACATTATAAATGTTAATCGTAATAACTAAATTCTAATGTATATATATATTTTCTTACTTTCTTAAGAAAATGATTTATTTAAATTACGAATTGTTTACTTCAAAGCAAGTTAGTCATGAATGCCTCGTGTAGATCAAGTCTAAGATAGCGATTATAAGGTCAACTTCTATCTCATAATAGTTTACATGGCGAGGCTATTACTATTCTGTCGTTTCAGGGCATGACAATTTTTTGTTGTCATTGTCTACAAGTGAGTGGTAAGTGTAAAATGCTATAGAGTTTGGGTCGTATGTTGTTGATGTAGTAGTGAGGATGTTAGCTTTGCGGATTGGTTTGGAAGTATGTTGGATTGCTATTTGGTGTCAGGTTGAGGACGGTCAATAGGTATAGTTTGCATGTGATCAACATGTGTGGAACTATTATAGCATGTTGCTCAGCATTTATGAAGATGGTTGATTGTGGTCAGTGCAGTGGGTAAAGTAGCGTGGGTATGAATTTGGACAGTATGAAGTACAGTTAGTAGATGATATGAATTTACGTAAGGACGGGGACAGGTCGTGGATGTTGCTGGGGGTTCTATTACTTGGTCTGTGTTAGGTTAGTTAACGTAAGCTATGTCAAGGTAGTGGAAAGTAACGACAGTGCAGTGAAGTGAAGTAGTTGATGATGTTAGTGAAGTGTGTAGGCTAATCACTGTAAGCAACTCAATGGAGAGTATGTGTGGAATTGTGTTGTACGATAAGGATTGTTTTTTTCTTTTTTCTTTTTTTTTTGTGAGTGTGTAATTCTAATTTATTTATGCCACATAATTGATATATATAAAGTTTAGAAAACAAATCTTGTAAATTGCATCAATTCTAAATCAATAAAGATCCAAAATAGATTTGAATATTTTATATTGACTTAAAATTCTTTATCACATTATATTCAAAAAATTTGATAAGATTTAAATTAGACTTAAATCCTGCATGCTCATCCAATTGTCGTAAATGAAAGAAAGAAAATAAATAAATAAAAGGCACATGTATGCTTAGAGAGATTTGAACCCACTACCCCAAGCTAATCTAATGTTAATGCTCAAATGCTTACCTGTTAGGTCGTTATCATGTATCTTGATATTTAATACAATTAAATTATACTTAAGCTACGTAACTCTCTAAAATAAAGTTATCAAATTGATTGACCCTAAAACATTTTACTTTCTAAAATTTTTTTTTTCTAAAAAATCTTTCTAATTTTTCTTTCTTCCATTTTTTATATTTTTATTATTTTTTTAATTTAAATTAGGATGCTTTAAAATTAAAAACTAAAATTACGTGAAGAAAAAGATAAGGTATCGATAATTGCCTCTCTTTGTAGTGAAGTTTGCAAAAACTTTGCTACAAAGACAAAAAAGACATACTCATTTTTACTTGGTCCTTGCTTGAATTGGTAGGGTAAGGACTTTGATTGTTAAATAGATTGGGTCCTGACTTAAAACGTCAGGTATCCTTAAGAGAATAGATCTCTTTAAGGACTTATTGCTCAAAAGGATAGATCTTTTGAAGACGAGATAGAATGATGCTTTATTAAAGACAAAATAGGACAACACTCTCATGAGCAGGCAATCCTATAGAGGACTGGATGATGCTCCAATGAGTAAGCGACCTAACTAAGGATAGGATAGTGCTCTTAGGAGTAGGCGATTCTAGAAAGGATTAGATAGAATAGCGCTCCTACGAGCGAGTGATCAATCTAAGAATAGTATAGCACTCCAATGAGCAACTGATCTTAGAAAGGATTGGATAGTACTCCACTGAGCAAGCAATCTAACAAGGAATAGGATGGCACTACTTTAAGCAAGTGATCCTAGAAAAAATTAGATGGCGTACCAATGAGCAAGTGATCAAAGATTATTATATAAAATGGACAACGTACTAAAGGGTAAGCGATCCATCAATTTCAAGGTCTTTGATGAGTTTTGATAAAATGATTTGAGACTTAAGTTTGGGGGATTTTGATGATTCTTTGAAAATTTTGACTTTTCCTTGTTAGGAAATCTCTTGAGATAATTTTTGAAAAAGGTTTCATTTCTCTTTTGAAAACTTTTTCCTTTTTACTCTTTTTCCTTCTTTTTTCAAAAAATTCAAAAAAAAAAACAAAACAAATACACTCTTTGATGGAAAATTATATTGCTAACAATTAATAAAGTCTCGAAAACTCTAATGATCACAAATAATGGATTTACTTACCCCTTGCCTATTGATCACTCATTCTTTTAGTTTTGTTTCTTGGAGCATAATTCATGATCTCTGAACTTTTTAGAAGCACCAATTTCAAACTTGAGGTTAAGACCATTCATATTTTTGAGAAAGCACTTAACTGTTCTTTAATTTTTCATTGAAGGAATAATTATCATTACTTGAAATGTTCAGTCAAACAGGATTTCCTTGTACTCTTACAAGTCTATTTTCACTCTCGGCATTAATTTCAAAAATTGTAACCTATATTATAAGTAGTACATTCTAGTCAATCAATTAGGTCTTTTCTAGGTTTACAATGTAAGACTTTTGGTTAATAGTTTAAGTAAATGGATATCAATGTACTGGACAATTTTGAAGAAATCATATACAATCTATCCCAGGCTTATAAGCCAAGAATTTAGGAGAAACTAAACATGGGCATACCGTAGCCTCATGAGAAAATTTTGCTAAAAATAAGTCAATTTTTTTAGTCAAAAGAGTTTCATCAAGGGTGGTATAGTAGATTAGATCATAGAATAAAGGCTTTGCTTTTAGGTTTGGAAATTTAAAGAGTTTAGCCTTGAACAACCTTCACAAATTCAAACTTCAAGTTTATTGGCGATTTGGCTCATCTTTAAAAGTGATCACCTTACTAATATTTTCTTCTTCTTCTTTTTTTCTCTTTTTTTCTTTTCTTTTTGCTTCTTTTTTCCTTCTCTTCTTCTTTTTCTTTTTTTTTTTTTGGGTCAAGGTGGTCACCTTCCAATAATTGAGTTTTCACTTGATAAGATTTGAAGCACCAAAAGGTAAGGTAAAGGTGTATGAGCTTTGTGAAGTGTATATGACTTTGGAATATTTAAGAAAGTCCATAGGCTTAAGGTATTTGAATGAATGTATAGGCTTAAGTGAGATGTATATAGTCTGAAACTCTTCTTCATTCTAAAGAAATTGAATTATCTATGATAATATTTGCTTATGAATTGGCAAAACTAAGCAAGCATAAGTTAGTCTATCCATTTCTCTAAATTAATGACCTTAACCTCCTGACTGCCTTAGTGTGGGGTGGTTCTTGGCAGGATTAATTTTAAGAAAAATCCCCTAAATATTCAAATGGTTTGTTGGGGATAACTATGTTTAGGAATGATGAAATGAATACCTAATATCATTTTGACATGTATACCAAATTTAAGATGGACATCATTTAAGCAATGAACCCAATTACTCACATTGTGTCACTCAACACTCATGTATGTCTAGGGTTTGTGTTTTAGATATGGTTTGCCTCTTTTTATCCTAAACTTTTCAAGTAATGTGTTACCATTCCCTTAGATAGAAAATTTTAAATTCCGAGTTCACATTTTATCCATTTTCACATGTTCCAAATTTGCATAAAGTGTTTTATTTAGTGAGAGGCTAATGACACACTCTTATTGAGCTAAAAACAAAAATGTTTAAGAAAACTATTTTATTTAGATAACTCGTATCCATATAAACTCCAAAGTGAAGAAAAATAAATAAATAAATAAATGTAGGAACTAAAATTCTTTTCTACTTCTTGCCCCTTTTACTATCACTCCTTTGAATTAGGGGCATTCAGTTGAATTGATCTCTTAGAGAGATGCCTAGTTGCTTCAAATGGTAAGCTACCCTATCAAATGAGAGTAGCATTCCCTCAATGCTTGATGCTAAAGGTTGTCTATTTGATGCATCTTCAATACCCGAGGAAGGAATACTACTGCCAATTGACCTATTAGCCTCTATAATGCTTAGTTGGATAATTTTTGCATCCATCAAATCTTGTACCTTATGTTTTGGTTTCCAACATTTTTCTATGGTATGCCCTCCCTAGCCCACATGATATTCACATTATTTGTTGGGGTCATGATCTCTTAGCTTGTACCTATTTATTGGGCTTTCACATGCCAGCAACCTTATTTCTCTCAATTGTTTGAACACTTCAACCATTGGAATTTTGAACTGTGTAAGTCACCTCCTCTTATTATGGATGGGCTTGTCTTGATCTTGGGCTTTCCCAATTAGTACATTCATTCTTGAATTCTCTTTCCTTGAATCATCCTCATGCTTGGGCTGTGACTTCCTATTTGTACTAGGATCCAAGTTTCCGAGATGCTTGAGCATATAGCTCATTGCAATTTCTATACTTGTAAGTCTTTCTTCTAACTTCGTTAACTTTTCTTCTAGGGCAATAACCTTTTTTTCCAAACCCTGGCAATAACATGCTCCTTGAACTTGACCATTCAAATCTGTCATTAGCAACTTTTCCAAACTTTTTACCATGTTGATAATGGGCTCTGTGTGGAATGTGGGCCTTGGATCCTTAACGAAGTCCAATTGGATGAATTTTTTGGTAATCAAATCTTAGACTTTATTCTTCAATTCCCAACAATGGTTAGTAGCATACTATTGCTGACCCATGTGGTACTCATATTGCACATTAGGATCGTATTTCTGAGGTCTACACACTGGTGTTGAAGTCTTAGGATGTAGCAAACCTTCTTCTTTTAGGTGATGATAGACCTAAGACATAGGAATCGGGATATGAGTGAACCTCCTTCTAGGTGATTTCTAACTTAGCTTATTTTCCATGAGCTTTAGGCCAGTGCTTAGGACACTAGGCTCATGTATCTTTAGATAGGATATTGTATTGTTCATAGCGGCCTTTGAATCCAACGGGGTTGATCCCTTCCATATCAATCTCCCTACTCTAATGGCATTTTCAATGCAACTACCGGCTGCGACTACGTTTGCAAACGGGGAAGTGATATGACCCAAGAGTGATTATAATAAGGTTCACCTAATGTGCGGATAAATATGTTGATTAGTTCATTTTTTGGCAATTGTACTATGGCTTGAGTGACTATAGATCTCCAACTTTGGGCATATTCCTTAAAGGACTCGGTCAGCCTCATTTTCATGTTACTCAAATCCATCAGGAAAGGAGCTACTTTTTCATTGAACTTATACTGCTAATAAAAGACTTGAGCTAGCTAATGACATGTATTAAGCTTAACCAAGTCTTGCTGGGCATACCAGATCAACGTTGGCTTAGTTAGGTTATTTTGGAAAGTATGAATTATCAACTGCTCTTGTTTGGTGAATTGGGCCATCTTGTAGACATAGAGCCTGAGGTGGAGCTTAGGGCAGCTTGTTCCATCATATTTTTCGAAATTTGGCACCCTTAACTTTTTGGGTAACTCATGGTTTTCAAGAATATAAACATTGTCCAAGCTTAGATTACTCTACACATCGTGACCTTAAGAACTCCCATTTTCTCTTCAATTTTGTATAGGATTTTTTCTTCCATCTTCAACAATTCCTACTCTAATTCTTTCCTTAGGCCTTTTTACTGTCGTCGGGCTCATGAACTAGCAACTCTTTAGACATGTTTGCTTCATATGGTATGAGCTATGGTCTTGGGTATGAGCTATGGTCTTGACTTACTTTGTATGCTTACTGAGAACCCCCTTTGCTGTGGCTATTCTTTGTTCAAGAGCTTCAAACATCTTGTTTTTAAAAGAGTGATTATGGGCTTCAAGTTGGGTTAGATAACTTAAAAAGCAATCTTTCAAAGCCTACAAAAAATTCTTTCTTATTAGCAACATTGCATTCCTTTTATTTGAAAACAAAATCACATTTTAAATTTTGAAAACCTTTTTTCTTTTCTTTTTGGAAAATTTTATTGAAAAAAAAAATCAATATTGATTTTATGTTACAGAAA
Source organism: Lumnitzera racemosa (assembly GCA_024138005.1). Classification (NCBI taxonomy): domain Eukaryota; kingdom Viridiplantae; phylum Streptophyta; class Magnoliopsida; order Myrtales; family Combretaceae; genus Lumnitzera; species Lumnitzera racemosa. The sequence continues at coordinate 26,309,675 of JAMXBC010000011.1, forward strand.
CCTAATATAAACATCAATGAAACTAAACTCATTATATAGATAGAAGGTTAAAATGGAAGCATTAGGACTAGCAATTGAGGACATAGGATAACGATTATATTACAAGGATGATATAGAGAAGTGAAATATAATGAGAAACTTATTGAATAGATGACACAAAGGTAATAACTAATGGAGAAAACTTTATTAGGATTGTGACGAAATGGATAAACATGAAGAATGAGAACCTAAATGTTTACAAGATTGATAACTTTGAGGTTGGAAACACTTTACAATGGGAATTTGATGGTTAAATCTTTTTTATTTTTTTGATTTTTTTGATTTTATTAGTTCCTAACAGTATTGTACTGTGGAGCATTGTAATAGAAATCGAGGAAGTAAATAAAATTATCATAAAACTGGTTTTTTAATCATAAAATATCTTTTTGAAATTTCCTTTTTAAAATAAAATTTTGCTAGAAAGCCTTAAAAAATGATAGTTTCATAATGATCTTTACCATAACTAATTTCTATAACTGTATGCCCAAAAAAATTTATAAGTTGATACTAGAGTTTTTTTTAACATTGGTACATTATTGTATAAGAGGAATATTAATGATTTTGAACCTTCTATGTTAAATATTATATTACATAATCTATTACTGATGAAATAAAACAAAATCTATAAGACTTGCATATATGACACAAGATAGCATATACCAACAAATGTGTACATTAAAAATATAAAATAAATGTGATGCAATATGCTACACACGCATGCAATGCAATGTGGTTAATAATTAATAAACTATAGGAATGTAATTATTATAAACTCGCGGTCAATATTTACATAAACTTACATATATAACTTTGTGAATTTCTAAATGTTTTTTTTTTTGGAAAATAAAGCCCATGTACACTTCTATATATAAGTAGATTAAATTTTGAAAATAAGGTTCAATAGGTCACAGGTTATAATAATTCTTTTCTATCTCCTATAATTTAAAAATTACTAACTCCCTTTTTTATTTTATAATGACAAAAGATAATAGGATTTATGAGTCTCAAGCTGTATAGCTTCTGATATTCATAGGGAAATGCCTAATAGGCTACATCAAAATATGAGAGGGCTAGCTTATTATTGCTAGGCGAGGGTCAAGATCCCAACGACTCAAGGGTTATATAATGGTAGTTCGTTCTAAGTTTTTAAGATAGCCTAAGTTTAACTACATCTAAACATACAAATGACTTTTAATAAATAAATCCTTCCCCCTACCGGCTCCAGAAAAAAAAAAAAAATCCTCAATAAGGACTCATTGGGCTGGTTTTTTCTTGAAGAGCTGCATCACTAAAATTTAGTTAGTATAATTATATTACAATAAACATAAAAAATGAAAAAAAAAACCCATTGACTAATTTTTTTATTTTTACATGGCTAGCCCATTAGCGTCCCTAGTGAAGTCGCCAATTTTATCGAGCCTTATTTCGTTTTCCATAATTTATTTTATAATAAGCTCAATCCCCTTAATATAAGTTACTTAGCATAAAATTAAGAAAAAATATTTTTCTTTAAAAAATATTTAGAAAAATTAGAGTTGCCAACTAGTTACAATTGTAATAAGTGAAATTAAGGTTTTCGGGTAGGAAAACTCTAATTTAGCTATTAGTTTGCAAATATTGTAAAAGTAATTTTCAGAAAAGTAAATTAGAAAAACTAAGTTCAAGGGCTAATTTGAAAGATAAAGAAAAAAACTAATGGGCTTTATTTTTTATAATTTTTCCAAAGGTGGTAAGATATGTATGTATATGCAAAAATGTAACTAAAATGAAATTTTTATGATTTTTTTATTACGAATTTTCAAAGAATTTTATTTTTATTTTTTATGATTGTTTCGGAGGTTATATGTACCTATTAATAGAGATTAAAACAACGTAGTTTTTTGTTTTTAAAACTTTAGTGTGTTAATTTATTTTAATTTCTGAAAACTTATTGAGTTTATGTTTTTAATTTACTTGATTTTTTAAAAGAAAATTCTAAAAGGGCCTTAATTCTTGAGTATTTTTATAGAAAAATCTCTAAAACATCCTAGTTTCTTTAAAAGACTTTTTTATTAATTTTTTAAAAAAATAATTTTTCTAAATGAGAAATCCTAAAAAAAACAAAAAAATAATAATACTAAAAAAATTTCCTAAGCTACATATATTTTTTCTTTTCATACTTTAAAACAACTACCTAACAATAAAAATAAAAATAGAACATGAATTGATGTTATGCGGTGAAAGGAGCTATTCAGTGTGAGCTGGAGTTGTTAAAGTAGGGATGAATTGTTGATTGCTGTCGTATGCGGTTGTAGAGCGATGTTAGTGCTATGTAGCAGTGTTTAGGCTAAGCTGCTGGTTAGGGTTGAACAATTGGTGTCTGCGAATGATGAAGGGCATTGGGGACTAGTCATCGATGCTAATCAGAGTAGTGGCCATGTTGGTGAAGCTATGTATGTTGTGTGTTCGATGCTATTAATGATGGAGCAGTAGCTTGTGTGTTCGTGGGAGGCTATAATTGGAGTGGTTGTGGCATTGGTTAATGGTTAGTGGTTTGGTTTGTGGCTAAAGTTTACTGCTGTTTGGCAGTGACAGCAGCATGGGTGGGTGGCTTAGATTATGCGAAAGGAGGTTAGTCAGTGATGAAGGAGGATAGGGAGGACGTTACTGTTGCTGTTGTCCACAAGTGAGTGGTAGGTACGAGTTACTATGGAGTTTAGGTTGTACATTGTTGACATAGTAGTGAGGATGTTGGCTCTGCGGATTGGTTTGGAAGTATGTTAGATTGCTATTTGGTGTCGAGTTGAGGATGGTCAGTAGGTGTAGTTTACATGTGATCAACGTGTGTCTAACTGTTGTGGCATGTTGCTTAGCGTATGTGAAGATGGTTAATCGTAGTTAGTGCAACAAGTGAAGTGGCATGGGTATGAATTTGGACAGTATGAAGCGCAGTCAATAAACTGTGTGAATTTACATGAGGATGGGGGTTGGTCGTAGATATCATTAGGGATTCAATTGCTTGGTTTGTATTGGGCTAGTCGGTGTAAGCTATGTCCAGGCGGTAGACAATGACAACAGTGCAATGAAGTGAAGTGGATGAAGATTTTAGTAAAGTGTGTAGGCTAATCACTGTAAGTGACTCAATGGAGAGTGTACGTGGAATTGTGTAGTGCGTTGAGGATTTTTTTTTTTTTTGCAACTGTGTAATTTTAATTTATTTATGCCGTACAATTTATATATATAAAGTTCAGAAAACAAATCTTGTAAATCATATCAATTCTAAATCAATAATGATCCAAAATAAATTCGAATCTTTTATATCAACTTAAATCTAATTTAATAAAAATCAAAATTAGATTTGAATCACACAAATCTTTATCACATTAGATTCAAAAGATTTGATAAGATTTAAAATTAGACTTAAATCTCGTATGCTCATAAAAAAATAAAAGGCACATATGTGCTTAAAGAGATTCAAACCTATAATCTCAAGCTAATTTAATGCCAATACTCAAATGCTTATCTGTTAGGCTGTTGGCCTATGCCTTCATATTTAATACAGTTAAATTATACTTAAGTTACATGACTCTTTAAAATAAAGTTATCAAATCAATTGGTCCTAAAACGTTTTACTTTCTAATTTTTTTTCTAAAAAATATTCTTTTTTCCATTTTTTAATTATATTTTCAAATTTTTAAATTTTTTAATTTAAATTAAAACCCTTTAAAATAAAAAAACTAAAATTACTCGAGGGTAAAATTGGGGTGTCTACACTCCACATAAGAGAGGGAGGAGGTTTGTGAGTTTTTAGGGTGAAAGTTCATCCCAAGTTCTTATAGCCGATCCTTCTCAATTTATAGAGCCACCATAAGAGCATATACCGACACAAGAATTATAGGCTCCAGCCATTCACGAAGACAATGAGTCTAGGCAGGGTTTGGCTTCTTAGGTAGGTCATATATTCGCTAGGAATTGGAGAAGAAATGACTAGTTGTAGACATTATTTTGTTTTGTATAAACTCTTGAACATAACGTTTCCATTTATGTATATTTTAATATAAGCACACTTCTTCATTTTTCATTGTGCGCTTTGGTTATCTTTCACTTAATTATTTGATTTCAACTTTTGATGATCGTGTTAAAGTTATATATGTGGATTGTTAATGAATGGAGAAGTTTCGACTTTGTCAAAATGTGATGAAATTTGAAGTTAGCTATTTAAGTTTGAAGCGGGGTTTTGTTCTTCATGCTGGATCTATTTTTATTTCAATTGAAATTTGTAATGTCTAGTTGAGATGTATTTAAGGTTATCTATTGTACTTTGTGGTTGCTGTGTAGTAGGTATTAAAGAAGAAGCACTCTTATGAAATAAGTAATATATATGAGACCCGCTCTTCAACATACTATTGGAGACCCAAAGTAGTGGACTACCTCTACTACACGTGAGACCTAAGGAGTACAGCCGATGGAAGTAATAAAGTAAAGTCATTAACAGAAGCTCAAGAAATAGGTTAAGTTGAATGATCATACCCAGCTACATGATATCAATGTGAATTAGGGCAATCGAAATAATTTAAGGTGTTTAGATTATTTTGTTTGAATTTGACCAAATGTTAATATAAGTTCATAAATGTTAGACAAATAGCTTTGGTACTATCAATTCCTCAAAATGAAGTATTTATAATATTTAATTTTAATAAAATGTATTTTTATTAGGTACGATTGATAATTATTGAGAGTTTTGAATGATTACGAAATCTTAGAGATAAATTATATATATAATAAAAATATTATATGACACAAAATAATATATGGAACATATGTGTATACCTTGTGTATAATTGTTACGTGTAATTATATATTTGTAATTAACTAAAATAACTAAAAAACTATATTTTTAGGCCAAATTAAGTTAAATAAATTTATAAAAAATGAATGATACTTAGCAAATAGCATGGGTAGCTAGAATTAAGTGAGAAAGGCATGTGGAATACTACTTTATAGGTATGAGTCAATTAGGATTGAATTTCATGTAATATAAAAGGTTAAATTTTTAGAGAGAGAGAGAGAGAGAGATTCATTTTTAATCCATTTAAGCTCTAAAAAATCTAGAAACATTATTCAAGATTTTATTTAAGAAAAGGAGGATCTAGCAAAATTAAGTTCACGATTTGGAGATTAAAGAACAAAATTAGGGAAAAATTTCAAAATCGGTGCACAATCTAAGCATGTTGGAGTTTGGATGCTTGAACAAGAATTAGGAACAAATCAAGAGCACTGCCTAAAGGAAGAGCTAGTGCCTAACTTTGCCAACAATAGTAGTGGTGCTCGTGGTGGTCGAAGCTTGAAATTTCGGTGAGGTCCCAATTTAGTATGATTTTGTATAATTTAATAAAAATATAAAAATCATTTAGAAAATTATGGGAAAATTTATTCTTACATATTTTTGTGTATGGAATCTACGAAAAATGTTATTTTGTACAAATTTGGTGGTGGCAATATATGTCCTTAAGAAAATGGACAATTTTCAATATTGAAATAAATAAAGCTATCGATGCAGTTTTGCTTTCAAAATCTTTATGTAAACTACTCTATATTAATATTGAATTGTTATGAAGAGATTTCTTGCAAAATTATTTTCTAAATTTTTATGTAATTTTATAGTCCTAAATTAGGTATTAAATGGTGATTATAGTGACAAATAACCTATTTTATTAAATAACCTTACTTGGATTTTGAGTTGGATTAGTTAATGAAGTGTTTATACTGTTCTGCAGTCGTTGGGTTGATTAATAAAGTGAGGAGTTATAGAAAGTGGTGAATTGGCCTTAATTAATAAAGTTAGTATTTGATTGGTTTAGTGAACTTGAAACAATTGATGAATTGGGATATAATGAATAAAGAGTTAAGAAGTGATGAAATCAAGGAAGGTTGGTTTGGAGTGTTATTTAATGCTTAAATTTGATTTCACAATTGTAACTTGAAAGGAAGTTGGTAAATTAGTTACTTATAGAATATTAATAAAAGGTAGAGGATTCTGGTAATGAAATTTCCATTAAATTGGTACCTAAAGGATATGTCAAAAGAAAAAATGATGAGTAAAATGTACAAACAGGTAAAACAAAAGGTTAGTTAAAGATTTTTTTTTTTTTTAAGCTCTAGCAATAACGGAGTCAAAAGGTAGCTTAGAGGATAATCCAGTAAAAGCCTTAAACTGGAGAAACTTAGAAGCCGTGTCAAAGGATACAACTGATATTATGAATGATACTAATGTAGCTCAGATGGTAACTCAGAGAATTTTTTACTAAAGAAAATTACTATGGAATTGCTGAGAACCTAACTTAAAGGATTTGGCTGTTTTAAGTAACTTATAAATATCACTGATTAGTCAAGAAATTATGATTTGTAAAAGAGGATAGTGTAATAAAAAGCTATTTTAGAAGCTAACTCAAAATTAAAGTCAAAGACTAAATCGGAACCGGCTTATAATGGATTAGTTACCAAAAAGCAAGAAATTAACTACTGTATGTATATTATATACTCATGACCCATAATTGATTACTAGGTGAATTCGTAGAGGAGGAAACTTATGTTAACGAGTAAGATTGGGAATGTACTTCTAGCCAGGTAAGTGGATATTTGTGCGTGCTTGAGTAGATTTATATCTATTCCTAACTTTGTGTATTCTATGATGTCTTAGCTTAGCTGAACATTAATTGTAAGTAGTTGTGCTATTCGATGACTTGGTTGAAATTAGTTAAGAATTGATGTATCACTTGGTGAACTATGTCACCTGTTATATTTGTTGCTGATTAAATAGTGACATGACATTAAGCTTGGTTGTTATGTTAATGCTGATGAATGCATATATAATATTTGTTAGGATCTATGTTATCTTGGAAAAGAATATAGGAACTAAATCTATCTTCGAAGATGTTCACCTAAGTGAACTCGATACCAAGATTCTAGATTCGATAACATTACAAAGTAAATGTTGGGTAACAAGTGATGAATAAGTTTGCTTGGATTTGCTAGGTTTTACTTAGTTTTGCTTGGTATGCAATCTAATGCATTTATGTCATGGCACGAAAAGGACCTATAGGTCAAATTTTCTAAAAATTGAGATATTATTAGGTCGGTTTCCATATGATAAGCTAGGTTTATCAAGTGAACTATTTGATTTGTAAAAGCTAGGTTTTTTAAGTATATAAAGACTATATTGTATTTGTTGGGCCAGCTAGATGCTAGATTTTCCAACCATTCTATATGGTTATTGCTAAGCTGAAATGTTTACTAGGTTCTTGGATATGTTATCCAGATGCTCGCTTTGAGTAGATCAAACCGGATGAGTTACTAGGTTGGGCTAAGATATCAGTATCAATACATGTCATGTGCATGAGTATGGTACACGCTTGTTGCATTTGCATTGTTTAGTTGAGAAAATATAAGATAATGTAATTGGACTAACTACTTGAATGATGTGCCTGTTGTTATGCTTATGGTTATATATTTATCTACTCTCACTCAGCTTGTAGTAGCTAAGGTAAGTTTCTTTTATCCTCAAGTTACAAATGAATAGATAGAAGAATCAGAGTGATAAGGAGACTTTGAAAACTCCAGCTGAAGTTAGGCAGTTAAGAGAAGGTGTTGATTACATGATATAGCTTGATTATATGGAGATAGCTTTTTAGGAAAGTAATAAGTGTTACTTTACCAAAGGTTTAGTATCGTCATGGTAGTCCAAAAACATGTATTTTTAAAAAGAGATAGTATGTTGTATAACAATTTGTAACTATGATACTCTAAGTATGACTTGCTATTATAAAAGCTTTTGTTGATGTTTGTCAAATTGAATGAGAAGTTATTTTGAAAGTAGTTGTTTATAGAGTAAAAGAGTAGGTTAAATATATGTTTTGCCTTATCCTTAACTCAAGGATGGTAGTGATGAACCATTTTTAGGTATGAAGAGTTTGAGAAAAATTTTTAAGCAGATATCTAGAAGGCAGGACGTTATACTATAATTTATGAAAAAGGTACCTTTCACAATAGTGCCATCTTTTCTACTAAATTATGAAGAAGGTGTTTTTCTAAAAGAATCTTTCTTCTTGAATGATATCAAAGAGAAAGGTACCTTCATCACCCCCTAAAAGTAATAAGTTTTTCCTCTAATCCCTTTTTATGTTTTTTTTTTTTTTAAAGTTCAAGTGCATTCTTCAAAATTTTGAATATTGTTTTGAGAATAGGAAGAGAAACAAAGAGAAAAAAAATTGGTTAAATTTGAGTCAAAAAATTAAGAATGGTGAATGTCTTTAAGAGAGAGAGGAGAATTAAATGCTAAGAAAAAATCCATGAAGTTATTAAGAATAGGAGAAAGGAATTAAAGGGAAAGATAAAAAATAGATGAATTACTTAATTTACCCTTCATTTTATTAAGTTAGACTTTCATGTCACGTTTGATATGAAGGATTGGTTTGAAATTGAATTAATTAGAATTGAATCGGGATTGGAATGAGAAAAGCTTTCCTATATTTGGAGATTGCTATCGAATGAAATAACATTAAATGCTAAAATATTATTATTTGTCAAAGTTAAACTTAATTATTACATGCTAGAACTTCTTTGAAGATTAGAAAAGTAATATCAATTAATCATAATTAATGAAGTAGGAATGAAAAGAAGGCAAAATTAGATTCCCCCCTAAAGTTAGAATAGTTAATTCCTTTAAATTGCGATTCGAGCTTCAAAATATACTTTCAAAAATAAGAAACGAGAATTAGAACTTGGAATCATGATTCTATTTCTATTTATTTCCGCATACCAAACGTAACATAATATGATATGTTTTAATGGTTATTTTTAATATGTTTCAAGTTGTTTTAAGGAACAACAAAAAAACACCAAATGACTCCCTTCTTTCACTTTTGGTAATGTAGATAAAGTGTAAAATAAATAACAAATGTCACAAACGAAAAAGAAATAATAATTATAATTTCTAAGAGATAAAAATCTACATCATTAAAGCAAAAGAAGGGGAGATTTAGTGTCTTTTTTTATATTCCTTAAAATACTCCCAAAATGTATAAAAAATAACTAATAAAACATATGGTATTAAAATTTAGGTGAATAATATTATGAACAAAGTTGTGATATTCCTAAATCTCTCTTTTTCTCTCTCATTTACACCACATTTAAATCTTAAAATTTTGCTATCCCTATGCTTTCTTTTCAAATCTATGTTTTTTTTTTTTTTTTTTAAGTTGTATTACTCTCTCCCTTATTTAAACTCCTTCTTCTTTTTAGGGAAAAAAAAAAAACCTCCCTTCCTCTTCATTATATTGCATTCAATTGATTGCCATAAAAAAAAAATCTTCACTTTTGTAGATTATTTTTTCATTCCATTTTTTATCCCTTCCTTAATGATTTACTTATGTAGAATTTTTATAAAGCAATAATCTATATAATCAAAGTAACTTTAATTTTTCTTTCTTTACTAAAATCTTAAGTGCATTGATTTCATTATTTCCTCTACCTAACATTTATAATTTATTAAAATCTTAATTTATAGTTATAAGAGCCATTCAATCACCATCATAATGTTCCTCATTTTTATACTAAATCTTTGTAAAACAATAATTATATATATATAGCTGTTAATATGTCACCCATTAATGTTAAATTTGCACATGCATAGTAGGTACACTATCTATTATTATTATATAAATAGAAAACAAAAGAAATCTTTTAGATTTTTTAAATCATATCGCTATATACTTTCTCTATGCTTACAATTATTTATATCATATTTAGAAGCAGACAATTCTATTTTGACGCATAAGTTCTAAATTATAGGTTGAGGAAAAAAAAATATTATGAAAATATGTACAATCATATATTAGATGAAAATTATAAAGAGAAACTGAACAATATAAACTTAGCAAATATTCTTCATAGATAGAACTACTCTATTGACTACTTTTATAAAAGACCATAACCAAAATAGCCATTGCTAAAAAAAAAATATATATATTCTTAAGCAAATACTTCAAAAAAAGAAAAGAAAAGAAAATATATAAACTAGATTTCTTTATAATATTATCGAATCATTTGAAAATAAATAAATTCAAAAATTGGCATAAGAATAGAATAGAAAAAAAATGAATTAGGTAAGGAAAGAAAAAATATTCAAGCATCAGTTTTAGTCTTGGAAATTTTAAAAGATTATCTCTTGTAACCCTAAAAATTTTAAATAACAAAACTATTGTAAAAGCAAAAGACTAAATTTTTCACTAAATAAATAAAAAAATAAGTTAATTATCAATAGCTTTTCTTTTACTAAAATTTTAAAAGTGAATAAATCATTTGTGAAATGAACACAATTGAACATATCACTAAACAAATAGTAAAACATTTTTTGTATATAAGGGATGTGGATATTGCAATAATTAGAAATTTGATAAAATAATTATTAAGATTAATATTATTGGAGTCATAACTGGAAGCTGTCATTATGATGGAAGATTTTTAGTTTAAATATCATTTTTAGTTGAAGATTTGTAAGCTAGATATCATTTTTGACGTACGAAGCTTTTTACTGTAACAACCCCAACACATTGATGATTTATTAATAATTATTTAGTATATAGAGTTTGATAAAAACTAAATAAAATGAAATATTAAAATACTAAAGATACGATAAGGAGTATCTTTGGCTTTAATAATATAAAATAGATAATATTGAGTGTATAAATATTAAAATATAATATCAAGTCCAATACTTTTATATACCAAATAAGGAACATCACAAAAATCTGTATCTAATGCAAACTAAAGATGATACAACATAGTTGTATTATATTCTAATTTTAACAATCAAACGCTATCAACGATAGATGTCTCAGATCATGTCTCTCGTAGCTATGATTTCAACCATATTTTCAGGATGGTACCATTCAACTTAACCTTCAATCCATATCAAAGCTCAAGTGGAAAATATAACTTGGTTTAAGAAATTATTTAACCATAAAAATAATTTAATCTTGCATAATCATAATGGCTTTATCTATTTAAGCATTTTCAACATCTATTAATGGTAAAAAAACACATACTAACATTTATGCTAATCTCCAAAAGTTAATATCATAATCGATGGCCATAACCTAAAATTTGTTGTACCATCAAACTTCTCAATATCATAGTCTACAGTCAACTCTTCAATTTATAGGCTATAATGTCTCAAAATATTTGATATCTCAACCTTGCTCTTAATATGAGTTTATTAGAATCATATTCAAATTTTAATTTTTAAATTTCATAACATGCAATAAATAAGAAAATAGCAAGTAAATAAGAGAATATGACACACAAATTTACTACAAAAACCTCATAAATAATGTAAACAATGATAATACTATTGGATTCACTCATAATTACAAACTCAATAATTTCCTTTAATCAAGTCCTTAAGATTGTTTTTGCTATCTTTCACCATCCAATATACTTACTATTATATATAAAGTGTTTACAAATAAAACCATAACTAATAATGTAGTTATCAATAAAATACATAATAGAATATTATCAATCATAGTACACCTTTAGCTTCACCTTTTGCCAAAGGTACACAACTCCTTAGACTCACACATTGTGGATCCATTGGTATGGTGCAATATCATAGTTGACCTGTAGATTCCAATGAAAACTCTAGTTATGTATAAGTCCTATACTCAGCGAATAGAAATTAAACGGGTAAATTTAGGCATCAGTAAAATTAACTCGATTAACCTAAAAATTTATGAATAGACTTGAGACATTAGTCGAGCAGAACTCATGGACTTACATATTCAAAATATGATAAAGCAATAATAATATAGCTAAAATTGTATAATTTAACTATATTATGTATTACTTACCGTTATCGCATAAAATAGGCATTAGTAGTTCGTAAACTTTTAAAGATAAATTATATATGTAATAAAATTATTATGAAACATAAAATAACATGTAAAATATATGTGTATGTGTTGTGTGGAATTTTTAAGTATATAAATATACCAATAATTAACAAAAATACCATATTATTTAAATTTCGGGCCAAAATAACATAGGAAAATCAATAAAAAATTATAAAAAAAATAAGGGGACAGTTGGGATTAAGTTTGTAGGCTTGTGGAATTGCAAGGACAGTTGTTGATGCCTTGAAGATGAATTTACATGCAAATTCCCACAACATTTAAGCTTAGAATGTAGAGGAGAGAGAGAAAATCTATTTACACAAACTAATTGGTTCTAAAAATTTAGAAATGCTCACTATTGGATGCTATATACAAGTTAGGATTTGGGAAAACTAAGTGGGAAATTTAGAGATTAAAGAAATAATTTTAGAAAATTATATACAAATGAGGTGTAACCTGAACACTTGAGGGTACGACTACCTAAAGGGTTCCTAGAGTTCAACCACCACTATCACCCGAAGCCATACCCATCGTTTAGAGCTATTGACAAGGAGGGAGTTGCTGTAGGTTATTGGAGGTTCATTTTTCGATGAGATCCAATTCTAGTCCGAATTCATATAATTTTGTAAAAATATAAAAAATTCTTAGAAATTATGAAAAAATTTATTCCTACATATTTTCATACATAGAATCTAGGAAAAATATTATCTTGTACAAATTTAGTAGTTATCATATATGTCCTTACGAAATTGAACAATTTTTTATACTGAGATAAATACGACTACTAATGTAGTTTCTACTTCAAATTTTTTTTCTATAAACTATCTTAAACCAATATTGAATTGCTATATAAAACTTTTTCATGAAACTATTTTCTAAATTTTTACTTGATTTTTGAGTCTTAAATTATGTTTAAAATAGTGTTTTTAGTGAAAAATAACACATTTTTCATAATAACTTCACTTAGATTTTGAGTTGGATTAATTATTGAAGTATTTTTATTGTTCTAAAATAGTTAGATTTAGTAATAAAGTAAGGAGTTATAAAGAATTGTGATTTAATCTTTAAGAAGTGAAGTTAATATTTGATCCTTTTGTTGGATTTGAAAAATTGATAAACCATGATGTAATGTATAGGGACTTGAGAAGTAATGAAGCTAAGGAAGATTGTTTGAACTGTTATTTAAGGTTTTGAAATGATCCTAAAATTATAGCTTAGAAAAAAAGTGAGTAAATTAACTAATTAAGGGACATTGGTTAAAGGTAGATGATAACTCAAAGGTTTTGTGAATAAGTTGTGTACTACAATGATGCTTAGAGAGTGAGTCAAAAATAAAATTTATGAGTAAAATGTAAAAAGCAGAAGACTTAGAAACTTGGTTAGAGGATGATTTTTCTAAAAATTTTAAAAATAACAGAGTTAGAGGGTAACTTAAAGGGTAGTTTAATAGGGAGCTTAACTTAAGGAAATTCAAAAGCTATTTTAGAGAGTAAAATTGACATCCTAAATGATCCTTGTATGGTTTCGAGAGTAACTTAAAGGATTTTTTACTAAAAAAACTATTATAAGACCATTTAAAATCTAACTCAGAAGATTTGGCAATTTAGTGTAACTTATAAAAATCAGGGAATGATCAAGAAATCATGATTTTTAAGTAGAAATAAATTATAAAATTTATCATAAAACAACCCAAAAACATATAAAAAAATAATAGCTAATAAATTAAGGCTTGAAAAGTAACTTATTGTGTAGTTTTAGGGATAATTGAAGATTAAGAAAGAAACAATTAGAAGTAGGTTACTAGTAAACACATGTAAATTGGGATCTATACTTCATGGCATGTTGAAATATCGTATTAAGATACTTAGAGAATTAAGAGTACTTATTTGTAGTTGTAGTTGATTATTTGTGTACGGGCTATTTGTGTGCTTGTAATACCAATTGATGATTAAGAGTTAAACTCTAAGTGCCATTTTCTACTTCAATATATCATGTCTAGCGTGTATAAATTTAGTTGCTCACATTATAATCTAGACTAATCTTAAGTTGACTAAGATTTAACTTGACATTCACGATAACCCAATAAGGGTAACAATTAGGTTGTCATGCTAAATACCGATATTTCAATGAGAATAATAGAAATAGTCACTTTTCTACTCTTAATCAAACTAAGTGATAGAAAAAAGGATTGCGGTAAGGTTGGAAACCGTAGTTCCAATGTTGTCTAAAGAGAAGGGTGTTCTCCATTGCACTAGCTTAAATTTAGTTTGATAATGTTATGTTGAAACTTCTCAAAATTTAGGTTAGAGTTAACAAAAATGGATCGGTTAAATATTGTGAGATGATCTATAATTCACTTGTTACATTTACATTTAATTAATAATTGAACAACTATATTTATTAATGTATTCTTATGACTTCGTTCCTTTTTATTGAGCTTATTAAGCTCACATCCTAATAGATTGTTTTGTAAGTATAGAGTAGTATCCAAAGATACCTCATTACAGTCATCCGTAAGTTAGTTCCAATGGATTGGGAAGTGAGGTGTTGAAGTTTAAGGAATGAATTAATGTTCATGTAGTTTGGTTTTTCTTTTATAGGAAGATTATAATGTCTTTTTAAGAGGCCTTATAGTTTTCATTAGCTCATTGATATAGCTACTATATGTAAGAAATCTTCCTGTAGAGATGTAAAAATCTTTTCAAGACTCTCCAACTTCTAATGTATATAAGGCTATGTAAAATATTTAAACTATCTTTAAATATGTGAATATATATATTTTATAAAGTATTACTCCACAGGTCTTATATATTATAGGTGTCTATCTAACTGCTTCAAAATTAGTTGAGTTATCGTTTGTCTTGTGTAAACTACACCTATATTAGCAACTAAAGAGAATAGCTTTAAACTTATGTTGGTTTATATAGTGGAACTATTACGACTCCTCAAGTTTATAGCGTAACACTATGGTTTCATTTTTTCTCTTTTCCCTTCATCTATACTAATAAAACCATTACCAATTTTGTTCGGGTTTATATTATTGTACCATAAATTTCAAATACCTTAAATTATATTTCGTACGACTACTCATTACATATTAATTAACTCTATCTTGAAGATTAATTCAATAAATTTATCAACTAAATTACCACTCCCTGTCCCAATAGCCACTGTCCCATTAACCTCCTTTTCTTTTCCTTTTTTTTTTTTCTTTAAATAATTTCTATCAAATGAGAAAAAAGGTACCAATATTCTTTTCAATCTTTCTTCTCTAAATGGTTTTGTTAATGGTAGTTTTAGGGTTTTTTTTTTTGCATTTTTAAATAAATATATTCTATACTTGATCAATAATAGTAGTCACTAGCAAAAGATGCATCAATGTGTTGATTTATTAAAGGGATTGTGGTTGGTTTGGTGCTTTATATGTAAAAAGTAAATAATGGTATAATACTTATAATGAAAGTCACAATTATAAACAAATAGGATGAAATTGCAATTGGGATAATATGATGGAAAATTAAAAATAGAAGTTTTCCTATTAATCTTGATTTTTTTTAAAACATCTGTAATGCGGTGCGCTTTTCATAGATATTTTATTAATAACCATTAAGTTTAGTTGATGAAACCTTAACTAACCCGTGTGGTATCATTCGGTTTCGGCCCTTTTGTAAAGTTTAATCGTGGCCGTGAGTTAAAAGTTTCGTCTTTTTGTTGATGGGCATGGAAGGACTGGATTTCTCTTTATTCAAGTTTCAAGAACCACCTTTAAGAAATGGTCCTGCGACGCCGGTCCAACGATGAGCAGCTCCGTGATTGGTGAGGCATTGGGTGATTCATTTCCCTTTTTTTTATTTCTTTTCAAACGAGTAACATCAGATTGATTGGACAGTTTTCCAAAACACATAAAATCAAATCTTTCTTTCTATCTGGAAGCTACTTAAGGATTTTAAACTTATCCTTTCAATAATACATCAGGACTTGTTAATACCTGTCTGCTTTTCATTGCAGGAACAACGTTTAAGTGTTTCGGACCTTACAATTTCCCAGTTTTCAATTGTCATAAATCAGGCAAATGTGCGCATCCTATCACCAGAAAAAATTCATTATGTTTATATACAATAAAATTTTCACTCGTATAATAATAATATTAATAGTTTTAAAAATAATTATGGCTTCTATTTAGTATAAACTATATATATTAAAATTATTATAATTACACATCACGTATCTATATAACATGAGCTTATAATATCAATAAATTTTTACTCACGTATAGATTATGTTAGTAGGGAATC
Source organism: Lumnitzera racemosa (assembly GCA_024138005.1). Taxonomy (NCBI): domain Eukaryota; kingdom Viridiplantae; phylum Streptophyta; class Magnoliopsida; order Myrtales; family Combretaceae; genus Lumnitzera; species Lumnitzera racemosa. The sequence goes on from JAMXBC010000011.1 coordinate 26,325,939, forward strand.
ACGTTCACTGGCCAATAAGCTCATAAATACAAGTTATCCTATATTTTCTCTATGTTTGTGTCAAGGGAATGAATGAGAGGAAAAAAAAAAAGCGCTTTCCAAGAAAAATCCCTTTATTTGGAGAAGTAATGAAGATTTAAGAATGGATGATGAATTGGTTATATATAAAATTTTAAATTTTTTTGTATATTAAAGATGACCTTTTGATCAGTTAATTATATTTGGTGTGAAAACAATATGCGAATATTAAAAGAAGATAGAAAGAGAAAATCAGACAGAGAAACTATAATGATTTTGGCTTTGTACATAGTTGACTCTTCTAGCTCCAAATTTGAAAATCTGGTCTTTCCACACCAGTAAAATCCAAATAAAATCAAATTAGTTAAAGAGATTATAAACGCCCGTCACTTTGCTCGCTTTTATTTAACCTACCATTTAGCTAGTCACAAATCTATAGAGCAACAATTCTCTTACCTCTCCAAAGATAGAAAAATTGATTGAAAAAAGAATACACAAGATCCTTTAAAAATAAGCTTAAAATAATAAAACAGAGTTGTAAAATGTGGTGTAAAGATATCATCTGAATTTGCTTATGAATGCTTTCAAGTATGGTATCATGGATGCAGATGTTTTAAATCATTCTTACTCCTTTGAATTTTGAAATGATATTGTAAATATAGCTTCTTATTATAACTACTAGATATCTGGTTGAGATATTCTTTTTGAAATCATGACTTAGCCATTGGATATATGCTTTTTCCTTCAATTGTGGAAAGTATCTTCCCATTTATTATTTTTAATTCTTTTTGGCCAAACTTATTATCTTTAAATTTGAAAAATTCATCCAAGCATGCCGATTTTTTTTTTTCCTCTTGATATTTTTTAACAAATAACACGTAAAACCTTCTTAAAGCTTATCCCACGCCTTTATTTTAAATTTGAATTTCTTTATAAATATCCATTAAATCTTCAAATATAATTCAATCAATATAAGCCGTATCTTTATCCTTATCTCCAGACTCCATATGACATCCATAGATTAAATTTAAACCACTGATATATCCGCATGGAAGTGATCCGCTGGAATTTGCAATTGCTGTTATGGTAATCACGGTGGAGAAAAATAGTTGTTCGTCCGCATAATTTGGCTTGCTTGGAGCCGATCACGCGATGAGGAGCAAGATAAAATTTCCTAAGCTTGTTACCACGTGACATGTAGAAAGCTTGAACGATATTTGCTTGAATGGATGGAGTTACTTGCCACATTCGGTGTGATGCCGTGTTAAAACAAAACGACCAAGCTTGAAGTTTGATAAATCGAGAGGTTACCACGATTAAATTTCAAGAAACTGGACACGTTGCAAAGCTGCTCCATATTGACAAAATTATATCCGAGCTGCCACATCAACTGCGTGAACCAGGATTCTTTTGATTAGATAATATAATTGGATGCCGCTGGTTTTCATGAAAGGAACCCATGCGTAGATGAAATTCCAAGTACTAAATTTAAAAAAAAAAAATTATTGAAATGAACTGCCACATCTCGTTTTATCCAACCGAGCCCAACAAACTATCCAAGATTTGTCTCTTCGAAAATTCAATGGACTACATCCCACTTTAACATAATCTAGTCCCCACTATATAATTCAAATTTGTCCAATACATTATTCCACCATATTCTAAACAAAATTAGTCTCCATAAATATAAATCCAACTCAAGTGGACTTAGTAATACTCAACACTCTCATTATTTATCAATTTTGTAACTTTATATTTAATCATGAGTCATTTCACAAGTGTAGCACTTGTATATAAGGACTTTTCCTATTTTGGTGCTATGTCAAATTATGAGTGTGATTTGGTAACAAAATTAATAGAGTTGCATAACAAAACTAAATTAGTCCGGTTCTTGATGGGGCTTGCTGATACTTTTGATAATATTAGAAGCCAAATTCTTTTCATGGACCCTCTACCAACTATGAATAAGGCATACTATCTAGTGTATTAAGTTGAAATACAAAAACAAAGTAACTAGTAACTATGTTCTAGTTGATGACTCAGTAGCATTTGTAACCAAGACACAAAGGAAAACTGTTAGTGAAGATAGAAAAGGAAAAGGGAACAATAAAATCACCTGTATATATTGTAAAAGAATAGGCCACACAATAAAAAACTGTTTTGAAATTTTTGGATATCCAGATTAGTTTAAAGTTATGAAAGAAAAGAGAGCAAATCGATTGGCAGCTCATGCGCATCAAGGTATATCTTTGGTAGACACTCCTTTAGAAATGTCATGGAGTAATGGAAACAATGCTAGGAATCTTGTGCAATAAAATGAAAATGTAGCTTTGTATGAATCACAACTTGTTTCTAAAGCGTGTCGAAAGGTACTTTGAGCTCTAAAGGATCGGACTTTGGGTGACACATCACAATAACATGCTTTAATGATGACTGTTGTAGGTAGTAGCTTTACCCTTGCTTCTTTTACTTCCAATGATATTAGAATGCTCTCTTGGATTGTAAACTCAGGAGCTTTGGATCGCATGCACCTTATTCACACTACTTGTTACAAAAACATACACTTTCTATACCCATTTCCATCAAATTGCCATATGGTAAAACCTTTTTAGTACAAACCATTAGGGACATTAAATTTACTGATCAAATTACTTTGACTAATCTCCTTATTCTAGCTTTTTACTACAAATTAATATTAGTTAATAAGTTACTCAAATAATCTAATCTTGTTGCTGAATTTGATTCACATCATTGTGAATTTTAGGAACTCAAGACTAAAGACATTGTAGCTTCAGCTAATAACTGTTGTGGACTGTATGTCATGAACTTGAAGCTTATCTTAGTTGGTTCTACTTCACTTTTAGTTGTTGCTAGTACTAGTTCCTCTTGTGTAAAGGGTTTTAATACTAGCATTTCAATTGCTCTTTTCCATCAGAGGATGGGTCATTTGTCTACCTCAAAGCATCAATATTTATCAAACTTTAAACACATTAGATTGTTGAAAGTTCTATGTGACACTTGTTTGCAAGAGAAATTTCATTATTTGCCTTTTCCTCTTAGCAATTGTAGTGGTTTGAATGCTTTTGATTTACTTCGTATAGATGTGTAAGAGCCTTACAAAAATACTTTAGGGAGAGCCGTTACTCACTTTTATTTATCTCATTAATCTCATGCCTACACACTCTCTTATTTGGAAAACCCTTTATGAATTACTCTTTGATAAACCACTATCTTATGATATCTTTGAGTGTTTGGTTGCTTATGTTATGTGGCAATCTTACCTAAACCAACTGATAAATTTGAAATTAGAAGCAGGTAATGTATTTTTGTTGGGTATCCTTTAGGTCAAAAGGAATAGAAGTTGTTTGACTTACACACGCAAAAGTTGATTGTTAGTCATGATGTTTTCTTTCTTGAAAACGTCTTTCCTTTAAAAAATACTAATGAATAAGCTTTTTGTTTTGATTTTGCTCCTTTCCTTAATCCTAATAGGATGTTTCCTACTCTTGCAACTACTTATTCATATGAAGACCATGTTTCATGCACTCATCTAAATGTTATTCCAAACAAAGATTCAAGCCTTAGCTTAAACATTGTTCCAAATACTATCTCAAACATAGATTCTTCCATAACAACCTCTACTCACACCTTATGCAGGTTCACATGTGAAAGACATCCACCATCTTGGCTTTAAGATTTTATACTTACTATGCACTATAGTTCATTAGAAAAATAACATAATACAAACCACTTCTTCTAGTTTTCCCTTGTTTGATCATCATGCTTTCTCTCATCTTCTTCATGACTGTGTGATTTCTTTGGCCTATGTTTTTACAATTTGAGATCCTAGGAATTATCATGAAGTAAAGGTTGATCCTAAGAAGGTTGAGGAAATGAATTAAGAACTCTTAGCACTAGAATCAAACAATACTTGAGAGCTTACTTCTTTACCTCCTGATAAGCAAACCATTGATTATAAATGGGTATACAAAATTAAATACAAACCAGATGGCACCATAGAAAGGTACAAAGCTAGACTAATAGCTAAAGGTTACACATAAGTAGAAGGAAGTAATTATACACATACTTTTTCTCTAGTTGCTGAGTTGACATCAGTTCATGTTTTACTTGCTGTCTCATTTGTTAAAGGTCAACATGTCCATCAATTGGATGTTAATAATGCATTCCTTTATAGGTTCATAGATGAGGAAATATATATGAAACCCCCATATGGGAATTCAACCACATCTAACAAGTAAGTGTGTAAACTTGTTAAGTCACTTTATGGACTTAAATAAACATCTAGTTAATGGAATAAAGAGTTTTCAAAATTTACTATCTCACTTGGTTTTGTTCAATTAAGGTTAGATTATTCTTTGTTTGCTAGACAAAACACTAATTGTTTTGTTGCTCTTTTTGGTGTATGTGGATGATGTGCTTATTAAGGGTAATTGTTTGAATGAAATTGAAGATGTTAAAGCTGCTATTCATGTTCCTTTGACTATTAAGGATCTAAGGGAAGTTAGATTTCTCCTTGGGGATAGAGATTTGTCATTTACCTTCAGGTTTTATATTGAACCGATGGAAGTTTGCTTTGGATATGTTATCTGATACAGCATTTGCACGTGTTGATAGGAATCAAGAGCCAATTACGTAATCCCAAACATGGGGACTTACTGCCTTAGTTCACTTAGCTACCCAGAAGGACATAACATCTGAGCCTACACCAACCTAATGCTGATCAAACTTACTAAAGTTGAGCTCAGAAATTTTAACAATCCAGACAATAGCCAGTCAAGTTCCCAAGTTACCAGTCTAATGTTGATCTAATTAGCTTAGCTCTACCCTGTATCTAGCACCAGTTTGGACCACTAAATCAAGAGGAACACGTATCCAACCCTCTGACTTCCATACTATCCTTGCACAAAATATTCCATTTTCCTTTGTTAATATTTTTCCCTTGTATTGTATTTGTTTTCCAATTCTAGTATATGATCTTTTCAGTGAATTATACGAACTTAGGATGTACCCTAATTGGGACATATAAATAGTCCCCATTGTAATAGTTGCACATTAGTATCTTAGACATTTTTCCCTTTGAGCTTAGTGTTTTGCTGATTCTTCTCACTCTTATCTAGCCCATTGTAAGTGTAGACTAATGATGAGTAACCTCTTGTAGCATTTGTGCATCATATCAAGTGTAACTTGAGCTTAGTAAGGCCTTAGTACATCATATCTATCGTCAATATATGAAACCCCCTACTCAAAACTTTGACTATCATCTAGTTTTCAGACCATCTTATGGTTTGAACTTACTTTTGGTTCATACGATACCTTTGCTCGTATGTCCATCCACGACAGTAGCTGTATTGGTGCTAAGCCAACTTCTAGTCCTTTTCCATCAGGTTTACAACTAGATAATCAAAGTGGACAACTGCTTCAAGACCTCAGTTTGTTTCAAAGGATAGTAGGTAGAGTGTTATACATGATCTAACTTGTCCTGATCTTTCTTTTGGTGTACAATAAATAAGCCAATTCGTATCTGCTCCAAGAACTACTCATTTGAAAGCAGCTATTCGTGTTCTTAAATACATCAAAGGTTCTATAAATAAGGGATTGTTTTATTCTTTAAGTAGTTCTTTGACTTTATTAGGGTATAGTGATGTGGATGGGGGTTTGAGTCTTTTAGATTGAAATTCTCTTTCAAGGTTTTGTTTTGTTTTGTTTTTTTTTTTTTTTGGAACATCTTCGTTCTCATGCAAGATAAATAAATAGTTAACTATTTCTATCTTGTTGATGGAGGTTGAGTATCGTAACCTTGCTACTATAACCAATGAACTTTAATGGTTATCCTTTTTGCTGCATAACTTGGGAATTTCTTCTTCATTGCTTAAAAGTCTCTTCATCGACAATATGTCTATATAGAAGATAGCAGAGAACCCTATTCCCATGCTAGGACAAAGCATATTAAAGTTGACATTCACTTCATCTAAGATCACATCAGTTTTTTATTTCTTCAAATAGAATATGTGCCTTCAACTCTTTAATTAGTTGATCTCATAACAAAGACTATTGGTGACACTCGACTTACTTTTTTCTTGTCTGAGTATAGCCTTGTACCATGGCCAATTTGATAGGGCCACACCAAGGACGAGCGAGGTCGGTCGTATTGAAGATGGGTCCAAGTTTGCTGAAAGCTTGAAATGGAGATGGGAATGCATGAAAAAAAGAATAGATAAGCAAAACCTACAATTAGCTCCAAGGATGTGATACACCAATGAACTATTGAAGATTCATGAATCAACTTGATATGACACACGAGTTGTTCCAATAAGGGTACTCTCTACCTAACCTTACTTAAGAGTTAGGATAAGAGTAGTAAAAGCAAGCAAGCAAACAAAAGGACCTTACTTAAGAGTTAGGATAAGACTAGTAAAAGCAAGCAAGCAAACAAAAGGGATGTTTGCAGGCAAGCAAGAAAGACTTAGAATGTTTTGTAATAATGTTGAAGATGTTGTGGCTATAATGTACAAAAGATATTTATACTAGATATTCTAAGGCAATTTGCCTGAAGTGAAAAAGACAAAAAAGGGTAATATCTTAAATAAGTAAGGTATAAGAAATGAAAAAGGGTATAAATGAGAATTTAGGAAAGCATCTAGTCTGTACGGTAGATTCCATCATGTGGTGGCTGGTAGTCATTGGCAACACTTTTGGCATAACAGATAGAATTGTACGACTAGTTGGGTTATTGCTGAGCATAGTTGTCTAGTTGGGCTAAAGACTCTTCCAAGGTAAATTTAGCTTGGACATGCTCTGGACAGCTCGGGTTTAGGTTGACTGAGCAAGTGAATGGTTGAGTAAAGTTGTTGCTTGAGTGCTCCTCAAGTTAGCAATTGGAGACAATCGATAGGTATAGGAAGGTTCAGCTCGGATAAGGCAATAGGTCAGCAGATTGAAGTAGCTTAGACTCATCAAGTGTAAGTTGATATAAGAGAATTCGCTTAGCCAAACTCTCAAGCCTTTGGGCTCGAGCTTGGATCAAAGGTCTAGTGGTCTGATTCCTATCACCACTTGAAGAGGAGGAAGAGGGATGGTGGTGGTATAGGAATACTCAACACTCTTATTATTTATCAATTTTGTAACTTCATATTTTATCATGTGTCATTTTACACGTGTAACACTTGTATATAAGTACTTTTCCCATTCTAATAATTAGTTACTCAGACATCATTTTTACCAAAACACTTTTCTTCTTTGGTTGTGAACTCTCTCATTCTTTGCATCTTTCAATCAGTGTTTCTTCACATCGGTCACAATCTAAGCCTCAATAGTAGAACTTATAAAATATATTATCCAAATATATTCAACAAGTGAAGTCAAACCTTTCATTCATCAAAATGTCTAACTTAGATACAAATCTGTAATAATCTGCAATGATTCATATATTCCAAGTATAATCTCTAAGAAATCCTTTAGGTTCGGTTCAATCTTTGGTTCTTAGACATATCATATTATTTATTCTTTGTGTCATCGTAAACCTTTGCACACTTAATAAACATGTTAATATGGACTTAATGCATACTTTGTCATCATCAAAATCAAATTAGGAGATTTAATAGAAGGGAGCAAGAAAAGGATTGATTTAGAAGGAAAAACTTTCCTTAGACCTACAAAACCACTTTCTTTAAATTTTGAGAGAATTGGAAATAACTAACATTAAAATTACCACATTGCTACTAAAAGTAAAAATGCACTTTAAAGTTATAAAGACTTTTATGATTTTGATAAAAAAAAAAATTATATTACTAGGTTTCGATTTCTTTGACTCTATATCTAAATAAGATAACTTATAATTTTTCCTCCCACTTTCATTACTTTATAATTCATTATTCCCACTTTCTTTCTCATTTATTTTTTCCCTCCTTCTAGACATAGTAAGTGCTTAAAAGACATCTTGATACATTTTAATAATTTTCCATAACATTATGTTACAATCTATACACAATTAAGGCTGCAATTGAGGTGTATTTAAGATGGATCTTATCAAATCTAAGCTTGCCAGTTGCCCTTATAGGTCTAGCATCCTAAAACCTTGTAAAAACACTATAGAATTCTTTCACTTATTATTGAAATTCGCTGTTATACAATCATTATGGACCTATCTTATCATAATTACATAAAATATTTAACTTTACTTTGATTCTTTAAGTTATTGTAAGTATAGTCTTACAGGATTTTTATAAATAAATACCCGATAAAGTCAAGAATATAATGACATTATTACCTACAAACAAACACTCAATATGCCATATGCTTGTGTCTAGATTAGGATTTGCATAGATTAAGAGCAAATATTATTATTTATTTACTATTTTACTAAAAAGGATTTCCCATTAAGTTTTTTTTTTTTTAAGTTAAAAAACCAACCCTATCCTATAATGTTTTAAATAGTGTCCTAAATCTTGATAATGTTATCACACAGAGTTTTTATCAAGTCAGACTGATTGGATACCTTATAATAACCCACTTGATCATATTTCTATATCTAATCATATCATATAACTTAAGAAAATGAAAGAAACCATCACAAATTCCAATCGTACCTTCTTAATTATTGAAAACTAGATTGTTTTGCTATTTTTCAAGAATTATCTTGTTTTTACACAGATCAAAATCCTTCATTTTTCAACCTAATAGGCTTTCTACAACATTCTTAAAGGTTTTTTCTTTCTTTTTTGTTTCTTTCCCTAAGTTTATGTAGCTCATCCATTTGTTCGGTCTATTTTTGGTTGGCTTTGGTTAGATCAAGCAAAGGTCTTTATTATTTATTTATTCTTTTAATAACAGAGTAGCATAACCATATTATAAGTGATTACTTCCAAGCATATGAACCACCCTATAAGACTCATATATTGAATAGAAATAACTTACACGATATAAGTTTTTATCATTGTTGTTTACATTGATTTGTATTTTTGCCTCGCTTTTTTAGCATCTTTTTTTTTTTTTTCCCAATGGTGACTAACATATCTTGATTAAGATTAGTTGGAATTGGAGAGTATAAGAAGATAATTTACTTGAAAATAGATTGATTGATGTGTTCGTATAAATGGTACATAAATAATAGTTATATTTTGAGACATGATAGCGGTAATTTTTAGAAATGTACCATTAATGTTTTGTAAATACTACTGCTTAGAAACATATTTATGGTGTTTATGTATGAATGATGGGTGAAATACAGTCATATCTGGGGACATGTTTTCTAAACACTATTATATATCAATATTTTACTGACCGATTGGTCAGAACTTTAGTATGCATTTTCGATATTGCATTACGGATTTGAATGTTAAAGGCTTTTGGGCTCCAACTCAGGAAAATTTAGGCTATGCCATTAGAGTCGATTTTTAATGGAGAAGGGAGACGAAGTTAACTATTGGATCATCGAAACAATTTGAAGAGGTAAAACGCAGTTTTAAAATGGTCTGAATATCAAAATGATAATTCACATAAAACGCAGTTTCAAAATGGGATTTCCAGTCATCTTTTTCAATCATTATTAACTTTATCTTACGCGGGTTAGACCCGCCATTTAAGATGGGATAACTTGAAGCAGGTGCAGTCAGGGACTTTAAAGTCAGCAAAACGGTTGAACACCACATCAATCAAATTGGCGACTCGAACTAGAAATTGGCTGGCTTGGTCCGGTTCCATTATCCATTTGTTTTTTGCGCTCTAAGTTTAAAAATTGGGTCAATTTGCAACCTAACTACTCTTATATGACTTATTTACGCATTTATTCCCATAATTTATAAACTGCGTTTGGAAATATAGCATACCAGTAAATAAGCACGTGGGCACGAATCTCCGGTCCGGTCTGATCCAACTAAAAGCTGCAGGTCACCGCACCATAAAGTAAAATCAATAGCAACCCATCTTAGGCCCGGCGATGCCAATGGACCATTTCACATTTCTCAGACCCATCAAATCGGCCTATTTAATTTTTTTTTATTTTTCAAATTCCTATATTTTAACTTGCGTAGATTGAATTCAAGAACTAAGTAGTTTTAGTATAATTTTTTTGATAAAGTTGAAAAGGATTTGCATTTAAATTTATATAAAAAAAATAAAATTGATGAAAACATTCTAACCATGGACACTAGAGAATTAGTGTAACCTTGGAAAGCAGGAGACCCACATACTATCACCCACTATCACCTTGGATCAAAGGCATCACCTATGGAGAACTAAGTAAGGTCTAACCTAGGGCCTACAAAGACCCTTGCAGCCTGAACCATGGGAGCCATGGAGACCATAAAGCTATTTGAGGTTGTCCTAAACCAGGACCAATTAGTCTATGAGTATCAAGGCTTACCTAATAAGGAATGTGCCTTACAGTTATCTAATTAGGAATGAACAACTAAAGATCACTTTCCTATTAAGATGAGGTATACACTTTTCTAAAATAACTCTCCCATTACCTATAAATAAGGGCTAAGGCCCCCAAGTATGAGACTTTACACACTCATATACAAGCTCTACTATTTTCTAAACATTAGCTTACTGACTTAAATATCGAAATGGTCATATTTGACTACCCTCCAGTACTCACTAATCGTGTTTTCTTTTATAGGTCAACCCTATCTTTAAAATCAAGGAGACAAATCTCAATCGGCTAAACTCAAGTGCCAACTTTTGGCGCCATTTGTAGGGAACTTACCATTCAAGATTGATAGATTTCTATGTATTGAATAAGGGAAATCTTGAAGACAAGGATGACAAGAACAAGGTTTTAGCAGTAAGAATAAGTTGATTCGGCAATCTCTAAGGTGGTTGAACCTATCAAAAGTCTAGTTGCCGATATTGGCAAGGAAGTCAACACTAGAAAGGAAGCCTAAGGGGGGTAACAAGAATACCACAATGTAGAAGGCTAGGGGAAATTAGAGAGAGGATAGAAACCAAGGATAACTTGCTTGTGATCCTCAAATCACCCACTTAACTAAGTTAGTGGAGAAATTGATAGCTTAGAATGTTAGTGATGTACTATAGGCCATATAGATTTTATATCATTCGAGTATTTTTTTTTAAAGATATAAGTCATTTTATTTATTACATTTTTATCGGCCTTTTTAACATGATAAAATGATCCCTTAAATAATCGTTTTTCCTTATATCATTAAAGTGTGTAACTATAATAGTAAAACTATAAGGCGATGAAAACACTATTTTAAATTATCCTTAGTCATTTGTTATGTGGAACAATAATGAATTAAGACTAATATGTTGATTGAATGATAATCATGTTTTACTTGTTATGGATATGAGATATTAGTTTAGTACATAGATACATGTATAAGTACATTGTATTGGATCGACGTACCATGGGAATACTAACTAGATCAATCTAATAAGTACTACTCATTACAATCTTAATTTAGTCCTTTGACCTGATGACACCATGGATTCGTACATAGTAAATTTCATGTTTTGACTCAATTCTTTATCACTTTAACTAAATAATTACAAGACTATGATTGGATATGAAATAAATCATGTGGAAGAATATGAGCATTCGTAAAGAAATTTGTCCATCTCATTAATTTGGGTGAGATATCTTTTGGGCTCCTTGAAAAGTAAGATTGAGAAAAATGCATAGTCATACTTAAATGAATTGATAAGAAGTTATCAACATCATTTGTTTAAGTTAATCAAACTCTAGATTTAAGAAACAAGTGATTAAATAATATAAGAGTATCTTGATCCACATTTTATTTTTAATCATTAGATATTGTATGACAAATGGACTAAATAACTGATTGTTTAATAGGTAAAGTTAGATTACTGACTTTCTCTTAATTTGGGTAGGCATAATGTCTTGTTAAAGGTCACTTATGTCTCGTAGGTTCAAAGGAGTTTTGAGCCTATTGCTAACATTAAGTAAACTTATAGGATCACACCAAAAAAAAAAAAAAAAAGAACCAAAGGGGCTACAAGTTTATTTTAAATAAATTTAGTAGGAATTATTGAAATATTTATTATTCTTGAATAGTTTAGGAATGATAAATAATGGCATATATTGTTTTTTGGAGAAAATAATAAATACTAAATTAATTTATTTTATTCGATATTGTTAATATCTAATAATATCTCGTTATATCTTCTAGAAGATATTATCACTCTTCTATATATAGATAGAGGTAGCTCTCTATCAGGGTTATGCTAATGCCATGTCATAAACAATAAAGTAAGGATTAGAGGTGTGCAAGTAGGTTTAATAGGCCAAAATGGCCTAGATTACTTTGGTCCATAGGTTAAATAGGCCAAATTTATTTGGTTTGCTTTTTAAATAAGCTAAAAAAAACGAGCTAAAAAACCTCAACTCAAACCAATTTAAAAAGTGGGTTAAATAGGCTAACCCATAAGCTAAATATGTAAATATGGTAAATGGGCTACCTAAATAAACTCATTTTGGCTAGCAGGTTAAATGGGTTAGGTCAATTTAGCCTACATTTTAGAGGGCAAAAAAATCTCGCCTAAACCTGTTTAAAAAGTAGGTTAAAACAGTCGGTGTGTAAGGGTAAGTCAAAACTCATTTGTACACCTTTAATAAGGATTAGGTTCACATGTTAGGATGATGGCAAGTTCTACTAGTATCACAAAGCTCCCAGACATAACACTGACGAATGCTACCAATTGAAGAATGCGCTGGAGCATGCCATTCAGCATGGATTTCTCAATGAATATATTGTCAACCCTACAAATCGAATCGAACACCCATCATAGAGAAGGAGAATAAAGGACGACCACCAATGAGAAGGAGATCAAGATGGCAAGCATTAGAATAAAGCCCCTAACAATGTCATCAACACCAAAATGAGAAGCCTAAACTTTGGAACTAAGACAAGCCCTTCTACGTCGTGTCTTACCATGAGTGTTAAGATGGTTTATAAGGTAAGAGGGAAGAGGCCAAAAATTGACACTTTGATCTCTTTACTGATATTGACCAAAAGGGCATTGAAATCCTACATGGGGATGTCTTAGTCATTTACACCAGCATCACTAAGTTTAAAGTACAAAAAATGATGATAGATAGTGGAAGTTCAGCAAACAACCTATTCAAGCATGCCTATGGTTAGATGAGAGAAAAACTACCACCTCAAATGAAACCTTACCACCATGACCTTATTGGCTTCAACAATCAAATGGTATGACTCAAAGGTATAATTACACTCAGCATGGAGCTTGAGATGCGATAATGTAGCAATCCACTTTGTGAAATTTATGGTGGTCGATTGGAAATCCCCCTTTAATGAGATCCTTAGGCAACAAAGCGTGAATGCTTTTGGAATGATTACCTCTTCCCTACATTTAAAGACGAAATTCCTGATGCTAACTAGGATCAAAGTATATTGCTGTAACTAAGCACTCTTTTGAGAAACCTATGCAAAAGCACTTAAGAGAGACTATGTCAAGACTTTAGAAATTGAGCTATAATAAAAACCATTAAAAAGAAGACTGTACTTAAGAGATGACATCAAAGAGATCCAATTGGAACCTAATTCTAAGACACACCTCGCATCAGTAAATATTAGCCAAAAAACTTAAGGACAGGCCATATCGGCCTCTTTAGAGCTAATCTAAATTGGTTCACTTAGTCAGCGTCCAACATAATGGGAATCAACCTTGCAATAGCTAAACATGAGCTGAAAACTGATCCCAATATCAAACTAGTCAAGCAAAAGAAAAGACATTTTTCCCCTAAAAGGGAGGTCGCAATTGAAGAAGGGGTCCAGAAACAATTAATGGCTTGATTCATTCAAGAAGAGATATACGTAGTTTGGCTTGCCAATGTAGTGTTAGTAAAGAAAGCTCATGGGAAATGGCAAATATGTGTTGACTACACTGACTTAAACAAAGCTTACCAAAGGATTGCTTCGTATTCTCAAGAATCAACCAAATGGTTGACTCGACCTTAGGACACGCATTACTCGGTTTCATGGATGTATTCTCTAGATATAGTTAGATCATGATGGCATTGAAAGACGAAGTTCACACCTCCTTCGTCAATGACTTTAGATTGTATTGCTATAAAGTAATGTCCTTTGGCCTCAAGTATGTTGGGGTTTCTTACTAAAAGATGGTTATCAAGCTCTTTAAGCCTCAACTCAGCCGAAACATGAAGGTCTATGTGGAAGTTACGATTGTTAAGAGTAAAAGTGTGAGACCCTATAAAATATGCAATTAGGATATAGCACATAGATGTAGAGTAATGATAAGAGCCATCAAGTTAAGAAAATTGTAAGCTTTGTACTCTAAATGATAGATCCTAGAGAAAGTAGAATAGTTGAGCTACTAGACTATGAATTGGAAAGAAATATATATATATATGTTTATAATAAACAAAATGATCTTCATAAGTTTTGATTTTGTAAATATAATAGAAAAATTATGAAATAGTTAAAAGGTAATTTTTATATATAATATTTTTTAATTTATCAAAAACTCATAGAATTAGTTATAATACTTAACAAAACCTTAGAGATAAATTATATAGATAATAACATCTATAGGATAACAAGATAGTATTTACAAGGTATGTATATACATCCAATATAATTAGTGTGTAAGCCATACTTTAATGATTAGGTTTTGAGTAGTCAAATTTAGAATGTTTATGAAAGTAACTCAATTAAGTTAAAAAGTCATGTATAAGTTAGAAATTTTAGTCAAAGAGACTCCGCCAACATGATCTAGAAAATATAATAAAATAATAGTAATATACTTGAAATAGTTAAAGATAATGCACATGTTAAATATATCTAATATGTAAAGTAGGTATAAACATAGATTAATATAAATATATTGTGTTCAACTTAATAAAATATTGAATAAAAGAGTAAGTTCAAGACGCACAATGGGGTCATTAAGCTAGTTGAGTGGTCCAATGGGTTTAGACATCAGAAACAGAATATTAAAATTATTAAATACATGTATAGTACTTGTTGTATATCAGAATTGTAAAATAGGAGTTTCGATAAGTAACAATGTCTTACAGACAAATTGTAATAAATTTAATAAGTTGATATGAAATAAAATTTAGCAAGTATGTACATTAAACATATTCAATATGGAACAAAATATATATATATATATTAATAAATTAATAAAACCCATGATATATCAACATAGTTACCAAATAATAAGTAAAAAATAAAAATTCCTAAATCCCGACAACTATGAAATAAGGTACAGAAATCAATTGGAATATGTTGATCCAAGCGGTGTAGTGGATGGAATAAGCTACACTCAAATCGGTAAATGACTATTAAGTTAAAATCTTGCTTTAGTGCATAGGACTGCTCACTGACGAAAAGTAGTCCAAATTCAGGTTTCAAAAGGAAAATCACGTATAAGTAAATAAATATTAATGAGCAAGATAAGCTATGTCTTACCTATTTTACTTTTAAGGCGATCGGTGTAGCAATGTTAAATTGCTAATTAACCTATGAGCTTGCCGAGTATAATTGGACTGCCATTCTTTCTCACATGTGGAACATTGAATGGATAGCAAGTCAGTTAAGCAAAACAAAGGAAAGATTTAAAGCATATAAATGAAACAGTACGAAGACGTCCTTAAATCTGTGTAGTCTATCTACTGAAAATAAGAACCCTCCTAGTTTACTAATATATCTTAAGAGAACGCTTATTGACATTCACATTTGGTCAAAGTTTTCCGTCAGCCGCCGATAGTCTCGTCGAAGCTATATTAAAATACCAAATCAGCTATTGTGATTCTTCAGGTAACTCTTCACCTAGCTCAAGTTTAATATAGTAATTTTGTATTTTTGGTTTGACCATGTTAGTTTTGTTGGAATTTACTTGTCAAACCGGTAAAAATTGTGTTTTTTTTTTTTTTCCCTTTTTCCTCAAATCTTTATTGTAACCCATTTTTACACTTAAATATTACAAATGTAAAGTTAGATTTTAGAAAAGTAAAAATGTGCAATTCTTTAATTAACTTCCATGCTTCCATCGAATTTGAAGGATAAACAAAAAAAAAAAAAAAAAAAGAAGAAGAAGAAGAAGAAGAAGAACAAAAAGATGTTCTTACTTGACTTTAATGTATATTTTCTTGTTCCATTATTTGCTCGGTTGTCTTTATATTTTCCAATTTTGGACATGATTAATTGATTATGAAGTGTTCTTGCTAATACAAGCCATGTCTTACGCTAACTAAAGAAGGAGTTTTAATGTAATGGAATAAATAGCAAATATAGCATATCTTTGGTGATAAACATAGGCTCGTTGTAGTAACGTATGCTAATGCTCATCAACTAACAGTATGAATATCTAGTTGGTTGTATCTACTTGTCACAAAGGCATTATGAAAAGAATGGTCTAGTTAAGATGCTCCCTTAGGAAGATGGAATAAAACCGCAGCTTAATTGTGTTAATTGGAACGAAAAAAAAAAAAACAAAAAAAAAAAAACAAGTTTTGAGGTTGTTTTGGTGGAAATGTTGGAGAACCGGTTATGGAGTGAAAGATTTACCAAGATTACCAAGAATATAGAGGATTTTCCTACGCTGAGAATCTGGACCTGAATTAGTTAGAAGATTTCTTTGATTAGGAACTTTAGTACAGACCATAGGTAAATTGTAGGATTCGTTGAATAAGAGATACGGACCAAAAATACTCAAAGGATACTGTATGTAACTACTTATAAATAACCTTAAAATCTTAATTTCCAACCATAAATAACATATCAAATTGATGCATAACAACTTAAATCTTATGAAATTGATTGAGCTATTGATAATATGCATGACTTGAATGAAAACTAAAGTTGATCAATTGAATATAATAGGAATAAGCAAAGGGGATAAATACGACAACTGCCACTAGCAAGTAACAGAGTTCCAGGTAAGTGGGATTGATGTTTTACAGCCTTTTGAAGTATTATTTAAGATTACTTAGAGACTTCAGTATGTTTTTAGCTTATAATTGTAATTTATTTCTCTATGTGTGTGCAAACCATATGCTTGCTACTATAAAAGTTTAGCTCCATGTGATATTGTTTTATGATTATTGATTTGATTGGCTTGTTTGAAATTATTTGATCATCCTGAAAACAACCTAACTTGCATTGCAACTCACTAGGAGTAATGATTAGGATTCTTAAGCCAAACATAAACTCTCTTCGATGAGGATAACTGAAATGGTCATTTCTCCACTTTAGTCGAATTAAGTGGTAAGAAAGAAGGTTGTGGTCAGGTTAGGGGTCGTAATTTGTAAGCAGTCATGGGAAGAAGATATTCTCCATTGCATAAGCCCTGATTTAGTTCCGATTCGCGAATTTACGATGTCAAACTTCTCATCTCAGATTAAAGCAGGTATAATTTCTCTAATCTCATGACAGACCGAATAACATCGTATGATGACATTTGCTTGTAGATGCATTGTATCAAACTAATCTGGTTGAAAACCCTATTTGTGATGTCAATGTATACTTCTATTTTCACCCTACCTACTAAGTAAGTTGTCGCTCATTTCTTATAATCCGTTTGTAGGTTCAAAGTGGAACTACAAGTATCAGACCTAAAAACCAGAACTTTAGCAAATGGAATTAAGGAGTAAGGATCAAGAAGAATCTGGCTGAATTTTGTTCTTGTTATTGATTTTTTTTTTAACTATAAGAAAACTATCTGAGTCTTCTTAAGATGTTTGTTAGTTTTCAATCTTTTGGTCTATATATTGAATAACGTGTACTTGTGGGTTTTACAAGTACTCTTTTGAAAAGTCAAACTACAAGTTTGCTTTATCGGTTATTTCCAAAAATTATTCTATAGGTTTATATCAAGAAGGTATCAAATTGGATGTTTTAAAGTACTATATTAGAGTATACTTGGTATAAACTAGGTCTATGACAGTAGTTGTAAGGTTAGTTTCTATCTTAAGATGATTTATACAGTCGAAATGTTATGACTCCACATTTTTTGGGCATGATAAAAAGGCCCAAAGACCGCCTCCGAGAGCTTCAAGAAGCCTTCAACTAGATGAGCGGGCGTAAGATGAAGTTAAACCCATAGAATTGTGTCTTTGGGATGCCTTCCAGGAAGTTCCTCATAAACCTAGTAACTTGGAGGGGTATTAAAGCCAATCGTATAAACTTCCAGCCATAGTTGATATGAAGGCCCTGACTAATGTAAAAAAATTGCAAAAACAAATAAGGTGCATACCTACATTTAGCTATTTCAAGTCACAAAGTGCTGATTGATGCACTGAATTCTTTAAAATCCCGAAAAACCTAGAGGGTTTTGAATGGGCCCCAGAATGTGAAGAGACCTTCAAACGATTGAAGGAATTTCTTACCTCCTTACTGAACTTCTCAAAACCAATATACAACAAAAGTTTGTATTTGCACTTAGCAGTAAGCGATAGAGCCCTCTCTTCTATACTAATTTAGGCAAAAGGAAGGGAGCACAAATCATACTATATCAATCATATATTGTAAGAGGCAAAATCTCGATACTCTAAAATCGAAAAGTTCACGTTAGTAATCATTATCATAACTAGATGATTGGGACCATAC
This sequence comes from Lumnitzera racemosa, assembly GCA_024138005.1. Lineage (NCBI taxonomy): Eukaryota > Viridiplantae > Streptophyta > Magnoliopsida > Myrtales > Combretaceae > Lumnitzera > Lumnitzera racemosa. The sequence continues at coordinate 26,344,553 of JAMXBC010000011.1, forward strand.
TTTGCATTGTACCAGATCATTATCTTGGCCAACTAACCGCTTCAGACAATACTTTTGAAGTTAGACGCCTCGAGAAGATGATGAAGTACTCCCTCAAACTAAGTGCATATGGTATCTATCTAAGAAGCCTATAAGGCCTAAGTCCTTACAGACTTTATGGCCAAATACATTGACGAAATCTTCAAATAACTAAGGACAAAAACCCATATGGATACTCCATGTTGATGGCTCCTTTACCCGAGGAGGATTTGGAGCAAGCTTAATACTTTTGAGCCCCTACGGATTGGTAGTCTATCATGCACTTAAATTTGGTCTTGATACTAGCAACAATAAAGCAGAGTTTGAGGCCTTAATTGTCAGCCTAAAGCTTGCCAATGAAATTGGAGCAGAAGTGTTATAAGTTTTCTCTGACTCTTTACTTGTGGTGCAATGGGTTAAGGGAGATTATGAAGCCAAAGGCAACGAATGCTAAAATACCTACAACTAGTAAAATCCTTATCCATAGCCTTTACCTTGTCTACTATAATAAGGATCTTGTAGATTGAAAACTCTAAAGTAGATGACCTTTCTAAATATGCATCTACGGGCATCTTAATGGATTGCCGACCTTTGGTCTACTTACTTATGTACGCTTAAGAGGCCTCCAGTCTCTCGTTAACCTACTAAAGACGAGAAACAATACATAGAAGATTGATGGGTGAACTCCTTAGGAACTCCACTTGGATACGCCTTCTCTGTTTCACCACTTATGCCAACGTCGATCATTAGTTTGTTGAAGCCGGGTTGCTAAGTGCTAAAGTTGAGAGTTTTGTACATCAAGTCCTACCTTGATCACCAGGACCCTCATATCCCGAGGCTGACTTATCGAGTGTTGAGGTCGATACCCTTACTCACCACATACTCCTCCTTTGGTCCGCTATGACTACATAATGGCATTCCTAATTCGCCTCAACAACTCCTGATGCTATCTATCTACAATCGCTATATCATAACCGAACCCTTGTTGCTGTGCTTAAAGCTTCCTCAGTACGGACCCACTAATGAGTTGCTAAGTGTCCATTTTCTGACATTGTATTACTTTCTCCCTTTTTGTCATTTGTCCTTTTACCTTTCTTACAAACTAGGAATCTCTTTTGTCCTTTATTCTTTTTGTAACTTTCCTTATTTGTAATGTTGCCTAGGGACTTACTATCAATAATCCATTTTCCTTATAACCGCATTATTATTGTCCTTTTGATATTGAATATACTTGTTCTAGTGAGTCATTCCCTTCTAAGTACAGTATCTTATACTTTTATTTAATCTTACTTAGTAACTCGAGTTAGTAACAAATGGACCTTGAAATTAGCTTGTGCATCATATCATGCCAATGTTAAGTTGTGTTGTGTTCGTTGGTAAGTCACATCCTGTAAGCCCCACAACTAAGCAATCCGAGGTTTCAATCGGTTGAAAGACCCAATCGAGCCTAAATTATAAAGTAAAGTTAGAAATATTAGTAAACTGATCCCGTAAGTTTGAATTTAAGAAAATAAGTAATAAAATAGGAGACTACAAAAATTTCAAATTTTAAGCGTATAACTCGTTATTTATCGAAAATGAGTAAAATGTATTCGGTACTTAACGAATCGCTAGAGATAAATTATATGTATACTAAAAATTATAAAATAACCTAAATAATATTTAGGAAAATTTATTTGTACTATATATGAATTTACATGTAGGTATAAATACGCGTAATTACTTAAAATACGCGAAATGTGCTAAAACTATACTAAATAATTAAAGAAAATTCATAATTAATTAAGAGAAAAATCAAGAAAAATCAGGAAAAATCAAGAATGATCCAAATCAGGTTGTGGCAGGTCAGGATTCACAAAATAAAAATTAACCAATTAAATTAAGACAACACAAAAGCTAAAAATTAAGGGATAAGGCAATTGCCTTATCCAATTTAATGCAAAATAATTACAGTAAAGCTCTATAAATAGCAAGAAAAATTTAAAAACTCATTTGGACAGTTAGAAATAAAAAAAAAAAAGGAAAACTGTATAGTTAGGGCCACAAAGGAGAACCAAGATCCGACGGGCAGCTGGGAGTGGACGGCCACCACCACCACACGGTAGTGGTAACGTCCAGGTGGGCCGACACACCCATGGCCACCGATCGTAGCCAGAGCCACCCAGATCGGTGAGTCCGATTTCCAGCCCGATTCTTGTGTAATTTTGTAAAAATAGTAAATATTCTTAGAAAATTATGAAACTTGTTATTCTAAAATATTTTTATATGTAGTTTTTAGAAAAAATATTATTTTAATGAAAATATATCCCATGATATAGGGTCCTTAAGAAATCGTACAAAACCGGGCATGTTTTGGTTTAGAAATAAATAACCTTAGGAGTGTAGTTTTGAACCCAAAATTTTTGTGTAGATTACTTAGATGATATGAAATAGTGCTATGAAGCCCGTTTTCAAAAATTAATTTTTGAAATTTTTAGATAATTTTTAGGCCCTAAAATGAGGCATAAAATGGGTAATTTAAGGTTAATTAAGTAATTAAATGATTAAGTATTGATTTAGTGAATAATTATATGTTTTAGGATGTTGAAATCTGATGGAGTATGTTACTTGTAGCATTTAGGGTGTTATATGTAATTATTAGGTTAATTATGTAGTAAATGATTAATAAGGAAAAATAGTTAACTTTAAGTTAATTTTGTAAATTAGGGAAATTAGGAGTAAAATTTGATTTAGGATGAATTTAGATATTTTGAAATGATAATTGATGTTTAGGGATGATAATTAAAGTGATAGAAATATTAGAAATGCATTATGTACATAATAGACAATAATGCATAATATGTAATTTTTGAAAATATAATAAATAGAAAATATTAGGATAAAATTGATATTATATAAATAATAAGGATATATAATAAATCTTATAAGAAACTTGAATTTATGTAATTATATGAAAAATGTAAAAATTTCTCACATCAGAAGTAAACTCGGTACACTAATAAGGATATAAGTGTACCGGATGAAATAAAATACGGACTAAGGGTAATAATGATACACAAGCCTGGGTTTGGTCGTGAGCTGTTGCATTAACGGCAACTCCTCAACCCGGATTAGAGCGGGCACAATTTCTCTAATCTCACGACGGGCCGGACAACGTCGTGCAATGGCATTTGCCTGCACATGCATTGCACCTAATAACTGATTGAAAACCTTGTTGTGTGTATGGTATAGTTTTAAGTCCTCCATCCTAACTTACTGAATTGTGGTTGCTCACATCCCTATTGACGTCATGCAGGTGCTGGCTAAGAAGCGACAACAACTACTCTGAAGCTGGCAACAACTACTCTGAAGCTAGCAACTGCTGGATCCTGGGGAGTGAGGAAAAACATTGAAGAATCAACACATATGTTATTACTTTTCATTTTTGAATAATGTAATAACTAAATTATAGTGATTATATATACCTTTTCTCACTTTCTTAGGTAAATGAATTATTTAAATTACAAACTGTTTACTTCAAAGCGGGTTAGTCGTGGACGCCTTATGTAGATCAGGTCTAAGATAGCGGTTGTAAGGCCAACTTCTATCTTAGGATGGTTTACACGGCGGGGCTGTTACGACTCTACCGCTTCGGGGCATGACACATCCTTTGAGCAACTTCATGTGAGCTACTATGTTCCATTTGTCAACCATTCCTTTCTATTTTCTTTGATATCTTGAAGGACTCATTTGGATCCTAACTCCTACGATAAGCCCTAATGATTACTGTGCTCCTAGATACATCATATAATCCCGGTATCAAAGATTGAGGTTGTGACTAAGAACTGCATTGAAATGGTTCCTGCTAGTCTGCTATTTTGTCATACCTTGTTTTCCTTTGGAAGAATAGAATAAGTCCTTAAACACTATTTGATTCATATTTTCTTTGTATGTGTGGGAATTTCTTGTGTGAAGAGTGTTTCTTATAGCTTTGCATTGAGAATGTCAAATCCTAGTGTTCAAAGAGAGATTATGATGCCGAGAATAATGCTCATGGTCGTAGTCATGTTACCTAACAAACTTTACGAACTACTAATGAGTAAATACAAGACTTTGCAACTATTGTGGCCAATCTAGCTGTTTTTGTATAAAGAATCATAGAGACTAAGCAATAAGAAAGAGTTATTGTTGAACAAGGTCGTGAATGGAGAGATAGGTTGAGAAAGCGGAGAGATAGGCCGAGAAACTAGATAGATGAATAATGAGACCTAGAGCCAATTCATATGAACTAAGCTCTACCCCAACGTTTAGACAAAGTTGAGAGAAGGAGACTTAAGTTAGATGAAGTTGAGGAGTATGAAGAGGAAGAGTAATATGATGGAGTTGATGAGCATGAGCTTAGAATTCTTAGGGGAACCAAACATCTCAAAGTGTAGATCTTGAGCTTTAATGGGTCTGGTAGTACTGATGACTACTTGGATTAAGACGAGAAGATATTAAAGATATTTAACTTTTATGACCACGAAGATGTTGTTCGTATTCGAGTGGCTACATTGGAATCAACAATGTGGTGGAAGAAGTTACAGAATGTTCACCTAAGAACCCAACGTGAAATCTGAGAATGGAATAAGATGAAATTAGTCCTAAGAAGTAAGTTTATTCCCAAATACTACGAGCAAGACACTTTTCAATGTCTCCAATACTTAAGATAAGGTAACAGATTAGTAGACGAATACGTTTGAGAGTTTCAGTTGCTTATAATCTAATGTAATGTTAATGAACCTGCGACGCATACTACAGCACAGTTCATTTATGGGTTAAGAACTGAGATTAGTAACACAGTGGAGTTACAGAGGCTTATGTCTTTAGATGGGGGCATTCAAGTGGTATAGAAAGTCGAAAGATAGAGGTAAAACCATATTAGCTGAATGCTGAGTATTGAAACAGGATTGCTAACCAAAAGTGGTATGCTAAGCCAACCTGTAAACAACTACGCACTGAACAAGGTCGATTACTGAGGACAAGTGCCGAGCTTACCAGAAGATAGTCGAGGTAAAGGTTAGGCAGAGGAGCCTGAGGTTCGCAAGGACTAAGGTCGAAGCTTAGGGAAGACTGTCATGCCTCGAAGCGGCAGAGTCGTAATAGCCCCACCGTGTAAACCATCCTAAGATAGAAGTTGGCCTTATAATCGCTATCTTAGACCTGATCTACACAAGGCCTAACCCGCTTTGAAGTAAACAGTTTGTAATTTAAATAATTCATTTACCTAAGAAAGTGAGAAAAGTTATATATAATCACTATAATTCAGTTATTACATTATTCAGAAATGAAAAGTAATAACATATGTATTGATTCTTCAATGTTTTTCCTCACTCCTCAGGATCCAGCAGTTGCTAGCTTCAGAGTAGTTGTTGCCGCTTCTTAGCCAGCACCTGCACGACGTCTATAGGGATGTGAGCAACCATAGCTCAGTAAGTTAGGACGGAAGACTTAAAACTATACCATACACACAACAAGATTTTCAATCACTTATTAGGTGCAATGCATGTGCAGGCAAATGCCATCGCACGACGTTGTTTGTCCCATCGTGAGATTAGAGAAATTACGCCCGCTCTAATCCGGGTTGAGGAGTTACTGTTAATGCAACATCTCATGACCAAACCCAGGCTTGTGTAATGGAGACTTTGCTCCTCCCGCGACTACCTTCGAACCACTGTCTTCACCCTCGCCGCAACCTCCTCTCCTGTTACTTAGTTCGACTGAGGATAAAGAAGGGACCATTTTACAATCCTGCTCTATCCCTTTCGAAGGGGTCGGTATTTGGTCGGACAATCCTAAGTTTCCATAACGGGTTTCCATGCATGTCCGATTATGATTATTGGTCATATATTTGCTTAAGTCCAGTTTAGGGTGTTCAATCATTTCATGCAAATCATACAATACATGCTAGAGTAACAAACAGAATCATAGCATCACCCATAATCAAGCACATGCATACATCCAACTATCTAACAAGCGCAACCAAGCATAATCTTAAGCCTCCAAAATACAGCATCATATTAATCCCAACTTACCTCGACTCCTCGCTCACTCACTTGAGGTTCGACTTGCTCAGGCCATCGCCGATCATCCCTATAACACAAATGTGGTTTCAGCTTTTCATATAACTATTATAGGTTCGTTTTATCCTATAACGCTTATTGTTAGGTTTTGTTTAAGGTTTAATATGCCTAATTATCTAGGTATTAAGTCTTTTACAATTATTCTAGATTTGGGGTTAGGTTTAGGTTCGGGTTCGGGTTCGGTTTTCGTATTGATTTATAAATTAGGTTTTTAGTTCGATTTTTAAGTAGTGTTTTATATTTCAACCTTAGAAATTCGTTTCAACCCATAATTTGAAATTAATCACATTACTTCCCGATCTCCTAAATACCATCATTACCCTTAGTCAATAGTTATTTTACTCGGTACACTTAAATCCGTATTAGTGTACCGAATTCGCTCCTAATGTGATAAATTTTTACATTTTTCATATAATTCCATAAATTCAAGTTTCCTATCAGATTTATTGTACATTTTTATTATTCTCAAAATATCAATTTTATCATAATATTTTCTATTTATTATATTTCTAAAAATTACATATTATATATTGTTACCTTTTTATGTACATAATGCACTTCTAATATTTCTATCACCCTAATTACCATCTCTAAACATCAATTATCATTTCAAAATTTCTAAATTCATCCTAAATCAGATTTTACTCCTAATTTCCCTAATTTACAAAATTAACTTAAAGTTAACTATTTTTCCTTATTAATCATTTACTACATAATTAACCTAATAATTACATCTAACACCCTAAATGCTACAAGTATCATACTCTATCAGATTTCAACATCCTAAAACATATAATTATTCACTAAATCAATAATTAATTATTTAATTACTTAATTAACCCTAAATTACCCATTTTATGCCTCATTTTAGGGCCTGAAAATTATCTAAAAATTTCAAAAATTAATTTTTGAAACCGGGCTTCATAATACTATTCTATATCATCTAAGTAATCTACACAAAAATTTTGGGCTTGAAACTACACTCCTAAGGTCATTTATTTCTAAACCGAATTATGCTCGGTTTTGCACGATTTCTTAAGGACCCTATAGTTTCAAATGTGATTAAACTAAATCACTATTTTTCCCTAAATCTACATATAATAAAACCTCAGAATAAGAAGTTTCATAATTTTCTAAAAATATTTACTATTTTTACAAAATTATACAAGAATCGGGCTAAAAATCGGACTCACCAGTTTGGGTGGCTTCGGCCACCGCCGGCCGCCGGTTGCCTTATCGGCTAGCCTGGGTGCTGCCACCACCGTGTGGTGGTGGTGGCCATCCACTCCCAACTGCTCGTCTGGTGTAGGTTCCTTTTGAAAGCCCTAATTGTACAGTTTTTTTCTAATTTTTTTTAAACCAAAATTTTCTCTCAATTTTTGCCCCTCTCTAATTTTCTCTGATTTGTATCTGGCCAAATGAGCTTCTGAATTTTTCTTGCTATTTATAGACAATTTTTGCAATTATTATGCATTAATTTGACAAGACTTTGTCCATTATCCTTGATTTTTGGCTTTTATGTTGTCAAATTTTTATTGGTTTATTTTTCTTTTGCAGATTTGGACCTGTCATGACCTGATCTTGATTCATCTTATCCTATTCTGATTTTTTTTTTTATTTTTCCATAATTAATTTATAATTTTCTTTAATTATTTACTTAGTTTTTGGCCAATTTAGGTAATTTCGCGTATTTTTATCTACACGTAAATACATGTGGGGTACACGTAAACATTCCTAATTATTATTTTAATCATTTTAAAATTTTTAGTATATATATAATCTATCTTTAGTAATTTATTAGTTATTTGATTACACTTTACTCATTTTCAGTAATTAGTACTTATTATGCTTAAAATTTGAAAATTTTATAGTCTCCTATTTTATTACTTATTTTCTTAAATTCAAGTTTACGGGATCAGTTTTACTAATATTTCTCTTGTTAGTTTATAATTTGGGGTTTGATAGGATTCCTTAACCGATCGCCCAAAACCTTATGTTCTAAGTTCAATCTTATGGTCAGTTGGCTTAACTTTGAGGCTTACAAAAAAGACCCAATAAATCAAATGTTTCAAATGTCTCAGCTTTTGACATATGGCCAGTTAGTATCTGAACCGACGTGTCATGACCATAAAAGAAGACAAACCTCTGTTTGAAGTGAAGAGTGCTGGTGAAGGAGAGGAAGAAATGGGAATTAACCAAATGTTAGAAGAGTTTTAAGAAGACTCCGATGCCGTAACACCACCTGAAGTAGGTGCTAAGTACTGTTTTTTTGTTCGTCGATTTCTTAATACTTTTGCGGCCAATGAGAATGAGTAGAAGGAGAACTTCTTCCACACTAACTACCGAGTGAATGGCAAACTTTATGCAATGATCATAGATGTGGGAAGCTGTATTAATGTCATAGCACAAGGATTCGTCAAGGCCTTAAAGTTGCTAACCTACTCGCACCTTAAGCCGTATAAAATTCATTGGTTAAATGAAAAGGGAGGTCTACCTGTTACTGAGCAAGTCAAAGTACCAATCACCATTGGTGACTAGTATAAGAATAACGTACTGTGTGATGTCTTTCCTATGTATGCCTCACACATCTTACTTGGCTGACCTTGGCTATTAGATTTAAAAGTGTTACATGATGGATATAGAAACATCTATATGTTCTAAAAGGATGGAAAAAAAGTTATACTGACTCTTATGAGCCCTAAGGAAGTATAGGAGTCTCAAGAGAAGATTGTCTAATCTTTACAGTGGAAATCCCTAGTGATTTCCTGTAGTCAATTTTCTTGAGAAGTCGAGGATGAAGAGTGTCACACCCTAAAAGAGACCTAATAGGATTATCTAAAATTTTTTATAACATGTGTACACCTATGATATGGAAACCGCCTTGCAAATCAGAGATTGCAAGACTCTAAATAATAAATCATTAAGATTATTGATTTTTAAGTAATTAATTTATTGTAATATAACATAACATATAAATAACTATAGATATCTGATATCTCACGGTTCCTTAAAACCGCAGAGAATCGGTATTCCCTACCAAATAATAAGAGAGGATATACCAACATTAGAAAACTGTAAGAAAAATTAAATTATATTAAATTCTAACATATAAATATTTTCTACAAAAGATGTTTATATATCACTTATAAAGATCTCAACTAATTCTAATACTAATATACATATCTTCATCTCACACTTGGCATTCGAGATCTATCCCAATCCCATCGTAAGTAAACCTACAAGAGAAACTAAGGAGGAATGAGCATATAACGGCTCAATGAGTTCGTCCCTCACCCCTCGAGCACAAATATGCGAGTCCTCTCACAACCAAAATTATCCAAGACCTTACAGGCACAATAAAACGAGTCCTCCCGCTATCAATTGAAGATCCCATGCTAGCTTTGTTTTAACGCTAAAATATTATTTATGACTCTATGAGCCCTTATAAAGATCATACAAAAATATGTTTAAGAGTAAAAAACTTTTTCCAAAAACACTTTTCTCAAGATTTTTGTAAAGCTAGCACTCTTTATTCATACATTTACCAAGTCATAGACATGCGACAAGTATAATTGGTTATTTTGGTCTGATACTTATATTTATCAATTTAAAAAGGTAATCACATAAATGATAGCAAACAAGTAAAGTAGTCATTCAAACATATAAGTAACAGCAAGCAACAAAACCTCATACAAGTAACACGCACAAGCAAGTAACAGGTCATTAAAATTCCCTTACCTAGATTATTGCTCATTCTCCAAGTTTTCGAGGTTTCTAGAACTCGATATTGAACGCCTAAAAGTCAAATTCCTTAATTAACTAAGAGTCTATTGTAGTTTGTATAGTTCCCCCAGTATAACCTAAGTATAATGTATATAGGGTTTACCATATTCAATGGGATTAATAGTAACTATTTTGTTATATTTGTAAGTTATGAGACTTCCTTTATGTATTTAATAACTTTTCATTCTAATTCCGATATTTACGAACTTATAGTTGTTTTTCATCGTTTTCCATCGTTTTTGGACGCACGTTTACATGGTGATGTCTGTTTTGAATGTTAAGACCTGTGTTTTATAATATGGGCTAAACTTATTGAAATTTTAACTTATTGAAGTTTAATTATTTTTATTGCTTATATTTATATCCTATTTTAATACTTAATAATTTAATTAGCTATTAGATTCTTACACTTAGGAAATTTTACATTAGTATTACTAATTTATGTACTTAATTAAGTTTAATTCAATTTAAAAAGTATATTAGGGTTTAAAGGATCTTCGACTCTTAAGTACATGTATACATATATATGTTATATTCTTATATAATCTTATAATTTATTATTTTACAAGCTTTGCTTATGTCATTACTTATGTCATCAATTACTTGTATTATGGCTTACGTCATCATGTGATCACATCATTGCTTATAGCATCCTTTGCTTACATAAGCTTTACCTTATGTTTAAGTGTATTATGTACACTTATACATATGTTAAGTATATATTTATACCTTTACTCTACTCATATGTATACTAGTATACTCATATGTATACTTATACTTATACCGTATTTATACTTATACATATACCCATATATACATATGGTCACATACATATTTTTATACGAATTTCGTATGTCTAAAATTCCTCTTAAGAAAGCTTCTCAAATTTCATTCTTTTTGTATTTTAAGGGTGTATTTAGTATAGTATAAGTATATATAGTTAGTATATGTCTTAGTTTAAGTTATGTACATAATAAATACTTATGTACGAAGGTCTTTATATATGTATTTCTCTAGTATACCCTTATGTACACATACTTAAAAACATATACACATGCATCTTCTTCCACTTTATAAAGATTCCTACTCTTCTACACCTAAAGATTGAAGCTTTAAGCTTTCATCAATATAAATGTACACAACACATAAACTACTCAAACTAACATATCTCTTCATCTAACTAGTAAATAATATAAAGTAATACATAATAACATACCTTAGTTTGCTCTTGAAATATGGATGCAAAGTTGAAAAATTAGGAAAAGGGAAAGGGAAATGGAGGTCACGGTTATGGAGGTGGGGTAAGGGACTTGATTTTATTTTGCTTTGTGTTTGAAAATAAGAAGAAAGTGGGGTTTGGAAGGGGAAAAGAAGTAGACGGCAAAAGAGGAAGAAAAAAATGGAAGAAAAGTCTAAAAGAAAAGAAAGCATTAGAAGGAAGAGATATTTCTAAAGTAAAAGTGACATTTTGTTAACTTTTCCACTTGTTGACTTTAGTCAACATGTGTTAACTTAGTCAACCTTTTCACTTTACTCAACATGTGTTGACTTGGTCAACTTTCCAAAAATAAATGCCATTTAGTGTACATAATGAAGTAATTAGAGAAAATTAGGAGAAAGATTTAGGAAATGAAAGGAAATAAGAAGTTTAGTGAATTGATTAATAAAAATAGATAATGAGATCTTCCATTAGGTATTTATATCCTATATATACCATTTGGTAAGCTATTTAATATAATTAAGATGAAAAGTATCATTTAGGATATTAATGTTCACTACATGTAACCTAAGTATCAACCAAACCCTTAACTCTATGTAATACTAACCTAATTATATACTTAGAAGATGAATGCGATCAATGATGCAATATCTTAGTTTTTAAAGGATTACTTTAGTATTATAAATATTTATGAATGATTGAAGGTTATTTTTAATCTTTTACTAATGATTTAGTATAATACTAAAGTTATACTATCAATGAGGGTTTTAGGGTAAATTATGATGAATTAGTGCTTTTATATCCTTAAAGTTATAATTTCGGGGTTTTTATTACTTCCAGGTACAATCTCTATTGTTTTTACACATTTAGGATTTAGTCTATTCATACGCGATTTAGTCTTCGATTGTTATCTTAGGGTTTTAATGAGGTTTGAGGTTAACTTTTGCAGTTACATATACTTAAGGTTTTAGGATCTTCGTATGCGATTAGAGGTTCAATTGATAATTTAAGATTTTTCATATTTGCTTTAGGTTTTGAATTAAGATTTTAATCAGTTTTAAATCACGTTGGCTCTATTGACTTTAAGAAATCATCTACAGTTTAGAGATTTGATTCTATACTTTAAAATCTAGATTCGCGAGGTTTACAAAGAGTGTGTACTCTTATTAGTCAGGAAACTCTTAGAGTTAAGATAAATTGAAAGCTTACTTGCTAAGGTGCAGCTATTACTACAAGACTATGCTGACTAATTTCCTGTCGAGAGGTTTACTACTCTTGAGAGGCATAGATCGTTATATTTACCTCTAGCCTGGAGCTATTCTTCTGAACCGACTTGCATACAAGCTTAATCCTGAGCAAGTGGTCGAACTAAAGAAGCAAGTAAAAGAGTTGATTGATCACGGATATGTCCAAGAAAGTATGAACCCCTATGACGTGCCAATTGTTCCAGTGTCAAAGAAAGATGGTACGTGGAGAATGTGCATTAATAGTCAAGCCATCAATAAAATTACTATGAAATACTGATATCTAATCCCACGAATGGATGATATGCTCGATGAGTTGCATAGTGCCTGCATCTTTTCTAAGATTAATCTGAAGAGTGGCTACCATCAAGTACAAATGAGGTTGGGAGATAAAGGGAAGACAGCCTTCAAAATAAGGGATGATCTATTTGAGTAGATGGTAATGTTGTTTGGTCTAACAAATGTACTGAGCACTTTTATGTATCTAATGAATAATGTCTTGAGAGCATTGATTGGTAAATGTGTTATAGTGTATTTCAATGACATTCTAGTCTACAATGCCAACCTCATCTCACATGTCGAGCATTTAAGATCAGCGTTTAATATTTTTCGAGCTAAGAGATTATTCAACAACTTAAAGAAATGCATATTCTGTTAGAGCGAGATTGTATTTTTCGGATATGTAGTTTAAGAGGGAGGAGTCTGAGTTGATGATGAGAAAGTTAGGGCTATTCTTACGTCGCCAACGCCCACTAATGTTACTAAAGTAAGAAGTTTTCACAGCCTTACTTCGTTTTATTACAGATTCGTTCAAAACTTCAATTCCATAAATGCTCCACCGACCGAACTGATCAGGAAGAACTCTAAGTTTAAGTAGTCTAAGAAATCTCAAAAAAGTTTTGAAGAGATAAAATCTAGGTTGACATCTATCCCAGTACTTACCCTGCCAAATTTTGAGAGATTTTTTGAAGTAGAACGTGACACGTCTAAAGTTGGTATTAGTGTTCTTCTTATGCAAGAGCGCTGACTAATTGCCTAGTTCAGCAAAGAACTCAAAGGAGCTGCCTTAAACTATTAAGCGTATGACAAGAAGTTTTATACCCTTATTCGAACATTGTAAAACTAGCAACACTACTTGCAGCTAAGAGAATTCATCATTTACTCAGATCATGAATCTCCTAAACATCTCCAAAGGTAACAAAAACTTTCTCGGCATCATGCCAAATGGGTTGAATTCCATGAGTCTTTTTGCTACGTCATCCAGTATAAGAAGGGAACCACCAACCTTATGGCTAATGCTCTTTCTCATCATCATGCCCTTATTATGGCATTACAAGCCAAGGTACTTAGTTTAGTACCTTGCATGATCAATATGAGCAAGATTCGTATTTTGGACCCTTAGTGACAAAGTGCAATATTGAAGGAGTTGTGGATACGTTCTATTTGAGCCAAAGGTTTCTGATGAAGGGTAAGCAAGTTTGTGCATCGAGTAATTCAACAAGAGAGTTACTCATTCAAGAAGCTCACGCTAGAGGATTAGCTAACTACTTCAAAGAAAAGAGAACGACTGAATTACCAAAAGAACACTTCTACTGGCTTAAGATGATGAAGGATGTGCGTCGAATTCTTAACAGGTACGAGGTGTGTAAACATGCAAAGGAAAAGAAAAGAGTTATATGGAGATTACTTACCCCTACCCATACTTGAGCGACCATAGACTAACATAAGCATGGATTTCATGCTTGGCCTACCTCAAACTCCAAGACGATGTGACTCTATTATGGTGGTAGTCGATCGGTTTAGTAGGACGAGCTACTTCATCCCTTGTTACTAAACCAATGATTTCTTATTTGTTATTAACTTCTTTTTATAGGAGATTGTACGACTGCATGGGGTACCAAGAAGTACTGTATGCAATTGTGACTTAAAGTTCACGAGCTTCTTCTAGAGAACCCTATGGAAGAAGCTTAGCACTAAGCTTATGTTCAGTACTTCTTACTATCCGTATACAGACGGCCGGACCAAAATGGCGAATAGGACAATCAACAACCTCCTTTGAGCTGCTATTGGAAAGAATCTATATGATTGGGATCTATGCCTACCAGTCATTAAATTCGCCTACAATTGCTCAGCTTACAACTTAACAGGACTGTCACCATTCAAGGTCATATATGGACTTAACCTGAACTTACTCTTAGATTTGGTTATCAGCCTGACCACTCAAGGGGAAAGTCAATTTGGCTTACAATGCACTAAGGAGTTTCATAAGTTGCATCAAAAGGTTGTCGAACAACTGACCCAGATTATGGCCTAAGAGAAAGAACAAAGAAGTCGAGGAAGGAGCCGAGTCATTTATAATCCTAAAGATCTTGTTTGGAGCTACCTCAATAAGGAACGTTTCCTTAGGGAAAGGACGAATAAGCTAACCCCCAAGTCAAATGGACCTTATTGGATCCTTAGGTGTATCAACAAGAATGCATATGAGCTTGAGCTGCCCGAAGGATATGGTGTATCTACTACTTTCAATGTTGTCAACTCGACGCCCTATGTGTCTAACAAAGAAGAAAACTAAGATTTGAGAGCAAATCTTCAACAACCTCAAGAAATTTATGGACTGCTGAGTGCCAACCCTTGGTCCAGGTCTCTAGTCTGTCGTTAAAAGAATTATCTCTCATCAACCTGCTGAAAACGAGAAACAATACATAGAAGATTGATGGGCGAACTCCTTAGGAACTCTACTCAAATACACCCTTTTCTATTTCATCCCTTGTTCCAATGCCAACCACTCACTTATTAAGGCCAAGCTACCGAGTGCTAAGGCCAATACCCCTGCTCACCGGGTATTCCTCCTTCAATCCCCTATGACTATATAGTGGCATTCCTGATTTGCCTTGGTAACTCCTGATGTTATTTATTTACAACTGTAGTATCATCACCTAAGCCCTACTGCTACGCCCAAAGCTTCCTCAGTATGGATCCATTAATAAGCTACCACCTATCCATTTTCTAACATTATATTACTTTTTCTCTTTCGTTATTTGTCCTTTTTATCCTTTCTTACATACTTAGAATCTCTTTTGTCCTTTGTTCTTTTTGTAATTTTCCTTATTTGTAATGTTGACTTAGGAATTTACTATAAATAGTTCATTTTCCTTATAGCTTCATTATTATTGTCCTCCCGATATTGAATATACTTGTTCTAGTATGGCATTCCTCTCTAAGTATAATATCCTACACTCTTATTTAATCGTATTGAGTAACTTAAGATTCACAGTGGGTGGACCTTAACATTAGCTTATGCATCACATCAAGCCAGTGTCGAGTTGTGTTGTGTTCATTAGTAAGTCACATCCTCCAAGCAACTTCACGTAAGCTACTACATTTTATTTGTGGACCATTACATTCTATTTTCTTTGATATCTTGAAAGACCCATTTCAATCCCAACTCCTATGGTAAGCCCTAGTGCTTATTAAGCTCTTGGGCACATTACATCCGGAGCTTGTAGAAAAAAACAAGGTCTTCATGGACTACCTTCCAAAGAGGAGCATGAGACAATTGATCCATCAAACATTGGCGGTAACAAAAACACCGACTGAACCATACTAGATGGATCCAATCATCTAGTTCCTAAAGAATGGAACTATATTGACCAACGCAAAGGAGGTACGGTAGAAGGCATCTAATTATTCAATGATAAACTAAGCCCTTTATTGTCGCGACCTTAGTCTTTCATTACTTTGATGCCTCAGGCCAAAAGAAGGACAACTACTCCTAGAACTACACATAGGAGTCTATAGTAACCACAATATGGTATGGGTTCTTTACATCCGAGCTCTGCAGTTCGAATATTATTAGCTGACCATGAAGCAGGACACCAAACAATTGGTATGGTGCTGCACATAGCACTTGAAACATGCACCTCTTGCCCACTCCTCAAGTGACCTGCTACAATTATTGATAAGCCCATGGTCTTTTACTCAATGGGGCCTAAACATTTTCAATGCCTCCCTTAAAGCCATTATAAGCAGGAAATACGTTTTAGTTGTTGTATAATACTTTATAAAGTAAGCTAAAGCACACTTTGTAGTAAAAATTATGGAAAAGAAAGTAGAAACCTTTATTAAAAATTCTATACTGACGAGCTTTGGTGTGTAGTACGTAATTATCACAAACAACAACCCTCAATCTAAAAACTCAAGATTCTAATCATATTTCCAGAAATACCACATTGATCTCCTTTACACCTCAATAACCTACCCCTAGACCAATGGGCAAGTAGAAGCAACCAATAAAACGATCCTAGATAACCTCAAGAAAAGAGTTGATAGAGCCAAAAAAGTATAGATTGACGAGTTACCCATCATCTTATGGGGATTTCGAATGACCCACTGGACAACAACCGAGCAAATAACTTTCCGCTTAGCCTTCAATGCCAAAGTTGTACTCCCAACTGAGCTTGAACTCCCTAATGCTCACACTTGTAGACTTAACCCAATAGTAAATCAGGTATGTCTCTTTGCTAACATTAAAGAAGTTCAAGATATGGTTAGTCAGCACATACAGTTGCTTACCAACACAAAGCAACAAGGTACTATGACAAGAAGGTGAAACACAAAGGATTTAAGCCTTAAGATCTAGTATCTTAGAAACTAGAAGCAACAAGGGGGCCAAAAGGGATAGGGGAAGCTAGCAATAAATTGGGAAGATCACATGACAATAAAAGAGCAGTTGGGCAATAGAACCTATAAATTAGAGAAACCAAACAAAGTTAAAGTCCCCAAGACATAGAATGCAAGCAATTGACGACTCTTTTTTTACTAATTCTTGTAATCATCAAATGCTAATAAATGTTAGTGCAATTAAGTGATTTACTTTTGTAATATAACACTATGTCCTCGAAAAATTATCAATTGAATTTGCATAGAGTGATAATAGAAAAACTAGGCACCTTGAAAATTTTGAGGCATGAGAAGCCCAGAAGGATCCTTGGGGGTTAGGTTACTAAACCTAGCTCAAGAAAGCCTACTAACTTTTAAACAGCTTGGCTAACACTAAGCACCTAGGAAATTTCATGGTACTCGAAACTTGGGACAATCTTTGAGTGTTGGCTACCAAACCTAATCCTGAAAGCCTAACTAAAATATGATGATTGAATAACTAAAGCACCTTAGAAATTTCTTGGTATTTGAAACCCGGGACAATCCTTAGAGGTTGGGCTACCAAGCCAACCCTAAGAGCCTAAGTAAAATAAAGCACCATGAAACACTGGGGAAGGTAATCTTGTGATACTTAAAACCCTGGGAGGATCCTCTAAGATTGGCTTATCAAACGCAGCTCAAAAAGTCCAAGTAACAAAACAACTACACACTACGAAGTCTCGTGGAACCTAAAACTTGAGCAATCCTTGACAATGGACTATCCAAGCAAACAATAGCTTGAAAACGATGGTGCAACACCTGGGAACCGAAGACGTATCGAAAATCGAAAACCGTAAGTACAAAACGAGAGCAACTACATAAAATACAAGAGCGCGGTTATAGAAAAACCCCATAACAAAATGAAATTCAGTGAAGTACTAAAGAGCACAAAGATAAAAAATTAACTAAAGAATTCAACAATTTTTATTAATAAAATCCTAGCGGCACTTACAACTGGATAAGGACGGCATACCACCTTGTTGATAAAAGCCTACAAGTAATACAACTATAGGCGTTCGAACCCCTAGCACAAAAGAAAGCGTAGTAAAAGCATAAGTCTATGACTAGGGAGGGAGGGGGTGGGCGCAGGGTGGGGGCGGGGCGCCATTGTTAATGTGAAGATCCATCCGCGTAACAAACCACGGTGTTGTTATCAGGCGATGTGGTGATAGTGGGTTGAAAACCCACAGAACTAGATTGAAACCTCGTAGAAGAGGCTTTAAGCCCCACCACTCGAGAACCGCGGAAAGAAGCAGGAATGTCCGCCGTGTAACAACGCCGTAACTCATAAAGAGAAAAACCTTGTGAGAACAAGGAGTAGCAAGAGGCGGCAGATAGGCCAGGTATAATTCTGAAGCCGGAGATCGAATCACGACCTCCTACCCTTAAAGACAATGAGCCCCACTCGAGCGATGCCCGAGACATTGGGGTACATCTGTGGTCATCCTTGGTCCCATTTGCATACGCCTAACGATGAACCATGAGGTCATCTTGTTGATAGAAGGACGTGGAGCATGATACCGAGGCTTCGTGCCAATTCCTACGAACGATTCGAGGCTATCCCAACTCACGCACCAAGCATGGAGTAAGATATCGAAGCAACATTGAAGCACTCCCACATAATAATAGGGAGAAGAGGAACCACCACCTCCTATAGCAAGTCCATTTGTGGTGGCCAACGAGGGCCAAAAGCCATCAGAAGACAATACATAAACTTAACATGCCTTAATACTCGAAAGACAAATCCACGAGAGGAAAATGGTAAAAGGATCGGGGGGAGGGGGGGTTATATGGTGAAAGAATCAAATGCACTTAATGGTATCGCTGACCACTAAAGATTAGGTGCAATAAATGCGCTAACAACCTATCTTGGGAAATCAGCTAACACATCCTAAGCTAACTAGGCATTGCGGCCAGAAAGAGGCTTTGAACAGGATACCAATCAGATGCTACGCGGTAATTGGTCATTGCAGTTCAGAATTACTCGTTACTCTTGAAACCCTTTATGCACATGACAAATAAAGAAAACAAAGGCATTATGGAGGACAACAGCAAATTGGAAATTTCATTCATAACAACCAGAGTTACATCGCTAGGGAAATCTACAAAAGAAAATGAAATGCATCACAACACAAAAGTACATAGAAGGACATTTAATTGGGGCTTTAGTGCCTCTCGTGGTCCTTTAAGATCAGGTCAATTTGAGAGCAAGATGTTGACAGAACGGACGTGGGGTTGGCAGAAGGAATGGTAGTGGGATGCCCTTCACGGGCAAGCTTGGTCATCTAAGGACTCTTCGGACTCCCTACGAGATCCTCTCCACCTTCCTCACTGAACTCACCTTTAGACTAGGATGAGCTTGCTGTACGATCTTATGAGCAGCCTTGCTCCCCTCCAAGGATTGCTTCTTTTGAAAATCCTCCATTGCAGCCCTTTGATGATGGCATCGACCATCTTGTCCTCTACAATGGGAGTGAAATCGTCCCCAAACTCTAAAATGGAAACCCACTTATGTATTCAACTGATCTCCTCGACCGCGACCCTTTCTTTCTTGGCTGTTGACTCCCAGGCGCATAAGACTTAAGCTTTTCATCCTCTAGATCCTTAGAGAGTCGGACCACCTTAAAGTTGAGTTGGCTATTGCAATTTTCTACCTTCTTCACCATGGCCTAGGCATCCTCTACTTCCTAGGAAGACGTGGAAACCTTCCCCTCTAAGTCCCCAATCTTGGCCTCTGCATTCCAGAGTTTCTCTTTAGCCTTAGATAAAGTAGCCCTAGCCTCCTCCACCTCCTTGGACCTCTACAACAAGAAGGAGAGCGAATCAGAGGCACACTCAAAACTGCCTGAAAAAGAGTAAAGGTCAGCAACGAATCTCGCTTCCCGTTCTCTCAAAGGCCTCTAACGGTCCAATGGCTTAGACATGAGCAAAGAATCATGTAAAAAGAAACCTCACTAGTTGCTAAACATGAATAAGTAAAATCAAACCCCCAATAACCTGACTACCTCGTATGTCTTGGAGTACATCATCAGCTCAACATCCTCATTGGACATTTTATTTAGCAAGCTATCCAAGGTAGCGTGGTCACGGGGCAATATGGTACCTTGGACTAACTCTTTGCTGACTTTCCCACTATTTAGACCAATGTTGCCTAAAAAGAAGAAATATTGGAATAACGTAGGTGTAGCCTTCACCTCAAGCTAGGTACACATGGACTCAAAAGCCACCAAGATCCTCACACTGTTCGGAACTAGTTATGCCAGACAAACGTGGTGATAATTAAGAACCCTCATAAAAATCTTTGAGAAAGGCCACTGCAATCCCTTAACATTGAAGTGTTCATAATATAAGTAAAACGCGTCGGTGTGGAACAGGGCAACCTGGTCCTCTTCATTAGGTCGGTAAGCGTACAAACCTAGCATCTCGCCAGAGAAATACATGGTGAGTAAGTGGCTCACCTCTACTTCAGTAATCTCTCTTACCTGACCATTCGGAGTGAGCTCCATATCCATAGCCACACCGTACATTAGCTTGGCTGCCTCCTTAGTACATTCATCATACCCATCTGGATAATCACCCTCCGGGAGCGCGCCAACCTAGTCTACACCTATACTGACTTAGCCTCTTTGAAACTCCACTAATTCTCCCCTTGTACCACATCATTGCCACCTCGAACGATGGAGGAGCCACCCTTTCTACCGCGTTTGGTGAGATACTACTCTCCAACGAGCTAGTCGAAAAGAAGCCATATGACTCGGATCCAGACCTTCACCTAGACCGACCATTCTATCAAAACCGAACAAAGGTTGCAAAAGAAAATTAGTAAAATTCGCTTCAAGAAGAAGAAACAGAATAACAGAATACAGAGTAGCAAAAGATAAGAAGTTAACGAGCCATTCCCCTTTTATAGATGCGATTTTGAAATTTGAGTTTCGACAGTTACGGGAAATTGGAGAGACGCGATACGTTGAACCCTTGGAACACGACATGTATGCCACGATCCCATCAAGCGATCAATACTTGGTAGATGTAGAATGATAGTTATAGGGCGTAACGTCCTAGCATAGAGTGAGAATGCGAAGTGACTACGGCCAGACCCTCGGTTCCAATACAGATTGAGCTGTATATTTCCTAGATATTTCATTTTTACTATTTTTTATTTTAGATTTATTTATTTATTTATTGGTTCATGTTTGAAAATTATTATTTGTTAAAAATTAAAAAATAAGAAAAATTTTTAAAATATCAAATCAAGTCGTATCAAGTTAATCAAGTTAGAATTGAATTAGACAGTGGTAAAAAATGTACGTTCAATTTAATGAATTCCGAGTTTTTAAATAATTAGGCTTCATAAAAAAGATATATATCTTTTTAGTCGAGTGAACTATAAAGCAGATTTTTATTGGGCTAAATAAATTACGAATTTATTAAGTGGGTTAATATATGTATTTAATGTTATATTAAAAGATCGTGGCCAATTTAAAATAAGTTGAACTAAATCAAGTCTAAAATAGAAAACCTTAATAGAACATAGGGTTTATAGAACTTAACAATGGATTGGATTGAATCTTGAATAAATTATTCAAGAATTTAACAAATCTAAATCGAGTATTATTATATTTTATGAATATTATTTTGTTAAGATTGAATTTTTATAACAAAAAAATCCAAAAGATTCAAGTTCATAGTTTATAATTAGTGGACCTTTGACCGCAAAAAATCCACATTTCATAATTACACAAACAATCACTTATACGTCCAATATCTAGACTATTCATAAATGCTTCCAACCCTTACTCATAACAAACAATTCACATCCTCTCATTAAACTATACTTAGCACACAGACCTAAATTTCACACTCCCAGTACATACCTAAACTCTATAATCAATCAAACACACATAGTACCACACATAAGCATGTTTAGTCCACTGTATAGAACACAATACGCAATTTAGCACACGTCCCACACAAACAACATATCCTATTGTACAATCCACACATGTCACAACACACATTTGCATAGTCCAACGATACATGGTTGAGTTAATGCACGTCTTTCTATATAGTCCATCTGCATAGTCTAGTCCATGCATATCTGCATGGCATACGCAGTAGCCCTAATCATAGCATACATGACATATCCCATAGGCAATAGCCTCAATCACAACATACATGGCATATCCTATATGCAGTAGCCCCCATCACAGCATACATGGTATATCCTATACACGGTA
Source organism: Lumnitzera racemosa (assembly GCA_024138005.1). Classification (NCBI taxonomy): domain Eukaryota; kingdom Viridiplantae; phylum Streptophyta; class Magnoliopsida; order Myrtales; family Combretaceae; genus Lumnitzera; species Lumnitzera racemosa. The sequence goes on from JAMXBC010000011.1 coordinate 26,366,853, forward strand.
GCCCCCATCATAGCACACATGGCATATCCTACACTTAGTAGTCCACGATCACAACATGCACAATTACACTCACGCATAGCAGACTCTGAACTACCATTGAAGAAATGCCCTAAACGATGTTAGAATCACTACTATTGTTAGTGAAGAGGACAACCTGACTTGCTTAAATAGTTAGGTAAGTTTTTTTTTTATCTATTCAATTATTTTTTTTAATTTTTAGTTAATAGTTCTAGTCTACTAACTTTGTTTTTCTTAGTGTAGGATTTTTTTTTTTATATAGAATAACTTTAACATAAATTATTTTTAGATAAATTGCAATTTTTTTTAATTGCTTCCTTTTCATAAAAGAAGCATCTTTCCAATAAAATTGCACATTTTACATGAAAATTGCATTTTTTTTTTTAGTTATAGATACATATTTTCAGATTCATATCTTTAATAAGGGTATGTATCTAGATCGTATATCTAAATTTCATATCTTAGTAAATTTACAAAATCTTACATTTAGGATTTAGAAAAATAAATTTTTAACACGTAATGGTTTTAATAAAGATATGTATCTAAATCGTATATTTAGATTTCATATCTTAGTAGATTTACAAAATTCTTGCATTTAGTGTTTAGAAAAATAAATTTTTGACATGTAGTAGTTTTTTTTTCTTTAAATACAAATCTTAATTAGAGTTTTTCTAAAAGATTTAGTTAATTAGATTTTTTTATAAAAAAATAGATTTGTTAAATTAAATCTTGAAAAGTTGGAGACCTACATACTCCAACCCACTATCACCTCAAACCATGGGAATCACCTTTGGAGAATTAAGTGAGGTCTAGCCTAAGGCATATAAAGACCCTCGTAACCTTAACCGTAGGAGCCTTGGAGCTCATAAAGCCACTTGAGGTCATTCCTACCTAAGACCAACCAAACCATGGGTGTTGATGCTTGAGAGAATACAACATAGTTACCTAATTAGGAATGAACAATTGAAGATTCACTTTTCCTAATAAGACTAGGTATGCACTTTTTTTAAAATAACTTTCCGATTACCTATAAATAAGGCCTAAGCCCCCTATGTAAGGGACATTTCACACCCATACACAAGCTCTACTATTTTTTTACACATTAGCTTGTTGACTTAAGCACTGAAGGAGCTGTATTAAACAAACCTTCGATGCCTACTAATCGAGTTTTCTTTTGTAGGTCAAGCCCATCTTTAAAATTAAGGAGACAAATCTCTATCGACTAAACTTAGGTGCTAATATGACCTATACATAATACTAACAATGTGTGATAAAAAAAAATGAAAAAAAGATATCATAAGTCAATCTCATATTATTAAGAAAACAAAATCCTCTATTATTGAATATATATATATATATATATATTTGATCATACTAGTGCCAAAGACATATTTAATTCTTTTGTTATTAATAGTAGTACGTAAATCCATTTTCATGCAATAACAGCACAGTTTTCTTTTTTGGTGCAATAGTCAATCCTATGTTTTACCATTTTTAATTTTTAATATTCTTTTCATTTAATTTTTTGTCATTTGGACATATAAATCCAAATTGGCCCTCCCTTATGTTAAGATCTACCTCCATTGGTGGAATATAAGTAGACTCGATAAGATAGGTTATAGTTGAGGTAAAGGGCTGACCTATCTTATGCTCATGTCTACTTGGAAGGTGAATTTTCACCCCCTAATAATCCTTAAAAAAAGACTCATATGAAAGAAAATTTAGATAACATTTGGTTAATAGAATAGAACACAACAAACATTTGCCAGCGCAATATAAGAAGAACATAACATTATAATTCTCTTGTACCATATTTAGTATATGTAGTAATAGACATGAATTTTTGCTATTAAAAAAATAAAAAAAAATATTATCTATAATATAAATTAGAATAAAGTTTAGTATTGTGATTTGGAATCTTAATATGAGGTTATTTTTGAAATTTTAAAATATTTTGTTCTTGTATTATGTAAAATAGATTTTTGTATCATTAAGTATTCCAGTATCCTAAGGCTCTTTTGTGTAATAATTTTAGCTAATATAAAAACTAAATAATGGACTATAGACTTTATTGAGCATTATACTATAAAATTATGGCAATTAAATACTACCTTAGCGGTAGTTAGTGGTGGTGTCGATGCATTTTAATGGAGATAAGTGCACAATTATAAAAAATTTATGGGGTCAAAGTGCAATTTCTATAAAAGAAAAGAAAATTATTATTTCTTACTTCAACTTAATATTTGTCGGAAAGTCTAATAAAGGCAAATCAAAACCTATATAATAGAGTATAAGGATAAAGATCAATACCATTCACAAAAAAATAACCACATATAAATGTAAAATCACGTTACTTTAATCTATTAGCATATAACTTTGAGATACCCCTAATCAAGTTGTAAGCTATGATTAACACCTATTTTATAACACTATAGATTTAATTAAAGAAGGTTTCTTTGCTTTAGAGAAATTCAAAATAATTAACCCCTTTGGCTTTTATTCACAGAAGGGTTACAATACCTGTTTTATTTAAGAAAAATAACATGGGAAATAATTAACATTTAGAGTTAAATTTACATAGGAGATTAAACTTTAAAGTAATCAAAATAATAGATTAACATTTTATAAAGTAATTTAAATATGGGATTATGTTAACTAGCTATTATAACATCGTTAACTTTAACTGATGTGGCTATTATCTACTACATGTTGCTTACGTGGCACTTACATGGATATTAAGTAGAAATAAAAGGAAAAAAAATAAAAAAGCATGTACAATTATTGAAAAGCAAAAAAAATGAAAAATAATAAATATATGAAATAAAAAATTCGTAAAAGCTAAATAATATATGTTTAATCTCCATAAATTAATACTTGATGAATTAATATCATCCTTAAAATAATATTTTTTCTTGGTCCCAACTTAGGCTAGTTTATAAAATTAATAATTTTGATAAATTAATAAGATAATAATTTTTAGGAAATTCCTAATATAAATCTATAGTCTTATCAATATCATAAATTAATAATTCTCTAAAATTACAAATATTGCTAAAATAATTTAGTAAAATATGAATATATCATTATTATTTGTTTTTTCTTAAAATTTAGATATGGGTGGATTTCATCTCTAACCTAGGTAATCTAATAGGTGATTGACATCCATTTTATTGCGGTAATTGAGATCATTAATTGTTTTCTCAAGTTCATGAATGTCTTCTTCATGAGTTTTTTCATATAAGTTTCTTAAGGTTGCTTCATACCCTGAACGAATTTTGTAGTGTAGGAAACAATTTACTATAGTCTCTTGTTGAACATGTATTGTCCAAGCTAAGATTCCAAGATTGATGGCGTTAAAACATTAATCTTTACTAGATCAAATTGTCCCAACTCATAGCCTTCCAATATCTTACGGTAAAATCTCTTACAGTACTGCATCTTGAAAGTTCTTATTATCTTAACATCACATGATTAGATTTTTGATGTCTTGCTAGTTGGAAAATAAATAAATAACTCAACATTTTGTAGCCTTTCAATATTTCTTGGATTGGTTGAACAATTATCTACCTCAACAAAATTCTTCTACCGTATATTTTTTAGTTCAACTAATGAGCATATTCATTGATATGCTTAGGAACTTAGTAATCACTAGGACTTACTGTGGATGATAGTAACCAAATGGGTCATTCAAGATATTAAAGAAAAGGGAATGGACGAACGGTTAAACACAGTAGCTTCCATAAGCTGCTTAGAGGATATGATGCACCAACGAACACAACACGACTTAGTATTTTATTTGATATGATGCATAAGCTAATACTAAGGTCTACTCGTCACTAATCTCGAGCTACTTGGTAAGATTAGATAAGAGTGTAAGGAAATTGCACTCGATGAGGGATATCTCACAAGAATAAGTATATTTAATATTTGAAAGGATGTAAAATATATGATAATGATTTTGGCTAAAAAGAAAAATGGACTATTTATAGTAAGTCTCTAGAGCAATAAGGAAAACTAAGTAATCACAATAAAGGGTGATATAAAAATACTATTATAGTATATTACCAAAAGGGTAAAAGGGACAAATAGAATAAAAGAATATAGTACAACGTTAGAAAAAAAGAATGATAGGTGGTTCGCTACGGTTGGGTATACGTTTTAGAGTCTTGAGCTGTTGGGGTTGAGTTATACTGACGTTAGGGATGTTGCTGACAAAGGGTACTCGAAGTTGCTGAGATAAATAGAAGATTCTGTAGTTTAGTAGGCTAAGTAAGTAATATTCGGCATGTAGGGACTCAGTCTCAACACTTGTTAAGTTAGCCTTAGCAGTCGGCAATTCAATATGTTAGAAGGAAGAGTTCACCATATGGGTGCCTCAACTTCGGCGTTGGATAGATCAACTTCGGCAATTGACAGGTTGTTAACTAAGCAAGGGTCAAAGTAAAGTAGTATACATTCGAGCTGGGACTTCAAAGAGTTTGCCCATTGTTCTTCTATGTACCAGTACTCTTCCTCGGTAGGTTGGTAAGAAAGAATTCTTTGGGAGAGAGACTGTAGGCTTCGAAGATAGGCATGAGTAAAAGGTCTGAAGGTCAACAATCCATTGGTTCCTCGGGGTTAGTGAAGATTTGCCCTCAAATCTTAGTCTTCTTTTTCTTCTTTTTCTTCAAGCACATAGGGCATCAGGTCAACGACGTTGAAAGTAAAAGCTACTCCATATCCTTCGGGTAGCTCAAGCTCATAAGCGTTGTCATTGACACACCAAAGGATCTTAAAGGGCCCATCCAACCTGGGGGATAACTTGTTCTCCTCTTCCTTAGGAAACACTTCTTGCTAAGGTGGGTCCAAACAAGGTTTCTTAAGTTGTAAATGACTCGCTTCCTTCCTTAGCTTCTTTGTTCCTTTTATTAAGCCATAATCTTGACTAGTTGCTCAACAACCTTCTGATGCAATTTCTAAAACTCTTCAGCGTATTGCAAGCTGAATTGACTTTCTCTTTGGAAGGTTAAGCTGATAACCATGTCTAAGGGTAAGTTCAGGTTAAGTTCATAGATAACCTCAAAAGATGACATTCCTGTTGAGCTATAAGTGTTGCGGTTGTAAGCGAACTCAATAATGGGTAAGCATAGATCCCAATCATATAGATTCTTCGCAATAGTAGCTCGAAGGAGGTTGTCGACTATTTTGTTCATGACTTCTGTCTGGTCGTCAATTTGCAAATGGCAAGAAGTGTTAAACATGAGTTTAGTGACAAGCTTCTTCCATAAGGTTCTCTAAAAGAAGCTCATGAACTTTGAATCATGATCAAACACAATACTCCTTGGTACTCCATGCAGTTGCATGATCTTCTACAAAAAGAGGTTAACAACAAATAAAGCATCATTGATTTTATGGCAGGGAATGAAGTAGCTCATCTTACTGAACTGATCAACCACCACCACAATAGAATCATATCTTCTTGGTGTTCTAGGTAGGCTGAGCATGAAATCCATGCTTAGATCAATCCATAGCCATTCAGGTATAGGTAGAAGTGTATACTCTACATATGACTCCCTCCTTCCTATGGCAAGTTTGCACAACTCACATTATTCAAGTACTCAGCGCACATCCTTCATCATCCTAAGCCAATAGAAATGTTCTTTCAACAACTCAGCAGTTTTCTTCTCACCAAAGTGATTGGCTAAGCCTCTTGCATGGGCTTCTTAGACAAGTAATTCCCTTATAGAACCACTTGGTACACAAATTTGTTTACCCTTCATAAAAACCCCTGGCTCAAATAGATACTTTCTAGTACTCCTCTTATGTTGCATTTGACCATTAAGGGCTCAAAACATGAATCTTGCTTATACTGATCAGGTAAGTTGCTAAACTTAAATACTCTAGCCTATAAAGTGGTGATAAGTACACATTGATGAAAGAGAGCATTGGCCATAATATTGGTACTTCCCTTCTTATATCAGATGACATAGCAAAAAGTTTCCAAAAACTCAACTCACTTAACATGACATTTAGAAAGTTTATGCTACCTTCTAAGATGCTTAAGAGATTTATGGTTTATATAAATGATGAATTCTCTTAGCATTAAGTAATGTTGCTAGTTCTAAAGTTCTTGAATAAGATCGTAGAACTCCTTGTCATATGCCTAGTAATTTAGTATGGCCCCTTTGAGCTTCTCGCTAAAATAGGCAACAGGCTAGTGTTCCTGCATAAAGACAACTTTAATGCCGAGTTTGATGCATTGCATTTTAGTTCAAAAACTTTCTCAAAGTTGGGTCGGATGAGTACTAAGGTGGAAGTCAACCTGGTCTTAATCTCATCAAAACTCTTTTGAGCCTTCTCAGACGAATTGAATTAAGAGTTCTTCCTGGTCAACTCGATCAATAGGGCAGCTATGAAACTAAAGTTCCAAATGAATCTTCGATAGAATGAAACTAGACCATGGAAACTCTTTACTTCAATAGCAATGGTCGGGATTGGTCATTTGAGAATAGTTCGGACCTTCACGTCATCAGCTCTAATACCTCCTCTAGAAACAATATAATCGAGGAATACTATCCCGCTCTGATAGAACACACATTTCTTCAAATTGCTAAATAACATCTCAATATGGATGATATCAAACACAAATCTTAAGTGCGCGACATAAGATATGAGGTCAGCATTATATACCAAAATATTATCAATGTACACAACAACATAATTGCCAATCAATGGTCTCATGACATGATTCATGAGCTGCGTAAAAGTATTCGGCGCATTTGTTAAACCAAACGACATTATCATCCATTTAAACAAACTATCCTTTGTTTTGAAACTAGTTTCCCATTCATCTCTAGATCTCATCATATTTGATCGTAACTACTATTAAGATTAATTTTTGAAAAAACTCGATCATTATACAACTCATTGAGCATATCATCTAACCACGAAATCGGATATCAGTACTTGACAATGATTTTGTTTATTACTCAACTATCGGTACACATTCTCCATAAGCCATCCTTTTTCGACACTAGGATAGGTAGCATTGTATAGGGACTCATGCTTTCTTGGACATATCTATGGTTAATCAACTTGTTTCTTTACCTCAGAAGCTTACTCAAGGTTAAGCCTATAGGCAGGTCAATTAGGTAAAGCAGCTCTAGGTTGAAGGCCAATACAATGCTCTATACCTTTAATTGGTGGTAACCTTCTCAGCATCTCTACAAGAAACAGGTTAGCATACTCCTATAGTAAAGTCTATACCTCGGTAGCTAAAGCTCTAGCCTTTCTCAACTCTAGGAGTTTCTTGACTAACAAGAGTATACATTCTTTTGACTTGGCATCTCTAAAAAATTGGGATCAGGAAACCACTAAGAACTTTCGCTATAGTGATTGGGTAATCTTCTCTTGTGACTCCTACACTTCCTTAGGGTTTATTGGGGTTAATATAACCTTCTTCCTATCCTTTTGGAACATATAAGTGTTCCTATATTCATCGTGCAACACTCTTAAATCAAATAGCCAAGGTCTCCGAGTAAGATGTGAGGCACACATAGGTGAGATGTTGCAAACACCTCATCCATATATCTGTTATCAACAGTAATCAACACTTTAACTTGCTTGGCAATAAGTAGACCTCCCTTCTCATTTAGCCAATGAATCTTGTACGACTTAAGATATAAGTAGGTCAGCAATTTTAAGGCTTTAACTACTTATGCTATCACATTGGTACATTCCCCTCCATCAATGATTCATGTACAAAGCTTGCCATTCACTTGGCAATTTATATGGAAGAGTTTCTCCCTTTGCTCATTCTCGTCAGATACAAAGGTACTGAGAGATCCTCGTAAGACAAAACAATATTTAGGTCCTATTTCAGGTGAGGTCACAGCATTAGAATCTTCTTGTAATTCTTCCAACAGTTGATTAACTCCTACTTTATCTTGTCCTTCACTAGCACTCTCCACTTTGAATTGGGGCTTGTCTCCCTTGATGGTCATGATACGTCATTTAAGCACTGACTAATCACATGTTCAAAACCAAGACACTTGAAGCACTTAATCTCTTGGGTCTTCTTTCTTGAGCTCTGACCTTAGTACTGCTTGACCTTGGGTTCCTCTACTTTACACTTACCTTGGCCATCATCAGGTTTGCTTGGCATCTGACCTCGGTGGTTTACCTCAAAACTGTATGAAGCTCAGTCATATCCTGGTTTGTTCGGCATCTTACTCTTGTTTAGTAAGCTAGGTCAGCTGCTCGGTACTCAGCTGATCTAGTTTCGCTTCTGCCTTTTGACCCTTTATGTTACTTAGATGGTCTCAGCTAGATTCCCAAGCCTTTGTAATTTTTCTATATTACCAATTTCAGTTCTAAGCCTAGAAATGAATGGTTCTATAGTTCGAGTCTTAGGTTCATTAACATCACATCTGAACATCAATAACTGTAATTCTTGAGTACTTGTCCACTAATCTGTTACCTTGTCTCAAGTCTTGGAGATACTGGAAAGTGTATTGTTCATAATGTTTGGGAACGTATCTACTTCTCAAGACTCTTTTCATCTCATTCCATGTTCAAACTTCACATTGGGCTCTCTAGCGCACATTTTGCAACTTTTTCCACCATATTGCTACATACCTAGAAAATTCTAACACAGCCACCTAAATACGAACAGGATCTTCATAATCATAAAAAGTTAAATATCATTTCAATCTTCTCCTCTTGATCTAAGTAGTCATTAGCACTACTAGACTCGTTAAAACTTGAAACCTGCAACTTAGGATGCCCGGCTCCCCTAAGAGCCTCAAGCTTACACTCTTTGACTCTATCATACTACTCTTCCTCCTCCTCATAGTCCTTATCTTTATCCAACTCGAGTCTCCTTCTCACAACCCTACCAGCATGTCAGAGAGGAGCTGGGTTTATGTTGAAAGCTTCAGGTGCTTGGTTCTCACCCATAAGTCTTCTTGGTGTATCTCTCACTTCTTGGCCCTACTCAACAACAATTCTCTTTTGCGGCCTAATCTCAACAGCCCTTATACAAACTGAGCCAAGAGTAGACAAGGCTGGTCGAAAGGGTAGGTTTAATCTTGCCGAATGAATGAAAATATAATGGGTTTAATGAAGGGTTTGGCAAATCTATGAGCCAACTAGCTGAATATGACGCACAAACTAGATCTTATACGGCTTAATCATCACTTTGATATGATGTACAAAGAGATAATTAGAGTTGCTCGCCACAATTCTTGCTAAAGGGATCGGTAAGAGTTAGTAAGAGAGAGATTTTTAAGAGAACAGACTTAGAGGGTTTTTCATTAATGTGAAAATTTTGTCTAGTATCCTACATATGCATTATATTTAAGTATAATGGCAAACTTGTAAATAAAATGACTAAAAAGATACCTTAGTGGCATTTCCGTAAATACAAAATAAACATGAGGTAGTTTAGGAAAAATACAATAAATAGGAAATCCAAATAATACAAATAAAAATGAGTAATCAAATGAGATATTCGTGTGAGGAGTAGATGGGCTAAGCTCTAGCATTTTGTTGAGTTGGTACCTTGAATCCTATCATCCCTTCTCCTTTAGAGAAGTTTCAACCTGAAACTTGGTAATTAGCAATTCCAAATCCCATTGGGATTAAATATCAACCTACAGAAATGAAATATGATTATATAAAAGTACTCCAACTCTTCCACCAGTGTTATCATTAACCAATGCTCTTTCCATTCATCTTAAGTGCGATTAACCAAACTTTTCTTTAAGGATACTTCCTTCCATTCATCATGTATCCAGTCAACTTCATCCAAGTAGCCCCAACAACTATCAATCAAGGGGAATAACACAATTTTTAGCTTAAACATCATGTCATGAACTTAGGAAATTTGAACATGTAAGATCTTAAACTCTTCTTTTAGCTCAAGAATCCTTAAAGCTTCATACCCTCTCAATGTTGGCCACATAACATCATGCTTAGTAACTTTCTCTTCTTCTACTTCCTTACAACTTAATTCTTTCTTGTCCCATCTATACACTTTATATTTTTCCAATGTAAGAGTACTAAGGATAAGAACAACACAACCCACATAAGAATATCCATCACCATAACCTCATAAAACACCAATATACAATCTATAATATCTCACAGATACAATACTACTAAGACACATTTCACTTCCAGACAACTCAATAATGGATCAAAATAAAAGAGTCTAACATATGGAAATACTCGGGGTAATTAATAGTACCAAGTATCATTGGTAATGGGATTATGTGAGGACTATGGGTGCTAAGTGGTAACACTTCTTATCCTTCCTTTTTAATCTCTTCTTCCTTAGCTCGTACTTCTTTTCCTTCTGTTTCCTCCTCTACAATATTCTTTGATTGAGTAATCCTTTGTTACTTTCTCTCTTCCTTAATCTCTTCAAGCTTAGTAAGTATAATCTCTAATTGTTCCAACATATAAGGGAAAATAGGATTTGGGGTTTGGTAAAAAGATATCGCCCTTAAGCCTCATGTACTACGATTCCTATGTTGAGCCCTATTGGCTATATCGGATAAATTTCAATTGATAGCATGACAATAAGCTTGGAAATTAGTCACACAATGGTTAGCTCGAAAATTTCTCGAACAAATCAACTTAGACATTTCTTAATTCACCCCTACACGTTGTACTTGTTTGGCTTCAATTCCCACAAAGCAATTCGAGTAATTTTGCTCTTTAACTTACAACAGTTTGGAAACTCGTACAATTAAGTAGCTTGGAACTTGTCCATGGTACTGAGCAGATCAATTCAGCTATTAAATTCAATCAGCTTGGTGTCTCAACACGTACGTCACTTCTACTCTTTAACATGCACTCACAAAGTGAATAGCACTTGTACAGCTTGTGGTTGTTTACAGTAGCAGACACTTGTGCTAGCTCTACACTTTAAGATAAGATAGCAGCTAGTTCGGCAGCCCTTGTCAAATCTGACCTTGCACATCCGCATGACTAGGCGTAAAATAGCTCAGTAATGTGGCTCTTCAGTTTGTCACTTACGTAATTATCAGTTGGTTCGGCATTGCAATTTGCTTAGATTAGCTTGACAACCATGTAGTAGTACGGTTTGGTCCCTTTAGCACACAACAGTCCACTGTTCAGCACTTGGATTTCACCTCAGCAAGTTTAACAACAACTCGGTTTAACAATTTTCGGCTCGGTAAATTAGTACTTCTTGCATGAAACAGCTCGACAACAATTAAACAACAAGGTACAGCAACCCGACACAAGCTCGGCAATTTAAATTACAACAACAATACTCCGCGTCAGGATAGCAACTCGGTGATGCTACTCTTCCATGTGTAGTGCAGCACGGCAACAAAAGTGGCTTGGATCAAAGTTCCAAAATCAGAGTTGTCAGTTGAGCTTGGATAGAAACTTTGATAGCTTGGTGCTTGAGCTCACACTTTACAGCAGCTCGGTAGGGTTCACTAATGCGCGGAAATGGGTTCGCTCTACCCCGGCACTTTTTACATAGCAGCTCGGTCTAGACTCTTCAACCTGGCAACTCAGACTCCTACACTCAATTCAGCTCGTCATTTGGTTAAAATGTTAAGTCAGCAACTCGGTACTCTAACAACAGTTCGACTGCTTTTGGAATCACAGCAGCTCAGTTCAACAGCTCAATAGGCGGCAGGTGTTTCTACACTTCCACATACAGCTTGTCACTTGCTGTACTTTTACGCACACTGCTCTGTTTAGAAGCTCAACGAACATGGAGTTTAGTTCAACTAATCACTGTAGCAGTTCAGACACTTTAATTTTAGGTAGGCAAATACTTGAAGAAGACAGTACGGTGCTACACACCTATCAATAGTAGCTCAGACACAAGTCCACCTTACGCTCCCTACACGTGTATACCCAACGAGCTTGGTACAACTCCACGTCACAATATACATGACATGATCAGTAACAGCACTCACCAAAGGAATAGGATCAGCTTGGCAATTTAACAGCTTTTCTTGGAAATCAGCTCGACAACAGTGATATTTGTCTAACACGTAGTAGCTTGATTCCTCTTCAAGTTGACCAAAACCCGGACATTTCATTAGCCCGACTTATGTAAAATGGACACAGCAGTTCATCATTCACAGTAACTGCATAATGTACACTTCAGCTTTTCCACTCGGACTCGGCCGCTGCTCGGTTCGGCACTCAACACAAACTTCTACACCAGTCAGTAGCTCGATAGCAATTTTAAATGGCTCGAATCCTGTCCTTTCTTCTCAACACACTTTGCTCAATGAACGAGAATAATTGGACAGCAGTTCGGCCTCCCCTCACACCAAGTTCTAGCACGCATACACCACAAGAAGCTCGGCATACACAAGTTATCTCCTTGGCCTACATACTACGAACACAATAGCTCGGTAGCTCGGAAGTTGGCTTATACCTTCAATAATTAGCTCGGAATATTTCTTCTCTATCCAATTTAGCTCGGCACGGAAGCACAACACTTCAGACTAGGCATGTGCACTCACACATACAACTTTCATTGGCCACTTTCAGCTCAATTCAAACAAGGCAAGCACGACAACAATTCAAATAGCTTGAAAATTAGGACAGTCCGGATACAATTAGGTTGACGCAAGCACTTAGCACAGACCAACTACAGTTGGCCTCTTCAATTCAGCAGGCACAACAGCACCAAATTCTGTAGAACACGCACGCACAATTTAGATATAACAGCACGCTCAACATATCAATAAACAAACATAGTCCTTCGTCACAACAGATTGGGACAATGTCATGACCAATACTAGCAATTTTCCCAATTAGTTACAATGAACAACCCCAATCATGAGTAAAAACTACACAATATGCTACAACACCAATCATAGTCCCTTGCTGAACACCACAATCACCTACAACACTCCTAGTAGCTACCACAACTACTGTGAAACACCACAACAACTATTCCTCGCAAGCCCAACCATTGACATGAATCCCAGTTATAGCCCACTCAAGTTGCAATTCGCTTCGCTTTCTACTCCGTTAAACACCTGTAACCCACGACGACGGTTACCTTATGCACAAGTTGACACCACCATAGCTACAACCACCAAAAATTTTCCTCTACCCACAATAGACAACCACTGCAATTTTTTTTATTTTTTTGGAAATGGGACAAAACCAACAACCAGCACATACGCACTTCTTTAAACCATGCATGACACCACTTCAGACACTAGTCAGCACCACCACTGCTATGACTTTGCACGAGCATAGTAACATACACACCTGCAATTTTGCTCACTATAAATGTCGCACACTACCACATTCTCACAACCACCGCACAATATTGCTGTATACCCAGTCACACACGCACTATTTACTGTTAAATTTGAAGTTCAACCAATGGGCCTTTTAATTCATTATTGGTCCAAACGAAATCCCAATATAATTCCGCTATTGTAACTCTCTCTGACCTAAATCTTACTCCTCGAAGAAACCCTAATCTCCAAAGACAACCTCTATTGGAATAGGTGAAACTTATGTTTAGTGTCAACATTCTTTCTCAAAAGAATAAGGACTAAACCCTTCGTTATCCATGTACGGTACACTAAAATTTCAGGAATAATCACAAAGTCAGATGCTTACGAACAACCCCTTTCGCAACCTTACTATTTGTAGATAAATTTTTCCCTTTTTTATATTACAAAAGTGGCAGAGCTAAGCAAAAGAAATCCAGTAAGTTAAATCCTTCGTGATAAAATTAAATCCTTCGTGATAAAACAAAATCCTGTAAGCCAAATCTTTATATTATCTATCTTTGTTTTGATATTAAGATAAGATAATAAATATCGAGCTAAAAGTAAATAAGACAGATCATAAGAGCGGATCCAATCCTATAAAAAAAAAACGAGAGATTTAATGAATCTATGAGCTAACTAGTTAAATATAACACATTAACTAAATCTAAATCTTATACAACCTAATCGTTGCTTTGATATGATCATAAAGTGATAATTAGGATTGCTCAGCACAATCTTACTAAAGAGAATTGATAAGAGTTAGTAAGAGAGAGATTTCTAAAAAAAAATTGACTTAGACGGTTTTTCATTAATGTGTAAAATTTTATTTAAAACCTTACACATGTATTCTATTTATATATAATGGCAACTTATAAATAAAACGACTAAAAGAATGCTTTGGCGGTGTTCCTGTAAATATAAAATAAACATGAAGATAATTTAGAAAAAATATAATAAATAGGAAATCCAAATAATAAAAATAAAAATAAGTAATTAAATAAGATATTCGAGTGAAAAGTAGATGGGTTGGGCTTTGGCATTTGGTTAGGACAGTACCCCGAATCCTTTCGTGATCCTTTGTGCAATAATAGTCAGGTTGGTTACAATGGCAACAAGGTTTTGTATTTGCTTTTAGTAGTTCATGAGGTTTATTGTAGGATATGATTATGACCATAAGCATTACTTTCAGTGTCATTAATCTCTCTTTAGACGTTAGAATTTAACATATTCAATACAAGACTGTAGAAAATCAGCTACTCTAATAGAAAATCCTTACACAACTTGATAATACAACTTATAATGATTCGAAACTTGCTTTATTTATTTATTTTTTTTTTGCAAGAAAACAAAGTAAAACAAAACACAGTAGCACATACTATAATAAGATCAACTACTTCAAAATTTAGCCCTCAGTCGCAACCTCAAACTCTATTACCAAGATTATATGGTATACTTAAGAACTCAGTAATAATTAGGGCTTATTGTAGGCATTAGTAACTGGATGAATCCTTCAAGATATCGAAGAAAGGGAATAGACAAACGGTCAAACACAATAGCTTCTGTGAGTTACTCGAAAGATATGATACACCAACAAATATAACAGGACTTAGTATTTTACTTGATATGACGTACAAACTAATACTAAGATCTACTCGCCATTAGATTCGAGCTACTTAACAAGATTAAATAAGAGTATAAGAAAATTGTACTTAAAGAGGGATATCTCACAAAAATAAGTATATTCAATATTTGAAAGGGTATAAAATATATAATAATGATTTTGACTACATAGAAAAAGGGATTATTTATAGTAAGTCCCTAAGATAATAAGGAAACCTAAGTAATTACTATAAAGTGTAATAAAAATACTATTATAGTACATTACCAAAAGGGTGAAAGAGATAAATAGAATAAAGGAATATAGTATAATGTTAAGAAAAAGGAATAACGGGTGGCTTGCTACAATTAGGTATACATTTTGGAGTCTTAGGATGCTAGGGTTGAATTGTGTTGACATTGGGGATGCTATTGACGAAGGGTACTCAGAGTTGCCGAGACGAATAAAAGATTCTGTAGCTTGGTAGGTTGAGTAAGTAATACCCAGCATGTAGGGACTTGGCCTCGGTACTTGTCAAGTTAGCCTCGATAGTCAGCAGTTCAGTACATTGGAAGAAAGAGTTTGAGGCGTAGGTACCTTAACCTTGGCATTTGACAAATCGACCTCGACAGTTTACAAGTTGTTAACTTGGTCGGGGTTAGAGTAGAGTAATGTACATCCGAGTAAGGACTTCAGAGAGTTTACCTATTGTTTTTTGTGTACTAATACTTATCCTTAGTAGGTTAGCAAGAAAGAATTATTTAGATAAGAGACTGTAGGTCTCGGAGACGGATGCGAGTAAAGGGTTTGAAGGTTAATATTCCATCATTCGTCAACAAGCACGATAATCATCCATGCTCTTTTGTTGACATGGTATTAATAATTCAAGCTATTCATGTTGACATTCTTGAAGCAACATGGCTTTACATATTTTCCAATAATCCATAAAGGAATTTTTTTTAAGCCATCCTCATTGCAACAAAGAACAATTTTAAGCCTTTCTTTATCTTGTTTTCTTCGTTTAGTTACTTTGTTGCAAGGGAATGATCAACTTATAACCTGTAAAACAACCAATTTCATCCATATTAAAAACATCTTTCATAGGGAACTGGTCGATTTTTCCCTTAGAGACTCTAATTTCTTCTCTATCTCTTGTGATTCAACTGAACGACTCTCCCTAAAACAATGAAATGACTTGCTATCATATCTTAGCTTAAACTTTGCAAGTCAATCTTGAGAAAGGCTGTACTCAAAAGGTGGTTATTTCACCATCTCCCTTACCTTCTCTAAAATTAGCTCTCTAGTTAAATCAACAAAATCTTGATATTGGGGAAACTACTCATAAACAACCTTCTTTACGTTTAGAAATTTTGCTAGTTTGTGTCGCTTGATATCCCTTCCTTTTTTAAAGTTAGTTGAAAGGTACTTAGATGATTGGTTGAGAGTGCTTGATACTATACCTTAACTAACTTTCAAATGATATTTTTTATCAAGTTACTATTGGAAATCTTTTTGAGTGCATGTGGGATGATCTCTTATACTTACATAATGTTATATGTATTTGATTAGTCATGATTGATTTCAGAAGACCTTTTAGATGAGAAACCATTGTTGGATACGATTTTAAGAATTTTTTCTATGTTATTTATATAGTAGTTCCTTTCATCATCCTATGTTAAATGTATCTCATTTTAATACAATAAACTCAATGCAAGTGGCTTGTATTGAACTTTATTTAATTAGTTAATACAATGAATATTGTTTAAGCATTTAAAATAATGAATACCATTTATGTACTTATTTTAATAAATAGATATGTATAATGAATTTTCTTTTCAAATTAATTCATGAAATGTAATACATATATTAGTGATATACAATAATTTTTTATGTAATTAAATTTATATTTGTTGAACTGAAAAAGAACTTTTTAAATTAATAAATTGTCAATTTATTGATTAATTAATATCTCTCTATATTGATAAAATTTCATGGTCTCAATATTATTACTAGGGCTGGCAATTTAAGATTTGGACATGGTGGACTTGAACATAACAACACGATTTAAATGGGTTAGTGTACGAAAAAAATCGACATGAGGCACCAATGGATCAGACCCGTTTAGATAGGACTAAATTCATCTCTAGGTTTAAGTTTAGGTTTTGGACCTCTTTAAAGACTTGTTTAAACAAATAGGTCTAAGTTTGACCTACGAACCTGTTTAATATTAATAATAATAAATTACATTTGTATTTTTCTTTTAAGGCCCATCACATCACATATGACATAACTCATAAGCTAAGGTTTTCAACTTTATTTCTTTTACCTTTCTTATTACCCTGGCCGCATTTTCTCTAAACTTTAATGACAATAGCAACTAGTTTAAGTTTAACGATGGGCGAGCGACTAAAGGATTTTTGTTGAATTTAAATCTAATAGCAATGATATCAAGCAAGTACACCTATCAGTTTTAATATAGCGGATGTGAGTCCTAGTCGATCCCTTAGAGACTTCGAATACTAATTTTAACCTTAATTTTATTATCTAACCGGAAAATTGTGATGGGTTGAGTGAATTAAAAATACTAAAATTGACAAACTAAACTAATTATAAGACTTGATTAAGCAATTTAGAAAGTGATAAAACTAAGAACGACTTCAAGAAGGTAATAACGTATTTAGGAATTATTTCCTCTAGTGTTTAACATGTGACTGCTTAAAATATATCCAATTCAATTTCTATTATTCTTGGCCGAAGGGATTCATAATTAAAGTTAACACCTTTTTCAAGCATATTAACCCTAATCCTAAATTATTTACCGGAATCTCTTCACTTAGTAATATAATTTAGAATCGCATTAATGTATAATGAATTCCTACATAAAAGAATAACTTTCCTGAAGAAACATATATTTTATCTCTAAATATACATGTAATTCTCTCCAATTATGTCAAGATCTCATTACACATGTGATTTCTCGATCATCATGCATAATATCATAGATTGATATTCTAGAAATATCAATTAACAATTAAATAACATAATTGAATCAAGAAAAGATAGAAACTTTATTGAAAATTATCAATTAATCCAATAGTCACGTGAAATCCTAGGTTCCATAATCCTAAATACAAGAGTCTTAAGCTATCATAATGAAACTGAAACGAATTGCAGCAAAATTAATAAATAAAATATGAAAAATCCCTTTTGTTGATGATAAATCTCTTCAATCTTGAAGTTGAATATTGCTTTCGCCTTTTTCCTCACTTTCTCCTCAAGCCTCTTCTCTTTTGAATGTCCAATCTTCTATGCGAAACCTTAGTATGTCCTTTTATAATGTATTGAAAGGTTTCTGTTTTCGTCACTAGACACGGCCTGAGACACAATCGTGTTCTCAAGCCATGTAACTTTCTGACCTTAGCATATTTTTCTGGATGGACACAGCCTGGGGACATAGCTGTGTCATAGACTGTGTAACTTCAAAACTTCATAATTCCTTTATTTGAACTCCGAATTGAGTGAAACTTGATTCTTTTTCTTCGTTTTCGATCCAAGAACGGTTTCAAACCTTAAAATCAAAATTTTACTCAATTAAGTATCAATTTCTTTAAAGAAAACCAAAGATATAAGGAAAATACTATAAAATCACCACGTGAAATGTATTTAAAATAAGAGTTATCAAGCAACATAGACCTTATTAGGTTATGTTGTCTTTCTTGCAGATGCCATCAAAGGTATGCCTTTTCCCTCTCCTCTGTAATGTCGTAGTAATTGTATGATGGACTGTAGGAGCTTATTCTCTATGTTAATCAAATCTATGATTTTATTTTATTTTTTTACATTAGTGTAGAGGTTGTAAGTATTTTTCTTCAATAAGAAAAGAAAAGAACTTATATTTTGTGTTCAGATGTCATATAGATCAGGCAAGTTATTAATGTTGCACGAATGGGAACTTAGACTTAGAACTTGCATTGTTAGTGTCAATAAAGAATTGAACTTTAAAAAAAAAAAAACTTGGAATTGGCTTTATCAAAGTTCAATCTAGCATTCAATTTGAGGACCTTTTTATGTGCTGTGTTATTTTCTTTTTAGAATTATAATGTATGTCATCATTAGTAATTAGAACATTTTTTCCATTGAAGGTTTCTTGATTGTACATTGATGGTTTTATATTGCATATTCCATTAAAGACAATGTTATATTTTAGTTTCACCATTTTAGGAACTTAATACTCTATTATGAAAGTTTAATGGTTTTGAAGCTCTGTAGGGACTCAATTACTAATGATGATGTATATTATATTTTTAAAAAGAAAACAACATAGCACATAAAGATCCACAAATTGAATGCTAGATTGAATTTTGATAAAGCTAATTCCAAGTTTTTTTAAAGTTTAATTCTTTATTGATACTAACAGTCCAAGTTCCCATTCATGTAACATAACCTAATTTGTATGAAATATGAATACAAAACATAAATTCTTTTCTTTTCTTATTGAAGAAAATTACTTAGGATGTCCACACTAAATGTAAAAAAAAAAAAAGAAGAGATGGGCATAGAGAATAAGCTCCTATAGTTTATCTTACTGTTGCTACACCATTATAGAGGAGAAGG
The DNA here is from genome assembly GCA_024138005.1 of Lumnitzera racemosa. Lineage (NCBI taxonomy): Eukaryota > Viridiplantae > Streptophyta > Magnoliopsida > Myrtales > Combretaceae > Lumnitzera > Lumnitzera racemosa. The sequence continues at coordinate 26,386,359 of JAMXBC010000011.1, forward strand.
AAAAGTCATGCCTTTGATGGTCTTCACAAGAAAGATGACATAACCTAATAGGTGCTATGTTGTTGTGGAATTTAAATCTAACAAAAAAATCCCTCAATCGCTTGTTCATTATCAAACTCAAACCAGTCGCTTGTTGCCATTGGAGTTTGGATAAGAAGATGTGGGCAAGGTAATAAGAAAGGTAAAAGAAATAAAGTAGAAAACCTTAGCTTATGAGTTATGTCATATGTGATGATGTGCCTTACAAGAAAAATAAAAATGTAATTTATTATTATTAATATTAAATGGGTTTGTTGGTCAAATTTGGACTTGTTTATTTAAATAGGTCTTTAAATGGGTATAGAACTTGGACCTAAATCTAAACACAAATTTAGTTATGTTTAAACAAGTTTGATGCATTTGTGTCTCGTATTGATTTTTTTAGTACACTAACCTATTTAAATCTTATCATGTTGTGTCCAAGTATACCATATGGAGGTCCCAAATTGTTAGCCCTAAATGATTACAGAAGGAAAGTTGATTAGGTGTTTTTAAAAACATGTTAAAATACCAAAACACCTTTAAAAGTCTAAAGTGTATTTTATTCAAAGGGTATTTATATTATTTCATTTATTTCTTTTCCAATTCCCCTCGATATGTGGAAGAAATGATTTTTATGAGACCTAAGAGAAATCTTTCTCTCTTAAATCTCTTCTCTCTCTCCTTTTATTCTTTACCAAACAAGGGGAAGGAATATTTTCCTTTCCAATTCCTCCCATCCCTTCTTTATTTCCTTCATCTCAAATAGAGGGTTACAGCTACAAAAAAAACACCCTTATTGTTGATAAGCTATTTGAGGATATGGACCTCTTAAGCCCATATCAACTTGTTTTTGGACATGTATTGAGCTATTTATGTCCACATTTAACTTGTTAAAAGCCTAATCTAAGTCAGCTAAACCTTGATTGAGCTCTTTTTGATGACCTGAGTTACCTCTAACTTAAAACTTGCAGTTTAAACCCAAAAACTTATGAAAATTATTCCCAAACCTTTAGTAGGTTAATAGACTTGTTTGGAGTGCTCAACTAAGGGTAGAAGCTCGCTAATAGAAGGACAACCTCGAGTATGGAAAGCTAATTGTCTCCATATCATTCTCGTAGATCTTGGGATTTGAATCAATGGATAGATTCAACTTTCATGAATATTAGGATACATTTCCATATTTACCTCGTCGTCCTCTATTATAAATATCAAGTAACTCCTACCAATAAGAGATATCAAGACTCACTTTAAAGCCATCTTATTATTATTCTCCTCATATAGTATTTGAGTTAAGTATTGAAGTAACTATAATGAGTAACTCTTGATTACTCACCTACAAGTGTTTGTTTTATAGGCTAGATTATGTTCACTTCAAGGTCTCATTGATCCAAAACTCTATCGGTAGAAATCTTAAGATGACACTCTCTAGGTTTGCTAAGTAAATATATAGATATTATAATTTATTAAATCACTCATTTTTATTTCATTTTTGTCTCTTACCTTTCGAAATATTCAAATACAAAATAAAAATAACATTCCTTTTCCTTTGTTTTATTAATTTCTACTCATTTCATTTCTCCCAAAATTTGCTGAACACATTGTAAGTAAACTTTATAAGTTGGAATTGCAACATTTACAAACATTAATAAATTTAAAAGGTCATTTGCAATTTACATACATTAATAAATTTTTTATTATTGAAGTTGTAATTTTTGTTAGTAGGCCCATGGGAGATAATTAGACAACAGGTCTCAGAAGGCTTCCCCATCCTCCTAACGGCAAGAATCATCATCATCCTCATCAAAATCATCGAATTAAAGATGCAAATTTTCAAACGCAATCGAACGATTAACAAAGCAGCGTCCACTTTAGCAAAACTCCGCGAAGCACTCGATCATCCCCAGGCTTCTCCGTATTTCTGATTGGAAACTTCCAGCTACACAGCAGAAACCCCTGTTCTCTACCTGTCTTTGCGCGCGTGGAGATACACTGACACTAATGCGCACGTACAGAGGGAGGAACGTAAATGACGGTGTCCGATAACTCCAAGGGTTTGATTCTGGCGGTAGCGTCAAGCGTCTTCATTGGATCGAGCTTCATCTTGAAGAAGAAAGGTCTGAAGCGCGCCGGCGCTAACGGTACTCGCGCAGGTCATATTCTCACACCTTTTTAAATTCATGATCCTCGCTTAAAATGATGCGATTTATGCCTTTTAATATTTTTTAATTAAGTCTGTCGTTGATTCTAGATTGATTTTGATGCTTGTAAATAGTTAAGTTGTTAGTGATTCAAACGAGGTTGGTTTTATCTATATGGTACAAGCTAGAATTAGCTGGTGCTCAGTTTATTCTGTTTTATTCGTCTTTGAATGTATAGAAGAACGAGATGAAAATGAGATTATTTTGGGACATAGATTAGATGCTGCTGGCAATGAAAGAGTATAAATGGAGTATAATTGTGAATTAAGTGTAATTTTAAGGTTTGATATGAGTAGGTCATTATGGAGAATGGGAGGAATAGCTGATGCATGGCTGTGGTTTGCGGTAATTGTATTGGTAATAGTTAAAAATTGCATGTCAGGGACTAGGGCAGTAAGCTTTGAACTAAATTATGTATATAGAAGGTAATATAGAACATGGAGGACATAGGAGCATTGAAATATGCACCATCTGAATATGGTTTATACTGCATAGTGTGGATTTGCACTAGAACATTTGAAACACTGTTGCAATAATAAAAAGCACAAAACGAAATGCATGAACTAATCCTTGATGGCAAAGAAGTCTTGGGATTTTACTCTCCTAACTAGGCTTTCCACCAGCCGTTCTTACCTCTCTTTCCATACGTAATATATCTTAATCACAAAGCATAACATGTCAAAATCAAGGGGCCTCAATTCCCCAAAACAGCACAATCTCACCGAGTTTGTGGATGGTATCTTTAGGTATGTAAAGTTTTGTGACCGTGAGATGATTGCGGCCGACAATCCATGATATTGGGAAATGCTTATATCTCGTTAATAAAACCATTTTGTTGCCTAGATAGAAACTTCTCTCTTAAAATGTTTCCTTGCATTGGATGCTTTTTATTGTTTAGAAAATTTCCTGTACCCAAAAACTGAAATATAGGGGAATACAATGTTGCAAAATATATACCTTCATTTTGTCATTGTTTGTTGTCAACTTCTAATTTCTCCAATAATATGTGCTTAAAGTAGCGGTAATCTCCTTGCACTGGTACTCTAATTGAATAAGAGTTTTATGTGTGATGGAAATGGAAGAAAACAGATGAAATTGGTGGTAAGTAATTTCTTTTCTCATGGTTGGCTATTCAAGCAAGAAAGGAAGAGGGCGAATAAAGGGAATCTTTGAAAGTTGAAAGGAATGGAGGAAGCTAGAGAGAAGTGTAACTTTTACATGGAATCATCAAAAGTGAGCCCATGTAAAAGTTTTAGAGACTTCTTGTCTTCTTATCTTGTTTAATTCCTTTCTTTACAATCCTTTCTATATGTTCAAACAAAAGAGAACTTGTATTCTGAGTCCTTTCTTCTTCTCCCCGTTGCCTTTCATTTCCATTTTCCATTAAATTTCCTAGTGTTAAAAAGTAGGTAGCATCAGCTTATTTTGTCCCTGATTCCCAGCTTGTTGGGTCATTATTGATAGAAGCTAGACAGCTGTTATTGCTGCTTTGAGAAATAAATAGAAGCCAGCAGCACCAGACTCTTTAAAATGAACAGTTTTTATCAGCATATGGTCATGGTCTCAAATGCTGCCCTATGATTTAAGCCAACTTCCACTTCAAATTATGGTGAGTTGCTGTTAAAAAGATAACCATCTTTACTTTTCAAAATAAAATCTTGTATCTGTTGACTATCTTCAGTTCGTTGTGGCATTTTATTAATTTTGGGAAGGGGATTTCTTGATGTAACTTTGCACTTTGACATTAAATAAAAAGATTTGTTAGTTGTTGCCTTCCATGGAATCAGCTAGCATTTAACAAGCATCTAATGATGCTAGCAGTTGTAACATGAGTAATTAAATCGTTTCAAGTTCAGCATAACTTGTCACTCCTTGGTTCTGAACTTTTTCTAATCCAGGCATTTAAGGACTTGCCCATGTATTTTTTTTCCTGTATATTTTGAGTCTGAGTTTGAACTTATTTTTGTGTCTAATGTAGGGGTTGGAGGTTATACTTATTTACTGGAACCATTATGGTGGGCAGGCATGATCACAAGTGTGTATTTACTACCAATTTTGACACCATCCCATACATAACATTCTTTGTTCTATCATGAGTAGGCTTAAATTTACTAAATCAGACTTTTGGAACTTATTGACAACAGTGATTATTGGAGAGGTGGCAAACTTTGTAGCTTATGTTTATGCCCCAGCTGTCCTGGTGACACCTCTTGGTGCATTAAGTATAATAGTTAGGTATATGAAGGCATGCTGATCTTCTGTATTTGTGTTTGTAAGAAACCCTAAGCTGTATCTTACTATTTGTGTCTCCTTTGGCATAAATAGTGCCTTTTTGGCACATATTCTCTTGAAGGAGCGGCTGCAGAAGATGGGCATAGTGGGATGTGTGGCCTGCATAGTTGGATCTGTTGTTATTGTACTCCATGCGCCTCAAGAGCACACTCCAAATTCTGTTCAAGAAATCTGGATGCTTGCAACTCAACCAGGTCTATCATGTTTTATACATAAGCTTCTCATCTATGAATAGATAGTATCTCTGATAGTACTGTTCTTTCTTTGTGTGCAGCCTTTATCATCTATGTTGCAGCTTCGCTTTCTATAGTGGTAGCTTTGATTTTGCACTTTGAACCAAAGTATGGACAAACAAACATTTTGGTCTACTTAGGAATATGTTCACTAATTGGCTCACTCACGGTAAAGCTCTCCCTATCATAATGATCTGCAGAAAGTCTTATATTTACCACATTTTTGTTTCTTCTCTATTGTACATTCCATATTCTGCATGTCAGTTTGTTATTGGGTCTGATTTGTAGGTGGTGAGCATTAAAGCCATTGGCATCGCAATAAAGCTTACTCTGGAGGGAGAGAGCCAAATTACCTATCCTCAAACTTGGTTCTTTATTACTGCTGCTGCTATCTGTGTCATCACACAGTTAAACTACCTCAACAAGGTGGGTTGCCTCTGTCTTTGGTGAGATCCAATGATTTAATCAGCTGTGTAAAGGATCTAGAAGTTGCTGTCTTCTGAAACTTATTAAATTGACTAAATCTTTGAAAATCCGGTTAATCTTGATTCACATTGCTAACTGTTTAGGCTTTAGAAAACATCATCTTTCTTACTCAGGGAAATCTTTATTCAAAGCGATCTACATAGAGAAGCAAAAGGTTCAGAAAAAAGATTGTTGCCTGAAACTGACCTGTACAGAGTTGGAAGCTGCTCTGAGTGCTTCTGTTGCTCTGAATCCTATTCCATTTTAAGACTACTGAAAACTGATGACTGTGTCTGGGGCTCCAGCATGGACCTTTATTGTTTAAACATCTCTAGTCTGTAATATTTTATATTTATTTTCTTGTTTGCCTTTTTAATATAGGTATATGTTGAATGACTTGCAGAATGTGCTATCTTATTTGCTTTGCTTCTATTTTGTTCTTACCATTTCTCCGAGTATTTATAAACCAGTTTTCTTCTAAGATATCTGTATCTGTCACTTGGATTGATATGTCAACTAGTGCAAGTTGTTTCTTGGTGAGGTGCAATTAATTCTCCTATGGGCATGCTATTTTTATTGCACAAGAACCGATCAAACTAAGACTATCTACATAAGTACTTGGAAATAAAATGTGGTGGTATGGAGTCTTGGTAAACATGCTTTCAGAAATTATCATTTCCCCTTTCTTTTTTTTTTTTTCTTTTTTGGCACTAGCTAATCTGCGATCACATTAATTGCTTACCACATCTGTATATTCTCCCCAGGCACTTGATACCTTCAATGCAGCAATTGTTTCTCCAGTATATTATGTAATGTTTACAACCCTGACCATTGTAGCAAGTGCAATCATGTTTAAGGTAGATTCAATACTTCACACTCTTGTACTTGTTTATATATTTGATATTATCTTCATCAACTGGATAGCAGGCATAAGTCAATTTTTTGCAGGATTGGTCAGGTCAAACTGCAAGCAGCATAGCATCCGAGATGTGTGGGTTCATCACAGTACTTTCGGGAACAATCATTCTTCATGCAACGAGAGAGCAGGAACCTCTTGCTATTGGTAACCGAAGCACTTTCCTTTTTTCTTTCCGAGATGCTGTCTTATTGGGATGTGTCCTCTTTTTGGCTAAGATAGGGACAAAAAACAATTATCCTTTCTTTATCCAATTCATAGTGGCTATGTTTTCCGCAAAAGAGGGGAAAAAACTTTTGTGCTACCCTATGATGGCTGTTCCTACACTGAACTATCTTAAAACTACATCAGAAAAGTAGCAGTAGTTGAATCAAATACAAAATAATACATGACTAAGCTGGTATGCCTTCTTTAAGGTGAAACTATTAGTAGCAATCTTCATCACTTTGAAGAAGGAAATGATACCTAGCTTTTGGGCATACCTATTTTCAATGATTTTGTCTATAAATTTAATCTGTTATGCTTATACTACCTGACAAATCCCAGGAACCGTGACATGGTATTCCAGTGGAGATCCTCTGAAGACTCTTGAGGATGAACCTTTAATTGTTTTGCATAATCAAGAGTATGTTGAACATCGATGATCTGTGTAAAATTGCATTCCCAGTTGCGTCTCAACAAAGGCTATTTTGGGTCAGCATATGGAAGTGGACTTATGCATGGAAGGAAATAGGGTTCCTTTCCTGGACATGTTGGGAAGTAGCTGGTCGCTGGATTTTTTGCAGCCTTTGTTTCCAGTTCTTCAGCGTTACAGGAAGGAATCTCACTGGCTCTGGATTTGTTAATTCTACTTTAGCGGCTTTGCTTGAGGGGGATCCATGGGTTCGACCTCTTGGCAGTAATGCCATGGAATGTCTTGCGGGGGTGTTAAGACTTTTTGTGTACAGATTTAGAGTCATAGTTGTCTTTTGTTTTCCCATCGTTCTCAGAGCATCGGTGGTTTTGATAGGTTAATTTGATTTTACGAGGAAATGTCATCAAGTTTTGATTCTTTCTTTTTCTTTGTTAACTGGATCTGTGAGTCATGAAATCAATTTCTTCATTGTTTTTCTGTATATACTTGGATAGGTGGTGCATAATATTTAGATGTTATTTGAATGTTTTACATTTTATGTCATGGAGTTTGTTAGGGGTCTGCCTTGAGAGCCCATATATAGTGGCAGAGGCAGTAGAAGAGGAAGGTCATTTCGTGGGAAAAGAAAAGGTTTTGGAGAGGGAGAGAGAGAGAGGTCGTTGATGTAAGATATCTTCCCATTTTCACCGATTAGGTGGCCGGGGTTCCAACTGCATTGACATTTTAACTCACCAAAATACCAAAATGCAATGATAAACCACATCGGTGATATTCTCAGCACAATTAGTTTCCTTAATTAATGGAATTAAAAGAGAATAGAATTGAGATTTCTTAAGAATGATATAAGAGAGTAACATACATTACACTAGTTCATTAGATAAAAAGAAAAAAAAAAAAGAATTAATCCGTAATAGAAAGTTTTATGACATATTTAACTTCTTTTTTAATAATATTTGCTCTTATCTTCTTTCTTTTTCTCTATCTATGATTCTACTCTCTCTCTCTAACTCACTCTCCACACTCTCTCTCTCTCTCTCTCTCTCTCTCTCTCTCTCACAAACACACAAAAGTCAGACAAGAAGGTGTTTCTCTCTAACGACTAAACAAAAGTCGGGGAACGATTAAACTATGCTCACGATGAAAGAATCAGGTTAATTCCAACATGTTTCTATAATAAATAGAAGTTGGGAAACAAGATGAAAAGATTAATCAAACCCGAAATTGAAAGAATCAAGTCACGAACAAACTTTCTCCCTCCAACAATATACATGACTAATTAAAACTTCTTTTTAAGATTTCATCGAATTAAGCTCGATAGAAAAAAAGAGTAAGATTAAATTCCTAGGTGCTCCTAGAATCAGAAAGCTACAAACTTTTGTCGTATGAAGTATGAGATTGAAATTCCAAATTCGATCACAAGAGGCCACTTCTGTACCACCACCGTGGGCCGATCCTGATACAAAACCACTACCGTAACATGTTCACCACTGTTTGAAGAAGCCATTCAACGCAACCCCACGCTTGAACAACCATCCATGAATTGAAAGAAGTCTAACCTTAGAATGTGCCATCGTGGTGTCTTATGGAGGTAACGAGGGAGAGAGAGAGAGAGAGAGAGAGAGAGAGGACCATGGAATCCCTATAATATGACCTTCAGGAATTAGGATTCCTAAGAATAGCGTCCCCAAAGCTTAAAAACAGACTAAAAACCCTATTTTATCAAGTTACATGATAGAATATCAATCCTCGTTAAACCTTCCCACAGTCTACCTTTCACCGCATAGCTCAAACTGCACGATGGATTATGCATAAAAGTAGATATATCCTCTATTACGTTTTTTGACATGTAAGAAAATAAATAGGATGACAGTCGGTTACCATGCGCCAGCTCCAACATACTCTGTTATAAATTAATAGTGTCTTCTCAAACTCCTAAACTGCCAACAGCAACGAGAAATAAGCGTTGTAAAATGCAGTTCATATCAACCTTAAAAAAAAATTAAAAAAAAAAGAGAGAGAGAATTTGGATGAAGAAAAACAGTCCCCAAACACTATCCAAAAGTTTATTAAGTTACATGGCAAAATTCCAATCATCACTCACCTTGACATTAACCCGGCGTTTGGGATGGAGGAAAGAAAGGGGGGAGGGCAAAAATTGGAAAGGAATCTATTCCTTTTTCCTTGTTTGATAAAGAGTAGAAAGAGGGAACGAAGAGATTTTAGAGGGAAAGATTTCCCTAGATCCCACAAAATTTTTTTTTTTTTCCTTCCACACATTAAGGGAATAGGAAGGAAAATTGATGAAATAACATTAATACCCTTTAAATAAAAACTCATTTTAAGTTTCAAGGGCATTTTGATATTTTAGCATATTTTAAAAAACACCTAATTAACTTTCCTTCTACAATCATTCCTCTCTTATCCAAACAAATACTTTCCTTCCATTTTCATTCCCTCCAAATTCTCTCTTTCCTTCCTAATTCCTCTCCTCATCCCAAACATTAACAGTATAACTTCTGCTCCAAACATTACATAAATAACTCAAACTCCTAAATGGTAGCAACGACAACCAAAAACAAGCACAGCTACAAGAAAAATGCCCACCAAAATCGCCTCCTAAGATTGTCCCTTACAACACCCTAAGAACAAAGAACAAGAACACAAAAGTAGATATAACTTAAATTGTATGAATTCGAAAACCCACAATAAATGTCCTCCGATCTCCTCAAAAATGCTGCAAGGTTTTATCTAATTATCTATTTTTTCTATTTCTTCAGATCCATTTTCAGTTCTCTCCACACTGCAGGCAAACAAGTGACAGTTAGTTCTCCTTGGTTTCAACATATAAACAATACAACAAGAGAACGACAATAATGGACCATAACCATGTAGTCCTTCTATACTCCCTTATCCCCACCAACCAGATAATGAAAATGTTTAGTAAGAAATTAAATAAAGACATAAGTTCCCAACATCATGATACTTTTTGTCAATTATGGTGAACCAATCCATCCTGTCTTACTGTATTTCCTTATCTCCACTAAACAGATAATGATAGTAGTGTCAATTGCACGAACATAAGCTCCACAACCATCACAGCAATTTTCTTTTGGTTCGCCTTGTCAACAAGCGCAACAATATGACAACTATTCGGCAATGATATTACTATCCAAAAGGACATGGAAAACATCATGGCAAAATACACAAAAGCAGATTGAGCTCCACAACAGTACGTACAAATCAGGTAAACAACACGCTAGTGGTACAAGACCAAGCAACACCATAAACTATCTGTGAAATAGATAGCATACAACTCTAGGAGTAATGTATACATACACAAATAAGTGCTTGCATATGAATATTATGCATTCAAAGAAAAGGAAAGAGATAACTCAAGACATTGACATCTTTGGTGTTACTCCCTTTTCCTGCTCCTTTGGAAAGTGATAGACAATCTATAGTCACATCTGTTTCCTAGGAAAAGGGATTTTCTTTTCATACCACCAAAACAAGATTATAAAAAAACACAGCTGGAACGCCCCGCATTAGTACACTAATTAACAAAACTCTGATATACTGACCAGCAGCAACTCATACCCAGATTAATAGCTACACAACACCAAAACAGGCATTAAACATCAACCTTGATGGCCAAAAAATTTCCTTGTGAAGCACAGTCATGTAGTTGCAAGAAAATCAACAGTAAAAGAGTCAGAAGTTTGAAATCAGACTAAAGGAACCAGAACTATAAATGGTTGCTATGCATAAAAACATTGATTTCATAGTATCTAGCAGAAAATAAGAAAAATCACACTACAAACAAACTCACAGGATACAAACCAAGAGTATAATCCTTTCTAGTCAGTTGTGGAAACAAGATTCAGGCAATATCATTCACAAGACATGTAGATCCTGAAGTACAATGAGTTCATGACGATAAGAAAATAGTTAAAATCTCAAGCTCCAGTTACAATTGGGTATGCATAACATGTCCCATCATCAAACCTTACCACAACAATACGAGAAAACTACATGCGAAGATGTCAACAACAATCTAACCCCATCACAGTATGCACTGAGAACAGTATATTCATGCACACAACACAAACAACTAAAAACACTAGCAAAGGCAAAAGCACTATTCCTCCTGGAACACCGACTAGAAAACAGGAACTAAAATAAACAAACCTCGGTGACAGAGCCTCTCCATTAACAGCATCACTCTTCCTCCAATTCCTCTCGGTCTTATCTTCGTTCACTCTCCCAAAACTCCCTCTTTTGCCAAAAGATCCTTCCCCCCTCTCTCTCTCCCCCTTCTCCATTTCCTTCATCTTCATATTCCCCAACTTCTCATCAATTTCCTTCCAATCCTGCCCTTTCTCCTTCAAAACCTCCTCCCTCGGCCTTGCATCACCAAAAGGACTCGCCCCTTTTGGCTTTGATCCACCAGATTGAACATCCTCATTCACAGGCAATGTCCTAGGTTGCAAAACCAACTTAGGCCTCCCTGAGCTTCCTGAATCATTCGAATTCCCCAAACCATCATCCTCCCTCCTCCTACCCCATCTCTCCGAATCTGCTGCGCTTCCACCATTAACACCCTCAAAACCTCCTCTAGCCCCTCTCCTCTCTCTCCCAAAATCCCCACCCCCGACACTACCGTATCTACGAGGTGCCTCGGTGGTGGGCGGGACCGCCTTGTTCGATGTCCAATTATCCGATTCATCGGCTTTAGAATGAGAACCGAAAAAACCCCCTCCTCTCTCTCTCCTCTCAAAACTACCCCCTACGCTCAACTTCTTGGATGCGCCCCAGTCATCTATCTCATCAGCCCGAGAAGGGACCGGCTCACGGCTCCCATCCCTGAACCATCCTCTCTCACCACCTTTATCTCTCCTCTCTCTCTCCTCACCGTAACGGCCCGAGCCGTAATTTTTAAACCCTCCGCCGAGGCGGGGGCGATCGAGTTCCTCCGCAGAGCGCTGCCGCGGGCCAGTGGGAAGAATTAAGAGATCCCCATGGGTTAAGCCCTTGGAAGGCTCGTAAGCCGGCTTGGATTGAGCCGAGCCATAGGATGAGAACTCTGCTAAGGATAAGGTTTGGCCCTTCTTCTTCTTTTGCTTAGTGGCCGCAGCGGCAGAAAGGGAAGGGAAGTCGGTGGAGTCGGAATCAGCGGCGGCGGCGTCAGTGTCGACTTTACGCTGCTCGAGGAGTTCGGCTTCGTTTTCTTCGGAGTCTAAAGCCCACGCGCCGGGTTTGGACCAGGGAGAGACTATTGCCGCCATAGTTTGGTGGATCTCTCTCTCTCTCTCTTTCTCTGCCTGTGCCTGCTTGTGTTTCTCCGTCTTGTTATCTGTGAGTTTGGGCTACGTTTTCGTATGGATTGCGTTTGTTAAAAGCGAAGGTAGGTTTTGTAGAGAATATCGTCTTCGATCCGACGGTTGTTATTTTACGTTCGTCTGTTCCCTTTGAGGAAATATCGCATGAAAGGCCAGGATTTTATTTACTTATTCTTTTTTTCTGTTTAGAGTTATATTTACAAAATTTTCGTTTCAAAAGAAAAGAAATAAGTTCAGAAAATCCCTCGAAAAATGGCTAAGAATAAAATAAAATATCAGCGACCTTCTGTTATAAGTTCCACTAAATTTAGGTTTAGATAAGATAAAAACTTTGGGATAAAAAAAAAAAAAACAAGAAGATAAGATAAAAACATAAATTATGAAATTAAAAAAAAATAAAGGGGGAAACTCGTAAATATCCGCTGAAATTTCAGCCAGCAATTAGGGGTTAACGTGGATAGTACTGCTTGAATTTTAATCCAATACGGAGCTTCAACTTATTAAATTCAGTACTTAGTTAAATATTTTTTATCATCATTATAATCTGCTACTTATATCACATAATATGTGTTTTGATAAGTAGAGTAAGAAATTTTAGATAAGTGAATGACATATGTGTACAAAAGTACAAGAAAAACTAAGACTAAAAAGTATAATAAATTTTTTAAATAATAGCAATATTAGGTAATTAAAATAATAAATAAATAAAAAATAGTAACCATATAAATATTTATAATAGAAAATGATAACTATATAATTGAATGTAATAATTTAAAATTGTATTGGATGGTTTTGATTTTTTTTTAACTACTATATAAATATATTCAATAATTAAAATTATATGATATCAAATTGTTAATTATAATTAATTTAAAAAACATTTTTTCTTTAATATAATAGATTTTAGATAATGCATAGTGAATAGTAACAACCACACAAACAGAAGGGAATGAAATATTCCTATGAGCCCTTAATTCCCATGTTTAGTCGGCTTTCAACCCCATGTGGAATGGAATCCAAATTGGTCTTTGTTCCTAAAAGACACAATTATTATTCTTAGATCCTGACCATAAACTCTTATTCCCACCCATTTTTCTTGTTTTAATTCCAAGACAACCTTGTTTAGAAATAGAAAATTACAATTTTTGCCCTCCTAAAAGCTTCATTTAAGCTATGAACGCTCCTCTCCTTTTACATTGATTTGGCATTTCTCTCTCATCAAACCTTAATCCATCATTTCCCAATGCAACGAGGGCTATACAAGTAGTCTTTATTTTGTCAAATGCATCAGTAGTGAGGTTAGCAAAATAATTTTAATGAGGTTTTCTGATAGGCCCCCTTCAATGATGTGCTAGCAACACATATATATTTTCTAAAACTAATGGAGATTTGATTGTTTATAAAGCTTTAGTGTTGTGAACTTTCACTTTCAATTTTTTCCTCTTGCATTTCTTTGAAGGATATCAACTATATATTTATCAAAGTGTACCTCCTATTAGGGCTTTGATAGGGATCTTCCATCGATTAGGGCTTTAACATGGTGATGAGAGGATAAATTCGATGGAGGAGCATGGACAATCCAAGTTGTGTCGAGTCAAGTTGTGTCATATTGAGCCAAGTTGTGTCATATTGAGCCAAGTTGTATTGAGCCAAGTCACATCGCATTGGATCATTTAAGATTAAATCGGATAACGGTGTATGATTAATTTAATAAATTTTAAGTAATTGAAGAATTAGGATTTATTAAAGTAATTTTAGTCTAGTTCGATATAAAATAGATTTTTTTATCTAATTTGTATTAGGTTAGATTAGATTTATAATTTATTAAGTGGTTATTGGGCTGTATTTAATTAGATCAAATCAGGCCTTAAAAAATTGAAAGCCCGAATTAAGTAGGGTTTCTAAAAGTTAGGACAAATCTTCAAAAAATCACTATCGAATTTTCCATATCTTTGATACTAAAGATTCAGCTATTTTTTATAAATAAGGATTTAACGGTAGAGTTAAGGACGTTTTTTCCAGTCCCATAATTAATTCTACAATTCCCTGACGCCATCCTTAATTCCAAAAACAAAAACCCAATCTCTAAATTCTGAATTTCCAATTCCTAGGCAAATCAACATCTAATTCCATGCTGCAAGTCTAGAAGAATTCCCAAATGCCCTTTAATCCAATTCCAACAAGCTGACAATCCAAAATCAAAATTTCGAAAGCCAACGTCAATTCTAAAGTCAACTCCAAATTTCCAACAAGCTGACGATCTGAAATCAAAATTCCGAAAGCCAACATCAACTCCAAATTTGCTCAAAGCCTAAGGATCCAAAATCCAAATTTTCGAAATCTAATTTCCAACGTCTAGAAAATCTACTGAAGCTAACATTCAGCAATCCAATTCACTAAGACCCACTACCTCGTCCTACCTTTAACATTAACCAGAAGGCTTCTACACTATTGACTCCCCTAGATACCGAAGCCCACTTACCAAAGGGCATACTAAAACACATAGAATTTACAACACTCCTTGGTGAAGTCCATACTGCTGCACACGTTGACACAAAGCACATACTACGTGCATACACCGAAGTCAATACACGGCGCGCACACCAGCCAAACACCGAAGTCCATACAAAGACAAACGCAACGATCACATGGAACTCGAATGATTTAGGTAAAAATGATTTATTTTATTAGTTAGTTTAATTTTATTTATTTAACAATTTATTTTTCTTAAGTGCAGGTTTATGATTATTTTTCATATTGCATAGTTTTTTAGATAATTTCGATTTTTTTTAATAAAAGTTAATTAAATTGCGTCTTTTAGAAATTTTTTTTTAAGATATACGTATTTTGCAGTTAGGATACATATTGTGCAGTTAAAATACGTATCTTACGATTGAGATACGTATCTTGCGATTATAATTTAGAAAAAATACATGTCGAGATACGTATTTAGTTGTTACAATTTAGAAAAGATATGTATGAGATACGTATTTAAACTGTATCTTTAACATATCTTATAATTAGGATTTAAAAAAGATATTTTTGACAAGTAGTAATTTAAAAAATAAAAAAATTTTAACCAAGTTTTTCAAAAAGATGTAGTTAGTTAGGGTTTTCTTTAATTCGGAAAAATTAGATTTCTTAGATTTTTTTTAAAAAAATAATAAATTGATAAATAAACATAAACTTAGCTCAATTTTCGAAATAAAAAAATTCCACTCACTAAATATTTTATACAAAAAGAACTATGGCCGGTTTGATCCTAATTAGCCATTACGTAGGCACCTTCAGGACAACTACGTAAAAAAATTTTTAAAAAAATTCCCTTTTTTCTTTGAAATTCATAATTAAAAAAATCACTTTAGTTGTCATTTATATATTTAGGTATATTTTTAGTATTTTTAGGAAATTATAAAAATAAAACTTATCATTTTTTTTTTTAGTTTTTACATGGTGACTTAGTCTTAACAGGTTAGTCTCCAAACTTGATTTTTCTAGTTTAATTTTTTTAAAATCAAAATTTTTTAGAATATTCGCAGACTAGTGGTTAAATTAGGGTTTTCCCACTCGAAAACCTTAATTTCATTTTTACCAATTAAACCAGTTGGTGACTCCATTTTTTTTAAAAATTATTTAGAAATATTTCCTTAATTTAATGTTAAGTAATTTATATTAAGTGGGCTGGGCTTAATATAGGTTAAATTAAGGGAATCGAAATAAGGTGAGACACCGAGTCGTATGATTGCCTACTTCTCAAAGGTTTTATGCTGAATTGTGGAATGTTGAGATGATAGTCAAACCATGTACTCACTTTCTCACGTCTGAGTCGACCAGTTGCTCGGCATCATCCTTGACGAGAAGCCCAAAGAGAGAGATCGGACTAATCTTCAGTCACCCTTGATCGTATAAGCAAACTGATTGTACTTCTTTATTTGCATCCTCTAACGGCCTTACCAATGCACCTCCGTAATGTATACAGGACCATGTGTAGAATCTGTTACACTAATTTTTTTTTAATACTTATTTTTACCCTTTATATTCTTGTACATTACTTCTTTGAAAAATACCCTTTTTGTCTTTTCCCCTTTTTGTCTTTTCCCCTTTTAGGTAAGTTGCCCTAACTTATTAGGTATAAATACCCTTGTGCTTGTAAGCAAAAACATTAAATTATCATCAATAGACTAAATATCCTTCCTTTTGTAAACACTGATTGTTTATTTTCATTTCACTTTTATCCTAACCCTTAAGCAAGACTAGGTAATGAGTAACCTCACTAGACTAATTCATACGTCATATTGAGTTGTGTCATAAGTCATTAAAAATTCCATCGGTGCGTCATATCCTTTGGAGCGGTTTGTGGGTTTTGCTTACTTTTCATTCACTCTTTCACACATTCCCCCATCACTCCTTTTTTAAGCTTTCGATAAGTTTGGACCCATCCAGCAACTGGCCCTATCTTTTCTTGGTTACGGTTCGCATCATCTTAGTATCAAAGTAGAGGTTTTACTTGAGTTGTAGTAAATTGTTTTGAAGCTCTATCTATGCTCTATCTTACATGTATAGAATAGAGTATGTTACTATATTCGTTTAATTACTGTGTTGCTAGTTGTTAAATTTCTGGTTTGTAGAAGTGTTTGCTGAAAACACCTAATTGAATAATTTGAAAACTTAAATCTATAAAAGAAAATGATGAAACCAGGTGTTAATGTTGGTGTTGGAGATGACAATAATAGTGTTGTCCACCATGGTCGATAGTTTCAAGGAACCCCTAGGAGCACCAATGAGATACTTGATGAGATGACTAATCTCTTAGTGGATTTAACTTGAGCTGTTCATACATTGGCGTGCAAACCTACTGAAGTCACGTATAATACCCCACAAGCTGCCTGACCTGCAAGAGGTTAGAACCCAACTTGATAAGTTTGAGGTAGAGGAGTAGGTAGACGAGTAAGGGGAAGGATTGACTTGGGAGACATGGAGAAGAGGATGAGGAAGAGTATTGGGAAGAAGAAGAGTGAGTGAGAGCACCCAGAGCCTCTAACCATGTGAAGCTTCGGATTTTGAGCTTCAATGGGTCTAGAAATGCAAATGAATACTTAAAATGGGAAGAGAAGGTAGAGTATGCAATTGACTATTACCAATATGAGGATTACGAGAAAGTAAGAATGATTGCTATTGAGTTTTCCGGATATGCCACCATGTGGTGGAAGAATTTTCAAGCTATGAGGAGATGAGAAGGATATAGAGAGATTAATACTTAGCTTGAGATGAAGAGAATAATTAGAAACAGATTTGTGTTGGATACTTATTTGCAAAATACTTTTACCCAGTTTCAAAAGTTGAGATAAGGAAGCTAATCTATTGACGAATATGTCCAACAATTTCAAATGCTTATGATTGGTGTGAAGCGGAGGACCCCCCAATACGAACGATCTTTAGGTTCCTTACTAGATCAAGAGGAGACATTCGAGACATTATAGAACTCCAACGATTCACCATAATAGATGAAGCCATTCGAATAGTTGAACGAGTGGAGAGGCAAAAAAGAAGCCAAGTACTAACTAAATTAGTTACCGACTAATTGACTAAGATAGGGAAGTCATCGAGCTCTGCTAAGTGCCAAGCTGATCCAATCCAAAAGATGGGTGTCCGAGCCAAATAGAAGGGCCGACCTGATACTAATGTGTCGACCCAAACTTATGAGAAAGGGCAAGGATCTAGTAAGAAGACAGGCTAGATCAAGTATTTCAAGTGCCAAGGGTTTGGACACATGGCTACTAAGTGCCTAAACTGAAGAACTATGGTCATCAAGGGATACGTCTTGAAGCTAAAAGAGGAAAATATTGATGAGGAACCTGAGGAGGAAAGCACTACCGAGAAAGAAGTTTCTCATGATAATGAACTGATTGAGGAGGACATCTTTACTGAGAACTTAGATCAATTGATCTTGGTTATCCGACGCGCAATGAACTTGGAACCCTTATGCAAGGAGGAATAAGGAGAGAACTTATTTCATATCACCTGCAAGGTGAATGGTCAAGTGTATGCACTAATTGTGGATAGTGGGAGTTACACCAATGCAGCATCAGTCGATCTGATCATAAAATTGAAGTTGCTAACTATTGCGCATCTAAGGTTGTATAAACTGCATTGGTTGAGTGAGAAGGGAGTACTACATGTCATTCGGCAAGTACTACTACTGATCATTATCGAAAATTACTCTGACGAGATTCTTTGCTATGTGCTGCCCATGTGCGCCTCATAAGTATTGCTTAGCCGACCATGGCTATTCAATAAGAGAGTTATCCATGATGGATACAAGAATATGTATGTGTTCGAGAAGGATGGTTAGAAGATGAGTAAAAAACTGCATTCAAAACTCGGCATAGACTTTTTGAGTGGATGGTCATGCGATTTAGCCTATTGAATGCCTCGAGCACCTTTATGAGGCTAATGAACCATGTACTGAGACATCTAATGGGGAAGTGTATCATGGTTTATTTTTATGACATCCTTATATACAATGCTGACATGTCGAGTCACTCTGAACATCTCTAAGCTGTATTGAATATCTTCCGTACCGAGAGATTATTTGGTAACCTTAAGAAGTGTTATTTTTGCCAAGAGGAAGTGGTACTCTTAGGCTACATAATAAGTAAAGGAGACTTATGAGTGGAGAATGAGAAGATCCGAGCAATCATCAAATGGCTGACTCCTACTACTTATATTGATGTGAGAAGTTTCCATAGATTGGCTTCAAACTACAGAAGATTTATTAGGAATTTCAGGACCCTTGCTGCACCACTTACTGAGATAACAAAGAAGAACACCGACTTCTGATGGAGAGAAAAAGAGGAGAGAAGTTTTGCTAAGATAAAAGAAAGGTTGACATCCCCCTTATACTTGTTTTACTTGACTTCGAGAAAATATTTAAGCTAAAATGTGACGTGCCAGGTATTGGAATAGGCGTTGTCCTAATATAAGAAAGATGACTAATTGCCTACCATAATGAGAAGCTTAAGGGAACTCAGCTAAACTACTCTGTATATGACAAGGAACTCTTAGCAATGATCTGAGCACTGCAAGTATGGTAGTATTATCTGTTGCCGAGAGAATTTGTCATCTACATTAACCATGAATCTTTAAGGTATCTCTAAAGTCGAATAAGGTTATTGAAGCGGAAGGAGAGGTGGGTAGAATTCCTTAAAGGCTTTAACTTTGTAATAAAATATAAACAAGGAAAGAGCAATGTGGTTGTAGATGCTCTTTTAAGAAGGCATGTACTCTTGAATGAACTACATACCAAAATGTTTGGGTTTGTGAGCATTAAAGAGCAGTACTCCGGGGATCTACACTTCAAACCCATACTTGCATGATGTGTCAATGGAAGAATAGTAGACGAGTATTATGTAGAAGATGGGTACTTGTTCCGGGAGGGAAACTGTACGTACCAACTTGTTCTATATGAGAATTACTGATCAGGGAAGCCCATAATAGAGGACTTTCCAAGCATTTTAGAGAGAGAAGAACCTATGAACTATTAAATGGTCATTTCTTTTGGCCGAGAATGAGGCAAGATGTGCATCGAGTTGTTGAAGGCTGTACTGTATGCAAGAGGGCTAAATGTCGAGCCGAGCAAAGGAAAGCAATGCCTTTGCCCATTCTGATGAGACCATAGACTAAGTTAAGCTTGGACTTTGTTCTCGAATTACTATGAACTGCTTGAAGCAAAGATTCTATGATGGTTGTCGTAGATAGGTTCAGCAAGATGGCACAGTTTATGCCTACTCTAAAACTAATGATGCTTTGGCTAGTGCTTTTCTTTTCTTACAGGAAATTGTTAGGTTACACGACATGCCGAGAAGCATAATATTTAATAGAGATCCAAAGTTCTTGAGCCATTTTTAGAGAACTCTCTAGCGATGGATGAGGACTAAACTGTTATTTAGTACTACCTGTCACCCCCAAATGGAAGCAGTCAACTGTACCTTGGGATCACTACTTTGAGCTACAGTAGGCAAGAATTTAGCTAATTGGGACATCAATTTACTGGTGGTTGAATTCGCTTACAATCGAACCATACATGACACCACTAAGCAGACCCCCTTCGAAGTTATCTATGGTTTCAATCCTGAGTTACCCTTCGATAACATCTGAGCATAGTCCTTTCAATACATCTATAATAAGGTCACTCAACAGATTGACCAAGCCGCCAGAAGAATGAGAGAGAAGGCCAAGGGTAAGATAGCTAAGTGATTCTAACTAGGAGACTTAGTGTGGCTGCATGTCAACAAGGAAAGGTTTCTGAGTAAGAAGAGGAATAAACTATCTACAAGAGCTGAGAGATCTTTCAGAATCCTCCAAAAGATCAATGACAATGCCTACAGGTTAAAGCTGCTCGAAGACTAAAGGGTTTCTGACACCTTCAACATTGTCGACCTCAACCATATCACCCTGATGGAGAATTAATTGAAGACCATTCAGATTTGATTCCAAATCCAAATTAACCTGAAGGGAATGATAAGAATTAGTATACTAGGCCTTTAATACGTAGCCAAGCCCAAGAGCTAAAGGGATTGGCAAGGAAAATTCTCCTACTCTAGCTAAGTCCAATCGAAGCCAAGTATCTCCTTTTCAATCAACTCTGCATGCCGAGTTAAATGATTGCCTACTTCTTGAAGGTTTTATGTTGAATTGTAAAATGCTAAGATGATAATCAAACTTTGTACTCTTACTCACTCACGTCTGAGTTGACCGGTTGCTTGACATTAACCCTGCTGAGAAACTAAAAGAGAGAAACCGGACTAATCTTCAATCACCCCTGCTCAAACAAGCAAACTAATTGTGCTTCTTTATCTGCATCTTCCAATGGCCTTACCAATGCACTTCTGCCACGTGTACATAATCACATATAGAATCTGTTACACTAATTGTTGTTTTTTTTTTAATATTTATTTTTACCCTTTGTATTCTTATGCATTACTTCTTTGGGAAATACCCCTTTTGCCTATTTCACCTTTAGGCAAGTTACCTTAACTTATCCGATATAAATACCCTTGTACTTGTAGCTGGAAACATTAAATTATCATCAATAAATCAGCCTTGTTTGTTCTTGGTTACGATTCGCATCGATTGGTGTAAGAAGGATAGTGTTAGGAGTATTGTTGACTTATTTAGAGAGAATTTTGAAATACTATTACTTGTTCCTAAGCTTTATGATTATGTATCTATTGGCTACTTATGAGTGCAATAGTCTAAGTAAGTGATGCTTATTTGTTTACTTGTATCTACTAGGCTAGTTGCTTAATCGAACCTAATTAACTATTTAACATTAATTATTTATGTATTGCATATGTATGGTTAGGCCTAAGGGATCAACAGGATGGGTGATTTTGGGTTACATCCCGAGTGGAGTTTCGCATAGAAAGGATTTGGGTAGATCTAAGACATTAGTTGGTTACATGATACAAACTGTGACCAAGAACAAACAAAGCCAGTCATTAAATGGGTCCAAGCTTACCAAAAGCTTGAAAAAGGGGTGATGGGGGAATGCGTGAAAGGGTGGATGAAAAATAAGCAAAACCCACGAATTGCTCCAAAGGATATGATGTACCAATTGAACTTCCAAGGACTCACGACACAACCTGATATAATGCACAAATTGATTCGGTGAGGTTACTTGCCATCTACCTTGCTTAAGGGTTAGGATAAAAGTAAAATGAAAGTAAACAATCAGTGTTTACGAAAGGAAGGATATTCAATCTATTGATGATATTTCTAACTACAAGTACTAGCGCAACTTGATTAAAAAGGGGAAAAGACAAAAAGGGTATTTTCTAAAGAAGTAAAGTATAAGAATATAAAGGGTAAAAATGAATATTTAAGAAAAACAATAATTAGTGTAACAAATTCTACATGTGATCCTATACATGTGGTGGAGGTGCATTAGTAAGGTTGTTAAAGGATGTAGACAAAGAAGTACGATTAGTTTACTTATTCGAGCAAGGGTGATTGAAGATTAGTTTGATCTCTCTCTCTCTCTCTTAACTTCTTAGCAGGGACAGGGATGATGCTCAGCAATTGGTCAACTCAAACGTGAGTGAGTGAGTGAGTGCATGGTTTGACTATCATCTCAACATTTTGCAATTTGACATAAAATCTTCGAGAAGTAGGCTGTTGTATGACTCTGCATGCAAAGTTGGTTGAAAAGGAGATACTTGGCTTCGACAGAAGTCAACTAGAGTAGGAGGATTCACCTTTCCATTCCCTTTAGACCTTAAGCTCAGCTACGTATTAAAGGCATAGTAAACTGATTCTTATCATTTCCTCTAAGTTGATTTAGATTTGAGATCAAATATAAATAGTCTTTGATTAGTTCTCTGTTAGGGTGATATGGATTGAGGTTGACAACGTTAAACATGTCAAAAACTCCATAGTCTTTAGGTAACTCTAACCTATAGGCATTGTCATTGATCTTCTAGAGGATTCTGAAAGGTCCCTCAGCTTTTACAGATAGCTTGTTCCTCTTCTTACTAGGAAAACTTTCCTTATTAATGTGCAGCTACATCAAGTCTCCTGGCTAGAATTGCTTAGCCATCTTACCCTTGGCCTTCTCTCGCATTCTTCCGGTAGCTTAGTCGATCTGCCAAATGACTTTGTTGTTGATGTGTTGAAGGGACTGTACTTGGGCTCTCGCGTCAGGGTCTTTTTACTCGAGCTCCAGGATAGGAGTGTAATCGAGGGGCAACTCAAGATTAAAACCATAGACGGTTTGCTTAGTAGTGTCATGTATGGTTCAATTGTAAGTGAATTCGACCACTGGTAAGCAGACATTCCAATTAGCGAAGTTCTTGCCTATTGTAGCTCAAAGTAGTGATCTTAAAGTACTGTAGACTACTTCTGTTTGCCAATCCACTTGGAGGTGATAGGAAGTATTAAATAGCAGTTTGGTCCCCATCCATCAATAAAGAGTTCTCCATAAATGGCTAAAGAACTTTAGATCTTTATCAGATACTACACTTCTCGGTACAACGTGTAACCTAATAATTTTTGGCAAGAAAAGGGAAGCAATAGCTGAAGCATCATTAGTCTTAAAGCAAGGTATAAAGTGTGCCATCTTGTTGAACTTATTCATGATAACCATCGCAAAATCTTTGCCTCGAGCAATTTGTGGTAATCCAAAAACAAAGTCCATGCTTAACTCAGTCCACAGTCTCATCGAAATGGGCAAAGGCATTACTTTCCCTTGCTCAACTCGGCATTTTGCCCTCTTGTACATGACATGGTATAACTTTCAACAATTCAATGCACATCTCGCCTCATTCTCGGCCAGAAAAAGACCATTCAATAGTTCATAGGTCTTTCTTTCCCCAAAATGCCCGAAGAGTCCTCTACTGTAGGCTTCCTTAATCAGTAATTCCGTTAGAGAACAGGTTGGCACGTACAGTATCCCTCTTCGAAATAAGTACCCATCTTCCACATGATACTCATCTACTATCCTTCCATCGACATATCGCATAAGTATGGGTCTAAAGTATAGATCCTTGGAGTACTACTTTTTAATGCTTGTAAACCCGAACATTCTAGTCTATAGTTCATTTAAGAGTGCATGCCTTCTTAAAAGAACATCTACAACCACATTGCTCTTTCCTTTCTTACATTTTATTATGAAATTAAACCCCTTAAGGAATTCTACCCACCTCGCTTGTTGCTTCAACAACTTTATTTGACTTTAAAGATATCTCAGAGACTCATGGTTAGTGTAGATGACAAATTCTCTTAGCAATAGATAATGTTGCCATACTTGTAATGCTTGGATCAGTGCTAAGAGTAACTTGTCATATACAGAGTAGTTTAGCTGAGGTCTCTTGAGCTTCTCATTGTAGTAGGAAATTGGTCAACTTTCCTATATTAGGACAACACTTATTCCAATGCCTAACATGTCACATTTCAACTCAAATATTTTCTTGAAGTCCATGCATCACTATAAGTAAGTGATGCATTAAAGGTGCTGAAATTCTTGACGAATCTTCTATAGAATGAAACCAATCCATGGAAACTTCTCACATTGGCACAAGTAGTAGGAGTTAACCACTCGACGATTGCTTAGATCTTTTCGTTTTGCACTCGTAAGCCTCCTCTACTTACTATGTAACCTAAGAATACCACTTCCCCCTGGAAAAAACAATACTTCTTAAGGTTACCAAATAATTTCTCGACACAGAGGATATTCAGTATAACTCGAAGATGTTCACAGTGACTTAACATGATGGCACTGTACACATGGATGTCGTCAAAATATACCATGACACACTTCCCCATTAGATGTCTTAGGAAATAATTCATCAGCCTCATGAAAGTGTTCAGGGCATTCGACAGGCCAAATGGTATGACCATCAAATCATAGAGTCTCTGTTGAGTTTTGAATGCAATTTTCCACTCATCTCCTAGCCTCATGAGAATTTAATGGTAGCCAGACTTCAAATTAATCTTGTAGAAGATCTTAGCTCCACTTAATTCATCCAGCATGTCTCCCAATCTCGGGATAGGATACTTATATTTGATCGCAATCTTGTTCACAACTCAGTTATCAATATACATTCGCTAAGTCCCATCCTTTTTTGGTACTAGAAGTGCCGGAACAGCACAAAGGTTGAGGCTTTCCTTATCATAACCTCTCTATAATAGTTCATTAACTTATCGTTGGAGCTCAGAAGTGTGTTTATGACTCGTTCGATATAGGTAACTACTTTGGAAACTGACCAGCATATTCGTCTAGTAACTTTCTTACTTTTAAGGGTAGTTTACCATACTCCTTCAATTTTAACAGACGCTTGACCAACATAAGGGTTGGCTCGTCGACATTGATGGCCATTCAGAGCTCATCTCTACTCATCGTCAGAGTCTTCTTTGTTCTGCAAGCAAGTTTTGCTTGCAATTTTTTAACTTCACTTAGTGGCATCGGGTTTAGTGTAATCTTCAAGCCATCCTTCTCGAGCATATACGTATTCCTATATCGGTCATAGATAACTCTCTTATCGAACAGCCATAGTTGGCTAAGCAATACATGTAAGATGTACATGGGCAGCACATTACAAAGAATCTCATTAGAGTAATTTTCGATAGTGATTGGTAGTAGTACTTGCTGAGTGACATATAGTGTTCCCTTCTCACTCAGCTAATGCAATTTGTACGACTTCGGATACACAGTAGTCAACAACTTCATGTTTGTGATCAAATCGGTTGATGCTACATTAATGCAACTTTCATTATCTATAATTAGTACACACACCTGACCATTCACCTTGCAGGTGATATGAAATAAGTTCTCCCTTTACTCCTCTTCGTTTGAGTGTTCCAAGTTCATTGTGCGTCAGACAACCAATATTAACTAATCCAAGTTCTCGATAAACATGTCATCCTCAATCAGTTCATTATCATGAGAAAATTCTTTCTTGACAGGGCTTTCCTCCTTGGGTTCCTCATTAGTACTCTCCACTTCTAGCTTCGAGACATCTCGCTTAATGGCCATAGTTCTTCAGTTTAGGTACTAAGTAGTGATATGTCTAAACCTTTGGCACTTAAAGCACTTAATCTAACTCATCTTCTAACTAGATACTTGCCTTTTCTCAGAATTTCAAGTTGGCATGTCACTGTCAAGTCGGCCCTTCTATTTGGCTCGGATACCCATCCTTTGGATCCACTCGATACTTGGCTGAGCTCGGTGACTTCCCTGTCTTGGTCAATTAGTCAACAGTTTGGTTAGTACTCAACTTCTTTTATGCCTCTCCACTTATTGAAGTATCCGAATGGCTTCATCCATTGTAGTGAATTGTTGGAGTTCTATAATGTCTCGAATATCACCTCTTAATCTAGTAAGGAACCTAGAGATCGTTCATGCTAGGGGTTCATCTACTTCATAATGGATCATAAGCACTTAAAATTCTTGGATATATTTGTCAATAGATTGGATTCCTTGTCTTAACTCCTAAAGCTGGGTGAAAGTATCTTGCAAATAGGTATCCGATGCAAATTTGTTTCTGAGTATTCTTTTCATTTCAGGCCAAGCATTAATCTCTCTGTATCCTTCTCATTTCCTCTTAGCCTGGAAATTCTTCAATTATATGACGGCATATCCAGAGAACTTAACAGCAACAGTTCTCATTTTCTCATAATCCTCATATTAGTAATAGTCAAACACATGCTCCACCTTCTCTTCCCATTTCAAGTATTCATCTGCACTTCTAGACCCATTGAAGCTCGAAATCCGAAGCTTCACATGATTAGAGGCTCTGGGTGCTCGCACTTACTCTTCTTCTTTGCAATACTCTTCCTCATTCTCTTCTCCCTTGTCTCCCAAGTCAATCCTTCTCCTTACTCGTCTGCTTACTCTTCCACTTCAACTTTGTCAAGTTGGGTTCTAACCTCTGATAGGTCGAGCAACTTGTAGAGTGTTATGCACAGCTTCAATAGGTTCATAAGCCAACACATGAGCAACTTGAGTTAAATCCAATAAGAGGTTAGTCACCTCATTAAGTCTCTTGTCAGTGCTCCTAGGGGTCCCCTAAGGCTATCGGCCATGGTGGACAACACTACTTTTGTCATCTCCAACACCAACGTTAACACTTGGTTCCATCATTTTCTTTGATAGATTTAAGTTTTCAAATCCTTCGATTAGGTGTTTTCAGCAAACACTTCTACAAACCAAAAATTTAACAACTAGCAACACAGCAATTAAACAAATACGGTAACTTGCTCTATTTTATACATGCAAGATAGAGTATAGACAGAACTTTAAAACAATATACTACAACTCAAGTGAAACCTTCGCTTTGATATCAAGATGATGCAAACCGTAACTAAGAATAGACAAGGCCAGTAGCTGGATGGGTCTAAACTGGCTGAAAACTTGAAAAAGGGGTGATAGGGGAACGTGCAAAAGAGTGAATGAAAAGTAAGCGAAACCAACGTACTACTCCAAAGGATATGATGCACTAATGGAACTTCTAAAGACTTACAACACAACTCGATATGACATATGAATTGGTTAGGTGAGGTTACTCGTCACCTAGCCTTGCTTAATGGTTAGGATAAGAGCAAAATGAAAGTAAACAATCAGTGTTTACGAGAGAAAGGATATTTAGTCTATTAATGATAATATGATGTTTTTAGCTACAAGTACAAGGGTATTTATACCCGATAAGTTAAGGCAACTTACCTAAAAGGGGAAAAGACAGAAAGGGTATTTCTCAAGAAAGTAATGTACAAGAATATAAAAGGTAAAAATGAATATCTAAGAAAAACGATAATTAGTGTAACAAATTCTATATGTAGTCTTATATAGGTGGCGGAGGTGTATTGGTAAGGCCATTGGAGGATGCAGACAAAGAGGTGCAATCAGTTTGCTTGTCCAAGTAGGGGTGACTAAAAATTAGTCTAGTCTCTCTCTCTCGGCTTCTTAGCATGGGTGATGTTGAGCAACTGGTTGACTCGAATGTCTATAAGTAAGAGTGTATGGTTTAACTGTTGGCTCGACATTCTAGAATTCGACATAAAACCTTTGAGAAGTAGGCAATCATATGATTCAGCATGCGGAGTTGATCAGCAAGGAGATATTCAGCTTCAGCAAGAGTTGACTGGAGTAGGAAGGTTCACCTTGCCATTCCCTCTAGCCCTCAAGCTTAGCTATATGCTAAAGGCCTAGTAAACCAATTCCTATGACTAATTATTCATACCCACTTAATATTTACAGGATCTAATATTATGTAAAAGCTGTTAGAAACATGTTAATGTCTGATAAATTAATTTTGAGAAATTCTAACAAGTATGTAAGAATAGCATTGGTGGGGCAAAGATGTGAAAAGAAGAAGAATTAATAGCATTGTTTGCTAGAAGAACAAGAATCATTTATATGAACCAACAGGCCGATTTAAGGTGCTCTCATCAATACAAGGGACTGATGCACCGATCCAATTGGTTATTGACAAGATGGTTCTTACTGTTGCAATCCTATGGCTTCTTCTTCCTTCGAAAATTTCTTTAACAAATCGAAAATCCAATCATCCCTTGCCAAAGTAATTTGAAACTCCTTTCAATTTTCATTCGTAAAATACTCCAAGACATATAATTCCTAAACACCGTATAAACTTTTAGATTGATTCTAACATCCTTTCCATAACTGAGTAACCCTAAAAACGAAACAAAGATCAAAGATTGCAAAACTTACTTGCTAAACTCCTAAAACTTCCACCAAATGCTATAACGCACAACTACATTGATTCGTCAACAAGGGCTTAAGGAGAAAAATGAAGCTATGGATTCCAACTTACCAAAATTCCTTGAGAAACATGTTTCCCTTGAAATCCCTTCATTAATCTTATAAAATCATATCAATTTCTGGGTGTTGATGGATTATGCATGAAGAAATTGCCAAAAGAAGAGGCATCTAATGAAGGAAAGAAGGAGATATGGGAAGAGACTATGAAAAGAAGAAGAAAGATTAAGGGTTATGATATTTTGGCTAGGGTTTTAAAATAGACAAATTAGGCTTAAATAGTTTTAGAAGACTTGAGTACTAAAATTCCATAAATACCCTCCTCTTATAACTTTATCTTACTATTTGCCATCAACTTTACTTTTATTATTTTATTTAGTTTATGGGTTTTACACTAATGCTACTACAAGAATTAGGTTTCATCCTAGCCTGTACTCAACACAACATCTTGTATGTTGGTTGTTTACTGTATTGCACTAATTATTGCATCATCACTCTCAACAGGTAAGAAGTTGATCCTTGTTCATGGCAGTTAGGAAGGCTACTTTGGAGAAATCACCAAGAAGAAAACCTTGCCTTTGAGTCCCTAAGAGTAAGGTCCCGTTATTTGGTAAGAAAGGAGGTCTTTACCCAAAAAGCATGCTACTGATCTGACTAAGTAATAGAGACTGGAGTTCATGATTGGACATAACGTGACCAAGGGATTGAAGAAAAGGCAACAAAAGGAACCCTTTCCAATTGTTGCTTCCCACGTGGAGGTAGAGGACTTAGAGTAAGAGCCAAGGACGTACGAGGTCGCATTAGCCTCAAGAACTTAAGACGTTACCATTGCTATAACTCCAAAAGGGCCTAGCACTTTAGAGGTCCTAAAGGGTGTTGCTATTTGTACAACCTCAAGTCCATTCATACTCATGGAGCTACATTTTGATAATCCTGTAAGGGGGTATCCATTGGGGTTTGATGTAGACAATTCCAACCTCGATGGTCTACATACAACAAGATAATGCGCCTATTGATTGGGTGCTCAATAAAGAGATGTTGCAAGTTTCTATGTTGTTTGAGAACTAATGCACTCTAACTAGGTGTTTAATAAAGAGATGTTACGGGTACCTATGTTATCCGACAATTGAACTGACCTTAACAAGGATTGAAAGGACTTAAAATCCATTGAGGAGGTGCATAGTCATATGTTTGATATGACCTACGAGGTATGTAATGCAATGTTATCACTTTTTATCGTCTTGAAGTGTTTTCTAACTCCTTCTCTTCTTACTCTTCTGTAGTACCATGCACACATTGTAAAGACGATTGACTACTAGAATGATGAGAGGAAGTAGGTAGACGCTTTGCATTCTAACGTAGGGGTCATGACTGCTAAGCGCTGTACACTTGTTGACAAGAATGGGAAGTTGGCATCTAACATTAATTTTCTATTGTAGAGTGATCAAGATGTTGAAAACAAGCTCTTCTAATGTAATGCAAGACCGATGAAGCATATAGGAAGGCCAATAGAGAAGTAAAAAGCTTGAGAAGGTAGGTTAAAGTTGAGATGATGGCCTACGAGGACCTCTAGGCTCAATTTGACAACATCAATCAATGTTATATAGATCTATAGCGTAGAGGTCGTCCAACTCAAGGTTGATTTAGTAATTAAGGAGGACAACTATAACACTATGTAGCCATGCTCACTAAATAGGGCAAAGAGGGGGAAGCAACTTGAGAAGCAAGTAAATAACTTAACCATGAAGTTGAAGGAACATAAGGAGGTGCTCACCATTATAGAGATTGGGGTAGTTACCACTTTAACTATAGAGAACAAATTTTTTTAACCAAATAATGAAGAGCAAGCAATGGAAGTAGGATTAACCTAAAGTAGCGCTAGAGGTAGCTAAGATGGTAAGGGAAAGGGTCTAAAAGGAATACCTTACTCTAAACTTGAGCTTTCTTTCCTACCTTCACAACTCCAAGGATGAGGCTTAAGAGTGAGAACCTTAAGTCGAGGGTTCCATAGGGGAAGGAGTAAAGCTACACTCCAAGTCACTCAAAGAAAACTCCTCTACCTAAGAAAGATGGTAAGTGAAGGGGAATGTCCTTACCCTAGGGAGTTCTTTAGAAGTTTTAACCTAAGTCTATCAATGAGTTTACTCAAGAAGGTCAGATTGGGAGTTCTAATCAATGGGGCTTAAGGAGGTTTATTAAACAAGAGTCCATCTTCCTAAGGATAGGTTAAGACTTGATACCATTAGGAGTTAATGGCTTATGTAAGCGTGGTTAGTTTTTCTTACATGGGGCTAGCACTTAGGGGTTTTTTAAGAAGCTTATTGTATCTTTTTGGAGCATTCACGATATAAAAAAAACATATTGAATGGACTCAGAGAAAGATGAACTTTCATTAATATACATCTTATTACACATACAATAGGATACGCGAGCTCATTCAAAGTACAACTAGAGATTATTTGCATTCTACATTTGTGGTATGGGCTAACCATTAAGTCTTAAAAATTTTGCTAATGGAGAGATTGGATTTGAAAGGCCTTTAAAGGAATATAATTAGGCCTACAAAACAAATCACAATGATTAAAATAGTCAGAGGATTGTTAAAGTAGCCATGTTGAAGCTTAAGTAAGAGAGTATGGTAAAGGAATCCAACAAAGGAATAATAAGATAACAATATGAGTGTAGATGATCCTAAACCATGGGTGTTGTCCCTTATTTATAGGATAGGATGTTGAAATAATGGAAAAAGGTAGATCTTCATCAAAGGAAAGTAAATCTTGACAGTTATGGAAAGTGTTTCTCTTCATTAAGGTGAATTCCAAATATCTCCAGAGGTTAGTTTTTGGAGGCAATTTTCCTTCATTGGGTAAGCTCTGGTCCTTAGCTAACTCCTCCAAAAAGATTTGTTAACTTGTTAGAGACTAGACATACTCTTTAATGACTTGACCTAAGTGTTGGATGCTGGATACCAAGCTCCTTAGTAATCTAAGTTGATAAGAGAGTTCAAGTAAGGGCCTGAGCAATATGAACCAGACTCGAAACAACTCGAACAAAAGCCAAATAGCTCACCTTATGACCTAAATAGGTCAATTTGGACCTAAGGTGCACATGCTCAAAATAGTCTATTGACACCATGTAAATGATTAAATAAGTTTACTTATACATAACATCTTAGTCAGCAAAAAACCAAAAAAAAAAAAGGGAAAAAAGATGGACTACACCTATATTAGGAGTGGTAAGGGTGACTTTTGGAAAAGTTGGAGTTCTACACAAGTTTCAAAGTTTTTGTTGGTGGTTTGCATAATTTACCCTATCATATAATATATGAGAGGGAGGAATCAAAACTAGTTTATTTTTTTGATAGAAAAATATAACTTATCCAATAGATTGAAAAAAAAAGGGAAGAAGAGGAATTTGTAATTAAAAAATATAATACAACATTTTATTAGAATTTCATTTGATTGATGGCAAACTTTGACAAAATACTTTAAACATTCAGTAATTTTTCTTTTTTCTTTTCCTCCTTAACTCATAAAACCTATATTGACCCATTAATAATCCATTGATGATATTATTGACAATATTCATCGTTGAAAAATATTTCATATTTTTATCAATCACATGATTTTATGTAAATGTTATATTTTTAATTTTGAAAATAAAATTGTAAATGATGGATTTGATTAATATGGTTATGCCATACTGCCTTCACCTCACACTTTACATGGCTTTAGAAGTGATATAGAAATGACAATAACACATGGGGAGATCAGTTGGAGAGAATAATAGAGAGAAGAAATAGAAAATTTCAGAATGTCAAATACATAAGTACTAAATAAAGTTAGCCTAAGTCTTTTACCTTACCATTCTAGAGCAATTAAGCTTATTCTTTATCTAAACAACTTTTGATCTCTAAGAGCAAAGCTCCTAAAATAGAGTACTATTTCTCTAATATCATAATTGTATCAAATAAGAAGAGATTGCTGGGTATTCATAGATTCTTGAAGTTGATGACATGAATCACTTTGTAACTCATAGATGAGATGAAACCTACTCAATCAATAGTTATCCTGATGAGTTTGTCATAAGTGAAAACTTATAGCCATCCTTGTCAACCTTTTTGATAGAGTTTAAGAGGGAGCAAATCGATTTGTGATTCATGTTTCAATACTATAAAACCAAATCTCCTTAAGTCATCCAAAAATATGGACTAGACTCTCTAACCTTATTGCTAACTTAATGAATCAAGCCTAAATTGATATTAGGCTTAATAAAAAATTCACATAATCCCATTTTAGCCATCAAAATAGAATTCATATATAAAATTTAATAAAGTTAAAAAAAAATATCATACATATTTGTTATTTTAATTTGCCAAAAATAATTGAACACGTTTTTAGCATATGTTATCCTCTTACATCTCTTAGGTATATCCATATCTAGGTCTTCAAACCTAAAATACAACCTCTATGACACTTTTATGTTGTTGAGAACCATAAACACAATTATTAGTTTAGTACAAAAATAACCATTACTCTATTTACAATTAGGAGAAGAATTGGATTTCAAGGGCTTCAAATGGCATATTTAAATTTAAGCACTCTAATTAAACTCTAAAATTAGAAAATACCTTATTTACAATGGTCATAAGAGACTTGGCATATTGTAGTTTCACATTAACAGCCACAGTCTTCTATGCCTTTCACAAATGCTATACTACCACCACAAATCACCACTATTGAGGTTCCTCATGAATACTAAGTCTTGCCTTGCTAGAGAAGCCTTCTTAACATGTGCTTTTCAAGAAAAAACTTGTACTGGGGGGTTCATAATCTTGTATACAATTGGCATGCTGAAGCAATACAGAGTTAAATTTCACATTTAGAAAAGGAAGTAGTTTCAATTTACATATGGATATATATATATATATTTAAAAATTAATAGCGAATAATTTTTTATATACAATTAAAATCTAATATGAAGCCACAAACAAAAACAACACAATAAAATGTGTCACAAATGAATTTGAACTAAGCAAAGGATGCATAAGAGTATGTTTATTAGGGGCACTTAGCCTAAATTCCCATGCTAAGTGCTCCTTTAACCTTTATATTAAAGGGTTCTTTTCTCTCTACTTAAGTTTGACATAAGTCAGATGTAAATGATATAAGGTAATTTCACTCTTTCTTTTATTTTAGTAAAAATAAATAAAGTATTATTAATATAATATATAGTAAGAAAAATATTATATTTTATTTATTGGTTTAAAAAGTAATAATGACATAGGACCCATAAAAGATTAAAAAAGCTAATAAATAACTTTAGTTAAAAATCTCTTTATGAAGTATAGGAGTATATAAAAATGAGAGATACTTAGAATGCTGATGTGGTACTTTATGTACCATTTTTAAGTATCTACTTATAAATATACACTAAGTAATAGTAGTTAGAGAAAGATACCATTTACTAGTTTCTCATGATATTTACATTGAATTAAGACAATGAAACCATACAAAAGCAAGTGCATGATGTAGGTAATTGTATATAAGAATAGGTATGGGTAAAGTGTTTAGTGGTGTATATAGGTATATGACAATGTATTTGTATGAATACATAAGTTAGGTATGTAAATGTTTAGATTATGGTTTTGTGTATATCTAGGTTTGGGTATGTATATATGATAAGGATGTGTATGGATATGTAGGATAGAATTAGTGTATGGTATGTATGTGAGGAAATGAAAATGAGGGTTTTAGACTTCAACGAGTAAGAAAAGGGAAGAAGATGAAAAAAAAAAAAGAAAAAGAAAAAGAAAAAGAAAAAGTGGGTACAAGTAATGGTGATAGTGGATGTAAACTATAGTGTGGTTATAAACATGAAGGTGGGTATATGAGGCTCATGAAATAGTCTCTCTCTCTCTCTCTAGAACTTATTTTCTTTCTTGTTTTCAACCTCCTCTGATAGGAATCACGGACCAATCACAAAATCTCGAGACTGAAGACTTGCTTCTCTAGTATGCTGACCTATCCAAAAGGACCCCACTTTAGAAGATGAGCAGCTCCTCCGTACCAACCTAATATATCCTTTGAGCTACTGCAACCCACTCATTATCTTCTGAATGGATGAAGATCCCATTGTTACTGCCGACCCCAATCATAGCCAAGCATTGAACCCACCTATTTCCAAGCTCCTAAGTGTTTGAACTCAAGCTAACCTATTGTCGAGCCAACTTACTAAGCTTGAACTACTAAGTCCCTTCTTTTAAAGCATGTGTTCCTTAGACCTCCCAACCTATTAAGTTGCCAACCTAAAGTCGACCTAACCGACTCTACTTTGCTCAATAACCAGTGCCTATTTGGACCACCAGATTAAGAGGCTGGCATGTATCCTCCATCTTTGACATTTGTACTATCCTAGCGAAGGACATTCTTTTCTGCTATCACTAATTTATCATTTCTCTATAATCATTTTCCATTTTAAGTAGGTATCTAATTTTGTAATTAGAGGAATCCTAGGATTGACCCTAATTGAGGCATATAAATACCCCACAAATGTATCAATCGAAATCATCATCTGAATATCGAATATATAACCTTTCCTTTTTGAGCTAAGTGTTCTTTACTTTCTCTCTTTACTCTTATCTAAGTCATTTAAACATGGACTAGTGGTGAGTGACCTCTATCTACACTTGTGTGTAATATCAAGTGTAACTTGAGCTTGTATAAGGTGGTAATTCATTATATCTTACATCGATGCATGAGAAACCCTACTCAACCGTCAACTTCCATTTATTATTTGAGCCATCTTATGGTTCAAATCTACCCCCGGTTCAAGTGATATTGTTTGCTATGTAAACCTTTCTTCGTGATCCATACATTTGAGTAATTTTCTAGTACTTTATATTCTTAAGTGTTTGCTATAGTTCATTGTGTGTAGTTAGTGGGTTGAACCTTAAAATTGTTGAAGAGGTTGTGAGTGGTTATAGTGAGTGTTGGAAGTAGCATTCTGGGTTGTAGAAGTCAATACTCTATTTTCCCCTGTTTTGGTACTTCCAAAACATAGTGTGTGGTTTTTGTTGGTTTGCAATCGTGTTGACCCTTATTAGTGTTTTTTAAGTAGTAGTTAGAGTGCAATATAGTGAGTTTATTGTCTAAAGAAGAGTTTTATAGTGTGATTCAGTTGCTTTAGTTAAAGGAGTTAGTATATTAAAAGTATCAGACAATGTCAGACTCGAGTGTTCAAGGAATTCTCAGAAACCATGAGAGTGGTGCTCATAATGGGCTTAGACAATAAAGAAGTTACATAACCTAATCTACAAATGAGAGACTAGATAGACTCATTGACCTAGTAACTAGCCTGGTGACTACTATAAATGAAGATAGGCGATGAGCTAGAGATGCCCCGAATAGAAGTCAAGTGAATAAACTACCTAAGATAGATAATGGCCGACTTGGCTAAGCTAATTTTCTAGTTTAACCACCTTGAGCTAAAAGAGTGGATAGAATTGCTTGACGAAGGCTTACGTTGGAGAAAATAAAAGAAGAACATGAGGAGTTAGGCAATGAGAAAGAAGAGTACTATGAATATGAAGAAAGGAATATCCGAGCTCCCAGAGTCAAAGGATTGAGGCTACAAATTTTGATTTTCTCTGGTAGTGGTGATGCTGAAGACTACCTTGATTGGGTTCATAGGATAAAGAAGAAATTAAGTGCCATGAAGTACCTAAGACTGCTAAAGTAAGACTTACTATCCTAGAATTCATAGGATATGCCACCTTATGGTAGAACAATTTGCAGGCTACACGACAAAGAGAAGGAGAAAAAGAAGTTAGAGATTGAGAAGAGATGAAGAGAGTGATGAAAAGGAGATTTGTTTCGAGATACTATCTGCATGAAACATTTAAAAGTTTGTAGGAGTTAAGGCAAGGAGGATTAAGTGTTGACAATTATGTAAAGAAGTTCCAAATGTTGATGCTCAAACGTGAAGTTGTAGAGCCAGAAGATCGAACTATCATTAGGTTTATCAATGGGTTGAAGTATGAAATAGGTGATATTCTTGAAACAAGAGATATTAGATCCTTAGATGAGGCAACCTGAGTTGCTTAAAGGATAGAGTGACAACGAATGAGAAAATTTCAAGCTCCTATTAGTCGGTCTACCCCTATCTAATCTATTTTGAGCAAACTTGTGTGATAAGAACCATGTAAGATTAATGATGTCCTACCTATTTCAACTAACTAAGCAAAGGAGGAAAAAGTTTCAAGGAAAGGTAGAGTTCTAGTTAGAAGACAAGTGACGTTAAGTGCTTCAAGTGTTAAGGGCTTAAACATACGGTAGCCCAGTGCTCAAGCAGAAGGACAATCATGATCAAGGGAGAAATGTCGATCATATATATCGATAGTACTGATGAAGAGGTTAAAGAATTGAAGGGATCTAGAAAAGTTGATCGATCTAAGAAAGATGAAATTATCTATAATAAAGAGGGTAACTTCATGCTTGTAACCTTGGTACTAAGGCAAGTTATGAGTGTAAGCCAAGTATTGAGGATAACAGCGTGAGAAGTTGCTCTACATTGGTTGTAAGCTTAATGGGACATTGTATGCCCTTATTGTTGATAGTGACAGCTATACCAATGAGGCATCTACTTTTATGGTCCAGCAATTGAAGTTGCCAACCACAATCTACCCTAAGCCTTACAAGTTGTACTATCTTAGTGACAAAGGAGCCTCATAGGTGACCAAGCAAGTAGTAATGCCGATTTGCATAGGGAAATACCATGACAAAGTTCTTTGTGATGTGTTACCTATGAATGCTTCACGTATTCTTTAAGGACAACCATGGATGTATGATTGACATGTGATCTATGATGGAAAGAGGAATATTGGTTCTTATGAACATGAGGGAAGAAAGGTTAGATTAAATCCCATGTCTATCGAACAAGTCAAAACTATGTAGGCTCAACTTAGTCGAGCCTTGAAGAAGGAAACCTTAGTGATGACACGTGTTGAGTTGTCAAGAAAGATAAAGCTTGAAGAATGACCTTTCTGTTGGTTAGAAGATTGTTTAAATTGAGGCATCTGATTGTTGAACTATCAACCAAAGTAAAAGACCTGTTGAGAGAACTTACTGACTTATTCTTTGATGAACTACCATTATCTTCCTGGGGTAAAAAAGATTTGTCCTCAAATTTTGAGCGATTTCTAATTCTTCTTATAAGGCGTACATGAGGTCTTCTTCTACTAATTGGTGAGGAATCAAATCGAACATGTTAAAGGTGGAGGAAACACTATAGTCATAAGACAACTTCATCCGGTAGGCATTACGGTTGATCTTCTTCAAGACCTTAAATGAGCCATTGGCTCGAGGTGATAGTTTTCTCGGTCTCAATTATGGGAATTGTTCTCGATTGAGGTGAATCCATACTAAGTCTCTTAGGTGGAAGGAAACAATTTAGCAGCCTCAGCTATTAATTTCATGTTGTCTCTGATTGAATTTGGCAATATTCTTGGTTATAGACTGGTGTAGTTCATGTAATTCTTAAGCTTAATCAACTCCAGATCGACTCTCTTTAGTAGCTATTGGAGCATCGATCATATCTAAGGGAAGGATTAAGGCCATAAACGACCTCAAATGGGGTATTCTTAGTAGTGTTATGGATAGTTTAATTGTATACAAACTACACAATTGGTAGGCACAGATCTCAATCCCTTGATCTTAATCCCACAATAGCTTTGAGTAGATTGCCTAACATCTTATTCATCACTTCAGTCTGTCCATCAGTCTAAAAGTGGCTACTAAAGCCGAATAAAAGTTTAGTTCCAAGTTTTCTCCAAAGATTCTTCTAAATATAACTCAAGAATTTTGTATCTCGATCTGAGACAATAGTCTTCGGTACCCCATGTAGTTAGACAACTTCTTGCAAAAATAAATTAGCAATATATAGAGTATCGTTAGTTCGATAGTACAGGATGAAGTGCATCATTTTGTTGAAGTGGTCTACAACAACAAATATAGAATCTTTTCCTCTAGATGTTTGGGCAACCTTAGGACAAAGTTCATATTGAGGTCGATCCAAGGTAAGGTTAGCATTAGCAAGGGTATGTACTCTTTATGGGGCTTTCTCTTCCCCTTAGCTCACTCCAAGGTCAGGTTAGCATCAGCAAGGGCATGTACTCTTTATGGGGCTTTCTCTTCCCCTTAGCTCGCTTGTACACCTCACAACAACCAATCACCTTATGGACATCTTTAGCTAAACCAAACCAATAAAACTTTTCTCTTAACAAATTGGCTATCTTGGTTTCCCTGAAACAGCCAGATTATCTTCCGCTATGAGCTTCCTTAACTAATAGCTCATACATAGAGCAATTTAGAATATGTAGTCTATTGTCCTTGAATAGATAGCCGTCCTTAAGATAATATCCTCCAACAATTAGTCCTTCTCAGCACTATCCAACAATAGGACTAAAGTGAGGGTCATTAGCATACTGCTTAGTGATGAGTGAGAATCCTAATAATTTTGTCTACAAAGTGGTCAACAAAGTTTGTCATTGTAATAGAGCATCGGAGACTACATTTGCGCTTCCCTTTTTGTACCAAATAACGTACGAGAATCTTGCCGTAAACTCCAACCACTTAGCTTGTCTCTTTAAGAGTTTGCTCTAACTCCTAAGATGCTTTAATGATTCGTAGTCAGTGTAAATAACAAACTTTTGTGGTAGTAGATAGTGTTGCCAAACGGTAAGGACTTAGAAAAGGGAGTACAACTCCTTCTCGTACACAAAATAGTTTAAGGTAGGACTACTAAGTTTCTTGCTGTAGTTGGTGACGGGTTGTTACTCTTATATCAAGATAACACCAATTCCAATTCTCGATGTATCATATTCTAATTTGAAGGGCTTGTCAAAATCTAGCAGTGATAGGACAAGTGTTGAGGTGAGTTTTTCCTTGACCTCTCTAAAGCTTTGTTCAACTCGGTTGTTCCACCTGAATCCTTCACTCTTCTTTATCAACTCGATCAATGGGGCAGATATTGTACTAAAATCATTGATAAATTGCCTATAGAAAGAAGCTAGCCTGAGAAAACTCCGAACCTTAGTGAAATTCTTCGGCTTCAACCATTAAAGAATAGCTCAGATCTTTTCCTCATCTACTCGGATTCCTTCCCCTAATACTACAAACCCTAAGAAAATCACTTCTTTCTAGCATAACATACATTTCTTCATGTTTCCATACAATTTCTCAGTTTGCAAAATGTCAAATACTTCGCGAAGATGTTGAATATGGTTGTTCAAATCAACATTGTATACCAATATGTCATCAAAGTACACGACTACACATCTTCCAATTAGAGGGTGCATTATATAGTTCATCAACCTCATGAATGTGCTTAGTGCATTAGTACGTCCAAATGGCATAACCAACCATTTGTAGAGTCTATGCCTAGTTTTGAAGGTAGTCTTCTACTCATCTCTTAGTCTAATACGAATTTGGTGGTAGTAACTTTGTAAATCAATTTTAAGCCTTAGTTATAGAGCTAGTATCTTGTAAGTGAGTCCTTAGAGTCCTCTAGCTCGGCTACGTGTGATCGGTCCAGGGAGTTGATTCCTATCACTTGTCCTAGCTCTTTCGAGCTTTGATAAGGTATTTGAAGTAGAGTGCAATGCATCTAGATTTAGTATAAGTGTTATGTTAATACAAGAAGGTAGGCCAATTGCCTACTTTAATGAAAAGCTTCGGGGAGCATCACTAAATTATTCTATGTATGACAAGGAGTTTTACTCCTTGATTTAAGTTCTCATTGTTTGGCAGCACTACTTATTGCTTAGAGAATTCATGATCTATATCGACCATGAATCTCTAAGATATCCAAAAAGAGCTAACCAAAGCTATCAAAGAGATAAGCCAAATGGATCGAGTTCATGGAAGAATTTTCTTATGTCATTAAATACAAGATTGGTAAGAATAATGTAGTGGTTGATGTCCTATCATCACGACACATATTCTTAATCTAGCTCAAAACAAGACTTCTTGGATTGTTAGTATTTAAGGGTTTATATGTTGAAGAACCATACTTTGGTCTAATCTATGCTCGATGTGAAGATGGTCATAGAGGATGATTATTTAGTCATTTTGGGAAGACCCCTCATAAACTGCTTAGCTCGAGATTCTTATAGCCTAGAATGATGAGAGACATGCAGTCCATGTTAGAAAATGTGCTATCTATCGAAGAGCTAAGAGTCGAGTTGAGTAGGGACCTTATTTTCCATTGCCTATCCTGAGTAAACCATGGTACGAGCTAAGTATGACCATTATATTAGGCTTATCGAGGACATCTCGTAGGAAGGACTCCATTATCATGGTGGTAGACTGCTTTAATAAGATGATACACTTTGTACGATATAATCGAACTAATGATGCTTAGGCTATTTCTTTTCTCTTTTTGCAGGAAGTGGTCAAATTGCATGGAGTGCCAAGAACCATTATATCTAATCGAGACCCAAAGTTCTTAAGCCATTTCTAGAAGACCCTTTAGAAGCGACTGGGTACTAAGCTACTATTCAATACCTCTTTCCACTCGTAAACAAACAGATAGATTAAGGTCAGTAATAGGACCTTAGGAACCTTACTACGAGTTATAGTTAGAAGAAACCTAGCTGATTGGGACATGTACTTACCAACCATTGAGTTCGCTTACAATAGGACTGCTAATAGTATCACCAAGAAGTCACCCTTTGAGGTCACTTATGGATATAATCCCGAACTCCCATTGGATTAGATTTCCTAGCCTAGTTAACTTGAGGTCAGCAACTATCGAAAGATCAAATACCATCTGAGTAATGCACCGGAAGATAATGGACCATTTGAACCGAGCTGCTTCTAAGCTCGAAAAGAAAGGCCAAGGAAGAAAAGTTAAAGAGTTCCAGCTCGGAGACTTAGTGTAGATTCACCTCAAACAAGGACAGGTTCCCCAACCTAAGGAAGAAAAAATTGTCACAGAGAGCATGTAGACCTTTTAATGATCAAGAAGATCAACCCTAATGCCTATAATGTAGACCTATTTGAAGAATATGAAGTCTCTGACACCTTCAACATTGCTAATCTTCACCTATATTTCCCCGATGATGAGCTACATGAATCTGACCAAGATTTTGATCCCAAATCTCAAATAACTTGAAGGAAATGATGAGAATCAAAGACTAATCACACTATCTTGATCTTGAGGACTTGCTTCTGTAGTACACTAAGTTGTCTAAAAAGACCTCACTTTAGAAGAGAAGTTCCTCCGAGTCGATTTGATATATCTTACGAGCTACCTCAACTTGCTCACTATCTCATGAATAAGGGAAGATCCTACTATCACTACCGACCCTAATCAAAGTTAAGCATTAAACCTGCCTATTTCCAAGCTCACAGGTGTCTAAGCTCAAGCTGACCTGTTATTGAGTCGACCTGGTGAGCTTGAGCTGCCAAGTCCTTACTTTCAAAGCACATGCTCCCTAAACCCTCAACCTACTAAGCTACCAGCTTAAAGTTGGCCTAACCAGCTTAGCTTTGCTTAGCAACTAGTGCCCATTTGGACAACCAGATTGAAAGGCTAACATGTATCCTCTTTCTCTACCATTTGCACTGTCCTAGTAAAGGATATTCTTTTTTGCTACTACTAATTTATCCTTTCTTTCTAATCATTTTCCACTTTAAGTAAGTATTTAATTTGGTAATTAGATGAATCTTAAGACTTACCCTAATTAGGGCATATAATACCTCGTATATGTATCAGCTAACATCGTCATTGAATATTGAATATAGAACCTTTGCTTTTTAAGCTAAGTGTTCTCTACTTGCGCTTCTTAGCCATTTGAGAATAGACTAGTAGCAAGTGACCTGCAACCGCACTTGAACATAATATCAAGTGTAACTTGAGCTCATGTGAAGTGTTGGTACGTTGTGTCCTATGTCGGTGCACGAGAACCCTTGCTCAACCTTTGGCTTCCATTTATTATTCTAGCCAAGGAATATAAAAAATTTGAGTGGCTAAAGCTGAAGTAGCTACTTTCAAAGTAACAGAAGGAAAAGCAATGATTAAAGTGAAAGAGTTACCATGCATGGGACTTTCATCTTGCATGGCTCCTATGAGATAAAAGAAAGAAGAACTCATCTTCTTTCTTTTTTGATTACCTTCATCACATATGTATAAGATCGATCAATTTTTAAAAGGATTACTAATCATTAACTTTTTGAGGAATCCTTAATCAATTTATAGTGCAAGTGCTACTGACCTTCTTTGGCATGCTTCAAATCTTTTTGACCTAATTCTAGAATTTTGAAGAATGTTTTACTCCAAAGATTTGCAACTTTTTTTATCAAAATTTTGATAAGCTTCAAATGTAAGAGTCATATTTATTCATAATTAAAGCTCCATATCAATAAGTTACTAACTAAACTCAATCTAATAGATAAGATTTAATTTTTAAATGATTATGACTTTTGAGAAAGGTAATGTTCATTCAAAATTGTTGAGTTTAAAACAAATTATTGAATTGAGTTGATAATAGTTGGAAACTCATATAGGATATCCATTCTGAAGGATCACAATTCAAGTAATCAAAATATTACACTTTTCCAACCTAAATCAACAAAAGTTATGTTTTATAAAAATCTATAGAAATTTCAAAATGATGCTTTTTCTTTGATGATCCATTTTTTTTCATCACACTATTAATATGCTTGTATTGTTTTCAATATGTCTAGATATATCAATTTTGATATTCTCTCTCTCATTTGGTGTTGATAGGCTAAGATCTAGCTCCAAAAAGATCTAAACCTATTTTGAATTTGAGAATAAGTTAATTCCTATATGTTTTAATCCATTTTTGTACCTTGTAACTTCATTTTATATAATTTGGGAATTTATTTAACACTTAGTGGGAAAAAGAAAAGAAAAAAAAGGAAATTTACACATTCAAGCCTCAACCTTTGCTACATTTTCTAATTCAATTCTCAATATTTTCATTTTTTTATTTCAGTCCATCAGTTAGATTTGTAATATTTTTCATCAATTTTTGTAAGAGGACTTATTTGATAGAAATAAAAAATTGTTAAAAATTGGAATAAAAAAAAATAAAGATTTAGGACTGAATTATAAAAAGTATCAAGGATTGAGAAGTGAATATGTAATTACAATATAGGTTAAATAACAAAGTAATTTTTTACAAATAAAGGAATTGTAGATGAGACGAATTAAAGTCCATGCCTGTTTGAGTTGATTTGGGATGGTGGAAATTGATTTTGTCAGAAATGGATTTGAATGCACGTCTCGAGAACTTGGGTTAGGTTTATTATGGCTATAATTTGGGGTGATACTTAGTATTCGCTGCTAATTTTTCAGCCGCAGCAGTACAAAGTTAAACTTTTCAAAAAAATGATATGTATAATTTTTCATCACTTTTCTATCATGGTTAGTAAAACAAAAACAAAAAAAAAAAAGAAAAAGAAATAAAGAAAAATACACAATTACTAAAACATAAAAAAAAAGTTATAAGTTTTAACTTTTAATCACAGTTATTACAAAAAAAAAACATAATTATCACATGATATATAACATTATCATAAAATAAAAAAAGATAAAAATTGGCTAAAAATCAGTCGAATGATCTTAAAATTCTCCCCCTCCATCTGTCTTCCGTTTGGTTTCTCAATATAAGGTTCTTGTGCCTTCGCTTGCCATGCTTCTTTGGCTATGCTTTTATCAAATGGCTTTTCGGCATGCTCTTTGAAACAGGTTTAGGCATTTTTGTAATTGACATGCAAATATTTATTTGGTTATTTTGGACTTGCGAGTTGCTATCATGTTACGTCGACGACCGGAAAAGTAAACATGGCATGGAGATCACATGATACATAGATTTACACTTTCTCACGCTAACGCATAGTACAAAATGATACTGGTATCGTTAGCACATCTTAGGTGAGTAAAATGTATATGTTATAATCATTCGTAAGTACTTCCTTCGAACCTTTCATCATAGAAAAGTACGAATTTAATTAAAAAAAAAATACAAAAGAAATAGAGTTCGTGGCCCTGAAAGTACTGGCGCCTCTGCCTCCTCCTTTCAGGATTTTAGTTGACTCGAAAATAGAAATATTGGCATTAAAGATAGAGTCAACCGTAAAGAAATTGGTGCAAACAATCGAGAGGGGAAAAGAAACAGGAGGAAATGGAAAAGAAAATGTAAATAGTTTGTGTATGGAAATATTGGAATGAAATAGAGAGCAATATTTTCATTTCTTTTATTAGTATTTGATAAAATCATTCCTATTTTAATTTGACAAACATTATTATGAAGGGTAAATTTATTATTTGAGTTTAATTTCAATCAATTTTTGCCAATTTCTTTCCGACTTGGAGAGGAAAAATATAGAACTTTTAGTTGGTAACTATTTTTCCATTTTTTTTT
This sequence comes from Lumnitzera racemosa, assembly GCA_024138005.1. Lineage (NCBI taxonomy): Eukaryota > Viridiplantae > Streptophyta > Magnoliopsida > Myrtales > Combretaceae > Lumnitzera > Lumnitzera racemosa. The sequence continues at coordinate 26,431,183 of JAMXBC010000011.1, forward strand.
TTGAATTTTCTATTCATTTTCACTTTTTACTTAACTTACCAAATACAATTTTTTTCCCATTTCCATTAATATCCCTCTTTCTAATGCTATCCAAACACTAATATTATTAGATTCATAATTGTTAAAATTGAGATTCTATTCATATAATTTTACAAGTTTATAATTTTAATAGTTTTTTTCGAGTTAATTCATGTATAAAATAATTTATTATAAAGTTTTACATTTTAAATTGATTTTACATATTAAATTTGATGTAAATTTATATTTTCAATCGAGTCTATCAATTCTATATATCTCAATTTATCTCAATTGAATGAACAATAAATATATATATATATAAACTTGTACAAGCTCATTGATTATTAAAATATTAAATGATCTTCCTTATTCAATTCCCATTCTTTTCCACTTTCTCTCTCTCTTAATCTCTTAGTTGATATTTATAACCTCGATTCAAGTTTTAGCTCTAATAGTAAAAGTTTATATAAAAAACTATATATTTAAGTTTATATAATTAATAATCCAAATTGAGTTGAAATATTTGATTCTCTTCAATTCATCGTTTTTTTCCAAATAGAATAATAGAAAAAAAGTTAGTTTTGACTTCACTTGTCTTTTTTCTGTAAATATTAAATTATATCTGAAGAATATTTTTATGAAAAATAAAACTTAATTTTTTCATTTTTTTATTTATATAATATATTTTAATCTTTTTATAATTATTGTAAGTATATTTATAATTTTTTGAAAGTCACTTTTTTTATAAGTTGTAGGAACATCGGTTTTTATTTATCGATTTTATATTTTGGCTCTATAGATTTTCTAGTTATTTTAGATAAAATTGCAAATTTGATAATTTTAATCGGATTAATTAAAAAGGTTATTAATGAACATGTGAGAAAATCAAGTTAAAAGAGACCGGAGATTAAATGGAGGTCGGATCAAATCACTTTTACGACCAGAACAAGTCAAAACGAATTCTACTGGTCGTATCAACCTGTATTTCTGTCCCGAAACATAACTTAAGGTTTGAGCTCTACTTTTATGATTGCGTTTCAACTCAGGGGAAAAGAGAAAGCGAGTTTATATTAGTTTTTCCGAGGGCCTGAATGGAACTTGGGATTAAAATATGAAAGTAAAAGTAGTGGGTTGGACCCTACAGTTGGCGGGCTATATAAAATAATGGGCAGGTAACATATTGTTTCTTTGAATTCAAGTAGCAAAGATCTTGTTCTTTGATCTTTCAGTACCAGACATGATGATGACACAGGAATAAATTTATTCAAATTGAAATCCCCTCCCACATTTCCATTATAGGAAAAACCAGTTCTAAACATGCCCCTTTACTATATCAACATTTTACAATTTATAGAGTATCTAGGAAAGCGCTAAAAGGAGTTTGATCGGATATTAACATTGATAACAAAAAAAGTTCAATTGGGTATTAGAATTTACACTATAAATTTGGATACTTAATTAAAAAATCACCCGTATCAAATGTAACACTAATCTTTAACACATCAACAGTTTACTTACTGCTCACTTTTGATTGATGGATCTGTTTAAGACTCCAATGCTGACCTACTATAGGCATTCCACTCTTTACGGTTTAGGTAACAACTTTAGGATTCACTAGGCTATGATAGCATGAGGGTTGGCGTTTTAGCATCTTGGTTGGGTCGCTAACGAGTAATAGCTCGTTGGCACCTATAATCCTATGGAGTTTTATATAAATATAGGTCATTTTTCAAAAAATAATATGAACAATGGCCCAATGAGAAAAATATCCATAATTTGGTTGCATATGTCTTGACTTTTTTAAATTTTACGTTGAAGATGCTTCAATATACCAAAGGTGTGGTAACTAACTATGCCTTCCTTAGAATACCTATATGTACCTTAATCTATGCGGTTTAGTCTCATTTTCGTCACACTAAAAATATGAAACTTCTAAAACGTAAAGGAAACATGAGGAAATATAAGGTTGAAGTTTTCGTCCATTTTTTTACATTGGTGTACGTCGAAAATAGGTAACAATTCATAATTTAAATTCATAAATTTTTTTTTATTTTAGTAATAATCTATACTGCACTTGTTTTTTTTTTTTTTTAAGTTAATATATTACGTATATTGAGTAATCATAAATATATTGTAAGTTGCCAAATTTATTGATATGTCACGAAAATTTTTTATATTTTGTTTATATTAAGACATTTTTTATGGTTCTATAGATAAGTTGTACAAATGTGGGTTTGGAAAATTGTAGGTTACATATTGGAATTGTTATACTTTTTTTTAAGTGCTCGCAGTGTATTGGATAGAATTAATGAGTTGAAGTTAGGTAGTGAAATACATTGTTTAATGAGATGACATTATGCATTTTGTTAAGATGTCGCTCGATGTAGAGATGAAGTATTTTATATCATCTAAATCTTTGGTTTATGGTGGCATAATTAGGATGGAAATGACAGATTAAGTGAAAGTGATCGTGTATGCATATGGAAACATTGTGATGGATAACTTGGGTCTAAAGTATGATAGAGAGCTCATTAAGAAGCTGAAGATAAGGTATTGCGGACTGTAACCAAGAACAGACAAGGCTGATCGCTAGATAAGTCTAAGCTTATAGAAAGCTCAAAAGGAATAATGGGGAATGGCGCAAAAAGGGATAGATGCAAATGAAAAATAAGCAAAACTTATGAACAGCTCTAGAGGATATGACGTACCAATGGAACTTTCGAGGACTCATGGTACAATTTGATATGATGCACAAATCGGTATGGTGAGGTTACTTGCTACCTAACCTAACTCAAAGTTTAGGATAAGAGTGATACCGAGAGTAAACAAATAATGTTTACGTAAGGAATAAAATATTCATGTATTAAGGATGATGATCTCTTACAGCTACAATTACAAGGGTATTTATACCCATAAGTTAAGGTAACTTGCCTAAAAGGAAAAAGACAAAAACGACATTTTTTAAGGAAGTAATGTACAAGATACAAAAGGATAAAAACGAATATATAAGGAAAGCAATCATTGGTGTAATGGATTCTATACATGATATTGTACATGTAGTGATGCTATATTGGTGATGTTGCTAGAGGATGTGGACAAAAAGTACGGACAACTTGCTTGTTTGAGTAAGAGTGGCTTAGTCAGTCTGGACTCTCTCTTTCTGTATCTTGGTAGGGGTGATGTCGAGTAAGTAATTGGCTAGGCATATATGAGAATGAAGATGGGCTATTATCTTGGCCTTTAATTTCTCGGCACTTAACATGTGAGAAATAGGTAGTCACTCAGCTTGCCAGGTAGAATGGGTTGGCAAGGAGATACTCAGCCTCCGAATGAGTCGATTGGAACAGGAGAATTCATCTTGCCATTCCTTCTAATCCTCGGGCTCGGTTGCAAGTTAGAGGTCTGGTAAGTTGATTCCTATAATTCCCTCCAAGTTGTTTTAGATTTGGATCAAATTCAAATGGTCGCTCTCCGTTAAGGTAATATGGACTGAGCTTAGCAATGTTGAAGGCGTTAGAAACCTTATAGTCCTCGAGCAACTCTAATCTATAAGCATTATCATTGATATTTTAGAGGATTTTGAAAGGTCCTTTAGCTTATGCAGATAATTTGTTCCTCTTCTTGTTTAGGAACTGTTCCTTGCTAAGGTGCAGCTATATCAAGTCTCCCGTTTGGAATTGTTTAGCGGTCTTACCCTTGGTCTTCTCCTGTATTCTTTTAACAGCTTAGTCGATGTGCTGAATGGCCTTATCATAGATGTACTAGAGAGATTATGCTTTAGCTGAGGCGTAAGAGTCTTCTTGCGTGGGTATAGGTACAGGGGTACAGTTGACGGACAACTCAGGATTGAAACCATAGACCACCTTGAAGGGAGTCTGCTTAGTAGTATCATGTACTGTTCGGTTGTAAGCGAACTTGACTACTGGTAAGCAGACATCTTAATCAGCTAAGTTCTTGCCTATTACAGCATGGAGCAGTGGTTCCAAAGTGCGATTGACCACTTCTATTTAGCCATTAGTTTGGGGGTGACAGGAATTACTAAATGGTAGTTTAGTCCCCATCCGATGCTACAATTTCCTTCAGAAATAGCTCAAGAACTTTGGGTCTCTATTGAAGACTATACTTCTCGGAATGCCATGTACCTGCACAATTTCTTGTAAGAAAAGATAAGCAATAGCTGAAGCATTATTAGTTTTAGAGCAAGGCACCAAGTGTGCTATTTTATTGAACCGATCCATGGCAACTATTATAGAATCTTTGCCTCAAGTAGTTTGTGGTAGTCCAAAAATAAAGTACATGCTTAATTCAGTTTATGGTTTTGTCAAGACAAGTAAAGGCATTGATTTCCTTTACTTGGCCTAACACTTAGTCTTCTTACACACAGCACAACTCTTGACGACTCGGTGTACATCTCTCCTTATTTTCGGCTAAAAGAATTGACCATTCAATAGTTTCAGGTTTTCCTTTCTCTAAAATGTTTGGAGATTTCTCTATTATGGGCTTCCTTGATCAATAGTTCCTGTAATGAACAGGTCGGTACGCATAATTTTCTACCTTGGAACAAGTAACCATCCTTTACATGGTACTCATCCACCATTCTTCCATCATGGGTCCAAAGTGTAGATCCCTAGAATACTGCTCTTTGATACTTATAAACCCAAATAGCCTGGTTTGCAATTCAGTTAAAAGTGTATGTCTCCTCAAAAGAGCATCTGCAATTACGTTGCTCTTTCCCTACTTATATTTAATTACGAAATTTAATCCTTTAAGGAATTCAATCCATCTCGCCTGCTGCTTTGATAATTTCATTTGACTTTGGAGGTACCTTAGAGATTTGTGGTCAGTGTAGATGACAAACTCTTTCAACAGTAGATAATGCTGTCATACTTACAGTGCTTGGATCAGTGCCAAGAGTTCTTTGTCATAACGGAGCAATTTAACTGTGGCTCTCTAAGCTTTTCACTGTGGAAGGCGATTGGTCGGCCTTCCTGCATTAGGACAGCGCCTATTCCAATGCTTGACACATCACATTCTAACTTAAATATTTTCTTGAAGTTAAGTAAAACAAACACTGGGGCAGAGTCGGCCTTTCTTTTGTCTCGGCAAAGCTCTTCTCCTCCATTTCTCCCATCAAAAGTCGGTGTTTTTCTTTGTTAGATCAGTAAGTAGCACGATGAAGGTGCTGAAATTCTTAATGAATTGTCTATAGAACTAGTAGGAGTCGACTACTCTACAATTGCTCGAATCTTGTCATCATCAACTCGTAAGCCTCCTCTATTGACGACATAGCTTAAGAATACAACTTCCTCCTAACAAAAGCACCACTTCCTCTTAGCAAAAGCAACACTTCTTAAGATTACTAAATAATATCTTGGCATGGAGGGTGTCTAGAATGGCTTAAAGATGATCATAGTGACTCAACATGTCGGTACTGTACATTAAGATGTTGTCACAGTATACCATGATACACTTTTGATTAGATGTCTCAGCACATGATTCATTAGTCTCATGAAAGTGCTTGGGGCATTCAACAAGATGAAGGACATGACCATCCTTTCATATAATCCATGTCAAGTCTTGAACGCCATTTTCCATTCGTCTCCCAGCCTTATGCAAATTTAATGGTAACCAGACTTAAGATTAATCTTGTTGAAAATCTTAGCTCTAGTCAATTTATCTAACATATCTTCTAACCTCGAGATAGGATACCTGTACTTGATAGTAATCTTATTCACGATGTGGCTGTCAATAACATCTGCTAGGTTTCATTCTTTTGTAGTACTAGAAGGGCTGGTACAGTGCAAGGGTTGAGGCTTTCCTTCACATATCCCCTCTCTATTAGTTCATTGACTTGTCATTAAAGCTTAGCAGCTTGTTCAAGATTCATTTGATAGGCTGGCTTATTCGGTAATGTGACGTCGGGTACTAAGTCAATATAGGCTCTATGTCTCGAGTTGTGAGCAACCCCTCAGGTAACCGTTTTAGGAACAAATGGACATACTTATTGAATAACTCTTTGATTTCCTAGGGTAGTTCACCCCGCTCTTTCATTTCTAATAGGCACCTGATTAACACGAAGGTCAGCTTGTTAGCATTGATGGCCTCTCGGAGCTCAGCTCTACTCATCACTAGAGCCTTTTTAAAATCTGCAAGCAAGTTTTGTCTACAACTTATTAACTTCTTTTGGTGACATCAGGTTTAGTGTAATCTTCCGGTCATCCTTCTCAAACATGTACGTGTTCTTATAGTCGTCATAGATAACTCATCTATCAAACAACCATGGTCTACCTAGTAACATGTAGGAAGCACACATGGGTAATACGTCGTAGAGAATCTGGTCTGAGTAATTTCTTATTGTGATCGGCAGTAATATTTGCTGAGTAACATGTAATGCTCATTTTTCACTCAAACAGTGCAACTTGTACGGCCTTAGATATGCAACAGTTGGCAACTTCAGTTTTGAAATAAGATTGGCTGATGCTACATTAGTGTAGCTTCTATTATCTATGATGAGGGCATACACTTGATCATTTACTTTACAAGTGGTATGAAACAAATTCTCTCTTTGTTTCTCCTCTCGTGAGGGTTCCATATCATAGTATGTCGGACAACCATGAGAAATTAGTCTAAGTCCTCAGCAAACACTCTTCCTTAATTAGTTCTTTCTCAACAGAGACCTCATCTTCCTCAGGCTCTTCATCAGTATTGTTTACCTCTAGCTTCAAGATGTCTCCCTTAATGACCATCGTCCGTCGGTTTAGGCACTAAGCAACCATGTGTTCAAACCCTTGGCATTTGAAACACTTGATCTGGTTAATCTTTTTACCAAACCCTTGCCCCTTCGCATAAGTATGGGTCGACACTTTAATGTTAGGTTGGCCCTTCAGTTTGGCTCGGACATCCATCTTTTAACTCGGCACAATACTTGATTATGCTTAGTGACTTGCTTGTTCGAGACAGCTAGTCGGCATCCTCGTCAGTACTCTGCTTCTTCATTGCCTTTTTATTCACTGGGCTATTCTGATGGCCTCATCTATTGTTGTAAATTGTTGGAGCTTTACAATATCTCGAATGTCATCTCTTAAACCAGTAATGAATCTTGAAATTGTCCGGGTTAGTGGTTCCTCTATTTTGCAATGGATCACAAGCATTTGAAATTCTTGAACATACTTGTCAATAATATAGCCTCCTTGTCTTAACTCCTGAAACCGAGTAAAAGTATCTTGAAGATAGGTTTCTGGTACAAACCTATTTTTAAGTATCTTCTTCATTTTCGGCTAAGTGTTAATCGCTTGGTAGCCTTCTCGCCTCCTTATGGCTTGAAAAATCTTCCACTACATGGCCGCATATCTAGAGAACTCAACAGCAACGGTTCTCACTTTTTCTTAATCCTTGTATTGATAATAATAAAAAATATGTTCTACCTTCTCTTCCCACTCCAAATACTCGTCAACATTCCTAAATCCATTGAAGCTCGGAATTCAAAGCTTCGTATGGTTAGATGCTCTAGGGACTCGTACATACTCTTCTTCCTTTTCTTTGTCCTCTATATCTGTCAAATCAATCCTTCTTCTCACTCGTTTGCTTACTCCTCCGCCTCGAACTAGTTAAGTTGGATTCCGAACTCTAATAAGTTGAGTAGCTCGTAGGGTGTTTTGTGCGGCCTTAATTGGTTGGTAAGACAATGCATGAATAGCTTGGGTTAAATCCACCAAGAGGTTGCCACTTCATCAAGTCTCTCGTTAGTGCTTTTGGGTGTTTCACTATTGTCCATAGTAGACAACTTTACTATTGTCATCTCCTATACCAACATTCACATCCGGGTCTGTCATTTTCTCCAGAGATTTAAAGTTCAAATAAACACTTTAGGAAATTAACAGTTCGCAAACACGACAGCTAAAATGAATACTATAACTTGCTCTGTTTTATACATGTAGAACAAAGTATAATAGAACTTCTAAAAGAACCTATTAGAGCTCACGCGAAACCTCCTCTCGAATATCAAGATGTTGCGGACTGTAACCAAGAACAAATAAGGCTAGTCATTAGATGAGTTTAAGCTTGCAAAAAGCTTAAAAGGAATAATGGGGAATGGTGGAAAAAGGGATGGATGCGAATGAAAAATAAGCAATACTTACAAACAGCTCTAAAGGATATGATGTACTAATGGAACTTCTGAGGACTCACGGTACAATTCAATATGATGTATGAATTGATCTGGTGAGGTTACTCGCCACCTAGTATTGCTCAAGGGTTAGGATAAGAGTGACGTTAAGAGTAAACCATTAATTTTTGTGCAAGGAAGAAAATACTTATATATTAAGGATGATGATCTGTTGTAGCTATAATTACAAGTGTATTTATACCTATAAGTTAGGGTAACTTACCCAAAAGGGAAAAGACAAAAATGATATTTCCTAAGGAAATAATATAGAAGATACTGTTGAGCTTGATTTACCTCTTGGTTTTATAAATTAGATTTCCTTTAAACCAGTTAACATTGAACCCTTACCTATTCAGTACTGATCCTTGACTAGAGTTTAAAGAAAACCATTTAATTTGAAAACATATTAGAGTTGCTACCCGATCGGAATAAAGAAAAATAGTAAAGTTATAACCAATTGGGTGGATTGATTATAACTTAGCAATTAGTCTACAATAAAACTGATTTTTGAAGTAGCTTTTGAAAACCAGAGATCTGGATTCGAGGGTTAGAAATTTTAAACCTTTACAAGTACCATTATCGTTCTAAATTTAAAATTAAACTTAAAAATTACCTTTGAATTTCACAAGACAAAACTTAATTGTTAATTAATTTAATTGGATAACTTAAATAATCTACGAAAATGGAAAATTAGATTTTTTCATTTTTATTGTCGCTCTGTAGATGCCTATGTACTAACTATTCGAGATCAGACGTACGTAGTTCTTTTTTATAAGACTTTAGTGGGTTGGTTTTGTTTTAATTTAAAAAATAATTGAGTTTACGTTTTACTTAATTTGGTTTATTAAAAAAAAATTCCTAAAAAAGAAGGTCCTAAATTGGATTATTTTTTTTATTTTTGAAAAATTCTAAAATTCCCTAAATTGTAAATGATTTGTTTATTATTTTTGAAAACTTGATTTTTCTAAGTGTTTAAGAGAAAACAATTAACTTTATTTATTAACTTATTTGCTTATTTAAATTTATTTTTATTATTTTTTAATTATTATTTTTAAAATTTTTTTTACTTTATTTTATTTTATCTATTAGACTAAAAAATGAAATAAACAAACCACTTTCTCTTTTCCTTTCTTTTTTATTTTTTCTTTTTCATTACATTTACGCCAAAAACAAATAAATAAGTCAATACAAAAATAAGTAAGTAAATAAATAAAATAGTAATAATAATCTAAAGAGAATCGGACCAAGAAGTGGGCACGAATTAGGTTGTAGGTTAGACTTCAGGTTGGTCTTGGGTCGGTGCGTGGATTTGAGTTATGGGTCGGACTCTGGTTAGTCTTAAGTCGTATCGCGTGGATCCAGGTCGGGTCATTGGATCACCAATGGCAACAGCAGCAAGGCTTGATTCGACTTGTTTCAACCACCAAAACGAGTAGGTGAAAGGTTTTTTGTGAGTTTTGGATTGGTAATAGCGGGGGTAGGTTTAATGCTGTAGTCGTTGGGAGTGGTTTTGAGGGTGTTTAGTTATGATGGTCGGTGGTGGTCTTGGGTGATTGGGTTCTAGAGTTGTTGGGCATGAGAGGGCTGTTGGCTTGGAGGTTTAGGGACATAGGGAGAGTGCCTGTGGGGTTGGTTTAGATCAAAGGGGGTCAGATGTGGTAGTTTTAAAAGTAGGGTTTCGTGGTAGTTAGGGTTTTGGGGGTGGTGGTTCGGTGAGGTAGTAGAGGCCGCGATTAGGGGCAAAAGTGGCTGGGTTCGGAAGCTTGCGAGGTGGGGAAGCTAGTAAGGGTTGTTAGCCATAGTGTTGAGTTGGAGGGAGAGAGAGTTGAACAGAAAGAAAGAGAGAGCTACAGTTAGAGAGAGAAAACGAGAGAAAGAAGAGAGAGAGAACTTGTAAGTGTTCGTGGGTGGTTGTGGATGTCTAATGAGCTCCCTCAACACCCATTTTATACTTGTAATTAACCTAATAAGTAAGGAAAGCTCGAATCAAAGTAAATAAAAAAAACCAAAATTTAAGTTTTTTTTCCATTTTTTGGAGCTTGATTCGAATATGTTTTTGACCGAACTTAAACATGTTTTTTTTTTATCTCAATCCATAGCAGACTATGTCTAAAATAGGATTTGAGCAAGAAATCATGCCTTTGTGTGTAAGATTGTGCAAAAATTAGGTTCAAAGGGAAGGGAGTAGACTATTCTTGAGTTGAGAAAAGGGGCAAAAATCACGGGAAAGAGGAAGAAAGAGAGAGAAAATGCTGATGTAGCATCGATGTGGCACCACGTCAACCAAACTGACCATCCACGACTTGCTACTTGTCATCACGTAACACATGGCAGCTGACGTAGTATAACACGTAGCTTGACACATGGAGCTACGTTAGCACGTCTTCCAATCCCAACCTGCCACATGTTAGATACAAGGCGCAATGAAATCCTAACACGTGGCAGTGCCTGATGTGATAAAAAAAAATAAAAAACTTTGCACATGCCTTCACCAAGATTTGAACCCAAGACCTCTAACCAAACCTAATGCATATGTTCAAGTGTTTATTTGTTAAGCTGTTGGCTTGTGCACTATTCATACATACAATTAAATTGCACATATGGACTTAGTCAGCTTGAGCTTCAATTAAATCTAAACCCAAGTTCAACAGCATAACTTCTACACTTATCTCAAAATTAAAAAATCTAACCTAATAAAATGTTATCATCTATTTTTTTTTCAATTTTCTAAATTTTCTTACAAATTTTATCTTCTAAACTTCTTATTTTTTAGGTTTCTTTTTAGATTTCCTATTTTTTTGATATTTTCCCAAATTTCTTTTTTTTTTTTTTGCTTTTTCTTATTTTTGTATTTTCTAAAATTCTTATTTTTTCTAAGCTTCTTTAAATTTTTTTTGGGGTTTTCTTTAATTTCCTATTTTTTTTGTGTTTTTCCTAATTTAGGACCTATTGAGAAAATAAAATAAAATAAAATAAAAATAAGGGGGCAAAAATTATGTGTCTACAAATACAAAAAGGTAAAAATGAATATACAAGGAAAATAATAATTGGTGTAACAGATTCTACACATAATACTGTACATGTGATGATGTTGTGTTGGTGATGTTGTAAGAGGAGGTGGACAAAAAGTACGAACAGCTTGATTATCTGAACAAGGGTAGCTTGGTTAGTCCGAACTCTCTCTCTTAGCATCTTGATAGGGGTGAGGCCGAGTAAATAATTGGCCAGGCATGTATGAGAATGAAGATGGGCTATTATCTCGACCTTCAGTTTCTCAGTACTCAACATGCGAGAAATAGGTAGTTACTTAGCTTGGCAAGAAAAAATAGGTCGGTAAGGAGATACTTGGCCTCTACATGAGTCGACTCGAATAGGAGGATTTTTTTTTCCAATCTCTCTAGTCTTCGGGCTCGGATGCGGGTCAGAGGTTTAGTAGCCTGATTTCCATCATAAGGAAGGATTCGAACTTCTCTCATTTCATTAGAAGAATTTGTGGATGTGCTGATGTTGACCTTAGTAGTGTTGAAATTGTGCATAGGCATCCATTTTTCCATGATACTAGAGTTACTTACAAGTTGATGACCATTAAAGATGATGATGATATTAAGAATGAGATGGTCAAGTCTTTTGGAGAACGGAGTATTTAGGAAATGTACATAAGGCAGAGGAGGGAATCGAGTGCCTGTACCGAGCATAAAATACATGATTTAAACAATCCAACCCTTTTGATACCCCATGTGCATTCTACAATGATTGGTGTAGAATCGACGAATGTAAATAGGTCAAATGAACTATATATGGATTTCATCGAGTATGGGCATATCGATATCATAGAAGAGCAGCTTAATGAAGTATTAGGTCCCATTATCGAACATGAAGAGTCTTATGATCTATATGTGGAGAAAATGTACATGGACATAAATATCGATGATCATGGGCAGGAGGATACAGTTGGGGATGGTGATGACAATCATGTTGGACTCGAAGATGACAATGGTAATGGTTGCGAGGATTTGGGAGAACCCTAGGTCAGATTAGATCTTGTAGGTAGTTGTGCCAGTCCAGCTTCCTGGCAAAGGTGACCTAAATAGGCTATGTCATCCCACTTACGTAATGATATCCAATAGTTAGTTTGAGGACTTTCCACATATAAATGAATCGGTGGATAAGCTTGTGAGAGACCCTATTCCATTTTACAACAGCTAGTATGATAACAGTAGATACGTGACATTTGAGAGAGATGTTAATGAAATGTACAATAACATTAGTAGTTTCGATGGCTTGAGTGTTAGCATGTGTTTCAACACCAAGAAGGATTTGATAGACATAGTGAAGTCATTCCACATAAGAAACTATTGTGATTTCCATGTCAAGATATCGAAACCCAGTATACGCGATCTATTGTATGAAGAAGTAAGAGGGTTGTAAGTGGAGGCTAAGAGCTTGCTTAAAAAAAGTAGAGGATCTTTTCAAAATTACAATTCTATAGGGACCGCACACTTGTGTGAACCTTGTGATGAGCCTGGACTACCCTTAGATTGATAGCAACATCATGGCTAGGTTATTCATCAATAGTGTATGGAATAACCCCGATGTGAAGATATAATATACCAAATCTTGCAGCTAATATGCAAAATATGTATGAATACATAGTAAACAATGGGAGGATTTTTGAGGCCAAGAGGAAGGCACTTTAGATGGTATTTAGTAACTAGGAGAAGTCGTATAATGAGTTACCGAGGCTAATGAAAGCAATGAAGGTAAGAAATCCGGGGACACAGGTGGATTGGGGTTGAACTAGTTTGCTGGTGAGTGTTAGTTTAAGTGGGTTTTCTAGACATTTGGGCCGTGTCTTCTTGTATGTGTCAATGGCACATTTTTATATGGAAAGTATGGACATAAGTTGTTGGTGGCCTATAGCATGGATGAGGACAGTTCAATAGTTCCATTGGCCTTTACACTATTTGATACTGAATCAATAGAAACTTAGGGGTGGTTCCTACGGAAGCTTAAAGTCCATGTGGTTGGTTAAAAGGGGGAAACCTTATGTCTTATCTCAGATAGAGCATCTGGCATTGATTCTGCATATAAGGAACTATCAGAAGGGCGGCAGCCTTTGTTTGTAATTTGGAGATACTACCTGTGGTACGTTGTTACTAACTTAAACACAACCCACAAAAACCAATTATATAAGAAACTTGTTTGGTTTGTAGGTGTCTAGGCATTGGAAAGAAAATTCAAATGCTTCATAAAGCAATTAGGACAGGCTAAAGAGTATGCTCCTATATGGTTTGATAATATGGATTTAGACAAGTAGACGCTTGCATATGACGGATATTACCATTTTAGATACATGACTTCAAACATTGTTAAGAGTTATAACTCCGTTTTGAAATCCGTGCGTAGATTATTCGTTACTGCATTAGTTAAGAAGATATTTTACAACTACATTACCTATTAGGAGGAGAGACATAAGGATGCTAAAGAGGCAATTGAAGCTAGTAAGATCTACATTGACTACGCTTTACGTATGTATGAAACGTGGAGAGGGTGAGTAAGTGTACATAAAGTCATATCATTCAGCTTTCAAAATAGTCTTTTTGAGATTTTTACTGGCAATCGAATGATGAGGACAGGCTCAAAAGGAGGAGGAAGGATACATATGGTTGACTTCAAGGATTGCACATACATGTGTTAAAAGTGGCAAATATATAGGATCCTTTGCTCCCATGCATGTACTGCTACAACGAATATGAGAGTAGATAGTAAATAGGTAATAGGGCCATGGTATAAGTGGGCAAACCAAATAGAATGCTATTGATCTAATTTCTACTCGCTTGGTGACTAGCTAAACTGGTCATGAGTTAGCTTCCCTTATCTTTACTCAAACATTAACCTACTATGTAAGAAAGGTAAACTTAAGTGTAAGCAATATCACATGGAGATGGATGTTAGGGAGTAGCTAAATAAAACCAAATACAACGCATGTAGGAGAGAAGTACATAATAGGAGGTGTCTAGAGATTAATAGGGTTGGTAAATATTGTGTAATCATCTAGGCATTTTGTTACACTCCATGCATAAGCATAAACAGATGCTTATAATTATATTGACTAACCATGTTTGTTTGTTTTTGCAGGATAGATGGAGGTGGGACCTATCGGTCCACATGTACTTAGTAGGTAGGTTCCAGGCCGTTTAGGAGGGCAGGGTCAGTAATAATATTCTCATGTACTTTGTATTTTTTTATAAAAACTATATTACTTGCTAACTTCATCAAGTGTTTGTACAGGAGGCTACTTATGTACTACGGGTACAGCACAGCGAGATGTCCTACGTAAGGAAGAGTGGAATATTCCCATACATCCTAAGGTGGAGCCTTACGTACGAGAGACTAGTTTTTGGGACGTTGCGTAGCTTCCATTCATCATGTTGGACTTGCACTTAATTACTACTTTAGTAGAGAGATGGAGGCTTTAGACATACACTTTCTTCTTACGTACCAAAGAGGTGATTGTTACACTGTAGGATGTAGAGATCCAGTTCGACCTTTCAGTAGAGAGGATTGTAGTAGCGGGTCGAACCGAGATAGATGATGAGAGCTGGGTTGATGTAGGAGAGAGATTACTAGGCATTAGGCCTCCTTAGATGAGAGGAGCTTATATGTTTCTTTTGTGGCTACAAGTGCACTTCTGAGTACGTCCTCGGGGGGTGGATGAGGAGACGATTCAACTATACATGTGTGTGTACATACTCAGTTTGATGGGGGGATTCATCTTTGCGGATAAATCCTACAGTCTTATTAACCTCATGTTCCTACCATTACTAGAGGACTTCTCTATAGCTGGGCAATTCAGCTGAGGTGGTGCTTACTTGGCATGGTTATACTGATAACTATGCTTTACCTCCTCCTCTGATGCACATGAGCTTAGTAGGGTTGCGATTCTTCCATAGGTATGGGCTTAGGATAGTTTCTTACATGTTGCCCTGCTTAGTTAGTACAATTTTATTATCGACAGGGATAGGCCATTGGTTGCCAAATAGAGGGTAGTTTGTGATACCACTCAGCATCCTATGCATGTAGTGGATGCATACCATATAACCTTTGACCTGCAGAAGATATAGTAAGTATGATATGATAACCTTTTCTCTTTCCAGTCCTTCTATCATACCTAAGTACTAATCCTCGTTGCCATATGTTTTTTTTTCTTTCTTAAGGTTATTTGAGAGCCATATTTGGAGGAGTTGCTATAGCTGCTGCTGCATTTTTACACTATTGAGTTACACATTTGGATTGCTTGGTTGCCACTTATACGTTTCCACATCATTTAGTGGTGTTTCTTCAATTGTGTCGTTTGGTAGTTTGGTAGATGCTAGTATCCTTCACTTTTTCAAAATTATGTGCCTTTAATGTAACTTGATGAAAAGTGAAGGCACATTGCATGCGCTTTCAATAATTTGATGGCCCTTCAGAAGGGCCAGATTTTGTGAATCATGTATTTCATGCTCAGTATGGGCACTCAATTCCCCCTTATGCCTTATGTACACTTCTTGAAAATTTCGTTCCCCAAAAGATTCAGTTATCTCAATGAAATTCTTAATATCCCTATCATCTTTAAAGGCTATTAACTTGTAAGCAACTCTAGCATCATAAAAAAATGGATGCCTATGTATGATTTCAACACTACTAGGGTCAACATTGGTGTATCCACAAATTCTCCGAATGAAATGAGATAAGTTAGAATTCTTCCTTATCTTCATCTTCTTAACAGGCTCTTCGTCATACTTCAGACCTGAGTTACCCATCTCAATGTTTCCATTCACATACACAATCACTTTTACGTAATCTATTATTTTCCCCCTATTTATGCCACCATGAATTGAAGATTTAGATGATATAAAATGCTTTATCTACACAACAAGTGACATCTTAACAAAATGCATAATGTCATCTTGTTAAACAATGTATACACACACACACACACACACACACACATACATAATAATTTCAATATGCATGCTATAATTTTCCAAACCCATATTCTTACAACCTATCTATAGAACCATAAAAAATGCCTTAATATAAACAAAATATAAGAAATTTTCATGACATATTAATAAATTTGATAACTTACAGTATATCTATGATTGATTTATATATGTAATACATTAACATTTTTTTCTTAAAAAAAAAAAACCAAGTGCAGTATAGATTATTACTAAAATAAAAGAAAATTTCCAATTTAAATTATGGATTTTTACTTGTTTTTTATGTACACTAGCGTAAAAAAAAAAGGACGGGAACTTTAACCTTATATTTCCTCCTTTTTCCTCTGTGTTTTAGATTTTTAGCGTAGTGAAAATAAGGCAAGACAGTATGGATTGAGGTATATATAAGTGATCTAGCGAAGGTATAGCTAGTTGCTGTACTTTTGGTGTACTAAAGGCGCATGCAATACATATGCCTTCTTTGTAAGTGATATTACATTGAAAGTGCATGCAATGCATGTATAAAAATTTTGAAAAATGTGCCTTCATTAAACTAAATTGCGACTATTTTTCTCATAGGGCCATTTTCCATATTATTTTTTGAAAAATGACTTATATTTGTATAAAACTCCAATCTTATGGAACTATATTATTAACCTTTTAGGCTTCTTACTCCTTTTAAGGTTTAGGCAACATTTATTCATCACCATGACTAAAAACCTGCCCACTCCCACCCCAAACATCCTTCGTTCTTTCATTCTTCACTATAATTACAAGGACTCATGACAAAGATTTCAATAAGACAAGGGTAGTAGGTTTTTTGAGCCTTGCCTCTTTAAGACAATTAGTAGTCTATCTAGAGTATTAATATAATTTTTTTTCCTTAGATCAAACGTATCTTAGGCTAGAAGTTTAGGAGGCATTCTTTCTCTTATATAAGCTATTTTATTTTACAATAATATTCTCCTATGTAAAGATAAGCAAGGATGGATTAAATGAAACAATAAGGTGTGACTTGAAGAAACTGTAACTTGAGAAGTCATCATCAGCACCATCTCCTTCTTCTTCTAATCGAACTTGGGGAACGATCCACATGTAAGAAGATTGACTTAAGGTAGATGACAACCGAAGTTTCTTCTTACATTATCTTTCTATTTAGCAAGCAATGTTAGTCTCTGTTCCTTTAATCAACAATGCAGAACGATCATTGATAGGAATCAAGCCCCTAGACTAATCACCTGTAACCGAGCTAAAGGACTCTAAGGTCTCGCGTGGAGAATACTAGCTTGAAACCAAAGCTGAGATGGGGATCTTTATGCCAAATTGATCTTCTATCGACTTATCTGTTAGATCCTCACATGTATTAGACATGCTTCTTCTCAGTAACGAAGTTTTATTCTAGAAGACAGCCTACGACTAGCTGAGCTGAGCTCCCCAACTGACCATAGGCATCTGACTCTAATTTAGCTAACTTCTTTACTAAACTGATTAGCTCCTGATTTGATCTAGATCAAGTTGGCCCCTGACTGCAACGCTTTCCTACTTCCGCTTACCTTGTATCATATTCCTAATGTCCAACCACTAAGCGATACGTGTCTTCTGAATACAACCTTTTAGAATGATTATTTCTTTTCCATACTAAATATTCTTTGTCTCTTTTATCCTCTTTTAGTATGTCTCATGTAACCTAATTATAGAATACCCTTTTGTCTTTTCATGCATGTAAAATAACCCTAGTGGATGGGTATGTAAATCCTTACTTTCTTGTATGTAGAAAATCAACTAGTTAATACATAATTATTTACGTTGAGCAACCTTAGTGCTCTCATTATCATTCAACTCTTATTTATGCTCTTTAGCAATGAGTAGTGACGAGTGACCCTTCAAGTTGGACTGGTGTGTCATATTTAGCAGATTGTAGACCGAGTAGGATTAAGTAATGCGTTATATCCATTTGGTAGCTGCCTAAACTTTGTTAACCTTTTCCTTGTTTGTTTTTTGTTTGCTTTGTTGTGGTACTTCTCCATGTGTTCGACCCTGAAGATGCATTAGTTTCATTGGTATTAGAGTATGGTTCTACGAGAGAGTATGTGAAGTTACAGTGAATTTTGGGTTTACCTTACTATCTGTGGTTGCTGTGTTTCTTTCCATAGCTGCTGCAATGTGTGTGTGTAAGTATAGTTTCATTATTACTTTATTTTTCCTTTGTTTTTCATTATGAAAATAGAGTAAGTTCACTACTATTTTGTTCGAGTGATTATTGAGAATTGAAGTTGTTAGTGAGTTATTAATCTGTTCAAGAAATATTTCACCATGTCAAATTCGAGTGTTCATAGTATTATTGGTGATCAGAGTAGTGGAACTTAACCTGGTCATGGTCATAATGATAGTAACACCTCAGAGTCGATTGATGACAAACTTGACAGACCAACTAAACTTGTTGAGAGTCTAATCACAGCAATGCAAGTTAACAGACAACGACCCCATGGTGTATAGCACCATAACTTACCAAAAAATGCCCTTGAGAGACACCATGGCTAAGGCAATCAAACTAATCACTCAGTTCCACTGCAATGAGTTGGAGGAGTAGTAGACTAAGTTGTTAGATGAAGGCTAGAGTTGGAAGAGATTAAGGAAGAAGAAGAAGAAGTTGATTATTACCAATCATAAGGATGGGGATGTCGAATCCCTTGGGGGCTAGACAATGTTAAGGTTCAAATCCTACTCCTTAATAGAAGTGGAGATATAGATGAATACTTGGAGTGAGAAGAGAAGGTCAATAAGTTATTTGAATGTTATCAGTGTGCAGATATTGTCAAAGTCGGACTTCTTGCATTAGAGTTTACTGGATATGCCACAATGTGGTGGAAGAATCTGAATACAGCCAGAGCAAGGGATAGAAGACAAGCTGTTAGAACCTAGGATGAGATGAAAAGGTTGTTAAGAGGAAAATTTATGCTCGAGACTTACTTATAAGATATGTTTGCAAAGTTGTACAAGCTTCGCTAAAGAAACCAATCTATTGATGACTATGTAAGAGAGTTATAGATGCTATTAATCCGAGCTAACGTAGAAGAACTAGAAGCCCGTACAGTATTGAGGTTCATTTCTAGGCTTAAGTACGAGATTTGCAACATCATGGAAGTACAAATGTTTTATACCTTGGATGAGGCAATCAAGATAGCATATGATAAAAGCATGTTTTACTCATATTTTATGTGTAAATTTGGTTGAATTATTATTGATTTTATAGAAATCATTAAGAAATGGTACTTAAGTATTTTCATTTAGACATGTCAAGTCTTGGAGGATTCAGAGTGGAAATACGATCAATTTAGAGGAGTTTTACGTAACTGAACGAAGCCCGAATCGAGCTAAGGCACTTTGGAATTGAAGGTAGTTGGCCTTAGGCTAGCCTACATTCAATACCAGTAGCCTACAATCTTACATCACCGACCTACAAGTCTACACCGTTGGCCTTCAATGAAAAAGATCCATTTGACAAACAACCCCAGTTTTCTCTATAAATAGCCATGTGATTGATATTTTAGAGACCTTTTCATCTTCTTTTTACGTAGAGAGTCTTAAAAGCAGTTAGGAGTTATTTTTGAAGAGTTTTTCTTCTGAAATTCATGGATCGTTGAGAAAACTTCACTTTTGCTGTAGAAATCATCTTTGGAGTGCAATTGAAGTTTATTCATCATAATTACATCATTGGTGATCTCTATTCTATTTATAGTTATGCAATTCTATGATTTATTCTTGCTTTGAATCATGAACTTCTTTGCAAATTCAATCATTATCTGTGCTTTTGTTTTAATTTCCATGGCTGGCTATGTTTTATTTGTAAGAATTGATGAAACCCTAGATAGATGAGATGATAATTGTATTCATGTTATAAGGTTAATAGATGTATGGATTATTCACGATTGCAATTTCTATGATTTTGATTATAATTATCAGAAACACTATTGATATTGGAGTTAATATAGGGTTTGTTATAAATTCTTGATTAAATTGATTAGCTAATGCAAGAGCAGTGTTAATTGGATTAATTAGAAATTATCTAAGGATTAATGCAATGTTTTGAGTTAATTATTTGCTAAGACATTAAGGATAATTGATTTAGGATATTAGACGATCATAGCATCAGGAGGTGTATGATTATAATTTATAGTCTACTATTAATTGGAGATATGGAAGTTGACTGATTAAGTAGAGGTTTAAATCCTTAAGTTTTAAGGTATGATAATTTCACTTGAATAACCATATAACTATTAATCTATATAACATGATGACAATTTGATTTGCACAACTAAGGTGTATTCTGTTTTTCCTACATTCTCAATTGATTGCATAGTTTTAAATATTTTATCGTAGTTTTCTTTTTGATAGTTTTAGGGTAATTATTAGATTAGTTAATTCATAATTTAATTTTGATTACCTAAATATTGATAAGAACTATCATATCATTAGTAATTTCTTAGTCCTCGATGAATCAATAACCTTACTCACTCTTTATTACTTGATTCTAACCCAGTATGCTTGCTGGAGTATTCATGATTTAATTATATATATATATATATATATATTGTTTAAGCGGATCAGCACAGAGGGTCGAAAGGCAAAAGACAAGTGTTTTGAGCCAACTTGGGTTGACATTCTCTTGACCCCCAACTCTGCGTCGACCTGTTCAAGTAGAGCTAAGGAGGCTATACAGGGTTGAGAATAGGCATGATCGATTTGATGATAGCTAAGCAAACCAATAGGGTTGAGCCGAGGTTAGGCTGACCTTAACGATATATGAGAAAGGGTTAGACCAGTGAGGTGAAATGCTTTAAGTGTTTAGGCTTCGGACATATGGCTACTAAGTGTCCGAACCAATGCGTCATGATACTTCAAGGAGATGTAGTGGATAACACCAACGAGAGCAAGCCCGAGAAAGAAAATGATGTTAGAAAACTTGAAGCTAAAGAGGTAAAGAAGACTTGTGTCTATGCCGACCAGGAAGAAGTGATAACCCTAGTTTTAAGACGAATACTAAGTTCCTTGCCAAGCTCTGAGGAGGACTAGAGGGAGAATCTGTTCCATAGTAAGTGTACCGTCAAAGGCCAATTATGTATGATCATTGTAGATGGGGGAAGTTATACTAATGTCGTTGCCCAGTCCTTTGTGCAAAAGTTGCATCTACCAACCTCAAAGCATCTTCAACTTTATAAGCCGCATTGGCTTCATGATAAGGGTAATATGTACGTAACTGAACAAGTAACTGTATTGTTCAGTGTTGGGAATGTGTACAGGGATGAAGTAGTTTGCGATGTCGTCCTTATGAGAGTTTCACATCTATTGCTTGGACGACCATAGTTATTTTACCGACGTGTTACTTACGATAGGTATAAGAGCGGCTATTCCTTTATTAAGGATGGAAGGAAGATTGTGTTGCAACCTATGACCTTATCCCAAGTAAATGAAACTCATAACCAGCTCACCCAAGTTAGTAAGAAGAAAGCCTTGGTGATGAGCTAAAGAGAGCTCTGAGTTGCTGAAGAAGCTGAAGAATCTATGTTCTTATTGGTTAGAAGGATGTTGGAGGTGAGAGCTTTGGAGAATGTTCTACATGAGATTAGAAGCTTATTAAATGATTTTTCGATTTGTTCTAAAAAGAATTGGCCAAGGGATTATCCCCAGTCTGAGGTATAAAGCATTGCATTGATCTATAGTTAGGTCCTACCCTATCGAACCGACTTACATACAAAATGAATCCTAAGTAGGGAGCTGAGCTGAAAAGACAAGTGGATGAACTCATGGAGCGATGATATGTAAGGAAGAGCATGAGCCCTTATGCTGTACCAGCTTCGCTCATTCCGAAGACAGATGGTTTATGGCGCATGTACATTGATAGCCGAGCAACCAACCGAATTATTGTCAAGTATAGATGCTCAATACTGAGGCTCGATGACATGTTAGATGAGCTTCATGGTGCCAAGATATTGTCAAAGATTGATCTATGAAGTGGCTATCACCAAATTCGCATGAGACTAGGTGATGAATGAAAAACTACCTTCAAGACTAGGCATCAACTTTACGAATGGTTAATTATGTCGTTTGGACTTACTAATGTGCTGAGCACATTCATGAGGTTGATGGACCATGTAATGCGCCCTCTAATTGGAAGATGTATGGCCGTGTACTTTGATGACATATTGATATATAGTGCCGACTTGAACGACCATGTTCAACATCTTCACGAAGTATTTGACATTTTGCAAACTGAGAAGTTGTATGGAAATGTGAAGAAGTGTACGTTCTGCTAGAAAGAAGTGATTTTCCTAGGGTTTGTGGTGTTAGAGAAAGGACTCTGGGTAGATGAGGAGAAAATCTGAGCTTTTGTTAAGTAGCCGATGCCAAAGAATGTCATTGAGGTTCGAAGCTTTCATAGCTTAGCTTCTTATATAGTTGATTTATCAAAAACTTCAGTACCATAGCTGCACCCTAGGTCAAGCTAACAAAGAAGAATGAAGGGTTCAGGTAAAATGATCGAGTTAAGAAAAGTTTTGGGGAGATCAAGGAGAAGCTCACCTTGGTGCATGTCATTTCACTGCCGCATTTTGATAAACTCTTTGAATTGGAATGCGATGCATCAAGAGTAGGTTTTGGTGCTGTCTTGATGCAGGGGCGATGACTTGTTGCTTACCATAGAGAAAAGCTTAGTGATCCTGCCTTGAACTATTCTATATATGAGAAAGAGTTGTACTCTCTCTACCGAGCCTTTACTGTTTGGAAAATACTATTTGCTATCATGAGAGTTTGTTATTTATACAAACTATGAGTCTCTAAAGCATCTAAGGAGTCAGAATAAACTTTCGAAAAGGTAAGCCAAGTGGTTAGAGTTTATGGAAAGTTTCTTGTACATCATTTGACACAAGAAAGAAACGCAAATGTGGTAGCCGATGCTTTGTCACGACAGCAAACCTTGCTCATCACTTTGCAGACAAAATTATTAGGATTCTTACTCATTACTAAGCAGTACGCTCATGACCCTCATTTCGACCTTATCATAGAACAGTGTAGGGATAAAACTGCTGTTAAGGGATATTATCTTAAGAAAGGAGATTTGTTCAAGGACTAAAGGCTGTGCATATCAAATTGTTCCACGTGTGAGCCATTGATTAGGGAAGCTTATAGTGGCGGATTATCAGGTCACTTTAAGGAAACCAAGATCGCTAGTCTATTGAAGGAGAACTTTTATTGGCTAAGCTTGACCAAGGATATCCATAAGGTAGTTAGTAGTTATGAAGTGTGCAAGCGTGTTAAGAGGAAAAGAGAACCCTATGGAGAGCACATGCTACTGCTAACACCAACCTTAGCTTAGGCTGACCTCAGCATAGACTTTGTCTTAAGGTTACCCTAGACATCTAAAGGGAAAGATTCTATTTTTGTTGTAGTAGACCACTTCAGCAAAATGACACACTTCATTCTATGCCATGGGACTAACAATGCTCTCTATATTTCTGATTTGTTTTTGCAGGAGGTTATCTGATTACATGGGGTATCGAAGACTATCATCTTAGATCGAGACATAAAATTTTTGAGCTATTTTTAGAAGACTCTTTAGAGAAGACTTGAAACTAAACTTGTATTTAGCTCCAATAGCTACCCTCAGACTGATGGTCAGACTGAAGTGGTAAATAGGATGCTAGGAAATCTACTCAAAGCTATCATAGGAAAGAGCTTGAGGGATTGAGATCTATGCCTGCCAATTGTAGAGTTTGCATATAACTGAACTATCCATAACACTATTAGGAAGACCCCATTCAAGGTTATTTATGGCCTTAACCTTACTATTCCCTTGGATATGATCGGTGCCTTAGCAACTATTGAAGAGAGTAAATCCGGAGTTGACCGAGCCGAAGAATTACATGAACTACACTAGTTTGTAACTAAGAAGATTGTCAAAATTCAATCAAAGACAGCACGAAGTTGGTAGCTAAGGCCGTCAAACTATTTCCTTCCATCCAGGAGACTTGGTATGGATACACCTCAGCCGAGAACGATTCCCAAACTTAAGATAAAACAAACTATCTCTTCGAGTTGATGGTTCATTCAGAATCTTAAAGAAGATCAACAGTAATGCTTACTAGATCAAGTTGCCTGATGACTATAGTATTTCTTCCACCTTCAATGTGTTTGATTTGATCCCTCATAGACCAGTAGAAGAAGACCTAGCGTACACCCTAAAAGAAGAAGTAGAAACCCCTCCAGATTTAAGGGCAAATCTTTTCGACCCCCAAGCATATGATAGGAATCGGGCCTTTAGACTAATCACTCGTAACTGAGCTAGAGGACTCTAAGGTCTTGTGTAGAGAATATTAGCTTAAAACCAAAGCTAAGATGGGGATCCCTATGCTGAACTGATCTCTTGTCGATGTATTTGCCAGATCCTCACATGTGTTAGATATGCTCTTGCTTAGTAGTGATGTCTTATTTCAGAAAACAGTTTAGGACTAATCAAGTTAAGCTCCCTAACCAACCACAGGCGTTTAACTCTAATTCAGTTGACTTCTTTACTAGATTGATTGGCTCCCGACTTGATCCAGATTAGATTGGCCCTTGACTGCAATGCTTTCCTACTTTCGCCTACCTTATATCATATTCCTAATGTCCAACTACTAAGCAACATGTGTCTTCTGAATACAACCTTCTAGAATGATTCTCTCTTTTCCGTACTGAATATTATTTGTCTCTTTAACCCCCTTTTTAGTATGTTTCATGTAACCTAATTATAGAATACCCTTTTTTCTTTTCATGCATGTAAAGTAACCCTAGTGGATGGGTATAAAAACCCCCAGTTTATTGTATGTAGACAATTAACTAGTCAATATATAATTATTCACGTTGAGAAACCTTAGTATTTTCATTATTATTTAATTCTGATCTATTCTCTTTAGCAATGATTAATGGTGAGTGATCCTTTAGTTCGGACCAATGTATCATATCCGGTAAATTGCAAGTCGAGTAAGATCAAGTGGTGCATTATACTCATTTGGTAGCTGCTCAGACTTTACTAACTTTTTCCATGTTTGTTTTTGGTTTGTTTTGTTGTGGTGTTTTATCAAGATTTATAAGATTCGAATCTATTTTGGATTTTTATCAATTTAGATTTGATTTGATTCAATTCGAATCGAAAGATTTATTTTCGAGTTTTATAATTAAAGGTTGGATGGTACAAGCTAGAAAGAACAATTACACTTTATTAAAAACATGCTCGAACCCACTCCTTAGACCAATTCTATAGTTGTGCACGCGATAGGACTGGGGATCCAATCTGTTCCCTTTTATCAACTTTGCATGCTTTGCCTTGCAGGTACATAATAGTGGTTTTTAATTATTGTCTATAACTTGTATTATTTATTTATTTTTATCTCACTTAGTATATGCGCAATTATTTTTTATTTTTTATTTATTTTTATCACGTCTTTAATTGCTAATAATTAGTTATAGCATTACTGTCTAGTGAACATGTGTTAAGTTAATTTTTTTTTTCTTATTTTTTTAGATTTCATATTTTCAAAATAACATTTTTATAAAACCTCATATTTTACAAAATCTCGTTCTTTGCATATTGTATTAATTTAGAAAAATTGCATTAGACATGTTAGGGTTTTCTAGATAAAAAAGTTATTTTGATATTCATAAAATAAAAGAAAATCTTTAATTGACTTCTTTTTTATGGCGAAACATCATTTCCATAATTTAGGCTTGTTTTCCATAGTTTAAATATTTTTTTCATAGTTCAGATGTCTTTTCTATAGTTTAGGTTTTTTTTTTTCTATAGTTTAAACATCTTTTTTATGGTTTAGACATCTTGTTTATGGTTAGACATTTTTTCCATAATTTAGGCTTCTGTTCTATAGTTTATATATCTTTTTCATTGTTTAAGTTTCTTTTCTATGATTTAGACATCTTTTTATCATTTAGATTTTTTTTTCTATAGTTTAAACATCTTTTCTATGGTTTAGATATCTTTTTTATGATTTAGGTATCTCATCTTTTCTGTGATTAGGAAATTTTTTTCTTTCTTTTTTTTAATGTTTTAAGCATCTTTTCTATATAAAAGTTTCATCATGTAGAACATTGCATATTTAATAAAATCTTTAGGGTTTTTCTTGAAAATAAAAAAATTATCACTTAGTTATTTTTAAAATAAAAATCTTAATTTGAGACTTTTCAAAAATTAGGTTTTTAGGTTTTTTTTTTTTATAATTAGAAATAAAAATTAGGCTTCTAAGGATTATTTTTAATAAAAATGAAATGGTTAATAAAAATGCAAATTCAACCAATTATTGTTTTTTTAAAAAGAACCAACACATTAAAGTTTTTGGAAAGAACTACGATCGTCTGATCCCGGCTAGCGGGTACGTAGGTTCTTTTGTATTTTAATTTTTTTTTATTTTTTAAATATTATAATTAGAAGAATAATCTTAATTTCAGTAAATAGATAGTGGTACTCGTCAGGGTTTAATAGGTTAGCCCTCGAACTTGAAACACTTTGGTTTTTCATTTAAATTGAAATAAAAAATCGGTAGCCAAATCATAATTAATCCACCCAATTGGTTACGATTTTTTTTCTTTTTCCGACTTCGGTCGAGTGGTGACTCCAAAAATTATTTTCAATAAAAAACTAGAATTTTTCAATTTTTTTAGTTGAGAATTAATATTAAATGGGTTAGGGTTTAGTATTAATCGGGAAATGGGAAAATTAATTTTAAATAAAAGAAATAAAAAAATTAGGCTTAACACCTTATATAATTGGAATGGTCTCGAGATGGACATTAGACATTATAGGAATAGGTTACGGTTTAAAATTTTCGA
The DNA here is from genome assembly GCA_024138005.1 of Lumnitzera racemosa. Taxonomy (NCBI): domain Eukaryota; kingdom Viridiplantae; phylum Streptophyta; class Magnoliopsida; order Myrtales; family Combretaceae; genus Lumnitzera; species Lumnitzera racemosa. Next base: position 26,458,225 of record JAMXBC010000011.1, read on the forward strand.
AACATATTTCCTCGTAAATAGGAAAATAGTATACAACTCCTTCGAGCATTAAAATCAAGCACGCCTAATTTTGGATGTAAATCAGCACTCTCCAATGGCACTTAGATCGGACTTAACTCTAATAGCCAGCTATGACCCTTTGCCTAATTTTGAAACTTTGGAAGATGTTGAGATTCTCATTTAAGTTTTTCAAAATTTCCTACTTTTTATTTATAATTGAGATTTTATGGTTTAGTCACATTTGTGAAAACTAGCTGATTCTGTAGAATAGTTGGCTTAGTCGTAGTGATTGACTTCTTCTTTATTTATACATCAACTGTATGTATGCAATTTTTGTTAGTCCATTTGTGATCATTTCATTAGTTTATCTAACTGGTCATTTTTACACTTCACTCTATATTCATGATATTTCTTCTCTCTCTCGAGCTTGCTATTTGTTCATGAAGGTAAGGACAGTTTCGTGTGTCCATAATACATCTTGTACACTCGTATTTACATGGTATCAAAATAGGCTTGAGGTATTTTCATTTTCTTTTTTGCAATCATGAGTATTGTTATTGATTTTGGTTGTTCAAGGGTTATAGATCGATCAATTTCGGATATGCTTTATTTGTTTGGGTCAGATAACCCCAATATGAGTATAGGAACCTTAATTTTCAATGGTAACAACTACTTAGATTGGAGTAGATCTGTAAGACTAAGTCTAGGCATGAAATTGAAAGTTGGACTTATGGATGGAATGATTGTAAAACCTGATGATAATTCAAAAGATCTAATTAGATGGTAGCATTGTGATTACATGGTTTGCTGTTGGTTGATTAATTCAATGACCATTGAGACTTGACAAAATTTCCTCTATACTAAATCTACCACTCATCTTTGGAAGAAATCATAGAGCAATATGGTGTATCGAATGGACCACTGATTTTTCAATTGGTGCATGTAATTTGCAATTTGAAACAATCTAATCATAGTATGGGAGCTTACTACGGAAAACTTAAGAAGTGTTGGGATTAATTTCATCAGTAAAATCCATATCTACATTGTGTTTGTGATCACTGATAACTCTGATTTTAAACATATTTTATAGGGTGATTTTATAGTATTTCCCGCACATTTTTGGTTTTCTTTAAAGAAATTGATACTTAATTGAGTAAAATGTTGATTTCAGAGTTTAAACGCGTTCTAGGCTCAAAAACTAAGAAAAGGAATCGAGTTTCACTCAATTCCGAGTTCAAACGAAGAAGTTATGAATTTTTGAAGTTGTGTAGAAAATTTGCCTAAGTGCAGAAAGTTACACGACTTGGGGACACGGTCATGTCTCAGGCCATGTCGGGTGGCGAAAACAAAATCTTTTTGATACACTATAAAAAGACATATTAGGGTTTCAAAAGAGAAGAGAGACATTACAGAAACAAGAGACACAAGAGATGATAGAAGATTGGAGAAGAACATTAATCAAGAAGCAAGAACGACATCGATTTCAAGATTAGAGAGATTGTTCATCAAATCAAGAGGGGTTTTTATGCTTTATTTTACGTTTTTGATGAAACTCGTTTTTAGATTCGTTATGATAGCTTAGAATTAGAGTATTTAGGATTATGGAACCTAGAGTTTCATGTAACCCTTAGATTGAATTATAATTTCAATAAAGTTTCTACCTTTTCTTGATTCAATTACGTCGTTAATTATGGATTGATAATTCTAGAGTGTCAATATATGATATTATGCATGTTAATTGAGAAATTGCATGTGTAATTAGATCTAGGCATAATTGAAGAGAATTACATGTATACTTAGAGATAAGATACATGTTTCTTCCGGAAAGTTGATTGTTTGCATGAGAATTCATTACACGCTAATGCAATTCTAAATTACATTCTTCTTTTGGTTTAGCAAATTGAAAAACGAAAACAAGTGTCATTAGTCTTTTCTTCTGATGTTAAAGTTTTTACCTTCAATGTTAAAGGAATAATGAATTCACTTGAGAAAAAGAAAAATAAGAATAAAGTTACTTGTTGACATTGTAAAATGGAAAGTCATTCTATAGACAACTATTTTTAGTTGATTGGCTACCCTGAGTAGTTTAAGAGAAAAATAGGAATAAAGTTACTGTACGCTTTATTATGCCAACTAATGGTGCGTTTTTATTGAACTCTAGGAAAGTGAACAATATTGGAAGAGGTAATGGGTTTGTTAGTTCGAAGGAAAATAAAGTAGAACTATGTAGAACTCCTTTTGATCATATTGTAGAAGTTATTTTAGATGATGAGAATCAAACTAGTTTCACAAATCAAAAGCTTATAGAGGGCTTATGTAGCAAGATGCTTAGCCTCATGAGAGCTTAAAGTTAACATAGGAGGAATGTTGTGGCAAATAATGTTCTATTTGTAGGTATATTTGGTTCTTTCTCTTATTTTAATGTTCTAAGTAACAATATGGAATCTAGGGTATTAGACACTAGGGATACTAACCATCTAACTCCCTATTTGTCACTTTTACATGACATTATTACCTTACCTTACCCTATAAATGTGAAATTACCAGATGGAAGAGCCATTCGTGTTAAGCACGTAAAGTTAGCTTGTATTACCCAAACACTTACCCTTTATAATGTATTTATTATACCTTAATTCACACATAACCTTTTGTCAATAATCCATCTAAGACAAAGACCAACAGCTTATTGTAACCTTTGATGCATTTAAATGCAGATTTTAGGACCAAAGGAGTAAGAAATCAATAGCTACAGCCAAAGTGGTATGTGGGTTATACATTTTGCAATATGAAAAGTGCATCGAGCACTCTTTTGGTATCGATTCTTTTAATTTTGTTTCTTGTAATACAACAAACACAATTCCTTTACATTTGCTTCATGCACATTTAGGGCATAATTCCCCCTCAAAGTTACAACACATTGATTTGTGTAAAAGTTATGATTTTACACATTGTGTTTGAGATGTTTGCCAAGATGCTAAGTGTCATTGGTTGCCTTTCAAAGAAGTGTTCATGTTTCTAAGTTTCCCTTTAAACTATTTCATGTTGAAATTTAGACGCCTTATAATGTTTCATCTATTACAGGATCTAATTATTTCATGACTGTTGTAGATGACTTTTCGAAGTCCACTTGGACTTTCTTGAGCATCATAAAAATCAAACGTTTTCTATTCTTGATGACTTCTTTGTTTACATCTCTAATCACTTTTCTTTCATGCTCAAATTTGTGAGAACTAGTAATGGGGTCAAGTTCTTGTCCAATGTGAGCAAAACGCTATTCTCTAGTCTAAGCATTATTCACCAATGAACCATGACTTTTACACCATGAAAATTTGGCTAAGCTAAAAGAAAACATTGTCATTTATTAGATACTTATAGAGTCTTGTGCATTCATACCCATTTACCAAAAGAGTTTTAGGGGGAATGTATACTTACAGCCACCTATTTGATTGACAAATGCCCATGGCTAGTCTTGATTAGAAATCTCCACATGAGAAGTTATTAGGTAGTCGTCTCAAATATGATTACTTGCGTATCATTTATTGTTTATGCTTTGTAGCTAAACATCTAAGGCCTAAAGATAAGTTTGAGCCTAAAGGGTTTAACTGTACATTCCTTGGATATGTACATCATCAAAAGGTTTATAGGGTATTTGATTTGTCTAACAAAGATGTAGCTTTCTTTGAAATACCTTTTAAAAATTATTATGATGTATCTATTATACAAACAACTTTTGTTCTTAAAAATTATGTCTTGTTTGATTCACCTACTCAGTTCATTCCTCCTTTTTCTAGTTAGACAGTAGTTCCTGATGCTAGGGATTTAGACTAGTCTTTTTTATAGTTGTTCCATAATTTACTGAATAGCACCTTTCCTTATCAAAAGAGCAAGGTGCTTCATTGCATAGATCAACTAGACACAAAGCAACTCCAAAATGGTTGCAAGATTTTGTTTATAAAGTCCATCTTGATACTTTTGCTAGTCTTAATAAATGCATCACAATCATGCACCTTAATCCACTGTTTGATATTTCCACCTATGCTAGTTATCTCATTGATTTTATGGCCTCTTTAACTAAAGTATTAGTTACACAAGAACCATGTAGTTACTTAGAAGCATCTAAACATGAAGAATGGAAGATTGCATTGTAAAATAAACTTGATGCACTTGAAGCTAATAAAGCTTGGGAGTTGACTTCACTACCTAAAGGTAACAGAGCTATTGGGTGCAAATGGGTTTATAAAATTATGAATATACCTGGTGGTACAATAAAAAGATACAAAGCTTGACTTGTAGTTAAGAGTTTTACTCAAATAGAAGGAGTTGATTGTCATGAGACTTTTTCTCCTGTTGTGAAGTTGGGTAGTTTGTGCCTTATTCTTGTTGTTGTTGTTACGTATCATTGGCCTTTGTTTCAAATTGATGTTAAAAACACTTTCTTACATAGGTCTCTTGATGAGGATATATACATGATGCCACCAAAAGGTTATAGTAAAGCTTTACCTCATTAGGTTTGTTATCTTAATAAGTCTTTGTATGGTCTTAATAAAAAACCCTTCGTTTTTTAGTTTTGCTTGCTTGTCAACAATCTATGCATGATTATTCAATGTTTACTCATTGTAGTTTAGCTAGAGTTAAGTTCATCTTGTTGTATGTTGACGATATGCTAATTATAGGCTCTAAGAATGGTTTTATAGTATGGACCAAGAAGAAGTTGCATGAAGAATTCATTATCAAAGACTTAGGATTGGTACGATTTTTCTTAGGATTAGAGTTTTGCCATACCAATCAAGGACTTCTTATTAGTCAATGCAAATTCATGTTGGATGTATTGCCTGATTCTGGGTTAATGATTTCGGGTTAACTAGTGTTAAACTAGTGCTTTTCCCTCTTCCAGTTTAGTTACATGTGGATAATACATCTAGTGATCTACTCCATTACCCTACCTTTTATAGGCATTTAACTGGTAAGTGACTTTATATTACTCCCACTCATCAAGATATAGCTTTTGCTGTACACAAACTTAGTCAGTTCTTATATGCTCTACAATGGTTTCACTTACAGGCCTTACTTGAAAGGTACTTCTTCTTTAGCTTTGTTTTACTCTTCTAACAACAAGCTATTACTTCAAGGTTTCTTTGATGCAGATTGGGCTTCTTATGCTCTAGATTAGAAGTTAGCATCTGGTTATTGCATTTTACTTAGTGATGCTCTTGTTTCTTAGAAGACTAAGAAACATCCAATGGTATCTACATCTACTATAGAGGCTAAATATCATAGCCTTATTGTTGCTTCCAAAGAATTGCTATAGGTGTCATATATACTTTGTGACCTACAAATCTCTGTTTGCTATGCTGTTTCTCTTTCATGTGACAACAAATTGGCCTTAGTGATTGCTAACAACCCTTTCTCCACGGCAAGACAAAGCAAAATTGATATTGATGTGTATTTCATTTGTGACAATATTACTTTTGGCTTTCTTTAGCTTAGTTTTGTGCCTTCTCACTTGCAAGTTGCTCATCTTCTTACCAAGTCCTTAAGTGCTCGACAGATTAACTTTTGTATGGCAAGTTGGGCCTTGTTGGGGGTTTAGTGCTTTTTATTTATTTACTCGTCAGTTGCATATGTGCAAGTTTTGTTAGTCCATTTGTCATCATTTCATTGGTTTATCTATTCTCTCTCTCTATATATATCTTGTAATAGGCTTAATAACTAATTAGTCATTTTTTACACACTTCACTCTGTATTAACGTTTCTTTACAGTTGTGGGCCTCAAAGGCTTCTGCATTTATCATTGTGCTTGAGAAGTGGACCATAAGATGCTCTCTCTTCCAGAATTGAAACCATGGACATAACAAAACAAGTGTCATGAATTGTGTGACTCGAGTTTCTTTATTTTTCCTAATCAAAATTCTAGATATATATTCTGCACCATACAGTGTTGTCCTGCTCTTAACGACTTTGGCAGCACGCTCATGACACCTCTCTGGGATTAATATCTACACCTTGTGGAGATAGTGGTGGACATCATTTCATCATGCTTTTTGGCTGTTGTTAACTCTTAGTTAGCTCATTAGATTTGGAAAAGTTGTAGCATAGAATGTGAAAAGGAAACAAAGTCTAAGTGAAGGTGATGTACCATGTTTAGTGTTGAGTGGTGGACACGGACAAATAAAAATCAATGAAATAAGTGTGAAATGAATATCTGATCCAAACAAGCTTTTTATGTGCGACTATAAACTGTTTATAGGCAACAGAGTTTTCCAAGTCAATTGTCAGATACAGAAGCAGCTTAGCTATGGCTGCAAGACCCCCAGTCATCATCAGTTTTTCTTTCGTTTCGATTGAGCTCTTGATTCTTCTGTTCATTTCATTGTCTTGCACTTTTGGCACCTCGGTCAGCATCCATGCTCATTCTTTGGAGGAGTCAAGTGTAGATTCTATCCAGGAAGCTTTTAAGCAAAACCACCGTACTTCTAGGCAACTCACGGAGTTTTACCTCGATCAAATCCATCAGCTCAACCCGGTATTAAGAGGTGTCATAGAGGTGAACCCGGATGCGGTGTATCAAGCTGAGAAGGCCGACCAAGAACGTAAGACTAAAGCACATTGGTCTTTTTCCAGTTTGCACGGTATCCCTATCCTACTCAAGGACAACATTGCTACCAAAGACAAGATGAACACAACAGCCGGCTCATTGGCGCTGCTTGGCTCGGTTGTGCCGCGGGATGCAGGGGTTGTGGCGAGGTTGAGGAGAGCTGGGGCTGTAATATTGGGTAAGGCAAGCTTGACTGAGTGGGCTCACTTCCGGTACCCAGGACCACCCGGTGGATGGTGTGCTAGGAGTGGTCAAGGAAAGGTCAGCTAAATTTTACTAATCACTATAAGTAATTCAAAGGACTATATGAACTTTAGCCAAAATTCAGGTCATTTCATATGATTGACTACCGTTTGCTAACTTGCCGGTGGATCTTGGTGACTCAGAACCCGTATAATATATCGGCATATCCGTGCGGATCAAGTAGTGGATCGGCAATATCAGTGGCAGCAAACATGGCAGCGTTGTCACTAGGGACCGAGACCGATGGCTCCATCTTATGCCCCTCCAGTGCAAACTCTGTGGTTGGAATCAAGCCCACTCTTGGTCTCACCAGCCGGGGAGGGGTCATTCCAATCACACCAAGACAAGACACTGTGGGGTAAGTCTCTTCCTCATCTGAACACCGACAAATTTTTTTTTTTTTTTTGGGCCATTAACACCCGCAATTTAATGTTGGAGTTACATGAACTGGGTTTATTACAGGATTGCCTTCATGAGTCTTCCGCAATCAACTGTAAAAATTACAAGAACTGCGTTGAAGCATGAGAATACTTGAAACATTTCGTCATAAAAATTACACACTAAGGGAACATTGCCCTCCCTTAGTGTGTGATATATTAATGCCCGCTGCGATTCAGGAAACTTGGTATAATAGACTAACCTAAGGGTGAGTACTGAAAATTTAGTGTAGTTTGAAGTCAGTCGGAGAGAATCTGACGTTATCAATTCCAATATAAATCTGATTAAAAGCACCATAGTATCAAGTGAAGCACCAGACAAGTACTTCATGTACATGCTCTTTCAACCATAGAAGGCTGCACTACAATTTGTGACATCCTATGTTCTCTTCTCTTTTGCCATTGTTTATCATGTCTTCTGATCATAATTTGGATTTTTTATATCCTGCATTCGACCATGTACAATAAATTTCTAAAAGATATAACCGAATGTGTTTGGTAAATAACGATTTTACGGATCCAGCATCTTAACTGATGATGTGAAAGATATAAATTACGAAAATTGATGGAAATTGATACATGAACATCTGGGCTTCCATGCAGGCCTATGTGCAGGAGCGTTGCAGATGCAGTGACTGTCCTTGACGTAATCGTAGGATTTGATCCTCATGATGCTGAAGCTACAAGAAAAGCTTCCAAGTACATACCACGAGGTGGATATAAGCAGTTTCTCAGAGCTGATGGACTCGAGGGAAAGAGACTGGGAATCGTGAGGGACGTTTTCTTTTCTTTTCCCAAGACATCCATTGAATTTAAAGTTTTCGAGAACCATTTCAAAATATTAAGGTAACTATCACTGGCATATATTTCGTATCAAGTTGAAGCTTAAATACAAATCTTAACAAAGAATTCAAAGAGTTAAAATAGTAGGCGAACAAATGTATCTATATCAGAAATAAAAAATATTGATCCATTGTATGAATGCTTTTACAATGATACGATAGTGAATTGCCATTGCTGATGAGTAACGGGACTTTTTAATCACTTGGTCTAAAAGTTCCTAATTACTATTGATTAAGTATTCAAGAATCAATGTGGGACAGTTGCTTAGGATATATCATTCGCATGGATTAGGTTAGACCTACTAAACTTTTTAGTAGATGCTGTATTGTGATCAGTCTCTAACTAAGTCACAATCCATAGAAGACTGCTTTGATTATAGGAAAACAGACTTTTGTACAACCCTTTTTTCGGTAGAATAGAGAGATAGAAGCAGTAGGAGTTCTCCGTATATCCCATACAAACATACAAGTCATCATGCAAATAACTAAAACTTCAGCAGGGGGAACGAAAGCTAAGATTTCTTCTGCTTCAGAAAGTTAAGCCATATTTGCCATGAAGTCAGCAACTTGATTCCCTTGTATACTCAAATCTTCCTTCCATCGAGCAGCAAGATTATTTACCCTACATGCAAAAAGCACATTGGCAAATTTGCACTTGCATGACTGTGAGGAAGAAATTAAGTCACTGCCATTTGCTGAATCCATGTTAATCTCGACATTTTTAATTCTCATTTTTAGACAAGTTTCAAATCCCAAAATAATGCCCGAAGTTCTGCAGTAAGGATGTCTGCTTTTCCTATTTTTACCACAGTGCCCATTGTCAGATCTCCCTTTTCATCTCGCAGAACTCCGATGATGGTTGCAGCTCCGAGGAAAGTTTTTGCAGAACCAAAAGTTTTAATTTGATCTGCCCTTCACACGGTGGCTGCCTTTCCACCTTTTGTTTGACCTTTGTGGTCGGACATCTAATTTTTTTTTAGGGTCAAAACAAGAAGTCTCAAATAGATGAAAACATGGGTGTGCAAGTGTTGCATAGTGAAACACGAGTATACAAGAGGAAAAGAGGTGATGCGTAAGGTGTAATTAGTCATGGTCAGGAATTATTAAGCACTTATTGAATACCATATGCATTTATCTTTCGACAAGTAAATACATGGTAAGCCAAACAAAATCCACATGTTCTGTTGGTTCTTTGTTTTATCATTTTGACAACTTACATATTACATTTTAGGTGTACCTAATGACTGTTTAACTGTCCATGTTGCTGGTTATAGCTTTTTAAATTTCACTTGACATTCAAAATGAAATACTATTGATTACTGTAAGAACTGGAAAAACGAAGTCCAAATTAGTTGCCTCTCCGCAATTGATGAATCGTAATTGTTCATTTGCCTGTAAATGTTACGACCGATAACCTAGTATTACATATTCACCAAGCTAAATATCTTGGCAGAGTGCAAACAATCAATAAAAATAAAAGAGAAAGTTAATTAGAGATAGCACGACTGGTTTTTGTTAAGTTTAGTACCGCAATCAACTGATTTAAAAATTTAAACCTATAAATCAAACGGGCTGTATCCTTTCTTTCCCTCAAATAAAAGCGATTCCTTATCCAGGGACAAAGGAGCAATATTGATGGACTATTTGGAAATAGATAACATTACCGAAATTTATACTTCTGAGAGTGAAGATAAAGCTATGATTGCAGAATTCAAGGTAGCACTCAATGCTTACCTCAAAGATCTAGTGACCTCCCCAGTTCGGTCCTTGGCAGAAGTGATAGCCTTTAACAATAAACACAAGGACTTGGTAAGTTTATATCTAATATTCTTTTGTTAGCATATATCTTATCTTTTATTCATCATTTAAGTGCAAATATCTCTTGTATGTTGTCTCCATCCATCATTAACTTGTTCTTAGCAGCATACCATTATACTATGTAAAGATAAACTAATTTTAGTATACTAGGAACTTTTGTAAATGAAACATGTTGAAAATTGTTTGGGTCAAGTTCTATGGTTTTCAGCTCGCACAAAGGAATAATTGCCATTCTCATTTCAGTTTAACCAATGGTTTTCTTCACAATTGATATTAATGCAGGAGAAGATTGACCAGTATGGTCAGGAATTATTTTTGCAATCCCAAGAGACTAAAGGGATCGACAATTCCGTAAAACTAGCAGTGAAAAAATTACAAAGACTCACAAAAGTTGGATTTGAAAAGCTGATGTTGAAGAACAAGTTAGATGCATTGGTAACACCTGGTTCAGACGTCTCAACCATTCTTGCAATCGGCGGATTCCCAGGAATAAGCGTCCCTGCTGGATATGACAGTGATGGAGTCCCATTTGGTATATGCTTTGGAGGCTTAAAGGGTTCAGAGCCAAAGCTTATAGAAATTGCATACGGCTTTGAGCAAGCAACTAAAGTTAGGAAACCGCCTTCTATCTTGATTAGTTAGACCATGAGGCACTGAGGTGTTCCCTCAAGCCAGAGGTCATATTTAGTGTTCCAATACTGCATGTAGGTGCTAGTTTGTAAACTATGCCTCTCTAGCAAAAATAACAGAAAATCTTGCCGAGTTATTTTCTTTTTGGGGAGACATGCGTAATCTTCAAATGATTAGTCTGGTGAGTCCGTAGATGTTCACTTAGGTTGATCAAATCCACGGAGAAATAGACTAGGAAACTAGCCAACAAGGAGGCAATTGATTTCTGCAGCTAAAATCGGTCCAGTCACGAAAGACCCATTCCAACTAAAATGCGATTCCTTCATGAACTCATTTTGCTGGTTTAAGTGCAGAAACTGTTTTCATCCTTAAAAGCTTAGAACCAGACCATCATCTTAGATCTCAATAAAATATCCTTTAATAAGATCGGAAATTGATGTTTTCTTCTTTCGATTGATAAAATGCTTTCAAATTTAGGTTTACTGTATGAGGCCTAACTACGTAGATCTAACGTTACCATTTGACAAGCGTCTCAATAGGTTATTTTCACCTATAATTCCATTTATATATCCTAGTCTTGAGCAAGCAGTTAACGGTCATTAGAACTGCCACATACTGCTAATGGGAGAATTTTCACTGAGCATAACTCACCAACTGAGGTGGCATTTTCTCACACCTCTACATCTTCCATTACAACTTCCTACACAGCAAAATGTTACTCCTTTCTAAAGTTCCTAACACCTAGCTGGATGACACTTTCCCATAATAACATAGTGCTGGTGCTTTATAACGCATTACCATTAAATTTTGAAATAATATATCAAAGGACATGTTATTGCTCCCAGACTATCATTCCAAGATGTTGCCGTAGCTGATGCCACCTCATTTAGATCATAAATTTGGAAGAACCTCCTCTCTTTCTCTCTCTCTCTCTCTTCTTCTACGTTTCTTTCTTTCTTTTCTTTTTTTTTTTCTTTTTTTTTTTGTTGTTTTAATGAGCTATATCTAAGAAGCTGAGTAATCTAGTAGGCGACCTACCAATCAAATTTGTATGATCAAAGGTTAATTCCAATAGAAGGGGAATCACAATTAATTGGCGTAAATATAATGTAAGGATCTAATTTGCATATATCCACCTAATAGCGTGTTGACTTGGGGAATATCTATACAATCCCCCTTATTTCCTTCAACTATGATAGCTTGCACCTGCAATTCTCTAAAGCATTCCTATTTCTCAAAATAATGGATAGCATTCCTCTCTCAGCAGCAAAGAATAGCTAGTCCTTATTGCAAATAGTTCCCCCCAATTCCATAAATATTGGATCTTTTTTCCTAAAACTAGGAAATTTTAGGTTAAGTTTATGTTATGTGTATTTTTCAAGCCAATGAACTAAATTTGATAGTTAGGTCGATGCAGAGAAAATGATTGCATTTCTAATTCCCCCGAAGTAGCAACAGAATACTAATCTCACCATCACAACCTTATCAACACGTTGCATCACTATGACCACCGCAACTAGCCAACCACCACAACTTACCACTATTACTCATTGCTCCCATCATTATCACAAGACTATTACTACCACTATGAAGTTGCCACCATCATCCCCATATATACTATTACTGTATTCTAAACTACATCTCTCACAAATTACTCTAACGAGAAATCTCTTGTTATGCAATGAGAGAGGAGATGTATAAGCTCAAACTTTCCAAATAAGTACATATACCTTTAATATTTCAAAAAAACGATTTTATTTCTTATTAGAATGATTAAAATCTTATAAATATATTCCACTTAATTTCTTGAATCCCAAACTTAAAATTGAAACCAAACTTTAAACCTTAATTCGATGAAATTATAGCAAAATGAGTAAACTTCGTCCATGATTTAGATTAGGGTTTTCTTAAATTAAAAACCTAACATTGATCTTTCTTGTCTTAGAACCCTAGAATAGTATTTATGACATGAACTTATGTAACAAAAATAAATTTGTTTGCTATAAATTGATAGAATAACCCTTTTAAGTTAAATGAGAATGGATAGTGCAAAAGTAAAGTTAAATTTAAGCTATTTCGACCTAAAACAGCAAATGACTTGCATGATGTGTTTGACCACTTTAGGCCCATTTTGACCACTTTGCAACACCAACTATTGGTTTCACCACTTCTTTATTTCGACTGACTATCTTCTTTTTTTTTTTTTTTTTGTATTTGATGATTTCCCCTTATTTTGCCTATAATTTGCTTCAAGGACCTTTTTAACTTGTGTTTTAGTTTCAAATTAATTAGATTCCTCATTAAACATTATATTTGATCTAAAACCAACTTAAAATAGACTTGAATACAATTTACCAAAATTATTTACTATTGTTAAGCTATAGGATTCGGAGGAAGAACAAGAGGGAAGCTACTGAACTATGGACAAACAAGTATAGGTGACTACTATTTTGCTTGTTTATTGGAAGTTTACGTTAGGATTAGCTGTTAAATCGACTGAAAATTTGGCTTCTAGATTAATCAAATTGTGCTATTTGTGATTGCATTGAGTATACTATCTAGAAAGGAGGGTCATGAATGAGGTGTTCTTCGTTTATCATAGGTTAGACATTTGAAATGAGTTGATTGGTAGTTTAGGCACTGAGGTAACCACGTATAGATACGTGGGCCATCAAATTGGCAAAAGTATGGTTGATATGGATGTTTAAGAATTAAAAATGAACCTATTTAGTGTATTGCCATAGTGGCGTAGGATAACATAGTGGAAGTCATGCTATATGGATTAGGCTACTTGTATCACTGGTAGTCGATACAAGTAGTGAACACAATCTAAGATCATCGGTTTTGGTAAGTAGAGTCTTGGGATGTTCGTTAGCCCTCAAGCTTTAAGACTTTTTTTTTTGGTAGAATGGTTATTAACTATGCATTTTAATTAAGATATTCTAAGTGGAAAAGGAAAATAATAAAATAAAAAAAGATTTTAAGTAATTAAGCAAGAAGTATAGTTTGAGTAATCAAGAAAACCAAATTTTAGAAACGGGGGTTAAGTGAGGTAAGTAACTATTTACTAAATTGACTTAATGTTTATTTAAGCATCTAATAAAATATTGAGAATTTCAAAATCTCAAATAACAGAAGTTAAGGGAGGGAAGCTAATTATTAAATTATTAACTTGACCCTAACTATTACATTAACTTATAAGGGTAAATTAGTAATTTACAATTCCAAGGAACTATGTAAGTAGGTTAATGAATTAATCAACCAATTACACTCGTTTCAAATTTTAGAAGTCTCTAAAATTGGGAAAATACCCTCCCTTTCCCTTCTATAAGTGGCATGAGCTAAAGATCATGTAGGAGATGCAATTTTTCTTTAATTAAATCAACTGTCTATGTTTAAGGAAGATTCAAGCCTTGTAGAGGTTCTTAATAAAAGTGATCTATTCAACTCAATAAGTATTTCATTCCTTAGTTCAATCAACTTTTGGATCTAAAAACTAGTAACTTGCAGATTATTAGTATAAGGAAAAAAAAGGAGAAAATTAAAATGGATTCAGCTTAACTGAAATCTACATGTAGAGGTTCATGAGTTTCAAAAACCTTGGTAAAGTAGTAGATATGCAATTGCATACTTGATTTGAGCTTACATGTATTTTTAAGCTTTAATTGGAGGTAAGTGTTCTTAATCTATAGTTTAATTTAAGGGACCTAATTAATTATGTGTAGGAGTTATAATTGAATGGGAAATTGATTGAAGTTAGATGTAAGTGTTCTTAATCTATAGTTTAATTTAAGGGACCTAATTAATTATGTGTAGGAGTTATAATTGAATGGGAAATTGATTGAAGTTAGATGATTATGTATAGGTAGGTAAGGTAGCAAACAAGCAAAGTTGAGTTGAACTTCTAAAGGCTCAGGCTGAGGCTCAGCTCGTTTAACAATTATTAAAGCTTGAGTCGAGCTTTTTATCTAACATAAAATTAAGGCTCAAGTATGGCTTATTTAGATAAACGTGTTTTTTCTTAAGCTGAAGCTTAGTCCGTTTACTAATTGAGCTTTAACTAAACTGAGCCTAAAGTAAGCCGATTTAAGCCTATTAACGAGTCTAAGTATAAAAAAATTAAGAAATATATAAATAAATAGTTTAATAAACAATTAACAAGGATTATATTATTATTACATATTATCTTAAAATATATTATATATTTATATATATTAGTTTTTAGATTTTAATAATATATAATAGTTATAATATATATAGAATCCATAAACCTACTCACTAGCCTAAGTGAGCAAGCTGGAGCTCGGATCTTTAATTGCTCGAACTCTGGTGAAAGCTTGTTTATAGCTTATAAGTAAATGATAATTATGCCACATGTATATAGAGATTCAAAATTTAATTGATTTTAATGTGTTAGTTTAGTAAATCTATATTATTGTTGTAATAGAATGTTAATTGAACTTGAAATTGATGTTAGTTTGGTTTTAAGAAGCATCTAGCTATGGGTGTCTTAGCGGTTTGGGGAGTGTAATCTATTGATTTCAAATTAACTCAATTGTTAGTTACTTTGATGAATTTTTAAATTATGACAACGATATGATGTTGGTAAGTAATTTTAATTTAGAATTGATTGAATCAAGAATTAAGTCCAAGGTGTTTATTAAATTGATTTAGGGAATTGAGAGTTTATGAAGTTGATCATGATGCTAGTTGCCGTAATTAAAGATTTAGTTTGTGCTATTAGTGTCTTGGATGTACGATTGTGACATAATAGTTTACATGGAGATTTAATTAGTTTAATTATGATTTGATGATGAGCATGATTTATATTGAATTATGATGAATTAGGTTGGATTTGATGATTTTAAAATTGTTTTTAGTGTTACATTCAAATGTATAATGATTTGGTTAGTTTAGGAAGTTATAGTAAATTTTTACAACTTTTTTTTTTGGGGAAAAGTTGAATACATTTAATTACAATTAATTATGGTTACACGTGTTCTTTACAATCATATTAAGTTCTTAATAGATTTAAATTGTTCTTATGGGGAAATTACCTCAATTTACAGTAGAGTCTGGGAGATAATTTAGGAAACCAAGATAAGGATGGATCTTGGTAAAAGAGGAAAGTGCATCTTCAAATGTATATGAATCTTCAGAAATTTGTGGGTACAATTTAAGTAGTTGACTTTCCATTCTAGTGCTAAGCCTTACTACTTTATAGGGCTTCAATCTCTACCTGAGCTCCTTAGTTGAGTACCTGACCTATTTAAGGCATAGTTCAGTTTGGTACGGTTCTCTCTCTCCCTTTACCCTCTTATAGAACCAAACCTAGTATAACTTTTTATTTTTAAAATCGAACTTAACTATATGATTTGGTTTATAAATTTTTCAAACTTAATTAAAACTAGTTTGATCCATGGTTTGAATCGTTTATATTAAATTTTTATTAAACATTTTTATCTCAATAATATATTTTCATTTTTATTAAATTTTTATATATTTCTAATAAATTTCTCGTACATTTATTATGAGTAATAATACATAACAAAAAGTTGTATAAGATTTTAACAAATCTAACTTAATTGATTGAGGATAAGAGATTCTATTCTAATAAACAACAATGAGGAGAGAGAAGTAGAGTTGCTCGTTCAAAAGTCATCTAAAGAAGTCAAAGGAAACATACCAAAGATTGGAAAAAAGTTGGAGGATATGCAAAGAGTATAAATGTTAAATTCTTGATTTGAAAACATATAAGAAAAGAAAAATTTTTAGATATGAAATTTCAAAAGGAACTCACTCTTAGTTGACCTAGAAATAAGATAAAGAAGAATAAGATATAAAAAATTTAATAAAATCCATGGAGATTGAGGAATAAAATAAAAAAAGCATAAAATAATTGTGTGATTTTTTATTATTTAACTAACTTGTTTGATTTGATTCAAAATGATTCAGTTTGACTTGCCTTTTTGAATTGAACTACAAACTGTTTATATCTAATCGAACTAAACAATAAATCAAATTGTTTAAAAACAAATAAATTTTTTTATTCAATTCAGAGTTTGATTTAAGGTTTGCAGTTTTTTTTTCCTAATCTTACTCTTAATGATTTTATACATTATTATGTTTTTTTTCTTAACTATTATAGACAATTTAACTCGTTATCTAAATATAGATTATGTATTATTCTCGCATAAATAATTTAACTTGTAGGTTCAAATATTATAACCATACGTGAGAAAAAAAAGTTTTTCCATGCAAAAATGAAGCAAGGAGTAGTTGCATAACATATCTAAATTTTATATTTTTCTAAGGTCTCATCCATATTTTTTATGGAGCCGATCCAATTTTCTATCTCGCTTTTTAGTTTATATCTATTAAATTTTGATAATTAAAATAATTGTATTTTTAATGATTCAGATCCAATAAATATAAAGTTAAAAATAAGATAGAAGACTCGACTAATATTATAAAATATATAGACAAAACCGGAAAAGATTCCATTTCGTCTAGCATAAACTCTTAAAATGTCTAATATGTATATATATATATATGTATATATATATCTTTGTCTGATATTCTAATGTTAAAATAGATATAACCCTTGCATGTGTGAATAAAATTTTTAATAGTTATGAAAAATAAAGAAAAACGTTTGAAAAGTAACATTATTATTCATTTGTTTCATCCCTATTTAATACTATAATTTTGGCGCATGTCCCGAGGACTATCGCTGTGGGCCACAAAGAAGTTCGGCACGGGATTAAAGTGAAATTAAAGTATATGAAGCACAAACTGCTCAATCGTAGAGAAGGCGTACGAGCTTGATGCGGGGAAAAGGATAAAGAAAGGGGGAGAGACAAAAAAGAGTAGACGCGTGCATTTTAAAAAACTTTCCTTTTAAACGACCTCTCTTTACTTAAGTTATTGAAGAGAGTTTTCTAACAGTTTCTAAATTTTTTTTTTCTTTTTTTGGCATCCTGCACTATATTTTTTGGATTTTAAACAAACCAATGCACACCTTTATTTAAAAATATCACAATTAAAAAAAAAAAAGAGATTTGCGGTCCATTACGGAGGACCGCATCTCCAACAAGCATCCTTTCCCAACACTAATGGAGCTCCCTCAAGTCTAACAAATCATGCCAAGCACCGAAATTAGCTATGTCCTTAGAACACAAACTAATAGTAAATTGTGATTAAAGAATTTTATTTACAATAACGTAGTACCAATAAAGAGATTTTGATTTATGCTTAGTATTTGATTTTTATAATTATAAGTTATAAGGTTACGTATTAGGTAATTCAAAGATTACATTATAAATTGGTTTTATGAATAAAATTAGTTACCACAACCATCTAAAAAATTTCTTGTTTGCATAAATATTGGTTTCATCTATCTCTTAAAATAGTGGGAAAAAGCGTCATCACAATATTCTTAATTTTATAAATTATGCTTTAATTTGGAAACTAAACCAAATCAAATTGATATTTATGTTTTAGAAAACCTTTAAACCAAACCGGCCTGATTTATCAAAATAAAAAAGGAATAAATAATTAAACCACTTTTATGTTTTGATTTGGCGTAAAAGGGGACGCATCAAATCAAACGGAATGCCCAGAAAAAAGATTGGGTTCGGGTTGATCATCAGGGTTAAAGTAAAAATAACATGAATGTGTTTGAGAATAAGTAGGGAAGTTTAGGAATAATAATTCACTAAAGCGCCTCGTGAAGATTATTATTACTATGTGCATGTCGAGAAAGGTACGTTCTGAATTACTCCTTTAATATATTGCTAAGTTAGCATCGTAGAATCAAGGGAGGTTTTAATAAGACTTCCATACCATTGAATTGATAATCTTTAAGTCATGACAAATAAAATCCTAATATGTGACGGTTTCATAATCGCCCTAATAACACTTCTAGATCCTGGTATGATCAAAAGGAATTGTATTGATAAATAACAAAATTATTGCACTAAGATGTATATACTGTTTATCGTTAGGAGAGTGCGAAAGTAGAACCACTGTTAAAAGAAAACTTAATTGTGATAGAGCTTGTAATCAATCTGGGAAGAAAGGAGGAACCGGAGTTGTTTGTCGAGATGACCATGGTAGAGTTCCAGGTGGATCGTATAAGCGCATGGCTGACATCTCTCCACTAGAAGCAGAATTGTGGGCTATCAAATGCGGACTAGATTAGGGGAGGAGGACGAGAAGTCGAAGGATCATTATTGAAGTAGACTCACAGCTGGCTCTTGACCGGATTTGTAACATAAATGTGGATCTAAACTTATGTCATCCATCACTTACCCAATACATTAATTTCATTTCCTTCTTTAATAACGTTAAATTTTACAGAATCGCCGGTGAGAATAACTAAGTAGCAGATACGTTCGCAATGAAAAGATTAAGATGTTCATTTTAAGGATTTTGTTCCATGTTTTTGTTTATTATTTTAAAAGACTTTTTGTCATGGTAGATTAAATCTAGATTGGCAGGATGAGGGGTCTAGTTCCCAAAAAGTGTGAACTGAGCTGATGGCTAGTATGTTGCCATTTGTATGATGATAAGGAAAAGTTCTTCTTATAGGAAAAAAGAAAAAAGGAAAATATTATCACTTATTGCAAATACGTTTATAATTTAATAATATAGATATCGATCTTTTATAAATGGACTAG
Organism: Lumnitzera racemosa; assembly: GCA_024138005.1. Taxonomy (NCBI): domain Eukaryota; kingdom Viridiplantae; phylum Streptophyta; class Magnoliopsida; order Myrtales; family Combretaceae; genus Lumnitzera; species Lumnitzera racemosa. The sequence continues at coordinate 26,477,471 of JAMXBC010000011.1, forward strand.
ATTTGAATTCTCTTTATTATTGTAATAATTAAAATAAAATAAAAAAATATTTATTAATGGAGTAAAAAGATTTTACTTTTTTTTTAGTATGACAATGTAATTGGTATTGAAAAAAAAGAAAAGAAAATCCTTTTCAATTCTATTTACTACTTTTTACAAAAATGCTGTATTAGTTAAAGAAAGAGTAGCACTAGTCATCCATCGAAAACTTTTTTATTTGTTATTCCATTTATAAAAGGAAGCAACCGGTGCTATGCCATTCCTTCCTAGAGGCCTCTTTTAATCATAGAGGGAATCTATCAGACAAGATGCTCAAAGCATCATCCCTAGCTTTCTTCCTAATATCCATAGTGCCAATTCTTGGTACTACAACCACCACCCCAACACATGAAACTTGGGCCAAGATCCACAACACAGAAGAGAACACCATAACAACCCTTAGCTTCTACTTCCACGACACAGTAAGTGGAAAAAATGCAACAGCTTTCCCAGTAGCCAAAGCCAACGCCACCGACGAATCTCCGACGGCTTTTGGGTTGATGGTCATAGCAGATGACCCCTTGACGGAGAAACCAGACCGGAACTCGAAGCTGGTCGGTCGGGCTCAAGGAATATATGCGTCGGCTTCCAACCAGGAGATTGGTTTACTCATGGCATTCACCTTTGAGTTCACGGATGGCATTTACAGTGGCAGTTCTTTTAGCATCTTGGGAAGAAACCCGACCAGCCATGCGGCTCGTGAAATGCCGGTGGTCGGTGGCACTGGCCTTTTCAGGTGGGCAAGTGGTTTCGCCGTCGCGCATACTTATAAGATTGATGGTGCTAGCGCCATTGTTGGTTATAATGTTACCCTCCTCGTTCCCAACGCGATGAAAAATATTACCTAAACTTTAGTTGGTTCAAAGTATCCGGTCGCTATGTGTCGCCTAAATTCGGTTCGCAACAAAAATTAGGCTATTACTATGGAAAGAATATATATGTTGGGGTCTAGAGGTGAATCCGAGAATGATGTTATGGTTAATGTTTGTGATTGGTAACTTTAGACAGTCCTATTGAGAAACTTTTGATTATGATGCTCTTGAGTAGTATTCTTTTTGACCCGCTTTATGTTGTTTCAATTCGTGGTTCAATTTGGTACACAATTGAACAAGACACAACTTAATTATAAATTAATTTATATTGATAAAATCGGACAATATTGATAAATAATTCGATTTGTTTGAACTCGTTTATAAATTGATTTAAATGCTATTTTAAAATTTATGCACGTTATGTGAATTGATAAGTAATGTATAAATATTAATAAAATTTTAATATATGAATATATAATTACTATATGATGTGTTAATACACTCCTTCATTTTTAGGTATGTAAATATAATTAATGTTTATACGCTTTTCATCGATTTACATGACATATTAATATTATTGAATCTTTTTTCCAAAATTTATAGACAATGATAGAGAATCACCAACTTTTTCTTTTCCTTTTTAACTTTTTTTCCCCCAAAAGAGTAACTAATTGACTGGAAACCATTGAATAGAGTTTGAATGAGAATGGTAGCATCAATCTCTAGTAACCAAAGTTAAAGGAGATAAATGGGCTAAAAATCTAATATATAGGAAACATTTTAGCGATCCAATCAGCAAACCTGTCTTTAACAAGATTGAAATCAAAACCTAAGAATCTCGAGCCAAGGTTAAGATATATATTTAAAATAGAATATTATATAGTTATCCCAATGTTTAATTCATTTTCTTTCTATTTTTCTTTATTATTCTTTCAAAAATAGAAAAAAATATTCATTTAGTATTTTGTGGTGTTAATTTTCCAAATTCTTGAATATACTTGTTATTTCATTGATGTTATAAAAGAATAGTTATAATTTTGTGATTAGACTTACATAAGTAATAACTTCACCACTATATAATATAAGACTATGGTTATGATTATATCTTTACATAGTGTTTGATTGCTAAATCTTTAACATTTTTAAGTATAATCTCATGAATATAATTATAATAATACAAATACAGTAATATAGTTATGATTACATGATTATGCTTGAAATAATTTTAGTTGTATAATTATATTATTATTATATCATAATTATGATTGTTTTCCTAACCTAAAGCTTATGTTTTATTCAAATCTTTTTGCACTCTAACCTATGGCAGCTAAATCTATGAATAATAATATTCCTTTTCCCTTGCCCTCATAACTTAAATATTTATAGGGAATGTTACAAAATGGTAGGGTATAATCGGAACTGTGCAAGTAGGATAAGTTATGTGGGCTAGCTCTGATGATAATGCTAGTGGCCTTGATGTAACAATCTACATATTGAAAGTTTTATATCAAAATCATTTCATATTTTTCAAAGTTTTAAATAAAAATGAATAATTCTCATAACAAATTAAAATATGCTTGATTTTTACTAAAATTGAATAATAAAGTTCGATGCTTTCCAAATATCTAATTCGTAAGTTGGCCTGCATAACCTACAACCTATAGTAGAGTAAGTTGGGTTGGAAATTACAACCTACATTTGCAAGTAAGCAAACTTGCTCAACCCGTAGGCTAATACAGCATAGGTTAAGTTGTCTCACTTGGCCTGTTTGTACAGCTCTAACTATAATGCCTTCCATACCATAACTTGTAAGATATAGGTTTCTAGATTTTTTAATTAAAACCTTCCTTATAATTAAAACTTCCTTAGATTTTGTATTGTATAGAAGGTATAGTAAATATTCCCCTTTTCTTTATCAATTTCACGTTTATGTGATATATAAAAGGTAATTTATTTATGATATTGCAAGTTCTTCATATACGAAATCTATAGAAGATGTAGCAAAATTTTGAACTAGAGCCCATCTTATAATACCTTTGAGCCACTTTAAAACTTATATGCTATAAAACCTATAAGGCATAAGATACCTTGTGGAATGTATATATTTTACTTTTTTATTTTCCTTATAAATTTCACGTTTATGTAATATTAAAAAATAATCTACACATCGTTGATTATGATTGAATCAATTGGGAATGAGTGAGCTAGAGCTAGGAAGGATTGGGCTTAGATTTCACCTCTTACTTCCTGATTCTTACAAAAAAACCCCTTGTGGGTATATCCATGAAGGCTCTCAAATGCTTAAGTTAGTAAAGAAGATTAAGGGAAGGAGGAGGCAAGCATTAAGGACCTAAAGGGTAATGCTCATCCGATGTATGTGTAGGATGCTAAGAGTTGAGATTGCATATGAAAAATGAGTCGATAGAGTAGATAAGATCCCCTTACCTCATGGTGTTTGGTACCTTTATGGGGATTACTTGGACATGTAGCAATTTGTGTTTGCTTATACTGGTTGCCAAAATACAACATGTACCATAGTGGAGACTAGGTAGCTCTAAAGGCGGTCAGCCATGATCAACTTGATAACCAAGTTTATAGCTTAGAGGTTTAACATTCGTAGGGGGCATCGATATGTTGGCCGTACCACAAGTGCTAGATCGCCATTAATGGATTGTAGTGGAAAGCTAGCGCTAAAGACAAATGAGGAGTTAGGATGTCCTACCGCCTACCGGGAGGGTTGGAGGGGGTTGGGTTGTGGAGGTTGTAGGTGCTCAGTCGAGGATGAGCTGAGACCTAAGTTAATGTTAGGTGGTTGATACATGCGGGCTTGGTGGTCGAACTGGCTTACTCGAATGAGATGTTATGGGGCTTATTGAGTAGGTTGTAGTACAAAGAACGGGGTTGCTATTTGCCCGCATGTTCCCTTAGTGGGCTTCTTTGTATGCTAAGCCTTGGGCTGGGCGAGAATTGTGTATCAACATTTAACCTCCACTCTCCTCTGCATTTAGGACGCAAAGAGAGTAATTTGTCTAAGGCGATTAGGCCAAGGAGAGACTACCTTTCCTATGAGTGAAGGGGCTTGTAGTGTTGTTTGGTGACATGATGTTTGACATCTCTAGTTAGGTTTGTCTTCCTATACATTGGTATTTGACATGATTGATGCGAGTGTTAGACTGTTCGAAGTGTAATGATGATATTTTTGGGGAAGTGTAATGCGCATTAATGATCCCTTATGGGTGACTGCACGCGTGGGATGTTATGTTGTCAGGCTACGTTAGTGATTTGTATGCATAGATTAATGGGGCAATTTAGGTCATAGAGTGAGACATGTGGATGGCTGAAGCTTAGTGTACATCATTCCATAGGTTTATGCTCTAAGAACAAGAGAAATCGTTTGCTTCTCTCCCTAGTATTAAATTTCTAGAAGGGTTTAATTTCATCATCAAATATAAGCAAGGCAAGAATAATGTAGTTATCGATGCTTTATCAAGAAGACATGCTCTTTGTACTGAGTTGTAGACCAGACTGCTAGGCTTTGCAAGCATTAAGGAATAATATTAATATGATTCTCTTTTTAGTCCACTATATAGTCAACGTAGGAAAGGAGGAATGGTGGATGAATACCATGTGGAAGATGATTATTTGTTTAGAAGTGGCAAATTATGTGTGCCAACTTAATCATTAAGGGAACTGTTGGTGAGAGAAGTACATAGTAGAGGAGACTCTAGTAACTTTAGAGAAAGGACATATGAGCTACTAAATGATAGGTTCTTTTATCCTAAAATGAAGCAAGATGTGCATTGTATGATAGATAGATGTGCTACCTGCAAGAAAACCAAGAGTTGAGTTGAATAAGGGAAGACAATGCCTCTACCTGTTTTAACCAAACCATAGGCTAACCTGAGTATAGATTTTGTATGCAAATTGCCTCGAACTACTTGAGGTAAAGACTTTATGATAGTTGTCCTAGATAGGTTCAGTAAGATGGCAAGCTTTGTACCTTTTACCAAAACTAATGACACTACAACTATTTTTTTTTTTTATTTCTATAGGAAATAGTTTGCTTGTATGGAGAACCAAGGAGTGTGGTGCTAGATAGAGACCCAAAGTTTTTTAGCCATTTCTAGAGAACTTTTTGGCCTTGACTGGGAACCAAATTATTGTTTAGTACTTCTTGTCACCCCCAAATTGACAGCTAGACAAAGTTTGTCAATCACAACTTGGGATCACTACTTTGAGTTGTAATGGGAAAGAACTTAGCTTACTGTGATGTCTGCCTATCTATGGTAGACTTTGCTTACAACAGAACAACACATGCCATGACTAGGCATGCCTCATTTGAGGTTGTCTATGGTTTCAACTTGGAACTACCCCTTTATCACACCCCGATGTTGTCTACTAACCAAGAATATCAATAAGTAAGAACCAGAGCTTTGTCCATCCAACAGATCTACCAGCGAGTCACCTAATACATTAACCGAGCTACTAGAAAGGTAAAAGAGAAAGGCAAAGGAAGGAAGACCAAGTAATTTCAGCCCGGTGACTAAGTGTAGCTACACTTGGGCAAGGATAGGTTTCTTAACAAGAGGAAGAACAAATTGTCTACTAGAGCTAAAGGACAATTTAAGATGCTTTAGAAGATAAATGACAATGCATACCAGCTAGAACTATCAAAAGACTTAAGAGTGTTTGATGTATTTAATGTTGCTGACCTTAGTTCTTACTGACCTGAGAACTTGGATGAGGACCAGTCAGATTTGATCCTAAATCCCAATCAACTCGATGAGGATGATAAGAATTAGGCCATCTGACCCTTTACCCAAGCCTGAGCTCAAGGATTAGAAAGCATGGCAAGGCGAGTTCTTTCGTTATGCTCTACAGCTAAAGAGTCTGAGCTACTGCGGTTTGTTGACTTGATGCCCTGATTGAGCCAAACCCTCTTATACTTGTTGATAGTCTTTAGTTGTTGACTAGAAGTATGCTTGGATAACATCTTGACTCATCCAACCATCTGCCCAATTGACCTAAACACAAGCTATGCTGAATACATCCAAGCTGAATTCACCTCGAAAGAGTTATCTGTTTAGCTTGGCACTACTTAACTATCAAATTGGCTCAACATCATTACTCAGCAACAGCTATGCTAGACATACATTAAGTCTATTTTGCCAGTTGCTTGACCATTGACCATCTATTACATGTTTGAGTACCTCAAAAAATAGAAACTTCTATACATAATGCCTAGTTTTGCTGATTTTTCCTTTATACTCTTCGAACGTTCCTTATATCATACTTATTTTAGACATTACCTTTTTTAGTTTTTTCTCTTTATAGCAATTGCCCTTATATTTCGGGTATAAATACCCATTATAAATGTAGCTACAAGATAATCATCAGATATCATCAACACTTTCCTTTTGTAGGCATTTTCTTTACTTACTTGATTCATTCTTATCTTAACCTTTAAGCAAGGCTAGTTGGCGAATACCTTCATCAAGTTAACTCGTGTGTCATATCAAGTTTGCCTTAGTGAGTTCTTGGTAGTTCCTTGGTACATCATTTCCTTAGAGCATATCGTGGTTTTTTCTTGTTTACATTGTTGTTCTTGTATATTAGCATCCTTGATGTTTAAGCTTTTTGCAAGCTTAGATCTACCCCTTTACGATCAACATTATCTGTCCTTAGTATAGATTATATCCGGTATAGGAACACTTATATGTTCCAAAAGGATGGGAAGAAGGTTATATTGCCATCATGAGCCCCAAAGAGGTCTAAGAACCGCAATAGAAGATTTTCGGATCGTTGTAGAGGGAATCCTTGGCGATTTCCCTAGCCGAATTTTCTAGGGATATTAAGAACAAAGAGTTTATACTTTTATTGGTTAGAAGACTTCTTGAGTTGAAGGATGTTGAAGCATTACCTGCCGAGGTGTAGAGAATGCTCTAAGAATATGCCTACTTGTTTCTTGTTGAGTTACCGAGAGGTTTACCACTTATTAGAGGTATAAAGCATTGCACCAACCTTCATCCTAGAGCTGCCTTACTTAACCAACCTGCCTAGAGGCTCAATCCCAAGCAGGCAGTGAAATTGAAGAAAAAAGTTGACAAGTTGATTGAGCATAGGTATGTCCGAGAGAGCATGAGCCCTTATGTCATACTAGTTGTCCTAGTGCTAAAGATGGATAACTTATGGAGAATGTGCATTGATAGTCGAGTTATCAATAAGATTACTGTCAAGTACTGATATCTGATCCCATGATTGGATGATATGCTTGACGAGTTGCATGATGTATAAATATTTTTTAAAGTCAATCTGAAGAATGGTTACCACCAAATCTAAATGAGACTGAGAGATGAGTGGAAGACTACTTTCAAAATAAAGGACTGTCTATTCAAGTTGATGGTGATGCCATTTGATCTTACAAATGCATACAGCATCTTTATGCAACTTATGAATCATGTTTTGAGATCCTTGATAAGAAAGTGTGTTGTGGTTTATTTTGATGATATTTTAGTATATAGTATTGACCTCAACTCTCATGTCGAACACTTAAAGTCTATATTTGATATCCTCCGAGCTAAACGATTGTTCAATAATTTGAAGAAATGTATGTTCTATTAAAGCAAGGTAATATTCCTTAGATGTGTTGTCTTTGGAGGAGGAATCAAAGTTGATGATGAAAAGATCTAAGCTATTCTTAAATGGTTGACGCTGACCAACACTATTGAAGTAAGGTTTTTTAGGGTCTAGCTTCGTTTTATTGGAAATTCATTTAGAACTTTAGTTCCTTCTCTATCCCATTGACTGACTTGACTAAGAAGAACTTAGAATTCAAATGGTCTAAGAGAGCTCAGAAGAGTTTTGAGGAGATCAAGTCCAAGTTAACTTTTTCCATAATATTGGTACTACTCGACTTTAGCAAGGTTTTTAAGCTAGAATCTAACGCATCCAGAGTTGGCATTGGAGTTGTTCTTGATGCGATTCAAAGTGTATGTAGTGAGCACGAACCATGAATAGGTATTCAGAGTTCAATGGAAATGAGAAATTAGTAAATGGAGTGGGGATTTAAATGCGAATGTGAATGGATGTCACACACCAAGACATAAACATAATCAGGCGTTGAGCTTGAAATGGGTTTTAATACAACTCATGAAAACTAAACCAAGGCTTAGGGTTGCAAATGAGAGTTAGATGCTACTTACTAACTCACCCAAATGAAGGGGTTCACCATAATCTTGAGAAGAAGATTGATAAGAATAAAAAAGATTAAAGAGTAAAACAACACTCAATAATTCGAAAAATAAGCATAAGCAACTCATAAATATACTAAGTATATTATTTTTTTAAAAGAAGGTTCAATTGTCCTCTGTTAATTACAAATGTTGGTATTTATAGTAAGTTCTAAAACCTTAATGGCAAAAATGTAAATTAAGTATAAGGCCTTAAACCCTAAATTAGGCCTACAACTAAAGTTAAGGAAAATATTTACAAAGTATATAAAATTGTGTACTTAACAGGGAGGTTGACATGTGAGTCATTCAAGCTATCTTGGAATGAGTATGATCTAAATTGGGTAAGGTCAGCAGTTGGATGTCCTTGTTCAGGTAGGAGTTGTTGATGTCCTACAGTGCTTAGCTGAGTTAGCTGTAAGGTCAACACATAGTTTCTAAGATCTACGATTGGCTTACATTAAGTTCATGGTGTCATGCCAAGTTCTAAGCTATCTGGTCTCTCGGCTTCTCGGTAGATGATAAATCTAATGAAAAATTATTTCTTTTCTTCCTTTTGGCCTTCTGGTATCACTTCGGCCTTGAATAGGGTAAGTTGGCCTCGGTAGGGTAAGTCGGCCTCGGCTAGGGATAGGTTAGCCTTTGTTTGGAATAGGTTGACCTCAATTTAGAATGCGTTAACCTTAGCTTACAACAAGTTGGCCTCAGCCTGAAAATAATGATAGGTTAATTCCTATCATCTCTCATGTAGGAGTGCCAACCAGTTGCATATTTTAGTGAAAAGCTCAAAGGTGCCACCCCGAATCACTCTGCATATGATAAGGAGTTCTATGCCCTTATATGAGCACTTTAGAACTGGCTACATTACATACTATTGAAAGAGTTCATTATCTATACAAATCAAGAATCTCTTAAGCATCTCAAAGGACAACAAAAACTCTTAAGATTCCATGTTGACTGAGTTGAGTGCCTAGAAACCTTTTGCCACATCATTAAGTATAAGAAGGGAAGTTCTAACACTATGGTAGATGCCTTTTCTCATCGACATGTTCTTATCACAACATTACAGGGTAAAATACTTAAGTTTGGTACCTTACCTAATTAATATGAATATGATTTGTACTTTGGATCCTTACTGGCCAAGTGCAACATTAGAGGAGTAGTGGATGGGTTCTATCTGAGCCAAGGATTTTTTATGAAGGGAAAGCAAGTCTACATGCCAAGCAATTCTACTAGGGAATTACTTGTTTATGAAGCCTTACTAGGGGCTACGTTAACCGTTTTGGTGTGAAAAGGATTGTTGAATTGTTGAAAGAACATTTTTATTGGCTTGAGATGATGAAAGAAGTACATAAGGTTCTTGAGTACTGCGAAATGAGTAAGCGAGCTGAAGGAAGAAAGGAACCATATGGTGAATACATGCCTCTGCCATACCTGAATGGCCATGGACTGATCTAAGTATGGATTTCATGCTTGACCTACCTAGAACACCTCAAAAACAAGATTCTATTATGGTGGTGGTGAATTAGTCCAATTAAATGAGTCACTTCATCCCTTACCACTAAAATAATGTTGCTTTTTTTGTTACTAACCTCTTTTTGTAGGAGATTGTGTGGTTGCATGGTGTCCCAAGAAGTATTGTATCGAATTGTGATTTGAAGTTCACAAGCTTCTCTTAGCAACACTATGGAAGAAGCTCGACCCTAAGTTTATGTTTAGTACTTCTTGCCATCTGCAAATAAATGACTAAACAGAGGCTGTGAATAGAATAATAAGCAATCTCCTTCAAGCTACCACTGGGAAGAATTTAAATGATTAGGATTTATGCACACTTATTATCAAGTTTACTTACAATAGCTCTATTCATAGCTTGATAGGAAGGTTACCTTTCGAGTTTGCTTACAGACTTAATCTGAACTTACCTTTAGACAAGATTACCGGCTCGACCTCTTAAGGAGAAGGTCAGTTAGGTCTGCGATGCATCGATGAGTTTCGAAAACCACATCAAAAGGTTGATGAGCAATTGGCTAAGATAATAGCCTAACAAAAAGAGCAAGGACGCTAAGGTAGAAGGTAAATTATTTACAACTCAAGAGAAATTGTCTAGATTCACCTTAATAAGGAGCGGTTCCCAAGAAGACAACAAACAAGTTATAACCCAGGTTAGATGGCCCCCTCAAGATCCTGTGATGGAACAATGACAACACCTATGAGCCAGAACTACTCGAAGGGCACCAAATGTCTCTAACTTTTAATGTTGTTGACCTTACGCCCTATGTGTCGGAAGAAGAAAATGATCAAGATTTGAGGGAAAATTTTCAACAACTTCAGGGGGCCAACGGAGTATCAACCTTTAGACCCCTCACCCAAGCTTGCCTCCAAGGCTTATAATCTCTTGCGAGAAGGATCTTATCTTCTCAACTTGCCAAGGGTGAACTCCAATATATGGAAGAGTTGTAGAAGAATTCCCTAAAGCCCTAACTCGAATACACTCTGCTCTGCTTAGACTCTTAACTAGTTGCTGACCTACTGAATGCTAAGGCTAACATATCGAATGTCGAGACCTATCTATTGAGTGTCGAAGCAGACCTGTCAAGTGTCGAGTTAAAGGTCTTTGTATACCAAGCTCACCTTTTCTATCCTACCAACCAGCAACTCTACCCAATCACCTTAGTAGCCTTTAATATAGCACAACAACCTTAACATAAACTGACCTAGTATATGTGAACCCTATCACAGCATGCTACTTGTATTTTAGGGTCTTAGCCAGTTTAAGGAGGGCTTCGCTTACCTTAGTTAATTAGCCTATAGGGAGCACGACTAAGTTCTCAACATCTCTTAGGGTCTTACCCAACTCAAGGAGCACTTCACCTGCTTTGGTTAGTCAGCCCATAGGAGGCAAGACCAAGTTCTCAATGTCTTTCAAGGTCTTAGCCAGCTCAAGAAACGCTTCGCTTGCCTCGGTTAGTTAGCTCATAGGAGGCATGACCATGTTCCCTTTAGGGATTTAGTTAGCTCATGAAGCGCTATTCCGATTCATTTCTTCATTATGGTCTTAGCCAACTTACGTAGTGCTTTGCCCACCTTGGTTTGTCAGCCCATAAGGGGGTATAACTAAGTTCTCAATATCTTTTAGGGTCTTAGTCAGCTTAAGGAGTGCTTCGCCTATCTTGGTTAGTCAGCCTATATGGAGCACGACCATGTTCTCTTTAGGGATTTAGCTAGCTCATGGAGTGCTATCTCAATTCGTATCTTCATTAGGGTCTTAGGTAGCTTATGAAGCGCTTCGCCTGCCTTAGTTAGACAGCCCATAGGAGACACAATCAAGTTCTCAACATCTTTTAAGGTATTAACTAGCCCAAGGAGTGCTTCATCCACCTTCGTTAGTTAACTCATAAGAGGTACGACCAAGTTCTCAACATCTCTTAAGGTCTTAGGCAACTCGAGGAGTGCTTTGCCCGCCTTGGTTAGTTAGCCCATAAGAAGTATGGCAAAGTCTTTCCAATGTTTTAGGGTTTTAGTTAGGTTAAGGATTGCTTTACCCATTCATTTAGGGTTCTTGTCAGCCTATAAGGGTACTACTCTCACCACTACTCTTTTCAAGTTTTTTTTGTCACCAAATCCCTAACGAACTGGCCCTAAGATAGCTAGCTAATTGTAGCGTTTCTTAGGACAAAGTTAGTCTTAAGGAAAAAATGATATTTCTTTTATCTTTGTGGTAAAGTTTTACACAAACTTCATTACACCTAATTTTTGCCCCTCATCGTAGTTTTATTTTTTTTAATAGGGTCCTAATTTAGAATAAAAAAATAAAAAGAAATAATAAAGAATAAATAAAAAATTGAAAAATGACAAAAATAAAACAAAATGAAAAAAAAAGAAGAAAAATCATAAATATTTGAGGAAAGTAGATTTTTAGAAAGTAAAACATTTTACGGTCAATTGATTTAGTTATAACTTGATTCGGTTTTAGCTTGATTAAAATAGCTTTAGAGAGTCACATTGTTTACGTATAATTTAATTGTACTAAATATCAAAGTATAAGCCAATGACCTAACAGATAAGTATTTAACATTTGCATTGAATTAGTTTGAGGTCATAAGTTCGAATCTCAGTAAGCATACTTGTGCCTTTTTATTTTTCTTTCTTTCATTTTGCAAAACTCGGTTGAGCATACTAGATTCAAATCTAAATTTATTTTTATCAAATTGGATTTAAATCGATGCAAAAGATTTAAATCTAATTTGATTTTTATTAAATCAAATTAAAATCAATATAAAAAATTTAAATCTAATTTGATTTTTATCAAATCAAATCTGAGTCGATATAAAAGATTTGATTTTATATGATTTAAAAGATTTATTTTCCGAGCTTTATAAATATGGATTATGCGGCATAAAAGAAAAAAGGACACATCCTCCCTAAAAAAAATTCCCATCCATCATCCTACTTTCTCCTTTGATAGCTTCAACCCAAGGATCATCACTTGTACTACATACATTTCACTTCACTGTCAACTTCACGTAGCAACACACGTCCTCGATCGTCCTTCCTCTCACATGGCTGTGCTTCACAAAACAACCTGAACTGTACACCACTCCAGTACAAACATGCTATCCAGACACGAGTCCTCAACCTTTGTTACTTTCTTAGTCCATGAACACACATTACACTTCCATGAACTGACCATGCCAACATACGCATACGGAGAATCAACTGCACCATGACAACAAATCCACAACTCCACTGATTAGACCAAGTACTTTACGCTACTGGTGCCACTCCATCCTTCGTCTAGCATGTAAGCTACAACAACAGCAATCAACAACAGTCCGTACAGCATCACCACCTATGATGAATATAGCAACAACATGAACACCGTCACTCCACCGATCACTTGATTCATTACCGCTTCACCCCATGCCTATCCCCATGCAATTCACTCTTCAACATTACACCTGCCATTTACTGTTCGCATGCCTATAGCCCCCCATGGACTCACTCTAACCAAGCTCATAGCAGTACACGTACAGCTAAGTGACAACAAAACACTTCATCTTCACTACTACAGCCAACACAAGAACACACATTCACCTACTATCCACTCTTGCACATCACGACATTAGTACGTTAAACAGTTCTTACCAAACTCTTTCCATGCCAAATTGTACTCCACAACAGCTACAAATTCAAGCACGCCATAATCAAAAATCTAAATTCAGGTTTATTTCTTTGTTTTTTTTTTATATATTATAGTACCATTATTTTATAGTTACTAATTTATGTTGATTGTATAATATGTAAATATATATATATTTAACTTAGGAATTTTTAGGATTATGTTTTTTTAGGATCTCTCAGTTAGAAAATTATTATTTTTTAAATAAAAATTAATAAAAGGCCTCTTTTAAAAAAATATATATGGGACTTTTAAAGAGTTATTTTATAAAAAATAAAAGCATTCAAGAATTAGGACCTTTTAGGTTTGATTTGAATAAACTAAATTAGTAACAACATAAACTCAATCAATTTTCAAAAATTAATATAAACCAACACACTAAAGTTTTCAGAAAGAACTATGGTCATTTGATCCTAACTAGCGGGTATGTAGGCACCTTCGGAGTGACGTTAAAATTATAGAAACTTAGTTTCATTTTAATTTTCTTTTATGTTTTCTATTTTTCTTCAAAATATTAAAAAAGGACAATTTTAATAAATAAAAATAATTTCAGAAAATAGATTGTGATATTCGTTAAAGTTTAATAGGTTAGCCCCCAAATTCAGAATTCTCCAATTTTTATCAAATTGAAATCAAAGACCAATGGCTAAATCGTAAATCGTAGTCGATCCACTCAATTGATTACGATTTCTATTTTTTCTCTACTCTGAACTAGTGCTGACTCCAAAAGTTTTTTTAAAGAAACTAGAATTTCCAAATTTCTCTAGTCGAGGATTAATACTGAATGAGTTAGAGTTTAGTATTAATAAAAAAGTGGGAAACCAAATTAAAATAAAGAAAACCAAAAAATTCAAGCTTGACAATCCCACGCATTCTAGTCTTATGTGAAGGAATTTATTGCACCAATCATTATTTTCTGTAAATTTTCATTTTACCCTATGTAATCCTTATATAGTGCTTCTTTTGGAAATTAACCTTTTTATCTCTTTCCATTTTAAGTAGTTTGCCCTAATTTTTCGAGTAAAAATACCCACTGTAGATGTAACCGCAAGGCATCACTAATCATCTCAACATCAATACATTGAATGTTCTCTTTTGTGAACATTGCTTCCTTAGCTTCGTTACTCTTTTCACTCTTATCTTAACCCTTAAGCAAGACTAGGTAGCGAGTAACCTCATCGAACCATCTCATGTGTCATATCGAGTTATGATGTAAGTTCTCAAAAGTTCCATTAGTACATCATATCCTATGGAACTGTTCGTGAGTTTGCTTGATTTTATCCTCACTGTTTTTTGCATAGTCCCATCACTTTATTCAAGCTTTTGGCAAGCTTGGACCTACCCCTGCAACCAGCCTTGTCTGTTCTTGGCCTTAGTTCGCATCATTTTGGTATCAAAGTGGAGGTTTTTCATTTAGGTAAGTTGTGTTCGAATTTCCTTGAGTAATAGCGATTATTGTGGCAGTGTATTGTAATTGTGCAAAAGTTAGCTATGAGAGTTTGAGTAAGTATATGGAGTAGTAGTTTGCTGTGGTTAGATGTTTTGCCTTGTTTCATGCATAAAAAAATAGAGCAAGTTTCAGTTGAGTTTATTGTTCCTTCATATAGTTGTTATATTCATGGATTCATTAAACATTTGTACGTATTGAAAAAGCAACTATTGTACCTCGGATTTGAAGTTTATTTACTGAGTTTTGTTAAGAAGATGACAGTCTTAGTGTTAACGTCAGCATTAGAGATGAAAATAGTAGTGTATCTAACATGGTCAACAATCCCAAGGTACCCCCAAAAGTATGGATAAGAGATTTGATGAGGTGGTCAACCTCCTAATGGACTTAGTCAGAGCTGTTCATGCGATGGCTTATTAACCTGTTGAGGCTATACAGAATACCCCGCAAGCAGCTTAACCTGCTAGAGGCTAGAACCAAGCTCAATTCAAGGCGAAGGAGTAGGTAGACGAGCACGACATAAGATTGACTTGGGAGCTGTGGATGATGATGATGAAGAGGAGTATAATGAAGAAGAAGAGCAAGTTAAAGTACCCTAAGCAACTTTAGATTATGAGCTTCAAAGGGTTTGGGAGTGTGGATAATTATTTAGATTGGGAGGAGAAATTTTTTTATTATTATCATTATGAAGACCGAGAGAAGTTAAGGACTGCTACTATTAAGTTCTCAGGATATGCCACCATGTGGTGGAAGAACTTTCGGATCATAAGGAGATGAGAAGGATATAGAGAGGTCAATACTTAGCTTGAGATAAAAAGGATACTTAGAAACAAGTTTATGTCGGATACTTATTTGCAAGACACTTTTGCTCATCTTTAAGATTTTAGTCAAGGAGGTCAAACTATTGACAAGTATGTTAAAGAGTTTCAAATACTAATGGTTGATTGAGAAGTAGAAGAGTTGTCAGCTTGAACAATGTCTAGATTCCTCACTAGATTAAGAAATGATATCCAAGACATTTTAGAACTTTTGTAATTTACTACATTGGATGAGGCTACAAGGATAGCCTAATAAATAAAGAAGTAGAGAAGGAGCTGGATGCCAACTCGAACCTTGATGAGCCAACCTGTTTAAGGAAGCTATAAGCTCAACCAAGTACTAAGTTGACTAGATGAACATATGTTAGGATTGAACAGAAGGGTTAACCTAATGGTGACATACTGACCCAAATATATAAGAAGGGGCACAGACTTGGGAGGAAGACAAGACAGATCAAATGCTTTAAATTCCAAGGGTTTGGGTACATAGCTACTTAGTGTTTGATAGGATTCTAAGTACTGACTTGATGACATACCAGGCTTTAGACTACATGGGAGGCTTACTCACGAGCTCCGTATGAATGGATGACCTATTTATGTGCTCTATCATTGCTGAATGACCTACCCTGCTCTACTGGGTTTGCCCTGTTATGCTAAGTACGCTTCGCTCTACCTTGATCGAGCCCTCCTACAAACTTATACATAGACTATGGCAATATTGGAAGACCGAACGTGCTCTGCAAGTTCTGTCTTAGGCTACTATTTGTACCCTACTTTACTAGTTCTTCCTTACTATATCTGGTCCATTCTGCCCTATTGTAGTCAACTTTATTCTATTTTGCCAGGTCTATTCTAATCAGTTAGACAGGATTGTCCTCTTTTGCCCGTCTGCTCTACTTATCAAGATTGATTTGCTTAACCGAGTCTATTTAGCCAAGATCTGCTCGGTCATGACAAGGCTACTCAACTATTACATATCAACTTGGCCATATCGGGACATATCAAATAAGTCAGCTACGTCCACGCTAGATTAACCTGACCATATGAGGTCGGCCACTGTCATATCAGCTTAGTCATTGCCCATGGGAGGTTGGCCCTAATCTTATTAGGTTGGCCATAGGCATATTAGATTAGCCCTGGACAGGACAGGTAGTCTAGAATCAGCTCTACCCAATAACTCTAAGTCTCCAACAACTCTTCAAAATCAAATGTCAGCTCCTTACCTAAAAATCTTGTACAGTTACCCATTTTACTTATGTTATTTGATTTCCCTTTTTCTTGTATTTTCCCTTAGTTTTCGTTCATGTTTCATTTGTAATTACTAAAATGCCACTAAGGCATCCTTTTATTCATTTATGTACAACTTGACCATGAAAAACCCTTTTGAGTATTTTCTCTTGAAAAGCTCTCTCTTATTAGATCTTATCAATTCCTTTAGCAAGGATTGTGGCAGGCGACCCTATCACTCGGATTGGTATGTCACATCCAATAAGGCTTAGGTCCATGTGTGGTTTAACGGTATGTTATATCCGTAGAGCGGGTGTATGAGATTTGCTAAACCATTGACTTTCGTTTACTTTTTCAAGCTTTCTGCAAGCTCGGACCCACCCCTTGGTTTTCGTGTGATACTGGGTTTATGTGTTCACCTACGAATTTGCATTATCTTGGTATCAGAGCACAGTTCTCAAAAGGGAGCGTGTGAAGTTGCTGTGAAGACTTGTTCAAGTTTATCAATTAGTAATTATTGTGTTCCTTTTCGTAAATATTAGAGTTACTTTGATTGGAGTAGATTTGGAGATCTTAAGCTACAAAGTGGAGATTTGTAGGTCAATAAGAGTGGTTCCTATCATGCTCTATTGTACTCTATTCTCCATTGTGAAAATAGAGGAGGTTCATTTCTATGTACGCTTATGTGTTTAAGTGTATTGGTTACCAAAGTTAAGTTGGAAGTGAGCTTTTGAGATTAAGCCATATTGATTGTAGTTTGGGTAGTTGAATTTGGACGAAGGGTCATTCAATAGGATTCTTTTGTGTTATCATAACAACAATTAGCAGAACGTATTGTGGCTATCTGTGTTGAAATAAGAGCTTTCAACATTAATTTGCAGTGTTCAATGGTTATTAGCTGTAGAAGCCTTGTTGCTACACTTTGGAGAAGCTATCAGAGTTGTTGTGTTGACTGAGAATGCCAAACTAAAGGAGTCCTAACATGTCCTTTTAGTGAAGGGCTGCTCAAATTGAGACCGACAAAAGCGTATACATCCAAGTTGTTAGTTCCCATTAACTTGTTGAGCTGAACTGTTATATTCCTAAGGTTACCGAGCTAAGTTGTTTGGCTATTCAACTTGTTGAGTTAGTCTATAGTGTCTAAGCTTAGGCGATGAACTACTACAACCTAATAGTAGAGTTAATCCTAGTATCTAAGCAAAGTCAAAGTGACGAAGTGAAGTTGAAGATTCGAGCTATGCAAACATCCGAGCTACTGTATTCTTGAATCACCAAGTGTTGGATAGTTCTAGTCATTGTCAACAAGACTCCTTGTAAGCCAAGCTAATTAGCTTAAGTGAAACCTTCATTTAACATGGCTTATGATAATTAAGGAAGATATGGTTATGACTATGGCTATGAAGATATAAGGTCAAGAATACCCATGTTTGATGGTTATGGACCCCTAGACAAATACTTAGATTGGAAGTTCCAAGTCAATAAAGTCTTTGAAAAGTATCCGTACCCTAAACGTGACAAAAAATATATCATGGAGGATCAACTTCAAGGCCTTGCTAGGACTTAATAAAAGAATGTATTAAGGCAAATCTTAAGAGGGGCAAGTACTACATGGAGCTCAATGAGACTTA
Organism: Lumnitzera racemosa; assembly: GCA_024138005.1. Taxonomy (NCBI): domain Eukaryota; kingdom Viridiplantae; phylum Streptophyta; class Magnoliopsida; order Myrtales; family Combretaceae; genus Lumnitzera; species Lumnitzera racemosa. Next base: position 26,495,850 of record JAMXBC010000011.1, read on the forward strand.
CCATGAGAGAAAAATTTGTACCCCCATCATATCTAGACAAATTGTATGAGGAGCTATCTACCTTGAGGCAAGGATAAATGAGTATCCAAGAATTTTCCCAAAAGTACAAGGCACTTCTGTAGTGACATGAATTGCATGAATCTCTTTCGTATACTATCTCATGATTCATGAAAGGATTGAGGCCGGAGATTACCAGACGTGTTAACCCCTTAGGAGTAAGGAGCTTAAATGAAGCTATCCAATTAACCTTAAGAGAAGAATCCACCATTGGTACCGACCATTATGATGTGTAGGAACAGCTAAAGGTTATACTTGATCAACTTAAGAAGCTTAGAGAGGAAATGGGATAGCAAAGGGATACTCATACAAAGATAGCCAATGAGAAAGAAGACAAAGGAGAGGAAGTAGGAGAAGGAGAGGTGGAGGTTGCTGGAGAGACTATTAGTAAAGCCGAAGAAGATTAAGCTAAAGTGCGATTAAACCCCAATGTTTTGAAAGTGGTTCCATTACTCGCTATAAATGCCATAAATGGTAGCTCTAGGAACTACTATGTTTGCCTTCCTCATATCGAAATCTCACGTCCTAGTCATCTGACAAGTTTATGTAGAACCGATATGAGCAATTACAACATCGTGCCTGTGAGCTATTATCGACTATCTATTGGAGTTCATCAGGGTTGAGGTAATGGATACATGTATTAGGGATACATCATGATGACCCTTAGTACTCTTGAGTTGGAGAGATTTGAGGTATATAGATGGAAGGAGGAAGAGGAATCGATTTGTGAAGGAGTAAAGGGAATACTGGTTACAACTAATGAGGAGATCATGATGTCCGAGCTAGTCGAGCTTGAAGAGGTGGAAGCACTTCCAATTGATGTGCCATCTCACGTCCTACTAGCACAAGATCTACGAGCCAACAATCTTTTGTATGACCCTGAGATCGTGTTGCTTCCTGTAATTGATGGTTGCTGGAATTACTAAGGTGTAGTTGATTGAATCCATGATGAGTGGAAGGAAAGATCTAAGATAAAAGGCTTGGTTAACAAAACCTATGACAAGTAGAGGGAGCATCGGTTGGTGATGCCCTTGTTGTAAGAATTGCAATGTACTCCTATGTTTAAATTAAAATTTTTTTAGATTAGTGTTTAACCCCGAAGGGATCTAGAGTAGCCAACTTCCAAGTTTCGAGTCAAAACTCTTTGAAGAGGGAGGGAATTATAGGATTCCAAGCATCAACCAGACAACATGTTAGACTTCAAACTACATGGGAGGCTTGCTCATGAGCTCCACTTAAATGGATAACCTGTTTATATTCTCTATCATTACTGAACGGCCTACCCTGCTCTGTTGGGTCTACCTTGTTATCCTGAGTACGCCTCACTTTACCCTGATCGAGCCCTCCCACAGACCTATACATAGACTATGGTAATATTGGAAGACTCGATGTGCTTTGCATATTCTATCCTAGGCTACTATTTGTACCCTGCTTTGCTAGGTCTTCCTTGCTATACTTGGTCCATTCTGCCCTACTGTAATCAACTTTATTCTATTCTATTGAGTCTACTCTGATAAGCTAAACAGGACTGTCCTATTCTTCCAGTTCACTTTACTTTACTAAGATCAATTTGCTCAATCGAGTCTATTTAGCCAAGATCTGCTTAGTCATGACGAAGTTGCCTGACTATTCCATATCAGCTTGGCTGTACTGGGATATATCAAAAAGGTTTGCTACGTCCACGCCAAATCAGCCCAACTATATGAGGTCGGCCACTGTCATATCAATTTGGCTACTGCCCATGAGAGGTCGACCTTAGTCTTGTCAAGTCGGCCACGGTCATATCAGATCGGCCCCGAACATATTGAATCGGCCCAAATAAGAAGAGTAGTCCAAAATTAGGTCTGCCTAGCTCATAGTTCTAAGTCTCCAACAACTCCTCAGAATCAAATGTCAACCCTTCACTCGAAAATCTTATGCAACTATCCATTTTCCTTATGTTATTTGGATTTCCCTTTTTCTTGTATTTTCCCTTAGTTGTCGTTCATGTTTCATTTGTAATTACCAAAATGCCACTAGGGCATCCTTTTATCCATTTATTTACAACTTTACCCCTTTTGTATAAATAGAACACTTGTATAGGGTTTTAGATAGATTTACAATATTAATGAAAAACCCTTTAAGTATTTTCTCTTGAAAAGCTCTCTCTTATTAGCTCTTATCGATCCCTTTAGCAAGAATCGTGGTAAGCAACCCTATTACTCAGACTGGTGCGTTACATTCGACAAGTCCTAGGTCCGTATATAGTTCTACGGTGTGTCGTATCGATAGAGTTAGTGCATGGGATTTGCTAAACCATTGACTTTCATTTACTTTTTCAAGCTTTCTACATGCTCAGAACTACCCTTAGTTTTTGTGTGATACTAGGTTCATGTGTTCACCCGCGAATTTGTATTAGTGTTCAAACCAATGAACTTTGGTCATTAAAGGAGATTTCTCGAAGCTTGAAGTCGACAGGACCAACAAGGAACCTGAAGAAGAGACTGTTTCCAAAAAGGAAACCATTGAGGCAAATGAACTGATCATAGAAGATATATTTATCGAGGACTTAGATCAATCGATCCTAGTTATCTGACGTACAATGAGCTTAGAGCCCTTACACGGGAGGAGTAGAGAGAGAATTTCTTCCACATAACATGCAAAGTGAATGATCAAGTATGTGTACTCATAGTGGATAATGAGTCGCACTAATGTGGCATCTACTAACCTAAACAACAAGTTAAAGTTGTTGACTACCACACTTTCAAAGCCAAATAAGTTGTACTAGCTGAATGAGAAAAGAGCCTTATATGTCACGCTGCAAGTATTACTGCCAATTACCATTAAGAATTACTTTGATGAAATTCTTTGTGATGTATTGCCCATGTGTGCATCATATGAGTTACTAAGCTGACCTTTACTATCAAAGAGTTATCCATGATGGATTTTAGAACACATATGTGCTTTAGAAAGATGGTAGGAAGATTATGTTGAACCCTATGATGCTGAGTCAAGTTAGCAATTTACAAGCTAAACTTGCTCGTTAATCAAAGAAAGCTTTAGTGTTGAGTAAAGCCGAACTCCGAACGACTATTAAAGCCAACGTGTCAACCTTCCTATTAATCAGGTGAATACTAGAGTTGAAGGAGTAAGCTAAACTACCCTTAGAAGTCAAGGAACTATTTATTGAATATGTTGACCTATTTCCTGATCAGTTGTTAGAAGGGCTACCCCTCTCTAAGGCATTGAACACTGCATTGACTTGATACCCAATGTTACCCTGCCAAACAAGCTAGCTTACCAAATGAATCTTGAGCAAGCTTCTAAGCTCTAAAGACAAGTCAATGAATTACTAGAGAAAGGGTATGTGAAGGAAAGTTCGAGCCCTTGTTTTGTACTTGCATTACTTATGCTAAAGAAGGATGAAACTTGGTGTATGTGCGTAGACAGTAAAGCTGTCAACAAACTTATGATCAAGTACTAGTACCCCATCTCGAAGCTAAGTGGTATGTTAGATGAGCTAAGCAGTGCGAGAATATTCAACAAGATAGATCTAAAGTTTGGGCACCACCAAATCCGAATGAGAAAAGGAGATGAATGGAAAATTGCTTTTAAGATTTGATATTGACTCTATGAGTGGATGGTTATGTCTTTTGGCTTGTCAAATGCACCAAGAACTTTTATGCAATTAATGAACCATATAATGAGAATCTGATCGAAAAGCATGTTGTAGTATACTTTGACAACATCTTTGTATACAATGTTAATTGGTCGAATCACTATAAACATCTTCGTGCCGTATTAGATGTGCTTTAAGCTAAGAGATTATTCGCCAACTTAAAGAACTATAGTTTTTGCTAGTAGGAAGTAATATTTCTAGGTTATGTACTTGGTAGAGGCAATTTGCAAGTTAACAATGAGAAGATCTGAGCTATTATTAAGTAGCCAACGCTTAGCACTTATGCTGAGGTAAGAAGTTTCCACATACTGTCATCCTTTTATCAAATATTCATCAGAAATTTTAGTACCATTGTTTCATCCCTTATTGAGTTGATGAAGAAGAACATTGAGTTCAAATGGGGAGAAAGAGAGGAAAGAAGTTTTGAGTTGGAATGTAACGCATCAAGCATCGGTATAGGAGCTATCTTAATGCAAGAAGGCTGACCAATTGCCTATCATAGTGAGAAGCTTAAACGACCTTAACTGAACTACTTAGTGTATGATAAAGAACTCCTATCCCTAATCCAAGCGCTGCAAGTGTGGCAACACTATTTGTTGTTAAGAGAGTTTGTCATTTATGTGGATCATGAATCTTTAAGGCACCTTAAAAGTCAGAAATCATTGCAGTTTCAACTTGGAGACCTAGTATGGCTACATTTGAACAAGGAGAGGTTCCTAAATAATCAAAAGAACAAGTTGTCTACTTGATCTAAAGGCCCTTTCAAGATCCTCCATAAGATCAAAGATAATGCCTACAGATTGGAACTACTTAAGGATTATCGAGTTTTTAACACTTAAAATATTGCCGACCTTAGTCCCTATCACCTTAAGGGAGAATTGAACAAAGACCAGCTAGATATGTTCCTAAATCCAAATCAACTAGGAAGGAATGATAGGAATTGGATCACTGGACCTTTAACCCGCAACCACACCCGAGGCTTAAAAGGACTAACAAAGAGAATCCTCCTGGTCCAATCAACTCTTGCCGAGGTTGAGTTGATCCTTGCTGACAACCAACTTCTTATATTAAGTTGAGTAATTACACATCTCTCAAAAGTCTTGTGTCAACTGGACGATTTCCCTACTAATTGCCCAGCCCCTCACATACAATTGCTCAATGATGAATGAGTCAACTAATAACTTAGCAACATAATACTAAGAAGATGAGAGCTTTAGCACATATAGTCATCTCTTCTTAGATGGGTCTACGTCTAACTGGTACCTCTGCTTGGCCCTCCATCCTGATCATATCATTTTGTTTGTTTCTACCAACAGCATCCCCAACAAGCTGTTGCCACACATTCTAGTCTTATGTGAAGGAATCTGCTGTACTAATCATTATTTTCTGTAAATTTTCACTTTACTCCTTGTAATTCTTATATAGTGCTTCTTTTGGACATTACCCATTTTGTCTTTTTCCATTTTAAGTAAGTTATCCTAATGTCTCGAATATACCTACTATATGTAAAGCCACAAGGCATCACTAATCATCTCAACATCAATATATTGAATATTCTCCTTTGTAAACATTGTTTCCTTAGCTTGTTTACTCTTTTCGCTCTTATCCTAACCCTTAAGTAAGGCTAGATAGTGAGTAACCTCACCAGATCATCTCACGTGTCATATCGAGTTATACCGTGAATCCTTAAAAGTTCTAATGGTGCATCATATCCTGTAGAGCTGTTCATGGGTTTGCGTAATTACCTTTTCTAGTTGTAGCACTACTTTCCATCTCTCCTTCAAGCTTTGGGAAAGCATAGACCCACCACTATGAGCGAACTTGTTTGTTCTTAGCCTTAGTCTACATCATATGTAGTAGTTTGGGGTTTGCTTTTACTGGCTGTTGGTTGATAGCATATGGCATGGTAAAGATTGGGTTAGTTTGAAGGTGGTCAACCTTGATTGGCCTGATAACCATATTTGTAGCTCAAAGGTCTGCTATCTATAAGGTTTGTCGGGTGTACTAGCTGTGGGTGTCAGATGGCATTAATGAACTGTAGTGGAAAGTTGGCGCTAAAGACAAAGGAGGAGTTAGGACGTCGTAGAAGGGGGGAAGGGGTTAGTAGCTACTTCGTAAAGGAAGATTTGAGACTCAAGTTAAGGCCAAGTGGTTGGCGTATGTAGGCTTAGTGGTCAAGCTGACTTGCTCGAGTAAGACATTGTAGGACTTACCAAGCGAGCTGCAGTATAGAGGACAAGCTAGTTGTTTGCTTGCATGTTCCCTTAGTGGGCTTCCTTGTATGTTAGGCCTTAGGCTGGGCAATAATTGGGTATCAAAACATGTGATATTATAAACTTTTACAAAATGTTTTAAATTAAAAGAAAGTAATATTTTTTATTTTTCTTATGTCAAGTTATATGATCTTACTACTTAGCAAATAGGAAAGAATGAAATATATAAACTTAGAGAGGAAAATTGGAAAAATAAGGAAAAGAATGTACAATGAAGAGAGCAACTTTAGGATTAGTCATTTAGTATTATTAACCTATAGCCTTATGCTCCCTTTTTGTCTTTCCTTTTTAGTAAAAGATCTATTGACTACAATTAATCATTAATTAATATTGTTTAATAATTTTTTTCAGGGTAAATAGAGGATTTCTTGGAATCTATACCCTCTATACCTTATAATACGGGTTTTAAGGTAGGTATAAGGTAAGGGTACTTTACACTTATATCTTACCTTATGGGAGTAAATTTGAAAGATTCTATACAATGAACTTACCTTGATATGTTGCACTAAGAACTAATAAGGGTAACAATATTAGGGTAGGTCTAAAGAAACTATGGCTTAAAGGATAGGTGACAAAATGGAGGGTAAGAGAGTATGGCTCATGTACTGTTATGTTGATGTGACACATTAGAGAACCTTCTTGAACCAATTAGCTAGTTGATATTATGCATAACTCTTTAATGGGGTTATTTGCCACCAAACCTTGCTCAAGGGTAAGGGGAAAAATAAATGTACATTAAACTTGTAATGAGAATAAGAATTATTTATAAGAAGAAGTACATTCCATTATTGATGATTCTTGATTGTAGCTATAATACGAATGGTATTTATACCCGACTATCTAGGGTAAATGTTATAAGTTAAGACAATTGACGAAATGGGACATTTACTTAATAAGAAAATATTATAAAGAATATACAAAAGGGTAAACCTATCATGTGCTTCAAAAGGAATATTATAACTAACATCATTTGAGTGGTTGAGGGTTTGTCGGGCAGTGTAGAACTTAGGTATTGCTAAACAAGGATTTAGGGAAGCTTAGTACATGAGTTAGTTCTAGGTCAGCTATTGTCTTTGGCAACCTTCATCTATATCAACTTGGTATTCAGGGATAGGTTGGAAAGTACTCAAATGGGTCAGTTCACAATGAAGTTAACTTGAATCAAGATGGTTAAGCTTTTGGTCACATTTGCCGAGCTATTTGTGGGGCTATCTATGATAACCCTAAGTTGGCATAACGTTAGATCCTTCATCTTTAATAAAGTAAAGGGCTTGGATGATAGAATGGATAGACTCCTCTTCACTTGTGCAGGAAGTCGACCTCGAATAATTGGCCCCGAGCTTAGCATTATCTGCATAAGGGACCACTAGGTTGATGAGCAGGTCAGCACTAATCAGGCATAGGTTAGGTCACTTACGAGGAAGATTGGACTCCCATAAGGGAGTCTGGGGGAAATGTCTATAGAAAAATTTCATTCAAGCAATACTAGTAAGGAGCCAACCTACTTTAAGCTAGGGCCAAGCTACTTTACTTTAAGGTGATCAATTATGGACTGAATGAACAACTTTAATAACTTGAAACTTAGCAGTAGCAGTAGGTCAGCATCTAGATGTATGACTTGTTGGGAGAGCTTAAGACAGCTCAAAATGATCTTTACGACTTGGACTTAGGGCCTTGAATCACCAAGGCCCTATCTATGAGTTTAAATATTAAAATATTAAGAAAGAGGTGTTAAGAGTTCAGCAATTATCAAAAGGGATAACTACTCAACTACATCCTATCTCCCACACTTATCACATGCTCAAATTGATAGAGCACCATGTACCTTAGGTAGTTGAACTACCACTAATTGTTTTTCCTTAGCAACTATCTTTTAGCTCAATAAATAATCAAGGGATGTATATGGTAAATCTTTTTAGACACTCTATTCTCTCCATTACTGCTTTCACTTTAGTCATCCATTTACCTAAACACTTTACTGACTTAGGTACTAAAGTGACAACTCTGGATAGCTTCGATACACCCCAAAGCTTGACATGTTCTCTTTTGCATATCTAAATACTTACCCAAATTTCTCTTACAACATGCATAGTTAAGTACAAGATTTTTTTTCCAATTTGGAAGAATAGAGGTTGGAGTAACTAAACAAGGAATAAAATATGTTCAAAATTAAATACAATTTCACACTTTAAAATGCATGGATTAATATAAAATGAAGAATTATAATTACCACACACAATCTGTCCAATTACTATAGATTAACAATAAAAGAAATAATACTTTAATTGAGCCATCATGAGGCACCTAGACATAATTAATACTTAGATATGGATGAAAATACCAACTGTAAATGATATCCTTAAAGACATTAATTCTACCAAAATCTTATCTTTCTTTAGGTTGACAAATTGTATATATATAGAGATAATAATTTGTATTATCGTATTATATCTCGTTTTCATATTTAAGCATGTCTAACTCGTTTCTATCTCATGTTAAATTTTTTTATATACCAACTCATTTAAATCATGTTGTGTCATAATTGTCTGGGTCTATCATGTACGGATCCTAATTGCCAGCCTAAATGTATAAGACCAAAATATCACATATTTATTATCACTTGTTAATCATTTGGCTAAATAATAATCTTCTTTTGGCCGATTACTATTCACATATATATATATATATAGATATTTCATACAAATATTTAACTTGATATCCAAATATTTCAAAATAAATCTAAATGGTAGAGGTTGCTTTGGGAACTTGTTATTTTAATATATCCTGAAATATAAGATATGAAAAGGAAAACAATAAATGAATAGCCAAAAGCATCGTTATGGACCGTGTTCCTTATTATTCACCAAGAAACATACGTAATTGGTTACTAGCACAAACCAAAAACAATTTCGGAAGCGGTTATAAAATCGTATTCATAAAGTTGATATCCGTAAGTGCCAATCCATATTCACATTGGCAAACCAGTAGCAGTTTTGTTTTGTTTTTGTTTTGTTTTGTTTTGTTTTTTTTTTTTTTTTTCAAGTGCTAATCTATTCCATTTGAAAAGCATATTAAAATAAGCCTTTCTCCATTCTGGCGACTGAATACATAGGTGAATCCATGTGCGAATCCAAAATAAAAAAACAACGAAGACAAAAGTGAAGTCAGGTTGCATGACGAAATGAATCTCCACTATCCAGCCATTTGAATGATTTTTACATCTCAATGGCTACATTAATTATATCATCCTCGATAAAATATCATAAAAGATTGCCCACAAATTGTCATAACATAAAAGGATTCTTAGGCGATTGACTCCAGACTTCCATCTCAAGCAAATAACATAAGAAGATAACCTTCCACACATTATCATATTCTATCTTGACGTAATATTACAAGGGAAAGGAAAATATGTCCGAATCCATTACAATTAACAAAACCATATGTTTACTCCTCGAAAACCTAATCATTAAATTTGACAAATTAACATCTTATACAAATTGCTTATCTTTTAATGATGTTAATGGTCTTATGGTTCTAGTTTCACATAAGATGGCATTGATACCACTTGAAGAAATAAAACTTAAGATTTCTATTCTGAATATGTAAAGATCTCATATGTAAAACTAGGACAGAATTAATTATAATATCTATAGGAAAATTGTTTTTCAAGTGTTTTCTCTTGGTATGTAGAACAAAATTAAAAGATAGTTCTAATGGATACTCAAATTAAATTGTGGACCTCATCCTTATATTGTCCATAAAATTTTACGTCATTACTTGGCTTATCACAATAAGTGAAGTATTTCTATACATCAAGCTCATACCAAAAGTTTATAGAGATGAGAATATATACTATATCTATTTATCAACAATAGTTGCTACTTGACTCTCTATTTCAAATAAACAATCATTAATATAAATTAATTGATATATCGACCCAGAAACTACAAGTTAAAGTACAAATGTCAATGTGCAATCAAAATCAAAGCAAGAAAAAAAGATTGGTACGGCCGTTAGCTTCTCATGAGGAAAATACAAATTGAAAAAATTAAATTAAATTATAAACATTAAAAGTTTCAATATCAAATTGCTAAAAGTTGGAAAGTGTGTGTAGTTTCATGCCTATGTTCCGTTTATAAGTGAACTGGACAGAAACGCGAGGGAGGAACTATTTTTGTGAAATTGTGTTTGGAGCCAAATGTCTTCCCCTGAAATGGGGATGGACGAAAGTTCGAGGAAGTTTCACCATTGCCGTTAGCACACATAAGACAAGACACTTTATGGCTATGAATTTATAATTAATTTTACACAGAATTTAGAGCTACCTCGTCCTTATGTATTTTCACATGGAAGAATTTTCAAAATGGTATCAAACGAAGATTTATTGGCATGATTAGGACTCTTGAGCCAGATTATATCCAATTGTTTATCACGTGATGGGTTGGTGAGAAATTACATATATACATGAGGATATATATCTTCACGCATGTATGTGTGTATTGATACGTAACCAATCCATGCGATATAGAACATGTACGCATATAATTTTATCATCTTTACACACGATATATATACAAGTTAGACTCGCTAAAACTTAAACGAATTAATAAGATATAAAAGAAAGAAAATAAATACATAAATTTAAAATCGATCCACTTTGGTTCATGTCCATCAAATAACCCTATTCTAAAAGATAAGTTAAGGTGGAATTTCTAAAATATATTAGTTGAGATATTTGAATGTATGATCTACATCATAGGTGTATACTTCTACACATTATACTGCAACCGTTAGATGGAGTCGATCTCCACCATCGACTGAGAAGGAGAAAAGCTATAAATAAGTAAGTTCTCACTCATTTGAAAGCAAGCAAAAAACAAAGAAATATATCAAGTTGCTCCAATTCCTAATACGGTTTACTATATCTCTTACCAACTATTTTCTATTTCAACTATTTTACCAAACAAATAGTACCTTTACGTTTTCAATTCTATTGTAAAGCAATATCCCTTTACATACTAACAATGGTATCGGAGCTATGTCTAGTCATTTATTAGGTATAATTCTATCAAATATTTTTCTTACTTGCTCCATTGAATTGTATTATGATAACCATTAAATTGTATTATGATAACCATTAAATTGTATAGCAAAATACCCTTTTCATTATATTTTTGGAGAAAATTATGACTATTGGTCCATCAAAATGAGAACCTACTTTCTATCATAAGGTTTATGGGAAACTATAGAAGATGGCGTTAATATACTAGAAAACAAGTTGACTCTACCAGAATCTAAACTGGATAAATTCAAGGCCACTAAAGAAAAGGATTGGAAGGCTTTATATGACTTATAGCTGGTATTAGCAAATTTAATTTTTCCAAGAATAAGTGGAGCTATAAGTGCAAAGCAAGCATGATGGGATATATTAAAGGAGGAATTTCAAGGCGGTGAAAAAGTACATTATGTCAAGCTCCAAACCTTAAGATGAGATTTTGAAAATATTAAAATAAGAGATTTCGAGACTATAAAGGATTATTATACTATAATTAATGAAATGACCACTCAAGTGAGATCCTATCGAGAGACTATTAATTATAGAAGAATGGTAAAGAAAATATTAATCACACTTCCATAAAAATATGATTCAACTGTCACTACAATTGAGGAAGCAAAGGATCTATCTACTCTTTCTATCATAGAATTAATTAGCTCTCTAAGAGCACATGAGAGAGGCTGAGTAAGCATGTTGATACTACATTAGAAAATGCCTTTCAATGAAAACTTAAACTCATGTATCAAAATTTGAAAAATGGTGAGAGGAGATGTGAAAATTCAAGGGATAGAAGAAAAAGAATATACCTACCATGTAGGATATGCGGTAAAACCAATCATTATTAATATTACAAGAAAATTAAACATCTTCCAAAAAAAATTATCATCTTAAGGAAAGTTATCATATGATACCCTAGAAAAATAAAGACATGAAATAAAATGAGGTTAAATTGTAAGCAAAGGGCATATTAGACTTAAGCTAATTGATAAGTGAGGGCATTTTTGAAAAAGTCCATCACTATTTAAAAAGCCTCATAAGCAATGAAACCTTAGTCCTATTCTCATTCTTATTTAGGGTTTTCTCTCCACTAGTAGAAGGTCTAAACTCATTCTTAACAAAACTTGCAAACCGTTAAGGTAAGTTTGGAGTTTTGCCATGATTTGATTGGTTTACATTGGAAATCACAAGTCTAAGTGTAATTCTATTGGTAGAGCACGACGAAGGCATTAGTTAAGTATAAAACATAAAGCTTTCACAACCTTAGGAATATCTTGCTGGTAAGTGTTATAACTTTGTGGATTAAGAGAGTAGTGATGAATCTAAATATTTTATATCAATCTTTCAAGGTTGTACAATAACTCGGATTGAGAAAAGCAAATGATTACCTAAGATTTTCATCAAGTGTTAAGGTAAAGTATTCCTTTTAACGCAATCTCCCCTCTTTTGTATGAATATGGATTCAAGTATGTTATGAAGATGATTTGACATTGAATTATATAACTGAGGTGAGGAATATGGGTTGATGGAGTGAGATGAGTTGTAGAAATCGAATGAAGGGTTAGATGTGTCAAAATTAGTGATTTTAAAGTAAGAGGATAACGGCCTAAGATCACGAGCGCTCATTATCTTGATTGTGATTCTCATGGATGAGTTAAGAGTGAAGCATGGGTATGATCTAAAGTAAGATTGGTTGATGAAAGGATCGCGAGCTAAGGTCTACGGCCATGATCTTGCCTGTAAAGTTTTTGTTGGAATTTAAAGGGGAAACATGGCCTAAGATCATAGACGTGCTTTAGGTCATGCTCTTTATAGCCGTTACTCTTAGAAAACCTATAAAAAGTTGTAAATCTTATTGAAATTGTTTTATCTTTCGTTTCCCTTATAGATTATTCTCGTAAAGTTGGTTGTAATTAAGTTTTTTTTTTACTAATATATGTACATGATACTTGTTTGTTGCATTTAGTTGTTAGGCTAGAATATCTAAAATGAACTAATAAGTACTCGACTTAAATTATTGCTTGCTACTTATATTTAGCTCATCCTAAAGGCTTGAAGTGGTAAATTTGTAGGGGTAACCTTGATGATTCATGTGATGTATTGTCCTTCATGGAGTTTTATGTGGAAATTATTTACGATAGATTAGAGAAGTTTGAAAAAGCATACCCAACACTAGGTTTTGTTATGAGATGTGGTGTGATGGGGTTATGAGGACCTTCATTATTTGTTGTGTAACTAGCTAAAAGTAAAGATAAATAAAAGATTCTATGTTTTAATTATCTTGCATTTATGCATTTGATTTGTCATTACTTGTTCATGCACATGTGTTTGTGTGTTATGTATCGAGATTTGGATCACTCTTTATATTTTTTAGATGCTAGAAATGTTAATGCATAAAAAGGTTATTAAAGTTATGAAGATACTTGTTAATGCCTTTAGGATGGGAAGAGAGATGACTATGTTTATTATTTGAAGAATGACCTAAGAAAATTTGATAAGTTAGAACTTTAGTCTTGTTTACTTAATAATTATTGTTTAAGAAATGACTATTTTATTTGGAAGAAATCATGATTTTATTTGAGGAATTTAAATTTTTGAAGATATTTGAAGGCTGTTACAAGAATATTTTGGAGATTTTAGTTATTTACTTTAGTCTCATTTACTTAATAATTATTTTTTAAGAAATGACTATTTAATTTAGAAGAAATCATGATTTTATTTAAGGAATTTAAATTTATGAAGATATTTGAAGGTTGTTATAAGAATATTTTGGAGATTTTAGTTATTTACCAATGCCTAACGTGTAATTAGAGGCTAGTAACACGTGATAGGCTATGGCGTCCTAGGTTATGGGGCGTTACAAATAAAATGGTATTAGAACTAAGCTTAAGATCTATAGAGAAGTTAGGAAATATTCATAAGATAGTGAGATGGTGAGAGTAAGCAGATTAAGGTGAAGTGTTTCTCCTTTTAAGGTTCATATAATGTGTATTTCTTTTATGTGGACTATTAACAATTTTATCTTGTGATTATTATTAGAATCACCTTGGAGACTTTTCTTTTACCATACACATGTTTAAGAGATAATAGGTGTAAAAAGCTCTACCAATGGTAATAGGTTTAAATGACTTAGAAAAAGGTAATTAGGTGTACGTCGATTACAAATAGATTCAAATATTATAGCATATTTTCACATCAGGTATCGCCAAATTTATAAGATTGAGGTTATAAATCTTTAGTAAGTAAGGATTGATAAAGTAAGAATTGGAATGATGAAAAATAATAATTATAAAATAAAAATATTTATAAAGACTAAGTAATTATTAAATAACTAGGATTGCATAATAAACATGTTTGAACACAACTTAATAAATATATACATTTGCAAGCCACTATAAAAGTTTAATTGATTAACAAAATAACAACAACTAAAATTAAATCATGGGGAATAAGAAAGATGAAATAAGTAATGGAATATGAACTAAAATAACTTTAAAAAAAAAAGGAAGAGAAGAAATAATAGACAGACATGAACTATAAACACAAGAAAAGTTAACCATAAGGCTAACTATGATACCCAAAAATATTTATTAATTCATTAAGATCATTAAAATAGAATAATAACAAAATAATCATATATGTTTCAAATTTTAAAAATACAATTAAAAATCCATCTAAAATGGCACTAATACTACTAATATCAATCCATAGACACTTTAAAAAGTAAATATTGTCTCACTATATCCTTGTAATAGGAAGAAACACAATCATAAAATGACGATTGAACACAATAGGGATACCAAAAAATAGTACAGTAGTAATTATAATAGTAATAATAACAACATGAAAGACTAAGGCAATGACCATTATAAAAATAACAATAATAACATAAATATCTCATAACATGAAACTATTCCACTGAAACTCCCATAGTGAATGGTATCTCAAATACTAAGTAGGACACAAAAAGTCATGAAATTCCTATCTCATAACCGATAATAAGTGAAACTTTTTGCAAAAGTCCTAATAAAAATGGGATTAGGAAAGAAAAAAGGAAAATACACAATGAACTAAAATATTTAATTGAAAGGAAAAGAAGAGAACTAGATATTCAATATGCATTTTAGCATATATACGGATGAAATGAAACGAGGAGTCTACATTTCTTCCTTATTTGATTTGTGTCATCTTAGATCTGTTAACTCCCATAAAATTGTCATATTTTACCCTATCATGTCGTGTTGAGTTGTTTTGAGTTGTCGGTTATGTTCCAATCATGTTTAGTTCAGTATATAGGATGGATCGGTCAATTCTATTCGTGTGAGTAATTATTCTAAATGGTAGGGAAAACTAGCTCCATAACATCGAAGTAAAAAGTAAAGAAAATAACCATAGAATGACATACATTGGAAAATGAACAAACTGATTAACTTATAGTCTAACAAATAAGTAAAAGATTACTAATTACAAATGAAACAAATTTTTAGACCACCATACAAATGTCTTCAATATTTGCCATAATAACACTCGTAAAGGAAAGCAATGATTAAAATAGTGATAAAACCGTTTAAATTGTAACATAAAGTATTAAATTGCAAAATAAGAAACTTAAGGACATTACTTAAATAATTATACCTATAGAATAATGATATAAGCATAACCTTTTCTTTTTGTTTGAATAGTAGAATGGTAAACTAAGTGAATTTGGAGTTTAAAAGTGTATAAGCAAGAAAGAAGACTTAGTTAAGCAATGGATTTAAAGAGAGGTTTGAGAATAATCTAGGGAAATTTAAGGACCATAAGTGGAGTCTAAAGTCAAAATAGAGAAGGAATTTGGAGATTAATATAATTTACAGAGTATATAGAATGAGGAGATGAAGAAAATTCCATGGATGGAAGTTGAAAAGACAATAACTAAAAATGTAAATTTTGGAGAAATACTAGTTATAATCTAGTGAAATTAAGAGAAGCAACTTAAAGATGTTTGAATCCTTTGGGTCAAATATATAAAGGGACTAAGGTGGTAGAAGTGTTGATCTAAAAAAGAGAATAACTATAGGTAAAATGATTAAAATTTTATCATAGTAATGTATAAAAGATGAAGTAAACATGAAACTTTATATAATTGGAAGGCTTATGAACACTAGTGGGAGACTATACATATAACATAAAATAATTTTATTAAGAGACTAATAGCAAACTTAGGTAAGGTCTTATAATGGGATGTATACTTAGACGTGAAAAGATAAATCTTGAGAGTAGAAATGATTAGGTATGTTGAGGTCCAAAAGAGTAATATATAGTGAAGGAAATTTTTATAGAAGTACTAGACAAAAAAACATATAGTCGATCCAAAAAGACTTATGTAATTTAGTAAGATAAAATAATCCTAAAGAGATGTTGGAAAGAAAAAGTTGATATGAAGTTAAGAGAAAGGCTGCAAATGGATAACTCAAAGAGCCTAAGTATGGTATGTCATTTGCTATTAGTCTTTATTAGATGAATATATTCATGTACTATAGCATACTATATATAAGTTGATAATGAATAATGTGTTTCCAGCATTGATTATTCATCTGTATCTTTTATAATTATATCAAGTCATTTTGAATATTGTATATATTGATTTTTCTAAAGATATTTTACTATTTTTATTTTGAAAAATCTTCTATATGAATCATTCCAAAATTATTCAAGCACAAAGTACATAAAAAGTAATTAAAAAATTTTAATAAATTTTGTATGCACCGATATGTGCCAGTTTTCTCGAGTATAGAAATCATCTATTATATTGGATTCTTAGAAAATAGATTTTCTTTATGCGTAGATATCCATTTGAAAAGAAAATACATTTTCATGGGAAAATGAAAAGGAATAATCATCAGATTTATTACAGGGTGAAAAATGTATACAAGTCATGTAAATAGAGGCAAAAAATTTTGCAATAGCTACATATTTAATACTAAAGTTTCATTTAGCAATCTATTGCCGATAGGGAAATACCCATTTATGTTAAGGATGCTTAAACTAGTTAATTTTCTAATTCAAATTGCAAATAAATTAGTTTTTGGGTTTTATTAGGGTAAGATAGTAATCCAACTAAAAAAAGGTATAGACAAATCATTTTAGTATTTCAGTTTCTTATATCTTTTGGGTAGCAACCCGAAAGAAAAGTTATAAACCTTTTATGCCATATTTTGGCGCGTTTAGTGCATGCATATCATCCACTGTAAGAAGAGTTCCTTATTTTTTAAGGCATGCGAAATTAATAATTGCCTATTCGCTTAATACTGAAAAGCCATAATTACAGGTCAAAGCCACCAATGGGATGGATCAAAATAAACACAGATGCAGCGGTGGACTGGAAGGATGAAAGAGCAGCTATAGCAGGAGTGTGCCAGGATGGGGAGGGCAGAGTCATCAGTGGATTCTGCATGGATTATGTCCTACTAAGGCCGAAATCTGCGCGATAGACCATGGGCTAAGAATGGCGAGGGACAAAGGATGGAGCAAAATTATCATCGAATCAGATAATTCACACATGCCATAAACCTTGTCGAGAAAGCTAGGAACTTAAATGAATCCAACTCAACCATTATCAAAAATAGCATTTCTCTGCTACATAATTTCTCAAGCGTTTGTTTTTGTAGGATCGGCTATAAGGCAAATCAGGTAGTGGATACTTTGGCTAAAGAAGGACTAAAGACAAGCACCAACTTTGTTTTTCGTCTGTTTTTCCGTTATGTATGGCTAATAATGTTACCGTTGATTCTGGCATGGACCAGAATGTCGTTTTATTGTGGAGGCAAGGCACAACGTCTTGCCTGACTTAGTAGTTGTGTTTTCTGACTTTTTGGTTTAATAAAGTATCCTTACCTTAAAAAAATAAAAAATAAATAAAAACCACAATTACTATCGTTGTTATTTTTATAGTCACATGGCTACTTTTTGTCGAAGTAAAGTGAATATGATTACAACGTCTTTAATCTATTTCAGCAAATATATTTATAATGTATTTAGTGCATTTGTATATCTCTTAGTTTTCTCTTATGCATTTATAAGGCAGTTTATGCATAATTTTTCTCATATCACCGATCATTGTATGAAACTGCTTTATTTAATTTTTGTATAGTTTACTGGTTTTATTAAAGTGTAACAAAGGGGCATTTTCTAAAACTTGAACTAACAAAAGTACAGTTTCTAAAAATGCTCTATATTCATTATGAATACGAGCTATACACTAGATTATAACAAAATTTATCTTTTCAATCTCCTAGAGATTTCCTGGGCACTTGCTAGGACTTGTAGAATTAACTCGTATGCATTGTAAAATCTAAGCCTTGTAAGTCGTAACGTAAAGGTCTCAATGCGGAACTTTAAGGTAAGATATGTGAATAATGTGTTTCTTCATGATTTTTGAACGATGGAAAAGATGCTAACATTGTTTTTGGGGTTACTGTTATCACGTGCTGAAAGTTTGGGCGAGAAAAAGGTTACTCTAAGGCGTGAGAGAGAATTTTAAGGTAAATAAAGCGTTATGTTATAAAGGAATTCCGATTCTTAATGAGATCCTAACGAAATCAATGTTTTAAGATCATACAGTTTAGTATTCATTGTGCATTGAAATTAGGCTTGAGTAAGGTCTTGTGAGAATGCAAATATCACAAACTTTATGGAACTCTTATTTAATTAGTAAAAATTGATGAAAAGTGAGGGAACAGATTTGGAATATCATGAACAAGGTTGTGGAATCTGATTTTATCCAGTAGAGGAGTTTAGCAGATCAAAAGTTGAAGAAAGCGGAATTTTTGGTGAAGTAACAAGATCATGATCGAGAAACTCAAGTATGCTTTTGATGATTCCTATGGAAGCATAGAGCACGAAGTTTAAGCATAATTTTGAAAGAAAAGATAAGAGATAAGAGGATCATGGTCAGATCATGCACGTGATCTAGACCTTGTTTTAAAGGAGTGTAACTCTAGAAGGGTTCTAGCCATAAATCATGCATGTGATTCTCCTCATGAATATATTGTTATTTTGAGAAAGAAACATGGCCAAGAATAACTTATAGGATGAATTATTTAAGCCCTAAGCTTAGTATTCTCTTGTTTTTACGGTTTCCTCATTTTGAAAATTTTATACAATCAAAAACAAACTTTCCAAGTATGCGACACTTAGT
Source organism: Lumnitzera racemosa (assembly GCA_024138005.1). Taxonomy (NCBI): domain Eukaryota; kingdom Viridiplantae; phylum Streptophyta; class Magnoliopsida; order Myrtales; family Combretaceae; genus Lumnitzera; species Lumnitzera racemosa. Next base: position 26,515,073 of record JAMXBC010000011.1, read on the forward strand.
TGTGTTTGTGATTGTTAAGCTAGTTAAATGTGAAATGAACTAATATAATATTCTAACTCTTAATTGTATGTGCTACTTGTGTTTACTCTGCTTAGGGGCTAGTAGTTGTTAAACCCTATGGGACACCTCAATGATCTTTCAGCAATGATATTTCTCATGGAATTACCCATTGATATAATTTGAGATAAATTAGGAAATCTTGGGACCAAAAGTGGCAATTCATAAGTGCAAAATATAAGTTTCTATTATATAAATCTTACACGACATGTGAGCAAGGTCATGAGTTGCGTGAAAGGCTTAAATAAAGATAATAATTTGTTGGATGTAATTACTACGTTTAATGCATGTGGTTTTATATTGCTTATTCTCATGCATGTGGTTATATATTGTGTACTACCTTACAGCTATAGGCAAGTGAGATGAATGTATAGTGTAATGACTATGGTGATGCATATTATTATTACTTTCAATATGAGGAGAGTGGAGTGTATTACTACTATTGTAATGAAGACCAGCAACATTAGGTTTTTGATAGTTGATGGTTATTGTTATACTGATTTGAAGAATGGTTCATGAAGAGTAAACTCATTAGATGTTTAAATTTTGATTTATTAAATTTATTGTCATGAGAGTCCATATTTGAGATTTGTTATGGTTTAATTTGAGGATTGTAAGGACCAAGTTATGAACTATAATTTTATTTTACAGGTGAATTTGGAGATATTATTAATGGGTTGGAGCTGGATGTGTTAGTAAAAAATTAGGGATAGGTGATGGTTTGCAAGGTTCTGAATCTGAGACATTACAAAACGAGTTAAGAAAGTGGAAAGAGCATTGATCCGAGCTTCGAAAAGAAATTAGTAAAAAAGATGAAAGATACATGATTTTCAAGAGTAATAGATACTAATACGGTAGATGCAGCCAATCGGTTAAGACTTATACTCGAGTTTATGGGGGTTAAAGATTCCATGCTTATAATCAGAGTGACTCCTTCTTTTTGAGTAAAATGCCCTCGTATTGACGCAACATATTCTCCGCCTTCAGGTGATTGAATTTTTAGTTGGGATCTGTCTTTTTTTATTTTATAATAATGTTATATTTTTTTTATAGTAATTGTATTTCTTTTTGATAATTGGGATAAAAAGTTTGTATGTATCAATTTTTTTACAATTTTTTAGTAACAATATATTTTTCTATTATTTATAGTTACTGTGATAAAAAAGTGATAAAAAAACTGATACTTACCAACTATTTTATATATTTTTTTTTTGTTAAATAACACTTATATTTTACGCTAACATTATTTCAAAATACCAAAAAAAGAAAAAATACACATATATTTCATGGCTAAAAATTTAGCACTGCTGCTGGGTATCCCCTGACATGATGTGCGTCCATTATAATGTGAAAGGATGGATGTGACGTAAAAGGATTGATGTGATATAAGAATATATTTATAAAAGGGCTCAAGCACCCCCATTTCCCTTATATTTTGCAGGCACACAGGGCTACTTAGAAGCTCTACAGTACCATGCAAGGTATCGATGCAAACTTAACAATTTGGCGAGCTTTTGCTTGCGATGCATGTTTTATATATAAATAAAGAAAAGGTGGCCGATGAATTGCAACATTTCACCGCCGGCAAATTGGTGAAGCAATTCACCATCTTAAAGTTATTTTTTTATTTTTACATAATAATAAATTTTACATCATTTAATATTTATCTTAAACATATTATATATTATTTAAAAAGTATTAATAATACGAGACTTACAAAGAAATAAAAATATTCGATAAGTAACTTTGCTAAGTATTTCTTTATAAAATGGAATTTTACGAAGATTAGTAAGTTAAAAACTGATGCACTAGTTTTAAGCACTTTTTCTAAATAACTCTTGAAAAACATATCCTTACAAAACTTGTTGAAAGCAACGACATGAAATCAACAGTTGAAAGTACAAAGAGCGTGCCCCTAGTTGATGAAGATTTTTTTTCCTTATGATTTCATAATTTGGCTTTTTATCTTATATAATAAATAAGATGTAAAAATATCAGGCTATCATAACATTATAATAAATTATATTTTATTTTAATATATTATGTTATGAGAGATAAAATGGAATCTGCTTATAATTTTATTTTTATCATATTTTAATAAATCATACTTATTAACAATAAAAATAAAACTATCAATAGTTTTCATTTTATTGTTTATGTCCATAATTTACTAAAATTATATATAATTTACCACTACAATTTTCATGGAATTTTCATCATATCTGATGATACAAGATCCCTATAATCAAATTTATTGTTTTTAACTAATTAAAATAATGAATTCTAAAAACAATTGAAATTATAATGATATTACGGATTTCCAAAGTACTAATCTCATAGAAAATGTCGATCGTCTAAATTTCTCTTCCGAGTAAGTACTAAGACAACTTTTTGTATTCGCTTGCACTTGTAGTTTTTATATATAGTCAATTCATCATTTGATTTGGGTTCCCATTGACATGATATTCTAGATGTTAACATGAATGAAACCAAAAGATCAGCTGATATAAAAAAAATTAATTTATGATTTTATATATATATAAACGATTGATTTAGTATTGCATTTCAAAAGCACATTCACGGTGTAAACATTTGAAGAGATATAAATGTTTAATTTTAAAAATTTAGGGATGCAGATCTTTTGCCTTTAAGAACAGGATATTAATGAATGATGGATCATAATATATATAAGATTCATGGGAAGATTTGTAAGAGGTATGCTTGTTTTCTTGTACGATAAATCATAGGTTGTTAATTGTGCTCTTTCAACGTTTTTAAACTTTATAGCATAAAGTAATTTTGCATGTCCGTTGTAATTTATCCCGATATCTAATAATTTCATTAGATATTCGAGATGTGAAAATTTTCTAGAGACACTTATAAATGGTTTAAAGGGAACATTTTTATATCTTTTTACTTATTTATTATTATTATTTTTATTTTTGGCGAGTGTAATACTGATGAAAATCTAAAGAAAAGAAAATTCCTTTTGATTCTATTGATGTTACCTAATTTTATTTAAGAAAAAGTCATATTATAGTTGCACATGAGAAAATAATATAGACTAAGTGTAGTATTTAAATCTAAAGAGCTCTCCCACCTATCAGGTTAGCCTTTTGAGTTGAGCTCTTCTCTAAGATTTAAGTTATAACATTTGATGTTCTTGTTAAGATGCCAATTCCACAGAAAGGTTGACCTAGAAAAGTAACAACCTGAAAGAGAACTACCTAGTGAAGTAAAATATAAGCTTTCTATACCAATGATGTTTAAACAAATAGTTATAGTAGGTAGTCCATTCATATTATATGAAAACTACCACATATTAAAACCAATGTTTTTAGATCTAAACCAAATGGTTAACTCGATATGTGAAGAGGTTAAAAATTAAGGGAAAAACTAGGTTGAATAGGAGGTTAAGCCAAAGTTGAATCAGGTTCAAATCGTGTGGATCTGTATAGGTGAACTCGGGATTGATAACATTGAAAACAGTACTAATATTTATGATGCTATTAATAATGTTATCTTTTTCCTTATAATTTTAACTATTAATTACACGTGACAATATTTTAAAGAGATAAATTAAAAAAATTTAAAAAAATAAATTAAGAGAATCTATTTTGGTATTTTTGTGTTACTTATCAATTATCATAACATATATTAGTAACATCAAAACTTGTATTCTTGAAATTATTTCAAATTAACAAACAGAGAAGTCTTAGGTTTGGTTCTCATGTGAAGCATGTGACTAGAAAAAAAAAAAAGAAAAAATAATGGCAAAGCAAGAGGGATAGTTGGAATATTTTGGCTTTCGAACCAAGAGAATCTCTATCCTAATTATCACGTGAGGGGATTGGTAAGAAATTTATGTAAATAAATATAGGGCCTGTAGTTATTCTTCTTAACCAATATAAAATAGCAACTATCCAGTGCACGACATGCTTGAAAGAAGTATATAAAGGCCACCTCGTCAAGCCAACTTCATTCATCACTCCGAATATAGAGAGATCGAGAAGAATAAGAATAAGTGTGCTTCAATTACCCAATAATGGCAAACCCATTTTTGACAACTCTCCTTGTGATCATAGTCTTACTCTTTGCACCTCCGTGTGCTCAAAGCACTTCACGTAAACCCTGGGTCAACAGCCATAAGAACAATGAATTAAAAGAGACCATAACAAACATCCAAGTGTATTTTCATGATAAGCTTGAAGGGAACAATGCAACCGCCCTAGTGGTGGCTAAGGCCAATGGCACCGACACGTCGCCAACGGTTTTTGGGATGACGGTAATGGCTGACGACCCACTGAGGGTGGGACCCGATCCAAAATCGAAGATCGTAGGCCGGGCTCAGGGGATATATGGGGCAGCGTCGAAGCAGGAAGAGATTGCTTTGCTTATGGCAATGACGTTTAAGTTCACGGATGGCATGTATGATGGGAGCTCTATCAGTCTTTTGGGCAGAAACCCTATCATGCATGAGACACGTGAGATGCCGGTGGTAGGTGGTACCGGACACTTCCGGTGGGCGCGCGGGTTTGCTATCATAACCACTCATTTTTACGATCCGTTGACCGCTATAGCTATCGTTCGATTCAACATAACAGTACTAGTTGCTGATGCTATGAAGACTATAGTCTAAAGTTGACACATATTTTCCAATGTTTTGGTGTGTGGTAGCCATTTTAGGGTCCCATTCTGCAATCATTGAAATAAATCAACTCGTGTTGCGGCATTGTGGTATTTGCTTATTACATTTTTAAAGGCAATCACGGGCACACATTATTTGCAAGACTATTTTTCCAGTTTTACTATCTAAACCCATTTCGTGGAATTAAAAAAGAAAAACAAAAACAAAAACAAAAACAAAATACTCTGAAGTTTTCTACAGCATGAAGCGATGGATACAAATATGAGGGCCGAAAACAACAGCATTAATTCAAATTGTAAATTGATTTCACATTATAGTCTATTTATAAGCAAGAAACATAAATTTAATAACCGTGGAAAATAGGAATGAGTAGAATATGAAGCTTTGTTCATACCTTACTATCCATATACGTTACCCTGTGACATTTTGAAATCCCTCAAAGTTTATAAAAGTTCAATCCTTTTATCAAGCATCTATAGTGCACCCTCCATCATACCACAAGAAATTAAAATTTGGAGACATTACACGAAAAAAAACCCTATAGCTTAATTATTGAAACTAGAAGGTCTTACAATCCATTAAGAAGTAATACCAATATTATTATTAATATTATAATTATTATTTAGAAAAAATGCAAGCAAGTATTACTTAACCATTCATGGTCTCTTAGAATTGTTAAGAACAATATATTAAAATTTTATTAATTTATTAATAAATGAAAATTGGAAAAAACATAGGATTCCAATATTGATTATTTTTTAAGTAAATTTAGTTTATCACTGTATATGAATTATAAAGCTCAAGAAGAGGTGATCGAGCTCTCTATGTATATTCAATATTCTTCTCTACCATACAAAAGCAAGAGAAGCACTTAAAGTTATAAGATTTTATAATTTAATATTTGTGGTTGTGATGGTAATGTAGGATCAACTATTAACCATGGAAAAAAGAAGACAACATAGAAAACAGGACAAAACATAAAATTAAACTAAAATTTTTTTCCCCTATGCTCTAAGAAAATCATATTTGGCTTTAATAATAATACCATATTTTTTGTTAAATATAAAACAAAACAACTATTTCACTATAAAATATAAGTAACAGATATACCTTATGGATTATAAGTGGCGCTAGAAGTAAAAACTAAGAACTTGGATCCTTTTTCTAATACTTTCCTAATGATGGATTTAAGAAAAAAAAAAAAAAGAGAAGGAGTAAAAGGAAAATGGCAATGAAGTAAAGATTAAAGACTAAAAATGGAAGGAAAAGGACTAAGCGTTTAGTTTAAGGTTTTCGATGGGTTAAACTTTGTTTTGTTTTAATAAGATAGCATTTTTTTATTTATTAATTTTATTTAATTACTATTACATGGTAAAGAGTATCCCAAAATCTATATTTTTTATGCTTAAAGTACAATTTCTAAGGTGGAAATAAAGTACCATAATCTCATAATCATATCCTACTTTGTGTGAACATATTATGAGAAATTACAATTATGAATCTATCTTGTAACATTAATTATCTAATTAAAACCTACTTAGTTAAATAAGGTATGGGTAGACCGAGTTGCCTATTCACCCTCATGCATGCAAGTTCTAATATTTTTTAAATACGTAATGAGGAAGTAAAATATTGACGGATAAAGATGGAAGATTCATAAGAAGAAGGTGTACTTAAATAGATACCGAATGGAAACAGAATCACAATTCAGAACCAAAGTATAATAAAAACCATGGAATTAAAAGCATGACCAGAAACACTAGAACCCCAAGTTAGAAGCATAAACAACATTTGGAGCCAAAAATTCCAAATGTGGCAGCTCACAGATTTAATTTGTGCAAGCTTCATGCTTTCTTTTTTTTTTTTTTTTTTTCCTTCTTTCTTTTCTTTTCTTTTCATTTTTTTTTTAAGCGGTCGGTTCCGAGCTTTTCCAATTGACTTAGCAGTTCGTGTCTTTACCAAGCACGTGTGACATATTGATTTATCTGTATAGCAGCTGGTTTAATTTTAATGACCATGCAAATACTAAGTTATAATACCAGAATTTTACACATGTAAAAATCATACAATCTAGTATGGGAATTAAGTTTAATTGGTGATGATCGATTGTCAACATGTATTGAAATTTCTATCCAAGCTTGAAGTTCATGTGGAGGTTATTATTTAGAATTACAACATGTGAAAATTTCACCATTTCTCCGATGCGTGTTGAACTATCTAATTTCGCATGGCAAATATAAGACCAGCAAGTATTTCCCGTGATACGTCTTTCAACTTCAATCTTTAGCTATAAACGTGGCGGATTCTTTATAAGCAGTTTTTTCGAGTTTGCCCAATTCAACGTGGCGGATTTCAAGTCGTATATGATGAGCCTTATTAGTTTTCAAATTTGAATTAAGAGATGAAGATATGAATTAAGTTAGGAGCAAGATATATGGACATTTGGTTTTCTTTAATTCAAAAAATTATAGATTTGGTGGAGATTATGAAAGGATTTTACTTTTAAAATGAGTAAAATACATCTATCTATGAAAAAAAATAAGTTTTTAGCAAAAATTTAAGTTTTCGAAGATTACAAAAAGAAAAAAATTGGCCAGATATTTTAGATGAATTTCACAAGAATTATTGAATTTGAATTTCAAATTGTGAAGATAAACTTAAAGAAACAACCATATCCCTTAAACATCTCAAACTAGCTGTTTTCTTGTTGCTCACTCAAGATACACTTAATAGAAACAATATAGAAGACAAAGAGATGAAACAGAAATTTTTTTAATTATTTCATAGACAAAATAAATTATCAAAAATTACATCAGAAACTAGCTCAAAAACTACACACGATAAAGATTTTCCCTTATTGTTTTTCTATTTGTGCCAATTGATTCAAGAGGATTATTACTTTGTATTTCTTTATCTACATGTAAATTATTTATAAGAATTTGTGATTCAATTTGAGAGAGATTTAGATAGATCTCTATAAGCTTATGAGTAGCTTGGGGACAAAATAGTGAGACATGATAGAGAGTAATTGCAACTTTATTATGACCTTTTTATTCATTCGATTATCTAAATTAGATTAGTGGAACAATATTGATGAGGAGATTAGACTGACACAGTAGAGTTGAAAGAGAATAGGTTCAAAGGCAAATTAGAAAATGTCTTTCAAAATTATGAAGAATTGTACTGCTAACTAATTTTTAGTACACTCCAACGTAGTAAATTTGCATATGTGAAACTCGAAGTCAACGTATTAGGTTCTTAAAAAATGAGGCTATTGGGAACCATTTTTTATTTAAAGTTTAAAAGCTTTAATGACGTGGTTTGGCCCAAATTTTTATATGTAGATTCTACTTATATTGTGCCATATCCATAAGCTAAGATCCTTAACTTTTGATATGCAAAATATTTATTTTTAAATTTTTCATTAATCCTATTCTACTCTTGAAGTAAAAGATTTAAGGGATTTTTCTAAAGAATTATTTGTTAATATGAGATAAAATAAATTCTTAAAGCTTATTAATGACTTAGGGACTAATTGGGATGAATACAATACGTAACCATAGTTTATTAGGTGATTCTTAAGAGAAATTTAGTTAATATTTACTAAATTAGATATTTTGATATATTATCTATATTAACATGACGTATTAGGAGTAAGTTGATCCATTTAAAAGAAAACTTTCCCACCTTATGACACAAGTCAAGTTTGCAAATGTTACTATTTTTGACATGTATTTTCAATAGCATTCATTACCATATATGTGATACTAAATTAGTTAAGAGATGAGCATATCACAAACACTATGAAACAGATCAAGTAAACAGAAAAGATAAATTTTGTGAACCTTATTATAGATGATTACACTCATTCTATTGTATAGAACTATGCATGTGGATGGACCTTGAACATTGGCATGGTTGTAAGACCTACTTATCCAGGTTAATTATCATACATTATGGCAAAAAATGTGGACCAAGAGCTTGTTGATTATTTTATTGTTTTAAAGTAGTGTTGATGAAAGTTGCATGCATTATTTGGCTTCCACTTATTTATAAATTACTGATGTTGTTTGAGTATGAAATGAAGCTCATTATTATTGGATGTCAAATGGTTAAAATATAATCATTTTAACATTACTTATATTTCCTTTTGTCATGTATTCAATATCATTGTTTCATTGCATTAGTATTTGCATTGCAAACATTTCCAATTCTAACCAAGAGACTAATAGTAATAAGTATTAACTACCAACAAAAGTTATCTTGGTAAACTAGGTCCCACAAAGCACTCGACAAGTGTAAGTTCCACAACTAGTCACTTAGAGTTTCGATTGGCTGAAAGATCCGATCGAGCCTAAATTATAAGTAAATCTAAAAATATTAGTAAAATGATTCCATAAGTTTGAATTTAAGAAAATAAGCAATAAAATGAAAGAATATAAAAATTTCAAATTTTGAGTATATAGCTCGTTATTTATCTAAAATGCGTGAAATGCATTCCGATAATTAACAAATTGCTAAAGATAAATTATATGTATACTAAAAATCATAGAATGACCTAAATAATATTTAGGAATATTTATTTGTACTATATATGAATTTACATGTAAGTAGAAATACGCGTAATTACTTAAAATACTAGAAATGTGCTAAAATAATACTAAATAATTAAAGAAAATAATTAATTAATTAAGGAAAAATAAAGAAAAATTAGAAAAAATAAGGAATGATCCAGATTTAGGTCGTAGTAGTTGGGGAAAATAAGAAAAAAATTAGCTAATTAAATTAGAACAACACAAAAGTCAAATTAGAAGAAGATAAGGCAATTGTCTAATCAAATTAATACACAATAATTTCCTTAAAGCTCTATAAATACTCCAAAATTTTCAAAAGCTCATTTTGGATGTCAGGAAGTTTATAAAAATAGAGAGGCGAAATTGAGAGAAAATTAGGGTTTTATAATAATTTAACAAAAATTTGTGCAGTTGGAGCTTGTAAGGAGAACCTAGACCCAATGAGCAACTGGAAGTGAACGACCACCAGCACCACACGGTGGTGGCAGCGCCTAGGTAGGCCAACACACTCATGGCCACCGAAGGTAGCCAGAGCCACCCAAATCGATGAATTTGCTTTTCAGCCTGATTTTGTTTAATTTTGTAAAAATATTAAATATTCTTAGAAAATTATGAAACTTGTTATTCAAGAATATTTTTATATGTAGTTTTTCTAAAAAATATTATTTTGATGAAAATATGTCCCCTGATATATGGTCCCTAAGAAATCATGCAAAACCGAGCATGTTTCGGTTTACAAAACAATGATCTCAGGAGTGTAGTTTTAAGCCTAAAATTTTTGTGTAGACTGCTTAGATGATATAGAATAGTGCTATGAATCTTGTTTTCCAAAATTCATTTTCGAAATTTTTAGATAATTTTTAGACCTTAAAATGAGGTATAAAATGGGTAATTTAGGGTTAATTAAGTAATTAAATAATTAATTACTGATTTAGTAAATAATTATATGTTTTAGAATGTTGAAAACTGATGAATTATGATACTTGAAGCACTTAGGGTGTTAAATGTAATTATTAGGTTAATTATGTAATAAATAAGCAATAGGGAAAAATAATAAATTTTAAGTTAATTTTATGAATTAGGGTAATTAGGTGTAAAATCTGATTTAAGATAAATTTAGACATTTTGAAATGATAATTGAAGTTGGGAGATGGTAATTAGAGTGATAAAAATATTATATATGTATTATGTACATAATAAGTAATAATACATAATACACAATTAATAGAAATATAATAAATAGAAGATATTAGAATAAAAATTGATATTATATAAATACTAGGGATATATAATAAATCTGATAGAAATCTTGAATTTATGTAACTATATAAAAAATGTAAAAATTTCTCACATCAAGAGTAAATTTGGTACACCATTAAGGATTTAAGTGTACCGGATATAATAAAATGTTGACTAGGAGTAGTTATGGTATTTAGGATATCTGGAAGTAAGGTAATTAATTTCACATTATGAGTTAAAACAAGTTTCTAGAATTCAAGTATAAAACAATACTTAAAAATTGAACTAGAATCAAATTTAAAAACCAATGCGGAAACTGAACCCGAACTTAACCCCAAACCCAGAATAATTGTTAAAGATTTGAGAACCTAGACAATTGAACATATTAAACCTTAACCAAAAGATAATAATAAGCGTTATAGGATAAAACCTACCTATAATAGTTATATGAAAAACTAAAACTACGTTTGTATTATAGGGATGATTGGCGATGGCCTGCGCAAGCCGGACCTCAAGTAAGTAAGCGAGGAGTCGAGGTAAGTTGGGATTAATACGTTACTGTATTTTGGAGGCTTGAGATTATATTTGGTTGTGCTTGGTAGATAGTTGGTTGTGTGCATGTACTTGATTATGAGTGATGTTATGATTCTGTTTATTATTCTGGCTTGTATTGTATGATTTGTATGAAATGATTGATCACCCTCAACTAAACCTAATCAAATATACGACTTGTAATCATAATCGGACTTGCATGGCAACCCATTAGGGGAAACCTAGGATTCTCTGCGCAAATACCGACCCCTTCAAAAAGGATAGCACAGGTTTGCATAATGGTTCCTTCTTCATTCTTAGTCGAACTAAGTGACAGGAGATGAGGTCTTGACGAGAGTGAAGTCAATGGTTCGAAGATAGTCACGGGAGGAGCGGTATCTCCATTGCACAAGCCTAGGTTTAGTCGTGAGCTATTGCATTAATGGCAACTTCTCAACCTGGATTAAAGTGGATGCGATTTCTTTAATCTCACGATTGGCCAAACAACGTCGTACAATGGCATTTGCTTGAACATACATTGCACTTAATAAGTTGATTGATAACCTTGTTATGTTTATGGTATAGTTTTAAGTCTTCTATCCTAACTTACTGAGCTGTGGTTGCTCACATCCCTATAGGCATTGTATAGGTGTTGGTTAAGAAGCGGCTTACAACTACTCTGAAACTAACAACTGCTAGATCCTAAGGAGTGAAGAAAAACATTTGAAAAACAAACATATATTTTAAGGTCTCAGCTTTTATTTTAGAATTTTTCATTTTTGAATAATGTAATAACTAGGAAATATATTACGGTGAAACATTGTAAATGTTAATTGTAATAACTGAATTATAGTGTATATATATATTTTCTCACTTTCTTAAGTAAATGATTTATTTAAAATACAAACTGTTTACTTCAAAACGGGTTAGTCATGGACGCCTTATGTAGATCGGGTCTAAAATAGCGATTATAAGGCCAACTTCTATCTTAAAATAGTTTACACAATAGAGCTGTTACGACTCTGTCACTTCAGGGCATGACAATAAGTACATGGCACCATCTTTGAATCAAACAGATTAATATGTGGCATGGTTGATAAATTGACTTAGATTGGCTTTAATGGTGTGGTTGACAAACTGACCTAGATAATTTACTTAGGGGTTCAAAGTGACCTACTAGGCATTATGTTCCCTAGATATTGTATGTGGTGGTATAAGGGCACCTTTAAATAACTTCTAACAATAGGGAAGAGTTTGGAGGAAGGATAACATTTGCTAAGTACAAGCTCAAGAGTTATTTAATAGTTTGAAAGGGGCTAGAATTACCAAATAGTATGCTAAAAAGGAAGTTGATATTTGTAAGGGCATAATTTGTGAAGTGATCATTGGTCGTTTTGAGGGTGATCTCACTTTTGATTGATAAGGTACATATATGAGCTTGAGGATGTTTTAATTAAGGTTATGAGACAATCATGGCATTTGCATAACACATGCATAACACTTTATGTTTTGACATAAATTTGAAGTAAATGTGTTTCGTCATTTTACTCTCTTTTTTATTTTGTCTTTATATACTCACTTAGATCTATAAGGAGTTAAGGGTTGATATTTTATTAACCTATAGTGTAGGTGAAGACCCTTGAAGTTGTTGGATTAGGACTTTGAGAAATACAAGAGCACTAAAATCGTATTTTGAAGTTAAGTTTTTAGTCATGGTTTGTAAATATGTATGTACCATATATGGTATAGGAGAAATGATACATGATGTATGTATTTAAGTGTTATGTAAGTTCTTTAAAATAAGTGCCATGGATTTTTAAAGTTAACTAAGAAGGTCCAAAGTAGTGGAAATTAGACTAAATGAAGTAAAGTTGTTGAGGATGTTTGCAACATATTGTGCTTTTAATGAGTTTTATAGTAAGTATGAGTGTAAACAAAATATTTTCAATTCTTTAAGATAGGTATTGATGTCCTTAAACTCTTAAAAATAGGTCTTTCATGTCAGAGCTTAAGTATTATGAGGATAAGTTGGAATAATTCAATCTTCCTACATAGTTAGAAGCACTAGAAATGAGGACAAAAAGTTAATGTTAAAATTTCAAATGAGTCAAAAACAAATTCAAAAGCATTGAAAATGAAGGTAGAAAGTTCATCACTATATTTTTGGTAACTTAAAAAACAATGTTAGAAGGTTAGTAGAGTAAGGTAAAATGCTAAACTATTGATCTAGGAAGCTTAAAAGCTTACTTAAAAAGTTAATATTTGAAGGTAGAAAGGTAATACCCAAACTGAGAAAGTTGAAAACCTTACTTAGAAGGTAAAAGTGGAAATGGTGAATATTAAAAATTAAAGAGCTTCCATTTACAGTATCAACAATAAGATATTTGAAGAAAGCGTGTATTATAAGTGTAAATCTCAAGTTTTTATGTTACTTTTAGCATTGTCGTTATTCTAGAGATGCCATAATGACCTTTATTCGAGTACCATAATTTTGAAAAGTGTAAGGTATTTTTATGGCTAGAAAGCAATGTCTTATAAGTGGCATCAGAGCACAATCTTAGGACTTAACGAATTGAGATATCTTATGAATAGAGATTGGAGTATTGTTTTAAGGATTCGATGAATCTAAAATGGTATGAGAAGTGGATCAAGCAATGGTTTAGGAATTGGTGGATTAAAGATGATTAAAAGGAGAAAATTAAGCAAAAATTGGAACTTTATGGACTGAAACACAATTAGAGAGAGGAATAACCACCCCCACTCCCAAGGAGCTAGTTACTTGAGACTCATGTGATATGTAGGAGGTAGATAAGATGATGGATAGGAGAAACTTAAAGTGTTTGGTTATTGTGATGAATGAGATGTTCAATTGTTGTTTGTTTGTAATGAAATTTAATGAATGTTTTCCTATTAATGCTTAATTTTTGATGTTGTAGTGAATATTAAGAGTTGAGTAAGTTATTTCAATTCATATCTCACTAATGAATTTTGGTTAATTAACTATTTTGAGTTGTAACTAGCAATGAATAATCTAACTTCATTTTCATCTCATGAAGACTCAAACCTTGAAGAGAAGATACTACATTTGAGCCCTGATTTAGTAGATGAGAAGGTGTGGGAGAATGAATAGATGGTTCGAAAAGGGAAGTTCAATTGAAATCCATTTTTAAGGTGATGTAGCAAGTGAAACTAAGAGACCATTAGGAGCTAGTTACAAGGAATATTTATTTCAATGGTTGATACTTAAGAAAAGATGGAAAATTGGAAGATAATCCTATAAGGGATGAAATTTTAAAGGTAATTTCTTAAAGAGCATAGTTTGAAAACCCTAAAAGATGTAGGAATTGAATAATGATAACACCTTAATTTTGTTAGTTCAATGAATGTAGATAAATGTTACCACCCCATGTGACAAGTGAGCTTATATATGACTTGGTGTATATGTAATGTATTATATGGCTACTTATAAACTTGAATGTATCGAGGTAACTATAGGGCATATACCTCTCTAATAGAGAAGTAAACCTAGTTAAGTTATAGTAAAAATTAAAATGGATTTTTGAGTTCGAGTGTTGATCTCATAAGGAACCAGTTACATAAGTATATCTAATTATTTTTAGTAATGATATCTCTAAATTATTCAATTACCTAAGTTTTTAGAATAGAAGATTTAATGAAATTAGCAAAAGATAGAAAATAAAGACTAAACTAGCAACAGAAATAAAGACATTAAAACAATTAATTAACAAAAAAATAATCAAATAACTAAATAACATCAAAACGTAAAAATAACATAAGAGCATAAAGTAATTAATTAAGGATTAAAATTTTCCTTAGTAAATCTTTATTGTTGTTTACTTCCTAGTTGTAAGGAGTTATTTAACCTCAATTATTATACTGGACTGTGGAGATTTCTAATCCTATTCTAATTGAAATCAAATTTTAAATTATCCGAACTCGCATCTCTCACTAATTCCTAACCTAAGAACCTTCTCTAAATGAATTGTTTCTAAATAAAGTGCTCTAAGATCACATTAAATACTTAGATTTTGCTATTAAGTTGCCTTAATTCGAAAAGATTAAATACTTAATCCCTTAGTGCACTTAATCTCTTTTTATTACACTTGTCTGTTTACTATATGCGTCTCAAGTCTGCAACAAACTCAGAAGTTATGTCAATTCCTCAGGTAATGTTAATCTAACAATGATCAAAATAGTATAACTAGATCATAGCAAGCAAAACCATCAAATGAATTTTACAAATAAAGATCACCCTTTGAACATAGGCTTCAACAACAATTTACTAAGTTATTGAAATAAAGACATAAAAACTAAAAGAAAGAGAAAAGAATTAGAGAAGCCTTCTTGTAATTCTAAAACCTAACAACTGCTTAAGGGGCTCTCTCTATAACCTTAGGCTTAAGAGTTTATTTATAAGAAACGGTCATAAGATTACAAAGAAAGCCTAACAAAAATAGAAAATTGGAAATTACAATGTCTTCATGCTTGAAGTGAACAGCCGTGGTGGTTAGGTGTATTGTACATTTTATGTGAAACTTTAGAATTCATAAGAAATTCTTGACTAGAGGATCACAAGTAAGGACCATGAGTGTAGTCCTTAATCGTAATCTCTTCTAGACTCCCAATCTTGCTCAAAATTCTTTGGTTTCACTCTATTATTTGTATTTTTACTCGAATAAAACTAAACATTGCTCAAGAATTTTTAAAATTTTCATAAAGTACTCTTGGAGTCCTTAAAAGCAATAAATAAATAAATTGTGCTCAAAATATCACAAAATCAACGAGGATAAAGTTAAAATTAGTGCAAAATTACTATAGAAAATATATACTATTTTTTCGCTATTAATAACACATAATAAAAGTGATCACTATTGTAAATATGGGTCTAGACAAATTATCTTGTTTTATAATTAGTGGTAGCCATGCTTCATTTGTATCGGATGAATGATTTGGATAAGACGAAGTGATTTGGTGTATAAGTTTAGGACTTAACGAATTGAAGTTAAGTTTAAGAAGCAAATCGAAGTATAATTTCAATTAATGAAGCACAATTCATTCAAGAGGAAGGATAGAGCATGTTTATGCATGGAACGCTAGTAGTATGTGTAAGATTGAGTAAGACAAATAACTTAGATAACTTATTGGAGAATAATGTTATTAGAATGGTACATGATGAGCTTAATATATTAGGTGGAGGCATAAATGTATATAGTTGTTGTTATGTGGGCTAAACAATGAAATTGAAAACAGTTAAGATGTGTATATTTTGGTAGTTATCAAGGTAATGGAGAAAACAAGATGGAGAATAGAGCAAATTAAGCACCAATCACTAGTAATGCACATAGGGTTAAGCATAATAGTTATGCTTAATATGTATTTAAGCTTAAGAAACTTAATATATTATGGAAGTATTGTAAGATCTGCTCTTTAACAAATAAAGCCTTAGCACTGAAAATTTATGATGTTTATATAATTTTATTTGACATAACTTGAAGTATACATTAAAATCACAAATTCGTTATATAATGACCTAGAGAATTTAGGTATTCAAAAATGGAAAAATGGATTATTAATTTAATCGCTAAATTATCAAAAAAAAAAAAGAAAAGAAAAACCGTAAAACTCGAAAACCAAATTAATGAGATCTTAGAAACAAATCAACAAAATATGAAATTTAAAAGAACAATATGAAATGACTTATATGAACGATATTTAGGATAAAATATACAAGAATTTTCTAAATACAATAATAGAATTTCAAATTAACAAAATTAAGGTATTCGCAAATTTTAACCTTTTAGGATCAAAATTAACAACAAAATCCCAAAGGTTAATCTAAGAGACCTCGTAAATTTGGAATTTAGAAATAGAGTACTGGAACATTAATTTAAGTAAAAATTGTAAAACTAACCTAATTATTATTTAATTTCCCAAATCTTGAAATCCTTGAACCGACTACAATGGAACCTAGACATAAATTAAATAAATAAGAAAATTAACAAATAATATAAAATAACTGAAATAATAATCATGTATAATTATTTATTAATTAAGTTTAGGCTGTAATAAATTTGTTTGAAGTTAATAAATGAACCTAAAAATTACCTAAGTATTATAATAAAATAAAATAAGCTTAGCTTAAATAATAAATAAATGGCAAACCAAGAGGAGCTCATGGTTTTCAAAACCCTAGATCAAGCTTGTGATATTACACAAAGCCAAGTATTCTAGCCATGGATTATGAAGATAGGGCTAACACTTGACAAGAAGAAAAAGAAAAATATCAACACTTGTCGTCAAGCTTATAAATATCCCTTCTCCTTATTATTTGGGACTCTTTAATGCCCTAAAGTTAGGAAAAATGGGTTTTGGAGAAATTTTAAGAAAATTAGAAAATTGGGTTAGAATGTAGGCTTGCAATGTTTCTAAGCCAAGAGAAGACCTAACGATGAGTGACCACCACTAATTAAGGCACTAACCAATGCCATTTTGAGTAAACAAACCCACCACCATCTCCAACAATCAAAGCTCGTCACATTAGCGAGTTAATTTTTCCACTCAATTTTAAAAAATTTATTAAAAATATCAAATTTTGTCCTAAAATTACAAAAAGTTTTATTATGATATTATTTTAAGTATATTTTTATGTAAATTTTTTAATTTTTAGAAGCCTTTTATTTTGTATATCGTCCTTAAGAAAAGTGATTTTTAGATTCACTTTTCTATTTAATATTCAAACACCTAAGTGATATAATTTCCTTTTCAAAATTTGTTCGTAAATACCTATATCATATAGATAATTTTTATGTTTCCCATAACATTTTATTTTACTATTGCTAGTTTTTAATTATAGAAAATTATCGATCTAAAATTTGAGGAAAATCCAATATTTTTCAAGTTATTTTATGAAATTTGAAATCAAAGCACTTTTTAAATGATTTCGATGACATGCAATAAGTTGAGATTTAATTTTAAGAAGAAATTGTTGGATTTCATAAAACATAGGGGTTTTTTGAAGTCAAATTTAATGATTTCCACTTAATTATATGTTGTTTTTACAAAGATTGTTAAATTGAATATTTTCTTTTAAAAGATCCTTAAAATTAGTAGTTAATTAGCTACTGCAAATGATGAATTTTTGCTTTAAAATTATCATTTTTCAACTAAAAATAGGTATTTTAAGCAAATTAGTTGATTAGTCATGTTTAATACCTTGTTGGTTAAATTTTCGGGCAATACATGATTGGTCTTGATGGGTTTTGAGTGATGATGGTTGATAAATGAAGTGTTCTGGCAAAATAAAGGGGATTTGACAACTATAGAAGGCTCTACAGAAGTTTTGGATGAGCTAATGAAGGAATTAACAGCTATGGAAGATACTGTAGAAGCTTCTATGGATGTTTTGGTACAAGTTGATGACATGTAAAAGGTATTGTAAAGGCTTTCCTAATCAAGTTGACCATAAGTTATAATGTTAGAAGCTTCAATAAGAGGTTTCTTAGTATAGAAGCTATAGCAAAAATTCTTATAAAAGGTTGTATTGAAGGTTCCATATAAAAAAGAATTAATTAAAACCCTGGCAGAAACTTAGATAGAAAGGTTCCATAACCTTAGATGCCTTAGTAAAAGGTTGAGTAGAAGGTACTATAAACCTAAGACACATGGTAGAAGGTTGAAATAACCTATAAAGTAGTAACACTTAATACTTATCACCAGCACCTATTGAATACTAAAGGAACAACCAGCCTAATCAAAAGTATAACCATTAAAATACTATTACTTCAATGAATTATATATAACTAAAATGTAATTTGTAATATGGGAACCATTAATGATGGAAGGACCAAGGTTTCTTACTTCTAAGAGTAGCTGTAAATCTAAGTAAGCGGGATCAATGCTTAATGGCATTTTTGAGAGGATAAAGTCGGTACGAATACTCATTTTAGTACCTAAACAATAAACCCTTTCATTTTAGTACCCTAACTCTTTAAATGAGATAAATTGATATCTCTATTATAATGACTGTTATTATAAAATGGTAAAACAAAAATATAAGTGCATAAACTTTCATTTTATTTTCATTTTAGTGCTCAAACTTTATCTTTTATTTTATTTTGGTACTTTAACTTTTTTAAGTAAAACAAATAAGTATTTTTTATAATAATCGTTATAGCAAAGATACTAATTTATCTAATTTAAAAAGTTATGGTACTAAAATGAAAGGGTTTATCATTTAGGTACTAAAATGAATAATAAAAGTTTAGGTACTTCAAATAGCTTTATCCTTACTTTTGAGTAACATATAAAAGTATTTGGAGATTAATGTGTATACTTGTTTATGGTTGTAAAGCAATTGGTTGCACACATGAAATGTATATGCTTGGAAACTATTACTCCATGTTGTTTGCTTGTTGTATTACATGTTGTGATTGCTTTATTGCACCTTAGTCTTGACTTGATTATCTTCAATTGGATGGTCTCCCTTATAATAGATTAGGCTAAACTTGGAGTAAAACCTTAACTTAACATACATTGCAACCTCCTAGGGGAACATTAGGATTCATTGATTAAATACCGACCTTTTGACAAGATAGCAATAATTGGTCTTTCCCGATTCTTGGTCGAACTAAGTGGCAGAAGAGGAGGCTACAACAAGGTTAAGGATACTAACTTCGAAGGTAATCATAGGAGGAGCTAAGTCTTTATTGCACAAGCATGAATTCAATCGTAAGTTGTTACATTGTTACCATCATATGTAATCACTTCAACCCTAGTTAGAACAAGTATAATGCCCCATGACCTAGGGTTTATGGCCTGCCGCGTATTCTTATCCTCTACAAATACGTTAGGTATAAATAAATGCTAAAATATCCAAAATAATCTATTGAAATCTCTAAATGATCATTAATAAATTTTAATTCTTTAAATAAATCCAAACTAACTTCTAAATAAATTTTATAAAATTTATGAATAAGAATTTTACTAATTGCAAAATAAATTATAACTGTCCCAATTCAAGTTATTTTGCACAATAAAAACCATAGTCGCTGCTCCCCGTCCTCATAAACTTGACAACCAAATCTAAGCTTATCTAATTCTATAACTTTCACTCAAGTACCTATACTTGAAAATTAAAATGGGATGAGCTAAAACCCAGTATGAAATACTAAATGCACATGTGCACATTAGACAAAAATAGAAATTGCAATCCTCGACAGCTCTTGCCACTTATTCTATTCCCACCACCAAACACCACTTCTAAACACCCTTCTACCAACAATACTCCATAGGTAACCACCTAAACTCTCCTCAAACACCAAAACCAGACATTCACAAGCCTATTCTTTCAGCAAATCCAACCCTACCATATCTATTTTTCACAAAACCAACACAAAATCAAGAGAATTCTTACTGGTTTTTATGATAGAGCAGCCTCCAAGAATTGAATTACCTCTTTCCTAATGTTGTAAAACACAAGTCCTATAGGGTTTTTCATCCCTTGTTGGATAAAAATGATCTTTCCCTTATCATATATAGGAAAATTACCTAGAAATCGTATTTCCTTTGTGAATTTAGCACTCCACTATGATATTTGGCACCTATGATTCAAGGTTCTGAATTTTAAAATCTAGATTTAGTATCAACTAAAGGGTTTCCAATTAGGTTAAATAAGGAGACAAAAGGGTATTAATGCAGAGGACCATAACTAACTTAGAAGATTCATTATAAGGGATGGCAAGGTATGCACTCTTTTTATGTAAGATAAAAACAAACTTGGAAGCTATAGCTAGGAATAAAAGGATAATCTGTAAACGTCATAACCGGAAACTCGAATAGTATACTCTAAATTTTTGTAGAATGTTAAAGTTAGATTTGTTGGAGAATAAAATTAATGTTTATAAAGGGGGATATGATTATATAATATAGTATTTATTTGTATACACTTTTGGTCAATTTATGTGTACTTAAATAGCATGTTACTTAAAATGTACCATGAGATTAAAAATAGACAAAAAAGAATCCGTAAGCTTAATTATCATTAAGAATAATGCAACAATAATAATGAAAAAACATTGGTTAAATATATAACACGAGTAATGAGTACGTTTAATAGATTGACTAGTAGTAAAATAGGTAATTATAATTGTAAAATGTATTCATAGGTAATAAAATATTAAAATAAGAAACTTGCAAGTTGACATTCACATGGAGCAGCACCTAAAATTTCCTTAAGTTACACACTTTATTTAAGTAAGAGGAGGAGAGAGAGAATAATACTTTTAGTAAATTCCAAACCTTCCCATCAAGTTCTTGATATTATCTAAAGAAAGGTTCTTAAACCCTAATGCCTTGTTCACTTAAGGGGAATTAAAATTCAATTCTCCCTTTATTCCTTGTTATAACGTTCACTTGATTTTTTGTCTTCAAATCGTGATTCTTTAGGAATCCCTATTACGTGAATCAAGTAATAGGGATTCCTTGACTTAACAAAAAAATCACGATTCTTAAAAAAATTTCACATTTTTTCCAAAAATAACCTCATATCAATTTAACGATAGCCACCACTACTATTGTCATTGCCACCACCAACCGTCGCCACTACCATCATCGTTGCAACCACCACCACCACCACTACCGTCACCACCAACCACCATCGATCACCTTTACCACCATTGTCGTTATAACCACTACCACCACCTACCATCACTACCATTGTCACCACCAAACACCACTGTCACTACCAACCACCACCGTCACTACCAACCACCACTGTTATCGCCACTAACACCATTACCATCATACTGTTGCCACCACCTTCACATTACTACCACTATTACCATTGCTACTGTCGTCGCCGTCACTGTTGCTAACCACTGCTATCATCACCACCATCGTAACTACCACCCCCCCCCTCTAAGCCACTACCCCAGCCACTGCCACTACCATTGACTACCACTATCATCACCGCTCATGAACGCTATTGACCATTATCACTGCCTCCACCCCCACAGTCAATTTCTACCACTACCACTGCCACTACTACCTATTACTTTAGAATTACTTGAAAAAAATTAAGGGTATTTTAGTTATTAAAGTTCTATTACATGTATATTCTTAAGTTATTTATTAATCTAATTAAACAAAGTAATAGGTATTACACCCTTATTACATTACTTAAGAATTCCAATTATATTTCCTCCTTATTTTATTCAGTAAAGTGAATGAGCTGTAAGGGAAATTCTAGCTTTAGCAATAACAATGCCTAGTATTTTTGTAAGATTTAACCACATGTAAGCTTAAGATTATTATTATCGACATCATATAAGGAAAACCTAGGTGAAAATTTATGAATCAATATGAAAATTAAAGTGGAAATTACAATAATTTCTAATCATTTATGGTTTTGAGGGTAAATGACAAGCTGTTAACGTAGTACTTAAGGACATGGAGTGGCCTATGCTCGATGGTTCCAATATGGTGTCAGTAGCTAGCAATAGCTAAAGCATTAATTGCCGATGAGTTGCTTTTCCTATCCAATTTTGCTAAATTTGTTACAAATAGTAAATGTCCTTAAAAAATTATGAAAAATTGTATTTTTATCTTATTTTTAGTATAATCTAATGTAGTAAATTTGCATATGTGAAAATTGAAGTAGACATATTAGGTTTTTAAGAAACAACACTCTTCAGAATCATTTTTTATTTAATGTATAAAAGCATTAACTATGTAGTTTTAGCATAAATTTATATATTTAAACTTTGCTTATATTGTATTAAATCCATACGCTAAGAACCCTAATTCTTGATCTACAAAATATTTATTCTTAAATTTTTCTTTAAACTTGCACTATTCTTTAAGTAGAAAACTGGATGGTTTTTTGAAAGAATTATTTGTTTATTTGACATAAAATAAATTCTTAGGTCTTATCTATGATATAGGGACTAAACTGAGTGAATATGATGTGTAACCATGGTTTATTAGATTATTTTCAAGAGTGATTTTAGTTAATATTTAACTAAAATGGCTACTTTGATGGATTACTTACATGAATGTAACACATTAGGAGCAAGTTAATGCCTACCTACCTATCTATCTTATTTCATAAATCAGTTTACAAACTTTATTATATTTGACATGTATTTTCAATATTATTCATTATCATATGTGTCATACTAAATTGGTTAGGAGATGAGTAAATAAAAAATAGTGAGGAGTAGATCAAGTAAATAGAGAAGGTAAATTTTACGAATCTTATTATGTGTGATTACTTTCATACTAATTAACGGAAAGTGCAATTAGATAGTTTGGTGTGAGTGCATTGACCATAAACATTTATAGGTTTGGTTATAAGACCTACTTATCTAGGTTAATACTTCTTCTATGTTGCATTGATTGTTATGTGTTGTGCTCGAAAATGTAAACTAAGCGCTTGTTGATTGTTTGATTGTTGTGAAGTGGATGAAAGTTGTGTGTATTATTTTTCTTCCACTTGATTATGAAGTGTTGGTGTTATTCAAGTGTAGAAAGAAGCTCACTATGGTTAGATGTCAGATGGTTGAAATGTAAACTTTTTAGCATTACTTATAAATCCTTTCATCTTGTACTCATTATCGTTGTCTCATTGCATCTATATTTACAAGGCAACCGTCTCCAATAATGACCAAGAATATCATAGGAACAAGCGTTGAATGCTAACAAAAGTTATCTAAGTAAACTAAGTCCCAAACACTGCACTAATCTCCTAAGAAACGAAGTCATAGGCATAAAGCTCATTTCTTCCATTTACTCTCCATTTTAGAGTATACAATTTCAAATTCAATCTTATGTCACAAAAGGAAAAAAAAAATACATTCTAAGATTGTTGATTTTGATTTAGACAAACTAATTATTTTTTGCTACAAATCAAATAATTTAACTAAATTAACTAATAGTTTACATTGAAATAAGATCCACACGAGGAAAAGCACTTGCCATTCATTGGTTATTAGGGGCATCCCGAAAACATCCAAGTCGAAATATGGCTAATGGCCCTTCAATGAGTTTGTGGCATACTTCTTAGTAACAGTCAAACAAGGGAATGTTGGTGTCTTAATACATATGTCGTACGATCTTTAAATCAACCAAGGTTGTATGTGGCACAATTGACAAACTAGCTCCAATCAACCCTTACGGCACAGTTGACAAACTAGGCTATATCATTTCCTTATAGGCTCTAATTAACCTATCAAGAAATAGGACCCTCCAATATTATATATGGTAGTGTAAAGGCGCACTTAAGTATCTTCAAACAATAGAGAAAAGTTTGAAAAAAGGGAAAGATTTACCAAATACAAGCTCAAGAGCTATTTAATCATTTGAAAGGGGGTAAGATATATAAAAAAGAATGTTAAAGAGCAAGTTTGTTATTTGTATGTGCATAATTTGCAAAATGATAATTAGTTATTATGAGGATTATGCCCCTTTTGATTGATGAGGTACAAATATGAGGTAACCATGGTATTCGCATAATGCATTCATAACATTTTATGTTTTGCCATAAATGTGGAGTAAATGTATTTCCTTATTTTACTTTCCTTTCTTTTTTCTTTTTCTTTTTCTTTTTATTTTAATGTACTCACTTAACTCTATTAGGAATCAAGGGGTTGGTCCTTTGTTGACCTTGGTTAAAGATGTAAACCCTTGAAGTTGCTAGCTTGGAATTTTGAGGATGATTACGAGAGTGCAAAAATCATATTTTGAAGTTAAAATTCCGAGTATTGGATTATAAATATATGTAAATATGTGTGGGCCATTTGTAGCTTATAGGAGAAATCATGTATGACATATGTATTCAAGTGTTATGCAAGTTCCTTAAAAAGGATGTCATAGATCCTTGAAGTAAACTAAGCAGGTTTAGCATAGTAGAAATTAAACTAAATGAAGTAAAGTTGTTAAGGATGTGTACAACATATTGTGCTTTTGATGAATTTTCTAGGAAGGATTATATACAAAGTATGTATAATTCTTTGAGAAGGTATTTGTAAACCCTACAAGTTTCAAACTCAAATATAATGTCGGTCAAGAGAGTCAATGGATAATCCCTAGAACCCTACAGAATATAATAATAAAAACCCTAAATCAGACAACCAAACCCTAACTAGCAAGTCAAAAACCCTAAATAAGAAGATCAAAAACCTTAAAGACAGTATAACCCTAAAACCTTAATTGTACTCATAAAACCCTAAAAACCCTAATACACAAAAAACCCTAAAATGACTACAAGACCCTAATAAATTACTTAAAACCCCACTTACATGATCAAAAACCATAAAAATGATAAGAAACCTTAATTACGTAGTGAAAATCATTCAGTAAGTATAATCAAGTACACTAATCACCTAAAACCCTAGGTTTCCAATGCATACACGATCTAATAACTATAAATGGTCTCAAAACCCTAAGAAATAAATTAACTAAATTAAAGTAATAAAGTAGAATTAAACCCTAAATCAACCTTAACTATGCCTAATTTTCTTAGTTAAACTTAATCATGATTAATTATCTTAATTACACTTTAATCACCCAATTTCAAGGGGGAAAAATGTGAATCTTAGGTTTTTATGTTACTTTTAGCCTTGTCATTTGAAAAGTCTAAGGTATTTGTACGACTAGAAAGTGATGTCTTACAAGTGTTATCAGAGTACAATCTTAGGACTTGACAAATTGAGATATCTTATGAATAGAGATTAGAGTATTGTTTTAAGGCTTTGATGAACCTAAACTGATTAGAGTATTATCAATGATTGATTGTAAATATTTAGGCTCTTAATCCCTTAGAAATGTTTTTCTACTCCTTTGTCACAACTTATAAATAAGCCTTATCCTTGTAATAAGTCATTTTCTTTCTTTCAAAAGAAAAGTGGTTTTTCAAAAAAAAAAATCAAAGAGTTGCTAACATGTGAGGATTCTTATCAGAAACAATGGCCAACAGTAGAAATAACGATAACCTTGATGACACCAACCTTATAGAAGCAAGGTTTCATTCACTAGAGCAAACTGTAGCAAATGACCAAACAGATGAACTTCATGATTGACAGCATAGCCTTGCTTAAAGCAATAGCATCAGTAAATGAAGAGCATCTAGTGTTGGGTCCCGATCCTTTTAAGGACGACATGAGATTGGTTAATTCAGGACCAATCAACTTAGAGCCCAATCAAGACAATCTTCAAGAGTAGGAAAGGAAGCTGACTCAACAAATTGATGAGAAAATGAAGGCATTTAGGAGTCATGATGGATTGAATAGGTTAACATCACCAACTTTTCTGCATATGATATTGATGCTTATCCTGAAAAATTGGAAGTACCAGAGTTTGAGAAATATGACGAGACTGGATGCCCTAAGCTCCACATTAGGCTGTACTAACGCAAGATGTCTCATTACATAAAAAACAAGCAACTATTGGTTTAGACATTTCAAGATAGCCTCATTAGGCCAGCTTTGTCTTAGTACACTAATAAACTTGAAATAAATTGATATATGGGATAAGTAAGCTCAAGCATTCTTTAGGCATTACAAATTTAGTATGGATGTAGCACAATCTATTTGGGACTTGAGTAACATAAGGAAAGATCACAATATGTCCTTCAAGGAATATGCCTATAAATGGAGGCACATAACAGCTAAAATTACGCCCCCTATATCAAAGAAGGAACTAATTGAAGCATTTATCTAAACATTGAATGGACCATATTTTAATTGTCTCCTGGGGTAATCGACCTATAACTTTGTAGATGTAGTTTTAGTAAGCAACCACATTAAGGAGGCAATAAGGACGGGAAAGTTGGCTAAAGACCAAGTTACCTACATAAGTCTTGAAATGGCTATAAATTCAACATACATTGAAACAAAGGCATTTAAAAGGCATCTTACTCTAATCTCGATCCTAATAACTTAACTCCTTCATCAGTTGAGGAAGGGAGGGAGGAAAGCTACGCCTTGCACTTCTCTACCTGGACATAAGCTCTAAAGGCTAAATCTTAGCCTACCATATAAATACCATATATGCCCAATGAGTCATTCTATATAAGACTATTGGAAATTGATATACATGATTCAAGACCTAATTGATACTGAGTTCCTTCAAATAAACTTTACCAATCCAAATAGACGGGAGGTTAAGTTAAATGTTCCTTCACAATAAGTTGGGTCATGCATCAATATGATAAGAATGTCCAAATGAAATAGGAGTCAAAGTTTAAGTTAAGGGAAGCTAAGCCAATTTAATAGACACTAAAGAATGAGGGGAAATTATCAAGGAAGTTCAAGTACTTTATGATTTGTAATGTCAGAAATTCCTTAAATAAAAGTTTTTTTTGTTTCTTGAATAAACACACATTTTTGATATCTCATTTCGAAAGTTTAGAGCGAAGAGAGACAAGCCGAATCCTAAACACCAATCCTTAAAAACTTAAGTGTTAAGTGTTGCCAAAGTGAGGATTTAGACTCATTCCTTAAAGGAAGTCCATCTTGAAATTGATACAATAATCAAAATGACGTTAAGCATTTATTTCTCTATCCTAAAACACAAAATATCCCTTCTCAACCCCTTTAAGCCATCTTAACAAGTATTTCAAAAATTAAAGTCTATCAAGAACCACTCCACAATGCAGTAATTTAGAGCATCGGGTCATTAAAAAGTAGAAATGGTTAAAGCTAATTTGTGCTCGCACCAGCTACCTCAATTCAACTATAATTCTTACTTTTGGATACTTATTTCCTTTAAGATGAAGAAGATTTCCAATTTGAACACTATACACAAATCGTATACATTGAGAGTCATCCACCAAAAAAAAAAAATAGAAGGGGGTAAAGGGTAAGGAAGAAAGAAAAGAGGAAAAAGAAAAGGAAAGTATGCCCAAGAAAGAAGCCTACAAAAACAAGCCAATCAAAACCAAAGCCTTGAAACTTAAAAATGATTAGGGGCATGTATCTCAAAAGGCCTGTTCTAAAGTAAGGCTCATCCCTCGAAAAAAGCCCCTAAATTTGAAAGAGTAAGGGTAAAAAAAAAAATAACTCTCAAAATCTATTCCTCTTGTAAACTAAAGCCCACCCACAATTCTACCCTTCTTAAAATCCCTTCTAATTGGAGAAAATAACCTATTCATGATAAAAGTTATTTTTGAAATTGGGCCAGGCACAGTTTTAGTTTCACTTATAAGGTTCTTGACTTGTAAGCTTAGGTTAAAAAGCAATTCTTTCAAAATGCCACTTTATTAATAACCAATTTTGAAACAAAAGACCAAAAACCTATATTATATTGCAGTCAGAAGAAGACCTAATAGTTTGATTAAAGCATATCACTTACAAGATAGACTATAATTTTTGAAATTATAGTTAAGAGTGGAAATTTCAACCGAGAAAAGATAAGGAAGCCTTCTTAGACTAAACTAATGAATTATGAGATGTCATTGGCTCTATGATCACCCTAGGTGACATCGAAAGATCTCTTGCCCTAAGTGGCCTAAGAAAAGAAGACCTACTGAAGAAAGGATTATTAAGTAATCTTGAGCAACATCAAGAGATAGAGTGAATTTTCAAAGGCTCGCATTTATGAAGAACCCAAACTTATTAAAAATTCTATTAAAAAGAGAGAGAGAGAGAGAGAGAGAGAGAGAGAGAGAGAGAGAAGGGAATGTTGTTTTGTACGATGCATTGCACCACATACCAATTAGTCACCTATAAATCGAATTAATAACTATTAGACCTTTAATTAAATGGGAGATCCTTCTTTATTAATATAAAAGGGCATTAACACTATGTAATGGAGTAGGAGATTATGTATGATGGATCCATTTATTATTATATGATATGTTACTATTGTTTTGTACGAAATACTCATATAAGATGTTCTTACCTTGACCTTTAAGATCTACTTGGCTTTAGAGAGTACTACTCTCTACTTGAGGTCAAGCCGTATCTACTGCTTTGGGTTTACTAAGAGAGATTATATTTAGACTTTAGATGTAAAGACCCAAGTTCTGGTATGCCTAAATACTTTCCAACCCAAGCAATGGTAGGCGTAAAACCATATTTTATATAGTTACTGATAGACAATGTACGATGTTGCATATCATATGCTTATTGAATTGTATATGTGTGTTTAATTAATTTATCTGTAAATTGCTTGTTGATAAGATTGGAAGGTTACTAACTAAATAGTTGTTGTTTACCCCTTTATAGGTTGCTATTGTAGCATAACTTATGGTTAGAGTCAGGCTGTAGGATGCTTAACATTAGTTTCAATAGTTTTTGGGATGCTAATGGGAAGTTGAAAGCATGAGCAAACATTTATATTATATATGGACTCTCTAATAGGTATTTTATTTTTTGAAAACTTGCCATAGCATAGACTATTGATCCTTTTAGCTATGGTCTGTATGACTTATTTTGGGGAATGTCACTTATCCTCAAGTACTGTGTTATTTAAAGTTTAATGTTTAGACTATAATTGCATACTTTAATATGACCTAATGCATGTTTCCCACTAGAAGCTAAGTCTATGTTTATGCCTTGTGTGTTACAGTAAAGGTTCCTAACCAATAAGGGTATTGGTCTAGAATCTTCCCATCGTATACAGTGATACTAGTATAACTTGGCCGCCTTTCGAGTTGTGACAGTATTAATGTCCCAAAACTGCTAAAAACAAGTTAGTTATGTCAGAACTCAAGTGTTTTAGAGGTAAGTTAGGATAATTCAATCTTCTTATGTAGTTAGAAGCACTAGAATTGAGGGGAAAAGGTTAAGGTTACAATTCCAAGTGACTTAGAAGCAAAGTTAAAGGTATTAAGAATGATGGCAGGAAGTTCACCTCTATATTCCTAATACTTAGAAGCAAAGCTAGAAGGTTGGTTGAGTAGGCCAAAACGTTAAACTCATTGACTTAGGAAAGTTAGAAGCTTACTTTGAAGGTTAATATTTGAAGGTAAAAAAGTAAGGCTCGAACTTAAAAGGTTAGAAACCAGATTTATAAGGTAAAATTAGATACATTTAAGATTAAAAATCAAAGTAAAAGAGCATCCATATGTGATATGATCTATAAAACGTTTAGAAAGAACTTGAGTTATCAAGTTTCATGTTACTTTTACCTTGTCTTTACCTTACAAACTACATAATGACATTCCTTTAAGTACTGGCATTTTAAAAGGTGTTGAGCACTCAGATACCTATAAGGTAAGGCATTACACAAGGCTTCACATATAATTAACATTTAATAGGTATTGAAGAGAGTATGTATTAGGAAAAGAAAGTTTAAAGTAAATAAACTAGTACGTTAATAAAATAAGGATTGTAGAAAAACATAATTATAAGTTAAGCATAAAAAAACGAACAACTTTATTTTTATATAATTTTTTTATTAGACATCAAGAAAAAAATGTAACAGATTATTGATAACTCTGATTTTAAACATATTTCATATGGTGATTTTATAGTATTTCCCTTACATTTTTGGTTTTATTTAAATAAATTGATACTTAATTGAGTAAAATGTTGATTTCAGGGTTTAAACGCGTTCTAGGCTCGAAAATGAAGAAAAGGAATCAAGTTTCACTCAATTCCGAGTTCAAACGAAAAAGTTATGAATTTTTTAAGTTGTGCAGAAAGTTAGCCTAAGTGTAGAAAGTTACACGACCTGGGGACACGGTCGTGTCCCAGGCCATGTCGGGTGACGAAAACAAAATCTTTTTGACACACTATAAAAGGACATATTAGGGTTTCAAAAGAAAAAGAAGAGACATTACAGAAATAAGAGACACAAGAGAAGAGAGGAGATTGGAGAAGAACATTAATCAAGAAGCAAGAACGACATCGATTTCAAGAATAGAGAGATTGTTCATCAAATCAGGAGGGGTTTTTATGCTTTATTTTACGTTTTTGATGAAACTCGTTTTTAGATTCGTTATAATAGCTTAGAATTAGAGTATTTAGGATTATGGAACCTAGGGTTTCATGTAACCCTTGGATTGAATTATAATTTCAATAAAGTTTCTACCTTTTCTTGATTAAATTATTTCGTTAATTATGGATTGATAATGCTAGAGTGTCAATATATGATATTATGCATGTTAATTGAGAAATTGCTTGTGTAATTAGATCTAGGCATAATTGAAGAGAATTACATGTATTCTTAGAGATAAGATACATGTTTCTTCCTGAAAGTTGATTGTTTGCATGGGAATTCATTACACGCTAATGCAATTCTAAATTATATTACTAAGTGAAGAGATTCTGGTAAATAATTTAGGATTAGGGTTAATATGCTTGAGAAAGATATTAGCTTTAATTGTGAATCCCTCCGGTCAAGAATAGTAAAAATTGAATTGGATGTATTTTAAAAAGGTTACATGTTAAACACTAGGGGAAATAATTCCTAAATACATTATTGCATACTTGAAGTCGTTCATAATTTATTGCTCTCTAATTTGCGTAATTAAGTCTCATAAGTAGTTTAGTTGTTAATTTCAGTATTTTTAATTAATTCAAACTTTCATAATTTTTCGGTTAGATAATAAAGCTAAAGTTAATATTAGTACTCAAAATCTCTAAGGGATCGACTCGGACTCACATCCGCTTTATTAAAACTGATAGGTGCACTTGCCTCACATCAAGTTTTTGGCGCCGCTGTCGGGGATTTTCGATATTAAAAACGCTAGTTGCTTTATTACTTTAACCATTTTTTTCCTTTATTTTCTTTTGTTTTCATTGTTTATTTTTATTATCTAGAGCTGCAATTGATTTTATATTTATTGTCCTTATAGTGCATGACCCGCAGCAACCTGGAAGATTTGGTAGAACTTGATCCTGAAATTGAGAGAACTGCCCTTCAAAATTTGAAATCACGACCTAGACAAAGTGTCATGACCATTGACGATGAGTCAATCATTGAAATCAAGAAAGAAGGTGAAGAGACCAACACTCAATTCATCGAGCAGGAAGATCCACCACACATGGCTAACAACGGGAATGAAGCAAATCGGACCATGTCTGATTATTCAAGGCCTACACTTATTGGATCTGACTCTAGCATCGCAAGGCCAACCGTCGTAGCTAACACACCATATTGTGGTGGTTCGGGTAATGACAAGAGTAGTGATACATATAAGGAGGTAAAAGCTGATAAAACTTAATAGTATTGATTATGAATAAGCAAATTACATTATAGTCCTCACAAGTGTCAATGTCCTAAACTTTCCACTCTCTACCATGCTCTCCAACCATAACATATTTATCGCACTTCTTTTTCAATTAGTGGTGGAATTCACCATATGTTTTACCAACAATCTTATGAATGAAAAGAAGTCATTACTTACCCTTTGTAGAAAAATAGAACTTTTCTTAAAGTGTAACAATGTTTCATAGAAACATCATAATGTAAACTAAAATGATGAATAAAGAAGGAAAGAAAGAGAAAAAAAAGAAGAAGAAAGCTTTCCCCAATCACACTACTTATCCTTCATTATATCTCTAATCTAATCATACTACTAACTAAGCTTTACCACTAATGTTAGGATAACATATAAGGAAGACTGCCAATAAGTTAAGGGAAATTCTTAGGCCAATTTGCTAGAGAACCACAAACATCGTTAGACTCCAAAATAGGATTTGTCATCCCCTTTAATATACATAAAAATAGCCATGAATACAGTCAATCCCATGCTTTAACTACAAGATGTCCTACTTGATCTATGATCTAGACCAAACCTATAGAGGCTAAACTTGACATGTTCAAGGACCCAATAGTTCCGAAGGTTATGGATGGTTCGTGCCTCTAAACTGATGGAGTCATTGGTTCCTTCACAGTCAGTGAATTCAAAATTAAATATAATAGAAACTAAACAAAGACATAAAATTGAGCTATGTTAAAAATTTATGCTATTTCTATAAAAATGAGAAAATATTCTTTTTCATTCACAATTTTTATTGTTACTATTAATAACACAAGAAATTAGTGTATTGCTATTAATAGTACAAAAATCAAATATGCCTTTAGTGTTAACTTAATCTAATATATAGTAAAAGAAAGTTTTCCTTGAATTAGGTTTTGCTATTCTTTTTTATTTTCTATCCCATATTATAAGTATTACAATATAGATTGAGAGTAGTTTTGCATAAATAGAGAAGGCAAATCCTTTTCAATGTCATAAAAATAGGATAGATTTATATCTATCGTCTTTAGGTTTTGGCCAGTAGATATTGATTGCAACTAGGCTTTATGCTAGTGTATGAGCCTACAAAACAAAGAATAGTGAAGGGTGTCAACATATTGTCTAGTGTGGTTACTCCTATACTTAAGTTAGATAAGTGTGTAAAGATAGTAAAAATATTTGAATGTAAAGAGAAGGCTCTAGTGTACAAAGTGTCAAGTAATGGGTAGTAGAGTTCCAAGGTCTAACATAGTCTACAAATGTAGGAGGTAGTTGTTAACTCAATCACTCAGTCTTATCTATAATCTTTTATCTATTGGTGATTGTTATAGTTAAGCAAGCCATATAATGGGCTTGAGTTAAGGTCAGCTACAAGGATAAGGAGGCCGAGTCTAGAGAGGCATGGCCTAAGTCATAGGCCCAAAGAGTCTAAGTCCAAAAGGCTTTATCTTCCTTTCCCCTTTTTATACTTAATCATTTTTCGCTACTTAGGTAGGAGATACTGCATGGTAAATGGGGATGCCAACCTTAACTTTTGCAAATCCTTATTTATTAACGGAATTTGAACTTTTGCATTTACCGCATTCACTTTGCTTTATGTTCTTCAAGTTCTATCAATACTTTTCACTTCTTTGTTTGGTCTATTGTACTTAACTGCTTGGTTGTGACCACGCATCTAATAAGGGAGTTCCTCCATTGGATAAGGGGTATTTCCCCTTGGAGAGGTAACTTGATAGAAGGCAGGTTGGTGGTGCTCTAACTTGCCATGGTAGTAAGAGTTCTTTAAGTGTACAAGGGGTGTTTCCCTTTATTAATGTTATACATAAGGGAGGGGGAGAGGTGTAGTGGTGGTTAGAGTAGGTAATAGGTGGGGGGAGGAGGGAGAGGAAGGGGGTGTCGATAGCATTCTAACCTATGTAGGCAATGAGAGTTTCTTAGCTATACAAGGGGTATTTCCCCTTGCTGGAGTTATTGAAGGGGGGTCAGGTCTGTAGCTTTCCAACTTACCCAAGTAACAGGTTTATTCACCCTTTAAGGGCTGGGACTTAGTATGAGAGTAAGAGAAGGAAAAAAGTAAACAGTACTTGTGAGGAATAAAACTTTGATTGATATTCATAAAAAGACTTACAAAGAATTTATATATTAATTAAGGTATGGCCTGAGATTATCAGCTTTCCAAGTGTATGGTATGAGCTCACCATTTAAACTTTCCAATCTATATGCTCTATTCCCCAAGCTCTCTCTTACTCTGACCAGGTCTTCCTAGTTAGGGGCCAACTTACCTTGTCCTTCCCGTAAGCCTATCACTTCTCACTTCTAGTAGACAAGTTGTTGACCTTGAACTCTTTATGTTTGACCTTCTTATCATAGTATCTAGCTACTTGATGCTGGTAAGCCATTACTCAAGCTGTAGTGAGGTCTTTGATTTCTTCTATAGTGTCGATGCTAGCCTATAGGAGGGACTTGTTTAGCATAGTATTGAAACTTTGAATCTAGATGTTAGGAAGCTCCAACTAAATGGGAATGACTGCCTCCAACCCAAACGCCAAGAAAAAAGGGGTTTCGCTTGTAGAGGTATGGTAGGTAGTCCTATATCCTTATAAAATGTTCGATAACTAGTCTGCCTAGGCGTCTTGAGCTTAGTCTACCTCCTTCTTTAAGCTCTCAAAGATGACTCAATTAATTGATTCAACTTAACCATTTGACTAAGGATAAGTAACTGATGTGAAGTGTGGCATGATGTGGTACTTGGTACCAAATTCTCTAAGCTTGGGGTTATCAAACTAACATACATTATCCATGATGAAGGTATAAAGGACCCCAAATCCAGAGAGGATATTATTTCGAACAAACAACTCTAAGCTCCTCCTAATGATCTTAGCCTCAACGTACTTAGTGAAATAGTCGATGGTGATGATGATGTATTGTTGATCTCCCGAAGCCTTGGGTAAGGCACTAAGAATGTTGATGTCCCATTAAGCAAATGGCTAGGGGCTAGAGATTGGTGCTGGGGCATGATTGATTGGTATGTACATCTAGCACTAGGGGTACTTCTAAGTTACAACTTTGGTATCTTGTCTTATGGTAGGCTAGTAGTATCCAAGCTATAAAGCCCAAATGTGGAGGTCTTAGGATTGGATGTAACTGTTGCAGACTCTATCATGTAGCTCTTCCATAACGCATAGGCCCTCATCTACTCGAAGGCATTTAAGTAAGGGAAGGTCGACTCCCTTGTAGTATAGGACGTTGTCAACCAATGTATAGTTGGTGACATAGTATATCAACTTCCTTGCCTCTCTCCTATCATCTAGGAACATGCCCTACTTCAAGTAACTCTAAATGGGGTCCATCTAACTCAACTCTGATGGTGCTGCTGTAAGTTCTAAGACCATAACCGAACCTAATGTTATGCTTTTCTTTGGCAAGTACTCTATGAAAATTTTCCTGTTCACCTCGGACTTCTATATCCTTATGGAGGCAAGCTTGGATAGCTAATCTCCTATTGAGTTTTTTATTCCGAGGATCTTTGTGATGGTCCATAAAGGAAACTCAACTAAGAGACTTCTCACTTTCTCCAAGTATCTTGCCATAGTGTTACCCCTAGCCTCATATTCACCCTAGACTGGCTGGACGATGAGGATCAAGTTCGAGAAAACCTATAGGTGCTCAGCATCGATCTCCTTGGCCAGCTTAAGACCAGTTATCAATACCTCATATTCAAATTCGTTATTGCTAGTGTTGAATGCGAACTTAAGGGTAAAGCAAACATTGATCTTGTGTAGTCCGATTAATACTATACCCGCACCTATAGCCCCCAAGGTGGATGATCCATCAACATGGAGAGTCCATACCGACTTGTCATCCCCTAGTTGTACTTCTTCCTATCCTATATATTCAACCACAAAGTCAACCAACACTTGTGCCTTATACGCCATCCATAGTTAATATTGGATTCTATATACACTTGGCTCCATTGCGTACTTCACCATCCGTCTAAACATGTTCAACTTCTGTGACAACGTGTACGGTGGTTGATCTGTAAGAATAATGATCTAATGTGCTTTGAAGTAGGGCTTAAGCCAACGTATTGAGATGACGACGACCAAGGAAAATTTTTTTGCTTTAGTGTACTTGATGTTAGGCCCTTGGAGTATCTAGCTAACGTAGTATTCAGACCTATGCTCTTTCCCTTCAATTTTGACCGATATAGAGGAAAGTGCTCGATCCCTAATGATTAGGTACAAATACAAGTCCTCCCCTAGAACATGCTAGAAGAGGATTAGAGGGTATGTAAAGAAGTCCTATAGCTATTTGAAGGTAACCATACACTGAGGAGTCCATTCGACACCCTTAGAAATCTTAAGGATTTTGAAGAACTCAATGCATTTGTTTACGCTCTTTAAGACTAACCTACTTAACGCGACCACCATACCTATGAGCTTCTATACATCTCTAATTGAAGAAGTGGTCTTCATATCCCTGATATCATGTATCTTTTCAGGGTTAGCCTTGATTCCTCTTTGGGTGACTAAGAAGCCTAGGATTTTGCCAAAGCCAACCTCAAATATGCACTTCGAGGGTTCAACTTCATGTCATATTTTCTCATCTAGTCAAAAGCTTCCTACAAGTCCTTGACATGATCGTTAGGCTGTTTGCTTTTAACTATCATGTTGTTGACATACACTTCCATGCTACGCCTGAGTTAGGGTTTAGATAACTTGGTCACCATACGCTAATATGCTACCCCAGCATTTTTGAAACCTAAGGGCATGACAATGTAGCAGTATGGCAGAAGTCGATGACAAATGAGGTATAGGCTTCATCCTTCAGGTCCATATTGATCTAATTATAGCTCGAGATGGCATCCATGAAGCTAAGTATAGTGTATCTTAATGTGGAATCAACAAACTAGTCAATCTTAGGGAGAAGGAAGCAGTATTTTGGGTAAGCTTTATTGTAGTTGATATAATCAATGCATACGCGCTACTTCCCAAACTTCTTCTTAACTATCACTACATTTACTAGCTAAGTCGAATACTTCTCCTCTTTGAAAAAGTCAGGCTTAAGCGGCTTATGCACATCTTCCTCTAGAGCAGTCTACCTTTTTAAAGCAAAATGTCACTTCTTTTGTTTAATAGGCCATACATTGGAGTCAATACTAAGGTTGTGGTTCACCAAGTCGAGGGAGATCCTAAGCACGTTTGATGCCGACCAGGCGAACCTATTTGAGTTGGTTGGTAGGAAGGCAATTATTTCCTCCTTCACCTCAAAAGGGTCTCAATCCTGACCTTGATGGTCTAGTTAGGAGAGGCACCAATATGCACTTCTTTTATCTTTTGACCCTACTCACCTGTTTCAGCTGACTTATCTTGTGGGTTGGTCTCCAAAGAGAAGACATCATCAGCTCTGGTAGCCTTGACATAAAGCTTTCACGAAAGCTTCTGGTAGCATCTACAAATTCTCACCCCAATAAGGGTTGAGAACTTGGCATTCAAATGGAGGGATAAGGTAATGACTTCAAAAGCATTCAAGCTCGATCACCCTAAAGATCATTGTAAGGGGATAGGCAATTGACTACAACAAACTTCACTGGTCATTAAGTGACATTGTTATCAAGAGCAATAATACTATTGGCTCAAACAGTTCCTCCATTGAAGTAAATGATATTATAGTGGTAAGGCTTCATCTTCACTGGCAATTTTCTCCTCATCCTTTCATAGATATGCATGAAAAGGATGTTAGTAGAGTTGTCAATGTCCATCATGATCTTAAGGATCTCAAAGTTTGTGATCCTTGCCCCTATTACAACAGTGTCTCGATGGAGGAGGGGGGGTATCTATCTTCTCCAGGTCCTAGTTAGAGAAAGAGATTGAAGTATCAATCTTCTATCTCTTTTCTTTAATAGCCAACATCTTAAATGGGGTATTAGTCGAGTTGCTGGTGCTTAGACAACATTCTAAGTATGGCCCCCCAATAATTATGTTGATCACAATGTTAGTAGCTCGATTATTGTGGTAATCTTCATTCTGGTTTGCTTAGGCATCTTTGGTTTGCTACCTCGAAAGCACCTTATTTTTATCATCAATTGCATTCTTTATCTAGAAGCACGCCTCCATGGTGTAGCCGTAGTTGTCATGGAATTGGCAATACCTGTCCGAGTTCTGATGATCGGGGTTCAACTTCATCTTAGGAGGCTCATACAACAAACCTCTATTTCACATCTTGGTGAAAACTTAGGCGATTGATCGATTCAAAGGGATATGCTGTGTATAGATGGGAGGAGGAAGTAGGTTTTGCTTAGCTTGAACCTTCCCCCTCTACTTTGATTAGTGCCCTACCACCGAGGTGACCCTTTATGGACAATCTTTCCTTATCCTTCTTTTTACCTAACCTCTCTTAGTCAATGACACACTTAGTGCAAATGTTATCCTCTTAGTCTATATATTTCTAGGCTTTATCACAAAATTCAGCTAGTGTCTTCGACTTACTCTTCACAAGTGAGCAGAAAAAGTCTCTTGAAGGTCCTATGTCGAGCTGTATGGCATGCACTGCTACTTCCTCATCTAGCTAAGGGATCTTGACTATAATATTTTTTAACTAAGGTACATATTCTCGCAGTCTCCCCTTTACTCTACCTTATCAGGAATAAGGATGAAGTGTCATTAAATGGGTGATTGCTAACCTTGAAGTAGAGACTAAACATGCGTGCTAGCTCATCAAAGGAGTCGATAGAGTTCTTGGGTAGGTGGTTAAACCACGTTCGAGTTGCTTTCCTTAGAGTTCTTAGGAAAGTCGTATACATTATAGCATCCCCATAACCATGGAGGTTCATAAAGGTACGGAAGTAAAAGAGATGGTCATCTAGATCACTAGTGCTGTCATATTGGTCTAGGGTAAGAAGCTTGTTGATTAGAGACAAAACTTCATCCTAGATACCCTTGGTGAAGGGAGTTTTGTTGCTAATGACTAGCTTAGCATTGTTAGCTTCCTTGCTTCTTTACTACTCGGAGAGCCTTCATATAATCATGTGGAGCTCATTAAGGTCAGCATTATATACCGAGTGAGCTCGATGTGTTGTAGAGTATGCCAATGCTCCATGGGAGTTAGCTACCTATTCATTGCCAACAAGGGCACAATTGCAGGTGGCCACATACCATACCTAATGTTCCTACATTGGGGGATTGGGTAGTTAATTCTAGCCATTTTCCTACTAATATTATTGGTTGTTATACCTCATGTGGACATCGAAAGCCTCAAGCGGGTGGGTTTACCTACTATGCTTCTTGGTGTCCTCAAGTTAAGCAGGGAGCAACTTATTTTAGGTTGCCAACTCCTCAAGTAAGTTCTCCATACGCTCCAAACACTATTTAAGCTTCTTTCTAGCTAAGGGCTTACTATTAGCGAATTGGTTGTTTAATAACCAATTTTTCTCAAGGTTGTCAATGCGAAACATGCCAGCAATCGAAGATGGTATTTAGATGAGTGTTTAGTGTGTATTTAGGTAAAGAATTGGATTTGGTTCCCACAAGTGGCACCGAATGTCATTTTTAGGTTTGTGTCGATAAAGATTGATTGTAACTAGGCTTTGTGCTATTATGTGAGCATGTAAAACAAAGAACAATGAAGGACATTAAGGTATTGTTTGGAGTCGCTACTTCGATGTTTAAGTCAATTGGGAGTGTAAAGATAGTAAGAATACTCAAATACAAAGAGAAGGCTCTAATACATCAAGTGTCAAGTAATCTATCATTCAGTGATAGTATTGTATTTATAGAAAAGTACAATCGATAGTTGGAGATAAGTTTGTAGGAAAAAGCCACGTCTACAAGTAATAAGTAGAGGAGTTATAAGGTCTAATATGATCTACAAATTTAGGAGGTAGTTATTAATTCGGTCACTTAGCCTTGTCTACAATCTTCTAGCTATTGGTGATCATTGTAGTTGGGTAAGCCGTATAATGGGCATAAGTTGAGGTCAACCACAAGGATAGGGAAGCCAAGTCTAGAAAAGCATGGCTTATGTTATAAGCCTAATCAAGTTAGCATAAGCCTAAGGAGACTAAGTTTAAGTCTAAGAGTCCCTATCAACAATATTTTTTTTAGTTTATAGTTTTGTATTTTAAAGGTTAAAAAAAAAATTGATTTGAATCAATTTGATGGGTCCAAAACTAATAAACCAACCCATTAGAATTAGGATGTCCTTAAGACTTACCCTAGAGCCAACTAAGGATGGTTGATCCCAATTCCATGATTAAGGACCCTATCTTTTAGCTAGTTAAGTGGTCGAGACTTTGCGCCTATAGCTAAATACATATAATTTTTTCATTGTAGATACTTCAATGCCTCGGCCCTTGCTTATTATCCGATGTATTACCCTTTTGTGTTTCCTTGTATTTCGAATGAAGATCACGACAAGACAAAAATAGGCTCAATTTAGTAATCATCCAGTCAAATTTGTGAAATAAAACCTCATAATATCAGTATATGATTACTAATAGTTGGAACTTTTTATTGATTTTAAGGTGATTAAATTTGTACTTTAGCTATACGTTCACTTGATTATAATAATAATTCTACTCCCTCTTACTCATTGCGAAAAAACTATTATGACATTTGGTTGTATTTCATATTCGTATACCAATTACATAAAGAAGCCTATTATAAAAATACGCTTAATAAAATCAATATTTAGGAAAACATAATATCGATGTATAGCTCAATACAATATAATTTCATCTCTTATCAATAGTAGTTATTATGTTATAATTTTATTTCATTTAGCGAAATAAATCTGCTATAAGTATTATATTTTGTTTCATTTGCATTACCATGTTTGTTATATAAGTATGCTTTTGAAAAATTCTTTTTATGCAACAATGCTCTTATATAAAATGATTGATTTGAATTTAACCATTAGATAAGTTGTGGAATACTGTTTTTTCTTCTATCTGTCGTGTCATTTGTCAACCATGTAAGTCTGAACGAATATCTCAACGAATTCGGAGGGGGCTTATTTCTATGATGATAAACAGGTAAATTAATCCAGGTCCATGTCAATTGCGAAAACTTTTTTGAGAAAAAAAAAAAAAAATTGAAGGAGAAGAAGAAGAATAGAAAAGAGAGGAGGATGTACTTGCAACTTTCAACAGTGGATAGAGACAAATGATTTTCAATTAGGGATGTGATCGAAATGATTTCACCGGAATCCGTACCCATACACCTTCTTTATTTGGATTGAAAAAAAAAAATTGGAAGGAACGCTTTTTAAAAATAATATTTAAAAATAATTCAAACTACTTAATTATTATATTATCTAAAAAAATTATAAAACTTTAAAAACTAATAATATAATTGAAATTTTAACGATTTTTCATCTCAAATCACTCTAATTTTAATAGGGAAATAATGAGGGCTAAAGAAAAATTTTCCCTCCTACTTTCCTTCCATTTCTAAAGAAGGAAATTTTTTTTAAATTTAAATTTTCCTTCCCCTCCTAATTACTTCCTCCATCTCAAACAAAGTGATAAAGTTTAGCATTTTTCAAAATCTTATAAAAATCTATTATTATCAAAACCTACCCTTCTAGGATTTTAGGTTTCCCATAATTGTATGGGATTTTCTCTTATAGTCTTGATACTCAAACCACCCACTCAGATTATATAAAATATTTTATTTTGCTTTTGACTTTTTAGAGAATAATTAGTATATTCTTTAAGGATTTTCATAAACTAATGTTTAATATATTTGTCAATCTTTTTAATAGAAAAATATAAGATAACGAAAAAATTTAATATTTCTATTAGGTTGGGTATCCCAACGGATACTTTTAAAATCTCAACACCCAATCTTAAACCATTTCATATCTTAAAACCCAATAAAAACCTTATAAGGTATTATCTAAGAGGTTTTTATCAAGTTGGGTTCCATATAACAATCCACCCAATTGCAGTCCTAATTTCAATTATTAACCATTTAAAAATGTCTATATTTAACAACATCTCTTAGATAATATTTGGTTATTAAAACTGCATAGAACAAGAATTGGACAATATAATACAAAAAGTATAGGATTGTATAGCATTTTTGTACTATGTTTGTTGTGTACAGTATAAAATATAGAATTTTATGGTTGAAAAATTAAAAAAAAATATATAAAAATTTAAAAACTAATAATATAATTGAAATTTTAACGATTTTTCATCTCAAATCACTCTAATTTCAATAGGGAAAAACGTGAGGGCTAAAGAAAAATTTTCCCTCTTACTTTCCTTCCATTTCTAAGGAAGGAATTTTTTTTTTAAATTTAAATTTTCCTTCCCCTCCTAATTACTTCCTCCATCTTAAACAAAGTGATAAGGTTTAGTATTTTTCAAAATCTTATGAAAATCTATTATTATCAAAACCTACCCTTCTAGGATTTTAGGTTTCCCATAATTGTATGGGATTTTCTCTCCTATTACTTAAATTCACTCTTAAAGTCATTATAGTCTTGATACTCAAATCACCCACTCAGATTATATAAAATATTTTATTTTGCTTTTGACTTTTTAGAGAATAATTAGTATTTCTTTAAGGATTTTCATAAACTAATGTTTAATATATTTATTAATCTTTTTAATAGAAAAATATAAGATAACGAAAAAATTTAATATTTCTATTAGGTTGAGTATCCCAACGGATACTTTTAAAATCTTAACACCCAATCTTAAACCATTTCATATCTTAAAACCCAATAAAAACCTTATAGGGTATTACCTAAGAGGTTTTTATCAAGTTGGGTTCCATATAACAATCTACCCAATTGCAGTCCTAATTTCAATTATTAACCATTTAAAAATGTCTATATTTAACAATATCTCTTATATAATATTTGGTATTAAAACTGGATAAGACAAGAATTGGACAATATAGTACAAAAGGTATAGGATTGTATAGCATTTTTGTACTACGTTTGTTGTGTACAGTATAAGATATAGAATTTTGTGGTTGAAAAATTAAAAAAAGTATATAAAAATTTAACTATTTGTAATATAAATTACAATAAAATTGAATATTGTGATTTAAGAATTGGGCGCAAAGTTATTTCAAAATTTTAATGATATATTTATTTTGTATCCATGGGATATAGATTTTTATAACATCAAATAAATTGTACAAATTTTGAGAGCTTTTATTCAAAATTTCCGAGCATCTCTTTTTCAAGTATCATAAACAATTATACAAACCAAACAAAGAGCAAAATATATTGTTTACCCCGATACCATGAAATTATAGTAACCAAATGATACCTTGTTAAGAACCTTATGTTTTAGAAACATGAATATCAATTTTTTTAATGGGAAAGACTGAATTTAAACCTCTTATTAATTATTTTTTTTCTGAGTTAAATTAATAGTGGTAGTAATCATATCTAGAAACATTTACCCTAAAAATCATGGCAAGAAACCGAATGTTGTGGATCCAACATTTTTTCTCCAAAATATCAATGTTTATTGTTTCTCAATGCATATACTCCACGTATGTCAAAGGTGGAGTTCGTACTAACTTTCGGTATCCTAAACATTTCCCTAAAAATTAATCGTGAAGATTTCTCACCCACCACGCCTCACGTGAAAATAAGGAGCCACATCCACATGGTTCAGAAGCCTAAATATTC
The DNA here is from genome assembly GCA_024138005.1 of Lumnitzera racemosa. Lineage (NCBI taxonomy): Eukaryota > Viridiplantae > Streptophyta > Magnoliopsida > Myrtales > Combretaceae > Lumnitzera > Lumnitzera racemosa. The sequence continues at coordinate 26,558,982 of JAMXBC010000011.1, forward strand.
GAATGTCTTGTCTTGCCATAAATGTTCGTGTCACGAACCTAAAAAATGGTACTTATTCTATAGTTATTTGTTAATAGTATCATCGAGTTTACGCTTCTCCATAAAGTTCATAAGGCGTAGATTTTCCTCGATTTGTAGGATTATTTTACCTTTAATGCATTATTTCGGGATACATACTTCAACATTATTTGGTTTACAAGGTAACCGCATGGATAGTTGGCTCTACCAGAGATTCTTTTATATATATATATATATTAATTGATAAGAAAATGTAGCAGTAGTTCATGCTATTTTGGGGAGTAAGAATTTGAGAAAATTAGTTAAACTTTTACTAGCATTGGGTTAAGAAAGTAAAGGAACCCTTATAAATAGAGCTGACACTTAGTATTAATAGGTCATGCCTACATTCCTATTTCATGTTAAATTCATGTTAGTGTTAAAGTACATGAAATTGAACAAAAATTACAAATAATTATAAGATAATCATTTTTCTTTTTATCATAGTTATGTCTTTATATCTTGTATTATATTGTGTATCGTATTTTCTCTCTATAATTGTATCATAATTATGATGTGCTCGTGTTCATATTATTATATCATTGTTGATAATTACTAGGCACTAGCTCTACTCATAAGAAAGATTTCCACTAGGTTTATTAATTTATTCATCATAAAGCCATTGATAGAGTTGAATCGGTTGTAAAACCCTTCAATGGCATGCTCTCTTCTATTAGGTGAAATTGCGACATAATAGAATAGATATATTCATTAAGAGTATAATATACAAATAATAGCCAATTATTTTATTTAGTTAGATTACAAAACAAGGAGTAAATAGAGAATAAAGTCAAAATCATCATTTAGAACGATAAACCATGGGTGTGAACAGTATATAATGGCATGTTTAAACAATTGCGTTTATGCGAATGTGTCCTGAACCACTGAGGGAGCTGGCCCAAACTACTTAATCCTTGTGGTGAGCATGACTTGAATGACATAACCATAAGGTGGAACAACGTACAAACCATGGCTTCTTTCTTACAAAGATTGGTTCATGGGTTGGGTCCAACAAGTTAGTAGCCTGCAAGGTTGGTGGCTTTGGTAAGGCTAGGGTTTTGGGGGGCAAAAGTAAAGCTAGGCTTATAAGGGCAATTAAAGATTTCTGATTGTAGAAAATAATAGAGGGAAATAGACATTCATAACATCTGAACGATAGATAACTTTTCCTTATTTGGCAGGATTTTTTCTCCCTATGAAATACTTATTCATTCATAGTAAATATAATGACTGGTATTCCCTAAGGATTACAAAGAAAATGGAACATGGGAAAATAAAAAATAATGACATAAAAAGTATATTAGGAAAATTAGTAGATTATTATTCAAAAAAAGTGTTATGACACAAAAAATAAAAGTATAATAGGAAAATTAATATGTTATAAGTTAAGCCCTTTTCATATTAGTTAAGGTAGATGTAGAGATTTCATTGCAATAGCCATGTATGTGCAACAAGCATCTAATTCTACATGTAGCACTAGAGAAGTCACACTTACGTGGAATGATACATTGAGGATGGCTTAGAAATAAAAGGTAGAGAAGAGGAGGGGAAAGTCCTAGGATCTCCAATGCATTAGTGATCAGTGAAAGAGCTACATTACATTAACCTCACTATTCTTGAAGAAGTAGTGTGCTTTTCATTATAAACTCTACTTGATCTTTTGTGAGAGGCTAGTAGCACAACGACAATTCTCTCAAATTTTAAGTTCTTAAATGATGAGCGAGTGTGAGAATTTATAGACTTTGGCTACCAACAATGTCTATCGAATCGAGCTAACAATTGACAGACGAAATGAGTATTCCTATTGATGGATCCCTTCATGAGATCCTCCTAAGTCTAGGCATATGGGAAGACTCTAAGTACAGGAGCTTTCTAAGAAAGATTCGGAGCGGACTGGCAGTCCACAGATCTTTTCTCCAAGCATGCGAAATCTCCCTCAGGTCATCCTAAATTCATAAAACCTAACTCTCTAAGCCCTATGAATTAAACCAAAAAGTTAAACCAAGTTTATTACAAGCTTAAAAGCCTAATTTCTATTTTAGCCCCTTATAGTTAGTTAGATATTGATAGTTTTCTTCAATATTACAAATAATTATCCATGAGAATTGTAATCAATTTATTCATGCATCTTAGTAAAGTTAAGAATGGTATAAACGTTCTTTTTTTAGAGATACCCCATTTCCAATAGAGGTGACATTTCTAGAGACCATCTTGTTTTGAATAGAGATTATCATCTTATTTTACCTAATTCCTATTTTCAGAATAGCCGAGCTACGAGCATAACATTGGTGCAATGGTTGACATTAAGCTAAAGCAAAGTATAATTGCAAAAACGTGGATACATCGAAGATAGCGGAATTGCTAGGCAGTAAGTTACCTGAAGAATTCCAAGATAGGATCAAAAGTTAAAGAGCTTAGGAAAATTTGGATTTTTTTTTTTATTCAACAAATTTCAAACAATCCGAGGCCTCGGACTTTATCTCCTTTTCATAGTAATTTTCAAACTTGTAAGGGCCAATCATCATCTAATAATTCTGATGGTATTAGGGACAAATTATGGCATAAGAAATCAAACTTGAAAAAAGTTAAGAACAACATCCAAAGAATTGGGAAGGAAAGCAAGAAGTAGTGATTGCTTTCAATGTCTAAAGACGAAGGAAAATGATGATTCAGATAACTTTAATCAGCTACATTTTCCGTCAAGGAAAACTAAGAACCCAACCCTAACAACACCAGTGATTGGCAAGAGGACATAATAACCAACCTGGAGTAACAGAAAGCAGCTTCCATTTTCTTCTTTTCGGAACTTTCTCCATTTTCTTCTTCAATGAGTTCGAGGGTCATCCTTTATATTCAAGCTAAGAACGGGAAGTAACTGTGGAAGTTGATGAAGTTTACGTCATTTTCATGTTAATCATTCAAGTGAATCATAATTAATCATTCTATCATTTTAGTAAAGAATTCTAGAATTCTTTTTCCTAGAGATTACCCCATCTTGGGCAGATTTTCTAAGATTTATCTTCTCCCAAAGGGAATCATTTTTCTTTTTCTAAATTCCTATTTTCTCAGTGACTAAGCTATGAGTGCAATATAAGTAGGTTTGTAAATGAGCTGATCCAAGTCAAGTTTTTAATACTCAAGCTCAACCCATTTAAAAATTATTAAGCTAAAGTCAAATCGAGCCGAGTCGAGTTAGAGGTTTGTGCTTGAGCTCATTAAGGATTTTGAAGTTTAAGCTTGGCTCGTTTAGATATATCTTAGCGATCTTATAAACAAACTCAACCTCATATATCTAAATGAGCCTGTAAACGAGCTTGAACTTGTATATCTAGACAAGTTTGAACTTAAGCTTATTAATATAACTAAAAATGAAAATTATTACATTAATATAATATAGGCTATGAGCCTATTAACAAGCCTTTTTATGAGCTTGCTCCCGAGCCTACTTGTAAGCTAAGTCATTAACAATATAAATGAGCTTGTTTATGAGCTTAAACTTAGAGTTTGAGTAACTTAACTCATTTACAACCCCAAATAGAAGCAAAGAACAATAAAGGGGATTACCATAAATTAAATTATGGATTGATATACTCACACATAATGAAGTGCTACTTACATTTTGAGTTAGCCATGCAAGTTGATATAAGAACTTAGTAATAATAGAGTAGCAACAAAAAGAAGAAAGATTCAAAGTACTAATGCACCATACAAATTGTTGACACGAATTGTTGAATAACGTATAAATACTATAAAAATTTTGACACGTGATATAAAGTAAGGTACCTTTTTAAAAAGTACCTATTATATTTTTATGTATCAAAATTTTATTAGTACTATACACTGCTCGTTAATCTATATAACGTATTAGTACCATTGAAACCTTTCTTCTTCAAAACTTTCTTGAGTGATGGATGCTTTGCTCCTATGTGTGGACACTCCTTGAAATTTTGTGCATTGAAAGTGTTGTTAATATCTATTGTAGGTTTACATTTTGAAATGGAATGAATAGGAATAATTTTAAATAACCATTATTAGGAGTAAACAAAAAAATTAATTTCATCATTTTTTTTTTGTCAAACTAAGTTCTTAATGTAGGGAATATTTCTTTTAGAATATATTTTACATCATTAATTACTATATTAAATAGGAAATATAATTAACAAAGGTAGTAACAAGCACCTATTTGTTTTTTTTAAATAACTAAAATTTATTTAACACTTTTTTTGTATCAATTGAGAATAGAATTGTTTATTATTTAAACTATTTATTCCCTTTAAAGAAAGAATAAAAAATTATATCTCTCAAAAGATAACAACTATTCCATACAAAGAGTAAGGGTGAATGAGTAACCCTATTGTACGTGATATTAACCCAAACTTTGCTCGATTGGGTAGATTCTGGATAGATAATTAAGGTCACATAATAAGTTTCAAATAGTAATTTTCTAAAACATGCTATCATAAGATAGGGTAAAGGTAAGAAACCAAAGTACCCAATACCTATCCTAAAACTTATACGTTGGAGCATGTAGGGTATAGGTACTAAGGTCCCTATTTTGTAATAGGAATTATATAAAATTAACATGTAAATAATACCATCTCATTAAAATAAAGCAAACCCAACCTATTGGTAACTCTAAAGTAAACGCTTGTTAGTATCTTCCCTTCAATCTTTCATCCTTATTCTTTATTTCATTATTGTTTTCTTTGTACTCCCTCCTTTGCTAAATCCATCATCTTAGAAAGTTTGAAAAAGAGAATATGAAATCTTAGTTTTTGCTTCTAGCGCTACCTACAAGTCATAAGGTATGTTTATTACATATTCTCTATAATGGAATAGTTTCTTTATCTTATATTTGACAAAAGATTTGGTATTATTATAAGAGGAAAATTTCATTTTTTTAGAATATAGAAAGATTATTTTACTAATACATGTATCTAGAGGAAAAATTAGTTTAAATTTATGTTTTGTTTAATTTTTCATGTTACGTGTTTTTATTTTCTCATGGTTAATTGTTTAATTCTATAATATTATCACATCCACAATTATTCCATAATTATTGAATTATATAGTTTCATGAATTTTTTTTCTCACACTTTAATAAACATTGTAGATCCCATGTTAAGTATGATATTTATTGCTTTCATTTTTTAAAACAGTATACTTATTCTCTTAAATATCTTTATAATGTGATTATTACAAAATAAATACTTTATTTACACAAAGAATGTTTTATATAATGTTTAAGTAAAAAATCTTTCATAATAATAATGATTAAAGAACCATTTAAGGGAAAAAAATTGATTGGAAATAAGCCTTAATGGACTTCTTTCAATACATCATTTGAAAGATTAGCTAAATTAATTAATTTTTTTTATAAAAAAATAACTATATTGAAATTTATAAAGAAATGAAAATCTATATATTCTATAGGGTATCATGTATGCTATACAATTTATAAGATACATGGTATATGGTTGTTCTAAGGTGTCATAGGAGAAGGTATACCTATAAGATAAGGTATGGATAAGTCCCATACTCTATCTATCATATACCTACTTATCCTTAATAGAGAGGGAATAAGAAAGTCACCAAAAATATGAATTTTTGAGTTAGTTTCTAAGTAAATAAGATAATAGAAAATATTTTTGGAATAATTATTCTATTACCTTTTCATTACCTCCATTTATTAACATCATAAAATGTAGTGTTTGCTCTTAAATTAATGAATTATATTTTCTTTGGGTTTATTAGGCACCATATGGTAGAGTATGATTTGAAATTGTTACAAGGAACTGCTTATAGATAATTGGAATTAGGAAGGACATCTTATTTTGCATACAACCAATACTCTATACGCCATAAGTTCCAAATCTCAAAATATTTATTTTGTATTACAACAGAGCAGTTTGTCCATGTAGAGGGTCAAATTTAATATTAGGCTTCAAGCTCATTGATTAAACAAATTTGACTCATCAAGCTAAGTAGACAAGGCTTAAGGAGCCAAGCTCATAAATTACCGAGATAATCGAAGGAAATTCGATATGATAGGCTTGGAGTAAGGCCCATGGAATCAGTCAACCTTTTTTGGTTTGGCTCACACTAAAATAATAAATAAAGCCTCCATCTAGATCTAAACTCGTGAAAATAGCTTACTTAAGATCCATAAATAAAGAGCTTCAATCTTAACCATTGATCACCATCATGATCTGATGGATGTGATTAATTATCATTTCCTATAAATACCCCATCCACATCTTAATTTGGATAAGAGAAAAAATCTCCATTAACACCATTACTCTACCAGGACCTTGTCTCAAAGATCAAACACTTAAACACCTTAAGAACACCACTCCATTCTTCATTAATTTTAGAGTTTGATATCATCGTGCTCCTCCACTTATCACCATACATATTAGAGCCTCATCAATGTTACCTGCTCTTCCTCCTTGTATTTCTCTCCTTATCATTCTATGCGGGTCACTCAAGTCATTTCCTTAGTCACATATAGTGCGGCTTCTTATGTGATACATATATAATCCTTACATTTGTACCTACACCCCTACATTTTATAGCAACTCTACTAAGGATTGAACCCAAAATCTCTAGTTTCAATAGCTTTTCTTTAGTGCTGGCCTTCAATGGAGTTCATAAGCACTTTATAACCTTTTTAAGCACCACTATCTCCTTCTTGATTTTCCTCCTCACTTACTATTGAAGAAAAATATACATAGAATAGAAGAACGAGCTAAAATGAAAGGAAAGAAAAGCAAGAAGAGATGTTGCGACTTACCAATCTTATGAAAAAAAGTAGGCATCCAATATATTTTTCTCCTTCTTTTATCGTTGCCATGAAGTTGAGGGTGTTGTAAGAGAAAAAGGGCAGAAGGCCTAATTAAAAACATAATGGAGGTCAAACAAGGAAGTAACTATGTTGCATTTGAGATGTCTTAAGACAAAGAGAGGAAGAAATTAGATGTATGGCAATGAAATGGAAGAGCATAAAATAAGAATGGAAGAAGAAAATGTCACAGATGCAATGGAAAAGAAAAAAAAGAGCTAAGACAGTGACATGGAACTAAGTAATGCCAATAGGTTATAGAGCCACATTATGAACCTATTCAAGGAGTACTTTAGCACTAGCAAAAAGAAAAAGAAGAAAAACAACTTCAGGGATTCACAACATCTGGCTTCAATTCATAAGTAGAAAGTTTGTGCAACTTCAACGATATACAAGTACAAAAGATCATAATATCTAGCAATTAACCGAAACCGAAATGCAAAGAAAATAATGAAAGTAAAGCAACAATCAATGAAACCTTATACCCAAAAATCCAAGTAATTGACTCCTTAAATGAGTAAACTCTAGCACAACATGAAGGTAAACACATGGATGGCTGCTTTAAGTTTCATCAACGAAGCACAACTCTGCAGTCTAATGTCAGCCTCAAGCAAAACATCACATTAACAGCCCCGATGATAGCAAATCTACGACTCCACGCATCCAAGCTAACCTCTGCACGAACTGATCTACAACAAGCAAGAAAGAACACTCATACAAACAGCAACAACCAAGCCTCACTAAATCAAACAGCAAACTTAGCTACAATATCGAAGCATATACAAGCAGTAACTTGACGCCAAGTTAAGCTCCTAGTGATTGAGCATGTAACGCTCCTCAATCAGCCATTTCAAAAAATGTTCAACGCTCGAATATGATCATCACTGGAGCTTAAATGTCCCTATTATTCAAAAGAGGTTTTTTTTTTTTTTTTGTCTTTGTTGGTCAAGGATGCTTAAATACATGAGGAGGGTTGCTACAAATGTTGTAGTTGCTAGATACTGCAAAGTAGAAAGGATGGCTGTCAACATGCTTTTTTATTTTGTAATGGCTAAGTACTGTACCAAGGATGAAAATGATCATGAAATTGCTTTGTGTTGTGAAAGTGGAAAGAAAACATAAGGGATAGTTGTCAAAATCCCAATGGTCATAGAAGAATAAAGAAGTTAGCATACATGCAAGCTAATATGTTGAGATTTAGGCTGCTTCATTTTACCATGATACATGTTAGTTATCATCTTAAACCATGATGCAAGAAGAATCAATAGCTGATGGTTATGTGTTGAGGTATGAAAATAAGTTAAATAAACGCTTAGCTCTTGTACATGATTCAATTCAAAGTAAGCTTTGGAGTGTAGGCTTTACAAGTGCATAAGTTAAGGATTGGTCATGAATTCTTAAAAGAGGCAATCTCGTCAAATGAAGGAACACACTTAATTGATTAATGATGTGCTTACTAGTCGTAACGCAACAAATAAAATTTGGTTTACACAAAACATTTACATAATATGTGAAGACTTTACAGGAAGAATGCCTTTATATGAGAAGAAGATCAATGTAACAATGATACATGGAATTCAACCTCAATGAGATCGTTAATGTGAATTTAGTGCATAAGATACAATCCAATGGAATCAATAACTCATATAGATTGAATCAAAGAGATAAATCATCTCAAGAAGAGATGGCTTAAAGGAGATTTATTTGAGGGTGATGCCTTGTAGGCAACATACAATATAACTTAGCTGAGGCTTGATACACGATTAAGAGGTGCTACAGACTGACGCACTAGGATAATTCTCAAGTTAATCTAGTAGCGATATAGTTGTTTAATAGCGCATATGTGCTTGAGTCATCTAAAAGGCTTACTCGGTACCCAAACCCTTTCGACTTTAGTCAAGGGGCAAAATGTAGAGGGCCAAATTTAATATTGGGCTTCAAGCCTATTAATTAAATAGATTTGATTCCTTGGGCTAAGGTGACGAGGCTTAAAGAGCTAAGTCCATAAATTATCGGAGGAATCGGGGGAGATTTAGTATGGTGAGTTTAGAGTAGAGCTCGTTGGATCGGTCCATCCGATCTAACCTTTCTTAGTTTAGCTCACACTAAAATAATAAATAAAGCCTTTATCTGAGTTTAAACCTATGAATATAGCCCACTTAAGATCCATTAATAAAGAGCTTCAATCTTGACTATTGATCACCATCACAGTTTGATGGATGTGATTAACTATCATTTCCTATAAATGACCCATTCGCATCCTCATTTGGATAAGAGAAAAAACCCTCATTAACGCCATTACTTTGCTAGAACCTTGTCTCAAGGATCAAATACTTAAACACCTCAAGAACACCACCTCGTTCTTCATTAATATTTGAGTTTGATACCATCGTGTTCCTTTACCTGTCACCATACATATTAGAGCCTTATCAAGGCTGCCTACTCTTCCTCTCTATATTTCTCTTCTAATCATCTTATACAAGTCACTCGAGTAATTTCCCTAATCACGTGTAACGTAACTTTTCATACGGTACACGCATGACCTTTACATCGATTCCCACTCCCCCATAATCTTCTTTCCAAGAAATGATGGATTTATACATACAAAATTGTGTAACCAACTATAATATTCAAGTTCATCCTCATCATGAAAGGTTATCTACTAATAACTTTAAAGTGACAAACAAAAAGAAGTGAAGTAAAAGGAAAAAAAGTAAAGTCAAAACGCCAACTAGTTACCATTTGATACTTGATTGTAAATACTAATTAAGATTTTTGTAATTTAGTGGTATGGGAATTGATTTTCTAATGAAATGAAATAAGTTCAATCCCCTTATTCTATTAATAAAAAAAAATGGAAAAGGGACTTTATTTGGAGTTATTGTAAATGTTACAATTTTATGATATTACACATTATTGTAATTTCTTTTGCATAATACCAAGTGAATTCACAACATATAGTTTTAAAGTAATATGACAAATATGAACAAGAAGATATTAAATAGTTACCATTTTTACCAACATGACAGCATCTTTTTGCTTACTACATGTCCAAACAATAAGGTTGCGTTCCATAAGTCTCGTGTTTCGTTAAAACATAGAATTATTAAATCACTATAGTAAATATGGAATGTGCCAATATGGAAAGCTCATAAAATATATGGTTCTCTTTTCATAATTAATTACTTTTTGGATTTTTATACAAGATGAGATATTTACCAAAATTATAAATAAATAAATAAGAATAGCAGAATTGCCACAAGGATGCTTAATAGGTAGTCGATTTTTCTGTTGGATGTGATAAGGCACTTCGCTATAGTTTTTAAGGAAGAATATGATATTTTGACATCTAAGGCCAAGGAGAAGTTTATAGAGATACCACTGGACGGGTCATTATAGGTTTCCGACCTGTCTGAATTGTTAAAAACCTTATAAGATTTTGAAGTGGATTCTAAAATTAATTTTCAAACCCTATAGGGTTATGGGTGGTATTTTGGAATTTAGGAAAAACTAGATAAAAAACCCAAACATGTTTTAAAATAATAATATTTACATATACAAAAGCTCTTAATCTTATCCCTAAAGCCCATATAATTATATTTATATTATCGAAAATCGGTACTTCACAAATCATGAGTTACTAATATAGTAATATTTATAAATAATATAATAATAAAATATAAGTGTTAATAGAATATAAATAATAGAATAATATCTTCTGTTTCTTTCCTTTCAAACAACCTTAAACCGCATAATATTTATATGGATGTTGTTTTTATGTTTTACTTTTAGGTTTGTAATAAGGATTTATAATAGTGGCTTAATTAAATTTTATGGTGATATGATACATGGATACTTTAACATGCTTATGTTCTTGAGCATCTTATTTTATGAACAAGAGTATCTATTTTTATTAAATGTATCTTTTTATAATTTTTTTAGCATGAGCGAGTCAGGTCAAGTTTTAATCGAGTTTCCAAAACCCTATTAGGGTAGATTATAGAAATAAGGTAAAAGCCATATAAGATACTTTATAGGGTTTTGGAAAACACTATAGGATACTGGATTAGGTTTGAGTTTTTCAAAACCCATTCTGAACTCACTCCGATGGCATTCCTAAAAGTTCCCGTCACCTAGAAAAAGTAAGATACTACCTTGCTACTTCTATAGAAGTTATAAGATATTTACATATGATCTTGCATTAAATTGTTTTATTTTTTCATTTTTTAGACCCTTTTCAACAACAAAATATCTCTTACATTGCGATGATGTATTGGATCATGGCTAAATTTTGTGTAGCTTTTTGCATTTATTACTATATATTGTTACACCTCAAAACTTATAATACTATAGCCCATCATGTGTTTTTAACCTCTACTAACATATCAAGCGTAAAACTTTAACTAAAATCTCCAAAGATGAACTTTTTTTTTTCTCTTGATAATGTGTTTTTATTAAATGTATCTATTTTTTCGTCAAATTTATCATAATGAATAGGAAAAAGTATACCATAAATCTTAGTTATCAAACTTGTCTCTATATCATTTTTGGGTGAAAATTTTATTTTGATCCTTCCATGATAGGAGCCATTCAAAAAGGGATTATATATTTTAGGCAAATATTATATATTTTAACCTCCAAATGAGTTTACAGAATTTAATTTCCCAAACTTTTCGATAAAATTAAAATCTTCAAATAAATGCATCATGTCTACACAATAAAACTTTACAAGTCTTTTAAACAATTTATTTATTTTTTAATAGATCATATAAGAAATACCAACTATATTACTTCAAGCATATATTCTAACTAATATGACTTCTCATGACCCAAAATACAATTGAAATAAATAACTAAGGTCTACTAATATTTTCTATCAAACTTACACTCTTACTCAAATTACACGGAATTGTTTCTATCCTCATCATAAAAATAAACACAATAGGCGGCTACATTACCTTAATATTCAAGCCACTAAATTAAACTTCATAAACACCTTGACATGTACCTATACCTAAAAAAAAAAATTTAAAGAAGGGACGAGTTGAAATCTAGTACAAAATATACAACCACATACGCATGAGCAAACCATGATGATGACATCACATATGGAACAAGTATAGATATGTAGCAACCACCAATTTATTATCTTTTATTTAGGCTTGCATATAGCACAATTTAGAGTCATATGCATCTAACTCTAAACTTGGAATAACTCATGACTCTAATCAAGCAATATATATGTATATATATCATATAATATTGGTGTAGGTCCTCCTCAAAATCCTAGTAACTAAGTATTCAAGTAACAACCTAAATCTACCTAAATCATTTCTAAGTGAAACTCCAATTAAGACATCATCACTCAAGGATCATCTAAGTGCTACCTCAAGGTTTAGTCCTCCCATCCCTTAGGCCCAACCAAGCACACACGACACACTTTTAATTAATGTCCACTTATTATTTAGTCTAGTTACACTACTAGCCCAACACCATGAACATAAGCAAGTATCTCATACCTAGTTTCGTCGACTCACTACAAATTGATTTAGTAACCTCTCCAGAACCTATTATAACATAAACACCAAAACTCAATTCACAGCCTATACATAAGCTAGAACTGCACGCCTTTTCTTAGTCTCTAACTTATCTAACATCACTATCATAACCTTAAGAAAAATCTAATAGGATTACCTAAAATTTTTATATTATATGTACATTTATGATACGAAAACGGCCTTGCAAGTCAAAGATTGCAAGACTTTAAATAATTAATCACTAAAGTTTTCAATTTTTAATTAATTAACATATTGTCAGAAGCATAGAGAATTGGTCTCCTCATCCAAACGATGAGATCAGGTAGTAAAGATCTAAAATTTTAATTTATTGAAGTTACAAAATTTCAGTATAAGAACAATAATTACATGTAATATTTTAAACCAGCTATACAATCTATCTTCAAATTCTATTTTCTTGGTATCTCAATACTAGTACTCAACGCTCAGCTCTTAACTTATGCCTAGTTATCAATCAACTTGTAAAAGAAAACTGTTAGGAATTAAGCTACATAAGCTTCATGAGATACCCCTCATATTATACTAACAAGTAGATTATCAAACAATTAATCAATAGATATATGAATGCATAAACAAGCATTATGCTAAACAACATATGCAGTTGATTGATATTGCATGCAACGTCGGATTTAACACCCTCCGAGAGAAAAGTTAGAAATTCATCAACACCAATCACAATCGAGTTATAGCACTTAGGTTTTTAACCATATATTGAAATTTCACATTTCATAAAATATATTTCCATTTCTAAAATCCAGTAGTACACAAATTCCCAAGTTTAGTAATAAGGTGGTCCTCCCAATCTACATTCATAACCTACAGCGATAGTGTCTAAACTCAACCCTTAGCCAGCAATGGTTAGCACCTCCAACGCCAAGTAAGCCCATAAACCAAGAGTAGGGTTCTATTGTACAAGTACTCCTATATTGTACGAATCATAAATAATCAAATCATATGGGATTCCCATCTCTACAAAGCCCTTCATTACTATCTACATGAGGTAATGGCTGGAACTGTAAATGTAATGTTTGTACTTATGCATAATCCATTTAATTTAGGATAAGTCAAATATGATTAATTCAAATTATTAAGCGATCAATTAATATTAGTAAAACATCCAAATCATGTAATGATCCATCATACAACCAATTCTTTAGTTACCTTATTTAACAATATTTTGCATAGCAAACAAGCAATATTTAGCCACATGCATATCCTGAACCCCATGCATCAATTTATTATTATATAAAATTTAGGTATACTAACTATAAGTATAAAAAGTACAAAATAAGTATGGAATCATGAGGAGTACTTACTTTACCAAAATTGATATGGATCGTGATTATTAATGGGTAACTTACCCTTCTAATCGATGTCTCTTGATAAATAAAATAATAAGAACCTAAAGAGTATATAGATGTAACACTAAACAACCTAATTAGCTAACTATCTACTTTATGATTTACGTTTTTACTTAAATATTAAATCGTACGTAACTTTTTCATTTTAATTCTGATTTTTACGAATTTAATTTTTATTATTTTTTGACGTACTTTTACATAACGGAGTTTGTTTAAAATGTTAAAACCCACATTTTTCATTAACTTGAAATGTTACGAATTTAGTTATTTTGGCTCAAATAATTTTATTTATCAATTTTAAGGTTTTCTTTATTATTTTATGGCTTAATTAATTTCTAAATTTTTATATTTTAAGAGTATTTTATTTTTTGGTTTATTTTACAATAATTTATTTATTTTACTATTGTAAGCTTAAATTACTAATTATGTTACTTTTGTTGTAATAGTAATTTTCTAATTAATTAATTGTTATTATTTTCAAATTATTTTTATAATTTTACGGTTTCAATTCGAAAAGTAAGAATGTTGACGTGGCAACTTCCCATTGGTCCACACAGCAAATTTTGTGACTCTTCTAATTTTTATGTTTTTCTAATTCTATAGTATTAATATATATATACATACATATACATTATTATGATTTATTAAATGTTGTAATTTTTTTTCTCTCAATGCTTCTTTGAAAGATCACGACACACATATACCTAGATATATATCTATATATATTTGTTATCTTATTTTAAGGAATTAGTATCTTAGTATACATATACTTATATTCTTTAGATATGTATACATAGACTTATACCTATACTATATTAATACGATATGTATATTTAGACTTGTACATATACACATATATGTTTATGTTTTCCCACTAGTTCATGTACATGTATTTATACTCCTTTACACTATAGTTCATATATGGATAATTCTTATATGTACATGTACTATATATATTTAACCCATATATATATATATATATATAAGTAAAGGAATTGTACATATACAACCAAATACATATTCCTTTAATTTCCATGACAAGGTTGCCAAAATACATACAATATTACATACTCCTAATATACAAGATACTAAAAAAATACATATACAACAAAAGGGTATATATAAAGTAATACTATAAAATAAATCAATACAACATAAATACTAATTCAATTACTCTTTTGTTTTCAAACTTCATAGAATAAACCCCCTTCTTCCTCTTAAAATTGATGAAAAGACGATGATAAAATTTGTGATAGGACAAGGATGATAGTTAATGAAATGTAAGGAAGAAACGAAGAAAAGGAAAAGCTAAAAGGAAAGGGAAGGGTATTGGTTTGGAAGGGGGGGAAATATATGTGTTAGTTTGTGTTTTGTTCCTTGGAAAAAGTAAGAGAAAGTGTAGATATGGAGAAAGCATATGGCCGGCGAGAATGAAAAAGAAAAACAGGATTTTATTTATTTTTTTGTTTTTATTTTGGAAGAGATAATCTTTCATGTTTATTTTCTAGCGTTGCTTTTTCACATGTGATAAAATTAATCAACATGTGGCAGCTAAGAATTGCAAGGGTAAAAAGTAAGAAAGAGAAAAAGAAAAGGAAAGAAAGAAACAAGGAAAAAGGAAAAAGAAAGCAGGAAAAGAAATTAGATAATTTGGTTGACTTTTCTTAAGGTATTTGTAGCTTTTGGATAATATTTCAAATAAAATAATTATGAAAGAAAATAAAAAATGAAAAATTAATGTATGCTATTTAATACATAAACACAAGATATGTAGTAAAATTAGATAAAAATGATTAAATCAGTATAAAACTAGCACACATATATTCATATATGAAGTCACAAATAATATTTGTAATCTTATAAATTTTGTTAATTAATTTATTACTCTTTACGTTAATAAATATTTAAAAGTTATCCCTATTCAGTCATTAGTGATTTTACATCATTTCGCATGTCAATCAATAGTCATATCCAATTAGGACTTTATTATTATTAAAGAAAATTTATACATTTTATAAGCTTAGAATTTTGGTATTAGGATTTTTGTCGAGTTTAAGTTCAATCGCTTGCATTTATGCATATATAGGGTTTAGGGTTCTTTTATACGATTAGAGTTCAATCAATATATTAAGGTTTTTCCCATTCATATTGTATTCAAGTTTATAATTTTGTGAAGTTTTAACTTATTTGGCCTTATCGACTCATGAAGTTGCGGTTATTAGGTTTAATTTAGGGTTCAAACCAAAACTTTACAAAGTTTACAATCACCCTTTAACTCAATGTCACAACCTTCATACACTTACAACTCGTGTCACTTAAGGAGCCTAAGATCGTAATGATGTTAGATGGGTTTGCAAACTATTTTGGATGAACAGTCATGTTTAGAAAAGCTTTGAAAAGGATTAGAAATGGAATAACATACTTAGAAAACTTAGAAAAACCACAGTGAATGTCACTACACGTATCAAGGATCATGGCATCTAGATGCTACAATAAGTGGTGTCTAGACACCATGGTTAAGGGAGCAAATTCCTACTTAGCATACGAAAGCTATCAAGGGCAGTGTCCAGATGCAAGCTTACGATCTAGATATTTCTGAAGATTATAGTGGCTTAGAACCCTTGCAAAACCACCCTACTTTTAGTACTTTTGAAAACCACCACTTCCACAACATGATCCCTTAAATAACCCAACCCTACACATATTAAAACATCCCCCCATAGTATGATCAAATCTCAACCTAACTCTCTTGAATTTAAATTACACCATCTATGAAACAACACATGTAGAGTTTAGGCAAGAATTCTTATCATTAGGATTTGAAATCCTTACTTGTACCATCAAGAATCTATTTTAGGACTCCCAAACAACTACTCCAAATTTGTTTTGATAGTTGCCCTACAAGGAAAAATGAATTTCTTATTGAAATTTGATTTAAAAAAAAAAACCATTGGAAAAGTGATTCCATACTTAACCTAATCCCTCTTATAATTCGATCCTTGTCAACATATGTTAAATTCTTCCCTTAGATCAAAGCACACGAGGAGACCCTAGCCAAAACAAAGTGTGTAGTACATGAAGGAGTTTGCTAAAAGGGTTTCCAATGAGAAATGTTGGGCTTTTATAGTTAAGGTTGTAGAAGTTTTCCTATGCCCAAACTTCCCCTTCTCCTTTTAGCTAATAACATCTTACGTCCTTAATGAAAAATCATCATTTATTTATCTATTATCCATTATTATATTCCTTTATATTTCTCCTTTGTTCGGGTTTCACAATTCTTAACTCCTACATAAACTTTCATCCTTGAAATTTTCACTAAAACATTGAAATGAAATACTCTTAAATACTTCCTCCTTATTTCTTCTTACAACTCCTATGTACCTTCTTGCTACGATTGATTGCTCCACTATAAACCAATATACTTGCACACTTGATGATTCTTGAAATTTTCCTTTTCATCTTTATATCTCTACCATTATAAGATTAATTCCTCAAATCCCTTATCGGTCACTTAAATTAACTAGTTTTGGGTTCTCCATGAGGTCTTTCATATAATCTCAAGCTCTATCATTCTCCAATACTAATATTTATGCCTCTTTATCTATTAATACATTTTCATTTGAGAAACTCAAGTTGGGTTCATCTTCCCATTTCTACTAAGGTTTAGCTAATACTCTCACACTAATATTTATAAATTTACGTTCTTGCAACTCTTATCTGCAAAATTTTCTTATTCTCCTTACTTTTCTTATTTTACAATTATTCAATTAAAATTTAAGTCTCCATAGGCCCTTCTCTATACAGACTTAGTCTTCCAATTACAATCTTTAGATTTTCCTACTTTTATATCTGCTTTTCGTTTGTTTAGATAGTGAGATTTCTTCTTTCTCATATGATTTTCAAAAATTATTCTAACTTACTAACAATTGGGTCTTCTCACCACACCATGAGCTTCCTAACCTATGACTTGCATGAAAAATTCTTTTACCATACCTTATTCTTTAGAGCTTTACATACTAGATTATTCTTACCCTTGAAATACGCCTTTACATACTTAAGCATTTATTCTATTATGAGATTTAATTATTAAATCTCCATTAGTTTCTTAAATTAAATATTTTCAATTTTTTTAGACACTCTTCATGTTTATTGTACATTTCTTTTAATATGCAATATAAAAAATCCTATCACATTCATTTCATCTTCTATTTGAACTTTAGCATTCAAGCTGGGATTACCATCCTAATACCACTAGATTATAACTAAATCTTTCAAAAAATAGTAAAGTTGTCTTGAAGCATCCTTTATCTGTATA
The DNA here is from genome assembly GCA_024138005.1 of Lumnitzera racemosa. Taxonomy (NCBI): domain Eukaryota; kingdom Viridiplantae; phylum Streptophyta; class Magnoliopsida; order Myrtales; family Combretaceae; genus Lumnitzera; species Lumnitzera racemosa. Next base: position 26,577,132 of record JAMXBC010000011.1, read on the forward strand.
ACTTTCCTTCACTCTCTTTATTTTATCCATTTGCAATCCTCCAATTAAAGTTCAATTCTCTAAGTTTTCTCTACTACATTGTCTTGAGGACTCCAATTACAAAAGCTTTTCTTCATAACTAAATAGCAAATGTAAACTTTTCCATGTACACATACTTAGGCGACAACTCTACTTACTAATCTACAACACTTTTATTATAATTACCTTTTAGTTTCGTTGAATCATATGACTTTACCCTTTCTCCTTACTACATTAAGTACTTTCGTATCCATCTACAAAACCCATGTTTGTTTAACTTCTCATCCACTTATAATCGATTACAATACTATTAACCTCTATCTTAGCCTTTAAAAGTCCATACACTTCACTCCACTATACTCCATCTTTACTCGCCCCAAGTGCATTTTTTTTATCAAGTTATTATTATTATCCTTATATATTTATTCCTATGATTGTATTAATTGTTTTAATTTTTTTATTAGACTTAAGGGTTATTTTGTTGTTATAACATCTATCGTCAGTGTAATTTGGCAATTACTAAAAGCTCATATATTCTTTGTACGATTTAGTTGAGTTTAATAAATTTTATTAAGTTTAACATTATTTTGTTATATTTCAATAGTTTTATTACTCTTTCTTATTGTTATTAATGTATTTAATTCTTAAAGAGAGGATATAACTTTATTGAATCATTTAGTTGTTCCACTTATACTTAACATTTGTTAAAAAGCTTTACTGTCATATCCTAGCATAGCATAGGATGCACCATTACATAGGAATACCTGTAGAACACTTAACTCAACTTGGTCATTCATCAAAAAACAATATTGTTTACATAATAAAGGGGTTTTTACATTGGAGATCAGCTGGATTTCCTATTATAACTTATATATACAACGTGATCTTTACATCAAAATATGAACTAGCTTTTTGCTTTGTCATCTTCATAATAATAAGATCCCTGACCTAGTATAAGTTCCATATAAAAGTCGATGACTTCGACTCACGCTCTCAGTATATATATCCCTCCCCCCTCCTCCTCTCAGCGTTAAGCCCTTCACGATGCTATTAACCTGAAGATAAAATATTTTATCCTCTTAGCTACTTAAGCTAAGTGAGAGTGGATAAAATACAACGAAATATAAACAATATGATTAATAATATTATATATCACAACTACAACTTTTCAATCACAACCTGCAAATTCAACTTCATATATGCATTCACTCAACCAGGCATTTACTGCTAGCAATGCAGCATGCTATGCTCATGTACGTAGCATGCATTGGTACCGATATCCTATGCCCTCCAAAGTTCTTTCGATTAGTCGACATAGCCGAGCATCTGGATATAATGTCCAAGAACCTAGAGCAATAAGAAGTTGCCTAAGAGTAGGACCCCCACCAAATTGGACTACACATTGTAGTCTACCATTATAAAAAAGGGCAACAAGGAGCTGCCTAAGAGTAGGACCCCCAACTTTACAAAATTAGACTACATACTGTAGTTCACCAAATCAAAGTAGCAATAATTAGACCATACACTGTAGTCTACCAAATTTAACTATCAAAATAGTCACAATATTCGGGCAATGCAATCTATATACTTCCAAAAACTGAGTTCATAAAGCCATACTTTTTCGTAGGTCACTTTTTGTGCCGTGTCGTACCGTGATATGCAATAACAACTCAAGAATATCAATTGGCACAATTAACCTTTAAGTTTTATTCAACCCAGTGATCTAATTCTGGTTTTTGAACTCTCCCTAGCGGAATTGTAGTATCTTACTTGGGGTTTACTTTGGTGAACACCTAGAAGATTAAGATAGCAATAACTCAATTTCCTTAGTTAGTACAATCATACGTAAGCATAAATCATCACCAACATGGTAACATAATAGTTTAACTAGAATACCGTTACTATTATTCAAAATCAACACATTAGCATCCGTTATAGTAACATATCAATTCACCCAAGATATACCCATATTCAATCAACACTGCATCAAACAGCACACAATGTTATAAGTAGCAATATATCTACTCCAAGCATAGGTTAGACCCACATACTTAGGCTTAACAATAGTGCAATATCTTATACTTCGTGACATGGTCCTTCCTTACTTATCATACCTATGAAAATATAGCATAATCTTTAAATCAAATATAGGTCGAACCCAAACTATTATAAGTTTTCATTTTCATGTTTTTAAAATTTTTTTAATCATATCTTACTCATTTCCTATCCGATTTCAGTAAACTTTATATTGTTACAATTATTATTTTGAGTACTATTAATATCTTAAGAATTAAAACTAATCAATATTGCCAAATATTCAAAAATACCCTTTCGTATTGCAACTTGACCATACGCTACCCTAACTCCATAATTGACCCAAGTAAGCATTAGTATTGGATTAAAAACCCTAAAAATCATACTTTCTAAACTTGCCTAGTAACACTTATTATACCCCCAAAGTGTTCATTTGACACGGATTTAATAAACATTCTAATAGTAATAGTTACTATATTACATATTAACCTAATATATAAGCTTATAATAGGAAAATATGTAATAAATAGTATACGAGCTTAATTAATTTCGTGAAAAATCCTATGGACTCACAAAAATATGTAGTTTAATTATTAACCATGAATTATACTAAACTAGCCGTTATATATTTTTACGAAATAGCAGTTTTAGATAGAAATTAAGGAAAACTAAGAAAAATAAATAAATTTACAAGTGAGATAAAAATTAAATATTCCAAATATAATCATAAACATCTAGAAGTCTAAACATGTAGGGCTCATTCATTAATTTCATCAAAAACTAATTATTTCAATAATTTGGTAAAACTAGCAATTTTATTCAAAATAATTATAAAAAATAGCAAACATGCTTAATTTCAAAAATTATTATTACCACAATTAAATATATATATATATTAGGTGTATTACATATAAAAATTGAACTTGAAACAACATCATCTAATATTTATAAAAATTAGATTAATTTTCGCACAAATAGGGCATTTTCTTAAGGACCTTATATTTTAAATAATTATTTCACTAAAATAAAATTACTACCATAAAACCAAGTTTCATAATTAAATAATATCATTTGATATTTTTAGAAGAATTACAAAGTTTCAGCTGTAAAATTGGTTCACCTGAATCGACCGCCTCCGACCACCTAACCTTGTCAAAATACTTCTTCTAGTGATGCTTTCCTTGACCGCAAATGGCCACCACAATTGGACACTAATAGCCTATTGAATCGGCATGATCAGATTCCATCTCCTATTTTTAATCTAACTTTCTTTTTTTATTCTAATTTGTTTTGAAAATTTTTGGAGTATTTTTATTATATTTTTAGACTTCCAAAATTTTTTTTTTTTGAAGTTTACAAGCCGTATTTATATTTTCCAAATGGATAAGAATTTATAAAAATTGAACATTTAGTTTACACATGGCATTTTTTTGGACTTTCAATGCATGAGGTATCATTTCTTCATTTCTTTAGTTTTAACTCATCATTTAAATTAATCCTAAGCTACCACATAGGTATGATGACTCATCCTTGTATTTTTTATTAATTTTCCAATTTTTTATATTAATTTACCTTATTTTAATAATAATTTCTTATTATATATGTATATTTAATAAAAATAATGCATATTCTATGTTAATACATGTATATTACATATAATTCAACTTTATTTATTATTTTTTAAGTTAAATAACTTATCTCTAGTATCTCATTATATCTAAAAGTTCGAATTTTACTATTATCAATTTTATCGATAAATTAACGTTTTTCTCAAATTAATATTCTTAAATAACTTATTTTGAGAAATTGACTTTATTTAAATTACTCTGTTTAATTTTTTTAGGTACCTTAAATTTAGGAGCTTGAATCCTAGAGTTATTGAACTAACTGGAAAAACCCAAGATATTATATTTACTTACTTTCATAGTCTTTAATTAGTAGTCAATAGATCATATCCTTTATAACTCAACGTAAGTACACATATCAATGTTCAACATGACACTAAACTAACTCGATAAAACGATACGGACATTCAGACTTGACACAAATTAATAGACTAACCAGACTTTATTAACTTAACAAAACCGACACGACATACCATGACATAAAATGAAGAAATATTCATTAGCTCCAATGCGAGGGTACACACATTAAGTCTCCATAAGTCTTTTATTCAACCTCCTTTTAAATTAATTTTTTGTTCTATATTCTTGTTAATAGTTTTATTGTTTTCATTAATTTACAATTAACTATGTTTGCATAATACAGTTTTATGTTGTAATTGATTTGATGCGTTACCATTCACTTAGTAAGGTCCAGTGAAGCAGTTTAGTATTTGTGACTTTTGTGTATCCATCAAAGTTTACTATTTATTATTACTATTACAAATTGTTTATTTATTCTTTTAGTGTGGTCTTTATATCAACAAAGACCCTACTTATTTGCTTCTTAATTTAATGTTTTGTTTTATTCATTTTAGATTTGTAAATGTTTTATGTCTTTTATACCAGTATGCTTATTGGCATCATCATAATAGATGTTTTGGTTAACTAAGAAGGTGCTTGATTAACTTAGTGAACGTCTTGGTCCATTTCTGAGTCTATCTAGCCTTTATCATTACTAAGGGTTGATAATTGTATACATAATTCTTAGAACGTAATTTCTACATATATTTGATGGTATTATATGTGTACATAGATATAGAGTTGCTAGTGGCTTCTCAAATCTTTTCTCTATAACTACTATAGATTACTATTAATATTTGAAGACATTTTGTACCTACGCTCGACTTTTTTATCATTATAATGAGCTTATTATGATAAGCTTAACCAAATTGCATCATCTCCCTCCATTTTACAACTCCTTCAACTCTACACATTTAACCCTTAGTAGCCTAAGAAAATAAGAGAAACAAGAGAAAAGCAACCCAAGAAGAAGGTATAGTCAATTGATATGAGGCATGCGCACCTATCAATTTTAATATAGCGGATATGAGTCCGAGTCGTTCCCTCAGAGATTTTGAGTACTAATATTAACCTTAGCTTTATTATCTAACCGAAAAATTGTGATAAATTGAATGAATTAAAAATACTGAAATTAACAACTAAACTACTTATGAGACTTAATTACACAAATTAGAAAGCAATAAATTACGAACGACTTCAAGTATGCAATAATGTATTTAGAAATTATTTCCCCTAGTGTTTAACATGTAACCTTTTTAAAATATATCCAATTCAATTTCTATTATTCTTGACCGGAGGGATTCACAATTAAAGCTAATATCTTTCTCAAGCATATTAACCCTAATCCTAAATTATTTACCGAAATCTCTTCACTGAGTAATATAATTTAGAATTGCATTAGCGTATAATGAATTCCCATGCAAACAATTAACTTTCCGGAAGAAACATATATCTTATCTCTAAGTATACATGTAATTCTCTTCAATTATGCCTAGATCTAATTACACATGCAATTTCTCAATTAACATGCATAATATCATATATTGACACTCTACAATTATCAATCCATAATTAACGACATAATTGAATCAAGAAAAGATAGAAACTTTATTGAAATTATAATTCAATCCTAGGGTTACATGAAACCCTAGGTTCCATAATCCTAAATACTCTAATTCTAAGCTATCATAACGAATCTAAAAACGAGTTTCATCAAAAACGTAAAATAAAGCATAAAAACCCCTCTTGATTTGATGAACAATCTTTCTAATCTTGAAATCGATGTCGTTCTTGCTTCTTGATTAATGTTCTTCTCCAATCTCCTCTCGTCTCTTGTTTCTGTAATGTCTCTCCTGTCTTTTGAAACCCTAATATGTCTTTTTATAGTGTATCAAAAAGATTTTGTTTTCGTCACTATACACGACCTGAGACATGACCGTATCCCCAGGTCGTGTAACTTTCTGCACTTAGGCAAATTTTCTACATAACTTCTTCGTTTGAACTCAGAATTGAGTGAAACTTGATTCCTTTTCTTCGTTTTCGAGCCTAGAACGCGTTTAAACCCTGAAATCAACATTTTACTCAATTAAGTATCAATTTCTTTAAAGAAAACCAAAAATGTGAGGAAAATACTATAAAATCACCCTATGAAATATGTTTAAAATTAGAGTTATCATCAACCTAAGAAGAAGGTATAGTCAAACCAAGTAGATAGATGGACATTTGAATATATAGGTGAAACATAATAATATGGCAAATAAAATATGAAAGGAAGATAGAGGAAACAAATCATGTCTATAAGGCAAAAGAGCTAAGGTAGTGGTTTACTTTTGCTCTATACAATCCTTATTTTACCTACTCTTACCATCTAGCTATTCTATAATTTATTTCTTAAAGATTCATAACCTATACTCCTTTGTGATTCATTAGCCTAAGTTGTCCTACAAATCACCACCCTAACTTTTCTATGATCTAAAACCTGGATTCTAATACTACTTTATTTGTAATGTCTCAGAACTCGGAATAATACAACCTACCATGAGTCCTTAGCCTCTACTAACACATCAAGTGAAATACTTGAACTAAAATCACTTGACATTTACATTTTAACCTCCAAATGGATTTACAAAATTTAATTCCCCAAACTTTTCAATACAATTGAATTCTTTAAATAAATCCACCAAGTCTATAAAAATAGAACTTTACAAGTCTTATAAACAGTTTCTTTCTTTCTTTTTTTTTTAACAGATCATATAAGGAATCTGAACTATATTAATTCAAGCACATATTCTAACTAGAGAAGTCTTAAGTAACTTCTCATGACCCAAAATACAACTAAAATAAATAACTAAGGTCTACTAACATTTTCTATCAAACTCATACTCTTACTCAAACTACACAAAACTGTTTCTATCCTTCTCATCAAAATAAACACAATAAACTACTGCATCACCTCAATATTCAAGTCAATAAACTAAACTTCACAAATAACCTGACCTGTACTTACACCTAAAAGAAAAATAAAGAAAGGACGAGCTAAAACCTAATATAGAATATACAATCACATACGTATGAGCAAGCGATAATAGTGACATCACATACGAAACATGTATAGATATGTAACAACCACCAGTTTATTATCTTTTATTTAGGCCAGTATACAACATAGCTTAGAGTTATATGCACCTAACTCTAAACTTAGAGTAACTCATTACTCCAATCAAGTAATATATATATACATATATATATATATATAATATTAGTGTGGCTCCTCCCTAACAACTTAGTAACCTAGTAACCATGTATCTAAGTAATAACCTAAATCTACTTAGATCATTTATAAGTGAAACTCCAATCAAGGCACCATTATGCAAGGATCATTGGGGTACCAACCTAAGGTTTAGTCCTCCCATCCATTAGGCCAAGCCAAGCATACGTAACATACATTTATTTAACGTTCGATAATTATTTAGTCAAGTTATACTATTAGCCTAACACCACAAATACAAGCAAGTATCCTGTGCCTAGTTTCATCAACTTAGTAGAAACTGATTCAACAACCTCTTTAGAATTTATCATAACATAAACACTAAAACTTAATTCAAAACCTATACACATACTAGAATGACATACCTTTTCTTAGTCTCAATTTTTTCTAACATCACCCTTTAACTCAACATCACAACTCTCACACACTTGCAACTCATGTCACTTAAGAAACCTAGGATCGGTATGATGTTAGATTGGTTTGCAAACTGTTCTAAGTGAGGAATGATGTTTAGAAAAGCTTTGAAGAGGATTAGAAATAGAAAAACACATCCAAAAAAACTAAGGAAAACCAAGGTAAACAGTGCTACACATAACAAGGATCATGGCGTCCGAATGCTACAATAAGTTGTGTCGAAACGCTATGGTCGAGTGAGCAAACTGCTCCCTAGCATCCAGACACTAGCAACATGGCATCCAAATGTTAGCAGGGTGGCGTCTAAATGCTAGCTTGTAGCTTGCAGATTTTTGCAGACTACAGCGACGTATAACCCTTGTAAAATTACCCCACTTCTAGCACTTTCAAAAACCACCACTTCTATGACGTTACTCCTTCAATAACCCAACCCTAGACATATTAAAACATCCCCTTAAAATCATAATATGATCAAATATCAACCTAACTCTCTTGAATTCAAACTACATCATCCATGAAATAATACATGTAGAGTTTATGCTAGGATTCTTACTATTAGGATCTCAAATCCCTACTTCCACCATTAAGAATCCATTTTATGACTCCTAAACAACCACTCCAAATTCGTTTTAATAGCTACCCTATAAGGACAAATGAATTTATTATTGAAATTCGATAGGAAACCCATTAGAAAAGTGATTCTATATTTACCTTAATCCCTCTTATAATTCAATCCTTGTCAAAATGCATAAATTCTTCCCTTAGATTAGGGTACATGCAAAAACCCTAACCAAAACAAAATGTACAGCCTCTAAGGGAGTTCGCTAAAAGGGTTTGCAATGAGTAATGTTGGGCTTTTATAGTTAAGGTTGTAGAAGTTTTCCTACACCCGGATTTCCCCTTCTGCTTTTAGGTAATAACATCTTATGTCCTTAATGAAAATTCATCATTTATTTATCTATTTCCAGTATTATATTCCTTTATTTTTCTCCTTTGTTTAGGTTTTACAATTCTTCACTCTTACATAAACTTTCATCAATACTCTTAATATACCCTTCTTAGTTCTTCTTACAACTACCATGTACCTTCTTACTCCGATTGATTACTCCACTATATCCCAACATACTTGCTCACTTTATGATTCTTGAAATCTACTGATAACTCTGATTTTAAACATATTTCATGTGGTGATTTTATAGTATTTTCCTCACATTTTTTGTTTTCTTTAAAGAAATTGATACTTAATTGAGTAAAATTTTGATTTCTAGGTTTAAACGCATTCTAGGATTGAAAATGAAGAAAAGGAATTAAATTTCACTTAATTCAGAGTTCAAACGAAGAAGTTATGAAGATTTGAAGTTACAAAGTCCATGCAAAAAAAATTAGCTGGGGGCAGAAAGTTACACGACCTAGGGACACGGTCATGTCCCAGGTTGTGTCTGGTAAAGAAACCGAAAACCTTTTGATACACTATAAAAGGACATATTAGGGTTTCACAAAAAAGAAGAGACATTAGAGAAGATAAGAGACTTAAGGAGAAGGAAAAGAAAAAGGCGAGAACAACACCGACTTCAAGATCGAAAAGATTTTTCATCAATTAAAGGAGTTTTTCATGTTTTATTTTACGTTTTTGATGGAACTCGTTTTTAGACTCAATATGATAGCTTAGAATTTGTGTATTTAGGATTATGGAACCTAAGGTTTCATGTGATTCTTGGATTGATTTAAAATTTTTAATAATGTTTCTATTTTTACTTGATTCAATTATGTTGTTTAATTATTGATTGATATTTCTAGAATATCAATAAATGATATTATGCATGTTGATTGAGAAATTGCATGTATAATTAGATCTTTACATAATTGAAGATAATTACTTATATACTTAGAGATAAGATACATATTTCTTCCGGAAAGTTAATCATTTGTATGGGAATTCATTATACATTAATGCAATTTTAAGTTATATTACTACGTGAAGAGATTCCGATAAATAATTTAGGATTAGGGTTAATATGCTTGAGAAAGGTATTAACTTTAGTTATGAATCCCTCCAGTCAAGAATAATAGAAACCGAATTGAATATATTTTAAGCGATCACATGTTAAACTCTAAGGGAAATAATTCCTAAATACATTATTACTTTCTTAAAGTCGTTCTTAATTTTATCGCTTTTTCAATTGCTTAATCAAGTCTTATAATTAAGTTAGTTTGTTAATTTTAGTATTTTAATTAATTCAAACTTTCATAATTTTCCGGTTAGATAATAAAGCTAAGGTTAATATTAGTACTCGAAGTTTCTGAGGGATCGACTCAGACTCACATCCGCTATATTAAAATTGATAGGTGCACTTGCCTGACATCATCTACCTTTTCATCTCCGTATAACTCTCCCATTACAAGATTAATTCCTCAATTCCCTTATTAGTCACTTAAATTAGATAGTTTTGGGTTCTACACGAGGTTTTTCACATAATCTTAAGCTTTGTCAGTCTCCAATATTAATATTTCTACCTCCTTTATCTCTTTTATTCGATCTCGTATAAGATATCAAGATGGAGGATAAATTGATATCTTTGAATTTCTTTTTATACTTTTTCAATGTAAAATGAAATTACCCCTCTTAATAACTTAATTTGTTGAACAACAGTATCTTAATAATTTGACACACAACTAATCAAAACAAATAAATAATGTAAATTAAAAGAGATAAAGAACAAAATATCAAGTTAGGGATTTATAAAGCTTTATCCTTTTGCCTACTGCTCTCTTTTAACTTCACTGCTAGGATCCCAATCTACTTCATTGGCATCGTTCTACTTGATCCACTAAATCAAAATTCATGAGAAGTTTACAATCATTAGCCACACTTAGCCTTAACAATCCTCTACTCCACCTATCTAACCTTTCTACAATTTAGGCTAATTACAAATCTACAAAATATTATCAAACTTTTCTCAAGCACTTAAAAAACATATAAAGTTTCCAAAAAGAAAGTGAGAACAACAATATGGATCATAAATGATTTCAGATAAAAACACGAGTAATGATAAATGACGAATTCGCTTCAATTTAACTTTCTAAAAAAGTATCTAAAAATCGTCCTATGCTCTTTTAGATAGTAGAAATTGCTTATGATTAGAGTATAATGTATATGTAATTTTTTTGCTTCTTAGGTACGTATCTAAATTTTTGAATCACTTTCCCTTTTACACTTGAATCTTCCAATGGCTAAATATGTTGAGAATTATCTTCAAATCATGTTTGTCCTTTACAACGCCTAGATAATCCATATATATTCTTGAGAAGATCTCGGTGTTTCGAAATTTAAACTCGATCCTCTAAGCTTGGTAAAATAAGCTTGATTAGCAATTTTCATAAAAACTTCAGATTTGAAATTGATGGTAAGATATCTTTGATCAGCAATTTCGAAAATAACTAGAGATTTAAAATTGAAATCCTACAAGATCCAAATTTAACCTTATCCTTATCCAATGTAATGTATTATCTTGATTTATCCAAAGATACATTTGCTTAAGAATAATGCCCATAGATTCTTAATTCCATATTAATTAAATAAGATTAAGTATATTTTCCTCATACACTTAATCTAGTGGAGTTAGGCCTTGTTTACTTTGAATATGATATGTGTTAATTTATAATGTTTCTCTTATAAACTAATTATCTGGATAATCTTTTCAAAAGTATCAGTTTTTTTTTTCTTTAAAGTCTCTGAACAAGTTTTTGAAATACTATATCGATTCTTCTTATAAAAGTTTATGAAACATTCTCTAAAGATTTTCACACTTGTCTCTTTTTTAATCAATTTAGACCTTTTGAATAGCTTTCTAAAAATAATTCAATTTATAATTTTAAACTTCTTAAAAAACTGTTTAAATACTTGCATAGTTATTAATTCATTAGCATTATTCTCCTTTTATTATTATCAAAATTTATGAGAGATATCCGACATCTTTGTCCACTTTGAACTAAGGAACTCAAGCTTAGTTCATCTTCCCAATTCTACCAAGATTTAGCTAATACTCCTGTAGTAACATTTATAGATTCATGTTCATGCAACTCTTATTCACGAAATTTTCTTATCCTTCACATTTCTCTTATTTTACAATTATTCAATTAAAATTCAAATCTCCATATATCATTCTCTATATAGACATACTCTTTTAATTACAGTTCAACATAAGTAAACATATGAATGGGCCTGATGAATTTCAACATAACGCTAAATTGACTCAATAAAACCATACCAACATTCGAACTTGACATAAACAAACTGAACAGACTTTAATGACTTAACAAAACTACAATGACATACCCTAGCATAAAATGAAGAAATATTCATTAATTCCAATACAAGTGCACATACTCTAAGTCTTCATAAGTATTTTATTCAACCTCATTTTAAATTAGTTTAATGTTCTATATTCTTATTAATAGTTGTATTGTTTTCATTAATTTACAATTAATTGTGTTTGCATAATACGATTTTATGTTATAATTGATTTAATGCGTTATTGTTCACTTCATATGGTTTGATGAAGCAATTTAGTTTTTGTAACTTAAATATATATGTATCCATCAAAGTTTTTTTAGTTATTATTACTATTACAATTTGTTTATTTATTCTTTTAGTGAGGTCTTTATGGCTATAGAGACCCTACTTGTTTGCTTCTTAATTTAATGTTTTGTTTTATTCATTTTAGATTTGTAAATGTCTTTATGCCTTTTATACCAATATGCTTATTAACATCATCATAATAGATATTTTGGTCAACCAAGAAAGTACTTGATTGATTTACCAAGTGACTTAGTCCTTTTTTGAGTCTACCTAGCCTTTATCATTACTAAGGGTAGAAAATCGTATATGTAATTCTTTGAATGTAAATTGCTATATATATTTGATGGTATTATATGTATACATAGATATAGAGTTGTTTGTAGCTTCTCAAATATTTTCTTTGTAACTACTACAGGTTACTATTTATATGTGAAGATATTTTGTATCTACGCTCGACTTTTTAATCATTATAATGAGCTTATGAGGGATAATCTTAACTAAATTGCATCATCTCGCTCTATCTTACAACTCCTCCAACTTTACACATTTAACCCTTAACAGCCCAAGAAAATAAGAATAACAATAGAAAAGTAACCTAAGAAGAAGGTATAGTTAACCAAGTAAATAGATAGATATTTGAATACATAGGTGAAACATAATAATATAGCAAATAAAATATGAAAGGAAGATATAGAAAACAAATCATGTATATAAGGAAAAATAGCTAAGGTGGTAGTTTATTTTAGCTTTAAACAACCCCTATTTTACCTACTCTTACCTTCTCATTGTCCCGCATATTATTTCTTGAAGATTCATAACCTACACTCTTTTATGATTCATCAACCTAAGTTGTGTCACAAATAACCACCCTAACTTTTCTATGATCCAAAACCTAAGCTCCGATACCACTTTAGTTATAACACCCCAAAACATAGAATGTTATAACCTATGACGAATCTCTAGCCTCCACTAACATTTCAAGTGAAAAACTTCAAATAAAATCTCCAAGCATTTACATTTTAACCTCCAAATGGGTTCAAAAAATCTAATTCCCTATACTTTTCAATAAAATTGAATTCTTCAAATAAATTCATCAAGTCTACAAAATAGAACTTTAAAAGTCTTCTAAACAATTTTTTTTTTTTTTTTTACATATCCTATAAGGAATCTCAACTATATTACTTCAAGCACATATTTTAACTAAAGAAGTCTCAAGTGACTTCTCATAACTCAAAATGCAACTGGAATAAATAACTAAAGTCTAATAACAATTTTTGACAAACTCACACTCTTACTTAAACTATACGAAACTATTTTCATCTTTATCATAAAAATTAACATGATAGACTACTGCATCACTTTAATATTCAAGTCACCGAACTAAACTTCATAAACTCCCTAACTTGTACTTGTGCCTAAAAAAAATTATAGAAGGGATGAGCCGAAACTTAATATGGAATATATAATGACATACATTTGAGTAAACCATAATGATAACATCACACATGATATAAGTACAGATATGCCATAGCCACCAATTTATTATCTTTTATTTAAGCTTGCATACAATACAGCTTAAAGTCATATGCATCTGACTCTAAACTTAGAATAACTCATAACTTCGATCAAGTAACATATATGTGATAAACCATACAATATTAGTGTAGGTCCTCCCTAACAACCTAGTAACCAAGTATCTACCAAGTATCTAAGTAACAATCTAAAGTTACTTGAATCATTTTTAAGCAAAACCCTAATCAGGACACCGTCATGTAAGGATCATCAAGGTGCTACCCCAAGGTATGGTCTTCCCATTCCTTAGACCCAGCCAAGCACATACAACATACATTTATTTAATGTCCAATAATTATTTAGTCCAATTAAACTACTATTCGAACACTACAAACACAAACAAGTATCCCATACCTAGTTTTGTTGACTCACTATAAATAGCTTCAGCAACTTCTTTAGAACCTATCATAACATAAACACTAAAACTCAATTCACAACCTATACATACACTAGAATGACACACTTTTTTCTTAGTCTCTAACTTATCTAACATCACCCTTTAACTCAGCGTCACAACCCTTATACACTTAGAACTCATGTTACTTAAGGAACTTAGGATTGCTATGAGGTTATATTGGTTTGTAAACTATTTTGGGTGAAGAATTATGTATACAAAAGCTTTGAAAAAGATTAGAAATGGAAAAACATACTTGAAAAACTTAGAAAAACCAAGGCAAATGTCGCTGCACATAGTAGGGATCATGCCATCCAAATGCTATAACAAGTGGCGTCTGCATCCAGACACCATGGTTGAGGGAGCAGACTACTCTCTAGTGTCTAGACACTAACAAGGGTGGCGTTCAAATGCTAGCTTGTAGTCTGTAATAGCTTGTAGCCTACAGATTTCTACAAACTAGAGTAGTATATAACCCCTGCAAAACCACCCCACTTCTGGTACTTTCAAATACCGTTACATGACATTATCCCTTCAATAACCCAACACTACACATATTAAAACATCCCCCAAACATCATAATATGATCAAATCTCAACCTAACTCTCTTGAATTCAAACTGCACCATCTACGAAACAACATATGTAAAGTCTATGCAAGAATTCTTACCATTGTAATCTGAAATCCTCACTTCTACCATCAAAAATCTATTTTAGGACTCCCAAACATCCACTCCAAATTCGTTTTGATAGCTACCCTATAAGGAAATATGAATTTCTTATTGAAATTCAATAGAAAAGTGATTCTACATGTACCTTAATCCCTCTTGTAATTCAATCCTTGTCAAAATGCACTAATTTCTTCCTTTAGATCAAGACACATGCAAAAGCCCTATTTAACACAAAGTGTGCAGCAAGTAAGGGAGTTCGCTAAAAGGGTTTTCAATGAGTTATGCTAGGCTTTATAGTTAAGGTTGCAGAATTTTTCCTATGCCTAAATTACCCCTTCTACTTTTAGTTAATAACATCTTATATCCTTAATAAAAGATCATCATTTATTTATCTATTTTCCATTATTATATTCTTATATTTCTCTCCTTTGTTCAGGTTTTACATATATTGGAATATTTTGTGTTCTTGTACATATCATCTATTTTAGGTCTAACATCATCTGTTTAACAAAAAGAAAGAAGGAAAAAATATATATATCTTGCATATTTAATGTTGTAGTGATACCCTTAGGAGGAACCTCTATGGTTTTATTGCAAAATACTTAAATAAATTTTCACTATTGTAATTTGTTTATTATGTGTGGAGATAAGATTCAAATTTCACAATCCAAGTTTTGCATATTGATTTTTTTTTTATAGTAATGATTAGGTGAGTAGGTATAAGATAGATTGATGATTGAGCATGGATATTTATTTTGTACCCTACCTAACAAGAGCAAGTTCCAACAAATTTAAAACAAAAACCTATCTTATGACTCATTAGTATTAGAGTTTAAACAATTATTTTCTACAGCTTTATTTATTTGTTTATTTGTTATTTTAGTAGTAAGTTATTCTTCAAATGTTTTAGCCCTACTTATCGTTATTTTTAGGAGTTAATGGAGTTACTAAATAGCGCAAATCACACTGGTCATGGGTCCTATTTTGATTTTGGTTTTGTTATGTATATCCCTTTAGAACTTAAATATTTTAATCAAAGTTAAAATTTCGATTTTATCTCATCTGTCTTAGATATTTTGTGCCTTTATTTTACTTTCCAAAATTCTATAATGGTATCAAAGCCAATGGACCTCAAAGTAAAACACGTGAGGTAGCCAATTCATTCATATGTTTTACATTTACCCAATGGCTTAGTTTCTAATTCTATGCACCCATCCATCCCACAATTTGACGATCAATATGATCATTGGAGTATGCTAGTGGAGAATTTTTTTGTGATCAAAGAAATGTTGGCTCGTTATTGAATCTAGAATTTAAAAACCATAAGAAGGCATTAATTTCATTTGTCCTCAAAAAGTAGATTCAGAAGCTCAAAAGGCAAACGACCTAAAACCAAAAATTTATCTCTCGTATTAGGATCTTTCAATTTTTTCCGTTTCAATTTTTCTTTATTTTCAAATTAATGATTGAGATTGTTTAAATTTTTATTATACCATCTGATATCACTACAAAAAATTAAACTTTTACTATAGAGACTATAGTAGGGAAATACCTTTTGCAGCAAAGTAATTTTTTTTTTTTTAAGGTTAGCTACGGCAGAGAATTCCCCCCGTCAAATGTATAAGAAATTAATCCCATCAAAATACACTCTTTCCGCGTCGGATAATAAAGGGTAAAAGGAAAAAACAATGCTATCACAGGGATGGCTCCCTGCCTTTGCAAAAAGCTACTTTACAATCCATTAAAGCCAGTGAAAGGAAACAATTGAACTCCATACGAGGAAAGTTGTGCTTGAAAATTTATGTTTGGGAGTTGGGGAATTAAATTGGAATGACCATGACAAGACATGCTATATTATTCATTTTGAAAATATAACTGCAGAAAGAGATTGTGAAATGACAATACATATTTTTAATTGAAAAAAATAAAGAAAGCGAACCTAAATTTTCGTTATATTTACATATGTATACACTTTTCATCTTCATCTATTGCTGTTCTTTTACCAAGTCTATTTTTCTTTTTTATAATTGAAATTTTTACAATTGAAGCATAGATTATGAAACATATAATGTGTTTTTTTTTTTTAATCTTTCATTTTTTTCAAATATTGTGGCTTATTGCAAACAGAAATCACAAACAAGCAAGTTATAATCCTTTATAGTTTATTCATTATGTATACTTGTAACTCATAACTCTAGCAATTTTATAATGAAAAGTTCAATATATTGTTACAGTTTCTTATGGATGAAATATATGTAGTATGGTATTATGTATTTTACCCGTACACCATCTTTATTAGCTTTGAGAACTTTTGCTAAATTGAGCGTAATATGGTTTGATTTTGTAACTACTAGGGAAACAAATCATTTTATAACTTATTAGCAAACAATGCATCCGCATTATAAGTATAAAATAATTATAATAGTTTAATTCAAAATTACGATAAAGACAAATTACAAATACTTCACCATTAGTATTATGGAATTAAAACAATTTAATGTTATGATAAAATAAAATATATCTATAATATTATTAAATTAATTATTATAAATCATCAGCTGATAAATGTTAAAAGTGACTAAAAAAATAATAAAGTTAGTAAAAATCACATATTTTTTTAATAAATGTTAGAATATGTTGGGAATAAAAGGTTAATTTTTTAATAAAACATTAATACTCATACATGAGGTCATTATGAATCCAAATAAAACCAATCAACTAATGAAGCGAGAAAGGGTTCTAACTTATAGAAAGTTGTGTGAGTGCAGAAAAGAGAGAGAGAGGTAGAGGGAAGTAAACAATGAGATTAGTGGATCCATACTAAGAGAAAAAAGCAAGGTAATGGAAAGTAAAAGGAAAGAAAAGTTAATGGAAAAAGAGAAATTTGATGTTTTGAAAAGAGAAGAATTCAGTAAATTGTTAAATTTATCCTGTATTCATAATTTTATAAAAATAATTTTAATATTGCTTTTTTTTAGTTATATAATATTATATTTAAGGCTTAAATAGTAAATTGTCAAGAGACGGTTACTTCAACCCTAATTTACTTTAATAATATAGATAATAAATTAGGAAGATAGAGAAATGAGGGATTGTAGAGAGAGAAATAAGGTAGTGAAAATGTTAGTGAACAAAGAGAGATATGAGATATAGTTAATAGAAGAAAGTAGAAAAATAAAAGTGAAAGAGAGAGTAGGAAAGTGAGAAAGAGTGAAAAAGTGATAAAAAAAAATGAATAAGGAGATAGAAAGAGGAATAAGTAGTCAAATTTATCTATTCTTTATAATTGTAATAGTTTATTTTATTATTAATTTTTTTATTAAATAATGTTAAATATAGGCTAAATAGGTAATTTTAATGATGACAATTACTTAAATCCCAAAATACTTTAATAATATAAATACCCACTTCTAATGAGATATTATCTTTTATATATATTGCCCAAACTAGTTGGAATGATGATATATGGTAAGAGTCAGAGTCAATTTCTACGCTAACTTCGACCAGAGGAGAAAAAAGTGGTTTCACACAGCTTAAAAGTTGGTATGTCTTTGCAATTTTTTCACTAACTTTAGCAATATAAGAAATTATTAGAAAAATAAAAAAATTTAAGAATTTTTGAAATGTTAGTATTTTATTCTGTAGTGTTGTAAGATGGAAGACATGGGAACAAATCTTTTCTAATTCCCACAAGTGACAATGACTTTTTTTTTAAGTATATCCTTGTATGCCATATTCAATTTAATTGAAAGATGTATTCTTTTATTAGTAGATAGAAGTAAAAATTTGCAAGCTAGTACAGGATTACATCTCCACTATTTCCTCTTCTATGAAAATGTCTCAAAAGTTGTACCAATAGTCGAGAACATAGTTCTCCTTATATATGTAAAAGAAGAAAATTACTAAAAATTTGTTGGGAAGTCATTGGCCCTGAATATTCTTTTAGTCAAACGAAATATGGGAATTATGAATGCCATTGGCCGTGTGTTCTGAGAATAAATTTTCAGGCAATATTGTGATTGCTTTAAGAGCAATTAGGATTTTTCAAGTAACCTATTGTGTTTAGTTTTTTTTTTTTTTTTAGGGATTATATTGTGGTCGCTTTCCATTTTTAATTGCTAAATCTATAGCATTTTAATAAAAAAAAATAGTTTGAACTGCAAATTGAACCATTTTGAACTATTTTTTTATTTAAAATATTTATAAATTAAACCGTATGATTAAGTTTGTTTAAGGAAAAAAAAACTAAACCGTTAATTGTTTGGGTTGATTCGATAGGGGGTCAAATTGTACCATACTCACCACTACTAGTGAGAAGTAATCTATGTAGTAAGATGCTAATAGATTTAAATTAATCATCGAATCTTGTTTGTTAAGTAGTATCGCTTAATTGTAAAATTTCACTTCATTGAAAATATTAAATAAAAAACTCCACTTCTTCGAGAATCATTTCCATATATATCTTATTAAACTAAATTAAACCTCTCGTACACTTAGCAATTAAAAAAAAAAAAGATACCACAAGTATGGACTTCGAAGAGTCGGTTTGGATAATAAATAAAGAATCCCATAAATCAAAGAAAAACAACTATTTATCTCTGACTTTAGCAGAGGACTTTTGCCATCCAAAAAGGACATGTGTGCCATCGATGCCAAAATTTTTATATTAAACAGAATGGTTTAATGGTATTAATTCAATATATACTTCAATAAAATATTAGTAAATGTTAATAAAATTATAACACATAAAAATATACGTATATTTTTTACTAGTATTAATAAAATTATTATTTGTCATATCACTTGTATATTAATTTGAAAAATCCAAAAAAATCATAAATTTCATAGGAAATGCTTTTATTAGTAGAATAATGACAATTGTCTTTGTTTTATATTTTCTTTTTCGAACTTTTACGATTATCATTAATTATAAGACATTTAAAGAAAATTGGAAAAATATATGTTAAATTAGGCTATTAGTTATTCTTCATGAGGAATAATTTCATAAAAACTGAGAAGTTGAATGAAAGGATTTAATAAATTAAAAAGTTAAAGAATGATGATGTTTGAAAGTTTAGTGTAAATATTCATTTTGTGAAGTAGTACCATAGCTTAGCATCAAGTAGGATGTTGGAGAGGACATTGCACCATTCCTATGACCACTCCTTTAGGGAGTATGTTGAAGGAATTAGGGGTTTTCTAGAAGTAGCAACTCAATTTGTTTAATAGTCTGATGGTTGTGTCCGATGTCCTTGTCATAATTGCTTGAACAATTTTTGGCACCTTCTATAGATGGTCAAACGACATTTACTTTGAAGATGTATGGCTTGGAGCTATAATAAATGGATTCATCATAGTAAATACCCAACATTTCCATCCAAGTCAGTTCAATAAGAAGCATTGACCATAGATGAGAACTTACATAACTATGATCAAGTGTTTGAAAATCAAGTTAAGAGTAACATGCTGGAAGACATAGCTCATTATCATACAAACAGTGAGGGTGACCATTTAGACAATGAAGGGTCAAAAGAAGATGATTTGACTGATTAGAGTGACATATTTGAAGATGCAAAATGCAAGGTGTATCCTGGATGTGCAAAGTTCTCTCTTCTCTCAACTATTATCCAAATGATGAATTTAAAGGTTAATGGCCATTAATCAGTAAAGAGTTTTAATGGTTAGTTATCATTTGTCAAGATCCTATTGCCTAACGATGAGAAATTACCCTCTTCTTATGACAAAGCAAGACACATGTTGAGAAGACTTAGGATAGACGTAAACCTAATTTATGCGTATCCAAATGATTGTGTTTTGTTCAGAAGGGAGTTTAAGGATCTAAACTATTGTCCTAAGGGCAATACACCAAGGTAGAAAGAAAGGATTGGTAGATGTAAGAAGAAGGTTACAGAGAAGGTTTTGAGATATTTTCCATTAATACCTCATTTACAACACTTATTCCTATGTGGAAAGACTGCTTCAGATATGAGGTGGCATAATAGAAGCACCTAGATAGCAAGTTCATTAAATTTGGAAATGAGGTTCGAAACATACAATTGGGTCTTGCAACTGATGGTTTCAACCCATATGGAAGTTTGAGTATGTCATACAGTTTATGGCCAGTACTTGTATTTCCCTTTAATGTTCTATCGTAGAAATGTATAAAAGAGCCATATTTATTGATGTAATTAATGATTCTAGGACCAAGTCCACATGGTAAAAATATTGATGTTTATCTTCAGCCACTAATAGATGAGTTGAAGCAATTATGGATAGATGGCATTCATACATTCAACGTCGTATCAAGACATTATTTTAGTATGCGAGCTGCTTTGCTCTAGACAATTAAAGATTTTCTAGCATACGGTGATCTTTCAAGATGGATTAGTTAGAGATATAAAGCATGTCCTATTTGTAATGTCAATGTGACTAATGAATTTAGCTAAAGTAAAATTTACTACATGGGGCATAGGCAATTCTTACCTATGAGGCAATCGATGCAACGTAACACTAAGGAATTTAATAGGAAAATGGACATGAGACCAACACCCCACACATTATTAAGTGATGAAATTTTAATGCAGTTGTCCAGATATGAGAACATGGTTCTTAGTAAGCCACTAGGTATTATAAAGAGGAGGTAGAATGAAGATAGTACCAACTGGAGAAAGAAAAGATTTTGTGGCAATTGCGAAGGAATTGGAAATAAGACATAACCTTAATGTGATGCATATAGAAAAAAACATCTATGATAGTTTGGTAGGAACATTGTTGAACATTAAAAGTAAGTCTAATGATACTGAGAAAGCTAGAAAGACATTACAATTGATGGGATTCGATCAGATCTCCATCTTATCACTTGAGGAGATCGCTTCGTAAAGCCGCCTATAAAGTCTATATTGCGCTCAGATCATGTGAAGGAGGTATATCGTCTAATCAAGGATGTGAAACTTCTAAATGGGTATGCTTCCAATGAATCAACTTGCTTAAGTCAATTGGAAGCAACATTAAAAGGTCTAAAGAGCTACGATTGTCATGTGTTGCTTCAGCATATTCTACCAGTAGTTTTATGAAGCTTTCTTAATGACTGTATTTATGATACGATTTGTGAAGCATCCCGTTTGTTTATGGAACTATGTGCAAAGGACGTACAAGTAGACATCTTGGAGTCTAGGGAGCGTACAATAGTCATAACATTATGTAAGTTGGAGAAGATCTTCCCACTAGGTTTTTTTGATATCATGATTCATTTAATGGTTCATTTGGTAAGGGAAGCACGGATATGTGGCCCAATTGAATATATGTGGATGTATCCTATAGAACGGTATTTAGGCATTTTAAAGGGGCATGTTAAGAGTAGGTCTCAGCTAAAGGGCTCTATTATAGAAGCCTACATTGTTTAGGAAAGTATTCTATTTTGCTCCTTATATTTTGATAATATGGAATCCACAATAAATAGGCCTCTTAGGTATTAGGATGGTGTTGATGTGCTAGCACAATTTTTAATGCAAGTATTAACATAACAAGTACGGCCTATAAGTGCAACTACCTATGTTGACATGGATGAGGAAATCAATTAAATGCATTAGACTGTGTTAAATAACTGAAAAGAGGTTCAACCGTATATAAGGTAACCTTTGCCCTAACTTCATTTCATTTAATTTCCTAATATTTTCTTACAAGTTGATTCTAATTAACTATCTTTATAATTTGCCAATTTGAATAGGAAATGCTTTTACTTGGCTTTGGCGATGTTAATCAATTACTGCCAATAGTGGTTTAGAAATAAGGTAAGAATATCGTATTTCTTTGAATCTTTATTACCCTCAGGGATAAAATAACTTTAATAACCACTTGACATCGTTTTAACTAGATCATACAACTCAAATCATATGGTGAAGCAAAGGTCTTAAATGACTTACAAGCTCTTTCCTGGGATATTAATAACCGCATTGAAGTTTACAATGGGTACACAGTGAATAGGGTGAGATTTATCACTATAACTAAGGAGGCTGGGTTAAAAACACAGAATAGTATAGTGGGGTCTTTGTCATGAAGGAACATAACAGACATCCAATAATTTTCTATGGGATTTTAATGATGTTATACAACTAAATTATTTTGGGAATCATAGAACGTACCTATTCAAGTGCAAGTGGTGTGATACTAATCGCGACAAACCAGAGTGCATAAATGGGGACATGATTAGTAGAAGGACAAGTAGGACATGGTATGATAATGATCCATTTGTTCTTGCTGACATGTGCTAACAATTATTCTATCTAAAGGACCCATAGAAGCTTAGAGGTGATTGGAAAATTGCTAAAAAGGTAAAACATCGACACTTATATGATCAAGCACTCTTCCAAACAAACGTTAAGGTTGAAAATGAGATAACAGATCAACCCCAAATTGAGGAAGCATTATAGCAAGATATAAGCATACTTTAGCCAATCCCTATTAACAATATATACAATGATCTTAGAAGTCTAGCTGAAGTTCCAAGGTTAGATGAAAATACTAGCATAGCAAACAATGATGAAGACTATACAGATGGGGATGGACATGTGACATAAGAGTAATTGTATCATGTTTAGTATAGTGTCTTTTCTATTACATTGAAAATGTCGTTGCCTAATATGATTGTGTAATTTCTTCTTTTGATATGATACTTTGAAAATTGTATTGTATTTGTTATAGGCTACTAGGAAATGTTAACTTTAAGGATAGAGGCCTACCATCAAGAGTGGGGCCTAAGTGATGAAGATGAGCTAAATGAGCAAGTGCATCACCAAGAAGACAACTAGACTGAGCAGGTAATTTTTCATTATACTGTTAACGCCATATTCTTATTACCCCTTTTGCAACTAAAAATGGTGAAAATATTGCTTTGGAAGTAGGAGACTGTCGGATATTGCAGCGAGTTCAACGAAGGAGAAATGATGAACCCGTGGTCCTTACAAGGGCTATGCTATTGAGGAAATCTATCATAAGCATCAGCAATGGCCTCACCTCGAATTAGTGAAATCTGGTGACGATTATGTAATAATTGGAGAATGTGTGAATTCACTTGCAAGTCAAATACGCTTATATATTCAAGAGGACATATCATTAGTTGCTTGGGATGGCAAAGGGGGAGCTTGGTATGCATTATCTTAGGAAGATTGAGAAATGGTGATTAGAAAGGCCACGATATGTAAAACTCTTCTAGTTATTTGCACTAGGCAACATTAATTCTCTCTTTCTTAATGTCAATTCATAAAATTACTAATAATGATTATACTATAATAGTAAAATTTTGATACCTAATCAACATTGGTGGCAGGCGTTAAATACTAAGGCATCACAATATACACAAGTCAGCAATGTGGCCTTCATAAACATTATCTTTTGAATGGTAGACTCAATGATGCCCCTAATCATGTACCTTCTTATTTACATCATCGTTCACAAGAGTGGTTGGCTATTTGCCATTTTTTTGAAAACGATCCATACTAGTAGGTAACATTTTATTATTTACTTACATATATAACTTATTGCATACCATTATTTTTCCTTATGATTTAAAATTTTTCTGCTACTTTTTTTCTCTATAGAAAAAATGCACCACCAATAGTGTGAACCGCGCCAAGTAGCCATATACACATACATCAAGGACTAATTCATTCGTGTATTAAAAGGAAAAACACATGTTTCTTTATAGTAATTTTGTTTATGGATTTTACTTATGGAAAAATAAGTTAGACATCTACTTTGATTGGGAATCTTGTAGAAATTAGGTACATTTGCCTTATTTGCTCGCACTCATAAGCGTATAGGTACTAATCAATGGTTCAATGATGCAGCGCGTAATGACTATGTAAGTGTATTATCCATCGTTCAAAATTATTCACTAAGTAACTTTAATGAATGCCAAAGGCTAAATCTATTTCTTTGTTCATTGTAGAATAAGATGCTTAAAAAAAAAAAAAAGATGAGTATGATCCATTAGTTAAGGAGCAAGGGATTGAACCAATGTTAAAAGACAATATCATGGTTGAGGTTCTTAGTCATAGAGCTGGATATACTAAAAGTATGGGACAAAGTAGACCTAAACCAAGCAAATGGCGTATTGGTACTAGTTCTAACTTACCCCTTAGAAATTCAATAAAGAAAGTGAAGGTTTTGCAAGAACAAAATGAAGCTTTAACAAAGAGGATAGAGACAATGGAACAAAGAGAGAGGGAGCGAGATCGCATATTTGCTCGGTTTATGCCATCATACCCTTATATGGGATCCATTCCATACCAAAGCCATGTAGGGCCATCTCAAATCCCACCATTGCAATCACACCAGCCATCATCTCGTACCCAATTCCCCTTTTGGTATGCACCATCCCAAATGTTTAGGTTTTGACCCAATAGCCATTTTCCCTTACCCTTCTTTGCCCTAGTCTACCAAAATAATATGACTTCTTCTAATATGGAAACTAGTAGTTTCCCTCCTCAAGGGGATAGAGTACATAGACTCCATCTTAAATGTGCATACAATTCTTTTGAAGATGATTAGTTTAGTTTTTTTCTTTTTCAATTTATAATTTATATGTAAATTTATTTACATTAAGTTTAGTATTTCGTTGTTTATAGAATATGCATATATTGTTATATTATTCGAATTTTGGTTTGTCTTAATGTACAATAATATACATGATCAAATTATATTATATGCACATTAATATATACAGTAATGTATAGTGAGTGCGCGTCAACGTATAATATATAATTTCGAAATATTTTACATCGTAGGTTCTTAATGCAACTTTTTTATTTTAAATAGAACATCATGTTCTTTATATCTTTTACATACTTTGTTTTGCCATACTTTGTAGTGTAATTTTTTTTTTTTAAGAAAAAGGAACCCTTTCGATATTTATTAAAAGTTCTTAAAATATAAGGGTGGTATTTATATTTTTTATTATCCATTTAATACAAAAGAGAGTAAAAAGATAAGAAATGCAAAGAAAATAAAGTATACAATGTAAAAATTTTTAATGTTTGATTCTAAAATATGTTACAAATTTGGAATTTTCTTTTCCTACCGATCATTAAAGTAGCACTGGGAATATGGCAATAAAATGTTTGTTTGCCTTTGGATTCCTAATACAGGACTCAAGCATAGCATCATTGAACTTTGATTATATATATATATATATATAATAAAAAAAATAAAGATAATGATTTAATTGAATTTTATTCTTATTTAGAATACGCTTTAGAATTTTTATTTTATCTTATCTAGGCATATAGTTTGTTTGGAGAATATTCTTATTTATACGATATATATTTTAGAAAAAATTAACACAACATTAATTCTTCATCTTCCTATTTCTATTCACTTATTTTCTTTCTTTATTTCATAGCTATCATATAGAATAGCTTCTCCTAAGTGTTTGTTAGTATCAGAGTCAAAGGGAGAGTATATAGTCTTCTGAGTTACTTCTTATTTTCTTCTGAGATAATTTTCTATGTGAAATCTACATCTTATATTTACTATTCACTTAAGACGATTTCTTTGTGGAAATTCATTATGTTGTGATAAGCCTACTGAAGCCTAACATAAATCCCGTTTTGAGTTAAGGCTAGCAAATGGTCATATATTAGAAATCACAACATAGGATTTAAGATAATCCTATGAAATAGATCTACAAAATTAGATAAATTAGTCTCTTTTGAAAACATGAATTTACTTAGAAGAACTATATTCTCTTTTAGTTTTGCTTCTAATCAATTAGAAGAATCTATGCTAAATAATAGAGATAAAATACATATGAAGGACTTTGACAAGGCAATAAATGATTGAAAGATACTTAAAACATCTTATGATTATATTTATCAAATGGCTAAATGGAAAATTTTTGGAAAAAATGATTATATTATAGCCATGGAGGAAAAATATATCCCTATCTCTGATGGCTTAACCATAATAAGACTTTTAAATACCAACTCAATCCAAAGATATGAAAAAGAATGAAATTATATGCACATATGTCTAGTCTAAGTACGAGCCAAACCTCTTACCAAGTTAAGATTAGATACCTTTGTATTCATTGTCCTTAAGGATGCTAGGAAATTGGTTTATAAAAGGTTAATCCATGCTACTATATTACCTTAGTAATGGACCAATTCAATTTGAATGTCATCCAAATATTACCTTAGGTCTTAAAGATAAAACCATAATGAGTTCTTTAATTTTTCAAATTAAAACTCACAATTATAAAATGATAGAAAGAGCTATACCAATGGTTGTAATTGACATAATATATTTTAAATTAATAAAAACTACATTTGGGTCTAAAGCTTATAAAATTGATAAAAGAGGTCAAACCCTTTCAATTCAAACAGACCTAACTAAAGCTAATTTTTTTGTACTAAAAATGGTTCAATGGTCTTAAGTTAATCTACCTAAACATTGGGAAGTAAAAAATCCACTTCTGAAATAACCAGTTTACAATACGGAACCATCAAATGCAGTTCAACACCTGGATGGAAAGGTCACCATCTAATTTACTAGACAATCTTTTAATCAACTTAGAAGACCCTTAGAAAAAAAGTCAATGTCATCTTCTTCTAGGAAATTTGTAAATCTTCCTCCACCTTCACAAATAATTCATTTATTATTTAATATTCAATCGAATGTCCAACCAAATGTTCAACTTAATGTCGAAGATAACCCTTATATTTTTTGAACAATCAATAATAGATCAGGTATAACTAGACCGGTATACCAACCAATTAATGAACTAGATCATGAAGAACCTACACCTTCAAATATAGGTGACCCTAAACTTAATATTTTAGAAAAACTTTTTAAACCTGATAGGATTTTATTGAACAAAGAATTTAATTCATCAAAAAATGAAAACAAAATTAGAAAATGGTATTTTAATACTTTCAACAATGTTAAGCAACAAATAAAAGTTGAATATTATAGTTTCATGAATGAGAATAATATTCAAATATATTTCTTTGAATGGTTTGAAAAATATTATTTGAAACATAAAGAAATTAATGTTATAAATGAATGTTTTAAATGGAAATTAAGTGATGGACAAATAATATAATCAAATCATCCACCTCTTAGTAATATAAAACATATACATAAAAATGCTGAATTAACTCTTACGCCTTTTAAAAATGTTACAAAAGAAAAAGGCTCAGGAATTAAAAAAATAATACACCAAAACAATTTCACTAATGAACACTTACATATGGTAGGAAAATAATTAAATAAATGGAAAATGTAATTACTAATGGGATAAATCAAAATACAAGAAGAGACTGTAATTAATAAAATTAAAAAAAAATGTACCTTTGTTTAAACCTTTCGAAATGCTAAAAAATCCAAGTAATGAATTTTGAAAAACTTTGGAAGAAAAAAGAAGACTATTAAAAGCAAAAATGACAGAAGAATTAAAACCAATTGATATTTTGAAAATGAAAACACCAATTAATACTTCAAAATTAAAAGGTATTACTGTAGAAAAAACGTCTTAAAAAAATTAATGTTCTTAATGAAACTAATAATGATTCAGAAAATGATATAATGACCAATATTTCTTTAAAAAACTTAAACATTAATGAATCCAATAATGAAATTAATAGAATTGATTGGAAAGAACCCCAAAAATTATACTATTAGAGAGTAACACCTCCGATATAATTTTTGAAAAAAAGAATGATAACTACCAAAATAAGTATTCTACAAAATCCACCTATGAATAAAATATAAATGGATACTCTAAGCAAAAAATTCTTAATGTTCTTAATCAAATGATAATATTTTCTAACACTAATAAAACTGTTCTAAATGTTACTGTTTATTAAGTAGCATTAATTTTATTTTTTAGTTTTACTGGATAATTAAAAGGCTAGTGGAATAACTATCTCACAAACAAACAACGTTTTAATATTTTAACTTTATATAAACTGATGATAATGGAATTAAAATACTTGATGAAAATGATAAACCAATTCAAGACATGGAAAATACTTTAATATTTTCAATTAGACAACATTTTATAGGAAACCCATCATTAGGGATAAAACTTTAGATCTGTTATCCAATATGAAATGTAAGTCTTTAAGAGAATTTAGACAATACAAGGATATTTTTTTCCAAACAGTCTTACTCCGTAATAATTGCAACCAACACTTTTGAAAAGAAAAATTATTAATTGGTTTACCTAAATTAATAGGAGAACAAGTTAGCAATAAAATTCAAGAAGAAAATAATGATGAAATTCCTTATAATAATCTGTCTTATAGAGAATTAGCATCATATGTGTATAAAATTGAAACTAATCTATATACAATAATTAGACTATAAAAATAATTAAAAAATGAATAGAGCTTAAAACACTAAAATCTTGGTGACTTTTGTGCTCAATATGATCTCTTTTTTTTATAAAAAAAATAAAAAAAGAATTTAAAACACTCTAATTCACAAAGTTCATATAAAAAACCAAAAAGAAACTTTAAGAAAAAAATCTCTTAAAAAAATTGAAAATGAAAAGAAATCAATAGATAAAAACAAAAAGGAAAATTGTAAAAACAACTAAGATGTTATAAATGTTGCAAAATTGGTTATACAACAGATTTTTGTAAGATTAATAATAAATTTAATGAATTAAACCTTGAAGAAAAAACAATGGAAAACATTTTGCAAATTTTTGCAAAAAATTAACCCTTTTCATCAGAAAATGATTATGATGATGGAATTCAAGTTAATGATATTGAATCCACATCATCTAAAAAAGATAATGAAATTAATGTTTTAACTAATGAAGAGGAAGAAATCATTCGTAAAATTGATCTTATGAGTAATGATAATAAAAAAATTAATTGTTTAAAAAACATTAATAAATCTAAACTTACACTTATACCAAAATTTACCTTATAACATTAATGAAATCTTTGAAAGAGGTAAAAAATCTAATTTGAAACGTATTTCTATTAATGATGTTCACAATGAAATTAATATTCAAAAGCAAGAAATAAAAGAATTAAAATTAATATAATTAAAACTACAAAGGGATTTTCTTGAATTAAAACAAAACGGGATTATTCTAATAATTTTGAACTTAGAAAAAATGAAGAAACCTCAAAAAAGGATAATGCCCAACAAACCTTTGATAATTCTGGTTATCTAATCAACTTGTTAAAATAACAACAAGAAAATAAATAATTGATGTTACAATAAGAATTAATAATAAATTTGTGTTAGAGACAATTGCATTATTTGATACTAGCACTAACTTAAATTGTATTAGAGAAGGGTTAGTTCCTATAAAATGTTTCAAAAAATAACCCAATCTCTAAGCTTTGCATCCTGTAACAAATTGTAGATCAAATTTAAATTGTCCAATGCTAAAATCTTGAAAAAAAAAATATATCTTATAAAACAACTTTTATTCTTGTTAAAAATTTAAAACAAAATGTTATTTTAAGAAGACCTTTTATTAATTTAATTCAACTTTTTTCTGTTAATGACAAAGACATTGAGACACAATATTTTAAAAAGAGAATTGTTTTCAATTTTGACTCAAAACCACAAACCAAACACTTAAATGAATTAAAAGACAATTCAATTTCTGAATTAAAAAAAATGACCTTGAATATGAAAGGATTGAAGAATAGCTTTCTAATAACAATTTGAAAAAGAAGATTTCTCATTTAGAATTAGAAATAAAAAATTCAATTTGTTCTTCTCTACCCAATGCTTTTTGGAACCATAAATCTCATATAGTAAATTTACCCTATGAAAATTATTTTAATGCAACAATTATCCCAACTAAGGCAAAACCTTCTCAAATGAATAATGAAGTTCTAATACATTGTAAAAATGAAATTAATGATTTACTTAATAAAAAACTAATTCGTAAAAGTAAGTCTTTATGGAGCTGCTTTGCTTTTTATGTTAATAAAAATGTTGAAATAAAGAGAGGTATACCTAGATTAGTTATCAATTATAAACCCCTTAATAATGCTCTAAAATTGATTAGGTATCTAATACCTAACAAAAGGGATTTACTTAACAGATTACACAATACTAAAATATTTTCAAATTTTGACATGAAATCTGGATATCTGGATTTTAGTAAATTCAGATTAAAGAGTCTAATAGATACAAAACTGCATTTATTGTCCCTTTTGGTCAATTTGAATAAAATGTTATACCATTCAGGTTGAAAAATTCTTCTTCTAAATTTTAGAGGATAATGGATGAAATTTTTAAATGAATATTTAAATTTTATAATTGTGTATATAGATAATGTTTTAATTTTCTCAACTAAAATAGATTATATTTTAAACATGTTAAAATCTTTATTAATATCAGTAAGAAAAATGGTTTAGCCATGTTACCTTCTAAGATTAGTTTTTTCCAAACCACGATTAGATTCTTAAGCTTTCATATAAGTAATGGAACAATAATCCCAATTCAAAAATCAATTGAATTTACTGTTAAATTTCCTGATGAAATCAAATATTAGAATCAACTTTAGAGATTTTTAGGAAATTTAAATTATGTTGCTAATTTCTTTTCTAATCTTAATATTTTGTGTAAACCATTTTACCAAAGATTAAGAAAAAATCCTCCTTAATGATATGAAATTCATACTAATGTAGTCAAACAAATAAAACAAAAGATTAACGAAATTTCGTGTTTACATATTGCTAACCCATCCCTACCGAAAATTGTAGAAACTGATGCTTCGGATATATGATTTGGTAGAACTTTAAAACAAAAGCAAAATGATAAAGAATGTGTAGTTCAGTTTGTTTCTAAATATTAAAATGAATATCAATGTAATTACTCTATAATTAAAAAAAATGAGCAATTGTTTTGATAATTTTTAAATTTCAAGGAATATCGTTAAATCAAAAATTTCTTTTACGTATTAATTACAAAGCTACTAAAAATGTTTTATTGAAAGATGTTCAAAATATTACATCAAAATAGATTTTTTCCGGATGGTAAGCAATTTTATCTATTTTTTATTTTGAAATAGAGCATATTAATGAATTATCAAACACTTTTCCTAATTTCCTTACTTATGAATTTTTACAAGGAGATGCTTCCTAAGAAAGACAAAGAAAAGGGGCATAAACCATCCGTTTCTAAAAAGGGACTAACAATATACATGGTTAGATGTCTATAAATCATATAATGCCATTCTTGTAATCAAAGAGGAATCCTCTTTAAGGACCTCAAAACTAATGTCTCCTAATATTTAGTCCTCTAATGTTCCAAAGGTCTAGTCTCCTAATGTCCAAACACAATCTAACAAAGACCTTTTTGAAATATCCAAAATGGCGATCATTCCTAAAATTCTCAAAGCACTCTCAGTTGCTCTACAACAAAACAAAAAGTGCCTCATATAATTCCAGGGATTCAATCTATAATGCAAAAAATGAATCAAAATGTTCAAATTATCGAAGTAGCATCCTCAACACAAAAAATTACCGTTCAAAAATCAAAATTTTTTCAAAAATTCATTTTCAGATGTGTCTTCTCTATTAAAAAGGACATGTTTGAAAAAGACATTTTGAATTTGCAAGGAATATTTTTACAAAAAATTTCTTTTATGTTCTATAAGATTATTACAAACCATATCAATTTTATGAAAGAACTTTAAATGAAACCGAATCAATTTCCTTTAAACATTTTGAAAGTGATGGGATGATCAGTTATTTAACTACTGGAATTCATAAGGTCATTAACCTTAATGAATGACATATACATCTAATAATGCCAATCAAATTCCAAATGAATTCATTACCCAATTATTGAGTCAGTTATAATTATTATGATTATAAACAGGCTTGGTAAGATGCCTTTTACCAAATGAATCCAAAATGCTCACACACATGGTTAATTTTTTTTTACAATTGCTCATAAAAAAACATTGCTTACTAGTTTGCACATTGGTGGGAATAATTTGGAGCATTCCCTGAAATTGTCCATGATAGGATCAAAAATGGTTTTAATATTTTTATGAAAAATTATAACTTAATGCCTCATGAAAAATGTTTCCAAAAAGAAAAGTTTTATTTTATTCACATTACCGTACCTTAAGTTATGATTTGTTTTTTTTTTTTTTAATTATAAAACTGAAAAAGCCACAAATACCACTAATTTAATGTATAAAGTCAAGTGATGGGATAGTTTTAAAATGTAGAATAAGATTGAAAAAGAATCAATTTTAACATGGATCAAGACTTACAATAATATTTTTTCAATTATTCCTACCAATGTCTCGACACCACTTGTCTATGATAAAGGGTTTTTAATGACTTCGTTAGCCTGTGCCAGTTCTTCAGACCAAATCAGACAAGTTTTGGAGAAAACACTTATTAGCCTTAATGAATTAACCTATGGATCAACTTTAAATTTGACATTTGAATTAGGATCTCATCATAGTAGAAATATTAATGAAGATGAACGCTATGGGATAGACTTAGGTGATTCTTGAACAATGTATGAATTTTGTCTATTTTTTTAAATGTATTTTTGCACTATAAAATACAATAGAAATACGCATACACATGTATCACAATGTACGACTATGTCATCAATGACATCAGATTCCATTATTTGGCAATGTCTCATACTTTTTACTGTTTCTACAGTATTTTGTTGGCTATAATAACACTGTTCACTACAATACCCAGTCGGTTTCCTCA
Source organism: Lumnitzera racemosa (assembly GCA_024138005.1). Classification (NCBI taxonomy): domain Eukaryota; kingdom Viridiplantae; phylum Streptophyta; class Magnoliopsida; order Myrtales; family Combretaceae; genus Lumnitzera; species Lumnitzera racemosa. The sequence continues at coordinate 26,610,767 of JAMXBC010000011.1, forward strand.
ATTATAAATGAAGGCCTTCTTTCATTAGGAAGGTAGGTTGAATTTTCACACACACTTCCTCTCTCTTAACTCTCTCATAACTCTCTGCATACACTTTCTTCCATTTTTTTTTTCCACTCTTCATCTATTGAACCTCCTCCTTCTTCATCAAATCAACCTTTGATCTTCCATCTATTACTTTCCACTTATTTCTTCCTTCTTTCTTTTCTATTGAAACGTTCTTACATTTCTATCTTTAGGTATAATACATATACCTTTCAATATTTAAAATGCTACTAATGATCTGAATGTAATGCTTTTATGTTTTGTACAAACTCTTTAAAGAAATAAAGTTTTATTTTATTATTCTTTTTTTTTATATTATATCTTGTGCAGGGAATTTTCATTCTAATTGAGTGTAACTCTATAAGGTCTATTAATTTAATTGTTTGTAAGACCCTATAGTCGGTTAGTATTACTGCCTATAGTGGTTTTGTATTAATATTTATGCATTTAATGTTCATGTTTTTTAATATTCAAGACTAAAACACTAGTCTTGGATATGCCATTTGTGGTATTTTTTACTTATATGTGTTTTTATATATACGTCACAATCAGTTGTTCACATTTATGCTTTTGATTATTTAGATAATACTTTAGAATTTCTTGAATGGTATTATTCATTGTTATATACTAGTGATTGGTATTAATATTCTATTTATAAAACCCCTGTCATGACTCTAAAAGGGGCCTAGTAGGATTATCTAAAATTTTCATATCATGTGTGTATCCATGATTGATTTGAAAATCATCTTATAAGTTAGAGATTGTAAGATTCTAAACAATTAGTCACTAAATTTTTTTAATTTTAATTTAATTAACTTACGACAACATATATGTAACTACAGATATTTGATAAGTCACAGTCCATCAGAACTACAAAAAATCGATATCCCTTACTAAATGATAAGATTAGGTAGTAAAGTTCTAAAACTCAAATTTATTAAAGTCACAAAATTTAAACGTAGTATTAATAATTATATATATAATAATTCAAATGAACCATACAGTCTGTCCTCAGATTCTAACTTCTATGTATCTTGATGTTGGTACTCAACTCTCAGTTTTTAACTGATGCCCAATCATCTAGTAACCTGTAAGAGAAAACTATTGAAGAATAAGCTACAAGAGCTTAGTAAGTTATCCCCCGTACTATACTAGCAAACAAGTTATCAAACAGTTTATTATTAAATATATGAATGCATGAACAAGTCATATGCCAAACAATATATATGCAATTGTTTGGTACTGCATACAACATTGGATTTAATACCCTCTAAAGTAAGGGTTGGAGATACATCGGTGCCAATTACAATCGGGCCCTAATACCTGAGGTTTTTAACCATATATAAATATACAAAGAAATTCCTCGTTTTACGAAACTGGTTTATATTTCCAAAAGTCAGTATTATACCGATATCCAAGTCTAGTGGTGAGATGACCATAGTAGTCCATGTTCATACCCTACAACGGTGGTCTCTAGACGTGACCCTCAGCCACTCACGGTTAACGTCTCCAGTGCCAATAGAACCCGTAAGCCAAAAGGTAGGGTCTTATTGCACCAATGCTCCTGGACTATACTAATCAAATCATGTGGAAATCCATCTCTCCAAGGCCCTTCATTACTAATCGTGTGAGGTGATGGTTGGAACATTATATACAATGTTTATGCTCTATGGATGATCCATTAAATTTTAGTTAAGTCAAATATGCTTAAGTCGACTTATGAGATAGTTAACAAGAATCAACAAACCCTTCAATAATGCAGTAATAAATCAAGCAATCAATTATTTAGCTATTATGTTTCACAATCTTTTACACAATACACAATCAGTATTTAGACACATGCACATCCTATACTTTCATGCATCAAATTATTAATGTTTACTTTAGGTATATTAATTACAAGTACAACATAAGTATAGAGTTATTGAAAGTACTTACTTGGCCATGCTCTACTCAAAGGTTGTAGTAATCTGATGGCAAATCAAGATCAAAGTCGTGATCACCTAATAATAAAGAATATAGAAAATAGTAAGTTCGAGGCTTAAAAACTAACTAGTATTGCAATTTATATTGTTTACTTAACTTAGTTATTGATTTGTGTGAAATTGTCGATTTGAGTTTTTTATCGAATTGCATAGAATTTTTTCGTTTTAATTCCGATTGTTATGAACTTATAGTTTATTTTGATCATTTTCGAGCGTATTTTCTCATAACGAGTTCCATTTTGGACGTTATGACTTGTAGTTTGAATTATTATATAAAAATATCACAAAATTTATTATTTTAATTTAAAAAGTTATAAAATATTAATTTTAGCTTTTTCTTAGTATATTTATGATTTAATAATTATTTAAATCATATAATTAATAATTTTATTATTTTAAGCTTATTTTACCTTAGTTACTTATTTTTACCTATTTTTGAGATTTTAGACTTATTATATTATTATTTATTTATTTTTCTAATATTCTACGATATACATATATATATATAAATACTTGTATAACTATATATACAAAATTTCTTGAAATATGAAAATACTATATATAAATTTACATACCTATACCTATTATTACACTTGTACACATATATATTAAAGATTAGATTTATATATATATACACACACATATTTACGCTACATACACATATATATACATATATATGAAAAATAATAACTTACATGTGTACATGAATATGAAGCACATATATATATATTATGTATACTTACACACATATATATATGAAAATAAAGATTATATACATATATACATAAATATTCATATTCACGTATACATATATATATATATGTTTAATTTTTGAAAATACTAAATACATACTATATGTACTCTTATTTATATATACATATATTTATTTATTTATTATTATTGTTTTTATTTTTCGTGTACATGTATATATATATATATCCAAATAGTAAGATTTCCAAATATATACTATATATATTCTTATTTATACAAACATGTATATATATATACCATATATTCTACCTAATAGTATATATATATATATATATATATACATGTCTACATACATATATTTACACATACATAAGAGATACATATGTATTTATTTATCTACCCATACATATATTTATGTACATATAATGAAACATTTAGCAAAATATAACAAAATACTTAGTATATACATGTACATACCATCTAATATACATATATATAAGTAGATAAAATATACTTATCTAAATTTTGTTGGTGGTATTCTAAATTTTCTTCTTCTTTTCCTCCTCCTCCTCCTCCTTCTTCTTAATTTTCTTCTTGTTCTTAGTTTTCCTTTTGTTTTGCTCCTTTGCTTTGTTTTTCCTTTTCTTTTCTTTGTGTTTTTGGTTTAATTTTTTTTCTAAGTTTTATATGGCATGAAGATCAACAGATTTTTTTGAGAGCAATTAAAATAAAAAAGGAAGTTTATCCTCTTGATTTAAGCATTAATTAAGATAAGATTTACACTTTATCATTTTGTCCTTTATCTCTTTATTTTGTGACACATGTACATTTATTTATGCACATGGCTGTTGATTTTTTTTTTTTTAGCAACAAATCACGTGTGGGGAAAGGAAAATAGAAGAGAAGAAGAAAAGAAGGAAAAAAAAGAAAAGAAAGGAAAATAGAGAAAATGGAAGAAAAAGGAAATTAGAAATAATTATATGTAATTTTTCTAAACATAAAAATCATAAAAATAATAACTATAAATTAATTTTGGAATTTTATGAAAATTTATCAATTTAATTAGTACCAATTACAATTATAATTTTTACAAGTTACTTCAACGATTTCGTTAAAAATTTTATATGATTACGCGATTTAGTCGATAATTGCAATCGATTACAATTATATCACTATTAAGTGATATTTAATTATTTTATAGGTTTAAAGTTATAGTTTTAGGATTTTGATCAAGTTCGGATTCGATTTAAGGTAATTGTGTATAAATTGAAGAGTTTCGATCAATTTTTAAGGTTTTTACTACTTATAATATATTTAAATTTATAATTTATTAAATTTTTATCTTATTCGACTTTAATGACTCATCAAGTTATCTACAGAATTAAGGTTCAATTTTACTCTTAAATAGCTAAATTTGTGAAATTTACAACACCATTTAGTATTGTTAGTAATATCAGGTTCTGAGGGTTTAAAATTATAATTATCTAAGGTTTTGAGGTATATCGGTTGGAAACTTAGACATATAGGCTATTAGCCCAAAGCAGGGTAAACAATCCCTAATCGACATGGTAAAATAATACCACGTATTAAGAACTATTAAAATAATGTTTAGTGTCTCAAAAAACTAAAAATAATGATGGTAATAATTTAATTGAATTTTATTCTTATTTAGAAAACTCTTTAGAATTCTTATTTTATACTGTCTGGACAAATAGGAGAATCTTTTTATTTATATAATATATATTTTTTTGGAAAAAAACAAACACAACATTAATACTACATCTTTCTATTTCTATTTACTTATTTTTTCTCTTTATTTCATAGTTATCATATAGAATAGCTTCTCTTAGGTGTGTATATATATATTAGATCTTAAAATAATCTCTTAAATATTATTTTTATCAACATTTATTTTTTCCGGAAAAGCCTTTTATATTATATATATATTAATATATACACATCCTGCTCTTAAACCATAACTTTGCATCTCTCTAACCGCGTAAGCGCGTTTTTCGACCACAAAAGGTCGTGTTGGCGCGTTTTTCGACCAAAATAAACCCCTTAGGCGCCTTTTTTTCCCTCTGTCTCTCACTCCTCTCGAGGTTAATACTAATCCACTGTTTTTACTTTATAGCATTGCCCAGTCAATTCAACGTCAAAACCCCAGTCCACACTTTATCGTGTTTACACTACTACACACGTTCCTCACACAGTAAGTACATCACCAAGCCTCTATTCTCTGAACTAGTTGCAAAGTTCTCAGTTTTACCAGTGAAAAGTGGACTTCCTCCATCTTTTCTTACGCAAGAAGACTACACCCATTCATCTCGGCTTTCATCTTCAATCCCATTGTCGTGATCTCACTTTCATTTCTTATTTGGATTCCTACTTTGACCTATTTCATTAAAAAAAGTTTACTCATTTTTGGTTTCTATTCATATATCGTATTATTCAGGATCTGATTCTTATTTTGATTTGTGAAATTTATACTCTTTTAGAGTTACAAACCCCGTGTTTCTATTTTCTCTCTATCCTTCCTTCTCTTTACTTTGCATTCATTGCAAATTCACTTTAGATCAAGTAGGTGTACATTTGGAAAATTTTCCAGCATGTGAGGTTCTCTTGGATTAGCACTACTACATGGTTGATTGCAGGATGGGATTTGAATGTCGGTATCGGAAGAGTTCGGGTACGAGCTCATCGTATGTTGTCTTTCCTGTAAGGCTTATTTATTTAGTTTTGTTTTTGTGGAATAATAATGTGATTTGATTTAAGAAAGGATTTGTTATTATTATTATTATTATTTGCCAACGATTTGTTATCGATTTATATTTGTGTTTTAAAAAGAAAGAAGGCTGCTGGTTTAATGCTATATGGATAATTATGAATCATCTACTAAATATCATCATTTTAACATATAGTTTTTTTTTTATAGTTTTATATTATATTAGAATCCACTCTGTACGAAATTAATCACACTAAAATAACACATATTGACATGCTATTGGTTTCAAACACTAATTATATTAGCAATAATTGATGGACAATAGTTAAGTAGTAATAGTAATAATTAAACTTTTATGGGGCATGTAATTTGGTAACTTGAAACTTGATAAGCAGAATTATAAAAAGATGTAAAATTAAAATAGTGATTTTGACGTTATCTCATAATAGATTCCGAAATTCATAATTGGAAGCTCTTTCTGACTTTTAAAACCTATCTTAAAAGCTATCGTGGGATCGTATAGATTACAAAATTAGGTAAGTTTAAATATTCATTTTTAACTTATGTTTTTATCTTTTATGATAATGTTTGTGTTTCGGGAAAAAAATGAAAACCGTAATTATTCTTTTGATAATAAATACTTAAAATATATTAAAATAAAGGGTAACATGTACGCATAAAAATATGGCAAACTCTGTATATGACTATTTTCTTCACTGTTAAGTTTGCAATGCAAAAATGTCAATTTTCAATAAATAAATTTTCAGAATAACTAATAAACCAAAAAAAAATTTCATGTACCAAACAAGAATATGGTTGGCAATTATCCACGTCATCTGGACGAAATCAGAAACCTGTCCGACATTGCAACTTCCAATAAATCGGTTGCCAACCCTATTTTAAAAGTTATTATAAAATAAAATAAAATAAAATAAGCCGTATCTTAAAAGCCCCCAATGATGGGTAAGTGACTACTAAGTGGCTGAAGAGAGGGCACATAATCTGCGCGTACATGCACTGGAAACCCTGCAACGTCAGCTAATTGGACCCAATTTATCACAACATTATAAAAACTTCCTCCTCTTAATTTGTATAAATTAATTATCGAGATTATCTATAATTTTATTTATCATTATGACATATTTTCTCCTCACAATATCAATAATTAATCATATATTATGGAATCTAGAAGAGCTAAATTCTTAGAATTCATAAAATGTAAATAGAGGGATTCAATTTAAAAACCATATTTCGGGAATATTCTGACCGGTGAAGCTGAAAGGTGAGTTTGTCACCATGTCTTTTTCCTGCCACATTGTTCGATGTGTTCTGCGTTTGTTGGCCACTAACTTTATGTTACTGATTGCATTTTTGTCATGCGCATAACTTTTGATGCAAATAAGTAGTTCACCGAATAACTCATAAATGGTAACTATGGTGTTGACAAATCGATTCCTTCCAATTCAAAACCGAATCCCTTTCAAACCAGTCTCCTCAAATTCTTACTCCTACAATTCTATAAAATCCCCAATCTCCTTGTTGAATTTCTCACTTTTGTGCATTTCGGGGAGATTTAGATGGAGAAGCTGCGTTTGGGCTTCATTTTTATGGTCATGATCACATTGGTCCATGGCACAGCGGATGATCCTGAAACCGTGCTCTCTTGGTTCAACAAGCTCCCTAATATGACGCAAAAGACCACCCGTCTCCATTTTTACTTTCACGATGTTGTATCGGGTGAAAAACCAACCGTGGTTAAGGTAGCCGAAGCTGAAATGACCAAACGATACGCCACCGGATTTGGAGTCGTTTATATGATGGACGATCCATTGACAGAAGGACCCGAGCCGAATTCAACGATTGTGGGTCGGTCTCAAGGACTATATGGGTCGGCTAGCCAGGAGTCGTTGGGCCTACTCATGACCACCAACTTTGTTTTCACTGATGAAAAGTACAATGGTAGCACCTTAAGCATTTTAGGCCGTAACCCGGTGTTAGAAACCTATAGGGAGATGCCGATTGTTGGTGGATCGGGTGTTTTCCGATTGGCACGGGGCATGGCGACTGCAAAAACATACTTTTTGGATCCCAAAACTGGGGATGCCATTGTTGAATACAATGTAGTAGTCTTGCATTATTGAATTTAGTTAAAAATGTCAGTTTTTAGGTTTATCCTGTATTTGTGGACAATATGTTATCGCTCATCAACTTTATAATAACGCTGTTCCAGATTTTTATCAATAACCTTTTTTCTTCTTTTTTTGTCCGAGTCTTCATGTATGTTTCTTTGTCTAACAATTAACAAAATCATTGAGATCACCAACACCCACCCTAAATCATCAAATCTAATTTCCATTTTCGTTGCATCAATACTTCAATAATCCATCTTATTGATTTAAATCTAAAACTCTGCAGTTGTCGTTCTACTTACAAATAAAAACTGCACCAGATTTTTCTTTTCTTCTCTACGTGCTTTTTAGTAGTTTGACTTTTTGATGATACAATGACATATTTTTATATGCTTTAAGATTTGATTTTGAAGGATCATTGCAATTTACTTCTTCATGCCATGTGATGTAATTAATTTAAATTGCGTAAGAAGCCGTAGAAAAATCCGTATATTTTAGGCTTTTGAATCAAGCAATGTAACATCGGAAGGGAAGTTTTCTGTCGATATCCACGACAAACGTTAGTATCTAAGCAGATGGGAATTCGATTTTTAATAGTTTCACATAATGTCGTAAATCCTAACAGGGAAGGAAATAGTAGAAATTCAAAAAAAAAAGAAAAAAAAAAAGAGGAGAGAAATCGAAGAGGGACCTATAAGGCAAGAGCTTAATTTGGATAGATGAATGATAAGAGAGATTGGACAAGAAGAAACAAGCCTCCTGACATATTTCCTCAAACAAGGTGTAATCCTATTCTTCACTTTTTTTTTTTTTTTTTTCTTTTTGGGTTCCCTTTTTAATAGTATGGTCTTTTATATATATATATATATCTTGTTTTTTGTGTATTTATTATTGTAAGAAGCAATTATGAGCATGGACTAAGCAAAATTATAACTGAAATCAAATACTATTACTATGGATGAAACATCGTTAAAGGGGATAAATTTGTAAATTTATTAAATTACACAAATACCTTCCATACTTTTAAATATACACTTGGTGAGTGTTTGTAAAACTTATCTAAAGGATGTTTTTGTATTTTCCAAAGTAGTTGTATTGGTTAATGTTGCATGAATCGGTATAAATTCGTAGTTAAAATTTTTAGAATAATTGAGTAATATACATATATATATATTATATAAATGTGCACACAATAAGTGTACTGGTTGCTCGAGAGAGTGATAATTTTGACGGGACGACCTTTATATAAATTAATGACTTGATTTTTGTTTAGTGTTAATTGTATATATATATATATATTTTTTTTCCGAGATTGTATCTATATTTCCCTGCATATGTTTTTGTTTAGTCGTTAAGTTGGTTCCATCTTCAGCATCCATGTAATTATATACTATCATGTATGAGAGGTTTTTAATGGCGGAGTCTATTTTCTTGTCTATAGTATATATATTATTATATAATGAGTGGAAAAAAATTTAATAAGTATTATATATCATATATAAACACAGAGTATATAAATACCAATAAATTATTGATACGAATATTAGTGGTGAAAATAGTTTTAAAATCTATTATCACATATAATTCATAGACTATATATGTTAATATCTTATTAGTATTTATATACCATAAATAAATATAACTTTGATGTATTTTTCACTAAATGATTTCTCATAATAAGTGTTTCATATGATGCCCACTTTATATTGTTAATCAAATGTAATTTGTGATTGAGCATAAATTCCTCAATTTTTTACACAAAGCAACATATGCTTGCGCCACATGATAGATGCAGGAAAATGGGAAACCGCATGCCATGCAAGGCAAAAAATTTCAACGGATTGTTATGTATATGTGATGTATAATATCCACCATATTGTAACAAAATTAATAGTTGGAATTTTATGGAATTACTCGCCGCCATCACTATATGTTTGAATTTATATTTTCACACCAATTGTACATAAATATGGTTTGTACTACACCATAAATGCAGAGACAAGGATATAAATATTAAAGTAGGGAGATAGAGCTTACCCTTTTGAAGTTCGTTTCAAATTACCAATGAACTTGCAAAACATATTTTTTAGCACCCGATACTCTTTACGATAATTAAGTTGGTATGAAAGAAATGTAGTCTAAAAGGAAAAAGATGCTTCACAATAATAATATACCCCAAAAGCTTGAAACCTCCTTCACCTTTACCTTCATGACTTACTCTTAACCAAGCGTTTTTTACCTTCTACTTGTCAAGAGAGACTAAAACCTACTTCAAAAGGATTAAGGCCTTAATTTAGCTAAAAAACCTACTATAGCTAGTGTGGACATTAAATCTATAAAAAACTTATGTAGCAATGAGGGAAAATCTTCTTATTAGGATAAAGTGCTTCTTAATATGCTAGATGCTTATGTAAACTATTTTAATTTGTTGGATCAAGAGGAAAAGCAATGCATGAAGAGGAGGATGATTTTGTCGAGAGTGCTTATGGTGATATGATAGGAGACTAAGTTGAAAAATAGGTATGTTCATTGCCTATAGGAATCAAAGAGATTCTTTTACTAGACAATGAAATTAAACGTATCCCTTCACAATGGGAAAAAACCTTAATTGTTGAGCTCTTTAGACTATCTTGAGGATATAAAGCTATTTTATTAGAAATTGAAAGTGTTCTGGAAACCAATACATTGCTTTAGTACGATAGCTTCAGGTAATGGTTTCTATACAATTATTTTTCAAATGGATGAAGATTTAAATAAATTTATGAAAGGGGAACCATGGTTTATATTTGGCAAATCCCTAGCAATTAGGTGATGGGAACTTGGCTTTAAGGCATTGAAGGAAAATTTTGATTCAATGGTAGTTTGAGTGTGCATAAATGAGCTACCTTTGGAATATTATGATTTATAGGTTCTCAAATTCATAGGATAGAGCATTGGCCTTGTAGTAAGATTAGATACTTTTACAGCTTATGTCGAAAGGGGACATTTGCAAGGCTATGCATATTGGTGAATTTTAGTGAACTTTTAATTCATACTCTAGTGATTAGGAATGAAAAATATTCTATGCAATATGAAGGATTGAGAACTTTATGTTTTGCTTATGGATGCATTGGACACCTTGTAAATAACTATCTACAAAAATTAGGAAGTAAATTCCCCAACAAAGTCAAATGTTACCTAAGAGGACTCTAAGGAGGAACCACAAAATTTGCCAACTTTTGATAGATCGAGAAATTGAAATGATGAGTATGCAATTACAATTAAGGCTACTAAGATAGATGGTAGTGGTATGAAAGTAAATTTTGAATAGGAAGTGAAGTTAGAAAATGATTACTAGAGATAGGCTCTTGTTTAAAGAAAAATAAACATAAAAAAAAATATACAAAGAAAATCGAAGATAATCTTGATAAAACAAATATGATGAATGGTAGAGTAGACAAGTAACTACCAAAAGGATTAAAATGTAGAAATAGCATTAAGATGACAACAAATTTACACTAAGTGGTCGCCTTGGAAAGGGAAGAGAGTTAGAAAAATGAGATTAGTAAGGAGAAAATCATTACAACTGAGAGGATGTATTAAAAAATGATGGTTACGAGAAACGATAGCAAAGAAAAGAATTTATTGATTTTAATGCATTTGGTTGTGAGAATGCTGAGAATCAATAAGAGAATACATTTGTTCTCTTTTGCTCAATATCTATTTAAAGATAAAACTTAAGGGAGAGTAGTCAATGTGAAAAAAAAAAAATTGCAAGGAGATACCAAACTTAGAGAGATCTTAGGTGGATAAAACCTACTGAATGCTATATTTAAAGAAATGGGAAGAGCACAAGAGAGTACTTGCCAATTTAGAAGAGATGAAGAGACTATAAGGAGAAGTTCAGCTACACCATCAAGTTCCTCTAATTTGAGCTACCATATCTCAAGTGAATGGTACGATAAGTACAACTTGAGTAGGCTAAATTATAGGTACTAAGAAAGAATTTCTTATAGTAATCCCAATAATTGTAGCTATTATCCAAATGTAGAAAATGGGAGAAGATTGTGGAGGTAGTGGTCGAGCTCTAATCCCAATGGCTATATGGTTGTAGAAAATGACTCCTTATCCCCTACTCTTCTAAAACAGAAACAAGCCTTTAGCCTTGATTGACATGCATTATACTTTAGCAAATTTGCACTTAAAGATTACAACAACCTTCATGCTAAATCATGAAGTTATCTGTTATGACACAACTCTTATACAACAAAGAGTAAACTATTAGCCAACCATAGAAAAGCCTTTGAAGATAATGGGAGGATTGAATGCTGACCATAAGTAAGCTTTGGATTATTACAAATTAGAGCTAGTAGCCTTTCTAGAAACAAAGATGGATGCGAATTCCTCCTATTCTTTCTACTATTCTTCACATATGGTTTATCTTACCAAATCACATTATGTGACATATATTTAATTTCACCTTGAATTTTGATATATTCTTGAGCCCATTTTGCAAAACATTGACAATGGTTTAAATTTTGTTTTTCTATTTTCTTTATCATCCTTTTTTCCCTACATATAGGAGATCAAACTTGTGACTATCTTTTGGCTTTATTGAAGTTAGTGAGAAAAAGAATACATATTTTTTTCCTTTCTTTTATTATGGAAAATAGACTAATAATATTGTTAATTTCTGAATATTGTGTCATCTTTAGGGAAGTCTAACAATAAGTTCTAATTTTTTCCTTTCTACTTCCATGTAAGTTTTTCTTTGCTTATTGTTTTAGATTATTGTGACAATTATATCTATGTTACAATTAAGTGAATCAATTCATCTTTTTCCAAATTAAACTAATAAATTACTTATTTATAAGTGCCAAAAAATGCATGAGAAAGTAATCAAAAGGTTGCAAAGTATAATATAGAAGTGATTAAGAAAAAGGTAGAAGTAATGAGAGAGGATCTCACAAAATTGGAAGTACATATAGGTTTTTCATTTATGAAACTTTATTACTCCTTTTAAGGTTATTGCCATGTATGTTACTTGAATTTTAATTATTTTTTCAATTAATAGTCCAAAGTTTTAAAGTATTAATTTGGCATCAAGACTTTATCTTTTTTTTTTTAATTAACTACCTAAATATCATCCATTTTTACAATTAAAATATTACTAATTCTTTGCAATTAACTAACTGCTTAGTCTAAGTATTACAAATGATCTCAATAAGCTTATTGGTATTAAATTGATTTTTAAACTTTAAGTAATTGGTTGTAAAAGTAAACAAAGTTTAGGTAACAAAAATGATGATTACCTTCCTTTCATTACAGTTGTAAGTAAAGTTTATTATTGTTCCAAAGGATTTTCTCTTAATTTTATTGTCAAAATTTTAATTCAATAGGGAAAACTTCTTAGTATTTCATTTGTTGTCAATTCAACTAGATGAATAGGTTCACATACTAAAACATTCTACATAGATATATAATTATGATCTTAACCTTATAAACAAATAATAATGAATAATGGATTTACAACATCGATTATTCATTTGTATTTTCATACTTGTATCAAGTCATTTTGTACATTGTATTTATTGATTTTTTAAAGATATTTTGCTAATTTATTTTAAAAAATCTTATATAAAGTATAAGAAAATATAATTGAAGGATACCAAAATTATTCAACCATGAAGTATATGGAAATAATAAGATGACAAGTAGCAAGAAAGTGGTGTGAGATAGATAGAAAAATTCTATAGTGAAGTTGAAAAGATTTGAGCAATTTAGTGGATTTAATTGGAATCTAAATTGGTAATGGAAAGAATAAGTTTTATTAACTAGTTAAAGGAAGGATAGTTATGAATGCTAAAGTGAAGCAAGGGAGGAAGTGTGAAGGGTTGTAGGATGTAATTCATACATCATTGTTAAGGAGGTATGTGCCTAACCCGTATTAAGTTATTATGTTAAAATCCTTGAGTGTAATGTTGAATCTCTCAATAGTGGTGTACCTATCAAAATTATGGATACTAAGGAGTAGATCTTAAGGAGGTAACTTATCTAAAATGTTAAAGTGGAATAAAGTATATGTGTAGTATGGGAAGTTACTTGAGAATTAATAGACAAAGAGGTGGGAAAGAAGTATCTAAAGCTCTCTAAGGATTTAAGTAATTTAAAGTTAAGGGTAGTTTAGTCTTTTCCTAGTCTTAAAGCCCTTCTCCACTTAAATGATTTAAACTTATGTTCACCACTAATGATTTTTCCCCCCTTCTTCCTTTCTTATGATCATTTTCCTCTATAACAGTAGCTTCTTTATGTCCTCTCTAACCAGCTTCATTTAACTTTGGTTTCACGTAAGAAATCTATAGGGAAACGAAGAAAAACTTTGTTTTCTTTCAATCTTGAATGTATCATATATGTATATACCTATACATTATACAAAGTGTAGTAGGATCATGATACCCATATGTTATTTAATGGACTAAATCAAAGATAATTAAGTTAAAAGTTTATGATTTATGTTTGTATTCAATGCATGTGATTTAAGTGATTGCTCGTCATCTGCCTATGCTTGTGGTATACACGTATTGAGCTTAGACTCACTTTTTATCTTCTACGATGTGTTTAATGAGATTGTTGATTATGATAAGTTAGGAGATGTTTACCATTGCTGTTGACGTGTAGGTGAGTGGTGATATTTAGTATTACTATAATGACGATTGATAGAGATTGGAGTGATGTTATTTCATAGAATTATCAATACTTGGTTATCTGTTATATATTGGGAACAAGGCTCTAGCTATTTGGTGTTATTTTTATTTGTTGTTAATAAGAGGTTACAAACTTCAATAGTTTGCAATGGGTTATGTTTGATAGGTCCAATCATTATAAGAACCATACTCCAGTTGTTTTATCATTATGATTGGTTAGAATGACTTGCTTGAGAGTCTTTTACTTTATTTTTTTTAGGAGGAGATATTAGTATTAAATTGATGTTTTTAGTGCATACAATTCTTCTTGGAGATTTTAGAAGTGTAGTCATAGCCTTAGCATGTCATTTGCTAATAGTGACATATAGCGGACTGTAGCACCCTGATTTGGACTGTTAAATATGTAGTTATGTATTTTCAATGCTAATATTGCCTTCGAAAAAAAAAAAAATTGTTCCACCACAATAAGTTGGTTTTTTATGTGTTATTTCATTAGAAAGTTACAAATGGGCATTTTTTAGAGCACTTATCAACAAAAATACAATTTATAAGAATGTTTTACATACATTATGAATAAGAGTTGCACACTAGATTATATCCAATTTACATTTTCAATTTCCAGGGAATTTCCATGGCACTTGTTAGGACTTACAAAATTATCTTATATGCAATTGAAAGGTCAAGTCTTCTATGTTGTAAACATAAAACCATTGGTCTTAGGTTCAACCTTATCAATTAAGAAAATTGAAAAAAGAGCTAAATTAAGCTTTTAGGTTTTGCAAATACTTTTTTAACTTAATGGTATAAATATTAATGTTTTAATAAAATGGGTCAAATTCAAATCTCTTTTTCCTATTAGTTGTAATAGTAATAGTAGTTGATAAAAGAAAACCAAATGTGAGGCTTATAAAATTTATTGAGTCCATAATAAGCTAATTAGATTCTCCATTGCAATCTTGCAAGTATTCGATGATTTATTGTGAAAATTGCAGATAGTAATAGAATTAAAAGGAAAAAACAAAATTTGAATGACTAATTTTGTTCTTTTTCAGAATGCCAAGCATGGCAAGCTAGAGGAGAGGAAGAGGGCTTTGGTCCTCCCTAGCTCTGAAAAATGTTAAAGAAAATAAAAAAAAAAAATTGTACAAAAAAGAAGGAAAGTGCACGATTTTAAAGATTGAATAATACTTTATCAATTAAAAAAAAATGAATAACAAATAGTATAAAATGGTAGATATAGTTAAGCGGTTAAGATTTGTACCTGTATTTATAAGTATAAAGAATCCATTCTTATTGAAGTTATAAATACTATTAAGTATCCGACAAGTTGATCGTTCATCATGATAGTAGACATAAGGTAGAAATGCCCTGTTGTTGAGGCAACATTAAAGATAAGAGTTAAACGCCAGGCGGCCATATTGTCCTACAAGATGATTGTGGATTATCACCTTTCTTATACAGTAAATACAAGCATTGATGTGACAAAGAAATTGGTGGCCTAAACTTCTCACAGAACTTGTTGAAAGCTACTGCTGAAAGTACAAAGGGTGTGCCTCTAAATTAGATAATAACATGAAGGAACATGAAACTTCCATCATCCGATGGTAGGAGATCCCAATATTCATTCTGATTCTTTTTTAATTAATTAAAATAAAAAATTTAATAACCATTGAAACTATAATGATATTTCGAATTTTCAAGAGCAATTGTCTGATTAAAAAATCTTGATAATATAAATTTCTCTTCCAAATACTAAGACAACTTTTTTTGTGTTTGCTTGCACTTATAGTTTTTATATAATTTGTTTTTTCCCAACTAAAAGCTGAACTGATATAAGAAAAGTAATTACAATTGTATATAAAAATAAACAACCAATTTAGCATTGCATTTCAAAAGCACTTTTACGGTGTCGATATTTTCCAAGAGATGTAAATATTCAATTTTGAAAATTCGTAAAACTGATATAGTTTTAATAGTTTTGAAACATATTGCTGTAATTTAAACCTTTTTATTTTACCTAATGCAGTATTTTTTGTGCCTCCTACTTTACCTTTTTTTTTTTTTTTTAATACTATGACCCGAATATAAGCAACACTTTGGCTCAAAAAAGGAGGCTCGTATAAATTTTTTGCCATTAAAGATTGGAAATTAATGAATGATTGACGATCGTATAAGAGTTATGGAAGATTTGTACGAGGTATGCTAGTTTTCTTTTAGGATAAACAGTAGGATGCGAGTTGCAATCTGTCAGCGTTTTTAAACTTTAAAGCACATGGTAATTTTGCATGTTTGTTATGGATGGTTCTATCCTGATAACTTAATAATATTTACTGTCTATTTGAGGTGAGAAGGTTTCTTAAAGACACTTATTAATTGTTTAACAGAGAAAATCTTTATATCTTTTCATTTATTTATTTTCCTTTGACAAGTGTAATTACTGTTTAAAATTAAAAGAAAAAAAAACCTTTTAATTCTACTGACATTATCCAATTTTATATATTTATTTATTTTAAAAAATGTAGCACAGTCATCATCAAATACATTTTTCATAGTTATTCCATGGATAAAAGGAAGCTGTGATGATATATTCTCCACGCCATTCCCGCCTACTCCAAGAGTTCTTTTATTACTCATGGATTCTAGCGGACAAAATGCTCAAACTATCAATCCTAGCTTAGGTCATCTACTTTTTGACTCTCGTTCTGGGCAATCAAATCCTATTATAAGATTATATGAGTGCTACTTCCTGTATTTCAATTTTAGGTCCAATTTGTTATACCATCTATCAATTTGGACATGGCCCGATGTGGTTAGATGAATCTGTGTTGCTACATTTTGACATGGCCATTGAATAGCTAGACCTGCTTAAACTTTATTTAGATAGATGTTGTTATGGTGTAAATGTGATATCTATAGCCATTTTATAGATATTTATCAACTTGTTTAGGGTTAGAATTTCTTTTTGCCTCCTACAAGAAAAAGTTCCTACTCTTACCAAAAAGAATTGTAGGAATAGCCTCTTTTTTTTTTTTTTTTTTTTTTTTTTTTTTTTTTTCTAGTAAGAGCCTTGCCGGCAAAAAGATTTTCCTAAAAATGGTCAGCACTAAAGGTGTAGTCGTTAAAATCAAATGTCGAATTTTATTTGCCAGTAATTAATCTCCGGCAAACTTAGTTCTCTACTGAGTTTACTGTTAATACTTGCCAAAAATTCTCACTCACTAAGGAATTTTGTTCTCCGTTAAACGTAATTATTTTTCCCCCCTAATTTTCCACACTTGGTGTCAATTTTCAAAAAGTGAACTATTTGCCATTTAGGTTTTTTCTTATTTCGGCAATTAATGGAATTCCATGATTAATTCTTTATTAATTAAAATGATATAAATTATATTTTAATAATTTATGACAATATTATATATACAATATAAGGAAATTAATATTATTTAAAATATTTAATATTTTTTATTTTAAATATTACCACAACAATATTCAAATAAATAAAAAATAGAAAAACACATTAACAATGGTCAATAGAAAAATAAAAATTACATTACCAGCAACATTATTTGAAAAAAAAAAGAAAAATACATTAAAAATGTTATTATATTAGGATTAGGGTTGGGGTTATTTTGTTTGTTCTGAAAAGAATAATAGCGGGAGAGAGAGAAAAAGGAAGGAGAGAGGCGTGTGTGTGTGTGTGAGAGAGAGAGAGAGATATGAAAGTTATAATATAACAAAATAAATATGCATAAATCATAAGTAAATTTTCCTAAAATTTTTATGAAATTCATAATGTAAATTTAAAATATATATTTTTAGATAGTGGAGTTTACAACTAAATATTTAGCTTTTGTTATATTTTTCTAAACATATTTTTTTCTTTTTTTAGATTGTAGAGTTTGTAACTCGAACAACTTCTTTAAAAATATAGATATTTTATGTAATGCGTTGCTTTTTATTTGTGACTTAAAATTTCGTAAGATAAGATATGTTGACTATCAAATCAACATCATAGAAAGTAACTTCTACACCTAAAATTCCCATGGTTGGACAAAGCAATGATTTTTGACAAGTCTTTATTCATTTTTAGAGCAATGCTTTTTATTATTTTTTTCTTTTTTTAATTTGCCAAAGTTGTGTATTAATGTGATGGGAAAAAAACCTTATAAGGATATTATTAAGTGTGGGTTTATGTACCAACACATTTGTATAACTCGACTTGTAAATATAGAGCTAGAATTGATATAAGGATAAATTATAGATAAGGCCTTTTATAGTTTTTAAATATGTATTTAGGTTTTTATTTTTTATATTGAGTGTTTATAATTCTAAAATATAAATTTTTTATCTTCTATATCACCATTTTACTTCTTCAAATTAATAAAAATAGTTTTAGTATCTTTAATCAATACCACAACTCATGAAAAAAAAAAATTAGGAAGATATAGTATGAATCTCATTATTATCATTAATACAACAAATAGATCTATGTAGAAAAGGCGATAATAAAATGCCAAGATGTTATAGATTTTATACATTGATATAATAAATAAATTTGTATAGAAAAAATTTATACATTTTGTCATTTATCATGGTTAGTGGCCACTTTTCGAGATGTTAAAGAATGCGAGACTAACTAATACTACTTAGTTTTGATTCTCCAACCAACCATTCACTCCAAAATCGTAATATAAAATAGTAGACGATGATGCTAGTATCGTGATCCCAATTCTTACCACTACGAAGCAAATGATGTTCAATAAGCCATAGTCAATGCCATTCCATATTTAAGTGATCTCGACAAGGACATCATATGTAACCATCATACTCGCAAATGGTTTAAGTTACCACGTAAAGAAAAATGCTAAAAGAAAAGATTTTGGTTTTCATGCTAATTTAATTATTTCAAAGAATTATTGTAATTTTTTTGGATGTTTCCATTTATTTCATAAATTTTCCTTTATTTTACTTATATATTTAAAAATAATAAGTAAAACTAGAAATTTAGTTATTTCATAAAATTTACAAAATGCCCCATGTTAATTTTAACAATTTATAGAAGAGTCTAAAATTAACTTTTTCAACAAAAGTTTGAAAATATAGTTTTTTAATTTAAAAATAATTTTTTGAACAAGAATTAGGAAATAAATATTTCCATAAAGTTTCAACAATAATTTATTACATTCCTTTGTTTATTTTTTTTTTAAAATATATTTTTCCTTCACTAGTTAAATGCCTTATGTTTATTTTTATAGTAGTTTGAAACTTATATTTTTTAAATTCTTCTATATATTTAAATATGCATTAACATTGAAAAAATTGAAAACTTTAACAATTCCTAGTTTATTCAAGTATTTCAACAAAAATGTCTATAATCTTCTAATTTTTAAGAGAAAGGTTTGTGTAAATTGATTTAATAGTACCATTATATCTACAAATGATAACATGCTAACCAATGCATTGCCCATAAATTACAAAGTATTCTTTTTTAAGAAAATTAATTTTCTTTTAATTATAAATATATTTAATATATATGTGATAATTATTAGTTCTAAGAAAAAATAATGTAACTTTTTGAATTCTTATTTATATAGTCACATGCAATTAATTTGGTTTATAAATAATAGATAGTGGTAAACTTTTTTTCACTAGAATAGTTAGTATATGCCAATTTTTGAGTCATAAATTGCCTTCCTAAGCCAATGGCAAAAGATTTCCTTTTTTGGTGAATAAAGTTTACCACTAGCACATTTTTCTATATATTTTTGTTTTAAAAGAAACTTGATCTGATGAACTTTTTTCACCATAGCAATCACTACTGGACCACATTTTTCTAAGAGAAGAAGGTATGTCGAATTATAAGAAAGGTAATTTCTTTTCTAACTAATTTTCTTATAACATTACACATGGCTAAGGATCTTTTTTGGGTTCACCTTCAAATTTGACTCAATTATTTGGGAAATATTGCTGGCAGCATGCACATTACAAAGGAATGTGAAAATTGCATTACATATGCTTTTTCTTCTATGGATGAATTAATAGAAAGGTTGGGATTGGGTCTATCTTGATTATCAAGTTGTTAGTTAGTGCAACATAACAAAATTATGGGATGAAGGGTGATCCAATTCTAGAAAAATTTTCTCACGAATCCAAATGCATAACTATATTTTCTTTGTTTAAAAGGATTACAAAACATACATTATATAGTTGATGGAGGCATTGGAAGGTAGAAGAAGAATGCTAGTGGGCCTAACCTAATAGCTAGGTTTCAAAAAAGAAGGGTAATTTAGCAATTTATGTTATGTTACTATTTTATTCCTTTTGTACTATTAAGTCTAACTAAACAATCTAATAGACTATAGTAGCTTATTCTATTTCTAGTGAATATGAATTCCTTTTGAGTCTATTATAGTTAGTAAAGTGAACATTTCAATGACTATATATTTATTTATGACACCTTGCACTTTAATTATAAGAGATGGGATTTGAGATACCAAATAGGAAAACATGAATACATAATGTTGATTGTATGTAGACCAACTAGGATGTGTTGACTTAGATTCAGTTCAATTCAAATGGGCTTGGGCTTCGCCTCTTACTCCTTAATATCTGCAAAAAACCTCGTAAAGGCAAGACCATGAGGCCCCTTCGACGCTTAGGTCAGTATGGAGGATCAAGGAAAGGAGAGACAAGCATTAAGGACTTAGTGGACCATGCTTGCCTAGTGAGTATGTGATGAGGGTTTAACTTCTACTCTCTTGAGAGAGGGAGAAGAAGAGGTCTTATGAGTGTGTGTGTGTGTGTGTGTGTGTGTGAGAGAGAGAGAGAGAGAGAGAGAGAGGTTGGATCCCTCTTACTTGCTAGTGCCTGGCATATTTTATGTAGGTTACTTTGACATATGATGATCAGCAATTCACTCGTACTGGCTATTGGCAAGCTGTGTGCTCCACGGTAGAGGCGAAGCTTTATTAAAGGCGATATGTCATGGCTGACCAAGGCACTATGTTTATTTCAGTCTATGATATTTTGCATTTTATGATAAAATTATATTGATTCATATCACTCTTAAATTCAATTTAGTCGGTGATTGAATTAATGTATGAGTTTACTATAGAGTTTGTGAGATTCTATAATATGACCGATTGATATAATTTAAAAAAAAATTGAATGACTAAAATGTTTATTTGTTTGGTTTTTCTGGATTAGGGTGACATAATAATAGGATTCAAGGTCACAATTTAATCTTGAGATACTCTATTACAGAAGCGATTGAGGTAGAGTATACTTTGGATTGGAATTAATTTGAGACATAAGTCTAATTAGTTCATAATAGGAATTTCTATGGTCCAATATTATAATTGAGATTGAAAAGTTACTTAGATCTAAGTAGTAAATAGCATAAAATGTATTAAGGATTAGGCTTCTTCTTAATTTTAATAATTTATGTTATCAGTTCTTTTATTTTAATTGTTGTTTTTATTGTAGCATCTTTATTTTATTATTGTTCTCTTTATTTCGTTAATCATTCAATTATACATTAAATTGCAGAAGTTAGATAATTAGAGAATTGTAGGGAAAACATTACTAATGAGTTAAGTTTTTCTCACATTCGTAGCTCCTTGTGGGATAAATGTTTGGACTTAATCCATTTATGATACTATAACTTGACTAGGTGTGTTTGCCTAATTTCATACCCCATATGTCATAGCCTATTGGTACTTATAAGAATTTTATGACTAAAATTAACAATATTAGATGATTAGTAGCTTGATCGCAAGTAGATACAACATCAAACCTGTTAACGAAAGATGTAAAAAAGAAGAAGACTATTTAAAAAGAAAGAATTGTCAATAGGATGAGCTAAATTCTTAAAAAGAAATATATCCTCACAAAATATTATATCTCTACTCATTTTTATTTTCCTTGATTCCATATTATACACCTTGTAACCCTTTTGTCCGAAAGTATATACTACGAAAACATACCTAATTCCTTTGGAATCAAACTTATCTCTTTGTTTAGAATGATTAACAATATAACATAAGTAACCCATGGTTCTTAGGTGTGTAAGTGAAGGTTTGTGTTTTTGTAATAGTTCATATGGTGGCTTTTACCTAAGCTCAAACATAGGCACCAAGCCAATGAGGTAGGTAACTGTTTAGACACATTTTCCTAGAAATTGTTTGATAAGTTGGCATGTAAATAAAGCGCTCTTATTGTTTCAATGAGGTGATGATGTTTTCTTTCTACTCTTCCATTTCTACTATTATAAGATTATGAAAAAGTGTTTGGCAACTAAAGGGAAAATTTTTTGACCCATTGTTAGATTGGATGGCTTTAGGTGTTGCTACAATTGGTTCTCAATCATCTTTAAAAAGACTACCACTTGTGACTTATTGTTCTTGAGACATGCCTACACTTGAGTAAGTACAATCATTAAATATTGTGAGGAAATATTTAGCTTTTGACAAAGAAGGATATGGATAAGGACCCTAAACATCGATATGCAATAAAGAAAATGGTTTAATAGATCGACCAACATTTCTTCAAAAGGCATTCGATGAACAATAACTTGAAAATACGTATCACATAAGAATGTCGATAAATCCAACTATTTGCATTCGTCCAAACGATAGCTTAGATAAAGGCAAGTGTTTAAGCTAAATGAATATACACTGTATTATGACTCAAGCATAAGGGAAAGCTTAATCTTAAAGATTCGCTTGATCAGTGGGAGATCTTTGTAGAGTTAAGTGCAACACTTAGTTCATGTTGCTTTCCTATGTATGACTACAACATTACCACTACCCCTTTTTAGAAGCCAACACCCATGTTATGGCTTACTTTTGATTGCCTACTTTGAGTAGCTTTTGCTTTGGCTTGTCTACTATAGGTAGCTTAGGCTTTACTTTACTATGTAACCATTCTCTAGGTAGCTCTTTCTCAAGTTGCTCCATTTCCAGGAAGCCTTCTCTTAGGTTGCTCTTTTTAGGTCGCTCCTTCCATAAGGTTAGCTTCTAAATGAGAGTACCAAATATTATGACTTAAACTTGAGAGAAGAGGCTGGCCCAAAAGACTAGACTGCTAGGTAAGAGAGGCCATTAGACTTAAGCGCAATACTTAATTCATATTATTTTCCTATATGGGACTGTAACATTAAAATTATTATGATTTTAGATATTGGTTATGTAACTTAATAAATCGTTGCAACTATTAGAATTAATTAGTTAACGAAGATAACAAATAATTTTTATTAGTAAAGTTTGTTAGGAAATTAGGGAGATATCATAAATAGTATTTGTAAAAGTCAAAGAATCATCATTTCATTTATAATTAAATTTAAGAATTATTGTTCTAAATTCAAGAATTATTATTCTAAAGTTCTCTGTCCTTTTTTCTGAAATCTGTAAAAGTTTGTCTTTGACTCAAACTAAAGACTACTTTTTTGTTGTTTGTATGAGTAGGTTACACGAGATTTTAACATTGGTTCTCTTGTTGCTCGTACCCTTGATTCGTTCTCATTAATTTGATTTGATTCATTTCTCTTCTTTCTTTTACTATCATCATCATTTTGTTTGTTGTTCAATTTCATTATTATAAGAACTAAAAACAAAAGGCATTGGATCAATAGAAGAACATGTGCTGTTCTATTAATACACAACATTCGTCCCATTACACACCTCGACAAAAGCAATTTCTTTACTATAAATTTAAGATCTGATTGCAGACCATGTAATCACTTTGATTTGTTATCTAAAAAATAGAACTCTTAGGAGTTGTTGTGCACTTAAGAGCTGAGTTGATTATTGGGACTTCCCGTAGGAGTTGCAGCTAAATGGTCATTTGAGATATCACAGAAGATAAGGATGTATAGGTCGGTAAACATAGTAGCTTACGTGAAGCTGCTCGAAGGATATGATGCACCAATGGTGTAACACAACTTAGTACTTCGTCTAATATGACGTATAAGCTAATACTAAAGTCCTCTTGCTACTAAACTCTAGCTACTCAACAAAATTAGATAAGAATGTAGGAGAAAAAGGTGCTCAGAAAGAGCTATCTTATAAGAATAAGAATATTCATTAAATGTATGCTATGTAAGGTAATTATGTCTATAGTAAAGGCGACTATTTATAGTAAGTCCATTAGGGCAATAATACAATAATGGAAAATTACATAAAAAACAATGTAAGAAAGAGATTTCTAATATGTACGAAAAGGGGTAAATACGACAAATGAAAAAAAGAAATATTGTACAAGTGTGAGAAAAGTAGGGGACAAGTGGTGGCTTATCACTAGGTTTGTAGTTAAGGGTCTTAGGGCATGTAGTTGGGATGAAATGTTGTCGGGGTTGATTTGTGCTTGAACTTTCCAAGGTGATTAAAGGATGCTACAATTCCATACATTGAGAGAGTATAGCTCAGAGTGTAGTGTCCTCAGCCTTAGTATTTAGCTAATCGGCTTCAACACTAGGTAGTTCTGGAGGTTAGAAGAGAAGAGCTTTGTGTGTAGTACCCTTAGACTCAGCACTCGATAGGTCGGCTTTGGCACTTGGCAAGTTAGGGCAAAGGTTTGAGTAAAGTAGAGTGTGTGTAAGTTGGGACTTTGGAAAGTTCACCCATAGCTCTTCTATGTACAAGAGCTCGTTATCGGCAAGCTAACAAGAGAGAATCTTCCTAGCAAGAGATTGAAAGCTTCGGAGATGGATGCGAGTAAGGGGTCCAGAGTTTGGCAATCTATTAGGAATGAACTCATTCACTACTTGAGTTACATTATTTCCAAGTTGATTATGCGGTAAAGGATACTTAGGGCCTTGAGTCTTATGTAAGTTTTGAATAAAGAAAGAAGCCTAATCGCTTAATCCATTTATTTAGGTAAGGTGAATTAGGATCAAGCGTCAAAATGCTTCCATCTACTAAACCTAATTTGATTTTTGCACCAAGAGCTAATTTATAGAATTACTTCATGTGTGGAAGTTAGTTCCATTGAACATGATATTTTCGATCACCATACCATGATGATCGGAACCAGAAAGAAACAATGGATCTTCATCTACATGATATAATTATAAACTCGTTGCAAAACAAGTTGTTCGTTCATCTTCTACTTTGAAGCAGATGAGAAACAATAGTAAAAAGTAAAGGACTTATAGTAACCTTCACTTTGATACCATCTTAAGTGAGGTAGAAACAAAGTTTCTTGATCTCCTCCACGAAATTACTTTTGATGCTCCTATACGGTTGTAACAAAATAATAGAAAATGCTTAAGAATAGTGAGTAAAATTGATATATTGTGTAAGTACATAATATACCGTGTAGTGCCTCTATTTTGTATGTACAAGACTGGCAAGTACAAATGTTGATATGTAAGTTTAGCCAATAACAAACTTCTAATTGTAAAATACAAATAGAAATAACAAAACAACATGCATCCATAATGAATTCTCATATATATATTAGAGCATGTTTGAGAAGATGGTGATGATAGTGAATGTTTCATGATATCTTATTATTTGAAATTCTCCTTGGTTAGATAAGTATTTGGAGAGGATAATATATATACACCAACACATTGTATGGTTAAAACCCATTCTCATAAGACCTAACGAAAGATATTAAGGTTATACAAGCAGGTACCTAAAGCCTAGTGGATATACGGGACATAACCTATCAATATAAAACACCATATGCTTAATATCATTGATTTTGTCTATATATAAATGAGTGCAAATAATTCCTATGCCTAGTCTATCATTTATCCTATATATGGAATATCGACTTTGATGTCATTTGACACATTTTTTACTAAGATTATATATATCATGGATAGTAGGTTTGACTAAAGTATACAGGATAATGATGACATAAGATAGAACTCATCATTCCTTTGAATTAAAGAGTCCATATCTAATGCATCTTGGTTTGGTAATAGTGATAGATAAGACACTAGTTACAGTAAGTTTTATTGAGTCTAATTTTTCTCAGAAATTAAGGAAATGATTATATATTGATGACTTAAACATGCAACATTTAACCATGATATCATTTATTGATGAGATTTATTTATGCACTAATTGATTTATAGTAGTTTATTATTCACAATTTTTTTATTTGATTGGGTGACAAATAGTTATTACTAAATGACCACCTTGATTTTTGTCTTTATTGACATTGCCTTTGCATGTGGAAATTTAGAGGGTTGTACACAATAGCATGAGTAACATGAATAAGTTTTATTATATACAAATTTTCATGGATACTAAAATTATGTCATACTTATTTTGAAATTTTAATGAATTAGATAGTTAATTTATTCTAAAGCAGTATAATGATTTTAAGAATATTCCATTGTCAAGTGAATATCTATGTAATGCAAATCTTATCTTCTAACTAGATATGGTTGCTAGTCAATAGGTTTGATTAATGGATCTTACCTTATTCATGGAGGAAAGAAATCTTATTACAAAAGATTAGCTCCTTTTGTACACATTTATATATGAGTGAAGAGGGAAGGATGAGACTTGATAAGTATATTTCCCTTCACTAACAAAAAAGAAGGGTTTTCTTTGAAATTCTAATCTAAGTTATCTAACAATATGAAGGATTAGAATATGTTCCTATTGTTGTGCATAAATATTGGTAAAGGAGCAGAAGTTGGTGTCCTTGTGGCAGTTGGATATATATTATTTAACAAGAGGTGCTATTAGTTTTAAATCTCACCTTAATTCCATTCTTAAGAGGAGAAGGTTTTTTGGCATTACAAGAAAGGTTTCTCTTTTCCTTTTTTTTAAAAAAATTTTTCTTGTAACATTATACATGTATACATGAATCCTATATCAAATTTTTTTAAAGAAAATTTACAATTTGTGTTACATTTATATACTAAAAAATATAATTGGGGAGTCAAAGCCCTTATTTATATGTATGGCATTTTAATATATTAACCTAGAATTTGTTTTTGGTTTAGTTGTTTATAATCTTGAGTACGTGTTTAATATTTTAACATGTTCCATGTTATCAATTTAATATGAAACATTACTAAGAAATTTAACTAATTGGAAGCAATTTAAGTTGTTAATAAACATTAGACCTTCTTTGATTAGGTTAGTTGTTACTAAGAAATGCCTATGCCTAATCGCCATACCCATGTACTAGACCCACACACCATAGTGGATGGTTGAGACTATTTTTCTTCGATCACCTTTGAAATTGGATGTAATTATTTGGAAAATGTTGTTGGCAACATGGAAATTTCAAAGGAATATAAAAATGGCATTACATATACTTTTTCTTCCATGGATGATGGTGAACAATAACTTGAATTGATAGAAGGGATAAAAATCAATCTATATTGATTGTTGAGTAATTAGTTTGTGCATCACAACAAAATCATAAGATGAGGAATTATCTCATTCTATGAAAATTTTCTCGTAATTTCAAGTAGATGTGACGTGCCTTGGAAGAGGTTTTATCGTTGTGTGGATGCGTTCTACGAAGATGGCTACTGAGGAAAGTAAAAGTATGGGTTTAAGGAGGAAAATAGTAAAAGAACACACAAAAAAAGGTGGTTAAGCAAATCTGTTAGTCACTCATGGATGCAATGCACCAGTTAAGCGTAACATGGTCTACAACTTCACTGGATGTGACTCATTGGTCTAAAATTATAGAGTCGTTTACCGATACAACCTTCCTTAAGGGTTGTTATGAGCTAAGGGAAAGGGTGGTGACACTTAAGTGCTTGAAAAAGACACTCAAAAAAGGGTAATTTCATCAATTATAGAGGCAAAAACTGAATATAAGTTAAATGCACATGCTCTTTATACTATGTCTATTTAGATTACAAATACATGTCACTTTACAAAAAAAGGTAATGTATAAATGTATTGACCAAGTACACAAAGAGAAGGACAATGTTGTAATCCTTCTAGAAACCATCTTCTTGATGCTTCGAATGCTAGATGAGAGAGAAGAAACACATGTCAATCTAGGAATGGAAGGCATACCTACAATTAACTTTTTTGACACATGACTTTAAGGTTGAATTGTAGGTAGCCTTTTATTAGATTTAGTGCTTCTAGGGAGGTTGAACGCTTAAGCTTGGTTCATATAGGTTCTTTGAGAAAGTGAGGATCAGTTACTATAATACTCTAAGCAAGTCAAATAACTTAGAGTTCTTCATTATATGTGCTACGTTGTAAGTTAGAGGGTTCGAAGGTAATTCGGCTATTAAGTACATAGGTTGTTAAGTTCATTAGACCTTTTGCTTTAAATCTGGTTATTGGTCCTAGACATTGATTCCTATCATTCCCTCCAGGTTGCTTAGGATTTGGGATCAAATCCTCAGTTTGATCATCAAGTCGATCTTCATCCTCAAGAATGTAGAGGCTTAGATCAGCTATGTTAAAAATGTTACAAACCCCATATCCTTTTGGTAGGTCAAGTCTGTAGGTGTTTTGGTTGATCTTTGGAGTTCACAAAAGGGTCCCTCAGTTTATGGTGACAATTTGTTCTTTCTTTTGGTTGGGAACTACTCCTTACTTAGATGTACTCATATTAACTCACTGGGTTGAAATTATTTCTGGCCTCTTCATTTAAGACTTCCTTATACTAACTTTTCAAAAGCTCAGGTCAGTTGATTCGCTACTCCTTGGTATATCTATTGAAAAGATTGTGCTTGATCAATGGCCATCTTGTTGAATTGATCAATCAGGATAAAAATTGAATCTTTCCCTCTTGTCGTTCTTGGAAATTGAAGCATAAAGTCCATACTTATGTCATTCCAAGGTCGAGTTGGTATAGGTAGTGGCATAGATGGCCTTTATTCAGCCCTGCTCTTAGCCTCCTTATAGATTGTATACCTTTCAATGATCCAATGAACATCTCTCTTCATCTTCAACACCAAAATGCCTAAACAATCATCTACCATGGGCTTCTCCTATAAGTAGATCTCGCACTAAGTATGTCAAAACACATAGGTTTCTAGCTTAGAAGAGATATTCTTCCATTACAAAATAATCCTCAAAAGTTCTTCCTTCTCTACATCGTTTGAAAATAGGTCTAATGTATGGATTGTGAGCATTTGCTCCTTCAAGCTTACCAATCCCAACAATCTCCTTTGAAGCTCAAAGATCAACACATGTCTTCAAGATAATGCATCAGTAACCACATTGTATTTCCTTCACTCATACTTGATCACAAATGTAAACCTTTTTAGAAACTTAACCTACCTAATTTAACATTTTGATAGCCTTGGTTGGGTTCTTAAATACTTCAATGTTTGGTGATCAAAGTATACATCAAACTCCTTAGGTAGCAGATAATGTTGCCAAGTCTATAATGCGCGGACTAAGGTATATAGCTTTTTATCATATATGAAGAAATTCAACATAGGCCCTTTGAGTTTCTTTCTAAAATAAGTGATAGGTTAGTAGCTTGCATGCGAATCGCTCCAATTCCTGCACTTGAAGCATCACGTTCAAGTTTAAAGACTTTTCTAAAGTCTAGCAATGCAAACAAAGGTGTTGTAGTTAACTAACTTTTAAGCTAGTTGAAGCTCTTCTCTTCCTTTTCTCCCTATTGGAATTCAATTTTCTTCTTGGTCAGCTTGGTTAATGGTGAGGTAACAAAACTAAAGTTCAA
The DNA here is from genome assembly GCA_024138005.1 of Lumnitzera racemosa. Taxonomy (NCBI): domain Eukaryota; kingdom Viridiplantae; phylum Streptophyta; class Magnoliopsida; order Myrtales; family Combretaceae; genus Lumnitzera; species Lumnitzera racemosa. Next base: position 26,640,681 of record JAMXBC010000011.1, read on the forward strand.
AATAAATCTTCAGCAAAAAGATGCTAACCCATGAAAGCTTCTGACATTAGCATAAGAGGTCGATGTAGGCCATTCTACAATGGCTTGGACCTTTTCATCATCTACTTACAGTCTTTCCTTCCTCACTACATAACCTAAAAACACAACTTCCTCTTGGCAAAAATGACATTTCTTTAATTTCCATATAATTTTTCAGATCGAAGGATCTTAAAAATAGATTGGGGATGTCTTTCATGACTAGATAGATTAGAACTATATACAAGAATGTCATCAAAATATATAACTACAAACTTTCCAATTAGATTCCTCAGTACATGATTCATTAATTCATGAATGTACTTGGTGCACTAGATAATCTAAAGGGTATGATAAGCCACTCATATAGACTATGTCTAGTCTTAAAGGTTATCTTCTACTCATCACCTTCCCTTATATGGATTTGAAGACATTTGGACTTGAAGTCTATCTTTCAAAACACACTTGCTCCATGGAGTTTGATATAAACTGCATTGAGAATTTACAAGGGTGGCCATAAGGGGTAGGTCTAATCTTGTGGAAGGACTAAAAATAGAATGGGCTTATTGATGGTTTTAGCGAATTAGTAAGCCACCTAGTTAGATATGATGCACCAATTAGATCCTACATAGCTTAATCATCACTTTGATATTACACATAAGGAGATAACTAGGGCTGCTCGCTACAATCCTTACTAAAGGGATTGATAACAGCTAGTAAGAGAGAGAAAGTTTTCCAAGAGAAAAGACTTAAAAGGTTTTTTATTAATGTGAAAAATCTATCTAAAATTTTATACATATGTTTTATTTATACATAGTGGTAAACTTGTAAATAAAAGGACTAAAAGGATGCTTTAGTGGTATTCCTGTAAATATAAAATAAAAATGAGGGTAATTTAGGAATAATACAAGAAATAAGAAGTTTAAATAACATAAATAAAATAAATAGTCAAATAAAGTATTTAGGTATGGAGAAGATGAGCTAGGTTAATGAGTTGTTGGAGACCTTGAAGACTTGATTTGGGTGGACTTGAAATTCCAGTTCATCAAAAGAGTAGTCTAGTAGAGTAAAGCAAACTTGTAGAGCAAACTACACCAGACTAGTAAAGTAGACTAGAGTAAACTAGTAGAGTAGAGCAAACTTGATACGAGATGGCCTAAGAATTGATAAAGGTGGCCACAAGGAATGGGTTCGAGCTTGTAGAAGGCTCGAAAAGATGGGTGGAGACACATGTGAACAGCAAAGAACGTTAAATAAGTAAACCTCAATCTGCTCTAAGGATATGACTCACCAAGGAACTATCGATGACATACGGCTTAACTCAACATGACATATGAGCTAGTCTGACAAGGGTATTTACCATTTAGCTTTATTTAAGGGTTAGGATAAGAGTAAAATAAATTATCGATGTCAATACTCACAAAAAGGAAGGAGTATATTTAATATCAGATGTAAGCTGTTGCAGCTATCTTTACAATAGGTATCTATACATGAAATATTAGGGCAACAATTATAAATGGAAATAACTAAAAAGAGTAAAGTCTTAAAAAAGTAATGTACAAAGAATTTAGGAAAAGGGCATAAACGAAAATCAAGCAAAACATTGTTTTGTACGGAGGATTCTTTCATATGACTGCTCGGATATGTGGCTTTCTATGGATAGGTAGCTTTCAGGTAGAAAAGACAAATTGTATGATTAGGTTGGTGATTGTTGAGCTGAAGTGATAGAGCAGCTATGCAGAGCTGAGCAGATAATTCTTCTAAGATGAATTAATCTCAGTTTTATTTAGTATAGCTTGGATTCATGTCGACTAGGTAGTTGGTTAAATGGCCGGAGTTGTTATCCGAGTGTAGCTTGGGTTAGCAACTAAAGACAATCAATGAGTACAAGAGAGTTTGGCTTTGCTAGGGTATCAGGTCAGTAGACTATAGTAGCTTTGAATCCTTAATGGTAGGACATGAAGTTACAAATCGCTTTCCCATGCTTTTTAGCCTTCGAGCTTGGACTTAAGTTAGGGGTTTGGTGATTTGAAATCTATCATCCTTGTAAGTTGATTAGGATTTGTGATCAAATTTGGCTAATCCTATTCCAAGTTCTCCTTGGGTCAGTTGGGGCTAAGGTCGGTAAGATTAAACACATCATACACTCTAAAGTCCTTTAGCAGCTCGAATTGGTAAGCGTTGTCATTAATATTCTAAAGGATCTTGAAGGGTCCATTAGCTTTAATAGATAGCTTACTCTTCCTCTTGCTTAGAAATCTTTCCTTACTCAAATGTAGCCACACTTGATTACTGGGATGAAACTACTTGCTCCTCTTTCCTTTGCCTTTCTCTTTTAGTTTTCTAGCAGCTTGGTCAATGTATTGGGCGGCTCGTTAGTAGATCTATTGGATGGACCGAGCTTTAGACCTCACTTGTGGATCTTCTTGGTTAGTAAGTGGCATCGTTGTGTAATCAAGAGGTAGTTCAAGGTTAAAGCCATAGATGACCTCAAATGAGACGTGCCTAGGGGTGGCATGTACTATCCTATTATAGGAAAATTTGACCCCAAGCAAGCAGACGACCTAGTTGGTTAAGTTCTTCCTCATTATAGCTGGGAGTAGTGATCCAAGGGTATGATTGACCACCTCTATTTAGCTGTCGATTTAGGGATGGCAAGAGATGCTGAATAGTAGTTTGGTTCTTGTCCGACACTAGAGGTTTCTATAGAAATGGCTTAGAAATTTTAGGTCACTATCTAACACCATACTCCTTGGTACTTTATGCAAGCAAACTACTCCCTACAAAAACAAAGAAGTAATAACCGAAGCATCATTAGTTTTAGTGTAGGGTATAAAATGTGCTATTTTGTTGAGCCTATTTATGACAACTATTACAAAATCTTCGCTTCGAGTAATTTGGGGTAGTTTGAAGATAAGATCCATACTTAAGTCAACCCATGGTTTGGTTGGAATAAGTAGAGACATTGCCTTCCCTTGTTATGTTTGACTCTTTGCTTTCTTAAAGATGGTACATCCTTAAATCATACGATGCACGTCATGCTTCATTTTAGGTCAGAAGAATTGGTCATTTAAGAGCTCATACATTTTATGTTCTCCAAAGTTCCCAAAGAGTCCTCTATTATGGGCTTTTCTCACTAGCAGCTCTCTAATTGAATAGGTGAGCACATACAATTTTTTGCCTCAAAATTGATAACTATCCTCCATATGGTACTCATATACCACTCTTCTTTCTTGTTAGTACATATATATGGGGCCAAAATGAGAATCAATTTGATATTGTTTGTTAATGCTTGCAAACCCTAATAATCTAGTTTGCAACTTAGTGAGAAGAACATGACATCTTGATAGAGCATTAGCAATTACATTATTCTTGCCTTGCTTATATTTGATGACTAAATTAAATCCCTCTAAAAATTCAATCCATCATGCTTGTTATTTAGAAAGCTTCTATTGGCTACACAGATGTCTTAAGGATTCATGGTTCATATATATGACAAATTCCTTGGGCAAAGGGTAATGTTGCCATACGCAAAGAGCTTGGATTAATGATAAGAGTTCTCTATCGTATATGGAATAATTTAATTGCGCTCCTATAAGCTTCTCACTATGATTGTCGACAAGTTGGCCTTCTTGCATTAGTATGGCTTTGATGCTGATACCTGATGTGTTGCATTCAAGCTTAAACACTTTATCAAAGTCTGGTAGGACCAAGACTAGGGGTAGAGGTCAACCTCGTTTTCACCTCGACAAAGCTTCTCTCTTCTTTCTCTCCTCACTTGAACTCTACATTCTTCCTTGTAAGCTTAATTAGAGGTGCTACTATAGTACTCAATCCTTGAATGAAGGTCGGTATAATGATGCCAATCTATGGAAACTCCTTACCTTGGCATAGGAGGTTTAGATTAGCCACTTAATAATGGCTTGTACCTTCTCTTCATAAACTCTCAATCCCTTTCCACCAACTAGGTAACCTAGGAAGATTAATTCCTTTTGATAGAATTTGTATTTATTCAAGTTTCCAAACAATCTCTTTGCTTAAAGGACATAAAAAATAACTAAGAGATTGTCGGTATGCATTACCAGATTGGTACTATAGATAAGGATGTCGTCAAAGTAGATGACAACAAATTTTATGATCAGATCTCTCAAAACATGATTCATTAGTCTCATGAAAGTGCTTGGGGCATTTGATAGTCTAAAAGGCATGATCATTTGCTTAAACAAGCCATGTCAGGTCTTAAAAGTAGTCTTTCATTTATCTCCTTACATCATTCAAATTTGGTGATATCCAAACTTCGGATCAATCTTATTGAGTGCTCTTACACCACTCGGTTTATCTAACATATCATCTAGCCTCAGGATGGGGTATTGGTACTTGATCACAATCTTGTTAACCGCTTTGTTATCTATAAACATAAGCTAAGTTCCATTCTACTTCAGTACAAGTAATGTCAGCATAGCATAGGAGCTAAGGCTCTCCCTTGTATAACCTTTTTCTAATAGCTCAATGACTTGTCTTTAAAGTTCAGTAGCTTGGTCAAGGTTCATTTGATAGGTTGACTTATTCAGCAAGATGGTGTTAGTTATCAAGTCAATGCAATTCTCAATGCCTCTGAAAGGGGTAATCCCTTGAGCAACTGTTTTGGAAACAGGTTGGCATACTCATCCAGTAGCTCTTTGACCTTTAGGGGTAGTTTACCCCATTCCTTTAATTCTAGAAGTCGGCTGATTAATAGAAAAGTTGGCACATCGGCTTTAATAGCTTCTTGGAGCTCAATTGTACTCAACACCAAAGCCTTCTTCAATCCTCGAGCCAATTTGGCTTGTAATTTGCTCATTTGACTCGAGGTCATGGGGTTTAGGGTAATTTTCCTACGATCTTTCTCAACCACATGAGTGTTCCTAAATCCATCATGCATAACCCTTTAGTAAAAAAGCTATGGTCTGCGTAACAACACATGAGATGTATACATGAGCAATATATCACAAAGAATTTCATTAGAATAATTCTTGATTGAGATTGATAGTAGCACTTATTGCGTGACATGTAGTGCCCCTTTCTTGTTTAGCTAATGTAACTTATATGGCTTTGAATCCAAGATAGTCAACAACTTGAGTTTCTTAATCAGGTTAACAAATGCTACATTGGTACAGCTCCCGCTATTCACTATAAGTGTACAAACTTGCTTACTCACCTTGCAAGTAATGTGGAATGAATTCTCTCTTTGCTCTTCTTTGATAGATGGTTCTATACTCATGGCATGCCGAACAACTAGAGTTAGCTTGTCCAAGTCTTCGACAAATACATCTTCTTCAGTCAGTTCATCTTGCTGAGTAGCCTCGTTCTTAAGAACAGCCTTTTCCTTAGGTTCCTTATCAGTACTATCCACTTCGTGCTTCGAGTCATCTCCCTTGATAATCATAGTTTTTTGGTTCAGACATTGAGTAGCCATATGCCTAAACATTTAGCATTTAAAACACTTGATCTAACTCATCTTAATTTTAGATCCTTGTCCCTTCTCCTAAGTTCTTGGAGGCACTTCGCCCTTAGCTGGTTGGCCCTTCTATTTAGTTTAGATATTGGTCCTCCTGGTTGGCTTAGTGCTTTGCTAAGCTTTGTAATTTCCCTAAGCGAGTTGACTTAAGTGTATAAGTTAGCTCACTAGTGGTCAATTTGGCCTATTCTTCCTCTATCTTTCTACTTGCTAGGCTATTCTTATAGTCTCATCCAATGTAGTAAACTATTGAAGCTTTAAAACATCTCAAATGTCACCTTTAAACCTAATGAGAAATTTAGATACCGTTCGGGCCAATGATTTATCTACTTCACAACTGATCATGAGAATCTAGAATTCTTGAACATATTTATCAATAGTTCGGCCTCTATGCCTCAGTTGTTGAAGTCGAGCAAATGCATCTTGTAGGTAAGTATTCGATACAAATTTGTTTCTAAGTATCCTCTTCATCTTAGGCCACATATTTATCTATTTATATCCTTTTCTCCTTCTAATGATTTGAAGGTTCTTCCACCACATTGTGGTATATCTAGAGAACTCTATAGTAGTAGTCCTTACCTTCTCATGGTTATCATATTGGTAAGAATAAAAAAACGCTTAACTTTCTCTTCCTAATCCAAATAATCATTTGCATTCTCAAAACCATTAAAACTTGGAATTTAAAGCTTCGTGTGGTCGATAGCTTTGAGTGCCCTAACTTGCCCTTCATCATCATTGTACTCCTCTTCTCCTTCATCTTTTGTATCACCTAAGTCAATCCTCCTTTGCACTCGTTCTCTTACTCCTTTACCTCAAGCTTGTTGAGTTAGGTTCTATCCTCATACAGGTTGAGCAACTTAGGGTGTATTCTATATGGCTTCAGTAGGTTAAAACGCCAATGCATGGATAACTTTAGTCAAATCAATCATGAGGTTAGCCACCTCATCAATCCACTCATCTATACTTCTAGGGGTATTTTGGGGTTGTCGTCCATTGTAGACAATACTACTGTTATCATCTCTAATACTAGCATTAACATTTGGATCTATCATTCTTTTTGATAAAACTTAGTATCAAACTTAGATTCTAAGAAACAATAGTTATAGCTCCTTCACATATAAACACTTACTTTTCCACAAGAAGATTCAACTAATCTATGAACACAGAAACTCCTCCAAAGAATAGTAAACCTAACTGAAACTTGCTCTATTTTTGGATGTTCGAAACAAGGCAAAACAGAGTATACAATGATAGCATACTACTATACCCTTTTTACTTACTCAAATACTTATAATGAATCTTTACATAACTTCAACATGTACTAACCTAGCAAACATTACACAAAAGCTGAAATAAAACTTACTCAAACGTACTTCTACTTTAATATCAAGATGATATGAGTCGGTCTAAGGATTGACAAGGGTAGCCGCAAGGGGTGGGTTCAAGCTTATGGAAAGCTCAAAAAGATGGGTGGAAATGCATACAAACAATGAAGAAATTTAAACAAATAGATCCTCGATCTGCTCCATAGATATGACATACTAAGGAACTATTGAAGACTTACAGCTCAATTTGATATGACACATGAGTTGGTTCAATGAGAGTATTCACCACCTAGCCTTGCTTAAAGATTATGATAAGAGTGAAGTAAGGCATTGCAATTATCTTTACAATGGTTATTTAAACCTAAAATATTAGGGTGACAACTATTAATGGAAATGAGTAAAAAGGGTAAGGTATTAAAGAACTAGTATACAAAGAATTTAGGAAAAGGGCACAAACGAAAAATCAAGAAAAATGTCATCTTGCATGGAGAATTCTTTTATATGATTGCTTAGATACGTGGCTCTTTGTAGATGGGTAACTTTTTAGTGGAAAAGACAAATTGTATCATTAGGTTGGTGATTGTCAAGCCGAGGTGTCAAGCATAGGTGGTAGATCAGTTGTATCAAGCTGAGTAGATAATTCTTCCAAGGTAAATTTAGGTTGATCATATTCAACATAGCTTGGATTCAGGTTAGCTGGGTGGGTAGTCAAATCAGCTGAGTTGTTGTTCGAGTGTAGCTTATGTTGGTAGTTGGAGACATCAAAGAGTATAAGAGATTTGGTTTGGCTAGGATATTAGGTCAATCGACTGTAGCAGCTTAGATTCCTTAGTGGTGGAGTGTAAAGAAAAAATTTACCTTGCCATGCTTTCTAGCCTTCGGGCTCAAGTGCGGGTCAAGGGTCTTGTGGTATGAATCCTATCAAGACTTATAGAGTAGAGTAGATTGGCAGAGTAGAGGAAACCTAGTCGAACAAAGTAAAGCATGTCTTCCAATGTTGATAGAACTCATAAACAAGTCTTCTATGTACGAGGAGCTCACTAGTAGGTCTTTAATATAGCCCGAAACTTGGCATTTGGTTGGGTTGATACCCTAAATCCTATCATCCCTTCTCCTTTAAAGAAGTTTAGGCTCGAAACTTAGTAATTGATAGCTCTAAATCCCACTAGGATCAAATAACAACCTATAAAAATGAAATATAGACCTAGAAAAGACTTATGCTCCTCCACTAATGTCATCATTAGCCAATGCTCCTTCCATTCATCATAAGCTTTATCAGTCAAACTTTTGATCATGGATCCTTCCTTACACTTTTTATGGATTAGATTAACCACACCATGGTAGTTCTAGCAATTATCAATTAAAAGAAGTAACACTATTGCAAGGTCATATAAAAGATCATGAGCTTGTGGATCTTGTGCAAGTAAGACATCAAATTGCTCTTTAATCTCAAGTGTTGCCACTTCTTCATGCTCAACTAACTTAGATCTCACAACCTCCTTATTTGTTGTAATTAGCATCACCTTTACTTCCTCATAAGTTAATTCTTCTTCCTTCCATCTATACATCTTAAATCTTTTCAACATAAGAGTATCAAGAGTCAAATAACACACCCCCAATACATATATCCTTCACTACAGCCCTAGTAAACTCCAACCAACAATCTATAGCTACTAACAAGCATGATACTATTACAACTCATATTAAGACTACATAAGCTCATCAAAGGATCAAAACAAAAGAGCCTGATATGTGGAAGGCAAATATGACAATACTTGGAGTCATCGTCTATAGCATCTATAGTGGGTAATGAAACCATATCTGGAATATGGGGGTCTAATTGCAACTCAACTTGGTCCCTTTCCTCTCTATTACTTACCTCTCCATCAACCTCTACCTCCTTAACTCCTTCTTCAATACCCTTTAATTCAGCATTCCTCTATTGCCTCATTTCATCTTTGGATGTTTCAAGCCGTTTTTCAATCGTGTTCAACTGATCCAGCACATTAGAAACTCTAGAAATGTGAACTTGATAAGAAAGTTCTACCCTTAAGACTATCAAGAAAATTCTACCCTTAAGGCTATTTGGATAGCCTTACTTAACATCCCAAATCTATAAGGGTCAAGACAACTAGCAATTTTTGGACTCAACCCCTATACAAATAGAGATATGGTATAAGAACGAGGTTTATTCAATTCACACAGTCTCAAGAGTGTCTTGTACTCATGTGCATATTCTTCAACATTCATAGGCCCTTGCCTCAATGTTAACAATTATTCATATAACTTGTCTTGATAATGTGGCAAGATAAATTTTCTCTTCATTAAGTGCTTCATTGATCTCCATGTAATTTTTCCTCCATTCAAAATTCTTTCTCTCTTCACATTCTTCCACCAAACTTTAGCAAAGTTTTTGAGTTGCACAATGATTATATCTTTCTTTTCACACTTAGAATATGGATAACCTCATAAAATTATTTCTATTTGAAATTCCCAATCCAAATATTCATTTGAGAAACCATATACATCAAATTCTAAAATTCGTGATATCATATCTTTATAATAATATTCACAATCGTATTTAGCTTCATATACCCTATTGAGTATATCCTAATTCAACAACTCAGTACTTTAAGCTCGGTATTTAATTCCTCATAGGGGCAAATATCAATACTTAAATTCAAAACAACAGGCTAAGAAATACCATAGTTGGATACTTATCTTATAATACACGGCTCCGCTCAGGATGAGTAATTTTCTGTGAAATAAAAGCACGGACTCGCACCACTTAACAGCTCGGTAATTTGTATTGTTCAGACACGCAATAACTCAGCACAAAATCCTGAGATACAGCAACAAGTTCTAAACAGAACAGCACGGACTTCAACTCTCGACCGAAACAAGACAACAACTCAGCAGTTTTAATTCTTAAGTACAGCAGCTCGACTTGAGGGCGAACACCTGGACACCTTGTCAGTTCCACAGTCCGGATCACGAGGCCGTAGCCACAAATAGTCCAGGTCGCACACATGCAGCTTGGTTCTTGAATGAAAAGCATTTCGGCTCCTTACTTGGTTTAACACATGGAAATATAGAGACAGGGCACTTCATTAGCTAGTTCGAAAGTTTTAGGACAGCACGAGATACACACACAATCTGCTCAGTAATTATTGTAGGATAGGCAATACGTCATGCTTTCTCTCAATAGCGCTCCTGCACCTGGAGCAACACAGCTCGGCCTTTTCGCACGAAGGACAGTAGAATAATTAGCCAAACACTACACTTCTGCATATAGTTCTTCACCTCAGTTTCGAATACACTAGGATTTGTACTAGTCTACAGCTCAGCATAAAAAGTAGCATGGCACAACTTCAGCTCAGCAGTTCGGATCCACAATTTGAGCTCGGAAGCTCAGCCTGACAGAACACTTCGGCAACACGCTCGGATACACTAACACGTACAACAGTTTATCCGTAGCTCGATACGACAATACACATCTTCGACTAGTTCAGCAAGGTAATTCAATCACAGCTGTTAGTTTCAATAGTTCTTTGTACACGCGCTTAACACAGATTGGACTCAAGATAGCGTGGCACGACATGCTTCAAACACAGTAGGACAGCAATTTAAGCTGGACACAAGCACGGTGGCAACTCAAACACAGCTGCATTTCACAGAACACACCACTACTACAGTCTTTCTTCTCCTCTGAACACAGCTTCGACACAATTACTAGCACAGGCAGCAATTAACTTCGCATTCAACTCACGTTTGCACTTGGTCACTTCACCGATTTTTCACACTCACTTGCACAACTGTGGCTGCCGAAAGAGCCACTACTCACGACAATTCGACGATGGCCACTACCGAGTCAACTTCACATATACGTATTGGCGTTGTCTCACATACAACAGCAGGTACTCCACTGCAATCACTTGTTCGAAGATGAAAAAAAGACAACCCCAGCTGCGACTCTCTACTGCTCTTGTGCGAAACACCACTTGTTACAACCAGTCACCAACTGAAATTGTACAGCCAAAAATCGAAAACTAAAGTGCCTACCATCATACCGGACAGTACTACGATTTTCCACAGCTATTAATTTTGCAATTGCAAACCCTAATTGAACACCTTTGCCAAGCCCCAATAGCAGTCCCTAAGGTTGCTGCACGGTCATCCACCACTAAACTCCAAGTTACAAAACCTTTTCCAAACGGGTATAGAGAAATTCCCTTGTGAGGCCAACGTGTTAGGGTTTTTCTTCTCAAAGTGTAAGGTTCCCTTTACCACGTGTAGGACAATTTTGCATTATAGATGAAAAGAGATGAGATTCAACCTTAGGTAATTGCGAATTCCAAATGGTTTCTTGACAATACAACAACAAATCAGGAAAACACAGTTTTCACGTTATCATACCTTTACTCTAATACTAAGATGATACAAGCCACACTGAGAACTAACAAGGGCAATCGTAAGGGGTGGGTTCGATCCTGTCAAAGGACCGAAAATAAAATGGGTTTATTGAGGGTTTTAGTGAATTTGCAAACTACCTATTTGGATATGATGCTTCAATTAGATCTTACATGGCCTAATCATCACTTTGATATGACACATAAAGAGATAACTAAGGTTGCTCGCCATAAACCTTATTAAAGGGATTGATAAGAGCTAGTAAGAGAGAGAGAGAGCTTTCTAAGGAAAATACTCAAAGGGTTTTTCATTAATGTGCAAAATCTATCTAAAACCCTATACATATGTTCTATTTATACATAGTGGTAAACTTGTAAATGAAATGACTAAAAGGATGCGTTAGTGGCATTCATGTAAATACAAAATAAGTATGAGGGTAATTTAGGAATAATACAAGAAATAGGAAGTAAAAATAAAATAAATAGTCAATTGAACTATTCAAGTGAGAAGTAGATGAGTTGAGTTGATGAGCAATTAGAGACCTTGAACACTTAATCTAAATAGACTTGAAATTCTAATCGACTAGAATAAAGTAGACCAGTAGAGTAGAGTAGACCTACAAAGCGGAACAAACCAATAGAGTAAACTACATCAGACCAGTAGAACAAAGTGGATTAGTAGAGCATAGCAAACAAGTATAGTAGACTAGACTAACAAAGCAGAGCAAACCAACAAAGCATAGCAAAACTAGTAGAGTAGAGCAGACCTGGCTGAATAGAGTAGAGTAGGTCTTTTAACACTAGTAGAGCTCATAAATAGGTCTTCAATATAGCTTGAAACTTAGCATTTGATTGGGTTGGTACCTTGAATCCTATCAAAGTTCATCTAACATGTCATATAATCTGGGGATGGGATACCAATATTTAATAGTAATCTTATTCATAGCTTTGCTATCAATACACATTTTTTAACTTCTATCTTTCTTTAGAACTAATAATGTTGGTATGGCATATGGACTCATACTTTCTCTAACATAGCCTCTTTCAACAAGTTAGTTCACTTATTGCTATAGTTTGGCTACTAGCTCAAGGTTTATTCTATAGGTGGGTTGATTAGGCAAAGTAGCTCCAAGTTGCAAATTAATGCCATGCTTTATTCCTTGTTCTGGTGGCTATCCTTTAGGTAGTTCATTAAGGAATAGACTGACAAATTCTTTCAATAAATCATTTATTTCCTTAGGTAGATTTTCTTGTTTCCTTAACTCTATCAGTCTCTAAATAAGTAGGAAACTTGGCTTATCCTCCTCTATAGCTCTTTTAAGTTCAAATCTACCCATCATTACGCTCTTCTTACTCTTTTGGATGAGTTTAGAATGCATGCTGCTCACTTGGCTTGGATTCATAAGATATAAGGGAATCGATCGATCATCTTTCTCAAAGCTGTATGTATTTAGATACTCATCATGCATTGCTCTTTGATTGTACAACCATGGTTGGCTTAGAAAGATATGAGACATACACATAGTTAATACACCACACATGATTTCATCCTTATAGCTCATAATTAAGATCGATAATAACACTTGCTTAGCAACATCCAATGAGTCCTTCTCATTTAACTAGTGTAACTTATAAGGTCTCAGGTGCATAATGGTTTGCAACTTCAACTATTTTACCATGTTAATAGATGTTATATTTGTATAACTACCACTGTCTACAATCAAGGAACAAAGTTGTTGATTTACCTTGTATGTAGTATGAAACAAGTTCTAGTGTTGCTTTTCTTATTGATCAAGTTCCTCCCTAAGTGCTTGGTGAATCACCAAGGTTAGCATATCCCTTCCTTCTAGGTAGATCTCATCACTAGTAACTTCTACCATCACTTCATCTTCTCCTTTTGCAGTTTCATAAGCTTCCTTATCATTATTATAGATCTTGCCTCCTCGGATAACCATAGTTTAATGGTTTAGATATTGAGATGCTACATACCTAAAACCTTTGCATTTGAAACACATTACCTCGCTAGTTTTTTTATTTTTTTTTGGAGGTTTGCCTCTTTTCAAATTTCTTCTCTCTCCTTCCTTGTTCCAACTTTACTCCTTTTCCCCGAGAGGCTGTCCTTCTTTCGTCTAGACAATGAATGAATAGACTTCTTTGTGTTTCCATAGATAGGTTGATTATTAGGCACAGGTTGAGATTTGAAATTCCTATAAGGTCTATTCCTTCTTTGTCTCTCAACTCATTGAGCAACCTTAATAGCTTCTTTGAAACTTCACATAGACAATACTTCAACGATCTCTCTTAGGTTGGTTCTTAGTCTAGCAAAAAATCTAGAGATAGTTCTTACTTCGGGTTCTTCTACCTCACAACAGATCATTAGCATTTAGAACTCTTGGACATATTTATCAACAGTTTAACTTCCTTGTTATAGCTCTTACAACTTAGCAAAAGTGTCCATGTAATAGGATTTGGGGATGAACCTTTCATGCATTACTCTATTCATCTCTTGCTAAGACCTAACTTGACGTTGTCCTTCTTGACTCTCTACATGAAATCTCTTCTACTACTTATAGGCATAGCTAACAAATTTGAGAGCAGCTAGCCTGGCTTTTCTCCTTTAGCATACTGATAACACTTAAACAACTTCTCAACTTACTCTTCCCAATCTATGTATTCATTCACATTTCCACCCCCTAAGAAGCTTAGTATCTGTATTCTCACGTTGTTTATACCTTTGGGAGCTCAAGCAAGTATCTCCTCTTCCTCATAATCTTCCTCATTTTCTACTTCATTAAAGTCAACCTCTGCAAAATTCATCTTGGGGCAGAATCATTGATCAGCTCATCTTTTGAAGTTTCGAGCATGTTAGGTGCTAAATTAGGTTGGATTCTCTCCTATTAACTCTAAGAGGTTAGATGTTCCTCTCCTCTTCATAAAACTCCTAAACTTCACTATTATCCACATCATTTATTTCCAATCTTCGATTAACTCAATGCTCTACTCCTCTAGCTTACACTTGACGTACTAGGTGGTCTACTTCTCTATGAGGAAACTCTTGTGCAAGGGGAACTTTTGGACTTGCTCGATTCTCAATTGGTATGTCCTCATTAGCTTAGCTATTAACCATACATGCTCCATCTACATGTGTAAACATCTTAACATGCATCATTAGCATCATATTTTCCATCATCATTGCCATTCGTTCCAACCACTCATTGGTGGTCAGTTCTATATGGCATGAATGACCATTAACATCATTGTCATTGTCTCTTATCATTGTATTTACACTTAGATCAATCATAGTTATTGCTCTAATAACCTAAAATTCTACCACAATAACTCAAAAACCCACTATTTACAACAGTCACAGCAGCTTCAATTGCTACCACTCTGTTTTACACAATACAAAATAGGACAAATAGAGTATGATTCTCACTCTTATTCTACAATGATAAATCCCAAACAAATACTCAAATCTTGAACATAGAGAACTTCACAAAAACAACTCAATACCTACTTTGCTAATAGCAACATTGATACAAATGCACAACAACATCAACATAAACACCTACAAGCACTCTGCATAACTCAACAATAAACTACAAACTCTAATAATACTTAATCAAAATCGTATCACAACTCAACTCATGACCTTACTCAAAACCTTAAGCTCTAATAACAAGATGATGTGCTTTGGAAAAGATCTTCCCGTCGCGTGGATGGATCCTTTGTTAACAGCTACCAAAGAAAGGAAAAGTATGGGTTTAAGGTGGAAAATAGCAAAGAACCAAAAAAATGGGGGTTAAGTGAATTAGTAAGTTGTTCATGGCTATGACGTACCATTAAGTGTAACAGGCCTATAACTTTGCTAGATATGACTTACCGATTTGAAATTATAGGGTTGCTAACAGATATAACCTTGCTGAAGGTTGTTATGAGCTAAGGGAAAGTTTAATAACTAAGTGCTTGAAGAAGACACTTGGAAAAGGATAATTTCATTGATTGAAGAGGCAAAAACTAAATACAAGTTAAATACACAAGATATTTACACTATGTCTTACAGGGTTACAAATACATGTCAATTTACAAAAAGGGGTAATGTATAAATGCATTGATCAAGTACATGAAGAGAAGGACAATGTTGTAATCCTTATAGAAATCATCTTCTTTATGTGTTAGGTGTTAGATAAGAGAGAAGAAACACATGTCAATCTAGGAATGGAAGGCGCTCTTGCAAATAATGGTTTTTGACACACAATGTCGAGGTTGGCATGCAAGTAGCCTTTCGTCAAATTAGGCACTTCTAGGGAGGTTACATACTTAAGCTTTGTTGGTGTAACTTCTTCAGGAAGGTCGAGATCGGCTACTATAATACTCTAAGGAAGTTAGACAACTTAGAGTTCTTTACTATACGCTCTGCGTTATAGGTTAGAGGTTTCAAAGGTAAGTAGGCTATTGACTACATGGGTTGTTAAGTTTGCCAATCCTTTTGCTTTAGATTAGGTTATGGGTTCTAGACCTTGATTCCTATTAGGATGACCATATTCTCTCTATTTAAAAGGATCACAAATCATATGTTAATCTAATTGGTGAGTAAAAGAAGAATAGTAGTGGTTTGGTTTTAGAAAATAAGGGTAATCTAGTCATTTGTGATCTGTTGCTTATATATCCCTTTTATACTTTTTAAATTAAATTAGGCTATGACCATCATATTATAAAGGTTCTATTATGAGTGTATTACAATCGCAGAAGAACTACCAATAAAAGGTATTAGATCAACAAAAGAACATGTGTTGCTCTATGAATACAAAACATACAACCTATTACATGCCTCAGCAGAAGCAATTTCTCTACTTTGAATTTAAGATCCAATAACAGACCATGTAATCACTCCTAATCCATTTATTTAGGTCAGGAGAATTAGGATTATGCCTCAAAATGCTTCCATCTATAAAACCTAACTTGATTTTTACACCAAGAGCTAATTTAACAAACCTACTCCATGTGACAAAGTTCTATTGAACATGATATTTTTTTATCACCATACTAGGATGATCGAAACTAGAAAAAAACAATGGATCCTCATCTACATGATCTAATTATAAACCTTATTGTAGAATTACTTCTTTGTTCATCTTCTACTTCGAAGTAGAAGAGACACAATTGTGAAAGGGAAAGGACTTACAGTAGCCTTTGCTCTGATATCATGTAAAGTGAGGAAGAAAGAAAGTTCTTGACCTCTTCCATGAAGTTACTTTTGGAGGTGAAGGATGCTCCACTTTGATTGCTACAAAATAATAGAAAATGCTCAAGAAGAGTGAGTAAAATTGATGTAATGTGTAAGTACATAATATATTGTACAATGCCTCTATTTATATGTATAAGACTACGAATTAAGAATGCTAACATGTAAGTTTAGCCAATAATAGATTACCAACTATAAAATACAAATAGAAATAACAAAACAACATACTTCCACAATATCATATATAGATTAGAGCATATTTGAGAAGATGGTGATGATGATTATAATAATAATAATAGTGAATGTTTCATGATATCTTATTATTAAAAATTGTCCTTGGTTGGATATGTATTTAGAAGGGATAAATATATATATACACCAATACATTGTATAATTAAAATCATTCTTATAAGACTAAAGTTATACAATTAGGTGCCCAAAACCTCATGGATACACTAGACTTGACTCGTTAATAGAAAATACCACATGTTTAATATCAATAATTTCGCCTCTATATAAACAAGTGTAAATAATTCCTAGACCTAAGGTCATCATATATCTTATATATGGAGTAATGACTTTGATGTCATTTGACACATTCTTGATTAAGATTGTAAATAGCATGGATAGTAGATATGACTAAACTATAGAGGATAATGATGACCCAAGATAGAACTCATCACTCTTTTAAATTATAGAGTCACATGGCGGCTTGGTTTGGATAATAGTGATTAATAAGACACTAGCCATGATAAGTTTTATTGAGTCTAACTTTTCTCAGCAATTAAGTAAATGATCAATATTGACGACTTAAACATGCAATATTTAACTAAAATATCATTTATTGATGAGATTTATTTATGTAATGATCAATTTATAGTGATTGATGAATGGGTGATAAATAGTTATTATTAAATGATTACCTTAATTTAGGTCTTTATTGACATTGCCTTTGTGTATAGAAATTTAAAGGGTTGTACACAGTAGCTTGACTAATAGGAATAAGATTTATTATTTACAAATTTTAATGGATACTAAAATTATGTCATACTTATTTCAAAATTTTGAATTAATTAGATAATTAATTTATTTTGAAGCTGTATAATGATTTAAAGAATACTCAATTATCAAGTGAATATCAACGTAATATGAATCTTATCTTCTAGTTAGATATGGTTGCGTCAATAGGTTTGATTAATGGCTCTTACTTTATTCTTGTAAGGAAGAAATCTTATTAGAAAAGATTACCTCCTTTCATATACATATATGTGAGAGAGGAGAGAAGGATGAGAGTTGATAAGTATATTCCCCTTCACTAACAAAATAGAAGGGTTTTCTTTGAAGTTCTAATCTAACTTATCAAACATTATAAAGGATTAAAATAAATTCCTATTGCTATGCACGAATACTATTAAAGGGACAAAAGTTGGTGTCCTTGTTGCAAACCAATATATATTACTTAGCAAGAGATACTATTAGGTTTAGATCTTACCTAACTCCATTCTTAAAAGGAGAAGGTTTTTTCGCATTACAAGAATTTTTTTTTTTTGTTCATTTTTCTCATAACATTATACATGTATACATGAATCTTATACCAAATTTTGTAAAGAAAATTTTACAATTTGTGCTGCATTTATACACTATAAAATATAATTGTGGAGTCAAAGCTCTTGTTTATATGTATGGTAACTTAGAATTTGTTTTTGGTTTAGTTGTTTATAATCTTGAGTAAGGGATTAATATTTTAACGTGTTTCATGCTATCGATTTAATGTGGAACATTACCAAAAAATTTTACTAATTGGAAGCAATTTAAGTTGTTGATAAATGTTTGAAACTTCTTCAATTAGGTTAGTTTATTGCTAAGGGGTACCCATGCCTAATCGCCATACCTACGTACCGGACCCACACATCATGGGAGATGGTCAAGACTCTTTTTCTTCAACTACCTTTGAAATCTGATGCAATTATCTTGAAAATATTTCTGGCAACATGCAAACTACAGAGGAATGTAAAAATGGCATTACATATGCTTTTTCTTCCATGGATGAAAGCCAACATTAACCTAAAATGATAGAAGGGATACAATTTGATGTATATCGATTGCTGAGTAATTAGTTAGTGCATCATGGCAAAATCACAAGACGAAGAATGATCTCGCTCTATAAAAATTTTCTCATAATTTCAATTAGATGACTATATTCTCTCCAGTCAAAAGGATCGTAAATCATATGTTAATACAGTTGATGAGTAAAAGATAGTAGTGGCTTGGTTTTTGAAAACAAGGGTAATCTAGTCATTTGTGATTTGTTACTAGTATATTCTTTTTGTGTACTTTTTAAATCCAAGTAAGCTATGACCGTTAATGAATGAGATGAACCTGTGATAGAGTCAATTTCTATGCTTGTATTATGGCTATTATATTGTCCACTTAGATAAAAAAAAATATATAAAAATAGATATATCATACAAATAAATAACCACATTAGCCTTATTTTCTACCTCTAGTTTCTTTTTTTAATGTTTTAGTGAAACTAAAACCTTTCTTGACAAGCCTCCCTTTTGTCTTTCTTTTCAGGCCATGTACGATCTTTGAAAATCATTCACAAAAATTGAAAAAATAAAAATAAAAATAAAGAAACTAATTTGTAAAAGGTACTACTACAATATATTCAAAATCTCTACAATCGAGCAAGTCTTCTGAAATCACAACTTCTTATGCAATGATTATGAAAAACTACCAAAAAGCAATACGTATTCATGCATGCCCTTGATTTAATCTGAGACGGTGACCATTAATGGCAAAGTCTTGAGCCATGAGGTTCAACCTAAGGAGTTGTCGAACACTTGTACACAACACGATGGGCCGAAGTTCAGTGAGTTTCAAATTCACTTTTTTCTTTCTTTCTTTTATTAATATGTAGCTCAATTTGTTGCTAAAACAGCTCTTGATCGGGTTCTTTTGTTAAATATGGAATACGGAGATGGTGAAGATTGAGGTCACTCTTCAGTTTTCACATTTTCACGTGGTGGTGGGTAGATTTGGTGGTGGTGGTAATGTGTTTTGTTGTGGTGAATAGTGGTGGAGAGGAAGAGTAAGGGGTGTCTTTTTCTTTTCCCTTCTAAATTGCAATTCCTCTATAATTGCTATTACTAGTTGAAAAAAATGAAGTAGACACTACCATAACAATTCATGAAGATTAAGGAAAGCGGAGTTTTGTACATCTATTGTGTAATTTTTGAAAAATAGTATGAAAATAGGGTGTCTCAAGTAAATTTTATGAAAATGATATAACAAAGGCATATACTATAAAGGTATATTTTGTGTTGAAGGCACAATCTAGGGTTGCCCCTTTTATGTTTTTATTAAAGGTACATTTCGTGGTTGCGCTTTTAGTATAAGTAAGAAGGTATGATCTTTGAGTACGCCTTTGGTGTAACTAGCATCATGTGACCCTTGGACGTATCTTCAGTTTACGCTTCGTGCTCCCCTTAGCTCCCCAAAGCTAAGTACTTTTAATGTGGCAGGCTAGTTGCTTATTTTACTCCTAAGTTTTGGATATTTTCCGTAGGCATACCTCCAGTATAATTAACAAAAGTATAGTTCAAGCATGTATCTTCTTAGTTTCCTCTTAACATTTTGCTTATTTTTGGCAATTAATCAAATGTTATTCGGCCTGTTTTATATTTTTTATTCTTGAAATGATATAATATCTTATTAAGTCAGTCCTATGAGTTGGGAATGCTAGTGCTCTTTTTTTTTTTTTTTTACTTAGTGTATTACCTATGAAAAGTATTACCATAACGTGTTCACTAAAATGATTCACTAGACTACGAATTGAACCTGTAAAAAGAAAGTATAGTATATAAAAGTATATATACAATAAACTATTAGTAGTAAGTGAATAGCAATCTACTATGAAACATCATTTACAAAAACCATTCACATAATGAGTCATAGATGTCGAGAATACATAATAACAAAACTAAATAATAGAAATGTGGTTATTTACAACTACTTCTTCCTAGATTTAGTTAATTATTTTTTGAAGCGAGCTAATAATGATTGCTTATGAGTAGACGGTCCCTCTGATTGTTGAGGCTTAGATGGTTAAGGAGTATCGATGAAATCTATAGAAGGAATTAGAATAGGTGGTGATGGTGGTAGCTAGGTGATAGCCTCCCTTATGTGTAATGTCTGAAGCTAACCTGTATGACATTTACGTAGAGCTGGCGATGTTTGTTGTGGATACATCCATCCATACGTATCTAGAGTGTTGAATGAGGTGTGGTAAGAACTAAGGCATTGGCTGGTGGTGCATTGCTACCAATCTCGCCTAAGTCAATGGAATGGTGAGATTTTGATGCCAAAGCATCGTCTTTGTGTCTTTGACCACGTGCTTGTGCTGGTTGATGTCTTCTTGTGCTAGTTGATGTCTTTTCACACGAACTCTAGTACCTACATGCAGTGAGGGACAGGTATAGGGCCTAAATTAGTTGGTTGGTTTGGAAACAATATCAACTTACCATGTTCCTTAAGATAGTGAAGGCTACCATCGATGATATGGTGAGTAGTGTTGAAATCGTTTGCTAACCTCGCCTGACAAAAAGTATCAGTCTATAGTTAATGAAATTGTTAATGTTATGTTCATGTACATTGATTTGAGAAAAATCATAAGATAAATGAAAGGAAAATTTACCAAATGTCTCATCACTGCCCTTTGATGTGTGATGTATGCGTATGTTCCCTATACTAGTCATAGTAAGCTAGATCAATACCCTTCGATCCCTGATTATGAATAACCCACATCTGGTGGTCTACATAGGTTGAGATGTATCCTTGATGCACAACCGACCAATTTACATCCATCTTACCCCTAAGGTCGATATGGTATGGCTCCTCACTCGTGTTAACATCTACCAGTATCATTTGGAAGCCTTTAAATTGTCGTATGACACCGTCAAGGAAACAAAACTCGACAATTTGGATGTGAATTAATGGCACCTTAGCCTCCCAGATAGCGCAACTGGCACTATAGAATGGGGTAAGAGATCAATAAAGTCACCTAAGTACGGCTCCCATAAGACCTATAATGTATTTACAAGGAAAGTGCATTAATAATCCATATATTTTTAATTTAGATCAATTACAAAATTAATTGAAGAAGTATATACTTATTGACTCATCTGCAAATCAAATGTGATCCAGTATGGATCCATAACGTATGTAGTATGGTGTGTAGTATCTTTTGATATAGCTCACTTAGCAACTAGTGGTAGCTCTTCCTATATGGTAAAGCTAGACCCAGTCCATGGTACAATGTGGGGGAAATGATCCCATGCCCATATTTGTAGCAATATGGTGGCGCCTCTAACCTCCTATGCTCCTAATCGTATAGCTCTACATAGCTGATGATACAACCATGCTAAATAAATTGAGCCTCAACTAAACATCGTGACATGTAGGAAATACTCTAGCATAGGTAGGAAAATTATGTAGACAAGAGAGGAAGATTTATCAGCAAATAAAAAACCACCAAATAATTGCAAAATGTATGCATGACTATGCTATTGAACGGTCTCTTTATCTGCATCTGTGAGAAATTTGCTAAATCTCTCTCGTAGCCAAGCTAAACTAATATGCCCCCCTCTATTAGTAATGCCAGTAGGGTAGTCCCCTAGCAATCCCCTAGTTACTTGGGGCCAGACTAACTGCATAGGCTTAATCACTGCAGCCCCATCTACATGAAGACTAGACAGTACCTCTATATCCTCGAGGGTGATCGTCATCTCCCCATGAGCTATATGGAAAGTGTAGGTCTTAGCTCTTCACCTCTTAACTAATGCCATATTGAGGTAATGGTTGATTTAGATAAATGGTAGTCATATGATTGTAAGGAAACCTGTGTCATCAAGGTGAGTGATCATACGATTATCCAATGGTATATGTATTGTGCCCTTCTGCATGCTGGACTCCACTCAATGAACCATAATGTGCTCGGGTCTTTGAAATATTAGATTCCTTTTTATCGTAACTGTAGAAAATTATTGAACTGTACAATTTTATAAATGAATTAACGTCAAGTCATAACTAAAAATCCCATGTGTCCTGTGATTGATGTCATCCCTGTCTAGGTAGTACTGATGGGTGATTTGGTCTTGGATCCATCTAACTTGTAAAACAACACAAATATGTCGTGTCATTGATTTATGAAAGCATAACATGATATGATATATAATATAATGTAAGAAAACAATGCAAATACATTTGTTTATATTGTTTCTATTAAGTTAAGGACGCCTCCTCCTATTGTATCATTCCATTCTACACACGCTACACCTACTCTTTATCAGCAGGCTCTCTCAAGTCCATCTCCATATGGTATCTCTTCTTCCTTAGTCTACCCAAACCACATTTCAGTTTCTCGTTGGGTACGAGGAATAGGTAATCGAGACAGGGCTAATTTAACTCATCACCTATTGGTATGAAATGCCTACTGTAGACATATAACTGATGGGACCACTTATACCATCTACCAATATACTAACCAGTAGTAACTCGAATAAAATTGAGTGCCCTAATTGCATATGAGCATACGATTCTATAGATTTTCTATTTCCTACATGAATATGTCATTCTACTCGAATCTATAATGTGTATTTGACCGCTTCGTTTCATCACCTTATTTGGTTTACGCCTCTAACCTATCTTTACCTCCCATATCTTCTTTTCATCGCTGTATGCCTTGATGGAATGAGTAAAAGCTCGTCTGGCCCATATGTGAAGCTTCTTTGTAACATACTTCATATTTCCTTACCCCGCGTCCATTCCCTTCCTTGCTTGTTAGACTCTTCTTTCCCAATAATAAAAAAAATTGTAAAATATTTCCTTGATAAGTGAAGTTAGGGGCAATCCTCTACAATCTTTCAAAACGGCATTGTAGCTCTCAATGATGTTGAATGTCATATATCTGAACTGATAAAAATTGTCATGAGATAACATCCATTTTCCCTTGTCAAATGGTGAGAACTATGATGGTGCGTCCTCCTTTACTTGCAACGTCTACTCTATTAAATACTCAAATTTCCTAGGTTGTGCCTGTATAGCATCAGTCGTAGCTAGCTTCTTGTACAATTGGTTCTTATGCATGGTGTTGAATTTGTTGACAACATGCCATATGTACCATCTCCAAATTGCAAATAGTTACTTCTAGTCAACTTCTTCTTTATTAAGGGAATTCTTGATACTTGAGTGCCTCTTCGTGATTAGGTAAATTGTCTCCTCTCAACCATTAACAATGAATTGCTTCAATTTTTTCAAAAACCAACCTTATGTCTCTACGGACTCCCTTATCGGCTAGTACAAATGCCAATGGGATAATACAGTTATTTCCATCCATAGAACATGAAATCATCAGTAAATTACCATACTTCCCATATAAAAATGTTCCATCAGTACAAATTACTGGTCAACAATATTTGAATGCACATACGCATGGTCTAAAAGTCTGGAGGACCTACTTCATTATCAAAACACCAACTTCAAGGGATTCCTTCCATCCCTAAACTACCTTCGTTCTTAGATTTGAAATCTTGATTGTGTTCGATAGAATAGGAAGCTCATTGTATGCTTTTTCCTAATTGCTATATACCATCTCCATAGCCTTTCTTTTGGCATCCTAAACTCTCTTCCTTGTCACATTATACCCAAACATGGTTAAAGTATTTTTTTGTAAGTCTTCAATCTTTATATCATGAATCTCTTTAACATTGTTGATGAAGCAATTAGCCATAAGTCTATTGTTGATCTGTTTGTGGTCTTACATTACATTGGGGTTGATACATGCGTGTATACCCTCAAAAATTGTTATGACGAATAGCTTCATTAAACTTTTATATGTTGCACATAGACTCTACTTGCATTTGTTGTCCTTCTCAAGCAATGAATGGCCTATAGGTATAGTTTTGATCCATCAATGCAGTAGTCACAGTAATGATTGATGTCATATCTTTTGATGGTGTCAATAAGTTCATCCTTCGTATTAAAGCGTTGTCCGATAACTAAATCCATGATGCTAACCTGGTTACTATTCTCTGCCTCTATGTTCTCTTCAAATGCCACATAACCATTACCATCACCAATGTTCATATATGGAATTAGATTTCTGACCTGGGATGTTGGCATCTCAGTCTAATTATATTAGGGAGCCATCCCAATCACCTAGTTAGCCGTAAATTGAGGTATAGATTGAATGCTGCTCGATATATTTTGACATGGCTACATAATCTACTGTGTTTTCTACTTCTACAATTTCTTCATCTACTTCAAATTTAACTGCCATGTACTCCCTCACAACATCTGTTTTAAGTCCCATGGGAACCAGCTCTTCATTAGGGTCATAGCTTGGGTTATTCTATAAGATTGACCCTATATCTACATCAATTGCCTCTTCATTGACACCACCTTCACCAAAAGTAAGGTCTTCTACTAAATAAGTTTCTGGGCTATCATACATAAGGCAGTTTTCGTTAGTTTGTTATACATGAGGTTGAGGATTATTGGAAGACCAAACCCGTAAAGTTTTTTCGACAATACTTTTGCTTGGCTAACTAGAAGCCTTAACATAAATCTCCTGTATCTGGTTTTCTCTAAATGCATCAACCATTCCTATGAAGTTTTCCACATCATCATCATCCGTAATGGTCGTCAAAGTATATGAAATACCTCCCTCATAATAAGAAGGGTGTCAGTGAACAAGCTTAACCCTACTAGGATCAACTTCGATACTCGCACAGATCTGTTGGAAGAAATGATTGAAGTTGGAATCCTTCCTCAACTTCAACTTTTTCACCAACTTTTTGTCATATTGTGAACTGTTACTTTTGTTAACTATGTTCCCTCCTGCATATATAATTATCTTCACATAATTAGCCATTGACAACCTATTGATTCATGAATTACAAAATCAGTAAAGCCTAAGCAATTTTGCATAATTCATAGCTCCCACACAGTTTCACTTATTTGTGGGGGTATACTATCTCATATTATAAATGGAAGCACCTATACAATTTCACATTCTTGGTAGAGCATCTCATCATACCCATATGATTTCATTTTTTGATGGAGCATCTCATCACATATTATAAAACTTAACTTTTTTATTGGGTTTCTTATCACATACTATTACGACCCATTAGTATTGTTGTTATGGTAGATCGCCGTATACCGTATAAAGATCTATAATCAACCCCCTCGTTGATCATAGGCTTTCCATATGACACATAAGGCTCTTTACACTTTACATTACCATCAAGCCTATAGATATGTAATATCAAGAATTTTACTAAAATATACCCTTTAGATGTAAAATAATAGAGTTAAAGTGTGGATTCATAGAATTCCACTTACAATAAGAATTTACATTAAGAATTTTTAACTAAAATTTTAAACTGAATAAGATAAACAAATATCTACAAAATACTATGACAAAATTCCCTCTTTACTCATTGAACACACCATCTCGTCTCCATATGAGACTTACCTTTAGCATTCCTTAGCCCAGATGGATAAAGAGGTGATCCTGTATCAAAAGAAATCTATCGGGATATAAGCTTACGCTCAGTGAGATAATCCTTTCATTAATACCACATAACAATTTTATTTAATGTACAAACATATGAATACATGAATAATCAGAATGTCAATCAATATATGTAGTGACTTAGAAACTGGATACAACTTAGAATTATGCCCCCAATAGTTGAGGTTAGAGATGATTAACCTAGATAAACCATCAATCGGGTTTAGCACTTAGGTGTTTTTTTATACCAATTACACTATTGTGCTTAAATCAAAATCATATATATATATATATAATGTATATAATCTCTCTTTTCATACAAAAATATACTTCTCTTTTTTAAGTAACAAAGTATATTCCCAAAATCCTAAGTCTAGCAATGTAGTGGCCTCTACAATTTACAAGCATATGCCTTAAGCAGAAGCCACAAGATATGACTCTTTGCTAACGATTAATATCTCCTGATACCTAGTAATCCCGTTAGCTCAAGATAGAGACTCAATAATATAATGATGACTTAGCTGATGCCTAATCCTATAGGAGACCCTCCTTTTGTGAGTTCATTCCTGTCTTTTGCGCGAGGTGGCAGTCGGTATAGTTATGATGTGGTCACGGGAAATGCATGATTTATTGAAGTACTTAATCGAATAATTATTTAATTCGGTTTTCATAGGGATTAGACAATCTCATTCCATAAAACTATATACGTATATTATCACAAACATCTTCATTATCTTATTAGCAAATCATGGTACTCAATCATAATATCATATACATGCATTTCTAATATCATACACATGCTTAGCCATAATGGATTAGTTGTAGTAATCCTGGGGAAAGTTGTCTCCACTAGCTAGGTCTCTTAGACATTGCAAATATGACATTATAAGGATTTGAAATAGAACTTAGAAAGTTAAGCTAAAATCCTTTAAGTTATACTTTTAACTAGGTTTCGTATTTTTCTTGATTTTACTTAAAAGTTTAGTTACACATAACTTTCTTATTTTAAATTTGATTTTTATGATCATATAGTCGATTTTCATATTTTTCAAGTGTACTTTAACATAGTGAGGTTAGATTTTTGAGATAAGGCATGTAAATTTGTCCATAGGTTAGAACAGTAGCGATCCTTAAGTTTTGGTGCACTTTTAGGCTTTGTTTAAATGTTAGGCTTTTTGATATCTTAGGAAATCTTTTGGGCTTGGGCTTAAGGTTTCATTCTAAGCTTAAAATATTCTTTAAGGTTAAATTTCTAACTTTGGTTTACACTCCTAGGGCTAACAACTACTTCTTGGGCTTTTAATTGAGCTTAAGTTGTCAAATGGGCTTGTTCTTAATCTAAATCAAGGACAGTCTCTTTGTTGGGCTTAAGCGGTGTTATATGGCTTTTTTAAGGGTCTCAAAACAACTTTTTTAGGTAGATTAAGTTGCTAGTTAGAAAATAAATGAAGGTCCAACGTGGAGTTCGATGCTTGTTTTGGTTGTTTTAGGCTTTATATACTTAATGTACTTGCCTTAGTTGGTCTTTCACTTTGTTTAGTAGGTTTTATCATATTTTTAAGTGAATTTCATTGTGGTTCCATATCTACCCATGATGAATCTAAGGGTTCCTTAAGTTTAGGGGGTTAGATCCTGAACCTATGCTACTTATATTCCAACTTTGACTTAACTTCTCTTCCATGATGTGATTATTTAGCTTATGCACTACATGAAAATGATGGATCTCATACTTATCATAGCTTCTATGCCATTATTTATATCTGACAAAGTTGTTTTTTTTATAAAAGCCTTATGTAATGAATTTTCCTTTACCTAAGGTTAGGTTTGAGCATGTTTAACTTAATAGAAGTGGAAATAATATCTAAATGACTGACATAGACTTCATGTCTAGCATGATGTCTTCATATTCATGCATACCTTTTATGATTTTCTTAATTTAAAATCTTCCATTGTAAGTGTTAAGCATATATCTTTACATAACACCAACTTAGCATGCTCATATTTCAACTTTCATGTAAGGGGTTCATAAGCTTACTTCTTAAGGTGATATAACTATTTTATCATCTTATGTTTATGCTTATATCCTCATAAAAATATGGTCTTCTAATATGGCATACTAGATCCCTTAATAAGAAAATAAACTTACTCATCTTAAAAGTATAAACAAGGTGATTATGCAATAAGTATCATCTTATGTTCCTTGTTTTTCCTTCCTCTTATTGCAAGCTCAAGGTCTTGATCTTTGAAGTGGGGTTTTGAGGATATTCTAAAATTCCTAAAAGTGGCTTTTGAGGTTGATAAAGGAAGACATAAAACCAAGCTTTTGTGCCATGAGTGGGGAAGCAAAAAGGTGGCGGTAATGTTAAATTTTTGTGGGGTTGGACTTCTTCTTTTGGTTTGTGTTTAAAGTGAGAGAAAAGGAAGTGAAAATGAAAGTGAAATGGGAGAATGAGTAGCTTGTTTTGATGGGTGGAGAAGTGTGTTCAAAAAGCTTTAATTTGATGTCTTTTAGCATACATAAATGCTAACTTTTGACAAGACTAGATAATGTAAGCATTAAGGGGAGCATAGCAGTTGTGTAAGACAATTTGATTGATGGATGAATGATAAAGTATGGCTTCCCTTTCTAATTGGAAAGCCTTCTCTTTGGGCTTTGTGTTTTCTTGTCACTTGATTAAAAGTTGAATACATAAAATAATGCGATAA
This sequence comes from Lumnitzera racemosa, assembly GCA_024138005.1. Classification (NCBI taxonomy): domain Eukaryota; kingdom Viridiplantae; phylum Streptophyta; class Magnoliopsida; order Myrtales; family Combretaceae; genus Lumnitzera; species Lumnitzera racemosa. Next base: position 26,669,458 of record JAMXBC010000011.1, read on the forward strand.
CTTGTCTATATATAGTATAGGTTATAGTGACATAAGGAAAGTGTTTTATCACTAGTTTTTGATAAGTTATCAATAGTTTTTGATAAGTTATCAAATGATAAATGATTTCAACTCTCAATAGATAAGTTATTTAGGATGATTGGTTGGTTCACTTATTTATATGTACAAGGCTTATGCATGAAGATAAGAAGATTGTCTTATAAGAAATTCTTTTAGTATTTGTTTCTTAAATTGATTTGTAAGTAATGATTTAATTCTTATAAAATTTTGAAAATTTCTAGGGTTGAATAAAATTATTCAAATTAAATTCTCAACTACTCGCTTAGGGACATAAGTCTTTAATTATTTTAGGGTTTAAGGTTTTGAGTGACTTAAGGTTCGAAATTCTCGTATTCGAGTTTTATCGATAACAAACTTTCAAATTGGAAAACTAAATTCGTTTTTAAATATTAACTTAAATTCTTAGTATACTTAATCATTGGGAACGTTCACGAGTTACTCTTAGTTAATCCACATGTTTGTTAAATAATAAGGTTTACATATACCATAAATGCAAGCACTTACACGATTTTACTTCCTAATGGGGTGTCTTATTACATACTATAAATTTAAGCACTTACATGACTTTGCTTCTTGGTGTGACGTCTCTTTGCACCCATATCATTTCACTTCTCAGTAGGGCATCTCATCGTACCTACACAATTTCACTTCTTGGTAAGGCATGTCATTGTATCTATACAATTTTACTTCTCAAAGGGGCATCTCATCACATACTATAAATATAAGCACAAGCACGTGATTTTACTTTTTGGTGGGCCGTCTTATCACATACTATAAATGCAACCGTACCTACAAAATTTTACTTCTCAATAGAGTGTCTCATTACATACTATGGTTGTAAGTGCAACCGTGTTTCATTACTGCACAGGTAAAATCACTTGCAATTTATGGGTTGTACACATATTTTTTTACGTAACCATTACGACTTATATAACTATATACTATCATAAGAATAATGTACAAAATATAACATGCATATTATGAAAATATAAACACTAAAAAAATTATCATCTAACTATAGTTTATATGAACAAAAAAAATATCAGTGTATTAACAATGTAATTTGTATATTAAAAAATCATTGCGGAATAAAAAATGGCCAAGAGTTATATACATATTGGTTGAGGAAAATAAGGTCACGTTGTTACTTAGAGATAGAAAATAAGAGGTTTTGAGAGATTTTTACAATTGAAAAATGTGAGAATGAAGGTAGAATACCGAAATTGGGGTATATATAAGGGAAGTAAAGGCGCAGGAGGTAAGTGTGCTTTCATGGTAAGCAAGAAGGCGCACTTCAACAATGTGCTTTCTATATTAAGAAAGGTGTACATCCGATATGCACCTTCTATATTAAGGAAGACGTACATCTAAAATGTGCCTTCCTTGCAAAAATAGTTTCCAACTACCACATAATGAAGGCATGTGCACATTCTTGTAATATTTACTTGGGATACCTCATTTTCATACTATTTTTTGGAAATTGGGCTATAGAAGTAGAAAACTTAAGGGGAGTGTGGAAGTGAATAAGCAGTCAATAAAGTGAATAGTCAATGGATGTACATGTACTCTTCAAGATAATGTTGCCTTAGAAGAAAGAACTGCTCCATTTCATTATAATAAGCTAGTTCTATGTACCGTTATTTTGTTAAAGAGAAACAAATAGGTATTGTTCAAAAGACTTACCAAAAACAAAATGTAGAATTTATGAGAATGCTCTACATACATTGAATAACAGTTGCATAATAGATTATATCAAACTTTATCTTTTTAGACAGAGATTTCTGGGATACCTTGGTTAGACTTATAAAATCATCCTATATGTAGTTGAAAGGTTGATCATGTACATTGTAACATAAAACAATTGTCTCAATTGGTTTTCCTTTTATCAATTAGGAAAATAAAAACAAAGCTAAATTAAGTTTTTGGGCTTCGCAAATGTTCTCATAGTTTAATAGTATGAACAATAAGTTCTTAATGAGATCGATTGCATTATTTCTTCCTTCATACTAGTTGTAATAAGAGTTTGAGATTAAAAAAATAAATAGATAAGCTCTCTAGTTGCTAAAATTTTTATTGATTCCATAAGCCATTTAGATTCTCTTATTCAATCCCACTAATATTTATCGATTTATTGTCAAAGTTGTAAATATTGAATGAATTCAAAAGAAAGGAAAAAATTGAACAACTAATTTCGCTTACAATGTTGACCAACGTGGATTGGTTAAGCAAGTAGAAAGGACTTTGTGTAGCGCAATACTGCCTATGAATGGGCTTAAATAGAGTAAAACTGCTGTTAATAATTTATGGTAAAAATCACGGATAAAGGTAAAAGAATTTTACTATGAGAAATTTAGTATTACAACCCATCTCTATTATAAAGGAAAAAACAACACAATATTTTCTTTTTTATAATGGGAGAAAACTCACTGCTCTCTCTTATTTTTTACTTTCTAACACAAAAAGTGAAATGTTTGGAGATTGTTGTGATGATTTTCAGATATATAAACTAAGCCTATTTATAGATGAATTCTCTAATATGAACACCATGTATGAATGTATGTAATTTTATTACACATAATAAAAATGTGTATGATAAATTTTCAAACTTATAAGCTTATAGGCTTGGTAATTTTCTTCCTTTCCTATTGTTGACACTATTGTTGGTGTCAATGAGTATTAATGAAACTCATTTTTGTTGACACTTTAGTCGTGAGATCTGAAAATAAATAAATAAATAAACTAAATTTACTCAAAAAAGAACGAAAAATATGATGCCTGCTAAGCGGTTAAGGTAGAAATGCCCCATAGTTGAGGCAATAAAAAAGTGAATTAAAGGCTAGGTCAGCCCACACGTACAAGATGAATGTGGATCAATTATCATCTCTCCATTCTCATGCAGTAAAAGGGTTAATGTCACACAAAAGAGTTGATGTGGCATAAGTAAGTGAACCGCCTATACTTCTTACAAAACTTGTTGAAAGCGTGGCATCAATGCATGCTGCTGAAAGTACCATAATTATGTAAAGACAAAATAATAATAATAATAATAATGAAGATTTCTTTTAATTATATACGATTTACATAATTTGGATTTTTATCTTATATAATATAGATTGCATGTAAATGGAGCATGAAACATTTATCATCTGATGGTAGATGATTCTTGTATTCAAATTGATTCTTTTTTATTTAATTGAAATTACACGTTTTTAAAACTATTGAAACTATAATGATATTTTAAGTTAAAAGAGTGCTTATCTTCTAAAAATGTTTGACACCATAAATATCTCTTTTCAAGTAAGTACTAAGACAATGTTTAATATCGAACTGCAATTGTAATTTCTGTGTGTTCAACTTTTCATCTTGATATGGGTTTTCTCACTCATTTTATGAAGCACATCTAATTATAATTTTACATAGATATAAACAACTAATTTAGCTCTAAATTTTAAAAATATTTCTCAATAGATATAAAAGTTAATTTTAAAAATTCGACATATTATCATTGCTTTAATATTTTCAAATATTGCTGTAATTTTAAACTCTATGATTTGCCTAATGTCGTGTTATCTACATAATTAAAGTGAAAAATGAGGGCTTTTGGTGTCGGTTTCATGTTAATTAAAATATCCCTAAAACGTATAAAAAGTAACTATTAAAATGTTTTGTATTAATATTTAACATAATAATATCATGGATAAAGTGGTGATATTTCTAAATGTACCCTTTCTTCTCTCTTTTGCACCTCATTAAATTGCTTGAAGTCGTTCCATTCCCATACATTCCTTTATAGATTGTTTTTGTAAAAATTGCACAATCATATTCCTTATTTAAATTCCTTCCTCCCAATACCACTACTATCCATCGAATTTTGTGTTTTTTCTTTCCAAATATGTTGTCGTACTACTTCATCGGAAGATAGAAAACGGGAGACTCAAGGGTTTAAACGGGATAGACTTCTTGAAGTTCCTACACATTTAATGAGAAAAAAATATATGAATTATAATAAAATCTTTATTACTTTATGCATGGTAGTTCATTTGGATATCTTAAATAATAAGGAAATTTTCTATAAGTACAACTATATATGCATGCTAATTTATTTCGAATATGTTGGAACTCAATAAGTCATTATAATGGAATTATAACTTGTAGTTATTGCCAAATATAAAATTGAAATTTCAAGGGAAAATAACAAATTTACTATCCAAATATTTGCAAACTTTTAAAAGATCGATTTCACTAACTAATTAAAGTTTTAGTTAACACTTCTACTATTTTTGTTAACATCGTTAGATACCATCTGCTTAGTTGGATTAATGAACGTTTTTGAAAGTGACACTTATCTTTTAATATTATTTTAAGTCACCTATAAGTTAGATAGACAAAACAAAAGGAGAAGAAAAGAGAAAAAGAATTTAGAGAAAAATAGAAGCAAATCATGCTCCCTTTGTCTATCTAAACCTTTTGACTATAAAAAAAAAAGAAAAATTTTCAAAGCCCATCGATCAAATTTTGTTAGTTCTAATAAAACCTAACAACTCTGTTTGACAAAGCTGCAAGTTGAATTTTTATCTTCTATTTATTACTTTCACCTTTCGCAATTATACACTTACAAACAAAACTATGAATCAAATCTAAAAAATATAGTCGATGTGATAGAAGAAAGTCAATCGATAATAGGGTCAATCCCACAATCTTGAATAGGACATGTAGATCAGTTATGATACTAACACTTGCAAAGTTGTTTGATATTCGGAGTCCTTGTATTTCAACATATTTTTGTGCTCGAAAGGAGCAGACCTTCTTTTGTAATTCATTTTCACACTCTTATAATTTGTAACTTTTCTTACACTTACACTTTCTCTTTCTTACTTAAAAGTGCTCCACATTCACTAACATTAAAATTTTCACCTCCCAATGTTTAATGTTTTTATTTTTATATATTACCTTTTATTGTTGGACTATCTTGAACCGTAGAATTCTTTATTAAGGTTAATGAATTTTTTTTTTGGGCCGATGGGTTTAATCAAAATTTGATTTTTTATTCTTTTTTACGGCGAAAGGGTTTAAATGGATAAGGGGAGTGCAATTTCCTTATATTTTCTCTCCAACATTAGATCTTTTAATGAAATAAATTAGATCCAATTTTTCTCTGACCTAGTTGGAAAAAAAAATTTGTGGCTAACAAATTATTTTGTTTCGGTATTAGTGCAAACCATAGTTGCACTCAACATATTTTATCCATAAAAAAACCACAAGACATAAAACCTTAAACATAAATAACCCACCTGAACAATTGTGATATCAAAAGTGAAAACAACTTAGTAAAGATACGTGTAACAAAAAATATACACACGGTAATATATTTATCATATTTGAGTTTATATGCAATGAAGCCAAATTGAAGCTTTGATAAATAAATGTAACTTGCCGCATGCCTGAGATCTATTGGTATCATAAATAATCAACCAGGAAGCTTGAAAATTCTTTCGTCTGATTTAGAGAGAGAGAGAGAAAAAACATCGAAAATATAAACGTGAAGTGTTGGAAATTTTAAAAAGTACCTTTTTAAGGAAAATTTATAACATCATAATCTAATGAGGTAACTCCATGTTTTCAATTTATCAAAATCTAATATGAAAAACTGTTTCTCATAATAAAATAATAAATCATATCAAAACATATGCATTAGTAGTTGTAACCTAAATATAAATGAAAACCCTAGGAGCACCTCTCCTCTGCCGAAGGATGAAGACAGTGACCGATCCTAGAGGAGTCGAAAACGCCTAGCAATAAAAACTGAGGACTTACCAAAGTGACCAGTTTTTGCTGAGAATCCTAGAGCTAAAAACGATACGCCAAATAAATTATCTTTTAGAGATACAATCTTAGCGAACGTTTCGGGAGCTTGCGAAAAATTTGTTTCTTTGTATCATCCCATGAAGGAGAAACGAAACATGACATGGATAGGAAAAGGAGGATCTGTTGAACAAAAACACAGATCCAGGAGTTTGTTTTGTGAAGTTCCCAAAGACGGAGAAAGAGGCACTATGTGTGTCAAGGAAATATACTTTCATGGCCAAAGTAATGATCTGAATCTAGAATATAAATTAATGCATGCAAAAGTTAAAAAAAAAAAAAAGTGGAGATCTCTCAATAACATTAGAATAATACATGTAGGTTCAGGTATTTATTTGATCTTGTTAGATAATAATATGGATTTTCAATGGGTTATAAAAAATGGACCGTGGTTAATTAATGGGCATTATGTATTATGTAACGCTAAAACAATGGTAACTAAACTTTCATTTGGACAAATGACATTTAATTTGATTGCAGTCTGGGCTCATATTGTGGGGCTATCAGTGGAGTATTACTCATTGTTACAATTCGTCGAATTTGAGAAAAGATTCGGCTAGTTTTGCAGTATGACTATTATAGCATAGGTTTTGAAAAATGAAGACTCTCGAGGATCTGTGTCCTGATAGACATTAATACCCTCTGAAACATTCATTAGTGATAAATGATTTTCACCATCGTATTCAATATAAAGGCATTCCTAGAATATGTAATTTTTGTGGATGTATTAGCCATAATAAATTGAACTATCCAAGTCAAAAGAGGCTGGAAAAGACCGAGGTGATGATGAATGGGAGAGAAGAAAAGGTAGAGGATGTTAATAAACAGAATAAGGATACAGAAATTAGTGGAAGTTTCAAGAAAAAGGTTGAGGAAGTAAATGCTATTCCAAATTAGATTGGAAGTGAAGTCTTGGAGGAAGGAACAATTGACTAGGATTTAATGAGGGACTGTAATGGGAATGTGGACAAAGTAAATAAGGTTGGGTTTGAAAGTTTTAGTATGGGTATAGAAGGAGACACGTTAGGAAAGAGATATGGAGATTGGATAAATGTAGCAAAAAATAAAAAGATTGCATAGAAGAGAAGAGGAAAAAAGCACACATGTGCTAATATGGGAGTTAATAGTAAGGAGAAAGATTCTAATTCTCTAGAAAGGAACTTTAAGTATCATTTGGATGTAAATCTAAAAAAAAAAATGAAATTAAAAAGACACAAAGGAAAACATATCTCCAAAAGATATGAAAGTGATAATTGGGTTGATAGAAGATATAACTATCATTGAGAAAAAAATACTGAAAAGGGAATTTTATGCAATCTTTTGGAGATACATTTTCCAAAACTTGCAAGAAAAAATGATACACATGTTAGAAGTGGAGATCTCCCTTCACTTTCTACATAATGACTTACAACCTAAAGCTACACTCTGACATGAGGATTTAAGAAGTTTGAATGGAGTTGCTTTGATGGTAGGTAACAGTAGAAGTGTAAGGGATAGTTATGACGTAGACAAAATGGAAAAGAAATCAAGTCCTAAAGATACTATTCTAACCATCCCTATAAAGAGAGAAGATTTATGGTTAAGGCCAACAAGTAGTGATGATTGTAGCTAAAAGTTCTCTAATGGTAAAAATACCACTAATCCAATTAAATTTGTTAGGAGGAGATATCTTGGACATCATGGAGTGGACATGTAAATTAGTAATGGAGAAAGTTTTTTCAAAAGTGGAGATACCAATAGATGTGCAAAAAGTTCCATTTGCTTTATTGATGAATGAAGAGCCAAAGAATCAAGTTTTGATAACATCTTGGAAGATACAGATGGTGGTTTGGCATAAGTTGTTCTTGCCATGTCGTTGGAGAATGGCGATTCACCACTTATAGTAGAATTACACAAGGGATAAGTGGTATAGAATCGCAGCTTCAATAGTTATGACATTTTATGGACACTTTTTCTTCTAGTATGTAAAGAAACACCTTTAAAGCTTTTTCATGGAATCCACAAGTTGTGATCATATCGAGAACCAAGGCCCATATAACTATGGGTATACTATAGGAGTATTTGGAATGGAACTTCACCCTTCATTCCCTTTGTTTCCTAAATTTCCCTCCTTATTGGATTAATCTTGTAAGATCTTGCTTAGCTTCTATAAACTATCAAATTATCCTTAATAGAGCTATGTTAGAACCTTTCTGGCCAAAATAAGTCTTCATTAAGGAGATCCCCAATCATTATGACTTTTTATTCTAACCATGGAAATGTTAAGTAGAACGATTTATGTCATAGTGGTTGAAAACCAATAGAAGCCTCTAAGGATTAGAGGAATGAATCTAGAACTATCATACCTATTTTTCGTAGATGATCTTTTGCTGATGGGTGAAGCAACAGAGGATAATGCTCAACGAGTAATAGAGATCAAGAATACCTACTGTAATTTGTCAGGCTAGAGGGTTAACTATGAAAAGTCATGCATCTTACTCTCAAGGAACACTGGTGTGATCTTAAAAATGCAGATTTTGAACATATTTGGAATAAGATCAAATGCCAATATTGGTAAATACTTGGATATACCTGTCAAAGAAGGAGGATAGATTACTAGTGGAGATTTAAATTTTATCTTAGAGAAAATAAGAAGGAATTAGTTGTTTGGAAGGTAAATTTGTTAAGTATGGTAGGGCATAAATTATTAGTGACATCTTTTGCAAAGCATTTCCAATTATTATCCATAGGTGTCACAAATTTCAATGAGCATGACTCAAAAAATTGAAAAGATCCATCGTGACTTCATATAGGGCTGAATGTAAGAAGTAGGGAAGCTACATTGGATTGGATGGGGAAAGCTAAAAGACTCTAAATAACATAGAGGATTAGGAATGATGGATATTAAAAAGAGAAATAAAGCCAACTTTGCAAAGATTGCATAGCAAGTTAAAAGGAAGAAGGTTCTTTATACATTTCTCTTATCCTAAAAATATAGACTTAATCATGGAAGCCAAAGTATCAAAGGTGGATCATAATTCTACAAGGAGTTGAAAAAGACTATTGTTTGGCTAAACAGGAAACTGTACGTTCTCTTAAAGAATAGGAAAAGCACCAAATTCTAGCTGGATGTCTGGTTGGAAGGAGGGAACTTAAGAAATTGGCTTTTGGGCCCTTTAAACAAGTATAATGATTCTTTGCTAGCCATGTATGTGATAATGAGAATGGATGGAATGAAAATTTCATTGGTTATCCTTTAGATGATGTGATTAGAGGATGATTACGGAGTATTGTTTGGGAGGAGAATTTTGACGTAGAAGATATTAAGAGGTTGTCGTTTGAAGTGGATGGAAAATTAACAACAAAATCTACTTATCTCAAGTTACCCCATAAGGATGGAACATAGATGGGGGGAGCAAAATGGGTTTAGATATGGAAGCTTCAAACAAATCCAATTGTGTAGCTGATGGTTTGGCTTATTTTTCATCATGGTTTGGCCACAAAGGACAATTTGCAAAAGAGGGGACTTAATTTTGATGGTTGTTTCTTGCTTTGTATTGAAAATGAGGAAATAGTTTTGGCATCTCTTTTTGAATTGTAAATGGAGTAAGCAAGTGTAGAATAGTATTGGTGTCCATCTGTAAAATGGGGACTATAATTTTAAAGAACTTAAAGCATGGATAAAGTAGAACTGCAAAAGTAATAGGAAGAATTGGAGAATTATTAAATTGACAAAGTAGACTATAGTCCTTTTTGCTTTGAAACACATTTGGAAGGAAAGAAATAGGTGCATTCTTAAATTACAGGAGGAAGAAGGGAATTGTATGGAATGTATCTAGTTAGAAGCCAATAAAAAAGAAATACTACGGATTTGAGTTGGAAATCACCAAATGGAGGTTGGGTAAGACTTAATTTTGATGGCATTGTTGTCGAGGGTGGGAGGCAGTTGGAATTGGTGTGGTTTTGTTAATATCATGAAGGAAGAGTTGCATGTAATGCAGAGGTAAGTACGTAGCTTATCTTCGTTAGAAGTCAAATTATTGGCTATTAAGGGAGAATTACAAGTGGCTCATAGATTAACCTTTCAACGAATTGTTTGTTAGGTTGACTTACACCAATCGGTAGAATGGGTTAGGAACCCAACAGTAGATATTGATTTATGTCATTTGATTCTCCAAGCATGTAAGCATTTGGTTAATAGTTTTGGTGATTTCCTTCTTCTTAAGATCGAACATGAGTGTAATGGTACAGCTAATGTTTGGCCAAACGGGCACTGCAACACTTAGATGAAGTTTTCTTTTATGATTATGTTCTTTTATGTTTATCTAAGTACATTTCTAGTTTATATAAGAGCTTTAATGAAGCGAAAAGTTTGATGTCTAGGGAGTATTATGCATATATCTCGGCCATGGGTTGACTTTGGTTTTGTTTGTTTGTTTAGACTATGTTGGTTGTTGTCCCGAAGTACTATTTATTGTTTTACCAAAAAGAAAAAAAAGAAAAAAAAAAAACATTTGTTATTGTAGGTGAGGAACCAAACATAAGGAGCTCCTTGGCTCAAACAATAAGACCTGTACATAATCTTTTGCCTTTAAAATCAAGAAATTATTGAATGATGGAACATAATATAATATTTACAGGAATATTTGTACGAGGCATGCTTTCTTTCTTTTACCATGGATCGTAGGAATATTTTTCAGTTGTGCTCCTTCAATGTTTTTAAAGTATAAAGTAATTTTCCATATTTACTACAGTTTTGTCCTATCTAGTGTTCTAACAATATCTTACTACCATCTCAATTACAAAAATAAAGATGGTCTATTAAAAATATAAAGTTACTATATGTATTGTTTATATGTGAATTTGAGAAATAATGTTATGGTCAATGTTTGTAATGGGTGAATTTAAATGGTTTCAATGAGAAACTCTTGATCATCAATTACATTTACTCTTCTTTTTTGACTCGTTGTTAATTGAATCCTAATGTGAGATTATATGAGCTCTATTAGGTATATTGTTGCTTCACTTTGGTGTCCAATTCAATTCTCAATTTATAAATTGAGATAGAGCATGATACATTATAAATAAGCTTGTGTTTAGTAAATTTTTATGAGAATAATAAAAAATTTGACCCGTTGATAGGCTTTTTCAAGCACGGCCCTTAAGCCTAAACCAATCAACCGAAGATCTATGCTAAGATCACAAGTAAAGAGCTTTTTAGTCTTCACTCCCTCTCTTTCTCCAATTAAGGCTTTTCATTCCTTATACACCACTATTAACTTAAGCATCAAAGTGGTTGTGCCAAAGTACACTCTAATATGTAATATCATGTTTTGTTTTGTAGAAAATTTAAACTAAGGAATCTCTACTAGTAAATCTATGGAGTGAAGATTATTCGTCAATGTTGGTGCTATTTATAGGAAAAGTTAGATTCAAAATCGGTGATTGTTTTGTGTTAGATTACTAGTTCTTTCACCGATCTTTCTAGATCTAGACTTTTCAAAGCATCACATATTAATTTTTTTTTATCCAAATCTAGGTATATCTTGTAATACCTTGAGGTTCTGAGCCCCTAAATTTAGGACATTGAGCAACATTATTTATTTTAGTTCAAACATCATGATAATACTAGAAAATTTAGAAGAAGTAATTTGGTAAAGTCAATTCTCAAAATAAAGTATAGAAAGGGTTTAATTTGATAAAGAATGTATGTTTATTAATAAAGCTAATATTCATAAAAATGTTGAGATTTGAGCTTTGACATTTGACGAGATTTTAGAGATAGGTTATTTAATTTATAAAAATAATAATAAAGTGAAATTGTATGAAATGTAGTTGTATTTATATATAAAATATGTATATATATTAATATAAATAAATAAAATATAGGTAAATTAATATAAAAATGGTTATAATTGTTTAAAAAATAACTTGGTGAGTCATCAACTTATCCAAGCATGATGTAGTAGTATGGGAATAAGCTAAAAACATGAGTCATCACCAAATAAATGGAAAATTGCCATATAGTAAGTTGGACAACAAGGCTAGGTAGGAAATTGACATGTGACATGATGACTAAGCAAGCCCACCTAATGAAAATCCCTATAAATAGTAGGACAATACGAAGATACAAGATTTAGCAACTCAAAAACTTGAAGAAACAAATCATAGAAAAGAATTTAGAATTAAATAAAAAATAGAAAAAATGGCAAAAACTAGGGGTGCATTTGATCGTAGCTGGTTTAGGTGGTTGCTAGAGTACCACCGTTGGATCTTGTAAAAATTAGCTATCAACTTACAACTAGTTAGTATGGAAACAGTTCGTAAAATTTATGGTGATCACATAAGCTGAGCAATCTAATCCAAATTTTATAACAAAGTTAGAAATATTAGGAGAAATAACCTTGTAAGTTTTGATTTAAGAAAATAAAATAACTAAATAATTAAGTATTATATTTATGGAATAAATATTTACTAGTTATTTATTGGAAACATAAAAATGAGTTTTGATAATGAATAAATTACTAGAGATAAATTATATATGTATAAAAAAATCATAAAATAACTTAAATAATATTTATGAGTATTTATTTACATTTACGTCTAGGTATAAATACTTGAAATTACATAAAATATTTAAAATATATTAAATAATACTAAATAAATCCAGAAAAATTAATAAAGATCTCAAAAATTTATGTAATATGCTAAAAGAAGCTAGAAGGAGACATAGCAAGTTAACAACTTGGTATGGAAAAAGTAAAGTTAAGTTAGATACATGTAAACATTGGAATTTGACAACATGAGGGTACATGTCGCATAAAAAATTCCTAACCGACCTCTTGCTCCTTTTATGAATTCTCTACTCCAATACCAAAACTCACTTTATTTTGTACACATTCTAGAAAAATTAAGAGAGTAAAGAAAAAAGTTTTGAGAAAGTTTCCAATTAATTTAGAAAATATAGTGTAATTAGCACTAAGTTAGGGTTCTATGACAAGAACAACACCTAACATGAGTCCTATACCACCACTTAGTAGCAACCACCATGTCAGAAGTTGCTAATTACATTTGGGGTGCCGCTAGTGGCTAGAACTTAGATCCTTAATGAGTCCTTGATTTTCCATCTAATTTTTGATATTTTATTGAAAATACCAAATCATGTCCAAAAATCATGAATTTTAGTTTTCCAAAGAAATTTCATGTGTAGATTTTGAAAATTGAACAAGTTTTGTCATATTTTTAGTACAAATATTTGTTCTTTAAGAAATGGCACACATGCACTAATTTTTGAGCAAATTCTAAAACCGGCAAATGATGCAGTTTTAATCTCAATTTTTGAATATAAGATGCTTACATATTATATTTACATGTTACGTGACCCAATTTGTTGAAATTTTAAATTTGAATTTTGGAGAAATTTTGATTTACACAAGATAGTGTGCTATTAGAGTATTTTTGTGAAGGCAACCTAACCAATTACTATAGTCTATGTTATAATTAAAATATTAATAAGTTTTAATCAATGTATAGAAATTGAATTGGGGTAAAAATTCGTTTTAGCTATATTAAGTGTTAGAATGAAGAAATTGCACAATTTCTTAATTTAAGATTGATATGTAGTTATGAGTATGATCATAATATGAGGCTAAAGTTGGAAGTAGAACTTGGATTTTGATCGTGGATGTAGAAGTGAAATTATATGTAGAGGTTGTGGAAATTTTAGTTAAAGATGGTGCATGTTCTGACTAGAAACTAATTTAGGAGCAAAATTAGAATTAAGGTGAATATTAGCAAATTAGGGAGTTGATCATAAACTAAATTAGATACTATATTTATTCGAATTAAAGTTAGTTAAACCTAGTGGAATAGGTTAGAAGACATTTATGAGATTTAAGTGTAAAATGAAATCGGAAGATGAATTAGCATCTAATTTAAAGGCTGAATCAAAGATGACATTAGAAACTAAATCAGAACTTAGCCACAAAGCAAGACTAATTATAAGACTAATTACAAGAGACTTAAAACCTAAATAATTAAGTATAGTAAAATCTAGATTAAAAAAAATTATATGAGTTACAGAATAAAGCTTATATATAGCAGTTATATGAGTACTAAAACAACTTTTGTATTATAGGGACTATCGGTAAAGGCTTGTTGTGAGTTACACCTTAAGCGAACAAATGAGAAGTCTAGGTAAGCTTGAGATCAACATGTAGCTATATTTCAAAGTATTGTATTATAATTCTTGAAGACTTAAGATTATAGTTGGAGATGTTTGTTAGGTAGCTTAATTGTAAGCATGCTTAAATGTCTTGTTTATGAGTTTGTTGTATGATTTTGGCTTGTTGTTTTGGAATGCAATTGTTTAAAATTATGTATATTGGTTTATCATCTTAAAATAGGCTTCACCATATATGACATGTAATCTTTGTAGCGACCCTAGGAGGGGCCTAGTAGTATTGCCTAAAATTTTTATATCACGTGTGCACCCATGATAAGAAAATGGCTTTACAAGTCAGAGATTGGAAGACTCTAAATAATTATTTGCTAGAGTCTTCAATTTTAGTTCATCGACTCATTATATAATATAAATAATTATGGATATCTATTTTTCCACAGTTCCTCAGAACCGTAGAGAATTGGTATCCCTTACCAAAATAGTGAAATAAGATACACAATTCTAGAAAATTCTCAACTTACTAAGGATACTAAACTTAATTGAGACATTAGTCGTTTTTTGGATCATTCCGAATTAATTACAGAAGCTTTTCATCACATTGATTCAATAGTAGCACTCTGCATTCGATTCCTATCTCATTCCCAACTATCGATCAACCTATAAGGAAAAGAATTGTTGGGGTGTAAGCTTACGCTTAGTGAGATAAATACCCTCGTCAGTACTACATGATAGAAATTTATTAGATGCACAATCATATGAATGCATGAACAATCAGTATGCCGAACAACGCATGCAGTGACTTAGGAAGTGCATACGACTCAGAATTACGCCCCCTGAAATCGGGGTTTGGAGATAATTAACCGACCTAAACCAAAATCCGGGTTCTAGACTTTGGGTTTTATTTCATTTGCACTATCGTGCTCATGCCAAAACAAAACTCTCTTTCTCTCTCTCTCTCTCTCTATATATATATGTATGTATGTATACTTCCTTTACCAAAATCATATCATATCTTTTAAAATCCCAAGTCTAGTGGTATGGTAGCCCCCGCAGTCCACAAACACACGCCCTAAGCAGAAGCCATAAGACTCGACCCTTCTCCGACGGTTAGTATCTCTCAGCGCCTAGTAAGCCAATCAGCATAAGACATAGACTCAATATATATGATGACATAACTAGTGCCCAATCCTATAGGAAACTCGTATTCCTGTGAGTCCTTTCCCATTTTCTGCATGAAGTGGTAGTCGGTTTTATCTGTATGCAATATGGGGAATGCATGATTCATTTTGATTTCTTAATCGTATAAATGATTAACTCGATTTTTAGGGTGATTAAACAATTTCATTCCATACAATTCATATGTATATATTAATATAAACGATTCCCATTATTATGTATATAATTAACAAGCCATCACATTTATTCATAAATTCATACACATGCATCTCCCATATCCCATAAGCATCCAAATTTATATATATAAGTTTAGGTGCATCTATTCTACAAGCACAATCAAATAAAGAGTCATCGGGAATTTACTCACTTTACCATGTGGGTCAATTAAAGTAATCTGGAAACAAGTCGTCTCTGTAAACAGTGTCCCCTGGTCATTGAAATAATTTTTATAAGGAATTGAAACAAACTTAAGAAACTAGGTAAATTTTCCTTAAGTTATATTCTTGACTAGTTTTCGTAATTTTTCTCGGTTTTTACCTAAAGTTCAATAGCATATAACTTTTTCGTTTTAAATCCGATTTTTTTGATCTTATAGTCATTCTTCATCATTTTTGAGTGTAATTTAAGGTGGTAAGGTTAGATTTTCGAAATGAGGTATACAATTCTATCCATAGGTCAGAACAATAGTGTTCCTCATGTGTTGGAGTGTTTTTGGGCCTTGTATGGTAAATGAGCTTTTTGATAACTTGAGAAATCCTTTGGGCTTAGTCTTAAGATTTTATCCTAAGCTTAAAACACTCCTTGAGATTAGATTTACAACTTTGACTTATATTCCTAAGGCTAACAATCACTTCATAGGCTCTTTAATGGGCTCAAGTTATCAAATGGGCTTGTTTTTTGTTCAAACTAAAGTTAGTGACTTTGGTGGGCTTATGGAGCCTTAGGTGAATTTCTTATGGGCTTCAAAACATTATTTCTTAATGTTTTAAGGTGCTGGTCAGAATTTTATTGAAGGCCCAACTTAGAGTTCTAGGCTTGTTTTGAGAGTTTTAGGCTCGGTTTTGAGTTTTAAGCTTTGTATACTTACCATACTTGCTTTAGTTGATCTTTTCACTTTGTTCATTCACTTTTATCATATTTTTAAGCTTCTTTTCCTTACGTTCCAGATCTGTTCATGATGATTCCAAGGGGTTCTTGCTTGATTTTTCAACTTGTTTCATCATTTCCTTAAGTTTAGGTGGTAGATTATGTACTTAAACTACTTGTATCCAAATCTTAACTTAAGTTTTCTTCCATAAGATGATCCTTTAACTGATGCTCCATACAAAGAAATAAAATATCTTATACTTAATATAGCCTCCATATCATAGCTCATGTCAAACAAAGTTGGTTTCTTCATAAAACTTCATGTGATGGATTTTTTCTTAAATTAAGTCTAGATTTGAGCATGTTTAACTTAATGGAAATAAAATAAACATTCAAATGACCTTTGAACCCTCATGTCCAGCATGTTCATCTCTCATTCAAGTTCTTGTTTCAAGATTTTCTTAACTTAAAATCTTCCATTTAAAGTGTTGAACAAGTATCTTTACAAAATACCAACTTTACATGCTCATGCTTCAACTTCATGTAAAGGTTTTATGAGTTTGTTTCTTAAAATGGTCTTTGTCGTTATCACAACTTAAATCATACTTATATTTTCAAGAAATCAAAGCCTCTTAACATAAATACTAACCCACTAATCACAAGAAATACTTACTCATCCTTAAAGCAAATTATGGTGGTCATGCACAAAGGTTCCACTTAAGCTCTTAACTTTGCTTCCTCTTTTGCAACCTTTTGGAACCCGAATATTTTGGTCTTTTGAAATGGGGTTTGTGGAAGGTTCTAATGGTTCTAAGAGATCTTAGATGGTGAAAGAAAATGACACAAGAATAAGAAGAGAAATTTCCGTGAGTATGGAAGCAAAAATGGTAGCGGCAATGTTAAGAATTTGTGGAGTTTGATTTCTTCTTTTGATTTGTGTTTAAAGTGAGAGAAAAGGAAGTGAAAATGGGAGTGAAAGAGGGGGAGAGTGGCAGGTTTTGAATGAGGAAAGAAGTGTGTGAAAGAAGCTTTAATTGATTATCTTGTAGCTTACACAAAAGTCAATAATTGCAACTATTGATGATGTAAGCATTAAGGGGTGAATAGTGATGTGTAAGAGAAAGTGATTGATGGTTGAAAGACAAGAGCATGACCCCCCTTTCTCCCTTGTCCAAATCTGCCATTTAAAGTCTTTTTGGGCCATGGAGTGGTCTTGTCTCATTTATTAAAGTTAAGCTTATGAAATCTTGTAAAAAATTGTCCATATGTAATATAAGTGAAGGGGTGATAAGGAAATTGTCCTATCACTAGATTTTGATAAGTTATCAATTGATAAATGATTTAAACTCTCAATTGATAAGTTATTTAAGGTGATTGGTTGGTCTACTTATTTATGTGTAAAGCTTGTACATAAAGATAAGGGCATAACCTTATAGGAAATTGTTTTAAGGTTTTCATCTCGCATTGTTTTGTAATTTATGATTCGATTTTTATAAAATTGTAAATTTTTCTAAAGTTGAATGAAATTATTCAAATTAAATTATCGATTATTTACTTAAGGTTAAAATTTCTTAATTATTTTAGTGTTTAGGGTTTTAAGTAACTTTAGAGCTTGAAGTTCTTCAAGCTCGGGTTTTATCGATAATTGTTTTTTTTTTATTGGAAAAATTTAATTTGTTTGTAAATATAAACTTAAGTTTTTAGTCTAGTTGATCTTTGGGAATGTTCGGAAAGTACTCGTACTCGTACTCGTACTCATACTCAAATCTTAGGCCCACTAAAAGTAGGGTTTATAATCTTAACTAAACATGCATTGCAACTTATTAGGAGATGTTTAGGGTTCTTCGACCAAATACTAACCCTTTTGAAAGGGATAGCATTAGAGCATAATGATCTATTCTTCATCGTTTGTTGTACTAAGTGATAGAAGAGGATGTCTCAACAAGGGTGAAGGCAGCAGTTTGAAGGTAGTCATGGGAAGAGTGGCATCTTTAGTGCACAAGCCAGGGTTTAGTTGTAAATTATAGAATGTGCATAAAACTCTTAATCCAAATTAAAGTGAGTGAAATTTCTTTAATCTCACAATGGATTGAATAACGTCTTGCGATGACATTTATTTGTTGCATTGTATTTAAATAATTGGCCAATAACCCTATTTATGCTTGATGTATAGTCTTATGTCTCTATCTTAACTTACCGAGTGGTTGATTGTTTACATCCTTAGAGATGTTTATTGGAGGTGCTAGTTAAGAAGTAGTATTACAACTACCTTAATGCTATTGACTGTTGGATCTTAGGGAGTGAGGATATAAAATGGATGATCATTTACACTTTTGAAGTTTCGGGTCCTATCTTTCAATCTTTTATTACCAAACTTTGTACTATTTGAGTAACATTAGGTTATTAAATCATGTAAACATTACTTAGGATATTTGAATCCTAGTATATGCATTTGCATACTTCCATAGGAAAATAGCATTTTTTAATTTATGAACTATTTACTTTAAAGTGGGTTAGTTGTGGGTACTTTGTATAAATTGGGTCTATAATAACAGCTGTAAGGTCAGCTTCTATTTTAGAATAATATATATGGTAGGACTATTGTAGCTCTATCACTTTAGGGCCAGACAGTTTTAAGCTGGTATTAGAATGTAGTTTTAGTAATCTTGCTTTAACGTGTCACAATTAAAAGAAGTAGATATTATAGGAGCATAGTCAAAGTAGGTAATGATAAGTGGGTAGTAAAGGATTGCAATTAAATTATAGAATAAAAAGTCATTATAACACTAAACTAAGATAAATATTAACTAATCTTAAATCCATCTATGGGGTTCTATAGAGAATTGATAGATAGTTAGAGTAATCTAAGTAAAATATAGAAGAGTTTCTTATCTAGCAATGAGTAGAGTTGTAAATATTATTGTTAGAAATGGTTAATTGAGATATGTTTAAGATTGTGGATGGAATTATTGATAAGTCTATCAATGGGATGTGCTATAGTTGATGAGACTCATCGATATTAATGGAAACTAATTTGAGTCTTTAGTATAATATATATATTGTGATAGTTTTTGTTGATTAAAAATGATTGGAAAGTGGGGGATCATAGTTTAGATGATTTTAGTGAGAAAATTTTAGTAAGGGAAAAAGAGAGACACCTTACCCTATTAGTACAACTCATATTTCGATTAGCATATCATATATTCTTAGTCATTACCTTCAAAGGATTAGTGACTGGTTCCCATATATTCTTAAATTAATTGGAGTAGGTATAGTAATGCCTTAATAGATAAAAAATCTCACCCTAAACTAGTTGCCTGATGAACTATAGGTAAATTAGTAACCTATAGAATTCGAAGATTATATTAGCCCAGTTTAGTATAAATATGAGCTAGTTGTAGTGGAGAGTGAAATAAAGCATAATGGAGAAGATAATCCTAAAGAAGAAGAAACGAAAGAAGGGAAACAGTTAGAAGCAGATTCATAGAATGAACTAGAGCCTATATTAGAGGCACAATAAGAACCTAACTCATAGGTAGACCTTGTACAAAAAGAGAACGTGGCACATGAGATGATAGCTAATAATGGCATTAAGGAGTCTGGCAATGATGGGGTCTAGGAAGTAATTACTATCTCTAATATTCCTAAGGAAGTATAGCTAAGTACTAAATCAACAAATGGACATAATGATGATTTAACTAGAAGATAAATGAGGTGGTGGAATTCTTTTAAGCAAATTGTTGCCAAACTAGAATGATTGATATATTATGATAGTTAGTTCTATTTTGTTAGGACATTAGTGTTTGATCCTATGTTGGTTGCTCATATATGCAGACATCTTGTTGATCCCTTGGCAAAAATTGTTATACTTCTTGATGAATGTACATTCTTTTGGTTATGTACATTTGTTGTAACATTTTATGTATTGGGTTGCTAGGGTAATAAATGAATCGGAGGTGCTTTGGTGATTAATTTTGTAAATCCTTTATATATGTAGGGATGGTTTCATAATTTGTAATGTTTGATGTAAAATGATGCTATACTTAGGTTATGAATTTATATGTCTTTAATCAAATGAATAATAGGTCTAAAACTTATTTTTCTTGAAGTCCATAAGTAGAGGTGAATGACATAGAATAAGTATAGGAATTGCTTGAGTAAAGGAGGGAAGAATATATATATATAGACCTGTCACATATAGTGATAAGTTCAAACTAAGGAAGGAATTGCTTCTTATTAGATTTGGCCAAGTTATGTGGTAGAAGTTGGAAGTTTGTTGTCTTACCTCTATTACTAAGGTGATGGATAAAGAATACTAATAAAAAATAATCATTCAAGGATATAAGCTTAACGGAGTTGAAAGATAAGGAGTGGTTTCCAATTAAGTATAGTCACTCGATCATAGCTGGGTGAACATAGTTCCAAACAAAAGGAGGAAAAGCTAACAATTTTAGTAAATGAATTTACTCAATCTATGGTTAGTTCGAATTTTGTGATAATAATGAAAATATCAAGTATCAAAACAAAGATGATGATATTTCCTCAGATATTGTGTTCAACTCAAAAGAGAAATGTTTAATTATACAGATAGGAATCAAAAAATTTATAAATGTATGATAATGAAATTGGTTGTGAGTTATTAATATTGGAAGAGTAGATGTTCTTCTAAGCATTGTTCACATATAAAGAAAGAATTGGAGATATTAAGGAACTAAGTAAGATTAGTCTAATTGTTTAGACACTTATCATGGAAAGACATATTGGTTGATGAAAGAAATTGTATTAAAAAGATGGAAGAATATTATCATGCTGACTATGCAATAACGTTGAGAGTTGAAGATAATATTGCAACAGAACTCTTGAAAGATAAGTATTCATATTTCTTATTTTGAAGTAACATTTGAAATGTAAATTAAACTCAACTAGTTAGAATTCAAGTTCTATGAACAAAAGAATTGGTTGAAAATCATAAGAATAACGTATAATTATTGTAGTATATATATATATATATATATATATGTATACATATAAATGGATGAATTGCAATTGCAACATTAATACTGAGGTGCTTATTCCTTGCAAGTCAAAAGTTTATGAGTAGAAGATGATTAGGAGATTGGCATTAAGTTTATTTGTTAAGTTAGAACTTATACGAGAGGAAGGATATTAAATTGAAAAAGTTGTAGGTTATGATTAAGGTGAAATTTGAGAGAAAGATAGTAAAAGTGAGTTAAAGTTAGGCATTATTGAAAGGTTGTAAAAAAAAAAAAAAGAATTAAATAAGTAAAGAAGAAAGTCCCAAAAGTACTGGATTTACTGGAAGTATGTAAATGTCTAAAATGTATTTTTGAAGATTGTTTGACGTAACTTTATCCTGAAAAAAATTGAAATTTATGATTGAGTTAGCCAAGAACTAAACTTGTGGTTGAAGTCTTGTATTGGGTGTTGCAAATGGGATTTTGAAGCTAACGGTATAGCTTTAAAGAACTACTGGATAAGGGATTTACACATGTAAGTAATTATTCACAATGGTAAGTTATTTAAAAGAAAACATATTTGACACTATGAAGATTGGGTAATAATAAAGTGACTATTCAAAATAAGTACCTTTAACTCTAAATTTATGAATTGCTTAATTAATTATAAGAACTGACTATGTTTTCCTAAAGTGACTTAAAGTTGGAATGGTATGCATTTTAGATTTAGTTAGAAGAAGCATCTAAAATTGTATCGAAGATATGATATGAACACTATGAATTGCTAATGGTGTCTTTTAGATTAGCAATGCACTGGCTGTATTTGTAGAATTGGAGAATTGCATACATAAGAATTATGTATGAAGAAAACTTATGGTGATATTTATGGATAATATTTTGATCTACTCAAAAAATAAGGAAGAATATATGGAGCAATTGTATGGTAGACCAAGGAAGTGTGATTTCTGGAAGGGAATTTCGAAGGATACTATAAATATTAAAATAGTAACTGAGTTGGGTAACTGATAGACACAATTAGGAAAGAAGATCCACTAAGGTAACTAGATGTATAAGAAAGGTAAGAGGTAGCAATACACTTCACATGAGCAATTGTAATGGGTAACACAACAGGCAATGACAAATCTAAATAGATAAAATTTTTCAAGTGTTGAGTCTTTTGTCATATAATTCTTCAATTATATTCTATCTTGTCAAGTCTTATCAAGTAATGAGTTCATATTAATACCTCCCTTAATGAATTTATTGATAAAGAGTTACATTTGCTCTAATTGATTTCGAATTGAGTTGATCCAAATTGTCAACCATCTCACTTGAATTTGAGGTGGAGAAAAGTCAAGATTTACTAAATTTACTTCTATTGACCCTACACTAAGCTGCATAAAGAAACAAATGAAAAACTATGGTAACAACATAGCCATTGCGAGTAGAAAAGTATAAATGGGAGAAAAGATTGATGGCAAATGGTTGACTAGTACCATTGACGACCATAAGCAAAATTTAAGAGTGAATAATAAAGAGAATAGGTTAGTAGGAGCATCTTAATGGTTGTGTAGCTAAGTTGTAAGATGAATAGTATAATAAGGGTAAGATATGATTGATATTAGGCAAGGAATGCAAAGGAAAATGCAACTGAAAATCTAAATAAGGGATCAATTTAAAAGCTAAATTAGAGGATGATTTAG
Organism: Lumnitzera racemosa; assembly: GCA_024138005.1. Taxonomy (NCBI): domain Eukaryota; kingdom Viridiplantae; phylum Streptophyta; class Magnoliopsida; order Myrtales; family Combretaceae; genus Lumnitzera; species Lumnitzera racemosa. The sequence continues at coordinate 26,692,482 of JAMXBC010000011.1, forward strand.
AAGCTTAATAAGAAGATAATTTAGAATATTCAAAGCAAACCACAACCTTAAGGATATATATCTCTAAGGAAAGATCTAGAATGTCATAGTTTCAAGGACAAATCTATTTGTAAGGGGGGTGGAGTGTAGGACTCTACATAAATTAGCTATCAACTTACAATCAATTGATTTGGAAATGGTTCATAAAATTTAGGGCGATCATGTAAGTTAAACGTTCGAGCTCCAATTTTACAATATAGCTAAAAATATTAATAGAAATGACTTTAAAAGTTTGGATTTAAGAAAATACAATAATTAAATATTATATTTTTAGAATAAACATATTTTACTAGTTCTTGGTCAAAAATGCGAAAAATGAGTTCTTATAATTAATAATTACTAGAGATAAATTATACATGTACTAAAAAAAAAATCATAAAATAGCTTAAATAATAATTAGGAGTATTTATTTGTATTATATATCCATTTATGTGTACATATAAATACCATAAATACCTTAAGTTACTTAAAATACATAAAATATATTATATAATAGCAAATAAATCTAGAAAAATTATGTATTATTGCTTGAAGAAGCTAGAAGGAGGCATAGCAAGTTGACAAATTGGTTTAGAAAAAGTAAAGTGGAGTTGGACATATGTAAACTTGGGAATTTGACAAGTTATAGGTACATGTAGTGTATAAAAACTCCCAATTAACCACCAACTCCTCCTTCTATAAATTGTCTACTCTAATTCCTAAACTCGCTATATTTAGTATACATTCTGGAAAAATTAAGAGAGTAGAAAGAAAAGCCTTTGATGAAATTTTCAAGAAATTTAGAAAATATAGTGTAATTAGCACTAAATTAGCATTCCACCACCACAACAACACTTAATGAGACCACCATCACCACTTGGTAGTAGACACTACATCAAGAGTTGCTGATAACCTTTGGGATGCTGTTGGTGGCTAGAACTTAGATCATTGATAAGTCCCAATTTTCCATTTGATATTCATTATTTCATTAAAAATATCAAATCATGTCCAAAAACCATGAATTTTGGTTTTCCTAAGAAAGTTTGTGTGTTGATTTTGAAAATGAAACTAGTTTTGCCATATTTTTAGTACAAATGCATGTTCCTTAAGAAATGGCATGTGTGCATTAACTTTTGAGCAAATTTTAAAACCAACAAATGATGTAGACTCAATCTCGATTATTGAATATTAAATGCTCACATATTATATTTACATGCTATGTGATCAGTTCGTTGAAATTTTAAATTTGAATTTTGGATAAATTTTGATTTACGCAAAATAGTTTTGTTAGGGTATTTTTGTGGAGGCAACATAACCGATTAGTATTGTCTATGTTATAATAAGAATATTAGTAAGTTTTGAAAATAATTAAGTGAAGAGAAATAGAGTTACTTAGAGTAAAAATCTGTTTGTTTATTTATATTTAGTGTTAGAAAAAAGAAATTACATACAATTTAGTTTTGAGTATGATTATAACATGAGGCTAAAAGTTGGACGTGGTACTTAGGTATTGATCCTGGTTATGGAAGTGAAATTAGATGTAGAGGTTGTAGAAATTTTAGTTAAAAGATGGGCATTTTCTTATTAGAAGCTAATTCAGGAGCTAAATCAGAACTAAGGTGAATACTAACAAACTGGGGAGTTCATCATAAACTAAATTTGATAATATATTTATTCGAATTAAAGTTAGTCAAACCTTATGGAATAGATTATAAGACATTTCTAAGATTTAAGTGTAAAATGAAATCAGGAGATGAATTAGAATCTAATTCAGAGGTTGAATTAGAATCTAATTCAGACAAAACTAGAAACTGAATCAAAACTAAGCTAAAAGTAAGAATAATCACAAGAGGCTCAAAAGCTAAATAATTAAGTATAATCAAACCCCATATTAAAGAAAATAATCTGAGTTAAGGAATAAAGCCTATATATAGAAGTTATATGAGTACTAAAACAACCTCTATATTATAGGAATTAAAGGTAAAGCCCTATTGTGACTTATACCTTAAGTAAGAAAGCAAGAAATCTAGGTAAGTTTGGGATCAATATATAACTGTATTTCAAAGTGCTGTATTATAATACTTTGAGGCTTAAGATTATACTTAGATGTGTTTGTTAGGTAGCTTGATTGTACATATGCCTGTGTGTACTTGTTTATGAGTTTGTTGTATGATTCTAGCTTGTTGCTCTAGAATGCAATTATTTGAAATTATGTGCAATGGTAAATCTCCTTAAGGGATGTTTAGGGTTCTTCGACTAAATACTAACCTCTTTGAATGGGATAATGCTAGAGCATGATTGATAAAAATTGGATATTAGACCTTTGACCCACAACCATGCTCGAAGCTTAGAAGGATTAATAAGTTGAATCCTCTTGTTCCAACCGACTTTTGCCTAGGATGAGCTAATCCTTGTTGATGACCAACTTCTTATATTGGGTCGAGTAATTGCACATCTCTCGAAAGTCAAGTGCTGATTGGATGAATGCCCTGTTGACAGCTCGACCCCTCGTACACAACTACTTGGCCATAACTGAGTTGACTACCATCTCAGCAACATTGGTACCAAGAAGTCAATAGCTTTAGCACATATCCATAGCCATCTCTTCGCAAACGGGTCTAAGTCTGATTAGTACCTCTTCCTGGCACCATTGCTCAGCATTCCATCATGACCACACTATTTTACCTATTTTTACCAATAGCATTCCCAATAAGTTGTTGCTACGCATCCTAATTGTACGTAAAGGAATTTGCTATACAAATCATTATTTTTTGTAAATTTTCATTTTTACCCTTTGCAATCTTTGTACATTGCTTCTTTTGGACATTACCCTTTTTCTCTTTTTTCACTTTAGGTAGGTTGTCTTAATTTCTTAAGTATAAATACCTACTATACATCTAGCCATAGGAGATGCTAATCTTATTATCTTCAATATGTTGAATATACTTCTTGTAAACGTTGCTCTTGTTAACTTGTTTACTTACTTTACTCTTATATTAAGCCTTAAGCAAGACTAGGTGGCGAGTAAAGATTATCTCATGCATCATATTGAGTTGTACCATAAATTCTTAAAAGTTCTATTGGTGTGTTATATCCTGTAGAGTTGTTCATGGGCTTGCTTCTTTACTTTTCCAGTTGTTGCTCTACTTTTCATCTCGTTCTTCAAGCTATTGGCAAGCTTGGACCTACCCTTACAACCGACCTTGTTTGTTCTTGGTCTCATTCCGCATTATCTTAGTATCAGAGCAGATGTTTCATTTGGGTAAGTTATACTTAGATCTTTGTGAAGTAGTGTTCGTAAAAGTAATATGCTGAAATTGTGTAGAGATTCATTGAAGTGTTCAAATAAGTGAAGGAGTGTAGTAGTTTATTTTTGTGTATATTTTGTTTTGCCTTATTTCAAGCATATGAAAATAGAGAAAGTTTAGATTAAGTATATTGTTCATTAGTGTAGTTGTTGTATTTGTGGATTCATTGGACAATTGTGCATGTTGGAATAGAAACTATTGTATCCCATATTTGAAGTTTATTTACTAAGTTTTGTCAAGAAGATGATAGATCCTAGTGTCAATGCTGGTATCAAAGATGATGATAGTGGTCTTGTCCACCATGGATGATTACCCTAGAGCACCTCTAGTAGTATAGATGAATGACTGGATGAAGTAGCTATCCTCTTAGTTGATCTGGCTAGAGTTATTCATGGGATGGCCTATTAACCTGTTAAGACCATGTAGAATACCTCATAAGTTACCCAACTTGCTAAAGGACAAAACTTAGCTTAGCAAGTTCGAGGTAAAGGAATAAGAGGACGTGTACAATGAAGGATTGACTTGGGAGATATGGATGATGTTGAAGAAGAGGAGAATAATGATGAAGAAGAGTGGGCTCGAGCACCTTGAGCTATGACCATACGAAACTTCAAATTTTGAGCTTTAATGAACTTATGAGTGCGGATGATTATCTAGATTGGGAGAATGTTGAACGCATTTTTTATTATTACTAGTATGAGGTAAGATGAATTCTTAGGATATGCCACTATGTAGTGGAAGAATTTTCAAATTATGAGAACGTGAGACAGATATAGAGCGGTGAATACTTAACCTAAAAAGAAAAGGGTAACAAAAAATAGATTTGTGGTAGATACATATTTACAAAACACTTTTGCTCTGCTTTAAAAGTTGAGGTAAGGAGATTAAACTGTTGCCAAGTATGTTTAGGAGTTCCAAATATTCATGATTCAATGTGAAGTAGAAGAGCCGTAAGGCCGAATAGTATTTAGACTCCTTATTGGATTAAGAAGTAATATTCAAGACATTATGGAACTTCAACAATTTATTACAATGAATGAAGCTATATGAATAGCCTAACAAGTGGAAAGATAGAGAAAGAGTAAGATGACAACTTAATCCCTAGTGAGCCAACCTGGTCAGTTAAGTTGACCTATTCAGGGAAGTTATTGAGCTTAACCAAGTATCAAGCCAACCAGACGAACAAATGTTAGGGTTGAATAGAAGGGCTGACCTGATAGTGATGTGATGATACGAACATATGAGAAGGGGTAAGGATTTGGAAGGAAGACGAGCCAAATTAAGTGCTTTAAGTGCCAAAGGTTTGAGCACATGGTTGCTTAATGTCTGAACTGAAGGACCATGATTATCAATAGAGATGCCTCGAAGATGGAAGTAGATAGCACAGATGAGGAACTAGAGGAAGAGAAAGAAGTAGGAGATGAGGTTGATATTAATACCAACCTAATTGAAGAGGATGTGTTTACCAAGGACTTAGATAAGTTAATTCTAGTTGTCTAATGCGCAATGAGTTTAGGCCACTCACTTGAGGAGGAACAGAGGGAGAACTTATTCCACATCACTTGTAGAGTGAATAATCAAATGTATACACTCATAGTGGATAGTGGGAGCTACACTAATATAGCATGCATCGACTTGATTAAGAAATTGAAGCTATCAATTATCTCACATCCGAAGCTATACAAGTTGCATTGGTTGAATGAGAAAGGAGCACTACATGTTACTCAGCAAGTCTTGGTGTCAATCTCTATTGGAAATTATTCTGATGATATTCTCTATGACATGTTGCCCATGTGTGCATATCATATTTTGCTAAGCAAACCTTAGCTTTTTGACTGAAGAGTTAATTGTCATGGTTATAAGAACATGTATGTGTTTGAGAAGGATGGAAAGAAGATTACGGTAAATCCTATATTGCCAAGTTACGTTAAAAAATTACAAGCTAAATATTCTTGAAGATCAAAGAAGGCTCTAATACTGAGTAGAGTAAAGCTCCGATAAGCCATCAAGGTTGATGTACCAACCTTTCGGTTAATTAGACAACTACTAGAATTGAAGGAATGGGGTAAACTACCCTTAGAAGTCAAGGAGCTATTGAATGAACATGATAACCTGTTTACTGAACAGTTGCTAGAGGGACTACCCCCTCTCAGAGCCATCGAACACTACATTGACTTGATATTCGGTGCTGCTTTGCCGAATAAGCCAGCTTATTAGATGAATCTTTAGCAAGCTTCTATGCTCTAAAGACAAGTCAATGAACTTCTAAAAAAAGGTTATGTAAGGGAGAGTCTTAGCTCTTGTGCTGTATTGGCACTCTTAGTGCCAAAGAAGGATGGAACTTAGCATTTATGTGTAGTTAGTAAAGCTATTAATAAGATTACAATCAAATACAGATACCCCATCTCGAGGTTGGATGATATGTTGAAGTGGTACAAGAATATTCATCAAGATAGATGTAAAGTCAGGGTACCACCAAATCTGAATGAAGGAAAACTACTTTCAAAACTTAACATTAACTTTAGGAGTAGATGGTTATGCCTTTTGGCCTATCAAATGCTCTGAGCACTTTCATGCGATTAATGAACCATATATTGAGAAATTTAATTGGGAATTGTGTTATGGTGTACATTAACGACATCCTTATTTACAACACCAATAGGTCGAGTCATTATGAACATCTCAATACTTAGAGCTGAAAGGTTATTTGGTAACTTACAGAATTGTAGTTTTTACTAAGACGAAGTGGTATTTCTAGATTATGTAGTTGGTAGAGGCGATTTGTGAGTCAATAATGAGAAGGTTTGAGCTATGGTTAAGTGGCCGACTATAACCACTTGTACCTAGATTAGAAGTTTCTATGGACTGGCATCCTTTTATCGAAGATTCATTAGAAATTTTAGCATCATTGTTGCACCCCTTACTGTATTGACGAATAAGAACATTGAGTTCAAATAGGGAGAGAAAGTGGAGAGGAGATTTAGTGAATTAAAGGTAAGATTAACTTCTACACTTGTATTGGCCTCACTTGACTTTGAGAAGATTTTTAAGCTGGAATGTGATGCATCAGGCATTGGTATAGGCGTTATCTTAATGGAAGAAAGGTAATGGATTGCTTATCATAGCAAAAGCTTAGAGGACCTCAATTGAACTACTTGATGTATGATAGAGAACTCCTATTCCTTATTTGAGCATTGTTAGTATGCCAACACTATCTATTGTAAAGAGAGCTTGTCATTTACATTGATCATGAATCCTTGAGGCACCTCAAAAGTTAGACTAAAATATCGAACAGGCAAGCATGGTAGGTTGAATTCCTAAAAGGATTTAACTTTGTAATTAAATGCAAATAAGGAAAAAGCAATATAGTTATTGATGCTCTATCAAGAAGGCATGTTCTCCTTACTAAACTATAAACCAAACTGTTTAGGTTTGCAAGCATTAAAGAGCAGTATCTTAGAGACCTTTACTTTGGTCTTATATTAAGGCAATGTACCGATGGAAGAACAATAGGTGAATACGAATGGATGATGGCTATTTTTTCCAAAGTGGAAAGTTATGTGTGCTATCCTATTCAATTAGAGAGCTACTAGTAAGGGAAGTTTATAGTGGAGGACTTTCTAACTACTTTAGGAAGATGAGGACATATGAATTGTTGAATGGTCAATTCTTTTGGCTAAGAATGAGACGAGATGTTTACTAAGTCATTGAGAGTTGTGCTACCTACAAGAAGGCCAAATGCTAAGTCGAATAGGGGAAAGCATTGCTGTTACCTTTCCCGACTCGACCTTGGATTGAGTTAAGCATGGAATTTGTTCTTAGATTACTAAGAACTACTTAAAGCAAAGACTTTGTGATGGTTGTTGTGGATAGATTCAGTAAGATGGCACATTTTGTGTCTTGCTCTAAAACTAACTATGCTTTAACTATTGCTTCTCTCTTTTTGCAAGAAATTGTTTGACTACATGGCATAACAAGGAATGTTGTCTCAGACTGGGATCTGCAGTTTCTAAGCCATTTCTAGAGAACCCTATGGCATTAGATGGGGACTAAACTACTATTCAACACTTCCAATCATTCCTAAACTGATGGTTAAATAGAAGTGGTTAACCGTACTTTGGGATCACTGCTTTGAGCTATAGTGGGAAAGAACTTAATTGATTAGGATGTTTGTTTGCCTATGGTAGAATTTGCTTACAACCAAATAATGCATGACACCACTAAGTAGACCCCCTTTGAAGTCATCAATGGCTTCAATCCCGAGTTGCTCCTTGATTACACCCCCATTCTCATGTTCAAGTAAGAAGACCCTTACGCAAGAGCTTGAGCCTAAGCCCTAAGTACTTCTATGAGAAGGTTAATTGGCAAATTCGCCAAGCTAATAAGAAAATGCAAGAAAGAGTCAAGGGAAGGAAGTCATTACAATTTTAGCCTAGGAACTTAGTATAGTTGCACTTAAGCAAGGAGAGGTTCCTAAGTAAGAGAAATAACAAGTTATCCGCCTGAGCTGAAGGCCCTTTCAAAATCCTCTAGAGCATTAACGACGATGCCTATAGATTGGAATTACCTAAAGATTGTGGTGTTTTTGATGCTTTCAACATTCGTTATGACCTTAAGGGAGAATCAAACAAAGACCAGTTTGATTTGATCTTAAATCCAAATCAAGTAAGAGGGAATGATAGGAATTGGATTACTAGTCCTTTGACTCATAACTATGCTCAAGGCTTAGATGGACTAACGAGGTGAATCCTCCTGTCCTAATGACTCCTACCAAAGTTGAGCTGATTCTTACCATTGACCAACTTCTTATACCAAGCCAAGTAACTATACATCTCTTAGAAGTCTTATGTATATTGGACAAATGTCTTATTGATACCTTGACCCCACATATACAATTACTAGGCCATAACTAAGCCAAGCACCATCTCAATAACATTAATGTTAAGAAGCTGAGAGCTTCAACACATATCCACGGTCATCTCTTCTCAGAGGAGTCCAAGTTTAACTAGCACCTCTACTTGGCACCCTTGCTTAGCCCTCCATCCTGACCATACTATTTTGTTTGTTTCAACCAATAGCATTCCTAATAAGCTATTGCTACACATCCTAGTCCTACATAAAGGAATCTGTTGCACTAATTATTGTTTTCTATAAATTTTCATTTTTACCATTTGTAATCCCTGTACATTACTTCTTTAGGACATTACCCTTTTTGTCTTTTTCTATCTTAGGTAAGTTACCTTAATTTCTTGGGTATAAATACCCACTGTATATATAGCCATAAGGGATACTAATCTTATCATCTTCAATATATTAAATATATCCTTGTGAACGTTGCTTCTATTAGCTTATTTACTCACTTCGCCTTATCTTAACCCTTAAGCAAAGTTAGGTGTTGAGTAACCTCACTAGATCATCTCATGCATCATATCGAGTTGTATAGTAAATCCTTAGAAGTTTCATTAGTACATCATATCCTATGGAGCTATTTGTAGGCTTGCTTATTTACTTTTTCAGTTGTTGTACTACTTTTCATCTTGTTCTTCAAGCAATCGGCAAGGTTGGACCTACCCTTGTGATCGACCTTGTCTATGAACAAAATGACAAGAGAGGCAGTTACAACAAAGGTGAAGGTAATAGTTTGATTGTAGTCACGGGGGGAGCGCTGTCTCTATTGCATAAGCCTGGGTTTGGTTATGAGCTATTGAATGCTCTTAAAACTCCTCAACTTAATTAGAGTTGGTGAAATTTCTCTAATCTTTCAATGGATTGGAAAACGTCATGTGATGGCTTTTGTTTGTGTCATTTTATTTAAATACTTGGTTAATTATCCTACTTGTATTTGATGTATATTCTTATGTCTCCATCTTAACTTACCATGCAGTTGAATGCTCATATCTCTATAGATGTTATTGTAGGTGCTAATTAAGAAGTAGCATTATAACTACCCTGAAGCTAGTGACTGTTGGATATTGGGGAGTTAGATATAAAACTCATGATTCTTTATACTTTTGAAGTTTTAAGTCTATCTTTAAATCTCTTACTATCAAACTATGTATTACTTAAGTAAAGTTAGGTTACTAAATCCTAAATCCTATAAACATGGGATATTTGAATCTTAGTATATTTGTTTTCCATAGTTCCACATGTAAATAACATTTTTAATTTGTGAACTGCTTATATTAAAGTAGGTTAGTAGTGGACACTTTGTGTAAATTAGGTCTACGAAAGTGGCTGTAAAGTCAACTCTATAGCAGGATTGTTATGACTTTACCACTTTGAGGTGTGATATCTACTATGATGGTCATGTTTAGTTCGAAGATTGGTGGTTAGAGGAGTCTTTTCAATAAGGGTTCGTCAGTAGAGGGTGGCCGAAGGCTAGCGATTCACCCTGCTATATTTTTTGCTCCTTTTTCTCTATTTTTTTAAAAATCAAATCTTGTTAATTAATTATTGAAAAATGTTTTCTGAGGTTATTTTATGTGTAGATTAATATACTAATTTTATTATAACTAAATTATTAGTGGAAATATATATGCAGAAAATGCCCTGTTTGGGCAAAAAATAAAGTAATTCTTAGAAATGTTAAATATTGTCGTTTCAACCTAAATTTTTGTATATAATATACTTCATATACACATTTAATTTTGGTAACAAGAATTTCTTAAAATAAACATGTTTACTATTTATTATATTTATTTTGAATAAAACTGATAATTTTACCAATTTATTGAAATAATTAGTTTTTGAATAAACTAATTGATGAGCTTAACATATTTTGACTTTTGGAAGTTTATAATTATATTTCAATACTTAAGCTTTATATTATACAGAAGTTTGCTTTTTTATTTATTTTTCCAAAATTTTGCTCTAAAAACGCTATTTTTTTAAATATAGGTGATTAGCTAATTTTGTAGAATTGATGGTTAGTATTTAAACTATATATTTTTGTGAGTTCATTTTTCTTAAAATTTATTGGGCTCATATACTATCTATTATGTATTTTCCTAGAATTAACATATATATTAGCCTAATTTGTGAAATAGCAGTCAGTATTTGTAAGATATTTGTTAAATTCATGTTGGATTAGCATTTTTTTTGTGCATAATAGATATTGTTCAAGTTTTGGAAATGTAATTTTTGAGTTTTATGGTTTATGATTAGCCTATTTGGATCAATTACTAAGTTATGATATCATACAATCAAGCTGGTTGTGAGAAAGGTCATTTCGAACTTATTACCATGTTGATTAGTTTTAATCCTTAAGATAGTTTAATAGTACTCGAAATAATGATCGAGATGATTTGAAGTTTACAAGAAATTGGATAAGAAATGAAGAGGATATAGTCAATTAAAGTTTAGAAACATAAATTGGAAAGATAAGCTAACATAAGTGTATAGGGGTTTGGTTTCAACTTGTAGTTAATTTATCAACAGTGTGTATTTTCCTAAGTGTGACAGGTGATAGATGATCATGTTATGAAGCATCAGATTTGCACTACTATCAAGCATTTATAAGTGGATATTTTAATTTTTATGCATGTAGACTTATGTCTACTTGACTTGAAGTTAGTTGTGTGATAAACTATGAATATATGATTAATTGACTATGTTTGTGATTACATTGAATGCATATTGATCTAGTGTAATGTTTTCTTCTTGTACGAGTGAATTGCTAAAGTGTCTTTCTACTTGGAAAACTTCGAAACAAACTATCCTTCTAGGTGCTCACCTAAGTAAATCTTATATGAAGGGTCATATTGTAAGGCTTGGGTACAAAATTAGAACTAAGCTAATTGAGTTTTTCTTGATATGGAAATTTAGATTTTCACCTGATACATAGTTGTTATATTGCTAGCTGCATTCGTTTTCTAAAAACTGGAATATTATTTCTAGGTTAGGTTTTGAGCATATAGATTTGCATTGCTTAATCAATTTTAGCTACCTCATGTGGTTTTAACTAAGTTGGATGTACAGCTCCTTATTGCCTTAGGTTCCTAAACTTTATAGCTAAATACCCAAGGGTGTTAACTAATTAGATAAGTTCTAAGCTAAACTAGGATGTCCGTACCGATGCATGTCATGTACATAAGCATAGTATGTATTTTTTGCATAGACCTCCTGTATTGGTAATTCTTAATATGAAAGTGAATGCTTTATGGTAATGATGTTGTAAATGTATGTTATGCTTATTTTGTGTTTTTTTTTATCCACTTTTATTTAGCTCACGGAGAATTGAAAGTATACTTGTGTATCTTCAGGTTATGAAGATATCTAAATGGACACAACCAATAGCAAGGGGGAAGTCTTTTGAGGGCGCATAAGATAGATTTAGCTACTTTTGAGAGAAGCCTCTCTATATTTTGATTGCACTCCAAAGAAGGATCTATACATATGTAATGAGAAAAGAAAAAAAGAACTAGTGTCTTTTAGGTTTAATTATATTTGAGGTTATACACTTTTGAGTAACTAGGTGTAAAGTCGAACTTCATTATAGTACTTTTTATTGAATGTAAATAGGTATTCATATATGATGGTATATCTTATGTTATGCAGGATGTGACATCCTTTAGGTGATATCAAAGCATAAGTTAGGGACCATAGTACTAGTTATGTGTGAGGTATGTAGGGTAGCTAGGTATTATATAAATTTAAATTTGTTAGTATCAATTATTGTAATCAAACTAGCCTTGTCAACTATTTTCTACTATCCAAAAAGTTGTGTAAACATGTACATGTGAGGATCTTGGTTCATCATTTTCTCTTAGAAGGTAGATGAGGGAGGAATAACAACCTCAAGCAAATCAAGCTCCACCTTTACAAGTAATAGATGTGATACAACACATTGCAATTGCTTTGGCTGGTGCTAGTAGAGTGAATAGGGATGAGCTAGCTTAAGTACAATCTATAGTGAAACCATTTGATGGGATAAAAACTGATCCTTTAGTTGTGGAAGAGTGGATTGATTATTTGGAAAAAGCTTTTGATGTGCATGAGGTGGAAAAGAATAAGAAAGCAGGGATTGCTACTATTTTATTAGATGGACGTACTAATAATTGGTGGAAGGCCAAGAAATGATCAATGGCAGAACCCATAGGTTGGAGTGCTATTAGGGACGCATTTTTGGAATAGTATTTCCTTGAATGTGTAAGGAGGCAAATGTTTGGAGAGTTATAAGTTAAGGTAAGCAGGTAAGACTATAAAAGAATATAAATGAAAGTTTAATAGGATGTTGATGTTTGCTTTGAAAGCGGTATAGAATAATGAAATTGCTAAGGTTAGTAGCTTTAAGGCTAGACTTGATCTTTTATTTTCAAGCTAAGTAACAAAGAATGAAGTTGGTGTGATATCATGATATAGTTGATGTGACTCATTTAATTGAGCAAGCTTGTGACTTACAAAGGGAAGCTAAAGAAATAGAAAGCAAGAAAAGGAAATTCAGAGGGAATTTCGGTAGTGGTCTTAGGTTTATAAAGGGGAGGAAGGTTTATTAATCACTTGCTAAGAATTAGAAGTTAAGTGGAGCTATTTCCTTTTATTGGAAGTGTAATGGTAGGCATCAAGCTATGGAGTGCACTGAGATATAAGGGAAATGTTTTAGATATGGAGAAGTTGGACATTTCACTAGGGAGTGCTAGAATTGAAGCTTAGTGGTATATATTGCCATACGTGTTGTAAGATGGAACATAACTCCACTCATTGTAATGTAGACTAGTAGGTAAGGACAAATCAAACCCATGCTAGTAGGCTAAGACTTGCTAGTAGAAATAACCAACCAGGAGAGGCTAGAGCCAGACCTAGAATTCAAGGAAAGGTGTATGAAATCTAGGGCAAGGAAGGTAAGGATGACAACATAGTTGTAGGTATGTGTTTTGGAACTTATGACTTTTAAATACCTTTATATGATTATGTGTTGCATGCTTGCTTGAATCGTAAACCTTAGTGTGATGATATAATTGTAATCATTATTTAAGGATTGATTCACTTAGAAGGTAACTATGCTTATATATTGTTTATATAGGAGCCACACATCTATATGTATCAAAGGACTATGCCAATAATAATAAACTCCTAATAGGAACTTTAATGTATGATCTGGTAGTGATGACCCCTTTAAAGGAGAGCAAATCATTCAACAAAAGTTGAAAGGAGGTAATGTATGTATAGATCTTTATAAAATTCCTAGAGCCCATAGAATTAGTAACATTGGACATGAAATGATTTGATGTGATACTGGGGATGGATAGGCCAATTGAGCATTAGCTGAATGTTGATTGTGAAGAAAAAATGATGGTATTAAGGATGCTTAATGTAGAGGAGTTTCATTTTAAAGGAGGTTCTAGAAAAGCAAACCCTCGAATAGTCTTGGCAAGTGAAGTCCAGGACTTGTTAAGTAATGGTAATATAGGATTTTTAGCTTTAGTAGTGGATATTTAAGTTGAAGAACTAAGATTAGAAGATATACTAGTAGTGCTTGAATGTTCTGAGGTTTTTCCTAAGGATTTGCCTAGATTGCCACCAGATAGGGAGATTGAGTTTACTATAGATCTTAATTAGGTATTGCATCCATCTCTAAGATACCCTATTGCATGGTTCCTACTGAATTAGCCGAAGTAAAGAAGTAACTATAAGAGCTATTAGACAAAAGATTTATAAGGCTAAGTACATCACCATGGGGCATACTTATGCTTTTGTTAGAAAGAATTATGGAAGATTGAGGTTATTTATAGATTATTGAGACTTAAATAAAGTGACAATTAGCAATTAATATGCACTCCCTAGAATCAATTACTTATTCAATCAATTAAAGGGATCCATAGTGTTTTCAAAGATAGACTTACAATCTAGTTATCATCAGTTGGAAATTAAGGATAAGGATGTACCTAAGACTAGCTTTAGAACTAGGTATGGGCATTATGAATATTTAGTGATGCTGTTTGGATTAATGAATGCCCTTACTACATTCATAGACATGATTAATCGTGTCTTTTGAAAGTACCTAGATGAGTTTATAATTGTGTGTATTAACATTAATATACTTAAGAAGGAAGGAGGAATACATAGAATACCTAAGAATTGTGCTTTAGACCCTTAAGGATAACCAACTATACGCGAAGTTAAAGAAGTTTGAATTTTGGCTGGTGTAAGTAGGGTTTCTCGGACAAATAGTATTAGTTGTCAGAATAGTAGTTGGCCCTATAAAGGTGAAAGCAGTAACAAAGTAGGTGAGACAAACTTCGTAACTGAAGTAAGGAGTTTTTAGGGAATGGTTGGTTATTATAGAAGATTTGTATGGGACTTCTCTAAGATGGCCATATCGTTGACTCAATTAAGACAAAAAGGTTAGCCCCTTTTTGACCTTAAAGAATTAATTCTCTAAGATAGCTGTATGATAGGAATTAACATGAAAAGGTGTTAACATGATAGTCCCATCTAGGATATGAATTCCTATTTTGACCTCTATGATTTCTCTATTTTGACCTTTATGATTTACTCTATTGTTGACTTGAGTACTGAGCTCTCTTGTGTACCAACATTGTTGTCAGAGTTGCTAAGCTGACGTACCAACCCTTTAAGTAAGTGTAGCATACCATAATCTTAACAACATTCAAGCATACCACTCTCAACAACTGTCCAAAGTTAAGCTCTCAAACTAACTAGTATCTCACCCTAGCCCAAGGCAAATTCATTAGTGACTAATTGGTTAAGGACTGACCTGAATAAGATTAGGTTGGCTTTGACCACATACCCTCTTTTTCCTCATTTCATTTGAATTATACTATATTTTAGAGCAACTAGTGATCAGCCACCTTAGTAGGGCTAGAATATAAACTACCTTTGTTGTACGCAGGCAACTAACCTTGATTATCAGAATATATAAGTCTCTCTTTTGAGCAACCCTAGTGTTCTTGCTATCCTTCTAACTTTTATCAATTCCCTTTAGTAAGGATTAGAAATGAGTGACCCTATAGTTTAGACCAGTGAGTCATATCCGGCGGATTGTAGGTAGAGTAGGATCGATGGGTGTGTCATATCTTGTTGGTAGCTACTTGGACTTTTCTAGTCTTCTTTTACTTTCTTTTGTTCACTTCGTTGTGGAGCCCCTCCATATATTCAACCCTAGAGATGCATAAACTTTGCTGGTAAAAAAGTACGATTTTGAGAGGAAGTGTGTAAAGTTGTAATGGAGTTTTAGTTCATGTTTGTTATTACGCCTAGAAAAAGAAAAGTCTTAACAGTCTTACCGTCTAACTAACCTAAGATAGAAGCTGGGCTCATAGCTGTTATCATAGATATAGTCAACACAAGGCTTACAAGAATCAATCAGCTTAAAGTATCCATTCTGATACCTATAAATGATCAAACTTATATTATAGCTTTATAATATACATATTCTGTATAACCTATTGCCTGATAACATAACAATATTTACATAGACATTTCACTCTTAGGGTTATAGTTTACAATTAAAGTTTACCAAAAGCTATAGGTCTTGAAGTCTATTTACAATAAGATAGGAAATTAGTGGGCATCCTAAGAAATTCCTAGTTAGTTACCCTAAAACCAAAAGAAAAGTCAAAAGACTAGCTTCAATGGATTCTTCGTTCCTTACTTTTCTAGTCAACTGTACAATAACCTAAGGCTGGTGATATCTGACCATCCTGACCTTCACTCGTTACTTGCAAAAGAATTTATAGAGATGTGAGCACAATTAGCTCAGTAAGTGAGACAAAGTCAAAAGAGTACCATACAATCATAAATAAGGTTATTAATTATGATGAAATGCAATGCAATCAATCACTTAAAATGTTGTACAATGTTATCTAGACCATTGTTAGGGTAGAGAAATCACATCCGCTTTAACTTGAATTGAGGAGTTTTATTGCGACTCAAATTAGACTAAATCCAGGCTTGTGCAATGGAGAACACCCTCCTCCCATAACCACTTTCGAACCACGGCCCCCACTCTTGTCGCGACCTTTTCGCTTGTTACTTAGTTTGACTAAAATGGAGAAAAGACCATTTCAGCTATCTTCATTGAAGAGAGTCAGTATTTAGGCTAATACTCCTAATCATTCCCTTAATGGTTGCTATGCATGCCTAGTTAAGTTAGTAGAGAAATCACTCTTACTTCCATTTAAGGGTGGCTAGATAGATTCACAACAAAACAAAATGAAATAATTATGCCGAACAAAATGCCAAAGAGTTTAACTCTTGTCAAAACCAAAATATCAACCATACACATGGCATGTGCACTGACGGCCAATTTACAACCATAATTATAGTACTCTTAAGTTTCCAAATACTTTAATACAATATTTCAACAAGTGGTAAAGCAGTAATCCTAACTTACCTGTTTAGATGTTCACTGTAGAAGATTTGTGTTTTCAACGTTTTGATCACTAGGAGACTCTGTATATATACAAAACTCAGATTTAGTTTTCGTAAGAATTACAAAAACGTTAAGGTCTATCATCTATATTTCGCTAGACAATTATATATATATATATTTATATATCTAAAGTATATTACTATTTTCTCCATATAATAGAATATAGTTTTATTATATAAGTAAAGTTATTGAATATCGATAATATACATAGTTATACTATTACGTATGATATATCGCTTTGATTGTATTGAAATGTACTTTTAATTAGTTATCTCACATTTCAATTATGGTAAGGTTATTGTAGTACATAAATTCTTGTAATATTATAGAGATATAGGTTATATTATCTAAGGTTATCTGATTTTTGTAAAAATAGTGTTATTAGATTTGTACATACCTAACGATATGTATTAAGGGTTCTATTTTGCAAGATGACTTTTAAAGGGTATTTCAAGTTTTTGATATACTTATACATACTTATAATGAATATTATCATATTATACTTATTTTATATAATTAAACTATATTTTATATAATTTGCTAATAGAACTCTATAATATGAGTACTATCTAACCCTAATATGATATAATTGAAGACTCCACAAATTTAACCTTCTAAACATAGTGTTAGACTCAAGTATCATTGATATTTCCCTAAGTTGACAAAACGATATAAAATGAAAACTGACTAAAATTTTGAACTCGGAGCTTAAAACGAACTTGAAAAGCCCTGTTATACCATTTGGAAACCTTAATCATGTAAGAAAACCCCAATCCCTATATATGCGTTCTTTAAAAAAATATAAAAATATAAACTCAATAGAAACCGTAAATATCAAATCGTAAAATTTTTTAAAACTCTATAAAATTATCTTAGTGCTCGAAAAGCCATAAATCAATAAAATTATCATTAATTTTTATGGAATCATATGAAACTAATAACAAACGAATCAAGGATTATTTCAAGTAAAAATAAACAACAAAACTAAGCTAGTTAAAGGAATAAATTAATAAATTTACAAAATTTTACTTGTGTACATAAGTAGCCCTACAATATGTATATATATAATATATATATAAATATATTACTAAGCAATTTCCTTCTCTTTTCTTTATCTATTGCATATATATATGTATATATATATGTTGTATAATAAAGTGATGATCCTAAATAATTAAGCTAATTGAACTTTAAGCTCCTAAGTATAAGTCAATTACTCCCAAGTTGGTGAAAAACCCTAAAACATACATAAACTCACTCGAACCTTAAAACATAAGATGATCAAGGACTTATGACCCTAAATAAATAATTTAAAATATAATTTGAATAAATTTTATTCAATCCTAGAAAATTCTAAAATTTCTTAAGAAGCAAGTTTTAAAAGAATTTCATATAAGACAATTCCCTTATTTTTACTTATAAGCCATGTTACACATGGATAAGTTGTAAATCTTACTTTTTAGCGGACTTGTGATTCAACTAAGAGTACTTCTCGAACGTTCCCAAGGATAAACTAAGTTAAGAATTTAAGTTTACATTTAAAAAAGAATTTAATTTTCCAATTTGAAATCCTATTATCGATAAAACTCGAATATGAGAATCACAGACTCTAAGTTACTCAAAACCCAAAACCCTAAAACAATTAAGGACTTATAACCTTAAGCGACTAATTGATAATTTAATTTGAATAATTTTATTCAAATCTATAATTTTTCATAATTTTATAAGAATTAAATCATAACTTACAAATCAATTTAAGAAACAAACTCCAAAAGAATTTTATATGAGACAGTCTCCTTATCTTCATGCATAAGACTTGTGCATATGAATAAGTAAACTAACCGATTAAGAGTTATAATCATTTATTAATTGATAGCTTATAAAAAACTAGTGATAAGGTATTTTCCTTATCACACTACAACTTATACTACATATGGACAAGTTATCATACTATTTTATGTGTTCATGCCCTAATTGCTCTCTACATGGATGGTTGGAAAAGAAGGAAAAGAGGGGCCATGCCTTGTCATTTTTCCATCACTCAATTGTCTTACATATCTACTATTCACCCCTTAATGCTTACATCATTTAGTCTTGTCAAAAAGTTGGCATTTGTGTTTACTAAAAGACAATCAATTAAAGCCTCTTGCACACACTTCTTTTCCCATTCAAAAATCTACCATTCTCTCTCTCTTTCACTCTCATTTTTACTTCTTTTCTCTCACTTTAAACACAAACCAAAAGAAGAAATCCAGCCCTATAAAATCCCAACATTGCCTCTATTATTTTTGCTTCCATGCTTACGGCACCGAGCTTTATTTTGTGCCCTCTATTTGTCAACTTCAAAAACCACTTTTAGGAACTTTAAAATATCCTCAAAGCCCTACTTCAAAGATAAAGAATTTAGTTTCCAAAGGAGCTTGCAAGAAGAAGGAGGAAAAATAAGGAATATAAGCCACACTTTTAGGACGAGTAAGTTGTTTTCTTGTCAAAGTGACCTAATGTACCATGTTAGGAGACCATGTTTTCATGAAGATATTAGTATGATCATAAGATGATAAAATAGCTTGACTACCTTAAGAAGTAAGCTTGTGAACCCCTTTACATGAAAGTTGAAATATGAGCATGCTAAGTTATATGTGTTTAACACTTAGACTGCAAGATTTTAAGATGAGAAAATCATGAAATGTGTACATGAATGAGGAGACATCATGCTGGACATGGAGTGTATGTGAGTCATTTGGATGTTATTTCCATTTCTATTAAGTTAAAGATGCTCAAACCTAGCTTTAGGTAAAGTAAAATCCATTACATGAAGCTTCTATGAAGAAACAAACTTTGTAAGATATGAACAATGATATGGAAGTTGTAATAAGTATTAGATCTACTATTTTCATGTAAAGCATAAGCTAAGTAATCATACCATGGAAGAGAAGTTAAGTCAAGATTTGTATATAAGTAGCTTAGGTTCATGATCTAATACCTAAACTTAAGGAAATGATAAAATAAGTTGAGAAACCAAGTGAGTGCACCTTGGATTCAACACAGATAGATTTGGGACCACAATAAAATTCACTTAAAATATGATAAAACCAAGTAAAAAAAGTGAAAAGACCAACTAAGACAAGTACGATAAGTGTATAAAGCTAAAAACTCAAAATTGACCCTAAAACTCTCAAAATGAGCCTTGAACTCTAAGTTGGGCTTTCATTAAAATTCTGACCAGCACTTTAAAATATTAAGAAAGGTTGTTTTGAATCCCACAAGGAGTCTACCTAAGACTTCATAAGCCCAATAAAGTCACTAACTTTAGTTTGAATAAAAAATAAGCCTATTTGACAACTTAAGCCCATATAAAAGCCTAAGGAGTTGTTGTTAGTACTAAGAGTATAAACCAAAGTTGGAAATCTAACCTTAAAAAGTATTTTAAGTTTATAATAAAATCCTAAGCCTAAGCCTAAAGAAATTCCTAAGTTACCAAAAAGCCCATTAACCAAACAAAGCCCATTAACTAAATAAAGCCCAAAAGCACTTCAAATCATGAGGATTACTACTGTTTTGACTTATGGGCAATTTTTCATGCCTCATCACATAAATCTAACCTCACCACATTTAAGGACACTTGAAAATGATGAATATTAAGTATAAGATCATAAAAATCGGATTTAAAAAGAGAAAGTTATACGCGATTAAACTTTAAGTAAAAACCAGGAAAAATATGAAACTAAGTCAAAAGTATAACTAAAAGGGTTTTAGTTTAGTTTTCCAAATCCTATTTCAAACCCTTATAGTATTATATTTGTGATATCTAGGGGACCCAGCTTTTAGAAGATGACCTATCCCAGATTATTTTTATTGATCTGCATGACTAAGTGAGTAAATTCCTGATGACTCCTTACTTGATTTCGCTTGTAAAATGGATGCACCTAAACTTATATATATCTATAAATTAGATGCCTTATGGGATATGGGAAATGCATGTGTATGAATTTATGATTGAATGCTATGGCTTGTTAATCATATAACAATGAAAATTGTTTGTAATAATTTATACATGTGATTACATGGAATGAAATTATTTAATCACCATGAAAAATTGGATTAATCACTTATATGATTAAGAAATTAAATGAATCATGCATTCTCCATAATTGTATTTGGATAACACCGACTATCGCTTCACATAAAAGATGGGAAAGGATTTATAGGAGGAGGGCCTCTTACAGGATTGGGCACTAGCTATGTCATCATTTTATTGAGTCTTTGTTTTAAGCTGATGCGCTTACTAGGTACCGGGAGATGCTATCCATCGACAAGGGGTTGTGTCTTGTGGTTTCTACTTAGGGTGTATGTTTGTGGATTGCAGAGGCTACTATACCGCTAGACTTAGGATTTTGAAAATATGATTTGTTGTTCAAGAAAGAAAGTATATATATGTATATATATATATGGTTTTGTCTTGACTTAAGCACAATAGTGCAAATGAAATAAAACCTAAGGTCTAGAACTCGGATTTTGGTTTGGGTCAATGAATTACGTCCAAACCCTGATTATAGGGGGTGTAATTCTGAGTTGCATGTAGTTTTGAGGCTATTACATGTATTGTTTAGCATATTGATTGATCATGCACTCATATGTTTGTGTATTAAATTAACTTTTGTCATGTGGTATTGATGAGGGGATTAATCTCACTAAGCGTAAGCTTACACCCCAACAATTCTTTTCCTTGTAGGTTGATTGATAGTTGGGACAGGGATAGGAATCGAGTGTAGAGTGCTATCATTGAATAAGTATGATGAAAAGCTTGTGTAGTTGATTCAGAATGCTCCGGAAAATGACTAATATCTCAATTAAGTTTAGTATCTTTAGTAAGTTTAGAATTTTCTGGAATTGTCTATCTTCTTTCATTATTTTCATTGGGGATATCAATTCTCTATAGTTTTAAGGAACTGTGGAAAAATGGATATCCATAATTATTTATATTATATAATGAGTCAATGAACTAAAATGGAAGACTTTAGCGATTAACTATTTAGAGTCTTGTAATCTCTGACTTACAAGGTGATTTTCTTATTATGGGTATATACGTAATATGAAAATTCTAGATGATACCACTAGGCTCTCTCTAGGGTCGTTATAATAACAAACCTCGGTTGTAAAACTATTATTAAATATATTAAAATTTCTTTTTTGTCAAATCTAACCTACATGTATATATGTAGTTTGTATTTCATTATTCATCACATTTTAACCTATTATTATAAAAAAATAAGTCTCAGTTTGTGACTTAAGCTATTTTATTACGTAAGTTTGTAATAAATAGCTTAGGTCATCAAATAATTCCTTGAAAATGTCTATGGACTCCTAAAAATATGGGGATTTCAGTCATTACTTGGTTTCATGTTATTGATTTATTACTTATATGCTCGAAATTTTAATTTTGCTCCTAAATTGCATTTAATTATCCAAATATTAATCTTTTATATAAAATTATTTCCCATATATCCTAATTTCATTATAAATCACTAGAAGTTAATATATGTCATTTTAAACAATTAATTTCTTAAAAACCTATTTATTTTACATATTTACCCAATTTCTAGCTATTTTTATGGCTAAAAATGACATTAAATACAAAAAATACATAAATTATAAATCTGGTAATCAATATATATCATGTGTATTCTACGTAAAATTTTCAAGCTAAAAACTATATTATTTGATATAATTATTTTGAAAGTCAAAATTCGGATGGATGGTGACTTTCTCAAGTAAGTATATAAAATATTCTAAATTTTATGAAAATACAAAGTATCACATGATAAAATATTTTAAATAATGTAAATATAAAAATTTTCATAATTTTTTGGGTGGATTTATTAATTTTTAAAATTTAATGAAAAATAGGGTAAAAGTTTGATTGGCCTATTCGTAGGAGCTTTAGCAACTGTAAGGTAGTAGGTGGTTTGTGGTTGTTGGACAACCAAGGCTTGGGGTAAACTATTAGGTGGTGGAATGGTTTAATAGTAGAACATTGGATGGTTGGGAAAACATGTTCAGTTTGATCCATCCTCTGTTTTGTGTAATTTTTTCTAAAATATTTTTAATTTTCCATCATTTTTCTTATTGTTATTCTAACTTCCAAATTGCTAAAACATTGAATGTCTGATGCCCTTTGTTATTTATAGGAGTTGGACTTTACTGTATGAATTTTTTTTGAAATTTTCCTACACTATAGCAAGTAGGAGGTGTCCAAATTATATTTAGTCACCTTTTGAGTCATATTGATTAGTTGTTGGGAGGATGCCACGACAATTTGTAAGATTTTCATCCAACTTTTTGATTGGAATTGGATATATTTTAGGTTAATTTCTAATTTAATTATTAGTATTATATATATTATGTTATTATTTTGTACATTTGTTAATATGCCCGTATATATCCTATATATGTATCATGTGTAAAATATGTAATTGTACTCATATAATAATGTTTATAGCATATTTTCTTTTAAGATATATTTTCTATTCATTTTATGAGTTTATCTCAAATTATATATAACTATATATTTTCAAGTTAATTTATAGGTATAATTATTATTTATATTAGGTATACTTATAAAAATAAGTGTATACTAATATGGTATATTATAATATATTATTTCATTTTATAACTTAATTAACTTATCTCTAAGTCTTTATTATATTCTAAGCTTAGTTTTAGGTGTTTCAATAATTTTTATTCTATATTGAATAATCACATTTCTAAGGATAAAATTGAAAATTTGGGTCATTATTTTTGGTATCCTACTTCATTAGGTCACTTTGATTAGCTTTTCTATCTTAGTTGTGAAGTTCGGGGAATCGGATAGATTTTTATTAGAAGACCTAAATCTAGGTTTAGATACCTTAAACATAATTTTAAGGGCTCATAATTCTAACTCCTTTAAGAAAGTTTTTTCCTCAAAACTTTTATTCTAGACATAATGATAGGAATCAACCCCTTAGATTAATCACACATAGCTAAGTTAGAGGACTCTAAGGAGTCGCTCGGAGGATATTAGCTTTAGGTTATGACTGAGATGGGGATTCCTATCCTAAGTTGGTCTCCTGTTGACTTGACTATCAGATGCTTACTTTTATTAGATCCACCCCTATTTAGCGACGATGCTTTATCTTAGAAGACAACTTAAGAGTAGCCGAGGCGAGCTCCCAATCTGACCACAAGCATCTGACCTTGACTTGAGCTAACATTTCTTCAAAAGAACTAATTGGTCCTTAGCCTAGTCTAAATCAGGTCGGCCCTTAACTACTAGCAGTACTTTCTGTTTCGTCTACTTTGTATCATAGTCCTAACTCCCATCCACCATATGATACATGTCTTCTAGCATGATCTTTCTAAGAGGATTCTTCACTTTTTGCATTGAATATTCTGTCTCTTTTTCTACCTTTTAGTAAGTTTCACGTAACCTAATTGTAGAATATCCTTTTTTGTCTTTTCATACATATAAAGTAACCCAAGTGGATAGGTATATAAACCTTCACTTTCTTGTACATAGCATCAACTAATCAACATAGAATCATTCACTTGATCAACCTTAGTGTTCTCATTATCATTTAACTCTTATCTATTTTCTTTAGTAAGGAGTAGTGGTAAATGACCTTTTAGTTCAAATCAGTGTGTTATATTCGACGGATTGTAGGCTGAGGAGGATTGAGTGGTGTATCATATCCATTTAGTAGCTGCCCAGACATTGCTAACCTTTTCTCTGTTTTTTTTTATTCACTTCGTTGTGGTACCGCTTTGTGTGTTCGACCTCAGAGATACATCAGCTTCGTTAGTATTAAAGCTAAGTTCCGAAAGGGATTGTGTGAAGTTACAGTAAAGTTTTGATTGGCTTTACTATTAGTGGCTATTGTGTTCCTTCCATAGTTACTGTAGTGTGTTTGTGTGATAGCAAGTGTAGTCTGTTGCGAAAACAAAGCAAGTTTGTTTCTATTCTATTTGAGCAACTATTGGGCACTAAAGTTGTTAGTGAATTGTTAATGTGTCGGAGAAGTTTTGAACTATGTCAGATTTGAGTGATCAAGGTGTTATTGGTGACCAAAGCAGTAGTGCTCAACCTGGTCGTGGTCATAATGGTAGTAACACCCTAGGATCCGTCGACGAAAAACTTGATAGACTCAAAAACCTTATTAAGAGTCTAGTTACAGTGATGTAAGTTAACAGGTAATAACCCCAAGGTATGCTACCGCAAAATCTATCTAAAAATATTCAAAAGAGGGGTTATGGCCAAGCTGGTTAAGTCCATCGCCTTGCTCGACCCCCTTGAGTTGGAAGAGCTACTAGACAAAGACTGGAATTTGAAGAGATTAAGGAAGATGATGAGGAGTTGGATATTGACGAGTTTGAGGATGAAGAAGAAGAAGCTAACTATTACCAAGCACACGGATGAGGATGCCGAGCTCTCTGAGGGTTAAATAATGTCAAGGTTCAAATCTCACCCTATAATGGAAGTAGACATGTAGATAAATACTTGGAGTGGGAAGAAAAGGTCAAGAAAGCGTTTGAATGTTATGGATATATAGATGCTATCAAAGTTCGACTTGCTACGTTAGAGTTTATTAGGTATACCACTATGTGGTGGAAGAATCTGAATGCAACCAGAGCACCGGATGGAAGATGCGGTGTCAAAACCTAGGATGAGATGAAAAGGTTGTTGAGAGGTAGATTTTTACATAAGACCTACCTATAAGATATGTTTGCAAGGTTTTAGGAACTTCGCCAACGAAGCCAATCTGTTAATGAGTACGTTAGAGAGTTCTAGATGCTAATGATGCGAGTCGACATAGAAGAACTCGAGGCCCAGAAGTTGTTGAGGTTCATTTCCAAGCTTAAGTACGAGACTCGCAACATTGTGGAAGTACAGAGATTTTATATCGTGGAAGAGGCGATAAAAATAGCATAGAGGGTCAAAAAACAAAGAAGTACATCGAGTTGATCTGGGCTAATATTCTCCCGACCCCTTATTCTGTGTCGACCTGTTCAAGTAAAGCTAAGGAGGCCATATAGGGCTGAGGATAGGAATGACCGATCTAATGACAGTTGACAAGTCAGCAGGGCCAGTTGGTCAAATAGATCAACCTTGAGGATATATGAGAAAGGCCAAACCTCTAGATAGAAGACTAGCGAGGTGAAGTCCTTTAAATGCTTAGGCTTCGAACACATAACTGTTGAGTGTCCGAATTGATGTGTTATGATGCACTGAGGAAATGTGGTGGATAGCATTGATGAGAGCGAACCTGAGAAAGAAGATGATGTAAGAAAGCTCGAAGTTAAAGAGGAAGAGGAGACTTGTGTCTATGTCGACTAGTGAGAAGTGATGACCTTAGTCCTGAGACGAGTACTAAGTTCCTTACCAAACTCAGAGGAGGACCCGAGGTAGAATTTGTTTTACACTAAGTATACCGTTAGGTAGACCTTAGTATGGACATTGTCTGAGGGTTGCCTTGGACATCTAAATGAAAAGATTCTTGTTGTCGTAGACTACTTCAACAAAATGGCACATTTCATCCTATGCCATCGAACTAATAATGCTGTATATATTGCTTATTTGTTTTTGCTATAAGTTGTTTGACTACATAGGGTATCGAAGACTATTGTCTCAGATCGGGATATAAAATTCTTGAGTTATTTTTGGAAGACTCTTTGGAGAAGACTTTGAACTAAACTTGTATTCAGCTCCAGTAGCCACCTTCAAATCGATGGCTAGAATGAAGTGGTCAGTAGGATGCTAGGCAATCTACTTAGAGTTGTTGTAGGGAAGAACATGAGGGATTGGGATTGGGATCTATGCCTACCAATTGTAGAGTTTGCATACAATGGGACTTTCGACAACACCACTTGGAAGGCTCCATTCAAGGTTGTTTATGGCCTTAATCTAACAATTCCCCTAGATATAATTAGCACCCTAGCGGTTGCTAAAGAGAGTCAATTTAGAGTTGACTGAGCTCAAGAATTGCATGAGTTACATTAGTCTGTAACTAAGAAGATCACTAAATTCAATCAGAGATAGCACAAAATTGGTATCAGAGGTCGTCGAACTATTTCCTTGCACTTAGGAGACATAGTATGGATTTACCTCAGTCGAGAGTGATTCCCATACTTAAGACAAAGTAAACTATCACCTCAAGTTGATGGCCCATTCAAGGTCCTAAAGAAGATCAACCACAACACCTACTAGATCGAGTTACTTAATGACTATGGTGTTTCCTCCACCTTCAATGTATCCCATCTGATTCCTCACCAACCAACAAAAGAAGACCATACGAGTGCCTTAGAAGAAAGAGCAAAGACTGCTCTAGATTTGAGTACAAATCTTTTCAATCCCTAAGAAAATGATAGGAACCAACCCTTCATACCGATCACGAGTAGCTAACCTAGAGGACTCCAATGACTCACTCGAAGGATACCAACTTTAGGTCATGATCGAGACAGGGATTCCAAGCCCAAGCTGGTCTCCTGCCAACCTAACTATCAGATCCTTACTTATGTTTGATTTTCCTTTGTTCAGTGGCAATGCTTTATCCTAGAAGACGGCCTAAGAATAACTGAGGTGAGCTCCCAATCCAACTACAAGCATCTAACCCTAACTTAAGCTAACTTCTCTTTAAAGGAACTAATTGTTCCCTAACATTGTCTAAATTAGGTCGGCGGCCCTAGACTACTACCAGCACTTTCCATTTCGTCTAATTTTTATCATAGCCCTAACTTTCATCCACCACATGACACGTATCTTCTAGCATAATCTTTCTAGAAGAATTCTTCACTTTTTACACTGAATGTTTTGTCTCTTTTGCCCCCTTTTAGTAAGTTTCATGTAACCTAATTGTAGAATACCCTTTTTTGTCCTTTCATACATGTAAAGTAACCTTAGCAGATGAGTATTTAAACCTCTACTTTCTTGTATGCAACATCAACTAACCAACATAAAATTATTCACTTGAGCAACCTTAGTGTTCTCATAATCATTTAACTCTTATATGTTCCCTTTAGCAAGGAGTAGTTGCAAGTAACCCTTCAATTTAGATCGGTGTGTCATATCTGGTGGATTATAGGTTGAATAAGATCGAATGGTGTCAGGGCCCTAAAGGGAGTCTGGTAGGATTTCTTAAAATTTCCATAGCATGTGTGTACCCATGATATGGAAATCGCCTTTCAAGTTAGAGATTGCAAGACTCTAAATGATTTATTACTAAACTTACTAATTTTCAAATAATTAATTTATTGTAAAATATAATTAACTATGGATGTCCAATATCCACAGTTTCTCAGAATCGTAGAGAATCTGTATTCCTGACTAAATAATAAGATAAGATATACCAACTTTATAAAATTACAATAAAATTTAATTATATGGAATTTTAACATACAAATATTTCCTACAAAGGATGTTATGTATTACCTATAAAGATCTCAATTAATTTTAATACTAACATACTTATCCTCACCTTATACTCGGCACTTGAGACTTTTCCCAATCTCAACGTAAGTAAACCTGCAAAAGGAACTAAGGGGGAATGAGTATAAAACAACTCAGTGAGTTCGTTCCTTACCACTACTGTTCAAGCAAGTTATCATACATTATTAACATACATATAAGCTATCTACATACAAAATGAATGCAAGTGTGATGAATGTAAGCAACACATCCATAGGATTTTAGAACTATGGAAGGTGTAGAATTATGTCGTCTACACTTCAATTATCCCCTATACTTAACTGCATAGGGCACTTCGGCTTATCAGCATGAGGTTGCTTAGGGGCACCACCCCTCTAGGTGACACTCAACTATTACTCTAGTCAAGAAAAGAGTTTCAATCCAAACAGGTAGATCCCAAACTAGGACTATCTACCATCCAAGACCCCTTAAGCATAAACATGCGAGTCCTCCCACAATCAAAATTATCTAAGGCCTTACAAGCACAATAAAGCGAGTTGTCTTGCTATTAATTGGAGATCCTGTGCTAGCTTTGCCTTAACGATAAAATATCATTTATAACATTGTGAACCCTTATCAAAATCGTACAAAATACGTTAAGATTAGAAAATCTTTTTCCAAAAATACCCTTTTCAAAATTTTGCAAAGCTAGCGCTCTCCATCTATACATTTATTAAGTTATAGACATGTGACGAATAGAACCGATTATTCTGGTAAGATATTTATATTTATCAATTTTAAAACGGTGATAACATAGATGATGGCATATGTCAGGACCTTACAGGGGGCCTAGTAGGATTGCCTAAAATTTCCATTGCACGTGTGCACCCATGATATGGAAATTGCCTTATAAGTCAGAAATTGCAAGACTCTAAATGATTAATCACTAAGGTTACTAATTTTTAAGTAATTAATTTACTGTAGAATACAAATATAAATAACTATAGGTGTTCGATATCCCACAGTTCCTCAAAACCATAGAGAATCGGTATCTCCTATTAAATAATAAGACAGGATATACTAACATTATAAAAAAAAAACAGATACAAGAAAAAATATATTATAGTTAGTTTTAATATATAAATATCTTCTACAAAGGATGTTTATGTATCATCTAAAAAGTACTCAGCTACTTCTAATACTAGTATACATATCTTCATCTCGTACTTAGCACTCGAGACTTCTCCCAAGAAAATCGTAAGTAAACCTGCAAAAGAAACTAAGGGGGAATGAGCATAAAACAGCTCAGTGAGTTCATCCCTCACTACCACCATTCAAGCAAGTTATCACACATTATTATCACATATGCAAGCAAGCCATCTACATACATAATGAATGCAGGCGTGATGAATGTAAAAAACACATCCATAGGAGTCCGAGACTATGGAAGGTGTAGAATTACGTTGTCTACACTTCGATTATCCCCTGTATTTAACCGTACAGGGTATCTCAGCTTACCTACATGAGACTACCTAGGGGCATCACCCTTCTAGGCAAAACTCGACCATTACCCTAGTCGAGACAAAAGTTTCAATCCAAATAGGGGGATTCCAAACTAGGACTATCTACCCTCTAAGGCCCCTAGGGTACAAACATGCGAGTCTTCTCGCAACCAAAATTAACTAAGGCTTTATAGGTACAACAAAGCGAGTCCTCTATCTATCAAGTGGAGAACCCATGCTAGCTTTGTTTTAACGATAAAATATCATTTCTGGCACTGCGACTCTTATCAAAATTGTACAAAATATGTTTAAGATTTGGGAAACTTTTCCAGAAATACCCTTTTCAACATTTTACAAAGCTAGCACTCTCCATCCATACATTTACTGGGTCATAGACATGCAACAAATATAACCAGTTATTTAGGTCAGATATTTATATTTATCAATTTAAAAAGGTGATCACACAGATGATGGCATACAAGCAGAACAGTCATTCAAATATGCAAGTAACAACAAGCAGCAAAACATCATATAAGTAACACGTACAAGCAAGTAATAGGTCATTAGAACTCCCTTACTTAGATTATTGCTCATTTTCTAACCCTTTAGGGTTTCCAAAACTTGATATTGAATGCTTAAATCAAAATGGTAAAACTTATAAGTGGTCTGAAAAGTCAGACTCCTTAGTCAACTAAAAGTCTGTTGTAGTTTATCTAATTTTCCTTAATATAACCTAAGTATAATGTCTATAGGGTTATTATACTCAATGAGATTAATAGTAACTATTTTC
Organism: Lumnitzera racemosa; assembly: GCA_024138005.1. Classification (NCBI taxonomy): domain Eukaryota; kingdom Viridiplantae; phylum Streptophyta; class Magnoliopsida; order Myrtales; family Combretaceae; genus Lumnitzera; species Lumnitzera racemosa. Next base: position 26,722,933 of record JAMXBC010000011.1, read on the forward strand.
TTATATTTATAAGTTATGAGACTTCTTTTATGTATTTCATAACTTTTTTCATTCTAATTTCGATATTTGTGAACTTATAGTCGTTTTTCATCGTTTTCGGGCGTACGTTCACATGGTGATGTCCGTTTTGGATGTTAAAACTTGTGTTTTATGATATGGACTAAATTTATTGAAATTTTATCTTATTGGAGTTTAATTATTTTTATTGGCTAGTTTTATGTTCCATTTTAGTAGTTAATGATTCCATTAGCCATTTATTCTTATACTTAGGGAATTTTACATTGGTGCTACTAATTCACATACCTGATTAAGTTTAATCTAATTTTGGAAGTGTATTAGGGTTTAAAGGATCTTTGATTCCTAAGTACATGTATACATATATAGGTTATATTCTTATGTAAACTTATAATTTATTATTTGACAAGCTTATGCTTATGTCTTGACTCATGTAATCTTTTGATTATGTCATGGCTCATGCAATCTTTTGATTATGTCATGGCTTATGTAATTCTTTGATGACATCATTGCTTACATCATTAGTCTATTATTATCCTTATATATTTGCACACTTTATACATATGTGATATACTTATACATATACTAATACACATACGGTGGCATACGTATTTTTATATGTATTTTCGTATGCCTTATCTACCTCCTTAAGAAAGTTTCACAATTTCATTCTTTTTGTATTTTAAGGGTGTATTTGGCATTGCATATGTATGTATGACTAGTATAAACCTCCCTTTAGGTTATGTACATATTGGTTATTCATGTACAAGAGTTTCCATACATCTATTTATTAAGTATACTCTTATATACACATGTTTAAGCTTATGTACAAGTGTTCTTCTTTCCATTTAGCTAAGGATTTATATACTTATACTATGGGTTTCACTAAAACCCCAATATGTACACTCCATATACACTCACTTGTTGTATGTACATGCGTATTTCTATACTCTAAACATAAGTATAAGGATTCCTTTCCTTCCATAACATAAAAGCACAATTTACATAAAGTTCCCATACTAATCTTAGATAGATAACTAACTCACTAATTAAGATAAGAAATCATATAAAACACACTTTTTTCTCCTTTATAATTTGAAAAGGAAAGCAAGTAGATATAGTAGATTGGTGTGTGGTCGTATTTAAGATTGTGAAAGTGAAATTTTGGAAAAGTGAAGATGATAAAGAAAAGGGGAGTTCACGGTTTAAAATGGAAGAAGAAAAGGGACTTGTTCTTGTCTCAAATTTTGTTTTATGAATGAGAAAAGCAAAGTCTAGAAGAGGGCAAAGAATGGATGGCAAAGAAGCAGAAGAATGAAGAAAAATCTATAAGAGAAGAAATCATTACATGACTTAGATTTTTTTTTTTCAAGTGAAAATGACTTTTGTTGACTTTTCTAAATGTTGACTTTAGTCAATATGTGTTGACTTGGTCAACATTTTGACCTTAATCAACATATGTTGACTTGGTCAATTTTCAAAAAATAAATATCCTTTTTTGTACATAATGAACTAATTAGGAAAAATTTGGAGAATGATTAAGAAAATGAAAGGAAATAAGAAGTTTAGTGATTTGATTAGTAAAAATAGATAATGAGATCTTTGATTAGGTATTTATATCTTATATACACCATTTGGCAAGCTACTTTATGTAATTGTCATGAAAAGTATCATTTAAGGTATTATGGTTTACTACATTTAACCTAAGTATCAACTAAATCTTTAACTCTCTATAATACAAACCTAGTTATATATTTAGAAGATGAATGTGATTTAGAATGCAATATCTTAGTTTCTAAGGGATCACTTAAGTATTCTAAATATTTATGCATGATTTAAAGTTATCTTTAGTCGTTTACTAATGGAATGGTAAAATATGGAGGATTATTATCACTTAGGGTTTTAGGGTAAATTATGGTGAATTAGTGCTTTTATATCCTTAAAGTTATAGTTTTAGGGTTTTTTTTATTACTTTAGGGCACAATCTTTAATGTTTGTACACATTTAGGGTTTAATATATTTATATGCAATTATCTCTTCGATTGTTATTTTAGGGTTTTGATGAGGTTCAAAGTTAACTTTGCCAGTTACATATACTTGAGGTTTTAGGGTCTTTGTATGCAGTTAGAGGTTTAATTGATGATTTAAGGTTTTTCATATTCACTTTAGGTTTTGGTTTGAGATTTTAATCGGTTTTAAATCTTACTGGCTCTATTGATTTCAGGAAATCATCTACAGTTTGGATGTTTGTTTCTCTACTCAGAAAGCTAAATTCGCGGGGTTTACAGCATATAAGCAAATTTGTCATTCAAACATATAAGCAATAACAAGCAGCAAAGCATCATATAAGTAACTTACATAAATAAGTAGCAGGTCATTAGAACTCCTTTACTTGGATTATTGCTCATTCTCCAAGCTTTTGGGGCTTCCAGAACTTGATATCGAAACGCCTAAAAGATAATAAAACTTATAAGTATCCTAAGAAACAGACTCCTTAGTTAACTAAAAGTTTATTGTAGTTTATCTAATGTCCTAATATGACCCAAGTATGGCGTATATAGGGTTTATTATACTTTAGTGGGATCAATTGTAACTATATTCGTATATTTGTAAGTTATGATACTTTATGTATTTAATTACTTATTTCTTCTCCTTATCAATTTATAGGGCTTATTTTATTACTTAGTTATCTTATTTATTCCTTTTAGTTTTATTTTACATCTTTTGTTGTGTGTATCTTTTTCATTTTAACTCTAATTTTTATAATCTTATAGTTGTTTGTTATTGTTTTCAGATGTATGTTTATACGGTAAGGTCCGTTTTGGACGTTAAGAACTGTGTTTTACAATATAGACTAAAGTTATTGAAATTTTAATTGTTGAAACTTGAATATTATTATTGTCTATTTTTATATCTTATTTTAGTACTTAATGATTTAATTAACCCTTAAATTTTTATATTCATATGATTTTATATTATTATTACTATTATATGTAAGGCTAACTCAAATTGAGATGTGTGTTATGGGCTTAAAGTAGGCTTGACCCATATATGTATACAGTTGTACATATTGTAATTTTATTATTTTACTATACTATATTTTAGTAATTTAAGTAATTATGTTGTAATTTGCTTATGCGTAACTTTTTTACTTATGTACTTATATATTCTATACGTATATTATGTGTATATATACTTCTAATACACTTGTTTGTATACTAGTATACTTATACTTATACCCGTACATATACTCGCATATACATACGGTGGTATACATATTTTTATACGTATTTTCGTATGTTTTCTATACTCCCTTAAGAAATCTTCATAAAATCTATATTTTTGCATCTTATGGGCTTAATTAGTAAGTTATATGTATGTATATTTAGTATACTCCTTATTTTTGTTTATGTACATAAAAAATACTTTTGTATAAGAATCATTCAACATATCTACATGTGTTCTTCTACCCTTATCTATATATATACCTATACTTATACCATGTATTTTACTAAAATTCACACATAAGTATCTCACATGTATCCATATAGTATATATACTTATGTATTCTACTCTTATACCTAATTATTCTTACACTTAGGTACATGTATATAAGAATCTTATTTGTTTCAACATACATGTACATATGACATATGAATTCTAAAACTAACCTAACATATACAACTAATTGCTAATTAAGATGGAAAACCATATAAAAACATACCTTTTGTCCTTTATATTATGTAAGGGAAGTGCTAGTATATAGTATAGAAAAAGTTGTTGAAATATGTAGGTAAATTTTAGAAAGTGGAAGGGGATGAAAGGGAAGAGGGTGATGATTTGGGGATGGGGAAGAAAAGGAGTTTGTTTTTGTGTAATTTTGTGTTTTCTAATGAAGACAGGTGGGGTCTAGATGGGGGAAAAAGTGGACAGCAAAAGGAGGCAAAATGGAAGAAGAAATCATGTGAAAAATATGTAGAAATCTAAGGAAAGTGAAAGAAAACTCTAGATGACAATGACATTTGTTGACTTGGTTAACCTTTTGACTTAGGTTAACATTTGACTTGGTCAAATGTTGACTTAGTCAACTCTCTTAGAATTACATATAATTTGTGTGTACATAATGGGGTAATTAAGGATAATTGGGAGAAAAATTAAGGAAATGTAGATTTTATTAAAATAATTAGTAAAATAGTTAATGAGATCCTACTCTAAGCATTTATATCCTATATACATCATTTGGTATGCTACTTAGTGTAACTATCATGAAAAGTGCCATTTAGTATGTTAATATTGACTACATATGGTATAAATATCAACCAAACACTTAACTCTATATAATACTAATCTAGTTAGGTCATTAGAAGATGAATATAATCTATAATGTAATATCCTAGTTTCTAATGGATTACTTTAGTATTATATGTATTTATGAATGATTGAAAGTTATATTTGATCATTTACTAATAATTTGGTAAAATAATAAGGATATATTACCAATTAGGGTTTTTGAGTAAGTTATGATGAATTTGTTCTTTTATATAATTAAAGTTATAATTTTAGGGTTTATCACTTTTGGATACAATCTTTAGTATTTATATACATTTAGGGTATAAACTCTTAAAGTTACATATATTTAGAGTTTAAGGTTTTTGTACGTGACTAGAGTTTCTATTAATAATTTAAGGTTTTTCATATTTGCTTTAGGTTTTGAAATGGAATTTTAGTTGGTTTTAAATCTTATTAGCTCTATTAACTTTAGGAAATCATCTACAGTATAGGGGTTTGATTTTATACTTAGATGACTAGATTTGCAGGGTTTACAAGTGGTGTGTCATATCCATTTGGTAGCTGCTCGGATTTTGCTAACTTTTTCCTTGTTTGTTTTTTATTCGCTTCATTATGGTACCACTCCATGTGTTTGACCCTAGAGACGCATCACATAATAACTACTTATTTTCTTATATAAAACCTATTAGTTACCTTATCCTTTCAGGAGTCTTAGGTAACGATTCTGTATTACTGACTTTAGTTCTTAAGTTAGCTTCGCTTTTATACCATTACCCTATTGAACTTTCACATACTTAACTTCTCAATTTCTCAACTTTTGAAATTGGTTTTCCAAGATCTTAGTAAGCATTTCTTTGATTGTATAATCCTCTTGTAAGTCCACCGGTTTCAATTCCATAATTGCATCTAGATTCTTCACGTACTTCAGTAACATTGACACATGAAATACGTCATAGTATGCAGCTAAACTTGGTGGTAAAGCAATTCAATCCGTAACATTCCCAATTCTTTCTAAGACTTCAAAAGGTTTAATGTATCAAGGACTTAGCTTTTTCCTGTAGTATCAAAATGCTTAAATCCTTCAAATGGACTTATCTTTACATATGCATGATCTCCTATTGCAAAGTTTATATGTTTCCTTTTCAAATTTTCCTAACTTTTGTATCGATCTTGCGCTACTTTCATTCTTTGTTGTATTATCTTAACTTTATCATTCATCTGTTTGATCATATCAAGTCCTATCATTGCATATTCATCATTCTCCTAATACAATGGTGATTGAAGTTTTCTTTTATATAATGCTTCATATGGTGCCATTTGGATTGTTGCTTGACAACTAATGTTATAAGTAAACTCTATTAATGGTAAGTACTAATCCCAATCACCACTAAAGTCCAGAATACAATCTCTTAACATATCTTCAAGTATTTGAATAACTCTTTCCAATTATCTATCAGTTTAATGATGTAGGCTATGCTAAATTGTAGCTTAGTTCCTAAAGATCGATGTAAGCTCTCCTAAAATTTCAATACAAATCAACTATCCCTATTTGATACAATACTTATCAACATACCATGCAATTTAATAATTTCTCTTATATACAATCGCGCTATCTTTTCCATTGAATCACCAGTTCGATAAGGTAAGAAATGAGTACACTTAGTCAACTTGTCTACCATAACTTAAATTGAATCATGTCTTGATCTCATCTTTGAAAGTCCTATTACAAAATTCATTGCAATGTGATCCCACTTCCATTAAGGTATTTCTAATGGTTGTAGTAAACCACTAGGTATTTGATGTTCTGCCTTCACTTGTTGGCATGTATTATACCCAACAACATATTATGCTACATCCTTTTTCATACCTTTCCACCAAAACAATGATTTCCAATTATAGTATATCTTATTCCCACCAGGATACAAGGTGTAACTAGTGTTAAGGGCTTCAATCATTATTTCATTCCTTAGCTTTGAGCTACTATGCATATAGACTCTATTCTTATATTTTAACACACCTTTAGTATCAATTTTGAAGTCAAGTACATCATTTGTACTCAACTTATTCTTGATTTCTTTTAATCTTTGATCCTCATCTTATTGAAGCTTAATTCTCTCTATTAGGGATTTTTGAACTACTAAATTCATCAATTGTCCATCAGTGTCATGCCATCTGAATTCAATCTCTAGCTTTTTAAATTCCTTAATTAGTTCACGTTTAGTAGTGAGTAACGAGGCCACTTATTTATATTTCTTAAGACTTAACACATCTACTACATCATTGACTTTGCCAGGATGATAGTTTATGGTTAAATCATAATCTTTGATTAACTCCAACCAATGTCTTTATCTCAAGTCTAATTCCTTTTGAGTAAAGAAATACTTAAAACTTTTATAATCTATGTATATCTCATAATGTTGCCCATAAAAATAATGTCTCTAGATTTTCAAAGAAAATTATGAGTCAGACAATTCCTCTCGTGAGGTCTCAATTGCTTGGATGTATACACTACTACTTTTCTATCTTGCATCAATACACATCTCAGTGCTTGCTTAGAAGCATCACTATATATACAATAAAATTTACTTGGAGTTGGCAAAATAAGTATTGGCCTTGAAATCAAACGATCCTTTAATTCCTGGAAACTTTGTTCTCATTCATCACTCCATTTAAATTTAACATCTTTTTACGTCAGTCGAGTTAAATGCTTAGCTATTTTGGGAAAATCCTTTATAAATCGCCTCTAATATTGTATCATTCCAAGAAAACTTCTTATGTCCATTACAATAGTTGGCTCTTTACATTCAGCCATTGCTTTGTCCTTTTCGAGGTCTACTAAAATTCTTACACCTGACACAATATGTCCTAAAAATGATATTCTTTCCAGTTAGAATTCACACTTACTCAACTTAGCAAACAGTTGATTGTCTCTTAGCTTCTATAAGGCCAAATGTAGACGATCGGCTTAATACTTTTTAGGCTTTGAAAAAAATTAAACTATCATCAATGTATATGACAACAAAGTTATTGAAGTAAGGTTGACATATCAAATTCATCAAATCTATAAACATAACTGGTGCATTTGTTAAATAGAAAGGCATTTCTAAAAACTCATAATTCTCGTATTTGGTTTGAAAAGTTGTCTTTGATACATCCTTTGGCTTAATTTATAATTGATGGTATCCAAATCTTTAATCAATCCTTAAAAATATAGTGTCACTATGCAATTGATCAAACAAATCATCAATCCTGGGTAATGGGTATTATTCTTAATATGAAGAACATTAGGCTAAACTTAAGAGGGAGGTAAATTGAGTTTAAGGATAAATTTCAAATTTTTTTCGATATAAATGACTAAATGAAATAATAAGAGTAATCATAGCAACAATAAAACAATAATAAATGCTGAAATTAAAGAGATAGGGATAAAGAAGATTAAGTTTGAATATAATGTGGAGTTTGGACTGCCTCCTAGTCTCCATGAACACACAATGCCTCCAATCGAGGACTTCACATTAGTTTATTGATTTCTTAATCTAAGCTCCAAGAGCTACATAAACACAAACTTGATTATATAAGTTTCATAATCTCAACTCTCAACACAAAACTCAATCTCAACTCAAAATACAAAAAACTCAATCTTCAAGTGTGAAAAGCATGTATAGATGACTAATTTTGAGTAATGAGGCTTAGTTATCACAAATCAATACTTCAAGTAAGTTCCATCATCATGTTCAAGCATGTTGGAAGGACAATATCGTGAGAAGGATTTGGAAGTCCTAAAATCACCACTTGAAATCATCAAAATCAACCATTAAATATAAATTGAGCTTAATGTCACACATACTTACTAAATCAAGTTCATGATAATTTGGCATTCTAAACAAGTTTCAATGGTGTCTATAGGTATAAGGATAGCATGATTAAGACATATAGCATACAAATAGACAAAATGATCACATGACTTCTCAAACAACAATAAAAGCCTAATTTGAGTCTAAAAGAGTCAAATTTGCACAAAAATAAAAGTAGGCCAACTTAATCATTCAACTACAATGTATGGACAAAATTAAACATGCAGGAATTAGATTTGAACACGGAAATCGAAACATGGAAAAATTGTGAGCACATCGTTTGAAGTATTCATGAGAGACTTTAAATGTCCACAAAAAAGTATGATAGTTGCTATTATCCATTCTAAGCAAGATTTATATGTGCATTATGACATGATGAGCGTTTAAGCATAGCTTGCAAAGCTCGTAATTACAAAAACACTAGTTAAATCCCAAAATACTTAATTGAGCCCAAATATGGTTGAGGATATATCAATTATGCATAGTTTCATAATCAAATCAAGCTAATCATTCAACCATTAAATATTAGCATATTTAAACATGTGGGAGATAACATTTGACATTAAAATCAAGAGGTGGTAGATATGTGCACAAGGAAGCCTTAAGCAAATGTAGAGAACTTTAAGTGTATACAAAATATGTTAGTTATTGTATGGAGACTACTTGAATAAATTTCTTAGATCAAATACCATGTTGGAGGAACTTCAAATTTTCTTTGAGCATTCTCCATTCGAGTTTCTTAAGTTGCTCCTACTTGAAGTTCTTACAAAAACACGTGATTGCTTCTTTGGTACCGATGTGAGTTTAGGTCCTTTGTGGTTAGTTGCAATATTATATCTTTGTCCTTTTGGAACCCAAGCCATTTTACCTTTATGATTCAAATTAGTATTGCGACGTATTGCATGCATATGTGCAATATGGCCATATCTATCACAATAGTTACAAGTCTTAGTTGTTGCTTTTACAAAGTGACATTTGTAAGACTTGTAAATATATTCTTTACTATAGCCAATTTCGGTTTTGTTCAATCCTTGTCTTTGAGAGCCAAGGAGCTTATCTAAATTCTTTTCTCCATTCACGAACTTAGCTATAGTTTGTTTTGAATCATCTAGGCTAAACTTTAGGATAACATTTTCAATTCGAAGCTCTCTTAGCCTATCAACCATATTATCCTCATTTTTCATACTATTAACTTTTGTTTCAAGAGAGTTGCACTTTTCTTTCAATTGATCATTTTCCTTAGCCAACTCCTCATTCTTAAGATTTAATGCTTCATTGTTTCTATTTAATTTATTAACTTCTACTCTTAAGTGCTCATTATCCTCCTCTAAACTTTCTTTGACATAATTCACTTTATTATATTCATTTCTAAATAAATCAAATTCACTTCCTATTTCAATCATCATTTGTTTCATCATTTTGTTTTTCTTTTGAGCCTTAATAAATTCCTTAAGTAACTCATCATACATATTTTTGAGCTCATCAACTGAAGAATCACTAGAAGTAGAACATACCTCATTGTTCATTGCCATAAAGCACATTTCTCCTTTTAAGTCACTTGAATCACTCTAAGTTGCCATCATAGCCTTTTTCCTTGCTCCTTTCTCAGCCTTCTTAAAATCCGAGCAATATTGTTGAATATGACCCGGTTTTTGGCAATTGTAGTACTTAATTACTTCCTTCTTCTCCTTCCTTGACCGAGATATGTTTTCATCCTTATCTTTTGCCAATTTCCTATTGAACTTCATGAATTTCTTAAAATTTCTCGTGATCCTTACCACATCATCATCATCATTATCCTCACTTTCATCACTACTAGAGCTCTCTTTGGTTGCTTTTAAAGCAATTGCTTTCTTCTTGGATTCCTCTCCTTGCTTTTTAACCATCTTATAAGGTTTAAGAGTTCCAAGAAGTTGCTCTTTTGGCATTATGTTAAGATCATGAGCTTCCTCAATCACAGTTTTCTTGGCTTCCCAATCTTTTGGTAAAGACCTAAGAATTTTGGAATTTATTTCAAGGTTAGTAAATGTTTTTCTAGGAACACTCAAAGGATTGATGATATTGATGAATCTATTATGCATCTCATCAATAGTTTCATTTGGTTCCATTGTAAAGTTTTCAAATTGTCCACATAATAAGCTTATCTTTGTATATCTTACTTGGCTAGTTCCTTCATATGTACCTTTTAATTCTTCTCAAATTTCCTTAGCACTCTTACATGTATAAACTCTATTAAAGTCATTTTCATTTAAGTCTAACAGCTTCCAATCATTATTAGTATAATTATCTTCTTCCTTACCTTCTATCTTGAATGGTCCTTACTTGCCATGATAGTCTATTTTGTACTTTTAAGAATATACTCATTCTACGTTTCCAATAAGGATAATATATCCCGATTAAGAGTGGTGGTCTATTTATAGCTTGCCCTTCCATAAAGCCTAGTGTATTAAATGCCATGACCTTTAATATGCGGTTAAGCAAGTGATTAGAGATTAGCTCTGATACCAATTAAAGAATATTAGGCTAAACTCAAGAGGGGGGTAAATTGAGTTTAAGGATAAATTTCAAATCATTTTCGATATAAATGACTAAATGCAATAATAAGAGTAATCAAAGCAATAATAGAACAATAATAAATGTAGAAATTAAAGAGATAAGGATAAAGAAGATCAAGCTCGAATATAACGTAGAGTTTGGACTGCCTCCTAGTCTTCACGGACACACAATGCCTCTAACCGAGAACTTCACACCACTTTATTGATTTCTCAATTTAAGCTCTAAGAGCTACATAAACACAAACTTAATTACATAAGTTTTGCACTTACAACTCTTAACACAAATCACAATCTCAACTCTCAACACAAAACTCAATCTCAACTCACAATATAAGAACTCAATCTCAAGAATTATTAGTGTAGTGCTTTTAACTCTCAATACTTACAATTAATAGCTCATACGCACTATACTTCAAATCTCTCTAAATATTAGCAATTTATGTTACAAGAGACAATAGGAATTATAGATAACAAGAATACAAGAGAATGTTGAAATATTGCAACAAAAGATTAGTTCTCTACTGTCCTTGGTTGGGTTGTTGAGCATTTATATTATCCCATTCATTTCTTCCCATTACAATACATTAAATGCTCCAACAGCTAGTTGAATTTACCTTACTGGCATGCCAATACTTTGAACTACCGATAAGTGAACTATCAAGCCAGTTCTTCTAGGTCAGTGAGCTTGTCTTTGTGTTTTCTAGGGCTTTACACTGTCAGCCTAGTTCTTCCTTAATCCGTCAAGCCCGTAGGCCAAATATCACCTGAAAATTCTTTTAACACACAACAAACGAATATTCTTTGCAATATAACTTCAAGATCATTTGATCACCACTTCAAAAGATTAAATTTCTTGTAAAGATAATTGATATATTTAATCATTAAGCAAGTTAATTGAACTTATTCAATTATCTCAAAATAATTAAATAATAGTTAGTTTAATCATCTACTTGTTTTTGTTCTCTTAAAAAACAACATGTTTAGATATACACTTTTTGTTTTGTTCTCATCAAAACCAAATAATGAACCTTAGGTTCAACATAATAGTCACCTTATTTATCTCCTAATATTTAATACCTAACCTCATGGTTTCATCTTTCTTTTTTACAAATAACATTGGTGCGCTCCAAGGAGATATACTAGGTCATATAAATCCTTTATCCAATAACTCCTGAAGTTGCTTATTTAACTCTTGAAGTTCTAGTGGTCACATTCAGTATAGAGATTTTGACGTTAGTTCAGTTCCTGGCACCGACTCTATAGAAAAATCTAACTCTCATTGTAGTCCTAACCCAAGTAAATCTTTTGGAAAGGTATTGGGAAATTCACTGATAACTGGTATTTTTGATACTTTTGGGGTTTCGTTCATTCCATTTATAGCAAATATCCAATAGAATTGCCATTCTTTAGTAAATTCATTCACTTCTTTGCTTACTTTAATTATTGATAATCTCAGACTTATCTCACTCATCTTTCCTTGAAATATTACCTTACCTTCATTTAAGATTATATTCTTGTTTTGACAATCCACATTGGCTCTTTACCTAGACAACCAATCTATTCCTATAATAATATTATACCCCTTAATTGGTAATACTATGAGTTTTATTAAGATTTTTTGTCCTTAGATTTGCAATTTTCCATTATCAACTATTTCACATGTTAACACTTACTCTCCTATAAGTGTTCTTATTCTATAAGTGGATTTAACTTTATTCGTCTTAATCTCATTTCCTAAGACAAACTCCTGACTACTAAATGAATGTAACGCTCTAGCATCAAACAATGCATAAGCAGTTTGTCCATTTACAAGTATGTTTCCTTAAGCAATTACTTTTACTATAGTTATCTATCACTTAAGTGCGTACTTAAGTTATGTATCTTCATAGTTCTTAACACTATCTATACATACAAAATTTACAACCAACTCATAGGTAAGTAAAAGTTATGAGTTAGTTTACATACCTGTTACTAAGCCTTGGTTAGTTCCATCAATATCCATTCCATCATCCAAGTCATCATGAAAGTATTGTTTTACCCACTCATCAAAATCCTTAGTATCCTCTTTTGTAGCTTTAATTGTAAACACCTGAGCTGGTATAGCAGTTGTCTATAGTGCTCCAAATTTCTTAGGCCTTTGTCTTGCTTAACCATAATATCTTGAGAAGTGTTTGTCATTCTACACTTATAACACCTCATTGTTCTCATCTTTAGACACTCTCTCGGCATACAATTTAGATTACTACATAGAAAACATTTGCTTCTTAATTGAGGACATTTTATGGGAAAATGCTGTGCTTTACGCTTCCAGCATCTCATATTTCTCATATCATCATAGAAATTAAATCTAATCCTATTTGAAGTAGGACCACTACTCACAGTAGATAACTTCTTTCCTTTCTAGCCTAAGTTACTGTTTACACTTGGAAATGTCCTCTTAAAAACAAGCCTACATTGATTAAATCTTCTCAGTTTCTTACTCCACTCATTTTGCATGGCTAGTTGATTATTCTCCAATTGATGTACCTTATCCACAATTTGATGATAAGTGGTAAATCCATAATCCATCAACTTGCATCACATTGTTGAGTAAAACTTGTTAAGGAAAAGATCCTTCTTCAACTCTTGATTATCTTTATATGACTTAGACATATATTGTAACAACCTGTTAAATTCATTCTCGTGTTACATCATACTCATAATGCCTTTCTTTATCTCCATTAATTGTTGAGTCATATGATTTTGCACACTCATAGGGAAATATTCTCTCTTAAATGCTTATCAAGATACTTACCATATGATAGGGCTAGTCATTGTTTGTGCTGTCGAGTCTTACTAGACTTGTTCTCCCATTTTTAGTAAGAGTGTATCATAAAAGACTTTTTGATTTTCTAGAATCTTAAATACCTCAAAACTATGCTCAATTTGTGCTAACCAATTGCTAGCGGCTTACCCATTTCTCCTTTAAAATACCAGTTCGATTTCATAAATTCAGGAAGTCAACTTACATCTTAAGGTTGAATTCCTCTAGGTTTAGCCTTTAGTGGCCCTTGCTCCACCACATTTCCATCTATGATCAAATGTTGAATTAGAGCTCCTTGCTATTAGATCACGGTATTGATATTAGCCAACATTTGTTCAAACTGAGTTGGGTCCATCTTATTCTGAGCAGGTGGTGATACATCATTTCTAGGTGATTCTAGTAGACCAGAAGGGTTAGGAGGTGGTACTACTCCTTTAGGTTAGTTGTTTCTATTTTCGTTTCTATTTGCTTTCTCTACCATAGTCAAATTTACAATACATTGACTATCAACCCTACACTTATAATATGTATATTGGAAGTTAATACTTGATTTAAGCGACTCGTATTCACCTATAGATCAATTACTCTCTATATATGCAATACAAAGCTATAAATTCTTCAATAAGGATTTCAACTGACATAAAACCTATAATATTTCATTCTTGTATGTAAAACAATGATATTCATATTCCATCATGTGATCAAACACATCTGTACATAATGAGCTCATATAAATTACACCTACAACATTATATCATCTATCTACTTCATTCCTTGTAATCATTGCTTATGTTTGCATCTCATATAAATACTGAATAATAAGGATATGCTATACTCTTTCACTTTTATGTTAGTACACAAGATAGCTAGACTTTACATTCAAAAGATTACATCATTTTATTTATAACATCAGATTACACATTCGATCACTTATTTACATCACTTTCATTTGTACAATAGTTTATTTACATTATTTACAAATTTAGTAACCAAAACATTGAAAATACAAAATTTACATCAAAAGTTGCTAGGGGAACCTAGGTATGTCAAAATAACTAGGTCAGATGATATCAAAAGCCTTAACAAGTCTTCTTACTACTCATACTTTTTGTTACTTGACCTTGCTGAAGTTGTTGCATCCTCAAAAGGAACCTAGCCATCTTCTCCATTCCCTTTTGAATATGAACTTATCTCTACTATGACAAAGGTATCTAGTATAACAACCACTTTATGCACCTCACTTTTATTATCCTGTGCTCCATTTTTAGAACCAGCTTCTACTTCAGCCTCTCCTTCAGATCCTCCTAAAGATCATCCTCTTCATCAAACCCTAAATTTGGTTGAACATCTTAAGGTGGTATCATAGGAGGTTTTAGTTCTTGAGATTGTAATGGTATTTTTATGCCTACAGTCTTATCTATAGGATACTTAGGAAACTAAGCAACTGCACTAGAGGGATGGTTTTTAGGGATATGTAGAACACTTAAGGGTACCTAATCAAAACCTGGAGGGTAATTCCTATCTATTTCTACAATAGCAGGAAAGCACAGTATAGGCATCATTATAGATAAAATACCATTTTCTCGGAAGTACTTCTTCTCATAAGTAGCTATGGTAATATATTCATTATATATAGGTCCAAATTCATCCTTATTATCTTCCAATCATCTTACATACTAAAGGACATCCTATACTTATAGTTTTCAATAATCTCATTGATAGTACAAAACATTCTCCAATCAACCATGTCTAGTAACAACTTTTACATTTGAATCCTATAAACAATAAGCATCTTATCCCTTTCCCATTCAAAATTCCACCATGCATTTAATAACCATTCCTATAAATCTGAAATAATCAAGTTAAGGTTAGTTTATAACTCTTTTTACATATAGAAGCTATATATATAATCCTATGAGTCTAAGTATTTTATATTCATTATTAACCCTACTCTTAGTGATCCAATTGTCTACTAATTCTACTTAAATGCTTTAAAGCTTGGTTGTTTTAAAACCATGCTCCGATATCAACTCAAAATTGTCATGCCCCAGATAGGAGGACTTATAACAGTCCCGTTGTGTAAACTAACCTAAGATAGAAGTTGACCTCATAGCTACTATCGTAGATATAGTCCACACAAGGCATAAACAATTTAACCAGCTTGAAGCATCCATTCTGATACCTGTGAATGATCAAACTTATGGTATAGCTTTACAAAATTCCTATTCTGAATGACTTGTTATTCAATAACACAACAGTATACACATAAACGTTTTACACTTAGAGTTGTAATTTAGAATCAAAGTTTACCAAAAGCCATAAATCTTGAAGTTTATTTACAATAAGATAGAAAACTAGTATATGTTCTAAGGAATTCCCAATTAGTTTCCTTAAAACAAAAAAGAAAAGTTAAAAGTCTAGATTCAATAGATTTAATACATTCTTTGTTCCTCACTTTTTTAGTCGATTGCACACTAACCTAAGGTTGGTGATATTTGAACATCCTGACTTTCACTCATCACTAGTAAAAGAGTCTATGGGGATGTAAGCGTAACTAGCTTAGTAAGTGGAATGGAGTAATGCAATACAATTAATCATAGTGAAATGCAATATAATTAATCACTTGAAATATCGTACAATGTTATCTGAATCATTATGAGGTTAGAAAAATTACATCTACTCCAACTCAAATTAAGGAGTTTTATCACAACTCAAATCAGACTAAACCTAAGCTTGTGCAATGGAGAACACCCTCCTCCTATGACCATCCTCGAACCAAGGCCCTCACCTTTACCGTGATCTCCTGACTTATCACTTAGTTTGACTTATAAACAATAACATAGATATTATTTATGGAATTCGAACCTAAACTCTATTTATAATTCATTATTTTTATCTCATTAGGCCTTATTTCTTTTTTTAGTGGATTCATTTATGTCTAGCCTTTTTTTTTTCACCTAATGGATACAAATTTTTCCCATTTTCACATCTAGGATTTACATATACAATGTATCTCATATCAAGAGTCAATTTCTTATTATTTAGTTATTTTGATAAAAAAAAGTAAGGGATTGGAAACTTAATAAACAAGAGTTGGGTTACGCCATATATATGAAAAAGTATACAATAATGATGTATTTGGCAAATTAAATATCGTGGTCTAATAAATACCATTATGATTAGTTGATAATATTAGTTAAAAATTTTATGAAAGATTCCTATGAAAGTTTTCATTAACTTTAAATTTCTGTCAAGTAGACCTTGTTGTTGTGAGAATTCTTAATTCATGAGTTGAAAGGGAGGGACTTATGTTACCACAAATAGAGACTAAAGCAAGTGTTAGATTTAAAGCTAGTGTTAAAAGCTTATAAACTAACTTATTATACTTCTGACTATCAAATCAAAGATACTGATATCTTGGCATCATTTCGACTAACTCCTCAACTTGGAGTTCCACTAGAGGAAGTAGGGCTTGCAGTGGTTGCTGAATCTTCTATTGGAACATGGAAAACCGTATGGATCGACGGGCTTACTAGCCTTGACCATTATAAAGGAAGATGCTACCACATTGAACCTATCGTTGGAGAAGAAAATTAATATATATGCTATGTAGCTTACCCCTTAGATTTTTTTGAAGAAGATTCTATTACTAATATGTTTACTTCCATTGTAGGTAATGTATTTAGGTTCAAAGCCTTATACGCCCTACATCTAGATGATTTACGACTTCCTACTGCCAATATTAAAACCTTCTAAGGCCCTCCTCATGGGATCCAAGGTGAGAGAGATAAATTGAACAAGTATGGCTTCCCCTAATTTGGATTTACTATTAAACCTAAATTGGGGTTATCCGCTAAGAACTACGATAGAGAACTTTATGAATGTCTTTGTGGTGGACTTGATTTTATGAAGGATGATGAGAGCATGAACTCACAACCATTTATGTGTTGGAGAGACCATTTCTTATTTTGTGCCGAAGCAATTTATAAAGCACAAGAAGAAATTGGTAAAATCAAAGGGCATTACTTGAATGCTATTGCAGGTACATGAGAAGAAATGATCAAAAGGGTTGTATTTTCCAGAGAATAGGGAGTTCCTATCATAATGCATGACTACTTAATAGAGGGCTTCACTGCAAATATTAGCTTGGCTCATTATTGCTGAGATAATGGTTTACTTCTTCATATCCACCATGCAATGCATGCAGTTATTGATAGATAGAAAAATCATGATATACACTTCCATGTATTAGCTAAAGCCTTATATATGTCTAGTAGAGATCATATTCACTCTGGTACCTTAATAGGTAAACTTGAAGGAGAAAGAGAAATTACATTTGGCTTTGTTGATTTACCATGTGATGATTTTATTGAAAAAGATAGAAGCTACGGTATTTATTTCACTCAAGATTGGGTCTCTTTACCAGGTGTTATGTTTGTGGCTTTGAGAAGTATTTACATTTGGCATATGCCTGCTTTGACTGAAATCTTTAGAGATGATTTTGTACTATAATTCAGTAGAGGAACTTTAGGATACCCTTAGCAAAATGTCTTAGGGGTCATAGCTAATCGAGTAGCTTTGGAAGCATGTATACAAGCTCATAATGATGGATGTAATCTTGCTCATGAGGATAATGAAATTATCCATGAGGTTAACAAATGGAGTCCTAAACTAGTGGTTGCTTATGACATATGGAAGGAGATCAAATTTGAATTCTAAGCAATGGATACTTCATAATCCAGTAATTCTTGTTCGCTCTCCTACTCTTAATTGAATTGTAATTCAACTAAACTCAACCTAATCTTTTATTAAAAGGATTGAGCCGAATCAAAAGATTCTATTTATTATATTTATCTCAAATGCATACATATTCATCTAGATCAACAAGATTAAAAATAAAATAAATAACTAAACAATGAAAATGCTTCTATTGTTTGTTCGCTCAAATCCACAATAAATTCCATGGATCTTTAGGATTAGTGTATTATTTTATATCGCTTAGCTTTGGATCATGAATTAAGTCAAGTATCATAACCTCTTCAACCCATCCTATATATTGTCCTTTTCATTCCGTATTCTATGTTTAATAATAGAAATTTCTTCTATGCATATTTGACACAAGATTTTACGAAAATAGTTATTCATGAGAGGGAACAAATATTTCTTTTTTTTGAAATGCAAATTTAATATAAGATGACAGACATCTTCATATGTCATATTTCGATATAGTTTAAGTAATACTCCAGATTTTCATAAAATTTTACAAAAGACAATCAACTTTAATCATTTTTTTTTTCACTTTTCTTTAATTAGTTAATAATCCTAACTATTGGGTTATTTTGATAGCAAATAAAATATTTAATGATTTTTCATTGAATGACTATTCATCTTTGTATTTTCATGTATAAAAAAAATATGGACAAGAAAGCTCTATGAAAAAATGTTGGTTCAATTTGATGTTGTCTAAGGATAAATTAGAATATCGATGAGGAAATAACCATTTCAACTAGCCTCATTAAATGGGGTGATATTTGGCTTAACACTTATAATCTTTCCCCTAATGGTTACCATGCATATCTAGTTAAGTTAGTAGTCAAATTACTCTTACTTCCATTTAAGGGTGGCTAGATAGATTCACAATAAAGCAAAACGAAGTAATCTTGCAAAATAGTATGCGAAGGAGTTTTAACTCTTGTCCCATTTAGAATATCAACCATATACATGGCATGCGCATAGACGGTTAATTTACCACCACAATCATAGTTTTATTATATAAGTTATGTTAAGTTATTAAATATTGATAATATACATAGTTATGCTATTACATATGACATATCGTTTTGATCGTTTCGAAACGTACTTTTAATTAGTTAACTCTCATTTCAATTATAGTAAAGTTATCATAGTATATAAATTCTTGTAATATTATAGAGATATATGTTATATTATCTAAGGTTGTTCGATTTTTGTAAAAGTGGTGTTATTGGGTTCGTATATCCCTAACGATACATATTGCGGGTCCTATTTTGAGAGATATTTTCTAAAGGGTATTTTGAGTTTTTGATATACCTATATATGCTTATAATGAATATTATCATATTATACTTATTTTGTATAAGTAAACTATGTTTTATATAATTTGCCAATATAACTCAATAATATAAGTATTATCTAACCTTAATATGTATATAACATACTTGGATCGTAAAACTATTATTAAATATATTAAAATTTCATTTTAATAAAATGTAACTAGCATGTAAATATGTATTTTTTATTTTATTCTTTATCATATTTTAACATATTATTACTAAAAACAACTCCCGGTTCATAATTTAAGTTATTTTATTATGCAAATTTATAATAAATAGCTCGGGTCACCAAATAATTCTTTAAAAATTTCTACAGACTCCTAAAAATGTAGGGATTTCAATCATCACTTGTTTTTATGCTATCGATTTATTTCCTATATACTTAAAATTACAATTTTTCCCTTAATTTGCATTTAATTATCCAAATATTATTCTTAATAAAAATTATTTCAATATATCCTAATATCATTATAAATCACTAGAAGTCAGTATATTTCCTTTTCAGCAATTAATTTCTTAAAAACCTATTTATTTTATGTTTTCACCCCAATTTTAGCTAATTTTAGAGCTAAAAATTACATTAAATACAAAAAAAGACTTAAATTAAAAATCTGGCTTTAGAGCAATTAAATATATGTCATGTGTATTCTATAAAAAAAATTTGAGCTAAAAACTACATTATTTGATATAATTAGTTTGAAGTGAAAAAATTGGATAAATAGTAACTTTCTTAAGAAAGTGTATAAATATTCTAAATTTTACAAAAAAAAATATAGAGTATCTAAAATAGTATAAATAGAATTTTTTTCATAATTGTTTGGGTGGATTTATTAATTTTAAAAATTTAATTCAAAACTAGGTAAGGGTTTAACTTGCTTGTTCATTAGAGCTTTGGTGGCCACAGGGTGGTAGGTGGTTATCAGACAGCTGAGGTACAGGGTGGACTGCTAAGTGGTGGAAGGGTTTAACAGTAGAACATCGAAAGGTTGGGAAACTACGTTAGGTTTGGTCTTTGTTCTATTTTGTGTAATTTTTTTAAAAATATTTCTAATTTTCTATAAATTTTCCTATTGCTATTCTAACTTTCAAATTTTTAAAACATTGAATTTCTGATGCCTTTTTCTATTAATAGGAGTTAGAATTTGCCATATGGAATTTTTTTGAAATTTTCCTACACTATAGCAAGTAGGAAGTATCTAAATTATATTTAATCACCTTTTGAGTCATGTTTGTAGACACCTAATTTTTACCCCCTTTTATTTTTCAAATTAGATTATAGGGTCTTAAATTAGAAAAAGTTCAAAAAAATAGAAAATTAAAATGAAGAAATTTAGAAAAAAATACAAAAAATAAAGGAAATTTGATGTAGACACCTAATTTTTCCCTACCGTAGTCTTAATTTTTATTTTTACAAAAGGGTCCTAATTCAAAGATAACAAAAAAAAACTTAATAAATAATAATAATAAAAATTAACAAATAATGAAAATACAAAAAAAAAATAAGAAAAGGAAAAATTATAGAGATTTCGTAGATTTTTTGGAAGTAATTTATATTAGGAATAATTAGTTTTAGTGTTAGTTTTAGTTTAGTTAAAAATTTTAGTTTAGGGAATCAGATAGTTTAAATATAATTTAATGGTAATAAATGTTAAGATACAGGTTAATGGCTTAATGGATAAGTAGCGGAGTATTTGGGTGGATTTAGTTTGAGGTCTCGGGTTCGAGTTTCAGCAAGCACTTGCAACTTTATTTTTCTGTCGTTGTAGAAGCAAGATTTAAAATTAGATTCATATCTAATCAAATCATATGAATATTAATTAAATCAGATTTGAATTAAATTTGAATCTAATTTAATTAATTAATCAAATATAGTTACATATGATATGATATGATTTGGTTAGACTATATAAACACTTTACGCAGTCAAAAAAAAAAAAAAAACAGAACAGAAAAGAACAGGAGCCCCTGCAGATATTAGACACTCAACACAGTAGCAACTCATCGCAGTTCATTGACCATCAGTACTATCCATACGCTCAACACAGCGAACAGCGGTCGTGAGCGCAGTCTTGAAGCAGCGACAATAACAGTCCAGTCATCCTTACAGCTCCGACACCCGTAAATCACAGACGCAATTGCTGCACAACATGTCACCGATCACTTTACCGCTACCCACAACGCAATAGCAACAGTACATTCACCGAACAGTGCTTCACCAAACAATAATTCAGCATGAAAGCAACAGCAGCCGCAGTTTCACGATCAACCTCCACGGTCACTACAGTTCCTGAACATAGAGCAAAGCATTCCCTGATCCACAGATCACACATCAATACGGCCGAAGTGCGGACACTATACTGCTGAATCGTTGAAGATCAGGTTTGGTTATACTTTAATCTAGATTTTTTTATTCATCTATTTATTTATTTGTCGTTTCAATTATATATCTCATTATTATTATCATAATTATTATTAGATTCTTGGTTACACAATGTAGTATATAAGATATGTACATATTAGGTGATTCTTTTTATTAGTGTTCTACATGTATATCAAGTGCATTATATAATATGTTTTTATCTAGATAGATAGTTATATATACTAGTTTAGTGGTTGTTAGAATTAGTTATCTTTTTAGATTTGGCTTTACTTAAGGATTTATTACATAGAAAGTTGTTTTTCTTTAAATAAAATTAATAAAATGCCATTTTAAAATATAGGATTGTTAGAACAATTTTTTTTAAATAACAGCACTTACGAGTTAGGACCCCTTTAGATTTTTTAAATAAAACGAATAAATTAAAATGTAAATTTGGACGGTTTTCAAAATTAAAATAAATCAACATACTAAATTTTTTGGAAAAGAACTACGATCGTCTGATCTCGGCTAGTGGGTACGTAGGCACCTTCGAGGCGACGATAAAATATGTAGAAACTTAGGTTGTTTTTTTCTTCTTTAGATTTTATTTATTTATTTTCTTAAATATTATAATTAAAAAATAATCCTAGTTTTGGTAAATAAATAGTGGTGCCCGTTAGGGTTTAATAGGTTAGCTCCCGAATTCGAAACTCTCTGGTTCTTTATTAAAATTAAAATCAAAGACCGGTAGCTAAATCATAACTAATCCACTTAATTTGTTACGGTTTCTTTTCTTTTCCTGACTCCGGTTGGGTGGTGACTCTAAAAATTATTTTTAATAAAAAACTGAAATTTCTCAATTTCTTTAATCGAGAATTAATATTAAATGGGTTAGGGTTTAGTATTAATTAGGAAATGAGAAATCAATTTTTAAATAAGAAACCGAAAAATCAGACTCGACAATTTGGTGACTCCACTGGGGATCGCTAGAGGGCTAGCTACTAGAAGTTGCCGAAAATAGGATTTTTTTTAAAAAAATGAAATAGTAGAAATAAAAAAACTTATGTATGTTATTTTATGTATCTATTTATTTTATTTGTTTATACTAACATGTTTTTGACGTAGCAGTTCATTTAAGGAGAAATTTTGAGGGGTTTTACTTTTGTCTTTTATTTATTTTTGTTTTTATTATTTTTTTCTTTTCTGCATCATAAGTGCATGGTAGACACGGTTAGAATTAGGCCGTCTTAGGACCTTAGGAGGGGAGCCATTGTGTAAGCTTCGGATGTTGTAAGGTAACCATCTTCCGGGGCCGATCAGGCTACCCCACTTAAGTTCAGATGCGACCACAAAATCATTACTTTAAAAAATATAGTGCTTGCAGAACTTAAGAACCTTTAGAACCTACCCTTTATATTACATGAAAAATTTTCAAAAATTCACAAGAATATATGATGTGGTAAACCTAAGAAGATAAAGGTGATTGTAATTGTAATTTTCCCTTGTAAATAATTTGTTCTAATTTTTTATGTAAAGTTTAGAATACATTGTAATTATAATTATAATTTTGATTCGTCATGGCTGGATTAAGTCAAGGGCCTTTTGAAGACATTTATGTCCACTTACTACATTGGCCACAGAAACTACTTCAAACGTGGTTTCGACTCTTCAGCCCAGATAAACAGGAGTTTATTAAGAATAAGATTGGGTCCATTCTCTCTCTACAGAATATCCCTATGAACATCACTCTAGTGTGGGCCTTGGTCCACCTTTGGGAGCTTGAATCTACCAGTTTCTGTATGGGCCTACATCAGCTAAGCCCAACCTTAGAAGAATACTCTTAATTGTTGTGGGCTCCTACAATCACGGATGATATTTATGTCTAAGACTTGGAAGTTGCAGCACTAAAAATCTTCAGCAAGTTGTTGGGAATTAGAAAAACCGAAATAAATCGGGTTCTAAATCAAAGAAAGACCATTCGATTAGAGGATGTCATGGACTGGTTTTCTACTGAATTGAAGCATAGAGAAAAACGTAAGGTTTTTTGTGCAAATTTAGAAGCGTAGCACCAGTATCGGGTCAACGCTTTTATACTGGTAGTCTTCAATACTATCTTGTTCCTTGATGAAAGATATCGAGTTCATTTCAAAATTGCAGAACTCATAGCCTAATTCCTTGAAGGGAAATCATATTTCCCGACTCTTCTAGCCGAGCAGATCTGCTCACTAACCCATCTCAAGAAAAAGAAAAGAGGAGATCTGAAAACTAATATGGTCCTACTAGTGGTTTGTTTTGTTAGCCACATGAGAAGTTACCAGCTTGATATCAATTGGGCCGAATCTAATCAGCAATATGATCTCATTAAATCTTTTGGAGAAAGAATCGAGCTACCAGGAAATATAGCTAGCCGCTACTAGGTCCAATATTTTCAAAGTATGAAAGTGGAAGAGTTGTTGTTGACACCCAGGTGGTTTGCAAGCAAGAAAATGATAAGAGGATGTAGAGGCTTCAAAGCGGTTCCTCAGATCGGCTTCAACCTTTGCACCTCATACGTTCCAGCCAATGGACTCATTGAGGACATGATCCCTAGACCATCATTAGAGGCTGCTTCGCTGGACTTCCTTAACCCCGGTATGACGATGGTTGATAAAGTAACTAAGCTTCAGAGCATCCGAGCTCTTTGGTATATGAGAAAGACCACCCCTACCACTAAAGGGATAATAGCCAGGAGCCAGACAACCAAAGGATTTCTTTATCACTAGGAAAAAGGGCTGAAATATATGAAAGACAATAAAGAGAAGAGGGAAGTTCAAGCTGAACCAAAAAGGACGAGTAAAAGACAATAGGAGTTGGAAAGCCGTTGCAAGGAGTATCATTAGAAGATAAAGGTTTTGGAAGCTCAACTGAAGAGGACCAAGGGCAAAGAAGAGTAAGCTCCCATGATCCGAAAGAAGAGAAAGTTGCAGGATAGGCCTACTAGTCACTAGGAGATTAAATTTTAGATTTTAGGTTTTTATGTTTTCATTAGAATTCATTTTTTTTTGTTATGAATATAATAAGAGGTGTAAAGCTTCATAATTGCAAAAATTAATAAAAGTTAGTTAGGTTTTGCCACATAAAAGGTTCTCCCCAATTCTTGATTTTTCATTACACTCGTGTGATATGCATTTTATGTTTGTACGATTAACAACCCTTTGTTGAGTTGTTCAATGAAGATAAGGTAAAATTTCAAGATAGCTCCCAAACGTTAAGTCTTTCAGATAAGTCCGATTAGAACCTGTTCCCAGACCAGGATGGCCACCACTCAAGGAAACGATGGAGACCCTGAGATCAATGATCCTTCTGAGCTGAGTTTTCGTTCCATAGAAAGGGCTATGGAAAAGATGGCAGAACAGATGAGCTTCTTAGCAGACAACATTTCTTTGCTATGAGTTACAGTACAGGCTAATGAAAAAGGGTCCAAAACCCGTTATGGCAAGAATATATAAGCTCCTAAAGTAGAGCACGAATATCAAAAAAGGCCCATTTGAATTAGAAGGAGTTTACCCAAAAGACAACCCGACCTTTGAACCTGATACGTATGCGGCTCCGGGACCTATCGACCATGGGCTAAGTACGGACAACTTGAAAGAATTGGAAAAGAAATTGACACAATAGATCATTAAGAAGATGAAGGCATTTGTAGGGTATGATGGATTTGAATAGGCAGGAATCACAGAGTTTTCCATGTATGACATAGGATCATACCCTGAGAAGTTTAAGGTACCGGAATTCGAGAAGTATAACGAGACAGGTTACCCTAAGCTTCACACCAGGTTGTATATCAGGAAGATGGGTAAATATGTTCAGTACGATCCACTCATGGTATAGACATTTCAGGATAGCCTGACCAGACAGACCTTGACTTGGTATGCCCAGCTTGATTTGAATAAGATAAATACATGGGAGAAACTTGCTCGAGCATTTTATGAACAATATAAATTCAATGTGGAAGTAACTCCGACTATGATGGACTTGGTTACCCTACGGAAGAAGAATAATGAATCATTCAAAGAATACGCTCAAAGATGGAGGTCCTTAGATTCAATAATCTCTACTCTAATGACTAAGAAAGAGCTGACATTAGATTTCATTAACACCTTGGAGAGGCCTTATTTTTCCCATCTCATCGGGTAGGCCTCATCTAGTTTTGCTGAAGTAGTAGCAGCCGGGTGTAGGATTGAAAGTGCTATTTCTTCTAGTAAGCTGCAAGACCCAGCAAATAGAAGACCACCGACATCATCATCTGGTCCTAGACTAGCTGCCAGCAAGCCTAAAGAATTTACAGTTGGTATTGTAAATTCAAATGCCAGACCAAATGCTCAAGTCACTTTTAGGGCAAATCCACCTCCCGCCCAGCTATAGTATAGAGATCAGTTTCAAACTAACAGGACTTATAGGCAATTTACCAAGATACCGGTCCCTTTGAGTTAAGTCTTTGACAAGTTTCAAAGGGATAATTTGATATGGTACGAACTTCCTAGCGATCGATATCGACCGAGATTCTTTGACCCCATAGTAAAGTGTGAATACCATTATGGACAAGTGGAGCATTCGACTAATGCATGCTGGAGATTGAGGAATAAGATTTAGGATTTGATAGATGAAGGGACAGTGTAGTTTGATTTTGTGGAGGCCCCGGTTCCTAATGTTAACAATAATCCCTTACCTAACCATGGGTCAATGATTGGTATGATTTTTTATGATTGTGCTGTCAATGTCATTGATGCAAATGAGAAGCCTAAGGTTTTTGAGTTCTATATTGGCAACCGGACTCTAGAAATGAAGAGGTACACATTTCACGTGCCGTTGCCACCAGAAAATTACAAGGCTACTACATTTAACTATCACCTGGTAAATCAGGAGAAACCAATTCCTCTAGTAGGGGGCATTACTCGATCGGGAAATATTTATCACCCAAGAGAGGAGTAGGGGAAGAAAGTCATGTCGAGAGAATCAAATGATAAGATGGCGACCGAACGTATTGAGGGTATAAAATCATGGATCAGCTCAGTAAGATTCCTGCACAAATATCGCTGATGGGCTTGTTAATCGTATTTGAACCACACAGGGAGGCTTTGTTTCGCACTTTAAATGAAGTAAAGTTCCCTCAGGAGATTCCAACTGAGAAGATGGGACTGGTTACTAATTCGATCCTTGCGATAGGCCAAATTTCATTTTCAGCTGAAGAATTGGGTAAGGAAGGGAACAAGCATTCAAAGCCACTCTTTATCATGGTAAGGAGTAATGACATAATTGTCACCAAGGTACTCATTGACAACGGATCGTCGCTGAACGTTTGCCCACTTGCCACTTTGGATTTGCTGGGCGTTGACACATCTGCAATTAAGCCTTCTTCCACAACAGTCAGGGCCTTTGATGGTTCTAGAAGAGAGATTATAAGGGAGATTGATCTATCCGTGAGTATTGGCCCTCAGCACTTTACTATTCAATTCCAAGTCATGGACATCCCAAGATATTTCAATCTACTTTTGGGAAGACCTTTGATTCATGCAGCAGGGGCCATAACCTCGAGCTTGCACCAAAAATTGAAGTTCATCTCCAATGGCCAGGTGATTACAATTCTGGGAGATCAAGATTATGAAATCTACAAGGAGGCGGCTATACCCTACATAGGAAGTGAAGTATAAGAGGAGCTGGATTTACAAATGTTTGAAGAAGCGAACATGATTACCTATCCCGACAGAGAGGATGATAGAAGGAAGGGATTTAAGGAAGGCTAGATTGGTACTTATGGCCTTGGTTACAATCCTACCCCGGCAGAAGAATTCTAGAAGAAGTAAGCGAGGCGCAAGAGAGGTAACAGATTATACCATGCCTCGATGACCTTTCTACCGCTAGCTAAGATGTTCATACGGGAAGATACTCAAGCTCGAGAATCGGACAATTAAAGATCAACAAACTCGCCACCCAAATTCCAGCATCATTTGAACAACTGGTTCTCTATCCCGGCGAATAGCAATAGGTCTTCCCTAGGGTAAAAGGGGTGACCCATAGTTAGTATTTTATGAATTTCTATTTTCAATAGTCATCGTTTTAAATGTATCGTTGAGCCTTTTGTTCAAAATTAGTTAGCCGAGACCATACCTCCATTTATTCAATGAAATCTTAGTTTGTTTCTTTCCTATGTTGCTCTTCAGTTCTCTTTTGTTTACATGCATTTTTTTTTTATACATTCTCATTCAGATTCAATGAACCAAGTGAAAACCAGGAATACCTCACGCAAGTAGAAAATGAGAATATCGATATCGCTTTCGGCCCTACTGAGTTAGTCGTTGAGGGTGATGTCGATGACCATAGTAATATACAAGAGGAATGGCAAAAACATGAACTGGGTAGAATCACTATTGATGAATCGATTGAGACAATTAATATGGGGAACGAAGAAAATCCTAAGAATTTGAAAATTGGGGCGAGTTTAAAAGAGAAACAAAAAACAGAAATGATTACATTGTTAGTTGAGTATCAAGACGTGTTTGCTTGGTCGTATGAAGATATACCTAGGTTGGACCTGTCAATTGTAGTATACCATTTACCCACACAGGAGGACGTCAAACCAAAAAAGCAAAAATCGAGAAGATTTCGACCTGACGTCCTATTGAAAATTAAAGAAGAAGTGAAAAAACTACTGAAGGTTGGATTCATCGAAGTATCGGATTTCCCGGAATGGTTAGCTAATATTGTTCCAATAATGAAGAAGAATGGGAAAGTTAGAGTGTGTGTAGACTTTCGAGATCTCAACCAGGCAACACCTAAGGATAATTTTCCATTGCCTCACATTGATGTCTTGGTGGATAACACCACCGGAAATCATCTATTCTCTTTCATGGATGGTTTTTTGGGATATAATCATATTTGAATGTCCGAAGAGGACAAGACAAAGACAACTTTTATTACGACTTGGGGAACATTTTGCTACAAGTTGATGCTATTTGGGCTGAAAAATGCAGGTGCAACATATCAGAGGGGCCATGGTTGCAATCTTTCATGATATGATGCATAAAGAAATAGAAGTGTATTTCGATGATATGATTGTGAAATCTAAAGAGAAGGAAGATCACTTAGAAAACCTAAGGAAGTTGTTTGATACATTGAGGAAGTACCACTTGAAATTAAATCCAGAGAAGTGTACCTTTGGTGTGACGTCAAGAAAATTGTTGGGGTTCATAGTCAACCAAAGAGGTATTGAAGTCAATCCTGATAAAGCCAAAGCTATAATTGACATGCCTCCTCTACAAATACTCAAGGATGTGCGAAGATTGCTGGGGCGTTTAAATTACATAGCCCGATTCATTTCACAGTTAACGGACAAATGCTGCCCCCTTTTTAAGCTGTTAAAGAAGAACGTAAAGGTCAGCTGGAATGATGAATGCGAAGAGGCTTTCACAAAAATCAAAGAATACCTCGTGAAACCTCCAATGCTGGTAGCTCCCAAACCTGGAAAGCCATTGTTCTTGTATCTGACCATAATACCGGAATCCATGGGATCTGTGCTTGGCCAAAAGGATGAAGAAGGGAAAGAGTGAGTCGTTTACTTTCTAAGCAAGAAGTTTACAGAAGGGGAGCAAAAATACTCAAAATCCGAAAGAACTTATTGTGCATTGGTCTGGGTTATGCATCGGCTCAGATAATATACGCTGTATTATCAGATTGAGTTAATAACATAACATAATCCTTTGAAATACTTAGCTGAAAAACCGACTCTCATTGGTAGAGTTTCAAAGTGGCAGATGTTGCTGACAGAATTTGACATTAAGTATGTGAGTCAAAGTTCAGTCAAGGGGCAAGCTTTGGTGGATCAATTAGCGGAGAATCTTTCTGAGGATACCCCTTAAGGAGCACGGGTTGATTTTCCCGATGAAAACATCCTAGTAGTGGGAAATGATTTTGATGATGAAATAGTCGAAAAATCTTCAGGTTGAAAATGTTCTTTGACGGAGCAACTAATGTGTCTGGATGTGGAGTAGGGGTAATTCTGGTATCACCTAGAGGTATACAATTTCCAATGGCAATGAGATTGGTTTTCCCATGTACTAATAACATTGCAGAATACGAGGCATGTATTTTGGGGCTCAAAATCACATTGTTTAAGGAGATACGGGAATTGCAGGTGTATGGAGATTCTTCGTTGATTATAGGCCAAGCTTGGGGTGAATATAAGATGAAAGACCCCAAATTAGTACCTTATCACCAATAGTTAGTCGAGTTGATAACCAAGTTTGAAAAGATTACCTTCGTGTACGTACCAAGGGTTCAAAACTAGTTCACTGATGCTCTTGCTACTTTGGCATCAATGATTTAGATATCGAAAGGAGTGGAGATTTAGCCACTTAAAACGGAAATTGAGGAAAAGCCTGATTTTTGTTTGGTAATGGAAAGTTCATGTGGTGAAAAGCCTTGGTATCATGATATCAAAATATTTTTACAACATGGTACATACCCCAAAGGAGCAGAGAGGAAGGATAAAAAATTAATTAGAAGATTGGCGGCTCAATACTTGATGAGCGATTCTATGCTGTACCGACGATTGTTTGATGGTATACTTTTACGTTGTGTAGATGGGAAAGAGGCAGAGATGCTAATGAAAGAAGTACACGAGGGAGTATGTGGCCCTTACATGAATGGCTATATGCTTGCCAAGAAAATCATGAGGATGGGTATTACTGGTCAACTGTAGAAGCAGATTGTATCGTACATGTTAGACGCTGCCATTTGTACCAGATTTATGCGAACAGGATAAATGCTCCACCTCAAGAGTTGCATAAACTAGCAGTACCATGGCCTTTTTCGATATAGGGAATAGATATCATTGGCCCAATCACTTTAAAAGCATCTAACAGGTACCGATTTATATTGGTAGCTATTGACTATTTCACTAAGTAGATTAAAGCCTCATCTTACTCTAGTGTAACGAAGGGAGCAGTAGTCAAGTTCATCAAGAGAGACATACTGGCTCGGTATGGTATGCCAGAAACAATTATTATTGATAACGGTACAAATTTGAATAATAAATTGATGTCCGAGTTATGCTGACACTTCAGGATCATTCATAGAAATTCTACTCCTTATTAGCCCTAGATGAATGGAGCCGTGGAAGGAGCCAATAAGAATATCAAAAGAATTATTGAGAAGATGGCCATTACATATCGAGATTGGAATGAGATGTTACCATTTGCACTCATGGCCTATTGAACTTCTATCAGAACATCAACAGGGGCAACCCCCTACTCGTTGGTATACGGAATGGAGGCTGTACTGCCAGTGGAGGTCGAGATCCCATCTCTCAGAATATTGTCGGAAACTCAGTTAGATAAGGCTGATTGGGTAAAGAAGCGTGTTGAGCAGTTGAACCTAATTGATGAAAAGAGGTTGACAGCTTTATGCCACAACATTTGTTATTAGCAATGAAAGGCTAGGGCTTTCAACAAAAAGGTACGTCCCTAAAGTTTTGAGCAAGGTGATATGGTGTTGAGAAAGACGTTGCCTAACATAACTGATTCAATAGGGAAGTTCACCTTAAACTATAAAAGGGCCTTGCATTGTGAAGAAAGTATTGCCTAGGGGAGCTGTTATCTTATCTCAAATGGATGGTTCGGATTTGAAGGACCCAATAAATGCTGATGCGTTGAAGATGTACTATCCTTGAACGTCAATGAAATTTTTGCAAATAATCTTGCTATTACTTATGGTTTCATTCTCATTTTCTACATGCAAAGTTGGTATTCCTAGCAGTCGTTAGCATTGGATAATATCCTTAGCCTTTCTTTTTCTCATTCCACTAAAAGACCCTACTTCTTGCTCTATTATTTACCCAAATAAACCTTACACACAAAGAACCACAAGAAAAATAATCACTTAATTTGAAGCGATGACTATTGATAAAAATTCTTTTAATACTTTATTGTGGTTAACCCCCTAAAGAAAGGGAGATTTGTTTCCTATTTTTCAGGACAGGGCCATGTTCTAAAAGAGTAACATGTAGCATATAAGTAGAAACTCACTTGAGAACAAATGCTTGCATGGAAAGTCAATGTTTGGACCGAAAGTTCAATATAGGACACTCTTGTTCGAGAAGAATAGGTTTTACATTCATTTCAAGCTTAAGTTGTTGCTAAAAAAAAAAAAGAAAAAAGAAAGAAAGAAAGAAAAAAAAAGAGAAAAAGAAAAAGAAAAAAAAGAAAAGTGGGGGGTTTTGGAGAGAGACGGCAAAAGAAAGAAGAAGAAGAACGAAAACAAGAAAAGCAATGGTAAGGGTCAGAATCGTTGGTTCTAATCGGACTTCTCAATAAGACGTGGGACTACTTGGGAGCTATCAATAAAACCAGGTAAGTGGTTTTAAACTTGATAAAACATCGCATTGGCAATTGGTTTCCCCCTAAGGATAATAGCTTATTTTCCAAAAACAATTTCTTAGGATAGTTGGCACGTAGAGTATGGTCCCAGTGTTTCTTCAACTTTCAATCGTCGAACTCACAGAACATTACCTGACTCAAAATTTCTTCAAGGGATTTAGCACTTTAGTGAGCTTATGGAGCGCTATTTCGACTCATATTCTCATTTAGGGATCTAGCCAGCTCATAGAACACAGTCCCAATCTAAAGCTTCTTAAGCTTCTGGCTAACTCCTAAAACAATCCCAATTTATAATCTCCTAGGGAGCTAGCCAGCTCGTGAGTATAGTCCTAATCCAGAATTTCATCGGCTCCCAGTTGCCCAACTCACAGAATGTTGCCAACTTATAATCTTTTAGGGATTTAGCAAACTCAAAAAGCGCTATCCCAATTCAAGTTTCCCTCATTTTTAGGTCTTAGCCTACTTAAAGGGCGCTTTGACTGTCTTGGTTAGTCAGCTTACTAGGGCACAACCGAGTTTTCTTCATATTTTTAGGTCTTAACCAACTCAAGGGGCACTTTGACTGCCTTGGTTAGTTAGCTCATTAAGGGCACGACAAAGTTTTCCTTCACTTTTTAGGTCTTAGTCATCTCAAGGTGCGCTTTGACTGCCTTGCCTTGGTTAGCTAGCTCATTAAGGGCACGACTAAGTTTTCTTCATATTTTTAGGTCTTAGCCAGCTCAAAGGGGTACTTTGACCGCCTTTGTTAGTAAGCTCATTATGGGCACAACCAAGTTTTTTTTTTTTCATATTTTTAGGTTTTAGCCAGCTCAAGGGGCACTTTGACCGCCTTGGTTAGTTGGCTCATTAAGGGGACGACTAAGTTTTCTTCATATTTTTAGGTCTTAACCAGCTCGAGGGGTGCTTTGACTGCCTTGGTTAGTCAACTCATTAAGGGTATGACCAAGTTTTCCTTCATTTTTTAGGTCTTAGCTAGCTCAAGGGGCACTTTGACAACCTTGGTTAGTCAGCTCATTAAGGGCACAGCCAAGTTCCCTTCATTTTTAGGACTTAGCCAACTTAAGGGGTACTTTAACCACCTTGGTTAGTCATCTCATTAAGAGCACACCCAAGTTTCCTTGATTTTTAGGTCTTAGCCAGCTCAAAGGGTGCTTTGACTACCTTGGTTAGTCAGCTCATTAAGGGTACAGCCAAGTTCCTACATCCTCAGTCTCAGCTAACTCAAAGGGTGCTTTGACCGCCATAGTTAGTCAGCTCATTAGGGCACGACCAAGTTTCCTTTATTTTTAGGTCTTAGCTAGCTCAAGGAGAGTTTTGACCGCTTTGGTTAGTCAGCTCATTAAGGGTACAACTAAGTTTCCTTCATTTTTAGGTCTTAGCCAGCTCAAGGGGCGCTTTGACCGCCTTGGTTAGTCAGCTTATTAAGGGCATAGCCAAGTTTTCTTCATATTTTTAGGTCTTAGCCAGCTCAAGGGGCGCTTTGACCACCTTGGTCAGTCAACTCGTTAAGGGCACGACTAAGTTTTCTTCATATTTTTAGGTCTTAGCCAACTCAAGGGGCGCTTTGACCGCCTTAGTTAGTCAGCTCTTTAAGGGCACAACCAAGTTTTCTTTATATTTTTAAGTCTTAGCCAGCTCCAGGGGCGCTTTCATTGCGATGGTTAGTCAGCTCATTTTAGGCACGACCAAGTTTCCTTCATTTTTAGGTCTTAGTTAGCTCAAGGGGCGCTTTGACTGCCTTGGTTAGTCAGCTCATTAAGGGCACGACCAAGTTTTCTTCATATTTTTAGGTCTTAACCAACTCAAGGGGTACTTTGACCACCTTGGTTAGTTAGCTCATTAAGGGTACGACCAAGTTTCCATCATTTTTAGGTCTTAGCTAGCTTGAGGGGCATTTTGATCGTCTTGGTTAGTCAGCTTATTAGGGCATGACCAAGTTTCCTTCATTTTTAGGTCTTAGCCAGCTCAAGAGGCACTTTGATCGCCTTGGTTAGTCAGCTCATTAAGGGCACGGCCAAGTTTTCTTCATATTTTTAGGTTTTAACTAGGTCAAGGGGCGCTTTGATTACCTTGGTTAGTCAACTCATTAAGGGCATGACCAAGTTTCCTTCTTTTTTAGGTCTTAGCCAGCTTAAGGGGCGCTTTGATCGCCTTAGTTAGTTAGCTCATTAAGGGCACGACTAAGTTTTCTTTATATTTTGAGTCTTAGCTAGCTCAAGGGGCTCTTTAACCACCTTGGTTAATCAGCTCATTTTTGGGCACGACCAAGTTTCCTTCATTTTTAGGTCTTAGCCAACTCAAAGGGAGCTTTGACCTCCTTGGTTAGTCAGCTCATTAAAGGCACGACCAAGTTTTCTTCATATTTTTAGGTCTTAGCCAACTCAAGGGGTGCTTTGACCGCCTTGGTTAGTTAGCTCATTAAGGGCATGACCAAGTTTCCGTCATTTTTAGGTCTTAGCTAGCTTGAAGGGCGCTTTGACCGCCTTGGTTAGTCAGCTTATTAGGGCACGACCAAGTTTTCTTCATGTTTAGGTCTTAGCCAACTCAAGAGGCACTTTGATCGCCTTGGTTAGTTAGCTCATTAAGGGTACAACCAAGTTTTCTTCATATTTTTAGGTCTTAGCCAACTCAAGGGGCGCTTTGATCGCTTTGGTTAGTTAGCTCTTTAAGGGCACGACCAAGTTTCCTTCTTTTTTAGTTCTTAGCCAGCTTAAGGAGTGCTTTGACCGCCTTGGTTAGTGAACTCATTAAGGGTACAACTAAGTTTTCTTCATATTTTTATGTTTTAGCCATCTCAAGGGGCGCTTTGACCGCCTTGGTTAGTCAGCTCATTAAGGGCACGACTAAGTTTTCTTCATAATTTTAGGTCTTAGCCAGCTCAAGGGGCGCTTTGACCACCTTAGTTAGTCAACTCATTAAGGGCATGTCCAAGTTTCCTTCATTTTTAAGTCTTAGCCAGCTCAAAAGGCACTTTGATTGCCTTGATTAGTCAGCTCATTAAGGGCACGACTAAATTTTCTTCATATTTTTACGTTTTAGCCAGCTCAAGGGGCACTTTGACTGCCTTGGTTAGTCAGCTCATTATGGGCACGACTAAGTTTCTTTCATTTTTACGTTTTAGCCAGCTTAAGGGGCGCTTTGACCGCCTTGGTTAGTCAACTTATTAAGGGCACAACTAAGTTTTCTTCATATTTTTAAGTCTTAGCCAGCTCAAGGGGCGCTTTGACCGCCTTGGTTAGTTAGCTCATTAAGGGTACGACCAAGTTTCCGTCATTTTTAGGTCTTAGCCTACTCAAGGGGCACTTTGACTGCCTTGGTTAGCTCAAAGGGCACGTTGACCACCTTGGTTAGTTAGCTCATCAGGGCACGACCAAGTTCTCGTTATTTTTTTTTAGAGATTTTTGCCAATTCACAAAGGCGCTACCCCTTGCTATTCTAATCTTCATCAAGCATCTTAACGTTCCTTAGGATAGAGTTGTTCTGAGGCAAAAACGGTGTCTCTTTTGTCTTTGTGGCAAAGTTTTGCTCAAACTTCACTACAAAAGAGGCAACTGTAAACACCTAATTTTTACCCTTCCGTAGTCTTAATTTTTATTTTTTACAAAAAGGGACCTAATTCAAAGATAATGATAAAAAATTAATAGATAATAATAATAAAAATTAACAGATAATGAAGATACCAAAAAAATAAGAAAAGGAAAAATCATAAAGATTTCGTAGATTTTTTGGAAGTAATTTATATTAGGAATAATTTGTTTTAGTGTTAGTTAAAAATTTTAGTTTAAGGAATCAAATAGTTTAAATATAATTAAATGATAATGAATGTTAAGATACAGGTCAATGTCCTAACGGATAAGTAGCGGAGTATTTGAGTGGATTTAGTTTGAGGTCTTGGGTTTGAGTCTCAACAGGCATCTATGTCTTTATTTTTCTGTCGTTGCAGAAGCAAGATTTAAAATCAGATTCATATCTAATCAAATCATACAAATATTAGTTAAATCAGATTTGAATTAAATTTCAATCTAATTTAATTAACGAATATAAACACTTTACGCAGTAAAACAAAAAAAAAAAAACAAAAAAAAAAGAACAGAAAAGAATAGCAGCCCTTGCAAAGATTAGACACGCAACACAGTAGCAACTCATCGCAGTTCATTGACCATTAGCACTGTACACATGCTCAACATAGCGAACAACAGCAGCGAGCGTAGTCCTGCAGTAGCTAATCCCTAACGACCAAACAGTAATGACAATAATAGTCCACATCGATCGGTCGCGTTGAGGAAAGCAATAGCATAGTCCAGTCATCCTCACAGCTTCGACGCCTGCAAATCACAAACGCAATTGTTGCACAACACGTCATCGATCACTTTACCGCTACCCACAACGCAACAGCAACAGTACATTCACCGAACAGTGCTTCACCAAACAATAATTCAGCAGGAAAGCAACAGCAGCCGCAGTTTCACGATTAGCCTCTACGGTCACTACAGTTACTGAACACAGAGCAAAGCATTCCCTGATCCACATAACACACATCAACATGGCCGAAGTGCGGACACTATACTGCTGAATCGTTGAAGATCAGGTTTGGTTATACTCTAATCTAGATTTTTTTTATTCATTTATTTATTTATTTTTCGTTTTAATTATATATCTCATTATTATTATCATAATTATTATTAGATTTTTGGTTATACAATGTAGTATATAAGATATGTACATATTAGGTGATTCTTTTTATTAGTGTTCTACATGTGTATCAAGTGCATTATATAATATGTTTTTATCTAGGGAGATAGTTATATATACTAGTTTAGTGGTTGCTATAATTAGTTATCTTTTTAGATTTGGCTTTACTTAAGGATTTATCACATAGAAAGTTGTTTTTCTTTAAATAAAATTAATAAAATGCCATTTTAAAATATAGGATTGTTATAACAATTTTTTTTTTAAATAACAGCACTTACGAGTTAGGACCCCTTTAGATTTTTTAGATAAAATGAATAAATTAAAACGAAAACTTGGATGGTTTTCAAAATTAAAATAAATCAACACACTAAATTTTTCGGAAAAGAACTACGATTGTTTGATTTCGGCTAGCGGGTACGTAAGCACCTTCAAGGCGACGAAAAAATATATAGAAACTTAGGTTTTTTTTTTCTTTCTTTTGATTTTATTTATTTATTTTCTTAAATATTATAATTAAAAAATAATCCTAATTTCGGTAAATAAATAGTGGTGCCCATTAGGGTTTAATAGGTTAGCCCCCGAATTCAAAACCCTCTGGTTCTTTATTAAAATTGAAATCAAAGACCGGTAGCTAAATCGTAACCAATCCACCCAATTTGTTACGGTTTCTTTTCTTTTCGTGACTCCGGTCGAGTGGCGACTCCAAAAATTATTTTTAATAAAAAATTAGAATTTCTCAATTTCTTTAATCGATGATTAATATTAAATAGGTTAGGGTTTAGTATTAATCATGAAATGAGAAATCAATTTTTAAATAGGAAACCGAAAAATCAGACTCGACATTTGAGAAGTCACAAAATAAGATAGGGTATTTAGAAAATAATAATTTTTTAGGTTGTTTAATTAGAATATAATTTTAATTTCAATTTCAATAGTTTTGAATAAAAGGCTATTGGGTCTAAGCTTAGATTTGAATCTAGCTCAAGCTAACTTACACTGTATGTGCAATTAATTGCATATATGAGTAAGGAAAAACTAATAGCTCAGTTGGATAAGCTTCTAGACTTAATATTGCATATGACTTGGAGATCTTAGATTTAATCCATGGAAGGTGCAAAATGTATCATTTATTTTCTTCTCACTTTATTGCCATGTCATCTCTATGTCATGGGCTACGTCATCGTCACGTCATTTGCCAACTCACTTCTAAGTATGGTAGATACATTCCGATATGCTTCGACACATTCATACACGTGCAGCTATGTATTTGGCACCACATATTGTCTAGGTTCATTTAATCCAAAATTGGAAGAAAATCATATTGCATTTAATTTTTTCCATCCTTAATACGACCATAACACCTATAAATAGGGGTTTACTCTTCATTTTCAAAGCACAACAAAAACTTTGAAACACTTTAAAAAAATAAAAATAGAAGTTTCCTCTCTCTAGCACGATTCCTCTCTCTCTAGGATAACATTTCCTACGGTGTTTTTATGAAAACCACCACTATCATATTTCTCGAACTGACCAAGCCAACTCCAAGCGGATCCAAGCCGAAGTGAGCTGACTAAGCTGATCCAAGCCAAAGTGAGCCGACTTAAGTCGAAGTGAACCGGCTCAAGCCGAAGTGAGCCGGCTGAAGCCGAAGTGAGTCGACCAAACTGATCTAAGACGAAGTGAGCTGATCCGAGCCATTTGAGCTAATCCAAGCCAACCTAGATTTCTTTTTTATTATTTATTTATTTGTTTATTGGTAAATGTTATAAATGAGAAAAAGAAAAAAAAAAGAATGAGAAAAAGAAAGAGAAGAAAAAACAAAAAGAGAAAACAAGAAAGAAAGAAAGTAGTCTGTTTATTTATTTTAATAGAAATAGATAGAATAAGTATATAATAAATAAGATAATATCATAAAAATAAAAAAAAAGGTTAGTAAACAAAAATTGTTTTCACACTTAGAAAAATTAAGCTTTTTAAAAATAAGTGAAAATAAATAAACATTTTTCTACATCAGGACTATTTTAGAGTTTCCAAAAATAAATCACCAATTAGGACCTTTTCAAAGAATTTCATTGAATAAATTGAATTGGATAAAAACATAAATGTGACCCTTTTTCAAAAATTAAAATCAAACCATTCACTAAAGTTTTTTATAAAAGAACTACGTACGTTTGATCCTGAATAGCAGGTATGTAAGCATCCGTACGTAAGTATGGGGCAACTTAAAATATGGAAAGTTTTATTTTTCTATTTTTAGATATTTATGTAAATTAATCAATTTAGTCGCTTGTATCATAATTAGATGTTTTTAAGAAATTAAAAAGGGTATATTTGAAAAGCGAAGTTAAATTTGAAAAGTTAAAAATGGTACCCGTTTAGGGTTTAATAAATTAGCCCTCGAATCCAGATCTCTAGTTTTTAAAAAACCATATTTATAACTTGGTTTTTTAATCGATAGACCGGTAGCTAAGTTATAATCAATCCACCTAATTAGTTATAACTTAACCCTTTTTCCCGACTTCAGTCGAGTGGCGACTTGAAATCTTTTTAAGTTAGATAAAATGATCTTCTTTAAACCTAATTTTATGAAAGAACTAGGAGGGTGAAAATCCAGGCTCGATAATGTTGATTAGTTGTTAGGAGGATGCT
Source organism: Lumnitzera racemosa (assembly GCA_024138005.1). Taxonomy (NCBI): domain Eukaryota; kingdom Viridiplantae; phylum Streptophyta; class Magnoliopsida; order Myrtales; family Combretaceae; genus Lumnitzera; species Lumnitzera racemosa. The sequence goes on from JAMXBC010000011.1 coordinate 26,762,654, forward strand.
ACGACATATTGTAGGCTTCAATCGGATATATTTTAGGTTTGTTTTTTATTTAATTATTAGTATTATATCTATTATGCTATTATTTTGTATATTTGTTAATATACACGTATATATCCTATATATGTATCATGTGTAATATGTAATTATACTTATATAATTATGTTTCCAGCATATCTTTTATTTTTAAGCTATATTTTCTATTTATTTTTATGAGTTTAGCTCATATTATATATAGATATATATTTTCAAGTTAATTTATGGTCGTAATTATTATTTATACTGGGTATACTCATAAAAATACATGTGTACTCATAAAGTGTATCATGCTTTGTTATTTTATTTTATAACTTAATTAACTTATTTTTTAGTCTCTGTCGCATTTCGAGCTCAGTTTAAGGGTTTTTGATGATTTTTACTCTATATTGAATAATCACATTTCAAAGGGTAAAATTGAAATTTTGAGATTATTTTTGGAATCTAACTTTACTATGTCACTTTGACTAACTTTTTTATCTTAGTTGTAAAGTTTAGGCTCAATCGGATAAATTTTTCTTGAAGGTCCCATTTTAGGTTTGGTTGCCCTAAACATGATTTTAGGGGCTCACATTTGCTATTTTTCATTGCTATGTTCCTTCCATAGCTATTGTATTGTATTCATGTGGAGTGAGTTTAGAGTTGTGAGTTGTGTAGTAGAGGTTTGCTTGTGTGGTAAGTGCCATTTTTGTTGTTCCTCTATTTTTCATTAAAAAGCAGAGTCAGTTCATTTTTGTCTTGTTCGAGTGATAATTGGGTGTTAAAGTTGTTTAAGTGTGTTAGTTGAAGTTGAAGTTGAAGTTTTGATTAGTTTGGAAGCAGTATTTTTGTGTCTTGTATTCTTAATATGTTCAAAAATGTATTATATTGTGTTAGATTCAAGTGTTTAAGGAGTTACCGGTGACTTGGGTAGTAGTGCTATTGTTGGTCATGATCATAATGGTATTAAGACTCTAGGGTCAATTGATAATAAACTTGATAGACTTACTAATCTTGTTAAGATTCTAGTTACTATGATGCAAGTTAGCAGACAACAACCCCAATGTGTATAACACCATAACCCACTAGAAAGTTCTCTAAAGAGACATTACGGCCAAGGTAACTGAGCTAATCACCTAGTTCAACCCCCCTTAAGCTAGAGGAGTATTAAATTGAGTTACTAGATCAAGGCTGGAGCTAGAGGAGAATGAGGAAGATGATGAGGAGATAAATGTTAAAGAGTATGGGGAGGAAGAAGGAGAGGCTGATTATTACCTAGCATAAGAGTGGGGACATCGAGTTCTTAGAGGACTCGATAATGTTAAGGTCTAAATCCTACCCTTTAGGAGAAATGATGATGCAGATGAATATTTAGAGTAGGAAGAGAAGGTCGATAAGGTGTTTGACTGTTATGGATATACAAATGTTGTTAAGGTCTGACTTGCTGCATTAGAGTTTACTAAGTATATCACTAAGTGGTGGAAAAATCTGAATACAGCCATAGTAAGGGATGGAAGACAAAGAGTAAGTACTTGGGATGAGATGAAGAGGTTGTTAACGGGTAGATTTGTGCTTGAGACCTCCTCATAGGATATGTTTTCTAAACTACATAAACTTTACTAAGGAGGCCAATCTGTTGTTGATGTAATGGATAGCACCGATAAGAGTATGCCTAAGGAGGAGAAGAATGTTAGAAGGATTGAAGCCAAAGAGGAAGAGGAGACCTGTGTTTATGCTGATCAGGGAGAGTTAATGACCTTAGTACTAAGTTACCTATCAAACTCCAAGGAAGACTAGAGAGAGAATCTATTCCGTATGAAGCATACCATCAAAGGACAATTGTACACTATTATAGTAGATGAAGGAAGCTGTACTAACATCGTTCACAGTCCTTTATGTAGAGGTCAGGACTGCCAACCTCTAACAACCCCAACCTTATAAACTACATTGACTTCATAATAAGGGTGCTTTATACATCACAGAGAAAGTAATTATGCCATTTAGTATTGGGAATGTATATAGGGATGAAGTAGTGTGCAATGTTGTCCTTATGGGAGTTTTACATTTGTTGCTTAGAAGACCTTGGTTGTTTAACCAACGTATTACTCACAATAGATATAACTTATGCCTTTGTTAAAGATGGAAAGAAGATTACGTTATAACCCATGACATCAACCTAGGTAAGTGAGACCTATAATTAGATTACCCAAGCTAGTAAGAAGAAAGCCTTAGTAATGAACCAAAGAGAGCTTCGACCTATTGAGAAGGCCGATGAGCCTATGTTCCTATTGATTAGGAGATTGATGGAGATGAAAGATTTAAAAGAGGTCCTTAAAGAGATTTGCAGCTTGATAGATGGATTTTCTAACTCATTTCCTAAAGAGTTGCCTAAAGGGCTACCTCTAGTTTGAAGTATAAAGCATTGTACTGATTTGCAGCTAGGTGCCACCCTGTCGAGTTGACCTACTGATTCGCTTAAAATATATGTATAAAAATAAATCACAAATACTCAAACAACTATATTAGGTTGGAATCAAGTAATATAGAGAAAGTAAGGTTGTTGATCCCTTGAGGACTAAGAAATTACTTATCCTCTGTTAGTTCTTATCAATATTTAGGCAATCAAAATTAAATTAATTAATCTAATAATTACTCTAAATTTATTGAAAAGAAAATAACTATGAAAAATCTAAAATTAAGCAATCAATTAAAAATTGTGGGAAAAAAGAATCTACCTTAGATTATGCCAATCAAATTGTTATCATGTTATATAAATTGATAGCTATATGGTCATTCAAGTGAAATTATTATATCTTAAACCTTAAAGATTTAAACTCATAATTAATTAGTCAGCTTCTGCATCTTCCAATTAACAGTAGACTCTAAATTATAATCATATATCTCCCGATATTATGATCGTCTAATGTCCTAAATCAATTACCCCTAATGTCTTAATGAATAATCAATTGCCAAACATTGCATTAATTTCTAGATAATTCCTAATTAATTTAATTAACTTTGCTTCTGCATTGATTAATCAAATCAACTAAGAATTTCTAATAAACCCTATATCAACTCCTGTATCATTAGGGCTTCTAACAATTATAATCAAAATCATAGAAATTGCAATCATGAATCACCTATATATCTCTTAATCTGATAACATGAACATAATCATCATCTTAGCTATCTAGGGTTTCATCAATTCTCACAAATAAATTTAACCAGCCATGGATTTATAAACAAAAACACAAATACTAATTGAAATTAGAAGGAAATTCATAATTGAATGCATAAGTAATTCACAAAATTGCGTAAGAATAATTGAAATAGGCGTTACCATTTCTATATTGGAAAAAATAATCTTTTATTGCAACTTCAATTTGGCTTCTATAGCAAAAGCAATTTCTTCTCAATGATCCAAGCAATTCTCTAAAAGAATTTTTCAAGAACTATCTAAAGATTATTCTACGACTTTCTAAGTCTAAGGAAAGTGTGTTAAAAATTTGTCAAATGATGAAACATAAGCTATTTATAAGAAAAATTAGGGTTAACTCATGTGAAGCTTCTTTTTCATAAATGCCAGTGGCGTAGATGTCAAGGGATGGTGGTATACATTTTAGGCCAGCTATCTTCAATTCTCACTTACGTGTGTTGATTTGGACTTTGTTCCTTTGCGTAGAATTCCTCTAAATCGTCTATAATTTCACTCTTGAATCCTTTAATTCTTGAAATGTCCAAATGAAAATAATTAAGTACCATTTCTTAATGATTTGTATAAAATCAATAATAATTCTATCTTAATTTGCACTTTAAAACATGAAAAATATGCTTTTATCACCTACCTATTGAATGAACCTCGAGCAAACTATTGAGCTAAAAAGATAAGTAGATGAGCTCATAAAGAGAGGATATGTAAGAAAGAGCATGAGTCCTTGTACTGTGCCAGCTCCACTCATCCTAAAGAAAAAAATGAGCTTCATGGCACCAAGATATTTTCGAAGATTAACTTGTGAAGTCCAAATTTTCATGAGACTAGGTGATGAATGGAAGATTACCTTCAAGACAAGGCATTGTCTCTATGAAAGATGGTTATGCCTTTCAGACTTACCAATGCATTGAGAACATTTATGAAGCTTGTGAACTATGTGATGTGTCTTATGATCAGATGATGAGTGGTTGTGTACTTTGATGATATATTAGTGTACAGTATCGACTTGAATGACCATATTCAACATATCCAAGTAGTTTTTGATATTTTTTGGGTCAAGAAGTTATTTGGGAACTTAAAGAAGTGTATCTTCTATTATGGTGAAGTGGTTTTTCTTGGGTATGTTGTTTTAGGGGAAGGAATCTAAGTTGATGCGGAGAAGGTTTGAGCTATCTTGGAGTATTGGACATTGAAGAATGTCACTGAAGTTACAAGTTTTCATGGCCTTGCTTCTTTTTATAGGCAATTTGTTAAGCACTTTAGTACCATTGTAGCCCCTTTAACTGAGTTGACCAAGAAGAGTGAAGGGTTCAAATGAAATGACTGAGCTGAGTAGAGCTTTAGAGAGATAAAAGAGAAGATTACCTCTACCCTTGTTTTGGCTCTTCTCAATTTTGACCAGCTATTTAAGTTAGAATGTGATACATTAGGCATTGGAATTGGTGCTGTCATGATGCAAGAGCAACAATTGGTTGCCTATTATAGTGAGAAGTTTAGTAATGTTGGATTAAACTATTCTATGTATAAGAAAGAGTTGTACCTTGTTTTTCGAGCTCTTACTGTTTGGCAACACTATTTACCACCACGAGAGTTTGTCATTTATACTTACCATGAATTATTGAAGCATCTTGAGAGTTAGAACAAACTTTCAAAAAGGCAAGCTAAGTGGCTAGAGTTTATGGAAGGTTTCTCTTATGTAATTCAATGCAAAAAAGAAAGTGCCAATGTGGTCATTGATGCTCTGTCACATCAGCAAACCTTGCTAACCACTTTGTAGACAAAGTTACTGGGATTTTCACTTATCACTGAATAGTATGCTCATTACCCTCATTTTGGTCCTATTCTTGAGTAGTGCCAAGAAGGCATTGCTATTGGAGGATATTATCTTAACGATGATTATTTGTTCAAAGATTGAAGGCTGTGTATATCAAAATGTTCCATGTAAGAGTTGCCAGTGAGGGAAGCTCATAGTGGTGGATTATGTGGTTTAGCTAAGTATGTCAACAAGGTAGTTGGAAGTTACGAGATGTACAAGAGAGCTAAGGGGAAAAGAGAGCCCCATGAAGAGTATATACTACTGTTAACACCAACCCTATCTTGGGTTAACCTCAGCATGGATATTGTCCTAGTATTGTCCCAAACATTTAGGGGAAAAGATTTTATAATTGTTGTAGTGGATCGTTTTAGCAAAATGGTATACTTCATTTTATGTCATCGAACTAACGATGCTTTATATATTATTGACTTGTTTTTGCAAGAAGTTGTCTGACTACATGGATGCAGAAGACTTATTTTAAATCAGGACACAAAATGACATTTTGGAGAAAACTTAGAACTAAACTTATGTTCAGCTCCATTAGCTACTCTCAGATCGATGGCTAAATTGAAGTGGTGAATAGGATGCTAAGTAACTTGCTCAAAGCTATCACAGGAAAGAACTTAAAAGATTGGAATCTATTTCTACTAGTTGTAGAGTTTGCATATAATGAAGCTGTCTGCATCATTAATGGGAAGACTACATTAGAGGTTGTTTATGGCCTCAATCCTACTATTTTACTGGATTTGATCGGTACCCACATAGCCACTGAAGAGAGTTAATCTGGAGTCAACTAAGTTGAAGAATTATAGGAGCTACACTAGTCCGTTACAAGGAAGATCACTAAGTTTAATCAAAGACAACAATAGAATGGTAACCGAGGTTGACGAGCTATTTCTTTTAGACTGAGTGAATTGGTATGGATTTATCTCAGTCGAGAATGATTTCCTCACCTAAGACAGAGCAAGCTATCTCTACAAGCTGATGGTTCATTCAAGATCCTGAAGAAGATCAACTACAATGCTTACCAAATCAAATTACTCGAGAACTATGGTGTTCCTTCTAACTTCGATGAATCAAACGTGATTCCCCATTAACAAGAAGAAGGAGACCCCATAGATACCCAACAAGCACAAGAACCTAAAACCAATTTAGACTTGAGGGAAAATCTTTCTAACACTTAGGTAGATAATAGGAATCAACCCTTCGAACTAATCACACGTAGTTGAGCCAGAGAACTCTAATGACTCATGAGGAAAATAATAGCTCATAAGCCCATCTACAATAAAAATGTTTATTCTTACCCCCATGATTTACTCTACTGTTGACCTCAGTACTGAGCTCTTTCGTATACCAACATTCTCTCTAGTGCTGTCGAGTAGACATGTCAACCCTCTGAGAGGCATGTGTACCTGTTGAGTAGTCATACCATAATCTTGAAAATGTTTAAGCATATTGGTCCTAACAACTGTTTGAAGTTGAGCTCTCAAACTAACCAAGATCTAACCCTAATTCGAGGTGAATAATCATTAGTAACTAACTGGTTGATGACCAACCCGATCTAGATCGTTAGTGACTGATAGGATGATGATTGACCTGATCTAGATCAAGTCGGCTTTGACTACATACCCTCTTTTTTCTCATTTTTCTTAAATTGTACTATATTTCAGAGTGACTAGTGACCAGCCACCATGCGACATATGCCTTTTAGCACAACATTTAGAAGGATTCTTTACTTTTCCATACATTTCTGTACAGAATATTCTTTGTCTGTTTTATCCTTTTTAGTATAATTTATATATCCTATAATTGTAAATTACTCTTTTATCTTTTCAATGCATGTTTGTAACCTTAGTGGTGCTAGTATATAAACCCATTTGTTGTATGCAGACAACTAACCTTGATTATTAGAATATATGTCTCTCTTTTAAGCAACCCTAGTGTTCTCACTATCCTTTTAACTCTTATTTATTTCCTTTAGTAAGGAGTAGTGGTAAGTGACCCTATAGTTCTGACTGGTGAGTCATATCTGGTGGATTGTAGGTTGAATGGGATTAATTGGTTTGTCATATCCAATTGGTAGTTTCTTAGACTTTGCTAGTCTTCTTTTACTTTCGTTCAATTCACTTTGTTGTGGTGCTCCTTCGTATATCTGACTCCGGAGACGCATCAAAAAGATAAGTGTGAAGAGAGCTTCTACGAGCTTAAGAGAAGGTTGGTAATCACTCTAGTATTAATAGTACCAAACGGATCTAGAGAGTATGCAACCTATTATGATATCTCAAGGAGTGGATTAAGATGTATATCGATGTAAAATGAGAAGGTCATTGCCTATGCTTCAAGATAGCTCAAATCGTGCAGGCGAAACTATCTAAGTCATGATTTAAAGCTTGCAGCCATAATATTTGCTTTAAAAATCTAAAGGCATTACCTATATGGTGAAAAGTGTAAGGTATTCACTAATTACAAGAGCTTAACGTATATTTTCATACAAAGGGAAATGAATTTGAGACAAAGACGGTGGCTGGAATTATTAAAGGATTACAATCTTACGGTTTATTACTACCTTAAGAAGGTTAATGTAGTAGCCGGCACATTAAGTAGAAAAAAGTTTGGTAGTGTCGTTGCATTCATTATGGATAAATGAGAATTGATTAAAGAAATGGAGAAGTTAAGCTTAAAAGTTGTAATAAGAGAATAATATAGCATGTCGGCTAACTTGAGAGTAGAACCTACATTACTTGAGTGCAATAAGGAAGCTCAAAAGGGAGATGTAGAGTTACAAAGGATTAGAGATAGTATTGAGCAATACCTTGACCTTGGTATCAATGATGCAAGAATATTGAGGCCTAAAGAAAAACTTTGTATACCAAAAGATTTGGAAGATAAGAAAGTAATTTTGGAAGAAGCGTATGGTGTAAGATATTCCTTATACCTATGATATAATAAAATGTATAAAGATTTGAAGTAGAAATTATGGTGGATGGGAATGAAAGGAGATGTGACATAATATATATAACATTGTGTGACTTGCTAAAAAGGTGAAAACTAAACATAAAAAACTGAGAGGATTGTTGCAACCTTTACCTATGCTTGAGTAGAAGTAGGAGTCTATAACGACGTATTTTGTGAGGGGTTTACCAAGGATAAGGAGACAACATAATATGATATAGGTTATAATGGATAAACTCATGAAATTATCACATTTCATAGCTATAAGGCAAACGGTGACATTCTCTCAACTAATAGAAGTATATGTCAAGGAAATAATTTGTTTGCATGTTGTTTCGATATTAATAATATCTAATCATGACTCTTTTTTTATGTCATGATTTTGCTAATCTTTGGAAGCAAAAATGGGAATTAGTTGAACTTTGGTACTTATCATCCCTAGAGTGAATGGAAATCTAAACAAGCAATACAAACTGTAGAAGATATGCTAAGAGCATATGTAATGGATTTTGGTGGTAGTTGAGATGATCATTTGCCATTAGTAGAATTTGCTTACAATGACACTTATCATAGTACTATCTAGATGGCTCCTTGTGAAGCACTATGTGGATGTAAGTGTAGATCCCTAATTTAATGGAATGAAGTAGGGAACAAATAAGTTATTGGATTGTCAATGTTACAAGACCTTAAGGAGAAAGAACAAATGATTAGAGAACAAATGCATACTACCCAAAGCCGATCGAAAAGTTATGTAGACTTTAGGAGGAAGCTAGTAGAATTCTAAGTAGTTTATTAGGTATTATTAAGTATATCTCCAATGAAAGGTGTTAGCAGATTTAGTATTAAAGGAAAGTTAAGTCCTTGATATATTAGCTCATACGAAATTAAGAAAAGAGTTGGGAATTTTGCCTATGAACTTAAATTACCTAACGTGATTGTAGGAATTCATATTGTGTTTAACATTTCAACTTTAAGAAAGTTTGTAGGTGATCCAAAAATGATATTAGATGTACCTTTGATAGAGTGATGTCACTATATTAGTATATATTTTCTATGGTGATTTTGCACTGATTTAGATTTTATTCTTATTAATTTTGTGATGTTTTGAGCTTAATATGCTTATTTATTGTTTCTAAGGACTTTGGCAATATTTTATGAAGTCTTAAGGGATTCTTATGCAATTTCAAGCTTTATTGATGAAAAAGCACGGATCAAAGAGTGAAGTAGAGGAATTTTGAGCAAGGAATGAAGTTTAGAAGAGATCATAGTTGGGGAACACACCCATGGTCACTACATGTGATCTTCTCTTCATAAATTTCTTTTGAAATTTGAAACTTTCATGCGATGAAATATTTTTTTGTCTTTTTTACCCTTTTTAGTATATTTCATGTATTCCAATTTATAAATTATTCTTTTTGTCTTTTCCATATATGCTTACCCTAGTAGGACAAGTATATAAACTCTATTTGTTTGTATGTAGGCAATACATTACATTATCTGATTATTACAAGTTTCTTTCTAGAGCAACCCTAGTGTTCTCGTTTTCCCTTAACTCTTATCTATTCTTTTTAGTAAGGAGTAGTGGCAAGTGAGCCTATAGTTCGAATCAGTGAGTCATATCTGGTGAATTGTAAGATGAGTAGGATCAATCGGTATGCCATATTTGATTGGTAGGTACCTGGGTTTGCTAAACTTCTTTTATTTTCTTTTGGTCCCTTCCGTTGTGGTGTTCCTCCATGTGTATAACCTCAAAGGGGCATTAGCTTCATTGTTATCAAAGTACAGTTCTGAGAAGTAGTGTGAGAAATAACAGTGAAGTTTTGGTTTATGTTTACTATTAGTGGCTACTGTGTTCCTTCCCTAGTTGCTTCAGTGTGTTTGAGTGAAGTAAGTTTTAAAGTTATGAGTTGTAAAGTTAAGGTTTGTGGATTGGTAAGTGTTGTTTCTATTGTTACTCTATTTTTCACTACGAAAATGAAGCAAGTTCATTTCTGTAGTATTCGAGTGTATATTGGTTAATAGAGTTGTTAGAGCATGTTATCAAAGTTTTGAAATAGTAAGGTAGAAGTGTTTGTTGTGTACTGTCTTGTTATTCTATTAGAAAAGTATTACACTATATCTTACTCGAGTGTTCAAGGTATTATCAGAGACTAGGGTAGTGGTGCTCATATTAGTCAAGGTCATAACGGTAATAATACTCCTAGGTTAGTTGATGATAAGTATAACAAACTCTCTAATCTTGTTGATAGTCTGGTTACTACGATGAAAATCAATCAACAACAACCTTAGGGTATTCTACATCATAACCTACTCGAGAATGCTCCAGAAAGACATTATGGCTAAGGTAGTCAAGCCAATAGCTTAGTTTAACCCCATCGAGTTAGATGAATTGTAGGCTGAGTTACTCAATGATGATTGGAGTTGGAGGAGATTGAGGAGGATGATGATGAGGAAATAGATGCCAAAGAGCATGGAGAGGAAGATGAAGAGGTTGAATATTTTCAGGTAAAAGAGCAAAGATGACGAGCTCCTCGAGGATTAGATAATGTCAATGTCCAAATCTTACTTTTTAACAGAAATGTAGATGTAGATGAATATTTGGAGTAGGAAGAGAAGGGAGAGAAAGTGTTTGATTGCTATGGATACATTAATGCCATTAAGGTAAGACTTGGTGCACATGAATTTCTTAGATATGCTTCCATGTGGTGGAAGAATTTGAACATAGCTAAAGCAAGAAATGGGCAATGAGGTATGCGAACTTGGGAAGAGATGAAGAGATTGTTGAGAGGAAGATTTTTACTTGAGACTTATTTATAGGACACCTTTGCTAAGTTGCAAGACCTTCATTTAAGAAGTTGTTATGTTGATGACTAAGTGAGAGAATTTAAGAAGTTGATGACTTAAGTAGACATGGATGAACCCTAAGCTTACATAGTCTTGAGGTTCATTTCTAGACTTAATTATGATGTCTACAATATTATAGAAGTATAGAGGCTTTGTATACTGGAAGAGGCCATTAAGCTAGCTTAGAGTGTTGAAAAGCAGAGAGTAAAAGCTCTAATTGACCTCAGTTGACATTCCTTTGAGTGCTTATTCCATATTGGCCTACTCATGCTAAGCCAAGGAGACTTCCCTAAGCTAAGGAAAGGTGTGACCAACCTAATGATAGCTGGGTAAGCTAGAAGAGTTTAGTTGAAGATAAACTGACCCTAAGGACATATGAGAAGGGATAGACATCTAGATGTAAGACAAGTGAGGTGAAATGTTTCAAATGCCTGGGTTCTGGACACATGGTTATAGAATATCTAAACCGACATACCATGGTGCTTTAAGGAGATGTCGTAGATAACACTAATAAGAGTAAGCTAGAAGAGGAGAAGAATGTAAGAAAGGTTGAAGCTAAGGAAGCAGAGGAGACCTATGCCCATGTCGACTAGGGAGAAGTGATGACCTTAGTACTAAGATGAGTGCTGAGCTCATTATCAAGTTCTAAAGAAGACCAGAGAGAGAATTTATTTCATACATAGTATACCATCAAGGGATAGTTGTACACCATCATTATAGATGGGAATTTGTACCAATGTCATTTTACAATCCTTCTTATAGAGATTAGGACTACTAACCCCTAAGTACCCTTGACCTTGCTACGTTAGCTTCATGAAAATGGTGCTCTATACATAACTGAACAAGTATTTGTCCCTTTTAGTGTTGAGAATGACTATAGGGATGAAGTGGTTTGTGATGTTGCCCCTATGGGAGCTTCACATTTGTTACTTGGATGACCTTAGTTGTTCCACCAATATATTGCTCACAACGGTTATAAAGAATACTCATGCTTCTATTAAGGATGGAAAGAAGATTGTGTTGCAACCTATGACACTAAGCCAAGTGATTGAGACCCATAACTAGCTTACTTGAGCTAGTAAGAAAAAAGCCTTAATAATGAGCCAAAGAGAGCTCTAAGCTACTAGGAAGGTAGCTAGGCATATGTTTCTTTTGATTAGAAGACTATTGGAAATGAGCAATTTGGAAGAATTACCTAATGAGATCCAAAGGTTGATTGATGAGTTTTCAGGCTTGTTTCCTAAAGAATTTCCTAAGGGATTACCACTGATCTGAGGCATTGAACATTATATTGATCTAAAACTAGGTTTAGCCCTATTAAATTGACATAACTACAGAATGAACCCTGAGTAGGTTGTTAAGTTGAAAAGATAAGTAGATGAGCTCATAGAAAGAGGTTATGTGAGCAAGAGCATGAGTCCTTATGCTATACTAGCTTTATTTATCCCAAAGATGGGTGGCACATGATGCATGAACATTAATAACCGAACAATTAATAGAATTACTATCAAGTATAGATATCCAATACCGTAGCTTGATGACATGTAAGATGAGCTTCAAGGTGCTAAGATATTTTCAAAGATTGATTTGCAAAATAGTTACCACCAAATTTGCTTTAGACTAGGAGAAGAGTGGAAGATTACCTTCAAAATGGGACATGGTCTCTATAAATGATTAGTTATTCTGTTTGGACTTACAAATGTGCCAAGCACATTTATAAGGCTTATGAACTATGTAATATGTCCGCTAATTGGAAGATGTGTGGTTATGAACTTTAAAGATATACTAGTATATAATGTCGACTTGAACAACCATGTTTGACATCTTTGAATAGTTTTTAACATTTTACGAGCCGAGAAGTTATATTGGAACCTGAAGAAGTGTATGTTTTGCCAAAATGAAATAGTTTTTCTTAGGTATGTAGTATCTAGAAATGGAATTTGAGCAGATGAGGAAAAGGACTAAGTTGTCTTAGGGTAGTCGACATTAAAGAATGCTACTGAAGTACAAAGTTTTCATAACCTTACTTCTTTCTATAAGTGATTCATTAAGAACTTCAGTACCATTACATCACCCTTGGTGGATTTAACAAAGGAGTGTAACAAATTCTGATGGAATGATCGAGCTGAACAAAGCTTTAGGGAAATCAAGGAGAAGCTCACTATTACCCCATCCTATCCTTAACAAATTTTTACAAACTCATTGAATTGGAATGTGATGCATTAGGTATTTATATTGGTGCAGTACTGATGTAAGAACGACACTCAATTGCATACCACAAAGAGAAGCATAGTGGTGCTGCATTGAACTATTCTATATATGAGAAAGAGTTGTTATCATGACCCGAATAGTATCATTATCGTGGTAGATTATCGTGTATTGCATAAAGATCTATGATCAACCCCCTCATTGATCATAGGTTTTCTATACGACATACAATGCTCATTCTACTCTATGTTGCCATCAGGCCCATAAATAAGTAATATCAAGCAGGATGACTATAATTAACATTTAATTATAAAAGCACTAAAGTTAGAGTATGGAATTGTCGAATTCTACAACAAAAAATATATTACAACATTTTTCAAAGTCCTATGAAAGTTTATATTGAGAAAATCTAATTATGGAATTAATTAAATAAGTAAATATATTTACAATTCACTATTACACAAAAATTCCCTCTTCTCCTCCTGGACATACACAAACCCGTCTCATTGTGAGACTCACCTCAGGCATTCTTTAACCTAGATAAACAAAAAGATGATCCTGTAGCAAAAGAAATCTATTAGAGTGTAAGCTTACGCTTAGTGAGTAAATCCCTCTACCATACCATACAAATAACATCTAAGTACCCTACATACTCTACACGTCAAGCATGTTATCTCCCCTTTCATACACATATTTTATAATTTTCTCAACTTACAAACTTCTATTTTAAGTACTAGACATGTATCCTACAAAATACCAACTTAGCATGTTCATATTCCAACATTTATGTGAGAGATTCATAAGCTTATTTCTTAAAGTGGTTTAATTATTTTATCACCTTATGTTCATACAAATATCTTCATGAAAATATAATCTCCTAACATGACATACTAGATCACTTTAACAAAGAAATAAACTTACTCGTCCTTAAAGCGTAAAAATAGGTGGTTGTATAACTAAGAGTCTTCTTAACTCCTTGTTTTCCTTCCTCTTCTTGCAAGTTATTTTAATAATTTAGATCTTGATGGTTGAGGTGGGTTTTGGGGGTATTCTAAAGACTCCTAAAATGGATTTTGAAAGTTGGCAAAAGAAGGCATCAAAAATAGTTTGTGCTATGAATGTGTAGGTGTAAAATGTAGCGGTAAGTGAGGATTTTGTGGGGTCGGGTTTCGTCTTTTAGTTTGTGTTTGAAATGTAGAAAAGGAAATGAAAGATGAGGGGAAAAAGGAGAGAGTATGCCAGTTTGTTTGTATGTGTTAAATGATCCAACAAGCTTCATTTGTTTTTTTTTTTTATCGTGCACAAAAGCCACTCTTTGACATGACTAAATGATGTAAGCATTAAGGGGTGAATAGTAGATTTGTAAGACAATTAGAATGATGGGGAAATAAAAAGACATGGCCCCCCTCTTCTCTCTTTTCTAACTAGCCATTAGGATATCCTTTGGTACATTGTGTTGTTTTGTCACTTGTTTGAAAATTGAAATGATAAAATAATGTGATATCTTGTCTTTATGTAGTATAGGTTATGGTGATATATGGAAAGTGTCTTATCATTAACTTTTGATAGGTTATCAATTGATAATTGATTTTAACTCTCAATTGATAAGTTATTTAATGTGATTGGTTGGCTTACTTATTCATATGTACATAACTTATGGGTGAAAGAAAAGGGATTGTCTTATACGTAATTCTTTTAGAGTTTAGTTCTTAAATTAACTTGTAAGTTATAATTTATTTCTTATAAAATTATGAAAATTTCTAAAGTTGAATAAAATTATTGAAAATAAATTATCAATTAGTCGTTTAGGGTTATAAGTTCTTAATCATCTTAGGGTTTAAGATTTTAGGTGACTTATGGTCCATTGTTCTCATATTCGAGTATTATCAGTAATGAACTTTTGAATTGAAAAACTAAGTTCCTTTTTAAATGTAAACTTAAATTGTTAGTTTAGTTAATCATTGGGAATGATTGAGAAATACTCTTAGTTGATTCACATGCCCGTTAAATAGTAGGGTTTCTAGCTATATTCTTTTTTAAGCTCTTCCTGTTTAGCGATACTATCTATTACCATGAAAGTTTATAATTTAGAATGACCATGAGTCCTTAAAGCATCTTGGGAGTTAGAATAAACTTTTGAAGAGGCAAGCCAAGTGGCTAGAATTTATAGAACATTTTTCTTATGTGATCCAATACAAGAAGGGTAGTGCTAATGTGGTCACAAATGCCTTGTCACGACGGCAAACCATACTAACTACCTTGCTGACGAAATTATTAGGATTTTCTTTTATCATCGAGTAGCATGCTTATGATCCCAGTTTTGGTCCTATTCTTGAGCAATGTAGAGAAGGAGTTGCTATTGGAGGATATTACCTCAAGGATAGCTATCTTTTCAAAGAAAAAAGGTTACGCATACCTAGCTATTATACACGAAAGCCATTGGTTAGGAAAGCTTATAGTACTGGATTATTTGGTCATTTTAAAGAGACTAAAATAGCTAATCTGTTGAAAGAAAACTTTTACTAGCTTGGTTTGGTCAAAGATGTTATTAAGGTAATTGGTAGTTGCGAAGTATACAAGAGGGCCAAAGGAAGGAGAGACCTAAGTGGAGAGTATATGTATTTACTTACACCGACCTTACCATGGACTCACATGGAGAATACTAGCTTTAAACCAAAGCCGTGATGAGAGATCCTTATGCCAAATTGATCTTCTATTGACCTGACTGTTAGATTCTTACATGTGTTAGACATGCTTCTACCCAGCAGCAAAGTCTTAAACTAGAAGATAGCTTAGGACTTGTAGAGCCAAGCTCCTTAACCAACCATAGGTGTCTAACTCTAATTCAGCTAACTTCTTTACTAAACTGATTAGCTCCTGACCTGATCTAGATTAGGTTGGCCCTTGATTGTAATACTTTCCTGTTTCTGCTTACCTTGTATCATATTTCTCCTATCTAGTCATTAAGAGATATGTGTGTTTTGACACAATATTCTGGAATAATTTTTTCTTTTCAGTATTGAATATTCTTTACCCCTTTTATTCCTTTTAGTATGTTTTATGTAACATAATTATAGAATACCCTTTAGTCTTTTCATATATGTAAAGTAACCCTAGTGGATGGATATATACACCCCTACTTTCATGTATGTAAACAATCAACTAATCAATACAAAATTATTCCCTTCAAGTAACCTTAGTGTTCTCATTATCCTTTAACTCTTATCTATTCCCTTTTGATACGGATTAAAGAAACATAGTGGATCTCAAAATAGGGTCAGAATAGGTTAAATGGGTTTGACGGATGGGAAGTGAGATGGTTGGTTTTGACAGTGAATGTAAATGGATATTACGCACCAAGACATAAACACAATGAAGGGTTTGGCCTCGAAATAGGATTCAATACAACTCACGAACACTAAATATTGCTCGAGATTCAAATGAAGATTAGATGCAACTCACTAACTAGTTCAAATGAAGGGGTTCGCCATAATCTCAAGCTCAAGATAGATAAGAATGCAGGAGAGATTAAAGAGCTTAATCTATACTCGATAATCCGGCAAATGTTAGGTCAATTGTAGCCTTGCTCAGAAAAAGGAAAGGATTCCAATTGCATGAATTTACTTTTCTATCCGATTTTGTATAACAACGTCTATGTATATATCTATGATGTTTACAAATGTTGCTATTTATAGCAAGTCCTAAACCCTAGTGGTAAAATCGTAAATAATGTACAAGGCCTTAAACCTAAAGAATTGGGCCAATAAATAAAATAAAGGAAAACAAGTACAAAAATACAATACTTTGCGTTTTATAAGAAGAGTTGGCATGCAGTCACTCGGCATGTCTTGGATGGAGTAGTAACTGAATAGAATGAGGTTAGCAGTTAGACGTGTAGGTTCGGGAAGGAGTCCTCGATGTCTTGCAATGTTTGGCTAAGATACTAGAAAGGTTGGCCCATAATTGTCGAGTTTTACAATCAATTGGCACGAGTCTCTCGTTGTTGTACCGAGTGGTTCTTTGGTCTTGAGTACTCAGCCTTGTAGTATCTCGACACCTTGGCTGATGAGAGACTTGATGCTGAGTGTTTATCTTCCTTCCTCTCATCCTTCTAGCTTTTTCTCACCCTTGGCAAGCTTTGATAGGCCTTAGCTTTAGACAGGTTTGCCTTGGCTTAGATATAGTTGGAGGCTAATTCTCATCATTACGGTGGGTTTGAAAGGAAGTTGTCCTCGATGTTAAATGTTGAGTATGGGCTGAGATGCCAAATAAGCTCCTTCCTTTTCGCATTACCATGGGTGCTGAGTGTCTCTAGATTTCCTCAATGCTCATTGGGGTTAAGAGATAGCTCTTCCCATCCTTCTAAACAGTGTAAGTGTTGAGGAATTCGTCATGGATCACTTTTCAATCAATCTCCCATGGTAAGCTAAGAAGCGAATTTGTGGCATTCATTAGGACCACATTGAAGTCAATCTCATCCTCGTACTATCTTGCCTTGAAAGCAATTTGAGCTCGCTTATGCACATGGGCCATACCTTTGTCACTAAACCACTTCAATCCATAAGGTCGGGGGTGTAGGTAGGTTGGCAATTTCATCTTCTCTACTAATTCGGCAGAAATGATATTGGTGCAGCTTCGTCCATCCACAATTAGGGAACAGGTCTTCTTATTCACTAGGCATTGTGTATGGAATAAGTTTTCCCTTTGTCTGGGATTTACCTTTAGGTCAGCTCGTGTTGCCATAACTAAGAGTTTATCCAGGTCCTTCGGATAGACATCTTCTTTGATCAATACATCTTTCGAACTCTTGTCACTTTAACATTTTACTTGGGCATTAGGTCCTTCGCCTTTCAAGACCATGACCATCTTATTCGGACATTAAGAAGTAATGTGTCTGTAGCCTAAGCATTTGAAGCACTTCACTTCTCAGGCCTTATTGCTGAATGTGTTGTCTTTCCAAGTAATCTTTTTTCCAACATGGATAGGTCAACTAAGTTCTCTTTTCTCTATCTTCTTTTCTTGCCTTCTCTTAGCATACCTCTCAAGCTCATAGCTGCCTTGTTGAGGTTGGCTAGTTAGCCTTTGATGCCTTCTTCCCCTCTGTCTCTCCACTCTTAATGCTAAATTAATTAGCTCGTCCAGAGAGTTAAATGTATGTAATTCAACTATGTTGGCAATATCATCTCAGAGTTTAATTAGGAACCTGGCAAAGGTATGGTCCTGTAGCTCAATAATCTAACCTCCAATTACATGTAGACTTATTCAAGTAAAGCTAAGGAGGCAATGTAGGGCTGGGGATAGGAATAACTGATTTGATGATAGCTGAGCAAGCTAATAGGGTTGAGCCGGTTAAATAGGTCAAGTTGAGGTTAGCTTGAGCTCAAGGATATATGAGAAAGGGTAGACCTCTAGATAGAATACTAGTGTGGTGAAATGTTTTAAATGCTTGGGCTTCAAACATATGACTGCTAAGTGTCCGAACTAACGCATCATGGTGCTTTAAGGAGGTATAATAGATAGCACCGATGAGAGTGAGCATGAGAAAGAAGAAAATGTTGGAAAGCCTAAAGTCAAAGATGAAGAGGAGACTCGTATCTATGCTGACCAAGGAGAAGTGATGACCCAAGTCTTGAGATGAAAACTGAGTTCCATGCCAAACTTTGAGGAAGACCAGAGGGAGAGTCTATTGCATACTAAGTGTACCATTAAAGGCTAATTGTATACAATCATTGTGGATGAGGGAAGTTGTATTAATGTCTTTCTATAATCCTTTGTGTAGAGGTTGGGTCTGCCGACCTCAAAACATCCTTGACCTTACAAACTATATTGGCTTCATGATAAGGGTGCTTTACATATAATTAAACAAGTGATTGTACCATTCAGTGTTGGAAGTGTATATAAGGATGAAGTAATGTCTAATGTCGTTCCCATAGGAGCTTCACATCTGCTGCTTGGATGACCTTGGTTGTTCGACTGATGTATTACTCATGATGGCTATAAGAACACGTATGCCTTTGTTAAGGATGGAAGGAAGATTGTATTGCAACCCTTGGCCTCGTCCTAAGTAAATGAAAACCATAATCATCTCACCCGAGCTAATAAGAAGAATGGCTTAGTAATGAGCCGAAGAGAGCTCTGAGTTGCTAAAAGGGCTAAAGAGCCTATGTTCCTATTGATTAAAAGATTGTTGAAAATGAGAGATTTAGAGGATATCCCTGATGAAATCAGAAGCTTACTAAATGAGTTTTCTAATCTATTCCCTAAAGAACTACCTAGAGAATAGCCTCCAATTTAAGGTATTGAGCACTGTACTAACCTATAGTCAGGCACCACCTTGCCAAACTGACCTACATACAAAATGAATCCTAAGCAGGCTACCAAGTTGGAAAAATAGGGAGACAAACTCATAAAGCGAAGATATTTAAGGGAGAATATGAGCTCTTATATTGTACTAGCTTTGCTCATCCTTAAGAAAGATGGTTCATGGTGCATGTACATTGATAGCCGAGCAAAAAACCAAATTACTGGTAAGCACAAATACCCGATATCAAAGCTTGATGACATGCTAGATGAGCTTCATGGCGTCAAGATATTTTTGAAGATTGATTTATGAAGTAGCTACCACCAAATCTGCATGAGATTAAGCGATGAATAGAAGGCTACCTTCAAGACTAAGGATAGATTTTACGAATGATTGGTTATACTATTTGGACTTACTAATGTACTGAGTATATTCATGAGGTTGGTGAACCATGTAATGCATCCTCTAATTAGAAAATGTGTGGTAATGTATTTTGATGATATATTGGTATACAATGCTAACTTAAATGATCATGTTCAACATCTCTACAAAGTATTTGACATTTTGTGAACTAAGAAATTGTATGCAAATTTGAAGAAATGCATGTTATGTTAGAAAGAGATGATTTTCTTAGGATTTATGGTATTAGGGGAAGGACTTTATATAGATGAGGAGAAGATTCGTGTTGTTCTTAAGTGGCTAACACCAAAGAATGTCATTCAGTGATAGGAATTAGCCTCTTGGACTGATCATGCATAACAGAGCTAGAGGACTCTAAGGACTCACTTAGAGGATACTACCTCTAGGCTATGACCAAGACGGGGACTCCTATCCCAAGTTGGTCACCTATTGACCTAACTATCAAATCTTTGTGTCAAATCTACCCCTATTCAACGGCAATGCCTTATCCTAGAAGACGACCAAAGAATAGCTGAAGTGAGCTTCCGATTTGACCACAAGCATTCAACCTTGACTTGAGCTAACTTTTCTTTTAAAGAACTAATTAGTTCCCAACCTGGTCTAAATTAAGCCAACCCCTAACTATTGCTAGCACTTTTTATTTCATCTACTTTGTATCATAGTCCTAACTCCCATCCACTATACGATACGTATCTTCTAGCATGATCTTCCTAAAAGGATTCTTGACTTTTTGCACTAAACATTCTATCTCTTTTGCCCCCTTTTAGTAGGTTTCATGTAACCTAATTACTGAATAACCTTTTTTGTCTTTCCATACATGTAAAGCAACCCTAGTGGATGGTTATATGAACCCCCACTTTCTTGTATGTAGCATTAATTAATCAATATTAGATTATTCAAGCATCATTTGAGCAATCTTAGTGTTCTCATTACTCTTCAACTCTTATCTATTTCCTTTAGTAAGAGTAATGGTAAGTGACCTTTCAATTCAGACTAGTATGTCATATCCAATGAATTGTAGGCCGTATAGGATCTTACTGGTGCATCATATCAAAATGTCATTTTTTATAAAAACAAAAACAACAACTTTGAAAAAAGTTTTGCTACATAAAGAATTGTGATCAAATTCTACCTTTTGAAAAGTCATAGAAAGTTCCACAAATACTTCTTTAGAAAGTTGCGTTAAAGTAAACAATACAACAATTATTATTTATCTTTATGGCAAAATTGATTGAGATTTATGTTTTTATTCTCACTTATAA
Source organism: Lumnitzera racemosa (assembly GCA_024138005.1). Taxonomy (NCBI): domain Eukaryota; kingdom Viridiplantae; phylum Streptophyta; class Magnoliopsida; order Myrtales; family Combretaceae; genus Lumnitzera; species Lumnitzera racemosa. The sequence goes on from JAMXBC010000011.1 coordinate 26,783,680, forward strand.
TTTGTAATTTTTATTTTATTGTTTGAGTATTGAGACAGGTACATTTGTATTCTATAGATCTGTATTAGCTTAGATTGTAGAGAGATTAGATTGGTAAAGTAGAGTGTTTTAAAGTCCATATGTGATGAGTGCTTATAATCTTTTATGATTTGATTTAGTAGATCAAGTGGAACGGTAAGGTTCCCTATAGTGGAACTAGAAGAGAGCAGTAGGCTAAAGGTCAATACTCTATAAAATCTCAATCTAATATTCTCCTTCCTTACTCTTTTAATTTAGTTTATTAATTGTTGTGTGTTGAATGGTTAAAATATCATTGCTCACCATTATAAGTTGTTAAGAGGGGTAACTTTATTTTCTTATATCAAAAAAGTTTTTCAAAAATTTAAAGATATCAATTTACCCCCCTTCTTGATATCTTATATGGAACCAACAATTAGTATTAGATTCTTGCTCTAATATCTTCTAGAGTTTAAGTTCATTAGTGAACCAAGTGGTAGGTTAATAGCTCCCCCTGGCAAGACACTATTTTTTTATGGAACTAACTTTCTCTATTAGAAATTCGTGATAGAGACTTAGATGTGAAGGCATCAAATTATCGGGTTTAAGAAATTATTTCTACAAGAGATCTCAAAGTTCTAACCATCATTACATTAAGAGATGATATCACTAAAGCTGAACTCAATTCAAAAGCTAAGAATTTATTGTTGAGTTCTATTACATGTTTAGAATTTTATATAATTATTTCTTGTGAAACAACTAGACATTTGGGATACTTTAGTGTAAACTTATGAAGGTACAGAAACAATTAAAGATACAAGAACCAACTCACTGGTTCAGCAATAAGAAACATTTCAAATTCTCTTGGGTGAAGAAATCAAAGATTCTTTTAGTAGATTTACTGCTCTAACTAATGAACTGTCTTCTCTTGGAAAAATTATTAGTGATGCAGATATGGTACGTAAGATGCTAAGAATTATTCCTAAAACTTGGAATGTAAAGGAAATTGCCACAGAAGAAGCTTGTGATCTAAAAATGTTAACTTAAGTAAATAGTACGTCAAGCTCATGGCATATGAAACTAATTTTTTCAAATTAGAAAGCACTTCAAAAGATACAAGGAAAATGACTGTAGCTTCAAAGCTAAAGAATAGATATTCATTTAGAAGGAGAAGATTCATCTAAAGAAGAAGATGAGGATGTGACACTTTTAGTTAGAAAGCTCAATAAATGGTTTAAGAAAAAGAGTAAGAAAACGTTTGCTAATACATTTACTACAAATAAGAATCGGTTTGTTGATGCAAAATAGGCAATCAAAGAAAAAGAAGAGAAAAAGTTCAAAAAGGAGATTATTTGCTATGAATGCAATACAAATGTACTATGTTAATTAAGAAAATGGATAAATTCAAGAAGAAATGCAAATCTTTGATGGCAACATGGAGTGACTTGGAAGATTTAGAAACTAAATCAAAAGGTTTAAAGAATGTGAGGAAGCAAATCTATATTTTATGGAACTTTCTAAGGTAGATTTTGAAACTAATTTTGATTCTAATTTAAAAGTACCTGACGATATTTATGATGAATGATAAAAGGATATTTTTCATGTTTTAAAGTGCAAATTAAGATAAAATTATTGTTGATTTTATAGAAATCATTTAGAAATGGTACTTAACTATTTTCATTTGGACATTTAAGAAATTTGAGGATTCAAGAGTGGAATTACGAATGCTTTAAAGGAATGTTAAGCAATGGAATGAAGTCTAAATCAATACGTACAAGTTAGAATTGAAAGTAGCCAACCTACAACTTACATTGGCAGCCTTTGAAGTCAACACCACCAGCCTTGCACTTATACTATCGGCATTCATGAAAAAGAAGCTTCACGCAAGTCAACCTTAATTTTTTTTATAAATAGCTTATGTTTCATCGTTTGAGGGACTTTTGAATACACTTTCCTTAGACTTAGAGAGTTGTAGAATAGTCTTTAGATAGTTCTTAAAGAATTCTTTGGGCGAATCGCTTAAATCATTGAGAAGAATTTTCTTTTGCTATGGAGACCAAGTTGAAGTTGCAATTAAAGATTATCTTTTCCAATACATAATTGGTGACATCTATTTCAATTATTTTTATGCAATTGTATAAATTACTTATGCTTTCAATTATGAATTTCCTGGCAATTTCAATTGCTATTTATGTTTGTGTTTTCAAATCTATGGTTGACCAAATTTTTTATGAGATTCGATGAAACCTTAGATAACTAAGCTGATGATTGTGTTCACGTTATATGATTAAGAGATATATGGGTGATTCATGATTGTAATTTCTATGATTTTGATTATAATTGTTCAATTGATAATAATTATTAGAAACCTTAATGATACGGGGGTTGATATAGTGTTTGTTAGAAATTCTTAGTTGATTTGATTAATTAATGTGGAAGTAGAGTAATTGAATTAATTAGAAATTATCTAGAAATTAATGCGATGTTTAGCAATTGATTATTCACTAAGACATTAGGGATAATTGATTTATGACATTAGACAATCATAGTATCGAGAGATATATAATTGTAATTTAGAGTCTACTGTTGATTGGAAGATGCAGAAGTTAACTAATTAATTAGAAATTTAAATCTTCAAGTTTTAAGGTATAATAATTTCACTTGAATGACCATATATCTATTAATCCATATAACATGATAACAATTTGATTGGCATAATCTAAGGTAGATTCTGTTTTCCCACAATTCTCAATTAATTGCTTAATTTTAGATTTTTTGTACTTACTTTCTTTTCAATAGTTTTAGAGTAATTATTAGATTAATTAATTTAAATTTGATTGCCTGAATATTGATAAGAACTACCACAAGATTAGTAATTTCTTATTTCTCGAAGGATCAACAACCTTACTTTCTCTATATTACTTAATTCCGACTTAGTATACTTGTTGGAGTATTTACAATTTATTTTTATATATATTTCAAGCGAATCACCGAAATTAACAAACTCCTCAAAGCTCTTTCTAAGTTGAGTAGTAAGATATCTAAGCTTGAATCTAAAGTAAAAACATTGAAAACTAAAAAACATGCACTTAGTTAAGTTAATAAACTATTAACAAACAAAAACGATTTTCTGAAAAATGATTTTGAAGGATTGCATATTGCCCGTGAATCTTAAGTCAATGAAAGTATTATTCTAAAAGAAGAAATTTAGAATTTGAAGAATCGTATAGAGGACTTATCTAAGTCTATTAAGAATACATTCCTCAATTTGATGAAAGTGACAAGAAGTTACAAATGTTGATTTCTAGCCAAATGATAGATAATTTAAAATCTAGACTAGTTTTCAAATTTAGAGAAACATGTAAAACAAAGAAAGAAATAGTATTTGTCAAATCAAAAGATGAAAATTAAGAAATGATCAAAGGTAGGGAAAATAATAAAGCATTTGAATCTATTAGAAAGAATAATAGAAGGTTCTCTCAAAACAATGACAGGTATCCCTTCAGAGGGTACAATAGAAGGTTGAACAGCGAGTGTTTCAAAAAGAATCCAAATAAAAGGAAAATGGTAAGTAATAGGTATACCGAGCAGAAACCTTGTACTTACTTTCTTTGTAATAAAATAGGTCATATAGAGAAACATTGTTTTTACAAAAAATACAAGCTTAAGAATAATCAAGGTTCTATTTAAAAGATGAGCTTTAATTTTCATGGACCTAAGCTTTGCTAAGTTCGTAAACAAACTTGATTATGCTTTGATGTATGCTGCATTACAAAGCAAAGATAAAGGAACATGATATCTTGAAAGCAGATGTTTAAGACACATGACTAATGATGCTTCGTTGTTCATAAATCTAGAATGGAAGGAAGATGGTTATATAAAGTTTGGTGATAATGACAGAGGTAAAATAATTCTAGTAGGATCAATTGGTATGGTACCTCATTCAATCGAAAACGTGTTGTTAGTTAAGGAATTAAAACATAACTTATTAAGTATAAGTCAGTTGTGTGACAAAGGGTATAGAATAGTTTTTAAACATGATAAATGTATTGGTTTTAACAAAGATGGTTTTAAGCTATTTGAAGGTTTTAGAAAGAAGAATGTTTATCTAATTAAACCATCTAAAGTATCATCTGAAAGCTATTTTATTTCAATAAATGATAATGCTATGCTTTAGCATAAAAGACTAGAACATGTGAACTTTCAATAATCGGAGAAATTGTCTAACAAGAATTTAATCCTAAGCTTGCCTAAACTGCTTACTCATGAGAATATTCGTTGTGTTGCTTGTCTTAAGAACAAAGTGAGTTCATCTTCTCATAAGAGTAAAAAGACTATCTCTACCCAAAGACCTTTAGAATTATTGCATTTAGATTTATTTGGTGTAACTTGAACTCTAAGATTAGGAAGAAATAAATATGGACTTGTTATAGTAGATGATTTCTCTAGATTTACTTAGATCTTATTTTTGCATCATAAAAGTAATACTTTTAAAAGTTTCAAAATCTTTTCAAAAAGAGTTAAAAATGAAAAAGGCCTCTTCATCATCATCTTACAAACTGATCATGGCAAAGGAATTTGAAAACTTAAATTTTATTTTGTTTTGTGAAGAAAAAGGCATCACTCATAATTTTCTACACCCTATATTCCACAACAAAATGGAGTAATTGAATGCAAAAACAGGACTATCCAAGAAATGACAAAAACTCTACTTAATGAAAGTAATATAGCTGATCATTTTTGGGTAGAAGCAACTTTAGTGACTTGTTATCTCATTAATCAGGCATATGTAAGACATTTGACAAATAAATTTGCATGAGATTTACAAAGGAAGAAACCTACGGTTTCATATTTTCATATATTTGGTTGTAAGTGTTTTGTTAAGAAAACAAGAAAAGTTTTTGGAAAATTTGAAGAGAGAGCAGATGAAGCCATCTTTTTAGGCTACTCTTTGAACTCAAAAGCATACCAAGTATACAATAAAGAAACAAAAATTGTAGAAGAATCAATAAATGTCAAATTTATTGAAGAAGCAATCGATGAAGAATCAGATAATGAAATTCCATTTGCTTCAAACAAAAAGAATATAGTGTGTCCTGATTCAGAAGGAAAGATAGAACTTACTTTAGAAGGTACTTCAAAAGCTTCAAGGATGCTTGATGAATCCAAAACAAAACCTAAACCAGGTACTTCAAAAACTAATACTGAGTTTATTGAAACACATCTAGAAGGTAAGTTAGACAGGTTTGAACACTTTCATACTCCACCATCAACTTTAAAATTTTAAAATGATCATCTTCTTAAGCTTATAATTACTAATGTTAGATCTAGAATAAGAACAAGGTCAAGCTTAGAAAACTTTGAAAATCATTTTGCTCTTATATTTGAAATTGAACCTCACTTAGTTGATGAAACTTCAAAATGATAGTAACTAGATCTTACCCATGTAAGAGGTACTCAATCAATTTTAGAGAAATTAGGCTTGGAGTTTAGTTCTAAGACCTAAAAAAATTTTAGGTCTTAGAACTAAATGAGTATTTATGAACAAACTAGATAAACATGGAAAAACAATTAGAAATAAAATACAGTTAGTAGCTAAAGGTTATTCACACGAAGAAGGAATAGACTATGATGAAACCTATGCTCTTATTGCTAGATTGGAAGCTATAAGGTTACTACTTGCTTTTGCTTGTTTGAAAAATTTTAAGTTCTATCAGATGGATGTAAAAAGTTCTTTCTTGAATGGATTCATAAAAAAAGAAGTGTATGTTGATCAACTCCTTAGACTTATTTCTTACCATTTCTATTATCTCTGAACTTGGTTATGATATTTCCTTTAATCAATGCAGCATGATATTTCCTTTAAGGGGGAGTTCATTCTACTCAAAATATATTAAACAAGGTTGATAACAAAAAAAGGGGGAGAGAAAAACCAAAAACATTTGTGGTCTACACATTACATAACGTGCATATTGCACGACATATGACTATGGGAAAGTGTCTTGTAGATATGTATCCGGCACAAATCTATTTCTTAGTGTTCTCTTCATCTTAGGCCTATTAATTTCTCTATATCCTTCTTGTCTCCTCATAGTTTAGAAATTCTTCCACTACATAGCAACATACCTAGAGAACACAACAGGAACAGTTCTCACTTTCTCGTAATCTTCATATTGGTAATGGTAAAAAATACATTCAACTTTCTCTTGCCAATCCAAGTAATTATCTACACTTCTAAACCCATTAAAGCTTAGAATCTGAAGCTTCACATGGTCAGATGCTCTAGGTACTCGAGCTTACTCTTCTTCTTCACAATACTCTTCCTCATCCTCATCTCCCAAATCAATCCTTCTCTTCACTTGTCTACCTACTCCTCCACCTCAAACTTATCGAACTAGGTTTTGACCTCTTGTAGGTTAGACAGCTTATGGGGTATTATGTGTGGCTTCAGTAGTTCGATAAGCTAATGCATGTATAACTCTAGTTAAATCCACTAAGAGGTTAGCCATCTTATCAAGTATCTCATTAGTACTTCTTAAAGTACCCTAAGATTGTTGGCCATGGTAGACACTATCTCTCAAAGCCACCAAAAGATTCAAATCTCAAACTCCTTGATTTAGTGTAACAGCTGACACTATCTTTCGAAGCCACACAACACACTTCCTTCAAGTTAGAACGTTAACAAACAGCAAACACGGTTGCTACGTTAACACAGAAACTTGCTCTGTTTTACATGCCTAAAATAGAGTATAGATAGAACTTCGAAACAAACTTTTGCAATCCAAATGAAACCTTTGTTCTAATACTAAGATTGTAAACCCCTAAAATTTCCAACTTAACACCTAAAGTAGAGTTAAGTATGCTAGAAAACCCTAAAAGTCTATAAGGCTAGCTAAGATGAAAATCCTAAGATAACAATCGAAGACATAATCACGTATAAACATATTAAACTTTAAATGCATAAAAACGCTAGTGATTGTACCTGAAATTGATAAAGACCTTAAAACCCTAACTTTAAACTTAAACATTGTGCTTATTCATTAGAATTACACTAAAACCTAATTGAATGTAAATACTTAACAATATACTAAATCATATAAAGTCATCAAGATGATCAAAGATAACTTCTAACTGCTCATAAATGTGTACAATATCAAATATTGCATTATAGATCATATTAATCCTATAATTATATAACTAAGTTAGTATTGTGTAAATTTAAGTGTTTAGTTAATATTAATACTACATATAGTCCGTGTTAGTATTCTAAATCTCACTTTTCACGATAGATTTGGTAAGTATTATATTAAATAATATATATAAGACATAAAAACATAGATTAAGGGATTTTAATAATTGTTTTTACTAATTATTTCATTTAATTCCATATTTCCCTTCATTTCCTTAATTTTTCTCCTAATTATCCTTAATTCCTTTATTATGTACACTAATTACATGTAAATTTCTAAGAGTTGACGAAGTCAACATTTGACCAAAGTCAAAATGTTGACTAAGTCAACATATGTCCCTTTCACTTAGAAATTTCTATCACTTTCTATTTAATTCTTCTTCTTTTGCACATGATTTTTTTTTCTTTTTCTTTTCCTTATCTACTCCTCCTTGCCACCACTTGTAAAAGGCACTAGACCCCACTCTTTTCTTCTATAAAAACATAAATCAAGACACAACAAAACCCTCTTCCCTTTCCCATTTCAGAACCCTAAGCCTTCTTCATCTTTTTCCTTTTTTACTCCAATACTCTTAACCTACAATTCACTACATCCAAAGTTATCACTCCTCAACCTTATTTGGAAAAAGAAAAAGGTATGTTTAGTGTATTACTTTTATTGATTTTTATACAATATAAGTACACTTCCTTTTCACCTATTTTATGAATTCATGAACTTAATATATTAGTGATTTCTTAGCTTGAATTTTGAGAGTATGACCTTGAAAGCCTTGTGTATATACACATAAATCTATAAGTAAATTTTGTTCCTTCAAAATGCATATGCAAGGTATATGTTTTCTTACATCCATAAACATTCATATGTACACATAGGTATAAGAATACATATATACAAGTACATACACACCCACTTATGCATATATTTTTAGGTACATAACTAATTTTTGAATATATACATGTAGATATGTATCAACCAAACCATAATAGTGTAAATATATGTTAGTATATATAGGAATTTGATATTCATACATATAAGTATAGAAATACAAGTATATATGTGTAAAAATACACATGTACATATGTATGGATATTCTTATATATGAGTATCCTTGGTGTGCATAACCTAAATTAATAAAAATACTACATATATATATATATATAACATACCAATTAAACCCATAATATGCAAGAATATGACTTGAGTGAAGATTTCTTAAGGGTATATTAAGGACATATGAAAATACATATATCACCATAGGTACATACGAGTATATGAACAAGTATCTATATGAGTATGTTATAAGTACATATATATATAACATACACATAAGAAGTATAAATAAGTATAAAGTTAGTACATATGTAAAATACAATACAACTATCTAACATACTATAATATAATAAAATAAAGTAATAATATATAATGTACATATATATGTAAATATGGGTTGAAACTTATAATGGACCCATAATAGGTATATCAACTTATAATAACCTTATGTAAACACAAGTAATAACAATAATGATATAAAATTATAAAAATATAAGAATATGATAAGTAATTAAGTCATAAAGAAATAAAAGAAATACAAAAGTAATAAATAAGGAATATTTAAGTCACAATAACTAAAATTATAATAATTTAAACCTATTTAATAAAACGTCGGTCTTAACATCTAAAATGGACCCTGCTATGGAAACATACATCTAAAAATGATGAAAATCAATTATAAGATTATAAAAATTGGAATTAGGATAAAAAAAAGTTACACACAACTAAAAATGTATGATAAACCGAAAAGAATAATTAAGATAACTAAATTAGTTGACTTTGTAAACTGATAATGAGGAGAAATAAATAACTAAATACATAAAGTATCATAACTTACAAATATACGAAAATAGTTACTATTGATCCCACTAAGTATGATAAACCCTGTACACACCGTACTTGGGATATATTGGGAAAATAAATAAACTACAATAGACTTTAAGTTAACTAAGTAGTTTGGTTTCTCATAATACTTATGAATTTTATGATCTTTTAGGCATCTATATATCAAGTTCTAGAAACCCTAAAAGCTTCAAGAATGAGCAATAATCTAAGTGAGGGAGTTCTAATAACCTACTACCTGCTTGTGCATGTTACTTGTATGATGTTTTACTGCTTATTGTTGCCTATATATTTGAATGACTTTTTTGCTTATTTATTATCATTTGTATGATTACCTTCTTAAACTGATAAATATAAATATATGACCAAAATAACCGGTATATTTATTGCATGTCCATGACTTAGTAAATGTATGGATGGAGAGTGCTAGCTTCGCAAAATTTTAAGGAAAGTTTTTTTGGGAAAAAGTTTTTCTAATCTTAAACATATTTTTATATGATTTCCATAAGGGCTCATGGTGTCGTAAATGATATTTTATCATTAACGCAAAGCTAGCATGGGATCTCTAATTGATAGCGAGAGGACTTGCATGTTTATGCTAGAGGGGCCTTGGATGGTAGATGGCCTTAGTTTGGGATGCACCTATTTGGATTGAAATTTTTTTCTCAACTAGGGGAAAAGTCAAGTATCTTCTGGAGGGGTGGTACCCCCAAATAGCGTCATGAAGGTAAGTTGAGGTACCCTGTGTAGATAAGTTGAGGTGCGCTATGCAGGTAAATACAGGGGATAATCGAAGTGTAAACAACATAGTTCTACATATCCATAGTTCCATACTCCTATGGATGTGTTGATTACATTCATTACACCTACATTCATTTCGTATGTAGATAGCTTGCATGAGTGTTTAAATAACGTTTGATAATTTTCTTGAATGTTAGTAGTGAGGAACGAACTCACTAAGCTGTTTTATGCTTATTCTCCCCTTAGTTTCTTTGGTAGGTTTACTTATGTTGGGATTGGAATAAGTCTTGAGTACCGAATGTAAGGTGAAAATAAGTATGATAGTATTAGAATTAGTTGAGACATTTATAAGTGATATAGAAACATCCTTTGTAGAAAATATCTATATGTTGGAATTCAATATAATTTAATTTTTTTTCTTGTAATTGTATAAAGTTGGTATATCCTGTCTTATTATTTGGTAAGGGATACCAATTCTTCGCAATTTTGAGGAACTGTGGGATATCAAACCTCCATAGTTATTAACCTTAGTGATTAATTATTTAGAGTCTTGCAATCTTTAACTTACAAGGCAATTTCCATATCATGGGTGTACACGTGTTATGGAAATTTTAAGCAATCCTACTAAGCCCCCTTTAGGGTCTTGACAAAGATGATGCAAACTATAGCCAAGGATAGATAAGGGTAATTACGAGGATGGGTCCAAGCTTGTTGAATGCTTGAAAAGGGTGATGGGGAAACTAGCAAAAGGACGAATAAGGAATGAAGGAATAAGCAAAACCCACAAATAGTCCTAAAGAATATGACGTACTGGTAAAACTTCCAAGGACTCTCGACACAGAGTGATATAATGCACAAGATGGTCCAGTAAGGTTACTTACTATCTAACCTTACTTAAGGGTTATGATAAGAGTGAAATGGGAGTAAACAATCAGTGTTTACGAGAGGAAGAATAGTTAGTGTATTAATGATAATTTGATTATTTTCGGCTACAAATATAAGGGGTATTTATGCTTAAGAATTTTAGGGCAAATTGTCTAAAAGGGTAAAGACAAAAAGGGTATTGCCGTAAAGAAGTATAAGAATACAAAGGTTAAAAATGAATATTCAAGAAAAACAATTATTAGTTTAGTAAATTCTACACATGGTCCTATATACATAGTGGAGATGCATTGGCGATGCCATTGGAGGATGTTGACAAAAGATTACAAGTAGATTGGTTGTCTAAGTAGGGGTGATTGAGGATTAGTCAAAGGCAGCTCTTTCGGTCCCTTGGTAAGAGTGATGTTAAGTAATTGGTCAGTTGGGACATGGTTGAGTAGATATGCGAGGTTTAGCAGCTGTCTTAGCATTCTTCAAGTTGGCATACAACTTCTGTGAGGTAGGTAGTCATGCGGCTTAGCATACAATGTTAATTGATAATAAGGAGAAACTTAGCCTCAACATAAGACAGTTGGAGTAGGATGATTCTCCTTGTCATTCCCTTTAGTCCTCGGGCTTGGCTATGGGTTAAAAGGTCAATAGCCTAATTCCTATTACTTTGACTCAATAGATATGAGGCTATTGCCTTACATAATTTTTGAATAAAAACTGAACAACATAAACACATAACATTCTTAAATGACCGACAATAATTACTCAAAATACAACTTAAGATTCTTGGTATTCCAAGCTCCTGGGATAAGTTCTCTATCCAACATCTTAAGTTTGTAGGCCCCATTTCCTATGATTTCCTAAACCTTCACAAGATCCTCCTAATTTACGGTAAGTTTCCCTTGACTATCTTGCCTGCCTATCGCTTCTATTTTTCTATAAACTAAATCCCCTAGTTGAAAAACTGTGTACTTACTTTTTTTATTGTAATACCTTGTTGCCTTATGTTAATATACAGTAACTTTAGCTCTTGCAATATCCTGTATTTCTTATATGGAATCTAGATTAGCTATTAGGTCGACCTAATTTGATATGACATTAATCCTTTGAGTACTCCAATTAGGGATTGCCAACTCGATCAAAAAGACATCCTCTAATTCGAAGGCCAATTAGAAAAGAGTTTCCCCTATTGAAGTTCTATAAGTTGTCTTATATCCCCATAAGATGTTGAGAAGTTCATTAGCCCACTTTTAGTTTACTTGATCAACTCTCTACTTTAAATTGTACAGGAAGGTCTTATTAATAGCTTCTACTTACCTATTAGTTTAGGGATGAGCTGTTAACATATAATTTAGTTAGATGTCGTACTTTTCACAAAAAGTTCAGAACTTATCATTATTGAACTGCAAACCATTCTTAGTGATTATTTGGTAAGGGATTCTAAATCTTAACATAATAAAGTTTGATACGAATAACTCGACCTTTTACTTGGTTATCTTTACCACTACATCAGCTTCTACCTACTTATTGAAATAATCTACGGTAACTATTATAAATTGATGTTGTATAGTGGCGTTAGGAAAAGGCCTAAGTATGTCCAGTCCCCATTGAGCAAAAGGTTAGGGACTAGTCAAACTGTGTAGCTCATTGAAGGGTATATTGCTCAAAACATCAAGCTATTAACACTAGGGGCATTACTAAACTACATTCTTGTCATCCTCTTTCATGGTTGGCCATAGTTAAGTCTTAAAGCATGAACATATAATGTTTAAGCCTTTACATGGTTCTTATACTCCTGTATGTAGATTGAAAAGAACTTGATGTGTAGCGCTTGGTGTAAGGTAACGAATATTAGATTAAGCAAAGCATCGCTTATATAGCCTCAAATTAATCAATATATAATTTTGTAAACACCCAATTTCTACCCACTTTATTTTTATTTTTCTTTCTTTTCTCAATAGGTCCTAAATCAGGAAAAATACAAAAAATAGGAAATTAAAGAAAACCCAAAAAAAAAAAGAATTTTATGAAAATAAAAAAAAATAAAAAAAATAAGAAAAGCACAAAAAATTAAGAAATTTGGAAAATATCAAAAATAGGAAAATTAGAAAGAAAAACCAAAAAAGCAAAAGTAATAAGAAATATAGGAAGTAAAATTTGAAAAAAAAATTGGAAATTGAAAAAAAAAAGATTTTATAAAATAATAATTTAATTGGATAAATTTTTAATAAGTTTAGAAGTTGGGCTATTGAAGCTAGGTTTAGATTTAAATCTAGGTTAAGCTAACTAAGTTCATATGTGCAATTTAATTGCACATATAAACAAAACACAGGCCAACAACCTAACCAATAAATATTGGACATTAGCGTAAGATATTGAATGTGAGGTCTTAGGTTCGAATCATGGAAAGGGCATACAAAATTTTTTATTTTTCATTATATCAGGAACTATCATGTATCAAGATCTCATTGGGCCACGTATCCTAATACATGGTAGTATCAAGTTGGACAACCCGTGTTGACGTAGCACCACGTTAATTGCTACATGTCACCATTGACACGTGGAACACTATGATTAGTTGGCATGGTTGACATGGCACTACTTCAGTGCTACGTTAACCGATTTTCTCTCTATTTCCTTCTCTTTCTTCCCATTTCCTTAATTTTCCTCCATTTTCCCCAATCAAGAACACTTGACCTCTTCACTTCAACTCTAATTTTTACACAAATTTTACACATATACACACAATTTCTTGCTTTGATCTTGTTGAGTGCCTAGACTATTGTAAATCAAACCCATTAACACGTCTAAATTCAATCAAAGGAGCATTCAAATCGAGCTCTAAAATTCAGAAAAAAAAAAAACTTAATTTTTGGGCATTTTTAATTAATTCGAATTCGAACTTTCCTTTGTTTTATGGATTGTTTCACGTATAAATTAGAGCTCATTGGACAAACAGAACCTTGCATAATTAACCAGAATCACTCAAAACAACCTCTCTCTCTCCCGCAATCACTTTCTCTCTCTCTCTCTTCAATTCTCTCTCTCTACTCAAGTCCATGTTGAACCACTACCTTAGGAACATTACCAGTAGCTTAGGTTCCACACCTAACTACCTTTGACCTCAATCGTGGCCTGTAGCATCACCACTAACTAAACCTTAACCACTAAACCCCTTCCCTCTCGAACCACCACCTTCAGCTCTCTTCAACCCAAACCAATACCACCACAACACTCCTCAACCTCTTTAACCTCAGAACCATGACCCTACTCATGCTTAGCAACCCCCTATAGTACCAACCGAACACCATTACCATCACTGCACTTTGCATTACCACCAAACGGCCACTCTAAGCTGTAGTACTCGACTTGCCCCCCTTACCCTAATTATAATCCCAAACATATAAATTCATCCTTACCTCTAATAAATTCAGCTTGAAGCATCCTAAACTGTTCTTGGTTGACACTTTTGAAGTGGAGTTATAAACGACCCGAACTGCAATCCGACCTGAACTTGGCCAACCAACCCAACTCGCTTCAAGTTCAACCTATGCACCCACTACATCCAATCCTTTATATTTATTTATTTATTCATTTCTTTTTTTTTTACTTCATTATTTAGTTGTTGTTGTTTATATATATATATATATAATTGTAAATGTAATATGAAAATAAAAATCAAAATCAAAAAAAGAAAAGACGAAAAAATAGAAAAAAAGGAATAAGTATTTAGTTTAGTTTTTATTTATTTATTTTCATGTTTTAGCTAAAAAAATAAAAAAAAATAATAAAGAATTGAAATAAAAAGTAAAAGGAATAAATAATATTTTTTTTCATCACTTTGAAAAGTGATTTTCCAAAAAATAAAATAAAAATAAATCAATCAATTTTCAAATTAGGATCATTTAGAATTTCCAAAAATAAAATCCAATTTTGGATCGTTTAGGAAATTAATAAACCAAATTGAGTAAAATGTAAACTCGATTGTTTTTCAATGTTAAAATCAACTTAACCCACTAAAGTTTTCATAAAAACAACTACATACGTCTAATCTTAAATAGTGAGTTGATAAACACCTATGAGGTGATAATAAAAATAAAAAAAATTTGTTTTTCCTTTTTTTTTGTTACTTAAGTAGTCCAATTGAGTAATTAAATTGAGTTCCGTCTTATGAAATAAAAAGGTGATTTTTAAAAATTAAAATAACATTTGGAAAGTTAATGGTACCCATAATGGTTTAAAATTTTAACCCCTGGATCCATAATCTTTAGTTTCAAAAACCATTTTAGAAAATTGGTTTTAATCGTTAGACTAGTGGCTAAATTATAACCAATTCACTTAATTGATTATAATTTGACTAGTTTTTCCGACTCGGTTGGATAGCGACTCTAATGTCAAAATAAAAAGGACTGGTTTTCTTTAAACCCTAGTCAAGGGCCAGTAGTAAATGGGTAGGGGTTAATATTAGTCAATTTAAAGAAGACTTAATTTTATAAAAAATTGGGAGGGTGAAAAATCAGGCTTGATAGCTTAGTGACTCTACTGGGGATTGTTATGAGGGTTAGCCACTCAATTTTTGAAAATTAAAATTTATCTCTAAAATCACCTTAAATGCAATTTATTTATCTATTCTTTGTTTATATTATAACTATACTAACATTTTCTTTGTAGGTTTAGTTCTATTTATTTAATTCGAGGGAAATTTATTTTTTGTATCATGAATACATGATCGATATTATCGAACCCAGGCCATCTTAGGACTTTAGGACAAGGAGCCATTGTGTAAGTTCTTAGCATAGTAAGCCAACCACCATTCGGGGTCGATTAAGTTACCTCACTAAAACTTCGATGTGATCAAAGAACCGATTTTTCATAAACTCGTGAGGTTACAGAGTTTAAGGACCTTTAGAACCTACCCTTTTTCGCATACATTTCATAGGATCGATGAATAACTAACAAGGCAGCAACGTTAAAAAAAAAAAGAGAGAGAAGGAAAAAATGACGAAACCTAAAGTTTCTTTCCCTATATTCTTTCCTAGAATTCATGTACATAGGGAGTCTTTTTTATAATTTCTTTTCATATAAATAGTCCTTTATAATTTATGCTTTCCTTGTAATATTTTACAAATGGCCAGCTCATCCAATGCCAAGCTCTTCGCCAAAGAGATTCATGTCCACAAACCCGTAAACCCAAAGCCCATAGCTAGTTAGTGGTTTCAAACATTCAACCTAAAAGAACAACAGTTCATTACCAACAAGATTAGACTTGTAGTCTCACTAACTAAAGTAAATATTAACATCATGCTGGTAAGGGCCTTAGTCCATTTCTAAGAGCCTAAAGAAGTGGCCTTTCTATTTGGGCCATACCTAATCAATTCAACTTTGGAATAATGCACCAATTGCTCCAAGCTCCTCTATTAGATGAAATATATGTTCTAAAACTCAACTTTGATCCAGCTTACATCTTTTCAAAATTCTTAGGAATTTGTAAGACTGAGATAAATGAAGCCTTAAATGATTACAACAAACACACTATCAAGATATGGGATCTAGTCTATTAGTTTCAGAATGAACCTAACTCTAATAAACGGGTTCTATTTCTTAGAAATTGGAGAGAAATTCAAATCAAGGCCTATCTATTAGTAATGTTTTCCATTGTCTTATTTCTAAGCGGGTCTTTTCATATACACTTTAGGGTGACAGAATTGGTGGCTCAGTTCTAAGAAGGGAAGTCTAATATTCCTGCCGTACATACTAAACAGATAAGGAACCTTAATTTCCTTAAGAAAAGAGGTTGTAGAGATCTCAGAACAAGCATGGCACTGTTGATGGTGTGGTTCGTTAGTCACATAAAATGTTTTTTGTTAGATTTAATAAGGGGCGTATTCCTAATAAGATTGATCTTATTGACTTTTTCATTGATAAGATCAAATTGCCAAAAGATATCCTTGCCTTGCTTTAGATAAAGGTTATATAAGATTTTCAGGTCGAAGACATACTATGGATTGCTAGATGAAGCAATTACACTAACGTCATATTAATTTGCAAAGATTACCATACTGTACCATTAGTCGAAAGGAGTTGGTATACAGGCTACTATCAAAACAACGTGGTGAGGCAATTTGGGGGGATCCAGGGCATAGTTCATAGGCCTTCATTCGAGCCATTCACCTTTAGCTTCGAAGAGCCTCACTTAATAGAAAAGGTATCCAAGCTTCATAAGATCAAAGCTTGGTGGGATACCAAGACTATAAGCCCTAACATCAATTTGAGTGAATTCATAGGAGAAGTGGACAAGCATTAGGTTACCAAAGAATACTTACACGATCAACTTCTCAAGGTAGGTACAATGTGGTATCGGGCACCAAAAGTCCTTCAACCTTCCCCTGTGCACCCTAACTCTGAAATGGTGACCTATGTGGACCAAGGGAAAGCCCGTATAGAGGCCCCCTATGATGAAAAAGATAGATGGGAAAACCTATTTCAAGAGTCTAGGCAAAGGTCGTACGTTCTAGAACACTAACTGAAGATGGTTAAGAAGAAGATTCAAGAGTTTGAGGAGGCAACTAAGCATGACCAAAAGAAGGAGAAGAAAATGTCATATAGCCTCTAGAAAAAAAAAAGAAAAGAAAATTAGTACAGATGACTTTGTATCTTTTCATTTCTTTTATGTAGTAAAACTTTGGGAATTTAAAAAAATAATAAATAACTTGTCGTTCTGTTAATTATTCATCGATTCCCTCCTTTCCATCTATGTGGCTCATTTGCATTTCATTCATCTGCATTCTTTCAAAAATTAAAATATTCATGTGCTAAATTGTTAAGAAGTGGTTTTAACTAGGTCGCTAAGATACCTCCCAAACGTCAAACTTTCCAAAGAAGCCCTATCAAAACCTATTCTTAAACTAGAATGGCCAACTAAGGAAATGACAACACCAACACCAACAATGGCAATGTCAACCCTAAGGTTATTGATCCCATTAAGCTAAGGTTTCAATCTTTGGAATAAACAGTGGGGAAGATTGCAGACCAACTAAGCTTCCTCACTGATAGCATTGCTTTGCTTAGATCTACGACTCCATCAAACGAGGAGAGTTTTAAGGCTAGATATGGAAAGAATACTGAATCCCCACCCCTAAAAATAGAAGAAGCCTACCCAAAGGTCATTCAAGCCTTCGAATCTTTTGAAACAGAAGGGGTCTTTCCAAAAGTCAGCTCAACTTTTGAGCTAAACACTTGTTCTTGGTTAATCCAAAGCCTAAAGTTGATTAAGAGAGACTGAAAGAGCTTGAGATGTGGCCAACTCAGCAAATTATTGAAAAAATGAAAATGCTCGAGGTGTATGATGGATTAGAGCACGTTGGCATAACATACTTCTCTACCTATGATTATGGAAGCTTCCTAGAAAAATTCAAAGTACTTGACTTTGAAAAATACAACGGGATTAGATGCCCTAAGCTATATACCTGACTATATGTATACAAGATGGATAAATATGTTCAGTATGACTAGCTCATGGTCCAAACCTTTTAGGATAGCCTAACTGGCCCTACCTTAACCTAGTACGCCCAATTAGATCTGAATTAGGTGAATACATGGGAAAAGCTAGCTAGAGCAATATAGGTTTAATGCTGAGGTGGTACTAACTATGATGGACTTGGTTGCCTTAAGGAAGAGGTATAATGAATCTTTCAAAGAGTGTGCCTAAAGGTGGAGGTCTTTAGCTACAAGGATATCTATCCTCATAACTAAAAAAGAGTTAACTACAACTTTCATCAACACTCTTGAGAGACCCTACTTCGCTCACCTGATCGGATAAGCCTCTTTCAGCTTTGTAGAAGTAGTAGCAGCAAGGTATCGAATTGAAGGTGTTGTCTCTTCTAATAAGCTATAAGAGACATTAAATAAAAGACCACCCTCTATTAAACCCACTACTAGCAAGCTTAAGGAAGCTACTGTTAGCATGGTCAATTCGAATGCCAAGCCTAACTCTTGGGTCTCTTTCAGGGCAAATCCTTCACCAGCTTAACAATAATACAGAAGCCAACTATAAGTTAGCAAAGCCCTAAGGCAATTCACTAGAGTATCCATTCCACTCAATCAGGTACTTGAAAAGTTAAGGAGAGATAATTTGCTCCATTCTAAGGCTCCTAGTGAAAGGTATAGGCCAAGATTTTTTTTATCCCAATGCAAGATGTCAATATCATTTAGGATAAGTGAGCCATTTAACTAACTTATGTTGGAAGTTAAAGAACAAAATTCAAGATTTAATTGATGAAGGTATTGTACAATTGGATTTTGTAGAGGTTCTTGCTCTGAACGTCAATAACAACTACCTACCAAACCATAGGCCCATCATCAATATGATATCTGACCACTCAGAGCTTACCATTAACATGAACGGTCCCAATCAAGAGGCCAAGGTTTATAAAATCTACAAACAAGAAGAGAAGCAAATTCCATTAACTAAATGGGACACCTTCCATGTGCCTGTAGCCCTCGAAAATTTTAAAACTATCCTTCTTAACTACTAGGCAATAAACTAAGGGGAGTCAAGCTTACTTTTAGGGGGAGATTACCCCTTCTGGTAGAATTTATGATTTGAGGGAAGACCTAAAAAAGAAGGTTTTACTGGAAATTCCAAACAATGAACAAGTCGAGCATCAAGAAGGATTGATTGCCTTCACTAAGATGATTAAGTCTAACATGTATAAAATAATCGATTAGCTCGCTAAGACTCTAGCAAAAATATACTTCATGAGTCTATTGATGGCATTGGACCCACACTGAGAAGCTTTGTTTAGAATACTAAAGGAAGTTAAGGTCTCGCATGAAATCTCGGCTGAAAGGATTAGCTCTGTCACTAATTTCATCCTTATTATGGATCAAATTTCCTTCTTTACCAAAGAATTAAGTGAAGAAGGTAACCAACATATAAAGCCTTTATTCATAATTGTGAGGATAAATAACATCATCACAACAACAGTCCTCATCGATAATAGGTCATCTTCGAATGTCTACCCTCTAGCTACCTTGGATCTATTGGGCATTGATACAATCGCTATCAAGCAAAGTTCGATAATAATAAAAGCTTTTGGTGGATCTAGGAGAGAAATAATAGGGGAGGTTGACTTACCAGTAGATATCGGCCCATAGATGTTCAATGTCCCATTTTAAGTTTTGGACATTCCAAGGACCTTCAATTTATTATTGGGAAGGCCTTGGATACATTCAGCAGGAGCCATAAAGTTAAGTCTTCACCAAAAAGTTAAGTTCATCTCTAATGGCAAGGTCATCATGATTCTAAGTGACCAAGATTATGAAATGTATAAGAAGACGGCTATACCCTATAATGGTACAAAGGAGCAAGAAGATCTTAGATTCTAAATGTTTGATGAGGTATGCATGATCACCAATTAGGAGAAAGATGAGAGGCTAAAGTTCAAAATAGGCCAATTTGGAACTTATGGGCTATGGTACATTTCGACTCCAATGGAGGAGTTGCAAAGAATGCAAGCTAAGCGCAGAAAAAGTGATAGGTTATATTACCCTCCATTGTTAGAAGCTTTCATCTAAGTCGAAGTCTATAACTTAAAGCCTACCAAAGAAGATACTTTTAGCAAAAATGAAGGGGCTAGTCTATCTAACAAATCTTAGCACTTGAATAATTGGTTCTCCATCCCTATGAATAGCAATAAGTCTTCCCTAGAGTAAATGATGAATCACGGTTTAGTATTTTATAGAATTTTGTAATAAATTACCTTTGTTTTGCAAATAATTGTACTCGAAAGAAGATTGCTCTAAATAAAAATCATTATCTTTTCTTTTCATTCCTTACTTACACTCTTTCCTTTACATACCTTTCTTTTTCCTAAATCTAATGCTTTGAATGAAGGCCATGAGTACCTCGTGCAAATAGGTGATGAAAATATTGATATCACCTTTGACCCTACTAGGTTAATCGTTGGGAGTGATGTCAATGACCATATTGACATGCAAGACAACTAACAAAAATATGAAATGAGTAGAATTTCCATTAGCGAGCCAATTGAGATAATTATTGTTGGGACCAATGACAACCTTAAGGCGTGGAAGATTGAGGGAAATTTGAAAGAAGACTAAAAGGAAGAAATGACCACATTATTATTCGAATACCAAGATGTATTTGCATGGTCTTATGAAGACATGCCCGAATTATATCCGTCGATCGTGGTCTATCGTTTACTTACACAAGAGGATATCAAACCTAAGAAACAAAAGTTAAGAAGGTTTTGACCAAATGTTCTGCTAAAGATCAAAGAAGAAGTCAAAAAATTATTGGACGTTGATTTTATCGAGGTATTTGATAATCCCGAATGGGTAGCCAACATAGAACTAGTTATGAAGAAGAATGGAAAGGTCAGAGTATGCATGGACTTTCGGGACCTTAATCAAGCAACCCCTAAAGATAATTTTTGCTTGCCCCATATCGATGTCTTAGTCGATAACACAGCTGGAAACCATCTTTTCTCTTTCATGGATGGATTTTTTTAAGTATAATAAAATTCGAATGGTTGAAGAACCTAAAACCAAGATAACATCCATTATAACTTGGGGCACATTTCGTTACAAAGTAATGCTTTTCGGACTCAAAAATGTTGAGGCAACTTATCAAAGGGCTATAGTAGCAATCTTTCATGACATGATGTACAAGGAAGTTGAAGTATATGTTGATGATATGATTACAAAGTCCAAGGAAAAAGAAAATCATGTGGATAATTTGAGGAGATTATTTGATAGGTTAAGAAAATTCCAGTTGAAGCTAAACCTAAAGAAGTGTACCTTCGGAGTGAATTTAGGGAACTATTGGGTTTTATCATTAGCCAAAGGGGCATAGAAGTAGACCTTGATAAAGTCAAAGCGATAATTGACTTACCCTTACTACACATACTTAAAGAAATTGAAGGCTTGCTGGGCCATTTAAACTATATAGCCCGGTTCATATCCTTACTCACAAACAAATTTCATCCCTTGTTTAAGTTGTTGAAAACGAACGCTAAGATCAAATGGGATGAAGAGTGCGAGTAGTCCTTTACAACAAGTAAAGAATACCTTATGAACCCTCCAATTCTGGTAGCTCTAAAACCCAAGAAGCCTTTATTCTTATACTTGACTATATTGATAGAATCCTTGGGGTATATGCTTGGCCAGAAAGATGAGGATAGAAAAGAATGGGCTATATACTACTTAAGTAAGAAATTAATTGAAGGAGAGTAGAAATATTTAGAAATTGAAAAAACTTACTATGTTGGTTTAGGTAATGTGTTGGCTTGGACAATATACACTCTACTATTAAGTTGAATTGCTGACTAGTATGATCCCCTAAAGTATTTGGCAAACAAACTGGCCCTAATTGGCAGAATCTCAAAGTGACAAATGTTATTATCAAAGTTCGACATTATATACGTGAACTAGAATTCAATCAAGGGGTAAGCTTTAGTAAATCAATTAGTAGATAATCCCTTTGATAGTACCCCCCAAGAGGTACATATCAATTTCCTTGATGAGGATATCTTGGCAGTTGAGAGAAACTCTAATAAAGGACAAGATGACGAGCCACCAAAATGGAAAATGTTCTTCGATGGTGTAGCCAACATGTCTAGGTATAGAATTGTGGTAATACTAATATCCCCTAAAGGTACTCAATACCTTGTGGCTATAAGGCTCATTTTCCCATATACTAATAATATTGTCGAGTATGAAGCATGCATCATGGGACTCAAAATGGTCCTAGATAAAGACATTTGAGAATTAGAAGTGTATGGAGACTCTTTACTCATTGTTGACCAAGCTCAGGGAGAGTACAAGGCTAAAGATTCTAAACTAGTACCTTGTCATTGGCATTTGATTGAGTTGACAAGGAAATTCAAAGAAATCACTTTCAATAATGTATTGAGAACTCAAAACCAATTTACTGATGCCTTAGCTACTCTAACATCTATGATCTAAATATATAATGGAATCAAGATTCAGCCTCTTACTAATGAAATGGAAGACATGCCTGCCTTCTGCCTAGTAATTGAAGTTACCAATGATCAAAAGTCATAGTACCATGATGTTAAGACATTCCTACAATAAGGTACATACCTTGAAGAAGTTGAGAAAAAAGGATAGAAAGATGATTAGGAGATTAGCTACTTAATTCTAGATAAACAAGTCTACTTTATACTGGTGCTCTTTTGACAGTATAGTCTTAAGATATATGGACGATAAGGAGGTTAAGAAGTTAATGAAAGAAGTACATGAAGGAGTATATTGGTTAAAGAAGTACCTGAACGAGTACATGGAGGAGTAACCCTCACATGAATGGTTACATGTTAGCAAAGAAAACTATGAGGCTAAGGTATTATTGGTTAATGATGCAAAGTTATTGCATCAAACATGTTAGGCATTGTTACTTATGCTAAGTTTATGCAAATAAGATAAATGTCTCACTTCAGGAACTACATGCTCTCTTAGCACCGTATCCTTTCTTAATGTAGGGCATAGATATCATCAACCTGGTCACTCTAAAAGCATCCAATGGGCATCACTTCATACTAATCGCCATTGACTACTTCAACAAATCGGTTAAGGCTTTGTCTTACTCAAGTGTTACTAAAGGGGTCATAGTTAAGTTCATCAAGAGAAACATCTTGGCTCAATATGGGACTCCAGAAACAATCATCGTTGACAATGGCACCATTCTCAACAGCAAGCTTATGTCAAAATTATGCCAATAGTTCCAAATCATTCACGGAACTCTATTCCTTATCGACCCTAAATGAATGGAGTTGTTGAAGCAGCCAACAAAAACCTCAAAAGAATCATCAAAAAAATGGTTATCACATATAAGGATTGGCTTGAGATGTTATCATTCACACTCATGGCCTATTGGACTTCCATCAGAACATTTATTGGGGCAACACTGTACTCTTTGATATACGACATTAAAGTAGTGTTACCATTAGAGGTTGAGATCCTATATCTCACTTCTTAACTTCTCTCGTGTTTTCAGTTTATATGTTCGATTAAATGGAGTAAAAGGAGTTTGACCTTTCAAATGCAATTTCTTGCTTTGAGGCTTCTTTCCTTCTCATTCTTCCCCTTTCCCTTATTTTCCTCCACTTTCCCCAGTTAAGAACACCCGACCCCTTCACTTCAACTCCAATTTTCGCGTAAATTTCATCACACACGCAATTTCTTGCTTTGATCTAGTTAAGTGCCTAGCCTACTGTAAATCAAACCCATTAACACATCCAAATGCTATCAAAGGAGCATTCAAATCAAGCTCCAAAATTCAGAAAAAACTTAACTTTCGAGCATTTTTAATTAATCCGAATTAGAACTTTCCTTTGTTTTCTGGATTTTTTTCGCATATAAATTAGAGCTCATTGGATAGACACAACCTCGCACAATTGACCAGAATCATTCGAAACAACCTCTCTCTCCTGTGATCACTTTCTCTCTCTAACTCACTCATTCTCTCTATCCACTCAAGTCTGAATTGGACCACCACCCTAGGAACACTACTTGCAGCTTAAGCTCCCTTAACCCAACTACTTCTGACTTCAGCCGTGGTCTGTAACATCACCACTAACTTCCTACTACCTAAATCCTACCACCGTATCCCTTCCCTCTTAAACCACCAGCTTCATCTCTCTTTAACCCCAACCAACACTACTACAACACTCGACCTCCTTAACCTTAGAACCATTACCCCACTCATGCCTAGCAACCCCCTATGGTGCTACCTAAACATCACCACCACCGCCGTACTTCGCATTACCTCTAAATGACCACTCCAAGCCGTAGTACTCGACCTACTACCCCAAGTCCAATCCCAAACATACAAATCTATCCTTACCTCCGAAAAATTTGGCTCGAATCATCCTGAACTATGCCTAATTGATGTTGTTGAGGTGGAGTTGTAGACGACTTGACCTGCAATCCGACCTGAACCTGGCCAACCGACTCGATCGCTCTACGTCCAACCCGTGCACCTACTACATCCAATCCTTTTATTAATTTATTTATTGTATTCTTTATTCTTTAGTTATTTTTGTTGTTTTTTTTTATATATAATTGTAAATGTACTATGGAAAAAAAATGAAAAAAGAGGAAGAAGTATTTAGTTTAGTTTTTATTTATTTATTTTCATGTTTTAGCTGAAAAATAAAAAAATAACAAAGAATAGAAATAAAAAGTAGAAGCAATAAATAATAAATAAATAATAATTTCTTTTTTCATTACTTAGAAAAGTGATTTTCCAAAAAAATAAAATAAAATAACCAATCTACGCAATTAGTTATAACTTGATTTTTTTTTTTTTACTTTGGTCGGATGGTGACTCCAAAGTTGTTTTCAAAATAAAAAGAACCAGTTTTCTTTAAATCTTAGTTGAGGTCCAATAGTAAACGAGTAGGGGTTAATATTGGTCAGTTTAAAGAAGACTTAATTTTATAAAAAAAAAAATGGGAGGATGAAAAACCAAGCTCGACAAATTTGTAGCTTAATATACAAGCCTTCGAGCTTCTTTCTTATTTATAGGGTACTCCCCATCTCTTAGATACTTAATGATTAGGTCCATCTAACTTCTCTCCTTTCAGTAGGACTATACCTCATAGCATTTTTGCATTGCTTCCAAACCTTTGCTAGGTAAGTACTCAATGAAGAGTTTATCATTCAAATCAAGTGATGTACTAGCCAATATAGATACTTTTCGGTAGCTTTGGGAATTTTCACAATTTGAAGGACCAAAGCTCCTCTATAAGCATTCATACAACAGCTAAGTACCTTCTCATTATGAATTTGAAAAGGCTTTGATTTTCTTGGCTCCAATTTCCTTTGCTTGCTTCAATCTAACAGTTAAGGCTTCATATTTAACTTCGTTATTACTTTTGGGAAACCTAAATTTCAAGGCATACTATGCTTTCACTTTAGGTGGTCTTTGCAAAATGGGTCTTACTTCACTTCCTTCTCATGCAGATGAGCCATTTACATACAATTTCCAAATAGGTTTGACAACCATCTCAATGCTATCCTCTTCTCCAATAAATTAGGCTACAAAGTCTACCAAAACTTATGCCTTTAGTGTCATTCTGGGTTTATATTACACATTGTAGGCACTCAATTCAAAGGCATACTTCATTATCCTTCCTAAGGAATCAGGTTGTTGGAGGGCTTACCACAATGGTTGATTAGTGAGAATTATGATTTAATGAGCTTTGAAATATGACTTTGACTTCCTTCTTGAAATCACCACAACTAACTTAAGTTTTTCAATCTTGGTGTACCTTTGCTTTGGACTTTACAAGATGTAGCTCACGTAATAGATTAGCCCATGCTCTTATCCTTCTGTAAGAACAAAGATAGAAGGAAGAACTTGATTGCTGATAGATAACAAGAATAGGTCTTCCTTCAGAATGGGCTTTGGAAGCGCTGATAGAGATGATATAAAATCCTTTAACTCCTTGAATACTGCTTCGCATTTGACATTCCATCCAAACTTTTTGGGTTTCTTTAAAATCTTCAAAAATTAGTTGCTTTTATCTATGCTCTTCGAGACAAATTTGTTTAGGGCATCAGTGTGACCTACTAACTGTTAAACTTCCTTAATCGTACTAGTGGTATTCATTTTCTTTACTGCATGAACCTTCCTTTGATTTGTTTTAAAGCCCTATTAGGATACCATATAACCTAAAAGCTTACTTAGGATAGCCCCAAAAATGCATTTATATGGATTTAGCTTCATTTTGTACCTCTTCAATGTGTAGAATGTCTCACTTAAGTCAATGAGGTTTAGATATTCTTCTATGCCCTTAACTATCATATCATTGATAGATACTTTAGCATTGCGGTAGATTTAGGGCTTGAATGTTTTTGTTATGAGCCTTTGGTAAGTTGCATCAGTACTCTTCAACCTAAAAGGAATAAATGCATAGCAATATGTTCCAAAGTTCATAACAAATGAGTTGTGGACCTCATCTTCCTTTTCCATCCTAATTTAATTATAGCCGAAAAACGCATCCATAAAAGAGAGCAAGGCATGCCTAGTAGTTGAGTCTACCATTTGATCTATTCTTGACAAGGGAAAGCAGTTCTTGGGACAAACCTTATTTAAGTTTGTGAAGTCTATGCATATATGCCACTTGCCATTCGACTTCTTAACTAGCATACAATTAGCTAGTCATATTAGATAGCGCTCTTCCCTTCTAAAAACTTCCTCGATTGC
Source organism: Lumnitzera racemosa (assembly GCA_024138005.1). Taxonomy (NCBI): domain Eukaryota; kingdom Viridiplantae; phylum Streptophyta; class Magnoliopsida; order Myrtales; family Combretaceae; genus Lumnitzera; species Lumnitzera racemosa. The sequence continues at coordinate 26,810,626 of JAMXBC010000011.1, forward strand.
CACCTATCATTTTAGGGTAATGTTGAACCAAAGATTTTTTAATTGATTTTGATGAGAACAAAACAAAAGTAGATGATTAAACTAATTTGCTAATATTGAGTTAATTGAATAAGGTCAATTAATTTTCTTAACAAATAAATATAACTATTAACTCTACGAGATATTTAATTTTTGAGTGGTGATTAAATGATATTGAAATTAGATTGCATAGTGTATTTATTTGTTGTGTGTTAAAGTTGATTTCAAGTGATACTAAGCCTACTAGCACGACGAGTCAAGAAAGACCCAAGCTAATAGTATGAAGCCTTATATAACAAAAAGAAAGGCGTTCTAACCCAATGAGCCATCATAACCGTAGACTTACTAGTGTTCATACTGATAGTACATTTAGTTACCATCATAATGGTAAGAGTGAGGTACCATCATGTTGGTAAGTTTATTTCAAGTAGTTGTTGAAGTATTTAATGCACAAAAACGAGAAGAATTCAATGAGTTAGCATAAATGGTCAACAACTTGACTAAAGAGAATTAAGAACTAATATTCCACTGCAATAAAAAAGGAATTCTCTTACATTCTTTGGCCTCATTACTTACTATTTGTCTCTTCTACTCTTACAATTAAATAAAAGAGACTTAGTGTGTAGTACTTGTGTTCATATATTTTACAATCTTAAGAGAAAGAAAAGCATTACACTAGAGATCACTATGTGCAATATGAGTGTGTAAACTTATGTAACTCTTTAAGCATTGTATTGAGTGATCAATAAAGTGGTGTAAAGTCCTCGATTGGAGGTATTGTGGGTCTATAAAGACAAAGGGATGATCCAAACCCCACGTTATATCTAGGCTTAAATTTCTTTATCCCTATCTCTTTAATTTCTACACTTATTATTGTTTTTATCATTGTCTTCATCGTTCTTGATATTGCATTTAATCGGTAATTTTGAAAAAAATTGCAAATTGTCCCATAAACTCAATTCAATACCCCTACCCCCTGTTGAGTTTATCCTTGTGTTCTTCAATTGGTATTAGAGCTGGTCTCTAATCACTTATTTAATTGCATAGTACAGTAAAGATCTTGACATCTAATGCATTAAGCTTTCTCGAAGGACAAGCAATTAATAGGCCTCCTCTTTTAACCAGTAACAACTATCCATATTGAAAATGTAGGATGTCTATATTCTTGAAAGCACAAAATAGATTATTGTGGCATGGAGTTAACCAAGGACTATATAAGATAGAAGGAAAGGAAGAAAGAGATTACTTGGATGATGATTGGAAATTGCTTGATTTAAATGAAGTTGCTATGAACATTTTGCATTGTACCATAAATGAAAATGACTTCAATAGGATATGTATATGTAAAAGTGCTAAAGAAATATGACTACAAAGAACATAGGAAGGAATTAGTAGAGTAACGGATACAAAAATAAGCTTATTATTTAGATAATTTGAAAATTTTAGGATAGATCCACATGAAATGATTGATGAGATGCATAAGAGGTTTATCAATATCATTAATCCCTTGAGTTTCCTCTGAAAGACGTTTATTAATCTTGAGATAAATTCTTAGGTCTTTCCTAAGAGAATAGGAAGCCAAAAGAATTGCAATTAAGGAAGCCTATGATCTCAACGAAATGTCAAAAAAGCAACTCCTTAGAACACTTAAGACATATGAGATGGTGAAGAGACAAGACAAGGATTCTAGAAAGAAGACAATTGCTCTAAAATTCACATAGAAGAACTCAAGTGAAGATGATGAAGAAGTAGCAATGGTGGTAAAGAAGTTTAAAATGTTCATGAAATTCAATAGAAGGATTGAGATAGATAAGGGTGGATATGGAGCACCTTCTAAGTTCAAGAAGGAAAAGAAAGAAGTTATCAAATGCTAAAATTGTCAAAAGCTGGGACATGTTCAACAATATTGTCCCTTACTTAAGAAGGCTTATAAAGAGTTAAGAAAAAAAGAGCTATGATAGCTACTTAGAGTGATGGGGATTCTAGTTACTCCGATAATGAAATTTGTTTCACTGCTCTTAATGAAAAGGTATGCTCCCCCTCACATGACTCTTCCTTTAAAAGAAGGATAAACTCTTGAAGTATGTATGATAAGTTATTAAGAGAATTCATACAGGTATAAAAGAAGAATAAAATCTTGAAGTAAATGATGAGTAAAGTAGCAGATGAATTTGATATTATCAAAAGTAAATACAATAAAGTAGTTGATGCAAAAGAAGGGTTAGAAGAGGATAATGAATATTTAAAAATTGAGATTGAGAAATTAACAAAGGAAAATGAAAAGCTAAGTACTAGAAACAATGAATTGATACTTGAAAATAGCAAATTGAAGGAAGTTAATGAGAATTTTAAAAAGGAATTGAAAGAACTTAAACTTGAGGAAAAAGTTAAAGATGGTATGGTTGATAAGCTAGGTTGACATGAAATTGAAAACTTATTCCTAAAGTCTAACTTAGATGATTTAAGGAAGACAATAGCAAAATTTATAGATGGAGAGAAAAAATTAGAAAAAATCCTTGGAGCATAAAGGCAAGGGTTAAACAAAACCAAAATATGTTATATTAAAGAAAATGTATATAGAGCATACAAAGGTTACTTTGTTAAGGCATAAAAAAAACTTGTAATTAATGTAGAAAATATGGTCATATTTCACATACTTGTGCAATATGTCACAATCTCTCCTTATATAATAAAGGCAAAATGATTTAGGTCATAAAGGGATAAGCTTACATTATAACAACTAACCCTAAAGGTTATAAACTAAAGTAGGTACCAAAGAAAATAATAGTTTGTTTTATAAGTTCTATCAAGCCTTATTTCGGTTTCATTAATCTAACATGTATCAAGCCTAGCCTACTTAATATAGATTACTCGATATTAAACTAAGGAAATATTTTCTTTAAAAAAAAGTTTTTAAATTAGAGTAGCCAACCAATTCAACTAGTAAAAAATGAAATTAGGGTTTTTGGGTGGGAAAACCCCAATTTAACTACTACTTTATGGATATTCTAAAAAATTTTATTTTTAGAAAATTAAACCAGCAAAATTAAGTTTGAGGGCTAACCTATTATGACTAAGTCACTATGTAAAAACTAAAGAAAAATTAATGGGCTTTTATTTTATAATTTTCTAAAAATGTTAAAAATATACCTAAATAAGCAAAAGATAATAAAGTGAATTTTTATTATTTTTTATTACGAATTTCTAAAAAAAAAAGGAATTTTTTTTTTATTTTTTTAGGTAGTTACCCCGAAGGTGCTTACATACTTGCTAATCAAAATCAAACAAACCATAGTTTTCTTTTTATAAAATATTTAGTGGGCAGATTCTTTTTATTTTGAAAATGGAGCTAAGTTTACGTTTATTTATCAATATATTATTTCTTAAAAAAAAATACTTAAGAAATCTAATTTTCCCGAATTAATGAAAACCCTAAATAACTAAATCTTTTAAAAATCCTGATTAGGATTTTTTTTATTTTTGAAAACACTACGTATCAAAAGAAATATCCTTTCTAAATCCTAATTATAAGATCTACTAAATACGATCTAGACACATATCTTCATACGTATCTTTTTTAAATTTTAATCGCAAGATATGTTGAAGATACAATCTAATTGAAGATACGATCTATATATGTATTTTATACGTATCTCTTTTAAATCTTAACTACAAGATATGTTAAACATACAATCTAAATACGTATCTTTATAAGTATCTCTTTTAAATATTAACCATACGATACGTTGAAGATACGATTTAGATACGTATCTTTTTTAAATCTTAACTGTAAGATATGTATCTCAATATATTCTGCATATGTTTATTTTTTAAAAAATGCAATTTTGCTAAAAAAACGTAATTTAACTAAACTTTATTGAGGTTATCTAAAAACATACAATAACAAAAAATAATAAAAAACCTACACTTTAATAAAAAAAATAAATTAGTAAAAATAATTTAACTAACTAATAAAATATAAAGAATTTTTACTGAACCGAGTCATATTGATCGTGTACGTGTGATCATGAAGTGGATCTAGAATATACAAATGAATTAGTTATGTTCCTTGCTTGTGTGTAGGAAATCATGTGTGTGATCTTAATTGTGTGAGTGACTACGTCAATGCTAGTGTCGTAAGTGTTGTTGTGCCCAATTGGTAACCAAATGGATGTGTATGTGTCAAGGAGTCATGTTCGTGATAATGTAGATGTACAATTATCATGCTTGGACATGAAATTGCTTGGTTGGTGTGTTTGTGGTAGTTTAATTGTGAAGTAAGGGCGTATGGATCTGTATGGTGTTGTAATGGGCTTCAGTTGATGTTAGCGTTGGTGACATACTGTTGCTGATTGGTGTGATTTCAATGTGCGATTGTTGTATTAGCTTGTATGATTTAGTTATTAAAGTTGTGCGAGTGGTGACTTGTGAAGTAGGGCATGAATGTTCAAGCAATGGAGTGATATTGTAAAAGGGGGGTTATTCCAATCAAACCAAGTTACAAAAGATATGATTACGATTCTTTAAAAATTTGACCTACCTTCTATAAATCTCATTTGGGCTTTCTATTTACCAGGTCCGATCTGATATAATCTGATTTAGTCCAAGAGCCTACTTAATAAATTATAAATTTAATTTGGCCCAATATAATTTAAATAAAAAAAATCAATTTAATATCGGATTAGACTAAAATTATTTTAATAAGGCCTAACTCTCAAATGACTAAAGAATTTACTAAATTGATTACATACTGTAATCTGATTTGATCTTAAACAACCCGACGCAACTTGGCCCAATAGACTTGATTTGATACAACACTTCTTGACTCGATTTGATTTGATACATCACGATTTGATATGACATGACTTGACTCAATACGTTACGACTTGACTCGATATGATTCGACTCTCTATGTTATGACTTAACTTGATATGATAAGACTCAACTCTTTTTTTCTTTTTCATTTTTTCTTTTAATTTTTAATTTTTTTATTTTTTATTTACTAACTTAGCTCAATTAATGAAAAATGAAAAAAAAAATGAGGTATCTATAGGTTCCTTTAAGGAAAAACAATAAATGGATCTTGAATAATAGTTGCTTAGACATATTATAGGAGACACATTCAAGTTTCCATCTATAAACTTAAAGGATGGAGGAAGTGTGACGTTTCGAGATAACCAAAAGGCTCATGTTATTAGAGAAGGTAACATTTGTATTAATAATGATCTTACTATCAAGCATGTGTTACTTGTTGATAAATTGAAACATAATGTATTTAGTATTAGCCAATTGTGTGATATAGGATACAAAGTAATCTTTCATGCATCAAAGTGTTTTATTGAAAACATTAACAATGACTAAATCTGTTTTTAGGGGTATAGACAAGAAAACATTTACAAATTTGACTTCAATATGCTTTTATGTTCTCTTAAGACTTATCTATCGACTTAAAACACTAATAGTTGGTTATGGCATAGGAAGATAGGAGATATTAGTATGGATATTGTATCAAAACTAGCCAAAAGGAATCTTGTTAAAGGATTTCTTAAGATTAGTTTCAATAAAGATAAAACATGTTAAGCATGTCACTATAGCAAACAAAGAAAGTTATTTTTCAAATCAAAAGATGCCATCTCAACTTTTAGGTTACTCTAACTATTACACATTCATCCATTTGGTCCAACCTAAACCTTAAGGAGAGGAGGAAAAGATATACCTTCGTTATAGTTGATGATTTCAGTCGATACAATTAGACCTTCTTCCTTGCTAATAAGGATGAAACGTATCATGTATTCTTAAATTATAGTGAAAAGGTCTAAAATGAAAAAGGTTTTTCTATTATTTTAATAAGAAGTGACATGGGGGAGAATTTGAAAATCATGAAATGGAAGATTTTTGTAATAAAAATGCAATAGAACATAACTTTTCAGCACTTAGAACTCTACAACAAAATGGAGTTACCTAAAGGAAAAATAAGACTCTTATAGAAACCGTTAGGACTATGCTATGTGACAATAATCTATCTAAGTATTTTTTTGCCAAAGCCCTTAATACAGCTTATTATATATCAAATTATGTTTTCATAAGACCTATTCTTAAGAAAATCCCCTATGAGCTTCAGAGAGAAAAAATACCTAAAATATCATGTTTTCATCCATTTGGAACAAAGTGTTACATTCTTAATAACCGAAAGGAACAACTTGGAAAATTTAATTCAAAATTAGATGAAGGCATCTTTTTTGATTATTCTCTTGCTAGTAAGGATTATAGAGTATATAACAAAAGAACTCTTATTGTAGAAGAGTCAATTCATATTGCATTTGATGATACATACACTTCTAAAGGGTCTAATGATGAAATTGAAAACATTAGTGCCCAATTGGATGGACTTTGTCTTAGCATGGATCAATATACTTTGAATGAGAAAGAATCCTTTAGGTGCAATGGAATTATTAACAACTCTCACATAGACTTACCTAAAGAATGGAAATTTATAAAACATCACCTTGAGGATCTAATAATAAGAGAATCATCCAATAAGGTGCAAACTAGAGCTTTTGAATCTAAGTAATATAGTGTTCATATCTCAACTTGAACCAATAAAAATAGATGAAGCTCTAGAGGACAAATTCTTTATTCAAGTTAAATAAGAAGAGCAAAATAAATTTACTAGAAATGAGATATGGGACTTAGGACCTAAACTAAAAGATAGATTGATAATCAAAACTAAATCGTTGCTTTAAAACAAGTTAGATGAAAACAAAATAGTAACAAGAAACAATGTACATCTAGTTGTAAAAGGTTATAACTAAGAAGAGGGAATTGATTTCAATGAGACCTTTGCTCTGGTAACTCGATTAGAGGCCATTAGGATGCTTTTAGCTTTTATCACATATAAAGATTTTAAACTATATCAAATGGATGTTAAAAGTATCTTTCCAAATGGCTATATCAAAGAAGAAGTATATGTAGAGCAACCACTTGGATTTGAGGATAGTGAATTCCCTAAACATGTGTATAAACTCAATAAAGTTTTGTATGGACTTAAACAAGCTCCGAGAGCTTAGTATGTGAGATTAAGTAGCTTCTTGTTAAAAAATGGCTTTAGTAAAGGGAAACTCAACACAACATTGTTCATTAAACAACATAATGGTCATATGTTAATTGTCTAAATATATGTAGATGACATTGTGTTTGGTGCTACTTACATGGATCTAATTAATGAGTTTGTCTAATTTATGAAAAATGAGTTTGAAATGAGTATGATGGGAGAACTCAATTATTTCATAGGTTTTCAAGTTAAACAAACCAAAGAAGGAACCTTCATCAACCAATCCAAATACACTATGGAGCTCTTAAAAATGTTCAAAATGGAAAATTATATGACTAAGCTAACTCTAATGAGAACCACTCTAAAACTTGATTCTGATGAAGTGGATAGAACATTTGTGAAAAGATTTATAGGGGCATAATAAGAAGTCTTATATACTTAACTACATCTTGGCCTAATATTATGTTTGTTGTGTATCTATGTGCACAATTTCAATATTGTCCTGAAGAATCTCACTTACATGCAGTCAAACGTATCTTCAAGTATCTTGTGGGCACCATTGAAATTGGCTTGTGGTATTCGAAGTTTACCTCATTTTATCTTATTGGATATTCCAATGCTGACTTCGTCGATTGCAAAGTTGATTGGAAAAGCACAATCGACATATGTCACTTCCTTGGTAACTCTTTAGTACAATGGCATTCAAAAAACAAAACCCAGTAGTACTCTCTATCATTGAGGAAAATCATGTGGCAGCTAGTAGTTATTGCACCTAAGTACTATAGATGAAGTAAACATTGCTTGACTATAGTCTAGAATTCACCAATGTCCCAATAAGATGTGATAATACAAGTGTTATAAATTTGAATAAGAATCCAATTCAATATTCAAAGACTAAGCATATAGAAATTATACATCACTTTATTCTTGATCATGTGGAAAATATTGATATTTGCATAGAATTTGTCGATACTAGCAATCAAATAGCTAATATCTTCATAAAAGCCTTAAGTGAGGAAAGATTTTTCACTATAAGAAGAGAATTGGGAATGATCATGCAAGATGAGTGCTAGACACATAAGAGCTAAGTTAGCATTTTTCAAGCAAAAATGACATACTAAGTGTGTTGACCGACAAACACCACACTATGAGCTCTAAGAAACATGACCATATGGATTTTATGTAATAAATATGATATTTAGTATGTTTTGGGCATACTGGAAGTCATTCATAAATATTTAAGTTCATATATTCACAAATCATCTTATATAGGTTTCCATGCCTACGATTAGTTCTTGAATGTTTAATTTCATCAATAAATCATGGTAGAATGATCATGGTAGAATGATTATTCTTATTAAATGTTGATCTTGTGCAAATTTGACCTATCAAGACCCCCATTAGCCTCTCTATGCCATAAGATAGGTTATTTGCTCATTATGTTAATATTGAATACCACTTAACTTGATTAAGGTACTATTATATCTATATGAACTATCAATTGTGAATTGATATGGAAACTTGAGTTATTTTTTAATTTAAGGCACTTGCTTGTATTCTAGTTGTTCAAACTCTCTTTACTTAAACTCTAGGAACTTTAATAGTGATTTTGCAATTTGTAAAGCCTTCAAGTTATACTTTGATTCTATCATGCTTAAACATGCATTTGAATTTTACTTAAAGTATCAGTGTGTAAAACCTTAATGTCCATATACATGGTTTGCTTATACATGTACATTTTTTACTTAGTTAAGCACTTCATAGCTTTTTGGATTTGATTTGGTTAAATCTTAGAAATCTTACTTAAATTTAGATTTTTTAAACCTTGACAGACTCAAATGAACTTGTTTGAAGTGTTAAAACACTCATTAAATAAACCAAAACAATCTTAAGTTGGTAACTTGAAAAAAGAAAATGCAAAAGACTTCCTAAGATTCTACAGAATTGCAAAATATTGGCATGATGGTAGCCATCACTACTGACATGACGGTAGCCATCATTACTGGCATGTAGATATACTCCCTTAAATAAGAATTGAATTCGATTCTATTCTATGAACTAGCATGACGATATCCCCCACTACCGATATGCTGGTATACCCCTCTAGATAAGAAATTGCAATTGATTCTATTCCAATTATTGATATGTTGGCTTCCCTCATTGCCATCATACTGGTTGCCTCTTTTCCAAGCTTAACGATCCTTTCTCTCTCGTTCATCTTCTTCCTTAAAGCCCCTCTTCCTCCTCACAAACTTTAACCTTTCTCTCTCTCTCTCTTCGATTTACCTCTTCTACCTACCAAAATCCTATTTTTTCTTCCTAAATCATCTCCCACTCCCTCAATCACTTTTTCCTCATTTCACGTTATCTCCTCTCCCCTTCTTCTTCTTCTTCACGCCACTTTCTCTATCCAAAACTACTAATACATCATTACGCCATAACCGCCATTCGCCTACCTCTATTGTCAACCCGGCTTCCGCCACCCATACTCTCTACTTCCTTATCCCTCCTCTCCTCTTCCCTCTCCCTTGTCTTCACCTCTCTTTATTACCATGGCACTGTGAACCACTCGTGGTCTTACACCCCTAGCTTATGACCACTACCTCTTTCCTTCACACTAATACGCTCAATGGTTTGAAAAGTTTACCAGTTTAGAAGTTGACACTGGCATCTTCTATCATCTAAAGGTGGTCGAGGAATTTTGCATTACAACCATTCCTAGCATCATCACCAACCATGTCCTTGACATCCTTCAGCTTCCAAATGAGGTACATGATGACGTTCTTAAGTACTTTTATTGTAACATGTCAGATTCCTTAAATGATTAGGGTGAGCCTAAGTTGAAGATGAATCTTAGTGATGAATTACGTCGCACTGTTCTCTATACTTATGTTTGTGGCATTTTAATTACCATTACTTCTAAGGATATATATAGCCTTATTAATGCTTCTATTGGAGGAACTGATGTGAATGTAAACTTTTATGGGGCTAAATCCTATAGTGGATATTTAGATATAAGGGTATTGGAGGGAACTGGAAGAAAGCTAAGAATTTAGCTGCTGTTGACTTGACCTTAGGACCAAAATTCTCCACCATATTGTGATCCATAACTATTGTCCTCGTTGGAGCCAGTCGTTAAATGTCACCTATCAAGACTTATGGATCCTCTATTATCTCCTTACGAACAAATTCAACATTATGGTTCAGTGTTTTAAGCATGTCACCAATAACACCTCTCAAGCTTTCCTATGGTTTAGGTGGATGGTTACACAATTACTAATCTGTAAGGGTGTTCAATTCCCTATAGCTCCACAAGTAGCTCGCATGAAGCATCTTGAACTAGTTGACATCTATCGGGGGGTTTAGAAGAAAACAGGCAACAATTGGGTTAGAAAGAAACCCCTTCCTCTACTTGGTATTGGTTTTGAGCGTAACTTACCTGGCTCGATTACATCCGCTAATGAGCCAAGTAGTTACAGTGATTATGCTCCCTTTGGTGCGGCTCTTAGTCATGCTACTCCTCCTCCTCCTGAAGGCTCTTCTCACTAGCCTCCACCTGATTTTAGATTTCATACTTTTGATCAAGTTGCTCCCATCGCATCTCAATACCCCTTTTATCAATACTTAGAGATACGATTCAATCAGCTTAATGAAGATATTCATGATCACCTTCACAGCGGGTTTCAAGGGCTTTATAGTCATTTTTAGTTGAATTATCATTACCCATCTTGCCCTTTTCCTCCTCCAGCTCAAGAAGATGATCCACCTATTGCTTAGATTGTCCATGTTAGCTTTCTCTTATCTTTCTTATGTTTTTTTTATGTACTTGGCCTTTGGCTACTTTATGTTTCTATTATTTTGTGTTTGTTGAACTTTGGTCTTTGATGGACTTGCTTTATTGATCTTGGATATCACCACTGGTTGCTCATTGATCTTGTATTATGTTTGCTAAACTTTGGTCCTTGATGGTCTTGCTTTATTAATCTTGGATTCATTGCTCCTTTCAAGCCTTATCACCTTTTTTGTTTTTCTTCTTATGGGGGGCATATCCTCAAATCCATGCCGAAATTATCTCAAAATTTTAATCCTTTTCCCTCTTTACTACTTAGATCCCCTTCTTTTTTATGAGTTCAAAGGGGGAGAAATATTTAAGTTGTTAGAGAGTCAAAAACTATATTTTGTTTGTTTCATCGGATAATAGTTAACTTATCTTGGCATTTCTGGACTTATATTATAACTTGGCATATCTTACGTCCTTGTAAAATTGATATATCCAATATGTGAAGTCATCTTGAAAAGACTCAACACTCTCATTTTCTAAGAACTTACTTAATCTTATTCAATTGTCATATATCTTGAAATTGAATGCTAAATTAAGGGGGGGAGTGGGGAGCGTGGGGGGTATTAGATTTGCAGGGAGTTCTTTAGTAAATAAGAGTTTTATCCTCATCAAAATGGGAGAGAATGTTGAACCAAAGATTTTCTAATTGATTTTGATGAGAATAAAAAAAAGTTGATGATTAAACTAATTTGGTAATATAGAGTTAATTGACTAAGATCGATTAATTTGCTTAATAAATAAATATATCGATTAACTTAAGAAGATATGTAATTTTTGAGTGGTGATCAAATGATCTTGAAATTTGATTGCAAATTGTATTTGTTTATTGTGTGTTAAAGTTGATTTCAGGTGATACTTGGCTTACCGGTATGATAGCTCAAGGAAGAACTAGGCTGATGGTATGAATTGGATAACGAAAAGAAAAGTGTTCTGACCCCAATGAGTCAGCATGACGGTAGGCAAGTGTTTATGCCGGTAATATATTTGCTTACCATCATGACTGTAAGAGTAAGGTACTATCATATCGGTAAGTTTGTTTCTAAGTAGTCATTGGAGCATTTAATGTGCAATAACATGAAGAATTCAATGAGTTGGTATAAATGCTCAACAACCCAACCAACGAGAATTAAGAACTAATATTCTATTGAAATCAAAAGACATTCTCTTACATTCTTTAGCTTCATTACTTACTGTTTGTCTCTTAGACTCTTTACTTATAATCAAACAAAAGAGACTTAGTATGTAGTGCTTGAGTGTTCATATATTTTATAATCTTAACAAGAAGAAAACCATTACATTAGAGATTGTTTTGTGCAATAGTGATTGTCTGAACTTGTATAGCTCTTTAAGCAATGTATTGAGTGATTGATAAAGTCGTGTGAAGTCTTTAATTGGAGGCATTGTGGGTCTATAGAGATTAAGGGTCAAGCTAAACTCTATGTTATATTTGGGCTTAAATTTCTCTATCCCTATTTCTTTAATTTTTGCACCTATTATTGTTTAATTATTGTATTGATCATTTTTGTTATTATAATCAATTAGTAGTTTTGAAAAGAATTGCAATTTTTCCTATAAACTCAATTCACCTCCTTCTTGAGTTTAGCTTAGTATTCTTCAAGTGAAATGTCTCTTCTTCATTTGAACTTTCGCATTTGGATCTATTTGTAGCTTATATCATGACTTTTCTTGGGATGCTTGGCATGTCTGATGGAGTCCATGTAAATACATTGGTATTGTCCAAAGGAACTTTATTAAGTCCTATCAGATCTTTGTCAATAATGGCTTCCCTATCTTAGTTGTTTTATTTGGGATGTCTCTCAGTTGAATTTCTTCTATTTCTTCCTTGGCATTCTCCACATTTTTTGAACTACTCTTCGAACTAGCAACAATATGAAAAACTTCATTGTGTTTGAATGCCTTTAAGTACAATGATTTGGCTAGTTGTTGGTCTCTCCTACATACTCCAACCCCTATAAGAGTAAGGAATTTTGCTTTCAAATATGCTATTGAAGAAACCATGTAGAACAAGTTTGGGCATGGCCATCCCATAATCATATTGTTAGGCAACCAATATTTGAAGACAAGGAAATCCACTTTATCCTTTACTACGTTTTATTGTCTCTACTCTTGATTGGGAGTGAAATCTGCAAACCCCTAAATTTTTCGATCTAGCATATGAAATAGACTTAAGTATGTTAGATATTTTAGGAGTTGATAAAGTTAATGAAAGTGAAAACCCTAAAATAACTAGTTAATTGCGTATAAAATTTTTCTACCTTAAATGTATGTAAACGCTAAACATTTTATCTAAAAGTGATAAAAACGTTAAGACTATAACTTTAAGGATAGAAAAGCACTAAATCACCATAATTTACCCTTAAACCCTAATTGATAATATAACATTAGTATTATACCAAATCATTAGTAAAAGATTAAAGATAACTTTCAATCATTCATAAATACATATAATACTAAAGTAATCCTTTAGAAACTAAAATATTGTATCATAGATCACATTCATATTCTAAGTATATAATTAGGTTAGTATTATATAGAGTTAAGAGTTTAGTTTATGTTTAGGTTACATGTAGTAAACATTAATACTCTAAATGACACTTTTCTTTAATTATACTAAGTAGCTTACCAAATGGTGTATATAGGATATAAATATCTAATGGAAAATATCTAATGGAAGATCTCATTATCTATTTTGACTAATCAATTCACTAAACTTCTTATTTTCTTTCATTTCCTTAATCTGTCTCCTAATTTCCTATAATTACTTCATTATGTACACTAAATAGTATGTAATTTTGAAAAGTTGACCAAGTCAACACATGTTAACCAAGTCCAAAGGGTTGACTAAGTCAACATATGAAAAAGTCAACAAAATGTCTTTTTCACTCTTGAAATATTTCTTCCTTTCTAATGATTACTTTTCTTTTTTTTTTTAAGATTTTTCTTCCTTTTTTTCCTTCCTCCTTACGGTCCACTCTCTTATCCTTTAGGACCCACTTGCTTTCACTTTCACTTTCAAAAACACAAAACAACACAAAATCAAGTCCCTTTCTTCTTCTTCCCAAACCGTGATTCCCCTTTCCCTTTCACTTTTCTTAATTTCAAACTTTGCAACCATATTTCAAGAAAACAAAGGTATATTATTATGTATTGCTCCATATTATCTAATAGTTAGATGAATAGGTAGGTTAGCTTAAGAAGTTTATGTGTAAAGGCTTAAAGATTAAACTCTTATGTTTAAAAGTATAGGATAGCCTTAGTAAATGGAAGAAGATCATATGTACATGTATTTAAGTATGTGTATATAAGAGTATACTAGATAAATACATCTATAAAGACCTTTATACATAAGAATCCAATATATACATAACGCAAAATAAGGCATATACCAATTACACATATATATACCATGCTAAATACATCCTTAAAATACAAAAAGATGAAATTTGAGAAGCTTTCTTAAGAGGAATTTTAGGCACATAGAAATACATATAAAAATACATATATCACCTTATATGTATATGGGCATATGTATAAGTATAAATACGGTATATGTATAAGTATATGTATGAATATATTAGTATACATATAAGTATAGTAAAGGTATAGGTATAGGTATAGGTATATACTTAACATATGTATAAGTGTACATAAAACACTTAAGAATGAGGTAAGAACTTATGCAATCAAATAATAATGTAAGCAATGATGTAATTAAAAGATGACATAAACCATGACATTAGCGAATGATGATATAAGCGATGACATAAGCGATGATATAAGCATAAGCTTATAAAATAATAACTTATAAGATTGCATAAGAGTATAACATAAGTATGTAAATGTACTTAGGGTAAAAAAAAAATCTTTTAAACCCTAATATATTTCCAAAATTGAATTAAACTTAATTAAGTACATGAGTTAATAATACCAATATAAAATTTTCTAAGTGTAAGAATCTAATAGCTAATTAAATCATTAAGTCCTAAAATAGGATATAAATATAAGTAATAAGAATAATTAAGATTCCATAGTTAAAATTTCAATAAATTTTGCCCATATTGTAAAACACGGGCTTCAACGTCTAAAATGGACATCACCGTGTAAATGTACGTTCGAAAATGATGAAAAATGATTATAAATTCATAAATATTAGAAATAGAATGAAAAAGTTATATAAGATTAGTGATAAAGTTTAATCGGATAAAAATTGATAGTAATCTAAGTAGAATTAGGTAAATAGATATCTAGAATGACTTGTTAATTCAATTACTTACTAGCATTATTATATCGTAATGATCAGGTGATCTTGAGCTAGGCGAGAATCTCTCGATTGATTATTATGACTAGAGCTAATTGTCATGGTTGAGTGAATATTTACCCTATGATTCCATGCTTGTATGTGATTGTAGATAATAGACTTAAATGATATTGTTAATTGATTATTGTGTGGGGTCGGGAAATGCTTATGTATGATATTATGTACTGAATTGTGAATTTACCTTAAGTATAAATAATACTTTGTTTGCTGCATAATAGTATAGAAAATGATTGTATATACTATTGGATGGTCACATCATAATTAGACTTAATTATACACAACTCATAAGAAAAAACTAGGACATGTATCAACATGCATTGCATAGGCATAATTTCCCATCACATTACACGGAGGTAAAAAGAAGCCATTCGTAGGTTATTATTATAAATTTATTGGTCCTGTACGGTGCACTCATACAAAATGACCTTACCCTAGCCCACGGGAATACTAGACATTGGAGGCACCAACCGCCTGGCTAAGGGTAGAGTCTAGAGGCTTCCGTTTATGAGTAAGTGTGGATTGTGGGGGCTCACTCACTATTATACTAGAACTTAGTTTTTATGAAAATAAAAGACTTGTTTGATTTAAGTACAAAACATAGAGTTCCATAGTAAAGTAAACTCTAATATAATACCCAGGTCTGATTAGTGCCGTGTATACTTAAACCCTGACTTCAGAGGGCGTTAAATCTAAGTTATGTATATGGACTAGTTAATTGCACATATTGTTTGGCATTCTATTTGACCATTCAGTCATATGCATGAATATAATGTATTATAACTTGCTTGTAGTATGGCTGGGGGTTTTGCTCACTAAGCTTAAGCTTACATCCCCTCAGACTTTTGTTACAGGATAGCTCGTTCATTGAAGCTGGCTGGGGGATGCCATAAGTTAGCTTAGGGACTTGGGCAAGAGCAAGCCATCTAGTGTATTGAGAGGGAACAGATTATGTAAACTTTTATTCATGTACTTTTGTTTTATCAATAATATAGACTTAGATATACTAAATTACTATGTATTGTAAACTTTGTACTTTAAATTTTATACAAATATGTTTGTGTGATGATATCATATGCATCTGTATGTTCTTGGAAAACTAGTGATTGTAAAACCTTATATATTGTGTGAAGAGTTTATAATTGGAAGGATAACCAATCAAGAGTTCTTCGTACATTATACGGCGTCTACTATGACTAGACCGTCCTCGGTTCATGATAAAATCACTTCAACTACTCATACAAATTGATTGTTGAAGGCATATAAATCG
This sequence comes from Lumnitzera racemosa, assembly GCA_024138005.1. NCBI lineage: Eukaryota > Viridiplantae > Streptophyta > Magnoliopsida > Myrtales > Combretaceae > Lumnitzera > Lumnitzera racemosa. Next base: position 26,827,142 of record JAMXBC010000011.1, read on the forward strand.
TAATTATAAGATCTCGACTGTGCTTTAATATTTAGCTTCATTTGATTAATGGCATGCTAAAGTATGATATATGTCGAACTTCTAATGTCAATTAGGATTTTCTTGACGTCGAAGCTGGTAATCCTCACACAAATCACTATTGTATCATCATGAGGCCTTTTTATACCCTTGAAATCCTTTTCTATGATAGAAATGAAGTTGTTAAGCTTTACCTTTTTGCCCTACACATTGCAAACATAATATATGGCATTTGTTGAGCTTGAAGAGCAAGACCAGCCTAAGCATATAACCTAATCTTGGAAGTTCTTGAAAGCAACAAGAAAATTTCATGAAATTCATGATTCCTTGAGCTAGGTAGAAATCTTCTTTCACAAAGGGCCTAGTAACTAATGAGAAAATCTGATAACTAATCTTTTATATCGTGGCTTGGATACGAAATGGGCCATTTTGGACTTGTTTTTGTTTGTGAAGGAGCTAATAGGGAATAAAAGAGCAGAAGCTATCAAATGGACTTATTTAAGAGGCGCATGACTTAGATTTATTTAAGTAATTCTCATTAACATAGGTGTAATCAAATATGCAAACTAATATATACTAAAAAAGGAAACAATTGTCGAATTTTCTCAAATAATAAACAATTGGAATAAAAAAAACAAGTTTGAAAAAACTATCCACAATTGTCGAATTTTCTCAAATAATAAACAATTGGAATAAAAAAAACAAGTTTGAAAAAACTATCCACAATTGTCGAATTATACATTTAGGGATGCTTAATCCCATTGGCTTCAATACTTTGCTTCTAATGTCTAAGGGTTCAATGTTTTAGAAACAACATGAGAGTCTTTAGGGTAATTTCATCAAGGGTATCCTGCTCAGGAAAAATAACGGTTACTAAAGATACAATGTATAGTAGTAAACATAAATACGTATAGGTGCTACTACATATATTATATATTCTAAGGAATCTATATCTTTTATTTATAAATCCTAACTCTACCCAAGTTCTACCCCATCTCACCATTTGGTAGGTTACTCCTATCTCTGACAACCAAATGCTCTGATACCAATCCTATAGCGACCCTAGGAGGGGCTTAGTAGTATTGCTTAAAATTTCCATATCATGTGTGTACCCATGATAAGAAAATCGCCTTACAAGTCAGAGATTGCAATACTCTAAATAATTATTTACTAGAGTCTTCAATTTTAGTTCATTGACTCATTATATAATATAAATAATTATGGATATCCATTTTTTTCCATAGTTTTTCAGAACCGCAGAGAATCGGTATCCCCTACCAAAATAGTAAAATAAGATAGACAATTCTAGAAAATTTTAACTTACTAAAGATAATAAACTTAATTGAGACATTAGTCATATTACTTCTCCTTACAAGTAATAAAAACAAAACAAAACAAAAATTCCTAAGAGAAATTGTTGTTTGAGATTTTCACTAGTAAAATGGATTATTGGGGTTATGTGCATGAAAGGGCAACTTGATGAGTGGAATAAGGTACTATCTTTTGATCCTTCACCTTCAATCTATGCATAGTACCTACTTGAATAAGTTGTAGCCATTAATCAGGCTCACTAAGCTGGGCTTAAATTAGTTTTATTCCTCTTTGGTTGGTTTCATTCCATAGTAAGTTTAAAATTTAAAGTCTACTTACCAAAAATTTCCATACTGTCCCCCATTTCTCATTTTGTGTCTATTCTGATGTTTAAGCCAATCCAATTTAAACTCATACCACTTAACTTAATAGTGGGCACTATACATACATACACATATATGTATATATATATATATATATGGGTAGGATTAACCCTTGTAAATTTCTTTTATTTTCAATTTTTATATCATAGTAAATTTTCAAATTTTATTCCTCAGCCATTATTATTAATATTATTATTATTGTTATTATTTGATTAAAATTTTTAGGCTTTACATCCTTCCTTGCTTCATAAAGTTTTTTCTTCAAAACTTGATCCATGCTTGGGTTTTCAAATAACTCTATCTCGCATTTCATCTTCTTTCTCCCAATTAATATCACCTTGTGCTTCATTGCCCCATATAGCTTTTACTAAATGTATTTCTTTATTCCTTAGTTGCATGATCTTTTAATCCAAGATCTTTGTTAGTTGTTCTTAACAGTACACACACTTGTAATTGGACTGCTACACTTCATTATACACTTCAAAACCATTGACTACACCTTCTCATATCATTGAAATTTTAGAAAAATTGAACAACCCCAAGCAAGCATTCCACATATTCACACACAGAGTATAATCAAAGCAAAATAACCAAGTGACTCTTAGCCATCACTTCTTTATTTGTACATAAAAGCTGGCTATGAAATCTCGAAAAGCCTAATTGGACTATCACAACTTTGATAATACGACAATTTCTTTTCATCTCTCTTTCTCTCTCTCTCTCTCTCTCTCTTTTTAAAAAAATAGGAAATCTACGACTTTTGTAAATGGAAAATTAAACCCAATTTTCAGTAACCTGAAATTATCAAGTGCAACAAAATCTATGGCCATTCATAAAGAAACTTTTCAATCGATTATTCTGTAAACCTACCAGAACTTAGTATACACACCAACCGAATTGGAATAACTAAATAAAAAATTAGAACACCTCGTGTAAGGAAATCGAACAACCACTGCTCAATTTGAGTACCTAATTCTAATCCCTAACAATTTCTTAAAGTTTTCACTTGCAATCCCAAACCCTAAGTCATAGTCATCATTGCATTCGAATATTAGGTACAATTTCTCTATGTACAGCTACTCAAGCCAACAACTATATGGAAGGAATGACAACTAAGTTTCTCCATTCCTAGTCTTACAGTCTTCGTAATATATTGAATAATAGGATCAATCTCCAGTTAATAAATTCTTGCTAACACTACATAAACCAATGAGCTAGTATCTTCTCAAATACAAAATAGTAACTTCAACACACTTATTACGGTAGCCATAAAAGGAACACAACAGCCACCAATAATATACACACAAAAACTTCACTACAACCTAACATGTTTCCCCATCGAAACTGCGTACTAATACTAACGAAGTTGATGAGTTTTCAAGGTCATATACAAGGAGGCAACACCACAACGAACAAAAACAAGAAAATACATGGGGGGTTTAGGAAATTCGTATGTAACCTAGCTAGATATGACGTACCAATAAGATCCTATATGGCCTATAACTCGTCAGATGTGACTTATCAATTTGAGTGATAGGGTTGCTCACCACAATTCTTGCCAAGGGATTGATAAGATTGAGTAAAGGGAGCTTTTCAAGAAAAAAGACTTATAGGTTTATCCTTAATATGTCAAAATATGTCTACAACCCTATACATGTGTTCTATTTATACATAGTGGCAAATTTGTAAATAAAAGGACTAAAAAATACCCTAGTAGCATTCCCATAAATAAAAAATAAATAAAAAGGTAATAAAGAAAACATAAGTAAGTAACCTAGAAGTTCCTCTATCTTAAATGAGTGGACTTAACCGAGCCAACTTGAATTGGCTAAGCAAATGAAGTACAGCAGAGTAAGGTAGGGCAAAACACAATTGTAGAGTAGGTCTTCTACATTGGTAAAGCTTAGAAATTAGTCTTTTATGCATAAGGACCACATCAACGAATCTCTAATATAGCCCAAAATTTGGTGTTTGGTTAGGTTGGTACCCCAAAGCCTATCAGCTACTAAGTTTTAAGTGTAAAAACTATAGCAACTATTTAGATTGCAACTCGGATAGTTCTTTTCATGTAAAAGCAATTGCCCAGATGCATAAGTTATAAATTTGCCTCCTTGCATGAGAGCACAATCTAACCCATTGAGTGGGGCATTAATGTAGATAGCAAAAGTTTCCCCACTATTAGGCAATGTCTTTGCTTTAACTCTTGAAAACTATGCTCTTACTTTTCATTCCACACAAACTTCTCATTCTTTTAGGTTAAATGAATCAAGGTTTTGAAATCTCTAAAAGATCCTTTTCAAATTTTCTGTAACATATAACCAATCCTAAGAAATTGCAAACTTTAGTAATTGTCTCTAGCCTTTTCCAATCTACAATGGCCTTAATTTCCTTTGAGTCTACTAAAATTTCTTCACCCGATATTATATGGCTTAGGAATGATACTTGATTTAACCAAAATTCATAAATTGAAAATTTAGCATATAACTTTTGCTCTCTTAACATTTACAACATGGTTTGTAAGTACACCGCATGAGGCTCATGATCTAAAAAATATGTTAGGATATCATCAATGAAGATTACTACATGCTTATCCAAAAATGGTTGAAAGATTCCATTCATTAACTCCATAAAGGCTATTAGGGGCATTTGTTAATCCAAATAGCATGACAAAAAATTCATAGTGACCCTAAGCTCTATAGGTACCATCCTTTATAGGGGTTTTGAGATTGGCTTTGTAACAAGTATTATATTAATAAAGAACCCTATCTCTCTCTTCAGTGGTACTCTAAGTAGTTCTTTTGGAAATACATCTTCCAATTCATGTATTATTGGGATATCCTTCTCTTCTCCATTTTCAATAGCATATCCGATAAAAAATCCCCATTTAATTTCTTTAGGCTCTTAGATTATCTCAATTGGCGTTAGTTCTCTTTAAAAGAATATGGTAGTTTCACTACTAAATTTCACTGTTTGGCCTTCCTAGTCTTTAAAGGCTACTTCTTTATTCTTATAGTCAACTATGGCTTGAATTTTGTTCATCCAATCCATACCTAAAATAAGATCATATTTCATCATGTCTAAGCAAAGTGTTTGTACCTCAATCAATTTTCAATAATTGTTATAGGGCATCTTTGTACTTTAACTATTATAGTTATAGTATTCACCATAAGGGTCTTGACTCCATAATTTACCATTACAATTTGCACTGGTAATTGGAACTTTATGGCCAACTTAGGTGTTAGGAATGAGTGTATGGCACCAATGTCAAAGAGTGCATAACTTAGTTGTTTTCTACTAAAATAGTACCTATTTCGATATAGAGATCTTTTATGAGTATCTTATTTTATTTTATTTATTATTAGTTTATATTAACTTGGTTTAGTTGGATGTTCCCATTTAAGTACTACGGAGATATTGGGAGGTTTGAGGATACATACTTGCTACTAATCTTCCTCAACTACTTCAACTGTAACTTCTTCCATTTCTTCTAGCAAAACCTCTTCTTCTTCCTCTATACCTTCCAAGGAAAATAATCATGTTGGAGTAGTTGTTCGTTGACCAGTATAGTCTATCCTTCCTACATTTTAGTGATTTCCAATTATTTTAGGTCTTGTCTATCACTTGGGACATTTAGTGGCTATGTGTCTACTTTACTTACAAATGAAGTAGATGGCGATATTTGTTATGCCCCAAAGTAGCAAAGTTGCAATAGTCTTGTCGTGTAAATCAACCTATGATAGTAGCTAACCTCACATTCCTTATCATAGATATAGGGAATAAGGTAAGTAGTTTTTTAGGAGTTTTGGATTGGGAATAAGAGGGTAGGTTCAATGCCGAGGCTTGGGGTGGTCGTTTAGCGGTTATGGGAAGTAGCAGTCGATGGTGGTGTTTGGGTGGCGTATGGCATAGCAGCTAAAAGGCTAGTGGTTGGTTGGGTGGAGAGTGTTAGAGGTTGGGGGAGAGTTGTAGTAGGTTAGTTTTGCTCCGCTATGGTGGTTAGGATAATGTTTAGAGCTAGGGGTCGCAGTGGTTAGGGTTAGGTGGCGGCGAACTTAGTGTCATTATTAGGGGGTACAGCGGAGGTTAAGAGTAGTCGAGTTAGGGATCTGATGGTGTAGGGAAGCTAGTATAGGTGGTAGCTTTGCTCGAAGTTGAGTAAAGAGAGAGAATCGAAGAGAGAGAGAGAGAGAGAGAGAGAGAGAAAGCTATAGTTAGAGAGAGTTTATTGAGTTATTTTACTGGTTGTATATGATCGTATATACTCCCCAAAGCTCCTTCTATACTCAAATTGTTCCTAGAAAACATGGAAAGCTTGGATCGGATTAATGAAGGATGCCTAGAAAAACAGTTTTTTCCGATATTTGGAGCTCAAATTGATTGTTCCTTTAACTGTATTTAGACATGTTTTATGTACTGATTCACAATAGGTTATGTCTATTTTGGTGAAATCGCAACTAGAAAGGGTCTAAAAATAGTATTGAAGTAGGTGGTCTGAAGAGGAAAGCATTGGAAATCTGGGGAAAATGAAGGAAAAAAGGGGAAAGAGTAGGGAAAGCAAGGGAAATGAAGTGAAAAGGAAAGAAGGGAAGGGAAAAAGTGGGCTAACATGGCACCACATTAGCCATACCAGCCAATCCGGATGTACCATGTGTCATTCATAACATATGGCAGCTAACGTGGTATGCTATGTGGATGCCACATGGCGATATGTTAGTGAGGCCATCGAATCCGAGGATGCCTCATGTCAAGACACATGGCACAATTAGATCTTAACACGTAGCAATCCTTGGTGTGATTAAAGATAAGAAAAAAGCTTCCCTTCCTTTACTAAGTTTTGAACCTAAGACTTTAAACTCAATGCTAATGTTATGTCCATATGCTTAAATATCAGGCCATTGCCTTGTGCCTTGTCCATATGTGCAACCAAATTACACATATAAACTCGGTCAACTTGAGCTAGATTTAAATCAAAGCCCAAGTTCAACGGCCCAACTTCTAAACCAAAATTAAAATCTGTCTTAATAACATGTTATTTTTTGAAATCTTTTATCTGAATTTAATTTTTCTACTTTTATTGTAATTTTTTCAAATTTCTAAATTTTTAAACTTCATTTTATAATTTTTTTTATCTTTTTAGGGTTTCTTTTTGAAATTTCTTATTTTTAAATTTTTTTTTATTTTTCCATGATCTTTATTTTTTCTAAATTTCTTAATTTTTTTAGGTTTTCTTTGATTTGTTATTTTTTGAATTTTTAATAATTTAGGGCCTATTGAGAAAAGAAAGAAAAAATAATAAAAATGAAATAAATAAAAAACATGTAAAGAGGGAAAAAATTAGGTGTCTACAACTCTTATTTCTTCTTTTTTTAGCTTTTTAGTTAGTTTAATTTGATTGGCTAATTATTTCTTCCTAATCCCTAGTTTTCCATGACCTTAATCTAGACAATTCTTTACTTTTCTTTTCTTTTTTTTCCTGATTTTTATTTGATTTTTAAAATTTTCTTTAATTGTTTAGCATTATTTTAGTATATTTCAAGCATTTTAAGTAATTTCAAATATTTTTACCTATACGTAAATACATATGGAGTACAAGTAAGTACTCTTAAATATTGTTGATGTTATTTTATGATTTTTAGTGTATATATAATTTATTTCTATTGATTTATTAGTGATTGGAACTCATTTTACACATTTTTGATAAATAACTGGGAATATGACTATAATTCAATATTATGATATTTAATTATTTTATCACTTATTTTCTTAAATTCAAACTTAATATGTCACTTTTACTAATACTTTAAGTTTTGTCATATAATTTAGGCTCGATCGGATAACTTTATCGGATCACCATAAACTTTATGTATCGAGTCTGAACATTTAGTTATAGAGCTTAAAATATTCTTTTGAGGGCATGTCTCCACCTTATGCTTAGGAGAACTACAAAATTGCATTTATTTCTCAATTGGCTACAATGTCTCGGGTAATGATTTCATTCGCACTTCCAACATAAGATTTTTTTCTTAGTGGCTTAGATTTGACTTGCAAAAGGTCGAGCGAAAGGAACTATTTCTAGTAATCATAGGTTTCTTACCTTTGTCACTAGGTCCAACTCCCTTAAGTAGTCTTTTCTTTAATATTGGTACCCTCCCTCGAAGTTGTTTATGTTCGTAATTCTTAGCTCCTTCTACTACCTATGCCCTTTTAACTATAGCATTATTTGTAATCAATTCATATCCAACTACTAATCATCTTAGCTCAAGAACAAGTCCTCCTAAGAATAAATCTTTTTTCAGCTCATTGTAATCTCTCTATGCTTTAAGGGCATATTGTAGCAGCCTGTTGAACTAATGTTCATACTGATCTATACTTTTGATATCCTTAGGTAGTGTAAGTAACTTGACATTAAATTTGAGCTTAAGGTTGGAAAAATAATTCTTTAGAAACTCTCCTTTGAAGGTCTCCCAAGTGGTGGGCTGGCATAAGACTCTTTGTTTTCCTTCCCATCAGGTATGTGTTTGAAGTTTGAGTAAGTATGCCCCAAATGCTACTTGTTGCTGAAGTGGCACTTCAAATACATTAAATAATCATTGATGTTAGGCAAGCGTACCTATCAAATTTATAGTAAGCAAATTAAGTCCAAATATCGATCCCTTAAGGACTTTGATTACTAATGCTCACTAGATCTGTATTATCTAACCTACAAATTCTAGTTTGAGAATTTATAGAAACTAAAATTAATTATAGCAGTTACTAAATTAAGAACTAGTCGAGAATTATTCAAAAACTTAACAAGAAAACAATATAATACTATAAATTAATTCAAAATTCAAAAAACAGTATCTAGATCTTTGTTTTCCCTAAAGATAATCTAGTTTCTTCATTAATCAGTCTTAACTAGAAAAATTATCTACTAAAGTTAATTACTTTCTCAATTCAATTAACATCTTAAAATCACCTATTAGAATCTCTTCACAATAGCATGACCTAAGACTGAATTATTGCAACAATCTTCATAAACTATGCTTAGATCTAATCTTATAAGAAATCTCTTGATTCTCTTATAAAATATAAAATTTTAGATCATTATTTACGAAAATAATAATCTAAATCATGAAGCATACATAGTTGAATAAAACTAAAAGACTAAAGAATTAATTAAATCTAATAAAAAATATGTCACATGAGTAAATCTTGGTTCTATAAGACCAAAATACCAAAAATCTATTCTCTACACATTGTAAGGTAACAATCTAAAGTTAAATAGTAGATAGAAATAAAAGGATGAATCATGAAATCTAAAAAAAAATTTAATCTAGAAGTTTTTTTTTTTTTTTTTAGCCTTGCTCTTTTGAGTGTTCCTAGCTTAAAAAACTCTAAAAAAGTCTTGCTAAAAATTCTATTTTAAAAACCTTAATGATGGCTTATATATGAAGTGAGAAAAATATGTCAACTACAAACAACATGGCTAGGGACATAATCGTATCCCTTAGTCATGTCCTTAACTACGATCAACTTTTCTCTCTTTTTTTTTTTTTTAAATTGGGAATGACATGATCAAGGACATAGTCATGTCATTTCGTCATGTCACTGGTTGTAATACTTGAAAATAAGCTCCAAATTTACTTGGAAACGATACAATCATATCATTAAGTTGTGTCGATTTTCAAACTGTCATAACTTGCACATTTTAACTTCAATTTGAGTGAAACTTGTTTTCATCTTTTTGTTTTTGCACTTAGATCATTTCAAAACCTAGAAAACAAAAATTTACTTAACTAAGTATCATTACCTAAAAATAAACTCAAAAATTAAGGGGAAAATCATAAAAAAAAACCTAATTAATAACTTATCAATCGATCTACATAGGTAATCCAATCGTCTACCTCCTCGAGTTTACCATATGATCCATAAAAATATCTATTATATGTTAAAAATTCAAGAAATATGTTCCTTTGTTGCCTTCCCACCACCTGTGGTTGCACTTATTCAACTTATACTACTAGAGGTGCAATTTTAGCATTGTGGACTTGCGATGGTTATGGTAGCCCTTATTTAAGCATTAGTTAGGCTAGTGGTGGTGGTGGAGGGACTTAGTGAGCTACTAGTGTTTATGGTAGCACCGGAGTTGCAATAAGCTTTTGTGGTGTCAATTAAGGTTGATGAGCCTAAGGGGTTTATCCTTCGAGTGCTAACAACAAGAGTCAATGATTCATTATTTTAGGGGCTTCTAAATTTCAACTAATCAAACTAGTTGGGCTAGTAGCTACTGCATTAGGGGTATAGCATTATTTCTAGCATTTTGTTGGAGTTATACCCTCTTGGGTATTCCTTCTATAGGGCAGTGTCATGGGCGATAACTAACTCCTCCATGTCTACTTATACATGTTATCTGAAATGTTATAACCTTAATTTATAACAGTAGCCACTTGTATTTTCCTTTTTAGTTATGTTGTCATGAATTTTTCATCACTTGTAGTATCAAAGTATATCATTTTATTTTCACATTTGAGTTTCACATACCTTTAATATATCAAGCTAGAATACATAAGTATTTCTATAACTCCTAGTAGTACATATAAGGTATGAACATGTACATGTATCTTAAATTATTTATCCTATATTACTAAGATATAAGTATACCTAACCTATTACAAATATGCCCCATAAATAGATGACGTCATTTTAGGTTTTAGAGATGTGAATCATAGATTTGCACAATGAATTTTTCAATTTTATTAACCTTAAACATCTTGGGATCCGAATGCATCAATTAAATAAAAAAGAATTGTGATTTTCCTTTTTTTTTTTACCGTATATGATGCTTTTCAAAATTTTCAGTTAAACGAATCAACAAGCATTGCAAATTGCATATGAATAAACTCCCCAAAATATGATGAAATGTGCTAGCACTTTTGGGCATATCTATATTTGCACAAGAATAATCTCATAATCTCTCGTGCTTTTCTCTCTCTATTTTGGTTTACAAACTTTCTCTATAGGTCTAATGTTGATGATAAGGTGTTAGAGTAACCCTAATAGAAAGCTACCTTGTATATATATAGAGGAGCGATAATAGAGATAAAGCTAGTAGAAGTACTTAAATTTTTATATATTTTTTTATTTTATTACCTAAACTTTAAATTTATTCATTTTAATAACATGACTTTTTAAATGAGACAATTAGTATATTTGTTATAACGTTCGTTATAAAGAATATTTATTTATTTCACTTAAAAAAGTTAAAGTACCAAAATGAAATAAAAAATAAAGTTCAAGTATTAAAATAGAAATAAAATGAAAGTTGATGTACTTATATTATGATTCCTATATTTTATAATAACGGTTGTTGTAATAGATATATCAATTTATCTCACTTATCAAGTTATGGTACTAAAGTGAAGGAGCTTGAAGTTTAAGTACTAAAAAAAAAAAATATATATGAAAGTTTAAGTACTTGTATTGGCTTTATCCCAACGATAATATCTTCTAAAAGATATAAAGAGATATTGTGAGATATTAACAATATCTAATAAAAAAAGTTCTTTTATTATTTATTATTTTTCTTCAAAAAACAAATAAGAATAAATGTCATTATTTATCATTCTTAAACTATTTAAAAATAATAAATATTTCAATAATTGCTACTAGGTTTATTTAAAATAAACCTATAGCCTATTTAGTTTGTGCTTTGTGTTCGACCTTATAGGTTCACCTAATGTTAGTAGTAGGCTTAAAACTCCTTTTGGACTTACAAGACATAAGTGGCCTCTAGTAAGACATTATATTTACCTAAATTAAGTGAAGGTTGATGATCCAACTCTACTTGTTAAATAATTAGTTATTTAGTCCCTTTGTCACATGATATCTAATAATTAAAAATAAGGTCTGGATTAAGACACTCTTATATTGTTTAATCACTCGTTTCTTGAATCCAAAGTTCAGCTAACTTAAACAAATGACATTGATAAGTCCTTATCAATTCATTTGAGCATGGTCATGCATTTTTATCTATCCTACTCTTCAAGGGGGCCAAAAGATATATCTCTTAACTTAATGAGATTAATCAATTCTTTCATGAACACTTCGTATCCTTCTGCAGAATTTACTCCATATGTAGTCACAGTCTTATAATCATTTGGTTAAAATGATTAATAATTGAGTCAAAACATAGAACTTATTGTATAGGAATCCATAGTGTCATCAAATTAGAGGATTAAAATAATACTATAATGAGTAGTACTTTTTAGATTGATTTAAGTAGTACTCTCATTGTGGGGTCGATCTAATACAATGCACTTCTACATGTATCTTTGTGTTGAATTGATATCTCATAGCCTTAATCAATAAAACATGATTACCATTCAACCAACGTACTAGTTTTAATTGATTATTATAACATATAATGAGCAACTAGGGATAATTTAGAATAGTACTCTCATATTGGAGTCACGTACTTTAATTACATAAAGAATAAAAAATATTCAGAGAATCATTTTATTATGTTAAAAGATTGATAATGCCATGATAAATAAAATAACTCATATCATAAAGAAAAAAAAATACTTAAATAACATAAAATCCATATGGTCTAAAGCACATCACTAGCACATTAAATAAGTAGATATTCATTAATTTTTACCACATAATATACTAGTAAAAAAAATTAAAGAGGAACATGGTGGTCATATATTAAATACATATATCATAAAGTATAGTTAGATTGATGTCTAGTCACCAAATAAATATAAGAGTTTTGAACATAGTCATCAATTCCAAATAAAATAATAATTGGGCTACTACCTGATTCCCCAAAATCCTAATCATAAAACTAGGTATCTGAAATTAGTAAAAGAAAAAAACATATGTCTACAAAGGGGGATGGCTAGGTCCCGCCTTATCCATAACTCCATCTAAAACTAGGTATTTGAAGTTGGCTAGGTCTCTCAAGCTAAAACCTTCATATCATATCTCTCAGGTTGCAAGAGCTAATATTAACTTCCTCGATCTCTTTACATGAGCTCTCACTCAACCACTCATGATATCTAGCTACTAGGTCATCAGGTATGGGTACGTTAACAATAAGGATTGGTTGGGGAATGGGTATAGGAGGTGGGACGAGGTTTTTGGCAACTAATCTTAGTGTTGGAATTAAAGGCTAAGGACTAAATAGAGTTGGGTGTAGAGAAGCATAATGAGTTAGAATCTAAGGCTCTAACATGAACCTTGTACATGGGTTACCTAAACCTACTAAGGGTTTAAACAAACAAGAGATACGATAATCTCGACAATCACAAGCCATATAAATAAGGGAAACAAACAAAAGGGGTAACTAAATAGAAAAATTTGGCTAAGTAGGTAAACGCTCCTCTTAACAACAAACCAAGTGTTAGGTATTGATACGCATAGCCTCACTTTACCTTTTGTAGCACTACTTTTTATAACAAAAGTGTATTTTACTAGAAAGTGTATTAGGTCGCATATATAGTAATAATACTGGTGAGAACTAAGTCAAATTTATAGGGAATGATGTCTAATTTTTTATTTGTATTAGTCTCATCTAAATCTAGGCAGTTAAAATAAGGGGGTTTATGAAATATTAAATTCTAAATATAACCAAATTAACAAAACAAATAAATTGGGATATTCAACATCCTTAACGGTTCAATTGCAAACCAAATAAATAGAATACCAACTATGATAATAAAGGTATCTTTAACAAGTTTGTTTTAAGGCAGTAAGTACGAGATATTCCTTCTCACAACATGAATATCCAAGATTAACCGGTTCGTCCTTTCCATCTCCAAACAAGTGATAAATTAAATTAATCCTCTATTATTCCGAAACCTTAATTGAATGAAATAACATACATTATGTCTCCTTAATCCAAATTATCCGGTTCATAGAAAACAATTAGAAAAGGTCTTGCAACTTAATCATAATTAATACATCTCTAATATAATCAAAATACATGTTGATGTAATTAAGGAATTAAATACTTCAAACAATAGCCACAACTCATAAACTGGTAATTTATAAATCTAATAAGCAACATTAAATAAAGCATATTAGAGAAATAATAGGGAAGACAAAATCTAAATCAAGAATTTATTAAATGGAACAAAACAACTTGTTTAGGAGTTCCAATCTCCGAGTCAAGATCAAATATCACTCCTACTGTTTCTTGATGTTGAAATCCTTCAAAAGAAAATAAAACTCTTCTCTAAAACCTAAACTAGTGAATGAAAGAAAAATTTGTTCTATATTTTATTCTATTCTTCTAGTTCTCTACTTTTTATTACATTACAAGGCCTATTATTTTCATCACAAGAAATTCCATAAAGAATGGGCCCACAAGATACAATTATATATCTTTTTTAAATGACTTCAATTCTTTGAAAAAATAATATAGAATGGTTATACCCTATAACCATGGCCATAGCCTTTGCATGTGATAGTTTGTGCTTCAATTCTTGCATGGAATAAAATACATCTTGCTTTATAATTGATAGATACATGACGTGGTAGATAAATTATTGTAAGTGCATGGTTTATATTAACGACACTACAACTGTGCTGTCTGCCTATGATATTTGCATAAATAATTTCTTTTCCTTGCAATTTCACTTGCTTCCATCATAAAATGTATCTATTCCAACTTTGCACATTTTTCCTATCAAAATTATAACATTTACAAATTATCGTAATAAAGTGCAAAATAAAAAATTAACAAATAAAGTACCAATTTACACTAAAATTATACTAAAAATCCTATAAAAGAAATATAGAATATTCTTTTAAGTTAGGCACAATTTAGCTTTATCTAATTCCCTACACTTTAACTATTGCTTGTTCTCAAGCAAAAATAAATAAATAAATAATATATAGTAAAAATCTCTTAATGAGAAAAATTTATTAAAAGCTAAAATTATAGAATCAAAAGTAAAATACTACATACAATCTATTTAAGGACAAGTTCTATCAAAATTCATCCTCATAAATATCAAAATCCAAAGCTCTAGCAAATTTTAATTTCATAGAATTTCACTTAACCATATTTATATGCCCTTAAAACACAATTATATAATACATATACTAGCTATAAAAACCATACTAGAATTCAACAATTAATCTATGTCAATAGGAGTTAAACTACATTATTGAAACAAATATTATACTGGAAATAAGAATAAACATAAACTTGACCAAGAAAGAGTTATCCATGTTTGAAAACTGAAGGGTATATACTTCCCTTTTTTTTACTTCTTTACGTACAATAATTAAAAACAAATGCATGTTACATCAGTTAGTCCCCTAATTGTCTACTTGTTTTTTGTAATTTTTATTTAGAAGATTTTTCAATTCAATTTCTTTATTTAAGCATGATTATTTTGGTAGTAAGAAAGAACCTTACTCTCCTAACAAACTAAGACCTATCTATATCATTGTGATTCTTATATTGGTTGTGAGAAGTACCTTACTCTTCTAAGGAACCATTGTTTATCTATACCAATTTCTTTTTTTTTACCAATTTTCTTAAAGAACCCTACCCTTCTAAAAGACCAAAATCATTCCTTACCAACTATATCATTATTATTAATTCAATTAATTTTTTTTTTTCAATCCCCTCTATGATTTTGATTTTTTAGAAAACTTTTAAGAGATAAGCATCAACTATTCATTTGTTAAAAATTAGAGGGCTTTTAAGGCTTCTAAGGAGTGAATATATACAAAAGTAAAATATATACAACTATCTCTTAATTAGCAATGTTCATCCTAATTTTAAGTATAAATCTAAGATTAAATAATAGGAAACTCTATAATTAACATAAGTTTTATTATTCAATTTTAGCATTGTGTTAAAAGGTAATTATAATGAAGCAGATTTCATACTAAAAATAGAAAAAAATTTATCCTGAAAAGTTACTTTATTTATTTAGACGAAAAATAATTGTAAATAGATGTGTAATATAAATAAATTGATTCTATATTTCTTAAAATAAATTATTTGCAAAAATCCTAAGTAATGGAATATAATCTATTCAATGCACATGCTATTATAAATTTATTTATCACTATCTAAATACTCTATCCCTTCCCCTCCCCATACACTTAAATTATATATTGTCTCTAATGTAAAAATAATTAATAACATGCATAAAAGTGAATAGAGGAAAAGTAATAGAAAAGACAAAAAGGAAACTAAGACTTCCCTAGTTTAAGCTTTGACATTGATTCTAACCTTGCTTTATTGTGGGATTCATCGTACCTTTAAAGTTCATATGGGCCTTGCAAAAGAAAAAGAAAAATAAAAAAATAAAAGAAAATAAAAGCATTTAAAAAATAAAACTAAAACTAAACTAAAATTACATATCATTAATCCTCTTCCACAAATTAATGTTCAAAAAGCAGCATTAGAATTAGCAAGGCTATTCCCTTACTAACTACAAAAGAAATAATGTACAAGTTAGCAATTATCATGAACGTATTAATTCGTAAAATGACATATTAAGTGTGATGGTTTGACACTAAAGGAACAAGAGAATGGCACTTGGCATCTTGCCAATCTTGAGGAGATATTTGTTACACTAAGGAGATACAACATGAAGCATAACCTACAAAAGTGCATCTTTAGCGCAATTTCAGGAAAATTTTTAGGATACACGGTCACTCAGTACGACATTGAAGCTAACTTGAGTAAGATTGAGGTGATAATAAACATGAAATTCCTTCATATGGTTAAGGAAGTGCATGAACTCACCCAGTGAATAGTCACCTTCAATAGGTTTGTGTTGAGAAGTGAGAATAAGTGCATAGAATTATTTAAGATCTTAAAAAATATGAAAGAATTTAAATGGTCTGATGATTGTAAAAGAGATTTCAATGATCTTAAAGAATTCCTTACGTTATTCTTAATACTCTCAACACTCATCTTTTTAGAGAATTTATATTTGTATCTATCGGTCAGCTATCGAGCTCTTTCTTTTGTATTACTCTAAATTGATAACAAAGAGCATCGACCCTTTTATTACATCAGTCATGTTTTGCAAGGGTTAGAACATTGAAGCACAAAAATTAAGAAATTTGTTTTAGCAGTAGTTCTCTCGACAGGGAAATTGAAGCCATATTTTGAGACTCACTAGATCATAGTGCTTACTAATCAACCATTGCAGCAAGCATTGCAATAGCTTAACTTCTTTGGGAGGATGATGAAACATGCCCTAGAGCTAAATGCCTATGGTTTATAGTATAAACCCATAATGGCATCAAAAGCTCAAGTGTTGGCAAATTTTCTAGCCATGTTCACTACTGAGGAAGATAGTATGGAAGTTATTAAGAAACCTATTTGGTAACTTTATGTGCACAGTTCTTCGAGGAGAGACGGAAGTTGTGTAAGCCTTGTCCTCCAAGACCCTAACAATGTTAATGTTCATTATGCTTTAAAATTCAAATTCCTAACTAGCAACAATGAAGCAGTATATGAAGCTTTGATTGCCGGATTGAAACTGGTAAAAGAAATTGGCACCAGGAAACTCGAAGTGTTCTCTATTCATATTTGGTGGTAAATCAGGTCACAAGAAGTTATACAGCAAGGAAAGAAGAGATATGCAAGTACTTGTATATGGTACGAATGCTTGCAAAAGAATTTAAATCTTTTTCCATCTACAAGGTTCTAAGAAGTAAGAATATTACTACCGATAAGCCGTCAAAATTAGCTAGGATGGCATTCCCCAACTTGAGTGATAAACTTGTTGTCGAATTTCTTCCATAGAAAAGTTTATCCACTCTTTTGCAAAGCTGTGAATTGGCTCTTTACCAAAAAGAAGAATCTTAGATGGATCCCCTAGTAGATCATTTGAGAGGCAGTACTCTCTTTGATGACAAGAAAGGAGTGTGAAGATTGGTTTACCAAGCTGCTAATTACACGCTAATTGATGCTCAACTATACAAATGTAACATATCACAACCTTATCTTCGATGCTTTCCTTCGAGAGATACGTAAAGGGTGCTATCTAAACTATATGGTAGTATTTGCAGTAACTATGTAAAAGCTTAGACATTGTATGTTTGAGTACTATAACTCGGTTATTATTGACTGACCACGACAAAGGAAGTTGTTAGGTACTGTTCACAATGTCAGAAGCACGATGCGTCGAGTCAAGCACCTATAACTGAATTATGCAACCCATCTAGTCCTTAGCTTTCACCCAATAGGGGTTAGATATTCTCGAACCCTTTTTGAAATCTATAGTCTAGCGACAATTTGTTATTGTTGTCATGAGTTACTTTACCAAATGGGTAAAGGCGGAGGTGATGGCAAAAATCATTGAGAAAAAATAGAAGCATCTATTTTCAATTTCATGATATCAAGATTTGGAGTTCCTTACATGATAATTATGGATAATAGCCCATAGTTTGACAACAACAAGTTCTTAGTATTTTATGAGAAGTATGGCATTCGCTTAAACTATACATCTGTAGTATACCATCAAACGAATGGACAAGTTGAAGCCATTAATAAGATCATCTTGCATAACATAAGAAGGAAAGTAGACTAAGTTAGGGGGAGATGGGACGATGGACTGCCAAATGTCTTATGGGGGTACCGAACCATCTATAGAATTGTAACAGGGGAGACTCTCTTCAAGTTAGCATATGGTACAAAAGTCGTCTTGCTGATTAAGTTGGATTTGCCAAATCTATGGACATAAAACTTTGATGTGATGGTTAATCAAGTCAAATTAACGGAAAATTTAGACACCATTGATGAAATCAAAGATATTGAAAGAGCTAGGGTTGCGATGTACCAACATAAATCGGCTAGGTATTACAATAAGAAAGTAAAGCACAAGGTTTTTCAACCTGGAGATGTGGTTTACTAAAATATGGAAGCAACTAGCATGTGGGTGAGTCAAGGAAAACATAGCGCAAATTGAGAAGATCAAGTTAGGGTTCAAGAAGTCATTAGAGAGTAGGCTTATCAAATAGAAAGGTTAGATGGATTAATTATCCCTTGAGCATGTAACGTAGAGAATTTGAAATTATATTTCAATTGATTATTCAGATGATGTTCATCTCTATTTATTTGTAAGGTGACTACCTAATTGCTTATAATATAATAGTTTACTTGTTTGTAAGAATTATATTTAAAATCTTATTATGTTTCTTAATCTTTTTATGATTGTCGAGTTAGTAAGTTCTATACTATACAACGAACAAATTGACTTAAGTTCTAGCCCATCACGATTAGTAAACTATGAAAATTAATCTTACTATTGAGTAATGCGGCTAGTTTACATCTTAAATGGCTAATGGACAATGTCTATAAAAATGCATGAATTAGGCGTATGAAATAAAACATGCCAAAATAACTAGGCATATGAAATAAAACATGCTGGGAAATAATTTGGTATATGAAATGAAACATATTGAGAAATACTTAGCGTATGAAATAAAACATGCTAACAAATAAGAACGTATGAAATAAAACATATATATCATACATGCTGGGAAAACATGGTGCATGAAATAAAACATACTGGAAATAGTTACATGAAAGATACTTTTCATGCAACAATGTATTGTTACAATTATTCAGCCTATTTTTAGAATGCAATGAACGAGGAATACAAAGACAATCTAACAGCTTATTCTTAGAGTCAGTAGAAGTAATTTTTGCATTGGAAATTAAGGCTTTTTCTAAGCAAACATCTTTCTCGGTACTTAGGTCTTAGAGCTAGTTGATTTCTCTTTTCGCACATAGGGGATTTCTTTTGATAGACATTCTTCATCTTCTCCTGGATCCTTGGCATGAGCTTCATTATCACCCTTTTTAACAATCTTGGCTGCTGACTTTTTCGTTGATGTTAGCAAAGTCAAGGCAAGAGAGATCACATTCAAGGTAAAGCTTCAAGATCTCCTCATTTGCCCTTACACCCCTTCTAACAACTTCTTCTATAGAAGTCTCTTGTACTGCTGACTAAGAGTGACTATATCGAGTGCCTCTTCAATAGAGGGTCTTCTCTTTACAGTGTCCTCCAATTTGGCAACACAGCTTCGTAAATTCATGTTGTTGGTCTCTAACTCTTTAATTTGCATTGTGAGCTTATCCTCCTCGTCACTTATCATGTAAAGAGTTTGGCCTAGCTCTTAAAACTGTTCTTCCTTTTTCTACAACTCCTACTTTAGGCCTTTAGACTCCTTATATTGCTCTTCATTCTTAGCCTTCAAGCTCGAGACTTCATAAGTAGTCAAGGTATATGCCAACTTCTCAGTAGCTAGGTCTTCCTAAAGCTTTTTCACTTCCATCTCGACCCTTATCCTTGCATTTTCGGTAGCAGCAATTTAGGCTTTAGAAGCATTATATACATCCTTGATTTTCTACAACATTTTCATTTAGTATGATGAATATTAGAAATGACTTGGCATAATACATTAATACTATTATGGATATTACCTTCTTCATTTCTCTATAGGCCTCATACAAAGCTGTTAGAATACAGCTGCTTATCTGAAAAGAAAAGGGGTGCCAGCAACTGAACAAATTTAATAGTTAAAAGATGGTTATGGATACTTATGGCATATAACTTGGCTGCGATATGGGCCTTATTGCAACTGCCAACCTTATTGACATCCTTTTAGGCAATCTCTTTGTCCTTTGGAAGAATAATTCCTTCCATCGAGGCTAAAGATTTTGTCCTGTCTCCTAAGGACGAATAAGTCTCCAGGACTTGTGGCTCTAGACGAAATACTAACCGACCTCCTTGTTTGTAATGAATTTGGCACTATTGATGTCGAGGGCTTTGGAATGTATTACCTTCTTTTTCCTCTTATCTAAATTTTTAGACCTTTTGGTAGGTGGTTGGCTAGCAAGTTCCTTTCTTTATGTCTTATTAATACTCGATGTTACCTCTACCATCAACGACAACCCTTCGGTAGCAGTGGTATTTTCGGCCACATTACTGGGTTAGGTCTCTTGACCATCCTTTCCCAGTTTGGCAGTAGGTTGAATATTCTTGATCAAAGGCTATCTAAAATGAGAGACCTCAGCCAATACTGTCTTCTTACCCTCCTTCCATTTCTTGGTTGGTCGGCAGTTTTTCTTCTATGCTGTTACCTGCTCTGCTGTGTCCTCCTTTACTATTTTTTTCAAGGCAACAAGCGAGTAGTAATGGCTGCAGTAGCCACCTGCTTATTAGCTTTTGATTTTTTGGCTTTGGCCTAGTGGCTTGGTAAGATTTACCTCACTAGTACCCATATCTGCAATATGAGAAAACATGTTAATATTAATCCAGGGGAAAAGAATAAATTCACATTCTCCATGTCAAGTAATGCTTGAAGGCAACAATTCTCCCCCCAAGTAATGAGAACGACTTTCCTCTTGTAGCTATACTCAGTACGATGGTAACTCATCAACGCACCTTCTTTTTTGGAAAAGATCGGCTCCTTGCTTTCATAATGCCTTATAATTCTCTTAGCGTTCTAAAAGAACATTTTGTTCCTCTTTCTCTCTTGAATTTTCTTCGCCACTACAGCATCATTTGGCATCAATTCTTCATCCTTTATGTAGATTAGTTTAGTCTACAGGGTCCAGAAATCTAACTCCTTGCCAGGTATTATTGACATGAATTTCTCATACCACTTGTGATCTTAGACTCTAACCTATCCAAGAATTTACGTCCATGTCTCGTAGTAGCAATGTACCATCCATTAGGTTGCCTCTTAATTGTGAAGAAATACCATAACAGTTGATGTGTAGCCTTAATGTTGACTTCTTCACAAACAATCTTGAAAGCCACCAGAAGCCAATATGTGTTTAGTGAGAACATACTCTACGTGACTCGGAAGTAGTTGAAGAAGCCCTTCATAAATTCCAAGAAAGGGAAGCGCAACCTAAAATCCAAATGTTTCAGGTATATGTGGAAGTCACGCTCCTTAGGGAAACATACCCTTTCTTGCTCTCTCAACCTCTTGAGATTCCATGATCTGGGAAGGTCTTGCCAATACTAGTTATATTTTATGACAAGGACCCTATTGGAAGCACTAGTAGCTCCATCTAGAGAGTCACGAAAGTAAACTATATTGTTGAATAGATATTTTGTCGAAGATCTCACTTCTTTATCCTTAGGATAATATATACCACAAGAACGTTAATTAGAGTGAGTTTATCCCACCTTTCCTCAGCACTGTCGGTCGAGCTACCTAATGATTATGCTGTCTTGCTCCTTACTTTTAGGGGGGGAGAGAAGTAGCTTTAGTCTCTATTGCTTTGAAATCAGAGAGGACAAGTCAACGAACTACGTTACAAACCATACCTGAATGGTTTTATTAGAATAATATCACGGAAGTTGAAGAATTTGAGAGCGAAGATGAGAAAGTGAACAAAAGTTCGGAGATACAACTAGAGAAATATATTTTGATTTTGAATAGTCCTTTAAATATGGACAACTCACCCCTGTAACTGCAAATTTGTTTATGACGGTAATGATGCACTAATTGTTGATACATATTTCGAGACAAAGATCTAATGGTTGACAACTCTCTAACAATAACTAAGGCTGTGGCGAAATGATGACCAAGGTGATAAGTGTCATGCCTCCAACTTTTTGGTCTCTTGGACAAGTGAGGAATTGAAAATTACGACTTCTTGATGAGGATGTAGTCCATCTTTCTTCCTACCTCACTTGGCATCTAAAGAACTACTCCCCACTTAGCCTCTAGCACATTATATATTACTCCCTTTGTTGAATTCTCAAATACAAGATTTGGGAGCAAGTGTTGATAGTCAGTTTTCGTCCATTCGGTTTGATAAGCATTGATATAACTTCACTTAACTCATCCATTTGGCTGCTAATAAGCTGGGTAATCTACACCCTCTACATCTTGCTGAGTAATTAGCATTCTTAGCATTCCGTCAAGTAACATAGATCCGTTCATGATTTAAATTTAAGTTTATGGTGCGAACGGTTATCGTAAGTATGGTTATATTACATAACTGCTTGATCTCTCAACATTTTAGGGAAGGTGTCTAATCAAGAAACTTCTATGTATCTCGATAGTTATTCTGATAACTACTACTTTAGACATGATAGTCTCCTATAAATATAGGAAGAAAACTTTGTAAGGGATCTCTAATAATTCTTAACCACTCTCTTTTACTTTCCTTATTCCTACTTACTAACTTAAGCATCGGAGTGGCCGTACTAGATTAGCCCCGGTACTAAGCAATTTTCTTTTCTTTGTAGGACAGTTTTTACTTCCAAAAACTACCAACAACAACTTATGAACCCAATCAAGAATTCATCATTCCAAAATATGTGCTAAGTACTTATTAGGTACCCCAATTGTTCACCTGTACTCTCTTTTTCTTTTTCTTTTTATTTTTTATTTTTCTTTTTGGTTTAGTTTACCCCCAACTTTTGAATTTTGGTTGATTTTCATTCTATTTTTGATGGAGAAATCCTTTTTAAGAGCAAAACAATGTTAGCATATTTTCTAACAGTATACTTAGCCACTTAGAAATTTAAAGAGCATGTTACATGAGAATCAATTTTCTTAAAAGTAAATGCCTACTCTAACTGGTAGCACCATCTTGATCTTAGTTTATAAATCTAAAGTTAAATATAAAGGGTAACAATCTAATCCTAATATTTGTTCCATTAACTTTAAAGTAATTTAAAAATTTCACTCCATTTGATCCTTATTCATGAACATGATAAAGATAGAAATTACTTGCTTCTTTTTCAAGACAACTTAGAAATTTCTAGAAAATAAGATAAACTCAACCACCAAATAACTTAGCACAAATGTAATCTCAATTTAGCAAAAAATTGTAAACATAACTTCAATCCACTTCACATATTCCCTATGCTACTTTAAGTTCCATTGTCCTTTTAACTTATCATTACTTACAAATTGAAAAGATAGGGTTAGAACAGGATAGCCTAAGGGATTAAGCTGAGCTGCCTTGTCGTTATTTCTTTTCATTCTTTTAGTCCACCTGTCGCTAATCTCAAGCTTCTTTGAATATATGTACATAACATTTTTAACAACTAATTTTTCAATTTTCTTAAAACATAAAGCAAAACTAAAATGACTTAAAAGAAGAAAAGAAAGAAAGATGTATGGAAAGTAAACAGAACCAATAGGTTGCTTCCCATCTAATGCTTAGGTTTGTAGTCCCTCAGTTAGACTATCCTACTCCTTTTCTTTGCTCAAGGTGGGTTAAGTCTCAAGGTCTCTTATCATCAACCTCTTTTCTCTTCTTTCTAGTGCTGTACTGCTTACCTTAATCTGAATTAATCACTTCTTCACTTGGGGTATCAAGTGTTGTATCAAACTTCGTATCTTGAGGGGGGTTTCTAATAGGGATCGAAGCGACAGTAAGTTGAATGAACAAAATGGGAATGAAGAACAGGAAGTGAATAAGGGTTTTAAGTGTGAGTGTGTATGGATATTACTTACTAAGGCACAAACACTATAAGGGGTTTGAGCTCAAAATAGAGTTCGATATGACTCATGAATACTAAATGTTGCTCGAGGTTTCAAATGAGAGGTTAGATTTAACTCACTAACTAGTTCAAATGAAGAGGTTCACCATAATCTTAGGGTCAAGATTGATAAGAATACAAGGATGATCAAAGGGTTTAATCAACACTTGATAATTTGACAAATGCTAACTTAGGTATAGCCTTGATCGAAAGTGGAAAGATTTACTTTATGTGGGAAAATAATTTCCATATTCTACTCTATATGTCTACATTTATCTATATATATCTAATGTTTACAATAGTTGCTATTTATAGCAAGTCTTAAACTCAAGTGACAAAAATCGTAAATAATATACAAGGCCTTAAACCCTATGGAATCGGGCCTATAAATAAAATGAAGGAAAACATGTACAAGAATACAAAATTGTATGTTTATAAAGGAAGTCGGCATGAAGTTACTTGGCATGTCTTAGAAGGAGTAGTATGCAAACTTGATGGGGTCGGCAATTAGATGTGCGAGTTCAAGAAGGAGTCCTTGAAGTCTCGCGTAGCTTGGCTAAGATACCAAAAAGGTTAGCCTATAATTGCCGAACCTTAGAATCAGTTGCCACGAGTCTCTCGTTGTGGTGCCAAGTGATTCTTTGGTCTCAAATACTCAGCCTTGGGGTTTCTCAATACCGTAGCTAATGACAAAGTTGATGCCGATTGTTTATTTTCCTTGCCTTCATCCTTCTAGCTATAGGTTGGCCTCGGTAAGCATTGAAAGGCCTCGACTTAGATATGGTTAGAGGTTGATTCCCATCATTACTGCAGGTTTAAAAGAAAATCGTCCTCGATATTAAGCATTGAGCACTTGCTGGGATGCCGAATAAACTTCTCTTCCCTTTTTTCTTCACCATGGGTATTGAATGTCTCTGGATTTCCTCAATGCTCATGGGGGTCAAGTGTTATGTCTTCCTATCCTTTCGAACTATAGAAGTGTTGAGGAAGTCATCATGGATCACTTTCCGGTCATACTCCTAAGGTTAGCCAAGAAGTAAATTCGTGGCAATCATAGGGACCACATCGAATTCAACCCCATCCTCATACTGTCCTGTCGGGAATGTTATTTTATCTCTTTTATGCATATGGACCATACCCTTGTCATTAAACCACTTCAATCCATAAGGTCAAGGGTATGGGTCGGTAGCAATTTCATCTTTTCTACCAACTCAGCAGAGACGATGTTGGTGCAGCTTCCTCCAACTAATAATAGGGAACAGGTCTTCCCATTCACTAAACACCACATATGAAACAAATTTTCCCTTTGTTCAAGATCTAGCCTCAGGTCAGCTTGTATGGCCGTTGCTAAGAGTTTATCCAGGTCCTCTGGATAGATATCTTCTTCTATCAACTAATCATTCGAGCTCCTGTCACTCTGACTCTCAATTTGAGCCTTATGCCCCTTGCCCTACAAGACCGTGACCCTCTTATTCGGGTATTGGGATGTAATGTATCCGTAGCTTAAGCACTTGAAGCACTTCACTTCTCGAGGCCTTATTGTCGGGTGCCTTCTCTTTCTTGGCAATCT
Organism: Lumnitzera racemosa; assembly: GCA_024138005.1. NCBI lineage: Eukaryota > Viridiplantae > Streptophyta > Magnoliopsida > Myrtales > Combretaceae > Lumnitzera > Lumnitzera racemosa. The sequence goes on from JAMXBC010000011.1 coordinate 26,852,914, forward strand.
TTTTCTCTATATGGGTTGGTTGGCTAGGTTCTCCTTTCTCTATCTTCTTTTCTTGCTTTCTCTTAGCATACCCTTCAGGCTCAAGGTTGCCTTATTGAGGTTGGCTACTCGACCTTTGATGCCTTCTTCTCTTCTGCATCTTTACTCTTAATGCCAAATTAATTAGCTCGTCCAGAGAGTTGAATGGTTGCAATTAAACTATGTCGGCAAAGTCGTCTCGAAGTCCACTTAAGAATCTGGCAATGGTGCGGTCTTATAGTTCGGTAATCTCACATGTCGTCATCAGGTTGTCTATTTAGGGGTGGTAAGAAGTACTGAATATGAGCTTAATGTCAAGCTTCTTCTATAAAGTCCTCTAAAAGAAACTCATGAACTTTGAGTCACCGTCGGATACAATACTTCTTAACACTCCATGCAGCAGTATGATTTTTTGCAAAAAGAGGTTAGCAACAAATAAAGCATCATTGGTTGTGTGGTAAGGGATAAAATAGCTCATTTTGTTGAACCGATTTACCACCATTATGATAGAGTCATGTCTTCTTAGAGTTTAGGTTAAGTCAAGCATGAAATCCACACTTAGGTTAGTCTATGGCTACTCATGTATTGGCAAGGGTATGTATTCTCCATACAGCTCTTTTTTCCCTTTTTCATGTTTACACTCCTCGTACCTTTCAAGAACTCGACGTATATCCTTCATCATTCCAGGCCAATAGAAATGTTCTCTCAATATTTCAACTGTTCTCTTTTCTCCAAAATGGCCAACGAAGCCTCCAACATGAGCTTTACATACAACTAGCTCTCTAGTTGAACCACTCGGCACACAAAC